>OY759170.1:18244700-20769700 GCA_963662145.1 Sturmia bella
ATCTGTAAGCCTTTTTTTTAATGCTGAAAGTGTGTAATTTGTCACTCAAATGTTTTGCAGTTTTTCTGCTGCAATGCATTTCACTTCGAAGATTTATTTATTCTTAAAACTCAAAACTAATATTTATTATATCAATAACAATTTCTCAATGAATTCTTTTAAAAGTTAATATGGGGTGGGTTGATTTAGCAATCGAAATTGTGCCTTCGATTTTCCGACAGTTTTTGGAGTGAGGATAAATAAAAAAGTTTCACTACAACGTGTCAAAAAAAAACACGTTTTCGAGGCTTCCGCTTTTCAATTTTATTTGTATTTTTGTATGGAAGAGACCCTGAGGGGAAGGACGTAGCACGGGCTTGCTGTGTTCGAACAAAATATTGGGGAGAAGAAGCTATTGGGAGGCTGGCCACATATTTGACTCCTTTACGGTCACTCTGGCTCTAATTTGACCCTGGGGTGCCCGTAGAGAAGTCAAATATATGACTAAACTCCAATAATTATTTTCTCCCCAATATTTTTTGCGAACACCCCGACCCCTTTACCAATACTCCCTGGGAAGTTACCAGGCAAAAACAAAAACAGTGAAAATCAGTTGCCAGGAAAATTAAGTTTTTGATCTGTTGTAGTGAAACCCATGTTTACTCATGCCCAAAGCTATCGAAATATCGATGAAGCAATATGGATAAATTTTCCCCTCCACAAAATCGGGCCGGTCTAATGCCCATATATTTATTAGCATTGATAATGAAAAGTGATTTGCATGGAAAAAAAATTGATCTTATTTATAAAAGGATAAAAAAATAAAGCAAATAGGTGATGAAACAAAATGTATATTTTAAAATTATGTTAACTCTTTGCTTTAAGTATTCTTTATACACATACTCTATAGGAAATAGAGTATTAATCCCCGTCTTATTGTGAGAGGCGGCGACGATATTAAGTCAATTTTCGTGTCAAATATTGCAGCATATCATCAGCTCATTGTTGTTTTCGCTCACCGACCATTAAAAGAATTGATTGGAGAGTAGGTTATACATATATACTCATAAGTCTTGAATAAATAAGCTCTTGATGAGCTCTTTTTTTACTTCCACTAGTTTTAGATATACTTAATGTTGTCTATCTGCAAATGCCTCGATTTTATGATTGCATTCAATTTTTCAAAACAAAAAAACCACAAAATAAAATTCCCTCTTTTTCCGCTTCATATTCGTAAGAAAACAAATTTAGTGACATTATTGTCGATATACAGTTTTTCAACTCTGTTAAGTGCGGGACTGTACATTGAGAGCCCGCGGGATTCCAATTTTGCAAGAAAACTGTTCCCGTACTCAAAGTTTGTGCTAGTGAGACAGCTTTTGAGAGAGAAATATTCTTGTTTTTCTTGCACGAAACAGCCCATACTTTCTCTTTGTTCCAGTTGGCCATGTCTTGCAGATATCTTGCAAGATATGTTAATTCCTGGCAGACTTGTTAGTGATAGCTCAAACAGATCACCCAGGACTCTTTCGTATAAGTGGCCGCAAAATTCACACACGACGAATAGAGCGACACTTTCGCTCAGTATTTCCTTGACACAAAGATCTTTGAGTACGATTTCCATTCGATTGTCTTAAAAGAAACTACAATCGACAAATATCGTGCATGATAGATCTGAAAATATCGTCAAGTTGTCTTTGACAACAGTGTCCTCAGCGACATGTTGGCCAACTGGGATGCCAAGTACCCTGCAAGAAATACCTGATGTAAATTAACACATTAAGAACTTAATTACTAACCCATGCAAAGCATTTTCATAGCTTTCAGCGTTGCCATTACAGTGAGTTTTTTAGTATTTTGATTTTCCCGCATTAATTTGGTAACTTCATTTGGTATTACGTTTATGCATTAATGGTTTTATAGGTCCATTTAACATTTTTTCTTTGAAAAAAAAGGAAGTTTTTTCCATACGCTTCAGTTTTCTATTGTTAAAACTTCTAGTAACTACTGAGGTTTTGTTTAATTTTATCTAAATGTATTTCTATAATAGTTTATTATATTCTCTTTGAACTGTTTTTTGAGAAACCCATTTTTTTTATTTAATAATAGAGAAATTAAAAGCATTATATGTAATTTTTTGGTAATTTGGAAAAAAAAGATTTCTTAAAAATGAAATCACACTTACGCGAATGTTTACATCAGTTTTTTCCAGGGACCGTAACTGTTATAACTTTTATCGTAAAAGTTAGAAAAAACATTTATTTTTTCGAGCAGAAATAAAAGTTATTTTTTGACTTTTATTTTTTCGAAAAAAAATAACAGTTATTTTTGACTTTTATTTTTTCAAGCAAAATTAAATTAATTTTCAAACAAAGATAATTTTTCAGTGAATCGTTAAATTTACTTATTTAGAAAAGAATATTTGGAATATTAAATAATAATTTCTTTGTCAAAGGGCTTGAAAACACAAAAATAACTTTTATTTCTCATCAAAAAAATGAAAGTCAAGAAATAACTTTTATTTCTACTCGAAAAAATAAAAGTTAAAAACAACTTTTATTTCTGCTCGAAAAAATAAAAGTTAAAAAATTACTTTTATTTTTGCTCAAAAAAAATTTAAATCAAAAAATAACTGTTATTTTTGCTCAAAAAAATTAAAATCAAAAAATAACTGTTATTTTTGCCTGAAAAAATAAAAATCAGATTTTTAAAAAGCATCGCATTTTCTGACAATTTGGTCCAAGACTTTCAAAATGGGGTATACTTGGTTTCATTCTCCGACATTTCCTTGAGGTTGCTTTTTTTTAAATCAAAAATTCATTTTGCCCTTAAGAAAATTATAGAAACCCTGATGTATGAATCCATCAGCAATGTCGGTTAGATGAAGCATCAAATGAACGACACTGTTCTTGCTGGGACAGAACAGTCAGCTGTTGCAAAAAGTAAGCAATAACAAACAAAACCTTTTCAACTGAATCAACCAAAATAATTATGTTTTTCAATTAGTATTTCATATAAAAATACTTGCGAAGATCTTTCAAATCTAAATACGTGCAGAAAAAAAATCCCAATTTTCCCTACCACATCAGAATATACCATATACTATTTTTTGGGGGATACAAATGTGGTTTTTGGAATTATTGCTCTCTCTCTCTCTCTCTCTCTCTTTCTCTCTACCGAACTTTGCCCCATAAGTACGGAAACAAACTTATCTTTTCAAATATATTTTTTAAACCAGTTGTTTTTAATACGCGAAATATAAAATCACTCTCACTGATCTAATTTAATTTTTCAAAACATTAGACATTGAAGAGCAGCACAGCACATTGTATGGGAGCATGCTAGTGTAGTAAAAAAATGTCTTTAGAAGATTTATTTGGAACATTTCAAGTAGCATATTGTCGGTGGATGGACCTGGTTTGCAATTTTCTTGAAAAAACAAATAAATTCAATCAAGTACGAGGCTGGCTCGCACATTTAGGGTTCCGTGCGTATGTGTTACTTTACGTTGTAGTTTTCTACTTGTTGTTGTTGTCATTTGTTGTTGTAAGGCATCTGGGAATACATATACTGTGCGAATTTCGGCTCCCTATCTCTTACGGTTCGAGAGTTATAGCTAACTGCATGATACAACTAACAAGGTAGCCTTTTCGCTACAATAAGAACAACTTCAATAAAAATAACATGCATTTTGTTTTTGTACAACTTATGCAAACTGTCAAAAAGACGCCACTTCTACATTTACAGAAGAGAGATGCACTGAGTTTACGCGGATCAGCTATCTCGTTTCGGCTGCCTTTCATCTCTGCAATCTCTTGGCAACTTAAAGTAGTCAGTTGATTAACGGTTTAGCTGACGAGGCTACCTTGTTAATTGTATCATGGCTAACTGTTACTTTACGTTGTAAAGGGACACCTGGTAGTTTTCAACTTGTTGTTGTCTTTAGCATTTGTTATTGTAGAGTATATGTAAATACGTATATATTGCGCGAATTTCAGCTCTCTGTTTTTTTACAGTATGGGAGCTACGGCTAATTGTTACTTTACGTTGTATAGGCACACCTGGTAGTATTCGACTTGTTGCAGTTTTCAGTATTTGTTGTTGTAGCGGCAAGGTACAACAACATTCTGTGAAAACTTCAGCTCTTCCAGCTCTTACCGTTTCGGAGAATGGACGCTGTGACGGATGGATGGATGGACGGACGGACGGACGTAGAACTCTCGGTAGTAGGGTTCCGTTTTCACTCTGATGAGTACGGAGGAACTCTAAAAACGAACATCACCTTTAAAACAGAAATACATGCAGCTAAAATAGCCTGCGAAAATATTTGTCACGAAATTCTATTATAGGATTGGTCTCTCAGCAATTGAGGGGCCTTGAAACAGCTAATTGTAGCCCAGCTCAAGCTGTATTTGTGGTCTTCAATTAACGCCACTCACAGCAATTATTTGCTCATGCATTATAATATGTAATATGTAAACAGAACGATCATATTTTGAGAAAACTTTATCGTTTTAACCCACTTCGTATACCAATTGAACTGATGATATTACGGCTTGACTTGTCGCCCACTGTAACTCTCAAGCGGAGAGGCATTCTTTTGTTTAAAAATATAGAATTTTAAGTTTATAAACTTATTTCCTAAATATATTTAATAATTCTTTTTATTCAATTTTATTTGTTTCCAACCATTTAACCGCATTCACATTCATACAAAATCATTTACATTTATCTTAACTAATATTAATCTAAGTATAATTTTTTCTTCTTCATATTTTTGGTAAAATGAATTGTTTTTTGTACAATAGATGTATGCATGTAGGTATGTGTGTATATTCTAATTGCTTCAAATATTTTATTTGCTACTTGATTTAATATGGGGGGGGGGGGGGGGGGGGGGGTGGAGGAGGGACTAGGAATTGGCTGAAGGATACAATTTGACTCATTTACAGGATTTGATTTTATGTGGAGGGGATAGAGGACGTTGTTTCTATTTGAATTTATTTGAAATTCCTATTCTTGAATATGTTTCATATTAATATATACATATGTATATATATTTTTGCTCAACGTTTTACTCTTAAAACTAAAATTTTAAATCTAAGTGTGTTTAACTTTATTTATGTACGTGTTTTGCTTTAGTAATTATTGATTTTTTTGTTTTTGTTTTTGTAGAAACTATTTCGAAAATGCTCTATTATAGTTATTCAGTTTCGAAATAGCACTGCTTGAGTTGCTGGTTGAGTGACAGACGCGTTCGCGTTTTCTGGTGAATTTATTATTGGTACTTGAGGTATTTGACGATGCAGCCGATACCGAAGTGGGTACCGAGGCAGATGCCGTCAGAAATGAAGTGTTGTTGGTGGTCATGGTGCTGGAGGGTGAGAATGAATACGATTGCGGTAAGGCGGTGTTGTACATAGAAAAAGATGAGGAGGTCGATGAGGCCGCCATCACGTTGGCACTGCTCCGTTGCTTGAGCTGTCGCATTAGATGCAACGAAGAATCTGTAGTGGTGGTGGTGTTGGTGTCATCGGTTTGTGAATCGGGTGTATTGGCATTTGTTTCGGCATCTTCGGCTATAACCGTCTCTATAATGCGCAGTGATTCGGGTAGACTACATTGCGGGTGGCTGGCATGTGATGGCATAATGTAACTTTTGGAAAATTTCTCTTTGTGCGGCAGCTGTTGCATTTTAGTCGGTTGTTGTTGCTGGTATTTCAACTGCTGCTGTTGGTATTGATCAGATGCTGATGTAGAAATACTCTTGGTTATCGAGGCGGGTCTTGTAAGCGAATTATTGTATTTATTGGCAGATGGGCCCATGGTGAACATTTCAATGTCCACTATGGCGGCAGCAGAGGATCTACGATTAATGTTGGTCTTGTTACTGGTGATAAAGCTGTCGTATTTGCTACTTGTAGCTGTAGTTGCAGTTGCAGCTGCTGTTGTGGTTGTGCTAGTGTTGCTGGCGGCAATGGCGGCTGTGCTGGGGATGTTGATGGTGGGGCGGTTATCTTCTATTATTCAGCTGCCATACTTATTGGAAGATGTGTAATTATTAACTGCATTAGATCCATTAGATGACATTAGATGAGTGTCAGGCACTAAATGTGGTGTTCTACTTGAAATAGGTGGCAATATAGGACTTGTTGGCCAATGGTATGTTGTAGCAGCAACATTATTGGATGAGGGAACACTTCTATGCAAAAAGCAGTTTGGTCTTGATTTAATTTCATTTTGCAGTTCGTCAGTTTACACATGTGCATACAAAGGCAAACACAGACACAGGCACACGCACGCACACAAACATATATTAAAACATACACACACACACACACACACACACGCGTCCATACAACGACAAGTGTTACAAAAGGAAAGAAAAAAAATTTTGAGAGAAATAAAGAAAAAAACGGAACGAAAAGAAAACAATTTGGTTTAGTACTTTACAATTACATACATATATTTTTTGTCTGATCAAGTTATTGACACTGACTTAAAGCATGATGTTTTCAAACACAAAATGTTAAACATGAGAGATGAGTTTTATCGAAGCGATTTAAGAAGTAGAAGAAAGAGAAACATGAAGACGGACAGTTAAGTTTGGATCTTAGTAATAGTCAGTTAGTTGTAAGTGTTGCCAATGTGTCTTTTTAGTATATTTTACAGGTGTTGTTATGTTGCCAATTTAGGTGGTGTTACGCTTTTCAGTAATTTTTACAACAAAAAAAAAAAAAAAAAGGAAAAACAAGAAAACAACTATTTATGTAACGTTAGAATATCACATAATCAACAAAATTATTAGATTACTATTGACATAAGATAATGGGTCCGTCTATTGATTCCAATCCGCAACTGCGGAATGCATTTTTTATGCGGCAACAAAATTTACAATACAGTTATTTTTGCTTAATTGAGCACCGCTTAATTGAGTTTCCTGCTTAATTGCACTAAAAATCATGGAACGAAGTCATTCAGTATACCTGTCTATGTTAAAGTACTGGTTTAATTGAGTTTCGTTAATTGTGTCAACCGCTTAATTAATCATGGAAAGTGGTATACCGAATGATTTCGTTCGTTCGTTTCGTCTATGTTAAAATACCCGTTTAATTGAGTTTCGTTTAATTGGTTCGGAAATTAAGACCGCATTGTGAAAACCAAGAGCAAATGTTTCGATTAATTGATTTCGTGTATTTAATTTTTTTTGCTCCACAAACGTAAAAAAAAATTATTTTACGGCAAAATGGTCATGGTTCTGTTGCTTTATAAACATTGTGCTATGAACGTACCTGATGTTTATTTTGTTTTAATAAACCTAAACAATTTTTCAACTTAATATGTAACTAAAGAAATGAGTTTTATTTTCCATATACGAATGGGTATTTCGCTTTATTGCACATATTGCTCAATAAAGCGATTTTCGTTTAATTGCGTCGGCCGGGTATTGCTTAATTGAGTTGCCGTTTAATTGCGTCAAATATCTTGCATTTTTAGAAACTCAATTAAGCGGAAATAACTGTATCACATACTACGTTTATACGTACTGCTTATTCGCGAATAAAATTATTGTGAATAGAAAAATTTGACGTATAAACAGTAAATAAAATTTTTATTTGTGAATAGCTAAGTTACGACAACAAATACTGATTAAAAAGCTATTCGCAAATAAAACACAAAAAGTTGCCACTTTTTTTTTATATCGGTTTTAAAGTTTTCTTCGATGTGGCACACGTACAATTATATGACAGAAAGGAAATAATTTACTAAAAATTGCACAAAAGCAAGTCTGCGCCTTCTTCTCTCTTCACTGGCGATTACAAAAGTTGCTGCTTGCCTTTTGTTGAACCGTTCTTGCAATATTTCTTGGCTTTTCTGCATTAATTGAATTGTAAGAATCATAATAATTTTTTGTTTCGCCATTATTATTTTAGTAATCACGTCTTTTTCTGAACATATGTATGTTGTGCTTAACAGTGTTACCAATTAGTTACATTTTTACCATCTGGCTTCACTAAAAAATACAAATTTTCTGCATACGCATTGACGCATAAACAGTGAGTTATTTATTTGCGAATAGTTTTTATTTGTGAATAGGCTACGTTTAAACGTAGTATACATATATTGATTCCGCAATGCAGATATTTTTCCTAGTTTTGCTTACGCTCAAATTCTATA
Source organism: Sturmia bella (assembly GCA_963662145.1). Taxonomy (NCBI): domain Eukaryota; kingdom Metazoa; phylum Arthropoda; class Insecta; order Diptera; family Tachinidae; genus Sturmia; species Sturmia bella. The sequence continues at coordinate 18,252,858 of OY759170.1, forward strand.
ACGAATAGCTAACGGAACGACCAAAATGTAGAATTTTCTTATTTAAAGTTGTTTTAGCTTATTTTGTTTTATTTTTGATCACCAATTTTATAAGAATAAAAGACAAAAATATACAAACAAAGTGCAAATTGGAACAATGGTGGATTAACAAAAAACAAAAAATCCTGTAGTTTTACCCAGCGCCACCCAGCAGACATAAACAAATGTTTGGTAAGACTTGGTGTGGACATTAAATGGTTGCAGACCACCAATAATAGCTGCCGGTGGTTGGGAAAAGTTATTTGTTAAATATAGAGAAAGGTGTTCCTTAAATTTTCAGTTTTAGTGTACTAGGTACGGACAGATTATAAGAGGGGCGTAAAACAGCTGTTTTAAACGAAGCTGCAAATATATGCATAAAATTTTATTTGCTAAGAGACTCGCTCTCTATCGTTCAACACGTCTTCAGATTTATATATAGTGCAAAACTTTTCTTTCTAACTGGTTGTCCAAAATTCTCATGAACAAAATGCGAATCAGAAATGTTCAAACAAAATTTTAATACAGAAAGCACTTTTTCTCATCTGGCAACACTTTTACTTTTCTTAGCACTTCCCTACTAGCACTGGGTGACTATTGGCTACCATGACTTGTACTCTTGAAAGTATCAAAAAGTAAGTGCCTGTTCCTCAATGTCGAAGTCGTTCGATTGTTCGCTTTCTAAGCGAAAGAATATTGTTTTGGGTTCCTCTATGATGTTATTTTATTCGAACGATAACTCGTTCGACAAGTCGAAAAGACGTAAGTGTTTTCACACAAAATTCGATTCCTTTACATCGATCAATCGCTTGCTGTTTTGCTCACGAGTGGGAGTTTTTATAGGAAAAATTTTATATGTATTTGTTGAAAAACTGGTAAATAAAATTAGAAAACCCACATATTCTTCTCAACTTTTTATTTTATTTAGTAAATACATTAAACAATTATCATCTGTATGTATGTAGTTTTCCCAAACAGTTCACTTGTTCGCTGGATGGCAGAAAATCCTGAGTTGGCCAGGGGAATAACAGTGTTGAGTGCATCAAAGTACTTCTTAAATGTCTATGCAAAAAAATACTTTTAAATTTTACAGCACCGCAAAAACTATTTTGCGGTGATGTTTTTCCAAAATGTTTTTATTTTGTACTTATTTATGTACGTATTTGCTTTGGTTTGTCAGATACAGCTGACCAATTTTTTTTTGAAGGGTTGTATTTACACACTATTAACTTAGTAGGTTTTTGTCAATACTGCAATAAAGAAACAACCAAAACTTTAATTTGCCGATCTGGTGTGTCTGTGAAATAAATAGCAAATATTTCATGACGTAAGCCCATGCGAACGCAAGCTGTCGACATAGAGGTATCCAAATTGATACGTAATCGAGTGTCTACAATTCGATCGTTTTCATTTTCTTGCGACGTTGAGGTATATGCAGTTAGTTATGTGGCTGCAAGTGGTGTTACATTTTACGGAACATTAATGTGAAGTTATTGAAATTTAATTGAAATAAAAATTAAAATTTATCTTAATGAAACTTCTTATGGTCTTTATTAATAATATTCTATAAATTCGTTTTAGTGCGCAGGTTGTTTGTGGTTGCGTTTCTAATCAGAAAAAGGACTGGAGAAAAAGTGCAGGTGATTTCTACTACAAAACTAATTTACGGCCAAAAGTGAATATGTGGTTTAAAAAAGTATTTGCTCACGTCAGATGGGGGGCGAGGGGGCTTTTTTTCGTTTGTTTAAAATTAAAGCTGTTGTTGTTGTTGTTCTCTTTCAGTTACGAATTGTTCGTTGCTGTATTTGCATTAAAGTGTCGTGGTGGTGGTATTGGTGGTGGCATTGTTTTGGCTGTTGTTGTTGGCATCGGTAGTGGTGAATGTGGTGGAATGGATTTTTTGAAAGGAGGAATCAATGGCAATGTTTCAGAGGGATAATGATTGATATGGTTGATATGGGTTTGATGATGGTCTCGATATTGAGTTGGTGTTTGATTAGAAAATTGATGTTGCTGCTGAATTTGTTGATTTGTTGATGTTGCAGATGTGGTGGTGGGGGAGGTTGTTGTTGCTGTTGTGTTTTTTGTATTGAAAGGATTAAATACCAACCTTGAGTGTGGAAATTGCATTGATGGCGTATTGAACAAGGGCGTTGGCGTGTGTGGCGGTTGCAACGCTTGCGCTGCTGTATCGGGATGTAAAAAATTTTTTCGTTGTTCAACTCGTTCTTGATGCTGACTCAGGCAACGTGTTATTATATCTGGCAGACTTTCGATATGGTCCTAGTTTTGTATTATAAAGAAAAACATTAGAAAATAATTTCAAATCTAAGTAAAGTTATATTATTTAAATGAATGTTAAAAAATAAATGTTTATTCATTGTTCTTTTGTACTTGTAGAGTTTGTAATTTATCCTCTAAGTTTGTTAAGCGCTCCTCTATGCCATCTTGTCTACTTGACATGTCTGATATTATTTCGTACACTGTATTTTGTGTCTGAAAATTTAAGAGAAGAAAACCAATGAATATGTGTTCGGTGATTGAATGAAATTTGAAACGAATGAGAATCGTAGGTTTTACTTTCCGCTATAAGACAATTTTACATATTTCACACATTTTTCATTTCGATTAATAATTTCATGAATAGTAATTAGTAATTAATTATTTTTTTTCTAACAAACACAAAACTGCGAAGCTTTTGGCTTGTCTCTAGAAACACCCAAAGCCTTCGGCAGGAATCGAACCTGCGACCTCGGAGACTCTTAGTAGGACACTCTACCATTTCATCCATCGAGGCGCTATAACAATATCATAGGAATCTTTTCTCATTGCTCGTTTTATAAACCAAATATTCTTTGTGAATTTATTTATTAAAATATAAATGAAATAATTATTATTTGGTTTCTTTCGACCCCTTTTCATATTTCATATATTTATTTTCTTGATATAATAATAATTAATTATTTTTAATTATTAAATATTTTTAATTATTAAATATTTTTAATAAATTTAATTAAATATTTTTAATAAATTTATTAATTAAATATTTTTAATAAAAAAGACCTTTAGCTCAAGAAAATAAATATTTAATATATATGAAAGATTTATTTGAAAGACAATTATTAAAAATTTAACTCCAATTTTATAACGTTCCTGTTTTGCAATTCAATAAAAATCGGCTGGGCCTGGCGAAAATTTTGAAAGGATTGTCGCTGCTGATACAATGGCAGCAAGCATAAGATACCTTTACACTAGGTAGCCCTACAAGCCCAGCTGACTACTGCTTCTAGCTTGAAGCACGGTCAAAATACACAACAACAACCCACAAAGGCGAACAAATGGTATTACATTTATATTAAATTATATTTTCACGCTCAAGTTCACCACTTCGTTCGATCACTTGTTCCCTTTTTTTTTTATCAATATCAATTAAGTAAAGAAAATTGAAATCCTGAAAAAGTAATTTAATATAAATGTATTTCAGCAAAATAGAAAAGTATTTCTACCACCAAAAACCATCCAGTGTTTGTTGGCATTGTGTTTGTTGTAGTTATGCTGCTACCTGGTATTAAGATACCTCGAACAAGCCCGAAAAAATCAATTGGATGTTGGTGAGAGAATATAAAATATATGTACTCCTATCAACAGAAAATCACATTGATAAAATTGGAAGTTGATCAATAAGATCAAGTAAACAGAGTCAGTAAGCGCTGCTGCTTAAAAACAGTCTGCTTTTGTATTCATGACCTAAGCTCGAAAACATTTACGCGCTGATGGCCGACGTGGTGGACGTGAAACAGCCACAGTCTGTTTCCCAGCCAATAATTCTTCAACTCTACTTTCCTTGTCTGCTTTGAAAATGTGGATCACTGCAATTTTACTACGAAAAAGTCTTTCTCAATTCTGGGGAACTAAAAAGCCCGATAACATAATTGACAAAATTACTTTTGATGAAATTATTTTACAATTTTACACAAAATTTATTGCAGAAAAAAATCTCTCTCAATTTTGAGAAAGGAAAATCGGACTAAAAGGGCGATAAAGTAATGCACAATTGGTAATCATAAAGTTCGACTTAACTTTATAGTCTATAAAAATCAGTTCAATATATTTTTTTAAAATTTCTTATAAGGGAAGGCCCTTTGGGTGCCAGGACAATTTTAAGGTCTATAGAGGTTTCTTGTGAACTTTTTTGGAAAAATGTATAATTTCGAAATTTAAGTAAATGTAAAATTATCTTTTGTAAGCAAAACCCAAAGCATTTAAAGTTTATTTGCATTAAGCAAATGTTTAGCAAAAAAAAAAAAAAAAAAAAAAAAAAAAAAAATGTGACCACTATTTTCCTGCTGACTTTTATTTTGGGCAAGTCTATGCATCTAAACCAGCAAAACTGCACATACATATAAATACAAGCACACATAGGTCTATTTGACTTTTGTTCGCTGAAGGAGTACCTGTAACAATTTCAAGTAAATTTTTATTTTACTTGTTTGCTCTAAATTAATACATTTGCTCTATACATATAAGGCCATATTCATAATAATTATTGTAAGTTTATTAAGCTCTTATTTGACGTATTTCTATGGAATATTTGTCAAATAAACGTGTAATAAACCTTCAATAGTTTTTTGAATATGGGTGTTATGGGTGCCTTAACTATAGTCTAACGCTAAAAAGTCGGTGTTTTTTAGAAACAAATTAAATTTAAAAAAGTGTTCCTGACTGTAGTCTAAATTAAAATTGGCTTTAAGTTGTAGCAGCTTTAAATGGGTGCCGCATTATTTATCGAAAATGCCAAATTATTTATCGTACAACCATTTGCAAATTTAAGTAAAATCCCATCTCTAATAAGATGACTCTATAAAAATTAAGATTGTAACGGGTTATCCATTTCGTGGTTTCAAAAGCATAGGACTGGAATTCGACATCTGTCAAACCAAAATGTTAAACCAATTTTTTTCTTCTCTGTTGAAAGTCTGACATTGACAAACACACAAAACAAAAATGGTGATTCTGCCACAGCCACATATTGTGCCATATGAGGAGATTATGGTTTACATAATCGTCCAACTACGCCAGCAATTGGCAAAATTGTAAAGAAATTTGAAGAGACTGGAGCGGTTACAAAGATTGTAAGGCCGCCTGTGCATCATCGCTTCCCTCGTTCCGCTGAAAATAGCGCTGCTATGAGTGAAAGTGAATGTGTCGATTCCTCGTCGTTCTCAGGAATTAGGACTGTCTTACAGCACATTATGGCGTATTTTGTATTTAGATCTACATCCCTATAAAGTTTAGCTCACACAACAAGTGAAGTCGGCTGACCACTCACAACGTCGTAGATACGTGGCAGGGGTGCTTGAACAACAGGCGGTCGACGGCAATTTTTTGAACAAAATTTTCTTCAGCCATGAAGCACATTTCTCACTCGGTGGGTTTGTTAATAAACAAAATTGTCGTATTTGGAGTTCTGAGAATCCTCAAGTAATTGAAGAGAGAGAGAGAGAGAGAGGCCTTTACATCCAGAAAAAGTCAATGTTTGGTACGCTCCCTGGTCCGAAGGACCGATTCGAATTCGGAGTGTTATGGTCATATGATAACCGACTTTTTTTTGCCTGCTACTGAAGAATACGACTTGGAGAATGTGTGGTTTCAATTAGATGGTGCCACATGCCACACAACTCGAGTGAATATCACTTTATTGCAAGAGACATTTCCTCACCTGGTAATTTCTAGTCGTGGCGATATCAACTGGCCACCAAGATCATGCGATTTGACGCCATTACACTTTTTTTCTGGGGCTACTCACAAGATCACTTTTATGCAGATAAACCTTTAACTCTTGAGCACTTAAAGACCAACACTTATCAAGTTACGGCTGAGATACCGCCCAATATGTGTCAAAAAGTGGTCGAAAATTACCTCAAAAGAATCAATGCTTGAAACACTGCGCGTGGTGCTGATTTAAATGATAAAATGTTTCACACATAGTGTCAACGTTCTAACTTTATAATAAAAAAGAAATATCATGAAAAAAAAAATATTTTATGTCTTTTATTTTGAAACCGCAAAATGCATAACCCGTTATTAATAAGTGTACAAAAAACATCGAAGCGAATTGGATGAAACTAAATTTTCAATAAAAATTCTGATTAATAATAGATATTAAAAAATCTTTAAGTTAATTATTTAAGGTAAAAAAAAAATTACATTAAAAAACTTTTAGTGACATTTGTTTGAGCAAAGCTGTTGCTCAATAAGTTAAAGACAACCTCAGCTGGTTTTGAGTTTAGCTGCTTTAAGTTTTGCGGGTAAAGTCGGTTTTTTTCTTGTCTATAGCAGACAGAAAGTTTACTTTTATTTAGCAGTGACTTAAAATTGCCTAAAATATACTTTTTCGATATAGTTATGGCCCATTGTATTTGGTTTTGTAGCATAGTATGATTCAATTCTTTCATGTAGCATCATAGTATGATTCGATTCTTTTAAGTATCATTCTTTCTTATCATGGGGATAAAAAAAGGAAGAATCGAGTCATATTATGCTACAGTTTTCCTTAAAACGAAACTTTAGTGTATATTCTTCTCGAATTTTATATTTGAAAGTTTTTTTTTTTCCTTTTTACTGTGCTTCTGTTCAGGTATGTATGTGTATGTGTATTAGTGTCTGTTAGAATGCACTGATGTAGTGGTCATCCTTTTTTCTTTCTTGACAAATGGAGATTTTTGTTTATTTAATACATAAATGATTTCACGATATTTACATTGTGCCTTAAAAAATAAGGGAGTTTAATTTCAAGTACTAGAGTATCCTCCTTTACTTTTAAGGCATAATGTACAACGTCCGCAGAATATACACATCTCTAACTTACCTTGGCCATGTCGGTTATCGTATTGGCATTATCCATCAATTTACGCTGATCCATTTTTACTTTTCGTAACCTATTTTTTAGTTTTTGGTTTAATGGTTACGATTTTTGATAAGTTATTGGTTTTTGTTTTTTCAAAGGAAAATAATAAAAAATAAAGAAGAAGAAGCCATAATGAATAATAAAATAAGGTTAATGTACTTTTTGTTGTGGTTAGTAGCAGTAGTAGTAGTAGTCAAGGTATGTTTTATTAATTTATTGTTTATATTTTTCGTTATTGCTGTTCAAATTTTAGTAATTTATTTAAATCTTTTTACATTGTCATAAGCCGTAGAGTAAAAATAACAAAATTCAGTACAGTGGGAGATGAAAAGAAAGCGCGAAAAAAGAAATCTACAAGTCGCAGGTTTTTTGAAGGTTGCTTCTACTTTGTGATCTTGTGCAGATATTCAAAAAAGACTAGGGGTTGAAGTTTTCTTTTTATAGTATTCTAATTGGGACAAATACCAAGTACCATTAATACATTCTTCTTCATGTTACTTGTTTGGGCAGTAGAACCACAGAGTACAGTGAAGTGAAAAACTGACGTTTGTAAATCACCCAAATCAACTGGTAGTACCGCTTAAGAAGGACTGTAATATATGGTATTTCTTTTGTTTTGCTCCAAATTCTATAGCATTTCCAGAAGCGAGATGTACAGAGTTTACTTTGATTTGCTGTCTCGTTTTGGCCGCCTTTCTCCTCTGTATACTTTCTGGTAGAACTCGAAGCATTAAGTTCAGTAAGCCGACACTGTTGGAAAAATATGTTTATCCACTGCTTTGGGATTTTCAGCCATTGCCGAGGGGTAAACATATGTTTTTTATCAACCTAATTTTTAAGTCCTTTTTGTATTAAAATTTTTAGTTAAAAGAAAAGCGTTGCTGCAATTAATAACAGTAGTGCGATTCTGTAACTTTTGACCATCCCGATAATTGTAATTTTTTCTACATATTTCATCGGCTGCAATAACGATTTTGTGATTCTGTAGATTATAATTTTAACAACGGTAAACAGCTGTGTTTTTGAGTACATTTGAATTAAAATGTTGTTAAGTTTTTTAATTATTATTTAAATATTATTTAAATTTTGTTTTGATTTATTATTGTTTTGATTTATTTTCTTACATCTTATACTCAAAGTACAGTTTCCCGGTTAAATCAACAACAAGTAAATCTTGGTCGTTAAAATCGTTAAAATATTGATAAGGGGCAGTAAAAGTAACAGCTGATTTTAGTCGACAGCAAATATTGTGAACAAATTTTACTGAGTATTAAATTGGATAATATATTTATTTTAACAATACGATTATCACAATAAAAGTTACAGAATTCCGCTGCAGAACGATACAAGAGAGCATTTCTAAGAAATTGAGACTAAGTCCAATATTCTACTTTCTGAAGGTGGTGATCGCTGAAGAATCCACAATGGCTCTGCTAAACATTTTAACATTCTGTTTTTCTTGCTGTATATGCACATAAAACTTTTCGAACATAAGCCCTCCTTAGGCTTAAATTATTTCGAAAAATATTCAGTTCGCATTTGAACAGAATTGTTTAAAACACGTTTTTGATTTCATCTTGAAACCAAGTTAAATTAACGTGATGCCATGTGGATTTGGTAGAAATAATTTTTGTTTTATAATTAGAACTAATATTGAATTGAGTGATACTAATTTTTATTTTACAATTCGAAGCAGGTAAAACGAATTGCAATCACAATTTGAATTTGAATTCACAATTTTTGGAATTATATGATTTCTGGGGAAAAAAAATTTTTGGTTGAAATTCAACTTTTCAACCAAAATTTTGCAGCTCTTTTGTTATCTTTCTTAAAATTCATTTATATTATCTTGGGTCTAAAAAACAGACCTTATAAATATTTTCTGTCTTTTTCAGCCGTCTATATGCCGCTAACATTTCGTTGATGCCAATCAACTCATCAGTAGACCCAAAAATTCCCCTGAATAAAATGAGAATCAGAGATGTTCAAACAAACCTTTAATACATTTTATGAGTACGGAGACCTACAAATTATATAATCTTGAGGCTTAAAAAATCGTCAAAGTCCGAATAAAAATGTTCCAGTCTCGAACTGGTAATTTTTAGTGTCTGAAATCGTCTAAATAACGATACAACGTCAAATCTTGCAACCATGATGAACATTTTAGGGCATTCGCGTTGAAAGTTTTCCAATTTGGTTTTGTTTTAAATGAGTTTATGCGAACGCTCGAATAGTTTTGATATCACAGATACCGCTTTATTTGGCTAACGAGTAAATAAAAAAACTGCGAGGACATTTTTATTTGAACTTGAACGGTCTTATGGTCTTACACGATTTTTCTCCTATGAGTTTTTTTTCTTGTTTTACTTATTTGTTGTTATTTTTTATTTGTTGTTATTTTTTATTCGTTCAAAATAACAGTGTAAAACAAAGTAGTGGTCACGTTTTTTCGGGCAAATATTTTAACAAGCAGAAGGTACCTGAAACCAACAGCAAACTAAAATTCAATTGTAAATCAATTTATGAACTGGGCTGTTGTGAATTTTGTTATTTTTCTCTTTATATAAATTTATAGTTTTCATTTTTAGGTTATACAAATTTATTTTATTATTATCATTATTATTGCAACAATTCTAATTATATATATATGTATATTTATGCTAGATGTAATATTTATGTATTTATAAAACATATTATATTGAAAAATACTTAGCGATGAAAATTTAAAATTTCGTCGTTAAGATTGCAGAAAATCGTATCTCAAAATAAACCTAACAGTACACCAGTCTCTCTCTCTCTCTCTCGCTCTTTCTCTCTCGTGCGGCAAACATCTCAATCTTTTGCTTATGCTTTTAAAAAAAAAGTATTACCTCTACCATTTTGTTTATGTTTAAAGCAGAAATCAACTAAAAAGAGAAGCTTATTTTGTAAAGCAAGGAAATAAAAGCTTGAAAAATGTAAACAATGTGAATGGTAGGGTTTCTGCAATCTTAACTGTAACGAAATTGTCTTGAGAAACTAATATTCAAAGTGAAAATTGGAGTTTACATTCAAATGTGTAAGTCCACCACTTGTTCTGTTCTATAATTAAATGTTTTGATTGCCTGATTTGTTTTTTTTTAATATTTTCAAGTCATGTGAAAGCGTTTTGTCTAATGGAAAGTTTCAGAGACTCGCAAGGCTTAAGCAGGAATCTGTTCGGGGGGGTTATCAGTGTAAATATTAATAAGGGCTCTAACGATATGTGATTTGAGTGAATATTTTGAGATACGAATTTCTAAAAAATTAACGACATGTCAGTTGAAATATTGAAATAAGCAAATGCATGTTTTTACTTGTTGTTACAGTTGTTAATTGAGTTGGATGAAAAACATATTTTGCAAATTTGGCTTTACAACCTAATTACAGGCTAGTAAAACGAGTTGTTAAATGTTTTGCTGTTATCATTGAGTAATAAAGTGTAGGCGGAGGGGATGGTGACAAAACACAACATTATTTTTTTGTTCTCTTTCTTTTGCACATTTTAATGTTAAGGAAGTATTTGTTTATAATGCAATTTTGACGCTTCATGTATCAAATGTTTTGTAAGTGTCCCAGAGAACTGCCACTGCAAACTGGAAGAAAACGAAAGCTTGGCAGCTTTTTAAACTGTGCCATAAACTAAAAGCTTTTGCTGTTGTTTGAAACTTTTTCTGCAGGTACTTTGAAAGAAATTCATTAGCATTTGGTTGAACTTTTTTGTACCGGTAATGAAAAGTTCATAAATATACTGAATATATTTCATTCGTGCAATGAAATAGTTGATTGATCCCCTGAATATTTTCGTTGGCTAAGGATTAATTAAGTAATATGCTACTGTTTGGCCAATAAGTTTTTCAGTGTAGCAGGATATATGTAGTTGGAGTTCTTCAGTGGAGGGCTGGTCGACGCTGATAAGTGCCATATTTCCCAGAATTCGCTACCTGACAAACTCTGACCATCCAATAGAGAATAGTTGACTCAATTCACCATCAACTGAGGCTAATGAAAATCAAAGTTTATAGCCGCCTTTTGAGGTTCCAGTGGCGGGCTGTTTATACCTCACATGGACTGACTACTTTTTGCGGGCAAGGACAAGCTTTGTAAGCTCTAAAATTTACGGTTTAAGACCACAGAAGGAAATCCTGCTTCTCCTGAGTGTAGCTTGCCTGGAAACCTTAACAATCTGATCAGTCTCATGGTGGATGTGAAGTACACCTGGCATTTATCCCAGCCCATAAGACCTCCTGTCTTCTCTAAAAATGTGGATCACTACAATTGTATCACAAAAAATCCTTCTCACTTCTCAGTTAGTAAACATTGAGCTAAAGTCTGATAAAAGCTCTAATTGGCAGAACGTGAAATATCTGCCTGAGGGTAGTTTGTTTGGCCTTTGGCAAGCTTTTCCCGACGCTGATGATTGATTGAGGTGTCTTCAAGCACTGTGTAAATGCTCTTCAGATTTTCTTCTTACTAATCGAAAATAGTGTTCGAACACTGTGTTGAATAGCTATAAAACAACAAGTAAATTGTCTAAACTATACGTTACAAAGTCCTTTAAAAGATTTGTTACTTGTGAGGATTACAGCAGGATTAATTCATTTGCTGTGTTGTGTTGGGGCAACAAAAGTTCGACTTTAGCTTTTTGGCTGTCTATAAAGAAAAAACAGCAAAAAAAGCATGTTTCTAGAGGAGACAGTTTTCTGGCAGTGTTTGCTAATGGCTTCTTAAGGACATACAAAAAGGATATGAAGTGTTATTGTCATGTAAAATTGCTTTCTTAACTGAAGCCGTGGCCAGGATAAAAACTCATACACACACATGCTTAGTATCCATATGTAGACAGATAGAAAAATGTAATAATATAGAGGTTTGTGCAGGGAATGAAGCTTTTACAAAAATAGATTTTTTTTTTGTGGCTGATAAACACAAAAGGGATTTTGAGTGTTGACTTTTTGGGGATAAGAAATTGTGAATGCATTTTTTTATACTTGTTTGACAAGCAAGCACAAGTTTGTTGCGCTGTTGCTTTGTGGAGGTTTCTGTTAGAAAAATGATTTTTATTTAATCCCATAATGAAAAAATACTACTCTATCGATTTGCTTTTGGCTGAAGCTGGTATATAGATATTTGTTTTGTTTTGCTTTGTTTAATTTTTCTTTTTATTTTGTTTACTTTAGCTTGCTTTTAAAATGTTAGTTCTATTGTGGTTGGTGGTGTTGCTTGTTTAGAATTTGGTTTTGTTGTTTGAATACTCACGCATAAATTGCTAGAAGGAACTTTCTTTGGTGGGTTCTTACACGTCCGGGATTAACCCGTTTTACTAGTCTTGTATGTTTGTAAATGAGCCAAGTTTCACGAAGAACATTCGCCGCAGCATTTTTCAGCTAAAAAAGTATATATTGGTGGTTTTTGTTTTTGTATTTTGGTATGATATATATTTTTTTTTTTATATAGAAGAAAAAAGGGAATAATACACAAAACTGTTAGCGCTTTTATTGCTTTTTTTTTTCTTTCTTTCGAGAAGCCATAATAAAATAAAAATTTAATAAAGGTTAGAAATAAAAAAAAAAAACCATTAAAATGAGTGAGTAAAGACAGAGTGCAAAATAAATTACAAAATTACTGAGACAATAGAAAACTTTTTGTTTATAATAAGAAATAGTTAAAAAAATAGTCAAAAGCTTGAGATTTATTTTAGACAAGAGCAAACTGTGTTGAGGAGGAGTTGTTGAGAACTGCGCTGCTGCTTAGAAACAGTATGCAAGTAGTCATGGCCTGGGTTCGAAGCAAATTTGGGTGCTGATGAGCCACGTGGCCAGCCGATAAGACTTCAACTTTACTTTTCCTGTCTTCTTTAAAACTGTTGATCACTCCAATTTTGTCACAAAATATCTCTTCCAATGTGGCGGAAGTAAAAATCGAACTAGAAAGCTCAATAAAATTATTAATAAAATCATTCTTAATTCTATGCACAATTTTAGAGGTTAAGTGGACGAATTGAGCAACTAGAAGACTAGTTTATATGACCTTCTAAGCCATATGCTCTCTTTCGGTAAGTTTTTTTTCTAACGTTTCAGTCTCGGCCAGCACTTCTTTTCTTTTTAATGGCTGCTCCATTTATTATCGCTACCGTTTTGTATCCTACCGATTCTTGTTGATCATTCAAAGCACCTTTTATTCCTGCAGCTAAAGGCTGATTAAACTTTTAAGGGCCGATGTTGATTTTGGATAAAACACAAATAATTTAGGAAATTTTCCTTTTTGCTATGATAATATTGGTATGGTTTTATTATGCAGGGAACAAAATAATGACGGTGACTTCGTCGGCATACTGCTCTCCGATAGTCCAAATTTTCAATGACAATGACGCTGAGGTTCTATGCCATTAATGTGCCAAATTATCTCATCCTTTAGATCTTTACTTGTTGCTGGCTTATCAATGTACATGTATTCTTTTAAATAACGCCAAAGAAAGAAGTCCAACGATGTTAAATCACATGATCTTGGCCACCACGTGAGATAACACGGCCACTGAATTTGTCAAGCAAAGAGCCCTTGCTTCGTTAGCCGTCCACATCCATAGCTTTCAATTTGGGCCATGAAACGTTCGTCATCATCTCACGATAGCGAACACCAGTCTCAGTAACTGCCTGACCGGCCTCACTGTGGCAAAAATACGCCCCAATAATAAAGCCAGCCAGCATAATCCGCACTCTTTGTGAGTACATTGGTTTTTTGACCATCACTCTTGGACCATCATTCGCCCGAATACAGCAATTCTGCTTATTGACGAAACCACTGAGTTGGAAATATACCTCATTACTGATGATGATTTTTTTTTGCAAATGTATCATCCAGTGTTGCCATTTCTCGCCACCATTCTGACCATTGACGACTCCTGGAATGCCGTTCAAGAGGCTTTTGTTGTTAAGTCAATTGCGCTTTGATTTTCTTTGCAAATGTATCATCCAGTGTTGCCATTTCTCACCACCATTCTGACCATTGACGACGCCTGGAATGCCGTTCAAGAGGCTTTAGTTGTTGAGTCAATTGCTTTTTATAAGCATGTAAATGCAATTCTTAATGCATAATGTTCACTAATGACTAGAGCGAGAGGTGCATTTTTGGGGCACGATGAGGGGTTGAGGTGGACGGCTCTTCAGCCACACTATAGCGGACAGCAGCAATATTTTCTGCGGTATGAGTTGTAGAAGCATGACCTGATGTGTTCACATCTCCTCCAGAGCCGGTTTGTTAAAATTTTTGCACGAAGTGCACGGGAATGCATTTTTATTTGAACGCCCATTTTCATTAAAAATCTGGGGCCAAATCGTCGCATTCGATATCGAATGAGCTATCGAGCAAAAGTAATGTAAAACAAAAGCAAAATAAACAAAAAACATACAGCATAAGTGACTGAATTCGTTCGATATCGAATGCGACGATTTGACCCCTGAATAACTTTAATGCTTTGCTCGACTTTGTATCTCTCCATAGTTTAAATTGAGTTTGTTTGAAATTGGGAATTTCCAAATTAAATGCAGAACAAAAAGCTTGACGTTTAGCTGGGGTTCACCTTCAACACTGGTCCTTAAAATTTAACCACCCGTTAGAGTAGAGATTTCCAAAATTGTGTGCTTTAATTATCTGCTTTAAGTGTTGCTGCTTTCAGAACTCATAGATGGGCCATGACCATAATCTCGGTGGTGGGCCACAGCATTCAATGCGAGTTCAAAACAATTATGTGGCTTTAAACTATCCTTCTAATTTTCTTTTCCATGTTAAATGGAAATTGTTCGTTCCTCACAGCAAGTTTTGTGTAGTTTAAATCACACTTTGCAAAACTTGAAACCTCATGAGAACACACAGTGATTAAAAAGAAATCTTAACAAATCGCCTCCATCAACAACTTGTCCGCCACCATTATTTCAACACCGAGTCAACTGTGTCAACAAAATCATTTAGATTTTATAGAAATCCTTAACCAAGATATAAATTTACTTAAACCAAGCAATTAATTTGCCAATATTGATTGAAAGAAATGTATTGAAAAAACACAACAACAACAAATACATAAAATTAACCACAATCCAATCATTTTAAATAAAATACAAAAAAGCAACAGTTGAACGCAAAATTAAACATGCAGCGACAGCGAATACAGATCAAATTAAATGTGAAGGCAAAAGAAGGAGAAAAAAAGGAATAATAATAAAATGAAAATAAAAAAAAAACAAATTAAATAAATAGTTGTTAATACTAGATAATTGTAATTGAAACTCAAACAGCTACAGCTACATTAAAAGTAAATACGAACGACATTCACTCAAACGGCAACACTTTTACAAAACACTGACTGCAGCAGCCACCAGACACCAGTCTCTGTTGCAGCCACAAGTTACTGTTATACAAAAACACAACTTCAATTAAAAATAAATTAATATTTATTTATTTAATTGTATAATAGTGTAATTCACTACTTTCACAAGCGACTTTTTTTTCAATTTGTTCTTAAATTAAAATGAACTGTTTGTATTCAATTGCACTGTGTTGTATTGCAAGGCAAGAAAATGTTGAGTTGCGGCACCGAAAGAAAAACAGATGCAATTGCAAGCAATTAACTCAATACAATTATTAAATTTATGAACTAGAAATTTTAATATAAATAAATTAAAAATTGTTTATAAGTATATACATATATACTTGATGTAGAGAAACATTTAAAAAAGAAATTTAGTTGTGTACAAGAACCGATTAAAGAATTAAAAAAAATAAAAAAGAAATCAAAAGGAAGGAACACACACACAGACACAGACAAATTCAAACACAAACAAACAACAAACGCTCTAAATACCCTTTTTGTTAATTGAGTGTCCATCATAAAATTATGCACATGCTTTTCGGCCCTGGTCAATTCCAATTTTCTTGAAACAACCGCTACCAGCAGAGCCGTACAACCGGCACCCTGTAAAGAAAATATTTTATTTGTAAAATAGAGAAAGAGACAAAAGGAAATTTATTAAAAACATTTGTCATACATATGTACTTATAGTATATGTTAAATGTTATGTTTAGCAAGTTGTACACTGCAAGAAATTTGTTTCATAATTTCAGCAAAAATATTTCATTAGCATTTTTTCTCATTATATCATTATAATTGCCCTCTAATTCATAGATATAGTGAATTACATCATTAATGCAATGAACTAATTCATTGATATACAGAATCCCCAAGTTGGCTGAAAATTAATGAAATAATTCATTCATTAAATATCAGCCAATAATTTTTTTCAGTGTATGGTTGTGAAAAAGTTACAGTCTCAGTAGTTCAGTCACATATATTTAAGTTTCATAATTTTGTTAATTTAAAGAACTCGGCATTATATTTATTCCATTAAAATGAATACTTTTATGGTTAATTAATTTCTATTATTTGAACTTTTACTTATATAATTATTTCTGTATTAAGTTTATCAGGCTCAAGTTCTTGCTATATTATCTTTGTGATTGATATTAATTAAATTAGACAAAGAAAACATCAAAGACATTTAGCAGGGTGGACAACTAGTTGTTTCGAAGCCGCCACACTTTCTCGTCAGCACCCGTCTTTGAACTCAGGGGCTCATGTTTCTAAAGCGACAACCATGCTGACGAGAAAGTGTGGCGGCTTCCACACAACTAGTTGTCCACCATGCTAAATGTCTTTGATGTTTTCTTTGTGTAATTTAATTAATATCAGTCACAAAGATAATATAGAAAGAACTTGAGCCTGATAAGCTTAATACAGAAATAATTGAATACTTTTATTTGTAAATAAGTCATAAGAAAAATCGAATTCAATGCAGCAAACTTTAGCACTCGCTCACAGTTTAAGAGGATGTTCGAACAATGTTGCAACTTATAGAAAAACAGGGCAGCAACCAGTGTTGGGGGCAAACTTTGGAATAAAGAGCCAGACTTTGAAAGAAATTAGTTTTATCGGTATGTAGAAGGGGTTGTGGTTCTCCCAAAACTGAAGTCAAAGTCTGCCGGAGGCTTGTAAATGAAAATTATGAAAATATTGGTAAACAGTGATGCCACAAAACGTTGAAACGTGAATTCATTAACGCTTTGAAGCATTCAAAATCCCAATTTGTTTTTTAATTTAACTTGTTCGTGACAACTGACCTTTGGCTGGGCTCAGAGATTTTCTCCTCTATGGTATAACCAACAAAAGCTTCGCTTACAAAATCTGTAAGCATCTGGCAGCACAGTTTGACATTTAACACCAATTGGAATACCAATAAACAAAAGTCGATCCCAATTTTATATACCCTTCACATGTCAAGTTTTTAGTTTTAACATCAATAAAATTTGTTTACGTCCCACTATCGATAATATTCGTTATGTAGTCAATTTGCAATAACAGGTGGGCCGAAAGAAGTCATCAGATATTGTTTGGATTTCAGAATATCGGTTGTGGCTCGCGCAGTTTAAGCTGTTGGAAGCACACGTCCTCCAGACCTAATTTGTTGGATTGCGGCAGAAAAAATTCGGTTAACATGACCCTAAAGCACGTTATCGTTGTCCCAATGACTCCTCAAGCGTAATCAGCGCACCATGCGGCCGCTTTGAACGGGTATAATGACTCTTCGTACCTCACTCGGGAGTTTCGGTGCCCCAGAAGTGATAGTTTTGCTTGTTCACATACCCGCTGAAGTGAAAATGAGCCTCATCGCTCATCATGATTTTGGTCGAATAGTCGTGCACTTTGTCCCCGAGATTGAGGATGGATTGGGCGCATGTTACACGCGTTTCATAGTCTACAGGCGGCAGCTGATGCACGAACTAGACTTTGTACGAAAACATGCGCAGGTGTTTGAACAAAATTCACAACCGGCTGAAGGATAACTGAGAGGCACGGCGTCTGCTCCATGTTTTTGGCGATAGATCGACATCCTTGTCAATAGAGGCGATATTCTTGGTAGCGTTTCGTGTGTTTGCGACTACACTTCAAGTTTGGTGACCAAACGGTGTAGTGTTTGCGTAGTCCTTGCCAGACGACCGGGAATCGATGATGGAATTCGCGCCAACAATGCAGGCAAATTGTTACGCAAAAAAATGTACACGATTATTTTTCATTCTTGCGGAATCTTTCGCTTCATGGCTCGTTCACTTGTATTCTACAGCTGCCTAATTTACAAGCCGCCATTTGCAAAAACTAGAGCAACTTCTAGTAGGGTTATTTCTTTTGGTCTACTTTATACAAAAACAAGGCATGGCCCAATTTTAGATGAAACTTTAGATAATGAAGACAGGCTTTGAAATAAATGAAGTCAAAGTCTACCGCAGGCTTGTAAAAGGCCCGCCAAATAACTTTTTTTTTTTTTTTTTTTTTTTTTTTTTTTTTTTTTTTTGAAAACGGGGCAAGAGATCGAGTGTAGCTTCGGCTGTGTGGCACGTAGCGCCGTCCTGTTGAAACCGAATATCTTCCTCTCCAATTTTTGTAAACAAAAATTCGTTCAACATGGCCCGATAACGATCGCCATTGACTGTAACGGCCACTCTTTGCTCATTTGCGAAGAAAAATGGCCCAATTATGACCGTGGATGAAAATTCGCACCAAACAGTGACTCGTTTTGGGTGCGTTGGCTTTTCAATATAAGCGTGCGGGTTTTCTGTGCCCCAAATACGACATTTTTGCTTGTTTACATACCCGCCAAGATCAAAATGAGCTTGATTTGAAAAGGTGATTTTTTTTTTTGCAAAATCGGCATCTTCTGTAAGTTGAGCGCGGGCCCACTTAGCGAAGCGCGTATATGCAACCATATTAATTCAGCGGAGGGATAAAACTAATTATCTGCAAATCATATAAGAGCTAAGTGTTACCATTCGCGAAATAAGCACTAGTTGAAAAAAACGTTAGATGACGGACCCATCTTTAGTTTGTTAGTAAGTTAAAGAATTTACTAAAGAAAATATAAAAATATTGGTAAAAAAGTGCTGCCTGAGGAAAGTTATTGCATAGAATGTAAAACCGCGACTTCATAAACGTTTTAAAGCATCCAAAATCCTCTCTTTTTGATTGCATTTCATACATTTTTTCTCTAATGTGCAAAACTTGTCCTTCGGCCGGGCTAAGAGATTTTCTCCTCTATGGTATAACCAACAAATGGCTGAAGCAACCAACACACAAAAAGTTAAACCATTTAATCAGGTGGAAGAAGAATCAAAAAATAGTAGCAAATAGTTTCTCAGTAAATTGAGCAACCAGTCATTATAGTTTTTAATGACAGCCGAGCATTAAAGAAAAACATAGAAAAGCATAAAACTACAGAAACTTGTGCCCAACAAATGCAAGAAAAAAAAATGTGATAAAAGTTAAAGCCATATTAAAAGATAAATATTACAAAATGACTAAATGATTTGAAAATTTCTGTCATTAAAGAGGGCAATTGTGAATGAGTTTATTTTACGACACAGTAGATAAGAGAAAACACCCACTCAAGTATTGTATTGTAACACTTAAACATTTGCTGTTGGTAGGAAAGTAACCCTATCAACCATTTCTTTAACACCTGTTGCTTCGACTGGCTGTACGAAGTTGCAAGGTCTCATTTAGCATAAAATGTTCATCAAACAGTATTTATGCAAATTAAAATGAGGGCATTTTGTGCTTAGTTTGCCTGAGGATAATAAAAATAGTTGGTGCAACTAACATGACAAAGCAGATAATGGGGAATTTTAAAATACTCTTTGCCATGCAATTGAACTTGAGCTGGTGTTAAATTTTCATTTTAAATTAAAAAAAAAATTTTTTAAAAAAAAAACAGAGTACAGTAGTCGGACATTGAGTAGTCGACTACTAAGATAGCTAACTTTAAGTTGACTTTCATGGACTAGCTTTAAGTTAGCTACAATACAATCACTTTTTGTAGACTGAATCTAAGCTAAGTGAAAAAGAGTGCAGAGTTAAACCAAAATTCAAATAAGGACATAAACACATACACGGTTCACTCGTTAATTAAATTGCTTATTAACATTTTACTGAAAGAAAGAAGAGTAAATTTTAAGGGCTTCTTCCAAGAAATCAGTAAAACCCACCGCCGAAGACGGTTTACTCTTCACCCTGATAATGCGAGCTCTCGCACCTCGGCTCAAACAACTGCATTTGTGGGCAACCAAAACCTCGATTTGATGAGTCAGCCGCCGTATAGTTTTGACTAGGCACCGAATGACTTATTTTTATTACCGTACGTAAAAAGTAAGCGGAGAGATCAAGGTTTTTCGTTTCGAAAGCGGTGAAAAATCTGCAAAAATTGTGTTACGTAATTTGTGAACAGCCCCTTGTGAGCCATTCTCTCACCCACGTACTTCTTTGAGATTTTATTTTTTCCCGCTTTTCACTTTTTGCTTTTTTTTTAGCCTGCATAACATTATTATAATAGCCGAAGCAATTTTCTTTTTTTTTTTTTAAGGAACAGACCATATTTTTAATTCTCTACTCCTTTTTTATTTTTGTAAAACAAAAA
Source organism: Sturmia bella (assembly GCA_963662145.1). Lineage (NCBI taxonomy): Eukaryota > Metazoa > Arthropoda > Insecta > Diptera > Tachinidae > Sturmia > Sturmia bella. The sequence continues at coordinate 18,273,315 of OY759170.1, forward strand.
ATTGTCATCAGCTGCAACAGCTGTTTCTCCCAGTTGCCGTATAAAATAACAATCGTGTGATTATAATGCGGCAATTATTGGTACTAAATTGTTTTGCGACAATTTGCGACAATAAAATTTCAGTAAAATGTGACAATCATGTGAATCGTAGATGTGCATTTTTCAGTACCAGTACTTTTTCAGTATTTTCTTTTTTTTACTGATTACTGGAAAAAAATCAGTATTCAGTAAATTTTACTGATTATTGAAAAAAAAAAAAATCAATATTCAGTAAATTTTACTGATTATTGAAAAAAAAAATCAATATTCAGTAAACTTTACTGGTTACTGAAGAAAAAAACAGTATTCATTAAATTTTACTGATTACTGAAAAAAAAATCAGTATTCAGTAAAAAGTACTGATTGCTGAAAATAAGATCAGAATTCAGTAAATTTTACTGATTTGTGTAAAAAAAATGCAGTAATCTGTAAATGACTGATAGTAGATACTGCGTGTTTTGAAACTTATATATACACTTTGCTCACTTACATGAATAGTGGCATAACTGAGAAAACGAAATTCCGAGAAAAATGGCTTTAAAAGTTTAACGTGTTTTTATTTTTTTTAAATCATCTAAAACCGAAATGTGTTATTGTGAAAATAAAAAGTGATTTGCATAGATGAGAGACTTAAACGCCAACTTCTTGACCAATACTAAAGCAAACTATATGCTGTTTGCTTTTCTCAGCACAAGCATTTCAAAATTGTTATCGCTTAGGTTTTTGTCTTCTAGAGCGATTCAGAATTCCAGCGAAAGAAAACAATCGTTCTAGAGGTGCTGACTTTTAAAGCAGTTTTTCTCGGAATTTAGTTTTTTCCGTTAAGCGACTATTCATGTAAGTGAGCAAAGTCTATATATAATTTTCAAAACACGCAGTATCCACTATCAGTCATTTACAGACTACTGCATTTTTTTACACAAATCAGTAAAATTTACTGAATTCTGATATTATTTTCAGCAATCAGTACTTTTTACTGAATACTGAATTTTTTCTCAATAATCAGTAAAATTTACTGAATACTGTTTTTTTTCAGTAACCAGTAAAGTTTACTGAATATTGATTTTTGTTTCAATAATCAGTAAAATTTACTGAATACTGATAATGCAGTAAAAAAGTAATGCAGTATGTCCATGTATGATGTGAATGCAGAGAATTTGATTGGGACACATTTTTTATTGTGCTCCAATTCATCCCCATAAAAAGTGTGTAAGATTCGTGCATTGCGGCAATCATGTGAACCCACCTTAAGTCTCCAGAAATTTAATAAATTCGATTCTAAGTCTAAGTTTTGTTTGTTTGTTTGTTAAAAACAATTGTATTAATTCAGGTCCAAAAAGGAACCCTTTTCACAAAATGTTTTCTGTCTTTTTCAGCTGTCTATTGGCTCTCAAAAAAATAATGAAGTACATATGTAAAAAAATTTTTTACAAATCTAGATTAAAATTGTCTTTGTAGTTAAACAATTGCTTTAGTTAATCAAATAGAAGTAGTTGTTTAGTATTTCTGCAAGCGACATTTGTTTATCAAAAAAAAAAAAAAAAAAAAAAATCGCTAATTTTGAGGAAGTAAAAATTGATTTAGAAAGTCTGCTAAAAATATTAACAATTATAAAAAAATAAACTCTGCTAAGTTGTCTTTCTTAGAATTGTATAGATTAGGTCTTAGAACTGTATAGATTAGTTCCTTGACTGGCCGGTACAATAACTGCAGTGCCACCAAAAAAAGTCCATCAAGTGTAGATGGTTCTCGACTTGAAAATTTCTAGAGCAGCTGAGTTGGAGTATAAATAGTGACGCTCATATGAGTTTGAGATCAGTACTGGTTTTAACGCTGCTACCGCCAACAAGAAGCATATAAAGTCAGTCGTGTATTTACAGCCTTGGTATTAACAGTGTGCAAATGTTACGCGGGCCGCTGGTCATGAGACCGGCTCACTTGGCTTCTAGGTTCCCATTGTGTTAAGTGTGCAAAGTGCTCACAATGAAAATGGTTTTTAATAGAGTTGAATAGTGAACAAGGCTTTGTACTATAAAGTGCTGTAAATATAAGAGCTGAGTGTGTTTCATTTTCATTTGCAATTGCCGAATTACTTAATTTCTATTATTTGAACTTTTTCTTAGATTATATTTCTGTATTAAGCTTATCAGGCTCAAGTTCTTTCTATATTATCTTTGTGATTGATATTAATTAAATCAGCACCCGGGTGCTGACGAGAAAGTGTGGCGGCTTCGAAACAACTAGTTGTCCACCCTGCTAAATGTCTTTGATGTTTTCTTAGGTCTAATTTAATTAATATCAATCACAAAGATAATATAGAAAGAACTTGAGCCTGGTAAACTTAATACAGAAATATTATTACCGAATTACTCTAAACCGTTTTTATTAAAAGGTAAAAGCGTAACAGCACTTTGAACTCGCTTTCGCTGATATTTTATTGCCATTATAATTTTAATCTTTTTGGGAGTTCTTGGAATTTGATAAGTAATTTATGTTGTGGAAAAAAAAGGCTTATATTCAAATTGTTTTTCAATCTCGTTTTAGTACTTTGCAGGCTTTAACTCTTTATGAATGTGATTTAATTTGCTGATCCATTAAAAGCTATTGCAATTTTAGTTTATTCTGCTAAATTGCTTCTTTTTAATTTATCTTGTAACTCAAATTCAATTTTGGACTACAATGCTTAAGCAAATTCCTCCGAACTTTTTAAAACGCCAGCCGTAAATAGAAAACAAAGACGCCACATACTCTACGTTAAAAGTAAATAGTAACTCACCATTATTCCTGTACTAACAGCAATACCACGTCCACAATATGTATTTGGAACGATATCACCAAAACCCACACTCAGAAATGTTATTGCTATCAGCCACATTGCATTCAAAAGATTTGCATGTTCTTCATCATGAAACCTTTACAATTCAAATTGCATTTTTTTTTTTGATTTTTGTAAACGGTTTACATTTGAGAGGACCAAAAAGTTGGTTGGTCGCGTTGGATGGTTGTTTGTTTAACAGGTTTTTTTTTGTTCATTTGATGTTTCAGTTGCAAAGATTGATTGATTGATTGATAGTTGAGTTGGTGGGTTGTTTGATCGTTGATATTTTGTAGCAGTAGCAGTAGACATACAAAACAGAGATACACATTCAGGTTGGCGCAGAGGTTTGGTTTTGTTTTTTAAGATTTTCAATTTGGATTTTCATGTTCATTTGTATTGATTTAAGATTTATTTATTTTTTTGCAACATATTCCACAGGAAAAAGAAAATAAAAGAAGAAAATAAAAACAAGTGATAATTAAAATTATAATGAAATTGTTGTTTATAAAAACAATAAATTTATACTCAAATAATGAAAGGGAGTTTCATGTAATCAAATAAAACAATAATAAAAAAGGAGAAGCGTAGAGAGAGAGAGAGAGCGAACATAAATACAATCAAGATAAAGATAAATGTGTATGTTCGGCGTGATTAAATAACGGGTTCGTTATGAGCGGTTACATACAAAACAATACTATTTTTTTTATTTTTAAATTGCAATTATAATTATTTATCAATTTCATTAAGGTGGTATTTCTTATAGTAAAAGTAAATACCTTATCTTATGGGCTTGTTAAGAATATTAGTTATAAATAAATAAATAAATAAATAAATAAATAAATAAATAAATAAATAAATAAATAAATAAATAAATAAATAAATAAATAAACAAATAAATAAATAAATAAATAAATAAATAAATAAATAAATAAATAAATAAATAAATAAATAAATAAATAAATAAATAAATAAATAAATAAATAAATAAATAAATAAATAAATAAATAAATAAATAAATAAATAAATAAATAAATAAATAAATAAATAAATAAATAAACAAATAAATAAACAAATAAATAAATAAATAAATAAATAAATAAATAAATAAATAAATAAATAAATAAATAAATAAATAAATAAATAAATAAATAAATAAATAAATAAATAAATAAATAAATAAATAAATAAATAAATAAATAAATAAATAAATTAATAATTATAAATATAAATTATATTAATTATAAAATGAGGAGCATAAGTGAAAAATTCTTATTTTTTACACTTGGGGTTGGAAGGGTTTTAAAGCTTATAATTAAAATATAAAAAACAAATGTTTTTGTTTATATGTATACAACAAAATCTTGTAATAAGATTTATTTTCATAATTGATTCTTAAGTTTAATTACCTTTACCTTTAGAATACTTACGCTATTTTAGATAAAGTTAAAAAGTACTAAAGCCACGTACTACATATATATATATAAAAAGAGACCTCACTAAAAGTTTACCTGTCTTTTTCAGCGGTCTGTAGGCTGCTGACATTTCGTTGATGCTACTCAACTCGTCAGTAGACTCGAAAAGATTTAAAAGCATGTTTGAAACTTTATTACAATGAGAATTACAAATGTTCAAACAAATCGTTAATACAGAAAACCTTTAATATCAAAAAAAAAAAAATCTTTCTCAATTTCAAAGATGTAAAATTCGAACTCAAGACTGATGAAATTCTCAGCAATTTTAAATATATATAGTTCGTCTATAAAATTAAAATTAATGCTTAAAAGTCACTGGGCCCGGCGAAAAGTTTTTGGAACTGTTGTTATTACTGATACAATAACAATAAACACATAAATCAATTGTATGTTGGTAAAGGCCGTGATTCACTATTCTACTGTCCAAAAAGTGTGATAGTCTGGACCAGGGATGCCTACGGCCTTGGTACGCTTTAGTTTTTGTAAAAGCTCGAAGCATTGGCTGAGCATTCTAATATGTATACACAACTCTTTGTATGAAATACACACATACACACATATACCAAGTCCAAAACAACAACACTTTCATATGCACAGCAATAAAAACGCAGGCTTTGTTGGTACACATTGGTGCCAAGCGTAAATTTTGTTGTTTTTTGTTTTTTTGTTTTCATAATTTTGTTGTTTTTTTAATGATTTCGTGAGTATGAAACACTTGAAGAAATCATTTTTTGTTATGAGTTTATTTCTGTTTTTCTTTGTGTGCGTCAATAAAGTGTATACGTATTGGTGTTTGCGCTTCCATAAGAAGATTTTGGGCACCCCTGGTCTGGACTAAAACTGTGTGTGTGTGTGTGTGTGTGTGTGTGAAAGACTTTTTGACAAGTCTGTCCGATTTGATAATCTTTTGAAAAATTTTAAAAACTATATTTTTCTATGTATTCTAGATCAGAGGTGCCTTTTCAAAGTTGTTTAAAAAAGCATGACAGTGTGGCCATTTTGATGGGAATTTTTAATGTAGGATAGAATTCTATCATATTTATCTAGTACTTTTCAGTGAATGAATCGTACGATTGAACATGGCTATTCAGATCAACTCACTTTATTATATAGGCTATAATTATGCCCATAATTGTATCTTTATTCCATTAGTCCCCACCACAATATTTTATTGATCTTTTGCTCTCTTGTCAATCTCTACATAAAATTATGGAATTATAATTTGGTCTACTGCAAACCATGCACAGTTTTTAGTTTAAGTTGATGTAAGAATCTCCTCAAAGTCAGGTAATTTTCTTTATTTGATATAAATTTAAGGTATAAAGGTAATTTTCATTTTCTTTATATCAAAAAAAAAAAAAAAAAGGATTGGTGAATTGTTTTTCAGAGTAATCGTAAAAGGCTTTTCATTTTCCTTTAACTAAATTTTCTAATAGCAATTTTTTGAAATTACCCTTCTTCGAACAGGACCTGTGGTGATCCTGTTCAAACCGAATCAAAGAAGATTGCTTAAGAGAATATTAAATATATTCCAATTAACCAAAAAAAAAAAAAAAAAAAAAAACAGTGATGAAATGGAAAGTAGATCAATAAGACTAAATATAGGCAGTCAGTAATGAAGAGCTCAGGTAGTAAGGCTGCTTAAAAACAGTACACAATTAGTCGTGGCCTGGGTTCGAAGTAACTGGGATGCTGGTGAGTGACGTGGCAGTTGTGAAGCGGCCTTGGTATGTACTCAAGCCAGTAAACATACAGTTTTACTTTCCTTATCTTCTTTGAAAGTATGAATCACTGCCGCGATATCGCAAATAAAAAAGTTTTCTCCATTTTGAGGAAGTAAAAATCGAACTCAAGTCTTATAAAATTATTGTCAACTTTAGATCAACTATAGAGTTGAAATTGATACAACAAACAATTTTACCGTTGTACAACAGTTTTGCTTTTCCTCACAACTTTCATACAACGACTTGTTGTTGGTTACTTACTGCCATTTATATTCTTGAACGTATCAAAAAGTAAAAGTTTTCTTCTGGAATATTAAAAAATGAATTAAATTATTTATTTGCCAGTTTAGAGGTTTCGATTTGGATTTATGAAATGAAACCACTAATCTCGAGTTAAAAAAAAATAAATTTTTTATTTCAAACATAAATTACGTCAAGAAATTATTTAATTTACAGATTTACAAAGATTTTGTGTGTTTCGCACAACACGAGATCAAAAGCCAGAAGACCCAATTGAAATGTTTTATTTTGGGTCTCAAAACAAACATTATTGAGGCTTGTTTTGTACTGCTAATTTACTACTTGTCTTTATTAATTAACTGTGGTTTTGGGCTCAAAATGCAGAACTAATTGTTGTAAAACTTTTTATGGTGTGTAAAAAAGTCCTACAAATATCTTGTACTCTCGGCTTGTCATGGAACATTAAAGTTGTTGTTTTCATTTTATCTATGTATAATCTCAAAACTTAAAGTCACTGAGGGGCAAATGGAGAGCTTCGAATGAAAGGTCGTAAATAAATACAACAGTTATACCATAAAATTGGCAAAAACAGTTCCGCTGACATCTAATGAACTGCTGAGAAAAATTTGTCGTGTTCTTATATCGCTCATTTTCTGCAAGACCGGCATAAATCAAAAAACGTAATTTTGGAATTAATGATGTAGAATTGTTTGCTATATCGTACTTCATGTTGTGTAAAAAATTCATATGAATATCTCTTATACACTCTGCTTGCGAAGAGAATATGCCGTTATTTCATTTCATCTGTTTCAAATTTTTTTATACGTAAGAGCGACATGTCTCAGTTGTGCCACAGCTGCCGTCGTGCTAAGATCGTTGGGCTTTCTCAAACAGAGGCATATTTTGTGTTGTGGAGTTCTGCGTGAAAAGGTAGTGTTATTTTTAATCTAGAATATTTCAAGTAAACAGGGCTAATTTGAGTTATGACTATGTTGTTGAAAAGTTTGATTTAATTGAAACTTATTATATTACAAAATATAGAACGTCATGTTGATAAAAATACTATCGTCAACTTAAGTATTTCGTGTTATGACGTTAGAATGACTATTAAACAGACAGCCTTTTACATTATAACAAAATGTGTCGTTGTTGAACATAGCATTATTTACAGTAACAATAAATAGCTCTCACTAACACAAAATATGTCGCTATTGCTGATAAAAATTATAGCTATATATGAATAAAAGGCACGACCACAATAAGATGCAACCAAAAGCGATTTCTTTAAACAAAGCATTTCATACTAAATCAGGTATACCAGAAAATAATAGAGCTGATATTAATGAATTGATTAAAAAAAAACTTATTCCAAATTTTTATAAAACATTTTATGATAGTTAATTTTTAAACATTTCATAGTCAGAGTTCCGTTACCAATATATTTTGGTATCTTGTAATTATTTCTTAATTACTTAAAGAACAAAATTAACATTTTTCGTTTGTGAATTATATCTTAAGAAGAAAAGATGTTGAAGAGTTCCTCAATATTTTACGTTCAATAGATAGTTTCTATGAATTATATTTATTTTATGTATTTTATGATATGCATAAGTACATACGGCGTTATGAGTAATAAAAAACTTTATGCTAACTAACTTGCTGCTATCTTTTTACATACAAAAAACTTAGCAGCTAGATAGTTGGCAAATGGTTTTTTATTATGCATAACCCCTAAAATATGTATATTTGAAGTGCAAAAGACTGAAAATAAAATGTATTAATACGAACTTATTGTTTTTTTTTGTTCAACAATAACGACATATTATAACTTATGACACTCTATTGAATATATTTTTGCAACAATAACGTCATAATGCAAAGGAGAGTAAGTTCTTATTCACGAAAAAACCATAAATGGTTACTTGGTGTTGATTTTCGTTTATGGATATGTTAAATATATGATGCTAAATTCGTTTATTTTGAAATTATAGGATTTCCTCTTTTCTGTGTAAGGTGGGAGTCAATTGAAAACTTTAAATGCGTTTTCTGCAAAATCGATTTTTTTGACTTATGCCGGTCTTGCAGCAAATGAGCGATATGTAATTGTTTTGTTAAGGGCTGCCGTTGTTGCTACATTCATCTTTGAATGTAATACAAGGTGAAATCTGTATGTTTTATTTTGTGTTGTTTTTGAAATTTTGAAATTTTATGTTTCTTTAAATTTTTGGAACGTTTCCCAACTAATTATTATTTATTGGTAGGTGTCTCCGCTACTGTCAGCAGAGACACTGCCCATCATACACAATTGCTTGTCGATAGTGCACCAATACATATAAACAGCTCACACGCTTTCGTGACGATTTCTACTAATTTCCACTACCAGCAAGCCGCGTTAAGGAACAAAAACATTTTAGTTGGACCTTTTAAGTAAACAAGATGTTTAAAAATGTGTGACGAAAATAATGATGAAAGCAAAACATGAAAATGTCTGAAAAGTCATTTGGCCGTACCAAATGCGTATGAGTGTTTGTTGGTGCCAAATACAAATTTATTCTTTGTTGCGTATACGCCACGGTTTCAGCTACTCAAATAAAATATAGAATAGTGGTTGCACATGTTCGAAGCCGCATAAACGTGTTGTCAGTGCAATTCTTATAAAAAGAGTTGTTTTTAAAAATCTTCATAAATATTTTGCATACATATCGTCGGCAAAAATGTGAAAATACGTATCTTCAAAAAATCAAATTGGTTTTGATAACAAAGTTACCAACCAAGGGTTGCACTTGAGCCTGAATAAATAATTTAATACAAATGTATCAAAATCGAATTTTTGATTGTTTATCTTGCATGTGCCAAGGTATTGTGAATTTTTAGATTTTTGCTGTAAAAAATAAAGCTTTTAATCTTTAATTTAAAGTAACGTATCAGCGTGTGTATTTCTTTCGTAGGGCAAATGAGAAAAGAAAATAGAACATTTGCTTTGCTTTGAGTTCCTTTTGTGTTGAAAGAAGATACATCGCACTTGAGTACACAATTGTTATCATTGAGCGCTTGCACATGAAGTGCGATTTGGCTTACTCTTTTATTCAACGAAGAACAAATAACCAGAAGATAAGTTTACCCTAACAACTTGTTGAGCATTCTCGTAGTTATCTTCCTTGAGACAGGTTTACTTTCTTAATAATGAAGTCATTCCTCGCCAATACTAGTCCATTCGATTAGATTTGCCACACATACTATAAAGTAGTACACTAGTAGTATTCTAATTGTTCGAGCCTTAGGTCACTTGTTTTTTACAAAATATTTATTAAATTCAATATTTCGATATCACAATTAGAATACTGAAGAACGAAGGTCGAAGAATTAACATCAAGAACGTAGAACACTAGTACTATAAAGTAGCTACAATTAGCTTTAAACGAGAAATTGAAATACTAAGCAACAAGTCAGGTTGAAAAATGACGAGTATGATAAATCAAAAAATTATATCGAAGATGGACACATATTCCTGATCAAAACTTAGATGCTATTTATGATTCATGACATTTTCATGATAATCTCTACTTCAAAAGTTTCAACTAATTTTTGCAGTTCACTAGATGGTGATCACCACCATTTACCTTTTAACTTGTCTGTTGTTGGGTTGTACAGGCAGGGTAAAAATTTCGTCTCTATTGCACAGCGAAATCTTAGTAATAGGGTTGCAATTTCGCTATACGAGTACACAACGCTAAAGCTGAGCTGTTTCTTAATGGATTTTAAATATTATAATTGCATAAAAATCAATAACAATTTAGTGAAATAATTCGAAATTTCATTTTACAAAATTCTGGTTGGATTTATTATGCTAATGAAAATTCATGGGCAAAAAGTAGCTAAATTAAATTTTATAAAATTACAAAAAGAAAAAAAGTACACATAAATTGGAAGAGGCCTTCATAAAAAGTTGCAATGCATCTTGTGTAACTGGCCGTTCAGTGAACGCCAAAGCTTGAAAAGGCTGAAAACACTGAAAACTCTAAAGCATGTGACGCAGCTTAAGCTAAAGAGCGTATATTTTCCATAAAATTACAGTTCATTTAAACGGCTGTGGTGCTTAAACTTAGTAAGTACGGTTTAGATTTAAACTATATATAGATATGCACATAAAAACTTAAACTAACCTGACTTTTGGAAACCTTAAATGCCACTTACAGTTGTGATATTTATAACACGTGCAAATAATTTATTATGTGTTATATTTTTTTTAATATAGTCGGGAATGGCATCAGGATTTTTATTTAATTTATTTCTATAAAATTATCTTAGAATAGTTAAACAAGTTGAGCAGTTATTGAACGTAATAAATATCAGGCAATAAGTAAATGTTCTTCTGGGAAAAATTAAAAAAAAAAATTGATAAACTATTTTTTAATATTGTTTGCAAAATGCATAAAATGCTTATTTTCTATTTGTTGTTTGAATAATATATCTATTAAGAGTTATATTGAAAGTTATTTTGTTTTATATGAACTAAAATGTTTTTAAAGTGCAGTAAAAATATGATGATATTAGCTGGCAAGCTGAGCAACTTTTTCAACTTCAAAATAATGAATTTATAAAAAAGTTTTCAGAAGAAAGCAAGTCATAAAAAACATGATTTAAACTCAAATGATCATAGAAAAATAAAGAAAACAATAAATTTTAATAAATTGTTACATTAAAGGATTTACAAAAGGATGTTTTTGTTGTACTAAACACACATAATGATACATACACACACACACACACGCACACTGAAAATCAACACAAATTAAAAATTATACCAAAAGAAATACAATAATAAACAAAATCGTTAAATATGCGTAGTTTATTAAATAAGTTTTATTTAAAATTAAAAAAAATTGCATGAACCGAACTAAAGCTTTATTCATGGAGAAGCATTTTGCCCTGCTTTTGCTCTCATTTCAGACAGCACTGCTGTCTAAGATTTTTCAAATCTTTTAAGAAAAAAACCAACCTTTTTGGACTCTGTTTTGCATTTCTTACCACAAAACACCGAAAAAATAACACATTGTTCGGATTATACAAATACTTTTAACACAGTGTGGTAGTTGGTGGCCAGTGAAAGTGGTAACGGTGGTGCTGTTGGTAAACATTTCCTAATTAAATGTCTAAACATGGCAGTTAATTACATACTATTTTTCCGAACATGTTAGAAGAAACATGCTGTACAATTTGCGGTTACAAAAAGAAATCATAAAGCAACAAAATAAAATGTTCATTCTAACGTCACAAAAAACTGTTGATTTATTTGTCGTCTGTTTAATTATTGTGGTTAAATTACTCATTCCCTCATATAATTTTGTTATTATGTATGTATGTTTGTTTGCTTGAATAGTCGCCCAGTTAAGTCAATGTGTCCAGCAAACTCTTTTCATATACATACATATTTTGTTGTAGTGTTGTGTTTTAGGTTTCTTTTGGTTGGGCTGTTGCTTTAATTTGCTACATTTCATTTTATGTTGTTTGCTCTTTACTGTTTCCGGTTGTTTCCGGTTGTGTATGTATGATTTTAATAATCTTCATCATTTTCATTCAACTTTGTGTTACTTAAACACACACACACATTCATCTTGTCACTCACTCCCTCCCTCGCAATAACAAACTTGTCTAAACAAAACAACAAACACACACCCAAGCACACGTTCTCACTTGCCCATTTCAAATGGTTTATTATTCTCATACTCGTACTTATATCAAAGCTGTTGTTGTTCTTCTGTTTGCAGGGAATTCTGTGTGAGCGTGCGAGAGTGTGTGCCTGTGCTGTTGTGTGGTGTTGCTGAGAATGAGAGCTCAGCTAAGAGAATGAGTATACTTTGTTTGTTTTGGATTTTTAACTGTATGTAGGTAGTAGTTGTGTTGTTGGATTTTGAAATAAATACTTACCACCATACCGCATGTTATGGTTATACCACGTCCGCAATATGTATTTGGCACTATGTCACCATAGCCAACACATAAAAATGTTATGGCCGTTAGCCACATGGAGTTTAGCAAATTCGCGTGCTCCTCATCATGAAACCTGTTTTAATTTTGTTAAGCAATTTATTGTTTGTTTAGTTTTGTTTTTTTTATTGTTGTATTTGTTTGGCATTCAAAAGCGTAAGGTGAAAAAATATGTTTAATTTTATGCGATTTTCAACATTTTTACCAACAGACACATCACATTTTTGGTTTGTTTTTCGAATTTATTTTGAATTGTTGTTTTTGTTGTCGTTTATTTTTCATTTATTTTTTGCAAGATGTAGCAGAGGTAGAGTAGTAGTAATAGTAGTTGGTAGGAGTAGAAGTAGAAATGGTTTTTGGAAAAATTGAAAAAAAAAAATAAATAAAAATAAATTCCAATAAATTATATGCTTTTATTTTCAATAAGTTTTCTTTTTAAATATGTATGTATGTATGTATGTTTGTAGCAGGTTTTTGTATTATTTTTCATTTTTGAGGTTCATCAATTTATTAAAAATATATGTAAATGCCAATTAGAAAAACTTAAAGTTTGTAAGCAAATTTTTTGTTTTCAAATAAATTTATTTACATGATTTAAAGAAAAATTACGCAACAATTGTACAAATTTAAATAAAGCTAAATGAAATTGTTTGCCAATTTTAATGAAAAATTCCAATTACAAGTAAAATTGAATGAACTAATTAAATATTTTGTATGTGTCTGTATATGGTGGCTAATTAAAATAAGGCCAATAATGCAATGTCGCTGTGTATGTTGCTTGCACAAAAGCTCTGAGGTGGAAATGATACTTTAAAAAAAGGAAATGGATTTGAGGCAAAACTGAGCAACTACCACTACAGCTAAAACATGGTGCTATAGACCAAATATAATTTGCGGATAGCAGGTATTTCGCCTAAAATTTTTTAAAATTTATTTTTGTATGACTTTTAACACTTGCCGGGATTTTGAGTAGCTTTAGTGCGATATTTGTAAATATAAAATATGCTGAGTTTTCAATAGTGGCTGGGTGCCAAGTGGGTTTGTATCGAACTTGTTCTTTTGTCGGAACCATTTAAATAAAATGTTTTCCAAAGTTCGAACACAAGAACGAGTTTGACCTAATTCTAGTGACAAACACTCTGACTTTTTAAAAAGGACTTTTTGCTTCACCTTTATATTTCAAGTCATGCAGAATGATATGTATGTGTTAGCTGATTTTTTGCCACTTCCTATTCAAGAATTCTGTGTTGCTAATTCTAGAGGAAATGTTGACAAAAAATACCCTGAAAAGTTGTCGAGTGCTGCTACACAAATAATGTTGCTTATGTACCCTAAAAAGCTAGCACACCAAAATGGCCAGGACTTTAGCCTATTGAGAGATATTTGGCATTAGGAAAAACGCCATTGAAGGCCACGAAGGGCCAAGATAAAAATGAAAAGGATTTTAAAAGAAATCGTTGAACTGTCAGCAAAATGGTATTAAAAAACAAAATAAAAGGCTCAATGAAAGTGGTTCAAAAAAACAGGAGCTTGGTAACACATAAGAACATTCTGTAGTTTTTATAAACATTATAATTTGAGTGGTACTTTCTCTAAGTTAAACACGGATTAAGATGATCTCAGCAAATGCAATTTTTTCCATAATGAAAAGAATATTCAATCATTTTTTGTGAGCTGCCCTTAGAAGGGTGTCTCTTGATATTTAGTGATTTACACATAAAAAAATTGCTACCTGTGCGCCATGACTGACTACTGAGCAGCAGTTGTATAACAATTCAATCTATTTGTACTTAGATCTATTCCAAGCAATGTCAGAAAATCAGTAAATTATGGATTTTCTTAAATCAAGTATGTTGTGCTTAAGAACGGATTATTCAAGTACTAAATACTTAATTTTAGTTAAATGCAATCCGAGTTTCGGGTTGATTTTAGACATATACAATTCTGCTGTCGGATCAAATATATCAAAAAGCTGTACTTAAAACAAAACACGCCGTACTTGATTTAAGAACATTCGTACTTACAATATTTTTGAAACTGATTGAATTTGTCTTGAGTGGGGTGATTAGGCAGTCAATTCGATGTATCTGAATTCTATTTAATGCTGAATTCGTAAATAAAATTTTCAACTCTATTTCTTTCATTCAATAACAATTTATAAATTAGTTTGACTCTTGGCCGATTTGAATGTGGAACCTAACTACTGCCAGTCCAGCCAGCCGCTCCACCAATTCAGCCATAGTAGCAATTAATAAATTGAAACAAAACTCAATACTAATGCAAGCACACACATTTGCTGGAATTTCGTACTCATTTGAAACCTTAACAGGATTGATTATCTTTAATAATCCCACTTCGGCCTGTTTTAAGTACACCTGTGTATTTCTCGTACTTCAAGTTTCAAATACGTTTCATACTAAAATCAAGAAAAAAAAAACTTGAATTTAGAACGAGCTTATTTTATCTTTGTTACTTTGCTCTTTTTTCTGATTTGATTTGCAGTCGATCTAGCGTACGTTTGGAGACCTGCAGCTAGGGGTTGCTGTAAATCAAACTTACGAGAGTTGCCTCTTATGTTTTGGGATTTGACAATCCTAGAAATGCAACTGACAGCCCTGTCGTAAGGTTGGACATTTTTGAGGTTATGCGTACTCAGAACTTTTTGACATTCGAGCGCTATTTATGTTGTTTACAGTAACTTAATCTCGACTGTTGTTTGCAGTAACTCATCTCGGGGGATTAAAAGAATAACTCAGTACCAGCTCGTGAATGATCTTAATTAAATTTCTAATGATAGAGCTCCATCAAGTATCGATGGCATGACGAGTTCAAGCATGGTTGTAGTTCCCTCCAAGGCGAATTTTGTGAACCTTGTCAAGAATCGGTTGCTGTTCGGGAACCATTGATGCTATACGCGAACTGATATTGCAAGATTGTTAAATGTCCTAACGTAAGATTGAGATGGCAACCTTAGGCACTAGTCTGTCCAGTATACATTCAGTATTTTATAAACATTTCTTCGCATTGGATCGCACCCAATTCGTCAAGCGTTCAAAAAAAAGGGCCTGAATCGCTTGGTGGAAAGAAATGCTTAAAAAATACGATTGCAGTCCTTTTTAGCACGTCTATGTCAGCATGACAGGTGATGAATTGTGAATTCAATCGTATGAGCTCGTAGGTAAACAGCTGTAGACTGCATGGGTGTCAAGGTGAGCAAAATCCAACAAAAGTTGTTCGTTTACTAAGCACTTCTAAGTGTTGGGAACCACTGTATTAAAATCTACTTATGTATATTACTGTACTATAATATTTAATAACTTTAAATCAAAGCAACATTTTGAAATATTGTTTTGTAAAATATAGAAAATTAGAAAAAGAAAAAGATTCGATTGAAAACGATTGTTGAATAAAAACGATTTATACTTTTTTAATTAAAACTAAATTCAAAGTTGGATAAAAGAAGATCTTATGACTCTTCTTTACAAGTCAATGGTGGTCTATTTTTCATGGAAAAACTGAACATGTAACCGTTCCACTAGCACTAGTCAATTTTGAGTGGTACACAATCCAAGAACACAGAAAAACCAACCGCTGGAGACAGATCACTTTTCACCATGATAATGTCTAACCAACTGCATTTTTGAGCACCCAAAACATCGATTTGAAGAGACCTCTGCAGTACAGTCCTGACTTGGCACCGATTGACTTGTTTCTTTTTCCCATAGTTAAAAACCAAACTGAGAGATCAACATTTTGGGACACCAAAACAAGCATTTGCTGCATTCCGAATGCCTGTTTTTTGGATATACATATCTCAATCAGAGTGGCAAAAGTGCTTCGACAGCTGGTTTAACGCGTGCTTCATGGGGAGTATTTTGAAAAACAACAAAGTGATTTGCGATGATTAACTTGCGCTCTTTGCTCTCTAATCCTAACAACCTTTGCATTCATCTCTGACGCCTCATTTTTGTTTTTGCATTCATATTTGAAATTTGTTTTTTCAACAGTGGGAGTTTATAACTTCATTTTAAACTTTATATTACATCTGCTGAGAGTTTCGAGATCGTTGTGTGGAAAATTCATGATGTCACACAATATCGCTCACTTGCTGTGATACATGCAAACCGATAACAAAAATCAAAACTTTGTTGTGGCTTGCAGAGTATATGTGCAAACGCACGATATCGAGTGACATGCTGCACTAACACATACAGAAAATATCATGGTGAAATGTTTTCTATATAATTGAATTATTTTTCGTTTGTGAAATGAGAATTTTGACTTAAAAAAAATCTCTTGGCTCCGTAGTATCATGTAAAACAGTACCGCTCGCTTTTCTACGAAAATTGTTTTCATTTTCCTTTGAGTGGAAAAATTTATTTTTAATAACTATTTCATAAATTTTTAAGCATTTTTTTCTTAACCACTTTGGAGTGATACATGTTAAAAAATGTTATTTATGAAATTTTTTCTGTTTGTGCAAATAATTTTTGTTAAAAACCCTCAGTGTGTTCAGCAACAACCACAAGCAAAGCAAACAAATTAGTTTGCCAAAAAATATGTTCTGTTTTGTAACACAAAATTTCCATTAAATTGAAAGGCGGCTTGATACAATATTTTTATACAAAACTGATTGCTTGGCTTAAGTCGGTATTTCAACTGGATTTAGGGCAGGAAATTTCAACAATTTGTTAATTTTATACGCGATAAAAAATAAATAATTACTTTTATTTAACGAATATGAAATGATTGGGAGGCAGATTGGCTTTATGTAAAAATTGTTTATGTTAAAATCAAATAATAAATAAAAAGCTGAATTAAGGCAGAAATATATTGTAAAAATGTTTTCATGAAAATGCTGTTATTTATTTAAATATTTTCTGGATGTTTTAATGTTGCACAATGGATTTTTTGTTTAGCTTTGATATTAAGCCATAAAAACATTAGGTTTTTTGTTTTCACATTGTTCATGCTAATTGATGGCAAAAAAAAGAAAAAAATTAAAATTTTAAGAATAATTTTGAATGGACAATAAAAAATCTAGATATAAAGCAAACATTTAGCACATTGAGATAACATTTTATGGCACTAATTATGCATGAAACAAAACGCCTAACAAATAATTTTTTGAGTAGACTTTCACATGAATATTCAAAGAAAACATGTTTTAATTTTGGCCAAAATTTGATGCCTGCTGTAGAGAGCCAACCTGTACCGTGTTTGGACATTTTATTGGTTAATTTTTAAGTGAAAAAGCAAATCAATTGGATGTTTGCTGCCAATTCCTACTGCGAAATAGTTTTCATAATGAAACCTTGCTGTAAGTCAAGGGCGAAATAAAACTGCAAGACGTACATCGTTAAAAGTAAAAAAAAAAACAGTATGATATCAGACTATCAAATATGGGCCATCAAATAATTGGACTGCTGTTCTCTTGTGAAATTTAATGTATTTACGTTTTTTTTCTTCTGCCTTTGACAGTCCGCTATTGATTGTTGATGTATATGCATTTTTAGTTATTGATGCACCACAGCAGAATGGAGTCGCGCAAACAATGAATAGAACACTACGAGAAATGGTGCGTTGTCTATTGTTAGATTCAGGTTTTCCTGAATGTCTGTGGTCCGAGCTGGTATATGCGTCTGCTTATATCAGAAATTTGTCGTCCGACAAAGCTAAATGGTACTAAGACTCCTGAAGAGCTATGGACAGGAAGAAAACCTGTTACAAAGCACTTAAGAAACATTGGTTGTGTTTCATTTGTATTAAATAAGACACCCAAAAGATCGAAGTGGGTTGTTAAAAGCAATGAACACATCCTGGTAGGCTATTCAGCAGAATCTAAAGCTTATAGGTTGTGGAAAGCGGGAACAAAGCAAATTGTTATAAGTAGAGATGTAAGATTTATGGATACAAAGATGTACAGTTCTACAAAAAGAAATGAAAATTCAAATTTGTATGAATTTTGGCCAAGGGAAGTGGTACACATCCAGTGCAGAGGCAGAATATGCGGGCAAGTAAAGAAGCTGCATACTTGAGTTCTGTTTTGGAAGAACTTGGGTATTTAAGTCATAGTCCCGTGGTAATTCATACAGTTTCACAAAGTACACAGAGAATGGCAGAATTTGCTTCAAATCACTCTCGTACTAAACATATTCACTACAAGTATCACCATATAAAAGATGCAGTTGAATAAAATATTGTAGAATTGAAGTATTTGTTTACTGATAAAATGGTAGCTGATGTTCTTACAAAGCCTGTTCCTAAACCTAAGCATTCGTTCTGTTGTAATAAGTTTGCAATTGTAAACTCATAATGTTGAGGAGGAGGCATGTTGTTATTTACTTGTTGTTAAATGTTTTAAAATACACTAAAGCCCCGAATTGCGTCGTTCCGTATTGCATCGTTTCGATTTGGGTCGCTTTTTAAAACTGGAAAAATTCGATTTGCGTCGCTGCGATTTCACGTTGCGTCGGTTTGAGTTGCTTCGATTCGATTTGCGTCACTAAACACGGTTACAGTTTTTAATGCATCACTGTGGATTAATATTTTTAGCATTTGTAGTGTAGTATGTATTTAGCATCTTGAATTTATTAGTTTTTACAACTTCTGGCAACAGCGATCGTCACCTGTACGTTAAGAAATTTTCAGATTGCGTGAAAAAAGGGGAATCCCTGGTTATGGTAACAATTTAGTGTGTGATTCACCAGAATATGCCTTAAGGACATGAAACATGAGTCATTTTTATGTTTTTTCTCTCTTAATTTATGGTTTTGTTGTTTCTTTATAATATATGTATATAAACATTTGTTGAAGTAAATTAAATAAATAAAAACGTACTCATACTATTATTTTTTTTTTTTAATGAAAAATACAACATTTTTTTGCTTTGTTTTAAATATTTTCCCCAACAAATTAAATTTCAGTGCATTTATATAGAAAAAAATGATTCGATTTTCGTCGTTTCGATTTGCGTCGCGTTTCCCTGGTCCCCAGTAACGCTGCAAGTCGGTACTCTAGTGTACTTTGTATTCAACATAATGAGTTTAATCAAGTTTTTATTGTTTAATATGTTTTTGAATAATTGTTTTTTTTCTTCACTTCAAATAAACCTTTCAATATTATTATACCTTTTTTATAAAATCATAACGCTGTTTTAATTACAATAATAATATAATAGCGGAAATCACCCTTGGTTGCACATCTGCAATTTTAGCAGATATAGCATGATTTTTTGCTACAAAGCGTGAGTGTCTTTTTCAAGTGTTTAGGAAAATAATTATATCAGCTGATTTTAGAGTAACGGAAAATACAAATATTTTTGTTTTGCAAATTGAGAAGGAAGTTTAGAAAACAAACTGCAAAAATTTCATTATTCATCTTTTCGTTGGCCGTCTTTTGTTGTTGACTTTTTGTTTAATTGCCTTAATTTTATTTTTACTTTCTTCCGTATTCATTTTCTTCCCTGTTTTATTTATTTGTTTACAAAATTTAATAAAGCGAGTTTGGCGCATGAGATAAGCTAAGCCGCAGCCAATATTTGAAAAGCAACGCCGTCGATAAAATTTGCACGTGAAGCAATCGCCCGATTTTTGCTTATTTTATAAAATTTAATAAAAATTATGCTTAATAATAGGTATAATATTCATCTTTTACTACTTTGTAAATAATTCTTTGATCAACGTTAGCATTAATTTAATTCCAGCACAGGCATGTTTTGTGGCGGCCTTGCCGTCATACAGTTTTTTGAGCGCAGGAGTTTACGTGTTGAAATGTAGAAAAACAAGCAGCTGTTTTAGCATTTAGCAACATTTGCAAACACGGATCTGCAATGGTTTTTAGTTTTGCATATTTGCTTAAGTGATGCAAACCTCGGTTTCATACATTTTGTTTTTGTAGTGTTGCAGACTATGGCACATATGCTACGGTTGCAATATCTGCAAGGTCTGCAAGGGTAATTTGCAATGAAGGGTGAGTTCCGCTAATGTTATATTCTTTGCTATACTACAACATTGTCCTGTGATTTGAGTTTACTCAAAGAAAAGAAATTAAAACACAAAGAACTGAGTATATTAGTGGAACAGGTATTTATTGAGAATTAATCAGAACTAGGAGAAGTTTGATTACATTTTAGGAAGACAATTTGAAACAAAAAGTTCCGTATCAAAATGGAAACGAAATATTACCCAATAAGCATTTTGGCTGGATTCAAGTGGAATTACATTTGAAATGCAGCCACAATTTCCAATTTCTAGTGTTGAATTACAGTTGAAACACTGTTGAATTCAATAGCGAATCTAGCAAAATTAACCATTGAATTACAGTAGAACAAAACAGTACCTTTACAGTGTAATTCCAGCCTTGTATAATAGAGTGATGCAAGTAAAATCGAAAAATTTCTCTGAAAATTTAATCATCATCACCGCCGCCAATAATTTTGCATCAATTCTGTGCCATAAATAACATATGCTTCAAACAAATTTGTTGTTGTTTTTGAACAAACTTTAAACGGACTGGGAAGAGGACGGATTTTAAATATAATTTAAGCTTGGATTCACACTGGAATTTCAACATTGCAATTCACAAAAAATTTATGATTATTGGGTAAGACCCCTTTGGACTATCGACAATTAAACTCAGGCATTATGTGCAAGCAAGACAGCACCATTTTGGCAACTTTCTGCTTATGCATATATGTATGTATATGTAGGCTTTGCATTTTGCTCATTGCTTATCACTGTTGTTAATGCCACAGTGCAGAAGAATTCTTTTAGCATTAACATATACAAATGTATGATTGTATTAGTAAAACAAATCGAATGGAAAAAAATTAAAATTTGAATGAAAATTCTGATTAATAATAGTTATTAAAAAATCTTTAATTTAATTATTTAATCTAAAAAAAAAAAAAAAAATTACATGCGTAAAGTCGGCTTTTTTTTGTCTATAGTAAACAAAAAAATTACTTTTATTTAGCAGTAATTTAAAATCTGGCTAAAGTGCACTTTTTCTTTGTCTATAGTTGTAGTCTTATTTATTTACTTTTGTCTATTCAAATGTGTGATCTTTTTTACAACTTGTGAATATTGCTTTCCTGTACTTTAAATATAAGATTGAATCTTGTGGTACAGTATATAAACAAATAAATATATTAAATAAATGGTTATGGTGGCCGTTTGTCTTTACACTTACTTAATTAAATATTGTAATGTTTTAGTTATTGGCCTTGAGAGCCAATTCAAATGTATTATTTTAGCTCTAAGAATAGACCTTATTGATGTTTTATGTCTTTTGCAGTCGTCCTTATGCCGCCAACACTTCGTTAATGCTAATCAACAAATCAGTGAAAGCTAAAAATCTTGAAAGAATATTTGAAACCCAACTACTTGTTACCGAATGCGCATGAAAAAATCCGAAATGTTCGAACAAACTTTTAGCAAAGAAAAATATATAACACTTTTAGAACATTTCTGATTCTCATTTTGTTCAAGAGAATTTTGGAATAAGTAGTTGGGTTTCCAACATGCTTTTAAGATTATTCCAGTCTAGCGATTAGTTGATCAGCATTGACGAAATGTCGGCGTTCTATAGACGGCTGGAAAAGACAGAAAACATTAAGGTCTAATTGTAGACCTAAAATGATGTTATCTAACATTTAGAAATACTTGAATTTATATCATTTGCCAAACACCAGCCTGATATTCTTTTGTTCGTCCAGATATTCTTTCTTGTAACTTCATCATAAATTTTAGGTTAAATTTTACATCCCCCGAATTGAGCCAGATTTTTGTTTGTCTGCAAAATGGTAGCGATCAACATTTTTAACGAAAATAAGTTAAGCAAAGTTGAAGAGCTACTGGCTGGGGTACGAACTTGAGCACGATAAAATAATTAACCATTGCAAATCATATAGTTTGACTCTGACATTAAATTATTGCTTATTTCTTCTTTCATAAATTTAAGCTTAAGGTGGCCTTATGAATTGAAAATTATAAAATTTTCATTATTTAAATGTATTTAAAAAATGTGATTTATCTTGACAAATGTGATTTATCTTGGATATGCCAAACCTTTGGAGAATAACTATTAACCATATGCAATTGCAATTATCTTATTTGTAAATAGACTAGTTTCGGTTTTGGCCGCATTTACATTCAATCCACTGGCTTGAGTGCAGCTGTGTGCCAGGGATAATGCCTCCTTGGCATCTCTGCATAATTGATTTAGATCTTTTCTCTTCAAAAGTAACATAACTTTTTCTGTAGCCCTAAGAAGGCTGTGCACTCCTGTGGGCCATTGAATGGGTGACAAAATCCCTCTTCTCAAGCTCTGCAGTGTACCTTTTTTTTTGATATGTATTAATTTAGGTCCAAAAATGAAGCTTTCTAAAAAATGTTTGCTGTCTTTTTCAGCTGTCTATATGCCGACGACATATTTATATTAAGTTATGCGCTCGGGTGAAAAATTAGTTGAATATATTTTGACATACGCCGTTAATGTTCCATGAGTAATTTTTGCTTATTACCATATAAACGCAATAATATCTTGATAATTCTAAAATTAGATGCGCTAACCAAACGATTGCCACCACCAAGTAATAAATGTGATCTGTACGAACGAATTAAATATTTCAGACTCAAATTTAGTTTCGGTTGCAGCTACAAAGCTGCTTTTTTGCTTAACTGTGATTCATTAAGTTTAATGAAGTTTTATTTAAAAATATATGTTCAGAACTTGTTCTTCATTATATACTAGTTCTGAGAATGATTGAAATATCAAACATAAATTTGTTAAATTTGTAAAATTTCCATATGAAAAAATATTGTAAAGTTCTAAGGTAGTGGAAACCTTTCAATAATTCAATTGACAATAAATTCCGTCACCGCAATAAATGTGTTTGGTCTGTGCAGTCATCCTTTAGTTCTCCAGCTTAGAAATTACTAGCACCTTTTTTCAATTTTTATTTAAGTGCCGCTCAAATTTTCGAGTTAATCTTTTGGTTTTCCCTGTTTTTTTTTGTTTTATATAAATATATTGAATTAATTAACTGCCTTGTAAGTAAGTGTACGAGTAACACAACCAGTTAAATGTATGTAAGTAGTTTGTGTACACTTATTTGAATACCAACAATAACACATATAAAATATATTTAAATTCACAATTATGAAATATGATCCAAATAAAATATAAAATAGAAAAAGCTTACATACATTTAATTACAAAATATTCAGACACACACATACACACATATACTTAATACATTTATACAAACAGTGTTTTGTGTTGTTATTTTTTTCTCAATTCTTTTATCAGTGTTTTTTCTGGTTGGTTAAAGTATTTTCCGTTTATGGAGACTTTCTGCTTTTGTTTTTAAGCTTAAAAATATGTTTACACATTTAAATAAATGAAATATGTAAAAGTTATGTTTTTCATTTAGTTTTGATTATCTAAAATGTTACAGGCTTTTAGTTCAATCCATAAAAATAAATAAATAAAAGATTAAAAAGAAAGAAAAGCAGGCACGAAGAAAAAAACTAAAAGGCGATTAAAAAAGAAAAAGAAATTTTAGTGAAAACAAGATAAAAACAAAATAATAATAAAAACACTTAATCACGATTAACAACTTTGGCAACTTTTTAGAGAACTAAAACACATTAAAAAATATTGAACGTATATTAAAAAAGAAATGTTTTTAATAAACTGAACAAGAGTATAATATAAATGTAGTTTATTTCAAACTTTGTTATGCCCAAAAAAAAAAAAAAAAAAATCAGTGAGAGTTCGTCTTATACTCTGCTCATACATGCAGCAATATTCAAATTATAACAATTAAGGCCATTATTGAGACTAAATTTTCATATAAAAATTGCATTTAACTTATTGGCAATTAAGAGATAATTGTTTTAATAATGCATAACATTTATAATGCAACACTGTTAGATTTGTATTAACAGTACTCAGTGAACAAGCTTCGACAACAACAGTACTTATTGAACACACCTTGTTCAAAAGTTGACTAATCAAACGTCAACAAAATAAATAAACAAACAAAAAAACCAAATTTTTACTGAAAAAATTTTAACCAATAATTTCTTCACCTGTCAAATGCTAATTAAGTATGTATGAACACCAAAAAGATATTGGTGCTTATTCGGGAAAACGTGCTAGTGAAGTGAATCTGTACATGTAAAACAAAAACAAAATGTCAAGAGTACAAACAAATTGTTTTTATGTTTCGTACAAAATTTACCGTTTACTGATGAAAGAGATACGCGTGGCCAACTACCTCGTTAATTTTATTCTTGCGATGTATGGAAAACACAAACAATTCTTCATATTTTGTTTTTCTTTGCCAAGGAAAGTTTCACCTCTTCGGCGCGTTTTTCAGAATAGCCACCATAGTCAATTAACTGAATATTCACCCCTATCATGAAAAATGTTTCCCCTAACATTTTTTTTTCCCATTTACCAAAAGTGCTATCATCAATAACTTTTCCCATAAAATGTGTTCCCATTCGAAATTTTCCCTTATCGCGAATGGATTTTTCAAAGACATTTTTCCCATTTTTTGTATTAATTTTTTCATTTTATTTTCTTTGGGGAACTAGAAAAAAAAATGCAAGTAGTTGCTACATTTTAGTGGATATATAAATCAGCTGAAAACTATTTTTAGGTCTAAATCAAAAAATAATGTGCAACATGACAAGCTTCTCAATAGGGTGCAAAATAACCGACCCATTGTGTGTGGCTTTGTGAAGGTTTCTAAAGATGTAGTGGCCGAATTTTGGTACTCGCTTACAAAAGAACTAAAAAGTGCTGGCCCTCCTATTAAAAAAGATCATGAATGGAATTTTTTGTGGCGATTTTGTGTCTATTTTTTTTGTGACGATTTTATACTTAAATATCGCTGCATATTAGTAACCGCTTTTTAGTATAAAACTTATCAAAATTTCGTTAACACATATTTTCAATACTAAATTGTAAAATTTCTTACAAAATTAAGTTATCATGAAAATAAATACAAATACATGCATAAGGGAAAAAACAAACACTTTAGAGTGGTGGAAAGAGAAAGAGCTTTTACGGCGAAAAGGAAATATTTAATTGATTTACTGTTTATTTTAAATACAAGTGAATGGTTTTTGTTTTTGTAGCAAAAAATAACTAAATAAAATAGTGTAGTAGTTAAAGCCGCTTTATTTAGTAATTTATATTATTTTTATTGTTTTTATTATTACGAGAAACAACTTTTCCCATCGGATTTTATAGTTCTACATAATTATGCAAGAAACTTGTATATTTTACGATAATGTCTTACGCAAACTTACTTAGATATGCATGAAATTAATAAACTTGAGTTCGGCAGCAACAATTAAGAAAATATTGGCATGGGCGTTATAATGAAAGCTCCTACAAAAAGTTGTGATAAGAAAATAGCATATGCTTATAATGATAGATTATATATGTAGGTATGGCTGAGAAATGTTGGTTGGAAGAAGTTGAAGCACAAGTGTTGACTACTCTAAAAGATGGAAAAATAAACATGAGTTTTCCAATAAAACTTATCATTTCTATCTGATGTCAGGATCCAATCCGTTACTATCCGTTGGCAACTGACTAATAAAAATCGGCTTACATGTAATATTATCACGTATTTTACTTCAATTACAGATTGATTCTATCAGAATTCAAGCGCTGTGTACTTTGTAGTATCGGCTGGCGTATGTGGGTATGTAGAAAACATTTGAGCCCTCAGGACTAGTGATTGGTAATTCTAAAGTTACGATTATATTTTGATGACAAAATCGCAATATTTTTGGTAATTACTTTTTAACATCTAATGACGCACATTTGTACATATGGGCCAATTAGCCTACTACTACTTTTGTCGAAGCTCTTTGAAAAATTCTTCTGTGAACGCATCGACTCTATTCTTATCGAAGGACAACTCATACCCGAACACCAATTTGGATTTCGACGAAAGCACTCTACACTCTACTCAGCAAATACATCGGGTAGCAAACAAAATACCGTGTAATATTGATAAAAAAAAAGCTTTTGTGTTGCAACATGCCTCGATGGTGTGACAAGCCGTTTGATAGTGTATGACACGAAGATCTTCTCCACAATCGAAAAAGTGAATTGCCAGACGATTTTTATCTAATATTTAAGAGCTACTTGTAAAATCGAGTTTTCTACGGTAAAAACGAGTGTTCTGAAATGTTTTCTATTCCAACGTCTACATCAAATAATAATTTAATAGCTACTTTTGCTGATGACACTGCTCTACAGTTATCTCTCGTAAATATTAAATATGCTATGCACAATTTACTACAAATGACCAATGGAGACGTTGGAGTGGTTTCATAGTTGAGACATGCAAGTTATTAGTGATAGAAGAATTCAAGTATTGTATTGTATTATTACTAGGTTGGTCCAGGATGGCCCTTTGCACTGCGACCATAGATGATCTATTGTGCAACCCTTTGTCCCTCACGAGTTTAATACATCAAGAAACAGTATTAGCTCCTTCTGTGGAAGCCCTTGCATTTCTTGTGAACCGAATGTATAGGCCTGCAACAGCCTGTGTCTTCTGTGGCCTAGTGCCACACATTCAATAATCAAGTGTTCCATTGTCTCCTCTTCTTCTTAGCAAATCTGCAGGTTGCCGTACTCGATAGTCGCATTCTGTATAGATGCCTCTTGCAGGTATAGTGGCCTGTTAGCGCCCCACACAGTGTCTTTAGATTCTTTCGATTTAGTTTTAGAGCGACGTCCGCCCTCTTAGCATCAAAGCTAAGAAATTTCTTTGAGTGTTCCAGACCCCTAGTGTCGTTCCACAGTTTTTCTGTGATGGATGTTGTCCATTTTCTGATCTCCCCCTTGAGAAGGAGCTTGTTAAAGCCAAAGGATGGAGTGGGTCCCCATTGGCTCCCCTTTTTGCGTAGGTGTCAGCCGGCTCGTTACCCTTGTGCCTCGCACCTCATGACCTGGCACCCATATCAGAGTAATCTGAAGGATTCAAGTAATTTACACTAATAGAAAACTACCAAATATTAAGCCGATTCGTCTTTTGATACAAAAACGAAATGTCTGGGAATGATTATTAACTCCAAGCTCAAATGGAAAGATCACATCATGCAAAAAAAAAAAATCAGACAATAAATTCAGACAACTATTCTGGTTGATATAGAATAGAGATTCCGGGTTATCAACTCAAAGAAGAAACTGCTCATATACAAAACGATCATACACCGGTATTCATAAAAAATAAAACATTGTTGAAACACATTTTACAAAAAATTTTTCTTATACAATTTTTTCTAAAATGTATATGAGCAACGTTTTTTTTTATAATACCGGTGATAGTTTCTATTTGGAATTATCGTGTGGAAATTTGCGAAACTGCTAGCTCAGCAAATATAAAAATTATCCAACGAATCCAGTCCAAAATCTTGAGCACTCTTGTCGATGCTGAGTAGTATATACATATATATATATATATATATATATATATATATATATATATATATATATATATATATATATATATATATATATATATATATATATATATATATATATATATTGGGGATGAGGACATACAATTTAACAAAAGATAAAACAGTAACAGAAATTATCCGTGACAACAGCCTTGAACATACAACTTGCTTAGTACATCATTGCAACAGCGACCTCAGACAGTTGCCAGCGAACGGAAACCTGGCACCCAAAAGACTTAAGCGATATGCACCAACGGCACTAGTTAACCGTTACTAGGGGAGTTATCATGCTAAGCAAAATTAGGATTTATATATGTATATACTGTTCTTATATAATTTGTCTTATGTATTGATTTGAGATAACTACCACCCCAAGTAAATACATCCCATTATTTGCTGTCACTTTGTTGACAGGTGTAATCAAAATCGGAAAAAATTCTTGCAACCGTCTATTCAACGAGATAATTAGTAAACTTTTTGATAAGGTTCATTTTTGGACCTGAATTAATACATTTCAATTGGCTCTTAAAGCAAATAAATAATTTCATATTTGAATTTTCTTGTCTTCTTTAAAAATGTTGATCACTACAATTTTAGCACAAAGAAATTATGAGAAATTATGTTAGATGTGACCGTTTCACAGTTTTCAGTTACTTCCATGCGCTTTATGCCGATGTGGCTCCATAGTGTAAAAAGCCTACTAATGTAATACAAACTTTGTATTCTATCTGATGGACCTTCTTTCCCTTTGGTTTGCTACTAATATTTCCAGAGTGCAAAATTGCACAAGAAATTTTGATAAAATATAGAATAACAACTAAAGCGGTGGCGGAAATAGTGCGCCGATATTAGCTTCAACTCATAAGCTTGAATATCAAGTCAGTGCAGTATGACTTGTCCAAAGAAGAAAGCAGTTCATTTTGATTTGCTGGCAACAGTTATTCCAAAATTAAATATATCTTGGAATTCACTATCAATATGACTTCTTGTCCTAAAAGCTCTCAAGAGCACAACACTGCATTGTAAAAAATGTACAAATGCAGAAGGTTGTCCGACAACTGTCAACATTGTTAAAATGTTAAGCCAAGTCATTTTGTTTTACAGTAGGGATTTTTTTTACAGTAGGGATTTTATAATATAAATGTCTGTTAAATCCTTTAATTAAAAAAAAAAAATATTTTACTATTTCTTTGCAGTCCCCTTGCTGATCTCAATTATTTTCTGTTATTCAATTTCGAAGAGTTTTGTAATAAAAAACTTGGTGTTTCTTAATTTAGTTTTTGCCAAAGCAAAACAAACAACAAAATTGTACAAGAAATGACTTCAGTTTAACTACTGGCTGGAAAAGGAACAAAAACCTCAATGTCTTTGACTGACGAAGCGAATGATGGCTTCGCTTGAATTTGACAGTATAATTTATTTATGCCAGACCAATAAAATCGTGGCTGAATTTTTTTAAATAATTTTTTATCACAGTTTTTTTTTTTTGCTGGAGCAGCCAGATAGACGGATACCAAAACTAATAAGCAAAGATTTTAATTTAGATTGTGAAATAAATTTTGTGGTTTTCATATTTATTGCTCCTAAAGGTGACTCAAAGTTCTGTAAGGCGAAACAGCAAAATGCCACAAAAAATATCTGTGTCTATATTAAAATGCGAAATTAAAATAAAAAAGTCATTATTTACTGTGCTGATATTGATTGTGTAAATAAGGGCCAGTGAGCAGGCGAAAACAAGCGTATTTGAAAACGCGTGTGTGTGTGTGTGTGTGTGTGTTTGAAAGGAATTCTTTAGGGATTTCTTTTATGTTGGAAATACAGAAGAATTTTTATATTTATAAATATTGGCTTCAAATAAATATTCAAGAAAATAAAACAGATATAAAGCAGATTATTCGAAAAAGAAGAAGCGTTAAAATTAACAAGTGGAAAAGGGAATATATAAAGTAGACAGAAAAAAAAAAATACGTAAAAAAAAGAGCATAAAGACTTTGAAGTGATTTGTGTTGCAGTTTAGGCACAAATCGAAATGAAAACTATGTTTAAAACTTTCTATACTAAGAACATTCAAGCCGAAAACTAAAATTTTTAAGCATTGTAACGTCTGTTATCTGCAATGGTTTAGATGATACAGCCATTTTTTGGAGGAAGGCTGAAAACTGAAATTTTGCATGGGCTATAGCCTTGTGAAAAATTTGGTCGAAAATGTCAACTGTGTCAGATTATTAGTATTGTGGCACCGTTTTAAAGTGCGTGTCCTCCCCATTCCAAAACTGTATCTGGTTTGCTGATATCTGCAATGGTTTAGAAGATACAGCCCTCCCCGTTCCAAAACTTCTTCTTGTTTGCTGATATCTCTTTTTTTGTCAAGCATTAAATTTATATTTTTGTTATAACTTTTGGGTACCAATTTTTCTGGAAACTGTCTAAAATCATTAAAATTCCATTTTCTTACGCTTAAGACTTTTATTTTAGCAAAAACGATCTGTGTCACGTTGTGGTTGCAACATTGTTTATAAAATAATGTGCAAAATATATATTCATAATTTTTTAAACAACTGTTTATTAACTGTTAAAATATGTTACACTATAACTTTGTTTTCAATAAAAACAAAAACACTTGTTCACACATTCATTCAAACGCACATAAAATCTTTATGATACAATTGCACTGACCTGAATACATAATTAAAGTGGCATGAGAATAAAAGTTTGAATTCAAATTTTATTTTAGTTGTCGTTTATTTTTCTTTTACTATTGTTTTATATTTTTTGTAGTTCTTTGTTTTAATATTTATATGAAATTGTTACTGTTTGTTTTGTTTTCTTTCTGAAATTATTGTTTAGCGGAGATGTCAGAGAAGGCAACTACCAGCCAGCCGGCAGGTTAAACAGACTTAAAAATGCTTTTATGACATTCCCATAAAATCCAAACAAATATTGGACATTTTCTCTATCTTCAACAGCACATAACAAATTATTAGTTGAATTATTGAGTACAACTAAAACGGAAGGGGTGTTGTTATGAATGACAGGAAAACTATTGAGAATAAATGGATTATTAGACCAGGTCTGGGTTAAGAAAATAAATTTTGTTTACTTCGAAATAATCAAGCAAAAATCGATTTACTACACTGTCAAACAAAAACCATTCACTTTAAGTTTCTGAGCTATCAAATGCTGCAAACGGTCATATATGTTTACAGTTTGTGCTGGGAGTATGCAGCTCCAAATTGCTTAGCTAAATTATGCCTTTCTTAAGGGTTTTTGGTTCAGTGAAAAAAGTTGAATAAAATTAAAAAATTTTGTTGGCTTTTTATGCTAAAAGTCCAAATAATTGTCCCTTTAGCTTTAGACAGTTGATAATTTTGAAATCAGGTTTCCATTTATATATGGAATTTTTGTAAAAAGTTTTTTAACTCTGCAATTCAAGATAATTTCATTTTGCTTTTGTTCGCTCTTTTAATTTTCCTAAAGTTTTTATTACTGTTTTTGTTGTTGCTTTTTAATTAGTAATTTAAGAAGCACCAGTAGTAATAGACCATTCTTTCAGTGTGTGCGTGCCCGTTTAAATACCACCATAAGGAAGTGGAAAAATACTCATTTAAGTCAACATTTCCAAAGAGCTGAGTAAAGAATGATTCCATTTCCTTAAGAACTCTTAATCCTTTGTTTCCTTTTATAAATTGTTTCAGACGCTTTTTGCTCGTTTTTTTTTTTAATTCTTCTAATAAGTATATTCTTGTATTTTCATTGGGGAAATGTTTTCCATTTAAATCTACATTTTTTGTTAAGTAACTTTAAACATGCAACTGAAATAAATTAAAAATGAAAACAATAAGAGGAAAAGTTTCATATCATTGTTACGTTGAGAGAAATCAAAATCCAGAGATTAAGAAGAACTTTAGTTTATACAGTATTTTTGCTTCAAGACTTTTAATTGGTGGTGTTTAAGATTATTTAAAGTGTATAACAAAAAGAGATACTGTTAAGACATTTCCAAAGGGAAATGTTTTCATCGTTATTGGATTCTTTATTAGCAAATAATAATAAAACACTAAGTAACTCATAACTTTATTTACTATTTACCACTGTTCAATAAAACATTGCTACAACTTGGGCTTAGACAATTTAGAGCTTAGAGAATTTTCATCGGGAATTCTCGGGAAAATGTTTGAAAATTCCCGGGAAAACGGGAAATGTTTAAATTGAATTTTATAACAGTAATATTTTCTTTCTCCACATTTTTTTTTTTAAATTAATTATTTCATGTAATAAAAAAAACTTTTGTTAAATAAATCTCAAAAATAACGGAATTTCATTCTAAAAATACGCTATTTGTACATAAACATCACTTTTACAAAACACCGTTTATTCTTCGGAAAAAATTCAATTGAATGGAGTAGTCCATGGAATAAATGTTTTTCCACAAAATAGAATTTAGCTGCCCAATACCTAAACATTGACGTTGTTGTTTATAGTCTTGAAAACTTCAACATTTTTACGAAACATTTTTATTTAATTAAAAAAAAAAATATAAAATTAAAATCGAACAAAGTAGCAGCGAAATGAAAAATCTAGGAGAAATGTGCACAAGCGACAGGTGTAATAGCACATAGAAAAAAATATCACTGAAAAGATTATCTCGACAGCAATATCCAACGCTGTTGGAATTGATTTCAAGTAAAGAAATAAGAATAGAATTCAAACTCCACAGAACTACTGCTAAACAAAACTAATTCATGTTTTATCCAAATCCAGCAGCTTTGACTTCCCACACAATTTTCTTCAAATGAGTGAGTCGTGCTGAGTAAAATACTCAGTAAAAATATTTTGTATTTACAAACATTTTGGTCTGCAACACATGCGTGAATCCACTATAAGGCTTCTTTTATGTTAATGATCTTCAATAATTATCATTATATTATGCCTAAGCTTAAAGAAATATCAAATATAAATGCTACCTATACATATTAAAATAACAAAAGACAACAGTTAAACCCAAAATCAATTCTTAAGAATTCGTGCCCCATACACAATTTCAAAATTATCAACTAATCATGTGTAGTATCAAGTTTCGCAAAATAAAGTTCGCCATACAACAATTTTCGCAAGTCGTATAGCCCATAGTAGAATGAAAATTGCAGCCAGATTCAAAGAATTGGCCATATCGTCTAAAGTACTTAAGACATTTTAGACATTGTTATAGTTCTGCAAAAGAACGACACCACAATCAATTGAGTCTGAAGAAGTTTACTTTTTTAACAAACATTTTCTGAAGGCGATTGACCATGGTAGAATTATATAGAATTGTTGAAAGAGAAAAAAATTTCTCTTTGCCAAGTCCAGGGGTGGACAAGAAACATTTTTAATATAAAATATATATATATATATATATATATATATATATATATATATATATATATATATATATATATATATATATATATATATATATATATATATATATATATATATATATATATATATATATATATATATATATATGTAAGGAATGATTTATTTATATGAAATAATTCAGTTTATTTTATTGATAATATTCAATATAAAGTTTTTGAAATAAGAAAATTAGCTTTAAATAAGTAAATCAAATATTGAATTGACAATGATTATTAAATTAAACAATCGTGAGGAAAAATTACAAGTCGTCAGCGGTTCGATTACTACATTTACTTTAACAACTTTTATTACGACTTTAAAGAACGTGTGTTCTTTTCAACTTCAACTTAAGAACTGCTTTTGCCAAACGCAAGCTTCACACTTCACAATCGGCCATCCTGTTCATCGTCCGTCTCGGATGATAGCAAACTTTCTTCATCAGCATCGTAATACCTCCAAAATTTCATATGATCAGAGCTAGTACTGGTCTGGTTCGTACCTTCGAAATTACCAGCTTTGCACACATCGTATCGCCCGTGGCTCTTCACTTTTACCACCTTGTAAGGTCCGATATAGTCGCTTGCCAACTTTTTTCCAGCAATAAATTGTGTGCGTTTTATTGCCACCAAGTCGCCAACAGCATAATTGTTATCGATTTTACGTTTTTTATCAAACTGCTTTTTATATGATTGTTGCGCTTTTTCAATTTGCTTCTTGACATTGCTTCGTACGTCTTGCCGTTGTTGGTTAAAATTCATAAAGATTTCATTTTCTAACTCCTTAAGTAGATCATTACTGATTTTATTTCTCATTTTTACGCCAAACAAAACTTCAAATGGTGTGTATTGTGTCGAACAATGTAGGCATGAATTTATACAGTTTTGTACCATACCGACATATTTATACCATTTAGCTGGTTCATCCGATGATAATTTTGCAATTACAGACAAGATTACCCTATTTACACGCTCAATCTGGCCATTGCCCCGCGGTACACCTGTAGTTGTTGAAATATTCTGAATATTATTTTCTTCGCAATACGTCTTAAATGCACCTGACGTAAAGGCAGTACCTTTATCGCTAATTATACGATACGGTTGACCAAATATTTCAGACCACACTTGTAACTTCTTAATGCATTCGTCGCTGCCAGTGCTTTTAGTCGGAAAAAGCCAAATAAACTTCGAGAACCCGTCTACCATTGAAAAGATATATTTGTATTGTTTGGATGTTGTATCCATAGGACCAAGATGGTCGACATGTAGTGTTTCTAATGGAATTTCACCTTTTTCTATGCAATTTAGGTAACCTTCCTTCTTTCCAAGCTTTTTATTATAAATTATACAGCGAACACAATTTTTTATAAATTGTTGTACTTTATGCTCAACGTGAGGGATGAAAAAACTTTGCTGTATTAAATGCATGGTTTTTTTTAATGCAAAATGGCCAACAGTGTGTGCTTCCCGAATAACATCTGCTTCCATAACTTTTGGTACGACGAGTAAATCATTGCCATTAATTGTTTTGTAAACTAAATCACCTTTCCGTTTGTAATCGCCATAGGGTCTGTCTTTTAAAATTTCATTTATTGCTTTAATGTGGTCATCTTTTTCTTGTGCTGCTTTAAATCGTGATGTTAATTCTGTGGATACTGTGTAAACTTTCAACGGATAGCGACTAAGACAATCTACGTGTTTGATGCGATCGCTTTGCCTATGTTCGACAGTGAAGTCGAAATCTTGGAAATATAAAACCCATTGTGCGACTTGTCTAGGTACGTCTTTCTTCTTTACCGTATGCTTAAATGCTGCACAGTCTGTGATTAATTTGAATTTTATACCAAGCAGGTAATTTCGAAATCTTTCCAACGCTAAATAAGCTGATTTGACTTCTAAAATGTAACTATGTTGTTTTTCTTCGGATGGTGTTGTACGCTTGCTCCAATAAAACACTGGATGCCATTGACCCTCAATTTTTTGCAACAGAGTAGCACCAAAACCATCTTTTGAGGCGTCAGTATGCAATTCTGTGTCAGCATTACGACAGTAGATTTTCAAAACAGGTTCACAGATTAACGCAGCTTTTAATTTATCGACTGCAAGTCGCTCTTGCTCTGTTATACGAAATACTGTGCCTTTGCGCAAAAGATTTGTCAGTGGCTTAGATATTATAGCATAATTTTCTATAAATTTTCGAAAATATCCCGTTAGTCCTAAAAATGACTGGACCGCTTTAACGTCTTTCGGCATGGGAAAATTTTCGACTGCTTTTGTTTTTTCTTTGCCTGGCCATATGCTACCATTTTCGATTATGTGCCCCAAAAAATTTATTCTTGTTTGCAAAAAACTACATTTCAGCCATTTTATTTTTAAGCCGTAACGGGCTGCAACTTCAAGAACTTTTTCTAACTTTATAAAATGCTCTTCGATACTGTTACTAAAAATAATGATATCATCCATGTAAAGCTCCAAGAAGTTATTATTAATAAGAGTTTGAAAAACGTAGTTAACAAATCGTATAAAATTTGCGGGCGAATTGCAGAACCCGAACGGTGCATGATTAAACTCAAACGTACCTTCTTTCGTTATAAATGCGGTGTATCTTTTGCTGTTTTTCTCTATTGGCACGTGAAAAAATCCATTTTCCAAGTCCATAACAGAAAAGTATTTTGAGGCTTGCAACTTCTCTAACACGTCGTCCACTAGCGGCACCGGAAAAATATCTTTCATCACCATGGTGTTGAGCTGTCTGTAGTCAATACAGATTCTGTTCGTTCCGTCCTTCTTTTTGACAACTACTATTCTGCTGACATTATCAGAGATTGACGGCTGAATTATCCCTGCCTTTAGCCACTCTTCAATCTGCTGCTTTACGGCTTCTTGCTGCTGTGGTGGCAAACGACTAGGCAACTGCCGAAATGGTTTAAAATTGTCTGGAATAATCTTCATTTCTATAGGACACGTTAAATCTTTTTTGATTAAAGTGTAATTAGCGATCATTTCTTTTACTTTGTTAGAATATTTTTTGGAAATATCAATATTATTACTACCTTCAATTATATTGTAAACAAAATGTTCTTCTTCTCTTCTGACATTCTCTACGAACATACAACCGTCTTCATTAAATGTCATTGTGAATTTTTTTATAAAATCGTAACCCAACAAGCAATCATACTCCAACTTGTTGTCTGGTACAACAATAAATTTTTGTTCCACTTTTATACCGTCAACTTCAATTTGCGCTGTAACAGCTTTTGTGGATTTAATTGAATTATTACCTAAGCCAAAGAGGGTCGAACAGTTTCTCTCAAAAGAATCGCATTTAATTTTATTTTTCACCATATTTTCTTTAAGTAAAGTAACATCAGAGCCGGTGTCAATTAGGCACAAAACTTCGTAATCGTTTATCAAAATTTTCTTCATTCTTCTTTTGTCCATTACTATATTCACCTTCTTAAATTGAGTTTGCTTTTGCATTTTCAACATGCAGTTTTTTGATATATGCCCATTGTTGTTGCAATAAAAACATTTCGTCTCTGCTCTACACTCTGGTCTTTTATGCTCAGTAGAGCCACAATTATAACAATGCTCTTCTTTTCTGGTATTTCTTTTGTCTATAATTTTCGGTGTGCTTTGCATAGTTTTTGGGTTATTAAATTCGATTTTTTCTATTATTTCGTAGTTTTCACGCAGTTCTCTTAAGCTTTTTGCACTGTAGAGAGAGTATTTTAATTCGTTTTTAATTTTTAAACCATCAACTATGTATTGTATTGTAGCTTTCTCTTCCAGGTTTCCAAGTACAGCAATGTTTTTCATATGTAGTACGTATTCATGAAATGTTTCATGCTCTTTCTTCTTTCGTGCGTTTAGTTTCTTATGTATTTCGCTGCTATCGTATTCTTTTTTAAATTCGTCTGTAACAATTTTTTTTAGGTGTGCAAAACTGCTTACCGTTTCTGATTCTAGGAACAAACTTGCTGCTTTTGACATTTTGTTACGCGCTTGTACGTACATTTGCTTATCATTTAGGCTATAAGCAACCGCATTTTGCTCGAAATTAGCAAACCACTTTTCTACTGGGATTGATTCACCATCAAAATCTGGGATAATCCTGCTGAAATTTTCAACGCTTATGTTTACTTTTTCTGATTCTTTTTCATTTTTCAAACAATTTTTCGATAGAAGCGCTATCAACTGCTGTATTTCGTTCCCGCTTTGTAAGCCAGTCGTGTTGCTGCCACCCGGTTTCTGGCTATTTTCGTTCATGTTTTCGCTATTATAACGTTCGGCTTTGACTTGTTGATTGAAGAATATTTCTGCAACTTTAGTTTCCAAATCGTGTCTTCTGTGAGTGTCCGTTTGACCACCAGAAATTTTCAGTTTCTTCAACAGTTGCTCAACGGAAAGCTTTTGTAAATTTTGTTTCGTAATATATTCTTTTGCTACTGCCCGCGTAAAATGCCGTTTAGCGACTTTCAAATGACTTATTGCATTTTTCTTTTTGTTTATTGTTCTTCCCCGCATATGCAAATTTAATTACGTATTTAATAATTTGCGGTATTTTTATGTTTTAATGTTTATTGAGCCCCCAAATGTAAGGAATGATTTATTTATATGAAATAATTCAGTTTATTTTATTGATAATATTCAATATAAAGTTTTTGAAATAAGAAAATTAGCTTTAAATAAGTAAATCAAATATTGAATTGACAATGATTATTAAATTAAACAATCGTGAGGAAAAATTACAAGTCGTCAGCGGTTCGATTACTACATTTACTTTAACAACTTTTATTACGACTTTAAAGAACGTGTGTTCTTTTCAACTTCAACTTAAGAACTGCTTTTGCCAAACGCAAGCTTCACACTTCACATATATATATATATATATATATATATATATATATATATATATATATATATATATATATATATATATATATATATATATATATATATATATATATACAGCAATATTGGTTACTAAATCAAGCCATCCTGATAAGTACCTGGCATAACGACGCAGTGACATTTCGGCCTTTAATGCAGTACACTGCACTGCAGCAGCGTGACGTATTGAACTCAAATATTTTTGCTTTGTTTGGGGTTTTGAATTGAGAGGAGTAAAATTAAAACAAAATTGGTTAATAAATGTATGAATTGCTTGATCTTCAAGCTTTTATATTGATCATGAAATCAAGTTTAGGAACAGATTTTCTTTTTGTTCAAAGGATAATTTCAAAATTCGGCCAAAGTTTATTGCATGGACATGCTGACCCATCTTGTGACTCTCAGCTGTGAAATTGTAGATATGGGTTTCCATAGTTCTACCCCCCTCCCCCCCTCCATAGCATATTCTAATTTTACAAATTTTTTATTAAGCTAAAAACTGTAAAACAAGTCAAACAAATATTTATTCTCTACCATTTAATTTGGACCATTGTTTTTTTTCTTCCTAAAATAGCAAAGTGAGCACTTCACTGAAAAGTTGCTTTCTTTTGAAATTCACTTAAAAATAAACTTTAACAATTGTTGTTTTATAACAGAAACTATCTCAATCATTGAAGATAAATTTGAAATCTTGAGTGTTTCAACTGGTAAAAGAACAACCAAATTTACAAAAAATACATTTTAGATCAATTAATTTTGTTGGAAAGAAAAAACTGACAAAACATTTACCAAGAGCACAAAATATTTTCCAGCTCAAATTGTTGAATTAAGAATGATAATAGAATTTTTTTTTTGTCTTTTTGCAACCATTTGAAAAGAGCTAATCAAGTATCTTTTAATTTCAACTGTGATGCAACAAAATGAATGCAACATAAACAAACAATTTCTTGCTTTATTGAAGATGTTTTATAATGTTGCATTGAATGTTGGATAAACAGCAAATTTGGGGAAAGAGAAAACACTTGCATTTATCCAATAGAGAAAAACAAAAGTAAATTGACTTAAGGAGTTTTTTTTGGCATATTGTTTTTCCTCAGTGTACTCTCAAACTGTTAATTGGAAACCAATAGAATTTTTTTTCATTATTTTTGTTTAGATAACCAGCAGTCTTAGTTTTAGATTAAATAAAATCAGCAAGATTACTGTTTGTAAACGGATATTCAAATTCAATTGCCAATTGTTCAACCGACAAAATGGTTATATTGTTTTTTGTTGGATAATTTGCTGATTTAAATTAAATAGGTATATTCTGTTAATACTAATCTGCATTGACTGCTTTGTAAATAGATTTTACTGGTGAGCTTTTTACAAATTCTATTGAAAACATATCAGAAATCATTTGAAATAGAAAAAAAAAATACAAAACTAGATTAGAAACTAATGATAAAGTTCTTTAACCTTGATGAGAAACATATTAAAAACTGCAATAAATTTTGAAAAATAAATCTGCAGACTTGAAATAATTTGTAAGCACAATGAATTGTGAAGGAGCATATTTAATTACACTGTGCTAGTTGAAAAAACCGACAAACGGGGCACCCAGTGATTAAACATAATTCGGGTACGCTGAATTCAGTGGTGCTATCCGTTTTTCTAGGTTTGCTCGCGTTTTCGAGATTTACCGTTATTTTAAAAATGGAGGAGGTTGCACTACATGTATTGAACTAACTAAAAAAAATTTTCGTTTATTGAACTTTAGTAAAAACCGAAATTCCGCAATAAAATAACCTTTAATCTGATATATAATTCATTAAAAAATTTTTTTTTTTAGAAAAAAAAATTTTTTTTTGAAAAAAAAAAAAATTTTTTTTGCAAATTCTTGAAATTTTGTGATCTTTAAAACTGCATAAAAAATTGAAAAATTAAGCTATGCCAACAAATTTTCTCGTGTATATAAAAAATTATGTTTGAAACAAAACGAGCTTTAAATGACCAAAATCTGTGGGCAACTTTTGATAATATTCACAAAAGATGAAAAATTGTAGTTTCAACCTGTTACCAGACGAAGCCTCAAAAATTTAAAAAAAATTTTTTCTTGTTAATTAAAGTACATCTCTGCATGTTCATAAAAAGTTTTTTGTAATTATCTAACATTAAGATGTGTTAAAAAAGTGTTATGAAACCTTTTTGCATAATTTGTACTTCGCTTGAAGAGCACCTTAAATTATTCCATCAAATCAAATGACGTAATTTTTTTTTTATGAATTATATATCAGATTAATGGTTATTTTATTGCAGAATTTCGGTTTTTTACTAAAGTTCAATAAACGAAATTTTTTTTTAGTTAGTTCAATACATGTAATGCAACCTCCTACAATTTTAAAATAGCGGTAAATCTCGAAAATGCGAGCTAACCTAGAAAAACGGATAGCACCACTGAATTCAGCGTAGCCGAATTAGGTTTAGTCACTGGGTGCCCCGTTTGTCGGCAAAAAAAGTTCCAAATTCAAGCACAGTGTTATTAATCAATAACTGGGATTGTCAAAATTGTTCAAACAAATTTTAAAGAGTTTAAAAACGTTCCAAATCGTGAAGTATTCGCAAAACCCATAGCTGATCATACACAGAAGGCAGCTGCTACAAACCTGCAGAACTGATCAAAATATCTACCGAAATAGAAACGAAACTTGAAATTGCTTTTAAAAATCTTTGGTTGTGGTAAAAATGTATGACTGCCGCAATACCGTGAAAATTGACAGAAATAAAAATTGGAAAGGTAAAGTATAGACCAAAAGTATAGTGTTGTGAGTTAATAATAACAATAACAACAACAAGCGAAAGTTGACCAACAGCACAATTGGCTAATTTATTTAATAGGTCAACAAACTGATATTGATGAAAATAGTGCAATAAACTGATATTGCAGCCCATGCAATAATCAGAATTAATTGTCACAGCAGTGGTTTATGCTGACGGTGTGATTATTAACAATGGGAAAAACAACAACAGCAGACAGCAGTAGCAGCAACAGCACCAACGGCAGTAGCAGCAACTGCAAAAAGCAGCACGGACAGAGACCCAGCACAATTAGTTAGTATAAATAGTTATAAGTTTTTAGAATAAGGAGCAGTTAATAACTGGTCGACACAAGACCAAATAACTGTTAATAAAAAACTGCCTGCGATACCTACGGGTCCCTCCAGGCAGTGTAATAAAAATAAAGAGTATCCTGCGATTCATAAGGGACCCTCCAGCATAACTCTCAATAAAAGAATAAAGTATAAACAAATAAAATAAAGCATAACAATAGTTTAGTTAGAAAATAAATGTAATATTCAACAGTCACAAAAAAAACAATATTGGTACAAAACTTCCCGATTGTCAAAAATTAGCAGCACTAAAATAAACTAAACATAAAATTTTCTGAGAGAATATGAACTTAGTTATTTATTTGCCTTAAGAGCCCATTGAAATGTAATAATTCAGGTCCTAAAATAGATCTTACAAATGTTATCTGTCTTTTTCAGCCGTCTATATGCCGCCGACATTTCGTTGATGCTAAGCAATTTATCAGTAGGCTTGAAAAATCTGAAGAGAATTTTTGAAACCCTATTACTTTTTAGATTTTTCGAGTCTACTGATTAGTTGATTAGCATCAGCCTGTAAAAGACAGAAAACATTAAGATGGTTATTATTTTCAATATAAAAAACAATTTTTGTTTGCAATTTTTTAAATTTTCAGGGCACTGGTCTTGGTCTTGGACATTCTCATATTTAATTCATTTTGTTCAATTTTTATTTGTATAAGTAAATGTAATGGTTTTAGTAAATTTTAAAATAGTTTCGTATAATATATCCGTACATGCATTTATACGCTTATTACCAGCATAAAACGTGTTGGAACGAATAAATGATACATTGATACAATTCAAGCGTAACGAAGCGTATGAACAACGATCAATATTGTATTTGTGTTACGAAATTAATTATACGCAACCATGTTATCTCGCCGTTGTTGGGAGTAAAATCTAGGGCATTCAATCATGCTTTCAAACAATTAAAGCAGTTGACAGAGAAAAACGTCAACACACATTGAAATATGTTTGGGATATTGAATGTTTTGCTTTTAAAGCAAACACAACAAACTATTTTTTGTATTCATATAACTTATTTAAATTTTAGTTCTCATTACATTTTGAAGTAGTAATGCAAAAATAACAAAACCATATGAGTAAT
Source organism: Sturmia bella (assembly GCA_963662145.1). Classification (NCBI taxonomy): domain Eukaryota; kingdom Metazoa; phylum Arthropoda; class Insecta; order Diptera; family Tachinidae; genus Sturmia; species Sturmia bella. Next base: position 18,315,624 of record OY759170.1, read on the forward strand.
TAATCAAAATATCGAAGCAGAATTTATAATTTCGTTTCATATCTTCATTTAAATGCTGCTGTGTATAAATTTTATTAGAAAGTATATTATTTTACCTCTATGCTTTCCAGTTCATTATTAAAACAATTCTGCGGTATGATGGAAAATCATACTTTTAGCAGTTGCCAAGGAAAACTTATAAAATGATACAAGATTTGCAAACACATTAACTGAATAAAGAAAAGAAATAATAAATTGCTATTAAATAAACAGAACTAGAATAGATTTTAATTGACAATTGATCAACAACAAAGAATATTTACCAACACAATGATGAAAATTCGTACATTATCGTATACAAATGCAAACAATACAATTATGCAAACTTCCTAGTGATAACAATTGCGAACGAAGGATAGCTGTTGAGTGAGCGTGCATGTGCATGCATGTTGATGCCAGAGGACAGGAGATACGGACACAAAAGCAAACAGATGAGAAGAGTATAAAAATTTAATTTTGAATAGAAATGAAATGAACAACTAAAGTAGATGAAAATGTTTGTGCAATACTTCATATGATAAGATTCCTCAAACTATGCACAGTGTATAAATGGGAAAGATTGGTTTGAAAAATAAAGTCTTAGCTTCTTGACAGTTGAACACAGATAAAAAGATCTAATAGTACTAAATCTGACCGCAAACGCGGTTGTGGTTGCCTGACGCATCACGAAAATGTAATCGCTGGAGGAAACGCAGGCTCTCACATTCTGGAGGATCTATCAGAGATGCATCATAAATAAGTCCTCTTGCAAGGAATACTTATTAAATATAACTGAAACGCTTTTGATATGATTTTGATATAAAATTTGTAATAAACTTGTGTCGAAGTAGTTTTTTTTAAATAGTTTTTGCCACGAGCAGATCAAGTCAAGTCTAGTTATATAATTTATATAATTATAATACCCATTATAATCTCTTTAAGTAGCTAATATTTTATTTGCACATTTTTTTAATTGTTTTGCTAACTTACCTCAATAATGCCTTTCTGGCGCTGAGGCCAAATTTAAATATGTATGTAAAAATGAATTTTGTTCAAATAAAGTACGCAGCTACATATGGATGTCTATTTAGCTAAAAACTTAAAAAAAAAAAAATTAATAAATATTACTAAGAAAATACTGTCAAACGGGTATTTAACGAAACCGATTAACTGCAGCATGATCAATATCAACCTGCAACATTGCCACGATTTTGTAGAACCTTTTGTAAACTTTTTGAGATATTTCACAAAGTTAGGTTAGGTTGATTGGAGGGGTTTGCTTGTCCATGTCTTGCGACATACACCTAAGCCAGTATAGGCTTGTTGTGCGCTCCGTGGATTTACCGCGATACAGTTTGATCCATAGGTCAATAGGAATTCCGTGTCATTCACAAAGTTCCTTAATTTCCTCCAGCATATGCCCCGTAATTGGGTTATGTCTGGTAAGGTGTCTCTCCCAAGATGTCGGGATCGTATTTGTGAGAAGGCGGGGCACTGGCATAAATAGTGCTCTCGCTCTCCTCCCCACATGCTCTACATTCATCTCCTCCCGCTATTCCCATGCGGTTTCACAAAGTTACTTACCGGTTACCTTTAACCGCTTGTGCTCTTTAGGAGTTTCATCAATAGTTTAGGAACATGCTTTTTTAAGCCATGCTGCTTTCTTTGGCTTTAACGGTTTCACATTAAAAATTGCTACTAGAACTGTCTACACTCTGTAAAGTTAAGGAAGGTATGATCTAATCATAACATTAAGTTCATAGTCGAGCTACAATAATTTGACATTTCTTCGTTTCGATATTGGACAAACTCAACCATGGAGAGGGGGGCCGTAAAAATCGAAACGTGTTTCTTACACAAGTACAAGTATCTGCAGCAACGAGCCTTAATTTTGTCTCAGTGGAGTCGTTATTAAGCAGAATTTTTGCAGATCATGGATGTTCAGCTCATACAACAATTGTTTGGAAATATACATCCGTACTTGTAATGCTCTTTTTAAGAACTGAAAACACATGCGTCGGACTATTGTCACTTTTTTCAGAAATATTATAAAGCATTTTTGTTGGTTTGTGTTTGGCGAAGCGTTTCAATTACAATTGTAAACACAAAAAAAAAAAAAAAACGAAAGTCAAAAATAAATAAAAGCAGACGTCAACACGTCTATGAAATCAGATGTGAACGGTATTTTATGATAAATTATGCTTTTCAAAACATTCAATGCCTTTTATGTTACAAAATATTTAACACTGGAAATGAAAACGTTTTGAAAATACATTTTTATTCATATCATTATAAAATTCATAAAATAGATGAGTAGAGTGAAGAAGAAACCTCTTGGTGAAGAGAAGAAGAGTTTTTTTGTCCAATTAAAATGATGGCTTAATCAATTTGAAAATACTTCAGAAAATCAGCACCTAAAAAATGGAATATCAAGGTTTCTGATAAGATATCCATTAAAGAAATTCTTACAAAGACTTTTGAAAAGCTAAACTATAGTAGGAGTTCCATTAAATCTATTTCTCTATCTTGCTTTACTATAGTTTTTGACTCACTGCACAAATAGAAACTTCTTTAGAATATGTTATCATGAAAAGTTGAAAAATTGCGAATTATTTTTAATCTGTCTAGACGACAGTTATTCCCGATAATAACGAAGTTATAATTTGCATGCGTTGCGTACATGACAAGTACAACGTTTTCGAATAATAAATTATCTAAGTTTTGAATAATTAATAAATTAGTTATATCTGACAAATTGTTAAACTTTTTTTTTCTTCTTATTTGACATTATGTTTGCTGGGTTGGCTTCCTCACCAAAACTTCTTTATTTTTATATTAAAACGCAAATGAAAATTCACTACTTTTTGCTCAAAGGCAATAAAGATGAGTGTGTGTGATGCAGCTTATGGGCTCGTGTCATCGGAATAAACTTCTTTAAAAATATGGCGGCCCCAGCAGTTATCGTGAATGATGTTTGCTATTGTGAGATGAAAACAGACTTATTGCATCCAGCCATTAAGGATATGAATCCAAAGCACATGTAATGCTAACAGAGTTGTGGCTCTTGTCTATCATACAGCCAAGAAAATAATAATTTGTTTGCGCAAGAAATTCAACAGCTGTCTGACAACTGACTTCATGGCGATGTTTTTTGGTAGTCCTGAATATGTGATTTAACACCATTGGACTTCTTTGTCTATCATAGAGCCAAGAAAATAATAACTTGTTTGGGCAAGAAATTCAAGAGCCGTCAGATAACTGACTTCATGGCGATGTTTGTTGGTCGCCCTGAACATGTGATTTAACACCATTGGACTTCTTTCTATGGGGATATGGCAGAAAATCAGTATATGTCAACTCAAGATCTAAAAAATTAAGTGATGCCTCACATTTTCGAAATTAAGCCCCAGTCATGTCTCAGATTGACTAAAACTATACACCATTGGTTAAGATTATGCCACTGGAGTCGTGGGGCCTATTGGAGCCATACTTTATTTTACATACATATATTGTTTATAAAATTTTGTATTAAAATAATGTATTGTAACGTTTTTATCCCTTAACTTTTTAGTTGCAAATGATAATCAAACAAACAACTCTGCTACTTTTAGCACTTAGCAGTTTAAAAAATTTATTTATTATCCCTTTGTTAAATAAAACATTTTACTGGAACATTTCGATCTGACACATTTACGTTAAAGTTAACACAGCTTAAATACCGCTGCTGTATAATATAGATGTTAGCTTTACTGCACTATAAACTCACATCTATTGCAATATTTATGCCCGCCATAAATATCTTACAGCAACTTCCAGAACCTTCATTGTTCTGTGCTGCTTGTGAGTGCTAGAGGTTGCTAAGATTGATGGCGAGCCTATGATATTTGTAAATCTTTTGTTGGTGAAAAAGTTACTGAAGATTTAATAAAGATCTTATTTATTTTTGCAGCATAGTTTAGGAATGAAATATTAAACTGCTATTAGTTGGTTTTAGTTTAAACATGTTTGCCTAATTTGTAAACTGTATATTCAGTATATTGTAAACTGTATTGTTACTTTCCAACTTTACCGTTATCATCGTACCCAAAATGTAGGTAGGACTATTTTTTTTTGTGTTATTATCATTATTATTTCTTTACTTGGACCAGTGCTCAGGAGACGACTTCTGTTTATGCATGCGCCCAGTACCAGAACTAATGGTATGTGTGAAACAGCTTTGGTATGTTTTCCCGCTTACAAGTCCTCGACTATTTCTACTTTTCTTATCTGAGGGACACCTGGTGGTTTTCGTCTCGTTGTTTTTTTTAGCATTTGTTGTTGTAGGGTTTATGTAAATACATATATTGTGAGAATTTCAGCCCTCTGTCTTTTACAGTTTGGCAGCTACGGCTAATTGTTACTTTACGTTGTAAGGGGACACCTGGCAGTTTTTGAATTGTTGTTATTTTTAGCATTTGTTATTATAGAGCATGTGTAAGTACATACACTGTGCTAATTTCAGCTCTCTATCTTTTACGGTTCGATATATATAGCTAATTCTTACTTTCGTTGTAAGAGCACACCTGGTACTTTTTTTTTTTAAACACAAAACTGCAAAGCTTTTTGCTTGTCTGCAGAAACACCCAGAGCCTTTGGCAGGAATCGAACCTACGATCTCGAAGACTCTTGGTAGAGCACTCTACCAATTCATCCATCGAGGCGCACCTCGATTTGTTGTTGTTTTCAGTATTTGTTGTTGTAGCGGCAAGGTACAAAAACAACCTGTGAAAATTTAAGCTTTTTAGCTCTTACCGTTTCGGAGAATGAACGCTGTGACGGACGGACGGACGTAGAAATCTCGGTAATAGGGTTCTGTTTCGCTCTGATGAGTACGGTACCCTACAAATCGATTCTAAAATAGAATTATTAGTTCCATATTTTACTAAGACTAAGAGTTTCCTCAGTTTGCAGCATTTGAAACATTTTGTCTACTTCTTACTTTTAGAAACTTTCGCATGTTTGCTATCTAACGTTTGCCCTAAAACTTTTTAAGGCTTTTCGGTATTTAAGAAAAAATTTAATACTTTCTATTTTCAATAACATTTTACTATTTTTGGTATTGTAAGACCCAATTGTTGCCCCCAGTTTTTGTGCCATTTGACGATTGAATATCGGCGTTATGCAAATAGCTTACAATCTTCACAGAAAATGCCTATTTTAGCACTTTGTGTCCTCAAGCAGTAGCTTATTATAAACTACTTTAAGTTAAGTTTTGACTAGCAAATATTTTGCGCTTTTTGTCAACTAGTTATGGTCTTTGCAATCATTGAAGGTATTTAATGTTGTCTCGAGTCTATATTTAACTCCTGTAATTTGTTTTCAAGCTTTTGTGACTTAATCTGAGCTATAAAATGGTTTGAATATCTAAGGTTTTTATAAACTTTTTATTGTGTATGTTTGCCTGCTGAAGAAAAGCGTTTTTTAATTGATACAATAGCAGGATTGTATTGATTAATTATGATAATAAGATATTTTGGAAAAAAATTAAACATTTTTCATAAACTCAACTTATTAGAATTTTGTTTCAACACCATTTTTTAAAGCTTTAGGTCTTTATATTTTTCTTTCTTTTTGAATTGATATTTCGCTAACAATTTTTAGTTTTTTAAAAATTTAGGGAAAAGATAAATGAAAACTAAAGGTTTTAGTTTGATACTCAAACGATTTTAATTCAGAGCAGAAACAATTTACAAAACAATTTTTTTTCCTACTTTTGCTCTCAACACATCCCACAGTGCTTGCACTACATGTGAAATATACTGGTATGTTAGCTTAACAACTAGATATGAATAAGAAAAGTACAACTTGTTAAATTAAAACTTAATAGAAAAGGATGCAAACAATACAGAAAACAAATGAAATAAAATGTATGAACAGTTGACATAAAAAAAAAAAAAAAAAGAGAATGACGCAGACATAAATTGAATATGCCAGACCAAGTGAAGTAGCATGAGTGATTAAATCATTTTGACTAGCTGCATGTGAAGAGAAATTATAACAACTCATGAAAAAAAATTTTGTTAAGGCCACTTGGTATAAGATCTTTAGTTATTCTATGAATAATCCAAAACAAATTTTAATTTATTTGGCATGCAAATAAATTGAAATTTATTGGTTCGTTAAACTTAAAAGTTATCAAATACTAGGTGGCAGAATATCGATTATTAAATCAACCATCTTTAACCACCTTTAAAAATAGTCACTAAAAACATGCTAAGGAAGTTAATGTTTCAGTTCAATTTTTAGAACGTAAATAAATCTTGATTTCAACAAACTGAATTTGGCAAGTGATTATGATACGCTGAATGATAGAATAAAGTCCTTAAAGTTTAAGGAAGTATACTTTAAAAAATATAAATAAAAGTTGAATTTAGGATTTTTATTTTGTAACTTTGTTAGGGCTTTGGCGTTGTCAAGACATTTACATTTTCTTAAGCGTCAGAAAACAAAATTTAGGTGACTTTTGATGGCATAAGGCAAGTTTGTTGAAAAAGCTAGGAAAAAACTGGACTGTTCCAAAAAACCCTGTACATCGTGGCCCCAGTAAACATATGTAAAAAATGCTATTAAAGGTACAGTAAAAACTTTAAAATTATTTATCTGAATGTATTGAAAATAAATCATACCCATAATATTTTTGTTCCATATCACGATGGTAAATCTTATGCTTTTGAGGAATGCCCTTACAAACAATTTATTTTAATTTTACTTCATTTTTTCACTTAAAACTCGATGAGTTGCTCTAATGCATACACATGCAGATAAACGTGAAAATTTCAATACGTAACAGACTGCCAAAGCTTGCATAAGATAAAATAGATTTGCAGTCTGACAGCAAGATCTGTGAATTTTCATTTGCATCAAAAATGTTGAAAAATAACTTTTTGCCCAAAAAGTATTTTTACATACATTTAATACACAATTTCTAAAATTTAGTTTAAAATGGTTTTTGAAACAAAACATAATAGCAGAAACAGCATACAGCAAAATTTACTTTCATTTGGATTTTTTGCATTTCATTTGCAAATGTAAGCTTTTAGAATCTAGTTTTTATATGTTTTTCGCCTTTGTAAATGCAGCAGGTATGACTTTTTGCGACTATATACTGTTTAAGAAAAATAATTTGAATTTATTTTCTGTAATTTTCAAAACTTGCAGATTTGCATCTTGCAAATAGCACCCTGCCCTAGTACTTGCAAGTGTTTTAGGTTTTAAAACCGAAAGTTTGCAATTTTGTTTGCTTTGTTTGCTGGCTTTTGTCTTCTCTTGTAATTGCACATTTTTCAACAGCCTTGTTGAATTTATGTTTTCCCTAGACACTAGTTTAATTTGACCACAACGACAAAAGTAGCATAGACAATAACCTGCAGCCACGTAGTTTCTGTTGTCAAAATAAATATTATCATATAAGCCTGTGCATTCTTTATTTGCCGCTTTGTAGTCGAAAGCCTGCTGTGGTGAATGATCTTGGGCTTTAATCGTTTCAATTTTCAAACATGTTTAAAATTATCGTGTACTTCATTCAGTCTGTATGCGAGATGGCAACAAATCATTTTTTATCACTCATACGTCACCGGAATTTGTCATTATTAATCTCTGGTTGCGCTTTAATAAGTATGCTACAGTTTTTTTTATTAGAGTAGATATATACGTATAAGTAATATTTAATTCACATTGCTGAATATTATGTCCAAATAGGCAGTCTGGGTTAAAACTCTAGTTTAACAAAAATTTTCTGTAATTTAATTGCAATTTGAATTAAGCTTTAGTAAATCGGTGAATCAATTGTTATTGATTGTTTTTATATAAATCTGGCAACATTGAAAAAATGTTAAATAGCTGATATTTTACACTGTTTGATAACTGAAGTTTAATTAATTTTTTTCTTTCAAATGTGAAAAAAAGAAATTTAGAAGAATACTTTCATCTAGTTTCAAGGCTTTCAAAAATTTTGTCAGAAATTATTTTTTCCCTTTGTATTGAACTTTCAAAACAAACTATAAAATGTAAGTAAATATTTCAAGTCTATTTTAAAGGTTTTCAGATCCCTATTTTAATGTGCATGAATAACTTACTAATGTTGCCAGAGGGGTTTTTTTAAATTTAACTTGATGCTCGCACATATATTGCCAATGTATTCTTTTACTGCTGGAGTATAGTTTGCATATTTATGAAAGTTGTTGAGCTGATATATTTTGTTCAAAGTATTTTTTTCCTTGTTTGAATTTTTTATTAATTTTTTGTTGTTGTTTAAAATAAACTTTACCACCACAGTCATGAAAGGTTTTGTCAGTTTTAGTCAATAAAAAGTTAAGATGAATGTGCACAAGTTATATATCTATATAACACAGCAGAAATATACTTCATAACAATACGACTGTTGTAACCAGAAAACTTTTACTAATACTTTTGTTAGGAAATTAAACTTTACTTTAGAGCATTTTTTTCCTAGTTTTATATAATAGTTATGACTGTAGAGGACTTGCAAGTCGCAATATTTCTTGTCAGCATCAATTTGGGCACAATCTCAGAATTTCTCTTAATGCAACTTTTACTGTAATACTTAAATAACTCAGCTTTTTAACTAACTTCCGTTTTCCGACTACAATTAACTATGTACATTCATCAATCATCTGCAGCTGTTTTTTTTCTACTATGATTTAGATAAATTTTTTTCACCTTATAATTAACCAGATATCCACTGCTCCGCGGGTGCATTTGACTGGCTACTTCATATGTATAGATATTCAAGAAGCTTTTATAGACAAAGTGAAATTATCACGAGAAACACAAAATTTACAACACTCACGCCTTCCGTCTCATTGTCCTAAAACCCCTGGACAACGGCCTTTTTCCCAAAATTTGCAAATACTAAATAAATGTTTTTTTTATTGCTCCAAAGTTATTTGTAAACAAATGCTAAAACTTTTTTATTGGGAGTTACTCAACTACCACAGAAATGTATAAATAATAACCCATTTTGTAAGTGAAATGTAGGACATTGTCAGTTGTTTTTAAAGTTTCAGTGCTGTGATAAACATGAAGGACTTTAACAGATTATGAGGAAATTTTTCTATGCCGCATTTTACTCTCTTTTCTTGGCATAAGCTGCGTAAGTTAAGCACTTTTAAAATTTAAAAACAAGTCTCATGCTTAAGTGTGGTATGAGGAAATGTTTGTGTTTTGCTTTGTAAGAAAGCAATTAATTTTCGCCTTCGTTTTTATCGCCATAGAACTGATATGGGTCACAAAAGAAACATTTTCAAGCGCCAACATAAATCAAGTTAATTTATTTAAATTATCTAAAATTTGTATAATTTCATAAAAAAACTGGCAAATCAAGAACAATAAGAATAAGAAGCTGCAAAGAATTGTCTGAAATAGTTATGAGAAAATTGGGGACACATGTGTTTAAGCATCCCCATAAATATTACTTTTGTCTCTTTAACACTATACAATAAAACACATAAAGACATAAAAAAACATAAAGTTTGCCGCATGCTGCCAATACTTCATTGGTGCCAACTTTCTAGTTCACACTCTATTATTTGTAAACTGCTAATGAGAATCTTAAAAATGTAACACAAAACTAAATAAATATTTTTAAAACAATATTAAAAAAAATTAACTGTTTTCAAATTCCACTTATGTTTACGTATATAATAGGACGTCAGCCACCACAGGGTATTTAATAAGAACAGAAAAAATTTTGTCGTTAGAGAGATCTCCTTAAAAAATATTCTACTTCTTTATTTTTCGCTTTCATTGCCCGTGCATAAAGTTGCTTCCCCACTAATGAGAGTGTACATACACCCATAACTGTATGAACTAAACAAAATATTTTTCAAAGTAAAAAAAAATTTATTAAAATTTTTTTATAATTTTTATATTTGTTTGAGCGCTTCTATGTATGAATTGGTAGAGTGTCCTACTGGGAGTCCTCGCGGTTGCAGGTTCGATTCCTGCAGAAGCCTTTGGAGGTTTCTGTAGACAAAGCAAAAAGCTTTGCAGTTTAGTGTTGTTGTTTTTAAAAATAAGAAAAATTATTAATTCATGTCTGGACAGAAAATTTATTTTTCTAATAGTTTTTGAGCTTTCATGTCGTATGGTTTTACAATGTTTGACACACTTATTATTGTTGAGGAAAGATACCAGATTTCAGCAATGTAAACAGTCGTGTCACATTTTCAAATCGCTTTAAATGCAGCTCAGTAAAAAATGCCCCTTGCACGAAAAAATTTTATTTAGTAATGCCCAAAAAAGCTCAAAAACTGTGGCTTAGCAAAGCCTTTATTGCACTAAAATTTTCTTTAAGCTTCAGTAAATCAGTTCACCAGTTATTGTTTATGCTTTTCGAATTACTGAACGGCAAAAATGTCACAAAAGTCAACTGGTTCGTGTGATTGCAGCGTAATAACAAATGCAGCTTTTTTAATGGCAGGTAATATGAACACTTTTTCACAGAATTGCTGCTTTGTACATATGAATGTTAAGCTATAGGGGCATTAATGTTGTAGTCTCAAGCTGAGTTCACACCATTTTACCCACAATATTTTTGTCTGAGCAAAACTTTGTTTTTTTGTTGTTCATAAGAGGTATTGTTTGAGACTCAAAGCCTGCACAAAATTTTTGGTCGGAACATATGGCTGAATTTAGCTTTATACTAGCAATTCCTTTTGAAAATTTTCTACATATACAACTTCAAATTATGTGCCCAGTGCAAGTATCTTAGTCCTAATTACCCATATTCTTTTACCTCTCCCCGCAAAACTCAAGAGCAGACCACCCCAATTTGAAACGTGTAAACCTGCACCTGTTTCTACTTTTTACAAGTTTATTAACTTCATATGAAATATTGGAAATTATGTTGCATAAAATGTTTGTGCTTTTATAATGAAATGCAAGAAAAAATGGTTGCGTGTTGGTGCTTTTCAGTGTTTTGCTTTAAACCATGTGTTTGTGTGTGAGTGTATGTTGAACATTTTTCAACGAAAAAATTACAAAACTTGGTAGATGTAAATGAAAGAAGACAACACTTTTATGTAAGAAATTAAAGTATTTAAAAACTTTATATTACTCAACTTAACAGAATAAAATTATTAATTAAATTAAACGAAACGTGCTTATTAAAGTGTTCAAAAAAGAAATTTAAGTTTTTTAATTCTATTATTATAGAAAAGTTATTATTTTTTGCTATATTAAAAAAAAAACAAATGATAGATTCTCTCACGCTCTTGTTTTTTACTTTCTCGCTTTTTTATATTGTTTTGTTTGTTTATTTTTGGGTTTATAGTCTTAAGAAATGGGATTGAAAAATATATAAATAATGATGAAAAATAAAAAAAAAAAATAACATAAACAAAAAATAATAAACAAAATTTTGAAAATAAAACTTACCGTTCGCACTGCCGCAACGTCCAAGACGCTATAATCCATAAAGACACCATAAATACTAGTAACACTGTACCCGGACATATTGTCATTAAGGTTTTGAGAACAAATCTAAGCGACATAGAAAGAGATAGAAAAATGTATATAAATTTAATTTATCACAGATAAACAGATTTTAATTTTTAGCATTTAATAACGCATTTCTGAACTCCAATATGAAGATATTTTTAATACAAAAAATTAATTTTAAAATCATGAAAAGGGATATGGCCTCTCAACTGGATATTGCTGCAACAAAACTGGTTGCAGGCTGGTTCAGTTCAAGAAGCTACAGTCGAAGCAATATGTCTCTCTCTCATTTTTATGTTTTCTTAGTTTATGGAATTTTTCTTTGTTGTCACTTAATGGCCAGTTTTTATTTCTGTACGTAAGAAACAAACTGAGAGGTCATCGTTTTTCGACACCAGAAGAACCGGTAGCTGCATTTAGAATGTTGCATGTTATGAAAATATCTCAATCACAGTAGCAAAAGTACTTCGACAGCTGGCTCAAACACATGCAAAAGTGTATCGATCTTCATGTTAAATATTTTTTAACAACAACAAAGCTTTTTTCGATGATTAATATTTGTTTTTGTTCTCTGAGCCCAAAATAAAAAACGAAACCCTTATAAATGACTGTGAATGGAAGTGATAACAGATTTAATATTTGATTTTTTCCGAACCCTTTTTAGGGTTCCGTACTCATTAGAGTGAAACGGAACCCTATTGCCGAGACTACTACGTCCGTCCGTCCGTCACAGTGTCCATTCTCCGAAACGGTAAGAGCTAAAGAGGAGACATTTCCACGGAATTTTGCTATACCTTGCTGCTACAACAACTTCTTCAAGATGACTTAAATTCCTTTTTTAATTGGTGTAAAGTAAACCTAATGGATCTTAATCTAAATAAATGCAAGCACATGCGTTTCGTTAGAATCAATCCTTTAAGTGCACGCTACTTTTTGGAAAATCATCAGTTGGAGACTGTTGACAGTTTCTTAGATTTGGGAATTCTGTTTTACTCAAAACTTAATTTTATCTCTCACGTCACAATGATGATGAATATAGTGAATAAGGCGACAGGTATTCGTGGATTTGTAAAGCGCTGGGCTAAAGAATGTAATGATCCGTATGTTACGAAAAATCTCTATACATCGCTAGTAAGGCCTGTTTTGAAGTATGGTTCCATTATATGGGATCCACTATATAAAAAGCAATCTGATTCCTGATTTTCTGTCTCCGCTCGCTAAACTTTGAGCCAACAAATCTACTACCACATACTCTGCCAGACTTTCCCTCATCAAGCTACCGACGTTAAAAAGCCGTAGATCTGTGTTGAACATATCGTTTATTTGCAACATAATAAATGACATAATAAATGGTATGCTCTGGTTTTTTAGTCAACGATATAACTTTCAATATGCCTCAACGTCCTTCACGATATTTAGTCCCGTTATCTATTGAATTCTGTAGAGCTAACTATGCTAATGCGGAGCCGCTGAGAAGGATGTGTAATGAATTCAACAAATTTTTTAGGTTTGTTGATTATTCCTCTAACACAAACGTCATTAAGAACAATTTACTGATTTATTTAAATTCATGATTTTTATTCTGTTTTTTTTTGTTGGTTTTATACTCAGCTTTATTGTTAATATATATATATATTTTTTTCTTTAAAATGTCTGCAAGGATTTATATTCCATTGACATATAATAAATAAATAAACAACAACAACAACAAATACTAAAAACAACAATAAGTCGAAAACTACCAGGTGTCCCCATACAACGAAAAGTTACAATTAGCTATAACTCTCGACCCGCAAAAGATAGAGAGCTGAAATTCGCACAGTGTATGTACTTACATATACCCTACAACAACAAATGCTAAAAACAACAATATGTAGAAAACAACCAGGTGTCCCTTTACAATGTATAGTAAACATTAGCTGTGATTCCCAAACTGTAAGAGTAGTGTTGACGTGTTGGCCAGAGAATATTTGAATTAAAATAATAATACTAAAGAAATAATTAGATGATTCGGACTCGTTCCAGGGCCTGAGACGCCTGGGAAAAGTGGCAGTGTTGAGGCAATTTTAATGCCTATAATTTAAAAAGAAACAGGCGATCCAAAGGCTTGTAATCATCAAATGACAACAACAAGAACAACAACAACAAGTCAAAAACTACTAAGTGTCCCCATACAACATAAAGTAGCAATTAAATAAAACTCTCAAGCTGTAGGAGACAGAGAGACGAAATTCATACAATATATGTATCCACAAATGCTATTCCATGCAAACATTACACATACATACGGAACCCTAAGTGTGCGAGCCAGCCTTGTACTTGACTGCATTTATTTACATTTTATTTATCAAATTTCATTTCTTAGATTTTTCAAATGTTCTGCTGTGTCCAGCGACTGTAAAGTTAATTAATTTCTATTATTTGAACTTTTTCTTATATAACTATTTCTCTATTAAGTTTATCAGGCTCAAGTTCTTTCTATATTATCTATACAGAAAATATACAATAACTTAGGTGGCTGAGTCGCATGGTTGTCGCTTTAGAATCATGAGCGCCTGAGTTCAAAGACGAGTGCTGACGAGAAAGTGTGGCGGCTTCGAAACAACTAGCTGTCCACCCTGCTAAATGTCTTTGATGTTTTCTTTGTCTTATTTAATTAATATCAATCACAAAGATAATATAGAAAGAACTTGAGCCTGATAAACTTAATACGGAAATAATTATATAAGAAAAAGTTTAGATAATAGAAATTAATTATATTTTATATATTTGAGGCCATATTCATAATAATTATTGTAAGTTTATTAAGCTCTTATTTGACGTATTTCTATGGAATATTTGTCAAATAAACATGTAATAAACCTTCAATAGTTTTTAGGAATGTGGGAATTATTTTTTTTATTGAGCTGAAGATCTTTTTATCAAAATATTTGATTATTCTTGGCGATTTTTCGCTCTTCTCCGGATAGCTTTTTCAGGACAATAATAATGACAGAAAAAAGAGAGCGAAATATCGACAAAAATAATAAAATAAATATATATAAAAACAAAAAGAAAATGATTATAGCCATATGTGAAATTTATATAGGATTGGAGCAGTTTAGATATTTATAAATTGAGTAAAATGAATTAAAATATGATTAGATTTGCAATTTTCAATCTTGCAATCAACTATTAAGTTTTGACAAGTATAGCAAAATACAATGCAACTAATTCATAAAAATTATTACTGGCTTACAGGACTGTTATTTGACATATTTGTATGGAAAATCTGTCAAATAAGAGCTTTATAATCCTGTTATAACTTTCATGAATTAGACGGAATGAATATAAATAAACATTGTGAATTAGTAACACTGTGAAATTAGCAAAAATTAATAACTAAGAATTAGTTCTCCACCGACTTCAACAAACTCAAGACTGCACAAATTAAACTTGCTTTGTGTAAATGGCATCTTGCCAGCAGTAACAATAAATTTTGTTTAGCTCAGATATATTGGAAATTTTTGTTTACTGCTGACCCACTCCATCTCCATGCTCTGACAGCACATGACTGCATGCGACGCCACTGGCTCGTAATCAAATACATGTATCAATTTGCGCCCCAGTGATTGATTTGCACGTGTAAGAAATATTAGTTAATTGAACAATTTATTATATAATTTAATTGCTGCTTTGTTGTTATAACAATAAAAATAATTCATGGCGAGCAATTTGAATTGTGCTATTTGTTTCTTATTGCAACGTGTTTATTAGAACAGTGTTTCAATTATTTAATTACATGAAATCTTTACGATGTTTGTGCGTTGTTGGCATTTCGTTGTTGTGGCAAATATAAAATTCCTGCTGGACGTTTCGTGGCGGCAAGCCATAAGCTGATTGCTGGCTTTACCTAATCGATAATGTTTGTTTGAGTATCGTACTGTTTGTTTCACTTAATTTACATGCGTAGGGAGTTTATGCTTTCTTTTGCGGCAGCTTGTGGTATTTGTGACAGGTTCTTAATAAGAAATTACGTTTTTCTTTATACTTGTTTGTAGTACACAAGCAAAGGATTTGAGCACAATTAAGAAAATTACCTTAGGGTATGGTTTGTTTTGATGACAAGAGTGAGTGTTGTGAAAGAGTTCCATCTATATGGCTCTAGCTTTGGCCTATTTTATTTATAACTTTATCGACTTAATTGTATTGCAGCCACAACAAATACTGATTTTCTTTCAGTTTGACGTTTCACAGTTTGGAAAATAATTTGTGAGATATTCTTAATTTTAAGTGACTTTGAAAAGCAGGTTGTTAATGTCTACATGCCATTGTTCTTTTCATTTGAGAATCAATTTCAAAAGCTTGCTTATTTACAAATGGATTCTTACACTTCTTTTCGCTAGCCTAGTAGGTGTCTTCACGTCTTGCAGGCGGGCTCGTGAATGCTCGGTATCTCTAAATGAAATAGAGAGAGCTATTTAAAGCAATGGCCTCCTAGGCTATCAGGACACAATGGTGTGTCCAAAAATATAGTTGGGGATGAACTGGCGAAATTTAGTGCACACTAGCTTAGGAAAACATGGCCGGGTTCTCTGGTATTTGCTATAGTTTTAAGCAGTTGTTAAGCTGAGTGCAAAACAGATGCTCAAATGAGCTCTTCTGTGCTTCATGACGGGGCTCAAATGGCCCAACTGCAATTAAAAGAAAACTTTACCCTTGTTGGATTTTCTGACACAGAGACTTGAAACCTTGATGAAACCACATGCGGGAACAGCTTATGTACAACAATTTTGACAATGCCCTAAGGGATGAAAAGGAGGAGGAGAGTCTTAAATACTTCCTTTACCGGCATCCAAGCCATTCTAACAAGAAAGCGAGTTATTTGGGCAGAACGGTGCTGCATGTATTGGTGGATGAGGGTGCCGTCTTTCATTCGCTCACCTGACTACTTGAGGGCAGAGTCCAGAGAGGGGGTGTAGTGTGTTATACATGTCTATAATACCTGCGTATGCATATAACTAATAATAGACAAAGGAATGTGTTCCATGCATGTATCAGCATTAACAAAGGTTTAAGTGACACACCTTCACTTTCAGTTGTTATTGAATATTTCTTTTAGAAACGCATGTGGTCGTTTGTCAAATATAAATTGTAATAGGATCCCATATTATAAATTGAAACATAATGTAATCATTATAAGGCAGAATAAGTTAGTAGGATTAAGCGTTTTCCTAATAAGTAGTATTTTTTAAGCCAAGGAAAATTAAATAAAGCCAAACTTGAACATCAGAAATAATCCGGCATTGTCTGGAAATTAGATTTGAACTTTGTCTTAAATAATTTAAGTTTTATTCATTTTGCTTTATTATAAAATTAGACAAATTTAAGGCTTAAATCCAAATTGAGCTGGTGAAGTTTGATCAAGAAGTGACCTGAAGTTTTTTAATCCATTATGAGGAAAGTTCTGACTCTGGGAAAGCCAGCGCTTTTCATACGGAATTTTCCATTTGTCAACTCTAGCAATATTTAGTACAAAAGGTATATTCAAAGACAATTCAAAACAGGTAGGTAAAAGAATACAATGTTTAGCCAAAATTGAAATATTAGATTAAATATAAAAATCCATAAATACTTTCATATATTTATAAAAAAAATAATTGAATTGAATTGAATTGAAAAAAAAAGTAAGTTGTCCAATGTAATTTGGGCACATGCATTTGATCAAAGTTGGAAGTTAAAAGGTTACATTTTTCACCAGGTTAGTTCATACTAAATTGAAATTATATTTTATATATTTATTTGAGCTTAGGGTCTTTTGGAATTTGAGTAATTATTTTTGTCAATATTTCGTTCTCCTTCGGATAACTTCTTCAGTACAATAATAATGAAAAATGTTTTTTTTTTTTTTTTTTTTTTATACCCTTCACATAAATGTGTAAGGGTATATATATATAAGTTTGTGATTCCGTTTGTAACGCATTGAAATATCCATCTAAGACCCCATAAAGTATATATATTCTGGATCAGCATCAATAGCGATTACGATTGAGCGATGTCCGTCTGTCCGTCTGTAGTCGTTGAAATACCGTTTCTGAGAAAACGGTTTGAGATAGAAACCTCATTCTTTCGCTAAAACGTGTTAAACCCCGGTAGTGGGTCTGCTATTGAAATTCAGTAAGATAGGTCCACGGATAGCCGAGATATATTTAAAAAACCGGGTTTTGAGGGGTATTTTTTGCAATTTTTTTATTCAGATTTTTGAATAAAAATTTTTTCTTAGAAACTAAGCCATATCATTTACGATATATCTCGATACACTCGAGATATAGCGCCTCCCGTTTTCTCAAGAAGTCGGCTCTAAAAGCCAAATAAAACAACTTTTGGTATCAAAAATCGATTAGAATGGAACATATAAGGTGTTTAATAGCAAAATTGGAAAATTTTTGAAATCGGTCCATATATATCTGAGATATAGCGACTCCTGATTTTTCAAGAAATCCGCTCTTTAAGCCAAATAAAGCAATTTTTGGCACTAAAAATCAATCAGAATGGTACATATAGACTATTTAGAGGCAAACGTGGAAAATTCTGGACATCGGCCCATATACACTCGAGATATAGCGCCTCAAGTTTTTTCAAGAAGTCGGCTCTAAAAGCCAAATAAAACAACTTTTGGTACCAAAAATCGATCAGAATGGTACATATAAGGTGTTTAAACGCAAAATTTGAAAATGTCTGTAATCGGTCTATATATACCTGAGATATAGCGTCTCCCGATTTTTCAAGAAATCGGCTCTATAAGCTAAATAAAACAACTTTTGGCACCAAAAATCAATCAGAATGTATGTACCATTGTGAAGGGTATTTAAGATTCGGCCGAGCCGAATATAGCACTCTTACTTGTTTTTTATTATTGTCCTGAAGAAGCTGTCCGAAGGAGAGCGAAATATTGACAAAAATAATTACTCAAATTCCAAACGACCTTAAGCTCAAATAAATATATAAAATATAAGAAGAAAAGGGGTCAAAATAACTAAATATTAAATCTAAATTGAAATTGTTAGCAGGCAGATATCAACTACTTTATTGTAGTTCTAAAAAGCGTACTCTTAAAAAAAAATTTTAATATTCATTAATTTTATCAAAGCTATAATTTCCTATTACATTTTTCACGAGAGCTGGGCTAACAGTCAAAAAATGACAGTATCTTATTCTACATTATTGCCGATATCATCAAAACTTTTGTAAATCTGGAAAGCAGACAAAAGTACCAATAATAGTTGTCTTCATCAAAGTTGGAATTTTCTATTTAATTTTTCACAAGAGCTAAATTAAAATTTCCAGCCCATGGAAAGGAAAAGACTAAATTTTCAAAACTATTGCACATATCAACAAAATTGTATACAAATACCAGTTATTAATATTAACTGTTGGCAGCAAATCCCATAGTCTTTTCTAATGGTATTTTTTTTATTTTAAATGAAAATAATCATATTAATAATTAAATCAACTCACCTGGTATTAAAATTTATCCTATTGAGAGCACCTATGCTCCGCGATGAGGCATCCGTAAATAGTTTCGAATGTAAAAGCATTACGCGACATATTAAATATAAACGAAGGAACATGGGTAATGATAAAGCTACATCGTACGGCACCATGGCGGTGCCCAGTGCTTTATTTTTATTTGCCAGCTTTGTAGTCCACTGAAAATAATATTCACCAGGTATGGGATGCACTGCACATATAAAAAGCTCTAAACTTATTTGACTAATTCGTTGCCAAGTCATCGCGATCCTCCAATCATCAGCACAATTATCAATCATAAATAACTGTTGTTTGTAGGCAATGTGTTCACAGGCAAATCCATTTCCAAAGGGAAGGACGAAATGAGAAAAATAAAGAAAACAAAAACCAAGAAAATACTATTAATAAATATTGAAAAATGTATTGATTTATTTGCTACCGTTTAGACATTTTGCGGTTTACAACGAAACACAAAATTACAAATTTCTACTACACAAGTTTATTGTTAAACATTTATTATTAGTTTCTAGTTTTTAAATAAATATTAAAGTATGCCAGTGTGTGTGTGTGTGTATGTATACACTTTCCCCAAGTATTTACATTAAAAATTTTAGTTTTAAGAATATGTTTGTGGTCTTGTGTGTGTGCTGTGGTTGTCAATATTGATTTGTGTCGTCAATATCAAATCTACAATGTCAGTTCTAAAGTGGTTTGAATTCACTACACATTGCAACGCTGTTGTAATTATGTATATTTGAATGTGTGCATGCACGAATGTATGTACATGTGTAGAGTGTGTTATTGTGTAGTGGATGCATGTTGGAATACAGTAAGCATAGATTGATAAATGCGACTTAACCAAGAGAAAGTAGTTTGTCAGTCATTAAAATAATATTAAATATCGAGTATTAAGAACCCCACTGCTCTTTGGTATAATAAATAATGTGCGCCAGGTTTATTTCATTTTCAATATAACGCTTTTGGTAACAAAGCGAAGTATGATATTCTAATAAATAAATATATAAACGAACTTGTGACATATGATTTATGACTCGCATGTTTTCTTTGTATGTATGTATGTATGTTAATATGTTATTTGTCCATTTGTGTTTTAATAAAAGCTAGATGGACGTAATACAAAAGACTACAGTTATTCAGTTTATATTATTTTATCTATAATTTTTGACCTTCATTGTTGAAATTGATAACACTACTTTTTAAAGCTTTAGGCCTTTATATTTTTCTTTCTGTATTATTCGACATTTCGCTAACAATTTGTTAGCATCGTCAGGAATCTTTAATTGTTCTTATTAAATAAATTCTGTTGTTTAAAAAATGTTTAAACAAAATAATAGAAAAAAAAAAGAAATGCGGTCGGGGGACCCACGTTAGGAACGAAGTTCCTTACGTTTTTTTTTTTACTTTTAATGTAATACAAGGTGAAATCTGTATGTTTTATTTTGTGTTGTTTTTGAAATTTTGAAATTTTATGATTCTTAAAATTTTTGGAACGTTTTCCAACTAATTAATATTTATTGGTAGGTGTTTCCGCTGCTGTCAGTGGAGACACCGCCCATCATACACAATTGCTTGTCGACAGTACACCAATACATATAAACAGCTCACACGCTTTCGTGACGATTTCTACTAATTTCCACTACCAGCAAGCCGCGTTAAGGAACTTCGTTCCAATAAAAATAATTAAAGATTCTTGACGATCTAACAAATTGTTAGCGAAATATCGAATAATAAAGAAAGAAAAATATAAAGACCTAAAGCTTTAAAAAATAGCTTTGTCAATATTATTCAGTTTATTCAAAAATAAACCATATTATTTATTCGCTATAAAAGCCAATTGTAATGTATTATTTTAGGTCTGAAAATAGTCCTTAATATTTTCTGAATTTTTCAGCCACCGACATTTGGTTAATGCTAATCAACTAATCAGTAGACTCGAAAAATCTAAGTAAAAGTGTTGAATTTTTATTTATTATTTTATTTTATTATTTTATTTTTATTTTATTTTTTATTCCCCAAAAAATAAAAAAAAAATACATTGCAATAAGAGCCAATTGCCAACGAATAATTAAGCTGATTTTTGAATATTCAAAAAAACTTTTATTTTTTTATATTTTCAGGAATACAAGTCATGGTAGCCCATGTTCACCGGATATAAGAAAGTTCTAAGAAAAGTAAAAGTGTTGCCAGACGTTATGTATTAAAATATTTTAACTTAATAGTTCGAGCTTGGGTTTTCTTTTAATGCTTATTAAATTCAATATTTCAATATCTCAATGGGTGTCTTCTTCAGGAATGGCTTTTTTTAGGTTTGCTGTTTTTTCAAAAAAAATTTTTGTATAATTTTAAAAAACAAAAAACTGACAAAATGCTTCAATATTAGAAGCTTTTACAAAATTTTTTAACATACATACAAACATAATAATCAAGCTTACATAAATACACCCTGAGGGAAATGTCAGTAGAAAAACTCTAGTGATTTACTATTGACATGGTCACCAGTACTTGTGACATATTATGCCACATACAATGACTTTTTCTGTTGACACTCAACATGTGCTTGCCACTGCAAATCAACTACTGAAGAAGAAACTAGTGACTAGGTGGTTCTAATGCAACTATATGACGACCATGGTACCATTGCTTCTCTATAGACATTGTCGCTACCCTGTAAGAAATGTCTGTAGAGAAATTCAGTTGAAAAATCAAGAAGTAAAATTTGTCTGCTCAATAAGAATGGTGTCAACTCAATGTTTTCTTTCCAAATAAAAGCGATTTTTATTTCACGATTTTGGTATTCTTACAAATTTCAACAATCACAACACTGTTCATAAAACAAAAAACTGGAGACACTCTGCTGACAATTTGATTAAAAAAAAGACACCCATATAGGCAAAACATGTAGCGACTTGGAGCCACTTGACTCTAGATTTCCTTCAGGGCATGTAGGCACACATGTACATACATAATTAAACGTATATACATGTATATATAGATACATATTAGCATTGAACATAGCATAACATATTTTTTAATTTTTTGGTTTTATATAAAACGAAATGAAACATCTTTTAAATAATTTCTTAGGTTTTTTGGAGATTTCTCATTCTCATTTTGTTCATGAGAATTTGGGAAAAATTAGTTGGGTTTCAAACATTATTTTTAGATTTTTCGAGTCTACTGATTAGTTGATTAGCATCAACGAAATGTCGACGGCATATAGACGGCTTAAAGATAAAGAAAACATTTATAAGTTCTAGTTTTATAACTAAAATAATATTATTCGGCTTAGCTATAAATAATACTCAACGAAAACTCCAAACTCTATGAAGTGACTCTGATACCCAAGAGTTTTGAACGAAACTAATCTGCTATCCCAACTATTTAGATCACTGAGAAAATTTTCTAATTCACATAGTTTTTCAAATATAGAAAAATATTTTGAAAATGGATTTATAAAATAGTCAAGTTATTGAGAAATTAATTTTTCGGTTAGAGAGTTAAACTCTCTACTGATTGCTGAAAATAAGATCAGAATTCAGTAAATTTTACTGATTTGTGTAAACAAATGCAGCAATCTGTAAATGACTGATAGTAGATACTTCGTGTTTTGAAAATTATATATAGACTTTGCTCACCTACATGAATAGTGGCATAACTGAAAAAACGAAATTCCAAGAAAAATGGATTTAAAAGTTTAACGTGTTTTTATATTTTTTAAATTATCTAAAAAGGAAATGTTTTATTGGGAAAATAAAAAGTGATTTGCATAGATGACAGACTTAAACACCAACTTCTAGACCAATACTAAAGCAAACTATATGCTGTATGCTTTTCTCAACACAAGCATTTCAAAATTGTTATCGCTTAGGTTTTGTCTTCTAGAGCGATTCAGAATTCCAGCGAAAGAAAACAGTCGTTCTAGAGGTGCTGACTTTTAAAGCAGTTTTTCTCGGAATTTAGTTTTTTCCGTTAAGCGACTATTCATGTAAGTGAGCAAAGTCTATATATAATTTTCAAAACACGCAGTATCTACTATCAGTCATTTACAGACTACTGCATTTTTTTTACACAAATCAGTAAAATTTACTGAATTCTGATCTTATTTTCAGCAATCAGTAGTTTTTACTGAATATTGATTTTTTCTCAATAATCAGTAAAATTTACTGAATACTGATTTTTTCCAGTAACCAGTAAAGTTTACTGAATATTGATTTTTGTTTCAATAATCAGTAAAATTTACTGAATACTGATTTCCCTTTGCAGTAACAAGTAAAATTTACTGAATACTGATTTTTTTTTTTTCAGTAATCAGTACTTTTTACTGATTACTGAAACACGTAATGCAGTAAAAAAGTAATGCAGTATGTCCATGTATGGAGAGTTTGCATGTCTGTTTTTCAAAAAAATTTTCCCCTCGCCATATTATAAGCAACAAATATAAAATGCGTTCAATTTGAGGTTAGAATGTCAGCTGAGGTTAGAGTAGTTGAGGTTAGGAAGTCAAAAGCACATTTGTTGAGGACTCATCTAATTTCATTGATACCGCTGTAAATGTAAAGTATTCAATACACAGTTTAGAGTAGCGGTCTGCTCTTCTCAACGCTCTTTATATCTCAAGAACAGGGGAAACTGGTGTAACGTCATTTTAGTCGCATTTAAGACAAGTTTTTTTAAAGTATTTGACCCGTAAAAAAAAGAACCTATTACCTAGGAGAGCTATTAAGTCTATGACAGGGCAGAACAGCTACAAATAGTCACCCTACGATCTTGTAGGCACTCCTTGATCGCAATTTTTAAGAATTTCGAACTTCTTGCACGCAGCCAATATGTTTCAGCGGAAATAGGAAGCTTACCCAAGATCTGTTTGCATTTCCCCCATCAAATCGCTCTAGTGAGGGCAACAGACACCTGTATGTTGCTCTTTCAAAACAAAATTTCGAAAGTCTTACCATACTAAAGGCCGTGATTCACTATCCTATTGAATCGTACGATCTGTTAAAAATGACATGTGTGTCCAAAAAGTGTGATAGTCTGGACTAAAAGTGTATGTGTGTGAAAGACTTTTTGACAAGTCTGTCCGAAGTTAATCGTTTGAAAATTTTCAAAAACTATCTTTTGCTATGCGATCAGAGTTGCCTTTTTGAAGTTGTTTACAAAAGTATAATAGTGTGGCCGTTTTGATGCGACTTTTTAATGTAGGACAGAATTCTATCAGATTTAGCTAGCAATTTTCAGTGAATGAATCGTACGATTGAGTAGGATAGTGAATCACGGCCTTAAAGTACCACGAGACTCCGGGAGCTGTATAAAGTTCCATTAGAAAGTTAAGTTTTATAATTCACAGCTCCCAACATTTTTCTTCCTTCCTTTCTCTCTCATACAGACACCCATGATGGCTTTAAGCCCTATGCCCTCTAACATACACCAATGCCTTTACTGTCACCGTTATTTACGGTGAGAATATCTTATTCTATAGTGCTGATGGCCACACTTAAAATTGCTTAGTCATTCGTTCAATAAAGTTGCTACTGTAAAATGAATGGTTCCTCATAAAGTTTACATGCAGAAGACATTTTGCCACTATTGTCAATGTCGTGCGAAGCAGTGCACAAACAAAGAAAAATAAACAAAATAATGTTACTGCCATCGATTTTATTCTGACCCACACTTTTCTAATATTTTGAATTTGTAGATTTATTCTGTTTGTTTATTCACACGTCATCATCTGTTAGAATTTCTAATGTCTGCTCGGACAAGAATGTAATGAAGTAGAAATGGACACAAATCAAAGAAAAAGAAGGTGACAAATTAGTAGAAATTTTGCATGTGTGTAGTAAGCTAACGGATATTTGTGCTAGATGAGGCACAGTGGGCAATTTCAGGTGTTGATTGTCCCATTCACAAGTTCTATTTCTAGTGTGTGAAGCGCAACGAAACGCAATTTGGAATTATATTTGCTCAAGAGGTATTTTATATCATGGGTAGTGGTGGGTGGTTAAACTTGAACCACAACTGAGTGTAAAGTTGTCTTCTGCATTTTATTAGATGTTACTCAATTTAAGACTTATTTCATTTGAAGCAAGGATTCGTTTTGAATCGTAGAGGAACGCGTTAAGGTTAAAGTTAAGCGAGAGGAAAAAAATGGAAGAAACAAACTGAAAAAGTTTACATTTCACAACATTATATCTTAAAATTATGTTTGATCAGCGCATATAGGCAAAGCTTAGAGCCAGGGCCATGAACAATTGCAACCGTACCGGCGGTCGTGCTTGTTCGGATACACGTTTATGCCATTGGCTGTGCTTGAAGCAAAAATCAAAAGATTCTGACATTTTTGTTGAAGTAAATATTTTCCTCTCGTGTGCACTATTGCGCTACAGAAAAAACCTCATTTACTTTGAAATTTCGTAGTGGATAGACACATAAATGTGCGGATGAAAGGACAGAAGCAAAATATATAATTTTTGCTTGTTTGTGTTTCTTTAAGCATACATATAGATATCTAAGCACACATATGAAATGACCTTGTACCCAGCAGGAAATGTTGCAGCAGTGATTTGTGATTGATTGGAAATTTCTGAAAATACTATTTAATATAAAAATTTCAAGTATGGATGTTATTGAATATTAACTATTTATGTTGCAATAATAAAAGTGTAGATTAATTGTTTTGTGGACAATTCATTACAATATTCTAGCTGCCTTGCAAATGTCTTTCTTCAGTTTTCTAGGGATGTGGGATGTTAATTTTTAAAAATATTCATAAACATGAAAAAAATTCATTCCAAGATGCAAAATCAATCAAAAACTCTCTTTGTTCTGGCTTTGATTGAAGCTAAATCAGAAAAATTTCATATATACTGGGTCATTTGGTACGCAATTGTAGAGCTTAGGTTTGGTTACGTTGGTTTTATTGAAAGGCCTTATTTGCCCTTGTCTTGCGACATACCCCTGAGCCAGTATAGGCTTGTTATGCGCAGTCGTAGAAGGGATGGAAAAGTGCTCGGATGAGAAAATATATAATATTATGGTTTATGGAACACTATCTCTTTTCGAATCAAACAAGACCAAAATAATTCATCACCCGACGGCATAATAGAAACGAGCCATACAAATTATGATGTTTGCGTCTTTTATTGAATGTCTGCAGCAAATTATTAAACCAACGACACAAACACAATCAAACGTAAGTGACGACCTTTTTGCGCATGCCCTGGGCACTCAATTGATATCCAATTGATTTTTATGTTTGTTGGTAATGTGTGAGTGATAACAACGGTTTCAAATTTTTCTCAGTATCCAGCAGTTTTTAAGCATTAATTTTAAATTTATAAGCGATCTATATAATTAGGAATTGTTAATAATTTTTTCAGACTTCACCAGAAAAAAAATCCAGTTTTACCCGCAAAAAAAAGCTTTCTCAATTTTAAGGAAGTAAAATCGAACTAAAGCCCAATAAAATTATCACAATTTATGGGTAAATTTGTACGAGTGTTGCCAGTTTAGGGGGGTTTCCCTTAGATTTAAGGGTTTTTTTCTTTTAGGGGTGAATTTGGGGTGTTAAATTTTTTCGGGGTAAATTTAGGGGGAAACAATTTATTTTTGGGGTATTTATAGGGGATTTCTGTGTTTGGTTAAATGGCAGGATTTAGAAGAATTTTCCATAGATAAATTTGAATAAATAAATAAATTTGAAGACTAACGATTTTTAAAGTAAAATTAAATGAGATATTTTTTGTTCATCTGATAGCTTCTAGTACAGAATTTTGCAACTGGTAATTTTAAATAATTTTTTTGTTGAATTAAATGAATTTTTTCCTTATGGGTCATTTCTTTGAATTTTTTCCGTTTCTTAAGAATTGGGAAAATCAAAATATCCAAGAACCTTTGATAAAATTGAAACTCTTTTTATGAAAATGTCAAAAGAACGTAAAGGGCGAAGAAGACTTAGAAACTCTTAATATTTTTGGAGAAACTTAATTTTTTCTAGATACGCAGATGACAATTTCCAACTGCCTATAACCTATAACCTTATACTTAGATCTCAAGATATGTGAATAAAAATAAATCGAAAATTTATAATAAATATACATACGCCTGCAATCATAACTGAATGGAAGATTAAAATGAACGAGTTAAGAACACAAGCAATTATATTCCCCTTTAATAAATCGCCAAAACGAGTACCCGGCATAGGGGTTTCTATTCAAGGCATAGAAATACAGGTTACAGTTAAATATTTAGGAATAACCGTGGATAAAAAATTTAATTTCACAGAACACATTTTTCAAACATGTGCAAAAGCTGTAAGGTGTGGGAGAGCCCTCTTTCCTCTACTAAATAGAAATTCATCCCTTAACCAGAAAAATAAGTTATTACTTTATGGAATGTGTATTCGACCGATTATGACCTACGGATGTCAGGTGTGGTCTACAAGATGCACAAAAACTCACCGGAAAAAGCTTCAGGTGATCATCCAAAATAAAAATTTAAAGATTAAATATAACCTACCCAGACGCTACCCTACAATCGACCTGCACACAAAGTTTAAAGAAAATTTATTTGACACAGTAACTTGTAAACTAACACAAAGATTTGAACATCGCAACAGATTTTCAAACTTTGATTTGATACGAAATTTGCAGCATTGAAATCTTCACCAACTCCTGTCACGAAGATGGCTTAAGATCCAATCCAAAAATTTCTCATAAAACATATGGTGTGTAGATATAAGGTTTTTAACTATCATTTTTCTCCTTAAATCCTAATTATATTTTCAATGATCTCTTATCTGTTTATAATAGTTTAATACTAGGTTCAATACTATTTAGTAATATTTCAAACTTAGTATGAATATTAATGTACCTAATATATTTATGTTGTATGATGATGAAAAATAAAATGAATGAATGAATGAACAAATGCACTGAAAAATGTGTACATATAATCAGATAATTTTTACTTCTTTTTAATTGGGAAAAGTTTAACAGTTTTATGCATTTTCCGCATTGTCAATGCATTAATATTGGTGATTCGCAAACTAAAGCAGAATGTTCACTAAAATTTTTTAGGGAGATTTTGTAGAAAAACATTGAGTTTTAGGAGGTTTTAAAATTTTTCTGGACGTCAGAAATACATACAAGCACCTGGGAATACTGTTTTGTACCTCTTAGAAAGGTGTTTTATTTTATGTCTCATCTGATTTGTGCTCCATATTTAAACCAAATATTTGAGTTGGTTTAAGTAATTTTATATAACACAATTGTAATAAAAGTTTATATATACATATATAGAATTCCAGTCATGTTGAAAAAAAGTTTTTCCTATAATGCAGAGAGCTTGTTAAAGTTTAAACTGTATTAACAATTAATAACTGCCCAAAGTTGTCATAACAAATGTGCCACACAAAGTTGTAATGAAAATCATAAGTACATTGACTTTGACATAAAATTATGTCTTAGCATATATTTGGCAAGACTTAATAAAACAAATATTGTAAGCAATAAAGTAACAAAAAGTTTATGGAAAAAGTTGCTGTCTGAAAAGTCTGATCAATTAAATCATATGGCTTAAGCAAAACAAAAGTGTTTGTTAAGACTTAATCATGACAAACATAAAAATAAGTTTTGGAAACTTCAAAAACTCAAATACTATAGCATATACGAACTCACACACGCACGCACAAACACACATACACACACACATGCACTTAACCTAATAAGTTATTGAAAAGTTGCTGTCACACACATAAAGCAAATCAAAATGTTTTAACACGTCCCTTCGTCTTTATGCCTGTCTGCCTCACAAATTCCTATCCCCACATTTATATGCATACACAGATATTTCATTCAAGGTGAAAGGTAAAAAGCATTTTATATTTAATTCTAGATATCATAAATTAAATGGAATGGATAATTGTATTTTTTTTTTCCGACTTCAAATTACATTTTTGATATTTTTTTTTTCTAAGCTGAGTTTTCTGTGTGTTACTGCGTGTTAAGCATTAATATTTAATTGAACATGTGCATTTATATCTGTTAATTTCTTAATTATTTAAATTCTTAAAATTGTCTTTATAGCTCAACTACTTTGTTACATTTTATTTAATTTCAGATTCGTTTACTTACTGAGTTCTGCAAAGCGTTTTGTTTAATGAGCAACACAGGGATCATTCAAAACACATCGTAATTTTAAATTTTTTAAAGTTCATTATTCATCAAAACAAAGAGAAATTATTAAAAAGTTTGTAAGGAAATAACATGTTAAAATTAATACTGGAAGTTAAAAGGATCAACGTTACTTAAATAATAAGAATATTCTAAATAAAATATTGAAATAAAATTTTAAATTAGATTAGCTGTAACAGTGACAGATATGGATTTGGTTGCTGGGCAGATGATTTCCCTTAAAATTAAATTTAAAAATAATTTTTTTTTATATTTTTTCAGTTGGAAACTCTGAAAATGTGGCACACTTCATATTTTGTTGTAATGCAGACCATAATACAAATTATCATTTAACAAACTTAATGATTTTTGAGATATCAGCTACAACGTGAAAATATTTGCAGCTATGTATGATCACATTAATAAACCTTGTAACTAAGAAAAGCCGATAACCTATTGACCTAAAGGTGTCCATGTATAAATGAGTAGAGAGTCCTAGCAACAATTCCAAGTTCACAGGTTCGATTTTTGAGAGAGGCTCTGGGTATTACTGCAGATTTGGCAATTTAGTTTTATTAGAAAAAACAAACCTATTCTGTCATTTAACTGTTAATAGAGGCACTAACTAACTTTATATAGCTGTGCAAAAACCTCAGAAGTTAAAAGCTCTGATTCGCCATACATCAAGGAAAATTTAGCCCCTTTGACGCATTACAAGCCTTCTTATGGAACTTTAAGATATTTCTCAAAAATACAAAAAACTGTTTTGGGCCAGCCAATGACAGCGATTTGCCATTGTAGTAGCATGCCAAGGAAGGGCTATGAAATAAAGTTATGAGTATTTCTTCAGTTTAACAATTCTTTTTATTTTTAAATAAATACTCGCATAACCTTATTTTTAAACAAACATGTAGGATTAAGGAAATTTTAAATTATGTTTTATGAACATTTTCTAAATAAAATTAATATAAAGCCTATAACAGAGACATCAGCATTTATGATATCTGGAACTTGGGCTCTTTTTGAGCTTCGTTAAATATTATTTTTTTAATAAACCAGCTTGCACACTGAAGTCTATACCGAATAGAAAACCTTGGTTTTCAGACTATACTTAGAAAAGTTTTTGAAATAGCTATTATAGGCCGTTTTCGTCTATACCAAGTTTCTTACAAAGCAAGACATGTTTTTTTTTTTTTTTTTTTTTTTTTTTTTTTTTTTTTTAATTTAACAATTAGTTTATGTATAATCTCTGCTGCCATCCACATACCCAAACGAACCGTGTCTTGATTTCTCTTTCTTAAAGAGAACTAAAAAAAGATAAACCAATGAGTGCAAGTTCCTCTTGTTCTTACAGGATTCATATGACCTCCATATGTGTCCTGAACATATTTCTGGTTTTGGTTAATGACCTCACTTTCGCTTATTTTTTCCACTAAAGGGCCCGCCAAAGAACTTTTTTTTTTTTTTGAAAACGGCGTAAACCATCGAGTGTAGCTTCGGCTGTGTGTGGCACGTAGCGCCGTCATGTTGAAATCAAATGTTGCCAATATCCTCCTCTTCAATTTTTGTGAACCAAAATTCGTTCCACATGGCCCGATCGAAATCAAATATTGCCAACATCCTCCTCTTCAATTTTTGTGAACCAAAATGCGTTTAACATGGCCCGATAATGATCGCCATTGGCACCGGCCACTCCTTGCTCATTTCCGAAGAAAAATGGCCCAATTATGCCTCTGGACCAAACAGTATGCTCCGTTACTAAAACGTCTGCTACAAGAGAAGATCATTTCGTTATATTTATATAATCCAGGGTGGTACTCCGGTATCGACGACAGCCTATACGCTATAGTCGTCGAAGGATTGTCAAAGTATGATCTGACAAAGTAGCCCTGAAGAAATGCTTTCTATCACCATAGTGCCAACTGACCTTCGGTGGAAAGCACACGCACTCGAGCTCTTTGTACTCCAGGAAGTCCATGATTCAAATTTAGAGCAGAGTAGAGTAGAGTAGAGTAGAGTAGAGTAGAGTAGAGTAGAGTAGAGTAGAGTAGAGTAGAGTAGAGTAGAGTAGAGTAGAGTAGAGTAGAGTAGAGTAGAGTAGAGTAGAGTAGAGTAGAGTAGAGTAGAGTAGAGTAGAGTAGAGTAGAGTAGAGTAGAGTAGAGTAGAGTAGAGTAGAGTAGAGTAGAGTAGAGTAGAGTAGAGTAGAGTAGAGTAGAGTAGAGTAGAGTAGAGTAGAGTAGAGTAGAGTAGAGTAGAGTAGAGTAGAGTAGAGTAGAGTAGAGTAGAGTAGAGTAGAATAGAGTAGAATAGAGTAGAGTAGAGTAGAGTAGAGTAGAGTAGAGTAGAGTAGAGTAGAGTAGAGTAGAGTAGAGTAGAGTAGAGTAGAGTAGAGTAGAGTAGAGTAGAGTAGAGTAGAGTAGAGTAGAGTAGAGTAGAGTAGAGTAGAGTAGAGTAGAGTAGAGTAGAGTAGAGTAGAGTAGAGTAGAGTAGAGTAGAGTAGAGTAGAGTAGAGTAGAGTAGAGTAGAGTAGAGTAGAGTAGAGTAGAGTAGAGTAGAGTAGAGTAGAGTAGAGTAGAGTAGAGTAGAGTAGAGTAGAGTAGAGTAGAGTAGAGCAGAGCAGAGCAGAGCAGAGTAGAGCAGAGCAGAGCAGAGCAGAGCAGAGCAGAGCAGAGCAGAGCAGAGCAGAGTAGAGTAGAGCAGAGTAGAGTAGAGCAGAGCAGAGCAGAGCAGAGCAGATTAGAGTAGAATAGAATAGAGTAGCCTTAAAATCATTTATGGTAAAAGAGAACTATTGCTCAACGATATTTCTATACATTGACTTAGAATTACGCTACGAAATGTGCGAAAGAGTCCATTTTATTCAGACGTCGATTTCTTCAGGCTCTTACAATAACCCCTGTAATGCTAAGATATTTTTGATTCCACTTTTTGATTTTTCTAAGCACACTAAAGAAATATTTTCACACTAAGAACTAAAACAAAAACAGAGCTGAAAAAGAATTTGAAGTTATTACAATTTAATAATTGGCTTGCAAACTTTTTGCCTGAAGTTGCAACCACAGCTCTATTTTACCATTCACGGCAACATAAAATTTAAACAAATGTTCATTCAACTTTAGATTTATTAGAGCAACACCACTAGCAAATACTTGTGAAATACGATGTCAGAATATGGAATGCTAACATAAATCTTCATATTAATACAATTACATTAGCAACACAAAAATGTTGTTTAGCTGTGACGTTTGACATTCAGCTGGTATTTGCTGAGAGCATCTCTCTTACAAGTATGTACTCGTACTGGCGAACACTATAACCTTATTCTACCCGCCTTGCTTCATATGTATGCATGAAGTTTGTGCCACAGTTTCATATCAAAATACTTCTGCAGCTTAAGGCTGGCTGGCCATAATTTTAATTATCTGCAATTCAAGTTGTAAACTTTGTAATGAACGTACACTGATGCAGATGTATGTAGGATGTATGCTAAAGTTCTACTACAATACCATGATTACCATTTTCTGCCAACATTCAAAGCAGTGTTAAAGCAAACTACTGGAAGCTCTTTATTTCGTTGTGTTTTGTTTTTGTTTCATTAACTTAACGCTTACGGAACTGTCATATATTTTAAAGGCATTAAATTTTAGCAATTAAAAACAATTAAAAAAGTTTCAGCGCACAATAATAAGTTTATAATGACTGCAAGTAAGTAAATTCATTTCGCGTTAAAAAAATAATGTTTATTTTTAATTCATTGAAATGATAAAAGAACACAAAAAATAATCAAAATTAAGCAACTACTATAGCACACACACAAACTATAAGCATATTTTAAAAGCATAAATTATCTACAGATCTTAACATTAGTTACTAATTAGAAGCAGATAAAATTTTAAAATATAGATTTTAATATCAATAACAATTAAAGAATTGCTAAAGGTTACATTAAAATTTTATCGGGCTTTTTAGTTCGATTTTTTGCTTTCTTAAAATTGAGAAAATATTTTTGCTGATAAAATTGGAGAGTTTGTCACCCATATTCATAAAAACTATTGAAGGTTTATTACACGTTTATTTGACAAATATTCCATTGAAATACGTCAAATAAGAGCTTAATAAACTTACAATAATTATTATGAATATGGCCTTAAAACTGTTAGAGAAGACAAGAAAACTAAAGTTAAAGACTTATGGGCTGGGGCACATACCATGGCTGTGTCACGACCACCATGTTAATCAACAGCAATTAATTTTTTCGAATAGTAAATAATCGAAGAGCATACCAAAACACAACTAACCTTTTTATCTGTCAAAAACAAACTGACAAACCAAAATGGCTGACATTGAAGTAATCTATATAATAGACAGGTGTACCAACATTACAAAAAAAAAAAAAAAAAAAAAAAATGCGAAAATCAAATATACGTGACTCACCAAATTTTAAAATTATAGTAATTTTTTGATCAGACCTCGCCTTTAAATGTCATACACTCACACACATCTGATGCCTTAAGCATCAGCTGCGTTAAGAAAACTCAACGAAAACTTCTTCACTACATTATGGTTGTGCACATACGAATATGCATATTCGCACAAAGTCTTAATTTCGATTAATCATGAGACGTATTTTTACCAGGGACCGGAAATAAGAATTATTTTTCAATTTTTGAAGAAATAAATCATACATAAATGAACATCGCAGAAAACTTTTAATTACACCATCATGATTTTTAGGCGAAATGCAGCAAACAAAAATCATGCAATATTTTTAAATTTTTCATTTTTATTTTAACAACCAAAAATAAGAGTTACTTTTGATTTTAATATTTTTAAATGAAAAATACAAGTTATTTTTGATTTTTATATTTTTGAATGAAAAATAAGAACTATTTTTGATTTTTATATTTTTAAATGAAAAATAAAAGTTATTTTTGATCTTGATTTTTGTAAATGAAAAATAAAAGTTATTTTTGATTTTAATATTTTTATATGAAAAATAAGAACTATTTTTGATTTTTATATTTTTAAATGAAAAATAAAAGCTATTTTTGATTTTTATATTTTTAAATAAAAATAAAAGTTATTATTGATTTTTAAATTTTTAACTGAAAAATTAAAGTTATTTTTGATTTTTATATTTTTATATCAATAATAAAAATCAATCAAAAACTCTTATTTATTTGTTGATGCCGTATGCTGCTTCATTAAAATTTCTATATGAATACCATATGAATATTATGTGACTTATCCATTATCAGCTATAAAAGCACGAATGTATAGAAATACTTTATAAGTTTTGGCTGCCATTCAAGTCGGTATTAAGAGGTCGTTTTCAGGTGTTCAATTTTACCATCATAATTGATTTTAAATCTTCCTCAGATAAATTATATCTCAAATCTCCCATAATATTGTTACAAATTTGGTCGTGAACGGACCGATTGTGATTGTTCTAGAACGTACTGAATCATCGTTATTTTATACGTGCGTATGTAGTCTTGTTATTATTTGTAAATGAACACAGGAGGTATATACACACATGCTTACATAGAAACTTGTTGATAAACAAAACGGCAGCACAGCGAGTGTGCACATACTGACACACATGTGTGGATAAATAAGCACAACAGCGAAATAAAAGAAACCACCACCGCACGATACAATATTCGTGTGTGCATGTATGTGCGCGACTCAGATGCTTGAGTTTTACTGCCGCGTGTATGTATGTCGGTGTGTGTGTGTATATCTTTTGTTCATAATGAGTCATCGCACATCGCACTAAAGATGTGGCGTGATTAACTTCTGTAAATGTCTAGCATGTTCTAGTAATGATCATTGGAGGTATAAAAGCAGCGAAGCTTAAAGCTGAAGTTACACAGTACGCTTTCTACGCGTCGACGCTTTTCACGCGGTTGTCAAAAAAGTACGATTAGTGCATTTGTATGTGACAAGTTACAGAGCACAAAGCATAGAACGCGAAGACGCGTAGAACGCATAAAGTAGACCTACTTTCTACTTTTATATGCGTCACATGCGTCATGAGAAAATGTCAGCTGGTTTTATTAACCAATGATGTGCCTACTCTCAACGTTATCGATAAATACCTTTTATATCGTAAATTAATGTATAAAATCTTTTGCAAAAAAAACGTTTTTAATAAAAAAGAAAAGTTTTGTTACAAATTTTATAAACATTATCACGAGTAAGACAAATTGCAATTGTTTTTTTCAACACTTTTTTCATTAACAAAATTTTGATTCGATTTATCGATTGCGTTTGCGTACTGAGTATCATCACTGTTATGCTTACAAATATTTTCAATATATTAAAACAAGCGATATGGAAGAGAAGAAGCTAATAAATGCAATTAAAAACCACGAGCTTTTATATAATAAAACCTTGCTGCTCTATCGGAACAAAAATAAAAGAGCAGCTGCATGAGCAGTTCCATTTTGTTAATATTTGTTTTGTATGTTAAAAATATTTGCACAACAGCTTATCAAAACAAAGAAATATGGCGCATACGAAGCGTTGTATGTAACTTGTAGTATGAAACGCATAGAACGCATAAAACGTATAAAAAGCATGAAAAGCGTGGACGCGTCTAAAGCGGGCCATGTAACTTCACCTTAACGCTGAACAGTCAGTCGATTTTTAGCTGCGCTAACGTGTAAAGTGTCTTAAGTAATAAAAAGTGATTAAGTGAAAGTGTTGTTCTTTTAGTAAAGTGTTCTTGGTAAAGTGTTTACAAGTATAGTGTGTTCAAATAAATAAAGTGTTGAACGGTTGGTCATTGTAAACTGAAGACGTGAGTGTTTTAACTTCATTACAATTAAAGAATCTACGGAAAACGTTTTGAAAAGGTTAAAACGTAACAATATTAATCTGAGTGCTGAAAATAACCTTTCTACACTGACTTGTGTGGCAGGTACAGAATGAACAATTAAAGCTAATTTTCGAAGCCATGGAAACACAAATTTTTTGCTCTCCCAATATTCCAATAAATTAGCAGAAATATCGAAACGCTTTCCTTTGTAAGTGTCTATTTCAAAATAAGCTTTCCGGAAATAGTCCGCGAGTCTACTGATGAGTTGATTGGCACCAACGAAATGTCGTCGGCATATAGACAGCTGAAAAATACAGCAAATATTTTTTGAAAAGGTTCAGTTTTGGACCTGAATTAATACATTTCCATTGGCTCTTAAAGCAAATAAATAATTAAGTTCGTATTTGAATATTTAAGTTTTTCTTAAACGTATGACAAATTTTATGTGACTGGTCCTCAAATCTACATGAAATGCATTGCATAGGAAGAATTTAGTTCCCCGCTATTATTGTGTGTATTTTCACATGCACAAATGTGTTCTATTTTTAGTGCTAAATAAGCGCCAATGACGTATTGGCGTATTTTGTTCCACTTTGAACAAAATTTCTATTTTTATTCTTGTAAATTTTTCTGAGAGTATCAAGTGTTTTAGTTTTTTCATACTTTTTGCTATTATTGATATTAATTTTGAGTTGAAATATATTTTGAGTTTCTTGAGCATTCTTTAAATTATGCTGTAGCCCATTTTTCTTTTTTTGCCAACAATATCAACTTGCAATATCTTAAATGTAAAAAGTATATTGCAATTTTTTGTTTGTTATTCTAATCACAAATATTTTACAATTTATTTCTTTTTCCCTTCTAATGGGAATATTATCTTGACATATGAGTATAAGGCATTCACAAATGAGAAAAGCCTGCTTATTACATATGTAATGTAAATTTTCTAGCAAGAATTGTAAAAGACATTTCAGTTAAATGAGGCCTAAAAATTGTAACAACGACAGCAACATGCAAAACTGTTGAAATGCAAAGCACAGTGTTATACGAAACCAATAACAATTGGGTTGGCATTTTATTATGCCCTGGGCACAATTCCAAAAAGATTTTCAAGTTTGCAGGCAAGAGATTAGATATACTACTGTATATGCACATTTATAAAGGCAATGCACATTTTTGACTGATGACTTTTTGTGTGTGCAAATGCATTTTTTGTGGGTATGTGTGCGTGTGTGTGTGTGGTATGATATATTCTCTTTAAATCTTGTAATATTATTTTATTTTATAAAAAATTTTTGTTGAAAATAATGAAATAAATTTAAACTAAGATTTATTTCTGTAGGTTTTTTTAGGATAAAATATTTGCATATCTTGATGTGTAAATATTTCAATGGTGCATTTTTTATGCAAAATTAAATATGTATGTAGTTTAAAAGGACAAGACAACAAATACAGCAATTTATTATTTAACATTATTTTTTTCTTCATCTGTAATAAATGAAAACACTAAATACTGAACATTTTACAAAACAGACCAATATGTGGTAAAAAAAAAAAAACAAAAGAGACCTGTATCGGCACTGAGAGCTTTAAGTGGTTGTATTTAGAGACAAAAAAATCACAAGACGATAAAATCACAACGACATTAGACTCTTACAGTCTTATTTACAAATTTTTTTTTTTGACGGTGAGGTAGAGTTTAAAATGCCTTCGCACTTACAGTGGCCGTCGGCAACTGCGTTGTGTGGTGTATCCACTACAAAACTCCCTCCTCTTTTCTGGGGTATAAATAATTTTGTTAGGCTTAAATTTGTTTTTCAGTTGCTCAAAATTGGGAAAGGTTTTTTCGTGTTAAAATTGGAGTTATCAACATTTTTTTTTAAAGAATACAAGAAAAGTAAAGTTAAATACAGCCTGGCTGGGGTACATACCATGGCTGTTTCATGACCACCAACTCAAAAGTTGATCAATAAGATTAAACATAGAAGTGATCAGAACTCTGATCCTCCTTTTTAGGGTTCCGCACTCCTCAGAGTGAAACGGAACCTTAGTACCGAGACTACTACGTCCGTCCGTCCATCCGTCCGCCCGTCACAGTGACCATTCTACGAAACGCTAAGAGCTAGAGAGCTGAAACTTTCACAGAATGTTGCTGTTTTTTGCCGCTACAATAAAAAATACTAAAAACAACAACCAGTCGAAAACTACCAGGTGTCCCCTTACCACGAAAAGTAACAGTTAGCTATACCTCCCGAAGCGTAAAAGATAGAAAGCTGAAACTCGCACAGTGTGTGTATTTACAGATACTCTACAACAAAAATATGTACCATTCTGAACGATTTTTGGTGCCAAAAGTTCTTATATTTGGCTTATAGAGCCGATTTCTTGAAAAATCGAGAGACGCTATATCTCGGGTATATATTTGCCGATTTGAAAAATTCTTTGATTTTTGAAATCTAATGTTCATTAAAAATGATATGGCTGACTTTTTAGGAAAACAAATTTTTTCAAAAATCTCGCCAAAAAATTGGCCAAAAATACCCTTTAAAAGCCGGTTTTTTGGATATATCTCGGCTATCTTATTGAATTTCAATAGCAAACCCACTACCAAGATTTAACATATTTTAGCGAAAGAATAAGGTTTCCATCTCAAACCGTTTTCTCAGAAAACAGTATTTCAACGACTACAGACGGACATCGCTTAATCGTAATCTCTATTGATGCTGATCCAGAGTATATAAACTTTATGGGGTCTTAGATGGTTATTTCAATGCGTTACACACGGAATCTTAAACTTACACAATTTTGTGAAGGGTATAATCAAATTTGGGAAACTGATTAAATAAAAATAAATATTAACAAGTAACTCTGAATGAAATTTAACAGGTAAACATTTCATGAAATTTCAAATAAAATGTATTTATGCACGTGGTTCACCACAATTTCATCTAACCAAAAAAAAAAAAAAAAAAGCGAACAGCATATTTTCTTAGGTTTTGTTACTAAAGTGGTGCTTTAGAAACTATAGCAAATAATTTTAGCTAAACTTTTTTCAATAATTTTACAAAAATAATTCCCACAAAATTTGCTGCATGTAAATTCTGCATTTATGTGTGAATGCATTTGCACAAGTTCTCTAATCCGGTGTGTTGACTTAAGAAGAACTTATTGTAGTGCTTATGGCTGCATATTTGCAAGAAAATCAATATCAACATAAGAACGTAACACAGTTCGAAGCACATAGCGCTGGCTTATCGTAATAATAACAAAACCAAAAAAAAAAAAAACGTTTGCACTTAACGAAAATTTTTAAGATTTCTTTTCTTTAAGAGGGAATAATTGAATAAAAAACCGAGTTATAGTTCTGCGTTAGGATTGCAAGCAGTTAGCGCTTGCTTAGCCGACGATATGCCCGCTTGGTTTTTGTGTTTAAATTGCTTGTTTTAACAAATCCAGATTTTTTTTTTATTTCTATGATGCTGTTTTTGGCATCACAAACATTGACTGCACGTTGCAATGCAAATTGTTACAGTTTGCTGAAATGCGTGTGTATTGGCTGAACGAAATTCGAAATATTTTCAAATGCGCTTGTGTGCTTCTTAATGGTTGCAAAATTGATTTGAGCTGAAATTGTAACAGAATGTACCTTTTTGATTTGTTTCTTTATTTTCGCGCTTTCAGCTCTATTAAAAAAAAAAATTTATTATTCATACATATAAAATGTTGCATTGCAAAAAAGGTTGGCATATTTATTTTAAGAGCAGGGATGTGCACCCAGAAAAAAAGATTAGTTGGAAAATAGTTAGATTGATACAATATATAAGTGCAGTTGACTCTATTTCAACTGAATATCCAATCAATATTGGAAAAAATGTGTACATTAATATTTGCTATTGTAGAGGCCAGGTAACTAAAAAGTCTTTCACAAAGACTTTACCCCTAATTCATAAAAATTATTACAGGCTAATAAGACTGTTATTTGACATATTTGTATGGAAAATCTGTCAAATAAGAGCTTTATAAACCTGTTATAATTTTTATGAATTAGACGGTTTGATTCTACACAAACTATTGGGGAAGTGAATTTGAAATTAAAAAATGTGAATTTATTCTACCATCAACAAAAACTTTTGGCTTGGGTTCGCAGCAAATTTTGGGTGCTGATGAGCGACTTGGTGGTCGCAAAAAAGACTTGGTATGAACACCAGCCAGTAAGTATCCAACTTTACATTTCTTATTTTCTTTAAAATTACTATTCACTCCAATTTTATTTAAAAAAATCTTTCCCAACTTTTATTATTAACTTCTGGTTATGTTTTACAAGAAATCTTTAATATATACACTAGCCAACAAGGTTTTTGACTGGAGCAACCAAATACCGATCCTAGTGTAATATGGTGCGCTGAATACGAATCTATAAATGGTTTTTCGCTATAACGTCAGATTTTCGAGACATAAAAAAAGCGTTTATAGGATTTTCCATAAAAAAAATATAATTTTAAAATTATAACTATTAGTTTATTTATTTATATTTATATTATTTAATTCAACCGTGAACTTAATTATTTATTCGCTATAAGAGCCATTTGAAATTTATTATTTTAGGTCTACTAATGTCGGCGGCATATAGACGGCTGAAAGAGACAGAAAGCTTTAAGGTATATTTTATTAGACCTAAAGTAATAAATTTCAATTGGCTCTTATAGCGAATAAATAATTAAGTTCATTGTTGAATATTCAAAAACTTATGCTTTTTTATACTTTCAAGAATACAAGTTGTTGGTAACCGAAGGTCACCTGTTGTAAGGAAGTGCTATAAAAAGTAAAGGTGTTGCAGGACGTAAAATGCTTTCTGTATAAAAAGTTTGTTTGAGCATTTCTGATTCTCATTTTGTTCATGAGAATTTTGGCTTCAAACATTCTTTTTAGATTTTTCAGGTCTACTGATGAGTTGTTTAGCAGCAACGAAATGTCGGCGGCACATTGAAGGCTGAAAAAAGACAGAAAGCATTAAGGTCTATTTTATTAGACCTAAAGTAATATATTATTTAATCTTGAGATTATTAAATTAATTATTGAAGCTTCTGATTTTTGGTTTTTTAAAAAAAAATAATTTTAAGTAATAATTTTTTTTGCAATATTTCGTCAACAACTTGTTGGCATCTTCAGGAAAATAATTATATCCTGAAAATGCCAACAAATTGTTCGCGAAATATTGAAAAAAGATAAAGAATTGTTTAAACTTATTTTTTATAAAAAAAAAACAAAAGATCAGAAGCTTGAATAATTAATTTAATAATTAGTTTATTTAAAAATCATTGATCTTTTAAAACTGAACAGCGTTATATGATTGTCGTTTGTATTTCGTTGGTTCAGTTTCACGTATTGGAGTCCAGCAATAGTCTCCCAGCATAGTTTTATCTCAAAATCCTTGATAGTATCTTTCAATTAACA
The DNA here is from genome assembly GCA_963662145.1 of Sturmia bella. Taxonomy (NCBI): domain Eukaryota; kingdom Metazoa; phylum Arthropoda; class Insecta; order Diptera; family Tachinidae; genus Sturmia; species Sturmia bella. The sequence continues at coordinate 18,357,115 of OY759170.1, forward strand.
TCAGTGCAGTACAGAATATTCTTTTCTTTCTTTTCAGAATATGCAGCCAATTCCAGACCTCTTTTTCTATAGATTGTTACAAGGGGTTGTTTTATGTACATATATAGAAAATATTTTTTTAGAATATAATTTGCGGCAGGTAAAGAATATCAGCGGCTCGACGAATGCGTTTTAGCCGTTCGCCTCAGATGTATGCTGTTAACTTATGACGAATCACTAAACACAGTCGCTGAAGTCCTCTTAATTTATGACTATTTTTGTTTGCAGCACACACACACGATTTTTTTAAACTATCATAAAATGGTAGTACTTTCTGACATTATGACACAATATGAGACCGTTTGAATACCATAAATGTGACACCAAATCTGTCAGCTGTTTCATACTTGTAAATAAATCCACTTACTACATGTAGTAAATCTACTACGGTTTTTGGCATTGCAGATGTTTGTTTTTGCCGAGTTTTAACTTTATCAAGATTTATTAAATTTAAAATATCTCCAAGATATACAATAGTACTTTAATATGAAGCGTGAAAACCGCCAATATTTTTTTATTCTTTTATCATACGTTAGTTATTGCCTTACCCCCATGCACTTTGGCATTGACACAATTTTCTGTACTGCTTACAGCAGTATGATATGGCAGCTTATCAAACTTCTATTCTAAGATCTCTGGTTTTATGTGTGACTCTAAAACGGCAACAACATCTTCTTGACGCCCAAATAACCCACAATTTATGACAACACTGCAGGTCAATATACTTCAATGAAAAATTATAGCAAAGGAAAGAAAATTTTGATTTGCAATGAATACTTTAGTAGAATCTATGTTACCACATCAATTTTTCATTATCTTTCTCAAATGTTTGAAATTTACCCTGTAATTTTTTCTATTTTATACACAAACTTTGCACTAATAATATCAAAATTTCAAGCTCATTAACTCAAATAAAACTTTTCCTTTTTATTTCCCTCACAAGCTGAAAAAAATGACAGGTTTCATAATAAATATTAATTTTATTCTATTTCCAAATTTTTGTTCGCCAAAATAAAAAAAAATTACTGACTGAAAAATTAACTTGATTATAGTATTTGAACAGATAGAAACTTTTTATTATTTTTTGCAACATCAAACATTTCAACATGAAACATAAATCAATGTCAGTTGTTTGAAAGCAGAACAAACATTAAAAGAAACTAAGCAGTAGCTACATGCTAAAGACAAAACTCTATTAACAAGCCAAAAATGTTGTAGAAAAATAAGAGGAAAATCCCAGCACATTATTTCGTGCTGTCTGTGTGAAATTCTCCAAGGAGTGATAAAATATTGCCACAATGATGGGGAAACAAAACTTAAAGCTGCTTTTTTACCAGCTGGCTTGTAAAAAAAAACTCAAACTATAAAAAATGGCAAGCTGTCAAGTTGCAGCAGATAGGAATAGCAAAAATTGGCGGTACAGTGAAGTGAGTACAACAAATCTTAAAATTATTAATATTAGATATTAATAATTTTTCGCTTTACTTTGAAATATATTTTTGTTGTACGCACAAAGGAAAAAAAAATCTAACAACTACAGTACATATAATTATAAAACTCAAACAACCAAAAATCCCGTCTTAAAAACAAAACATACTCAAGATGTTTGCGAAAAAAAAGTACAAAGAACGCTTTGCATAGTGCTTTGCCCCATGGGCAAAACTAAAAGCAAAAAATGCTTGTCTTTCTTATAACACTTATAGTTTTTTTTTTTTTTTTTTGGCTTGGACCAGTACTCAGGGGATGACCCCTATTTATGCACGCGCATCGTACCGAAACTAGGAAAATAGGTTTTGGGGAGGAGGAAAGAGGGAGTAGTGTTTGTACACATTTGATTTGAACTTCTTTACATTGTAGCTGGCGGGGAATATGTCCGCAGGCAATTCGTTCCACAGACGAACCGTGCGGTTGAAAAACGAATTCTCTCTGTAATGCGTTGTGCGGTTCACTGGCCAATCGACTACAAACGGATGTGCTCTTGACGATGCACGTGTGTTGCGTAAAAATATGCGGGTTTCGGGAACAAGATCCCTGATCTCGTCTGAGCAAAATCTGTTATAATAGCGATAGAACAGTGTAACACACCCCACACTGCGACGATGCTCCAGTGAGTTAATAGAGCTGGAGACCCTACTGTCACTGATAAGCTTCTTCGCCCTCTCCTGTACACGGTCGAGAAGCCCCAAAGTAGACTTTGAGGCACCGGCCCAAACATGAGAGTTGTATTCCATTCCATTGTACCTTGTGCAATAATTCGAATTTATTTACAAGGTCAACTAATGCATACAGTCGAACTATATAGTTTTAATGTACAAACTAGGATGTCGAACTGTATGACTCATAATTGTTAATAATTTCTACTTGATCAAAATCGAGAAAGATTTTTTTTGGGATGAAATTGAAGTGACCAACATTTTGTAAAGAAATGTAAAGAAAAGTAAAGTTGCAGAATTAGTGGCTGTGCGAGCCACAACTGATATTCTGAAAGTCAAACAATAGCGGGTGACTGCTTTTCGTCCACCTACTGGTACGACAACAAAAAAAAAATATATTTTTTTATTTTCTATAGATTATCAACCTTGTGAACTTTTAGGGTGTCCGCAAACAATTTCTTTGCTTCCTATTCTAATTTTTATTTGCTCGTTGTTTTTTAAGTTTAATACTTTCAATTTTGGTAGTACCACAAAATCCCATTAGTTGTTATAATGGGTTATCCATTTTGCGGTTTCAAAAGTCAACGTAAATAAAACAGATATAAAATATTTTTTATATCATGAATATATCTTTTTTATTATAAAGTTTGAATTTTGACATTATGTGTGAAACACTACATCATTTAAATCAGCAAAGTCAAAGAACATGATCATTTTTCCTTTCATATATTTAAAAAGAACATTTTTATAAGCCAAATTCGGCATAAAGGTAACATATTGCCAGAAAGAAAAGCGCTATGAGAGACCCTCACAGGGCTGACAGTAGGCCCTTGTTATTGAGTATTTTGCAAGACAAAAAAAATTTAATAAACGCAACTAACGTCGTCTCGAAGATGCTTAACAAGAGCACAACAAAAAGAATCAACTTGCCTTAACCAGTTTTTGTAGCATTAACCTTGTTTGTTGTAGTTTGTAAAATTATACTTTCAAGAAAGTGCATAAAGAAGAAATAATAAGTGGTAGAGCAGCATCAGAAAGAACCCATAAACAAAGTCAAATGTGTTCGCACTTGTACTCACTCATAAATACTTTAGTGCTCGTTTGTGAGCTAAATGATGTTGATGATGATTTTGTTGCTGATGGTGATGGCGGTGCATTAAACATGCACTGCTTGAAAAGGATGTGCATAAGGATATCTTGACTTACTCAGGCGGATACTTTACTCGTTTTACGTTCTTTCTGAGAATATCTTTTGCGCCCCAACATCGGATGCATACACTCAAGCATGTATGCCATTGTTTGTAGTTTTCTTGCACTTATTATGAGCATACTAACAACAACAAACAACAACAAAAACTATTTCAATTTTAGTTTCCTAATATTATAATCTGATCTGGTCTCGGTGTGAGGAGAAGAGAAAAACTTCAAGAACAACAGAATATAAAATCACCTTTGTTTTGGCTTAACTCTGACCAAGAAGGCAAATTGTTTTCAGTTTCTCATATGAAAAAATTTTTACTGCGAATCAGTTGTGTTTTTTGGTATAGAATACATCGAAATAATTCTTTAATATTTTTACGGAAAATTTTAGTTTCATCGAACTTCTGTATTGTAATAAATTTATCTTAAGTTACTTTTTCATTACTTAAGCCTGAAAAAGTAATTTAATATAATTCTTTAATTTAACAAATAATCTTTCTCTCCGTGTGTATTTTGTATGAACTGAAATAATTTACTCAAACGATTTTCTTTTAATTCGAATTGTTATTTTAAAGATAATTGAAGATTTGTTCTACACAGAGGTTCTTCAACAAATATGTAAATAGAGAGAAAACTTATGAAAAAGGGATTCAAGGAATTATTAAAATACAGCCAATTTCAAATGCATTTTAATTTGAATTTTCTGTGTAAAAAATGTTTAATAGTTCTTTTGGTCATGTATTAGTTTTATTTTTTACTCGTGTGTTATTGTTTTCATTGAGTTTTAAATAAGAAAACGAAAGCTGCTTTAATCGGGTTTTGTTGGCTTTAACTTATAGTGTGTATACACCAGTGAACTGCAACGAGTGATTATTTTGACACTATGACGACTACAGTTGTAGTAAAATAGGGGCGGATAAGCATTACTATGATTTTATTTGGACAAAAAAAAAAGTTGCTTTTAATGACTTCTTTTATAAGACAGTATGGTCCACGTGGATCTCTTGCGTCCACATAAAACATGTTATAGTGGACTAAATAAATCACGCATCTCGTTACAGAATCTCAAAGAATTTTACGGAATACTCATACATATATCGTCCGGAGTGCAACAATTTGCAGTCGATTGGCCGGTGAATCTTGCAATCCATTATAGATAGAGTTTTTTTTTTCTCGGCAGTACGAATGGTCTGTGGAATAAGCTGCCTGCAGACATGAAAAATCATTTATATATGAAATGACCTTGATAGCTTGCTGTAGCGCTTATCACAATCAATACACGATTTAAATTCCCATCCAGTGTAGTGCCTTTATTCTGCTCTGTCCTGCTCGAAATCATCTTTCTACAGAAGATAATAATTTTGCTTTACCAAGTGTTTGCGAAGCCCTTTTTAATAACCTGCTAATTAATGTTTTCAAGTCTGAGCAGGCTTTTGCTGGTAAAACATTTTTAAAACTCTTATCATTAAGAGCCAACCAGGAATCATAAGAACCATTCACTTTAAATCTTTGCTATAAATATATTAATGTGCAGTAGAATGTAGTATTTTAAAGAGGCTTATAAATCATCTTACAAGAGGATGAAAGAAGAAAGAAAAGTTGTGGTAAATGTTTTCTAGAACTTATTACTTCATTAACTGATGGAACATTAAAGGGGTTTGACATACACATGGGGCATTCTTTAAAAAGTGGAAGGCTAAAAACTTTTTTTGGTTGGAATATTTTGTTATTTATCGTAAGGGTAACTGTGGTGCACAATATTGTGTGTAATCAATATGTGTTTTTTTTTTTTTGGTGATAGTGCCGCATGTGAAACTATAACTATTTTTCTACTCTTGTCTCTAGTAAAAATAAAAAAAAAAATAAAATTTTTGAGTCTCTATTTTACGTACAGCCTTCTGTACGGGACACTATTTAGATTTAAAATTTCTGTTGTGTTAGTATTTATTGTTGCAAAGGCCAGGCAACTACAAATCCAACGAAAATTTCAATTCTCTATTTCGTAGGGTTCTAAAATGGGTGACTTGTTGCGTGATTGATGGCTGTTTAAGCTTTGACCTTCTGGGCATTTGTTGTTGCAGAGGTCTGGCAACTAAATATTTTGTAAGCTTATATCTCTAAAGGTTCAAACGTTATAACTAATTTTACTTTCGCATATGTTTTTTGTTTGGTTTTGGTACTTGTGGTTGTAGAGCCCAGGTAACCACCCAGGTGCGGTTATTTTGATTGAAATAGTAAGTGTACCCACACACTTAAGCCAGTGCAGGCTTGTTGTAATGGCATAACCTGTTCAAATTTCAAGTGACCATCTGTTAGGGGTCGAAAGTCACAGTTGATTATTAAAATAAAAGGTATACGTATGTAAAGTTTGCTTTTTTTCGATGTATACAACTTTAACTTGGCATTACTGTTCAAAATGGCAACCAATTTAATAGATGTCAAGTGATTTATTCTCAGTTTGATTTGGCAATTCATCAAGAATAGACTGACGCCTGAATAACGCTTGTAAATAGTGCAATTTCAGTGCAAAACGAAATTGCCGTTGTTCCCGATTTTCATAAGCGAATTTTGTTTAGCGATGAAGCGCACTTCTGGTTGAATGACTACGTCAATAAACAAAACTGCCGCATTTGGAATGAAGCTAATCCGTTACATCCAGAAAAACTGACTGTTTGGTGGGCTTTATGGGCTGGTGGAATCATTGGTCCGTACTTCTTCAAAAACGATGATGGCCAGAACGTTACAGTCACTGGTGATCGATATAGAGCCATGATTACTAACTTTTTCATTCCTGAATTGAATAACCATGATGTCCAGGAGATGTGGTTTCCACAAAGACGGCTCAACATGTCACACAGCTCGTGCCACAATCGTTTTATTGAAAGACACGTTTGGTGACCGCCTAGTTTCACGTTTTGGACCTGTGAATTGGCCTCCGAGATCTTGTGATTTAACACCGCTACACTACTTTCTGTCGATATATGTAAGGTCATTGGTGTATGCGGATAAGCCACAAACGCTTGACCATTTGGAAGACAACATTCGCCGTGTTATTGCCAATCAACGGCCACAAATGTTGGAAAAAGTCATTGAAAATTGGTTGTCCAGATTAGACTACATCCGCCCCCAGACATGACAGTCTTGTGACAGAAATCATATTTGAAATGTAATGCCACAAGATTATTTTTTGGATAAATAAAATTCATGTCAATCAAATAATCCAGCGTTGTTTTATTGCCACTTAAAGTTCTATATATCGCCAAAAATACCCTTTTAAATTTATACACCGGAATTTATAAAAAATAAAACATTGTTGAAACACATTTTACGACAAATTTTTTCATATAAAATTTTTTTCTAAAATGTATTTGAGCAACGTTTTATTTTTATGAATACCGGTGATAAAATTTTAATCTTTGTTAATTAAGTTATTTTGGTTGTTGTTCAACTACATATCCTGCGTAAATTTTATGTTTCTGACTCTTACCGTTCAAAAGTTAAAGCTAATTTTTTTTGGGGTTTCTTGTAGAGGCATCGCCTATAGTTTTTAACTTTTTATTGCTTTCAGTGTTTAATATTGTAGGGCCCGAGTAACCACATGTTCTCTAGCTCCTAAGGCTTGGGAGGATGGCACCTGTGGAGACTGAATAAAAGTAAAAGGATTCCATTTCCACTACATGAGTACGAAAGCCTAAAATTAGAAGATTTTTCTATTAAATCATCTATAAATTTATTACTTCTGCTGCAGCTAAAATTTTGTCTTCTATCTCGCATAATATGTTTTGTCGGTACTCTAGAATATTTTAATATTTATTTAAAGTAGCACAAAAAGTACAAAACTCAATATGTCAAATGAAATTACTGAGAGTTTTAACAGTGGTTTATCAGTGATAAAGTATCACAGTTATTTTTGGAAATATCAAACAGACGTTTTGTCAAATACCATAAACATCAACGGCACCTGACATGTTCACATCTGCAAAATAAATTTATATTAAATAAGACATTTAACACAGCAAACTTTTGCTTTTATCAATATTAAAGGCAAGAGTTTTGAGTACTAAAGTGCACTGGGGGTGACAGACTGTCATTTATGTGTCTACTTGTTAATCAATATTCAATATTTTTTTTTTACAAATGTAGCGATTGAAGTTTACACCCATGAAATGTAAATCTGTCATTTCAAACATGGCTAATCATGTCTTCTTCAAAGTTTTCATTTGGTATTAGTTACTAAACATTTCCCATACAAAAAAGCAGCAAGTGGCAAATGGAATAGAGCATGAACAATCAGGAGTTATTTCATCATGTATGTATGTTTATGAGTTGTCACAGAAAATTCTCTGTGGCATTTCAAAGTGCCTCAATTTCTATTTGGCTAATTGAATATGATAAGCAATTTAACTCTGCTGCGCTTAAATTTGTATCATACAGGGACAACACATGTATCTTAAACGTTTTCCTATCTCATATTTAAGACAAGATATAAATATGCCAGTACTGATTCAGAGATGAAAAAGAGAAGGAAAAGAGTCTCGAACACTTGTTCTGACGATGTTCTGCTCTCTCAAGCAAGAGTGTGAATCATTTAGGCAGACTGACACTACATGATTTGGCAAATGTGTTCAAATACGAGCTGAACAGCGTAAGGTCTGAAAGTTATCCGCTCTAGTCTCTTTCGGGTAGGCAAGGATTTTAATGGAGGATTTTAAAAGTAGAGATTAATCAGTCGTTTGTTTCAAATCGCGCACGATTTTTATAAAAATTTGTATTTGATTAATAAAATTTTATAATTAAGCCTTAATTTTCTTTGATTTATTAAATTGAGCTTAAGGTCACTTGACCTTCAATAAATATATATTTTTTATTTATTGTTAAATTATTCGATATCTAAGCGAAATAAGCCTATGTGTATCTTCTACAGGAAAATGTATTTTTTTTTTGCTAAAGAAGATACTTACAGGCGTATCGAAATATCGAATAATTTAACAATAAATGAAAAATATATATTTATTGAATGCAAAGTGACCTTGAGCTCAAGTTAATAAACCAAAGAAAATTAAGGCTTAATTATAAAATTTTATAATTCAACTACTATATATTTTTATTGAATGTAAAGTGACTTTAACCTCAATTTGATCATTCAAAGAAAATTAAACAAAGAAAGATGGAAAAACTAGTATCCAGAACACTAAGCATTAATTTAAACTTTATAGTTGAAGTCTTTGATTTTTCGTTGTTAATAATTTCATCGGCCTTAAGTTCGATTTTACTTTCTCAAAATTGAAAAAGATTTGGGTGCTGATGAGCATCGTGTTGGACCTAAACCAGCCAAGGTTTGATATTCCAATCAGTAAGTCTGCTAATTTACGTTTCTTGTATTTTACAAAATAATTTCATCCCTTTTTTTTTGCGATCAAGATATATCAGTATCAATTTCGAGGAGATAAAATCGAGAAAGGGTAAAACCTTAGTCACATAAAGATTGAGAGATCTTTTTACGGTTCTTGAAAACCTTATTAACGTAGCTTAAGCCCCACATAGAAGGTTATGCCCCAAGCATAAGGAGCTAGAGAACATGTGGTTACCCGGGCCCTGCAATAGTTTCAGTATTTAATATTGCAATAAAAAGTTAAAAACTATAGGGAGTGCCCCTATAAGAAACCCCAAAAAGATTAGCTTTAACTTTTGAACGGTAAGAGACAGAACCAGGCAATTTACACAGGATATGTAGTTGCCAAGCCTGGAACAACAACAAAAATAACTTAATTAACAAAAACTAAAATTTTATCACCGGTATTCATAAAAAATAAAACGTTGCTAAAATACATTTAAAAAAAAAATTTATATGAAAAATTTGTCGTAAAATGTGTTTCAGCAATGTTTTATTTTTTATGAATTCCGGTGTATAAATTTAAAGGGGTATTTTTGGCGAACACAAACGGTTTCTTTGCCCCAAATATTTCGCTGGTTAAACATTACAATGGCATAACTGTATGTTTTGTTTTTCTGTGAAATGAATATGAACTGTTTCTGTGAAACCAATTGCGAAACTAAAATTCAAAAATAAAAAGATAAATATTCGCCTGCTGTAAAACACATTAATTTTAACAGATATGTTGCCTAAGTTCTCGTTCGTTCACTTCTGTTGTTTTTTTTTTTAAATGGTAATCTGTGTTGTCAACATATAGTACATAATTATGTATTTGTTTGTTTGTTTTTCATGTTTGATACTAATTTAGAAATTTTATGATATGGAAAGAAAAGCTTGAAGCATTAATGCATAAAATACTACGACTTAACCGAATATGTAGCTTACAGGAATCTTTAGCTGGTATATGATACAGCTTCTGACATTACAAAACCATACATTCCGCCACACACATGCATACCCATAGTTGTGTAGGAATATTTGAACTACTTTTAATAAAAATATCTCTGCTTACACAGTGCACATACGCATGTGTGCTTATACACACACACACACACACACACAATAAGTTCGTTTTTATTTAACTTTAACAAACTTGTTTCTAGTCCTGTTGTTGACTAGAATTTATATTTTTTTTTTTTGTCCAAAATATTTTAGCTTTAATCTGTTAATTTCCGAATGAATTTGTCTTAAAGCATGAAAGTGTGTTCATTTGTTTTTTTATCAGTCCTCTCTTTTTTTGTCGACTAAAAAACAAGAAATGCAAACAATTTTGTTTTTGTGAATATATGAAGAGTTTGTTTATTTCATTATTTTCTTGTTTGCAGCAAGCGCTGTATGCACATTTATAAAGCATTCCTGCTAGAGATGTTACGGGTACAAACATCACTTTTTCCGATACCGTATACGAATATTTAAAGCTTTATTTACCTAATAGAAGTATTGAGACATACATTTATATTAAATTACTTTTCAGGCTCAAGTTTAAACCTTCGTTTGTCACTTTTTAAATCAATATTAACTAAATCAATATTAATTAACCGGCTGTTTCTGGGTAGCAAACACCCTTCATTAGCATCCTATGAACCTTGTACTTGTCAAATTTCACAATTTTGGCACAGCCGCTTTAACCACTCGGCAATCAAAGGTCACGCAATTTTACGTTCAATTTTTATACTTAATTAACATTAACAAAAGCAATGATTTTTTTTTTTTAAATTTTTTTTTTTGATATTGATATTAGTATTGATATTCTAAAAATATGGATATTCTAAAATAATGATATATTATTTGGTTTGTTTTTTTTTGACTGGAAATAAACCAATGAAACGTTGGTAACAATTTATATGAAAAAGATGTAATTTTTCTTTTAAATGAAAATATAAACTAAGGACCTTGAAAGCCCATTTTGGTTCGACATCATAAAAGGAATCAATTTATCTAATTTAAAAAGGTCAATATTAATAACACATTTAATATATGTACTTCAAAAATTGCTATATCTTCTGCCTGGTTAAAATATATAAACCACCCTAAAAGATCTAACAAAAATAAACTGAAAATCTTCAATGCTGCATCTCGTTCTATCATGTTTTAAGGCGCGCAAATATGGGGTTACAAAAAATATGATAAAGCTGAATCAACTCCGACTTTTCATTAAAAAAATGCTCCTGTTGCCAAGCAATGCTCTAATTCATCAAATCATGTGTTGTATTTAGAAACAGAGTTAAATTCACTATATCTCGAAATGCTTAAGCTGCACTTTAAGAAATAGAAATAAATCTATTTCAAGTTCGCAGCGTACAACGAATTTCGAGCGACGCTCTGTGACTGTATGCATTTTCATATACACCAATGTGTTTTATTTTTGACGGCGAATATTCGCGCCGAAAAATTCGCCGTTTGTGCCAGTTATAGATAATAAATTGATATTTAAACACAAATATGTTTCTGATGAGGGCTACAAAATATAATTGAGGGTCCTAATTTCTATTTGAATCCACCTTCTTTTAATCCACCTAAATAGTATTAAGCTTATTGGGTATATGTGCTCTGCAAAACTAAGCGCTAAGGTCATTAATTGAGTTTCCATTTTAGGCTGAAGTTAAGTGGCTATAGAAAATTCTATAGTCGCGAATATGTTGGATCGCTTTTTTAATTGTTATCTGCATATACAATATACTTATGATATGTAATTTTTTTACTGAAAATTTTAATTTCATTGAACTTCTGTATTGTAATAGATTTATATTAAATTACTTGTTCAGGCTTAATTTTTTTTTTATTGTTAAGGTTTTTGTCACATATTTTCAACTTTTCTACCATATACATATACAGGGTATATACATTTTCTTCTTCATACCACTGTTCCCCTGAGTAAACAATGTATAGCATTTTCCATCCCTGTGTTATTTCATTAATGCCCCAACTGCTTTGACATTTTTCAGTACTCCTGCTTTAGTATAAAACGGAATAGAAAAAGAATTCAACAGATCAAGAGGCTTTATCAATTCAAGAATTTAACTGTGAAATCGATAATTAATTTCAATGTAGTTATAAAATAATTAATATGAATTATATCAGGTCCAAAATGATCCTTTTTGGACCTGAATTAATACATTTCAATTGGCTCTTAAAGCAAATAAATAATTAAGTTCATATATATGAATTCTTTATAAATAGTGAAGTATTGTCCGCTTGTCAAACCCTTTTGAAAATAAAAATATAACTTTTATAACGTGTTCGGAAATCCCGGATTTCTATTTATTGGTAGAAATCCTGCTACTCCTACCCATTTCCTTAAACAAGTAAGAACAACCACTTTATTGTTCACATATATTCGCTGTTATTTATGTATAAACTTATTGTTAGTAATTTTTTTTTTGTTAATAATTTTTTTTTTTTCATATATATCTTGTACGCAATTTCGTAGTAGTACCACTTTATTGTTCAGATTTATACGCTTGAATTTGGCGACTAATAATATTACAAAATAGATGAGTATTCGGCAAGTTGCATATCACTAGCACCATCACTAATACATGCATACATCCGTTAGGGTAAATACAATTTTACTGTGAGTTTATTTATATTTTAGTTTTGAAGTTCTGCTTCTATGCTGTATACATTCTTATGTCTGTGCATATGTATGTGTAAGTGTAGATTTCATTGAAATATTCTCATCTGAATATGTGTAAGTGTATATGAATTGGTGTTATTTAAATACTATACATATGTAGGCATTAATTGAGGCATTCGTTTAATCTAAGTACACACATACACTGGCAAACATTGAAAGCATTCTAACATACATACATACATACATACAACACACTTTTAACTAATCACTTGGTTTATGTGAATATGCTGGGGTTTTTTTTTTTCATTTATTTATTTTTTCAAAGAGAGAAAACATTTTTACTGCATAAAAGATTGAATGGTGTTGTGAGGTAATTAAGGATAAACTTTAACATTTTTTCTTGTGTTGATATCAAATTGAGAATCAAGCCTACAAGACATTCTATGATTCACATTCTACTCTACTAATATACAAAACAATTATAATAAATAAATAGCAACAATAAAAAGCAAAATCAATTTATGAAAAATCAAGAGACTTTTAAGCAAACTGGAAAGCATTATTCTTTTTCGGTGAATTCATAGAAAAAAACACGGCTCAAATTAGTTTTTTTTTTTACAAAGAGGTGTCAGGTAAATTGGCTTGTCTTTGCAGCAAATTTAACTAAGTCTACAATAGAGTTAAGAATCTTATTTTAAGCAGCATTTAAGAATTTTTAACGCTCTCTATGGAACAAGGCTGATAAAATTTTTTTTTGTTTGTTTCTAAAACAAGCGGTGCACGAAATGTGGGCGTGGCCATGTACCGAATTATTTCAATTTATTTATTTATTTACGATCTTTTTACATTTGGTTTTAACTATAATTTACATAGTAAAGAGTTCAAGATATGATGGTACGAGCTCCTTGTGTTGAAACTTTCAGTTAGTCTTTCTATTTTGACTCTTACTAATTCTATATCCGCACGTGCATGAAGGCGCTCTGTAGAGAAAAACCATGGCAAATTGTACATTATTTTTAATACCTTATTCTGCGAGACTTGCAGTTTTTGCAAGTGGCATTTTGCACTTGGGGACCATACAGGAGCTGCATAAAATACGACAGCATGAAAAATTGTTATTAATATTATGTACCGAATTATAATTCTAGAAGCAGCTATGAATTGCTACAGAAATTGGGCGTGTCCGCAAACATATTTTTCTTCAAACTTTATAAGGGTTCCGTACTTGTAGAGTAAAAACGGAACCCTATTACTGAGTTTTCTACACCCGTCCGTCACACGCCCTATTCTCCTAAACGGCAAGAGAGCTAGAGAACTCTCTTCTTCGTACATGTGGTAACCCGAGCGATAGAACAGCAAATATTAAAAATAACAAAAAGATAGAAACTAAAGGGAAACCCTGTTTAAGAAACTGTAAAAATTAAATAAAACTAGCTGTAATTTTTGAACAATGGGAGCTAAAAAGTTGAAAGTTTTGCAGGCTAGAAGTCACATAGGCCTTACAACAGCAAGTATCCTAAATAAACAAAAATTTAGAGCAAAATAGTGCTTCCATACAAAAAATTGTGTAAACTAGCTAAAATTAGCCATAACTTTTTAACCATTAGATCTAGAAAGCTAAAATCTTTAGAATATATATTGCTAAATAGGCTCTGTAGCAAAAAATGCCCAAGTTAAGGCAAAAAGCTTAGAACTAAAGGGTGCTTCCATACGCTCAACTTGATGTACCTATAACTTTTGAACAGTAATAGATAGAGACTTAAAATTCTGCACAGTATATGCAGTAAGCAGGTGAACACAACAAGAAATACCCAAAATACCAAAGTGTAAAAATTCAAATGTTGCCCTATACATGGGCACACCCTTTGATGTGAAAATCAGCCATAGTTTCTGAGCCAGAGACTTGGATGGAATTGTACCAGTATACATATGTACTAGGCAGGCCTCTCCAACAACAAATACTAAAGAGAGCAAAAGTTTTGTAACCTAAAGAGGCCCCCATACAAGAAACTGCCATCCTGTTAGGGTTCTCCGCTCACAGAATGAAAATGGAAGTATGTCATGAGACTCAGCTGCTCATCCGTGCATCCCTCACAGGCCTTAATCTGCCAAATACAAAAATCTAGAGAGCTTAAATTGTTACAGGGCATGTGGTTCGCTGGCTTCTACAATAATAAGCAATAAAAATAGAAAAAAAATTAACAGCTAAAGGCGGTCTCCATACAAGAAACTGTGCCAGTTAGCAACTACAGCAGTAATTTTTGAATCGTAAAATTTAGAAACTTGAAATTTGCAGAGGATATGAATAATAGATAATGGATAAGAACAAACACCAAAAACAACAAAAGGTTGGAATTGGAAAATAAAGGATGCTCCCATACAAGAAATTGAAATTAGCTGTAACTTTTGAGCTGTAAGAGATGGAGATTTTGCAATTTGCACAGTTTATCCAGGCCACCATATTTAAAAGATAGTAAAACGAGAAGATTAAATGTGGCCCTACGCACGGGGCACCCTTTAGCTTGAACATGGACTTTCGTTTTTGAACTGTAAAAGATATAGACTTAAAATTTCCACAACCGTCTGCAACACAAAATAGCAAAAGTTACAAAAAGTAGAAATACATTTACATTAAATTGCTTTTTCAGGCTTAAGTTCAACCCTTGGCTTGTCACTGTTTTAATTAATATCAATTAAGTAAAGAGTAAAAATTTAAATTTTGTGTATACACGGGAACACCCTTTAATTTGAAAATCAGCCATAACATTTAAAGCGTATGGAATAGAAGTGTAGAAGTTGGAAAATTTAAAAAAAAACGTCTCTTATTTAAGTCTAAAAGAATTCGAATCTATTTATTTTAATAAAAATTATTGAAACATAAAATTTGGTGAATTGATTAAATACAAAAAAAAGAAAAGAAATGCGGTCGGGGGACCCCCGTTAGGAACGAAGTTCCTTACGTTTTTTCTTCATCTTCGAATGTAGTACAAGGTGAAATCTGTTTGTTTTATTTTGTGCTGTTTTTGAAATTTTGAAATTTTATATGCTTCTTTTTTTTTGGAACGTTTTATTTTTCGTCCGTTTTCACAACTAATTAAAATTTATTGGTAGGTGTCTCCGCTGACAGCAGTGGAGACACCTGCACAATTGTTTGTCGACAGATACACTAAAACATTTAAACAGCACACACGCTTTCGTGACGATTTCTACTAATTTGCACTACCAGCAAGCCGCGTTAAGGAACTTCGTTCCAATAAATATTAACAAGTGACTCTAAATGAAATTTAACAGGTAAACATTTAAAGAAATTTAAAATAAAATGTACTTATGTATGTAGTTTACCACAGAAGCTTTAAATTTACACTGTGTAGGTAGTTGTCTGACTTCTACAACAACAACTATTAAAAACAATAAGAGTGTTAAAACGAAAGGGTACACCAGGGTTACCCTTAATCTAGTACTTGCACGGTAGTACGGAACCCTTGCTGTGCGAGTCAGTCTCGTACTAGGCTCATTTTTTTTTCATTATTATTATTAATAAATATTTTTATGCGATTTGCTATCGAAAACACTTTCATTAAATAACAAAAATTTGAATTGCTGAATTTATCGGCTGTTACGTACAATTGGACAATGCATTTTACTGAACTAAATTAAAATACTAAAGTACCGTCTAATACTTTAGCAGCCAAAATTGAGCATTTTTAATTGTAAAATAATTTGTTAAAATTGCTTTGTCTCTGTATTTTATATTTTTATAATTTTTATTAATTATGCTGAATTTACAATTTATATCAACTTATTTATATTTTATAAGTACTGCTTTTTTTTTTGTGCAGAATCAACTTTTTGCTTTTTATTGTTTAATTTGGTCGCTTGCAAAAACAAATGAACATGCAATTAACGAAAAACAAAAATTCACACCATCATCATTTGTGCAGTAAAAATGTTTACGTTTTTCTCTTATTTATTATGGTTGCTTTTTGTCTTTATTTTCTTCTTTATTTGCTTTATTTTTATTTTGTGAAAATCTGTGCTTTAAATGAATGGAGGAGAGTGGATATAGAAATGAATGAACGTGGTGTTTTGTAATAGTGTTTTATTTTGTTTTTTGATTTGTTGCATTTAAAACGTCAAGGAAAACAGGAAAAAGTATAATTATGTACGTTTGTAAGGGAGTATTGTTATTTTAAATACATTTTCATATTTCGCCATATTTAATGTTTTAGTAATAATAATTGTACTAAAAATTAATTAAACAACCAAGACGACAACGACGACAACCAATTAACAAAAAGAAATCAAAATAATCAAACAAAATAATACGAATACATAAAATCTAACATCTGAAAGAAGAGGAAATTAATTAGCACTCACTCTCACCTGCACTTCCAAAGCGTGATAAGCTATAATTAGACCTAAAAGAATCACAGTCGAAACCGATATTAAAGTTTTTAGCGCTGTGGAGTAAAAGGCTGCCTGCAAGGGAAAAAATAAAAAATAAAATGTCAATATTTCTGTTATTTTCTCATAATTATTTGGCCTCGATTGCTCTTCCCTCACCTTTGTGTAAACCCCAGCGCTGCTTAATTCATTTTCAATAACCATCACAACAATGCCAAACATGCCCATCACCAGAGCGTAGTCACTTATACGTTTTCGCTTTTCAAATAAAGCTTTGCGTTTGCCCAGCCGATAGCCAACATTCGGTTTGTGTTTAGCGGAGTTTGTTGAAGGTTTCCGGGATGTATTACCGCCAGTTAAAGCACGCTCCTCCATATACCTTTAAAGAAAATTTTAAACATATATGTTTAAAACAAAAATAATTTTTTAAAAATTTGCCTGGTTTTGCAAAATCGCATTAATATCAATCTAAAGAGTTGTTAAATAGGAAGTGGGCCAATTTGAAAAACGACAAAAATTATAATGGGTACGAAAAACCATTGTTTTTCTGATTAATTCCTACAATTGAATTTAAGGTTGCGAAATCGAGTTAAAGTTAAATTTTTTATGGCTTTGGTTTTATAATGCATTAGATTTTGCTATATTGAATTTAAAAAAGCCGATTTAAATATTGTTACGAATTTAGTCGTGAACAGTCCAATTGTAATTTTTCTAGAACGTACTGAATCGTTGTTATTTTATATGTGATTATATTGTCTTGTTATTATTTTTAAATGAATACAGCAGGTACCAGTCTCTTCGAGGTGAGAGGCTAAATGTCGCAGTTTTTATTTTTTTTATTTAGTGAAATCTTTTATTATAATCACTACAAATAAACAAAATAATAGTATAAATAGCAAATAATTATACATTGTCCCATAATCGAGCTCTCTAGTATAAAAATATATAGGTCTAAAAATATATACAATATATACATTTTTTAAAACTAATTATATCTTTTATACAAATTATATACGAGGTATATCTGTTTTAATAGCGAATGTTTAATAATGAAAAATTATTCAAAAAACATTGCAACGACAATAATTATAATGAAAGAAAAAGTCAGGAGTTAAAAAAAGAAAGTATGGTATTTAACTTAACCACCAGTATTTATCAGTATTTAAATTTGGAAATATGTTCTTATCCCCACGAAAAAAGTTTGTATCGAACCTTTTATTCTCATCTGTCAGTTGATTGCTTGAGATAGCTTTAACATTTGCTCTTCTATAAATGTGAAAAATTATAGGAACGCCTGTGTGGTTTTGTATAAAACCGCCACTCTTTGTAGACTTCATGGAATGCATTCAATGTAATAATATCAAACACAAATGTCGCAGTGTTTCACCAGTAGGTGTTGGATGGCCAGGAAATCTGCGACGATTGTTGGTCAAATAAATAGTCACCAATATTCCGCGTTCTGGAGCAGTGTAGCATAACATTGTTTATTAACGTGTATTTCGCATGTGTTTACTACACAAATGTCAAAACAGAACTGACATTAGGGGCCAATCGCATAATTTATAGCATTTTCTGATAGAAGGATTACTTTTGTGTGCCGCCTGACACACATGTTTAGAAAAATAGACACGACAGTGAAATAAACCACCACCGCACGATACAATATTCGTGTGTGCATGTATGTTCGCGGCTCATATGCTTAAGTTTCTCTGCCGCGTGTGTGTACTTATATCTTTTGCTCATTCCCTGTCGGAAACCAAGCTAACTTTAAGCTAACTTACAGCTAACTATTTCACAACAGGTGCTGGTTGAGGCCTGGATTACTTCTCAATGCCTACAACTGACTATTTTAACATGGTGATGTCCTAGGAAGTAGTCAATTGTCCGACACTGCATTACTTTTCAACTAACTTAAAGTCAGCTACTTAAAAGTCAGTGCCCACAGAAAAAAATGTACAAATCAAGGCTGGTTTTACATTTTTCGATGGTAATATTTTATTTAATTAAATTAAATTTCATCCTACTTTTTTTTTTTTTTTTTTTGTGTAAGTCTCTGGTGGGAATCGAACCACTAAGCTTCAATACTGGTGAGCAGCCATTATAGCCACTAACCCATCGCAACATTTAAAACGAATGCGACAATAGGCAATTTAATTAAAGAGTTATTTACCTCGAATGTGTGTATGTTATTATTTGAATTTTGGGTTAACTCTGCTTTACGTTTCAGCTACCTTATAGTCAGTACACAAAAAGTGAATTACAAATCGATTATATTGTAGCTAATTTGAAGCTAGTCCATAAAAGTTAACGTAAAGTTAATTCTTTTTGCAGTCGACTACTCAATGTCCGACAGGGTTATTAGTTTTATTGCGAGGCGGCGTGATCAGCTTCTGTAAACTTCTCGACAGTTCGGGTAATGATCATTGAGAGGTATAAAAGCAGCTCAGCTTAACGCTGAGAGGTCAGTCTATTTTTAACTGCGCTAACGTGTAAAGTGTCTTAAGTAATAAATAAAAGTGTTGTTCTTTTAGTACACTCATAAAAACCCATTATAGCTATGATGTATTTTAACATGAATACGATGACAAAAACATCATTTTTGACCCCATGACACTTTTCATCACGGTGATGTCAAATTTTACATAAGGTGTTCTAATTAATATTGGCGATAAATATAACAATTGTTACATCAATGCCATGTCCAGTGTCATCAATATGATGTTTATGAAAAATTACTGCAATGATGGCAAATATACGTCAATATGATGCCATTTATTGAAACCGTTTAGGAATACATTTAAACACAAAAATAATAAATTAAACCATAACTTTTTTTTAATATTATAATTAATAGAACTTAACACAGTTTTATTTCTTTCCTGTTGGTAAAGCTTATAAAAGTTATTAAAGTTTTGCATCATAGAGTTGATGTCACGGCAGTCTTCACATTGATGACACTCAATTTATGCCGAAATTCTCTATTGGCTTTTGTCATCAGGTTAATATCAGGTTTCACATCTTTGATGTCGTTTGGCATAATATTGATGTTAAAATTTTTATGATACGCTGTCATCAGTATGAAAATACATTTTTCTATGAGTGTAAAAAGTACAGTGTGTTAAGTAAATAAAGTATTGAACTGTTGAGTACTATCAATTGAAGAATTGAGTGTTTTCACTTCATTACAATTAAAGAATATACGAGAAACGTTTTTAAAAGTTAAAAACGCAACGATATGTAATCCCGTTATTTGCTTTTTATGGCTCCGTACGCATAGAATGAAAATATAGTCCTAGTACTGAGATATTACTGTCCGTTCGCAACATTACCCCAGTGACACATAATGCATCTTGCTGATCGTTTTTTAAGAAATAAGCTCCAGTTGAAAAAAAGCGTTAGATGGCGGTTCCTTTATATAGTTGTTACTACATCCACAGCTCTCTTAAGCTTCCTTTCCATTTCGGCTTTACCATGTGTGCAATAACGTTTTCTGTTGCACGCAATTAAATTACTTTGATCTAAATTTTTTTTAGTTTTTACACTTCACATTGGTTTCACATCTTTTAGCTTTATTCTTGTAAGTTACTAAGTCCTTGACAAAAATGACATATAAGGAAATTATATTGCTTGTTGTCTTGAGCACAAAGTTTCTATCTTAAGGGCTTTCATATGTAAGTTAAAGCAC
The DNA here is from genome assembly GCA_963662145.1 of Sturmia bella. Classification (NCBI taxonomy): domain Eukaryota; kingdom Metazoa; phylum Arthropoda; class Insecta; order Diptera; family Tachinidae; genus Sturmia; species Sturmia bella. The sequence goes on from OY759170.1 coordinate 18,377,607, forward strand.
TTTTGTACTTCAGATAAAAATTTTTTTTCAATACTTGTTAACTTATTTTATGTATCAAATACATTGACATTGTTTTATGTTCTTTTGTTTTGTTCTTATTTGTATTTTGTTTAGCTGAGCCAAAAGGACAGTAATGAAATGTCAAACTTGAATTTAAGCAGGATATCTACACTTTCAGACAAATAGCAAACTTATAGTCATACACATACCTACGTACACGCTTCACATGAAAATCTATTTTTATTGCTACACACTCTCTATTTTATAACAAATGGATAAATATATTTTTGTATTAGTTTGTGCTACCCAAGTGTGTATGTGCTCGAAGACGCTTGTTGCTAGTCAACAAACTGGCGATAGCTAGTTTAGTAAAAACCTGAATAATAAGTGGCAGTATTTAAAAATAAAATTTAATACTGGCTGTAAGCATAGGCATAAAATTCACCAAATTGAAACCAAGCACTTTAGTTTGCGATATTTAGCTCCACAACACTTCACAGTATTGGAATTAATGCTGAGTGATGTGGGTGTCATCACATAGTGCAGTAAGCAGATGGTAAATAAGTCAAACTTAAGTTTTGGTTATACTCATAACAATGAAATACACATTTCTAAAGCACTTCGACTTTTTCTTGAATAAAGGTTGTTACCTAGAGACCCTTGGACAGCTCATGCAACGAGTAGAGTCAGTGCAAAAAATCCTTGCCTAATGTTGACTTAGTTTGAAAGACTAGAAGGCATTTATACAGAAATGCCCTCGCACAATTTTTGCGAGCTCCATTTTACAATCATCCGCATGTACTTGCTGGCAGCTGGCCAACTGGGCATGAGTATTTGCTCTACATACATGTATGTATGTGCTTATGTCTTGTTATACATGTTAGAAATAAGAACTGCATTTTATATTATATATAAAAATATTCGACAAAGTGGCCAATAAAATATCACTTTTAACGATTATTTTTTGTTTTAAGAATAAAATAAGAATTGAAAACACTTTTTTGTTTGCAACAACAGCAGCAATAATTGAAAATTCAAAAAAAAGCAGTTGCTTCAAAAGACGGTAAGCTCGCACATGAGAAACTGTTGTCAACGAAACAGTAAAATTGATGTCGTTGCTGTGCAAAGCATATTGTTGCAGGATTAATAAGAAAGAACAGGAATATTGTCTTTGTTGATGCTTGTTATTGAAAAAGTATTCTGTTTTATATCCTGGCTTGTTAATATGTCGTCAACAGGCTTTTAAGGATATTACTTTAATGACCAGGCTTGAATGGCTTTCGACGATGTTAGGAAAAAAGAAAATCAAGTAGAAAGATTTTTTATTGCTTTTGGCTTAAAATTTGACCTAGTTAAAATTTTATGTGTTTGTCTTTCTTACTGGAACGTTAATAATGTGGGTTGGAGTTTAACCCACAATAATAAAATTGGGTATTAAGTAAAAACTTGTTTTGTATGTGTTTTAAATATGAATTGTTCTTTTTTTGTTTATCATCAGGGATCTGATTCTCATATCAAAGTCACTTGTTCACGAAGCTAAGTTGTGTTCCATTATTCGTTTAAGCGACAAACGTTACAAAAAACTTGTAATTATTGTTATGTTTTCATAGCTATTTTCTGATGAGATGAAGTAAAAAACTTCAGACTTACCAAAAACCAATTTAAACTTTAATCTAAAAAAGGATAAAGAACTACGTGACGGCTCAATACTACATTTTTAAGTAACTGCACGAAAACATTCTTACTTTCTAATACCTTCCGTTATACACACGGTCGAGAAAAATAAATTGGGTACCAATACTTCTATACTAAAGACTTAATTAAATATTTGATTGTAGAGCTCTCAGTATTTTGTGTAGAAAAGGTAAAGGCTTTAACAGTCATAGAAGAACTTTCTAGTCTACTGACGAGCTGAGTTGCATCGGCGTAATATGGGGCTTATGTTGACAGCTCTAAACAGAAAACCATTAAAGAGGTATTCCTAAACTTAAAATAATAAGCTGTCAGGGTTGAACTTTTGTCGTAGTTTAATAGTATCTGTCGAAAATTAAGTTTCATAAACCACAAAAAGAAAAAAAAATTAATAATTAATATGTTCAAATTGCAAACTTAAAATATTTCGAATAGCTTCTAAATGTATAAGAAATATATTTTTAGCTTAATGTTCTACAAGTAAGGTTATGGAAAAATAAATAAGTAAATTATACTTAAATAACTCTGGAAACGTTGATTTTCTGGCAATTGAGTTACCTCCAAGCGATATCCTTTAGTAGTCAACCAGTCTGCTTCAGAATTTTATTCTATATTTTTCGTGTTAATTTTATGTTTCTTGAGTTATCTGATAAGATTTTATTTGCTTTTCTCTAGGCTTTTTATTTCTTGCGTTCTTTTTGTTAAATGCTTATTTTAACATTCACATAGGTATACATTTATTTTGTTCATTTATCGACTGCTATTACCCTTTTTTTTGAAATGTAAATTTTGCATTGGCAAAATTGAACACATATCGTGAAGATTGCGAAATTCAAACAGGTGAAGTTTTTTTGAGAACAGATAGAGGTGGAAAAAACCACGCTAGATTCAGAAAGGTGCAGGTACACCAATTTGACAATGACCATGTTGTTACACAAACGGGACACAAGTATTATAAACCACACATAAAAAGAAAAAAGAAGTATAAGGAGTAAATAACAATTATTTTCTTTGTGAGTAGAAAAGAAACTATTCTTAATTTTTTTTATTTTTCAATAGTCCCAATAAAACCCCCCCCCCCCTCCCAAAAAAAAGGCTTATTGCGAACTTTAGATATAAAAACAATTCTTGAATTGTTTACATATATAGCAAAATTTTTTCTTTCCTCACATTGTATTTCTCCAATAATCGTAAAAAGAAATTGTAAGAAATCGCCCAATTATAAACAACCATTTGACATTGTACTCTGGGTTTCCCAGTAGAACAAAATAAAAAAGGAAAGACAATCCGGCATATTGTGAACTTAAGACAGTTTTTTACAAAAACATCGTAAAAAAGAGAGAAGTTAATTATTAAACATAACAAAATTTTTTTTGTAAAATAAAAACTAGGTTTATAAATTCATATTACGATAAAGGTGTAACAAAATCGCTCAATTATCATAAGAAATTTTTAACGCTTTTTGAATTTTTATATGTACATATGTTTATAAACGTATTAAAACAATTTAGAAATACATATATAAATAAAATATATACGGGTACGTACGTATGTATGTAGATACTGATTATATGAGAATCTAGAAGTTTAAGGCTACAAACAAACATATATATGTATGTACATAAATTTCCTCGGAGCATCAATCCAACAATGGGGGAGTTATATGTATGTGCGAATACATCTAGCATTGTGAACCCTCCTAATATAATTATTTCATTTAATTAAATATAAGTATATAAAGAAACATGCATTCTTTAGATTATCTGTTTATTAAAATTATTCCTGAGTGCCTAGTAATTCTTGTTGTTCTTTATCAACAAATATTGTAACTTCCTACATGCCTATGTAACAATAAAAGTGATTATATATGTAGATCATGTACATTCATACTCACTTATTTACATACTGCACTAAGTATGTAGAATAAGTGTTAAGGTTTATGATTATTTTTAAATTATTAAATATATGTAGTACAACTACATGTAAATATGTAACTGTTCACTTTAAAACATGATCGTGCATGCACATTTTAAGTTGGATTTAAAATAGCTTTCTGTTTTACAGTCTAAAATTATTTTTGGTAATTAATTGTAATAAAAGTACGGCAGCACAATGTAAGTGTCAAAAAATTATCGATAAGTCAATAAAAAACAGCTGTTTAAACAAATTTTTAAGCAAGTGAAATTGTGAAAAGTTTAGAAAATAATAAATTATTTTGTAAAAATGATTAAAATGAGTAGCAAAAGTGATAAAAGCAATCAAATTATGAAACAAAAAAGAAAACAGGTGCAATTTTCTTAATTTGCAGAACAAAACCAAACTGTCAAAATCATATGACAGTACGAAAAACTTAAATCGATTTTAAATGGACACAGCTGGCCGTTTAAGTTTGATTTAAATAGCACCTGTTTGACTCAATTTTGTATTTAAATAAAATTGAAATTGAAATGGCATTTAAAATCCAAGTCAAAAATTGGGGGTGGTTAGTAAGAAAACTTGTCATATCACTCATACGCATAGTATTGCGTTTTATGGAATTGGGTTTTTTTCATCAACACTAGAGTTTTTTCTGTACTCGGTACGTATGAGTGATATTTAAGCAACAATACTATAGTATACAGTGCTGTCCATCATAAACGGTGTTGGTGCTCTTTTAAATTTTGGATAAAAAAAATGTATTTCGAGCTAATTTTGCTTAAGTTTCGTGCTTATAGAATAAAAACAGCTTCTATAGAATAAATAGGAAATTAGCTGTAACCTTTGTCTTATTTAAAAGGGCTTCTTTTACTTGGAAAATTAGCTGTTAATTTCGAAAGGTATGAGAAAGGGAGCTGAAATTTTCACAGGATATGTAAAGGCCTGACGAGGAGCAAACAAAACACAAGAACTTAATAATCGGTTAAATTTAATGGGCTAAGCCACATTAATGATAATACGGGCTAGTCTTTTAGTATTGTTTATTTTTCCTTACATCAAATATAATTTCTGATTCACGTAAAAATATTTACTTAATATATTGCATACTGGCAGAATATGTTTTACTCAATGACACATAAATAGTTTTGCACAAATAAGTGTTATCTTTATCAATTTATTACCTCAATACATCTTGTTAGCTTTTTAAAAAATTGTTTCGTAAAACTATTATATTTAAAGATTTTAGATTTTGAAAAAGTTTATACAGATTTTGAAAAAGTTTATACAATTAATTGAAGACAAAATTGGTTTAAATAAAGATAAATTATATGCAACTGTTAACGCCTTACGAAAATAAATATATTTTTTAAGTATAGGAGATATTAAACAAATATTTTCAGATGAATCCGAAATCATTTTCGATGTAAGACAAACTAAATAAATTTGCCCACTATACTGAAAAAAAAGCTCGTTTTGTATTTAAGTTTTCCCCACTTGATTTCAGTATGAAGCGTACTTGAAAATTTAAGTACGGCTAAAACACAAGCGTATTTAGAACAAGCCAAAAAGGAATTATTATAGAGAATTTCAATATTGTTAAGGCTTGAAATGAGCACGAAATTCTTTAATGTTTTTGCAACCAGCACTTGTGTGTATATGTATAAAATTTGAATTTTGTTTCAATTTTTTTTTAGATGATATAATGGCTTAACTGGTAGTGTGGTTGGTCGGATAGTAGTTGGGTTTTAGGTACAAATCGGCAGAGATTCCAAATAATTTTAAAATTATTAATAAATTAAGCAAGTAGAGCAGAATATTTCAGGCACAAATTTAGCATTAAATAGGTTTCAGAAATGCCAAAACAAGTTCAATAATTCAAACTTAAATCAAATGATGTCAAAAGTGTGGTGAGTATTATTGTTCTTAAAGCAATAACGCCAATCTTGTTTTTAATCAAGGATTTGAGGTGTATTCAATCTGAAGCTAGAACTGGATATGAATACAAACAAAAGTAAGTATTTAGTGCTTGAATAATTAAGGCCATATTCGTCATATTCATAATAATTATTGTAAGTTTCTTAAGCTCTTATTTGACGTATTTCAACGGAATATTTGTCCGTAAACGTGTAATAAACCTTCGATAGTTTTTATGAATATGGGTGTTAGAACTTAATTTATCCACAAAGTACTTGATTTAAAAAATCCCCTTCTTAATATACTTCTGACATGGCTTGGAAATGATTTATGTACGAATAGAGTGAAGTCTTTTTTCAGTGTACGAGGCTGATCCGTTTGTATTGAAGAAAAAACTTACTTCATTATACTTAGTTGGTTCTGTGTATTCGCAACATTACAATGCAATAGTTAGAAAGGCCATCAAAACGTTGTTTGAATTAAAAATCGTAAACACTGTCAGTTAAAGGATATTTATGGTCCTGTAAATATTCTGAATGATTTTGCTATTGAATAGTTTAATTTAGGTGAAAACGTTTTGTTTTATTTATGAAATAAATTTTAAAATTCGATGAAATTCTATACAAAATATGTTTATGTATTTTTATTGGAAATTTCTGGTAGCAAATATATTTATATTCCTATTTATTTTGATGCTACAAATTTTATTTGATGATGCAAGGACATCATGCCATAAAACACACGAACAATAGAATTAGAACAAAATTATTGTGAGTCTTAATTCTGCAAATGCTTTTGGCAAAACTAAATTTATTTAATTTGTTAATTCTTATTGCAAAAAAAAAAACAACATCTCTTCGAAACTCACTATCGAGAACTTTTTAAAGTGAAATGTGTTGCCAAATAGAAATAAAATACTAGTTTCAAATTCTAGAGATATGTACATGAGGCAAAAATATTGACAATTTTTGGCAAAATATTTAAACGATTTTGATGAAATGAGTAAAACTAAGCTGTGTGAGACTAATAAATGAACAATTTTAAAATCGTATGGGAGTCTGTATGTTTATTGTACATAATTAAATTGGTTTTAAAATTTAAATAATTACAAATAATGAGAATGATTTTAAATATATGTGAGTTTTCAGGTTTATTGTGGGGTCTTAGGATTGAAATAACTGATAACAAAACTCTGTTTAGATAATTCTTTTTACCACACAGCTTTGACTGAAGGTAAGACAGAATTATAATGAGAAACCATCAAAGGAAATCGATTGCACATTCATTTCAACTGTGGAAATATTCATTGAAGCGGCTGCATATGATACAGTGTTGGGACAAGAAGATATTGAAATGGTACCTAAGATCATGAAAAATTTTGAATGTTAGAAAAGTTCGCATGTTTTATTTAAACCGGATCTTTCCAAGTCTTTTTCCAACTGGCAGTATGTTATCTGGAATAATATTGTTTTATTTCCAGCCAGCCAGCTGTTGCCTTAAAATGTGACTCTTGTGTCAAACAAATTTTATTTATGTCATGTTTACGCAGGATCATATAAAGTTCAAATTCATTAATTTTGGGATTTTGCTATCACTTGTACTTTTAAACTGCAAAAGATTTAACAAAACCGATGTAGAGATATCACGACAACTAGCTGAAGAAATAAATTTAAATTTTAAGGAAAAAGTTGTAATTTTTTTTATTACCATGTCATTTGAAAGAAGTTTTAGGATTTTGACAATTCAAACTAAAACAAAATTAATAAAAAAAAAAAAAAAATTAAAGACCTAAAGCTTTAAAAAATAGTTTTATTAATTAAAACAAATCACTTCACAGGTTCTATGAAAAATTTATTTTACTCATCAATAAAGAAATAAAACTAAATACAAATACAAAGTTGGCCAAAAGAAATCATTCTATTAGAAGTTGCTCTTCGGTTTGCGAACGGCAGCCAATGTCAAAGCTGTTTAGACAGCTGTTGTATACAAGTAAACAAGCCTTGAAGCAATGCACTACACTCCCTAAGAACGCGGAATAATCGTCTCTTTGACAAAGCGAACGATTTTTCGACCAAAAGCATAATAAGCGATGAGGCTCAATTCATCCTCAGCGGCTACGTGAACAAGCAAAATATTGGCTTCTAGGAAGCATTTACATGCACACGGAGCCATTACATGCTCTAAGAGTGATTTTACAGTGCGCTGTTCATGCTGGATCAGTCACCAGTCCATTTTTTCTAGGACACCGCTGGTCAAACTACAATGCTCCAAAGGGCCAAGTTAACCGACTTTTTTTCTACTGCAAGTGAACGAACTAGGTCTGGCAGATTTGTGGAAACAACATAACGGAGCAAAACACTGCACCAGCCGCTATCGATATTGGACAAGCTAAACAATAGCAGACGACTTCTTTTGGACCACCTGTTATATGTGTCCCTAGCAGGGACCGGAAATAAGAGTTATTTTTAAATTTTTGAAGAAATAAATCATACATAAATGAACATCGTAGAAAACTTTTAATTACACCATCATGATTTTTAGGCGAAATGGATCAAACATATTGCATGATTTTTAAATTTTTTGATTTTTCTTTTAACAATCAAAAATAATAATTATTTAACATTTTAATTTTTTTAAATAAAAAGTAAAAGTAATTTTTCAGTTTTATATTTTTAAATGAAAAATAAAAGTTATTTTTGATTTTTATATTTTTATATCAATAATAAAAATCAATTCAAAACTCTTATTTATTTGTTGATGCCGTATGTATTATAATACGCTGCTTCATTCAAATTTCTATATGAATATAGAATATTATGTGACTTATCCATTGTCAGCTATAAAAACATGAATGCATAGAAATAGCTTATAAGTTTTGGCTGACATTCATGTCAGTGTTAAGAGATCTTTTGCAGGTGTTCAATTTTACCATCATAATTGATTTTAAATCTTCCTCAGATAAATTATATCTCAAATCTCCCAATATTAATCTGAGTGCTGAAAATGACCTTTCTACACTGACTTGAGTGGCAGGTACAGAATGAACAATTAAAGCTCATTTTCGAAGCCATGGAAACACAAATTTTTTGCTCTCCCAATATTCTTATAAATTAGCAGAAATATCGAAACACTTTTCTTTGTAATTGTCTATTTCGAAATAAGCTTTGCGGGCATATTACCAATGTCACGAGTTTTGAATTGATTTTTATTATTGATATAAAAATATAAAAATCCAAAATAACTTTTATTATTGATATAAAAATATAAAAATCAAAAATAACTTTTATTATTGATATAAAAATATAAAAATCGAAAATAACTTTTATTTTTCATTTAAAAAAATAAATATCAAAAATAACTCTTATTTTCTAGCTAAAAATATAAAAATCAAAAATAACTCTGGCTTCTTGATTTTTTTGATAAAAGTCATAATAGTTACGGTCCCTGGTCCTTCTTGGGTACTTCTGTCACATTATTCAATTTGGGTTTTTCTTTTTCTTTTTCAATAAAAGAAATATGTATTTACATTAAAAAGCACACACAAAATTTCAATGATAACGCAGAAATATGAAAAAATAGGCTGTCAATGGTATTTACAATATATTTGTTAAAAATAAAAATAACTTCTTTATTATTTCGTTACCATTTAATGGATCAAAAATATTATGTTTGTCAAAAACAAAATTTGTTTAACTGGTCATTATAAAATTATTAAAGATATTGTTTTTTTTTTCAAATAAATGTAACCATATTTAAATTTTCTTGGATAGTGGCAGCAATAAAATGAGCAACCTGCAACAAAAACTTTGTTTAAGGCGACCAAATATTAATTATGGAATTTTAGATAAATTTTATATAATTGTTTGACACAACCTTTTGCATTGCTATAAATACTTTAATATTGTTGTCACAAACGTATTGTTAAATATTATTTCGATACGCTTCTGTGTGTGTGTATTTATATACATAGATATGCAAATTTGTTGCAATGACAACTTATACCCATTTGGCAATGGCACTGCAGCTTAAAAAGTTTAGAAGGCAGCTAAACGGATGTGTATGCTTGCTTTAGTATAAACATATAAGAAATTCCTTCACTGCTGCCTCTTTGAAACGTGTTTCAATTCGTAATTTTTTAATCCATATTTTTTTTTTTTCTCTCCATTAAAATAAATACGGGCTGATGTCTGCATGTGTTGAGCCCTTTATATAAATTGTGAAAATTTTATATGTTGAAATTGTAAAAACGTCCATTACAAACTGATGCTCTCACTGTTTTCTCTTATCATCTACAAACACACATTTATATTTTGAATGTCATACAAGCAATGTTTATATTCTTTTCAAATATGTAACTTAGAAATGCAAAGTTATATTTGACTGCATACAATCAGTATATATATATATATATATATATATATATATATATATATATATATATATATATATATATATATATACATTCATATAAACTTTATGCTACACACGCCCGCTACAGAAAAGTGTTACAGAGCGTACGCAAAAGTTCAAGCACGTGTTTAGGGTGGCTGGTGTGTTTGACTGTGTGTGTGTGTGTCTTAGAACGTGTGGCATTTATGTTAATATGCCATGTGTACGTCTGCCTACAGTTTGTAGTTAGTGGTTTTATGCTGAAAATTTCATTTTTAGTTTAGTTTTTGCAATTTTATTGTTTTCTTTTTGGTTCGTGTAATGTGGCAATCAGGGCATGTGGGATGTTCTTCAGCATCAGAGTTGTTTTTCTCTCGTTTATAATTTTATTCTTCTGACACATTCCCGCTTATGCACTCATAACGTTTTGTTTTGTTTTGTCTTTTTTTTTTTTTTTTGCTTCACTATAAACTAAGGTTACTTTTTAGGTTTTTTGCCTTCATTTTAAGTAATTTTTTAAGTGAAAAACATGGTTTCAAATTAAAAGGAAGCTAGAAAATAACTGGAAAAGGTTTTAAGCCAAATGGGAAATGAAATTGCAGAAAATTAAGTTGAAGTTTTTATGGTCGCGAAAACATTTTTTCTATTAAAAATATTAATTTATGCAGAGAAAATATATTTTAATTTGTTTGTTTTTGTAAAAACAAAAAAATAATAATATTTTTCTTGCATGCAAGTGTTTAATAGTTTAAATTGGTTATTTGAATCGAAAGGCTATCGGCTCTCTGTCGCCTTTTAAAGTATAACACCCAAAAATATAATATCTGTAACTACCTACAACAGGTTTATAGCGGGTAAAGTTTTCAGTTACAAGAATACAATTCGGGGATCTCGTTTACCATCTCTGAAATGCAGAAATGTGTTAAAAACACGAAATCATTACAAAAGCAATAACTTGTGCCACCAAAAATAAACAAAAAACCAGATCTCTTAAGGCCGTGTCAGATAAAACTTTGTTGCTTTGCGTGACGTTTATAACTTTGAAAGAAAAGCGTAAAACAAAAAGTGTATGTCAATGCCACTGCTTAAGCAATATTAAATGCAAGGCGAATCAACTATAGGTGTCGCTTCAACATTTTCTCTCGAGACGTCACAAGTTTTGTTGTCGTTTTCTATCGGCTTTGACTACTCAGAAGATAAAATCGTGGAAAAATGTTAAAGCAAATTGGTATGCGGGCACCTGTAATAAATTCGCCTTGATTAAATGTACTCTCAACCCACTATTGCACCAGACTATTGGATGTCTCAATCTGAAGGCAGGTCACATGACGATCTGGCAACAACAGTGTTGTGACACAACAACTGATTTTGGGGTACCTTCATGAAATTTGTGTTGGAGTGAGTTACAATTACGCTTGAATTCACCATGCCATAATTTTTTGCCATAACTAGTCGTTGAGAGAGCTTCATTGTTAAAAATTAAATTAAGTTCGCGCATGCGCATCGAATGTTGTAAAAAAAAACATACGAAAATGTTCAAGGTCTAATTCCATTTTTGGGTCGAAATGTGAACAACACAAATTGCGCTTCTATGTCAAAACCTCAAAAATTTTGAAGATTTACGATAGACCTTTCAGCCGGCAGATTGCAACACTGGGATTGCTAATCCCGATACATCAAGGACAATCCGGGATACTAAAATATTTTCAGTTTCTTTAATTTAATTTAACTTCTGAGGTTTTCTGTAGAGCTAAATATTTTGTAATATGGCTCGTCTGAAGTAATTGTGCAAAATCTTTCTTTACCACAATAATCACCATGAAGTTCATTTTATACTCCTGAGCAAAATGATTATTCAAAAGCTATTTTTGGTAAAAATCGTAAGTTAGTTTACGCATAGAAATATGAAATTTTGCTAAAGGTTTTATGGCTAGAACATTTTGCAATTCTCCACTGAAAACTGGTTTGGAAAATTAGTTTTCTACCAGAACAGTTTCAGCGAGAAACACTGTTCCTAGTTTTGTATCTACTTTTTCGTACCCAACTTAATCTTTTAAAAATTTTGTGCATGTTAAGTAACAATGATTTGAAACATTTTTCATACTTGAAGACAAATGGAGAGAGCATGTTAAATATTTTTTCACATGCTTTTGCAGTTTGTTGCCATCGTTGCTTTTGTGGCTTAGTGCAATTGATGTAAAGGAAATCATACAACAAAACTGAAAATAAACAAAAAGTTTCAGGCAAATGTTCTGAGCACAGCAACTTTAAGCAACTTTAAGCAACTTTTTTTTTTGCAAAGTTGACTTGACTAATATAAATAAAAGAATTGTTTTTCACTAATAGCGCAAGTTTGTGTGGTTGGTAAAAGTAAAGAATCTTGGTGAGGCTGATGTAACAAAAGGCACTATTACAAAACTTGTTTATTAATGGTTTACGTTGCAGCAGAAAACAAAATGTAAGGACTTAACTCAAAAACAGGTTGCATGTTATCACTATAAACTGCTAGAGAATTTTATAAATCAAAATGTTATTGGAATCAGCCTTCTACGTAAATTTACGCCACAGCCGTTTTTAAGCTGCAAGGTGTAGAATTTGTGTGAAAAATCATACAAAGCAAAAAAGAAACAAAAATTCAAAGATTACAGGATATGACCAACTCCTGATGGTTTTTCCCCAATACTTTTCTCGATCACACCAATGGGAAAATACTAAAAATCTAAAATCGGCTGTCTTGAAATTAATTTTTGTTGAAATCTTGTGACGATCAAAGTCGGAGGGCCTCGTTTGTTGCATCGTGTCCTCGCATTGAATATTATTATTATGCCTATTTTGTGTATATTATTGTTTTTCTCTCTGCTACTACTGGAAGTATGCTTATGTTTGTTTTTTTTTTTGGAGTAATTTTTATTTATAACTAGTAGATAAATATTAAAACTGAAGTTGAATTTGAAGTTATTGTTAACGGTCAGCATGAATGGCAATATCCCATCACGATTAATAACAACACTGGGACAATACAAACGAAACACAGCCACACCGATGATCACGCAATTGGATTAGAGTGTGTGTGTGTGCTCAGGACAAATGGTATAAAAACACGAACAGTTTGGCATTCGGGACAGTTGGTTGGTGGCTGGCCTACAGATAAGCTGATTTTTGACGATGAGTTCTTAATTCTAAGTCAAAACAGCTTAACTCAACAAGTGGCTAAAGGTAAAAGAATTATTAATTCTTTCCACTTGAGTGGGAGACACAAAGTCAGTGTTGCCGGCCGAAAATTTTTAATTCTCTCGCAGCGCCCCACTACACCAGGGTTGCCACTTAAGAGTTTTTAACTCACTCACGCCCCTTCATACAGCGAACCGCAACACCAGCGTAGCCGCCCGAGAATTTTTAATTCTCTCGCATTACCCCACGAAGCCAGGGTTGCCGCTTCAGAGTTTTTAACTCTCGCACGGCCCTCCTTATAGCGATCCGCGATACCAGTGTTGCCGCCCGAGAATTTTTAACGCTCTCGAGGCACTAATTACAGCGAATCACGACGCCAGGGTTACCATTGTTCTTCCCCTAAGTAAATTCACCCCTAATAAAGGAAGAAGACAGCATATACTTGTGCGTATTGATTCTTTTATTGCTTCGACCCTGGACTGCGCTGATTACCCCAGCATACAGCGAGAAATGTCGTCACAATCTCATAGTGGAGTGTTTTTCCTCTTTGCCAAAAGCTATCAAAAGAATCGGTGGCACAGTATTGAAAATATTTGTCCATACCAGTGAGCTGCAACAAATATGATCGAGCCGTCTTATTCACATTTGATGCAACTTCAATAAGATCAAATCAAGCCTACCGAATTCTTGTGCGCCTTCGAGTTGTGTACAAGAGAAAAAAAATTCTGCTACATGCAAAGATCGCCAAAGATATAATGCTTGATTTGGTTTGTTTACAGCTGTACATTTACAATCTTGTTTATGAATAATATTTATGTGCAGGTTGAGTAACTTTTGCTTGGCTTGTTTCAGTTCCCAGAACTCAATCATCGGGAACCTTTACTCGCTGATATCAACCGAACTAATTTGGCGGATAAATCTAGTAGTTCACAACCTCAGTTACAAGTTTTACTAGCCCCTGAGCTTTCTGGAGCTCATCAAAGTTCATCACAGCTTGCCGCGATTCCCTCAAATAAACAACAAACTATTTTTGCTATAATGGAAGGGAAACTGTCATATTTGCTATAGCAAAAGAAAACTAAATACAAAAATTATCATTCACCAAACGATATGCTGTCTCTGCCAAAAAGGTGCTGGAATGCGTGCCCATAATGGTAATTTTTGCGAAAAATGTATTGAGGATAATAAATTTGTATGTCTTTGCAAAAGACCTTTGCTGATAACTGCGAAATACTTATATTATAGAGGGTAAATAACACACTTTTTTTTAAGGTGATTTAAATGTTTTTAAGGTGATTTAAGGGTTAATATGTATATCTAAAACATCTATGTACCAGTTTCTCATTTGCCTCTTCAACTTAAATAAACCCTTAGATTTGTGTGTGCAAATAAATGTAAGCAACTACAAACTTAAGTTACAAAACGTAACAAGGACTGGGAATACTTTTTCGAAGAACAGTTGCTTTACAATTGGACAATATATTTTTTTATTATTTCTGGTTCAGTGGTATAAATGGCTTTGAAAAATATTGTGCTCGTTTTTGTTTTTCTTTTCTCACAAAGCCCCATTTGATGTGATTACATATACAGGAATGTAAATTAAATGCTGTGTTGAGTAGTTGTATCCTACGGCATGTCGTGTTGATGTTGTTAGTTTTATTATTTTCCTTCTCAGTAACACTGCAAAGCCATTTTTTGCTACAACACTCGTAGATAAGAGTTTTTTTTTGCAGCAAATGAAAAAAAGTTCAAAGTACTTGTATAGCATGGACATAGATTAAGTTAATTTAAAAGTAATCGCATGTTAATTGGCAAGCATTTTGTAAAATAAAATAAAGTACAAAGTGGTACTAAAGGGCAGAGTGAAGACAGTAGTATGAAATGTACAATGAGGCAGGAAATAGGAAAGGGCAAACTACTTTATTCCACACTAATACGATTTTGCAAAACGGATCATGTTTCTCTATTGACTAAAGTTCATGTAGACTGTGAGAGATACCGGCGTAAGTTACTTAACAAGAAAAAGCTGAAAACAAACTTTTTACAATAGTTTATGTACACATTAATAGTGTAGAAGCTATTTAAAATTTACAACTAAAAATACAAGTTTTATCACTCAGGTTGTTTTTTTTTTTTTTTTGAAAAAACTAATTCATACAGCTTGAGATGGTTTTTTTTTGTTTTTAATTTTATTAACAATATTACTAAATATTTCGCTAGCAGTTTGTTAGCATCTTCAGGATAATAATTGTAATTAATTATTTAATTACAATTATAATTAATTATTTAATTACAATTATAATTAATTATTTATTTACAAATATTATCCTGAAGATGCTAACAAACTGTTAGCGAAACATTGAATAATATTGTTTATTTTAAATTGAGTGGATTTCTTGATTATACGTATGTATATTCCCACACGGGCTATTTTTGGTCAGTTCCAGGTTCTTTTAAATTAAAACAACTTTATTTTGTTTCTTATTCCCAACGTTTCGCCCATTTTTTGTAAGCTTCTTCAGGGGTTGATCTTTATTTTTTATGAAATAAATTTTGTTTTCAATAATTTTGTTGTTGTTGTTAAAAAGAAACAAGCGGAAAACTAGACAACACAAATATGTATGTGTATAAATAACAGAACAAGCACAACAGAAACACAGTGTAAAATTTCGTCAACTTAATTCTACTATCACAGATCTCTTACTTAATATTGTTTATAATTTTTTGTTTATTGTTTAAGTTTTTTATTGCTTATTGTTTAAGTTTTTATAAAAAAACGATCTGAAGCTGTATAAATTAGTTTTTTCAATAATTAAGATGATCAAATAAGAATTATATTTATATATATTTTTTTTGCAGATATCTCTCCTCTACCCGGCAAGCTCTAGTCAAAATGAAAGCCATGAAAAACTTGTTACTTGGATGATTATTTACTAGCACGGCCGGCCTTTGGGGAATACATACATTTCATACCTGGGGTAGTCGGTGTTTATGCCAACTAACGCCTCTGCTGCCTCTTCGTTGCATCCTGATGAGATCTGTTCCCGATTCGCAATGGAAGGTGTTTTCATCGAGCCAGGAATTGAGAGAGTGGATGCTGGTTTGCGGAGCTAAAAATGATATAAAGAAATAAATAAATAAAATTTATTTACATTATCGCAATGTTAAACTAATTTTTGTTTTCACTTTTATTTGTCTAGTGTTGGCAAAACACAACGAAATAAAATTGAATAAATACTTGAGTGCTTTTGTGAAGTAAATTAACTGGAAAAAAGTCAAACACAACTTGTGCATTAGATTTATTTTGTTTTATTCTTTTATTTATTTTTTTTTTTTGCTTTTAGAGTAAAGTGTTCAATATGCCAGAATTTAGATTTTTCGATAAATCCCTTGAAATGCACTTTTTTTAAGTGAGTGACTAAAAAGCAATTTTAAAAGGAGACATGCTTAGATTACATAAGAAATTTGCTTGCTTAACTCCATTCTACATGAAATTTATTTTCATTTCTTCAAAACAATACCATTTATGAAAATGTATCTCAGTTTTGTAAAGTAAACTGGACAGCTGGAAACACAAAAATAAATAATTTTTAAAATATAATAATATAAAAGGCAACTTTTTAACATTTTAAATGCTGTAAAAGCATTTCTTAAAAAGACTACAAGAGACGTAAGCCAGATGAGGTACAGGGTATACGGTAAATGTTGAGGCAAGGCCGCTCTAAATGAACTAGCAGGTATCTACATAACATCTAGATTGCTTCATGAATGCCAGATATCTGTAAATGAGATGGCACATCAGGCAGATCTGATGATTCTCATGGTATCTGGACACAGTCGTGTGACTGAAAATATCACTCAAATTGCGGAGCAGCTAGCGAAAGCTGGTGTCCAATTACACGCACGAATTCTTTGGTGTTCCAGTCAGTAGTAGGACTAAATTAGTAAACAGCTAAATTTGCAGCAGTTCTTAAGAACTGCAGAAGATATATAGTATGGGAGATAGTATGGGAGCAACCTTTAGTCTTTAAGTTTTTGTTTTTTCTGGTATTTTATGCTGTAGAACCTGTGTGAACACATGTTTTGTGCAAATTTAAGGTCTCTATTCCTCATGACTCAAAAGTTACAGCAATATTTAAGAATTGCCATGGTTTCTTGGACTTCTATATTTTGTTGTTGTTGTTGTAGAGCCTATGCAACCACATATCTTGCAAAAATCTCAGCTCTCTAGCTCTCATGACTCAAAAGTTATAGCCCCCTTTAGTTTGTAACTTTTTCTCATTCTTAATGTTTGTTGTTGCAGCAGCCGGGTAACCCCATTTACTGTGAAAAATTCTGCTCTCGAGAATGGAGAATGTGATGGACAGATGAACGGACAAAGAAGTTTCAGTAATAGAATTCTGTTTTGACTCTTTACTCAACTCTCCAAGAGTAGTTTTTTAAACAAGGGATCATGAGAATACTCAACTCTCCAAGAGTAGTTTTTTAAACAAGGGATCATGAGAGCTTGAATTGGTTTGATAACAAAAAACAAAAAAGAAAACAATATTAAAAAAAAAATATTTTCTAATAACACGGACATTTGTAAACTGACTTTTGCCTAGTAAAATGATTTTTCAGGAATAGGAGAGCATAAACTACTGCTGAAAATCAAATTTATTTATTTATTTATCCATCTCAGCCAATGGAATACAATATCCTTACAGGCAAATAAAAAATTAATTACAAAATATATTAAATAAATCCTTATATTCTAATAACAATTAGAAATCAGTAATCGGCAACGAAAAATCAATGCTAATGATATTATTGATGCTATTTCAAGTATTTAAGGCCCGTAGCAACGGCTCAAGCATTGCATAATTAGTACCATGACTAGAAACATAGAATAAACTACTGGATCTGAAAAACTTGCAGGGCACAACAAATTTTATTAACTTTAATAAGTATTCACAATCGATATGACCGTTAATCAAAATATAAATTACAATAGTGGATTGCATAATACGTCGCTGGTGGCATCATCGGACCTTATTTCTTCAAAAATGAGGCCGGAGCTCGCGTTACGGTCAATGGAGATCGTTACCGCACCATGATCAATGATTTTTTGTTTGAAAATATGGATGACATTGATCCGGAGGAGATGTGGTTTCAACAGGATGGCGCTACGTGCCATACGGCGAACGCAACCATCGACTTATTGAAATCAAAATTTGGCGATAAGTTGATTTCGAGAAATGGACCTGTCAATTGGCCTCCAAGGTCGTGCGATTTGATACCTCTCGATTATTTCCTGTGGCGCTACGTGAAGTCACTGGTTTATGCTGATAAACCAGCAACAATGGACACCTTGGAGGCCAGCATTGTTCGTGTTATTCGTGACATACGGCCAGCAGTGCTCGAAAAAGTGGCCCAAAATTGGACGTCCAGAATGCACTTCGTCAAGAACAGCCGCGGTGCCCATATGCCCGAAATCATTTTCAAATGTTAATGTCACATATTGATCTTTCGAATAAAAAAAATTTTTGATTACAATTTAATTTTTTGTGTTATTTTTTACAATTTCAAGTTCTATCGGGCTTAAAAAAACACCCTTTATATTATAGAGCTAGCGTAAAGCTCACAAAAAATTTATAAAACAATATAATGCCATCAAATATGTGGCTTGGAATGTCAAAAACCTACTCACGTTGTTAAACAATGTTCAACTTGCAAGACGAGAAAAAATACTCTTCCTAAATTGGCGTGCGTTATTAATTGTTTGTAATCTATAGGGGATTCTATTCCAGAGACTGATAGCGTGGATAAAGAAATGGTATTTGGAAATTAGTGTGCGATGGCCAATTGATAAAATTCTTTTACCTCTGTTAAGGGAAGAGAAGTTTAGGCCTTCATGGAGATGTACGGGCTGATGTGTATATATAATTTTGTGCATAAACAGTAAAATGCTCATTCTTAGATAATCATTAACACTAATACCGTTAAACAGTATTGCATAGGGGGAAATATGTGCATATCTTCTTAGACCAAACACATACCGAGTAATATTATTAAACGCTACATTAAGTTTTCTTTGGCTTTCATTATCACAACTAGCAAATAGTTCACAGCCATACAATAAGATCGGTATTAAGTAAGATTTAGCAAGAAGTATTCTAATTTTTATTGGAGTGCAATACTGCGTTTGCCAGAGATTTCTTAACATTGAGCACATTCGACCACAAGCAACGTTAACGTGGTTAGACCAGGTGAGGGTATTGTTAAAGTATATGACAAGATTTTTGACTGCGTTTACAATGTCTATAGGCTGGTTATTTAAGGTTATGACAGGATTGAAATTAAGTTTTAATAATCTCTTTTTAATTATCAAGCACTTGGACTTGTTAGGATGAATTACTAGCCCATTAGCAGTGGCCCACTCATGAACACGACCAAGCTCCTGGTTTAAAGTCCCTACGCATTCATCTACCACAGTGCTGCTACAACTAATGTAAAGCGGAACATCATCTGCATACAATCTAAGTTTACAGTGCTCGAGTGTGCTGTGCAGATCGTTCACATATAACGAAAAAAGTAGCGGGCCTAAGATCGAGCCTTGTGGAACACCCTGTAATGAAGCATTTTATCGTCACATGATAAATATGCAATTATATTTTATTTAACTTTTCTTATACACTATGAATTTTATATTTGTTCTATTGAGGTAAGTTTATGCCATTATTTAAATTTTATTGAAGTTGCGAATTTATTATCATTGCACATTACTGTTATGTTTTTCTATGAATTTACTCTTTACTTTTGTAAAGAAATGCTCATACTATTAAGAGAATGTGGTAAGAGAATCAACCAAGAGAGTGGTGGTTGAGTGTAAGTGATTTCACTCCTAAGGCTTTCTACTCACTACTACATTATCATTTTAAATGTTCTCAGTATCTACTCCCTACTACAACAATGTTAAGCACTTGCCTACGCACGGTGATATTGTGTTGGAATTATCACCACATATTTAGTTGGATTGATGCTGTCTTGGGGAGAGACCCTTCAAGTTGAACGTACGGCAGACGGATAATCTGCGTCACTCGATTTCTGGCATTTTTTTACTCAACACACACCGACTGGTTGATTCTCGTATCGGGTTTTATGATAACCGTAAGAATAAAATTGCGTTGTTTAAATAAAGAAAAATAAAACATTAAAAAATCCTTTGAACCCTGGGAAACTATCCTGAGCTCTACCCCGGTAAAACTGTTACAAATGGTAATGAGCTTGACATATTGACATCGACCAGTTAGGTATGAATATATGAGATCTGTGGCAGTTGGAGCAAATCTAAACATATGTTTGAGTTTAAGACACAATATGAGTGGGCGGTTATAGTCAACAGTATCAAACGCTCTAGAATGATCCAAGAGAACTAAAAATGTAACATTACCGCAGTCCAGCTGTTGTCTTATATCGTCAGCAACGTCTACGAGGGCTGTTGTACAACTATGATTTTGCGAAAACCAGATTGCCGGTCACTGAGCATATTATTGGTTTCCCGATACTGTGTAACTTGGTTATGTACTAACCTTTCGAAGGCTTTAGATAAGAATGGTAGCATTGATATGGGGTTGCAATCAGAATTAGACTTAGGTATAGGAATAATTTTAGCCAGTTTCCAAATTTTCGGATAGTGGTTGGTAGTTAAGATTTTATTGAAATTTAATACTGAAAAATTACTTTATTCTCTTCCAGACGATAACGCAGCACATGGACGGCTCGCTCAACTTATTGAAACATAAAAATTTATTATAACGAAAGCATACAACTTTTCAAATAAGAAGCATTACAAAAAAAATATTAGCCAAGCTACTGTGAATTTGAGCATACTCGCTTAGTGGTGGAGATTTCAAGCAAAGCTTTTTATATTTTTCTCTTAAATTACAAAATTTCTTTAACAACATTTTGCAATGAAATACATTTGGAGAATATATTTTATAAACTCAATAAAAACAACAAATAAATATTTTTTGATGTTCAAATTATTTTGATGGTGAAGTTCTTTGTTTTGCATAATAAATTTCGTTTTGTTGTTCGTTGCTGTTAAGTGGGTGGCGAGCAAAATTGTACTACATATACATAGTATATGCAGGGTGACCGAAAATTATAAAGGCATGAATAATTTTATTACTGTGATTGACTTTTTCCAAAATACTTACACCGGTATTCTTAAAAAAAAAAACGTTGCTCAAATACATTTAAGAAAAAATTTTATATGAAAAATTTGTCGTAAAATGTGGTTCAACAATGTTTTATTTTTTATGAATGCCGGTGTTAGGATCTTATTCATAATAAATATTTTAGGTTTAATTAACTCTTATTTGACAAATTTTCCATGCAAATATGTCAAATAAGAGCCTAATAAGCCTGAAATAATTTTTATGAATAAGGCCGTTAAAGTATAAGCGTTCGCTAAGACCCTAAATAAACAGAATGTGTAGAAAGCATATTCGCTCGCACTGAAGCTTTCAGTGAACAATTTTAAACGACAAAATCCTTGTCTAAGCAATTAATAAATTCTAGAAATTTTATTTAAAATAAAAAGTTTAAAATCGAAAACTTACTTTTTGAAAAATTGAAAAAAAAAAAAAATAAAAGTTTTCTCTAACTTAAGAAAACATAACTCTACCTTTTTGAGTTCAGTTTACACTATTATACGAGTAGTAATACTTTCATTGCACTTTACGAAACAAAAATCTTTCTATATTATCTTCGTGATTGATGTTAATTAAATTAGACAAAGAAAACATCAAAGACATTTAGCAGGTTGGACAACTAAATATGCAATGATAAATATAGACAAATAATAATAGAAATGAATGGTGTGTTTGATATAATTAAAATTAAGACAGAAACTATACAACAACTTAGGTGGCATGGTTGTCGCTTTAGACACATGAGCCCCTGAGTTCAAAGACGGGTGCTGACGAGAAAGTGTGGCGGCTTCGAAACAACTAGTTGTCCACCCTGCTAAATGTCTTTGATGTTTTCTATGTCTAATTTAATTAATATCAATCACAAAGATAATATAGAAAGAACTTGAGCCTGATAAACTTAATACAGACATAATATTATGTACTAAAACTTATCAAACAATGTTTCATTTCCAAGAAACGTTTAATTTCCAAGTTTCTGTGCTTTCTGATTGATATTTTTTGCTTTATGAATATAAGTACTCGGTTTAATAGTTTTGAGCTGGAAAATTTATTTTCCCAAGTATCTTTTTGGGTCACTCTGCCCTATTTTTCTCAATTCCTTTATTTACAATCACAATATGCCACAAATTCATGAATACAAACATAAATAACTACAACCCAAAACTGTTTATACATAATGCTACAATATTTTGCGACAAAAACATTTCAATAAAACTTCCTGCTAACAAATAACACACACACACACACACATGCACACATCCAAACATAAGCAATGTATTCCTGCTTCCGGTTATAACAACTCAAAGGCGTAGATAAATAAACACTCTATTGTTTGGTCTGTATAAACAGCTCCACTGGAATTCTAGTGGAGCTGTGGATACTTAACTTAAAAAATTTAAATGTATAAAATAGATATGTAAAAAAAGAGCTTTTTGTTGAATAAGAAAAAGTGTGATATTTAAATAACTATAATATTTTCATATACACCGTTACATTATTATAGAAACCTGATAATTACATGTTCTGTAACAACTTTGTATCTCTAGCTCTTACCGCTTGGGAGTTTGGTGCCTGTCACGATGGCAGTGTGGAACAGCGAAATGTAATAGAAGGGTCACTTAATCTCTTACGGATTTCTAACAGGGTCACTTAATCAAGGCGACTGAAATCAATAATCAATGTATATAATTTCAAGTTTAACAGTAGGCTCCTCATTTTGATTTTTTTTAATGTCTTAAAAACATGCCAGTGCTTCTTATGAATACATTGACAATATATTAAAAAAAGGTAATAAAAAAGAGTGTGTAACCGCCACTCTTGCTGGACACCAAGAAATGCAGCTCTGTCTGTCATCGAAAAGCTTGATTTATTATACATATATAAACGAATTTTATTATACAGAAAAAAGAGAAAAGTCAGATTCCACGTGTGAGAGTTGAGGAGATGACATGTAAAAAAATTTTTGAAGATAAAAAAAACTGATGGTCCTAAAACCAAAAAGAATTAAAACACTAGGTCATTTGAATTAATTAATAAAAAATTTAATTTGACTAAATCTGTGTTGTTAATCAAAGGGTTGTTAATCTGTAGTCCATCGCGGACTACAGACGGGATTTTGGTTTTAATCAATTTTTAAAGTTTCTTTTATACTTTCGCTTGTAGTTTTACCATTAATTTTTAATACAGTCTCCGAACGAAGTGAATACATCTATGTTTTTTTTTTTTGTTGCGAGTAAGATACAAACTATTTATTTTTCAGTTTTGCTACAAAAAGAAAAACAAGAAAAAGAAACTTACAGTGAAAAGTGAACTTCAACAGAAAATAACAAAGGACATGTTCCTTAAAATCAGGCCTATGACTCATAGAGACTCCGCGTTGGTTGGTGACACAATACAAATAAATTTTTATCCACACCACCACATTGCTTGTTATTGCCTACAATTCATTAGAAAAACTTATAAGAACAAAACCGCTGACTGTTGTTAAACTAAGACAATAATCTGTACTAAAAGAAAGCATCACGTACATATATGAAAGAATGTGTCAAGTAAACAACAACAAATGCTAAACAGAAGGTTTCTGTTGCTTCTTTAATGGTTACAAGTACGTATTTAGCTCTTAAGTGTGAAGTTCAAGAGGTTTATTGTAAAAGAATGTGTGAGTTGTAAAAGTAAGAGGAAAATTACATTTGGAAGTTTATAAAATACATGCTTTATAAAATACATGCTAAACAAATTTTGCTTTTTTTTTGGGAAAAAAGTTATGGCATTGAACAAGGATGTATTAACCCTTGTTGGGCTGAGTAAATTTACAACGTTAAAAGAAAAACAAATTTTGGCATTATTCTACTCCTACTCGGGGGTTTTTTTTTGCAACTTTTGTATGCTGAGATAATTTTAATAATGTTTTACTTATAATTTGCTATTGACACTGGAATTGCAAACACATATATCATATCATAACAAAAGCTGTCAAAAAGCCAACTCAAATATAGATCTGCTTTTTGTTTTTAAGTTTTCAGCACGCACTAAAAAAATATTAGTGGTATAAAGACACTAATATTTTTTTAGTCCTTACTAACCTGCCAGTAGACTTAAAAGCACCTATGAAAAGTTGATCTAGCATAGTCTCGGATCCGGGATTAAATCGGAAAAGGTTAAAAACGGGCAAAATAGGTGGTTAATTATCCCCGAACTATATCAAGTTAGCAAAAAAAAATTTAAAAGAAATAAAAGTAGGTTAAAAATAAATATACATATCTGTTACTTTCTTCAAATTTTGAACACGTATGGGGTAAGACGGATAAAAACCAGGGACCGAAAATAACTGTTATTTTTTTTTAAATTTTTATTGAAAAAAGCCACCTCAAAGAAATGTCGGAGAATGAAACCAAGTATACCATTTTGAAAGTCTTGGACCAAATTGTCAGAAAATGCGATGCTTTTTAAAAATCTGATTTTTATTTTTTCAGGCAAAAATAACAGTTATTTTTTGATTTTAATTTTTTTTTTTAGCAAAAATAGCAGTTATTTTTTAAATTTTTTTTTTTTTTGAGCAGAAATAAAAGTTATTTTTGACTGTTATTTTTTCGAGTAGAAACAAAAGTTATTTTTTAACTTTTATTTTTTTTTTGAGCAAAAATAACAGTTATTTTTTTACTTTTATTTTTTTGAGCAGAAATAAAAGTTATTTTTGTGTTTTCAACCCTTTTGACAAAGAAATTTTGGAGGCAATTATGAACGCAAAACTCAACTCCGTTCATATTTGAGCATATGCAAATTATTTTCACTGAAAAATTATCTTTGTTTGAAAAAGTTTTTTAATAAATATAATGATCTTATCACAAAATAACTTTTATTTCTGCTCAAAAAAATTAAAGTCAAAAAATAACTTTTAATTTTGCTTGAAAAAATAAAAGTAAAAAATAACTGTTATTTTTTTTTCGAAAACACAAAAGTCAAGAAATAACTTTTATTTCTGCTCGAAAAAATAAAAGTCAAAAATAACTATTATTTTTTTTTTCGAAAAAATAAAAGTCAAAAAATAACTTTTATTTCTGCTCGAAAAAATAAAAATCAAAAATAACTGTTATTTTTGCTCAAAAAAAAAAGTAAAAAAAATAAATTTTATTTTCGCTTGAAAAAATAAATGTAAAAAATCAAAGTAAAGAATTTGGGAATAAGTAGCTGAGTTTCAAACATTTTCTTAGCATTTTTCGAGTCTACTAATAAGTTGAGTAGCACCAATGAAATATCAGCGGCAAAAAGAAACCATCAATAAGTTCCATTTTTAGATCTAAAATAAAAAAATTTTAGCATTAAGAAAATTATCAGTTCAAAGAATTGTAACAGAGAGAGAGTTACAACTTTAATGCCAGGCAGTTGACTGACAAACACTTTAGCTACCAACAAAAATTTTTTAGTTTACACGGATGTCAGCAAAAATGTTCAGCCAATTGTCATGATCAAAATACACATACATATATATTGTTAATGCTGTTTTTCTTTGCCGAACTTTTCCGATCTCCATTCTTTGGTTTTGCTGCTCAACAACAATGTTTTTAATTTTGTTTTTTCTCTTTTCTGCAACTTTTTGTCTCTTGTGCTTTCTATTTTACTATTCTCTTGTTTTTTCTCACTGTTGTGTGTACACATTTCTCTTTAGTTTTCCTTGTCATTACTCTGAGAACGATGGCATTATAAGGAGTTGAGAATTCATTCAATCACCTTGCTATATGCCAACTTCTGATAATGTACTGACAATGACAAGGCAATAGTATTCAGACGATTGCCAGTTGACTGACAGTTAATTGCTTGGTAGTAGTCTACCAATACTTTTGCTTTCAATGTTGTCGGAAAGAAATTTTAAGTTATTACTATAATGCTGTTACTGTAAATATTGTCAGGAAGAAATTGTAAGTTTCGATGATTGTTTAGAAATATTCTTTACATTTTCTGACAATATTGTAAGGTCTTACAATCACCTGTATAAAATAATACTGTATGTATATAAAAAAGGGAGAAAAACAAAGGAAGAGAAAAAAAGTTTTATTAAAAGAGAATAAAAGTGAAAAAAATAAATAAATATTTAATTTTCAAAGCAACACTTTATTTCTTGGACTGACTTTTTGTCTGATTAAAAACTTATCAAAATTTTATACTAAAAATAACTTTAACTTTTTTCTGGTTTGCCATGGTTTAAATAAAAATGTTTACTATTTTAATGAACATTCTTTGTTTACAAGTTTGTTTTAATGCTTGTCTCAATCAGATTCCTCCCTTTTTTCAAGGTACATTTGTTAAGACAACAACACGAATGTCGTTCTTAATTTTACAAAACATATATTTAGCATTTAGTTGATAAGGAGAAATAGTTTTAGTGAAATTTCATTCTAAATCTGTAATTGGCTTTAAATGAAGCTGTCAGCCTGGGTAAATATGTTTTAGTTATGTAATAAACAATTTACATTCGTATTGAAGTTTGTGCCTATAAAAAAAAAAAAACAGAAAAACTCTAGTATTTTCTTCAACTAAACTGCAAGGTTCAAGGGTTTTAACCACTTGAGCTTAAGCTGTTGAACAGTGTTGTAAATTTTCAATTTTCTACACTATTCTCCCATCAGAATATCATTATTCTTTTTTGTTACTGAACTTATTCTATTGTCCTGTTCCAACACCAAATGGCAGTGGATTATTAACCTGCTGAAAAGGTTTTTGTATATTCCACAAAAGTAGTTGCCACAAAATACACTCTGCTCTTTGAAATCAGAAAAAAAAAAACATTTCAGCGTTTGCAATTTATTTATTCAATTCCCTTAATAAATCTCAGCATAAGTGTACATTTAATTAATTATAATAATTAAGCATTTTTAAGCCACTAGGTTGATATTAATAAAATTATTGGTTTGCAATAAATACGCAAACGAATAAAATTCAATTTGCCGCAAGTCTTTATGAAAATAAAAACAAATAAAAATAAGACAAATAAAATGATGGCTTCTGTCATGCTGTTTTAAATGTTGAATAAGTTTGAGGAGGACAGAATAATTTTTTTTTTTTTTTCGTTTAATACAATTCTTTTTAACTTTGCAAATAAAGTCGAATTATTTTTACCCTCAAATAAATAAAAAATTGGATGCAGTGAAAATGAACACTGTAACTTAAAGTACCATAGAAAATTACACAGGCCAAACGTTTCGTTCAAAAAAATGTTTTTGAGAGTAAACATTCATTAAAATTAATGGGTGCTGACGAGAAAGTGTGGCGGCTTCCAAACAACTAGTTGTCCACCCTGCTAAATGTCTTTGATGTCTTCTTTGTCTAATTTAATTAATATCAATCACAAGGATAATATAGAAAGAACTTGAGCCTGATAAAACTTAATACAGAAATAATTAATGCAGACTTTTTACTAGAGAAATAACTTTAAGTAATAGTTTAGTTCTAGTATTTCTCAGTTTGAAAATTGACCTTAAATATAATCACGTACCAAGCACTAGAACATGAGCAGCTCAATTCTAAATACTCCCACAGAAATGAGTTCTCCAGTAATTTAATATGCCCCAAAATAAAATTCTCTTATTCTCAAGAATTTGAGAGAAGAGCAATATAGGAGAGAAAATTTTAAGTAATTGAAATAAATTGTTTTCTGTGGGCTGAAAAATAGGAAATCAAACTTGGAAATAAAAAATATATAATACAAACCTAAAAAAAAAAAAATAACTTTAAATATAGTAATCTGAAAACTAAAAAATTTACTAAAAATATTAAGCGTATTTATTGTTTTAGTAGCTAAACAAGAAATTGCTGAAAGGCAGCACATATCGGCTGGCAGCTACTCCACTTCACTTGTTGCACAGTTAAGCAAGACCACTAAGTTATTATAAATATACGTCGGCAATTCAATTCAGATCGTAACCAAGTAAT
Organism: Sturmia bella; assembly: GCA_963662145.1. NCBI lineage: Eukaryota > Metazoa > Arthropoda > Insecta > Diptera > Tachinidae > Sturmia > Sturmia bella. The sequence continues at coordinate 18,405,815 of OY759170.1, forward strand.
TTAAAAATAATTAAACATAAAATTGAAAATTTAAGTCTAAAAACAGTTTTTGTAATGTAGTATTTTCCTTCTTCAATAATAAAAATGCAGCACCTCGAGGACTTCTTGAAAGGGAATGCATGAGCTCTACCTTTGTGCTACACCTGTGAATTAGTATTAATATTATCACCTCCGACCCCCCCAAGATTTTTAATACTGGAATAAAATAGCGGCGATTATTGATATTGGTTTTATGCGTTGAACTGTATAATGTTGACCTTTAATATTAATATTTTATTTATAAAGTAAGTTCGGCTTGAGGTCCTTCAGTAATTACGTTGAAAACGAAAAATACAACGAGAAAATTGTTCAGCAACATGAAGTCTAAAATAGATATAATGGACGAATCGAATGTAGTGTACAAAATCACATGTAACGGAGATGACACAAACACATGCCAAAAGGTATATGTTGGCACCACACAAACAAAATTAAAAACAAGATTATCATCTCACAAATCAGACACAAAAGAACAAGTGACAGAAAACCGAACGATCCAAAAAACTGCACTTGCGGCCCATTGTGCAACAACCAAACATAAGCCTGACTTAAACAGAGTGAAAATACTAGAAAGAGAGACAAACTACAGGAAGAGATATTTAAAAGAGATGCTTCATATCATTAACATACCTGCAGATGAACGCATCAACTATAAAGCAGACACAGACAACTGCGCACACATATACAGATACGCAATCAACAAATATAACTGACATACAAATAACAAAACAGTAGGCGAGAAAAGTTACTTACGTTAACAACTGACGACACTACTAATATAATAAAATAAAATAATAAAGATGTATGTATAAATATATATAAATGTGCAATATTATAACTAAAAATTAATGTTTCTTTGAAAATTCAAGAACTCCCTGAAGATGACCAACAAAGTTGGCCGAAATATTGGAGAAAATAAAATAATTGCTATATCAATTTAAATTTGGTTTAAAATTATTTACTGAAGGACCTCAAGCCGAACTTACTTTATAAATAAAATATTAATATTAAAGGTCAACATTATACAGTTCAACGCATAAAACGGAAGGCACGCCGATAAACAACAACATGAGTTACAGAAACATTAGAAATAATCACAGCAAATGCACAAATGATGTAGTAAGAACCTTTTCAAAATTAAACAAGAAAATGGCCAATATAAAAACATCAACAACATTTTTGATCAGATGTAGAGAAGCTGGAATAATCCCAGAATTTATTTTTAACACTACGTCTAATATATATATGTTATTTTCACAGAATGGTGAAGTAACAGACTCTTTACATCAGACTGTACAAAGGCATATTTATAATTTTCATATGATTATATTAAGATTATTAATACAATCAAAACATAAACTGTTGTATAAAACTAAATCTGATCTAGGCAAATTAGAAACAATAATTTGTAACAGTTTAAGTGACAAAGATAGCAGTTTTCTGATACAAAGTGAAAAAACAATTTTTGACAACATTAAGAGCAAAAACGAACGAAGACAGAACAATAAACTGGAGAGACTAAAACTACAACAGCTGGAAAGAATTAACATTAAAATTAACAGTGATTGGTTAGTTAATAACACAAAAACAGATATACCTATGAATACACAGTGGTTATTATCATTAGGTGACAAATTCGGACTACCGTACACAAAGAAAAAGTTCCCTCTCTTCTCTTGCATTACAGACAGTGAACAATGCATACAAACCATAAAAAATAGAGAAACCCAAGAAATTGCAAGGATAAAATTTATCACACTGTTAGATGATCACAAGAGAAAAACGAAAACAAGTGAAAGAGACAAGTTAGTTCTGAGCACAATGGGCCAGGCCGAAGAATTTTTAAAGAAAAATAAAGATATAATTATACTTAATTCCGACAAAGGCAACAAGACAGTTGTCATGAACAAGAATGAATATAATCAGAAAATGAAAAATATTTTAGGAGACATGTGCACTTATAGACGAATAAAGAAAGATCCCACTCTAAGTCTGCAAAGCAAAAACAATGTTTTAGTCGAAAAATTATTTAATCTAAGTCTGATTGATTTAAGAACTAAATACAAGCTAACAACCAGAACAGCCATATCACCACGGATATACGGTTTACCAAAAGTACACAAAGATAACATGCCGTTACGACCTATTTGCTCATCCATTTATTCACCAGCTTATCAATTATCAAAATATATTATTCACATATTACAAAATCTTACGAAAGACTCAATATATAATGTCAAAGATGCGACAGAGTTTAAATGTAGAATAGACAATACCCAAATAAATGACGATGAAGTATTGGTTTCATATGATGTCATCTCGTTATTTCCCAATATTCCGATAAATCTGGCAATCAACATCATTGAAAAACATTGGGAAAAAGTCCAGAACCACACAAAAATACCAAAATCATTATTCATTGAAATAGTAAACTTTTGCATAAAAGACTGCAGGTATTTTAAATATAATGAAGCTTATTATAAACAAAATAAAGGTATGCCTATGGGATCACCCGCATCGCCGGCAATAGCGGATATAGTAATGGAAGAATTACTAAATACAATAATTGACCAAATGCAAATTAAGCCCAGATTAGTAACTAAATATGTCGATGATATTTTTGCAATTGTAAAATCAGATCAAGTCGAAAATACACTAAAAGCTTTAAATAGTTTCAATAAACAAATACAATTCACAATGGAAAAAGAAATAAACAATAAACTCCCCTACCTAGACTCTTTAATCATAAGAGCTCCAAATAAATTGAAACTAGATTGGTATCAGAAACCTATGGCATCTGGAAGATTGATCAATTTTTATTCAAAGCATCCAAAAAATATAATCATAAACACCGCCACAAACTTCATAAACAGGGTATTGAACATAAGTAACAGAGAGTTTCACAGCACAAACATAAGAAAAATTAGATCTATTTTACAAAAAAACGCTTTTCCAACTAATGTAATAAATAAATTAATTAAACAGGTTCAAAATAAGCCAACGAAACAAAATGAAAACGTTCCAGTTGCGAAACCGTCAAAAATTTATAAATCGATTGTGTATGTGCCAGGGCTATCCGAAAGACTTATAAACTCAGATGTTTACAATAAGGATGAATATACAATTACGATGAAAACGAAAAATACAACGAGAAAATTGTTCAGCAACATGAAGTCTAAAATAGATATAATGGACGAATCGAATGTAGTGTACAAAATCACATGTAACGGAGATGACACAAACACATGCCAAAAGGTATATGTTGGCACCACACAAACAAAATTAAAAACAAGATTATCATCTCACAAATCAGACACAAAAGAACAAGTGACAGAAAACCGAACGATCCAAAAAACTGCACTTGCGGCCCATTGTGCAACAACCAAACATAAGCCTGACTTAAACAGAGTGAAAATACTAGAAAGAGAGACAAACTACAGGAAGAGATATTTAAAAGAGATGCTTCATATCATTAACATACCTGCAGATGAACGCATCAACTATAAAGCAGACACAGACAACTGCGCACACATATACAGATACGCAATCAACAAATATAACTGACATACAAATAACAAAACAGTAGGCGAGAAAAGTTACTTACGTTAACAACTGACGACACTACTAATATAATAAAATAAAATAATAAAGATGTATGTATAAATATATATAAATGTGCAATATTATAACTAAAAATTAATGTTTCTTTGAAAATTCAAGAACTCCCTGAAGATGACCAACAAAGTTGGCCGAAATATTGGAGAAAATAAAATAATTGCTATATCAATTTAAATTTGGTTTAAAATTATTTACTGAAGGACCTCAAGCCGAACTTACTTTATAAATAAAATATTGATATTGGTTTTACTTTCAAACAGAACTAAAATATTTTTCCAGAAATATTTCCGAAAGCACTAATTGCTTGACAATATATTTAGCTTTCCCTAAAATAAATTGAAATACTTGCTTTTCTAACAAAGCTCTCCTGCACCTTTTTTGGCCATGTTCTTACCAAAAGATGGCATGCCATTTTCCCAATAATTTACATTCACAATACCTACGTTGTTCCAGCTATGAGTTTCATTTTTTGAAATAAGCAAACAAAAAGAGAGATTTTTTCCCGGAGAAATTTTATTGAGAAGTAGACAAAAACTCCCGCAGAACTGCTATTTTGAATTCGAGAGAATATTCACTTTAGGTTTATTCATATGATTAAATAAGTGGTTTTTATTTCCATGATTAATTTTTTTTAATAACTGTTTTTACCAAATATATTTATTGTTTTAATCCTAAATTAATATTGGATTTGGAGAAAACTAATAATAAATTTATTTTGGAATGTTCATTAAAAGCTTTAGATTTATGCAAAAAACTTTCTCTTAGAAAATAATATTTTCCAATAAATATTGATTTTTCATAAATATATTTGATAAATAATCATTTTAGTTTTCTAATACATGATTAATTTTTTCTTATAGACAGTTGCAGACAAATACATATTTATTGGCGAAATCTCAAATCGCTTTGAAATATTCGTTAAAAGCTTTTGATGTATACATAAAATTTTTCTTAGAAAACAAGATTTGTTTTCATTGTGTATTGATTTTTTTTAAAAATATTTATCTGTCCAATTCCTTATGAAAAGAGCAATACACTATTAGAAAAAAGAATTTCAAACAAGGAGGCCAATAACAATCTAAGCAGCTTGAATTACTATTTTTATATTTATTTTATTGAGGCATAGTTTTTTATTATTTCATGTGCTCTCATTAGTATTTGCTATAGCAGGTATTTGAACTATAATCCATTAAGAATAAATCCATTAGGAATAATATTCTTTTGTATTTATATTCAATGCTTTTCACAAAATAAAATAAAATTGGCAAGTTGAAATTGAACAGGCTAATTATTGCCTCGACCTAATTCGCGTACTTAAAAACACTGAAAACAGCAACAAAGTTCAAAAATTTTTAAAAATTGTTTTGCATGCCACTAAGCGAGAGAGCGAAGTCGAGTGTCAGCGGGAGCCTGCCGGTATATTTTCATTTTAATAGATGACTTATGAGGAATCATTTTTAATTAATTATTATTTCACCTAATACACCGAATAATTAAGTTAAAAAGCAAAAACATATTATTATTTTAAGATATGATATTTATCTCTCTGTAATATAAATTTATCACTTATCTTATTGTTTGTATGGTAAAATTTTGGCAGCCCAGGCGTTCAAAAGTCAAGTAAAAAAAAACAAGAATACGCAATACACAAACAGCCATTTTCTTGGGCAACATTTTGTAAATAAACTTGCCTGTGTAAACAATCATGAAAGTTACAATTACTTTTATTGACTTTTCCAATGCATTAGTTTTTAATATGTTCATATATATTTTAACAAATTATTAGCCTGTGTGAATGATAAGGGAACACATCCTCAAAGACTAAACCGTGTAAGAGCAACTTGGCCAACTGGGATACGGGCATATACATATACAGCTATATTTCTAGCTTTAAGATTATGTATGTAAGCATATTGTCCCCCATGTTATACAGAAATGCTATAATTTAGGTAAATGGTCATGTTGTTTTTATTGTCGTCAACTTGGTAGGTGGTTTTGCTATCGTATCTTTGTACAAATATATCATATTTTATAATCTGGAATTCATGTGAATAATGTTGACTGAGACAGCAGCAGCAAATAACAATAGTGATAACGTCAAAAACAGGAAGTTAATATGTATGCATGTGTTGCCTGTTATTTCAATATTTTTACAATGCTAAACAAAAATCTGTATGGTTTTGGTAACAAAACAGTGACGTCGTCTTGCTGTGCACAAACAAGTCTCTTTGGCTAAAGTCCTCTTAGTGGGCAAGAAATTTCAAAAACTTACAAACAATATTAAAAATTATCGAAGAAATAGTATAAAAAATAGTATGAAAAGATTTTAGCTGCAGACATCAACATTCCCAATCTTGCGTATGATTTTCATGCAAAGTTTTGAGACAAAAATTTTACGATAAAAAGGTTGAATAAAGCAAGAGGTTTTTACGTTATATTTGTATGTAGTTGAAATACAAAATTAAAGTTTGTGATTTATATTTCTTTAAATGTTGGCAAAACAATTATAAAACAATTGCTGCTACTCTTTTTTCGATTATCACTAGTCAGGAATAAATTTTATGACTTCTAAATGACAAGACACCTTTTTTATATCCTCTACCCCAGACTCCTAGAGCACCTGTCCTTAAAGGATATTTTTAAAGCCACTATATCATTGTCGCACACCGGTTTAGCCTAAGTATGAAGTTTTTCTGCTTATTTCTTATTCTCTTTGCATTTATTTTACAACCAGGGCCGCTACAAAGAAACTAATACAAAAAATATGTTGGACTCCTTAGTTGGCCGCCTTCAGGTATGGAATGCGTTTTTCAATACATTATCAAATAACTAAAAAGAGCATATTTTCCAACCAAAATATTTTTGCAAGCATTCAAAATACTTGTTTTGTAAAACTGATTTTTAGTGAAAAAGAAAAAAATTCAAAAATTAATCAAGAAATGAGTCAAAACAGCTGCCTACCTGCGTGAAAAAAAAAACAAAAACTTTTACACTAAAATACTAACACCGGTATTCATAAAAAATAAAACGTTGCTGAAATACATTTTAGAACAAATTTTATATGAAAAATTTGTTCTAAAATGTGTTTCAACAATGTTTTATTTTTTATGAATACCGGTGTCAAATTTTAAGAAATATACTGTAAAACTTATAAACGTGTTTGTATGGTGATACTTTCACTCATTTACTGCTGCCTAGAAAGAAAGCATATTGTATTGTTTATCTCCAGTATAAATAGTAACAACGGCAGCCCTAAACAAAACAATCAACAGTAAAAACGCATTAAATTTATTCCAATAGCTGCCTGGATTTCAACAAAGCATGAAAATTACGGAAAATTTTAAGCTTTTGCGGTTGTATGTGCTTCTTCTCTGTAATACAATGCATGCTTTTTATGTTTGGGAGTATGGCAACTCTATCACAGCAATCTGCTAATTAACAGCTCTATCGTAAAACTGAATATTTTTGAGATCATACGAAGTCAGAAGGTTTCGATATATTAGCGCTCTTTACAGTGATTTAAAAAAATATACTTCGGCCCAAAACTGGCATTAAATCATTTTTTCACACAATTGACAAAATGCTCAGTTGTTTGTATTAAATTTTTTTTTATGAATTTTTAGCAAAACGCTGTCATCCTGTCACGGCAGTTTTTAATTTACTGTAACGCCAATGACAATCTGCTGCTTTAATATATCATCGTTGGTTATTGTTTTGAGTTCATATATAAAAAAAATACATTATGTCTCCGTTAAAAACGTTAATGGTTTTAATAAAATAAAAAAAACAATTGTTGGTGATATCAGCAAAAAAAAAGAATATTTAATATTTGTCAACACATTCAGAGGCTGGCAACAAATGACAGGAAAATGCACAGTATTCATTTAATAGAAATCATTTACTGAATAAATTATTTGTTTTTTTTTTCTCTAAATTTATTTTCTGTTCATAAATTTTGAAATAAAAAACTGAACAAAAGCAAGCTTAATGGGAGTTATGCATATGTATGTATATAGCAGAGACCGGAAATAAGAGTTATTTTTCAATTTTTGAAGAGATAAGTCATACATAAATGAACATCGTAGAAAACTTTTAATTACACCATCATAATTTTTAGGCGAAATGCATCCAACATATTGCATGATTTTTAAATTTTTGATTTTTATTTTAACAATCAAAAATAAGAGTTATTTTTGATTTTGATTTTTTAAAATGAAAAATAAAAGTTATTTTTGATTTTTATATTTTTAAATGAAAAATAAAATTTATTTTTGATTTTTATATTTTTATATCAATAATAAAAATCAATTCAAAACTCGTATTAATTTGTTGATGCCGTATGTATTATAGAATGCTGCTTCATTCAAATTTCTATATGAATATAATATATTATGTGACTTATCCGTTATCAGCTATAAAATCATGAATGCATAGAAATAGCTTATAAGTCTTGGCTGCCATTCAAGACAGTGTTAATAGGTCGTTTTCAGGTGTTCAATTTTACCATCAGAATTGATTGTAAATGTTCCTCAGATAAATTATATCTCAAATCTCCCATAATATTAATCTGAGTGCTGAAAATTACCTTTCTACACTGACTTGAGTGGCAGGTACAGAACGAACAATTAAAGCTAATTTTCGAAGCCATGGAAACACAAATTTTTGGCTCTCCCAATATTCCAATAAATTAGTCTATTTCAAAATAAGCTTTGCGGACGCATTACCAATGTCACGAGTTTTGAATTGATTTTTATTATTGATATAAAAATATAAAAATCAAAAAAAAAAAAACTTTTTTTATTGATATAAAAATATAAAAATCAAAAATAACTTTCATTATTAATATAAAAATATAGAAATCGAAAATAACTTTCATTTTTCATTTAAAAATATAAAAATCAAATAATAACTTTTTTTTCAATTAAAAAAATAAATATCAAAAATAAGTCTTATTTTCTATCTAAAAATATAAAAATCAAAAATAAGTCTTATTTCTTGATTTTTTTTATAAAAGTCATAAGAGTTACGGTCCCTGGTATATAATATGTCTCGTGCTAGAAATATATGTTTATTAGGCTTGGCCAATTTTTCTTTTTTTTTTGCGGAACGGGAACGTATTCTTCAGACGAGTCTAGACGAGGACAAACCGAGGGATTGTTAAGGCTTACTAGGGAAATTATGACATGTCCTCTCAACTATTGACTTATCTTAACCGCATGGAAATAGCGGTAGAAGAGCAAAGCTATATATTAGAGCACTATCAATGCCAGTGCATTGATATGCCACAATTCTCATGAACAAAATGAGAATTAAGCTTCGTATAGTCGGTTGTCAGATCTTACAATATTGTCTGACCTAACAACGTGCTGTCAATCTAGGAAAAACAAAATTGTCAGCATTAAGGAAATCATCAGTTCAGACAATTGCAAGAAAATTATAATATAAAAACAGATAATTTATTTTTACAAATCTAAATAAGTCAGGATTATGTACCTTCGATTTGGCAAATATCTATACATAATTTGCCAAATAAACGTTTAATAAACATAGAATATTTGTTTAAATAAGTCATAAAAAAAGCACGCGTTCACCTATTACGACTTCACATCACAAAAGACACGCCTGCTCTGATCAAAAGTTCACAAACATTTCAGACAATTGCCTGATAATAAATTTAGCTAGCAGCTTACATGGATGTAAGATTTTCTACGTATAAAAAATTGTCAGCCAATTGTCATTATCAAAATACTCACACACACATGGCATTATTCATTCTTTATTTTTCTTGCTCAATAACCATGGTTTTAATTTTTTTTTTCTCTTTTCTGTAACTTTTTATCTCTCGTACTCACTTTTTTTACTATTCTCTTGCTTTATCTCTCCCTTTCGTACACTTAAATTTTTCTTTAGTACTCCTTGTTATTACTCTGAGAATGACGCCACTGTAAGGTGTTGAGAATTTATGCATGTTACAATATTCCAATGCCTGACAATGTACTTGCAATGATGATGCCAATGTGTTCAGATGATTGCCAGATAACTGACAATTAATTATGACGTAGGTGGCCTGCTAATGCGCTTGTTTACAATATTGTCAGGAAGAAATTGTAAGTTCTCATGATTGGTTAAAAATATTCTATACATTTTCTGACAATATTGTAAGTTCTTACAATCGTCTATACCTAGCTTCAGTAATGTTTAAACAAACATTTAATAAAGAAAAAATTTAGCTGTCTTGCATAACATTTTCTTTTCCTCAAACAGACAAAGAGCATTAATAAGGTTTATTTTTAGACCTCAAATAATATATTTTTATTGGCAAATAAATATATAACATAACATAATGGGAATCTAGTCTATTCTAAAATCAGATTTTAATACAATTTAACATTTAGTGTTATGAATTTCCCTAAAATCAATTGATTAAGGCTTTAAATCTTAAACGTATTAAGTTTTTACGGGGTGTAATTGCCACATTATTTTAATACAATATTATGTGCAAGAAAAAAATACTGTAGTGATATTTGCTGTAATTGATACGTAGTGAAGTATAGACCATTATATTAAACCTATTTACATCATAAATCAAAACACACAAAAAAATTATATTGAATTATAACACATACATACAAGTGTACGTATAAACTTAACACATACATATGTATCTACATGTGTTCTCACATCTATAGTTTCCCCACAGAATTGATTTTTGCAACATGACTGATTATTATTCACTTCCTATTTGACACATCTGTCAAATCACATTACAATAATAAAATAGCACGCTGTTTTTTTATACATTTTTATTAGACATTTATTATAGTATTCTGTCTATCTAGTAAAAATATTATTGCTACATAATTTTCTCTCAAGAATTAAATTTGCTCCCGTTGTTGTCATACAACTCCCTCCAAGTACAATGCTTGGTGGCTCACAAAAAATCATTTACTCAATGGACGCTATCATCCATCAATTCCTTATTTGTAACCTTGGTTCTGGTGTAAACCAGCAGAATTTTATATTTTAAATTAGCATATAAATTTTAAATAAACAAAAACTGTTTGTTTGCTTAATACTTAATTTATTCGAGGTCACGTGGTTTAAGATGCAAAACTGATTTTCTATCGTATTAAAATAAAATGAAAAATTTGTGCGAGCAAAAGGAGCGCACGTAAATGTGAGGAAGGAAACTCTCAATTCCTTTAAAATAACGAACGCAGCTTAAGCTTTGACGTTGATGCATAAATTAAAAAGTCAGAAAGAATTGCCAGTATTCTTACATTTTTTTATACGTTTTCCTTAATAAAGCAGAGCTGGTGAGATTGGTGTTTGCTGCACAACTAATATTCGCTGCTGCTTAACAAAGTATTTTGAATTCTTGTAAATGTAAACGAAATACTTGTCAATATATTAGAAATTCCACAAGGTGCGCGTGTATCTTTTCTTTCTTGTCCCTCATTATTTAGTGCAGAAAAACACCTCTTTAATTCTTTTTAAAGACTTGCAGTGAAACAATTTGTTTGCAATAAATATAAAAATTACTTATTTTGCTTCGAATAATTTTGCGAAATTAATTATTGCAATTAATCACATAAGTATTTTTTTTTTCCAAGTAATCAATCTGTAGCCCAGCTGATCAAATTAAATTATTGAAAAGAAAGTTAATCATAGAATAATCATTCAGATTGAAATTCTTTGCACCGAAATTATATTTGATTCGAAGTTATTCGAATAAAAAATTGTGACATATAGTAAATGATTTTTATTATTTTAGGTGCAAAAATAGACCTTAATGTCTATAGACGGCTGAAAATATAACACTACCGTGCATGTATGTTCCAAAATGTCAATTTTCATCATCATACGTACTGCAATGCACATTTTCGCATTCCACCCAAATTTCACCCACTATAAATCTGCCCCAGAGAAACAACTGAATATAAACTTCAGATTCTGATAGCACTAGTTTAGTCCCTTGAATGGGTTTATAACGCTACCATACATGTATGTTCCAAGTGGCCAATTTGCATCATCAGACGTACTCCCATGCACATTTTTATGTTCCACACAACTTCCACATACTATAAGTCCGCCCATGAGAAAAAATCAGCTAAGATTTTTACAGATTTTTATATCACTTTTACTTGATATAAAACAATATTGTGCATGTCTGCTAGTTTTTCTGATTTTTCGTGTTAAATATTTTTGAAACATGTGAAATTTTCGACCACGTTGGACACTACATTGCGACTTTTCCAATGGTTGACTTGTAACAGTTTATTTTAAATTTAATAGCTATTTTAGAATACCATTGAAGTCCTGTTTTTATTTTTGAGCTAGCTTGTTCCAAATGGCCTCGTTAGGGCTCTGAGCATGTCAGTATTTTCGCTATTTCACGTAGAAAACGGCACCAGCCGTATCTTGGCCCCTGAGAAACAATTGAATATGATGTTAATTGTTTCTTAATTCTCTTTTCCTCCTCTTTCTAAAAATATATGTGACGCAACCGTGCATGTCAACCCGAAGTACCCCTACACCCGTCCAGGAAGGCGTCATATTGACAAATAAAAAAAATCTAACAAAAATAAAACATTTTCATATTTTTTTTAATGTTTTCTTTCATACAATTAAAAAAATAGTTAATTATTTTGTGTGTTTACTGAAAAATAATAAAAAAAAACCCCTTTTTTAACTGTGTTCAACATTACTTTGGAACTCAGTTAACGGAGTTGTGGACGAATTTAACTCACGAATTTATCTTCACACCCTTATAAAATATTAAGGTATATTTTTAGACCTAAACTAATAAATTCAAATTGGCTCTTATAGCGTTTTTTAACACATTTTCGACTAAAAAAAAATATTCTCCTCGAAATTAATGGAATAAATCAATGTTTCGTAATTTGCCTCTGGCCTGGTTTCTGGCATGCAAGTTCCTGGATATACATGCAAGTTATTTGAAAAGAGAAGTATTCTCACATAAAGTTTAATAAAAATTAATCGCCTAAAATTATTCGTATAAAAAATAAAACTAACTAGTATTTTATTTAAAATCAATCAATGGAAAGAAAATTCATATTGTGTAGTTTCTGGATATATATACAAACTATTTGAAAATAAAGTATTCTCACATAAATTTCAATAAAAAATTAATCGATTAAAAATTATTCGAATAAAAAAAAACTAAGTGGTTTTTAACTTGAAATCTCTCAATGGAATTAAAATTTACACATTGTTCAGCTAATGGATATACATACAAGTAATGTGAAAAAAGAAGTATTCTCACATAAGTTTTAATAAAAAATTATTCGAATAAAGAAAGCAAAACAGTATTTAACCTGAAATCAATTAATGGAATGAAAATTTCTGGACATAAGCTGTTAAAAAACTATATCCAAAAGCAAATTATCAAAGAAAAACCTGTTCTTGATTAGGAAGTAGTTAGGTATTGGAGAAAAATTTAAAAATAACTCATTTGTACCATTTTTTACAAATGAGCTTTTCAAATTGGTCAATTTAACAATGACATTGAAAAATATTTTAAAATGTTTTATTGTTTTATACAAAAAAAGAAATAAAAAATGCTGGTGCTAAAAACTGAATTACAAATTTAAGCTTTTAATTAATAAAAACGGAAATGCCGTTTTCTTATCTACAATAAGGGCAACATTTTCAAATTTTTTTGAGACTTTTTTGACTGATCTCTAGTTTTAGCAATCTTTTCTTTTCATCTAAAGCTCGCTTAGCTATTGTAATAATTGAAAAAAGTGCAAAAGAAATATACGTTGTTTTTTTCTAGAAAAAACAAAAAGCTGGCATTAACTCATAACCGAATGGATACTGACAATAAGCGTGGCTGTTTCGAAACTGCGACTTTCTAGTTCCCAGTTCTATTTCCGGTTTTGTTTTCTTTTGCTAATGCTGATTGTAGTAACCATTTCAAGAAATAAGACCCGTACCACGCCAGAGTACAAAGATACAATGAAAAAACTGTGAAATATTAAAGGAAAGGTTAGAAAACGAGTGCAACTGATAATATTTAGAAACTAAAAACAAAAGTGGAACATTAGATAACAAATTTTTTTCAAGGATTTGAAGGACAAATTAAGGAGAGCTGCTCTGATTATAATTTCGATTATATAATCAACGATTCCATAAATCTCTTCTTAGCAGATGCATGATAACACAAAAATCTTTAGTGAAAAATTTTTATGCAACTTTATATTTAAAAAAAATTATGATTTTATCAAGTCAGCAAGATTGTAAATACACAACCTGCAAGCATGTATAAAATGTTTTTTTTTTTTGTTTAAACTGCTCTTCCTGTATTTGAAATGTTGTACTCAAACATAATTCATGCTTTGTCTTTTGTATGACAGCAAGAAGGTAATATTTTCATAAATATAATCTTGCATAAGTCTTGTGTTAGTTTATTTATTGCTATTGCAAAAAAAAAAAGACTAAGAAAAAAATGAATTCGTTTAGAAGAAAAATAAATTTATTTACAGCAAAATGTTTTTCTTTTCGTTTACTCATGCTTGCAAATAATTTTGATAAATACATTTTTAAGCAACAAAATTATACGCAAGTGTAATGAATTTTAGGTTATTAATCTTACAAGTTTTGTGGGTTTCTAAACAAAAAAAGAAACAAAACTGTTAAGATTAATATCTGCGAAATGATGAAAGAAACAAATTTTGAATTTCAGGGCATTTCAAACATTGTGATTGCTACTACATAATTATTCAAAAGAAAAAATTTACTTCAATTCAATTAATTTTAATTATCAGTAATATTTTTCTTGGCTTCTCTCCATTTGGCCGGGCTCAATTAACAAAATGCTAAAAGTTTTCCAGGCTTAAAAACTTTTTAAATTAAATTTCAAACATAAACTGAATTATTTCTAAAGCCTCCTGAGCATTTGTGTGACAAATCAGACGCTTTTGCTGTCTTTTTACAAAACGTTTTATAAGCAATTGAAAATTCTGGCAAAAGTTTTATATTCATTCATTTCATTTTATTTTGCCAAAATTGTTCGTTTAAATTTTTTTCTCTTATCTATTACTTTTACATTAATAACGATGAAAAAGAGTTTTTTTCCTACTCAATAACTATTCTATAATATTGAAGAAGAATCTTTAGTAAGAAATTTTTTATTTTAGGAAATCAAGTCGTTATTGATTTCATTCTTGCGAATTTATAATCATGGATTTATTTTTAAATTATTTATGTTGAATTTTTAAGCTTAAGGTACATAGCACGCCAGTTACGTATGTAATTTCATCCACCCTCGTGGATATAAATTCAATTATGGCCAAGTATACAAAACAAATTTAAAAGAAATGGAGTCAAACACACTTTTAAGAAACTGTTTATGCAATTAATTGAATTAAGTAAATTTTAATTAATTTCTGAAATTTAACTACTGTTTCCGCTGTTACATAAACACTCATTTACCTCAACTATAAATGGTGTTAAGTAGTCTCTCTGTATGGTTTCAACTATCATTCATATCCATTCAAGGATGACAATTAATCAAATATTTGAGCCAGTTATACACATTTTTTTTTTAAATTTTTCTACTGGAAGGGAAAAAATTAAATGCTTGATGCAACATAAATAACTGACTTTTCGTCATTATTTCAACAGAAACAAAATTAATAAATAAACTTAAAATGAAAAGTAATGCAAACAATATATTGAATTTTGATTTGTGTCAAGCATCATGTACTCAACAAATGTGAATAATGAATGATCATAAATAAATGCAATGCACAAAACTAAATTTCATTTTAAAAATGTTTTTCATATAAACTGAACATCAGGCGTAGTGCAATTTATTTACAAATTCAGTAAATTGTAGAATGATCGCAATGAAAATAATTGATGCTGTACAATTTTTAAATTAGAATTTTTTATATTTTTGTTTGAGCTATTAATTATTTTTTAATTAATGAATAATTAAATACCATATGAAAACGTATAGAAACTAATAATTGTTGAGCCAGAAAATTCGCTAACAAAAGAGAACCGCTGTGCGTATGAGTAATATTCGATTTGCCTCTCGCTCTCATACGGTCTCAGTTTTGAGCACAGCAAATGAACACTGATTTGTGTTCGTTTATTTATTGTGCCTAAAAACCCTTTCATTTTATTAATGTTGCACATGTTAAATTGAAAATAAATAACAATTTCTAGCATGTATTTTTCTTCTTCCTGTGTTGCACTGCCTGAAGCAGTTTTAACAATTGGTGCATGAAGAGAAACTTCTCTTGCATTTTTAGATTTATTTTTTCATGCTTTGCTAAAGCCATATAAAGAAAAAAAAAACTAAACTGAGCAGTAGAATGCACAACTGAAAGCACACATAGCTTAATATGAAAAAAAAAAAAAATAAACAAGTTGAAGTGTCGTTAACAACTGGACCGTGCTTTATGGTAAGCTGGCGCGCAAGAAAAAATTAGAAACTTCTTGTGTGATGGCACGCATTTTTTTTTTTTTTTCAACCAGAAGTACAAAAGTTTAAGTTAAAGTTTTTTTCAAAAGCCCTTAATGCTTTAGAAAACTGTGATAAATGTTTTACCACCTGCAGAGAAAAAATAATAATAAAAGTTGTTGTATGAGGCAGTTTTTTCTTTGCTACAAACTTGGCTTATATTGTAAGATAAAGTCTGTAATATCAATACCGTGGGTCATAAAAGTAGATGAGATCTAAAAGAAAATACTGTATTGTAAAGTTAATTCAATATAAAAAGGATATTTCCAATAAACCCGGCTAAAAAGTTTAAGTTTCGCGAATAAAATTCATTCACTTCAAAGGAAAATCTACTTAACAAAATAAATTAAAAAACTGCTCATAGACATTTCGTTGATAATAATCAATCAACTCATGAGTAGACTTGACGAGTTCATGAGCACTAACGAAATGTCGTCAGCATATAGGCAACTGAAAAAGACAGTAATGTATTTGAAAAGGTTAATATTTGGACCTGAATTAATACATTTCAATTGGCCCCTAAAGCAAATAAATAATTAAGTTCGTTTTTCCAAATGTTTTTTTCTTTCAAATATTTAATTGAATTTATTTGGTGATTATTGAAATATGTATATTAGATATCTAATATACTTTACATTTTCTTTTACTATATATTTTGGCTGAGAAAATATTCATGTTTCTTAAGTTCTTATTAGACAAACTTTCATACAAAAGCTGATACATAAAATTAAAACATTTTTTGGGGAAAATAGAAAAAAGTGCTTAAACGTGGGCAACGTGATTTTTCTTAGGAAGTTCATTTCAACCACTGAAAAGCAAACAAACTAATAACGATTACTTCAGATGATTTTGGGTGCTGCCGCCAGTAAGATTTGAGCTGTTTCAATTATGTCACAATTTTGCACAGAATAGAACAGTCATTTGACTACTGACTATACTGAGTGCATAAGTTTTATTATTGTGTAACTGTTAAGTATATTAAAATTGAAATAGATTGAAATAATTGCAGCAATTGAAATTGAATAGCAAATTCAATAGTAAAGTATTAAATGATGTTCAATATGTTGAACAAAAATATTTATGGGTGCCAATTATTTATTGATTTACTACCAATGGAAATTCACAAATTAAGGATGATGGACAACTTTCATTAAACAAAAATATAAAGTGCGATGTGCGATGTGCAATAAAAAAAAGTCAAATAAAATGAAAACTTTTCAAATGTTTCTGTAATTTTAACTGGACACCATGGTGTAGAAAAGCAAAAACAGTGAAGATATAAAGCTGACGAAAGAACAATAATTTGATATGAGATAGACTTATCACATTGATAACGTCAAAATGCGAAATAATAATATGGCTAATCAGACAGACCTTATCAACAGTTGGTAAACTCTAACCTAAATGTATAAAAAGATTAACATATGTATGTTCGATATTAAAAAATTTGTATACATTGGATAGTCTTGCAGTAGTTTTGATTAAACTTTTATATGCTCGGAGGTTTTCATAAGCAATAATTTTCGATTAAATTGAAGAGGAAAAATTTTACTTGTCAGTAAAATGAGTTACATTTGAAATAGCTTGTGTTATGAGACATTTTCCCCCAACAAATACAACAATTACATTGTGGGCAAAAGCAACAATAGTAACAACAGCAAACAGAGCTATGGGACATTTTCCCCCAACGAATAAATTCAGCTGCACCACAAATTAATCAGCGGTAGCAAAATTATTAGCGGCAACAACAACAATAGAAATAACCAACACTGCTACCATGGGAAAAACTAAAATACCAACGGTAGCAAGAACTGCAACACAGCAGCAAACGCTAAAACCATCCAACAATTAGGCCAGTGTCAATTACCAGCCCAAATCATGGGAACCACTGACATTGCAAAATATTAGGGTGGTGAAAATCGGGCACAGCCAGTAGCTGTATGGGAACAACAGTCGGTTGGAATTCTCACGATCGCAGTAGCAGATACAGGCTGTCGACAACCTATAAAAGCCAGAAGCAGCCAAAAAGAATGAGCAGTGATCGGAATCAGTGATCCGAATCTTTGCTAAAGATATAAATAAAAAGTTTAAGTGAATGAAAAGTGTCTTTCCTTTTTAATCAAAACATATCCTGCGATTCCTACGGGACCCTCCAGGGTAATAATAATTCAATAAACGAGCCCGCCATACACCAGACTTGAAGCAAGACGGGTCCCTGAAAGGCTATAATTACAATTAAATAAATAAATAAAAACTTCTATTTTATAACCATTCCATTTCATAACACTTGCTAAAATTTTGCTTTTAAGCAAGCTGATAAAATAAAAGTAATTATTTCTAAGATGTCAGTAAATTTAAAAAAAAAAATAAGACTGTATATGGGCATTCTTTAGGAGATCAGCCTAAAGAAATTTACTCATAAGTAATACCATTAAAAAAAATGACATGTCTTCACTTGACGGTATCTTAATGGGTTAAAAGGGCAATAGTGTTGAGGAGTGGCTGCGGCAAATTTAATGTAATTGCCTGCATTGGTTGACAAAACAAAGAAATACATGCAGATATAAGCTGCCAACTATGACTTAACAATGATGTGGCACAAGTTTTTAAACAATTCCATTTCACACAAGAAATGCCCAAAATATATTTGCTACCTGCAGGAGTTTTTTTTTTATTTTTATATAAAATATAATAATTAAACAGCACTGCAATTTAAATTAAATTCTTTGCACTTTCAAATTTTTCTAAACAAAATTTATTTAATTTTTATTTAAATAAGCTTTTTACTCAAATTCCATTTCCCAATAAAATTTCATAAATTTTTTTTTATTTAAACTCTTAAATAAATTTCACTAAAATTCCATAATCAATTAAAATATAAAAATGTTAACCGCACAATAAAACTAGATTGTTATTTTTTTTAACATATTTATATATAAACGACAAAGTGCAACAAACATTCAGATGCATACAAACACACACACACACACACAAATCAAATTTTAATGAATTGTATACATTTATACTTAATTCAATTTGTTTAACATTTATGAAACCAAATACAAATGTAAAACAAAAATTGAAAAAATTCAAACGTGGTTTAACATTATTACCATTATTATTATTGTTGCAGTTATTTAATTTGATTTGTTTAAAGATAAACACAAAATTACACAAGCACAAATACACACACACACAGTCACACTCACACATGTATATGTTAAGTTAGCCCACGGACATGAAAATGGAAAGCAAATTCAGAAAAAACAATACAAAGACTTTGAGACGACATTATTAACCCTTGTACACATTCTGCTTGCGAAGAAAGCTCGCTTCTCGTGTTATAAAAAATTTCAAAGCAACCAACAGATCAACGGTGAGAGAAATATTTTAAGTTCCAATGCAAAAGGTATTTATAAAAATACAAAAAAAAATTAAAATTAAAATCAAAATCAAAAGCCTTAAAAATTACGTATTTATGTGACGTATTGGAACTTGTTTTCCTTTTACTTTGTTTTGCCGCCATTTGAATACAGTGAAATACATTTGCCAGTTATAAGATAGAAAAATGGAAAATGTGTTAATACGGTGGCACCCACAACGCATACAGCCAGGATTACAATAGAATTACTGCTAGACCTCTTTCAACAACATCTCATTTCAAAAAATGATGATGCTGATTGACCAGCACGGTCGCCTGATTCTTGTATTGATTCCCACAGTTTCTGCTGCTTTTCCATACCTTTTTTCTTCTGTAGTTCAACGAAATATTTTGTGTATGCTGATGTATGTATGGCTATCGGCTATCATTTGATAATATTTATTTCATTTAAATGATAATTTTAAATTGAAGTGATTGTGGTCTATCAATTTTAATTTTACATTATATGTTGGTAGTATAAATTGAATTTTACTTTTAGTAGCTAATCATTATTTTTGTTACATTCAATAATGCAACACACAAATGCAACATACAATCTCACAAACATCGTTAAGTTTCATATGCTGCTTTTTACACAACTAATATGTATATGTATATGATTTTGTATATTATTTATGTAGATTTATCTGAGCGTTTATATCCCATTATGACATCCACAGCACAGTAATTAATTTATATATGTCAATATGTTGAGATTATCAAAGGATAGCATACATTTAAGGCAGCCTTGTGACAATAACGTATAGAGCAGAAACTGGCGACGGATCTCAAATTTTCGAGCATAAACAATCGTTTACACAGATTTTTTGTGATTACAATTTTTAAGTCATGAACGATACAGTCTCATTTTAGCAAAAGTTTATATCAAATGATCACTTTTATTTACAAATTGTTGCAGTTGAGGTGAATGTTCGAGTTCACTTTTTGGTATGATTCTACCAAAACTGATCGAACCAAAAACAATGCTCATGTTCATTAACTGTCCAGTAGGAACAGAGTACCGGTCAACTAAAGCCTTAAGTAACAAGTATGTACTTAGCAAGCGAAAGATATCAAGCTTTCACCAACATTTACTGTATTTTGAGCATTAAAGCTTTTAGTTCGAAAACAAGACAGTTTTATTTCAGCAAAAGAGGAAAACTAGAGGAGTTGTTTAAACGTGAACATTATCGAAATTAAAATTTTCAACAATTATGAAATATTGAATTCGCTTGAAACTTAACTTTACTTTTATTTTGAAATTATAAACATGTATATTGAGATTATAAATATATTGAATTTTATATTAGATATATAAATTAGCAATGGGCGGTAGTAATAGTGAAATAGTTCCGGCTCTGCAAATACACAATTGTGAATTGTTTTATGGCGATTAGCCAAATTAAACTAAGCTTTTGGTTTGATTGCGCCTTTTTGAATTTATAATGGGCATTAGCGTACGAAACCTCCAGAAGGACGAATCAACACCAGGAGCTTCAGTCCACCCCATTTATTTCCCCCAATAAACATTCATGTAAGTTAATCTAAGCACGAAAACCAAGTCAGCGTTTCAATCACTTAGAACATTCCTCACACACGTAAGTTTGTTATAACACTGGGCAAATCCCAGCCCTATAATTCATTTCATTATTAGGCTCTAGCAAATTGGTGATCTCCCATCATTTGTGCTTTAATTTTCATTTCCCTCGATTTCTTATTAAAAAAACCGAACGAATTTATTCAGGAGTGTTGTAATATACATGCTCACATATATGTATGTATACGTATGTAACAAATAATCTTAAAATTGAAAAATTTTACGGTTTTGTATAACAGTTTTTTTTTGATTTTAAGGACTTAAGCTTCTATGATTACTAATTTTAAAATCACAATAAACAGCAAAACAGGCTTATTCGAAACCATTTGTAAACAATACATTTATGTTAAAATATATACACCGGTATTCATAAAAAATAAAACATTGTTGAAACACAGTTTACGACACATTTTTCATATAAAATTTTTTCTAAAATGTATTTGAGCAACGTTTTATCTTTTATGAATACCGGTGATTATGTTTAATTCAGGTACGAAAATGAACCTTTTACAAAAATGTTTACTGTCTTTTTCAGCTGTCTATATGCCGACAGCGTTTCATTGGTGCTAATCAACTCATGAGTAGACTTGAAAAATTCTTAAAAGTTTGTTTGAAACTTAACTACTTACTCCATAATTCCCATGAACAAAATGAGAATCGGAAATGTTCAAACAAACCTTTAACACAGCAAACATTTCTTTTCGTTTTTGCAACTCTTTTACTTTTCTTTGCAATGTCGTTGGCATATAGACAGCTGAAAAAGACAGTAAACATTTTTGAAAAAGGTTCAGTTTTGGACCTGAATTAATACATTTCAATTGGCTTTTAAAACACATAAATAATTACGTTCATATGTCGTGTTTAAATATATTTTATACAAAAGGCTTTTTTTTCATTACAGAATTTTAATAAAACTTAAACGTATTTATATTTCAAAATTTGTAACAGGCTTTTAAATTAATTTTTATAAAATGCTGCTATTTTGGGTAATTTTGAAGTAACGAAAAAAAAAAAACTCAGCAAGGTACTACTCATCCAGATGCTAGTGAGCTGCTCGGCGCTCTTCGTCACCACCCTTTGGTTAGTTCATTAGGGGGCTGACAAAGAGCGTGGCAGCTCATAAACATCTGGATGTCCACTGTGCTAAATTTAAGTTCAGTATTAACCAAAATAGCAGCATTTTATAAAAACGAATTTAAAAGGCTGTTCAAATTTAGAAATATATACAAATTATTTACAAAATGTTCGAAAAAATAAAAATGATAAAAGCAAATTATAAGTAAAAAAATAAAACACCGGTCTCTAAAAAATTTCGGGATTTTAAGCTATTGGAAAACCAGTTTAAGGCGAATGTCGAATAGTTGAGAACTTTAGGAAAACTTCAACAAAAAACCTAAATTTACTACAACCTTTACTAAATAATATCAAACTAATTAAATGATTGTATCAATCCATATGTATGAATGCATACATATACATATATATTAGGGGCTGAAAAGTAAAGGACATAAGCGAACCCGTACATTGAAAAAACACAAACATGATCGATTTAGTATGCGCATATTTGTTTTCGATTACAAGCAATCCATTCAAAAGTCATTCAACGTGCAAGTTAAAGCGGTATATGAAGTGCATTTTCTTTTTGCTCCTTATTATTATTTGCTCTCAATTAGTGATCAACTAATTATCAATTTACTTTTAAGCCTAGTTCTTTTAATGTTTAAGAGCAGTCTTATGTCTGGCTTCGTTTGTTAAGCAATCCCCATCAAAGAGTAAAGCGAATAAAAATTATAATTATCATACACTGAATTATTAATAAACTGTACTATTAAAAACCGATTGAACAAAACTCATTTAAAAATAATAAAAGGAAAGTTAATTTGCATATTAATATTATTCATAAACAAGACGTTTAGCTTGTAAACAAATCAAATCAAGCATACTGCCTTTGGCGATCTTTGCATAGAGCAGAATTTTTCTTCTTCTTGTACACAACTCGAACGTGCACATAAATTCTGTAAGCTTGATTTGATCTTATCGAAGTTGTATCAAATGCGAATAAGACTGCTCGATCATACTTGTTGCAGCTCACTGGTATAGAGCAATTAACACAAACCTCCCATACAGCTTCTATTTTTTTGTCGGAACTGTTATGGTGGGCTGTATTTAAATTAATTAATTTATTTATTTTTTTTTCATTTAACCGTGCTAGGAAAAAATACTTGCAAATTATTATGCAGGCGATAACTTGTCAGCAAATTGTTGGTAACAGCTTTAACCCTAAATTTACTGATTTTCTTAAATAAAGGGTTATCCATTTTGCAGTTTCAAAAGTAAACGTAAATATAACACATATAAAATATTGTTTTGCAAGATATTTCTTTTTTATTATAAAGTTTAATCCTTGACATTATGTGTAAAATATTACATTGGTCGTTTCCACCACGCAAAGTGTTGCCAGCATTGATTTTTTTTGTGGTAATTTTCGACCATTTTGTGATAGATATTGGACGGTATCTCAGCCATAACTTGACGAATGTTGGTTTTTAAAGTGCCCAAGAGTTAAAAGTTTATCTGCATAAACACGTTTTAAAGGTTTAGCGGCAAAAAAAAAGAAGAACTTCTTCCTTGTTCGCACAAAAAAAAACTAATGTACCAAAAATTATTTTGTTAAGGCTTATATGCCTTATCTGATTGTAGCTTGTAGAAAATCTTTAAATTTTCATGATCACTTTTATTTTCTTTCTACTTCGTTTTATATTTGTTGCCCTAAACGGCATATAATTAATTCAAATTGCAACCCCAACACTTTTGAACACATGGCAAAAGCACATAAATCACCAACCATGCCTGGTCCTTGTTCTACAAAACGAAGTCGGAGTCTATGCGTTAATTGTTTTGCTTCACGAACATTAAAATCATAAATGGCATTTGTAGTTTTTAAATACAATTTTCTGGTTTTCATATAAAACAGCAATACCTGAAAACATGGACTTTGATGGAATCCGATTTTATTGCTTTGCTGGATTTGGTTTAATTAAAACTGTGGCATGTTGTCCTTTAATTTGTTCTGCTTTTTTAAATACTTTGTGCTTATAGGGATGTATGAGTATGTTTATAAAACACACAATTTGTTGAGAGTGAAAGTGTAGTTTTTTTTAACAAATGCAGCACGTATAGAAATTAAAATTTATAGGGCTTTGGTGTAGTTGTTAATTATTTTTTCCTTTATTTTTTTCTTTTTTGTTTGTTTTATTTTTTACAATATAATTTATTGTGTTGTTATTATTAAATAATGGTCAGTTGCATGTTGCACTATCAATTACCATTTATTTTTGTATATTTTTTCATTATTTCCGGTACGTTTTGAAATATATTTTTCTTTTTCTAATAAATTCTTTTTTTCTAATATATTTTCACTTTGCTGCTGCTTTCTACTTTTTAGCAAACTAGTAGATGTTGCTGCTTAACTAAAAGCACATATCATTTATTTTTATTATTTATTTATTTAATTTATCATTTGATTTTAATTTATTGCAAAGCAAAACAAAGAGGCAACTTAAGAAAAAAAAAATTTTTTTTTAAAAAGTTTAGTTAAATAAATTTAGCAAGAAATAAGCAAATAAATTGTCAAAATGTAAAAAAAAATCTGTAAGAATAACAATAACCAGAATATATATTTTTTTTTTGTTTAATGGAAGGCCAGCATTAACTTTAATGCTATAAATTAATTAATTTTTTTTTTTGGTTCGAACTTATTCTATTCAAAAACCAAGTCACTTGTTTAACAGTGTTATTGGTTTTTAAATTCCCTAAACTATTAAAAGTTTGTGCTGAAGGAAACAAAGTAATAAAAATGTTTATGATTAGGTAAAGAAAACGTCAACTGAAAAGCTTCTTTTCCATTACAGCCATAAGTTTTTTTTGGTTGAAAAAGGCAAGAGTTTTCAATGCTTTCAAGGCTAATTTTTCCATTTTAGTACCCAAATGCTTATCAAAAAGTGTGAAAGTCTTCTTCATTATTTTTCTGTGTGTTTTCTTTGTTAATTTGAAATAAATAACCTCGAGTAGGTCAACTGCTAGCAGAGCTGTTAAAAAAAAGACCTTCTCGTTAACCAAATTTACTCTTTTTCCTTTGTATTTCAAATATAATTACTGTAACCTCAACCTTTAACAGTTTTGGGAAGGGGTTTTTATTTCAAGTGTTCGTCTTTCTCCAGCAGTGTTCTCCAGTGTTCTGGCAGCTCCAACTGCCAATTTTTCAGCAATTTATTTTTATACTATAGAATTTTATTTATTATTCATAGCAGTTTGGCAAAATATTTGCAATTTTTCTGCGTTCTTTTTTTTTGCTTTCTTTTGAATTTGTTGTCCTATTTTTCAGTTTTGTCAGACCAATATAAAATAAAATATTTTGTTACATATTATACAATTGTTCACTACACACTAGTGGTTGAGTTATTGTATTTGAAATACTTGTTAAGTTGATTTCATTTCTGCATACCTCTTTATTGCGTCTTTTTTTCGATAGGACTGGTTTTTTGAACATAAAAAAAATCTTTTTTGAAATAGAAATAAAAAGTTAAAACTTTAAACTTAAGGAGTAGCCCATGCTAGGGGCACTCTAATGACTAATTCAGTCCAAAACTGCTCTAGTAAGCAAAAGTATGTATAGCAGATAGACTTGTCCGTGGATGGTTTTGTTTCTAAACTTGCCAGCATTTTACATTACTCAATCAATAACCGTATACAATGTTTCGCACTTCTATCCCAACTCCAATAGGGACTACAAAATTGAAATAAGAACCGTTCCAGAGACAACACGTCCAAGCAGGTGCCCAAGGCAAACAAAAAATAACACACACACACACACGCACAGCTTCACAGTAATAGTTCATGTCAATCACAGCATAATTGTAAATTGGAAAAATTCACTATACCAAATGTACGGTTCATTTGGTAGCACTCTGAGTACTCCCTCTTGTGTGGTTTCACCTTGCTGCCGAAATTTCCATTGTATGATAAAAGCAATTGTATACAAAGCAATCATATAAAAGAGTTGTTTTTTTTTCTTCCTTTTAACGCTTGTGTCTGTAGACACATATGAATTTTGTTTGGAATAGTGAAACAATGATAGTGAAACAATAAAATGAAAAAGCTTCAAATTAAAAACATTTTCTATTTCATTTCCTTGATTTACATTGTTTGACAGGAAATCAAACATTCTGTTTGAATTCAAACTATTAAAAAGTACTTTACCATTAGATCAAGTGCTTGGAGTCGCTTAAGGTACAGAAAAAGTATTTCAAAGGCCAGAGCAGTGATTGATTTTATGGCTGTAATTGAAATAAAGGGTAAGCTCAAAAACTTTTTTTTTGGTAGCTTCGGCTGTGTGGCATGTAGCGCCATTTTGTTGAAACCAAATGTTGCCAATATCCTTCTCTTCAATTTTTGTAAACAACAATTCATTGAACATGGCCCGTTAACGATCGCCATTGACTGTAACAGTCACTTCTTGCTCATTTTCGAAGAAAATTGGCCCAGTTAAGCCTCTGGCCCAAAATCCGCACCAAACAGTGACTCGTTTTGGGTGCGTCGTCTTTTCTATGTATGCGTGCGGGATTTCTGTGCCCCAAATGCGACAATTTTGCTAGTTTGCATTTCCGCCAAGATCAAAATGAGCTTCATCTGAAAAGATGATTATTTTTTTTTTGGCAAAATCGGCATCTTTTGTAAGTCAATTGCAGGACCACTTAGCCGAGCATATTCGTTCAGCGGAAGGATAAAACTAATTATTTGTCAAATCATATAAGAGCTAAGAGTTACCATTCTCGAAATAAGCACTAGTTAAAAAAAAAGTTAGATGGCGGACCCATTAGAAGGTGGTGTTGCTTCTTCGATATGTGATGCATTGGCTTGAGGTTTAGTAATTAAGAAAACTTGTCTTCCTTAAGAAGTTAAATTGCAAACATGCATCTCTCCCGCTTAAATAAAAACCATAATTTCCAACACTATTTGATACAAAGGAAAAAGCTGAAACGACAACCTCTAGTATTTACTGAAAAGTAAAATTAATTGTAAACAAGTTTTAAATAAACGTGCATGTAAAAATCTGTATACAAAAAGAGAGCAGAATTTAACAAAATTTGAATAAAAACAGTCGATTGTGCACTAACTCACAATTATGGCGGGAGTACTATTTAATTCCAGTGTATTTCTTTGCAATAAATCTATAGAAGTTCCTCGCAGTTTTACCCTTATGCATGCGTGTGCATGTTCCTATTTTTTTTTTATTCATGCGAATGTGTTAATCTTTTTGCTCTTACCCATAAAAAAAAAACTTTTTTCAAATCATATTGCGATTTGCACAGGCACCAGGCAAAAACTTTGCCATAAAATAAAATAATTCTCAACACAATTGACTACAGATTAAGTGGGATGGTTACCTTATGGGAGTGACAGACAGATAGACACACACACACACTCACATTCACAGCTTTCTCTACTAAATAATGCCACAAGAATTGACATACTTTACGAACAATAAACTCTTCCCTGGTGCAAGTTATTTTCTACAAAGTAGAGAAAAACAAAACCAATAAATCTGCACAAATTGATGGTAAAACTTAAAGTTCAGTGCAAATTTTATTTTTATTCTGGATCAAAGTTCTTGCTAGAGGTCAGCAAAGAGAGAGAAAAAAGTTGAGAAAATAGTTTTTCTAAGCCCCTATTTCTTGAATAACTTTTTGCGGGTTGTGGCAATATATTCAAATACTCTTTTCTATTTTGCCCCACATAAAATATAAATATAGCAAACTGCATGTTCTTAACAGTTTCCGTTTTCCGTTGAAAAGTGAACAAAAACGTATTTTTAAGATTTTTTAAAGTGAATTTTTTTTTCATATACTTTATGCCTTGTAATTCTTGCTGGTTTATAATTTAGTTTTTGTGAAATTGGAATTAATAATATCTATTATACTCCTGGCGCAGACGGTCAGAAGGAGTTTTTTGTTTGAGCCCAGCTGCCAGTAAACTAATTTGTATGTCACGCTCTATAAAATTAAATTGAAAATTTATCGTTAAGTTTATTGGCATTTGCTCCCTTAATCAAAATAAATATGCATAATTATGAACTCGTTTTGAGAATTAAAAAGCTTATTAGTTTTTGTGTTGTTCTTTTTGGAATTTTATGGCTGATTTTAGTTTGTTAAAAATTATGACTTGAATTTATTTGAAAAGTTTTTTTTCAGCAATTCTTTGCAATTAAAAATCATTCTCGTTTTTTCCCAACTTTTTCTTAGAAACTTAATCTTTTATTTATGAACCCACTTCTCATTTAATTTGGCTTTCTGTTGACTGCATAAAACGTTAAAGTTTGTGGTCTCTAGTCCTTTGCTTTTTTGCCTTTCTATCAGTTTGATTTTGTCGTTCTTTTTTTTCCTTTAAGGACATTGAAGAACATTTTCCTTGTTTAGAGCTTGTGGCAAATACATTTAATATTTCTGATCGAAAATCAATACGAAAATAACCTAAAATTGACTTTAACACACAGAGTTAAGTGTGATGCACAAAATTACAGGCACGCACACATACATAAATAAGATATGACGTCATAATAGCAAATAAACTGTATATAAACATCCTAAACAATACTTTTGCCAGCCAAACAGACAAAATATGTATGTATTAGTTATTATGGCCAAACTGAGAAAAAATGCATGCAATCTAATCTGAATTATATTTTAGTGAATAGAGATAGATTGTACATATTGAATTTGATGCAGCTAGAAGACGGACGTTTTATACACGCATTTAATAAAATTTATATTTGATATAAAGTAGGCATATTTATTGTAGGTAGAAATATATATTCAAAACTAAAAAAAAATTCTAGAACATTTAGAAAAATTTACAGTCAACCAAGTCCTGTTTCTCATAATTCTTTAACTGAAGCACACATACAGAGGGGCCCATACATAGAAGCGATATACAAAAGCCTGATATTTTAAGCTCTACCAAAAATATCACATTTAAATATAAATCAGTTTCCCTAAAACCAGGATTTATTAAATGACATTTTATTAAATAATAAGTAAACAAAAATCAGGAAAAATTTTTTAACAAAAATAAAAATTAAGTACTTCGTAATGCACATAGCGGCGTTAAGCCGTTGTGACTTGTTTTCGTTATGCAAAAAAAAAAAAAGAAAACGTTAAGTTGGGTAGGCAAAAAGCTATTTCAGAGCAGCTACACTGCTCAACAGTAGCCGTCCTCGAACTCAGAGGGTCATGTTTCTAAAGCGACTCTCCATGTCACTCTGCCACTTTAAATATTTAAATGTCACAAGCCTTTAAATATTTTCTATCTAAATTTATATGAAAATACATCAATTATTATGTTTTTTTTCTATTTTTATTAAATTTCGGGCACTGACGATAGTTTTGGTGGCTTTAAAACAGCTAGCTGTCCCCCAGCCAAAGATCTTGGGTATTTTATTTATTACATTTAAGTAACATTAATGACAACAATTTGGTAACGAATAACAACTATAGAAGAAAAACAATTCAATAACAAAAATTCTTTAGATATGAACTTAATTATTTATTTGCTTTAAGAGCCAATTGAAATGTATCAACTAATTAATTTTAAGAATTTTTCAAGTCTACTGATGAGTTGATTAGCACCAACGAAATGTCGTCGGCATATAGACAGCTGAAGAATACAGCAAATAGTTTTTGAAAAGGTTCATTTTTGGACCTGAATTATTAAAAATTCTTTAGTATAAATAAAATATATGGAAACAAATAGTACTTAATTTTATTCTAGCATTAGCGAAGAGAATAGCAAAATACAGAAAAAAAAATCAAAATAAAATTTAATATTATAAATGTAAGTTATAAGCTAGCTAAAACCAATTTTAAAAAAAATTTTAATTTTGAAATTTTAAAAAAATTAAAATTAATTAAAATTTTGAAAAAAAAATTAAATTTGTAATCTTTGCGGTGATGGTTTCCTACCCTCATAACTACACCATTTACATGGACATCAACTTTATTAGACTCCTAAGACTAGCAAGGAAAAGCAAAACAGGAACGGTAATCAGTACCGGACTGGCTGTACTGGGCAACTCCTTTCAACTCGTTGGAATTTGCATAAATGTTAAAAGTTTGTATGAGCAGAGAATCGAAATGAAAAAAAATTTAAAGCTTAAGACTAGGAAACTAGATGAAGCTCTTTGCTCTGTATGAACACTAAGACAACTATAAAATATAATTGACAAAAGTATCTTCAACTTTGAATGTCTCGATAAATGACGTGGTAAAGTACATTTTTATAAGTCCCTGAGGTCGCATTCGATTTCTACCAAAGGCTGTGGGTATCTCTGCCAACAAGCCACTGAAACTCACAAACTCTGAGGCACCAAAGTTGACTATTGTGAACGGGAAATTGGTAATATCTAAGAAAAACAAAACTCACACACTATTAGACACCAAAGTTTACTATTATGAACGGGAAATTAGTAATCTCTAAGAAGAACAACTCTCAGCATTTGGCAAATATTATTGATGCTGCTTAATTTTAAGTATTTAATTAATTTTTTCAAATTTTCTAACTTGAGTTCTTATAATTCTTTTTTTTTCACATATAATATTTATTTACTATCTCTTTTTATTTATTTTCTCTAAATAAAAATAAATAAATAAAAGCTGAACGAAAAATGTATTGTGCTTATTTAAACGGGTTTTTTTTTGTGCTCAAAATTGTCCGCCCTAGTGATGTTAGTTAAATATCACTCATACGCTCGTATTCCAATAGAAACTATTGCATACTTATTGCAACAATAAGTTGAAGTGCCCTGTGCGTATGAGTGATGAGTTTTACCGACAGCCAAAAGCAAGCTTAGTGACTGAAACAAATAGTACAAGTTATGTATAAACAGTTATTTCCTATTTCGGTATTGGCAGCGGTATTTTTGTCTTTGCAGTAGCTCTATTACCTGTACCTGACGTTATTGAATCTCACTGCGAGTAGATGGCGAATTAGACAACTGCTTGGTCGAGCACAAGATTTTTAATGTATATTAATTCAAATGTTCCATAAAAATTTTCTGCGTAAATACTTTAAGCAGATTTAATTACTGAGAGGAGATACAGGTTGCGGATTTTCAAAATTTTAAACGAAAAACTAAGATAAAATTTAGCTTAAAATATAAAAAAAGCAATGATACGGATTAAGCTTTCTAAATATTAATCACTTTTCCAGACACAGCTTATTACGGATGTGACAGCTTTCTCTATTATTTTTTAAATAGAAGGATTAAGAAACATTAGCTTTTTGTCTGCCTGTCCTGTAAATTTTTGTTTTACTTTGGAAAGCACCAAGCGTTAAAAGAACTAATTAATTTTGAATACGATGTAACTTGTGGTAGCAACCAGTGGTAGCGAGATTGAGTGAAGTGTATGGGGAATTTGTACCAAAGAACTACTTTTTATTATTCGTGCTGCTTGTAAGTTTATAAATTCTCGATGTTACGAGAATTTATAAATAAGGGTTAATGAAATGAGAAATTTAGAACATTGGTATTTGAATTATACAAGTTTATTATAAAAACATATGTTCACCATTGGCCAGTAGAATTGATAGTGCCTCTGCAGTTTTTTTTAAGTGATCTTATTACACGATATATTACTCCATTTTGGAGATTTTAAGTGACTACATATCGTCAACGAAAAGCATAATTCACAATATGCAGTTACATTCTTGCAATTACAGAATGCTAAAAATTATTTTAAGTTTAAATTGACTGTTAGCATGTACATTTTTTAAGATGCATAAATAAATTCAAATATGTAGAGTGTATCTTCAAGTTGTATAATATGAAAAAAAGTACTTAAGGTTAAAGGTAAAATATCTTTGATGTCTTCTTTGTCTAATATAATCAATATCAATCACAAGGATAATATAGAAAAAACTTGAGCCCAATAAACTTAAGGCCATATTCATAATAATTATTGTAAGTTTATTAAGCTCTTATTTGACGTATTTCTACGCAATATGTGTCAAATAAACGTTTGCTAAACCTTCAATAGTTTTTATGAATATGGGTGATAATACAGAAATAATTATAGAAAGAAAAAGTTCAAATAATAAAAAATTAATTAATTTTGATATATTAAAAAAAATATTTTCGGAGAGTCCAAATTCTTAATTTTTTTTTTTTTTTTTTTGGTGAAGTTTTGTATCGCATTAAGGATATAAAAACACACTTAAGACACATAAGATATCAAAGTGAAATCTTTATTGGTTTACATTTGATTGAATCGACGAGCTGAATTACAGGCCTCTAATACTAAGAAGTCGAATAAACGGCCAGCTGCTACAAATATATTCTGGAATATTTTAAGCATATCGACTCCGTATAATTCCTCCTTGAGGACGCTTCTTTACAGAAAAACAAGATAAGTTATCACCGCAAGTCTGCAAAACTTTTTTCCTGATATCAAAATTTATCAAGAAATCGATGGCTTAATATCAATATAATATTAACCCCCGATTTTTGACTTGGAATTTAAATACAAAATTAGTAAATTTTCCTTAAAATTTAAGTTGGATTTAAAATAGCTTTTGGGTTTTGCAGTCTTAAGTTACTTTTGATAATTAATTGTAATAAAAGTACGGCAGCACAATGTAAGTGTTAAAAAAATTATCGATAACTCAATAAAAAACAACTGTTTAAACAAATTTGGAAGCAAGTGAAATTGTGAAAAGTTTAGAAAATAATAAATTGTTTTGTAAAAATCATTAAAAGTGAGTAGCAAAAGTGATAAAAGGGCTCCCCAATTTCACTGCCACAGAAGTTGATTACCTTCTGGAAATAATAAAAAAAAACAAATTATGAAACAAACAAAAAAACATGTGCAATTTTCTTAATTTGCAGAACAAAACCAAACTGTCAAAATCATATGGCAGTACGAAAAACTTAAATCGATTTTAAATGGGCACGGCAGGCCGTTTAAGTTTGATTTAAATAGCAACTGTATGACTCAATTTTGTATTTAAATCAAATTTAAATTGAAATGGCATTTAAAATCCCAGTCAAAAATTGCGGGTAAGTCGTTCATTTGAATATGCCTACGTAACCTCGTTA
The DNA here is from genome assembly GCA_963662145.1 of Sturmia bella. NCBI lineage: Eukaryota > Metazoa > Arthropoda > Insecta > Diptera > Tachinidae > Sturmia > Sturmia bella. The sequence continues at coordinate 18,439,134 of OY759170.1, forward strand.
GTTTCTTAAAGTCAGGTCTTAGTTTTTTCTTTGTCCTGTCAAAATTTAGTACAAAAATGCGGTGACACAGCATCGACAAAACTTCGCTCATACAAATCGACCCAGCTTATTGCTTGTTTATTTAATTTACGCTTTTTCTTCTTTAACGCAACTGCATTTTGAATTCTTGTTTGCCCTAATTCGCATGCAAACTTAACTGTAGAAGAATAAAAAAATGTTTTGTTTTACTAGAACTCCACTCTTTTTAAAGCATAGTTTCAACCTCTCGTGTGTACTGAGAGGTGCTGGCTTCTATGTAGTTCATGCACTACTCGAGTGCAGATTATTTGGAATTTTTTTCCAACAAAAGATCTTTTGTTGGTTTAGATTCCTCTTAACAGAATTCACTTATACTTTAACTTGAAATCAATTTCTTTTAATTTATGCAATGGTTTTGTTTTTTGTTTTATATGAAGAGCAAACTGTATTGAACGATTACATGCACACATTTAAACACTCGCATGCACACACTGCCACTCACACTTCAGAGTCCCATGAGGAAAATTCAGACATAACAAAGTATGGAAGTTAAAAGGAAAATAAGAAATAAATAGCTTAAAAGAAAGTAAAGTGAAACTGGAATTAATGGGGAAAGACTTTTAGCTCGCATCTGTGGCATTGTGTGTAATAATAAAGAAGACACACACAAAAAAAAAAATACCATAAAATACCAACACAGGACTAAACAAGCAAAAAAAAAGTAGAATACAAAAAGGATTTAAAGCTGAAATTATGCCACAATGCTGCCTTACATTTTGACATATGTATGTATACTACCATATCAAGTATGGCTAGTATAAATGTATCTGCTTCACTTAAGTATGTGTGAATGAATGAGTGGTAATTTTTAAGTGTAAATGAATTGAGTTGGTTATATTTTTTGTGCAATTGTGTTCTGGCAGCTGTTTTACAATGTTTTAACATTGTGAACTCTATAAGATGTTTAAGGTGAACAAACACACACACACACACACACACAAAGGCATTAACACACTTAGTAGTTTGCATAAAAGCTGGCTAAAGATTTCATGAAACATTCATGTTGGCAATGAGAGTGCATGTTGTGTTTGCCAGAGCAAATTGCTGGCAGTGAAATTGTGCTTGAGGCAGGTAAGTTCATAAAAATTAAGCAGCCGGTTGCGAAATTACACCCCAAAGTACACCAAACATTAATCACATACACACCAGCAATTTTGGCTTTCAAAATCGTCAAATGAAAATCGTCAGATAAAATTGGCAGAAAAGGCCTACGTGCAAAGTGACTGATAATATTTTGTTTGTTAGACACTATCTTGTTGAATACGAGAGTCTACTTAAATAGCACTTGGCAAGCAGTTGATAAAACTTCATCTTCTAAATCATTTTAGAAACTTATGTACTGTCATCACATCAGAGGTGTATACTAAGATGAGAGTTGGCAACAGCCATATCGTAAATTGCGAGAGTTGACATTTTTATAAGTGACTTTTCAACAGGAATGCCGTATAAAAGTACAGCGACAGGGACAGCTGTCAAAGCCATATTTCTTGCTACTCTTTTGTCATTTCTCTTCAGTAAGGTTTGCCATTTGATGATGGAGAGATATACGAGCCAACAAGGAGGCGAAATAATTAAAATTTATTACTGAAATTCAGAGTCAGTGGCCTGAACGTTAAGAGCGCTACGGCCAATTTATGGATGAGTGTCATTTCTGCCTGAATGGCTTCATCAATAATTATAATATGTATTATGGGTCAGGCAGCAATCCACATGATGACTCCATCAGTGACCATTACATCCCGAAAAAAATACGGTACTTGAGCCGTACTTCTTCCGTGATGATTATGACCGGCACGCTACTGTAAATGAAAGTCGCCACCGCACAATTATAACCAAATATTTTTAGTCCCAATTGGACTATGTGGACTTGAAGGACATGTGCTTCCAACACGACGGCGGTACAAGCCACACCGCGAATGTCACAATCAATTTGTGGAAAACCCAGATTAGAGAACGTGTTATGGTATATAATGGGCCAGCCAATTGGCCACTTTGTTCGTGTGACTTGACGCCTTTAGACTATTTCCTGTGGGGCCACGTCAAATATATGCTCTATGCCAACAAGCCAATGATGATTGATGAACTTCTTACGAGTATCGAACCTGCAATTGCAGCAGTATTGCCCAATTTATGCTTGAAACCCCTTGCAAATTGGGTTCGACATCTGAACTTTTGCAAGCCTGCCCATAATAGACATGCAAAAGAAATCGAGTTCCATGCATGATGCATCAAACTTGCTTTTACAGGAATAATACATTACATTGGTAACCAAAACCTTTTTTGTTTTATTTAAGTTTGGTAGCGCTCTTACTGAAAACCGCTTTACAATACTTTACTTTTCAAAATCACTGCAGTCGGTGCTTTGCATGCTCTTGTGTTCAGTGCAGTACAGAAACTATTAGCTGCAATGGCAAAAGAATGAAATAGGGAACATAAAACTAATAAGAAACTATGAAAGAAATAGGAAAAACCAAACTCAAGATTTTTCACAAATTTTAACTCTATGGTCAAGCTATATAATCTTTATAAATGCTGATATATATAAGAGAAAGACTGGTTTGTGATAAAACGGGCAAGATGAGCAGTTTGTTTAACCTTAAACTGGGCTATTGTTAATAAAAGTATTTGTTTTTTTATTCATTATTATGATAACACAATTTTTAAGGAAATTTGACAAATGTAACTTAAATCGGAAGTTTAAAAAAGAAAAGAAATGCAGTCAGGGGACCCCCGTTGGGAATGAAGTTCCTTACGTTTTGTCTTCATCTTCGAATGTAATACAAGGTGAAATCTGTATGTTTTATTTTGTGTTGTTTTTGAAATTTTTAAATTTTTATATGCTTCTTAAAATATTTAAAACGTTTTATTTTTCTACTTTTGGCACATGTAGTATTTTTTTGTCAATCTGCTACAAAACGAAGAACATTTTTCAATACTGCTGTTTTTTGTTGTGACATACTTTACTTTAGCAACATCTATCTACTGATAGTGTCCGTTTTCCCAACTAATTAATATTTATTGGTATGTGTCTCCGCTGACAGCAGCCGAGACACCTACACAATTGTTTGTCGACAGATACGCCAATACATATAAACAGCTGACACGCTTTCGTGACGATTTCTACTAGTTTGCACTACCAGCAAGCCGCGTTAAGGAATTTCGTTCCAAAAGAAAAAAAAAAAATTTAAATAAAAAATAAGAAAACATGTCCTGAAGCTGTCGACAAACATTAACAACGAAACGTTGAAAGAAACTAACAATGAAATAAAATTGTTGTATTTGCCACTTTAGCATAAAATGTGATAAGACTAAGAAATCAATCTTTTTAAGGGCACTTCAGACTATTATACAAGTATAAATACTTTTATTGAGTTTTGTGAGATGAAAGTATAATTAGATTTCTTGCGACTGTCAAAAAGTTTAACGTAAATTACATTTTACATTCACACCATCACACTTCAAATAAAATAAAAAATTTGAGTGGAAAAGAAAACAGCTGTTGCATATGTATGTACGTACATACGTTATTCATACATACGTTTAATCACAGAATAAATGTGCCAACATAAAACTTTACACGGCGGCAGAAGAGCAATTTCATGTTGGCGGTGGACGTGCCGGCGCTATTTTTTAGCCATTTTCCAGCAGCTAAAATAATAGTTATGTAAAACAGCACCAAATTGAATAACACAAAAATATTTTATCTTCTAAATACAGCTAGAGTAAAATACATTTGTATACGGTAACCATTCCCCCCGGGGGCACAAAATGCATCTTGCTGATCGTAACCAGCTTGGTGTCGTGTCAACGGGGTAGAAGGGGTGCAGGATACCTCGGCTGGCTTGGTGGCGACTCCTGAGGGACTTGCTGAAACCCCTCACCGAGGGGCAATTCGGCAGTACGGGGACCGGAGCCCCGGGATGACTCTTCGGAGTCATCTCGCCGGTCATAGGTTGAGGAGCCTTCCTTGGCTGAAACGTACTGGCTGTGGTTGCTACCATAAGTTCGCATGGAAGGGAACGTTGGTAGCTATACTGATCATAGACCCTCGGGTCTATGTTCGGTCGCCCAAATGGGCCCGTAGTGCTGTTGCTAAGCAACAGACGCTGCTTTGTAAGGAACCAGATTGGCGGGAGCATTAGCGTTGGTTCAAGGACTGATGATCTTAGGAACTTCGGGCTACCACGGTAGTCGTGTATCCTTAGCCGTCTGGGGAATTGCAATGCAGCAGAGGTTAGATAGCTCAACTCCTGAGCAAGGGGTTTTGTTATGGCCAAGTAACGTAGCAAATAAATTGCCACCCGAGCGGTTGTTCCGGCTGCTCGGGGGCGGTGGTGTAACGTCTTGATTGCACCACGTGGTTTGACCACCGTGAGGTTGGGCCCTAGTGGCAGGTACTCACGTAAATCATTCCACATCTGTATACGGTAACCAAATTCCAAATTTCGAACCCTTGTATAACAAAATCAAATACCATCAGTAACGGCACGCCGTCGGCTGTCAAAACAACTGGCTAGTAAATTTTTCAACAGCTGCTTGTGTCAAAAAAAAAAAACAACTCTGATGGAATGACATGTATTATCGTTTAGAAAATTTTCAAAAAACGTTGAAGTCTTATGGGATGTAAATTTTTTATCGTATTATTTCTCGTTTTCATAACACATTGCATTCACACCATCACACTTGCACGTATCATTTGCATTTTTGGCAGGTATTAATACACAGTATAATAGTCTGAATTGCCCTTTAATAATATAAAATTATTTAAGTTACAACAATTTTGGCAAAAATTTGAAGTTTTAATAAAATCTTATTTAAAAGGGGCTTCCAGAGACCCCACAGTTCATGTATTTGTTGTTTGAAAAGAAATTACAAAACAGCTTTCTAAAATGTTTAATTATTTTGACATAATAATTTACTCTGTGTTTTGTGCTTTGAATTTTATTACTTTTTGTACACAATTTCCTGCTTTGTAGCTATTTTGTAAGCTGAAAAAAAAATTCATTCTAAAACAAAACACGAAAATAAAGTAAATGAGGAAGAAAAAACAGAATTAATGAATAACGTCAATTAGTTTCCCTCAAACAGCTCAAAATGTCACAAAAATCCATTATTTTTTTCCATTATGTACTTGTTCATAAGCCAAAAACTCATTCATTATGTGGAAAAAAAATGAAAAATATTGAAGAAGAGCAGCTGTCAACGTCAAATTTAAAATAAATATTTGAAGAAAAAAAAAACAAGAAAATACACTAAATCTAAACTCTCAATGTTTTAAGAAAAATTAACACAAAACTCTACGCAACTACATGTGTATTTAATGTTCAAATGCCTTATTCACAAAAAAAAACACTAAATTTATATAGTGTACTTTACCCGACAAATGATTATCGAAAGCTTTATAGACTTTTACAATAAAAATTTCTTCGAAAACCAATTGCAAATATTGTTTCTTTTACAGCCTTATTATATATTCCGAGTACGAACATCACTCGTAATGGAAACTCTCAGTCATGAATTCGTACAAAATGTTGTTGTTAATTCTCAAGGGTTAGTGTTGCCAACTTCTTGAGCTAAGTTCGATCGAATTAGTGCAACCAACTTTTTTAAATGCCCCACAGATGTTTTTTGTTTACATTCTAAGGAGTGTTAAAAATATTTTTCCAATAATAAAAACGAAAAGCAACGAATTCGATTGCTACGACTGTAGCAGTCGTAGTAGTCAGGGACGGAAAAGGAATCTTAAAAATTTCTGCACTTTAAATATAAGTGAAATCTTGTTGTACAGAAAATGGAAATAAATTAATAAAATAAAAATAAATAACATAAAAATTGTTGGCGAATAGAGCGCAAACACTTGAGGGATAGTTGGAATTAATTCGATTTGAATTACAAGGTGTAAGTTGTTAAAACAAACTAGCAATTATGAAAATATATGTGCATATGTAATTATCAGTTTGGTTTCATTAAAAATTTCCAGCTGAGCAAATCTGCACAATTCACAAAGTTTTAGCAGAATGCGGTGGCTATCAGCATGGTGTTGGAAAAGGTAAGGATGCTGCAATGGCTTTTTTGTACCACTTTTTCGTACACACATTTAATTCCATATATAAAAGCTGTTATTTTCTTTTTTGTTTCTTTATATGGTTAATTATTTTCCAAGCAATGTATCAGCTGTTGCAAATGTTGTATATGTAGCGATTTTTTCAACACATAAAATTAGCAGTTAGTTTGTGTTACTATGTTGTGTCAAATCCTGGCAAAACCAATAATTATTTTAAAATATACAATTTAATTTCACTATCCAACAGCCAAAAAGGAACCATGTATCACCACTGTATTTTTTTTTTGATGTCGTATGCCCATCTAAGTACAAAAATCATAAAAATTTCACATTTTATTTATCAGGTTTTTTTAGATTTTTTTGTGTTCTAAAATATGAGATTTTCGTAAAGGGTGATCCAGATCTATAGCCATTACTTAAAAGCAACGTGTCTGATTTTATCACGTAATACATCAAATTATTATAAATCATACCAGCTTTAAGTTTTGCAAAAATTTTTTTATCGTTAATAACTTTAGAGTTATTAGGAAAAAATGTAAAAAAAAAAAAAATATTTTTTTTTTGAAAAATTGCAAAATTTTTGATTTTGGAAAATTTGTAAAAAATATAAATTTACAAATATTTTCCAATTTTTTTCTTTATTCAGATAGCTGCATATAATAGCAACAAAATAAAGTGGTCATTTACTAGAATCTGTGTGTTACGGTTTATTTTATTCGCGAAAAATATCCATTTTGGCCCTAAAAAATCACTTTTTTGCTGTCATTGTCCAAAACTGCAGCAATTTCTAATCTCAGTAGCATGCAATAGATACATATAAAGAAATAATCAAATAGTTATGTTTGTCATAAGCTACAATAGCAAGTATTCTTGGCATTTTCGCACCCTTTTGTTGCCTGCTACTTGCATGCTCCTGCAGGTAGCAGCAGGAGTATGCAGGTTAAAAGTTTGCTGTTAAACGTTTTGCTATGTAAACATTAAATGACTAACACACACATTACATGAAATTATTAATAAAAATTGTTATAATACTATAAAATCGTGTTGGAAATTAAAAATCCGTCAATTTGAGTCCAAATTTGTTGGACGAATTTTAAGGCTTCTTAAAGTTATCGTATAAAACGTATTTAATTATTCCATTCGAAATTAATTAGACATGTATACAGGCCATGCCAAAGAAAAAACCAAAAGAATGCCGTTAGCACCAGCGTTGCCGCTGCTGAGTATTTTTTTTAGTTGTCGTGGTTCTAGTTTAAGAATTGAGTTGTTTTATTGTTTACTTTTCGAACAGTAGCCAAAATGGAAAATATATAGAAAAGATTATTTTTAACGTATTCGATTACTATCACGATACCACGACGGTGGTAACCGAATTTAAAATTTATTTTTATTTTTGATTTTTGCCTATTAACTTGCTTTAGAATTTTATATATTCGAAAAATATTGAACTAGAAAAATAGAATATTATAATAATTAATTAGGTATGATTACTAAATGGGAGAATAAGATTTGCGAAATAAATTGATTTAAGAATGAATTGCTAATTCGTCGACACTTTGATTTCCTAAGTTACTGGTAGAACAGGTAATCTATTTTGAAATCACGTATGATTGCTTTTCCAGAACTTTATGTGGTCATGGTCGGGGGGGTCGCTTTAGTTGTGTCTACAACAATCGCAACTTACTAATTATTTTTCCTTGCTTACATCCCGTTTAATTATATAGAATGTCATCATTTATTATATAGAATGTCATCAAATTAGAGCATGCCTATTAAAGTTATATCTACTGTAGATTTTGAATTACTTTATTATATGATTAAAAATCAAATTATCACGTTTTTAAATACTTTGTAATTGTTTTACTTTTATATATGTATGTATATCATGCTTTATAATGTTAAATATGTACTTGAATTATTTACATGTTAATTGTAAATATTATTCATCTGTCTGTAAGGATGTCCTATCCATAGACAAGAAAATAAATAAAATAAAAAATCGGCTGGAGTGCGCAAAGAATCCAGCCACTAACCGACGAGAAGATGCCGGAAACGAACGTATCCCAGTGCTACTCATATTCCGTAAAAATAGTTTAAAATATGACCCCATACATGCTACAGTAAGAATATAATTTTTGGCGCCCAACGTGGGGCGCTTCTCGACGTTATTGCCAAACATTTTAACAATCGCTTGGCTTAGGGGCATGCAATAGGTACCTGTGTATATCTTCATGAATAATCAAATCATTCTGTTACTATTTGTATAATTATTTGATTATTTTTTGAATCTATATCTAGTGCATGCTACTGAGATGAGAGCAACTGCTTTAGTGACAATGACAATGCTGTCATTGCCCAAAGTTTTTTTTCTTTTTTTTTTGTAAAAAATGGGTATTTTTGCTTTTTCTGGAATAAAATAAACACTAACATACAAATTTTAATAAACGAGCTATCATTTCATTGCTATTGCATGCAGCTATATGAATAAATAAAAAGCTGTGAAAATATTTGCAAATTTATATTTTCTAGAAATTTTCCAAAATTAAAAATTTTTCAATTTTCCAACAAAAAAATTATTATTTTTCTATACTTTTCCTAATAACTCTAAAATTATTAACGATACCAAACAATAATTATGGCAAAACTTAAAGCGGGCACAGTTTATAAGTTTTTGATGTACCATATGATAAAATCGAACACGCCGTTTTTATGTTATAACTAGAGGTCTGGATCAACCTTTACAAAAATCTCATATTTTAGAAATAAAAATTATAAAAAAAAACGGATCCATAAAATTGAAAATTTATAGGCAAAGCACAACCAAAAAATATTGTATTCCACCATGGTCAGTAAATTTTTTTCCATCTCTTGTGTAGTGTTATTAAAGAAATATAATTTCATAACTACTTAAATATAATTTTCATTCAATTTAAAAATTTATTTTAACTTTGTTTTTATTTTCAACTACTTTTCATATTCTGCCGACAGCAAGTAGAGTTTGTATAAATTTTTGATTAAAAAAAACGCCAAAAGTACGTTTCATTCGAAATTCATAATACCAATCTTCCGAATTTTAGTTTTTCCGAAACGCCTTCATTTTACCATGGACTATAGAAAATTTTGTCAAAAATGTCAACTTCCTCAGAATCTATCGATTGGTGGTGTCGTTAGAAAGGAATTGTAGTTCCCTCTACATACCAAAATATAAATTCTTTTAAATATTTCACTTCTCTTGGTCTTGCTGTCTTCTGAAGCTAATCTTTGATTTCAAAAACCATACTACACTTCATTTGGAAACTTTGCCCTTTGAACTCCTGCTGAAATGCCGCACAAAAAGGCCTCAACATTTTCAATAATTCCAAAAAAAAAACGCAAATATTTGTCATGTCATGATTGGAAAAGTTTTTAGAAATTAATCAGTTGTGTGACAGAAATCAATATAACCATTTACAAATAATCACATTTCATCAATAATTAATTGCTCTAGCACTTGTTACAATGCGGTGAGCCATTCAAAAAACAATCAGCCTAAAATGTTTCCTCACACCTTTTGAAATCAAATTTTGTGTGAATGCTTGTTTTAAGTGATATACTTGAGTGGTTTTCTGGTCTAATGAAATTCCAAATTAGTAATCAAATTTGAAAGCTAAGGTTTTTTTTTGCAATTTTTAATATATTTTATATGATTAAACATCTCAGGATTATAAGTCTCTTATTTCATCGATCTTTATGAAAAATTTGTCATACAAAAGTTTGTTTAGTCTTAATCATTTATTATGATTAACTTCCCTAATACTTAAAAAACTTAAACTTTTGTAAAAATCATGTGATAACAATGAGTAATTAGTTACAATTAAGAAATTTTAAAGTCTTCATTAAAGTGGCCAATTGAGCAAAAACGTGAAATTTTTATAAATTCATTTTTATTAAACTTTCTGTTATTCATGTATCTTGATTGTGCATGTGTGTGTGTGCATGTTTAAATGAAAATGGAAACCAACAAATGTTCAACATTACTGTTTGTGTTACTTCTTTGTTACTTTTTCCTCTTTTTGATTTTGTTTATTTTAGTTGCTGTTTCAGTTTTACTACGAAGGATTTTTTTAGGGAAAATTTCAGAACACACGCACTCGCTTTTACAAGGTAGATACAATTTTCTGTTTCGTGAGCAGTTATTGTTTTTTTCCTACTTGTTTTGCTTTTATAATTGTAGGGCTTGTTGTTGTAGCTGTCATTGTTTTGGTAACTTTTATTTTTGTTGTCTTTTTTATTGTTATTTATTTGCTGGTATATGTGCTTTCTGTCTTTTTATTATTGTAGTGGCAAAGTTGAGTAGGGACGAAACAGGCAAAGAGGAATGACAGTTCAACTTTCAACATGAATTCGCAAAGGCAGCAACAACAAACACAAGAAAATCAAACTCAAAAATTTAAATTTAGAGAGAAATTAAAGGAAAGTGATTTGACGAAAGCAAATTCAAAAAGAATTTAAACACTTTTTAATTATGTTAATTTAGCAAAATGTGTTATATTTATTTCAACTTATTAAATATACCAACTTTCTTGTGAACGATTTAATTCGAATTTGGCTTTATTTAAAAACACATAACTTTCATTTCAGGTTTAATAGACTGAGGTTTAATAGACTGAATCATGAAATCAGCCGACAAGCTATTATTGAGTGGCTCTACGGTTGTTTCTTATATTTTTATTTCACTTCACTTAAAATTTTAGAGAACCCTTTTTCCTTTTTTCTTTTATATTATTATTATTTTTTTTTTTTTTTTTTACTTTATATTATTTTAATAAGAATATTTATATTTTTTTTAAATGAATATCTCGTTTTACAAACGTCAAACAGGGGTGTAAATACAATACTGACTGAAATCAAATATTTTCAAGCACAAACCGAGTAGCCTGTATTATAACCAACGAAACAAACCATCATTACGTTTATCATCATTATCAGCAAGTTGTCTTTTCTTATACGCACACCACACACACCCACAGACACATGCTCCCTACAAGAGAAGTTTACAGACAAACTTGCCAAAATTCTGTTTATAAAAACGATATGAGATTGAAACTTAACAGGATCTGGCAGGCGCTCTCACTCGCTCTAACACTATTCAAACATACATTCTGTAGTTTCGACTCTGCTTACTCGTAAATAACTCTGTTATAAGATAGTAGTTTACAGTGGCTGTAAATGAGCAGAAGTTTCTCTTGAGTAAACAAATCTGTTGTTTGTTGGTGTAAAATACCTGTATAAAAGAGTATTAAACGTTAAAAATATATAAACATTTCATAAACATGACTGCCTTTTGCTCTTTATCTCTTTTATATCTTTTCTATTGAACATAGCTTATGTCTGTTAAATGTTTATGTGAAAAGTGTTCTAGCATAATGTAGTAATAATAACAAATATATTGCTGATGTAAAGTTTAATAAAAAATTTTATATTAAAAAATGAACTTAATTATTTATAGCCGTATTCATAAAAACCATTGAAGGTTTATTACACGTTTATTTCACAAATATTCCATAGAAATACGTCAAATAAGAGCTTAATAAACTTACAATAATTATTATGAATATGGCCTTTATTCGCTTCCAGAGACAATTGCTATGTATTATTTTAGGTTTAAAAGTAGACCTAAACAAAGAAATGTTTCCTTTAGGATTTTTCGAGTATGTATGAAAAGAGCTTGATAAATCTAGAATCTAGGGAATTTGGCAACTTAAGCTAAAATATAAATTATAGTGATAGATCATACTATGGAATACATGATGTTTAAAACCTCAACATACCAGAGTGGCGGTACAACGCCTCCCTGTAGAGATCCTTTCTCCCTTGGTACAAATGGTGGATGACCTTTTTCAAAGTAAAAGTTATGACTTTACTAATCAAGAAATTCAATAAAAGAAATAAATTTAACTGAACTATCACATTCAGTCTATGCAGAGCCTTCAGTCTATGCAGAACCTTCCATTTACCAATGTACCACCTATATTTTAGATCCCATTTAAGAATGGGACCAAAGTTAAACAAGTACTCAAACTGACTTGTGATTTTTTTTCGTCAATGCCATATGCTGTGGTTGCTTTAAGAAGTGCTGTGTTTTACTGCAACTTGGGAAGATCCCACAAAAATCTATCTTATTCTGAGAACCAACTCATTTTCGGATGAAATTATAATTTGATTACAAATCTTCCGCTGTGAAACATTCTCTGCCTCTTTTAACTCCACTACTTTTTCAAAAGTATGCCAGTGCAATTACAGAATGATATATGAAAATTTAAAAGGCTCCAAAAATATGCGCTGGTCATTGTTAGGAAGCCAACATATCACAAGTCAATTATAAAAGTAATGATAAAGTAATCTCTCTACACAAGTAAGTTTTCCCACAATGAGATGCCATTTCTTAGCCAATATCGCTTGTCATTTAATAAACATTAACTTACCTGCCCCCAAAAATCTTAACTAAAGTTCAGGCCGACTGACATTTATAAAACTTAACAGCGAAGTTTTCACATGTATAAGCATATTTCTGTCGTAGTATTATAACTGTTATAAAACTATGCTCTCTCGTTGCAGATAAAGTCTGCTACTCTCTTTGTTCCTGGTTGTTGTTTCTCGCATGAATTATTTAAAAAATTTAGGTTAAATGAAACTGAAAACATACAGATAACAACAAGAAATCATTACTGTCTGTCCCAGCAGTCTAATAACCTCTGTTTTCATTTCTTTGTATTTGCTTTTTTTTAAAGATAAATAGACAAGCTCATGAGCAAATATTGAAGTAAACTTGGCAGTGTAAACAGTGCTGTCACTTATGTTAAAGGAAAATGTTAAAGTAATAACAATAATATATCATTAAGTCACCTCAAAAACGCTCTTGCCCCTTCTTTTTGTGCCCAAGGAAATTAAAACAGGCTTTCCTAGTTACAATATTTACCAGTTAACAATTTTACTAAGTGAGCTTTAGTATAAGAGTGCCAATTGCTTTAAAATGAAAAAAAAAAGTGCTGCCAGAAGCTTAGAGATTTTCTACATGAATCCCCGGGATTCTCTCCCTAGGGGATTCTCTCACAGAGGAGTATGAGAATCAATTTCAGTTTCTTCGAAGCCCGGCTTCATAGTCCACAGTTGTTTCACCGTTTTATTTACTAATCAACAGTTTTATGTCAAAAATATATATCGCTTAGGGGTTTGCTTTTCAAAAAACAACTTTGGCCACAATTTTGCACAAAGATTTGCTCTTGCTACCATTTAAGCTTTAGTTCATACAAGAACTTCTTCCAGAAGACCATTTACACTGCCATACGTATGCCAATGAGATGTTACAGCTCTCCCATGCAAACCCTGAGTATCATTAAAAAATCAAAATGAGTGGCATGTCCATTCTAATTTTCATACGACTTGGAGAATGTGTGCTTTCAACAACACGGTGCCATATGCCACACAACTCAAGCGAATATGGCTTTATGGCAAGAAACATTTCCTGGCCGCGTAATTTCTCGTCATGGCGATATCAACTGGCCACCAAGATCATGCGATTTGACACCATTCTACTTTTTTTGGGGGGGGCTACACGAAAGACCGTTTTCATGCAGATAAACCTTTTACTCTCTCGAGCACTGAAAAACCAATATTCCTCAAGTTATGGCTGTCAAAAAGTGGTCGAAAATTACCTCAAAATAATCAATGCTTGCAACATTTTGGGTGGTGGTCATTTAAATGATGAAGTGTTTCACACATAATAATTAAAAAAGAAATATCATGAAAAAAAATATTTCATATGTGTTTTATTTACGTTTACTTTTGAAACAGCAAACTGGATAACCCGTTATTTCATACATAAACGTAGACATTAGATAAAACATTTATTAATATGAGATTCATTCTCTTTTATTTGTTGAAAACCGATACACCAACAAAGTAGTATACCTTCCCGGCGGACACCCTGTACTTACAAGTTGCAGTATTTATAATTATGAGTGTTTTAAATGCTTTTCAATATTAAATTTGGTCCAAAAAAAAAACAAATAATAGGAAAATGTGCAACAGTGAGTTTGTTCCCGTACTTTTTGGGCAGAGGTGGGTGAAATGAGAGAAATCATGAATTTCTCTCAATAATAGACAATAAAGTACAAAAGTACAGGAACACCAAAAATCATATTTCTAATGCAACAAATAGCATATGGTACATTTTGATGCTGTATTGAAAATTGAAATATTCATTTTGGGAAAATTAAGGGTTTTCATGGATACATTTAGATTTTAAACTGCTGTGCAGATTCTTTAATATTAAATACTAAATGAAAAACATCGCAATTGCTATTATATTGGTTGAGTCAGATGAATTTGTTGGTTTATTAGTGCTGAATTTTTGCAACAGCTGAATGTTTAACTACTGGTCCAAACTAGAGTGAAAAAAGTACAGGATGGTGCGTGCAAGAAGAACAAGAATAATTCTCTCTCAAAAGCTCCCTCACTGGCACTAACTTTGAGTACGAAAACAGTTTTCGTGCGAATTGGGATCCCGCGGGCACCCAACATGGAGTGCGGGAAAAAACTTAATATGTTCAGGTTCATTTACGTGCATTACAGTCATTCAAATGGTAATTTTTTTTTTTTGCTTAAGGATTTGACAGGAGTTTTGTGCAATATAGAAAAAAGATTACTCATAGTATAGTTGGGCCTGGAAAATTTTGCCACTAGCCCAAGTATTTTTTGTTTTTCAAGCTGGCCATTAGACTGCTTTGAATTTTGTCCCTTCACTCCTCAGTGTATATTTAATGATAAAGATTAACAGCTGATCACTGCGTGTGTGGCAGAAAGTAAGTAAAGCTGCCACGTTCAAATGTTTCTTAAGCGAAGCTTAATTGACTATCAATTTGTATGAGGCCAACGCACAGACTTTCAATTATACAATGAATATGACCGTGTAAAAAACTTGCAAGCAAACCGTCACTAATTGGCTCAGCGTTAAAAACATCAATTCATGAAAACACATTCATTGCTTTTTTTTAAGTTTATACATTCTCCAGCAAAAGCATTTTACTATCTGTTTGTTTATTGTAAAGTTTAGTTTTTGCTGGCTACTACAAAGTGCCAAAAGAGGCTGCTGAAATATCAAAAGAGGCATGCGGCTGCATGCAAGTTTTCGTTTATCATTTAAATGACGACACAGCGACTGGCTTTACAGCTTTTGTGTTTCCCAGCTGCTGGGCTTAAATAGTTGCTCATTCATTCATACACATTAAAGCTTTTACATACATGTTAATGTACTTGAGTTTAAATAATTAAACTGTGTGTTTATTTTATATCATTGTTGTTGCTTCTCCTCCTTTTAAACATGTTGGCTGTGTGTGTCATCATTACTTCACAAAAATGTGTAAGGGTGTATATAAGTTGGTGATTCCGTATGTAACGCATTGAAATAACCATCTAAGACCCCATAAAGTATATATATTCTGGATCAGAATTAATAGAGATTACGATTAGGCGAAGTCCGTCTGTCCGTCTGTAGTCGTTGAAATAACGTTTCTGAAAAAACGGTTTGAGATAGAAAACTCATAATTTCGCTAAAATGTGTTTAATTCCGGTAGTGGATTTGCCATTGAAATTCAGTAAGATCGGTCTCCGGATAGCCGAGATATATTAAAAAAAAACCGGGTTTTGAGGGTTACTTTTAGCCATTTTTTGGTCAGATTTTTGAAAAAAAAAATTTTTTCTAAAAGGTTAGCCATATCATTTCTATTGCCTATTAGATTCCAAAAATTCAGGAATTTTTGAAATTGGCTTCTATATACCCGATATATAGCGTCTCCCGGTTTTTCAAGAAACCGTTTTTATAAGCCAAATAAAACAACTTTTGGCACCAAAAATCAATCAGAATGGTACTTATAGGCTATTAAGAGGCAAAACTGGAAAAATTTTTGACATCGGAACATATACACTCGAGATATAGCGCCTCCCGATATCTCAAGAAGTCGGTCCTGGAAGCCAAACGAAACAATGTTTTGCACTAAAAATTTGTCAGAATTGACATTAGAACACTTTTGGACATCGGCCCATATGCACACCAGACACCGCTCCTCCCGATTTCTCAAGAAGTCGGCTCTAAAGGCCAAAGCGTCTCCCGATTTTGCAAGAAATCTGCTTTATAAACCAAATAAAACAACTTCTGGCAACAAAAATCAATCAGGATGGTATATCATTGTGAAGGGTATTTAAGATTCGGCCCAGCCGAATATGGTACTCTTACTTGTTTTCTTTATAGTTATAGACATGCAGGTTTTTTTTGGTTTTTGTTGTTGTTTCATTTATCACTCTGTTCACATGCTCTTTGTTGTACCTTTAATACTTTTATCAGAGTATTATTTATTGTATTTTCTTCAAATTAGTTTACTTTTGTGCTGGCATAAAACTTGCGTATTCACTGCCCTGTAAATTGGCAATGACTTGCTATCGGAAGCTGTCATGTTCAGCAGGTGTACTGGCGTAAACAGCGTCAACTTCGTTGAAATGGAAAATGTATTTTCACCGATGTTGCACTGCAGCAAGCAGTGCAATGAGGTATAAACATGTGTGAATGGACATTTATTTTTATGTTGTTTGTCATTTGAGATTTCTGTAACTCAGGAGTCATCGCAGTTCTTCTTTTTTTTTTTTTTTTTTAGGTGATGGATAAGCAATGAAATCGTCAATTAAATAAGATGATTTTAGCACATAAAATTTTGCTTTTTTTAACGAAAATAAATCTTGAAATTATAATTTAAAATTGAATGTTAATCTTCCTTTTAAAATTCACAACAATCTAAATGAAATTGAGAGTTTCTATTGGAAGTTGATAAAATTTTATAATAAGCTAAAAAAAATTTGATTGTCAGTTACTTGTATGGAGCTTTACATCGGTTTTGCTGGCTCAAAAAGCTTTTGACAATTGTCAATAATTTTACCAGGGTTATGTTTGATTTTTTTCTTGTAACAACATTTTTAAGTTAGACAAGTCTTATCTGATTGGAACTGCTTCAGAAAAATTCTAAAGATAAAACTCGTCCTTAAAAACTAAAGATGAGTTGAATAATTATTTAGCTGCCTTTAATGATATAAATATATAAACATATAAACACAGTATTCCACATCATATCCAGGAGAAAATAAAAACCAAAAAAAAACTAAAAAATATATAGCAATCTATTACAACGCCACAGGATAAAACTCTTTTAAATAAACTAGCAAAAGGTCTCAAAAGTTTGCCAAAAGAACTTTAAAGAAAAAAAAAACTCCAAAGATACTTGACTAAGCTTGGCTCAACAGCTACCAAAAATCATTTGCTCTGAAAAGCATTCAAAAAAATATATAATGGAATATAATACCGCCCAGGGATTCAAAAACCCAATAGGACATGGGCTTACATTAACGCAGACAAACCGAATGTTCTTGCCAATCATTTCTCTAGAAACTTCACAAGCACAATGGACAAAGAGCAGCGACAATTTCAAAGTACATCCCACCAGAGTTATAACACTCAAATCCAAAGAGTTTCAGTTAATGAAATTAAAAAAGTCATAAAAAAATAAGCATAAAAGACACTAAGTCTCCTGGTTATGATCAAATCACTGTGGTAAACTGTTAAAAGAACTGCGAAGTAATGTGCTTGTATATATACAGTACACAATAAGTCAAGGCCTGGGTTCGAAGCACTTTGGATGCTGATAACCGTCAAGGTGGACGTGAAACAGCCATGATATATACTCCAGCGAGTAAATCTTTCATTTTACATTGCTTGTCTTGCTTTTTGGTCTAACAATAGCCCTTTATGTTTTCGGTCTTTTTCAACCGTTCATATGCCGCCGACATTTCGTTGATGCTAATCAACTCATCAGTAGATTCGAAAAATCTAAAAAGAATGTTTGAAACTCAACTACTTATTGCAAAATTCTCAGGAACAAAATGAGATCAGAAAATGAGATCAGAAAATGAGAATCAGAAATGTTCAAATAAACTTTTTGTAGCGCCTATTTTGCAAGATGTAAAATGTTTTTCACATCATGCAAAACTTTGGAATAATTTAGTTGGGTTTCAAACATTTTTTTAATATTTTTCGAGTCTAGTGATGAGTTGATTAGCATCAACGAAATGTTGGCAGCATAAAGACAAAAAAAAAACACATTAAGGTCTATTGTTAGACCTAAAATAATTTCAATTGGCTTTTATAGCGAATAAATAATTAAGCTCATTTTTCCTTGTCTTCCTTAAAAAT
The DNA here is from genome assembly GCA_963662145.1 of Sturmia bella. Taxonomy (NCBI): domain Eukaryota; kingdom Metazoa; phylum Arthropoda; class Insecta; order Diptera; family Tachinidae; genus Sturmia; species Sturmia bella. The sequence continues at coordinate 18,457,550 of OY759170.1, forward strand.
ATTAATCACTGCAGTTTTATCGCAAAAAAAAAGTTTTCGTCGATTTTGAGTAAGTGAAAATCGAACGCAAGCCTGATAACATTTTTATTGACATTGGCAGTTCGCTGATAGATCGATTATAATAACAAAATGAATGCCTGAATTATATTTTTCGGAAATAAACTGCAACTTTGAGCGGTAAATTTCATTTTGCTGAAAACTCTACAGGTGTTTTTTTTTTTTTTTTTGTTACACCTTCCACTACAACAGCAAACCAAAAGCAGTTTTAAGTGTTTTGTTCCATTTCTGGCTTATCTTATGAGGCCTAATATCTTTTATAATTTATTACTGTAGTTCTAAAAAAATAGACCTCAATGCTTTCTGTCGTTTTTCAGCCGTCTATATGCCGCCGACATTTCGTTGCTGCTAAACAACTCATTAAGGTCTATTTTTTTAGACCTAAAGTAATAAATTTCAATTGGCTCTTATAGCGAATAAATAATTAAGTTCATTGTTGAATATTCAAAAACTTTTACTTTTTGATACTTTCAAGAATACAAGTTGTTGGTAACCAAAGGTCACCTGTTGTAAGGAAGTGCTATAAAAAGTAAAGGTGTTGCAAGACGTAAAATGCTTTCTGTATAAAAAGTTTGTTTGAGCATTTCTGATTCTCATGTTGTTTATGAGAATTTTGGAATAAGTAGTTGGGCTTGAAACATGCTTTTTAGATTTTTCAAGTCTACTGATGAACGAAATGTCGGCGGCATATAGGCGGCTGAAAAACGACAGAAAGCATTAAGGTCTATTTTTTTTAGACCTAAAGTAATAAATTTCAATTGGCTTTTATTATCATTAAATTCATTGTTGAATCTTTTATAATTAAAAGAAAGTTTTAATTACTGTTAAACCCGATGTTGCGTCGATCTTTCGTCGACTTTTTCAAGGGTTTTTATATTTTTTGGCAGCAGAAAAATTAAAACGTTACAATATGGAAAATACAATAAACATTTAATGCAAAACTTGTACACCTTTAAATAATATCACAGTTTTGGTTTTTATTAAACCAAATGCATTTTGTTTTAAATAAAATCTGATTATTTAACAAACTGAGCTAAAATCAACTCATCATTATAAAAGGTTGCAGAGAAAAGTAGAAGTTGTTGCAAAACGAAAAAAGAAATGTTTGCTGTGTTAAAGGTTTGTTTGAACATTTCTGATTCTCATTCTGTTCATGGGAATTATGGAATAAGTAGTTAAGTTTCAAACAAACTTTTAAGAATTTTTCAAGTCTACTGATGAATTGATTAGCACCAACGAAATGCATATAGACAGCTGAAAAATACAGCAAATATTTTTTGAAAAGGTTCATTTTTGGACCTGAATTAATAAAATTATTTATGATATTTTGCGGCAACTCTTTTCATAATATGTTGCTTTTCATAATGTCTTGCTTTTCCGAATGCTTGAATCTGAATGAATTAAACATGTAAACATGCAACAACAACAACAACAACAACAACAACAAGGTAAATAGCACTCCTTGGAAAAGTTGAGATTACTAATTGAAATTTAACACGCAAAACTAAGCAAAAGCCAAAAGGAAAATTTATGTAAATTTTATATACATATACATACATGTGTGCATGTAAAAGCCAGTAGCAAAAATTTGTACACAAAACACACCTCAACATTTATACGCCTGAATAAACATCACTAGCTAGGTAAATGTTAAAGCCACGTGAAATAAGAGATTACAAATTTCATGGGGATGGTGCAGGGGGCAAAAATACTTCTAGGAAACACGTGTGCTAATCACAGTGACTTTACAATTACTTATTTGTAAATTCTTTGCTTAAAATTGGAGGAAAAAAAATTAACTCTTAAAGTAATGAATTTAGTCATTTCCGCACAATGACAAGCATAGTATCTTTGAAAGGCCGGCCTAGTGAGGAGCCAAATCATCATGTTGCCACCACACCAATGATTCGGTGATTAGCAGATGGTGATAATGTCAGGGTATGTTACAGATAAAACTGGCAATAAAAACATTGAACAATGAACTTTCAAATGTAAGGCACAGCCAACCAAAAAGGCCACTGTTTATTTAACAGAAACATTCTAATGGTTTTTTTGTTGCTGCACACAGCAAATTACTACCACACTTTTGAATGAAAACTAAGAGAAGAAGAGCAGAAAATTTTGTGAGAGTATGTAAAAGAGAAAAAAAAAGCTTTTACTCTTAAGCTGGCTCCGAAACAGGATGGTAATGGAACTCTATGCTTCTCAATGGTAACATTTAAGCCGAAACATATGCTTATGTTTGTTTCTATACACTATAACACACACACACACACACTTTCTTACACACACTCTTACATTGTTTATAACCCAGAAACAAGGAGTCATAAATACAAATTATGGTAGGTCATATTTTATGACAATTTTAGTAGCATTAAGATTTCATTTTTGTCTGTTTTCTTTTCTCTTTTTTATTAAATTAAATCACATTTGTTCTAGTTTTCGTTTTCAATAATTTTTATGTTGCGATTTTTTTTGTTTTGCCTAAAGCTTACATTTTATTTAAACTTAGTTTTTATATGTTCACTTTGTAATTTATCGTAAAGTTTGTTTCTTTCTCTTTTTAAATGAAAAGAGCATGATTGGCTGTTCATTTCAAAATAGCAACACATTGCTTTTAGCCGTGTTTCTAATAAATAACACACAGTGCACTTTTATGTCAGAGTCTTTGTTTCGTATGCCATGACATTTTTTCTCAATGAAAAGCTCTATTTGGTTTTCGCCCTTAAAGTGCAGTATAGAACAAAAGTAACAAAACCTGAAAATGGCAAACAAAAGTCGACTTGTCTTTGCCACATACACACACACAAACGTGTATAGCTCGAATTGAGGCAGCAGCAGAAGCATACATAGCAATATATTAACATTTCAATGTACCTCACTAAAGCTGACAACTGCACAGGACAGATGGTGGAGATCTTGAGTGGAATATCATTGCTAACCTGGCCCAGGTATAATGACACGAAAACCTCTGCTGTTTTGTGATTATCACCGACGAAAGTTAAGCTCTTTAGAAGCCACTCTGACACAAGTTACACATCGAGAAGACTAAATTTACTGTATCAGGGCTGCTGCAGAAGCTGAAGGTAAGAAGAAGAGTGTTGATCCCTCTCACTATAAATAATTTGGGCATCGTAATGTTACGTTTGTTTCATCCCACAGCGCTTAAAAAAAGTGGCTCTCTGGGTACAGTATATCATAACCACTACCTTCATAACAGGGAAGGTGAGGTTCCTAACTCACCTTCCTTCCTTTTTTAAAATAGATTAAGATCGTTTCAAGCTCTCTGCCAAGTAAGAACAAAACTTATAGATGTATCGGAATGTGATTTAAATAGGGTGGCATCTTTCTTACGCCGCACAGTGGCACATTTGAAGAGATGGCAGCCAAAACTCTTCAAAAAAATTTTTTTTTATGTCACCGATTTAATTTTTTTTTTTTGTATATAAAAGTAAACATATAGGAACCTCAAAATCCAGAAATGTAAGTTTTTATTTCGAGTATTTCTCTTCGAATAGGGCAATCAAAAACGCGCTTTTTTTAAGTGAAGCTGAAATTCAAAATATTTTAGAAAATTTTTGAATCATACTGCAAGCAATATCATGCAATAAAAAGGTAAATGCAAAAACATTTGGTCAGTATGCTAATGAAACAGCATAACTAAACTGGAGGAATATGCGATCGACAGTCCATAAAAAACTATATCATGGGGAAAACATAACACAATATGCTGCCGATTGGAGAACTTTCTGAAGAAGCGCAAGAAAAAAGGAACAAAGATTATAGATATTTTCGCGAGCACAACACAAGAAAGATATCTAGATAGAGTACCAATGAAGACCTCTTTAATATTTTACTGTGCACTTCTGATCCATATATCTCCAGCATTCGACAAAAATGGAACTCCACTCCCATGGAATTGAAGCAGCTCCTTGAAGATGAACAGGGGCCATACTTAGATGAAATTTTCACTAAGACAGTTAAATGAAAAATGTATTCAATGCAAATTAACATAAAAATTAGAGAAAAAAAAGCACAATAAATATTTAAAATTTATAAAAGAAATTTTATTTTATTTGGAATAAAAAGATTTTTTTAGAATTTATGGTAAAACTTTTTTCCGGATATGGATCTCCTAAATATCTGTTATGTATTCACGTTTAAAATATATTTAAATTGTTCATTGTTCAATAATAACCTTTAAAGCTGTCGAGCTTACATTTGTTAGTGAATTATGATCACCAAGTTTTTTTTTCCAAATTTGACTTACAAGGGCCCTATGAGTAAATGTGGACCGATTGCCCAAAAATTTCAGAGGGATGTCAACGACTATAATTAAATTAGTTTTGCCAAATATTTTATCAATATTAATATATTTAAAATAACTATGAGCTTCAAACCCGTATTCTAAGTGGTCCATTGGAGAAGAGGGCTAAAGGTAGAAATAAAATGGACCCGGGTGGACGGCTTAATTAAGTATGTAATTTTTTAGTTCAAATAACGTAACTCTTTATCAAATGTTGCATTTGAAATCACTACATTCACAAATTTATTTTTTTTAAGGCCGATAATATCTATGTATATATTTAAAATTCATTTTTCAATCACATAATTGTACTTTAATAAGGTCCGATTTTAAGTTTAATGCAAAAAGTTCATTAAAAAATTTCAACCCAGTCAAAAGTTATAGAATTTTGATCGCCAACTCACAAAATATGTCACTGTGCGCCGATCGGAATGATCTAAAGATGAAGTAATAGGTAGAGAAGGCGCCAATTACGACCCAACTGATGTGGTGGTAATGTCTGGCAATACGAGAATTATATCTTTACATAAGAGGACTTAGCAGCGAATTCAAAACACATTAAGCACTATGCAGTTAAAGCATAATAACAAACTAGCAAAATGAGTTAGGGCAACAAACTAAATTATAAAAATTACTAAGCGATCTAATCCAGCCGCCCTATAATCCAAAAGTTCATATATTTCTTCCAGCCAGCCCATTGTCTCATAACATAAAAGTCAAAAGGTCTTTTTAAATAGAGCTAACTAAGTGCTATAGAACAATAAACTACATCATGCTTGAGTAAAGTTTTATGGGGCTCAATCAAACAGATACAATCAAACAATTCTGTACATAATTAGAGGCTAAAGCCTTGTCTATTTCCCAACCTTTGTTCCATTTCAATGTGCTGACATATGCTCCTATAAATATTCCATAACAATGCCTTACTTGTATAGAACATGATTTCATATCGTGGTTAACACTTAAAGCTCTAGAGAGTTCAGTATTTTTGCAGGCAGCTGAAACAGGCGTCAGACCGAACTCTAAAAACAAAAATCAGTTGGTAGTTGGTGAAAGTATGGGCGGCAAAAAAATCTGCTAACTTGTGTACTTTGTTTGTCAGCAGACAAAAATGTCTCATGAACTAAACCAAAACTACATGTTATTACATACATACATACACATAATTGCTTGATGACATAACTACATACCAGTGTTGCCAGTTTATGGAGTTTCCCCCTAGATTTAGGCGTTTTTTTTCTTTTAGGGGTGGGTGAATTTGGGGTGCTAAATTCTTTCGTTGAAAATTTAAGGGGAAAAAAATTTATTTTTGGGGTATTTTTAGGGAATTTCTGTGTTTGGTTAAACGGTAAAATGGCAGGAGTTAGACGATTTTTTAACTGCTAAATTTAAACACCCATATTCATAAAAACTATTGAATGTTTATGACACGTTTATTTGACAAATATTCCGTAGAAAAACGTCAAATAAGAGCTTAATAAACTTACAATAATTATTATGAATATGGCCTAAAGACTTTAACGATTTTTAAAGTAAAGTTAAATGAAATATTTTATGTTCATCTGAAAGTTTCAAATACAGAATTTTGCAACTGGTACTTTCAAGTACTTTTTTTGGTTGAGTTGAATGAATTTTTTTTTCATATGGGTCATTTCTTTGAATTTTTTCCGTTTTATATTTATTATAATATCTAAGAGCCTTTGATAAAATGGAAAATCTTTTTATGAAAATATCAAAAGAACGTAAGGAGCGAAGAAGACTGAAAAACTCTCAATATTTTTGGAGACACTTAATTTTTTCTAGATACACTCAGATAACAATTTCCAGCTGCGTATGAATATGTGCTTAAATCTCAAAATATGTGAATACAAATAAATCGAAAATTTTTAATAAATATACATACGCCTGTAAACATATCATATACGCTGAAAAATGCATATAGTGATTCGCAAACTAAAGCAGAATGTTCACTAAAACTTTTTAGGGGGATTTTGTAGAAAATTTCGGTTTTTTTTTTTTTTTTAAAGGCTGGTGTGATATTTTTTTTTTTTTGTAGCAATAATAGCCAGACTGGCCGGCAAGAACTCTGCCCACCTGACGAGCCGCAGCCAAAGCAACTGCGGTCACGCCAGCAAAGCCGACAGTCTGGCAACACCATCATCTATTTACCTTTATTTTTTTTAATTGCTACAACTACTACAAAAGAATGAGGGGGTTTTACAATTTTTCTGAGGGGAAGAAATACATTGACCTGGGAACACTGCTCGCAAACTAAAGCAGAATGTTTGAAAAAAAATTTTTAGTGGGATTTTGTAGAGCAACATTGAATTTTAGGGGATTTTAAAATATTTCTGGGGGAAAGAAATACATTGACCTGGGAACACTGTTCGCAAACTAAAGCAGAATGTTCGAAAAAAAATTTTTAGTGGGATTTTGTAGAACAACATTGAATTTTAGGGGGTTTTAAAATTTTTCTGTGGGGAAGAAATACATTGAACTGGGAACACTGCTACATACACATATGTAAGTATAAATGTACGTTCATATATTTGAAAAAAAACACTCAACTTTGTCTCTATAAACTTTACATGTTACAAACATACGCATTTCCTTTTATCGGTCTAATGAATGAGTTTTGGCCTTTGTAGCCTGCGTAAAAATTTTGTTGATTTTCGTTTGAATCATAAAACAAACATTTATGCACAAATGTTTTCTCATAAATATATTAATACTGTTGTGCTCTGTGTGGCAACATATGTACATACATACATACGGCCATATTTAGGTCAATTCTTTTATTCAGGAAAACAGAGTCAATAAAATAGAATAGCGCTGTTTATGGCCATACGGACAAATTGCTTTATTGGATTTTATAAAGAACAATAAAATGAAAGTTTACTTGGAAATGAGTTGTTTATTTCGAAAAAGTAATACTGTTAAAGGAATCTACAAACAGCAGATAATCTCTATAATATCAGAAGCTTGTACGTTTTTGCCACCAAGTTCAGCGACTAAAGGTCTAAATCATACAAAACCTGTGTTGTATATATCAGCTGCAAATTAGTAAGCGAGCGATAGAAGAACTATTAGGTATTTGACCAGCCTCAATGGCTTTCAAGACAACAACTGATTTTGGACGTTGTTCGAGAAATTCGTCTTGGAGTCAACTACGACCATGCCATATCGATAAATACTGATCCTAAATGGAGTTTCATTGCCAGAAATTTAATTATGTTCATCCCTCCTCTGCGAAAGTTGTAAAAACTAAGCTCACGAAAATGTTCACGACTAAGGGCCATTTTTGAGCCGAGATGACTCATTTTCAAGTTGCTGTGAACAACAAAACTAGTGCTTGTATGTCAAAAGGTTCTGGGTACGTATAACCTCAAAAATGTTCACCTTTACGATAGAGCTCTCAGTTGCCAAATTGCAAGCCAAAAAACTAAAAGGCAACCATCATATTTTTGTAACTCTTAATTATTTTAAAGGGCTTGTGTTGGCTTTTAGTGTCTCACAATTGAGAAAAAATTATTTTGAGCTCAAGTTTTAGTGATCAACTTCTTTAAAGAAGACAAAATTGAAGACGTATTGTCATCAGCGGCCTTTTTTTTAATTTGCATTGTCAAATAAATATAATCAACTGGTATGTATGTCTAGCTCATCACTGCGGCTGTGGCTCGAGTGCTGTCAGAGGTAAACGAGAGTCTGAAGTACCAAAATAAAATAACTGAAACCTCAAAAGTATATAAAAGTTTCTATTCTGTTTTCCTTTCTATTCTGCTGTATCCTTTTAAATTCAATAAATTTAAAAAAAAAACAAAGTACTCTATTGTCCTGAAGCAGGTATCCGAAGGAGAGCGAAATATCGACTAAAATAATTAAACATTTTTAACAAAATAAGAGCTTTAGCTCAAGAAAATAAATATATAAAATACAAAATATTCTTTATTAAATAAAAAAAAAAAAAAATTTTAAAAAGAAAAAACAAAAGAAATTGAATTATCATTTGATACTAGAATATAAGATCGAGATAAACTAGAATGAAAGTCTCATGCAGTAAAAGCAGCACAACGAATTAAGGGCAATAAATTTTTAGAAGCAATATCTTGCATGTTGCAAAAAATAAAATTTATTAACACTGAGTTTAAAGCCAGATAAGAAATTTTACTTCCCCCAAAACTGAGAAACGGCTGTACATTTTAATTGTATGGAGCAAATTTTTTCGCTAACTTTCTATAGTCACTCCCTCCAAAAATCTTGTCTGTAGAAAGTAGCAACCCTGAAAAATATTCTTGCAGATAAGTGCGAAAAACTGGGTCCAGCAGTGAAGCAGTTGTGCAGTCTTCTTTCTATATTTGGCATATAAATTGATACATTTCATATGCAGAGCATCGCTTCTCCTCTGTAACGTTCATTAAAATAAAATAACAAATTGTTTTCATATCGCTGTTTCTTTTCCATTCACTTTTGAACTCAAATAAATTTAGATCTTCTTAATATTTGTTTGGCAAGCGATGATGTTCGTTTTTAGTTTTCTAAGCCTCTTTACTTAAATACTATTAGAGGTAGTTCAATGAGAAGTTTTCTTTTCTGGTAGAAGTTTCAACAATTCCATTTGCATGCAATTTGCATATTGCTGACAAAAATCGAAAGCTGAATTTTAATTAATTTTTTTTTTTTAACTGCCAGAGATAACGAAGCTTTGGCAAAACTTTGCCCTCTTAACTTTTAAGCCGCATGTCTTAATTTTTTTTTTTTTTTAATTTTTTTATGACTTAAAATATTTAATTTGGAAAAATTATACTGACTCGTTTGTACATAATTGTAATATGCCGTTTGTGCCAGAAACTTAAAGAGAGCTTAACTGAAAAGATTTTTTTTTTAATGACCGTCTCAATAAAGTTTTTAAACGAATGAATGAAATGAAAAGCAAAACTGACAGAAACCAAATTGCAAGCGGATGTAAAGGAAAAACTTTTGATCTTGGTGAATGATGTTTTAAAGAAAATTTGCTTGCTTTTACTGGCAAAGTAATTTTTGTAAATGGGAAGTGATAACTTCAACAAAAAAGTTAATGCCCCAAAAAGAAAATCAAGCCAAATAAACGTAACTTAATCTTTAGTTTTTATGGCAGTTTTAAAGATGGCATGAAATTTTCGGGGGTTTTCCTTACAGCAAGAGTAGACAAATATTTGTTGTAGCAAAATTGGGCAAACCTATTGGTTTGTTTTAACTAATTGCTCTATTTTAGTTTATACTTACTCCAGCTATTGCTGAAGCTAGAAATTATTAAGAATTTCACAATATAAGTTCTTCGTTTTTTCATTGCCTTGACAAAAGCATTTTAAATAAAATACCTTGATATTGAAATTTGATTACCAGCCTGAAAAATGCCATATGGTACTAACAAAAGAAAAATTGATTCCCGACTTACATTCCTGGTTGACCGACCCTTTGAACCAGATCCCCATGGGGCTTCATTGTTACACGGATGGATCAAGGGCGAGGGGAAAAACAGGGCTTGGTATTTATATAGAGAATACCACGGAACTGTTATTTCGTCTGCCGGACTTTTGTCCGGCAGTCTTTCAGGCGGAAACTCGGGCAATTACGGAGTGTTTTAGGGTGCTCAATGAAATGGGAAGGCCAGCATCTGTGAATATATTCACGGATAGCCAAATGGCCATCAGGGCGATCTCAGCTGAGCGGATTAAATCACGAACAGTTTGGGATTTCAAAAATGCTATTAACAGTTACTCGTCTCATGGTGAACTGCGCATCATATGGGTGCCAGGGCATGCGGGAATAACTGGAAATGAAAGGGCAAACTCACTTGCTTCAAGAGCAAGAGAGTTAAGTAACATAAGCTTGGTATGCGCGAAACCTTTCGATGCAGTTAAATCTGAGCTAAAGAACTGGGCTCATAGAGCTCACTTAACTCTCTGGAATAACGAAACTGTGGGAAGCAATACAAAAATCCTATGGGGGGATCCAGATAAGGAATAAACGGGGGTATTGCTAAGACTTAGCAAGCCCGAATTAAGTAGATTAATGGGAGTTCTGACAGGCCACTCTCAACTACTGGCACATCTTAGCCGCATAGGAATAGCGGGAGGAGATGAATGTAGAGCTTGTGGGGAGGAAAGCGTAACATTGGAGCACTATTTATGTCAGTGCCCCGCTTTCTCACAAATACGATCCCGACATTTTGGGACAGACACCTTACCAGACATAACCCAATTATGGGGCGTATGCTGGAGGAAACTAAGGAACTTTGTGAATGACACGGAGTTTCTATAGACCTATGAGTCAAACTGGTTCACGGTTTAACCCACGGAGCGCACAACAAGCCTATATTGGCTTAGGTGTATGTCGTAAGACATGGGCAGAAGAACCCCCCATTCAACCTAACCTAACCTAACAAAAGAAAAAGTACTAATGACATCTTTTCATTAGAACTCTGAAAATCTAAGTGTCGCCCGTGGGCTTGAAGTGAAAATTTACAGTTCACAAAAATTAAGAATTAATTAAAAAAGAAAATGTGGGTAACAATTTTTTATTAAAAACAACATTTAGCGCCCACATCGCTTTACTATACAAACTTCTAGCAAAAGTTTTTCATTTGCATTTCTCCTTTGGCTTTCCTTCATCGTTTCATCATACAAACTTCTAGCAAAAGTTTTTAGCTTCACAGCTTTCATTTGCGTTTCTCCCTTATATATCCTTTTATTTTATTTTTTTGTTAACCTCCTGTCTGATTATTGGGGTTTGTATAACATTTATTTTGTCTTTTAATTTGGTAATAAATAAATACCAAAAGCAATAGACAAAATAATGAATTCACTTAAATATCAATTTTATTGTTATAAACAGTCATAACAGGCGGCGCTCAATAAAAGTAAAAAAAAACAAAGCAGGTGGCACATTGTAAACAGCTCAAGTCTAATGAATTCTTCCAGCAACAAATAAAATTAAGAAATTCTTTAATACACAAAACTGTTATTCATTCTAATTGTTTTTGTTTTACTTCATACAAATGAAAAAAAAAAAAGAATAATTTACTACAAAAACAAAGAATATACTGGCTGTCTGTAACAGCAAATTCTCATGCGGTGGGATTTTAGTGTTCGGAAAACAATACTTTTTCACAATTGTAAGTTTTTAAAAGAAATTTAGTGCGTATAAAAGAGTGTTCTATTAGTTAGTGATGAGAAAGTGTGGCGGCTTCGAAACAACTAGTTTTTTCCACCCTGCTAAAAGTCTTTGATGTCCTCTTTGTTTAATTTAATTAATATCAATCACAAGAATAATATAGAAAGAACTTGAGCCTGATAAATTTAATACAGAAATAACAACTATTAAAATTATTTAAAAGCTTAAAACTAAATTATACACTAGGGTTACCCTTTGTTAAGAACTTGCACGGCGGTACGGAAACCTTGTTGTAAGAATCAGTCTCGTACTTGGCTCAATTCATTCTTCATTTTGATGAGTTTTAAAATTTGCGAATTTGTTTATATCTTGAAACTTATTTCTCAATAATTTTAGTAGATGTTGTGCAAGCAAAAGTTTTAGGAGATAAAATTAACTTTTTTTTAAGTTTGCAAATATTTACCATTTTGGAGAGTAGACACCAGGGCTGGAAAAGTCATATTTTCAATTTGATATGAGAGTCAAAAATACGATTCGGAATAAAAATATGGGTTTTATAAATTTTTATATAATGGTTAACAGAAATCAATGATTAGATTTCAAATCATAAAGCAGAGCACAAGCAACTGAAAGACTGAAGTAATGAATGATTAACTAAATTTGTTGTTTTTTTTTTTGTATGGAGACCGAACGAATTTAATGTGCCCCATACATGGTATTCAAGAAAAAAGTGTTTTATTTATTATTGGCTTCAGAAACTGTTTATTTTCAGTTCATAAACAAAATTTTTTTAATTTTTCACATGGCACAGAGAATTTGAGAAATTTACCCATATTCGTATAAAAATATCAGGGTTGTTGTATTTTCCATCATTTAACATACGTCAAATTTCGAATTTGTGAATTAAACCAATAATATTATTAACATTGATTTTTAATAGGGCACATTTGTCTGCTAACAACGAGCTCACTCTTAGTGGAAAACACTGGGTATAAAAACGTTCATTGGCTGCTTTGTTTATTTTACTTTTTTTTTTTATTTATTTCACCGCAGACAGAATATATACTTATTTGATTTATGAATTAAATATTGTAATATGAAATGAGCCATTCTGTTTGTTTTTGTTGTTTTTTGTCCTTCCTTTAATTGCCATCGTTTTTGGGCAAAACATAAAGCAAACAAATGTAATAGACAAAATCGTGACGTTCACCACAATTCATTAAAATTTTAATAAAACACATTAACGTTTATCATTCATAAATGTTTAGCATTATTTGCGGTTTTCATACTTGTTTAATTTAATACTTTTCCTTATTTTTTTTTAGTAATCAGAAGGCGGCATTTGTCGGCAGCGAATTAAATCGTATAGAGAAAAAGTACTACAATAATGAGTTGATTTATTTAAAAAGGATGAGATGAAGAGAAAAAATATTAATAGTTTTTAAAGTTAACTGAGCGGCAGAGTAGAGGTGGCTAGTGAGACATCAGTCTCACGCTTGATTGTATGCATACATCATGCAGAGAATCATAAAATTTCTAATAGAGGTATCAGAAGGTTTTTAAAAAAAATATGCACAAATGGGTAGTCCTAAACAAGGTATCCACTATCCACAATCAGCTAGCAGAACATTGCTATAGTTTTGTGCATTACTAACTTGTAAGAACTTACTTTACAGTCGAGTCTCTCATACATAACATCCACTTTTTCCTGACAAGCATATAATGATAATTTGTGGCCTTTGACGCCCACCTTTTGGTTTCTATACTTACATAAATTAAAAATTTCCTTATAAGAATTCCGCAGAAATTTATTGCCACCATAAATTTATGCCAGCTGACCTTATGTTGTTATATTCTATATCTTATTTTAGAATTAAAAAATATTTGTTTAAACTGACGTGACCGTATAAAATATTTTTCATACAAATTACTCAATTAATTCAATGGGAATGTGTTTATCAGCACAATCATGAATCAGCCCAATCATGAATATTCTTACGGAATTTTTTTCCTAAGGAAAATACGTTTCTCGAGAAAAAATTCCTCTAATCATAAAAACTAATAAAAGTTGGTAATATCGAAATTTTTTACAGTAAAAAAAACAAAAAAAAAACATATGTTTTTAAAAAACTATTTTATACAGCTTCAGATCGTTTTTATATAAAATTTTTTTTTTTACAAAAAAATAGTATAAAATAGTTTTTCAAATAATTAAAAAGATCAAATAAATATTATATACATATGTTTTTTAAATTCCTAGTTTTTCCTCTGCCGACTATTTTTCCCCTTCGATGTGGCTAAAACAGGGAAGGTTAAAAAACAATTCCTTAGGAATTTACCAACATAATAAGAGGAATGGGAAAAGAGAACAAACTCTCAGGGAATTATCATTCATGATTGCGCTGAATGATACAAGTACTTAAAAAATTGTAAATGTTCAAAAATTAACTTAATTAATTAGTTGCCATAAAAGTCGATTGAAGTGCATTGTTTTGGGTCTCAGAATAAAACTTAATGCCGTATATATTCTGCCCCCCTCATTTCGGATGCAAGTCCACTCATCAGTAGATGCGAAAAATTTTAAAAGAATGTTTGAAGCGTAAGTACACTCAGAAAACTTTGTCAGTAAAATAACCTGAAAACACTCTTTAAAATAAATGATATAAAATATTCGTCGATCTAATGTTTTTCCCAGAATAATGATAAATGTATTATTCTAGATCAAAGAGGGGCCTTGTTAATTGTTTGCTGTCTTTACCAGCCGTCCAGGTGCCGTCGGTATTTCGCTGATGCTGCTCAACTTGTCCGTAGAGTACAAAAAACTTAGAAATTGTCGAGGGCATATACATAGATGGCTGAAAACGACTAAAACCATTTATTAAAGTATGTGTGAAGACACGAAACTTCGGGGAATTTAGGTCTACACAAAATTAATAGAATAAAGAGTGAATTGGAGATAGAGGTATTTGTTTCAGTGGGCGAAATTGGATTACTTTCATACGTGGGGGCAGATTATATTTGCCAAATTTATATTGCAGATCACTGGTAAGTCGCAAGGGGAAAAAAGCAGAAGACAAGTTGGACAGATGAACAAAGCGATGCAAGCGATGATTGCGAAGGCTGAAGGACACGCTTGGCAGAGGATGTAACAGCAGAGAGAGGCAACTACACAACAACCGCAAAGCTACAAGTATGCAGTTGCGAGGGTATAAAAGGCCGTTGGAGATGGACGATAGAGGCTTTTGGTACAATAATCAGTAAAGTGTAAGACGTGTTGATGGTTAAGAGACTGCAAGTGATATTACATCAGCCAGGCTAGAGAGAATTATTTCTTGGTTTACAACTAAGGAAGTCAGTGAATTACATTCACTAGGGAAACGCGTTTATATCCGGGAAGCAGAAAGGCATAGGGTGTCGCTGAGGTTACACCCCAAAACATAGGGACCAGAATCATTTGGATTACATCCAAGTCCCGCCAGGAGTTAGAGCGTAGGCAGTCTCGTAAGTATTTTGATAAGTAAAAGTATCCAATAAGGATTTTTGTCAAGAAAATATAATAAAGAAAAAATATTAAATTACATTTATATTAAATTACTTTTTCAGGCTTAAGTTCAAATCTTGGTTTGTCACTATTTTAATTAATATCAATTAAGTAAAGAAAAGTAAAATTTAATAGCTAGGTGGACAACCGGCTGCTTCTGAGTAGCGAACACCCTTCATCAGCACTCTATGAACTTTGGATGTGTCAAATTTCACAATTTTGGCACAGCCGCTTTAACCACTCGGCAACCAAAGCTCACGCAATTTTACTTTCTGGTTATATACTCAACTAACATTAACCAAAGCAATGATATTTTTGCAGTCTTGGACGATATTTTATCATCTCAGAAGACTGTTATTTTTTGCTCTCCGTTTATATGAAAGCTTTTTTCTACATGTTCTGTTTTTGCATCATTGAGATCTAGATGCTCTTTTATTGATACAATTTGAACATTTACGCCCTGCCCTGCGTTATTAACATTTTTACTGAAAAATTTTAATAAAAAAAAAATAAAATAAAATAAAATAAGATGAAATAAAATAAAATGAAATAAAATAAAATTAAGTTGTGTCTCTTTAGTTTAAAGAACCCGGACATAGGCTGAGCATATTCTGGCTGTGAAACTTGGAGAAACCAAGGACTCTTTACATATGTATATTTTTAGACCTCAAACCTACTCATTTTTGAATAATGATAAATTTAGTGACAGGGCCACGCAGTGGCTCGATGACGGTCGCTTGAACAAAAATACTAAATGCAACAACAAATGTTTAAAATTTGTTATTGTTTTGTATGTAACTAGGCGAGCGGTCGATGTTGAGTAACATCATGGGCCTGGCGGCTAATTTAATGACTCAAACACTCATTTACAGTATTCAAAGGGTCTCATATTGTGTCATAATATCAGAATGTACAGACATTTTACTATAGTTTAAAAACATTGTTGTTGTGCTTCAAACAAAAATAGTCGTAAAATAATAGAACTTTAGCGACTGTATTTAGTGATTCGTCATAAGTTAACAGCATATATGTATCTGAGGCGAGCGGCTAAAACACATTCGTCGACCCGTTGATATTATTTACCTGCCGCAAATTATATTCTAAAAAAATATTTTAAATATACTCGGGAAAACGTCAATACTCGTTCACGTCAACATCCCAAAACGTCAACCCTTAATTTTTTTACAATGTCTACTCTAAAACGTCAACCAAACCAAAAAGCTCTAAAACGTCAACTTTAAATAAATCAAAATTTTGAATTAAGCAATAGTTAAATTACACAGTTTTGATTACACACACAAATTTATTTTATTAAATCAGTTTCATCTTATAAGTATGTATGAGTGTAGAATAGAAAAGAAATTGCATCTCTGTGTGTTGGCTTTTTTATGTTCAATTGCTTTTGTTTTATTTATTTATGTTTCGTTTTAGTTTATAGGCAATAAAAACGTTTTAAAGCACACTATCAATATGTTTTTTATTAAACGTTTTTACATTCATAAACGTCAAGAATTTTTTAAACGTCAACACTAGCGGTTTTAATTAGTTGACGTTTTCACGATCGTACTGTATATACAAAAAATATCCGTAATATGCCTATAACGCTTATATGTAAAAATGAGATACTAATTTTAGAAGGCTTGCAGCCCATAAACGCTTGTGTACTGGTCGCCGTCCAAAAAATGAGTCGACTCCGTTCAACCGGCGCCAGCTGTTTTTGTTGGAATAAACTTATTCACCCGCCATTTAGACGGGAAAGTAAATGCCTGAAAGTTGTAATACACTCACACCTTTTTACTAACACATTCACAATTTTCTAACTTTCAACTCAGCTTTCAGCAAAAATTCCCTGAAAGTAATTTTTTGTCATTTACTGAAAGTAAAGTGACAAAGTAGTAAACACGGTTGCCTACTCCACGGCACATATAAATTTTCAGGATTGCAGTACAATAATAATTGTGAATTTTAAATTATTTTGTACATTGAAAAATATTTAAAATATTTTTACAGCAAATATGAATGAAGAACACAAATGAAGCATATTTATAGCGATAATTATTAAATTAATTAATAAAAGTTTAGCAATAAAATTATTTTCGAATGTTGCCTTATAAATTTATGTTTTTAGTAGTCTTGGGTACTCTATTTTAAAATAATAATACCTGCAACTCTTCGCTTTGACGACACTTTCAAAATGAACTTTCACGTTGCTTTAAAATTGAGCAAGAAATTCTCATGAAAGTTACAGATTTCATGGAAATTTTTATTCATAATACGTATACAAAAAATTAATGAAAGCACTTTCCCGTCTAAATACCGGGTTATTCAATTATTTCAAATTTACTTTAACCAGCTCTCAAAACATCTAATCGATAATGTTCGCACAAACAGACTATTATTTTAGTTTTTTCACTTATTTTTGGTATTATGAACAAAAATATTCAAGTCGCTTTCTTTTTTGAACAGCTGACTCATTGTCTTTAAATAGCGCTTTACTTTATGACAGGTTGCTCACAACAGTCATATATTTTCGTGCTGTTATTTTAAGAGTTGTGACTTTAAGACGACCCTTTGAATCACCGTAATTATTTTTTTAGTTAAGATTAAGCTCTCGAAAGTGTGAGAAAGTGCCTCCAAGTGAATAACGAGCAAAGTGAATAACATACCACTGGTGCTGAACGCTGCTGCAACTCCTGATCTGCTGCTAATGTCTGAGTGTTTATCAGTAATGCCTCTGGCCATAAGCTACCGCGTCTGGTCAAATTTGAGTGGGATTTAAGTTGCTGCTGATGTTGAATTTGCTGTAGATGTTGGCGCAATTGATGATGCTGATGATGATGATGATGGTGATGATGATGATGGTGATGATGATGATGCTGCTGCTGTCGATAATAATTTGAAGACTGTAGGGAGTATAAACTTTGTTTGCTGGTATTCTTTTGTATTGTTAGAAGTTGAGAAGATGATTTACATTTCCCCGAAAACGAAGTTTCTATTTGAGTATTATTTTCACGATTTGTGGTACTGGCATTTACTGAGCAGGGTTGGTAGGAATAGCGACGATTTGGACTGTCTTTGTTTGACAGAAATTCAGCATCAATGATTGTTTCTTTAGTAGTAGGTTGAGCATTATCACCATATGGCTGTGATAGCGTGGAAGAGGAGCACGAAGTGCTGGACAAAGAAATGTCACTTAGATTTTCCAAACTTTCACGACTTTCTTTAATCGAAGTTATGGCCGATATTCGTGAATTTCTCGATATAAGTGATTCTGATCTATTCAAAATGGGCGGCATTTCGTCTTCAGCCAGGGGATTGCTTACAATATTAATGGCCTGGGACACGGCGGCAGCTGGTGTGGTAGTGTAAGGTGAAGCACCCGTCAAGTGTTTCCCATTTTCATCCATGCATGCACTTTCGTTTGGCTCGCTGTCGATGAAATTCCAATGAACCTGAGCCCGGCGGAGCCTATTATTCAGATCGCTTAAATTGCGAGAATAAAATTGGCTCTTTTATTAAGAATAGTAATGGAATGAATTAAGAAAATTTATAGAATTTTGTGCCGTTTTACGTTTTTTTGAAGGCTTAAGAATCACTTTTTTAATGATGACACATACAACTTTTTTTATCATTTCTTTGTTTTTATAAATAAAAAAATCCAAAGTCACATATTTTTGCAGATTTTACAATTCATCGCACTAAAAACTATTTTTATTTATTTATTTATTGAAAGTATTTTACAAAAATAAATTTATAAAATACGACTATTTTTGTTTGGGCCCAAAAAAAATTATTTTACCACTTTTTAAACACTTGTTTTGCGAAACTTTTTTTTTATTTTTAATAATTTTTATTGCGAAACTAATCAAAATTTTATGGCTTAATTTCATTTCAAAAATTAAACTTCTATTTTCTACATTTATTTCTAAATCATTTTTTTTTTTTTTCAAAATTATTTTATGGTTTAATTTACGATTTTGGCGCAACCACCAACGTAATCGATTTTATTTAAATTTTTACGGCACTTGTGTTTAAAATTAAATTTCTTTTATTAAACACAAAAATATGTTTAAAAACACACAAAATTTTTAGGTTTTCAATACTTTGCTGCTGCCAAAGATTTGCGCGCGTTCATCTTTGCCCGTGAATATTATTGATTTTACTGAAAACACTTTGCTGCTGGCAGTCACCATGCGTAACGATCACAATATTGAATTCTCAAAACACAAATATAGAGCAACAAAAAAAAGACACCAAAATAGAACACACAGATGAAAGAACTCACTGATCAATTAAATGAAAATCTCATCAGCAACGCCAAGAAAACATCATCATTATCATCGTCACGACACAAAACGTCATCATCGTAAAACAAACAAAAAAAAACTGGCGTCCTCAAAGAGAAGATTGGAAAACATTTTTGTCCGGCAGATGTTAAGAATGAATAAGAAAAATACACGCACACACACACACACACACATACGTACAAGAGAGCAAGTATTTAGAACATAAAAAATAATCTGTATTTTTGGCAGCTCACTGACACAAACGAACAGTGAGCAATTCGAGCGGCCTTCTGGGTGGGAAATTTTCTAATACTTCTTCTTTTTAATATTTTAAAAATTTTTCTTTAATATAATTCAAAAAAATAGACTTCATGTGACTTCACAGGCTGTGGCTGTTGGGTCAAATGCCCTTTTTCGCTTGATTAATGTTCGAAACTTTTGCAGTGTCACAAAGTAACCAATCATAATGTTACATGTGTTTTCAATGTCCTATTCAATAATCTTATAACGGGTTATCCATTTCGTGTTCTCAAAAGTATAGAACTGGAGTTAAACATCTGTCAAACTAAATTGTTAAAACCATTTTTTTTTCTTCTCAGTTGAAAATGGAGCGCTTATTTATCACACAAGGCATTAAAATTATCAGAACATACAAAACAAAAATGGTGATTCTGCCACAGCCACATAACGTGCTCTAAGGGGAGATTATGGTTTACCGAATCTACATTGCAAGCAATTGGCAAAATTGTGAAGAAATTTGAGTAGACTGGAGCGGTCGGTTATAAATATTGTAAGACCGCCTGTGCATCACCGTTTCGCTCGTTCCGCTGAAAATATCACTGCTGTAAAAGAAAGTGAATGTGTCGATTCGTCGTCGTTCTCAGGAATCGGGATTGTCTTACGGCTCATTAAGGCGTATTTTGCATTTAGATCTACATCTACATCCATATAAAGTCTAGCTCATTCAACAACTGAAGCCAGCTGACCATTCACAATGCCGTAGATACGTGGAATGGGTGCTTGAACAACAGGCGGTGGACGGCGATTTTTCGAACAAAATTTTTCTTCATTGATGAAGCACATTTCTCACTCGTTTAGTGTGTTAATAAACAAAATTGTCTAATTTGGGGTTGTGAGAATCCTCAAGTAGTTAAAGAGAGGCCACTACATCCCGAAAAAGTCACTGTTTGGTGCGCGCTTTAGCCCGAAAGTTGGATGGGACCTTACTTCTTCGAAAACGACAATGGAACAACTGTCACCGTCAACTTGCAGCGTTATGGTCATATGATTACCAACTTTTTTTGCCTGCTCTTGAAGAATACAACTTGGAGAATATGTGGTCTCAACAAAAGGGTGTCACATGCCACACAACTCGAGCGAATATGGCTTTATGGCAAGAAACATTTCCTGGCCGCATAATTTCAAGTCGTGGTGAATATCATTGGGCTGCCTAGATCATGCGATTTGGCACCATTAGACTTTTTTTTGTGGGGCTACGCGAAAGACCATATTTATGCAGAAAAAGTTTTAAATCTTGAGCACTTAAAAGCCAACATTGATCAATTTTGGCTGGAATACCGCCCAAGATGTGTCAAAGAGTGGTCGAAAATTACCTCAACAGAATCAATGCTGGCAACGCTTTGCGTGGTGGTCATTTAAATGATGACGTTCAAACTTTATAATAAAAAATAAATATCATGAAAAAAAAAATTAATTTATATGTCTTTTATTTACATTTATTTATGAAACCGCAAAATGGATAACCCGTTCTATATATTTACACATATTACATTTAATGTATTTGGATTATTGAACCTGTTGTTCAGGCAATGAACTAATTTGAATACAAAAAAAATCTGAATTTTAATAAAAGAGTTCATTAACAATTTCGTCGATTAAATTTTTCTTCTATTTTAATGTTTATTTACAGAATCACTTTTCTTGCAAAAAAATTTATACAGATAAGTAACCATATGGTTACCATAATAAAAAGAAAAGCGTTAATTAGTCTAAGATGAATGTTCAGCATATTTTGATTTAAAAAATTTTATTTTCAAATCTGAACAAAGCGAGGCAGGGTCTTTCAACATTAAATTAGCCATATCCTGCTTACCCCCAATTTTTGACTTGGTATTTATATGCCATTTCAATTTAAATTTGATTTAAATACAAAATTGAGTCAAACAGTTGCTATTTAAATCCAACTTAAACGGCCTGCCGTGCCCATTTAAAATCGAATTAAGTTTTTCGTACTGCCATATGATTTTGACAGTTTGGTTTTGTTCTGCAAATTAAGAAAATTGCACATGTTTTTTTTTGTTTGTTTCATAATTTGATTTTTTTATTATTTCCAGAAAGTGTGGCAGTGGCAGTGAAATTAGGAGTCCTTTTATCACTTTTGCTACTCATTTTAATAATTTTTTCAAAACAATTTATTATTTTCTAAGCTTTTTATAATTTCACTTGCTTCCAAATTTGTTTAAACAGCTGTTTTTTATTGAGTTATCGATAATTTTTTGACACTTACATTGTGCTGCCGTACTTTTATTTCAATTAATTACCAAAAATAATTTTAGACTGTAAAACAGAAAGCTATTTTAAATCCAACTTAAATTTTAAGGAAAATTTACTAATTTTGTATTTAAATGCCAAGTCAAAAATCGGGGGTTATTAGGCTTTCTGGAAGTCACCTTTTTTGAATGAAAATAATGGCTAACTGACGGCTGCCACTTTGCAACGAAAACTTTAACTTGTTATACAAATAATTCTTTTCCATAATTTTATTCAATTTTCTCAAAAATTTTTTTTTTACTTATCTTTCATGCTATTGAACTGTATGGCAAGTTTATTTACAAGAGCTAAAGTGTTTAATAAAGAGGAAGGAGAAGCGGAAAAGGAGGTAGAAAAACAACACATCTGGTGATCGTTGCATGAACGTTGAAAAATTATTGTTCACAGGCTTGCTTTGTTGTTGTTGCTGTTGCCGTTGCAATTTAAAAACACGCGAATTGGTTAATAAAACAAAAAATGTTGTCTATTATGCGGTCGCCAGTTCAAAATTATAAGGCCAAAAAGGCTTGCATACATGTACATGCATATATTCTTGAAATTTATATCATTCTTATTATTAAAATTGTGTACTAATAGTGATTCACACTCTACACATGACCAACCGTCATGTGTGCTGGCACCCAAAAAAATTTCTTTAAGTGTGTTTTGCTACATTCCCATTTATTCTTGATGTTGTTGTGTTCGCTTTCAATTGTTTGTGAGAACAGACGCATTAATTAATAACATGACGCCGAACACCACACTGAAAAAAGTGACAAAAGTTTTGTGAAATTAATGAAAGACAAGTGCAAGTGTGTTAATAAGATTTTGAAAAAGTTGCTCATCGAAAAATGATTATGGTTAGTTTTCTTCTTAGTCAGCAGCAATGTGTGTGTGTGTGTGTGCTGCATGGTTTCCCGGGGACTGCTGTTTTGTGATTTGCTTTAACAAAAAAGCATTAATTTTTTATAATTTATTTTTCTCAAAACAAGAGCCGCTTATCTAATTACTCTATAACATGAATTATAAAAATGTATGTTACATCTAATATTCCGAACGCTGTGCCAAAAATCACTCGATTTAAAAAATCGAAAGCCACCAAAAAGATCATATTATGATTTTTTTCTTTTGGTATATTCAAAGTAAAAATTATGAAAATGCTTCATCCATAATTTCATCTTGTTGAAGCCATTCTAAAGCGGAGTACCTCCCATGTCGCTGAGTTGTTATGCAGGGATGGCATAACGGAGGGTTAAATTTTAAAGGCCGTTGTTAAATGTAAACCACTCCTAACCTTCAAGTTTTTTTTTTTAAATTTCATTAGATATTTCTTCATATCAGACTAATTTAATTTGAGCCATGCAAAGCTACGCTACCGAGCAGTGTGCTCGATGAAACTGGGCGTTCAAATCGAACTGCATGTCGATTATTTTAGGATGTTTCCGGGGTCACAATGTCACCTTTCTAGGGCCCAAGTAGGTCGGTTTCATTACCACCCAACATAACATAACATAGACCATGGAGTGGAGGTAAGCCGCTGAAAGTACAATTTGTTTTTCAATAGATAAAAACATTATAAGCAATTCCCAACATGATAAAATTTAAAAATAAATGCAATTAATAGTTTTTCAAATCGATTGCTTTATGCAAAACACATGAGCATTTATACGTTTCGAGAACCCAGTAGCTGCTATCTTGACATGAAATCCATAAATTACTTTTCCAAAAAATAATCCCTCAGTTGCCACTTGTTTGTGATTCTAATGTAATTGACTTAACGATTTGTTTAAATATTGTGTTTATTATTGTTTTGTGTTTATTATCAATTTTTTAACAAAATTGGCCATCGCTTAAATGCTTGTATACAAAAATATAAATACATGTATATACATTAGACTGGGTCGATTTGTTTAGATAAAAATGTTTCAATATGGCGACAGCCATGTTTCGATAATTTTCGGGGGAAAAAGTTTGTAGTGGAATACATAAAAAAATAATTTTCCCGGAGTCTGTTTGTTAATTTTTTATACTTTTTGTATGACAACAGCCCTAAAAAGACAAAGGGGCTCGATGGATTTGAAAAAAAAATATATTTGGGGAGAAAAAATTGTTATGGGTTGGTCATACCTTTGACTCGTCCTGTCATTTCATTTTCTAGGCGCCCAAATACGCGGCGCTAGAACCACTCACTCCCAGAGACACAATACACTTAACGAATTTTCATTCATAGTACCAATGAATATATTTCATTAATCGTTTTTCATAAAGCCAATGAAATTGTTCATTACGGCAATGAATTTTTCATAGATCTAATAAATAAATAATTTCTGTATTAAGTTTATCAGGCTCAAGTGCTTTCTATATTATCCTTGTGATTGATATTAATTAAATTAGACAAAGAAGACATCAAAGACATTTAGCAGGGTGGACAACTAGTTGTTTCGAAGCCGCCACACTTTCTCGTCAGCACCCGTCTTTGAACGCAGGGCCTCATGTTTCTAAAGCAACAACCATGCCTCTCAGCCACCCAAGTTGTTGTATATTTTCTGTCTAAATTTTAATTATATCAATAAATAAATTTCATTAAAAAATTTCGTAAAAAGATTTATAAAAAAATGTCTTTAAATCAATGAACAATTTAATTAAGTCAATGTACTCGTTCATTGGGGTTTCAATTTTCATTTGATTTGTAAGGAAACTTGAATACATGGTAACATATCTTAACATTTCGCAAAGGTTTTAAGGTCTATTGCGAGTAACACGCTGATAGTGTTAATAGACACATAAAACTGCATTTTTTTTTTTTTTTCAATACCTATTATTAAGATTATCTTTATTAACACTCATATTCATAAAAACTATTGAAGGTTTATTACACGTTTATTTGACAAATATTCCGTAGAAATACGTCAAATAAGAGCTTAATAAACTTACAATAATTATTATGAATATGGCCTTAAGATTATATATACATACATATATGTACATTAAATTTTGAAATTATAATCCATGATCCTTCGTCCACTTTTTGATATTAACAAAGTATAAAACTGTACGTATATATTTTTTTTACTAATTCTGCCTGTTTCATATAGAAACACCCAACTATAAAAAAGTCAATGCTGAATAATACGTAATTTGGACTTTTGGGTAGCGATATGTAAATGGGTCATAACTTCCGTCAGTTGAAATTGCATTATTTATATTTTTTTTTTTTTTTTACTAATTTTGCGTGTTTCATACAGAAACACCCAACTAAACAAAAGTCAATGTTGAATAATTTGTTAGTTACGTATATTTGACTTTTGGGTGGCGATATGTAAGTTGCTCTTAGCTTCCATCAGTTGAAATTGCTTTATTTTGATAAGCAAGAAAAATGTGTCTTTTATACTACTTTTATTTAATAAAAAAAAATTTAATTTTAATTTTAATTTTTGAGTCTTCGTCTGGTGACCGGTTGAAACTGCAATTTTTGGATTTTTTGTCGATTTTTGCAGACGACACCGCTATTCTCATCTCAGAAATACTAGCAACAAATGTTATATCCACTTTACAATCAGCACTGATAAAAGTTTCTTCATATTTTACAAAATGGAAAATCCTTTTAAATCCGCAAAGAACCCAGTACATTTATTTCTCCAGGAGAATTAAAACTTGCTACTTACCACAACATCCGATTACACTAAACAACAATAATACACCTTGGACGAATAAAGTTAAATATCTAGGCTTGATCTTAGACCCCAAACCCAAATTCAAATACCACATTCCGTACATTGTCAACAAATTAAATAAGACAACTAGATTATTGTGTCCTTTAATAAATAGAAACTCACAGCTAAGCATACAATATAAAATGTTAGTCTTCAAGTTAATATTTCAGGCTATAATGTTATATGGTACTCCAGCTTGGTCCACAGCAGCTAATTGTCATTAAAAAAATTGCAAATAGCCCAAAATAAATTAATAAAAATGATTCATAGTCTGCGTTGGCAATACTCTACCCAACGTCTTCATACCCTAGCAAACGTCGAACCCGTAAATGACCAAGTAAACCGCTTCACTCTTAACTTCAATATCAAATGCCTTAGTTCTGAGTTTAACCACATCAATGAGATAATCTCATCATAATTTTTACCCTTACTATTAAGATTTTATCATAAACCCCCCAACAAAAATTTCACACAAAGGTTTTTGAAAATTTTCTCCTTTACATTAAAAATAGTGTAAGGCCAGATAAATATAAACACCGGTATTCATAAAAAATAAAACGTTGCTGAAGTACATTTTAGAACAAATTTTATATGAAAAATTTGTTCTAAAATGTGTTTTAACAACGTTTTATTTTTTATGAATACCGGTGAAAATGTTTGTTATCTAATATCTAAGTAGAAAAGGATAAAGTATTCTAAACTCTTTAAGAAAATTATTGAACTTGTAAGACCTTCAAAGATATTAATAAATAAAGAATTGAATTGAATTGAATTGTCATTAAATTCCAAAGTTATGCACTGATTTTAGTAATTTATGGCTTTTTGGGTTTGAAACTTTACAGCGGTATTCATAAAAAATAAAACATTGTTGAAATACATTTTAGAACAAACTTTTCACATCAAATTTGTTCTAAAATGTATTTGAGCAACATTTTATTTTTTATGAATACCGGTGTTAATTTTTATGAATGTGTCACACATTAGCATCACAAGTCATTAGCATAACTTTATTTTTAGATATTTTATGCTGTTTTAAAGAACAACAAATTTCGAACTTTTGCAAAAAGTTTAACTTTTTTCATCCAAAAAAAAAAAAAATTTATTTTCTAAACTACTAAGTTGTTTAAAAAAACTTTTACAGTTGTTGAAAGATGATTTTATTTTTGAGTTTCGGTTTTTATAATTTTTGCAATGTTTTTAATTGTTTTTGAGTTAAGGCAATATATGTTATCCTACCTCCTCCATTTTTAAAATAACGGTATATTTCACCTTAAAACCTAAAAAAACGGTTAGCACCACTGAATTCAGCACACCCACATTAGATTTACCCACTGGGTGCCCCATCTATCGGTTTTTTCTACCAGCACAGTGTAATTATTTACCCCCAATATTTTTGTCAAATACACTAATAATACATTTACACTAGTAATTCCTAAACTAGTTTATGATCATAAGCTAGTTTCATAAACTATACCATTTACACTAGCATTTTAGACAGTTTACTTGATTTTGTTTGACAATTTACAATAAATTCCATATAAAAAATAAAATAGTATTATGGAGGCTTTTGCAAAAAAAAAAAAATTTGGGTATGTGTCTTTCATCCCGATTGAATAAAATTCATTGTAAAATTAATTATTTGGAAAAGAAGGAACCACCTCTTATTTTCATTCATGCCTAAATTTTATGTATTTTAATAACATAAAGAATTGTGGAAGTTTTTAAATTATTTAGTTTTAAAATATTTTTCTACGTTTCATTTTCCTTTTTGTTGTTTTCTTTTTCTATGTCAAATTCTGGTTGTTTGCAAAAACTGGTTGTTATCAACTAACGTATTTGAAAAACTAGTTAAAAACTTGTTTATGATTTATATGGTAAAAAAGCTTCTCAAACTAGTTTATCGCGATAAACAACTTATAACCTGTTTAAGGTGTAGATGTAAATGCACTATAAGCCTTCTTAAAAAGCAGGCTTTCTTACAAAAAGACATAAACACTTAAAATTGAAAATCCAACCTTTGATGACTAATTTCTTTTTTTTTCATGTTGTAGTCTGGGCTGGGCAGTTTTTGAAATACGTATTTAAAATACAAATACGTATTTTGTATTTGTATTTTAAATACGTCTCATGAATGTATTCGTATTTTGTATTTTAAATACTAAGCGATGGAGTATTTTGTATTTCAAATACTAGTGCTCTCAATATACATTTTTCAAAATACATTTTCAATTTATGTTAAAAAATATGTGCTAAAAATTTAATCCATTCCATCAACTAAAATCCGAAAATTTTGCTACAGTTTTATTTCCAAAGAATAGCAATACCACAATTTAATTACCAAAATACCTGTGTAAAGAAAATGCAACTGAATGCACATACATTAAGCTGTCAGAAAGTTTGTAGCGATTTTGTTTAAAAAAAAAAAAATAGGAAAAGAACTAGAGAAGAAAATGCGGAATTTGTTTCAACCAAGTTATAAACTTCAATTAGTAAATCGCTTGAGCAAGTTATAAAATATGAGATTTACTATAGGGTACCTTCCTAAGCAAATCAAAAA
Organism: Sturmia bella; assembly: GCA_963662145.1. NCBI lineage: Eukaryota > Metazoa > Arthropoda > Insecta > Diptera > Tachinidae > Sturmia > Sturmia bella. The sequence goes on from OY759170.1 coordinate 18,485,712, forward strand.
TAAATCGCATGCTATTAAATCCAGAACTTAGCTGATTTTCTTACGCAAAAAGAAAAAAAAAAGTAATTATGTATGTCACCTTATAATTTTAAATTTGAGTCAAATTCGCAGAAATGAATAGCCAGAAGGAATATACATTTTTGTCCTTTTTTAACTGCCAGCATTAATATGAAAAGTAAATTGTAATTAAATTCTCATGTATATACATACCAAATAGTTGTACATTTAGAAACTGCGCAATAACTTTTCGGGATTTCAACTTCTTTTAAAATCCAAAAACGACTTGTAAAAGCTAGAGTGATCGTGTAAAGACGTATATTTCTCATTTTTCACACGAGTAAATTTTCCTTTACTAAAAGAGAAAAAGAAACGTAGTAGAATAAATAAGTTACCAAATACTATTTTTACGCATTAATTAAAACCACGAGACGAGTCGATAAAATAATAGAGACAATAATTCTGGTCGAAAATATTATAAATAAATAAGCTGATGCAACTAACTGAGGTTAGGAAGCTGTGCCCTGAAGTGAAACCTGCTGGTTTAATCCATCAACGCAACTTTTATCGTAAAGAAAATTTGAGTGGTTAAGAAACCCACGATAGAACAACCTCACGGCTTCATGCCAGCATGTAATGGAAAAGGTGTCTGCGACTCAACTTGTTTCAAGGAATCGTAGAGTGTTGCCCAGCTCTCAACACTAGGAACAAGACACACATAAATTGACAAAAGCAAAACCTAACCTCAAACTTACACTAGGAGACTGGAAAAGTTATAATAATTACCTATTTTAGGAAAAAGAGGAAAACCTCTAAACCTAAATTCATCCACTATCGCGGATTTGTTATCTCATGTATCAATTTTTTGTATAGCTCCTTAACTGGTATCATATTTATTACTAACATTTTTTTTCTAGCTTAAATATTGTATCATCACATATTCACGTGCAAGACATACATACATATATAAGTCTACATAACTAAAGTAATGATTCTCTCATAACTCATAACAACAGCATCACCATTTAATGCAGATTGTTGGGCCCATCAATGAAGCAACAGTAATGGAGTACCAAAAATGTTAAGCTGTGAGTAGAAATATTATAAAAACAAAAATGTATTAATCAACATTACTTTATTTATTAATCTTATTCAATTGCTCTCACAATTCCTACGGGATTGTGAAAGTCAGTTCATTTAGTAGTTCTTAGGTAGTTCTTAAATTTTATTAACAATCAACTGAGAGATTTTGCGTTTGATTTTTGCATTTTAAGAAAACTCTCCAATTGAGAAATTACCTCTTTTGATCAGTGAATTTTATTGGTTTTCTTTTGCTATAAATAAATTTTCTTGTTGTTAACATTGCAATGAAATGAAACTCTAAACTTTTCATTCGATAAGGGAAGGATGGCCTATGTCAGCAATGCATATTTGTAAGTAAAGTCATGTTTATCTTTAGGGACAGATCAAATTTACGGGTATCAGCTCTGTCAAGGAGTTTTTGCATACACAGATTATGCAGGGAGGGAAAATTGTACCCCAAGTGACACTTCACCTCGTCACTAATAATTAGACATTTCAGTTTTCTAAACATATGCGGTTATATTTTATTGGCATGACGTATGTTTTTTTTTTATGATTACGCGCGGATAAAAGGGTTAAGAACCAAACGTATACTGGCTAGCTGGAACATCTTATCATGCCTCTGACCAATTTATTCTGATTTGTAAAGGAAGCAAGAACACTCGCAATTTTTATTAATAAACATTAGCAGCGCGTAACAAGTTAAATAATGAAAAAATAAAATACAAGGAAAAACGGCGTTCCACATTTTAATCTAAAACAAGAGAAAAAAAAATATCAATCTAATGTTGACTGTACGGATGAGTGAAAAATATCTTCAAAGATTAGAAAGCCACATCAACCCTCTAGCAAATGTACTACTAGATGACAGCACCACAACCCGAAGACTGAAACGCACACACGTATTAGACATACCTGCAAGGTTATTTTAGTTGTAAATATGTAATTATTATTGTTATTAAATACTAATTTTATTATTTTGGATATGTGGCTCATTGGACCTGCATATCTCCTGTTAATTATTGCTTATGAGTAATAAGAACTGCTTATTGTCTTAAAGTAGACAGATTGCAGATAAATATAGACTTAAAAAAAAATGTTGACTGGGATAGACTATATATAGTTATATAGCATTTGGTGAAACGGTTTTTAATTGTCACTTATTTCCTAATTCCGTTATACATATACATGTCTTTTAATAAAATATCGTTTTCTAATAGGAAATTATTGAGATTTTTGTCGTTAGCTGGTTTTCTTTATTCGCCATCAAGAGATTGTTTGTCTGATATCACTTTTTTGAAAAACTGGTATTTATGAAAGAAAATAAAAAATTTTTTGATTAAAAGTATTTTCTATTTTAAATACATATTTTTGTTACGCTGTATTTTGTATTTCAAATACTTGATTTTGGAATGCAGTATTTTGTATTTTAAATACATGGAAAAAAAGTATTTGTATTTTGTATTTAAATACACAACTTTCATGTATTTTGTATTTTGCATTTTAAATACATCAGAGCATGTATTTTGCCCAACACCGGTTGTAGTGGAAATTTTTTCCAGTTTTTTCCTAAAGATGTTCGTCCCTACAAATCAATCTGGCCTAATATACATGTTTTTTTTTTTTCTTTTTAATCTAATGTGTTATTTATTTATGTGTGTCTGTATACATGTGTATGTTCATAATCATGCATATATTGCTTTGGATATGAACTTTGTTGTAATTCATGGTCAGTGTCAGATCAGTGTTTGGAATGATTTGTTTATTTGTGTTTTTCCTACAAGATTTTTAAATTGACTGTCCATAAATAATAAATCGCTCAAGTCTTAAATTCTTGCCACTGAGTATTCTTATAAAATCATTTTTACCAGCGTATATTTGTTCAATTCACGAACTCAGTCATATGGCTTATTGTTAAAAAATAGATTTTGTTTTACAGTTTGAATTCGAGTCTAGAAGCAAAAAGAAATTTTTTTTTACTATTTTCATGCCAAAATTTTTAAACTTAAAATTAATATAAATATTTGCAGATAATAAGATAAACTCAAAAAAAATATTTTTTTTAAATTTGAAGATATAAAGCAAAATTTTGAAATACAAAAGATTAACAAGGAATGGAGAAAGATTTTTTGTCAGTTAAATTTTAATAATCAAAATGTTTTTAAGGAAGACCAGTAAAGTAGAGTTGAAGATTTCTTGGCTAAGGAACATAAATGGGCTGATTCACGTCCAACGCAAAAACTAGTCAGCACACAAACACAGTTGCATAACATAAAGTTTGACTATAAAGCATAGATGCCCACGGTAGTAGTATTGGTGAGAGTGACGAAATAACACTGGAAGAAAACAATTTGCTATTGATTTTATTCATGTCTTTGTGAACAGCTTCAAAATGTTTTTTTTTTTTTTAATTATATTTCTTAGTTTTTTTTTTTTAAGTCTTATGACAAATAAGACATTGCATGCCATCAAAAGCATTTTGTAACAAAAAATACTTTTTGGCTGACATCATTAATATATCGCCATTAGTTGAATTTATGTGTTCACTGACAGCAGTCTCGATGACAATTAAAATGTAAAATAAGACACAGAATTTCTGCAAGTGTAGTTTGTCTCTCCCACTCAACATGGTTGATTTCCTATTGGTGGATTGACGATCAAACAAAAGAGCGTAATAATATGTGTGAGTTTAATTTGCTGATATCAGCCACTACTGGGTATCTGTGCTATAAAGTTATATTAATGGTAAGAATATAGAGCTTTGCCATTCGTGACACCATAATCTATTGGAAGTCAATCAGATGTCAGTGAAAGACATCAACAAAAAACCACAGTGATAAAATTAAAAGCTGATCAATAACATTAAATAGAGGCAGTAATGAAGAGATCAGGCAGTGGGATAGTTAGACGTTGGTACTTGCAATCAGTATGGTATGCCCCAAGCGGTCATGATTTGAACGTGAAGCGATTTGGCGGCTGATGGGCATCATAGTTGATGTGCAACAGCCATGGTATGTGCCCCAGCCAATCAGTTTTCCACATTAATTTTCCTGCCTTCTTTAAGGAAATAGCGCAATGTGAACTTTAAGGGACCAAGTAGTTCGGTCTCAAGACTGGCAGCCCATTGAATTATAAGAAAACGTGTGTCACTACAATTTTCCAAAAAAAAAAAAATCCATCTCAAATCTCAGGAAGTAAAATCGAACTGAAATTCCGATAAAATAAATATCAATTTTATGTCTATGAAATTATTGTATTATTACTATTCTGGGCCTACTCTTAAATTCTAATATTTTGTATTAATTCAGGTTCAAAAATGAAGCCTTTTTACAAAATGTTTGTAGTCTTTTGCAGCTGTCTATATAGACAGCAAACAAAAAAGCAAAAAAGGGTTTATTTTTGCACCTGAATTAATACATTTCAATTGGCTCTTTAGGCAAATAAATAATTAAATTCGTATTCTAATATTTTGTTATTAACATTTCTTATTAACTACAAAATGTCCTAAAAAAAAAAAAATACAAAATGCAAAATACGAATAAAGAAATCATTTTCTTAAACCCTAAAACACTATTCACACATATTTTCTTGACTAAAAATTCAATAACGTTTAGTTTAGTTCGTTATTTAAGGCCTCAAAGTTTGAAATTGTGTGTCAAAAAGTATTAACAAAAGTAATTTTCATTTCAACAAACTTTTAGTGGTCTTGCACTCGAAAAGCAATTACATTCCTTTCGTTACAGAAATTGTGAAAACAAAAAGAATACATTTATGTGTCAGTATCTTCAATTCGAATTCAATGCTCCCAGTGCACTACAAACAGCTGAATTCTTTATGTGCTGTATATATTCCTATTTCAATAAAAAAAAATGTTGTTTTTTATTTCTTTGTATGAAAATATAAAATATTTTTTTGCATGTAAGAACTATCGATGAACTCACTGGTATATTTTTGCAATTCAATGCAACTGCAGCCCGGGTGTCAGTTGAAAATTTCACAAGTATTCGAGTAATATTTTATTAATATTTTCTATTGAAAAAGCTGTACAAAGTACACGGTGGGCTAAAAGAAATCACCCTATTGAAAGTTGCTCTGTAGAAGACAAGTGAACAAGCCATGGAGCGTTACACTTCCCAAGAGTGCGAAATAATGGCGTAGCGTGTAACCTACACTCAAGCCATCCTCAATTTGAACGAAATTGTAATGAGCAATGAACCTCATTTTCACCCCAACGAGTACATGAACCAATAAGTTCACTTGTTTCAATATAATAAATATGATTCAGTATAATAAAGAAAACCAAATTCAGCCTAATGCTCTAAACACTTACCGTCTAATTCATAAAAATTATAAAGGGGTTTATAAAGCTCTTATTTGACAGATTTTCCATACAAATATGTCAAATAACAGTCTTATAAGCCTGTAATAATTTTTATAAATTAAGGGGTAAGTATTTATTCCTCAATTGGCTTTTTGAAACATAGCATTTATGCTTTGTTAAGTTATATTTAACAGATTGACAGTAGTGAGACCGTCCCAGTGGGAACCCGGGAGGTCCCATTGTGCTACCCGAAAAGACGGTATGAAAAGACAGCCCTGCATACCACGTGCTGGTTCTGTGTACAACCAGCCAGATGAACAGATAAAAGTTTGCACTCTGTTTCATTCGAATTCCAACACATCCGCCAACCCATGTAGTGTCGTTCTGCCCAAGTAATTCAGGAACACGGCAGGGGCAGTGTTCCACACTCTCCTCCTCCTTCTCCTGTTTTCAGCTCTGCAGCCTCTAAAGAAGCCATTGCATGGAAAAGTTAGCCTTTTCGAATAGACTCCCATATGACAGAGTTCTGTTGCATTGTATTTGTATTGTATTATTACTAGGTCTGTCCAGGATGGCTCTTTGCACTGCGACCAGAGATGATCTATTGTGCAACCCTTTGTCCCTCACGAGTTTAATGCATCAAGAAACAGTATCAGCTCCTTCTGTGGAAGCCCTTGCATGTCCTGTGCACCCAATGTATAGGCCTGCAACAGCCTGTGTCTTCTGTGGCCTAGTGCCACACATTCAATAATCAAGTGTTCCATTGTTTCCTCTTCTTCTCCGCAAAATCTGCAGGTTGCCGTACTGGATAGTCCCATTCTGTGTAGATGCTTTTCCTGTAGGTATAGTGGCCTGTTAGCGCCCCACACAGTGTCCTTAGATTATTTATATTTAGTTTTAGAGCGAGATCCGCCCTCTTGGCATCAAAGCTAAGAAATTTCTTCGAGTGTTCCAGACCTCTAGTGTCGTTGTACAGTTTTCCTGTGATGAATGTTGGCCGTTTTTAGGATAAGGAGCTTGTTAAAGCCAAAGGATGCAGTGGCTCCAATGAAAGCTCCATTGGCTCCCCTTTTCTGTTAGTACAGCCACCAGGGTGTATAGTTTTTGGTAGCGGAAATTCGAACAAAGCTAAGATTCTCTATGTCTATTCGACAGATCATCCCATACGACCGCCTGTACAGCCCTGCTCTCAACAGCTGTTAGAATTTATGCTGAGACACATACATATGTACATTTATACACAAGTACGAAGTTATTTATTTGTGTTTACCTTGTTTAGACATTAAAATTATGAAACACAGAAAACCATAAATAAAATATTTGCTCGACCATGTGGAAAGTGAAATTTTAGTAAAATACCTTTTGTTACTTAAATTCTATAGTGTTTTTTTTTTTTTTGCCTTAAACAAACAAAAGTGTGTTTATTAGGGGGAAACTTAATTATATGGAGATTTTTTTTTATTTTTAGATTTGGTTTGGTCGATTTGTTCGAAAAATTTTACTGAAAAAATTTCGCTTAAATTTTTACTATAAATAAATATTTTATACATCTATTTTCTTGAGGTAAAGGTCTTTTTTTAAATGTTTAATTATTTTTGTCGATATTTCGCTCTCTCTCTTGAGATAACTTCTTCAGGATCATAATAATGAAAATAGTTTTATGAATATGTTAAGGTGTATATAATTGGGGACAAAAGTTGGCCAAAAAAAAGGTTAAAAATCACGAAAATCTTAACAACTTCCCCTGACTTGAGGTCACCACCAAATTTTTCTTGCCCACATTTTTTCTTAATGTGTCATTTCACTTTTTCATTTTCTCAAGGAGGATTCCAAGCCAACACAATGTTTTAAAAATATATATTCCTACCATCAAAGCTCATCATATGGTGGCGCTAGAGAAAACAAATGTATTTGATTTGTAAATGGTTTGGTAAATTTGTTTGAAAAACTTTACTGAAAAAATTTCAGTAACATTTTTAAGATGAATAAATATGTTAACATGTATTTGATCGGGGAAAAAATTTGCAAAAATGGTTAAAAATCACGAATTTTTTAACAACTAAGCTTGACTTGAGATCCGTAATAAATTTTTCTTGCCCACATTTTTTCTTAATGTGTAATTTTTTTTTATTTTCTCAAGGTGTCTGCCACGACAATATAATGTTTTTAGAAAATTTCTAATCCCACAGTGCCACTAGTGAAGAAAAATTGTATGACTAAATCCAATTAATTTTCCCTTCTCGACATTTTTTTTTTAAACATCCCTGTCTCTCCTCCTTGAGGGATCCTGGGTACAAAAATGTTTTCTAGCTTTTCTAGAGGAGTTTCATGATGTGACTGACTGCCATAGTAAAAACTTTTTTTTGCGGATATTACCACTCAAAACATCTAAGTCTTCCTTGTCCTGTAACCATCCAGCCAGCATTGGGCTCATTGTAAAACAATTATGTGTAGTATACATTTTCTACAAGACTCGTCTGGTAATTATGTGAGGAGTGCAAATAACAAAACTGAACTCTTTTTTATTAATTACAATTTTTTAATAATTAATTTTTTACCCTATAGTCGTTGTTTATTATAGACAATTGTTAATAATTATAACGCGCTTGAGTTCGATTTGCAGTTCCTCAAAATTAAGGATTTTTTGGAATGAAGTTTCTTAACGGGGCTTGCTGGTAGTGCAAATCAGTAGAAATCGTCACGAAAGCGTTTGAGCTGTTTATATGTATTGGTGTATCTGTCGACAAACAATTGTGTAGGTGTCTCTGCTGCTGTCAGCGGAGACACCTACCAATAAATATTAATTAGTTGTGAAAACGTACACTATGAGTTGATAGATGTCGCTTAAGTAAAGTATGTCACAACAAAAAACAGCAATATTGAAAATATTTCTTCGTTTTGTAGCATATTGACCAAAAAAAATACTGCATGTGTTCAAAGTAAAAAAATAAAACGTTCCAACAATTTTAAGAAACATATAAAATTTCATAATTTCAAAAACAACACAAAATAAAACATACAGATTTCACCTTGTATTACATTCGAAGATGAAGAAAAAACGTAAGGAACTTCGACCCCTTTCCGACTCCTTTTTTATTAAATACAACTTTTTAATAATTAATTTTTTATTTGATAGTTGATGTTTATTATGGACAGTTGTTAATAATTATATGGCGCTTGAGTTCGATTTGCACTTCCTCAAAATTCAGGATTTTTTTAAATACATTTTCTGGTACGCTCGCCTTTTAAACTTGCAATGTCTAAAAAACGATTAATATGTTTTCTTATGGTGTTTATACATTTTGATTAAAAATAAAATCTTTTAATAGAGTTGCTTTAGAAACATGTAAATAAAAAGAAAAAAAAACCTGAAACTTTACTATTAATTAATTTCTATTATTCGAAGTTTTTCTTATATAATTATTTCTGTATTAAGTTTATCAGGCTCAAGTTCTTTCTATATTATCCTTGTGATTAATTAAAATCAATCACGAGGATAATATAGAAAGAACTTGAGTCTGAAACTTTAATCGACACAGGACTTGGAATAGAAAATCTAAAACTCTAATGCCGTTTCTACCGTAAAGGGCAGCATTTTAAATTTTGTATGACCACCAAAAAAAATTTAATCTTTTTTCAAGATAACATTAAAAAACACTATAAAAACACTGTTGCAAATTAAGCAATTAAGAAAATATTTTATGACAGATAAGTCGTGTTGTTGGGTATTTGAATATACTCGTAGATAAAACTAGTTCCAAACAAATGTCTCTGCAGAAACTACTGACAATAATTTGCGACATAATGCTCATACGATATTTTGTGAATTGCCCAACTAATTATAATATTTATTAATCAGTAAATAGAAATATAGGCTGCATGACATAATTTGTACAACAATCTTCAAATAACCTGTTTGAAACTCGCTCCAGGATTACTATAAGAATCTTTCGGGAGGTATATAAGAAATTTTTACTCTTGTAACAGTAACTCTCATATCATAGGAGGAGTCCCTCATTAATAAAAAATTAGCTGGTCGACGAGAAAAAACGCTCTTCGTAATATTCCTAATAGACTCTTCTGCAATTGAAAATGCTAGCTGCTTGGTATCGGAATGAGTGCAGAGCCAAGGACAATTATAAAGCTGGTCAAGACACAACTCTGAGACACATCTTAACCCCAAGCAATTTAACTGACATTTTTTTCGGATACTTTCTTCACCAAAAAATATCCAAAATTTACCACATAGAGTGCGGAGCAGGAGACTCGAAACAATTTTAAACATGTTGTTGAGTGACACCCTAATGAATACATATGCGCAATACATACACAACAATAATGTGTACGCATTACTGTTGTGGCTCAATTTTGTTGTTATATTTCTCAAGTCTATATATAACAAAAGTTTATTTAAAAGTTCATACAAAATTAAACATTTTTATGTCGAAACAGTTGGATATATCCTTATTTATCATATGATTTCTTGAATGATAAATCAATAAATTTTGCTCATCCACAAAATAAATATAAAACATCTCACTCAAATTGCTTCACAAATAATATTAAAATTTTAGGATGATATTAAATACAGAAGAGCGTAGCTGCCTTTTAATTATTTCAGATGAAAGCCACTGTTGCGAGTGCTTTAGCTTTAAGATTTATTATAATTTTAATTGTAATAATTCAAAAAAATAAATAAAAACAAAAAGAAAAATAAAACTTTTTAATGCCTGGAATGATGTTTTACAACACTATAAATCAAATGCATGGCTTATGAATAGTGTTAACAATCCTAAGGGCAATTCAAACTATTATACAAGTATAAATACTTTTATCGAGTTTTGTGAGATGAAAGTATAATTAGATTTCTTGCGACTGTCAAAAAGTCTAACGTAAATTACATTTTACATTCACACCATCACACTTCAAATAAAATAAAAAATTTTAGTGGAAAAGAAAACAGCTGTTGCATATGTATGTACGTACATACGTTAATCATACATACGTTTAATCACAGAATAAACGTGCCAACATAAAACTTTACACGGCGGCAGAAGAGCAATTTCATGTTGGCGGTGGACGTGCCGGCGCTATTTTTTAGCCATTTTCCAGCAGCTAAAATAATAGTTATGTAAAACAGCACCAAATTGAATAACACAAAAATATTTTATCTTCTAAATACAGCTAGAGTAAAATACATTTGTATACGGTAACCTCCCCCCGGGGGCACAAAATGCATCTTGCTGATCGTAACCAGCTTGGTGTCGTGTCAACGGGGTAGAAGGGGTGCAGGATACCTCGGCTGGCTTGGTGGCTAAAATCTTAGGCATTTCCTGAAGGAGGGCGGCGACTCCTGAGGGACTTGCTGAAACCCCTCACCGAGGGGCAATTCGGCAGTACGGGGACCGGAGCCCCGGGATGACTCTTCGGAGTCATCTCGCCGGTCATAGGTTGAGGAGCCTTCCTTGGCTGAAACGTACTGGCTGTGGTTGCTACCATAAGTTCGCATGGAAGGGAACGTTGGTAGCTATACTGATCATAGACCCTCGGGTCTATGTTCGGTCGCCCAAATGGGCCCGTAGTGCTGTTGCTAAGCAACAGACGCTGCTTTGTAAGGAACCAGATTGGCGGGAGCATTAGCGTTGGTTCAAGGACTGATGATCTTAGGAACTTCGGGCTACCACGGTAGTCGTGTATCCTTAGCCGTCTGGGGAATTGCAATGCAGCAGAGGTTAGATAGCTCAACTCCTGAGCAAGGGGTTTTGTTATGGCCAAGTAACGTAGCAAATAAATTGCCACCCGAGCAGTTGTTCCGGCTGCTCGGGGGCGGTGGTGTAACGTCTTGATTGCACCACGTGGTTTGACCACCGTGAGGTTGGGCCCTAGTGGCAGGTACTCACGTAAATCATTCCACATCTGTATACGGTAACCAAATTCCAAATTTCGAACCCTTGTATAACAAAATCAAATACCATCAGTGACGGCACGCCATCGGCTGTCAAAACAACTGTCTAGTAAATTTTTCAACAGCTGCTTGTGTCAAAAAAAAAAAACAACTCTGATGGAATGACATGTATTATCGTTTAGAAAATTTTCAAAAAACGTTGAAGTCTTATGGAATGTAAATTTTTTATCGTATTATTTCTCATTTTCATAACACATTGCATTCACACCATCACACTTTCGCGCATTATTTGAATTTTTAGCAGCTATTAATACACAGTATAATAGTCTGAATTGCAATAGCTGTATATTAGTTTTTGTACACTGCCATACTCATACGTGGGAAACATGTTTCGCTTACTCGATTTCATTGTAAAAAAAACATAGTTTAAATTGTTAAAAACACAGGTTAAGTATTAAGTACATTTTGTTTGATGACAAAAAGCCAAATAATCCTTAAAAAATACAGGATAGCATTAAATATATGCTTAAAAATCTACCTGTGTTCAGAGGGCATTTTGTAGAGATCATTGTGTAGTTTTAAAAAAAAATAAAAAAAAACTCTAAAATTTATATAGGCCCAGTTTTAGTTTTCTTTCAAATCTGGCAGCTTGATCACGTTGGACGTTCGTTGGATAGTAATATCTTACTTAAAAACTCATCTCTAAATTTACCATGCCACCATTTTTGAAGTATGGAGGTAAACAATATGTCTCGATTTCTTTTTTACTTTACTTTTAAATATATTTTGAACGCTTCTCTTTGAAAAAAAAAATATTTTGTAAGAAAACCAAAGCGGCAACACTGGTACTTAATTAACAAATTCAAAAAAGCTTTTATTTTTAATATGTATTAAGCGTTTATGCATTATTGTTAGGTCTAAGCAAAGGCGACATCTACACGCTGATAGTGAAACAATGAAAAGCTGGAAAAACTCTGAAAAAGCTTTTTTTCGTGTGCTGTTAAATGTGGCACAAACAAAATGTAACAAAATAGTCTGCAATACAAAATAAAACTATAAACTTTATAAGCTTAACAGGCAAAAAAAAATCTATATACAATTTTAACATTGACTAGCAAAATCTAATACGACTTATTCTAACGGAAAGTATTAAATGAAGAGCTTAATTTTAAGCCTTTTATGGCAATACAAAAAAAGAAAGAAACAAGAGGTTAATGGCTTGCTGTGCTATTAAATTGACATGCTAAAAGTTGGCATTACATATGTTTACTATTGTAGTAAAGCTCGGCGTGGGCTGAACAGAAACACATACCAATAAGAGGGCATGTATGTTTAAATGAATAGTGCTTTGATTATTTTTGTAAAGTTTTACAAGATAGTCGTCGACAGCTTAACAGCTTGATTTATCAAAGCGATAACATTTTTTAATTTTGTTTTGCCCAAAAAATCAAAACAAAAATTAATATACAGAATAGAGTTCTTTTAATAATTTTTTGGAAATTTGCAAAAATGGACCTAGTAATTTATTTGCTTTGAGAGCGAACTGAAATACATTTTTTTTAATCTAAAATAATACATTTCAATTAGCTCTTAAGGCAAATAAATAAATTCCTTGATTTTATATCACAGAAACAATTTGTTCCACAGTGCAATAAATATAAAATACAACTATGTATGCATTTATTGGTTATGCGGGATAATAAATTCACAAAAAATGGGAAAAAACTGAAAACGAAAACGAAAATTCAAACAAGAAGAAACAATGAAATTGTTAAAATTTTGCAAACAATAATTCTACTTTACAAGTGGTGCATTTGGTGAGGAAATGCAAACGTTTTTTTTTCAAGTTTTCGTAAAACAAAAGAGTGAAAAGTAGAAGGGGTCATAGGAAATCAGTTTTTTTTTGGTGTTGGAATAAGCAAACACAAGGCTCTCAAACTATTTATATTGTTATTATTATTTTTTGTTGAGGGGGAGTGGGTGGAGATAATCAATTGAAATTTAAATACCATTTTCGAGCATTGCAGTGTTTCGTTAGTGGCCTCTGTAAAAGCTCGTCGCAGTCGCAACTTTCGGCTTTCGGACAATGTACGGGGCATTAGTAGCACACCCTAAAGGAAAATGTTTTTAGTTGATAAGTACAAGGTTTATTGTATAAGAGAAAGATAGAAAATTTAACTATTTTTAATCTCTAATAGAAGGCAAAAAGTCAAAAATGTAAAGGAAAATTATTGCATTTTAATTCGTTTAGAAAAAAAAAACTCTAGAGAAAACTGAAAAGGGAATAAAAATAATAAATTCAGTTTTTAGAGCAAAGAAGAGGTATTAATATATACAAATGTGGCTTATTATAAATGTTTAAATAAAGTGTATGTTGTACTTTGTATTGAACAAACCAACCACTACTTTAAACCACTGCTTTCCATAGCAAATAAGCTCTCTACTAAAAATAAAATTCCATGCACCTGTAGGCAAATGAGCTAAAGAGGTTGCAAGTTATCAGCACGCAACTTGCATACCTACAAATCATTGCCTTAGTATGAAAATAAAAGGGCCAGGTATAAATTCACAAGGGCGGAATTTACCACATATGCACTTGATAGATGAAAGCTTAGAGGCAATCTGCATAGCTGATTGCCTCGATGACGTCATAGTACTGTTTCATTTAAGCCGAAAGGCTGAGGAGGAGCTCAGCTAGGCCCAACCAAAGGGATTGAGTATAAAATCTAATAAAATTTAAGCCAATCCATTTGCAAGGTAGATAAAGGTAGCTTCATGCAAGCGTCGTATTGCCTTGAAACGACATCAAACATCCGATTGATACGTGAAATAAAACACCAGATGCCCCATACTAAAGACCCAAACTGAGGCTTTGTGGCAAGCGTTGGCTCCTAACATTAATTTCTAATGGACCGGAGGCTCAGAGGGCTATACTGATGCACAAATGAATGCAAAAATTTATACAGGGCAAAGAAAAGTACAGAGCTTAACATCCACCAAAAAGGAACTGTAACTTTGCCCATTGAATTATTTCATTGTACTAAAAGCGGAAATTCGGGCAATAACAAATTCCGTTAAGGAGCTTAATAAAGTAGGGAAACGAGCCATCTCTAATAAGCTTATGATCGGTCAGACAGCCATTAGAGTTATTTCAACTTGCTATTGATTGCAAAATAATAATTGTTCAACGCCTGGTGAACTGCTTATTATATGGTGAACAGATGCAGGCTAAAATAGCTGCAAATGAGAGAGAAACTCTCTGGTTTCGAGTACAATGGATCAAAGAAACAAGCTTGATAAGCTTAAGGTACTTGATCGCAGTTAACTCTGAGCTACAAATTAAAATTCGCAGTAGTCATTTAACTCTTTGGTGAAATGAAGTCATTCAACACAAGAATTTAAAGGGAATGTTCAGATGAAAACAACGAAGAAATTACTGAAGCTTAGTAAGCGCCAATAATAAGGGGAGAAGAAAACGAAATGGGAGAAATAACAAGTCACTTGCAACCACTGATACATCTGACATGCTTTGAAATACAAGCACCCGCTGAAGGTAGAGCTTATGGGCAAGATAGTATGAAATTAATGTACTGTTCAAGCCCACTTCCTATGAATACGGACCCGCTACCTTAGAAGTAATACCCTTTTGGTCATTCTGCTTCTTCCAGTCTCCATAATTGGATTAATTAATTAATTTTCTAGAAAAAAATTAAGGGAACTTTGTGGCTAAAACCGAATTACTATAGACCTATACAGATCAAAACTTTTACCATCAAAAACAGCACGGAGAGTACAACAATTGTATACTATCCCAAGTGGATGTCAATTTACAAGGACTGTCAATAGACAGCTACAATTTTTTTGATACGTAAAACTTCAATATTTCTGGACCTTGAAGGGTCCTGTGTAGCAAACATCTACCTAAGAAAAAATGCTATTTAGACTGCAAGGAAAGAAGGCGTGCCACATTCGCACACCACTTGAAGGAAAGTGTAAAAAAGTTTACAAAATGTACTATAATTGGAATAAACTTAGTGTGATAAAGTGTGAGACCGAAGACCTTAATTTTTATTTTCCAATATTTTTCAAACAAATCTACCTCATCCCCTAATGGAAATATTAGGGGCTACCATACAAAAAAAAAACTTATTTATATTTTATTTTTATCGCCCTAGCCAGCCCCATTCTTTGCCCAGAGGAGGCACATGTATGACCAGCACAACTTAGTTTTCCTTCTTCGACATCTCCACGGAGCATATAAACGTTCTATATACTCTCCATGGGCGCACTCCCATACAAAAGTAGATTCAGAAATTGTTCAAAATCGTCTGTCTTGGCCTGCTAAGCCTCCAAAAAAAAAAAACAGTCAAGTTAAAGACTAACGCCCAACAGCTTTTGAGAGTTGGTCTATACTTTAGCTCTATAGTTTTCTTTTCTCGACATTTCTATTAATTAATCCAACCCTCTTTCTCTTCCAGTTGCAAAAGAAGAGTTAGCTATTTTCTCCCTTTGTCTTAACTAGCCTCAAAAATTTCTCTGGAAGCGTTAAAAGTATTTATGCTGCGAAATACTTTTCTCACAAATAATCCAATTATTAGCCCTCCTTACTTCCTGAGGGGGATTTCGTAAAAACTATTATTAAAATTTTTCTTCCTTTTTCTTACATAACTATTTCCAGGGTGATTCCAGAGAAAGCAAGTGTTTAACTGATTCCAACCAGATTTTGTTCTTGAATATTTTTTAAACCAACCAGCCCTCTAACTGACCTGGTATAAACAGAGAAAATAGAAAAACTTTGGCAATACTCTAGATGGGAAGAACCAAAGCTTATGTGAGTAATGTAGTGGTGTACGGCCAGGCAGATATAAATCACCCAGGCGCACCCTAGGTATTATTATATAGTTATTCTATCTATATTTTTTTACTTCAAAAATCAAAATTGTTTCTCAAGTTTTTGCTTCTATTTTATTAAAAAAAAATAAGTAGAGATTTTAGTAGAGGAAACTTTTCCAATGTGAATACCTGGGAATGCAGGTATTGTTATTTAAATATTACTCATACGTACAGCTTAAAATGAAATCTGTTGCATACTTATTGCGTTTCCAATTAACGTTCATCAAAAGCGAACTGCGTGCGTATGAGTAATATGAAAATATTGTTAGTATCGCGCATGCAAGTTTCAAGGTTCATAACGCTTCGTGACACACGAAAACCCAACCCAACTACTTGTTCCATAACTCGCATAAACAAAATGAGAATCAAAAATGTTCAAACAAACTTTTAATATGGAAAACATGTTTTCGTCTTGCAACACTTTTCGGAGAAGTAAAAGTATTTGCAAGTCAAAAAAATATTTTCTGTATTAAAAAAATTTTTTTTTTAATTTTTCATCCTCATTTTTTTCATGGGAATTATGGAATAAGTAGTTAGGTCTCAAACATTTTTTTTAAGATTTTTCCACTCTACTGATGTGTTGATTAGCATCAATAATATGTCGGCTGCACATACACGGCCGAAAAATACAGAAATTTATATGGTATAATTTTGGACCAGAAATAGTTTATAAAATTATATTTTTTATGTATAGATGCTCCCCTAATGAATAGAGCAAAGAGCCAGATGTGATAATAAAAAAAAAACTTGAGTGGCAGTCGGTCTTACATTTCGCCCCCCCTAGAGCTGACTCCACGGCAGCTTGGGTACTTTTACTCAATATTTTTACATTTTTCTTCAACTTGTGGGTTAAATGTCGAAGAAGGAGAGATAATAGGGGCTGATCATTGAGTGAATTTGTGTAAAAAAAGAGTGGGACTATTTACAACGTTGAGGAAAATATTCATAAAAACCTTCCTTTGTACAGGAACTTTCCTAATGTATAGAGATAAGACCATATATACCAGAAAAAAGAACACAATATCAATGAGGACTGGTCTCATATTTGACTCCACTAGCACTGACTTCATGGCGACTTTGGTACATTGACAGAATTTTTTCACATTTTTCCCCAACCTCATTTTTCCCCAACCTGTGGTCGATTGAGGCTCATCTTCTTCTCAGGCAATCTGTGCAAAACTTTTCACAAAAACTTTGTTGGTTATGAAGAATATTTGTTTTTGAGGGAAAGTGACATACAAAACAAAAACATTCACCCTATTTAAATGGGCCTTCTCTTAGCCTAACCCACCTTTTTGTTACTTAATTTTATACTTCTCTGCAGACATCTTTGAAAACATCCTGCGACTAAACAAAATCCCATATGTTGAAGGGGACTTAAGAATAACGATGGTGTTTGGCATGTAAACACAGCAAATGATAAAAATCAAAGTACTTGTCGTAAGCAGCTTTCACAGCATTAAAATTATTTTTAGAAGCATACGGCATTAAGCAGTAAGTAACAGCTGTAAAACGAAATATGTGTGTATATTGAATATAAAAACACAATACATCATAAAGATGAATTTAAAATAAGTATTAACATGAATTTGCAGACAAAAATATCATTTTTGTGAATATAAGTGATGGTATGTAAGTAAATGCCAGGGTCACAGGGAATGTTTTAATGTGTGGGTAAAGACTTGAACATGTGTGGTACTCTTGTTGTTGGAAAAAACACAGAAATAATAAGAAGCGATTATTTTGTATATAAAACAGAACAACGCCAGATGTTGGGCATAATTTATAACAAGTTTACGACAATTAACACAGTTAATTCTATTAGTATAATGCTCATAAAAATTGGTAGTCTGGACAATGAAAAGTACAATATACAAATAAATTATGTAAAATATATAAAGAAGGTATAAACACGAATGAAAAGGTATTAAAAAGCAAAAAGTTTTAAAAAGCTTTTAAGAGTTTAGAATGTAAAAAACAACAATGTGATATTGTTACAGATGTTCAGTTTTTAGACCTAATTTTGTTTAGAGGAGAATTTATAAACAAAATGAAAAAGACATAAAAATGTTCACACAGTGTGCAAAGAATTGGAAGAAATGGGAGATAATGTTGTGATAATTTAAAAGACATTTGTTTTACAAACTTTGCCTTGTTAAGAAAATTTGTAAAGAAAAAAAAAAGAAATAAAAATGTGCACACAGAATTTAAAGGTTTGTAAAAAATTAAAGAAGAAATTGTGAAATGTTTAATAACATTTGCTTCACCAACTCTTTTTCGTTTAGAAAAGGATTAAATGACAAATTAAAAAATATACGAAAATATGAAGATACCTGCTTAAATGGTCTCATGCCACCATTAATTCTGAGAGAATCGGCTGCTATTCCAGCTATGCCTTCACTTTGACTCGGCTCGGTGCGCAGCTGTTTGAGCGAAACATTGGGCACGGTGTGCGAATGGCCACAGGTGTTGTGAGCACCACAACATATGGCCAAAGTGCTCGACTCTGGCTGGGAGCTTTGGCGTATTATTCTGGAGCCATTGCTGGGCGAAGAAGTGACTAAGACTGGTGGCACATTCAGTGGCAGGGCATTATTGGAGCCACCGTAAGCGACTTGTTGAAAGGCACTTTTAACACTATCACGTGAAGTTGAGCGATCCATTTGCAAAGTATTCGATATGGGCGTAGTGGAGGCACGTCTGCTGCAGTTTCTGCAGGCACGACAGCGCATTTGGGCACTCGGAGAAATGGGGCATGAAGATAAATTCTGATATGAGGTTCCCAAGTTGGAGATTTCTGTGTAGCCATGATTTAAATTCGTTATTGATATGGTTGGTTGCTGGGGCTGATGTTGCAGCTGATGACCTTGCACCGCCGTTGCGTGGGCCAGAGCTGATGATGTCGATGCTGCCGTAAGTTGCTGCTGATTTGTTTGTGTGGGGTTGTGAAGTTGTGATTGTTTTTGTTTTGGCTTATGATCTTGGTCCTCTTGGTACACTTCAATATCAGGCACTGTGGCTGTGCGCAGACCTTGTTCTACATCATCATCCAACGCATGAGTGCTACGTTCGCTTTCGTCCGAACCCAAGCGGGTCTGCTGCGACAACTGTGGACTGGTCAGATATGTAGATGTGCGATCTTGGCGCATTAGCGTTGGCTTTGTTGATGCCGTGGAAGTCATGTTGTTGGTTGTTGGTCCATTGGCGGAATTCATTTTGATTTGTCGCAAAACGGACGATTTACTTTTGGGCGTATTGGCAACCAAAAGAGAATCGGTCTCTTCGGAACTGACATAACCGGAATTCGAGGCATCAGTCAATTTATGCATTGACATCTGCAAGAAGAATAGGGAATTAAAATTATTTAAAAAAGTTTAAGTAGAAAAACGCCTTATTTCTATAATGTGTGTAAATGCAACCGGTCTATTCCCAACAAATTAATGCAAATCTGACAAAATAAAAAACCAAAATGCGGCAGCAAGTTTCTCATGAAATCAGCTGGAATAATGATTTTGTAAACGAGCCAAGCATAAGTAGTATTTCCTTCATTATTTTAAGCCATGAAATGACTTTCTATATTGATTCTTAGCTTTAAGAAGCCTACATGATTTATTCTGAAAATTGCAAGTATAAGCAAGGCTTAGAAAGATTATTGGGTTTCTAGCAAAAATAAACTTGGCTTTTTTAAATGCCTCCTTTTCTTAAATTGAAGGAAAGCCAATGTATGGTTAAAATATTAACATACTTTATTTAATTAAAATCCCCTTAGTGCCATTATGAAGACAAAATAATATTGATCATAGATTTGCCCGGGGTTTCTCAGGGTAGTGTACAATCAAAATGTTCAATCTTTTATTTCTCGGAGAAATAAATCTACTAAAGCTAGAATGATGACTTTGCGTTATGTTAGCTTTTTGGCCACTCTATCTGATTGCTTATACAAATATTTTAGTGACTTATAAACACCCTACAATCTAAAGTCTAACAAAGTAAAATCGCATAATCTAGGCCCTTAAAAATACTTCTGCAGAATATCTACTGTGTCAGAAGCTGTTGGATATGTAGCACCATTTTGTTGAAACCAAATGTCGTTGGCAAGCACAAAATCGAACTCAGGGCTCAGCATTGACAGCAATTACCTGACCAAAGTTACTTTCAAGAAAATACACGATGATTGCAATTTTTTTTTTTTTGTTTTTTTGCTCACTTTTTCTATACAGAAATTTTTTTTTTTTTTTGAGTCGGAGACAAAGTTTTGGATTTCGCATGAGAGAAAATTTTCTACTTTTTTCCCTACTTTTTTCTCTTATTCCTACAAAAAAGATGGTATTAAAAATTTGGCAAAAAGGTCCATTTGTCACTTTGTTTGCCCAAAAACTGGATTTCAAATCAACAAATATGAATTTTGATTCACATTAGATTTTTTTTACTTAAAAAAATATAAGCTTTATTTTGTCATCTATGCATGGAAATAAAATCTAAAAAATACAAATATATTGATGGCCAATATCAATGCTCGATGAAGTTGACGCTTGTGGCGTGATGATTTTGTTTTCTACGGAGGTTGTTCATCTGCATTGGAAATAATACCGAATGGAATGTTTTTTGCAGTAAGTCCACCAATTTCACTGTCATCTTCATATTTGAACTGCACAATTTTAAAAATCTAGCAACAAACATTTGCAAGCAATGATGATGGCACGGACTCAGAACATGAACGTGTTCAGAACATGAACATGTTCAAAACGTTGTAAAAGCAAATAAATCATAATCTCGTAATGTAATTTAAAGATTGTTTATCGTTCTCTTAACACTTTGAAATCAGGAATATAACTAATGTTTTCACAAAGTTTTTGTTTTAGCACAACATTTTTCTGAAAAAGATTCCAATAGTTCTTAGACATACAGAATAAGCACTTGAAAAAATGCAGACGCAATCGAAAATGAGTTTATTTTTATTTAGAAGTCACAAGTATAAAAATGCTATTGTTTATCAGATAAAATATACATATGTTTCAATTTGATGTGTTTGCATATTTCAAAATGAGGTTCCTGAATAAGTCAAAATATGCAAAAATCACGAGTTTGAAAGAAAGCGAATATAGTATTTTAAGAGTAAAGAAATGGTAGAGTGTTTATGCCCATATTAGCAGTATAATAGATATATTCAGTAACGAGGTTTCTGTATACAAAACCTATAATGTTTCTTAATTTCTATTTTTTGAACATTTTCTTATATAACTATTTCTGTATTAAGTTCATCAGGCTTAAGTTCGTTCTATATTATCTTTGTAATTGATATTAATTAAATTAGACAAAGAAAACATCAAGAACATTTGTGCACCCTGCTAATGTTTTGTTT
This sequence comes from Sturmia bella, assembly GCA_963662145.1. Classification (NCBI taxonomy): domain Eukaryota; kingdom Metazoa; phylum Arthropoda; class Insecta; order Diptera; family Tachinidae; genus Sturmia; species Sturmia bella. The sequence continues at coordinate 18,507,273 of OY759170.1, forward strand.
TTGCTATTTTAATATATCTTTGACGTTTTCTTTGTCTAATTTAATTAATATCAATTACAAAGATAATATAGAAAGGGCTTGAGCCTGATAAACTTAATGCAGACTATAATGTTTCCTTAGAAAAAATTATTTTCACCAAAAAGTCGTAATATTTTCGACGCTTCATTTTTTTTTTATTAATAAAACATCAGCAAATTATTTTTCAGATCGAAAAATTAATGTTGGCAAAAGTTTTGGATTTTTGTATAAACTTGATTTGACAGTACTAGAATTTTTGTAGGGCTGGCAATTTCTGCCTAGGTAGATAGATATTATTATTTAGCTATTTTGTTTATATTTTATTAAAGCTTGAAGAATATTTCGAATCAAATTTATTTTTAATGTTTTGTTTTTGCTATTTTAATAGAAAAAATATATAGAGATTTTAGTGGGGGGAATTATTTTGTTGTTTTTTTTTTTTTTTTTTTTTTTTTTTTTTTGATGCACATACATGAAAGAAACGGTTTTTGTAGCGAAATTTACCATCAACACTGGTTTACAGTCAAGTGCTGCTGTACCTTTAATATTGTTACTTAAATATTACTCATACGTAGAGTTTAAAACGAAATCTGTTGCATACTTATTGCGTGTGGATTTGAAGTTCATCAAAATCGAACTGCGTGCGTATGACTAATATGAAAAATTTGTTAATATCATGCCTACAAGTTTTAAGGTACCTTAACCCTCCCTGACAAACATGTTTCATTTATCACTTTAGTAAAAAAAATGGGCTAGAACATACAATGATCTAAGTGAAAATACTTTAGTATTAAAGAAATAAAGTTTATAAAAATTGTTTGCTCTGTACACTTCTGTGGCTGAAAACAAAATTATGTTGTAAGCGATTTAGCCATGGCAGGCTACTGACTACAAAATGTCAAATATCAAATACACATATTTATACGGTAATAATTAATTTGTGGACAGCAGTCAATGTGGCTGCAGATTATTGTCTATGCTACTTTTGTCGTTGTAGTAAAATTAAACTAATCTCTATTTATGTTGGCTACAAAATCAAGAATAATTCAATGCACCAGGGACGGAATGTAATAAATACATAAGTTCTCAAAAATAAAGAAAGAAAATGTGATAACTGGAAGAGATATAAATACAATTGATCAAGCTAAAGCAAACGTTTAGAAAAGGTGAAAATTGTTTAAAGTGCAAGCATTGACCTAATATAGGTCTTTATAAAAGTAAAATACTTGCAATTAGCACGACCGGGTACAAAAATGTAATAACTGCGAAGGTTAAACTATTAGCGGAAAAAATTAAATCGCCGCTAATAATGCTATTGCTCCTGAAACGCAAAAATATTCAAAAAATTTTCATATTGGAAAAATAAGATTTAAACAGTTTTATTTAAAAATCTGTTAAAAACATCACAAGAGTTAAGCTCTGCTAATTCTAAAAAACAAAACAAAAATTGCACATGTAAAAATTTTTTTTGAAACGATATTTTCATAGTATTAAACCGCTCTGCAAAGCATAAGTCAATGCGAGCAAATTGAAATCGCTAGAAATTTGCAAATAGCAAAAACTTACTTTGTTTTAATATGCATCTGATGCTGATGTGATGAATTTACATGGAAGTTACTAAAATGGTTCAGAAAATGAGGATTACCCCATCGTTTGTCAGATTTTATATCCGTATTCTCTATTACTCACTACATTCTGTTTTAACATAAGATAAGATTTTGTTCAATTAACAGAATTTTTTGACATGTCGTAATAAAAAATATTACCATGTAAACTGGCCAGTAATGCAATTCGGTAACTTTTAAAGATAATGCAAACTAAACATCCGCATTTGGTGTTTGCACAAGCGATTCAGTGATTCATAAGCCATCCTAATTCAACAAAATTTTATATAAAGGATCCAGTGGCATTGAAATAGTTTCAACTATTATTGTTAACTCCACCTTTTGAGTAGCAGCTTTTATATGGTAGGAAAATGATGCCAATCGTTAGGTGGATGAATAATTATAGTCACTCGAAAGCGATAATAATTATTTAGGGGTTAAGGGAAATAAAAGAAAAAATGGGTCAATTTCTTGGGTTTTAGAATTTATTATCAGCTCACCTTTTATATTATATACTCCTTCGGGAGCACGGACAGGTAATTCTACCAACGTTATAATAATTTTATTTGATTAAAAAACTGGGATAAGGATTACAATACATCCTTTTAGTTGTTAAAAAGCGACTGCGCAAATGTTTTCAAAAAATGTTTTTTTCATTCTGGGTTTTCTTTTCAATAAATTCAACTGTTATACTACTTACAATCTACTTTTCTCTTTAATTTTGACGCACAAATTCAAACATTGCCAACTTATTGCTAAGGTTAATTTGTATTAAAATGAATTAATTCATGTGCTGATTCAGACAGCTTTGAAGAAAAGCAAAAAAACTATAAGTGTCCAAAACGATTTTGGAGAAGCATATTTGCCGAAAAGAATGCCAAACCAAACTCACCACTAATAATTTTGAATTAGGTAGTCGATCCACAGTCAAGTAACATCAATTTCCTTATGACTAGATTAAGCTTTAGAACAATGCCTTTTAACTGTACTTGAATATTTTAATACTTTGTGGTGAAAATAAACCGCAATCAATTTGTAGTTGCTAAGATAGTAATAGTTGATATGATAGTAATTGTGGTCGTAAGCCACTAATGACTCAGAAAGCCAAGTATTTGGTAGTTAACTATTTTTAATGCTGAGTTTTCTCGGTGAAAAAAGAAACACTACAGGTCGTGTTCTGGCTTCAAAGCCATTTCGGTGCTGAGGGACCAACAGTTTTAGAGAAGAAAAGTAAAGTTGAAGTGTTAGCGGCTGGGGAACATATCATAGCGGATGGAGTGCTGATGATCATCAGGGTAGATGTGAAACAGCCGTGGTATATTTTCCAACTTTTTTTATTTTCGTCCGCCTTCTAAATGTTAATCACTACAATTGCATCACAAAAACCTCTGCCTCCATTCTGGGAGCAAAGTCAAACCTAAGCCCAATAAAATAATTAACAAAGATCGTGCCTTTTCTTTTTAACTTGACTAAACTAAAAACCATCAAACAAGTAAATCTTGGATGCAATACTCTTAATAACAATTACATTTTATGTGGACTAGAAATTAGTTTTGTAAGTATTCTTTTAAATCAGATCTCTGTTTCACTAGCTTGTAATAAAATTTTAGTTGTGCTTTAAACTAAACTGGCAAAAACATTATAGTAAAAAAATAGGAAAATACTTGCTTAAAACTAATGTTTTACATATGAAAATAATTTCAAAATATTTTTCATATAAAATATTATGGCAATGTGCTGCAGTAAATGGCACAGTTTAAAACTGTTATCTTTAACAAATGTAAAACATTAAGCAATAAATATAAATATTTTACTATTTTGCCCTCAGAATGCATTAAACCAATTGAATACATTTGGGGTTTTGCATATTCATTGTTGAGCAGTAGTACAAAAAAAAAACTCCTCCTGAGCAGCAGCAGCAGCAACAATAACAACATAAATGCATTTGCATGTTTGCATACGTTTTGTTTTATTTAACAAAAAAAAAATAAATATTCAGTTGGTTGGTTCGACACTCTTACTACATACAACGGATATGTTTGTACATTGTTCGAGTTGTTGATGTGATGTCCGTTGGAAACATGAAGATTGCTTTTTTTTTGATTTCATTTCTTTAGTTACTGCCTTGTTAGCTGTCATTTGCAATGTTATTAATGTTTGCACTTACATGGGCAGTTGGCAGTTACTGCTGAAAACTTGTTTCAAATCGTCAGGACTTTTAAACACTGCAAAAAATCGAGGTGAGAATATAATAATAGTTAAGGTTTTTGGCTTAAATTTAATTAACTAGAAGTCAGCCATGTAACCGAAGAGTCAGCTCAAAGAGATCTGCAACTACTCAATAGTTTTATGCAAGAAATTATATATACATATATATCAATGTTTGTTTTTCAAAATATATCAAATAACTACTGCTTCAGAACCTCTTTATAACATACTCGTGTAGAAAAAACCCAATGCCAATTATATTCTCGAATTATGTTTTATTTATTTAATAATTTCTTTCAAATTTAATATCCCTTTGAGGGCCAGAGGCGAAAAACTTTCAAAAGCTGTTTACACATTTATTTAAAGTTGCTCTATATTAAGCACATAAATCTGCTCATACAAAATACACAGCAAATTGTAAACATTTTGAAGCCTTAATCGCCCGTAAATTGAGAATGGCAAATGAAACAGCAGTAGCCATAGAAATGTTTATATTTCAAGTAAAAAAAAAGAAACGAAAGCACAATAGTGCATATACAATTTTTATAAAGGAAAAAGTAAACATACCTATTAGGAATCGTTACGGTTGTAAAGTTCTCTGACAAAACAAAAAAAAAAATTAAACGAAAAATAGCAAAATCCAGTTCAAACACAGCAACAATAATGGGAGTTTCTCTATTCGAACGATTTTGCCTTAAAGTATGTGTGTTTATTTAAGGCTTCAATTTGTACATTAGACCCACTCACAACAACTCTGTTTCTTTACTTTTTGGACAACGTTCGGTAAAATGAGAGAAAACTCTCAATAAGAGACAAAAATGCACAAAAGTAAGGGAACGCATAAAAACCAATACTTTACCACAAAAGAAAACGTCAGGGTTCTGACAGCTCAATTTATAAAAAACTAAATATTTATGTATTCTATTTTATTTGTGCTAAAAAGGATTTCTCCAAAAAATTAATAAAAGGAATAAAATGCATAAAACTTTTTACGAACACAACTCATAAATTCATACAATTGCATAAATGAATTTTTAAAAATAAATACATATGTATATAACAATCAACAATTTTTTACAGAATGCTTTAAAATATTTTCTCACACTAATTTTCAATTTTTCTTTTAGTTTCCGCAAAACATTTATTTCTTCTATGTCATTGCTTATTCCTTGAAACAGCTGACAGCTGAACTACTTGCCGCCCAAACTAGCCCGCAGAAAAAGTACGAGCTGTTTCGTGCAAGAAGAAGAAGAAGAAGCATAATGTTCTCATTTGCCAAATTTTTAAGTACGGGAACGCTTTTCGTGCAAATTGGGATGCCACGGGATCCCAAAGTAGAGTAAAGAAACAGAGCTATTATATTTGATATAAAAAAATTATTGCCAGTATTCAGCTTTACAATTTTTTTTTATTTCTTTTCAATAAAATTCCAATAATTTCCCTTAACAAAAACAAAGAATTGTTTTGCTACATTTTGTTTTACTTTTAATACCAAGTGATTTAAGGCCACAAGTACTTTATAATTCTTCCGAATAATTATGTCAGCTCAGACTGCACCAGATAAGCTAAGATAAGATACAATGCAGGTGGTTTCAATCATGTGGTTCCAAAATCACATGATGTGATTCCAAAATCACATCTTTGTGATATTTAGTAAAATCTTGATATTTAGTAAAATCTTGTCATAATGATAAGTCAGCGAGGATTTGATGGAAAATTTAACATTGTCACAAATTTAAAATCAAGGTCTATTTGTAGTTAATCTGTTGCTCTAACTTATTTAAATAGGAGCCATTGATTACAACTATGGCAAACAATATCTTTTAAGTCAAGAAAATTATCACAATATTGTACCACATTTAAACAATAAGGGCCGAAAAAATCTTCCTAATAGAAGTTCTCCTTAGTTTGGCAAATGGCAACCAACATCAAATCTGCTTTTACATTTGTGAACTAGACAGCTATAGAATACAGATGAATATCTAGATATCCAGATATAAATGTCAAAACAGCGAAAGAAATTATATGTATCACCAGTTTTAAACATACAACTCGTTTAACACAACATTAGAACACAAAACTCAGACAGCTGCCGGCGAACGAAACTCTGGCACCCAGAAGACTTAAGCGGTATGCACCAGCGCAGCTAGTTAGCCGTTACTAGAAGGGTCGAGTTGCTGTTTAAAAAGAAAGGAAATGATTTTTATATGTATATCATATTTTTGATTAACATACGATATAAGTTATCTTCAGTATAAGTACAATCAATTACTTATTGTCACTTCGCTGGCAGGTGTAATAAAAAGGGGGCAAAAAAACAGTTGTATGGCAACAGCATTCCGTTCTCATTTGGAGTCCCCAACTCTAATATAAAGGCTATATGGTCAGTTATTACCAACGTTGCCTCACATACAAATTTTTATAGCCACCACTGTCAGTAGTTTTCTGCCAAAGTAGGCACCTCAACCCAGGATCAGGCAAGGCGAGCTCGTAACCTCGTCAACCCAGGACACTGATCCACGTACTGACGAACTGCTCTTCGGTAGAAGGTTTCAGCAGGTATTGCAGTATATTCCTAAACCCCACAGGATCTGCTGAAGATTCTTGGCCACCTGGAGAGCCGAGGCACCCTGCAGCTTTGTTTCGCAGTAAGCAAAGCATGAAAGCACTTAATGCATCTTGCTGATTCTATCCAACAGCAGTTAGAAGAAAAAACATGGTACAATTTTGAGTCAATATTTTATTTTAAATATTAAAAATATCAGGTATGATGAATATGGGAGATAACAAATCTTTACGAAGTTCATTTCTCTTTGACTTTTATAAAACATCAGAACGTTGCATAAATTGACCGATTAAAGCAACTCTTTTTTTCCATGAAATATTTCTTAAACAAACATGTTGTTTTGAAATCAGTACCAAGCTGTTGTCGGCTTAAAATTAACAGCTAATTTTTAAGAAAACAATTTTGAAGAGCTTGACAATGTCTAAACGTATAAATAAAATCCTATTTTTTCAACTCCTGTAAAACAAACAATTTTTTCCGCGGCTTCTCCTAATGAGCACTCATTTGTTTATACGTTTGTGCGTCTTATGTTTGTCTGGTTTTTGTAACAGCCACCACCAACTGCCTTCTCTAACGTGCATGTTTTTCGTTTTTTTTTTTTTGGTATAAACAACTTCCTCTCGTTTCCGTTGCCACAAAGATGTTTGTTTATATTCATGTACTTTGACCTATAAAATAGCATGTTTTCCTACTTCATTTTTGCATCGATTGCAAAATGGCAACGTAATGAAAATTGCAAACAATGTAACACCAACCAACAGAAACTCACTCAATCATTGTACTTAACTACAACGTATGCGTGTGTTTGTATACACATGCAAATGTGTGTGTTTTTGTGTTTTTATGAAAGTGTGTGTGTGAAAAAAGCAGGCTACAGTTGATTAAGAGGAGAAGGTTTGCTGGAAACAATAAGTGAATTTTAGAATTTCAAAACACTGACTTTGCACTTGGCCCACAACTATTTATTACTTACTGATATCAAGAGAATTTAGTTAATGCGGACTCAATTGGTAATTGAGATATCCAGCCCAATCATGAATGATAATTCCGTGAGAGTTTTTTCTCTTTTCCCATTCCTCTTATTATATTGAAAAATTCCTTAGAAAATTTTTGTTTTAACCTTCCCTGTTTTAGTCACGTCGGCGAAGACAAAAATAGGTATTTTAAATACATATGTTTTTTGTTTTTTCCTATAAAACATTCCGATATTACCAACTTTTATTTTTTTGTTTCTCAGGTAATTTATGATTGGAGGAATTTTTTCTCGAGAAACGCATTTTCCTTAGGAATAAAATTCCTTGAGAATATTCATGATTGGGCTGATTGTGGCAGCATGGAGGGTGGACGTCAAAAAAAGTATGGTTGAGAAAACCATATTCCAAGAGAACATTAATATTAATATGTTTAATACTATTAATACTATTATTTTATTACATTAATAATATTAATTATTTTATCTATAATTGTTCACCTTTATTGTTAAAATTAACAACACTATTTTTTAAAGCTTAAGGTCTTTTCTTATTTATCTTTCTCAACTGTTCAATATTTCACTAACAATTTGTTTGCATCGTCAGGAACCTTTAATTGTTTTTATTTTCTATTATAAAAATGTTAATACTAAAATCAATATTTCACGCCGTTATATACTACGCAGCTCCTGTCTGGTCGACCAGTGCCAGCTGTCACTTACACAAGCTACAAATATCGCAGAACAAACTATTAAAACTAATATATAACCTTCCTTGGTTTTATTCAACAGCTCGCCTACATTCGCTTGCAGACATAGAATTAGTTAAAGATAGACTTTCAAGACTAAATAAAAATTTTAATACCAGGTGCCGAAACTCATCTTATAATCATATTAATGAGCTTGCTCATCTTACGTAGTTAAGGTTTAGAATAAGTGTTATATAAAAAAAAGGTTTAAATAGGTTTTTGCTAAAGTTTTACCTCCAATACAATTTTGTCAATAAGTATGTATAAATTAAGTAATCGAATATTATAATTAAGCTGAAAAAGATACTAATCTTAAACTCTTTACAACTAATTATATAAAATTGTGATGTAACATATTAAATATGAAATAAATTGAATTGAATTGAAAAAAATATTAAACAACAAAATTCTACAAATACATACATAAATACATTTTGCATTTTTTTTAGTTCCCCAAAGAAAATAAAATGAACAAATTGATACAAAAAATTGGGAAAAATTTCTTTCCAAAATCCATTCACGATAAGGGAAAATTTCGAATGGGAACACATTTTATGGGAAAAGTTATTCATGATCGCACTTTTGGGAAATGGGAAAAGATTTTAAGGAAAAAATGTTTCATGATAGGGGTGAATACATTTCAATTGGCTCTTATAGCGCCTAAAACTATACCTTAATTCACCGGATGAATTGGTTTAGTACAATACTGCATCGCTGCCGAGCATAATAAGGTGCTGACATCACGCTACATCTCGCTGAGTGAATTAGTAATGTGCCTTATACCAGCAGTGACGAGATGGCAGGCTCCAATTGCGCTCAATCTCGTACAATGTACATGTTTCATTGCCTCACCAGTTTCAAAAACGCTCACTACTATACAACACATGACAATGAGAATCACTTCCCTCACATAAATTATCATGCGAAAATTTGTATTCAAGCGTACGCATAAACACACAAACAAATATTGAAAGCTTCAAATGTAAAATTACTAACGAGCGCATTAGTACCAACATACATGTGAATGTGTATGTGAGTGCGTGTGCCTGTTTGTGTGCATTAGCAGTAAATTTAGTTTTGCTATGGGAACATGTGTGTCACTTAACTCTGAATTTTGTTTGTTATAATTAATGTTGTTGCAGTTATGTTTTGATACCCTGTTTGAGTGTGATATCTCCCATGTTTGTGGGTTGTCGCTTTTAAATAGATCAAAGTTGTAAATTTCATTATTCGTTTTTGTAATAATAGTTATTAAAGTAGAAAACAAAATTGCTGCTTGTTTATACTCAATAAAAAAAAATGTATGTAATTGGGTTAAGTTTTATGTTTTGCCTGTTTTCCGTTCTCTTTTTATTACAAACATTTAAAAGGTAATTAAAAATGAATGTCTGCAATGGCAAAAAGTCTGCCAGAATAATAATAAAACTTGCTTTAAATATAATGGAGATTTCTTTGATGATTATTTTAATTATGACTGGCAGACGAAACAACAATAATAAAGAGACTATGTAAAGTGCTAATTAATTCTTTAAATCTATTTTCTTATAACTAGCTTTTAGCCGCTGCTGTGCTGGCTGTTAGCACTTCAAAATAATAAGGAAAACTGTTACAGAGAAATGAACGTTGCAAACCCAATAATGGTCAAGTAGGTCGGTTAGAATTTTTGGAAATTTCGCCTGCTATAGAAGTCGAAATTAATATGTATGTGATTAAGAATTTATTTAAGCACGTAATTTAGTTAAACAAATCGCCTTGAACTAAAAACTCTATAACAAATCTTCTCATAATTAAATATCTCTGTATTAAAGATGTCAATATTAATGCAAGGAGATAAACTAATTTGCCTAATTGACAAGATTTATTTATATTAAAAAGAATGGTTAAGTTTTAAGGGTCGCTGTATAGAGAAATCAGTTTTAAAATGAAAGGGTGGTAAAATTTTAAGGAGCCATATTGATTTTGAATTAACCGTAAATTTTAATCAAACCAATTTTTTTCATCTTAAAAGAAATGACAAAAAATATAATTAATAATTATTAATTAAAATTGGTAATTTCTTTTAATATGAAAAAAATTGGTATGGTTCAATTAGGTATGGAATAAGATATCGGTCAAATGGCCGCCTTATCCTCGGCTAGACACCAACATCGGATGGTGCCAAATTTTCGCTGACCCTGAGGTATAGTTAAGCTTCTATGGCACTAATTTGAAAAACTATCACATACTTTTGCTCTTGAATTGTTGTTGGCTTATCGAAGTACACCTCCTGCTTCGAATTACCTCAAAACAAGAAGTCCAACACTGTAAAATCACAGACATCGCCACCACTAGAGATAACATTAAATTTGTCGCCCCAAAGAGTCATTGTTTAATTGGTTGTGTGGCAAGTGCAGCGTCCTGTTGAAACCACAAATTGTCCACATAAATTTCTTCCAACGCGAGCCAAGAAAAATTCATTATAATCTCGAAATAGCGAACATAATTTGCCCTGACCGGGCTCATTTTGAAAAAATACCAGCCATAACCCACATCAAACAGTCACTCTTTTGGGTGCATTGCTTTTCAAAAATCATTCTTGAATTATCATTTGCCCAAATGCAGCAATTCTGCTTATGGACATATCCACTGAGATGAAAATGTAACTCATCACTGAAGATGATTTCCTTCGAAAATTTAGCATCCACTGCTGCCAGATCTTGCCAACATTCTGACCAATGACGACGCTTGGAATTGTCAAGAGCTCTTCATTGTTGAGTCAATCACACCTTGTTAACAAATTGATGCAAGTCTTTATGCATAACAAGCTTGAGTAGTGCAATTGGTCGACGCTACGACTAGTTGAGGTCAACGGCCCTTCAGCCACTCCCTCACGAACAGCAGCAATATTTTCTGCAGTTGCTTCTTGAAGCTCTACAAGCAAGGTCTTTTCACATCTCCTACAGACCCAGTTTCCTTAAATTTTTGCATAATTTTTCCGATTGTACGCACACTTGGACGCAGTGCTAATAAAAAGCTTAAATAACTCGAACGCCTTTCTCGACTATGTATCTTTTCATGGTTCAAATTAAGTGAGTCTAAAATTGAGCAATGTCACATGAAATGCAAAAATAAAAAAACTTAACGGTTAGGTTGATACACGTTCACCATCGGCCCTCAAAATTTAACCACCCTTCATAATGAATTAGGCATTTAAGTTGTAGCTTGTTAGTTTCATATACTGGACAGTACTTTTAGATTGATATTAGGTATTTTAAGCTTCCTATAAAACCATTATTTTGGTAAGAAATAACTTAACTGTATAAAAGCTAAAAGCAATGGCACTAAATTGCAAGGAATTAATCAGAATCAGCTAATTTGAACAGTATTTGGAAAATGAAAGTTGAAGATCACTTATATAGCGTGCTAATTTAAAAATTTTTTTTTTTATAACATGACATATTTTTAATAACAAACTTTTCGTGAGTTATCGCATTGCGTATATATCGCACATCAAATGCAAAACACTAACAATTTTTTTATTCGTGGTTCGGTCATTTATGAAATTCAAAAAAAAAGGTTTTCGTTTTCTACTGAATGTACATAAAACAATGTCGTAAATTATTTACTAACTTGTTTTATCGCCAAATTTGATAATATCGTTAAATTTTACCAAATTTGGCGCAAAACAAAATTATTATAGTTCTGCAAAAAGTATCCAAAACTCCCGGTTATTTGATTTATTTCGGCTATTGATGAACCAATTTCAATACATAATACGACTGATTTGCATGAAGACCCTTTTCCTGAGCTAAGCTATTTTAGCAGAAACTTCCTTTCAACAGTCTACAGATGGACAGTCAGACAAGAATCGAAAATTCGACTGTTTTATCAATATTTATATAGAACGAATATACTTTATGGAGCCAGAAATAAAATCCTAAAGACACTACAAACGCCAGAACCAACTTATATGTAGCTTTAATAATGTTGAAAAAATTTTAATATTTTGTACGAAAATTTGGTTAAATCACCAAACGCTGATATTTTAAGTTTCACACTAAATCTAAATTTTCAATAAAGGAAACTTTTAATACATTTATATTAAATTACTTTTTCAGGCTTAAGTTCAGCCCTTGGTTTGTCACTATTTTAATTAATATCAATTAAGTAAAGAAAAGTAAAATGGACGATATTTAATCATCTCAGAAGACTGTTATTTTTTGCTCTCTGTTTATATGAAGGATGTTTTCTACATGTTCTGTTTTTGCATCATTGACATCTAGATGCTCTTTTATTAATACAATTTGAACATTTAAGCCGTGCCCTGCGTTATTAACATTTTTACTGAAAATTTTAATTTCATCGAACTTCTGTATTGTAATACATTTATATTAAATTACTTTTTCAGGCTTAACTTCAACCCTTCGTTTGTCACTATTTTAATTAATCACGCTAATTTTGCCCCCTAAATTATAGAGTTACGTCCATATATTTAACCATTATTACGAATATCCTTCTCCAATTTTAGTCGCCTGCACCCCAAAAGTCAGCCTTTCAAATTCTATTTCAAATGAAATGAAATTTTATTTCAACTACATTTTTTTTTTATCTGTTTCCGTCTAAAAGCTATTCAGAATTCAATGGCGAACAAAATTTTTTTTCATGCAAAATTCACTTTCTTTTTTGTTTTTAATATTCAATAAAAAAAAATTAAAATGGGCAATATTTTACATTTTTTACATTTTCCTAAATTTAATATGTCTAGGAAACAAAATAAACTATCAACCACAAACATCCATAAGTAAATGTTAAACCAAGGGTTGAACTTAAGCCTGAAAAAGTAATTTAATATAAATATACTACTATACAGAAATTCGATGAAATTAAAATTTTCAGTAAAATGGAAACTTTTAATGAAACTTTAATAGCTGACAATTGCTTGAAAACCTATTGCTGTAGGATTGATTATTTTACAGTTACGTAATTTTTGCTTTTAGAATTCGAAAGAATGAGAAATAGTGCTAGGAGAATAGAGAGCAGTTTGACTGTAAGGTTTAAATTGAATCAAATTATATCGAAAGGTTCTGCGATTTCAGTTCGTTTTCATCACTAAAACAAAATCAAGACACACAAAAATTAATCGACATGAAGATTTGTAAAAAATTCTCAAGTACGTATCAACAACATATATCAATAAACGAGAAACCGGTATAAAAAGTAGCAGAAAGCCACAACTACCACAACCAGATTTGTGGAAATGAAGCATACGCACGAAATTAAGCAACATTGCTTATTTATGTTTAATCTTTCCTTTTTTATTTATTTAATTTTTTTTTTCATTTTAATCAATCTATTTTAATAATTGCCTTTTTATGAAACACCACAACCAATATGATTGCTTGCCAAGCCAGCAACAAAAAATTCTGTTTGCCAAAAAGGCAGTGCAATACGCATAACAGTGGCTTTCAGCATTTCCATTTCGCTACACATGTTTTCATTTTGCATAAAAAAAATATATTATTTTAGGTCTAAAAATATACCTTAATATTTTGTTTTTTTTTTTGAGCCGTATATATGCCGCCGATATTTCGTTGATGCTAGTCAACTCATCAGTAGACACGAAAAATTTTATAGATTTTATAGATTTTTCGTGTCCGTTTGAAGCCCAACTACTTATTCCAAAATTCTCATAAACAAAATGAGAATTAGAAATGTTCAAACAAACTTTTTATACACAAAACATTTTATTGTTCTCTATTTACTTTTCTTAGCTACAATTGTTAATTACCTAACCCAATAAGCACAAATTTTTTGTGAATTCCAATGTTGAAATTCCAGTGTGAATCCAAGCTTGAATTACATTTAAAATCCATCCTCTTTCCAGTCCGTTTGAAGTTTGCTAATAAAAAACAACAAATTTGTTTGAAGCATTTGTTATTTATGTCACAGAGTTGATGTAAAATCATTGGCGGCGGTGTTGTTGATGATTTTATAATTAAATTTTCAGAGATATTTTTCGATTCTACTTGCATCACACTGTTTTTCAAGGCTGGAATTACACTGTAAAGGTACTGTTTTGTTCGACTGTAATTTAATGGTTAATTTTGCTGGATTCACTATTGAATTCAACAGTGTTTCAACTGTAATTCAACACTGGAAATTTGAAATTGTGACTACATTTCAAATGTAATGCCACTTGAATTCCAGCCAAAATGCTTATTGGGTAATGACTCTTTAGTTTGATTTTATTTCCTCACAACTGAGAATGATTTGTTTGTGGTAAAATTGTAGTGATCAAGATTTTTAAAGACGACCAGAAAAGTAAAATTGAAGACTTATCAGCTGGAGCACATGCCGTGGAATGTGTATTGTCTTGCAACTAAGGGAGCTACAAATATTGTACAACGTATTAGAAAGATAACCACATACAGAAATATTAGGAATTTGTAGAGCAACATATTGTAGTTGAAGTATACGGTTGAATATAACGAGTTATTAATTTTTTTTCCATGAAAATGTTCACCATTTAGTTCAGTATTTGGGAGAAAATAAATCATTTGAGTTGCTATAAACAATCCATATAGCGCTCGTATATCAAAACATTCTGAGTATGTATAACCTCAAAAATGTCTAACTTTACGATAGAGCTGTAAATTTGCCAGATTGATTTTTTTATTTTTACTAAATACTCAAGTTATAATAATAAACTCTAAAATGTTAATTGAATAATTTATATTTGCATGTCTGACGATGCTTGCAATTGCAATGGTGTTTGCTAAAGCGCAAAAAATCTTTATTAAAAGTGCGTATTAACCCAATAGTTATTTTTTTACCACACATTAGCATGTGTAAATAAGGCAGGTTTAATATGAAAATATATTCATATATTCACGCTGTGTGATGTTGAATTAATTCAGAAATAACACAACACCCTTTTTCACACTCCATCGGGCCATTAAGCGTTCGTTTTTCTTTTTTTACACTTTACAAAAACAAACCCCTCCCAAAAACTATAACACTATGAAACACAACAAATTTTTTCACAATCAAAATAAACTGCCACCAGTTTATTCTGCATGCAGAAGAGAGGCGAAAAAGATATACAAACTTGTGTCCGTGTTTACATGTAAATTTCGTTTTACAGCCTATTTGAATTTGGGCTACCAAGTTGTTGTACAACACGCATGCTGACGGCAAGTGTTTCGGCTTAGAAACAACTAGTTGTGCCCAGCTAAAGGTATTTGGTGTTTTCTTTAACTTGTTTAATTAATATCAATTATAGCAGTAATGTAGAATAATTTCAAGACCCATAAATATATTAGCATCAGTTGGAGTTTGTTTGTTATTTATTTATTTACTTATTTATTTATTTAAATATTTATGTATGTACAAGGTGGCGCAAAAGTAAATCTTCTATCAGATAATGCTATAAATTTTGCGATTGGCCCCTAATGTCAATTCTGTTTTGACATTTCTGTAGTAAACACATGCGAAATACACGTTAATAAACAGTGTTACGCTACACTGCTCCAGAACGCGGAATATTGGTGACTATTTATTTGACCAATAATCAGACTTTGGCACAACATGAATTTCGTCGCAGATTTTCTGGCCGTCCAACGCCTACGGGTGAAACACTGCGACGTTTAGCCGCTCGCCTCGAAGAGACTGGCAGAACACGAAATGCTGCCAGGCGTGGCAGACCCGGGAGTAGCCGTTCTGCAGAGAATATTGCTGCTGTAGCCGAGGATGTCATGGAAGCGCCGTCGACATCGACCAGATGACGTGCCACGCAAATGGGTATCAGTCGACGGTCTTTACAGCGAATTTTGGTACAAGATTTGAAGATGCTTCCGTACAAAGTCCAGACGGTGCATCAGCTATTAGCTGCTGACCGCCAATCGCATTTAACATACGCTCAAGCCATCCTTGATCACCATCAAGAGGAAGTTGATTTTTCATCAAAAATAATCATGAGTAGTGAGGCCCATTTGCATCCTAGCGGGTATGTAAATCAGCAAAATTTACACTTCTGGGGCACTGAAAATCCGCGTGTAACCCACAAAAAGCCATTACACCCGCTCAAAGTCACTGTATGGTGTGCTGTTTTCGCTGGAGGAGTCATCGGACCTTTTTTCTTCGAAAACGTCGCGGTCCAAACGGTTACTGTGAGTGGTGAGTGCTACAGAGCAATGATCAACGACTTGATGAATTGAGATTGGAAAACATGTGGTTCCAACACGATGGAGCTACGGCACACACTGCACGTGCCACAACCGATATGCTGAAGGATGCATTTTCCGGGCGCCTAATCGCCTAATCTAATCGGCGATTTGCACTGGCCAGCAAGATCGCCTGATTTGACCGCTGCAGACTTCATTTTGTGGGGCTTTTTTAAGTTTCGGGTTTACGTCAACAAGCTCTTGCAGACGGATATTCCGTCAAGAATGTGAGGACCTATCGCCGGAAGTTTTGGCCAATGTTGTGGAAAATGCTATAAAAAGGGCTGGAATGACAACTGTGGCGGCGGCCATTTATATGGCATTATATTCTCGACTTGATGTAAAAAAATTAAAAGACCAAATAAAAATAATCCACAAAAAGGATCAAAGTATTTATTTATTTATTTAGTTATTTATTTAGTTATTTATTTATTTATATCTAATTATATATAATTTATTTATTTATTTATTTATTTACCCATTTATTTAATTATTTATTTATTTATTAATTTAGTTTTTTATTTATTTATTTTTTTATTTATTTATTTATGTATTTATTTATTTGGTTTTATTTATATATATATATATATATATATATATATATATATATATATATATATATATATATATATATATATATATATATATATATATATATATATATATATATTTCTTATATATATATATTTGTTAATTTATTAATTATTTATCTATTAATTAATTTATTTATTTATTTATTTTTTATTTATTTATTTATTTATTCATTTGGGTATTTATTTATTTATTTTTTTGTTTATTTATCTATTTACTTATCTTTTTGTTTATTTATTTATTTATTTATTTATTTATTTATTTATTTATTTATTTATTTATTTATTTATCTTTTTATTTATTTATTTATTAATTTATTTTTTTATAGATTCATTTTTCTGTTGCATAGTGTAATTTATTAACATGCGAATGCATGTGTTGGAAATGTAAAAATAAAACAATCCAAATAAGAGTTGTTATCGATGGTTTGGTGGTCGTTGCTTGGGGATGCATGTTTTTGTAATTTTCGGTTTGGAACACTAAAACAAAAAATTTAGAGCAACCAGAAATATGATACAAAATCAATAATGCGGTTATAAATACCAATAAATTTTTATTAGATTTCTTGCAATAATATTTATTAAAACTGACAAATAAGCACCAAAAAAACAAAAGATGGTCATCGATTGGTGACTGCCACCACAACTGATTTAATATTCGTATCACTTGTGTTTACAGCGTTTATGGCAATACGCAGTTTTAAATTATTTAGCCAGCCCTTAAAAACATTACGTTATTTTAAGAAAGTTTTGCTGGATTATTTTTACAAAACTTTTATAACTTAGACACATGTCTCTACGAATTTCGATTGACTCGAAGGATTATATGCTTTGGCAGCTTCACCTTGACCAAAGCAGCAGGTTCTTTGAACTTTCTGTATAGTTTTGATATTGCATTTATATTATATAATATTGAGAAAGGCTTAATCTGTGCTACAGCGCCACTATAAAGCTAGTGGGTGGTTTTTCGATGCTTAACAAACGTTTATGCATTATTACTTATTTTACGGCCAAAATTTGTGTATGAAAATTGAGGGTGTTCCAATTTTCTTATCTACTTAATGTTGCAGCATATTTCTTAAACTATATTGTTATATAATAACAGATCAGTATTTCATACTTATTTCACGTGAATCTTTTGTATGATTATTGTAAAAAAAACTCCTTCGTGTCTGCCACTATTTGTCTAATCGAAATGTCTCACACTCATGGCTGGATAAAAATTGTTGAACAAAATTTCACTGAAATTCGAAAGTAATAAAAATCATATGTGTATGTTTTGCGTACAATTCAGATTTTAAATGGGCCAAAGACTCTCAATTTCATTCTAGTTTTTCAAATACAAAAGATTTTTTTAAGACATTAAATTTTCAAACTAAAAGCCTAGCTCTTTAGTTTTTAGTCTACTAAAAGAGCTCTTGCAATTCTATTGCTTTTGTGTCAATCATCTTAACCGGCAACCACAAGAAAAAATTTTTATGTCAAACAACATTTGTTGTATTCAAGTGAAGGACACCTTAAACAATTTTGCCTTTCTTTGAGATATTTTTAAGGACTATTATACCATTAATTTAACTTTGACAATTCACACGGTATTTGTGTCAATAACAAATTAAGTGCAATACAATTTTTTTATAGTAAACTGGGGTAACAAGGTATCGGGCAAGAAATATAAAATAAGGTATTGGTTTTTTTTATGAATACTTTAAAAAAATTGTATGAATACTTTATAAAAAAAATTATTTTTTCAAAATTGTTTTTTCGAAAACTTAATTTCAAAAGCCTACAGGTAGACATAGGGCTGATCCAGAATATATATATTAAGGTAGGTCAAACAAGCAATTGATGTTATACCATCGATTTTTCGTTAGCTTTGGGCTAGAAAGCAAAAAAAAGGAAACGAAACGAAGCCCTCTAACTCTTGAGCACTTAAAACCCCAAATTCGTCAAGTTGTGGCTGAGATACCGCCCAATATGTGTCAAAAATTTATCGAAAATTAACTCAAAAGAGTCAATGCTTGCAACACTTTTCGTGGTGGTCATTTAAACGATGAAGATAAGAGTTTCACACCTAAAGTCAACGTTCAAGCTTTATAATAAAAAAAAAATTATAAAAAAAATATTTAATGTGTTTTATTTACGTTTACTTTTGAAACCGCAAAATAGATAGCCCTTTATTTATTTTAATTTCAAAATTAGAAATTTATTTAAATTAATTAAATTTTTTTTATCTGCTCCACTAAAACCTTTAACAAAGATATCACAGTGCCAGGTAATAAACTATTCCTTTATTCAAAAGTAATAAACAAAAATAATATTTAATTGACTGCCTACTGAACAAATTATGCACTTGATAAGACTCTGCAGGGTTTTTTTGGGGTCATCCTGTATTTTGTAGTTTTTTTTTTTTATTATTGCTATTAAGTTTTGTTATTTTGAAAGCTGTTATTTTATTGACACTTGTCACACCATATTGATTAAATATTATTTTCTTTTTTTCCATATTATATCCACTATTTTATTTACCATAAAAAAAAAACTATAAAAAATGAATTAATTTTCAAAGAAAATAAAAAATATCATCGCGTTTATTTTCACTTTAATATGGAGTTTTTAAAAATAAGTCAAGGACATTTTGCTATTCTCTGACTACCCACATTTTGAAGGGTTGCAAAAAAAAACTCGAGCGGAAGGGCACAAATAAAGTACGCGAGCACACACACACACACACACATACAATTTTTTATTGCTCTTTAATGGGTCGTAAAGGGGTGCGTGAATAAAACTTATCATTGTACATATCTGAGATGAAGTATAATGTGAATAAAGTTAAATTAAGCCAATTTCATATTGACTAGTTTTTTTTCAGGGACGGTAAATAGCTAATAACAAATAGTTCTCAAAACTAAGGTAAATAGAAGACATATTTACATAATGAGTAGACGAAAGCTTAAACTATAGAAAGGGGTCAATTGCTGATCTTAAGATTTTTATTAAATATAAGGATTGAACTCACAATCGCCATGCAACTGGGATTGTCAAAGTATTTAGAGAGACAATCACAAATAAAAAACTGCAAAACAAAATTAATTTTCTTATTATATATTTGTGAAATTAATGTTTGTTTTTTTCGTAAATAAAGAAAAGAGCTGAGCTTAAGAATTCTGTCATTTTTCTGCCCTTAGAAAAGTTCAGCAAATTTTTTGCCACACAGTTCTCACAAAAATAATGAATTTTCCAAATATAAGCCATTTGATTTCTTCTTCAAACATAAAAGAACTTGAACTGTATCCAATAAGGACTTAAAAATGAATTTTTTTTACTGCGTTGCTGTGAAATTCTTAAGTCAGCTAAAGTTAAGAAATTTTCCCAATGCTTTTTTTCAGTAGTTATTTTGATTTTCGTTTCTAAAGAAATGAAACCACTTTTTTATTGTTATTAAAAAAAATAAACTTAAATTAAAGAAGAACTAACTTGAATTTTACGAGTCAATGCCACTTGCAGTGCACACAAAGCCGTAAAAAATTAAACCACTTTCACAGCGAAAACACAGCGTTGTGGTATGTGATATGAGTCGGTGTGACATTTGGCGTGGCACCTCAAGTGTTGAGTTTTTTTCGTCATGCTTATATAGAGGTGTTGCGGCTGCTGAAAAACACACAGCGTGCGCTTTAGAGGCAAATAATAAAGAAACTAGTCGTTAAATAGAGACAGCTTAACAAACGTACCACAACGAAAACTCAATCCATGAAGCCAGAAAACAAACTGCAATGGCATGCATGTCATAAAGCAGAGCCATCACCTGGATGCTTAAGACTCGCTAAAATAAATGAAATCATAAAACGGTGCATACAATTCTCCAGCACTCAACTAATCTCATATCTATCTAGAGGTAAAGGCACATCCGTGCAATCCTGCTGAAGGTGAATGAAAAATTATTCCAATGCACTCTGCCAGACACTTGAAAATTTTAGCCAACGAGCGTAACCATTGCAGTTAAATTTAAATGCAACGATTTGCAACGAATGCTGCCAAATAAATATATGTGAGTGTGCAGAATTCTTATGGCACCGCTGAGACAGCAGTATCAGAAAGCAAACATTACATTGAACTAAGAATTAAGTTGAGATTTTGTAGCAACTACTTTTGCTGGCTGTATAAAAAGTCGGCCAAGTGAAAAGAGCTCAAAGCATTTAAAACCGGAATACACTCAAAAACTAGTTAAAGCCTTACGAGATAATAAAGAAATTTTCTACACTTTAATTTTTGAACGATGCACTAAGGAACATTTGGCTTCAAGAGCTGGACAAAAAATGAAATATGTAAAGTAGGCAGCCATGTGACCCCTTTCCGTTGCTGCGCTTCAATAAGTTATTTTCCATCTAAAGCTTGTAAAATTATATTAAAAAAACTACTAAGTATTTTCTCAAATTTCATCTTTTATTTAAAAATACAATACTCCCGGTTAAAAATGGAAAATAATTTCATTCAAATGGCTGCCTCGGCTGGCCATGCAGTAGCCTACACGATCGGTTCAATTTTTAAGCACATTATCGATTATTTACAGCTGTACTGCACCAATCGCTTCACGAATATTGTATTTTAAATTTTCCAATCATTTTTTTCTCGCCAAAAATATTTTGCTGGTGTATCATACAAAAATATACAAATTTAGAACGGCTGCTTTGAAAATGAGTTTTCCATGTGTCGTATAGGAATTTTTTTATTACATGCAATAAGCTATCGAAAGTTTGATGACGCACTACCGATTCCTAAATCGACTCACCCTGATGCACATATAAGGATTTTTGTTTTAGACATTTATTTGTCCAAATTAAAGTTAAGCAATTGTATAGTGCTCAGGTTGCTTAAGCGCACTTATTAGGCCTGCGAGTGTATCGGTAACGTCCTCAGACCTCTAACAGTGGGAATGCAAAGTCTTTAAATTAATTCTTTTGAAACTTCAGATACAAGACTAAACTTGTAGGGCGGCAAAAGTTTTTGAACCCCCTCTTTGGCAGTGGATACGTGAATTTTATAGACTGGGGTCCTAAGGTAATTACTCAAAGCCCTGAGTGGCTACACGTTCACATTCAGGACAATACTGGAATGTCATGACAAGCTAAATGAACTGACCACTCACAATCAGATTACTCTGATATGGGTGGGGCACAAGGGTAACGAGTTGGCTGACACCTACGCAAAAAGGGGAGCCAATGGCGCTCTCATTGGACCCACTCCATCCTTTGACTTTGATAAGCTCCTTCTCAAGGGGGAGATCAGAAAATGGTTAACATCCATCACAGAAAAACTGTGGAATGACACTAGGGGTCTGGAACACTCGAAAAAATTTCTTAGCTTTGATGCCAAGAGGGCGGATCTCGCTCTAAAACTAAATAGAAATAATCTAAGGACACTGTGAGGGGCGCTAACAGCCCACTATACCTGCAGGAAGCATCTACACAGAATGCGACTATCCAGTATGACAACCTGCAGATTTTGCGGAGAAGAAGAGGAGACAATGGAACACTTGATTATTGAATGTGTGTCAGTAGGCCACAGAAGACACAGGCTGCTGCAGGCCTATACAAGGGCTTCTACAGAAGAAGCTAATACTGTTTATTGATGTATTAAGCTCGTGAGGGAAAAGGGTTGCACAATAGATCATTTTTGGTCGCAGTGCAAAGGGCAATGCTGAACTAACCTAGTAATAATACAATACAAATACAATAAGGTAATTTCTGCATACTAAAGTCTTGCTTTGCTACTGCTTCAGTTTTAGTGTCTTCCTATATTTTTTTTTTTGTTTGTATATAAAAAAAAACATTCGTTTACGTACGTTAAATGATGCTTTCCAAATTTAGCTTGCCGCTAAATTAATTAATACCTTTTTTTATCAAACAAATATTTCAAATGGAATACTAAAAATAATTTTTTAAAACAACAATAGCATCTAAACAATATTCATTGTTTGTTTGCCAACAAAATACTAACAAAATGTTTTTATGGCAAACAATTCAATTAAATAAAAATTCAATATTAATTTTTTAGATATAAGCAAACAAAAGTGTATGCTTTTCGTAATAGTATGCATGCATACATTTGCGTATGTATGTACAGACAATACTCTGTGTGACCGGGCAATGCATGCATACCCATATGGCAGCAGTTCATACATTTGTACCTGCATTTGGGCCCAAACCCCCAGTTCCAAACTACTGTGTGAAATGCTTTAAATTTTAAGCAAATTATTTCGGGAGAGAAAAAAGTAAAACTAAAAGCTACTTCCGTTATTTTAAAGCAAAAAGTTTGGCTCAGTTTGGCTCTTTAGTATGGAAGAGTGGTTTTGTATTAAATTATGCCCTCTGGCACAGCAAACAATTTTGGCCAAAAAAAAAACGGTATTAAAATATTGAGTAGAAACTGTTGTATTTATCCATTATCTTCAAAGTTTTAAATTTATTCCTAAGTGGTAGTATAATGCTTTTTCGTTATATGTTTTTTTTTTCGTAACTCAAAATGGGTCACACAATGTCAGCATGTATGTGCCTTTGAAGCTCTTCACATTATGCAGCAGGTTTTCGAATTTGTAAGTGACTTGAGTTATACATATGTATATGCCATAAATTGAGTCAAGTATAATACTGCAAAAGGTTTTGTATTTCATATTTCTGCATATTTTATTTGTTTGGGCTTAATTTATGCCTAACGGAAAAATACCCAAGAAAGACGTTTTTACGATGTTGAAGAAAAAGACACCACCATTTTTATGATTGATAAATATTTCAAGTATTTAAGAGATATTTTAGACCTTGTATATCTTTTGCACACATAAAAACCACAGCTTACTATTACACTTTTATCCTCAAGTTAGTGCACAAAAGGTTATAAGCCACACTTAATGCTGCCAGCCAGGGACCGTAACTCTTATGACTTTTATCAAAAAAATCAAGAAATAAGAGTTATTTTTGATAATTATATTTTTACATAGAAAATAAAAGTTATTTTTGATATTTATTTTATTAAAGGAAAAATAAAAGTAAGAACTTAATTCTTTATTTGCTTGAAGAGCCAATTGAAATGTATTAATTCAGGTCCAAAAATGAACCTTTTCAAAAGATATTTGCTGTATTTTTCAGCTGTCTATATGCCGACTTAAGTTCATACTTGAATGTTCAAAAACTTTTACTTTTTGATACTTTCAAAAATACAAATCGTAGTAACCAATGGTGACTCGTTGTATAGAATGTTGCAAAGAAAAGTAGAAGTTGTTGCAAAACGAAAAAAGAAATGTTTGCTGTGTTAAAGGTTTGTTTGAACATTTCTGATTCTCATTCTGTTCATGGGAACTATGAAATAAGTAGTTAAGTTTCAAACAAACTTTTAAGAATTTTTCAAGTCTACTGATGAGTTGATTAGCACAACGAAATGTCGTCGGCATATAGACAGCTGAAAAAGACAGTAAACATTTTTGTAAAAGGTTCATTTTTAGACCTGAATTAATGAAAAATAAAAGTTATTTTCGATTTTTATATCAATAATAAAAGCTATTTTCGATTTTTATATTTTTATATAAATATCAATAAAACTATTTTGTAAAGCTTTATTTCTTTTAATTTTCTTTATTAATTTTTTGATATTTCGCTAACAATTGGTTGGCATTGTCAGGAATCTTTAATTGCTTTTATTTATAGAAAATAAAAACAATTAAAGATTACAGACAAGGCTAACAAATTGTTAGCGAAATATCGAAAAATTAATAAAGAAAATTAAAAGACCTAAAACTTTAAAAAATAGTTTTATTAATTTTAACAATAAAGGTCAAAAATTATAGATAAAATAATTTTTATATCAATAATAAAAGTTATTTTTGATTTTTATATTTTTATATCAATAATAAAAATCAATTCAAAATTCGTGACATTGGTAATATGTCCGCAAAGCTTATTTTGAAATAGACGATTACAAAGAACAGCGTTTCGATACTTCTGCTAATTTATTGGAATATTGGGAGAGCAAAAAATGTGTGTTTCCATGGCTGCGAAAATTAGCTTTAATTGTTCAGTCTGTACCTGCCACTCAAGTCAGTGTAGAAAGGTAATTTTCAGCACTCAGATTAATATTATGGGAGATTTGAGATATAATCTAACTGAGGAACATTTAAAATCAATTATGATGGTGTAAAATTGAACACCTGAAACGATCTCTTAACACTGACTTGAATGGCAGCCAAAACTTATAAGCTATTTCTATGCATTCATGTTTTTATAGCTGATAATGGATAAGTCACATAATATATTGTATTCATATAGAAATTTTAATGAAGCAGTATACTATAATACATACGGCATCAACAAATAAATAAGAGTTTTGAATTGATTTTCATTGTTGATATAAAAATATGAAAATCAAAAATAACTTTTATTTTTCATTTAAAAATATTGTTGATATTATTACAAAACGGTGAAGGTTCGACGTATGCAAGGAATTAAAACTCCAGTTGAATCGGTTTCGGATGTAATTAAAGAAAATTTTGCGGGAATGCAGTTGGCAGACCCAAGTTTTAATCGATCTTTGGGAGTAGGGCTGGTTATCGGTCCGGAAGTCGCGCCTCAAATTTTAAAAGGCCGAATTTATTCGAACCCGGGTTTCCCACTGGCACAATATACCCTATTTGGATGGGTCATTTCTGGTCAATCGCCGTTCTAATTGATATTCCAAGTCCTTTGGATATCTATATATCTGTACAATACACATATTGTATGTCAGCTGGTCTGACAAAATAAAACTTTTTCAAAAAAAAAAAAAAAAAAAAAAATTTTAATGAATTCCATATTATAATTTAACTTTATTACTACCTTTAGACTAAATTTCTTATTATTACAACATACTATAATGTTGCAAGGCGGCCGGCAATGTTTAGTTAAGATATAAGTTTTTCCGAATTTTTATGTATTAAATTATTTCGCGCCTGTCCTCTTTAGGATTTGTGTAACTCCACTTTTATACACCGTTGTGTTGGAGCTTCTACACAGATTCTAACGAGTTAACCGGTAACGGTGTCCCCTTTTCTCAATATTGCTCGCTGCGTTCGTTCGTTTCTTTATATAGACCACTTGTTGTTTGAACGCCATTATACCAAGGCAACTTTCGCTTACCCGATAGATTAATAAAGGTAAATTAATAAAGTTAAGAACTTCTCTTAAATCTTTAAAATTACCCACTGTGTTTTATTTCTTTTTCCCACGCAAACAAGGTACATTTTTGAATTGCTGGAAAATTTGTTCTATTTCACCAATTTTTAAGTCAGGTGATCGTAGTATGATAACCAATTATAGATCTATAGTAAAACAAAGTCCATTTGCTAAGATTTTTGATATGATTTTAAAGGATAAACTATTCTACCAAGTCCAAGGCTTTATTTCCCAACGGCAACATGGCTTTATGCCACATAGATCTACTTGTACTAATTTACTTATAATAACTCGCGAAATTATTACTGCCATGGTGAAGAGGTCTCAGTGTGATGTTATATATACCGACTTTGCTAAAGCATTTGATACAGTCAGTCATCATATTTTGTTACGTAAGCTCCTTTCATTTGGAGTTTCAAAGGATCTATTACTATTCTTTAAGAGTTTTTTGACGGACAGGAAACTTATTGTTAAAACTAAAAATACTTCTTCTTCATTCTCAACTGATGCCTATTCCGGTATACCTCAGGGGACACATATTGGTCCTTTACTTTTTATACTTTTTATTAATGATTTGCCTTTAGTCTTTGAGTATTCTAAATGTGTATTATTCGCGGATGATTTAAAGCTATACTCTTGTATCTCAAGTATGGAAGACTGTCATAAATTACAGGCTAATCTTAATTGGCTGTCTGACTGGTGTTCTAATAATGGTATACATATCAATGTTTCTAAATGTTGCTCTGTATCGTATACTCATATTTTAAATCCTATTAAATTTGATTATACTATAGATGGCCTTGTGCTTAATCGTGTACTGGAAGTAAAGGATTTAGGAGTATTTTTTGACGATAAGTTAAGTTTTTCTAGTCATATTTATTATGTTGTGTCTAGAGCCTATTGTATGCTTGGTTTTATTAGAAGGAATTCTAAAGACTTCAGGGACGCATATACCCTCAAGTCTTTATATACCTCTTTGGTTCGAAGTATTTTGGAATATTGTTCTATTATATGGAATCCACATATCATTTAGGTCCATCAAATCGCATTGAACGCATTCAGAAAGTCTTTACTAAAACTGCTTTAAAGTTAATTTGGCCTCATGAACTACCATCCTACGTAGTTAGGAGAAAGTTATTAGGCTTACAATCATTAAACGATCGAAGAACATGTTCCTCACTATTGCTTGCATATAATGTTTTATCAAATAATATTGATTGTTGTGAATTAAAAAATTACTTTGCTTTGTATTGTCCTCGTAGGGAGTTGAGAATTAATCGTATGTTTGAAGAGAGTTATCTTAGAACTAATTATGCAATCAATGAGCCAATTGCCAGATCCTTACATTTGTGTAATGGTTTTACCCCTGTGTTAAATTTTAATGTTAGTTATGATACGTTCAAATTAATGTTATATAAATATTACAATTAAATGTATGAGTAATCTGTAATAATATAATTCTGTAGATGAAATAGTAATAATAATAAAAAAATAAAAAAAAATAAAAATCAAAAACAACTTTTATTTTTCATTTAAAAAAATAAAAATCAAAAATAACTTTTATTTTTCATTTAAAAAAATAAAAATTAAAAATAACTCTTATTTTTGATTGTTAAAATAAAAATAAAAAATTTAAAAATCATGCAATATGTTGGAAGCATTTCGCCTAAAAATCATGATGGTGTAATTAAAAGTTTTCTACGAAGTTTATTTATGTATAATTTATTTCTTCAAAAATTGAAAAATAACTCGTATTTCCGGTCCCTGGAATAAATTTCTCATATAACCAAAGAGCTAACAATCAGCACATAAAACCTTTAAATCAAAAGAACATATTTATTCAGTTAATTAAGCACGGCTACAGCTCTTTAAATGGAGCACTTTAAGTTTGCCAAAAATATGTTAAACATTTTCAAATCATCTGGCATCTCTTCAAAAACTTAGGAAACCAAATTGCGTATCGCATTATTTATTAAAGTTCTTATGGCTGATGGGAGAATAAAATCATCCTTCTTTCATAATAAATTTTTGTTTCTTATTCATAATTGAAATAAAGGATGATGAAGCACACGCATCATTCCTTAGTAGTATGTGCGAATATTATTTAAACTGCCTGAAAAGGAATGTGTGTTTATAGAAAACCTTAGAAAAAGAAACTATCTTTCAAGCCTCATTTCTTAGGAAAAAAATGTTTGTCGCCCCACAGGCAAACTACTGTGAACAGTTGTGAGTTTATCAGTTTTGAATATCTTGGTTTATGTTAGTATGTAAAGGTGGCTTTTATTCAAGTTCACAAATTGTTTATTTCATTTCAAGCCCACAGGCTGGCAAGCTGACAAGCAACGTGACCACTACTTTTTTCAATGGTTTTTGTTTTTTTGAATTTTAGGGGGTTTTAAAATTTAGCTGAGGGGAAAGAAATACATTGACGGGGGAACACTGGTTTAGAGTCAAGTTATCTATTTAGGAGTATATGTATGTACAAGAGAAGTTTGAAAAGTCATGGTCTTATTGAACTTTTTTTTAAATTTCTTTCTCTTATTTTTGTTTTATTTATTTATTTTTTTTAACGAAGTTCCTTAACGCTGCTGGCTGGTAGTGCAAATTAGTAGAAATCGTCACGAAAGCGTGTGAGCTGTTTATATGTATTGGTGTACAAACAATTGTGTATGATGGGTGGTGTCTCCGCTTACAGTAGCGGGGACACGTACCAATAAATATTAATTAGTTGTGAAAACGGCCACTATCAGCTGCTAGATGTCGCTAAAGTAAAGAATGTCACAACAAAAAACAGCAATATTAAAAAATTGGCCAACAGTTGCTTTTCTTCGTTTTGTAGAAGATTGATAAAAAAAAATACTGCATGTGTCAAAAATAAAAACACGTTCTAAAAATTCAAAGAATCATAAAATTTAAAAATTTAAAAAACAACACAAAAAAACTATACAGATTTCACGTTGTATTACATTCAAAGATGAACAAAAAACGTAAGGAACTACGTTCCTAACGGGGGTCCCCCGACCGCATTTCTTTTTTTTTTTTTTTTGTTACCAGTGAGAGCCAAAATTTTATTTCGCTTCCATTTCTGAACACTTTTACCAAGAATTGATTACTGCAAAAGAATCAAGAAATAATCCAACTATTTTTAAGGACTAAATTTAAGTGTTTTAGGATTACTTTCCATATATTTTCATTTTATTACAAATAAAATAAACTTTATTTATACAATATAAAATTTTATGAAATTAAAAAAGTCAATGAGTACGCTCAGCAAACGCCAAAGTAGTCAAATCCATAAAAAAGTAATAAAATTTCTAAATTACAGAAAATAAAATTGTAGCTGCAAAAATTTCCCACATTTCTGCGAACAGGTTTAGTGGTAATTTTAACCGAAAATATCGTACACATTAAATAAAATTATAAAACTGTTCATGGGGCGGAAAAAGTTGAAAATTATTTTTTGTTTGTTTTTTCCTTTCAACATATTCCCAGCACCAGACTCATCCTGTACGTCAACATGTGCTGTGAAACGTGAGCTGAAAGCAATTTCTTCTGCCGGTGCGATTGCATATGAAAATGTAACTGAGACAAGCATCATGGCAGATATTCTCTTTGTTTAAGAAAAATAAAATTTTTCCTTTTCCTTTTATTTTCTTGCCATCAAACGTAAATGTTTTTATGTTCATAATTGTTAAAGCTTTTTATATTTTCGCATTTAAAAGCAGTCAAAATAAACCGCAAAAAATTCATTTAACATTCTTAAGAAATAAAAATTCATATTAAAATATATTTATTATTATTATCATACATACGTCATGTCTGTTAAACACTTTTAGCTAAAAACAAAAAAAAAAAATAACAAAGAAAAAGAAAAAAAGTAAATATTTATATTTAAATGAAATTTGCAATTGTGTTTGATAAAAAACCGAAAAATTACAGTGGCGAAAGAAGTTTTTGTTTTCTTTACTTTGTAACATTTGTAACACTAGAGGGCTTGAACAAATAACGGAAGGACCAAAGGACTTTTGAAAGTTGCTCTTATTTTTGAAAAAAGGCGTCTAATTTCAAATCTGCTTTTACATTTATGAACTCGACAGCTGTAGAATACAAGTTAACAAACCATGAAGCGTTACACTACCCAATAATGCGAAATAATTGTAGCTGTGATGAAGTAAACGCTTTGTCTAACTCAGCGGGTACGCGAACAAGCAAATTTATCGCTTCTGGAGCACCGAAAATCCAACAATAGCCTTTATACGCGCCAAAATGCGAGTTTTCTCAACCGCCATTAGACGAGTTAGGTTTGGAGGACATGTGGTTTCAACAGGACGGAGCAAGGACACACGCTGCGTGAGCCACAACCGATATTCCGTAAGCCAAACAATAGCGGATGATTTTTTTTGGCCCACCTAATATTCTTAATTGCCGGAGAAGGTATGAGCTCTTCATTTGGTTTACCAAACAAGTACAACTGATCGATAAAAATAGAGAAAAAATAAAAAATTCAGTCAAGTATGAGGCTGGCTCACACACTTATAAATTTCATCTCTCTGTCTCTTACAGCTTAAGAGTTACGTTTAATTGTCACTTTACGTTGTATGGGGACAGCTAGTAGCTTTCGTCTTGTTGTTGTTTTGTTGTCATTTGTTGTTCTAAGGCATCTGGGAATACATACAGTGTGCGAATTTCGGCTCTGTGTCTCTTGCGGTTCGAAAGTTATAGCTAACTGCTATTTTACGTTGTAAAAGGACACCTGGTAGTTTTAGAGTTGTTATTGTTTTTAGCATTTATTGTTGTGGAGCGTATGTGAATACATATATTAAGCAAATTGTATCCCTTTGTCTCTCGCGTTACTTTACATCGTATAGGGACACCTGGTAGTTTTCGTCTTGTTGTTGTTTTAGCAATTGTTGTTGTATATCGTTCATAAATACATATACTGTGCGAATTTCAGCTCTTTTTCTTTTACGGTTCGCGAGTTATAGCTAAATGTTATTTTTCGTTGTATGGGGACACCTGGCAGTTTTCGATTTGTTGTTGTTTTTAGTATTTTTTGTTGTAGCGGCAGGGTACAGCAATATTCTGTGAAAATGTCAGCTCTCTAGCTTTTGTGGTTTTGGAGAATGGACGCTGTGACGTACGGACGGATGGACGGACGTAGAGGTCTCGCTAATAGGGTTCGGTCTCACTCTGATGAGTACGGAACCCTAAAAAGAACGTGAACAAATTTGTAACTCCTTACAAATGACATTGAAAGCAAGTGGCGGAGAATCACTAACGAGCCAGAACTGTGGCTATACTTAAGAAATGAGTTGTAACTAATCCACTACCCATTCAAATTTATTTGTTTAAACAGCAAGCAATTCCTTTCTTTTTTTAATATGCCCTAAATACTCTTTTTAGGCTAGCGCTACACTTTTTGCCATACACTGGCAGTTGGCGATTTTGAAACACTGTCTAATAGGAACAAGTTTATAAAAGCATGTTATAAAACAGCACTTTTGTGTATGTGTTATCCTGGAAAGTTGTGATACTGATTTTAACATGAAACGCACACTAGATGGCACTGTTGTACAAATTTTGCCACGTCTTCTAGATTATCATAGAAAGCCCATGTGTTCACATGGTGGGGGAAAAAAATGTTATATTCCTTAATGACTTCTTTGCTAAACATACTTCTTTTTCTTTAATATTCCATTTTTATTTTTAAATTAAACGAAACCTTTTTCAAGATAAATTTAACTCTTTTCAGAATAAATTAAACTTTATTCAAATGCAATTAAACATTTTTCAAATTAAATTAAACCAGTTTCAGAATTCAATAGATTTTTTTAAATAATGCTGGTGTTATTTACCATAAAGTTTTTTTCCCTTTCCACTGTAAATTCGCCACGTTTCTAAATATTTCTTAGGGAGCTCCTGGATAAAATTGAAAGCATCCCAAAATTCATCTTTAATTATGGATAATGCCAGAATCCATAAAACCCAGGAAATTCGAAATATGGTGGATAATAGTGATTGTACACTTAAATTTATACCACCTTATTCTCCTATGTTGAACCTGATAGAGAAAACATTTTCTAAGATAAATTTCCACGCCCGATCATTATTTAGTGACATTACCACAGAGCATAACATAGTAATAAGTGTAATTGAGGAAAGTGACGCACAAGTTAATCAAAATGATTGTGCGAACTATGTTATGGATATGATCATGATAATTCCTAAGCCGTCAGTGGAAAAATTCTTCATTAATTTGACATGTATTATATAAAAATTAATATGTGTTTTTTTTTTTTGTTTTCTATTAAATTCTAAAACTGGTTTAATTTAATTTGAAAAATGTTTAATTAAATTTGAATAAAGTTTAATTTATTCTGAAAAGAGTTTCATTTATCATGCAACAGGTTTCGTTTAATTTAAAGAGAGTTTCGTTTAATCCGAAAAAGGTTTCGTTCATTTTAAAAAAGGTTTCATTTATTTTGAAAAAGGTTTAATTTAAACTGAAAATGCTATAGTTTGAATTAACTGTTTTTATTGTATTTAATAAACATAAGTAAGTATGTATATTTTTAAGATATTGTTTTTTTTTTTTTTTTTCTTAAAATAAAATCAATTAGAAACATTAAAACGAGCTTTTTTTTAATACAGTGGCAATAAAAAATTTTTAGGAATACCTTAACTGGTAGTATTCGGTAGCACTAACCAATATTAGTAATGGTTAACTAACAAGTTATTTATAGTATAATACTACCGGTTACCGCTACCGTTAACTAACCGGTTATATACACGTTAGCGAGAGCACTATAATGTTCTCTGTTCTAAACAATAATGTAAAAGAAAGAGATATCAGTTCACACGTACAGAAGAGAAGAGAATAGGATAGTTTTTTCCCAAAGACCTGTACAAAATAACTGAAAGTTTTAGAATTTCTAAACTATACTTTGGTTGTGAGTACTTGTTATTTAACGCGTAATTTGACCAGTACTGTTCTCTCTCTCTCTGTTACTGGGATCTTAAATCAATAAATAAGATAAATTGTGTGGCATGAAAAATAGTACATATACATATTTAAAAGTTAGTTTTACGCATCATCATGACCCTGCTAGAAGGTGTAGACTAAATCTGAAGTTGTATAACGTTTTAGTGTTCTGAGTGCCAGGGTTTCTTTTGCCGGCAACTGCCTGAGTTCCGCATTGAAATGTTGTGTTAAGAGAATTGTATGTTTGACACTGCCATCGCGGATGATTTCTTTTACTGCTTTGACATTTAGATCTCGATGTATACGTCTTCATCTCTAATATACCATTCAGCAATGACTATAGTTCGCTGTATTTAAGATTGAATTCTTGGAATAATTTTTAAATAAGTTGTGCCTGTCGAGCCCTAGATTTCTACGCCGCGGCGTAGAAATCATTTAAACGACCACCACGCGAAGTGTTGCAAGCAATGATTTTTTGAGGTGATTTTCGATCACTTTTTGACAAATATTGGGTGGTATCTAAGCCATAACTAGACGAATTTTGGTTTTTAAGTGCTCAAGAGTTAGAGATTTATCTGCATCAACACGGTATTTGTAGGTATTACAGTTATGTGAAAAATAATAAGCCATAAAGCCCTTTTGCAGGATTTACAGTTATGTGCATGCAGTTGTTTGCACTTTGTTGTTTACGTATTTATGTAAAATGAAAGAATTTGAGATTTGGGAGAGTTGTCTTGTAATGGAAGTAAGTAGCATTAAGAAATCCCGTTACAATTTGTATTTCTTTTTGTTTCGTTTTTAAAAAAAAAATTTCTCGTTTTGGAAAAAAAGTTCCAATTTTTTTTAGAGTAATTTCATTAAAATGAAAAAAAGTGTTCTACTGGCGGATCGTGGTGGGTGCAAAAGTATATATAGGGTTAAAGGGGACAATTTTAGCTTTCTTTGAGAAATATACGTTTCTTGTTCCCTTTTGTTCCCTAGAAGTTCTATTCAACTAAATTTTAAATTTCAGTGAAATATATTAGTTTCATAAATATTTCATAATGCCCGTAATATTAAACGCTAGAGCAGTAACCACTTACAATAAGTACAGACTATAATTTTACCAACATTACAAAAAAAAAAAAAACGCAGGCCATTAGCGATGACAGTTTGCGAGTAGTAACCATTTATTTTTGACAAAAAACAAGTAAAAAAACACCTTTTTTTTAATTAAATTAAAAAAAAGAAGAGTTTGACAGCATGCCACGCCCACAATTATCAATAGTTAAACCTAATTTTTTGGCTACCGTAATATTATCTCCAAAATGGCGTAAAAATTTTAAAAATCGGAGACAAAAAAAATTCAACTTTTAGCCACCGAAAAATGATTTTCAGCCACTGTGCGCCGTATATCGAGCTAGAGGCTGAAATTTTCCTGTATATGAGAAGTTTATTTTGAGTTCATAAATTGAGTTCCTTCCCTAGCAGCCAAAATAGTACTCTGAATCTGTTGTTTAATTGAGTTTTCTTCTGCCTTATGTAATCCTTTCGTATGAGTTGTGAGTCAATTATCGTGCCAAGATATTTCGCTTTTATGTCCGTAGGAATGGCTGATCCATTTATTTGAATAGATGGAATATTTAGTATCTTCCTACTAGTGTAAAGTAGTTGAACTATTTTACTTGTATTCCCCAACTACGATTACATATGTATTTCTAATGACATAATCAAGTTTATATTGTTATTCTCAGTGCTTTATTACCAATTACCCCATTTGTTCAGAAACTATTTTCTTGCTTGTTTGATTAAGAAACAAAAATTCATTTGTAATTTATTGCTTTTGATTTATATTTTTCAGAAGCACCAGAACAGCAATTTGTAGAGCCTTAGGGCCGGGGGGGGAGGGGAGGGTACCTGTAAGCCTTTCACCATAATTAGTGAAAAACTTTGATTAAACCCACTTATAGATTAGTGGAAAAAATTTGCACGTTACGAATTTTATTTCTATAAAAATGTTTAAAAATTTTGAGTGCCCTTGTTTTTACTGAAAACTCTTTAGATTAAAAATTTCCTTAGAAAATTTTGTTATTGTTTGTTATCACCAAAACAAATGTAACATATACATTTTATTTTTTAAATTTTCTTTTCATTACAATATAACAGACATTTTATTTAAACACCTTTAGGCCACTTAAATTTTGCTGCTTATAAAGTATATAACAAAAACACACAAAAAACAAAATAAATCATGAGAATAAATTATAAAAGTAAAATAAGAAAACAACGTAAATAAAATAAACATAAAACAGACCACCTTCGTGATGGGTCATTAACCCAAATACTCAATGGCAGTTAGAAAACATAATAAAAGGTTAATGAAAACTAAAGAAAAAAAATGTGTTAGTTTTACCATTTCTATAATATATTCAAAGGAAATTCTTCACAACTAAAAGGCTTTAATGAGTTTATTTTAATTCAGTGCGAATGAATGTGGTAATGGGAGGGTTATTGAGTGGGTCTATTAAGGGTGTTAAGTAATTTATTAGAGACAGTAAAAGGCCTCTTTAAAGGTCATATTTAATGGAAATAGTTAATCACAGGAGAACTAATAAAACGAACAAACAAAAAAAAATGGTTAAAGATCTAAAAGAATGACATAAAAAAAAACCCACAAGGCAAATTCAAACCAGGTGTAAAAATAATATGCATTAGTCGAGACTTTACGGCCCTTAATATACATTTAATATGCTGTCTCCAGTGCGGGCAGCTTGAAACGGTTTAGACCCAGAGGCCTGTAGGTGGCCTCCTCGGAATTAAATTTTTTTTTTTTTGCCTTCAAACTAATTTGCTCCAGGTTGCCGGTAGAAGAATCAAATGAAAAATCAAACCACATATCTCGCCTTTTTTGCGAGCCCAAACAAAACTCGAAAAAAAAAATTGAAAATCAAACGAATGGAAAATACTTTTTTTTAATATGTAGCAATTTTTTTAACATGCCAAAAGGTATCGCGAAATCAATGACACAATATTGAGGCTTTATTTTTTGTCCATACAAATCAAACCAGCGTAATATACAGACATTTATATGTATGTATACACACCTAAGTTTTATTTCATTTCTGACTTTCTAGTTAAATTTTTAATTTTGAAGTATTCAGAGACTTGTTGCAAAATTTCACCTATAAGAATTTTGTGAAACATTTTTACCCCTTAAATCCCTGTTGTAATGGTGTAAATTACAAATTTTTAAAACGAAATACAAAGACTCATACCCTGAGTAAAATGTTCTCTGTAATATTTTACAAAGATTTGCTAAGCAAGTCATATACCTAAAATGTAGGAGACTCGTAGTTTCATAGGCCGATTGCGCACAGAAAAGTCCCATAGATGGAAAACTATAACAACTTCTTAAAAGACAGTCAGATGTAGACTTTCAAAAGGGCGCATTTTCATGATATTTCTTTTTTATTATAAAGTTTTAATGTTGACATTAGCGAAAATCACGCTTTGTTGCACATCTGCAATTTTAGCAGATATAGCATGATTTTTTGCTACAAAGCGTGAGTGTCTTTTTCAAGTGTTTAGCAAAATAATGATATCAGCTGATTTTATAGTAACGGAAAATATAAATATTTTTGTTTTGCAGATTGAGAAGGAAGTTTAGAAAACAAATTGCAAAAATTTCATTATTCATCTTTTCGTTGGCCGTCTTTTATTGTTGAATTTTTGTTTAATTGCCTTAATTTTATTTTTACTTTCTTCCGTATTCATTTGCTTCCCTATTTTATTTATTTGTTTACAAAATTTAATAAAGCGAGATTGCCGCATGAGATAAGCTAAGCCGCAGCCAATATTTGAAAAGCAACGCCGTCGATAAAATTTGCACATGAAGCAACCGCCCGATTTTTTGCTTATTTTATAAAATTTAATAAAAATGATGCATAATAATAGGCATAATATTCACTTTTTACTATTTTGTAAATGCTTCTTTGAGCAACGTTAGCATTAATTTAATTCCAGCACAGGCATGTTTTGTGGCGGCCTTGCCGTCATACAGTTTTTCGAGCGCAGGAGCTTACGTGTTGAAATGTAGAAAAACAAGCAGCTGTTTTAGCATTTAGCAACATTTGCAAATACGGATCTGCAATGGTTTTTAGTTATGCATATTTGCTTAAGTGATGCAAATCTCGCTTTCATACATTTTGTTTTTGTAGTGTTGGCACATATGCTACGGTTACAATATCTGCAAGGTCTGCAAGCATTGATTCTTTTAAGGTTAGTTTCGATCACTTTTTGACACCTATTAGGCGGTATCTCCGCCATAACTTGACAAATGTTAATTTTTAAGTGCTCAAGAGTTAAAGGCTTATCTGCATAAACACAGTCTTTCGCGTAGCCCCACAAAAACCAGTTTAATGGTGTCAAATCACATGATCTTGGTCGTCTTGGCCAGTTGATATCGCCAGGACGAGAAATTACGCGGCCAGGAGATGTCTCTTGCCATAAAGCAATATTCGCTTGAGTTGTGTGGCATCTAGCACCGTCTTGGGGAAGCCATATATTCTGGAAGTCATCTTCTTCAGCAGCAGGCAAAAAAAAAGTCGGTTATCAGATGACCATAAAGCTCCGAATTGACGATGACAGTCGTCCCATCATCGTTTTCGAAGAAGTAAGGTCCAATCACAATTTCGAACCCAAGACCCCACCAAACAGTGAATTTTTCTGGATGTAATGGCCTCTGTTCAATTACTTGAGGATTACCAGAGCCCCATATATGACAGTTTTGTTTATTAACACACCCAACGAGTGAGAAATGTGTTTCATCGCTGAAGAGAATTTTGTTAGAAAAATCGCCATCCACCGCCTCACAGTGTTGCAAAACCGGAATTTTTTGGAAATCATATTGCCTAAACTGTAATTTTAATTGTATCGATGAGAAACTTCTACAGATTGGTCAGAATGAAATTCCAAATAGATTGAGTGAAAAAAAAATTTAGACCGAAAAAAATTGTTGGGTCAAATTTTCAACAAAGTAAAAAAAAAAAATTGTTCGAAAAATTTAAAAAAAAAAATTATTTTAATTCTTCTTTTATTTCTGATAAATACCCTATGATTAGTTTTTAAAATAAATTATAGAGTGGTCCGAACAAGAATTATAAACGTCAAATTTTCATGATTTTTCGATATTTGTTGAATAACTCTGAAATTTTATATAAAACCAAAATCTATTTCATTTCTTATTTGAAAAAGGTGGCTATAAAAGCTTTAATTTGATACCGGTTTGAAGTCAATAGCTTCAGTTTTAGGAAATTTATGCTCATTTTTGTGGAGTGCTAGAATAGATGTAGAATAAAAAAAAACTTTGAAGATACTATTTTATAACACAGGCATATTCTATTTCTATGGAATAAATACTGAGAGTAATATACTAAAATAGCTATAACTCCCAATAGGGCAGGTATGGGCAGCTGATTTTTTCACAGTTTGTTGAAAACAAATTATGTAACATTTCTGTAGTGGTTTGGAACTGGAACTCCTTGGGACTTTTTAGATATTGCTTACCTAACCCAAATTTTAAGGAAAAATGGACCTTTAGTCGGGTTTTCGCTCTAAAAAAGGTGCATATGAAAATGTCTCAAACAACATTCCTTTTTTTACAGAAAATACTTGTCCGAAGGCAGATTTCTTTTTCCGAATCAAAATATCTGTCACCAAAATCAAATGAGATCATTTTGAATACAGCCCTGAAATCCGCTCTTTTCGTGAAAATTTTGTATATTTGACTTTTAAAATCAATTAAAAATCAACGGGCCAACATAAAAATAAGCTTTATGTGTTTTTTTGTTTACTTGGAATGTCTGTGACAAAATTGCATCATTAAAAACACTGAAAAAAATAATCGGAAAAAGTTACTTTCCCACTAGCCGCAACACAGTGCGCCTGTTGTTCAAGCAGCCATTCCACGTATTTACGACATTGTGAATTGAATGGTCAGCTGGCTTCATGTGTTGCTGTTGCCAACACATGTTGAAAGAAAAAAGCAGATTATTTGCCACCGATTTTTTGAGCTTTATAATATTTTCAACTAAAAACATTGCTGAAGAAAATACCCATTGAGATATCGAAGTATTGAATTTAATACACATAAAAAAAACAAGAGGCCTTAAAGCTCGAATTATTAAAATATTAAACTTAAAATTATTTTTATTTTTTTTTCTTTTCCATCCCTGCACTATTTGCTCAGCAAAAAAAACAGTAAATATTTATTAAGCGAATTCTTTTGGTAACCCCCAATCTAGAACTAGTTCTGTTTTATTTAGTATAAATCTTATAAGCAAGAAAAATTACTTTCACAAAGCATATTACAAACAATTTCATGCTGTTTTGTGCACAATTTCCACAAGGATCTGCAACCACTGTATAAGTATTTGCGTCATTATATTTAATTGCAGCAATTACACTTACATAAATATTTTCATTGATTGTGCGCAACATATTACTGCTTTGCCTTTTATTAAAAAAAAATAATTTTGTGTTTTGTTTTTTCTTTTTTCTTTTCTGTTTTTTTTTTCTGTTCTCCCCAAGTGTCCTTCCAATGAAAGTTTAATTAATAATTAATAATCCTTTAGAACAGCCACGTTCGATTCTAATGACACTATGTATTTTTAGACTATTGGCTTTAAATGTGTAGTAAGTTTTTTCTTGGTATTTTATAAAACTGGTTAAAGTATTTTGTTGTTTTAGATAATTTTTTATATTGTTTTCTGCACGAACGCAGGTTCTGATGGCACTGACTACTCGCCTCCGCAAACACATATAAGAAACTAACTAAACATGTGCTTAATTAATTTCTAATTGACAAATAAAATGCTTATGAGAATGATACAAACTTAATGTAAAACAGTGATGGGGAATTTAGACATTCAGAAGGTACCATGATTGCTTAATTTTTGTTCATAGTGAAACTAAGGATCAAACAACCAGTATAAGTTTATCTGCAAATTTAAATTAGTTCACGTATAATGTAGTGAATCTTTAAACTAGTGAATACTTTAACCTTTTTTTTTCAGAGAATACAATTCAATGTTTAAACTTTCAGCATTAAACAGTGCTAAATATCAGCTAATTGAGATTTTTTGCCCCGTTGCCAAATTTCTTTTTCCAAAAGCCATCAATAACAAATCGTTCACTGACTCACTGCAGTCAGGCTTAAGATGCAACTAAATTACAGAAAAGTTTCGTTAGGCTGTCCAAAAACCAACAAAGAGAGTCAAATCTCTAGTTTAACAAAACATTTCTGTAATTTGATTTTAACTGTAGTATTATTATTTTTCATGGGCTGTGAGTTGTGAGATCAGCCCACTGGTAAAAAAAAATATTGAGTGAAATAAGTTTGTATGAGTTGAACATTTTGAAATCTGCTTATTATATATTAATCAGTTAAATAGATATGACTTTATTCAAGCTCTAATCATATCTATTTAAGTGATCAATAAAATGGTAGAATAAAAAAATTACAACAATTTATTATATTGTTACGAATTTAATCGTGAACAGACCAATTGTAATTGATCTAGAACGTACTAAATCAAGAATGATAAAACACAAGATTGCGACATGCGCATGTTTTCCCGTAGATGGCGTAGTTGGGACAACGATAGGGTTACCCAATTTCATTAAAGAAAACTTTTTAGCGATTAAAAAATTATGTAGATTTTGCAGACAATTTTGATTATATTGTTATTTTATTATATTGTTTATTTTATTATATTGTATTGTTATTATTTGTAAATGAACACAGGAGGTATATACACACATGCATACATAGAAACTTGTTGACAAACAAAGCGGCAGCACAGCGAGTGTGCACATAGTGACACACATACACATGTGTAGATAAATAGGCACGACAGTGAAATAACAGAAACCACCACCGCACGATACAATATTCGTGTGTGCATGTATGTGCGCGGCTCATATGCTTAAGTTTTATAGCCTCGTGTACGTCAGGGCTGCCACTCAAAAATTTTTTTTCCTACCGAATTTAATTGCAAAAACTACCAAATGGCATGTTTACCTACCAAAAAATAAAATAAGCAGTTATAAAAAAAATTAAATTTATTTAAAAAAAACAAAACAAGTTTATGCATAACAATGTTAATATGTATCTTTATAAAAATAAATAACAATTCATTTGTAAAAGAACCAAACTTTTAATTAAAAAATAAATAAGACTTCATTTGTAAAAGTAAAAATCTTAAGGGTTTATTTGGAAAAAGGTTTATTTTTTTAAAGTCACTTTTTGCTGATCAGTGCGAATCAGTCTTAATTATCATTTCTTTGCACATCATAATGCTATTTAAGGATTATAGATCGAGTCTATTTCGAAGTTTGGTTTTTACTAACGCAAGTGTTGAAAACTTTCATTCTGCAGCTGCTGAACTATGTGGTAAAGACAATAAATTATAAAAACAAAATTAACTAGATCGTTAAACATATTTTCATTAAGCCCATTTTTAATTTTGCCAACCTTTTCCCAAAAAAAAATTTTAATCTCTATTTCATCATTCAAGTTGGGGTCACTAACTCTTAGTAAATTCCACTGCGATACAATTTTATCGCTATCACAAACTAAAAATTTATCGAACTCTGATAACAAAGGCAGAATTAATTTGTCATTGATGGATTGAATGATTTGATGGATGCAAGTTAATTAGCGTGAAAAAAAGTAAAAGCTGATATTGAAAAAAACTACCAAATTCATTTCAAAAATACCAAATTTGGTAGGAAACTATCAAAAACGGCAACTCTGGTGTATGTATGTCGGTGTGTGTATATGTTTTGTTCATGATCATATTTTGTTCATGATCAGTGACCATTGAGAGGTATAAAAGCAGCCTAAGTCAGTCTATTTTTAACCGCGCTAACGTGTAAAGTGTCTTAAGTAATAAAAAGTGAATAAGTAAAAGTGTTCTTCTTTAAGTAAAGTGTTTGTGAAAACAATGTGTTAAGTAAATAAAGTATTGAACTGTTGAGTGCTGTCAACTAAAGAATTGAGTATTTTAGCTTCATTACAATTAAAGAATCTACGGAAAAAGTTTTTAAAAGGTAAAAACGTAACAATATCTTACTATTTATTTTTTTTTTTGTCCAGATGATTGCAATGTCTAGCATTAATTTGAGGACACTATTACAGCAAAATTGTAAACTGGGCTGGACGACAAACAAATACAGGCAACAACTAAAAATAATATTATGACTTATATGAGTACTGATGGGAAGCGTGGCGGCTTTTAAGCCATTAGTTGTACCCCAGCTCAAGTCATACATTAGCCCTAACTGTAACCTTTATTTACTCTCATACAAAATAATCACCCTTTTTCTGAGTTTAGATTCTAATCGAAATTTTCTCCGTTTGGCAACTTTGGTATTCTGAGTTTTGCATCCGCTCAGTTTCTTTCGATTATATGCATTCTGCATTTCGATCGTAGCTACGTTTTTCTACGTTGTTATTTTAAATGCTTTATTTTTTTCTATTTTTCTTTTAGCGAGCTAAAAAAGTGTTTAATTAAAAAAAATGTAAGTATAAAATGTAATGAAAATGGGTAATAAATGATTTAGATATTTTTTGTGGTCGGCATATAGACAGCTGACAAATACAGCAAATATTTTTTGAAAAGGTTTATTTTTGGACGTGAATTAATACATTTCAATTGGCTCTTAAAGCAAATAAATAATTAAGTTCATATTTGAATATTCAAAAACTTTAACTTTTTGATACTTTCAAAAATACAAATCTTAGTAACCAATGGTGACTCGTTGTATAGAATGTTGCAAAGAAAAGTAGAAGTTGTTGCAAAACGAAAAAAGAAATGTTTGCTGTGTTAAAGGTTTGTTTGAACATTTCTGATTCTCATTCTGTTCATGGGAATTATGGAATAAGTAGTTAAGTTTCAAACAAACTTTTAAGAATTTTTCAAGTCTACTGATGAGTTGATTAGCACCAACGAAATGTCGTCGGCATATAGACAGCTGAGAAATACAGCAAATATTTTTTGAAAAGGTTAATTTTTGGGCCTGAATTAATATATTTTTTGTTGTTTTAATTTATTAAATTTTGTACTATGATTTACATTTCCAGGTCAAAAACAACAACTCTCGAGCAATATGAAAAGCTGGCAGATATCATGTCAGCTAAAGAAGATATTGCTTGTGGATAATACAAGCGATGCAAAGAGGAAGTGCAGGTGTTTTGGCAGGAAGTGACACAAACGTGACACAAAGCCTTGCCTCCGTATTCCGAGCCACATTGTTCTCCTCTTCCACCAATAAAGCCACTGCTATGGATTCCATGTCTCCTTGAAATTACCACAAGAAAACTTCACTTTTTTTACAGGATTATTTACGCTGAAATATTTTGCCACCAAAAAATTTTACTACGTTCTGGTTCTTTATTAATAATAATTCACAATTTTTTTATATATTTATTTATTTTCACTTTTCCGCCTTTTGTTTATTAAACTGATGACAAATTTGCTTATTTTTTTGTTTCTTTTCCACATTCCGCGGTGAAACAATTGGTTTTGTAAACATTGTTGTCTTCTTCTTTTTCTTTCGATTCAGTTTTTGTTTGGAATACATATTTACGATCGTAGCGTAACTGAATGCGGAAACGTAATCGAAACTCAGAATAAGGGTGAATAATCTAACCAATAACTTATTCTCAATATGGTATAATATGAAATTAAATTCATATTTTATAGCAAAAGAAACGAGAGCTCCAGAAGAATTGAGTTCCACAAATACAAAACAAACATTGTAAAAAATGTTCATCTACTAAAATACTAAAATAGCTGCGATATTCTATTATTGTTGCACAATTGTTGAAACAAATTTGTTTGGCAATTTCAAAATATATTGTGTACTGCAAAAATACCGAAAATCCCATAATGGCACTTAACATTCCATCACTGTTGCTAAAACTTAACTAAACATACAAATGACATACAAAGGGTATGTGGTTCTTACGTTTCGGTTTGTTTTGGTAAATTAAATAAAGGGATTGTGAAACATTAGATGTTTTTATCATTAATGCCTTTAACATGACACATTATGCTAATCGTCTATTTCTGCAAGTGTCAA
The DNA here is from genome assembly GCA_963662145.1 of Sturmia bella. Lineage (NCBI taxonomy): Eukaryota > Metazoa > Arthropoda > Insecta > Diptera > Tachinidae > Sturmia > Sturmia bella. Next base: position 18,551,479 of record OY759170.1, read on the forward strand.
TTATGGGTGTCATGTTTGACGCCCTAAATGGGTTAGTTTTATTTATAAGAATTGTATATAAAAACGAAATTTAACTCTGAAAAAAAAACTCTTTTAAGACTCCTTCTTTTAAGAACTATTTGAGTAGTGTTCTTGTGAAGGAAAACCCATTTTTTATTTATACGCAAAGCAATTGACCTGTAGTTCAAAAAAAAATTCAGCGTATTGGAAATTGCTCTTGGTTTCGCAAATGGCAACTAAGGTCTAATCTGTTTTGTAGAATTTGTAGAAAACAAGGGATTAAGACATGGAGCGATTCACTACCGAAGAATGAGCAATAATCGTATCCATGACAAAGTGGACGATTTTTCGACCAAAATCATAATCAGCGATGAGGCTCATTTGCAACTCAGCGGGTACGTGAACAAGCAAACCTATCATTTCTGGGCCACCGAAAATCCATGAATGATGCACTAGAAGCCCTTACACCCACCCATGGGCGACTGTATGGTGCGCTGTTCAAGCTGGAGAAAGCCGCTAGTCAAACGCCAATGCGCTATAGGGCCACGTTAACCGACTTTTTCTGTTCTAATTGAAAGAACCAGTAGAACAACTTGGTTCCAACAGGCCGAGGGTACGGCATACACTGTGCAAGCCACACCCGCTATTCTGAAAGCCCAACAACATCGGCTGGCTTTGTTTGGCGCACCTGGTATTGCTAAGTCAATTCACCCTACTGCAAAGAGTGCCAGTAATCTGCTGGCCTATTTTGATATTGTGCGAGCTTTTTAGGGATTTGTCCCACATTTCACTACTTCAAGGGCACTACTAATCAGTCCTAGAGTCCCAGTTTTGAGTGCCTCTAAAATTAAATCTATCCTCCATTACAACATTCTTCCCTAGGATGCTGGAAGAGTCATCAAAAGTATGAGCAACCTCCAATATTATCTTCATTCTAATACTTTCTTAAGTTTGGCCCACTACTCTTGTAGCACGCCCCTTTTTTTGGGGAGTTGCCATACAAAAACATTGAAATTTGGGCCTTTCTGCAAAATTATTTTTTTTTTTTTTCCTTAAACCAAACCACTTCGAATGACTTCTTGCGGTCCATCTGTTATTACAGTAGACTCGCGAAAACGCGAACTAATTTTTACCAAGGGTGTTCACGTTTTGGATTTTTGTTCACGTTTTAGATTGGATTTTTTTACATGCAAATACGTTGAAAATCGGTATGCAGAACCGCGTAATAGACTAAATCATGTATAACAAATTTTATTTAATAAATTTACTGCAATACTTCATTTCAGTTGATGTAAAGCTATGAAAAAGTGGAAAATTTGTTCCGACTTAGCAATCAATTAAATCTACACTGTACTATATCTATATTGTACTTTTTGGACAACCCCGCTACTGACGCACTTTTCCTTAAATGTTCAATAATATCACACTTTTCTTGAAGAGTTAAAACTTTTGGTTTCTTGGCAGAGATTTTTCTTTGAAACTGAGTTTAAATTCACTTGTTTCTCTACTCAAACGCGTAGAGATGTTTCCACCACAATCACCACATAAAAACTGAAATTAAGTATTATATGTGTGCATATGTATACATGTATGTAGGCGTGTATACATTTCGAATAGATTTTTTTGTCACTAAACTGTAAATAAATTAAAATACCGCTACTCCCAAAATTTATAAAAACTACAGAACTGACTTAAGAAAATAGAAAAATCATTAGAAAAAAAGTTCACGTTTTAGAGCCATCATCACTTGTTCACGTTTTAGAGTAGTATTCAATGTTAAAATAAAAATGTTCACATTTTTGGATGTTCAGGTAACGGGATGTTCACGTTTTCGTGAGTCTACTGTACTTTGAAAAAACAAAATATTAAAAATACATAAAATCTATATCAAAACAATTTCTTTTGGTTCCAAAATTTTTAAAATTCTGTGCTACACCGTGCACTTAAGATCCGATCTAATTTTTGGGAACAACATTTTTTGTTATCATTTACGTTTCTCTATTTCTTCAAACTTGAACAATACACTCGATTTCATGCAACATTAATCAGGCCCACTACATACTGCTCCTTCTGCATGCACATGGATTTCTCTTTTTTTGGTAGGAATATCTAAAACGTCAGGCTTCTGCAAACAATGGGGAAAGGCTGGAGCAAAGCAAACAAAATATTTGTGATGAAATTAATGAAATACCGCGTGAAGTGTGTAAGAATGTAAAGAAAAATGAGCTCGCGTTTAAGGGGCTAACAGGCGCGGACATTTATCTGATATTGTATACCATACATAATTGCCGATATTAAATAAAACATTTATCAGCATAAGATCCATTCTCTTTTACTTATTCCAAAATTATAAGCAAACCTGTAATCTTACCGGCGGACACTCTGTATAAGCCCTTAATTATACAGTTTGATAAAACTCCTATAATAAATAATTTCTTTAACATACCATTTCGTAGTAAGCAAAATTTAGACACTAAACAGCTCCTCCGCACCCAATTATAATAACACTACCCAACAGCCAAAAAAAAAAAAAAACAAAGAAATGCGGTCGGGAGACCACCGTTAAGAACGAAGTTCCTTACATTTTTTCTTCATCTTTGAATGTAATACAAGGTGAAATCTGTATGTTTTATTTTGTGTTTTTGAAATTTTTAAATTTTATAGCTTCTTTAAATTTTTGAAACGTTTTATTTTTTTACTTTCGACACATGCAGTATTTTTTTGTCAATCTTCTACATACTTTACTTTAGCGACATCTAGCAACTGATAGTGTCCGTTTTCACAACTAATTAATATTTATTGGTAGAGGCACCGCCCATCACACACAATTGTTTGTCGACAGATACACCAATACACATAAACAGCTCACACGCTTTCGTGACGATTTCTACTAATTTGCACTACCAGCGAGCCGCATTAAGGAACTTCGTTCCAAAAGCTATGGATAATATGTATTATGTCTATCTAGGTACAAAACTCACAAAGTTTTTAAATTCTATGGATCAGTTTATTTTTAGAATTTTTTTTGCTAAAATATGAGATTTTCGTAAACATTGATCCAGACCTGTAGTCATAACTTAAAAACGGCCTGTCCGATTGTGTTGTGTAATACATAAAAAAAAATATAAATTACAGCAGCTTTAAGTCTTGCAAAAATCATTTTTCGGTGTCGCTATTAAATTTATAAATATTTAAAAAAATAATAATAATAATTTTTTGTTAAGTGGCAAAATTTTTGATTTTGGAAAATTTATAAAAAAATATAAATTTGCAAATATTTTCGAAGTCTTTTTATTTCTTTTCAAATTTTTATTCTTCAAATTTTACGCTCATTTTATAGCTATTACATGCAGCTTAATTAATCAATAAAAAAACCGGCAAATATATTATAATTTATATTTGTTATAAATATTCCAAGATCAAAAATTTTGCAATTTTTCAAAAAAAAAAAAATTTTTTTATTTTTTTCATAATAACTCTAAAATTTTTGGATACAAAAAAAAATGAAATTCTGCAAATTTTAAAGCTGGCATAATTTTAATTTTTGATGTATTACATGACAAAATCGGACACTTCGTTTTTAAGTTATGACTAGAGGTCTGGATGAACCTTTATGAAAATTTCATATTTTAGAAGAAAAAAATTCTTAAAACAGCCGGACAAATCGAAGGTGAAATTTTTATGATTTTTGTTCTTAGATAGGCATAGCAGAGCAAAAAAAAATATAGTGGTCGGCCATGGTTAGAAAAAAAATTTTTTTTCATTTGTTGTACAGTGTAATTAACATAATTCTAAAATAAATTCTAATTCAACGCTAACATTCTTTTCAGTGTACAGCTGACTAAAAGCAAAAATTGTAATCAAGTAAACGCTAACATTCTTTTCAGTGTACAGCTGACTAAAAGCAAAAATTGTAATCAAGTAAAGTGTTTTAAATAAATTTAATTTTCATTTGGCACTCCCAAAAAAAGAAAAGACTAGGGATATGTTTAAACAAGAATATAATTAGCAGCTACGCTTAAGTATACAGTTCTGTCATGATACGAGTATGAATTTACTTCTGTCAATATTAGTTGAGCAGTTTATTTGATGCAAAATGTTGCTAAAAGCTCTGGTAATTTTACTTTAAAAAAAAATAATAATAATAACAGATATAAATTAAACAACATTACATTACATAAATATTTATCAGCTAGATGGACTGTGTATTTGTCAAAAGTTCTGTTCTGTTATTATATAACATGAAAACAAAAACATCAGCAAATATACTTTATATAAAATACTAAAAAAGTAGCCCTACGCGGCTTTCCAAATATTTTTGTAGAGAAAAATTACCGCAAATGTAAGTACTGTCTTTGTTACACCTGCTTGTTTCAAGCCTTCAACTTTTTTGTGATGCTTTGTAAAAGGCGAGTGACAACACCTAAAAAACGCAGCAAGCAATATTAAGCTCTCAAAAGTGCTCGTTTCTACAATTTTATTAAAGAAAACTGAAAGAACGAACTGATGACGGAGATTTTGTTTAAAACCATACAGTGAAGTATGAAGTGATTGTTTTCTCTGTATTAAGCAAGAAAACTGAAAGAACGAACTGATGATGGAGATTTTGTTTACAGCCATACATTGAAATATGAAGTGAAGTTGGCTGCAATAAAAGCAAATATTAAGAAAAAACGCACGAATCCGCACAAAAAATTAAAAGAAAAGAAGCAAACATTACAAACACAAAACAAGAAGTTAGACATTGCTAAATAAAGCGACGAAAAATATCATCCAAAAGAGACAATAAAATAAATGATTTTTGATTAATTTTATTTGGATTATTGAATAAGTTGAAAAGGTCAAATTTAGTTTATAGTATACCATGCAGTGATAATGCCGATGAACAGTGTAATAAAGTTTATATACGAACAACAGGCAATAAACTTAAGACCAGGTTAGCAGGACACAAATCTGACCAATCTTAACCATATAGGAATGGCGTAAGGAGCTGAATCTGGAGCATGTTAGAATTAGAGCGAGACACTGGAGTAATATTTATGCTAATGCCCCGCCATTTCATCCTCCAGAGAAATTCAAAATGTGAAATTTCACTGTAAATGGAATTTTTTAATTTTTCGAGCTCTATTAAGGGTTCTGGCTATTAATTTACTAACAGGGACCTAAAGTGCACTAAATCCACCAATTTTTGTCTGCCAGAGAAATTCAAAATGTGAAATTTCACTGTTGATGTAATTTCTTAATTTATCGAGCTCTGTTTAGGGTTCTGGCTATTAATTTACTAGCAGTGACTAAATATGCACCGATTCCACTAATTTTTGTCCGCCCATCTTTTGCAATAATCCAAAAATTTCGATTTTTCTATGGAGCTTATCAATTTTGTTGTGATGAAAAAAATCGTAATTTTGGACTTCTTGCAACAATAATTTTCATTTGCTTTCAATATTTATTAATATTATGTTCGGCTCACTGTGCATTTGGATTCAAATCCATTTGGAACAATTCCAATTTTTCACTGCAAGGAAACCAAATTTTAACACGTTAACAGAGCTCTTTTAACAAAAATGGGTTTGTGTCCAGGGTTATAAATTTCGAAATTTATCTTCACACACATTAGTTCCAGTACAATGAAATGCATCTACAGAAGTCATCCCCTAAATACGGGTAACAGTGTAAAAAAAGGGACTGTGCAGCTTGCTTTTCTGTCTTACGGCCTATTGTGTTAGACCTACAGCAATATTGTGCACCTTCTTTTAATGAACTTTTTTTTTGCAATTTTAAAACTTGCAACTTCTTGCAAATAAAAAAAATCAACAATTTCAGTTTTGAAATAAAAAAATATTAATAATAGAAATTTGAGCAATTATTTGTTTTTTTGTGGTGGCCTTTGTCCTTTTGAAAATATTTTAGGGGCTCCGGTTATATGATGGCATTTAACTTACCTTGCATTTGGCGTTGTACGAAAACCCAACGTGGCTGCTGCCGGTTTATCCTTGGCTGTAAGCGGTTGCTCATAAAAAATAATACCAAAGTGGTGTGAGCTTTGCAATGACTGTACATTGGCTGACGGCCGCATGCAGATTAAAGTTTTTTGATTACTTTTGCAGCAGATACCCGTACACGGGGTGCACTTTGACAGTGAAAGTATTTTTGTCAGCGTTTGGTAATGAAATTTTCTGGCGGATTTTATTTTAAGAACTTTGGCGCAGAGCGAAAACGTGCTTAATGGCGCTTTGAGTACTTTCTTTCTGTTTTTTTTTTTTTTTATTCAATTTTGGTACTTGGTACACTTCAGTTTTATTTGTATTTTTTTCTCTCTCAGTGCCAGGTATTTGTATTTCTTCAATTGTTTGTCTTTTATGTCAATTTTTTTTTATTCGTTTGGGATTTTATTTTATATGGCATAAACTTACTCGTCCCCTTGAGTGCAAGTGGAAACGCGTTTCATAACTGACATTTCATGTTCGTGCAACATGTTCGTTTTTCTTGACTCTGAAAAGGAAAAATAATATTTTTTTTTTATATAACTTACTGTTTTCTTATTGTTTTCTTTTTTTGACAATTATGAAAAGAATGAATTTGTTATATTTCAATTTATTTGCCACAGAGATTTCTTATTCTGCTGGCTGGTAACACAAGCAACGTCTGCTTTAAGTCACAGCCAAGGACTTTAGCCACTTTTAATAAACAATTCAGTTTTGATTATTTGTTAAATAAGGAATTTCATTAAAAAATGAAAATACTGTTGTCTTTCTTTTGGACTTAAAAATATTGTATTTTTTAAATAAAAACATAGTTATTTTTTTTAACGCAGCAGCTATGAAATGACTGAGCTTAGTATTTTACTTAAGGTCTTAATAAAAGCCGATTTCTTTTCTGGAAAAAATTGAAATTTTTTGCACTTTTTTCTTAAAATGCGACTAATTTAGCAAGATTGAAATGAAATGAAAAGGTTGGTAAAACTATAAATAAAAAAGTTAATAAAAACCATGCTCATCTTCATGTGTTTACGCAAAATAGTATTAAAAATCTTGTTCATATTGTGGACAAGAAAACGGCATAATAGTATTTAAATCAACTTGGTATAAGCTAGATCAGCTCATCAGCTTCTAAGCTCAAGCCTTAACGCTCCAGCTATCCAGCACTTTTGTATTCGAGTTAAACATGCACTCATCCCATGCGTCAGGCAGATCGACATAAAAAACATTTGAGCTCAAATTTTGATAAAAGGTTTTGACAGTCCTAAGGTTCTTTTTTAACTCAAATGTATACCACCCGCTGGTGGAGTTTTTCGAACACTAAAGCTCTAAACACTTACCCCCTAATTCATAAAAATTATGACAGGTTTATAAAGCTCTTACTTGACAGATTTTCTATACAAATATGTCAAATAACAGCTTTATAAACCTGTTATAATTTTTATGAATTAGGGGGTTAGGCGACAGCAGACAGCAAGCAGCAATATGTCAAAAATAAAATGCATGTGTTTAAATGAAAACGATTATTTTGGCGGCAGCAGAACAGCACGTTTGCACAACAGCATTTGCTGCTGCTGCCATTTTAGGCCATTTTTTATTTTGACGGCCACCAAATAAGCAAATAAGGCGTTGCCGTTATATATATAAATTGGACAAATTAGAACAAAAACTTTTTTTTTAAATATTAAACACAAAAGAACATTGCAAAAATGCCATAAACAAATAAATGTATGTGTTTTTGTATTCCTTTCGTGATATTATTACATTTTTCATCAATAACTTCAATTTTATTCATTATGAAATAAAAAATGTGGCATCCCTGAAATTTGCATTGCTAAAATACACCGCTGTTCATTTTTAATATCAAAACTATTTTTTTTTCGTTTGAGTTAATTTTTTGTGATATTTTATTTAATTTTCATCGTGGTTGCTTTGAAAAAGTGTTCTTCATCTTTTTGCTTAAGCTGTTGTACACATGTTTTGTAAAAGCCCTCCTCATCACGGGTTACATTTGCCGGGCGAACCCATCATCTTCGGTTTCTTGTACTATATTCATTCGTCTTATGGGCTTTATACACTTCAGCTGTAGTTTGAGCTATTTTAACAATTGTTGTGATAAAATTCACTGAATTTTCTTCACTCATTTTTTATATTTTTACACTGGTATTCATAAAAAATAAAACGTTGCTCAAATACATTTTAGAAAAAATTTTATATGAAACTTTGAATTTGTAATATTTATAAAGATTCGAAATGGATTTACACATCAGCTGATTATTATGTTATTGCTGTCTTCAAAATAATTATGAAGCCGACTTCAGAGCAGCATTTGAAGTCTGCTGTCGTATAACCGTCTAATTCATAAAAATTATAATTCATAAAATTATAATTCATAAAAATTATAAATTATAATTATGAAAGGTTTATAAAGCTCTTATTTGACAGATTTTCCATACAAATATGTCAAATAACAGTCTAATAAGCCTGTTATAATTTTTATGAATTAGGTGGTAAGTGTTTAGAGCATAAGACAAAGAAATAAAAAATTAAGCTGAACAAACCGTTTGACGTTAAACTGCGGCTCACAATTAGCATTGTGCATTCTGGTAGCACCGCTCTTTAATATACATTTACACCGGTATTCATAAAAAATAAAACGTTGCTGAAGTACATTTTAGAACAAATTTTATATGAAAAATTTGTTCTAAAATGTGTTTCAACAATGTTTTATTTTTTATGAATACCGGTGTTAGCCTACAGATTAAAATAAAAAAATTTCAAAAACAAACTTTGAAGAGAACCGAAAAAATTTAAATTTCTTCTTACTACACTAATGGCCAAATTTTAAGTTGGTAATTAAATGACATTTAGCAAAAACATTGGCACTCAAGCATAAAATATATTTCATTGCAAATTAAGTGAACAACTCTGACTATCTAAAATTCATTAATGTTACATAAATTAATCACATGGGTTTTAGTGTTTCTTGTTGCTCAAGTGCTCAAAGGATAGACGAAGCACAGACGCATGTATGAGATTTTGCCTCAATGGGCATCTGTAAAATAATAATATTAATATAGTGAAAAACATTAGTACGACACGAAATACCAATAATATGTACTATACTATATTAAATGGCTTTAATTAAGAAATTTTTTCATCTCCGGCAATAAAAGAATTATTTCTATTATTTATTTTATTTTATTTATTTATTTCACTCAATTCTACACACAAGACTTACAGTCTCTTATTACAGTATAGAATGCTTAGTAACAAAACACTATAATTACATGGATAATAAAATATAAAGTGTTCACAATGAAATATAAAATGTTCAAAAAAAAGTAAGAAGGAAGGAAATTAGAAAACATATATTGAATGTGGTTATATAAAAAACATGTAAAGTAATAAAATTATCTTGATAAAAATTCAAATAATGCCTTCTTAAATTTCTGTGCGTTACAAACTAATTGTAAAGTATGAGGGAGAGAATTCCAAAGACGGATTGCGTTCATAAAAAATTGCCATTCTGAATTTAAACAATGGTGTCTAACACATTTCTTGTTGTACAGGAAATGGAAATAAATTAATAAAAATATTCAAATTTGAACTTAATTATTTATTTGCTTTAAGAGCCAATTGAAATGCATTAATTCAGGTCTAAAAATGAACTTTTTCAAAAAATTTTTGTTGTCGGCATATAGACAGCTGAAAAATACAACAAAAATTTTTTGAACAGGTTCATTTTTGGACCTGAATTAATTAATAAAAATAAAATAAAATAAAATAAATATATAAATAAAATTTGAAAATGTAAAGATGCTGCCACACTTTCGATGTAATTAAATGCCACCACTTATTTGCGATTGAAAACCTGATACAGCATTTAAACACATCTGAAATTGATGTGAAAAATAGCTAGTTTCACATTTAAATACAATAAATTGACCTTTTTCCCGTTTTCGCTTCTACACCGTTTTCGTTTGCACCTTTTTCCGAAAACTGCACTTTTCAGATTTTAATGAAACTGAGATTAACAGAAAATATGATCATAACCATAAATAATTAAATTTAATAAAAAAAAAATGAGCTTCAGAATTTTGTTTGCCATAAATAATTAAATATATTGCCCTTTGCTGTAGCAGCGAAAACGACATTCGTTCATATTAAATAAATATCACTCATACGCAAAAAAAATTAAAAAAAAAAAAAAACTGTTGCATACTTGAGGCGTTTTCATAGTAGATTAATGAGGTGCAGACACTCGGCGTATGAGTGATATGAAAAGAAATTACACTTCTCTCAAGTTGCGCTTCATTGGCAGATGAGAATTAATTTAATGTCAATAACTGTAATAATGGCTTAACCTGGCTTTAAATCAAAAATTAATATCGCATACATGACTACATTTTCTTTACAGCCTTCCATATACCTGTTTAACACTTCAAACTAATAATCTTGTCTACCAGTTCACGTTTTCATAAGAGCAATTGCTCTGCCTTGTCATGGCAAGTCAAATGAACAAGATAATGAAAACCAACAAAATGCTTAAGCAACAACTTGGGCCGTAAATAGCAAATTATATAAAAGAGACTTAAGGCTGCCCATACCCACACACACAACTAATTGCCCAGAGCTGTTTCATCTTTTATCTTTTACAATGTTTTGATTTTTCTTGGTTTATTAATATGTTGATCTGTCGCTTAAAACATAATGCCAAGAAAATATAGTGAGAATTCAGCTTCAAAAAAAAAGGCAATTTACTGAAAATTATACAAAGGTTTTTATAATTTCTTTTGTTTTTTGTTTTTGTCAGTGAAAAGTTTTCATTCTTTTTTAACGTTGTTACAGAATTAATACTTTTGTATTAATCTTTAACCTATTTAAAACACTTAAAACAGTGAAAGAAACTCATAGCTAAGAGACAAATTTATTTTTTGTGACAATTTTTGTGCAGCATTACAGCTGTCACGGTTTTTGAGTTGCCCTTTTTAACTTAATCCTTCCAACTTTGTGCAGTAATAAAAAAAACCAACTTCCATGTAGCATATGCTACACTTAAATTTAAATTAAAAAAGTATTTGCAGGTGTATGCGATATCAAAAAAAAATGCATTGCCTGTGTGAAAAAGTGCTGCTACTACTTATAGGAAGTAGCAGGGATGGAAAAATATAAATTTTGGAAGTACATAAGCATTCAAATGATATTGTAGGCAGGCAATAGAACTTTTGGTTTGAAAAAACTTATGACATTTTTAAACTATTTTGCATAAAATCCATTTATTGCATTATATTCTAGGCTTACATTCATACTTTGAACTTTAGCAACTTTGCTGCAGGCACAGCAATCAGAAGCAGAGTAATTTAATATTTTTATCTATATTTTAATAAAACAATAAATATTTAAAGCTGAAATTTTTTTCAAAGCAAACCACAATAGACAAAATTATTTGTAAACGGAACAAAATTTGTAGTAAAGAAATTATGAGAGCACAAACATACATTTTACGAGCCTGCCACTGACTTATGGCTTAAAAACCTTTGCAAGCAGCTTTACCAAATTATTCATAGAAAAAAAATATATTACAACATTATCGTATTCATGCTGAATATTAAAATGCAAGATGCAAAAATGTAATGAATTGCAAGAAATAGACAAAGAAGAAATTTTAATAAAATTGCATTACGGTTTTCAATTTCAACTCTGGCAGCCTTCACTCATCAATCATGCACCTTTAAGTCAGCAATTTGCAGCAAACAAGATGGCCAAATGAACGAAGACATTTTTCTTTGGTTTTTTTATGTTTGCATTCTTAAAAACAACCTTTTGGCTTTTTAAGCCCTTTCTTTTGAGGGATTGCATCTTTAGTTTTTTCTTTTTGTTGTTGTACTGCTCTGCGGTCACACAAATAAGATTGTTGCTGAATCTTCTTTACGTGCAAAAGAAAACCTCAAGTATTTTAAGTTCAAAGCTGGCATATTTTGGCCACAACCGTAATGTTTGTGTTAAAGAAAAATTGAATTTTTTGTAAAAACACAGAGTGAGCAGAACAAAAGATACGTAGTGTTTGCAGAAAAATGCTTAAGGGCTTAGATAACAAAGACATTATTGAATTAATTTTTTATAGTTTCAGAAATTCAGCAAATGCTTATTTATTTTCCATATTTTGTCTACAATTTGTAGACCTTATCAGCATCATATTTGCAAAATGCAAACGCAAAACGAGTATTGCAAAACTTTGAGTTGTCAGAAATTAAGAGAACATGTTTTGATTACGGTTTCTTGATTTTATTGAAATAGAACTTGGTTTGAAAAAGGTGTTTTATACAAATTAATATAAAAAGCTATTGCAACATATGAAAATGGACTGGAATCTGTGGTTTAATATGTGATTGAATAAATCCTGCCCCATGTGCTGTAGGTTTGTTGTTTATCATGTTTTAGTTTTACATTATTTTTATGCGATAGTTCATTCGATCAAGCAGGACGTAATTTCGCTCCTGACTTATTTTGATTAATATCTGCTTTATGTTCTCACAAGTAGATTTTCATTCTCTCAACAATGCCAAGGTACTTTTATATTATTAAAATAATAAGCCACGGTCATTGCTAGAAATGGAATGGGGACTCAATAATATTTCTCAACACATCCCTGTTCTGTGTCAACGCTTTAAATTCCTTGCAACTATTGGGGCTGCTCATTCTAACTTCTCCAGGAATGAACTGGCGTTCCCATCTTCTGTGACCTTGCGGGTTTCAGTGGATTACTATTCCGATGGTCATTGCTGTGTTTTCTTAGGCGTTATTACCAGCTTTTTATGTTCTTGATAGTAATTCTTGGCCTGCTCTGCACGTTATTTTGACCAAAATACAGGTGAGATGTGGCAAAGACAGCAGCTCACACAGCGGCATTTTTCACATGTCACAAGGGGCAGCATATCGGATTTTGCAACCATGTAAGAGAGCGGATTTTATACTCGCATTGAAAATTTCCATTTTTTAGGCAAAGATAGTGCTGGATGCAACTCAGCTGCAAGGGTTGGTTTTAATGTATCAGAATCAGAAGGCAAATATTAATCCACAAAAGTTACTTTAATGTTTTTCGAGAAAATCTATACAATTTTGCTTGCCTTTGACCCAAATATCTCAGCAGATTTACCACCCTGATTGCAATATCTCCAAGGCATGTATTCTGAATCCAGTAAGCACTTCTTCAGGTGCCAAAAAACGTTGATCTCTCAATTTGTGTTTTACTTACGGAATTCAAGAGGCATCATGCGGTGCCAAGTCAGGACTATAAACAACTCCAGTCAGGTTGACTCATTAAATCGATGTTTTGGGTGCTCTAAAATGCAGTGGTTTGAGGCGATGTGTGAGAGCTCGTATTGTGGCGGTGAAGAGTGATCCCTCTTTGGCGTTTGGTTTTCTTTATTTCTGGAAAGACAACTGGCAAACAAATCATTGTATATCACTTCTTTTGTTCGCGGGAGGAAAGAAACTCCTGAATTGGCCAGAGGAATAGTAGTGGGCAGTGCATCAAAGTTTTTATAAAACTTCTATGCAAAAAAATACTTTTAAATTTTAAAACAGCACAAAAAATATTTTCGCATAAAAGCAAAATGTTTGCTTTTATATTTTGTACTTATTTATGTATGTTTATGCTTTGGCTGATCAATTTTAAGAAGGGTTGTATTTACACAAGAACAACTTAAAAGTTTTTGTCAATACTTTAATAAAAAAAAATCAACCAGAAATTTAATTTACCGATTTGATATGTCTGTGAAATAAATAGCAAATAGTTCGTGACGTAAGCCCAAGCGAACGCAAGCTGTCGACATAGAGGCAACCAAATTGATTCGAAATGGAGCGACTACATTGCTATCGTTTACATTTGCTTACGACACTGAGAGGAACAGGCAGTTAATCTCAAAAATGTTCAACTTTACAATAGAGCTGTCAGTAGCCAAACTTCACTATTTGGATTGCTAAGTCCCAAAGCATAAAAGGCATCCATCGTAAAAGGTCTGAATTAGTGTCACTCGAACTGATATTGTCTTAGCAATCATCATGGCTATTATATTACTCATAGTAGAGTAATGGCTGGCCAGTTGGTAGGGTTTCTCAGATCGCTTTTTATCTTCTTAGCTGATTGCATGTTTTTATTTTGTTTTATTTTATTTTATTAATTTCATAAACCAAGATACTTAGAAACCTAATAAAAAACAAAGACCTGAGACAGCATGTGAAGTTAAACTTGTAAAGAAACTTTCGAAAAATTTGCTCAACAAAACATTTATAAAGCAGACATTAGTCACATAATTTCAGTGTTTCCCCACCAAATGATTCTATTAACAAAGTTACAAACTTTCGTTTTATAAAGTATTTACCTTGTTCCGCAAAAAGAAATCCAAGTGTTTCGCTTGATGTTTGTAATAAATTATGTGGTGTAATTATTTGTTCATTTGTTATGGGGCTTAGTTATTTTTAGCTTTGGACCATTTCGTTTACGGTAACAAATTTTTCCATTTCTATTTATGTCTGTTCAGTTTCTGTTCTTCTCCTATTTAATGTTTATTTATTTGGCATTAAGGGTGCTTGTTTGTACACAATAAAAGTCAATAAAAATAAATAACTTACAATTTAGAGAGAAAACGGAAAATTCGATGAGGAAATAAGAGTTTCACTGTCACGATACAACAAAAACATAAAACGCAGTAATGGCCAAATCATGTCGTGTTTTCAAGAAAACCCAAATAGTCATTTATTACTCATTACTAATGATGCTTTAAGCGGTTTGCTACTACACATAAACAAAATTAGGTTTTCACTTCAAAAGCAGGAAAAAGTTATTACACTATTAAAACTAAAGGGAAATACTGCCAAAAAAAGAAGGGAACCACAACTTTCTTGTTTTTTGTTGTTTTAGGCAAACGAGATGATTTTTTAAAGTGACACAAATTTTTTTTTTTTTTAAAGAAATTCTCCTAGCATTTCAATTTAAGTATGACTTCTGGCACCAGACTGCCACAGCTCACTCATAACGAATTATCCATTTTGTGGTTTCAAAAGTATAGGACTCGAATTCGATATCCTGTCGCACTAAAATGTTAAACCAATTTTTTTCTTCTCTCATTGACGAAAATGAAGCGCTTAACAATCACACACTTTGCACAATAGATCATCTAGGGCCGCAGTGCAAAGGGCCATCCTAGACCAACCTAGTAATAATACAATACAATCAACCACACAAGGCATAAAAAGTATCAAAACATACTACAAAAAATAGTGATTCTGCCACAGCCACATATCGCGTTTTAACAGGAGATTATGGTCTACATAATCGTACAACTAAGCCAGCAATTAGCAAAATTGTGAAGAAATTTTAAGAGACTGGAAAGGTCGGTTACAAATATTGTAAGGCCGCCTGTACATCATCGTTTTGCGTGTTCCGCTGAAAATATCGCTGCTGAAAGTGAATGTGTCGATTCCTCGTCGCTGTCAGGAATTGGGACTGCCTTACGGCTCATTAGGGCGTATTTTGCATATACATCCATATAAAGTCCATCTCATACAACAGCTGAAGCCAGCTGACTCTTCACAACATCGTAGATACGTGAAATGGATGCTTGAACAGCAGGCGGTGGAGGGCGATTTTTCGAACAAAATTTTCTTCAGCAATGAAACACATTTCTCACTCGGTGGGTGCGTTAATAAACAAAATTGTCGTACTTGGGTGTCTGAGAATCCTCAAGTAATTGAAAAGAGGTCATTACATCCAGAAAAAGTCACTGTTTGGTGCAGTCTTTGGCCCGAAGGTGTGATTGGACCTTACTTCTTCGAAAACGACGATGGAACGACTGTCACCGTCAATTCGAAGCGTTATGGTCATATGATGACCGACTTATTTTTGCCTGCTATTGAAGAACACGGCTGGGAGAATATGAGGTTTCAACAACACGGTGCCACACAACTTAAGCGAATGTGCCTTTATGGCAAGAGATATTTCCTGGCCGCGTAATTTCTCGTCGCGGCGATATCAACTGGCTACCAAGATCATGCGATTGACACCATTACTCTTTTTTGTTTGTGGGGCTACGCAAAAGACCGTATTTATGCGGGTAAACCTTTAACTCTTGAGCACTTAAAAAAAACATTCGTCAAGTTAGGGCTGAGATACCGCCCAATATGTGTCAAAAAGTGGTCGAAAATTACCTCAAAATAATATGGTTGAAAATGTCAAACATGATAAGATTATGATTAAATGTAGCAATAACATAGTTAACGGCCACAATAACATAATCACTGAAAGTGGCATTACTAACAATATTGTTAGCCAGTAACTATTTATTATGTTGCTCTACGAATATGGTTAGCTTAAGCATATTTCAGTTTTACTTGTAGGCATAAAGCTTAGCTTAGACGATATGTTGAATCAGCATATATATGCTAACAACTGTATGATTAAAAATAACATCAAATGCATATGTCATCACATATCATATGCTAGGTGTTTACACTATATGCTGAAAATACAAAATTTTTTTAATTCAACATATTTCAGCAAATGGAATGTCAACATAAGAGTTAGCATATAATTTTTGTGTTTATACGATATGTTGATAATTACATGGTGATATGTATGCTGAATCGTATAAACATTTGCTTGTAAAATAAGTTTGATATCACTTTCTATTTATACAACGCGTTATTGCAGAAAATTCGTGTTTTTAATATAAAAAAAAATGTCTTCCGCAGTCCTGTCTTTTTGCAGTCCTTGTTTTTGATAGTGATGAAAGTGAAGTAAAAGGAAAAAGAAAAAGAAGCCGAGTTTGGAAAAGAAAATGGGTAGAACGGCGGGCAGATGAAGGTTATTGTGCAAAATTATAGAAAGAATTATAAGACGTTCGAAGATCTGTGCCAATTAATTTTCATAGTGGCAGCCGCTGAAAACAAACAAGGGGCGGCGGTTGAAATCCGGATGCATGTAATCAACGCCTTGCCGTTGATTGTTGACTATTCCAACTATTTCAAGCAGAATTCATACCAGTTGGACTTGAAACACAGATGATTATTTTGGCTTCCAGTGTTTTGTTCACTTTAAAATATATGTATGTAATGAAATACATGTATTTTTTTTATTTTTCAAATTCCCTTGCACCCACCTGGTATGAATTCGCCTTGAGCTATTTATTGTTTTTTAATTTGCGAGCAATTAATTCATTGAATTTCATTTCATTACGTTTGTGCTCGCTTGCTAATTTTGAAGAAGATATATGTATATTTACATAAACGAAAATTTTCGGCGGCTTAACAAACCCATTCGACAAATATGCATACAAATTAGATATATGCTGAAAAGCTTAAACAGCATTTTCAACAAATGACATATCAGCTAACATACGTAGGAAATTAGTCAGAGACTAAAAACATACTGTTCACACGATATGCTAAAATTGCCAACATATATTTGTTAGTGTTGTTAACAAATTGTTTGCAAACGTTGTTAAACATACGTATGCTGGTAAAGATTTTGCGTTTACACGATATGATGGCACTTAAACAAAATTTTCAGCATAAATATGCTGATTCAACATATCGTCTAAACTAAGCTTAAGTAGTTTCAAGGAATAAAAAATTATATTTTTATTGTTAATTAAATTCACGGTGAAGAACATGGTTTGAGTTTATGGCATTAGTAAAAAACTAATGCCATCTAAAGTAGAAAAATTTCCATTATTCTAGCCAATATTTCCAATAGAAAAGTTTTATTCAAGGTTATTGAAATAAAAAACATTTTTTCTTACAAATAAAATGAAATTTATTTTAATTCCAAAAAAGAAAAAAAAGCTCAACTGGCCACACTATTGTGGCTGGTATTCTAAAAGGCTATAGTTAAATGAAGGTGCTTGCAACTTTCAACAAGTGTTTGCTGCCATTTCTTCATTGTTACATTGTTGAGCCTGTGCTGGCTCAAGTTTCAACAACAATCACTGCCATCTCTGCTTGTGACAAGCCACATTAAAGGCAACACAAAAATTAGTGAAGCCATACAAATCTCAAAAAGGGTCACACACAAGTATTTAAGTGCGAAGTATTAAGTTGGCGTGATGAATAGTTAGCGCCTGTTTTAAGGTAGTGGAAACAACCGCAAAAAAATGTTAATTAATTTCTAAAGGGGCTGAAAGTAAATCTTGAAAAATTAGTAGAAATTTTAATGAACTTGTGTTTGGTATTTATTTACGCATAATGAGTTTACGCATAAAACATTGATGAAGTAGCGTGCTGTTACTTATTTGTTCGTTATAAATTGCTAGTTTTGTTTATGGTTTCATATAAATTTGAGACTTTTAGAGACATTGCGTGCTGTTGGTGTGAATGATTGTGCGGTCACATTAGTTATTTTTTGGCGGAAAATAGCACACAGAGAAAACCCCACAATGTAAATTTAACATGGAAATAACTTGAGTAAGACTCATATAAAAACTCGTATAAGAAGAGGCCTAATCATTTCTCTGTCATCATTTTGAACTCGATTCGGTTTTGCATTTCATTATTGCTATTAAAATTTCATTAAGCTTAACAAAGAAGCTTATGGAAATAATTACACTCTCTACAAGAACAAAAAAAATAGAATCCAAAAAAAAATATATAGGTAAAAGAACCAACATTTAATATAATAAAACTGACGACTTTACTAAGATTCCTGAGTTCGAATATCAAAGAATAAAAGTTGGCACAGATGTGTCACATAGACATTCGCATTTTTACGAAATAAAGAAAACTAGTTCATCTTTGAATCGGATTTGAAAGTTCAAAGGGTGTTTTTTTGTTAATTTTTTTATAATTCTTCTTTTGTGTTGCCATTAATCATAGTTTATTACTTATATCTTTTCCTCTTGATCAAAAAAGAGTCAACACAAAAGGAAAAGATATAAATAATTTTATTTTTTTTCAAAGTAGAAATTTTTGCATAATAAAATCTTTTCCAAATCGATTTTTTTTAAATCGAAAAAAATTTTACTTTAAGTTACTTTGTCACTTTTAAGTAGCTTAAAGTTAAAGTAGCTTAAAGTTAAAGTAGCTTAAAGTTAAGTTTTTTTTCGTTATCGAAAAAAAATTTCGATTTGGAAAAAAATTTCGATTTGGAGAAAAATTCGATTTAGAAAAAAAAATTTTTTTTTTCTCTATTTTAAGTTTCCAGATCATTTATAAACCGATTCCTGCCAATCATTCAAATAAAAATGTTGAATTTTCTCTCTTTCCTTATGACAATTTTTTCTGCCATTTTTCTTTTGTCATTAAAATAAATAATTTTTATATTATAGTGAACAAAACACAGCAAAAAAAAGCCATTAAATAAAATATCAAATTGTCATTAGTCAGCAAATTTTAGAAAATATATGATGAAGGTGCATATATACATTTTTTTTTTTTTAATTATATTCCACAAGTCAGTAATAATTTGGTAAATGGCAGCAGGGCGGAGGCAAAGTAAAACAATATTTCAAAAAGTATACAATCCCCCCATGAACAACATAAAGTGCGAATTAAGTTAAATATTTAAAGCAATAAAACTACTTTCAATAATAAAAAAAGATGAAAATACCATATAATCAGCTTTCATTTCCTTCTGCTTCAGTTGCGTATTTTTAAAAGGATGTCCGTGTAAGAGAAGTAACTGCAGTTTAACTGTAAATGTATGGGTGTGTGTGTGTGTGCTTTCAACAGAGTAGTTGAAACAGTCATTGTGGCCAAATGTGGCAAGAGAAAAGAAAAAATTTAATTCCTTCCTTAAAATTATTATATATGAGGACTTGTGTTTTTTTTTTTTTTTTGGAAATAAACTGGCTGAAGTGGCAGAGAACAGGAAGAGCAATGGCTGGAAAAAGTTTGCCTTGGCAGTACGTATAGACGACAAGCTTATTGTTGCTCAAGTGGTGATATTGTCTTTTGTTGAATTTATATATTTATTTTATTATTATTACTATTTTTTTTCTGCTGAACTCGAGGCCAACGTCTGGCATCAACCATGGCAGAGTGAAAACAACTTTAATTACATAAATATTTTATTACATTATCAGAAAACTGATGGAGGGAGCGTATTAAAAGATATATAAAAGCCAGAAAAACGCTGTCAGACTGAAAGTTAGAAAAAGAAAACAATAAATGAAACGTAATTTATTGGCATGCAAGTGACAAACCTCTTTTTGGCCAAACCAAAGGAAGTCTGAAAACAAAGTCTAAAATAAAGTTGAGCAAAGTAGAAAAGTATGAGAAGGTGATTCAAGTTCGGTTAAAGCCATAGAATATAAAAGAGAACGCTTCATTTACGTTTAAGAGCTCTCAAAATTTACACTACGAAACTTAAATTATACAATTCAATATGAAATTAAATTATGGGATTCCAAAGCCAGAAAAAAAATTATTTCAAGAAATTTAATATAAATGTACTATTTAATGTAAATGTAATTTAACATAAATGTATATGTAAGCAGCATTATATTTATATATGGGTATATTTGTAAGAGCAATCACCCTCTAAATTTACTTCCTACTTAGTTTAATGACTGATAAACGGAGATATTTGATTATATATTCTTAAACGAAACACAAATAACTATTTTTATTGTTTACATTGCAACCAGAAAACACGTTTTCTTCCTGACCGTTGAACAAATTAGAAAAAATCCCCATGGCAAATTATTCGAATAATTTCTAACGAATTTGCATTTCGCCACAAAAATATTTTATTAAGCCAGCCATCCATGTAAATATTTTTCGCTACAACTTTAACGATTTTGTGTTTCAGGCATGACCTTGAGAGCAAAAATCCATTAACAAAAAGAAAGTATTTTTCTTTTCTTTTCAATACACCAGAGGCTGGCTACAAAATTTGTATATCTCTTGCAAAGCAATTTTGTTAAGTAAACTTTTGAAAAAAAAAAGATCTCAACTTGGCTGTGGCCCATTGATTTGTTTGCACTGCTGCTGAGATTTTCTTGGCGAAATTGTGTCTTTAATTGCAAAGTAAACAATCATTTCAGCGAAGAACAGAGATTTCTTAAATCTGGAAATTACAAAATTAAAGTACAACAAGTGGATTTGTTAATTTTAGGCGAATACCTTAAGAAACAATTTATTTTGAAATATTTACACAGCTCCAAAAACAACAATTAAAGCTGTTTTTTTTCGTGTCTTTTCCAATGACATCTGTATGCTGTTAGGGACTTGTTTTATTGTACAAAAAAAAAAAAGAAATGCGGTCGGGGGACCCCCGTTAGGAACGAAGTTCCTTACGTTTTTTTTTTATCTTTGAATGTAATACAAGGTGAAATCTGTATGTTTTATTTTGTATTGGTTTTGAAATTTTGAAATTTTATGATTCTTTAAATTTTTGGAACGTTTTCCAACTAATTAATATTTATTGGTAGGTGTCTCCGCTGCTGTCAGTGGAGACACCGCCCATCATATACAATTGCTTGTCGACAGTACACCAATACAAATAAACAGCTCACACGCTTTCGTGACGATTTCTACTAATTTCCACTACCAGCAAGCCGCGTTAAGGAACTTCGTTCCAAAAAGGAAAGAAATAAATTTGCTAGACTATTAGTGTAAGATTTTAATTCAGTTTGTTTTTTTTTTTTTGTATGCTCTAGTTAAAGGGCTGGGTTTTTGAAAAACAAAACACACAAAATGTGAAAGTCCTGTTAAACAAACGAACACTTTTTTCCTTTAACATTTTGCTGAAATTTTAATTACATTGAACTATGGTGTTGCCCTGCATTTATATTCACTGATCTTTAACAGGCTAAAGTTTGACCAATAAAAAACTTAATCATTTTTTTATCACTATCAATTGAGAAAAATATATTTTTTATGTTTAAAATAAACGTTTATTCATAAACTGTTATTAGAAAAGAAAAAAACAAATTAAAACAAAACATCTACCTATAACAAGCATTTGAAGAACTACAGAGCTTGAAAACAAAACCTCATTTTTCAGAGGGGAAAATGGGTACGAAAAGCAGCAGGCGATTACTCGCTGATTTTGGTGCTGGGGTTACCGTGCGTGAACAAATATAGAAAAAAAAAATAGTTTAAAACTGTTATAACATCCAGAGCAACGCGTGGCCTGATCAGGTAGTATATACAAGTTACAAGTTTAAAAGGTGTTGTTAATGATATGAGTATATAAACTTTTTTCTAAAAGTTCGAATTTTTTCGAAATCGAAAAAATTTTATATTAAGTAACTTATAACATCCAGAGCTAAACGTGGCCTGATCAGGTAGTACATATATACATTTATGTGAATCTCTTGTCAGCTTGTTTGTTTTCGGTAATCTTTAAAACAACTGTGTGGTGTTTAATGAAATTTGCTCTACGATGTAGTTTACTCACACTCTCCGCAATAAAACAAAAATCGGCCATTCTCAAATCGTTTTTCAAAGTTTGTAAGGCGTTTTCTAAATCGACACTTTTTCGAAATCGAATTTTTCAAAATCGAATTTTTTGGAAATCGAAAAAAGTTTATATTAACCCTCCGATGAGTGACAGTTCTGAACCTCATGATTTTTTGTAAATCATGTTTTTTTTTCATATAAAAAAAATTTTTTTTTGATTTTTTTATTGTTTATAACTAAATTCTACATACAAAAATAATTTTTTTAATTTTTTTATTGTTTCAACACATAATTTACTTGTTCTGAACACAAAGACGTAAACTCAAAGATATTGGGGAAGATGATAAAAACAAAAAATACTACGAACAAAATACTAAGAACAAAAACTTCTAAGAACTGGTTTATTGCTAATAGTATAAAATTAGAATTTGAATTATGAGTGGTGGCCGAAGTAGGAGTAATTTCAGCTTCAAAAGGCAAAAAGGTTCCTAGGGACATTCTCACTCATCGGAGGGTTAAGTAACTTAGTCACTTATAAAATGATTTTCTACATTCTATTTGCTTTTGGAAAATTTTTCCCCGTAATATAAGCATTTATATTTTTTCGAAGTCGACTTCACAATTTTTAGAAAACGAATCAATTGCTTTTTAAAAACTGTGATCACTAATACGCTAATAGCAAAATAATAGAGATTTTTTACCCAGAAAATAATCGTTATTATAGCAGAATGTAATTACCATATAAATTAAAACGGGTTATCCGTTTTAATTATATTAAATATTTTTTCCTGATATTTCCTTTTCATTTCAAACTTTGTGAACGTTGACATTATGTGTGAAACACTACATCAGTTAAATGACCACCAGGCAAAGTGCTGCAAGCCTCGATTCCTTTGAGGTAATTTTCGACCACTTTTTGACACATATTGGGCCGTATCTCAGCCATAACTTAACGAATGTTGTCAATCGCATGATGTTGGTGGCCAGTTGACGCCAGGACGAGAAAGGACACGGCCAGGAAATGTCTCTTGCAATAAAGCCATATTCGCTAGAGTTGTGTGGCATGTGGCATCGTCTTGTTGAGACCACATATTTTCCAAGTCGTATCCTCCAATAGCAGGCAAAAAAAAGTTGGTTATGATATGACCATAAAAATAAACAAAATTAAGTTATAGCTGGCCTTGTACCTTTTGCATACAAAACAACAAAAATAAAACCAGTAATTTTCGTCTTTCAATTAAAACAATAATTATATAGATGTAGCTGCCGCTTTCAATATAATTAAGTAAATGACTGCATGGCGCCACTGGCAGCCGCATTTGTGCTTATGTGTGTGTGTGTGTGTGTCGTTGTGGCCGGCTGTGATCAACGTGTTGATGGATTAAAGCCAATAATTTATTTCTTCGTATTTGTCACAATTTGCACGATGATACCAAATAGCAAAAAAAAATTAATATTAATTCAATTTTTTTTTTTAATTCGACTGGATCTGACAAATCTCAAAAATCTTCTATAGACTTGTATGGACTTTAAATAGTAGATTTTGGATCTAGTTTGCTAAAAAATGTTCATAAACAAATTTCTTGTACACAAATTACAAGAAATAAAATTTCCAAAAACAATTTTCGTGCGTGAAAGTGCATGAGGTAAATTATTGTGACTGTGCACGACATGTGACAAAAAGCACTCACGGACACAACCCACAACTACAAAGACAGCTTATAGTGGCGCTATGCAGCAGTTTATTTTATCAAATTGAAAGCGGCAACTGCACGAAAAGAAAAAACATTTTACAATATGCTTGTTATAACAATATTATGTTATCTAGTTATGACGATGCGTAAGATTGCGGAAAATAAGATATTTTTATTTAACTTGCAGTCAACTTATTTTTGGTAACCGTAAACATAGTTTTCGTTACTGTTTGATATTAAAAAATGTTTATATTCATTTGAAAAAAAAAAAAACAATATCTAAAATCATTTTGTAATGACCATTCAAACATTGTCATATTAAAATGCTAAAAACAACAACAAGTCGAACACTACCAGGTGTCCCTATACAGCGTAAAGTAAAAATTAGCCATAACTCCCAAACTGTTAGAGACAGAGAGATAAAATGGGCACAATATATGTATGTACTCACATACGACCTACAAAAACGAATGCTAAAAACAACAAGTCGAAGACTACCAGGTGTCCCTATACAGCGTAAAGTAACAATTAACCGTCACACTCGGACCGTGAGAGACAGAAGGATGTAATTTGCATAACACATGTATTCACATATTCTACACAACAACAAATGCTAAAAACAACAACAACTCTAAAACTACAATGTAAAGTAACAGTTAGCTATAATTCTCGAACCGTAAGAGATAGAGAGCCGAAATTCGCATAGTGTAAGTTAACAACACCGCTGGCCAACAATGCCAACCAAATAAATTTGGCTAAATCAGCGTTTAGTAATTAAACAATAATTCAATGATTTCTACACGAGTAACCGGCCTGATTCCAAATTGCATACGTGCATTTATTTCTTGGGAAAGCGATTTTGCTGCATAAGCAACTGCATATTAGCGCATGTTGGTGCAACGTGACCAAACAATCGAAGAGCCAACAAGAATGATGGGAAAAAAGTCAGTCTTCGCTACGGTGTCGTATCGTTGAGTTAAAATAAATGTATTTCTCTTTCTTGTGAATTTGTGAATTAAAGGTAATAAAATATAATATTTAAAATTAAACAAATCTTGTTTGATTTCAAATAAGGCGCAATGGGGAGCGCCCCAAAAATAAACCGTTTAAAATACTTTAACTTGTATGTATTTCCAGATGCCCCACAACAAGCCGAAAACTATTAGGTGCCCCCATACAATGTAAAGTAACAATTAAGCGTAACTCTTAAGCTGTAAGAGACAGAGAGATGAAATATATACAAAATATGTATTCACACATGCCATTCCATACGTACATTACACATACATACATACATACGTACGGAGCCCTAAGTGTGCGAGCCAGTCTCGTACTTGACTGAATTGATTTGAGATGTTTGCTTGGGCCAATAATTTGGTAGGAAATGACAATAATGATATTGAATGCGGCAGCAATATGGTTGAAAATGACAATGCTATGATTGAATATAACAATAAAATGGTTAGTGGCCACAATAATCTAATTAGTGAGGTTTAAATTAGAATTGT
The DNA here is from genome assembly GCA_963662145.1 of Sturmia bella. Taxonomy (NCBI): domain Eukaryota; kingdom Metazoa; phylum Arthropoda; class Insecta; order Diptera; family Tachinidae; genus Sturmia; species Sturmia bella. The sequence goes on from OY759170.1 coordinate 18,577,063, forward strand.
TAAATTGCTTTTTCTGGCTCAAGTTCAACTCTTGCTTTGTCACTTTTAAATATATTCTTAATTTATATAAATTAAGAAAAGATAAAATTTTTTTTATAGCGGTTTCGGGGTAGCAAATGCCCTATGAACTTTGCACGTGTCAAATTTCACAATTTTGACACAGCCGCTTTAACCACTCGGCAACCAAAGTTCACGCAATTTTTCTTTCTATTTATATACTTAACCAACATTAACCAAAACACTGATATTTTTGTAGTCTGTTATGAGTGATTTCTAGTCATCTCAGAGTTGAAGTTGAGCCTGAAAAATCAATTTAACATAAATGTATGTAGTTCAAAAATTTTAATAAAAACGTAAAATTAGACAATGAACTTAGTTATTTATTCGCCATAAGAGCCAATTGAAATTTATTACTTTAGGTCTAAAAAATAGACCTTAAGAGAAAGACAGAAGGCATTAAGGTCTATTTTTTAGACCTAAAGTAATAAATGTAAAATTAGAATTGTTTTATTTAACAATTAATATTGTTTGCCTAAAATCATATATTTCAACAATAGTATGGGATGGGCCAAAAGAAGTCATCCGATGTTGCTTGTGGCTCACGCAGTGTAAGCCATTGCTCCGTCCAGTTACGATCACATGTTCTCCAGACCTAATTTGTTCAATTGCGGCAGAAAAAAACTCAGTTAACATGGCCCTTTAATGTATTATCGTTTGGTCAGTGGTGCCAATTTTGTAATGGATTTTTATTTATATATTTTTAAAAGTCAATTTAATTTTAAATAAATATAAATTTATAGTGGAATGATATATATTTTAAAGTTGTCAAGCAAATAATCTATAAACCCAGAATAAATGTAAATAGTCAAAGATTAGGGGTTATTGCAACCAATGACACCTCCAGTCACTTTGACTGGGCTGCAATGGCTTCTAGCGTATCACTTGTGGATTTTCGGTGCCCCAAAAGCAATAGTTTAGCTTGTTTACGTACCCCTTGAGGTGGATTTGAGCCTCATCGCTCATTATGATTTTGCTAAAAAATATCGTGCACTTCGTCATAGACACAATTATTCTGCGTTCTTGGGCAGTGCTTCGCTATGAGGCTTATTCACTTGTATCCTACAGAGCCGTTTAGCTCACAAATGTAAAAGCACATTTAATTTCCAAAACCACATTTGTAAAATCACATTTGATTTGCAAAATAAAAGCAATAAAAGCAAAAGCCATTTTATGTGATTTAATTTTGACAAAAAAAATGTAATTCTTTTTTCTTTTCTCGGGCGGTGTTGTTTGGCCAGCCAGGTCCCACACATAGAGGGACTAACTTCCAAAAATAGTTTCCTGGCTCGAGAACAACGGATCTGGCACGCTGGTGGTTACTACGGCTTGAGCTCGTCAGATTGGGGGTGTTTCTTTTTATTTTTCCGTTGGATACACATAAAACAAAAATCGTGCCATTTAAATGAAACTATAATTTTATTTCGCGAGGCAAGTCGACGACAGAAGGAATTGGTGTCAGCATCCACGAATGCGGGAAGATTGTTCGAAGCGACATCAATATATGGCGGTGTGACGACCTAGGGACAAGATGTTGTTGTCCGTTTCAGGCTGCCCACCCCTTTATGACTTGTTTCAGTCATCCTTTGACATTATTGTTGCCTGTAAATATCAAATAATGTCCCTAACAAAAACTTACCGACTTGTTCCTTTTACACTTGTTCTACATTTCAACCACTAAAATAAATACGTCAGCACATGCTTAAGTTCAACGTTATAATAATGTAAATTTTTATTTAATAGAAATCTTATACCTTGTTCATACATGCATTTCTAATTGAGATAATATTCAGTTTATTGACATAATACTTTGTGCGTTCATACATGCAAATATTGCGCTAACTCAATTAGTATTTGACAGCTGGAAAAAAGTTGTTGTTTTTGTTTTGGTAGTGAGAAAGAAAGAGTGAAAATTATTTTCAAATAAGAAAAATGGAAGAAAACCTGCCTTTTATTAAAAAGATTTTAGTGTTGCATAATAAAAATATGGAACTTGTACAAGAAGTGCGTTCATCTTATGACTCCAAAGCGGCAAAAGAAAGAGAAATAAAAATTTGGATATGCTGCAATGTTTAAAAATTTTGATGTTTTTATTTTTTTATTTTTTATTATTTTGTTTTGTTTGCTTTTGTTGACATTTATCTCATCATTCATCTCGCATTGTATACTTTTGCTTATTAAACACATCTTTTACAGTGTTGTGTTTCATCTTTTTCTCAATATTCAAAGCAATTTTGAGTTTATTAAACAATAACTTTATTGACTTTTTGTATGGAATATTGAGCTCAATAATGGACTTTATTGCGATTATCTCAATAAAGGCGCATGTGTGAACATGGTATTAGACTAATAATGTAAATGTACTAATTTTATATAATGAAACAAAAGGTACTTCTTATATCGCATGAAAACATACAAACAAAACTTATATAAGGCTCGTGTTTATTCTGGTCTAATAGTTTTATTAACTATAGAATTCTATACAATATGCACAATAGGCAGAAAAAAGTTGTTGAGCACAATGATCTGGAAAATACAACGATAAAGTGTCGTTACCGAAGATAATTTTCTAAATTCTAGATCACAGAAGGTGATTCATGAAGCAATTTGTTCTGATCCTTGTATTCAGCTATAAAACTAAGGTTGATTTCTATCGAATTCATACGCACGTACGTATGTGTGAATAATAACATTCGAAATTTACTATGTTTGGAGTTTTCACCGTTCAATGGGGTGATTTTCTGTTTTCTATTCAAATATGATTACCTCAATTATATATTTTTGACGTTATTAGCCTGCTTGCACGATTCAAAATATTAATTTAGGTGCAAAGGTTACAATATATAATATTTTTTTAATGTTCTGGATACTCGTTCTTCGATTATTTTTTTATTTAACTTTATTTGGTTTATTAATTTTCCTGAAGAAGCTGCACAAAGGCGTATCGAAATATTGAATAAACCATAAATAGAAAATATATTTATTGAAAATAAAGTGACTGAGCTCAATTAATAAACCAAATAATGTTATATAACATTTTTTAATATATTTATATTAAATTGCAGAAGTTCAATGAAATTAAAATTTACAGTAAAATAAAAATAAAATGAAAAATTACAAAACGTAATTTTCATCTACAACTCTGGCTTTTTGGAGGCATAAGAAAACTTCTAAAAACTACAAAATCATCATCTCCTTATGGCGCCTCATAAACCACTAAAGATTATTTTGATCATATTCTCGAAGAGTTACCCTTCAAAACTTACAATTTTTCCTATAATTACAGCAGGCAGATAAGTTTACCGCCTGTTGTCAAAAATTTTGACATCAAAAACATCACCAAAACATCAGAAACAAAGAAAAATTGGTTTTAATTATCTCCATATAAGACACAGGCCTTCAAATTTCTGTTGATTTTCGCACAAAAAAACCAGTTACTTAATCACTTTTTGTTAAATACTTAATAATTAAAAGTTATGTGATTCAAACTTTGTTGCAACAATTTCAACATTGATTCCCCATATACATTATTATCTACTTCTCCCCCCCCCCCCAGTACTTTCTTTCGACCTGTCCAAAATGATTTGCATTTTCTTACACGCGCAACTCGAACCAAAAATAGACATTAAAAATTGATATAGCTCTTAATAAAGGTGTAGGAACTCCTAAAAAGCTTATAAAATAAAATATCTTGTTTCTAATTTATGTTGGCCTGCTTGAGGAGGAGAAGGAGGAAGAGGAGAAGGAAACACATAGAGCTAAAAATAAATATAATTCAATAATAAAAAGCAATGGGTAAGTGATAGAGCATAAAAAGGCATCGCAACAAGCTGTGTGAGCACTTGCCATAAAAATGGTCATTAATTTTTCCTAAATCTCACCTTTCATGACAAGATTTACACCTGAAACATTTTACAATTTTCAAAAGTATTCAATTATTGGGTAAGAGAATAAGAAAATTCCTTAGTAGAAAGTAAATATAATTTCAAGGCTCTCAACATGTAATAAGCCTCCAATAATCTCCAAAACTTTTTCGAATATAGCAATAAAACAATGCAGTTAGTCTACACAAAACAACATGATACGTTTGGCCTCCTGTGGGGCCGGGGCACGATGGCGGTGTGTTCTAAAAAAAAAATATTGACGAGAAAAAATTATTGGGGAGTTTATCATATAGTTGACTGTTCTACGACCACCAGGGACTGATTAGTATTAAAAATCCATACTTGGGCGCCTCGAAAATTAAGTAATTTTCGCCTATACACTAACTTCTCCCAGTGTAATTTGCTTTTTCTAAAACTGTATTTATTTTCAATTATATATATACAATATTATGCAAACGTTCTATGATTATTATTATTTTTAATATAGCAAGTATTTTTTATATTATATATTACACCCAGGATTCCTATAGAACAGCTAAATATGTGACCACCCTCAAAGTTTTTCGCCCCAATATTTTTTTATACACTTTAACCCTGTACCACGCCTTTTTAGGGGAGCTTTCAGGCAACAATACAAACAAAATATTGAAGATGCCACGATTAGAAAATAATTTTTTTCCTATGTCGTACTGGTACTTTTTTCCGCCTGCTCAAGGCTATCAACATAACGCTGGCATAGCATCTTGCTTGCATGCTAAATTAACCCACCCTAATTCACATCTACAAACCAAGCTATAGAGAAAGAAATTTAAAATTCAGCCCAGGGGAATATATCAGTTTTCGTTGTTACTTCTCAACTATTCTACATTTTTAAAATTATATCATATTTTTTAAACAAACAATTATCAAAAAAAAAAAAAAAAAAAATAAAATATTTCGATACTAAAACAAAACCTGTACACCAATTGTAATTTGCTCAGAGTTAAATTACAAGTGACACTGTGAAAAATTCAAACATCTCAGTTGACATGAGTGATAAAGTATTGCAGGCTTTTGTTTTTATTTATCGTTGTTGTTCGGGGCCAAAGTGATTGAAGCAAAATTACAAATTTACTCTGCAGAAAACAGGGTAAATCGTGACATCATATGGTTTTTATGTTCTCCTGTTCTCAGGGGAAGAAATAAAAACCTAAAACTGACAATATTTTTATTTCCAGCAATGTTTAACATTAATGCAGTTTTTGGTTTTTTTGTTTGTTTCTTTTTGTTAACAAGCAATTTTCTAAGCCTACCTTAAGCTCACAAATGGATTATGTACATATGTATAAATTTTTTTATATACTTTACTTTTATTTCACCCGCACATACAAATAACATGACACATCAGCAGCCATGTGACGGCGGACAGTGGCTTGATCTCTTACAAGGCAGAGGCAGAAAAGAAATTCACTCAATTTCATTTAGAACTCAATCACCCCTATCATGAATAATTTTTCCCCTAAATTTTTTTTCCCATTTCCCAACAGTGTGATCATGAATAACTTTTCCCATAAAATGTGCTCCCATTCGAAATTTTTCTTTATCGTGAAAGGATTTTTTAACGACATTTTTCCCATTTTTTATGTTAATTTGTTCATTTTATTTTCTTTGGCGAACTAGAAAAAAAGATGAAAGATTTTAATGGATATACAAATTAGCTGAAAACTATTTTTAGGTCTAAATCAATAAATAATGTGCAACATGACATGCTGCTGAATAGGATGCAAAATAACCGATCCATTGCTTCTAAAGATATGGTGGCCGAATTTTGGTATTCGCTTACAGAAGAACTAAAAAGTGCTGGCGCTCTATTAAAAAATTTCATGAATAGAATTTTATATATGTGTGGTGTTTATGTGGCAGGATCGCCATGTGAGGGTTTTTTATTACCAATTTGTATTTAAAAGAAACGATTTTTCCCTATAGCCCTTACTTAATTTTATCCAGCTGGCAAGGGGGACAGCTCAAATGGTAGGCGTCCAAAGCGACTGCCAACAGATTCTTTTTGGAACTTGAAAATAAAACAAGGCACGTATGCCGGCTTGCGTTTGATAGTCAAGTCTGTCTTTATTTTAAATATTCTAGGCTTATATACTACTTATGAAAATAAAGCTTAGCCTTTCTAACTTATTCTACTTTACTGTGATTTCATTCTACTTTAATTTGTTACTATGGAGGATTGTGTCATAATCTACATTTGACCAATCGTGAGGTCGCTTCTAAAAGAAAATACTCACTAAGAAATGAGAGTGAAAGTATGTCACTCAAATGTTTGTCAACACTGCTATATGCAAAGAACATGTGTGTTGTAACTAACTATCTATTCTTTTGTTTATTATTTGTTCTATGCATGTGCAGGTATTATAGACATGTATGACACACTACATATGGATATTTTATCCATTCTGCGCAGAGACTTTTCTAAGGCATCCAACACTTTAGAGAGCACTTCACAAAAAGTAGATTGCGCCATTCCTACTTCGTTATCTCTTCCAACACTTTTTTGATATCCACCTGCTGCAAAAAATACGTAAACAGCACTAAGTTTTACGATGGGCGGAATACCAAGTGATTTTTTTTTTGTTTCCGTTAGAGAATCTGTCAAAATATTCAACAGGCATGAAAACTCCGATTTATTCACCCTTTTTAACTTTTATGCTACAAATTGCTGTTTATCAGTTATAAAACATAAATTTAATTACTTTTTACATCACTTACCCACAAAATTTCTCCGTTAAAAGTCTGACTATAACACAACGCATACAAATTATCAAAACGTACTACAAAAATGGTGATACTGCTACAGCGACATATCATGCTTTAAGATCATGGTTTACATGATCGTCCAACTATGCAAGCAATTGGTAAAATTGTGAAGAAATTTGATGAGACTGGAGCGGTTACAATTGTCTAATGTGAAAGTCATTGCAATAAAACTAATCAAATGAAATAATATCAAAACCAATACATAAAAAACTAAGCTGATTTGCGATGTGGTGGTCGTGCCCCCGCCAGCAAGTCTTCAATTTTACTTTTGTTGTCTGCTTTAAAAATGTTGATGGCTCTAATTTTATCCCAAAAAAAAACTTGGCCCACTTTGAGGAAGTAAAAATTGAACTCAAGCCCGATCAAATTATTAACCACATCATAAAAAATTATGATAGATTTCTTACTTCTCCTTTTTGTTATTAACCATCACAAAAGCCACTGCTTCTAACGGTTTTTATTTAGTTCAAAGTTTGTTTTAAAGTAGTAAAAAATATGGTCTGCATGAATTTTGAAAAATCGTCAAGACATGAACGATTCATACAAAGTACCTGAAATCATCAAAGTGACAATAAATTATCAAATCTGGCAGCTTTGGTGCCAAATTGAATTTAAATTCAAGAAAGCAAAAAAAATTTTTATTTTTAAGAAAAATAAATTTAAGAAATTTGTGTTCCTCAAGCAATTTAACTATTTTTTTAAAAATTAATTTTTAATAATTTAGGTCCGAAAATGAACTTTCTTAAAACGATATTTCGTTGGTGCATATAGACAGCTGAAAAAGACAGCAAATATTTTTTAGAAAGGTTCTTTTTTGGGACCCAAATTAATACATTTCAATTGGCTCTTAAGGCAAATAAATAATTAGGTTCATATTTGAATTAATTTTTACTTAAATTCCATCGACCTCTACTGGTGACGGCTGGCAGAATCAAATGAAAATAATTTGTTAAAACTTTTTTGAGTTATGCTGTTGTCTAGCGTAATATGCGAGGCATGAAATTTTGTTTCTTTTTTTCAGCTGTGCGAAAAAACACTGTGCGTATGCTTAATATGTGAACCTGCTTAATATGAGAACAGTACAACTCCATACAAAACATTAATCATACGTACTGTTGTACAAGTGACAACTTAAAGTGGATTTTTTTTGTTGAAAGACATTAGATGTGCAGAGAAAAATCGTATTAAAATTGTGTATAACAACTTTAAGTTAATTTTCACATTTTATTGCTGCAATGGGGTTATTTTTTGTGATGATATCAAGAAAAATAAAACAAAAATGTTTTCTTTTCCATGATTGCACTAATCTATTATAACTAATGTATAAATCGCTTAAGTCATTCGTGACTTATCTGCTTTGAACAGAAGCCATAATCCCAAATAATCGATATGTTGGGCATATAAATACAAATATTTTAAATCTCCCTTCCCGCCAGCTAAACCACAAATTAATAGAAAAAATTAAAAGCCTTCATAAGCTTAAGTGGTTTTGAGTAAAATATTGTTTGCTAGAATTAATGGCAAAAATATGCCTACGAAAATGTATACACAAGTTAATAATTAAAAATCCACGGGATGTATGTGTGTGTGTGTGTGTGTGTGTGTGCGTGCGTTGCAAGTAAACAGAAAAGAGTGGTTGTTCCTTTAGTTGTGTGCACATTTAAAATTTCATCACTTGCGGTAAAGTGCAACACATCACGTAACATTGAAAACACTACGAAAAACATGAAAAATTATAATAATTTTCTTGTAATGGCTCTACACTGCTTTCGCAAATAAAAACTTGCATGTATAATTAAAGGAAATAATAAATTAAAACATAAAATTTATTAAAGCGGGTCAATATGGAAGGCTCAAAAAAAAATTAGATAAAAGAGAAAAAAGGCAACAAATATGCAATCTTTAAACAATTTTCAATAGTTTTTGCTTAGTAAATTAGAAGAAAAAAAGCATATAGACGGCTAAAAATAATAAATTTCAATTGGCTCTTATAGCAAATAAATAACTAAGTTCATTGCAGAAGAATTTCTTGCTAAAATTATGCACAATTTCTGCCAGGCGACTTGCAACTACAAATGCAGTTTTGCTTGGTACCTCATAAACACTGCAATGCAATATTTTCCTATTATGGCTCGTTTTCACAACAAACGGTGATCAGAAATGAACATAATTATTTATTTGTTTTAAGAGCCCATTGAAATGTATTATTTTGGGTCTAAATATAGACTTCAATACTGTTTTCTGTTTCTTTTTTAGCTGTCTATATGCCACCCACATTCCGTTATTATATAAGATATTTATTGTTAACATTTTCTTTGTTAGTTTGTCTTTTGTTGTTGTCTTTTTGTGTATATCGAGTATAATTTTTTTTGAACATTCGCTTTATAAGGTATTCAATGGAAAACATAATAACGTTTATTGTATCCAATTTTCGTTAAAGCGAGATTCGTTATACCGAGCTTTGCCTGTATATGTATTCACATATGGTACTCTAAACGTTTATTATACATACGTAGGGAACGCTGAGCGTGTGAGACAGCCCGTACTTGACTGAATTTTTTCATTTGAATATTAACTAATTTAACTTGATCTTTCTAGTTTGCTGCTTGCGGCGGCCTCAAATAAACCAACAATTGAAAAATATTAACTTAAATGTTCTTCTGCCAAACAATTTTTAAGTCTAGATGTGTTAGAAATAGCCAAGTCATGCAAGTCCTGCTAATGGAAAATAAAAATCGCTTTTTATCCCCCCCTAAAATTAGAGCATATTTCCTGTATTTGTTTTTTTTTCGGCTCAGTTCTTTGTTACTGGCTTCGGCTTTGCCTTCCTGTACTCTTGATTGAAGCAATTATTCGAATTGCATGCATGTCAGCATATTTTCAAACATATTACTTTACCATACACATTTATTTTAGAAATAAAAACTCATTGCACTTTCAACACATAATATTATACATTCTACAATCTTCTTGTTTCTTTTTCTGTTTTTTGCATTCAACTTTAAGTATTGCAAACAATAAATTATTTCTGCAATTTATTGCTGCTCATGCAAACATTTTTCTGCTGCGGAACTCATGTTTTTTTTTTTTTTTAGTATAGAAACATTTTGAATTACACACTTAATCACAGATGCAATTTTTACCAATTTTAAATAATAACCTGCACAATAGGGTGGATCAATTTGTAAGGACAAAACATTTTCAATATTAAGCCATCGAGTTTTCGAGGACTTTTGGTAAAAGAAAAAAAATGTTCAGTCACGAATTTCAGAGAAGCCCGAATTTCAATGTTTTTATGTTTTCAAATGGCAGTCCCCTAAAATGAGGGCGTGGTACACGAGCAGTGGGCCAAACTTAAGAAAGTATTAGAGTGAAGATAATATTGGAGGTTGCTTGTACATTTGGCTCCTCTTCCAGCATGCTGGCCGTCATTTACAAAAATAACAGCAACTTCCAAAAGAGTGATTTCTTTTGGCACACCTTGTACAAGGTGTGCCTCCTATCAGAAAATGCTATAAATTTTGCGATTGGCCCCTAATGTCAGTTCTGTTTTGACTGCTTCAGAACGCGGAATATTGGTAACTATTTATTTGACCAATAATCGGTCGGTGTCTTTGGCACAACGTAAATTTCGTCGCAGATTTCCTGGCCGTCCAACGCCTACTGGTAAAACACGGCAACGTTTAGCCGCTCGCCTTAAAGAGACTGGCACAATACGAGATGCTGCCAGGCGTGGCAGACCCCGGAGTAGCCGTTCTGCAGAGAATATTGCTGCTGTAGCCGAGGATGTCATGGAAGCACCGTCGACATCGACCAGACGACATGCCACGCAAATGGGTATCAGTCGACGGTCTTTACAACGAATTTTGGTACAAGATTTGAAGATGTTTCCGTACAAAGTCCAGACGGTGCATCAGCTGTTAGCTGCTGACCGCAAATCGCATTTAACAAACGCTCAAGCCATCCTTGATCACCATCAAGAGGAAGTTGATTTTTCATCAAAAATAATCATGAGTGATGAGGCCCATTTCCATCTTAGCGGGTATGTAAATCAGCAAAATTTACACTTCTGGGGCACTAAAAATCCGCGTGTAACCCACAAGAAGCCATTACACCCGCTCAAAGTCACTGTATGGTGTGCTGTTTTCGCTGGAGGAGTCTTCGGACCTTTTTTCTTCGAAAACGTCGCGGGCCAAACGGTTACTGTGAATGGTGAGTGGTACAGAGCAATGATCAACGAGTTCTTTTTGCCGCAACTTGATGAATTGGGATTGGAAAACATGTGGTTCCAACAGGAAAGCACACACTGCACGTGCTACAACAGATATGCTGAAGGATGCATTTCCCGGGCGCCTAGTCTCCCGTTTTAGCGATTTGCACTGGCCAGTAAGATCGCCTGATTTGACCGCTGCAGACTTCTTTTTATGGGGCTTTTTGAAGTCGCGGGTTTATGTCAACAAGCCTCAGACTCTTGCAGCTCTTAAAGACGGATATTCCGTCAAGAATGTGAGGACCTATCACCGGAAGTTTTGGCCAATGTAATGGAAAATGCTATAAAAAGGGCTGGAATGACAATCAACTATGGCGGCGGCCATTTATATGACATCATATTCTCGACTTGATGTAAAAAAATTAAAAGACCGAATAAAAATAATCCAAAAGAAGAATCAAAGTTTTTCATTTTTTTTAATTACAGCCAAAAAACATCGGAAGGTTATTTTTACGCCACTCTGTAAATATTGTGGCATCGATTTTTCGATAGCATTTGGATCCACGTATCAAATTTTTTCCTTTTCATATGGCAGTCCTCCTAAAAAGACGTAGCAGTGTGTTGTTGTATTCAAAGAAATATTGAAGAGAAGAAAATACTAGGAGTTGTTCATACATTGGACTAATCTACTGACACTCTGAAACTGATTAGAAAATTAAAAATTTCCTCATCACACTAAGGGTGCCCACGAAGGAGTCCAATTCATAAACAATCTTCAATAATTTTTTGTCTATAACATTTATTTGGGCCCCTCTCAAGCCTCCTTAAGGGGCCTTCCAAACCAAAAAAAAAATTGGAATTTAAAATTTGGGCTCCTCGAAAATAATTTTTTTTACATGTCTTGATGAAACTTTTTTATCTCTTATGCCAAAACCTAATGAAAAATCGATGTCACACTATCGATTGCTAAGTCGTGCCACCCTACTGCACCACAAGCAAGTAGTCTGGGGCTTTCTTGTGGCGTTGTGAGAGCTGTTTGCTGGCTTTCATACAAACATGCAAGCATTAACACAGTTGTAAGATTTCTTGCCAACACTAACTTTTATTTCAACGTATATATGCACATGTAGCTTCAGTAGTTTTAATAACAATTATTATAAATAGCATATAATACGGCATTTTTAACATCATTAGTTTACACAGCTTAACTACTGCATGCGAAGGATTCTTGCAGAAACACACACACACACACACACCACACAAACAAAGAAGAGAAGAACCACCCAGGTAACCAAACGTTTAGATTTTTAGGCTTGACAGCATGTACCTACTTATGTTTTAGTAAACATATTTATGTATAAGCGTGATAACTATAAATGCATTTATTATAAATATTCTCAAGCAAATTCATTTAATATTAGTTTTCCATATTTTAGACATGATTCCAAATATTCCACAGGGACATGAAAATAGCAGGTCTCGCTGTTAAGAACTTGTATAACTTCTTCAATTCTTGGTTGACTTTTGTTGAAAAATTTAAGTCCAAATTCCAACTGTAGTGCTTTTTACGGCTCTGGCGCTTATATCCGAATGTCCTCCTTTTGCTCTGATGATTAAACTTATAACGCGAGATGAAAGTGAGGAAGTTTTGATTTGCACCAAAGAATAAATTAATTTTGAATATAAATCATGAAATTGAGAGCTTCTTGCGTCAGAAACAAATTTAATTTATTCTTAGCGCAGTTCGTTATTTGGTGCAAATGTCTTGCGTAAGTGCGAATGCAAGAAATCGTTGCTTTTTCTTTGCAACCCAACAACAAAATATACAAGGTTGCACTCGCAATATTTTTGCATTTACGCACCGCTAATTACGTGTTGCTTTTTTCGCATGAGTATTGCGTTTGCAACACTGCCACTCGAACAGCTGACATTTTAAAACAAAGCAAACAAAAAATAGTAGAGATGGAGCCAGCAGCAATTACCAAAAAAATAAAACGTGAAAAATTAAAAATTGTGTATTAATTTATCAGCTGTTATTTGGAGTGCAATAAAATTTGAAAAGTTGTTAAAAAGGCTGCTCAATATCAGTTGCAATATAATCGCAAACGCAAATAGTCGCAACCAAAAACGCACCAAACGCTGAGTACCGCTCTTGTGTTTTAAGGAGCTGCAAAATTGTCTTACAGTATCTGCTAAGCGGTACTGAGCTATTTTCTAAAGCAAACTCGATTTTAGTGCAAAATTTTTGACCAGCCTTCAGTCCGAAAAGTTTGTTTTTCAATTATCATTTCGACAAGAGTATGCGAGGTAATCTGTTGTGAGTGAATTTAATTCCGTTTTTAAATACAACATATACGGATCTGTTCTAGAATCCCATTCGGATTGATTTAGCAACATTTTTTTAATCCGCATAATTCATAAATTGATGTTCTCATTTCAGCATGTTTTTAGATATTTGAAGTTTCTGTTCGAAAAAAAAATTCTAAATGTCAAATACATAAACAACAACAGCGAAGCCGATGATAAAAGATAGCTTAACATACAAATAGTAGCCGGCGGCAAAGCAAAAACCGACGGTTAACGATCGTCTAAGCCATGTTTTAACAATCACGCAAAACAGTTTTAAAATTAAGTTAAAATATGACAAAAACTAAAACATTAATAGATTATTCTGAGAAAACAGCTCTACCGCAAGCAGCAATCAGTCGCTCTTGACCGCGACAGGTGTAAGTAAGGTTGTGAAATTACCGGCGCGGCAGTTTGCCGGCTATGAGCGCATGAACTACCATATGTTGTTAAAAGAACGTATTGCCGGTTTATTACAATGGAATTTGACCACTAAATACAATCATATTAATATAAATATTGCTTAAATAAAACTGAATATAGGAAATTTATTATAATTTCCTTTAAAATGTAAACTTTTCTTTTTCAAAAAATTCTGATTGCATTAAGCATTAGCTCAAAATTATTTAACGTTCCTCAACGTACATCACGTAATTTTATTCCTTTGTTGGTAAAAGTTTATAGTTTTAGTTATTTGACCCCTTTTTTTCCTTATATTTTATATATTTATTTGAGCTTAAGGTCTTTTTGAAATTTGAGTATTTATTTTTGTCAATATTTTGCTCTCCTTCGGATAGCTTCTTCAGGACAAAGGTTTATAGAGAAAATTATGCTGATGCTGATCCTCTCAGGAGAATGTGTTATACTTTTAATCAATTTTATAGATTTTTTTTTACTTTTCTTTAAATACGGCTGCAGTAAAAAACTCAATTATTCATTTTTTAAATTCATAAAAAATATTTTAATATTTTTATTTTTTAAACGCTGTCTTTAAATGTAACAAAATTGTATATTATGTAACGTAAATTGTCTGTAGGGAATTAATTTTCATAGACTAAATTAATAAACAAATAAATAAAAAAAACATTGACACATCACACTTTAATATGTAGAGCAACTTCGTGTTTTCGAACATAAGCAAAATTTTTGTATTTTGGTTTTGCGCAAGTGCCATTTGACAAAATGTACAACATTTTTGGAAGAAATTAATGAAAAGGTTTTTTTTTGTAATAATTGTGTGCAAATTCAATTTTTTTTTTATTATATTTAATAAAAAAAACACTTCAAATTAAAAAAGAAAATTTAGTTTTTATTAAAAAAGTTATCACTTGCATGAATAAAAGCCGATTCTATATCACCCTATAATACTCTAATTGAAAACGAATAAAAACGGATTAAACGGATTGCAGAACACCGAAAATTCTAAAGTAATCCACTTTAGAGTGAATTCGGATTGTAGAAAAGACCCTATAGTTTGGAGCATTGCTTGGCAGCAGGAGCATTTTTTTTTTTTTTTGTAATGAAAAATCGGAGTAATTGTTCAACTATTTATATCATATTTTTTGTAACCCTCTATTTGCGCGATATCTTTCTAATATATTATTTTTTTATCTCAGCATTTTGTTCTTGCTTAAAGACTTGCCTTCCAGCCAAGTGATTTCATCTCAGCACAAATGTATTATGAAATGGCTGGCTCTGCTATACTGCCTACTGGCCAACCAAACAGGCTACGGTTGTGCGATCGTTTGGCAACCGCCTAGAACTTTGATTTCTTTTCATAATAGAATCGTTAATGCTGCTGCATCACTTGGGTAAACAATTAAGGGAGAGAAAAAAAAAACGCAAACAGACATCATCTTTAGAACCGGCAGAAGTTATTTTTACTTTTTGCTTTTTTTGGTAAATCTTTTATACGCTTCGGCAGCTGCTGAGTATTAAATTTATAAAGACAAGACCCAGTTTTTTCTTTCTGCATCTTCTTGATTTTTTGTTTTTCTTTTATATTTTACTTTTTTACTTTTTACCATGTTGCCTGGCTGTATGTATTGTAATAATTTTGCTCTGTTGTTGAGCAGCATTTGCAATCTAAATATATTTGCTTACACATTATCCATTAGAAATTTATACAGAGTTTTGTTTTCCCTGTTCCGTCGGCCGGTTTGAAAAAAAAAACACAACAAAATAAAATCTTCATTTTTCTTGCCAATTTTTTTTTTTTTTGTGTCATACTTTTTTTCCAACCTCCTGCTTACTCAAACTGACAATTATTTGTTTGCATATTGAAACTGACAGTGATGAATAGAAAATGCGATTAAAAAATTTAATGTATTCTTGTATGCAGGGAAAGTGTGAGCAGGAAAATAGATCGTAAATTTTTAACTTACTTGGTAACAATATTGAAAAAGATTTGTTTGATTGTGAAAATTGAAATTCTAAGAGAATAAATGCAAATGTAAGAGTTTAAATTATTTATTTTGTAGTGTAGAAAATAAATTTGCAAAGCTTAAGTGCAAAGGCTCTATTAGCTGGGGAACGAATCACCAATTTCACTAAGGCAATCATCAACAAGGTTTAAAAAGAGTGAGCGGTTTACATATGATGGGAATTCAAAGCAATTGTATGCTGATGATTAGTGCAGCGAAGGTGAAACAGCCAGGCTAATGAGTCTGCAATTTTACTTTTCTGCTGTTCTTGGAAAAATGGTGATGCCGACAATTTTTAAACAAAAAATCTCTCTCTCTCTCTCTCTCTCTTTCTCTCTCTCTCTCTCTCTGTCAACTTTTTGAAACAATATTGAAAAAGATTTGTTTGATTGCAAAAATTGAAATTCTAAGAGAATAAATGCAAATTTAAGAGTTTAAATTATTTATTTTGTACTGTAGAAAATAAATTTGCAAAGTTTAAGTGGAAAGGATCTAGTAGCTGGGGAACGAATCACCAATGTTCCACATTCATTAAGGCAATCATCAATGTTTAAAAATAGTGAGCGATTTAAATATGATGATGTGATGCTGACAATTTTTAAACAAAAAATCTCTCTCACTCTCACTCTCACTCTCTCTCTCTCACTCTCTCTCTCTCTCTGTCTCTCTCTCAACTTTTTGAAACTAAATCATTTTTGAGCCACTTGGATATAAAATCATTTATAGTAGGCCTTAAAAGTTTGGCTAAGAATTATTATTTATTTTAATGGGACTCCTTAAATTTTCCAAACTAAACCGAAAGTGAGCCCCTTGGATATATCATTAATAATCCAATTCTTTAAAAGTTTGTGTAACAACAATACACAAAGTCTCAATAAATGATTATAGCAATTGGCTCATCTTTAATTGTTATTGTTGTACCCTTTTTGTTATTGAGTATAAATGTTTTAATAAATTTTGTTTTGCTCATCAATTTACCCATTAATCCCCTCAACATCCCAATAATTGTAATGGTTGAAGAAAATCGATTTTATTATCATTGCACCCTTTGCATAATTGGAATGATGATGTTGTGCATTCTCCGCTAAGCCTGATTTAGTCGTTACCAACAAAAAAAAAACCTAAACAGAATAATTTATAAGGGTGGAATGCCAACTTAATTGAACTTTTACTGTTGGCTGGAGATGGCTGCCAAACATTTTGGTTAGAATATTTTCTCATATTTTTCAATAAATATTTTAAAAGGATTTATTGTATTTTCATCAATTTACATATATTAAACAAAAAGGGAGTTGGCTCTTTTCTTTTTTTGCTTTGCTTTAAAAATGTCACGGTTTTATTGCCTAAACATGATTTGATGTTTAGAGACCAAATGAGAGGAGTGTGGAAATTAGTATTTGGGGTAATTAAATATGCAGGGTACGCCATCTAGCGTTTTTTTTTCAACAAGTGCTTATTACGTGAATGGCAACACTTGTTGCCTCATGTCTGATTTGACTGATAATTAGTTTTGAACTTACGCTGAACGAATATGGTTGTGTATACGCTTGAACAACGCTGGGAAATATTGCGATATTACTTTGAAAAGCATGGTAAGGTTGCAGAATGTGTGCGAAAATTACGTACGGCTATGGGACGAAGACAAGCACCGTCAGCTCCGTATGTTCGTTATCTTGTGAGAAAAAAAAGAAAGAAACTGGCATCCTCATCGTTAAACCAGAGCATGAAAGGCCGAAAACAGTGCGTAAACCCGAGAATATGCACCGTCGTTCTCAACAATTGAACATTTCGTAGACCTCATTGAGACGAATTTGGCATAAATCAAATAAAAAAAGAAATTTGAGAAAATATTCAGTAGTAGTTAAAAAAAAAAAGTTATTTGGCGGACCCTTTAAATATTATTTAAAATTAATTAAGGCTCATGTTTATGCGCTCTAGCAGACGGAGCACAGCAGAATGCTCAAGAAAATAATAACTGAATTCATAGGTTCGTACCCCCTCAGTCCCCTATTCTATACTTCTATTGGCTCTTTCGTAAACCTAGCCGTAGCATACCCCTCTAAGCCATATCAGGCGCTCGTTACGATGCTACCCATCTCATGATTAAAGAAACTGCTATCATTGCGCTCGATACAGTAGAAGATGCAATATCAGGGTATGCATCGATTATTGGGAAGAATATTTGAGCTTCGGAGTTGCATGGAATATTGCTCGCTAGCCCGCTGGATGAATGACAGGGGACTTAGCGCTAATCTGTTGAATGCCTCCTTAGAAAATGTTGAAATAGATCCATCACAGTTCGCGAGCATGAGTTTTATGTAAGGTTTCAAATCATGCAAATACAAATATGTGGGTTTTCTAGTTTTATTTACCAGTTTTTTTAACAAATAAATACAAAAATTGTTTTATAAAAACATCCACTCGATAGCAAAACAGCAGCGCTGACAACATGATCGATATCGAGAAACCGGATTTTATATGAAAACACTTACTTCTTTACGATTTGTCGTTCGAGTTATCGTTTGAATGAAAGACCATCGTAGAGGAAACCAAAACAATTTTCTTTCGCTAAGAAAGTGAACAATCGCACAACTTCGAGCTTGAGGAACAGACAGTTAATAAGCTTCAAAAGTCTTTGATAAAACAGAGTAATATCAAGTGCTTTAGAACAAGTAATGTTAATGCGAGTCGTGACAAAATCGAAGGTTCTTGATTCAAGTTTAATGCAAACTTGCTATCAGTAGCTTCGTGCGGATATAAATGTTGCAATTAACTTGGGCTGAGATCCGATATTATTTGAACTGTGTTACTGTGATGCACTCATTCCTCATTAGCAAAAATAAGTGTTTAATTAGAGTAGTTTATTTGTGCTAAAGTTAATACAGCTTTGAACTGTTTAGTGCTATTAATTTTAGACCTGAGTATTACTTCTTCCTCACAAAATTTGAAAACGGAAATATTTAGAGAAGAAGACCACAAAACGACTTGCATTTGCAGATTTGTCGGCACTTTCCCGTATAAGTTGTAATTTGACAAATATTCAAAACCAAAAAACTATATAGAAAACCCCTTCCCACGGAGGCACAACTTGTTTCTACTGTATTTTCTAAAATACTTCTTCCTCACAAAATTTGAAAACGGAAATATTTAGAGAAGAAGACTACGAAACGACCTGCATTTGCAGATTTGCCGGCACTTTCCCGTATAAGTTGTAATTTGACAATTATTCCATACCAAAAAAACTGCATAGAAAACCCCTCCCCACGGATGCACAACTTGTTTCCACTGTATTTTCTAAAATACTTATTACAAAATTGTTTTTAATAAAGAGTAAAAACATTAAAATATTTCACTTACGCAGCCGCTTTAAATCAAAATACAAGCTCATCGAAACATACCTGATACGAAATAGAGAAAAAAATTAACATTAGTTTAATTAATTTAATTTATTTTTAATTAATTAATTTAAATTAAATTAAACTAAACTAAACTAAATTAAATTAAATTAAAATAAATTAAAATAAATCAAATTAAATTTAATTTAATTTAATTAAATTTAATTTAATTTATTTTAATTTAATTAAATTAAATTAAATTAAATTAAATTAAATTAAATTAAATTAAAATAAATTAAATTAAATTAAATTAAATTAAATTAAATTAAGTTAAATTAAATTAAATTAAATTAAATTAAATTAAATTAAATTAAATTAAATTAAATTAAATTAAATTAAAATAAATTAAATTAAATTAAGATAAATTACATTAGATTAAATTAAATTAAATTAAATTATATTAAATTAAATTTAAATTTATTAAATATTTTAAATTAATTAATTAATTTAAGAAAAAATGTTTTATGATATAGTTACAAAATAGTTATTTGTATTTTAAATACAAGCATTTCAAATACTGCCCAGCCCTGCCTACAGCAAACTCCCAGAAAATATGTATTTTATCAAATATTTCCTGGCGTCTAATTATCTTTGAAAACAAGTTTGTTTTCTTTTTGCTTTTTCAATTAGGAAATCAAACAAGTTGAGTGATAATTTTAATTTTATATGTTTATTTTATGACGCGCTTGCCAAAAAAAAATCCCCAAAATCCAATTGACACATTTCTTGTTTATCTGTACGAAGCATCTTCACAAATTGAACAGATGGGCACATACCGCAAAAAAGCAAAAAAAAAAACAGAAAAACACCTATTGTCTTGTCTTCTGAAACAAAGGTCTCGATAACAATTTGACAATAGTTTTATTTAGAAAAAAAAAAATAACAAAAAAAATCTTAATTGAATATTTATGTGTTTAAATATACTAAACACATTGAACAACTAAAACCTGTGAAAAGATCAAAATTAATGCTTTGAAATTTGGTATCTTTGCCAAGGACGCGAAATAAATATTTTTGCTGTGTGATTTGAAAAAAAAATATTTAAAAATTATGAATATCCACATGAAAACAAGCATCCTCATTCATAAGTAGAGGAGGCTTATGCAAAAACTTAAGACCAAACTAAAATGTTTATTTTAATATTTTTTTTGGAAAAAAACCAATCAAAACATTTTTCATTATTATTGTCCTGAAGAAGCTATCCGAAGGAGAGCGAAATATTGACAAAAATAAATACTCAAATTACAAAAGACCTTAAGCTCAAATAAATATACAAAATATAATTAATATTATTTCTTTTAATTAAATTTTAAATTAAATTTTCAGTATACATTTTAAGCATACAACTACAAAAAAACCTTCATTTTGCCCACCAACATTTATGCTTTCAAATTATGCCATGAAAAGCTTGAAAGTGGCCAAAATTATTAAATGAATTATGTATCAGTTTATTACAGAAATTAATTAAAATTTACTCCGCCCTGCATTTGGAAAAGACATAAAACACAAGTGACCGCTTGCCTGATTAAGCCCAGCCGCACATTGAACTTAAAAAAGAGGGCAAAGAATCACTAAAAAAAGATTAATAATACCTAAACCAAATTTATATAAATTTTATTGCCATGACCTGCCATTTTTTATATCAAAAATTTATGTTACATTTTCCTTTTACAGCTGCTTTGAGTGGAGTCGCCCATGTGGCCAACAATATTTAAATATTAATTTCAATGCCACACAACAACAAATGGTTACAACAACACGATAAACGTGTGTAATTAAGACTTACATTTTACCATTAAATTCTATTCCTATTCGAAAAAAAAATGCTAAATAAACCAATTATGTAATCGATTTCCACTCTTCCTGCTCTTTCTAATTACCTGAATACAAAATATAATAATACCCTGAAGTATATGTGCTTAAAAAACACTTTTCGATTAGTGTTTTTGAATAAAAACCAATAACTATTAATTTTAATAAAACGGGTTATCCATTGCGTGGTTTCAAAAGTATAGAAATGGAATACGACATCTGTCACACTAAGTTGTTAAGCCAATTTTTTTTTCTTCTCAGTACATTGATGAAAATGGATCGCTTAACTATCACACAAGGCATAAAAATTAGCAAAACATACAAAACAAAAATGGTGATTCTGCCCCAGGCACCTATCGTGCTTTAAGAGGAGATTATGCTTTACATAATCGTCGAACTACGCCAGCAATTGGCAAAATTGTAAAGAAATTTGAAGAGAGTGAATCGTTTACAAATATTGTAAGGCCGCCTGAGCATCATTGTTTTGCTCATTCCGCTCAAAATATGGCTGCTGTAAGTAAAAGTGTTGACGAAGACCCGACTGAGTCGATTCCTTGTCGTTCTCAAGCCCATTATGGCATATTTTGCATTTAGATCTACACCTACAGCCATATAAAGTCAAGCTTACACAACAACTGAAGCCAGCTGACCATTCACATTTGATTATTTTTAATAAATCTGCTCTCCTGCTGACAGTTTTCACAGGGCGGGTAACAAGGAAAAGACAGAATAAATTTTTAAGTCGGCTTTAGTATAATGGTACCAATTGCCGTAAAATGAAAAAGTGTGCTGTCAGACGCATGCAGATTTTGTACGCGAAGCCGGTGTTGGTTATACCATGGAGGAGAAAATTCCTTAGCCCGGCCGAAGGCCAGTTGTCAAGAAAAAATTTGCATACCAATGAAAAAATTTATTTATAAATGTGAAAAAAAATTCGATTTTGGGTGCCTGAAACCGTTTATGAATTCGCGATTTTATGTGCTCAGCAAAAACTTTTCTCTGGCAGCACTGTTTTACCAATATTTTCATATTTTTCTTAGTAAATTCCGCAACTTCAACATCGAATTTGTAATAAACTAAAAGCCTGCAGCAGATTTCGACTTCAGTTTTGGGAGGTCCTCTACAAACCTATAAAACTCATTTCTTTCAAAGCCTGGCTCGCTCCTTATTCTAAAGTTTCCCCAAATCTTTTAATTATATCTAATATAATTTATAAAAGTTTTGAAAAAATTCGATGGGCAATTTTTTGTTTTTGACCAATCGATTCAGAATTTTTTTGAAAAATTTTCCAAATTCCAAATTCGTTCGACTTTAGTTTTGGGAGGTCTTCAACAAACCTATAAAACTCATTTCTTTCAAAGCCTGGCTCCTTATTCTAAAGTTTTCTCAAATCTTTTAATTATATCTAATATAATTTATTAAAATGTTGAAAAAATTCGAATGGCAATTTTTTGTTTTTGACCAATCGATTCATAATTCTTTTGAAAAATTTTCCATATTCTTTCAATGCTGGATGTAGCCTGCATTCCTGTTTCAGTTTAAAATTAAAAACACAGTAAATTTAAAATCCTATACTCTGTTAATTTATAAAAATTTTGGTTTTGATTAAAAGTTTTTTTTTTAGAAAAACGTCAAACAATTAAACTCCATTTTTGTAAAAATTTAGCCATTTTTCAAAGACTTGACTTTGATCTCTATGCACGAGCACACGCCTCAAGATAATTAAGAATTTTCTTTTGCGTAATATTAAAAGATATCTAGAAAAATCGTTTAAAACTATTTTAGGATTTTGGCTATGCTATTAGCGGAGACATTTACAAAAAAACAAGAAACCAAGTCAAAACAAAAAAACAAAAATTTCAAAGTCAAGTATCAAGTATCATAACAGTGCAACATTTTTCAGGTGATTGATTCGGGACTCAATTCTGATAATTGTTTGTGAAAGTAGCCACAAAAAGAAGAACTTCTGCATCATTCGTTTGGTCTTGGTACCTCAAATAATAATTTAAAAATTAATTAGAAGTCAGTAAGTATAGTGTAGGGGAGTTTGTCACGTTTTAGCGCACTTTTGTTTGTCATAACTCTAATAAAAGCGAAACGCGTCCTTCGATTTTTATGATTTATATCTCATTTTGTTCATAGGTTATGTGACTAAACGCGAAAATAATAGGATTTGACACTTTTTTACCATTTTGGATTTTTTTATAAATTAAAAATTTAAAAAATCAATTTTTTTAGGCAAAAAATATTTTTTTTCTTCATACATTTATTTATAACTGCGAAACTTTTGCTTATGTAGCGAAACGTTGTATAAGCAAATTAAAGGAATTGTAGTTCCTAATTTAAATTTATTTCAGCTTATTCGGACTAGTAGCTCTCGAGTTATGACACACAAAAGAGCCTAAAACGTGACAAACTCCCCTACACGATACTTACTGACTTCTAATTAATTTTTAAATTATTATTTGAGATACCAAGACCAAACGAATGATGCAGAAGTTCTTTTTCTGGGGGGCTACTTTCATAAACAATTATCAGAATTGAGTCCCGAAGTCATGTGTTGTACAGTGATATCAACAAAAACAAAATCTATTCATTTTCTTTTTGGAAAAATGTAAATCTTGGAAAATCGTACTATATTTACAAAACTTATGAATCGAACCAACTTTTTCTTACCCGGGGTAGTGAACTTTGACACCCTGTCACCCAAAGTGTGATTAATCTTGGCGTAATAATTTAACCAAAATTAAATTGCAATTTTATGTGGTGTGATGATATGAGGGGAATCGCGCCTAAGGGGTTTTAGGTGTTAATTGAGTGGAACAGAAGGGGAGTCTGACTCAATTTTAGTTTTATTATTATCAAAAATAAATAATTATTAATTTCTATACTGTTTACTCACATTAATAATCCAATTTATTTGAAAAAAAGGGTAATTAGGTATTCCTTTGACGATCCTTTGACGAGAGCTTCTTGGGTACTTCTGATCACTTGAGTGGCTAAAATGGAAGTCAGAACTCCGCGCTTTTTAGCTTAGAAAATGGTTTTACTTTCGCCAAAAAATCGTCAAGTTGTGTCACAAAAAATCGTTATTACTTCACGAAAATCACAATAGGTATAAAATTCAGGGTTGGGATTACTAACAACATCAATATAGATTAATATAAATTTGAATTCAGGCAAATATAGTTCATTGAAATAACAGCTTCAAATAGAGTCACATAAATTTGAATAAAGTAGTTTAAACATATGGTCCTTCGAGCCGGAGTGGTTCAAATTTCATTACTCTGAAAGAGTAGGTCCTTCTCTATAAATTTTTTTATACATTGTTTTATAATCAGCTTGCTTATTTCAAAGATACAGATGTATTGCCCTTTTTTGCGCTTGGCCCCACTGTGCGTCGTAGTTATGTGAAATGGATACTTGAACAACAGGCGTTGGATGGCGATTTTTCGAACAAAATTTTCTACAGCGTTGAAGTACATTTCTCACTCGGTGGGTATGTTAGTAAACAACATTGTCGCAATTGGGGTTCTGAGATTCAAGTAATTGAAGAGAGGCCATTACATCCACACAAAAAGTCACTGTTTGGTGCGCTGTTTGGTCCGACTTTCACTGGTCAATGATAACTTTGTTTTTGCCTGCTATTGAAGAATACGACTGGGAGAATATGTGGTTCCCAATAAGATGGTGCCACATATTATATTTCTAAAATTTTTTTGGCTTAATTATCTCAGCCCAGCCAACAATATTGTTCAAGTGTTTGTAACTCCTTCAGTTTTACTTCCACTGCTCGGGGGAATATGAGTGAAGTATTTTTTATGATCTTTTGTTTTGCTGTAAATTAAAATATTTTAAATTGGGTTTCTGGCTTATTATTATTCTGTTCCAAGCCCTTCGAGAGGCCTTAATTATTAACAGTGATTTAATTAAACGCTCATTAATTTTTAATTTTGACATGAGATTTTGTGTGTGTGTGTGTGTGTGTGTGTGTGTGTGTGCTGCTGCTGTTAATTGCTTCTGTTTGGGTAGCAACTGTTTTATTTAATTATTTGCTTGCACTCAAAAAAATGATTTCATATCTGCGTCAATAAAAATCATGTCAGCGAGTAATTTTAATGATATCATGCTATTTAAATCTGTGCTAAACTCAGGCAGTGCGGTGACATGGTCCCCAGAGAGATAAATAATTATTTCCACCCTGTGCCAACTTAATTATCTGTACACAATTATACAATTCGCATGTTTGCCAATGTTTTTCTTATTCTTAAAGATGATGTGTTAATTAAATCGTAAATAGTTGTCTTTTTAAGTGAGGAAGGAAACAAAACTTTTGTTCTAAGATGGCCATAATCTGTTCAAACTGTGATTTAAGATCGTAGCAAAACTGCCAGTAGTTTATTTCTAATAAACAATTAAGATTTATGTGTGACAGCAAATGGATTGATTAATGAATGTAGGAGTTTCTTTGTTTTGTTTCAGGAATAACTTTGACAGACTCTATTTAAGTGTAAAAGTGGGTTTAACACTAAATACCTGTTGGTAAAGGGTCCGCCAAATAACTTTTTTTTTGGGAACGGAGTTTCTTAACGCGGCTTGCTGGTAGTGCAAATTAGTAGAAATCGTCACGAAAGCGTGTGAGCTGTTTATATGTATTGGTGTATCTGTCGACAAACAATTGTGTAGGTGTCTCTGCTGCTGTCAGCGGAGACACCCACCAATAAATGTTAATTAGTTGTGAAAACGTACACTATCAGTTGAGAGATGTCGCTAAAGTAAAGTATGTCACAGCAAAAAACAGCAATATTGAAAAATTTTCTGCGTTTTGTAGCAGATTGACAATAAAATACTGCATGTGTCAAAAGTAAGAAAATAAAACGTTCCAAAAATGTATAGAAGCATATAAAATTTCAAAAACAACACAAAATAAAATATACAGATTTCAACTTGTATTACATTCGAAGATGAAGAAAAAACGTAAGGAACTTCGTTCCTAACAGGGGTCCCCCGACCGCATTTTTTTTTTTTTTTTTTTTGAAAATGCTATAAAACTTCGAGTGTAGCTTCGGCTGTGTGGCACGTGGCGCTGTCCTGTTGAAACCAAATGTTACCAATATACTGCTCTTCAATTCTTATGAACAAACATTAGTTCAACATGGCCCGATAACGATCGCCATTGACTGTAACAGCCACTCCTTGCTCATTTTCGAGAAAAAATGGTCCAAAATCCGCAACAAACAATGGCTTGGTTTTGATTGGGTAGGCTTTTCAGTGTATGCGTGAGGGTTGGCTGTGCCTCAAATGCCACAATTTTGCTTGTTTATATACCCGCCAAAGTCAAAATTAGTTTTAGCTGAAAAGATGATTAATTTTTTTTTTGCAAAATCGGCATCTTCTGTAAGTCGATCGCAAGCCCACTTAGCGAAGCGTATGCACAACCATATTCGTTGAGCGGAAAGTTAAAACTAATTATCTGTCAAATCAGTCAGATGAGCTAAGTGTTACCATTCACGAAATAAACACTAGTTTAAAAAAACCGTTAGATGACGGAGCCGTTATTTACTTGTTGTTAAATATTTTAAAATACTTTGTATTCAATATAATGAGTTTAATTTTAACGTATAGTTTATTTGATCTTTTCTTTTATTTTAATAATAAATAATATTAAAAAAATATTCCTGAAGAAGCCAACAAATTGTGGGCGAAATATTGAAATAAATAAATATATTTGTTTTGTTACAAACATTTTTATAAAAAGATCTTAAGCCTTAAAATTTAATTTATTATTAAAATAATGAGTTTAATTTTTTTTTTATAACAAACATAAAACTGCGAAGATTTTTGACTTGTCTGCAGAAATACCCAAAGCCTTCGGCAGGAATCGAACCTGCTACCTCGGGGAATTTTAGTAAAACTCTCTACCAATTCATCCATCAAGTTTTTATTATTTAATATAATTGTTTTTTCCCCCATCACTTCAAATAAACCTTTCAATACTGTTATAACTTTTTTGTAAACTCATAACACGGTTTTACAATACAATAATACCAAAGAACCAGAAAACCCCCTAATAATAGCAGACAGAAAACGCTATAAAAAACTTCACTAACAGCTTCGTTGCGTGTGTTAATAGTGACTTATCAATGCGTAGTTTGACATCAGCTGATCAATTTTGAGCAAAAGTGTTATGAAAAAATAAAAGTCTTCAGCTGCCCCCATTTCAATGAACCTGAGTGCATGCCTAAGCATGCATGCATGCTCAAGTCCACTGTTTATTTGCCTTGAAAATGTGTACTACTGTATTTGCTTTGGGAGTACAACTGTAATACAAACCATTTGCCAATGAATAATATATAAACTAAAAATATCATATTTGTTGTGAATGTTGTAATTGCTGCAGGTATAATAACCATGACGGAAAATGCCAGTTTTCATGCTTGACAAAGTCATACGTAAGATAAATTTTTAATTGAAACAAAATAAAAGAAACGCAACAAATAAAACTCAAAATACAAGTGCTTGAAAGAGAAATATTAACTACTTGAAATTAGAACTGAGACATTTTCATGGTTATTTTAAACTGCAAGAAGAACTTTTTACAGCGCAAATTGGGGTCGCTGGAAACAAACGGGCATTAGGACTACAAATTTGAAATCTGTTACTCGGCTTAGTTTTGAAAGTAAAAGCAAGATTTTGTAATAGAATTTCAAACTGGAAAATTTCAAACATTTGGGTCTGTTCTAGAATCCGAATTCACTCTAAAGTGGATTACTTTAGAATTTGTGGAGTTCTGCAATCCGAATCTACATGTTTTTATTCGTTTTCAATTAGAGCGTTACAGGTTGAGTGAAAGTAAATAGAATCGGCTTTTATTCATGCAAGTGATAAATTTTTTAATAAAAACTAAATTATCTTTTCTAATTTGAAGTGTTTTTTATTAAATATAATAGAAAAAAATTTGAATTTGCACACAATTATTAGCAAAGAAAAAAAAACCGTTTCTTTAATTTCTTCCAAAAATTTTGTATATTTTGTCAAATGGCACTTGCGCAAAACCAAATACAAAAATTTTGCTTATGTTCGAAAACACGAAGTTGCCCTGCATACTAAAGTGTGATATGTCAACGTTTTTTGGGCTAATGCTTAATGCAATCAGAATTTATTGAAAAAGAAAAGTTGACATTTTTAAGGAAATTATAATAAATTTCCTATATTCAGTTTTATTTAAGCAATATTTATATTAATATGATTGTATTTAATGGTCAAATTCCATTGCAATAAACCAGCAATATGTTCTTTTTACAACATATGGTTTCAAAGTGCGTAGTTCATGTGCTCATAGCCGGCAAACTGCCGTGCCGGTAATTTCACAACCTTACTTACACCTGTCGCGGTCAAGAGTGACTGATTAGTGCTTGCGGTAGAGCTGCTTTCTCCGAATAATCTATTAATGTTTTAGTTTTTGTCATATTTTAACTTAATTTAAAAACTGTTTTGCGTGATTATAAAAACATGGCTTAGACGATCGTTAACCGTCGGTTTTTGCTTTGCCGCCGGCTACCATGTTTGTCTGTTAAGCTATCTTTTATCATCGCCTTCGCTGTTTTTGTTTATGTATTTGACATTTAGAATTTTTTTTTCGAACAGGAACTTCGAATATCTAAAAACATGCTGAATTGAGAACACCAATTTATGAATTATGCGGATTAAAAAAAATTTTGCTGAATCAATCTGAATCGGACTCTAGAACAGTAATCGGGTCTGTTTTCTGTTTTTTTCAATTTTCATGTCATTTATACAACATTGTATTGTTTTAAGCCTCACGAAATAAATCTAATTCATTATTTGGTCTCTTTAATAACACTGTGCTTGAATTTACAACTTTTTTTCCAACAGACGGGGCAATCAGTGGGTCAACCTAATTCGGTTTGGTTGAATTTAGTGGTCATAACCGGTTTTTTTTTGTTTTTTTTTTTTATAGCTCTTGTTTTTGAGATATACCGTTATTTTAAAAATAAAGGAGATAGAAAAACACATACACTACAGCCTCGACTTGCGTCGTTCCGATTTGCGTCGTCGCATGAGTCACAGCCGATATTCTGAAAGCCCAACAACATCGGATGGCCACTGCTGCTAGTGCTTATCACCACCTTAACTTAATTATAATTTATTATTTTAAGTTTTCAATAAATAAATAAATATTAAAATAAATTTTGATCCACCCTTTACAACAACTAGCAAAGTTTCAAGGAATCTTTTATAAGTTTTTTCGAATCTACTGATGAGTTGAGCGGCATCAATGAAATGTCGGCGGCCAAAATAGACAGAAAATAATTAATAAAGTATAGTTCGACCCAAAATAATATGTATCAATTGGCTCTTATAATAAATAAAGAATTACATTCGTTTTTTAATGAATACATGTGGGTAAAATTTTTGACTGGGTTAACAAAACGAATTGTAGAAATACAAGCGTAAGAATTAAATTCATTTTTGAATGCATACATGCGGGTAAAATTTTTGACATTACGAGTGGAGGAACAAAACGAATTGCAGAAATACAGGAATATGTATGTCTTCAAATTCCCCATTTCCCCAGATAAAAGTTGCACCATGTAAACTAACACAAAGAACGTTTTTGTTTGTTCCTACATAAACACACACACACACAAACATAAATGAATTCATAAACGCAGATGTAGAAGTGTAAATGGCTAATATTTTGTTAATGACGGTGCCAACATGCTAAATCGTGCATGCCATCTGGCTTGCGTGTCGTTGCTACCAATTCTTTATACCCAGTTGGTTAAAAAAACAAACCCCACACACACACATAGAGACACACACAAACAAGTATGCAGCCAACAACGGCAGATTTGCGTTAGTATACACACACCCGCCCGCACACAGGCATATAAAGGCGAGTCCAATCAAAGTGTTTGAAGATAGTTATAAATAAAATTAAAAGTTTCCAGGGCATGAGGATAAGTTCGATTGGAGGGGTATGTTCCTCCATAATGTTTGATATACACTTATGAAAGTAGAGGCTTGTTGTGCGCTCCTTGGATATAACCATAAACATATAAGACTCATAGGTCTCATAGAAGCTCCGTGTCATTCACAAGGTTGCTTAATTTCTTCCAGCATATTTTGAAGAAACACAATTCAAATGTATTAAGCCGGAAGGCCAAGGAGGCATTAGTGCTGTCACACAACTGAGCTCAATCAAAAGCGTCGGGCAAACCCGAAATTAGTTCATCGACAAGGAAGACGAAGATACATAGCTCCATACGATGAGCGGCCATGCCTTGAAAAGCCAATAAATATTTCCGACAGTGTGAAGCACTGGCTTATCCATTTTGCGGTTTCAAAAGTAAACATAAATAAATCACATTTAAAATATTTTTTTTTCATGATATTTCTCTTTCATTATAAAGTTTGCTCGTTGACATTATGTGTGAAACACTAGCTCTGTTTCTTGACTCTACTTTGCACGAAAAGCGTTGCCGTACTTTAAATTGTGATAAATGAGAGTATTTGTGAGAGAAGATTATGCTTCTTCTTCTCCTTGCACGTACTTTTGCTTCGGGCTAGTTTGGGCAAATAGTTCAGCTGTCAGTTCCCTGTCGGACATTGAGTAGTCGATTACTAAAATAATTTACTTTACGTTAACTTTTATGGACTAGCTTCAAATTAGCTACAATACAATCGATTTCTAATTCACTTTTTGTGTACTGGCTATAAGCTAGCTGAAACGTAGTGCAGAGTTAACCCAAAATTCAAATAATAAATACACACACATAAACGGTAAATAGCTCTTTAATTCTACGACGTTGTGAATAATCTGCTGGCTTCAGTTGTTGTGTGAGCTGGATTTTATTTGGATGTAGGTGTAGATTTGAATGCAAAATATACCATAATTTGCTGTAAGACAGTCCCAATTCCTGAGAACAACGAGGAATCGACATATTCGGGTCTTCGGCAACACTTTCACTTACAGCAGCCATATTTTCCGCGGAATGGGCAAAACGATTAAGCACAGGCCTTACCGTTAGCCGCTCCAGTCTCTTCAAATTTTTTTTACAATTTTACTAATTGCTTAAGTAGTTGGACGATTATATAAACCATAATCTCCCCTTAAAACACGATATGTGGCTGTGGCAGAATCACTATTGTTGTACAGTATTTATCGGATATAAGAACATCTCATATAAGAACAAAACGCTTATAAGAAACATTTGCAAAAACACCATATCTTTTTAGTGTTTTTTCTAACAAAAAAAGTTTCATATAAGAAAAACGCTTATAAGAAAAAAATCTGATAAAAGAAAATTTTTCTTGAACACCAAAACCACAAAATGTATAGAAAAAGAACTTATATAAGAAACTTTCAAGGGCAACACTGAATTTATGTAGTTTGCATGGACAACTCTGTTTTCTGACAGTTTTACAACAACAACACGTTTTTTTTTACTTTTAGTGCTCATGAGAAGTTTTTGTTTCTTGCCTCGTAAATAAATAAATAAATAGTACAAAATGAATTATGTATGTACATGTATTTACTACATATAATTTTTTTTCAAATTGAAGTGGTCTAGTTTTTTATATCTATTTACTAAAGGGGTTAATAAAATAAAATTTGATTTGTTTTATTTTTCTATTTACATACCTACATACATCTACGTATATACATAAAAAGGTAAAAAAGCTCGTATATTCATATAAGAAACAAGTGCCTTACGGCCATAGCTACTTACATATATATGAAATAAGTTTCTTATATAAAATAATTGTATATAAAAAAGAAACGCTTATAAGAAACTTTTTTCGTGAATTTTTCAAGTTTCTTATATCCAATAAATACTGTAGTATGTTTTGATTATTTTTATGCCTTGTGTGATAATTCGTCAATGTTACACTTTCAACTGAGAAGATAAAAAATTGGTTTAACAACTTTGTTTGACAGATGTCGAATTCCAGCCCTATACTTTGGAAATCACGAAATGAATAACCCGTTATTATTTGAGTCTACTTTACTATAAATTTGACAGAGAAATCATATGCTAAATGCATTTGGATTTTCTGGATTTTCCCACATTCGTTACTTTATTTAAAAGACATTATTAAAGTTTACAGAACAAACGCATGGCTTGTTCCATATTTCTATCAAACCAGCAGGTCTGGCCTGATGAAGCGTAGTCAATGTTTACTACAAACTTTATTTCTTTTACATATAATCTTCTGTTTGCTCTGTATATATTGTATATATTATGGTAAAAATTTCTTAAAATTCTATGAATATTTCAAATATTTATACTGTTTATTCATCTCAAAGGGAACAAAAGCAATGTTTTTCTTTAATATACTTTTTATGGTTTATTTGTAAGAAGAAACAATGCACTTTCTTACAATAACTCAGAAAGAGCACAAGAAATAGAAAATAAAATGCTTAAAAAATCTCTATAAATACAAATGTGGTCTGAGGAATGAACATGCAGGCAGGCATGCATGTGCCCGAATTATTTTCGTTGGCACTTTCACATGTGTGCCGCAGTGTGTATGTGTGTCTGATTGTACATGTTGGTTGATTGTGAAAGTGAATGCGTTTGCACCCAAAATAGAAATGTGCAATTCTGTTTGTTTTATAGTTTTAACCCATTAAAAGCTCAAGACATTCCCTTAAATTCTTGAGAAGAAGCAAATGTTCATCATTGTTTGCATACAAAGAAAATGTTTATCGCGCGAGGCTTTAAAGGGTACTAGACACACTCAAAATGCACAAAAGTAGTAGTGAAAATTTTTGCGTGTGCACCAAAAAATGTTTGATCTCAAACATGTTCGTTCGCACAAGATTGCTGTGTGGTACTGTAAGTCTGCAGTGAAAATTTGTTCGATAGTTTGAATAACACTACAATGTGTTTGAACAGTTCTGATTCTCATTTTGTCCATGGGAATTTTGGAATAAAAGTAGTTCAGTTTCAAACATTCTTTTAAGAAATTTTCGAGTCTACGGCGACAAATAAACTGCCGAAAAGGACAAAAAGCATTTTTAAGATCTATTTTGGGACCTTAGTTAACTCTACAAGAGGTAAGTAGTTTGAAATTGGTATGTAATGTGATATCATTCAGTTTTCAGAGTGTATCTAAATCAAACACTAACAGCAAGCCGCGTTGAGGAACTTCGTTGCAATAAAATTATTAATTTTGTATGAATGTTGTATGTAAAGAAAATAGAAAGTATGATTTTGAAATCACATCTTGGCTACAGCTATTCTTTTGATGAGTAAACCTTGTGAAAATACAAAAACGCAAATGGTTTAGAAATCACAAAAACTTGTAAATTTGTTAGGTTTATGGTTTTCTCATAATAAAAAAATGCATCAACATCCAAAAAGTAGATGGAAAATACATATTGCATGATTTAAAGAACACATGTGATTTAAAATTGTGTGATGTTTGAAACATATGTAATTAGAAAAATTTTTATTTTATATTTTCACTAATCCTACAAAATTGCAAATTATCTACAAACCAAATTTCATGTGATTTCAAAATCACATGTGAGTCCTGGAAATCATACTGTGCATTTAATAGTCAGACAATTCCTTTCATATTATTTGCTAATGAAATATGTGTCAGCATGCAAGCACCAAGTTTAGCAGGTGTGATTTTTAAATCACAAATGATTTGAAATCACATAATTTTGGAAATGTTTTCGATAACAACAAATTTCGAAATTAGATTATGGCTATTATTGTTATATAAACCACTGCAAAAATAACAATTAAGTTGTGTGAATTTAAAATCCCATGTGATTTTCGGACAATATATGTATCTAACAGCAAAAGTCTGGGGAATTCATTAACACAATTCTTTTTATGTTAATTATTAACATATACGATTACAAAAAAGTTTAATAGTGTGTTTCAGCTATTTCTATGAAATTGGAAATTGTAAAAAGAAAAACAAAAACTTGGGGTTTCAAAATCACATGTGATTTTCAAAATGTATATCTTACAGTTCAAAATTTGGAAACTTATTAGCAAACATTTTCTAATTTTAAGTATCAATAAAACTTGTATAAACATCCCACAAGTAAGAAGCAAGTGTAGCATGTCTGGTTTTCAAATCGACAGCTTGGTGGATAAAATGGTAGAGTGTCTTACTAAGAGTTTTCGAGGTTGCAGGCTCGATTCTGCAGACAAGCCAAAAGCTTTGCAGTTTTGTGTTTGTTAAAAAAAAAGCAAGTAAATTTGAAATCATGTGATTTTTGAAAAACATTACATGACGAAAAATTCTAAAATTAGCCTGCAACTATTCTTTTCGTATTGGCCGTTATAAATTGAAAAAAACACGAACGGTTTCAAAACTCCAAAAACTTTGAAACTTGATTTGACAGCTTTAAGAAATTTATCATTTGACATTCAAGCCACTCAGCCACAAAAGAAACATGAGTCCCTGAGTTAAAGGACGGTTGCTGACGAGAAGTGTGTTTGCTTCGAAATAGATGGTTATTTACCCTGCTAAATGCCTTTGATGTTTCCTTTATCTTATTTCATTAATGTCTTATTTCATTCATATAATATAGAAAGAACTTGAGCCCGATAAAGTTAATAACAAATAATTATATTGTTACAAATTTGGTCGTGAACGGACCGATTGTGATTGTTCTAGAACGTACTAAATCATCGTTATTTTATATGTGCGTATATTGTCTTGTTATTATTTGTAAATGAACACAGGAGGTATATACACACATTCATACATGGAAACTTGTTGATAAACAAAACGGCAGCACAGCGAGTGTGCAAGTTAATAGCACCGGCAACTCTGCCGACCAACTAATTTCTGCCTGATCAGCACCTTGTAGGTGAACAACCTCAACATGCGCGTTTGATCCAATTTCAACAATAACCTGGTTGTGGGAAAATAGTTTTGCTGGATCAGCGTCTGGTTGTTTGCACATGCCGATGCAACGTGAGCTGTGAAGTCAACAAGCCAAAAGTTGGGACAACAATTAATCAGTCTTGGTTACGAGTTCGTTAAGTGCGGTATAATTAATATTAATGAATCAGTTTTAACTTTAAATAAAATTCTTGCATTGTTTTAAAATCAGTTTTAACTCCAAATAAAATCCTTGTATTGATTTAAAACCATTTGTGTAATTTTTATTGGCGCTGTGGTTGCGCCCTAATTAATTTTTTTAGCAACATCAATTGGGGAATCTTAACTGGCGCCCGAGCAGGGACCCACAAAATACAGTGGTGTCCTTTATAATATAAAAAGGATAACGAAATAAAAAAGTTCTGCGATTCCTACGGGACCCTCCAGAACTATAACTTACAAATAAAGAATAAATAATTAAAGTATAAAAACGCCCCTCCTTTGCCAAACTGATACTCCTGGTGATCCCTAAAATTATCACAGAAGGTTATCAGAGCAAATGTGAAGGTACCTGTACCCCAGTAGGTATCCACGACAAAATAAATATCTAATCAAAGTGGATACTAAAAAGGAAAAATACGGCCCTTCCGTGAGGGAACAAAAGATTTTCCAATTGATCGGGTAGTCGGTGTAGCCAAGGCTCAAACAAATTTTTTTTTAAGAAAAGAATAAAATTCAATATAATTAAAAAATTAAAATTAATAAAACATAAAAAAGAGAAAATATTCAAATTTAGAATCATAACACAAAAGTTTAAAAAAATTAATTATAAAAAAAAAGAAAAAGAAGAACAGTTTTATAAAGAAGATACAAAAAATTAAAACGAAAGGATAAATATACATGAAAAAAAAAAAAAAACAAAAAATATATATGTATGAAAAATATATAGAAAAATTTTGCGCAATATAAGAAAATAAAATTCAAGCATTTTTATAAGAAAAAATTTTTAAAATTATAAAGAAGTGGAAGTGTGAAATAAAAAAGTGGGTGAATAAGTATACCATTGGTGGCGATTATCAGGTGAGTCCTTTTACCACTATTCCGAAAATTTTCTTTTATCTGTGACCATGGAAGAAATGAAAGTGAGCCTAACCACTCTTACGGGAGCCGTTAATCGTCTCTTGGAGCAGGTTAAATTAATGGAGAGTAGGCTAAATGGGATAGAGCAGAGTAATAATATAGCCGAGTTGAATATAAGGGTAGATCAGATTGAAAGACAGGGCCGTAGTGACTTAGATAGTGCCGAGGTAACCGCTTTCACACTACAGGTGCCAAGAACAGAAGAGGACCTTAAGTCAATTAGTCGACTTCCCGATAGCGTCAAGGAGCTGCGATCCTTCGAGGGTAACCCTTTGCACTATGTGTCATGGGTGCATTCTGTCGAAATGATTCTCAAAGACTTCGAAATCGTGAAAGACAAGCCCATATACCGCTCGATAGTACAAAGTATTAGGCAAAAAGTGGTTGGAGAAGCTGATGCAGCCTTGGTATCGTATAATATTTTTGAGGCGGATTGGTGTGAAATGAAAAAAATATTATCCCTTCATTATGCTGATAAGAGGGATGTTCAGACGCTTGAACATCAGCTCAACCAGCTTTCCCAGGGAACATCGAAAGTTGATGAATTCTACTCCACGGTTAATCATCAACTTTCTCTTATTATTAATAAACTTAAGACGGAAACCTTTAGCGAAGAAACCGTTAATGCTTTGATAGCAACTCACCGGAATAGGGCCTTGGATATATTTATACGGGGTCTTAATCCAGAACTTTCTAGAATGGTGATTATTCAACGACCCAAAAATTTGCCAGAGGCATATTCGGCCTGCCTCGAATTGCAGAATCTGACCATGAGAAATAATATTCTGCACCCGAGGGCAAATATTCGAAGCAATACGCAACAATTCGTTCAAACGCGTACAATTGTTCCACCAAGACCTCCCAAACCTTACCCTCGTAACCAACCCCCAAATAATTTCAGATTTAATTCTTGGCAACAGAGAACTAACAACTATCAACAAAACCATTTTGATCCGCATCATAAGCCTTCACCTTTTCCTAGGCAATACGAGGCCAAACCAGAGCCGATGGAAGTAGACCGCTCAATGCAAACGCGAAGAATTAATTACATGA
Organism: Sturmia bella; assembly: GCA_963662145.1. NCBI lineage: Eukaryota > Metazoa > Arthropoda > Insecta > Diptera > Tachinidae > Sturmia > Sturmia bella. The sequence goes on from OY759170.1 coordinate 18,614,072, forward strand.
ATCGCCCTAAGCAAGCTGAAAAGAGAAGCGGATCCGGAATATTCAATAGGGACAAGCAACCGCGCCTATTTCATTTAGATGTCAACCAGGGCTATTCGGAGGACACTCATCAAGAAGAAGAAATAGCAAACAATTTCGATGATGTGTCCAGTGAACAAAATTTTATGGAGGGAGGCCATCAAGCCTACCTTACGTAGAATATGTGACCACTAAAAATAGAAAATTTGAATTTTTGATCGACACCGGCTCGAACAAAAATTATTGCAGCACTAAATTATCTGCCGGAAGCATACCTTTATCTAAACCACTTGTAGTTAACACAGCAGGTGGAAAAATTAAAATAAGTAAAAAAATTGTAGGAAGGTTCTTTTTACGCTATGGAATATTAGACCCCCTTACATTCTACGTGTTACCTGGTTTCAATAGTTTTGATGGAATTATAGGTGACGATAGCCTCAAAGAGTTAAAAGCAGTGGTTGACAGAAAGGAAAACATTCTTTTGATCAGGGATACAATTAGGATACCCCTTAAGGAAAAAATTTCTTGTAGTTTAAATTATATATTGAGCGAATCAATGTCGGTAGGGACTAGAGAAAGGATTAATGAAATTATTAGTAAATACAAGAACTTGTTTGGGCCACTTGAAGACAGCCGGGCTGTCGCTACAAATGTGCAGGCAGCAATCAGGACGACAACGTCTGAACCTATTTATTCAAAAAGTTACCCATATCCTGCTGCAATGAGGGACGAGGTCGAAAAGCAAATTGGCGAGTTACTATCTGAGGGAATAATACGCCCCTCGAAAAGTCCTTACAATTCTCCAATCTGGGTAGTGCCGAAAAAGCCAAAACCAAATGGAGAAAAACAGTATCGGTTAGTTGTTGATTATAAAAGACTTAATGCGGTGACAGTACCTGACACATACCCAATACCGGACATTAACGCCACTTTGGCGAGTCTGGGCAACGCAAAATTTTTCACAACTATTGATCTAACTTCTGGATTTCACCAGATTCCAATGAAACCATCAGATATTCCTAAAACCGCATTTTCGACCATGAATGGAAAATTTGAATTTCTCCGCCTCCCTTTCGGGCTGAAAAATGCTCCTGCGATCTTTCAGAGAATGATAGATGACGTTCTCAAGGAGTTTATAGGGAAAATCTGTTATGTCTACATAGACGACATAATAGTATTTGGTCGTAATGAGGTGGAAACCTTGGAAAATGTTGACACAGTTTTCAGAAGATTGGAAGAAGCAAATCTAAAGGTCAATATCGAAAAAACCCATTTCATGCAATCGGAAGTTGAATTTTTGGGATATGTGGTGAGCTCTGAGGGTATAAAACCTGATCCAAAAAAGGTAAAAGCTATCGAAAACCTCCTACCCCCTGCTAATTTGAAGGAATTAAAAGGATTCTTGGGAATGACGTCGTACTACAGGCGTTTCATTGTAGACTACGCGAAGGTCGCAAAACCACTAACAAATTTAACAAGAGGAGAAAATGCACAGGTAAAGGCTAGTCAATCGAAGAAAGTTTCAGTAAAATTGGATAACGAAGCATTACTTGCCTTTCAAACGTTAAAATCTCTCTTGACTACAGCAGAAATTCTTGCGTTTCCTGACTTTGAAAAACCATTCAATCTTACAACCGATGCTTCGAACTACGCTATTGGCGCAGTCTTGTCACAAGGAGAAATTGGCAAAGACAAGCCAATTGCTTATATATCCCGTTCACTGAACAAAACGGAGGAAGGGTACGCCACAAACGAAAAGGAAATGCTGGCTATTGTGTGGGCGTTGGACAATTTAAGAAACTATCTATATGGTGCCAAAAAAATTAAAATCTATACTGACCATCAACCTCTTACCTACGCGTTAGGTAACAGGAACTACAACGCTAAGTTGAAAAGATGGAAGGCTCGCATAGAAGAATATAACCACGAGTTGATCTATAAACCTGGTAGATCAAACTACGTTGCGGATGCTCTCTCTAGGTTGAGAACTAGTGTCAACCATATCAGTGACGAATCCACCATAACCGCCAGCGAAGTTGACTCCCAAATAACAAGAACGGCGTCAGAAACAAGGGAAGCAGATTCAATGTCTACGGGCTCAACCATTCACAGCGCAGACCAAGATAGCTCCGACCTCATTCCCCACATGGAAGTCCCGGTTAACGTTTTCAGGAACCAAATAATTATCAAAATCGGACCAGAACTACAATCAAGTGAAATACCGCATAAAAACTTCCTTCGTCACTATTTCTCAGCTCCTGCGTGGGATGCTAAAAAACTTTTAGACGTCCTCAAAAAAACACTAAATCCCAACGTAATTAATGGAATTAAATCTCCAGAATCGTATTTGCCAACTATACAAGAACTCCACTTGCAACATTTTTCAAGATACAAGATTAGGATCGCTCAAAAAATAGTTAGTGATATCCGCTCAGAAAATTTACAATTTGAAATTATTCAGAAAGAACACCGCAGGGCACATAGAAATGCTAGAGAAAATAAGAAACAAATTCTGGAGGAATACTATTTCCCACGCATGTATGCCCTCGTCAGAAAGTTCGTAACGAATTGCGACGTATGTAATACTAACAAATATGACAGAAACCCCTCAAAACCGCAATTCCAAGAGACTCCTGCACCAACGATGCCATGTGAGATTTTACACATGGACATAATGGAGATACAAAACCAGAAATTTATATCTGTAATCGACAAGTTTTCGAAATTTGCCAAACTTTTCCATATAAGTGATAGGTCTGTTCTGAATGTCAGGGAAAAACTAGTGAAAATACTTCATTACTTTACAGTACCCAAAATTTTAGTCACTGACAACGAAAGTAGTTTTATGAGCCCTTTGATTAGAGATTTTCTGGAAAGGCTAGGGGTAAAGATTTATCTTACGCCATCCCAACGCAGCGAAGTAAATGGTCAAGTGGAACGCCTCCACTCAACTTTGATCGAAATTTATAGGTGCTTAAGGGTAGAACATGCGGAACTAAGTGTACTGGAATTAATGTACGTTGCAGTAGATAGGTATAACAATACCATGCACTCGGTCACTGGAAAAAGACCCAGTGACGTCTTTTTTAACAGGACAAAAACATCTGACTTTAGGAAACTACTCGAAGCTCGCTCCAAAATAAATAGAGATCTCGGTAAGATTATCAAAAGAAATATTAAAGAACGTAACAACCGAATGAATAGGAAACGCTCATCGCCAAAGCAATATGCGAAGGGCGACGTAATATATGTTAGGATTAAAAGTATAAAAAGCAAGAACAAAGCTATATATAGAAAGGAAATTGTAGAAAAGGACAACAAGGTCACAGTGCGTACAGTGAGTGGTAAAAGGATCCATAAAGCCAATATAAAAAATCTAAAACAAAATTAAAAAGAGAAAACTTCCACTTCTTTAAGAAAAAATATATAGAAATTAATAATACCATACAAGAAATATGAAATATTCAAGGGTGGCTAGCATAATTAACAAGAGCCGGCCTATAAGTGGGATAGATCGTACCTTAGTAGGTTGGGGGAGGCATGCCTGCTCTCGACTAAAACGGAATCACGCGATCCCTCCATGGCAAGTTCGAGACAAAGCAAGACCAACCCAAAAGTATGAAAAGCAAAATACACATATAAAGAAAACAAAATATAAAACGAAAAAAGAAGAGCAAAAATTAGAAGTATATACAAAATATGCTATAAATCTTTTTTTTTTTACGAAACATAATTAATAAAAAAAAAGAAATATTTTTTCCTCTTAGAATAAAGAGCAATTAGAAAAAACAGTAACAGTAAAAAGAATAAAATATAAAAAAAGGGGAAGGGTACTTAGTACATAAGATATTAATTAAAACTAATCAATCACTTCACATGTCATCTAAACATTTTGCATCGGCATCGCCGGGCTTATCATAATCATTTATATTTTTAAATACTAAATTGCTATTTTCAGAAAAATGGTTTTCAAGTTGGTTTTTTCTACCGTTGCATTTGTAAATATGATCATCTTAAATGCAGAGCAGATTTATCGCTACGACGTCCCTATAGTTACTGTAAGAGCCGGAAACGCATGGACTATTAATGGAAATTTCAAACTGGTCCACATTATAAACTTAGATGAGTTCGCAACAATTGCCGACAATGTAACTGCGCTTCTTCAAAACTATATGCCACCCAGTAAGACGAGGGAAGTAATAATCTATCATCTGACGCAAGTACAAGAAAGACTTATGGAATTGGGAAGCATACGAACAAGAAATCGTAGATCAATTGACTGGATCGGCTCCGCCTGGAAGTGGGTAGCCGGAAACCCGGATGCCGCAGATTGGAACTCCATTTTAAAAAGCCAAAATGCAATAATAGACAATAACAACGAGCAGTATAAGATCAACGAACAGCTCCTGAATACTACAAATGAGGTTGTCCGAAAAACTAACGAGCTCATTGACAAAGTGAACGAAGTTAGCAATGGAAAAGAATCCCAGAGAATTGGACAGGACACGATGAATCAAGTTCTTATTTTGAAAGACACTATTAATGAAGTGATGAGAGCGTGTCAGCTGGCTAAAGCTGGAATAATTAATACAAACCTGCTAGATAGGACTGAAGTTGAAAAAATCATTACCGAAATGGAGACACTGCCGTATGCCAACGCAGTAGAAGCTATCGAATATGGGAAACCGTCCATCTACACAAATGGGTCCTTATTGTTATACGTTCTTTCCCTCCCAAAACTAAAAAAAGAGTCTTATCATCGACTGATTGCTCGAACAACGATAAGGAAAGATAGGCAAATTGAACTTCCGTTTAAGGAAATTCTCATAAGTCAAGGGGAAACCTTCGGTGTGGCCAGTCCTTGTCTGAACATTAATAAAGCGACAGTTTGTCAACAAACATCTTTGATCCAAATAGCTGAAGAAACGTGTATACCACGCATGCTCAAAGGGGGAACCGCTAATTGCCGTTACAAGATTACCAGCGCGCAGGTAGTAGAAATGATAACATCCGATGTACTTTTTCTTACAAACTTCAAGGGTGTCATAAAAACGCAGAAACACACAGAAACACTTAATGGCACTTACTTGATACAACTTCATAACGAAAGCATACTCATTAATAATGAAACATTCTCCAGTACATCAGTCTCGAGATTACAACCACTTCCTCCCATATTAACGAGCGTGGCTAATGAGAAACTATTGGTGGACATCGACCAGGTTCACAACATAAGTTTGCACAACGTAGACAAACTTCAGTATCTGGGCACGAAGCTAAATCTTTCACTGGGCTCCAACATTGGTATCGTGATAATAATGGGCATCTGCATTGGTTCTTTGTGGCATAGAATAACCGGAAAAATGAGCTTACCAACAATCAAAGTTCCACAGTCAGCTGAACCTACCTTTCAACCTAAGCATGTGATCTGCGGGACGCAGACATTTAAGGAGGGAGGAGTTAATAGCACCGGCAACTCTGCCGACCAACTAATTTCTGCCTGATCAGCACCTTGTAGGTGAACAACCTCAACATGCGCGTTTGATCCAATTTCAACAATAACCTGGTTGTGGGAAAATAGTTTTGCTGGATCAGCGTCTGGTTGTTTGCACATGCCGATGCAACGTGAGCTGTGAAGTCAACAAGCCAAAAGTTGGGACAACAATTAATCAGTCTTGGTTACGAGTTCGTTAAGTGCGGTATAATTAATATTAATGAATCAGTTTTAACTTTAAATAAAATTCTTGCATTGTTTTAAAATCAGTTTTAACTCCAAATAAAATCCTTGTATTGATTTAAAACCATTTGTGTAATTTTTATTGGCGCTGTGGTTGCGCCCTAATTAATTTTTTTAGCAACATCAATTGGGGAATCTTAACTTGCACATACTGACACACATGTGTGGATAAATAAGCACAACAGCGAAATAGAAGAAACCACCACCGCACGATACAATATTCGTGTGTGCATGTATGTGCGCGACTCAGATGCTTGAGTTTTACTGCCGCGTGTATGTATGTCGGTGTGTGTGTATATCTTTTGTTCATGATGAGTCATCGCACATCGCATGTATGTCGGTGTGTGTGTATATCTTTTGTTCATGATGAGTCATCGCACATCGCACTATAGATGTGGCGTGATTAGCTTCTGTAAACGTCTAGAATGTTCTAGTAATGATCATTGGAGGTATAAAAGCAGCGAAGCTCAACGCTGAACAGTCAGTCGATTTTTAGCTGCGCTAACGTGTAAAGTGTCTTAAGTAATAAAAAGTGATTAAGTGAAAGTGTTGTTCTTTTAGTAAAGTGTTCCTAGTAAAGTGTTTACAAGTATAGTGTGTTCAAATAAATAAAGTGTTGAACTGTTGGTTATTGTAAACTGAACACGTGAGTGTTGTAACTTCATTACAATTAAAGAATCTACGGAAAACGTTTTGAAAAGGTTAAAACGTAACAATATCATTAAACGTTCGAATAATAAAAATTAATAAAATCTTAATCAATAAAATATGAAAATTGAAATTTCTTATCAATTGTATTGTTTGAAACCAGCATTGTTTTCCTAGACGTATTACAAAATATAGAGAAATTTATAAACTCCTTCATGGCAGAAAGCAATCCGAATATAATGATATTTATATCAATCTAATTAAAGTTTTCCAAGACTCGTTGAAATTTCAGAACAGAGATAAGAAAGCATTTTCAAGGTTGAGAATTTTGTTTACTATGGCCTAAAATAGAAGCCAAGGTGAGAAATATAGAATATGAATATAACTAATTACTTTTTTATTTATTTTTAGATATATTTTAACCTCATTTCAGCTCTGTGGCGGTGTCAAGGAAGACCTGTCTCTTTACACCTTAATACTTTTATATTTTTTAAACACAAAAATACGCAATTACTTGAAACAGTTTTTTTCTAAATGCAGAGCATTGAAAACTTTTCCTTTTTTTTTTGTTTTGTTTTCAATGTAAATTTTGATTTCACATGGAATTAATAAAAAAAAATTGGATCTGTTTGTACGAGAATTTTTTCTGGCCAGCAGACAATTTTACAATTGTGTTCGCTTGTATTATTTTAATTTACTTGTTTATTTATTTTTCTCCCATTGTAAATATATTTTAACTTAATTATTTATTTTGATCTGTTATTCACGTTGCTTAAAAATGTATTCGAAAAGACTGGGGATTTCTCGCATGATTTTTTTTTTCGAGGTAGACTAGCAAGTTAATTCTTTGCGAAATAATATTTGGAATTTATTTTTATAATTGTAAAATCCAAAAAAAAGAAAATAATTAATTTTACAATTTTCAGTATATTTTTATTTCAATAGAAAATAAACAATTATTTTTCATTTGCCTTTGTTTTATTTTTGCTGGCGAAATTGTCTGAATATATCTTTTAGTTTTTGCCAATAGAATTGAAACAAAAATATTTTTATGGCTCAGAAGGCAAACAATATGTAAGTAGTTAATGGGAAAATTTTAATATGGGTCACTTGTAAAATGTAATAAAAAAGAAAGCATAGTAAAAATAATGGAAATACTTTATTTCCCTCAACCTCGAGGTTTGCTACAACTAAACACTCGGGGTATACACCAATGACTTAAGTTACTAAAGACAAACTGAGCTGCTGCATTCAACGATGACTCCTAAAGGCGCCAATTTTCACTGATTTTATATTCCGATCTCGTGATGTCACAATATAGTATTTATTTTGATCAGGGAAATGCAACTCTGATCCGGTAATATTTCGCCTGGCTGATGCGCAAACATGCTGCCAAAAAATAAAAAAAAAATTTTTTGATACCCTCATTCATAATAATTATTTCAATGCAACCCTGATCCGGTAGTATTTCGCCTGCCTGATGCGCAAACATGTGCCAAAAAATTAAAAAAAATTTTTCATATCCTCATTCACAATAATTATTTCAAGCTATAAAGAGTTTATTTGACAAATTTGTGTGGAAAATTTGTCAAATATTAGTTTAATAATACTAAAATATTTATTATGAATGAGGCCATAACAATTCAGCAGAATAGCAATTTTATCAGATTGGTGTATTTGTGGCACTAAAAAGATACCAGCTTTAAGCTGGCTTTACCATGTTTCAAATAAAGCTAGGCCACAGCATATCACCCAAGCTTGATATAGTAAAGTTTTGGCCAGCCGCTCTTCACATCTGTTAAGGCTGCTACTTAACATGTAATCCAAGTTTTTTTCCAGATAATTCTCTATTATTTTCGAAATACCTTTGAGTCATGTTCAAAGTCAACTACTACGACTTTGAACATGACTCAAGCGTAAAAGTTTGAGCTGCATGTATTTAGCCTGGCAGCATGCTGGGCTCAGGCATGCAACTTACAAAGAATGTTTCAATTGGTGTATAAAGTAGTGCCTGCTCTAAAGTACTGGCAAAAAAATAGCATAAGGTAGACTGCAAAATCTCTTTGGGCCTGTTCACACGGGACGAAGATTAATTTATAGTTTGAATAAAAAGTGCAATAAAAAGAAAGTTGTAAGAAAATATGTTCTGATGTTTTTTAGCTGTTTCTTATTATTTAATTTACCATTTTTCATAAGAGACCTCCTCTCAACGTGGGGGCCAGATAGAGGTTGTGTGTTCTCAACATAAAATTAATAGCTTAATTTCTTCAGTGACAACCCGGGTTTAGTTAATAATGATCAGTAAAATGATTATAGGGTAAAAAATTGCCTGTCAACAACACTCCACAAAAATTGTATATCGGCGATAGCTTTAGATAATAGAATTATAAACGAGTTTCTGAAAACGACCTTAAGTAGACCCACAACACAAAAAAGGGGTAATTTCAAAAATGTTTTAGTTTATTTTTAACATTGTGCTATTATTATTGTTTAATAACGCCGTCAACACCGTGAGACGTGAAGAGAAGAGAAGAGAAGAGAAGAGAAGAGAAGAGAAGAGAAGAGAAGAGAAGAGAAGAGAAGAGAAGAGAAGAGAAGAGAAGAGAAGAGAAGAGAAGAGAAGACAAGAGAAGAGAAGACAAGAGAAGAGAAGGTTCAAAATTAAACATTTTAATTAGACCATCTCTAGTTTGGCATAACATTCATGGAACCTTTTTTTTTAACAGCAGCAGATTAAATCAAACTTGGTCTTTCACTTTTCGTTTGCAATTGCTGCTTTAATTATTTTTAATCAAACAAACTGCCTAGGACTTTAATTTTTGCTGACTCCTAGGCTGGCAGAAACACATTCAAACGAACAACAAGTTTTTATATGCTATAAGTGGGCCAAGCAGCAGTCGCAAAACACAAATACAATCTAAAGTTTTTTAATCCCCAAGCAAACAAAGTTTTGTATCATCCATCACACAAAATTTAGCTTTCTGAAACACATTGAAAAATAATCTTAAGTTTGTGATTGCTACAGCAAGTAGTCGCTTACGGCATTAATTTAACAGCTACAGAAAACATGTTAGTTTCGTGTAACAAATTGGATTTATTTGTTTATGTCACAGCCAATAATAATGTATTAAAACTTCAGGTATTTAATTTCCTACCCACTTCCGCACTAGAAACCTAAAATGATATTAATTTGCGTGGAAAGAAATTCATGCTTTTAGCTTGATAGATATTCGCATATCCATTTGAAATTTCAAGGAACATCCCTGTTACTTGTTAAAGAATCTAATTAAAAACGAAATCTACACATTACAAATAAAACTACGCAAAACGAGTTTATTTTAAATCAGTATATTTATATAAATTTGAATAAAACATTGTTTTTTGCGACTTATTAACGAATCTCCTTAAGCTTTTTAAGTAATTATTCTCTAAGGACTTGTTTTAGCTTTAGGAGTAGTTTATGTTTAAATTATATTTTTATTTCTTTTATTTTTATACTAATTACTAAAAGAAGAAAGAAAGTTTCTATAGTGGAAACTTTAGAAATCTTGGAAAATATTATACAATATATATCGACATTGGGAATGGTATGAATAGCTCAAACGTTTTGTGTTTTTTGCTGTAAATTTTAATTTTGTTATTGAACTTCTGTGTTGTAATACATTTATATTAAATTACTTTTTAGGCTCAAGTTCAACCCTTGGGTTTTCACTACTTTTTAATCAATATCAATTAAGTAAAGATAAGTAAAAATTTATTTGCTAGGTGGACAACCGGCTGTTTCTGGGTAGCAAACACCCTTCATCAGCACCCTATGAACTTTGGACGTGTCAAATTTCACAATTTTGGCACAGCCGCTTTAACCACTCGGCAACCAAAGCTCACGCAATTCTACTTTCTGTTTGTATACTTAATTAACATTAACCAAAGCAATGATATTTTTGCAGTCTTGGACGATATTTGTCGTCTCAGAAGACTGTTGCTCTCTGTTTATATGAAAGCTTTTTTTTAATACATGTTCTGTTATGCATCATTGAGATCTAGATGCTCTTTTATTGATACAATTTGAACATGTTCGCCATGCCCTGCGTTATTAACATTTTGCTGTAAATTTTAATTTTGTTATTGAACTTCTGTGTTGTAATACATTTATATTAAATTACTTTTTAGGCTCAAGTTCAACCCTTGGGTTTTCACTACTTTTTAATCAATATCAATTAAGTAAAGATAAGTAAAAATTTATTTGCTAGGTGGACAACCGGCTGTTTCTGGGTAGCAAACACCCTTCATCAGCACCCTATGAACTTTGGACGTGTCAAATTTCACAATTTTGGCACAGCCGCTTTAACCACTCGGCAACCAAAGCTCACGCAATTCTACTTTCTGTTTGTATACTTAATTAACATTAACCAAAGCAATGATATTTTTGCAGTCTTGGACGATATTTGTCGTCTCAGAAGACTGTTGCTCTCTGTTTATATGAAAGCTTTTTTTTAATACATGTTCTGTTATGCATCATTGAGATCTAGATGCTCTTTTATTGATACAATTTGAACATGTTCGCCATGCCCTGCGTTATTAACATTTTGCTGTAAATTTTAATTTTGTTATTGAACTTCTGTGTTGTAATACATTTATATTAAATTACTTTTTAGGCTCAAGTTCAACCCTTGGGTTTTCACTACTTTTTAATCAATATCAATTAAGTAAAGATAAGTAAAAATTTATTTGCTAGGTGGACAACCGGCTGTTTCTGGGTAGCAAACACCCTTCATCAGCACCCTATGAACTTTGGACGTGTCAAATTTCACAATTTTGGCACAGCCGCTTTAACCACTCGGCAACCAAAGCTCACGCAATTCTACTTTCTGTTTGTATACTTAATTAACATTAACCAAAGCAATGATATTTTTGCAGTCTTGGACGATATTTGTCGTCTCAGAAGACTGTTGCTCTCTGTTTATATGAAAGCTTTTTTTTAATACATGTTCTGTTATGCATCATTGAGATCTAGATGCTCTTTTATTGATACAATTTGAACATGTTCGCCATGCCCTGCGTTATTAACATTTTGCTGTAAATTTTAATTTTGTTATTGAACTTCTGTGTTGTAATACATTTATATTAAATTACTTTTTAGGCTCAAGTTCAACCCTTGGGTTTTCACTACTTTTTAATCAATATCAATTAAGTAAAGATAAGTAAAAATTTATTTGCTAGGTGGACAACCGGCTGTTTCTGGGTAGCAAACACCCTTCATCAGCACCCTATGAACTTTGGACGTGTCAAATTTCACAATTTTGGCACAGCCGCTTTAACCACTCGGCAACCAAAGCTCACGCAATTCTACTTTCTGTTTGTATACTTAATTAACATTAACCAAAGCAATGATATTTTTGCAGTCTTGGACGATATTTGTCGTCTCAGAAGACTGTTGCTCTCTGTTTATATGAAAGCTTTTTTTTAATACATGTTCTGTTATGCATCATTGAGATCTAGATGCTCTTTTATTGATACAATTTGAACATGTTCGCCATGCCCTGCGTTATTAACATTTTGCTGTAAATTTTAATTTTGTTATTGAACTTCTGTGTTGTAATACATTTATATTAAATTACTTTTTAGGCTCAAGTTCAACGCAGGGCATGGCGAACATGTTCAAATTGTATCAATAAAAGAGCATCTAGATCTCAATGATGCATAACAGAACATGTATTAAAAAAAAGCTTTCATATAAACAGAGAGCAACAGTCTTCTGAGACGACAAATATCGTCCAAGACTGCAAAAATATCATTGCTTTGGTTAATGTTAATTAAGTATACAAACAGAAAGTAGAATTGCGTGAGCTTTGGTTGCCGAGTGGTTAAAGCGGCTGTGCCAAAATTGTGAAATTTGACACGTCCAAAGTTCATAGGGTGCTGATGAAGGGTGTTTGCTACCCAGAAACAGCCGGTTGTCCACCTAGCAAATAAATTTTTACTTATCTTTACTTAATTGATATTGATTAAAAAGTAGTGAAAACCCAAGGGTTGAACTTGAGCCTAAAAAGTAATTTAATATAAATGTATTACAACACAGAAGTTCAATAACAAAATTAAAATTTACAGCAAAATGTTAATAACGCAGGGCATGGCGAACATGTTCAAATTGTATCAATAAAAGAGCATCTAGATCTCAATGATGCATAACAGAACATGTATTAAAAAAAAGCTTTCATATAAACAGAGAGCAACAGTCTTCTGAGACGACAAATATCGTCCAAGACTGCAAAAATATCATTGCTTTGGTTAATGTTAATTAAGTATACAAACAGAAAGTAGAATTGCGTGAGCTTTGGTTGCCGAGTGGTTAAAGCGGCTGTGCCAAAATTGTGAAATTTGACACGTCCAAAGTTCATAGGGTGCTGATGAAGGGTGTTTGCTACCCAGAAACAGCCGGTTGTCCACCTAGCAAATAAATTTTTACTTATCTTTACTTAATTGATATTGATTAAAAAGTAGTGAAAACCCAAGGGTTGAACTTGAGCCTAAAAAGTAATTTAATATAAATGTATTACAACACAGAAGTTCAATAACAAAATTAAAATTTACAGCAAAATGTTAATAACGCAGGGCATGGCGAACATGTTCAAATTGTATCAATAAAAGAGCATCTAGATCTCAATGATGCATAACAGAACATGTATTAAAAAAAAGCTTTCATATAAACAGAGAGCAACAGTCTTCTGAGACGACAAATATCGTCCAAGACTGCAAAAATATCATTGCTTTGGTTAATGTTAATTAAGTATACAAACAGAAAGTAGAATTGCGTGAGCTTTGGTTGCCGAGTGGTTAAAGCGGCTGTGCCAAAATTGTAAAATTTGACACGTCCAAAGTTCATAGGGTGCTGATGAAGGGTGTTTGCTACCCAGAAACAGCCGGTTGTCCACCTAGCAAATAAATTTTTACTTATCTTTACTTAATTGATATTGATTAAAAAGTAGTGAAAACCCAAGGGTTGAACTTGAGCCTAAAAAGTAATTTAATATAAATGTATTACAACACAGAAGTTCAATAACAAAATTAAAATTTACAGCAAAATGTTAATAACGCAGGGCATGGCGAACATGTTCAAATTGTATCAATAAAAGAGCATCTAGATCTCAATGATGCATAACAGAACATGTATTAAAAAAAAGCTTTCATATAAACAGAGAGCAACAGTCTTCTGAGACGACAAATATCGTCCAAGACTGCAAAAATATCATTGCTTTGGTTAATGTTAATTAAGTATACAAACAGAAAGTAGAATTGCGTGAGCTTTGGTTGCCGAGTGGTTAAAGCGGCTGTGCCAAAATTGTGAAATTTGACACGTCCAAAGTTCATAGGGTGCTGATGAAGGGTGTTTGCTACCCAGAAACAGCCGGTTGTCCACCTAGCAAATAAATTTTTACTTATCTTTACTTAATTGATATTGATTAAAAAGTAGTGAAAACCCAAGGGTTGAACTTGAGCCTAAAAAGTAATTTAATATAAATGTATTACAACACAGAAGTTCAATAACAAAATTAAAATTTACAGCAAAATGTTAATAACGCAGGGCATGGCGAACATGTTCAAATTGTATCAATAAAAGAGCATCTAGATCTCAATGATGCATAACAGAACATGTATTAAAAAAAAGCTTTCATATAAACAGAGAGCAACAGTCTTCTGAGACGACAAATATCGTCCAAGACTGCAAAAATATCATTGCTTTGGTTAATGTTAATTAAGTATACAAACAGAAAGTAGAATTGCGTGAGCTTTGGTTGCCGAGTGGTTAAAGCGGCTGTGCCAAAATTGTGAAATTTGACACGTCCAAAGTTCATAGGGTGCTGATGAAGGGTGTTTGCTACCCAGAAACAGCCGGTTGTCCACCTAGCAAATAAATTTTTACTTATCTTTACTTAATTGATATTGATTAAAAAGTAGTGAAAACCCAAGGGTTGAACTTGAGCCTAAAAAGTAATTTAATATAAATGTATTACAACACAGAAGTTCAATAACAAAATTAAAATTTACAGCAAAATGTTAATAACGCAGGGCATGGCGAACATGTTCAAATTGTATCAATAAAAGAGCATCTAGATCTCAATGATGCATAACAGAACATGTATAAAAAAAAAAAGCTTTCATATAAACAGAGAGCAACAGTCTTCTGAGACGACAAATATCGTCCAAGACTGCAAAAATATCATTGCTTTGGTTAATGTTAATTAAGTATACAAACAGAAAGTAGAATTGCGTGAGCTTTGGTTGCCGAGTGGTTAAAGCGGCTGTGCCAAAATTGTGAAATTTGACACGTCCAAAGTTCATAGGGTGCTGATGAAGGGTGTTTGCTACCCAGAAACAGCCGGTTGTCCACCTAGCAAATAAATTTTTACTTATCTTTACTTAATTGATATTGATTAAAAAGTAGTGAAAACCCAAGGGTTGAACTTGAGCCTAAAAAGTAATTTAATATAAATGTATTACAACACAGAAGTTCAATAACAAAATTAAAATTTACAGCAAAATGTTAATAACGCAGGGCATGGCGAACATGTTCAAATTGTATCAATAAAAGAGCATCTAGATCTCAATGATGCATAACAGAACATGTATTAAAAAAAAAAGCTTTCATATAAACAGAGAGCAACAGTCTTCTGAGACGACAAATATCGTCCAAGACTGCAAAAATATCATTGCTTTGGTTAATGTTAATTAAGTATACAAACAGAAAGTAGAATTGCGTGAGCTTTGGTTGCCGAGTGGTTAAAGCGGCTGTGCCAAAATTGTGAAATTTGACACGTCCAAAGTTCATAGGGTGCTGATGAAGGGTGTTTGCTACCCAGAAACAGTTTTGTGTTTTTTTTTTTTGCCTTTAAAGCAAATTTAATTTTTCATTAATTTTCCCCTAAGCAACATTTGTATGAGTTCAAGACTTGCTGTAGTTTAGGCCCACACAAATAGTATCAATAATATATTATTAGTTAGTTTTAACTTTGTAGTCGAACTACATGATTTACAGTTGTTAATAAATTTTTATCAGGCTGGAGTGCGGTTTTTACTTCCACAAAATTGAGAAAGATTTTTTTGTGATAAGTTTGGATTGAATGGCACCCGAACATTGTGGCAGCATATCCCATTTCGAGTACTCCTAAAAAAAGTTATTTACAAACGTTACATATATGTATTATTGTCTACATTTCGCCTTTACATAATTTGATGAGTGGTTTCTTTTAAAAGTATAGCGCATTGTTTAACCCTTGTAAACAAAACCCAAGGATTATTGCAAATTGCGCCTGAAACGAATGGCCTTTTCTTTATTTCTTAGTAAAAACAGAAGGTTGCTGAATACATTTCATTGTTTTTCCCACATAATGAATGGGGTACTACTTTAGCAGCATTTTTTCACGATTAATTCATGAAAGTTTTTTTTGTTCTTGTACAAGTATTTTGACAGCATTCCTCGTGAAATTTCGAACAGTGTACCGACCTTTAGATGAAATTATCCATTCATTAGTAAAGTAAAATAAAACTATTTTGTAATTTTTTTTTTTATTAATTCTAATTATATCGTTCATTACACTGTGGTCCAAATTCAAGTTAGCAAAAGTAAGCTCGATTCTGAGAGTAGGGGTTAGACTAGAGGCTTAATTATCAGACCCGTATCGCGGCGTTTGTTTACGTTAGCTCGAATTTTATTTTAATCGATCTACGAGCTCTGCAGTGAAATGCCGATTTTCAGCATATTGTTTATATGGTTTTTTGGCTACAACTAGTGGCCTGTAAAAACTAGGTTATTACTAGAGAGCTGGACAGTAATTAAAATTTAAAAAAAAATTGATTTGGAAAATTTTTGTGGTATTTATGAAGCAAAATATTTGAAAAATATTTTCAAAAAACATGAAAATAATAATCATTTTTCCAACACTTTGCTGCATTAGCAACACAAAAATTTTCTAAATCTATATTTTGAAACATTTGAATTATTGCGCAAGTCTTTAGCAACAATCTGGCTTTTACAAATCTAACAAATATCAATTAGTCCACGAGTTATAGCCAAAAAACCATGTAAACAATATGCTCAAAATCAGCATTTGATTGCAGAGTTCGAAGTTTAAACTAATATAAACAAACGCCTCCATACAGGTCTTCTAATTTAGCCTCTAGTTTCACCCCTCACTCTCAGCATTGATCTAACTTTTGCTAACTTGGATTTGTTCCACAGTATAATGCTATCAGGCTGGAAATCGATTTTTACTTCCTTAAAATTGTAAAAAAATTTTTGTGCATAAAACTGGAGTGATCAAAATGTTTAAAGAAGACAAAAAAAAAGTAAAATTGAAGACTTGCAGGCTGACGGACACACCATGGCTGTTTCACCGCCACCTCGTAGCTCACCAGCACCCAAATTTATTGCGAACCCAAGCCATGACTAGTCAGTTACTGGTTTTTAAGCAATAGCTTACAGCCATGCCAATTTTGTGATTTATAATTGTTAAGCACTTTATCGGGCTTTAGCTGGACTTTACTTGCCCAGAATTGAGAAAGATTTTTTTTTTTTTTGTAATAAAACTTTTTTCCCTTTGTTTCCCTACTGTCAGTCCTTTTATGACATCACCTTATACAAATTTTTATTTTCCATTAAACTTTACTATTTAGTTATTTTGACCCTTTTTTTCCTATATTTTATATATTTATTTTCCATTTAACTTTAGTTTCCCTGCTGTTCCAGCAATTTAAGTTTTAATGCAACATGAAGCTGAAGTAAAACGCAGAAAAAATCGTTTTATTCCTGTTTGTTTGTTCCTCTGGGACCCACTGTGCTCTTGACCATGTGCTTGAAGTTTGTCTTCCATTATGACTCTGCTTTCGTTTTCGTTTTCATTTTTCTTTTATTTATTTATTTTTTTTTTTTAATAAACTCCTAAGTTCTTACTTTTATGTTAACGAATATGCAATTGAGTCAACGTAAGTTGATTGGGGAATGAAGCAACGACAACAAAAATAACAATAAAAAGGTTTTTACAACAAAGCCATAAAAATGGATATGCGCCAGCAATAAAAAAATTTTCAACTTGGATTCCCATACATCGTACTTTGCACTTTACAACTGTTTTAGGGAGAGAGAGAGAGAGAGGGAGAGAGAGAGAGAATAAAGAAAAGGTTACACACAGTGGCAGCTTAAACTGAATAAATGCTATAGGAAAGCAGGCCCACATTTGTCTACGTGGAATATTATTAGACCTTTAGTACACTAGAATAAAATAAATGTATATTATTGCTAAAATTTTACTACTAAAAAACCAGGGCATTTGTTTTGGCGACGCAGAAAGTAAAGTGTTTCTTTCATTAATTTAAACGAGCCCATAGGGCCGTCCGTATACATATATGACTAAAAATTATGTCTTACAAATACCTTTTATAAATCTTAACAACATTCAATGCAAGACTTTAATATGTATTTACTTATATGTATGTATATGTTTAGATATTTTACACATAATTTTTATACCCTTTGCCAAAAGGGTATATATAGATTTGTCACAAAAGACCAGTTTTCGGGCACCGATTGTGAAGCCACTAGACAACTTATTGATCTAAATCTCACTTTAATCATTTTATAAATGTCCCCTCTGCCTTGGGATTGAAAATAAGCAAAATCAGGTTTATAATTACTGAGATATAGACAAAAAAAAACATTTTAGAACTTTTACCACATTTGTTGTATTATAATAAATAAATAACAAAAATAGCAAAAGGAACAACAAGGGCTCGAACCAACAGCATCTAATACTACCACTGAGCCATCACCGGTTGTTGATGAGGATGGCATTTTAGATGTATAGATGCAGCTTTTATGTTAAAATATTACCCTTTTTCTTAAAGGTTTGATTTTCAATGAAACAAAAGCAAGTTCTATGTTCTAACACATTCACACAGAGATTCGAGTCTTGATTATTAAAAATGTCAAAATAGTTGGGGCATTCATGAAATAACACAGGGATGGAAAATGCATTACATTGTCTATTCCAGTGAACGGTATTAATACTTGTATAATTGTCTGAATTGCCCTTAACAATTAATTAGGGAAATAAGAGCAATTGGTAGCACTACGAGAACGTGCTAAAATAGTTGGGGCATTCATGAAATAACACAGGGATGGAAAATGCATTACATTGTTTATTCCAGTGAACAGTATTAATACTTGTATAATTCTCTGAATTGCCCTTAACGATGAATTAAGGAAATAAGAACAATTGGTAGCACTACGAAAACGGGTCGTTATCAAAAAATAAGAACTTTAGGTAACAAAGTGACTGCGGTGCGTTATTAAAATAAGAACATTGCTTTGCTAATAAAATAATGCCAAGTTGTTAATAACACAACTGATACCAATCGGTTTTAAAGTGAGGTTAAGCCCGTTAACCAAATTTCCCCAACAAATGACATTTTTTTTTTCATTTATTTCATTTCAAATAATAAATTTAAACTATTATAAACACTAGTTAACAGTAACAATTAATTTATACAGTGCCTCTAGAACGAGGTCTCTAGTATAATAATACAACAGGGTTATTATTTGCTTTTTACAAAAATAATACTTATGTATGAATGTAGATATTTACAAAATTTTATAATAATTCTTAGTTTAGAATATAATGAAAAAAATACAAAAAACATTATTTACATAACATAGATTATGAAAGGTTATAGTCAAAGGGTAAAATAAGAAATGGAAAACTTTATTTTGATAACCACCAAAACTTCTTGGCATTTGATTTTTGTGCTACTTTTAGATCTTTTTCAGAAATGCTTGTATTGTACCTCATGTCCATTTGATTTAAATTACATTGGACTGTTTTTATATTGGCCCAACATAAATTTTGGTATTATACTACCACAATCTTTTTCTCTGTGTATGAAAGAAAGGCAGTTGAAAAAAATGATAGATATGACCTTTCTATATTAATCCAATGTATATGAATGTTTGTTGTCAATACTACCTTTTTATAAAACGTTTTGAAGTCAAAGCCTTTTAAAGTGTTGTTTTTTTCTGTTTCTGCTTTAAAGACCACTTTATGTTACACAAAAGTTATCTTATCTGCATACAACTTTATTTACATATTTCAATTTCAATTATGAATAAATTTTTTTTCCTCAAATAGAATTATTTAAAATCAAAGAGCAATCTTTTTTTTCTCGTTCTAAGAGAATGTGCTGGCAGTGCAATTAAGTTTCTTGTAAGCAAAACAAAATTTATAAGAGCCATAACAATATGATGCTTAAACAAAATTGGGACAAACTCAGTACTGAATTTAAATAAGTCATGTTGCTGTAGCAAATGCATATTTTAATGCACATAAATAACATTTCAATTTTATATTGTTATGCAAGAAAAAAAATCGCTTGAACTTGGGCTCATTTAGATAGAAACTATACAACAACTTGGGTGGCAGGAGTGACAGGAGTGTCGCTTTAGAAACATGAGGCCTTAAGCTCAAAGAAGAGCGCTAACGGTAAGTGTGGCGGCTTCGAAACAGGTAGTCAACCCAGCAGCCAAGAATCTTGGATGTTTTCTTTGTCTTCGCCTCAGAGGAGCTGCAATACAATAACACAACAATACACCAAAAAAAATGTACGTTCCAGTGCCTCAAAAATGATATTACATATCAATTGTGGTAGCACGTTTTTCTCCTCATGCCAAAAGCTATGAAGAAATCCCGGGCACAATATCGATTGCTGAACTGCACCGCCCTAATCTGTATACTCCACTAACAATCTCAAATGGAAGGATGTGTTTTATAGCTTCCACATAATTCATCGTTTTAAGCGTCGTGCCACCATCAGTTTAATTTAAGCCTAAACATTATACTTTGTAAAACCCAAATTTGATTATAATTCTCATTTTATTACATTCAGTTGGTGGTTTTAAATCTGATTTATTTCTGCTTTAATGCACAGTGGTTCAGTTTTCAAATATTTTTTAAAAATTATTTGTAATGAAAACGGAGCTTTCAATACTTGTGTTGGCCTTTTTTCAGGAGAAAATTATGGCCAGTAGTAAATGAATTAATGAAGAAAAAACAATTCAAATCCAAAAGAAAACAATTTTTCTGCTTTTGCTCTCTCATTCTTGCACCTCAGAGGAGTTTTTGCATACTTTTTTATTTAATTTTTCTTCTTACTCCCTCGTTTTCAATACTTCTATCCTTAACTCCTCTGGCAGGATTCGTACCTGCGTATCTCACAGTATCTTAAGTCAATTACAGAGACAAAATAACAAGCTATTTAGGAAAAGTATACCTGCTTTCTGTGGGGCTTACCCCCGATTTTTGACTTGGGATTTAAATACAAAATTAGTAAATTTTCTTTAAAATTTAAGTTGGATTTAAAATAGCTTTCTGTTTTACAGTCTAAAATTATTTTTGGTAATTAATTGTAATAAAAGTACGGCAGCACAATGTAAGTGTCAAAAAATTATCGGTAACTCAATAAAAAAAACAGCTGTTTAAACAAATTTGGAAGCAAGTGAAATTGTGAAAAGTTTAGAAAATAATAAATTGTTTTGCAAAAATGATTAAAATGAGTAGCAAAAGTGATAAAAGGACTCCCCAATTTCACTGCCACAGAAGTTGATTACCTTCAGGAAATAATAAAAAAAAACAAATTATGAAACAAACAAAAAAAAACATGTGCAATTTTCTTAATTTGCAGAACAAAACCAAACTGTCAAAATCATATGGCAGTACGAAAAACTTAAATCGATTTTAAATGGACACGGCAGGCCGTTTAAGTGTGATTTAAATAGCAACTGTTTGACTCAATTTTGTATTTAAATCAAATTTAAATTGAAATGGCATTTAAAATGCAAGTCAAAAATTGGGGGTTATTATGAAATCAATCGTTTATTTTAGGACAGCAATAAAAAAATCAATAAATAAATTTAAAAAAAAACAGAGCAAAAAGAAAATTGACTTTCTACCTTTAATTAATATTCAAATATGAACTTAATTATTTATTTGCTTTAAGAGCCAATTGAAGTGTATTAATTCAGGTCCAAAAATGAACCTCATTTTAAAATGGTTCATTTTTGGACCTGAATTAATTTAATAAATATTAATACACGGCATCAAGTAGGGGTTGAACTTGGACCAACTAAGAGTTCTAATATATTAGTATTACAATGTATTTGTATAATTTTTAACTAGATCAAGTTCTATGCTTAAATGATTTTTTAGGTAATTGATATTAAATTAAAAAATGTTTTAGGGGCTGCCGGTCATGAGACCGGCCGCCCCTTGAATCTTAGAGAGGTCCCAATTAAAGAAACAAAATTAAAATTTTCATTTAAGCCCCATTTTATAATTTATATGAATTAAATGATTTATTTTTATGTAGTTAGACTTGATATGTCTCAAAAATTACGAAATATAAAATTTCATCATATTAAAGTAAACTCTTTGCTGAATATAATACAGGGTTATCCATTTTGCGGTTTCAAAAGTAAACGTAAATAAAACACTTAGGAAATATTTTTTTCATGATATTTCTTTTTTATTATGAAATTAGAACGTTGACATTATGTGTGAAATACTATATCATTTAAATCAGCACCACGCAAAGTGTTGCCAGCATTGATTCTTTTGAGGTAATTTTCGACCACTTTTTGACACATATTGGGAGGTATTTCAGCCACGACTTGACGAATGTTGGTTCTTAAGTGCTCAAGAGCCAAATGTTTATCTGCATAAACACGGTATTTCAGGTAGCCCGACAAAAAAGAAAGACTAATGGTGTCAAATCGCATGATCTTGGTAGACCGATGATATCGCCACGACTAGAAATTACGCGGTCAGGAAATGTCTCTTGCAATAAAGCCATATACGCTAGAGTTGTGTGGCATGTGGCACCGTCTTGTTGAAACGACATATTTTCCATGTCGTATACTTTAATAGCAGGCAAAAAGAAGTCGGTAATCATATGACCATAACGCTCCGAATTGACGGTGATAGTCGTTCCATCGTCGTTTTCAAAGAGCGCACCAAACAGTGACTTTTTCTGGATGCAATGGCCTCTTTTCAATTACTTGAGGATTCTCGGAACCTCAAATACGACAATTTTGTTTATTAAATATAACCACCGAGTGAGAAATGTGCTTGATCGCTAAAGAACAGTTTGTTCGATAAGTCGCCGTCCACCGTCTGTTGTCCAAGCAGCCATTCCACGTATCTACGACGTTGTGAATGGTCAGCTGGCTTCAGTTGTTGTGTGAGCTGGACTTTATATGGATGTAGATGTAGATCTAAATACAAAATATGCCATAATGGGCCTGAGAACGACCAGGAATCGACACATTCGCGTCTTTGGCAACACTTTCACTTACGTCATATTTTCCGCGGAACGAGCGACACGATAATGCACAGACCTTACAATATTTGTAACCAACAGCTCCAGTCTCTTCAAATTTCTACACAATATTGCCAATTGCTTGTGTAGTTGGACGATTATTTAAACCATAATCTCCTCTTAAAACACAATTACGGTATTCAAAGGGTCGTCCTAAAGTCAGAAGTCTTAAAATAATAGCACGAAAATATATGACTGCTGTGAGCAACCTGTCACAAAGTAGTGTGCTATATCAAACATGAATCGGCTGTTAAAGAAAATTAAAGCGTTGTACGCATATAAGAGTTTTTTTATGTATATATAAAATATTTTTTTAGAATATAATTTGCGGCAGGTAAAGAATATCACCGGCTCGACGAATGCGTTTTAACCGTTCGCCTCAGATGTATGCTGTTTGTTAACTTATGACGAATCACTAAACACAGTCGATATGAAGTCCTATTAATTTATGACTATTTTTGTTTGCAGCACAGCAACAGTTTTTTTTAAACTATCATAAAATGTTAGTACTTTCTGACATTATGACACAATATGAGATCGTTTGAATACCCTAAACATGTGGCTGCGGCAGGATCCCTATTGTTGTAGTATGTTTTGATAATTTTTATACCTTGTGTGACAGTTAAGCGATCCATTTTCGTCAATGTCAGACTTTCAACTGAGACGAAAAAAAATTTATTTAACAATTAAATTTGACAAGTGTCGAATTCCAGTCCTTTACTTTTGAAATCACGAAATGTTTAACCCGTTATATGAATAGACCTTAAAAATAAGTTTATGATGGAAGTGATGCTGATGGGAAAAATGGTGGCAACAAGGAATCAAAGCAGCTAGCTGCTGTTTTTTTTTTTTTTGCTACATTGGCATTCTTTTTTCCCTTTGCTTCCCATTTTCGTGGCGCAATTGTGCCTCATGGCAGATCTGATATAACAAATAATATCAGGCACTCAAAACTCATTTCACTTCACTGTTCACCATTTATTTGCAGTAAAAAACATTTCAAATCAAATTTAGCTCACGTTCACTTATTAAAGGTAAGCAATTCCAACCAAAAACTTCATTTCGCTCTACCGTTCGCCATAGACTTCCAGTTAAAGACATTCGAAATCAAATTTAACTCACGTTCGCAGAAGTAAAGTAAGCAATTCCAAACAACCAAAACAAAAAACCCAACAATTTATTTTGTGGCTGGAAATGAAGAAACAAAAAATTTTTTAATTTAAACTAAAACGTGATGATGGTGGTGGTGATGGTGATGGTGATGGTGATGGCAGTAACATTCCAAAGGTCTTTGTGTGTCGAAGTGCTTACTTTGTTCATTTTTCTTCACACATCATTTAGTAAACTTAGGTAGCAGTAGCAGATGTAGATACCCTTCGGCTAAACTTGTCGCTACCCTGCAGGCAATCATGTAGGCGAGTTACTCTAAAATAAATTCGTTTATAATTCCTGCTTTATAGACTTACCGTCTAATTCGTAAAAATTATTACAGGCTTATAAGACTGTTATTTGACATATTTGTATGGAAAATCTGTCAAATAAGAGCTTTATAAATCTGTTATAATTTTTATGAATTAGACGGTTAA
This sequence comes from Sturmia bella, assembly GCA_963662145.1. NCBI lineage: Eukaryota > Metazoa > Arthropoda > Insecta > Diptera > Tachinidae > Sturmia > Sturmia bella. Next base: position 18,638,480 of record OY759170.1, read on the forward strand.
TATAAACTAACTGCATTATATTGCAGAGCCAAAACTAAAGTTCAACTTTTCTGTGCAGTAATATTTTCTCTCCGTATAATTTGTTTTGGTTGCTAAGCGAATGTAAAAAAGTTTGCATTAATTTTAAGTTTATAGTGGAGGTAAAAGATTTACAATTGCTTTCTAGTACGATTTTCACTTTCTCAACAATGACAAAGAATTTTTGTGAAAAATTGGAGTGATCAACATGTTGAAAGATGATAATAAAAATAAAATTGAAGACTTACTGGCTGGAGCCAGTACTACGCTCATCCTCAACACACGGAGTGCACAACAAGCCTAAACTGGCTAAAGTGTATGCCGCAAGACATGGGCACATATACCCCTCCAATCAACCTAACCTGACCTATATTAACTGCCCAGCCTATAAAGTCAAATCTTATTGAAAAGCCAGCTGCCAGTTTTTACCTGCCTACATTCATCTTTATGCTGGGAACACAACTGGGACGAACGACGAATTTTTCGCCGTAAATATTCGCGATTTCATATTGGTGTATATGAAAATGCACACAGTCACAGAGCGTCGGTCGAAATTCGTTGTATGCAGCGAACTTGAAATAGATTTATTTCTATTTCTTACGCCGGCGAATGACGAACAAATCAGTACCATGTGGCCATTTAGGTTTTAGTTTTCAAATGTTTTAGTAAAAACAGTTAATTTTTACTTTAATAGTTTTTATTTTAAGTGCTTTGACGTTTTGTGTTTAATTTTTTGGTTTTGAGTAATGCTTAATTTTTTTAACAACCAATTTTTTTTAATATGGTCACCCCATCAGCTGTTTAACTATAATAAGATAAACTTAAAAAACTGAACAAATGGATACAAGTGAAATTATAATTGAAAATGTTAAACTTCATGAATGTTTATATAATCTGGGATCATGTTCAATATTTTAATTATTTTTACAAAATTTTAAATTCTTTGATTCATTTAATTTTTTTATCTTTGAATAAACAATAAACAACTTTATCAATTATAACAGTTGTTTTTGTTTTTCGCCGTTATTGTGCTTCATACGACGAATTTACACAGCGAATTTTAACCGAAATTCGTCTTTCGTCCCAGTTGTGTTATTAGCATTAATTAGCATCTTGTTAAATAAAAGTGCTGCCTACTCTTAGGAGCTAGCTCTTAAGCTTAGCTGCCACACCAAACTGAATTCTAGTCTGCCCGTACTGACGGCTGGCTGTGCGAATAATCAACCAGGTTCCAATCGCACAAAGCACCAAAATGAGCATTTGACCAAAATTATAGGCTTATTTAACATGTCAAATCACCCAAACAAACGTAAAGGATGACCGACCTCAAAATCAAAATGAACAATGGTCCAACAACTTTGGGTGCTTATGATTAAATAACCAAAATAAATTTAGTCAAGTGCGCTGGACAGACAATTTTAAAACCCAAGCTTAGAAATGGCTGGGATCTTTGTAAATGATCTAATAAGAAATATAAATTCAACTGCTTAGACGGCCTTTGGCCCGACACAATGTCACAGAGTATACAGAGGTGAAAAAGTGACTTTTTGAAAATCGCCCAAAGCAGCTCACAGACAGTTTGCTTAAAGAGATGACAATAGAATGCTCTTTATACGAACAACAAATGTAAACAAAACAAACAACACTTCGATCGTTAAAACTTTTTTGCGACATTGAGAAACAGGCAGTTAATATGCACATATGTATATGAAGGGGAAAAATTCATATGTATTACAAGTTTTCATTAAGAATATTTTATATTTAAAATTTTGAACTAATTCGCAATTGAAGTAGGCATTATTATTTTTTTTTTTTTTTACTAGGCCCATTCACTTTTTAAAACGCCATTATTTGATATTTCTTTTCAGACCTGTTTTCTCTTTATTTATACGCAAAACACAGCGGGCGCATCACCATTTGCCTTGAAACATTAAACGTAAAACAATGCTCCAAATGAAAATTGCTTGTGTCCTCCTGTTGCATCAGAATATAAACTAATTATTTTCATTTCATTGAAAATTACTGAGAAATCAATCATCATTCAGTCAGTTTTCCCGTCGGAGTTGCGTTATTGGTGGCAGGGAGAGAAAAACATTAAATAGCAAGTATTCAAAGCAACTTGAAACTTTTTTTTATATTTTCAATCAATTAAAATAAAATAAACTAAATTGCGATCGTAAAGTCTGGCATGTTCTAGTAATTAAAAGCTTTAATATTCGTTTCTCATCAAAGACTTCTCAGCTCTTCTGGTTTCTTTTAATGAACAATAAAAACAGCTCTCACTACAAGTGAAATGAATGACTCTTGTGGCGAAAATAAAATGTGACCTTGATTACAAGCAGCAGGATAAAATGTCTTGTCGATAAATGTCTTGCAGTAATTAAACGTGATTTTTTTGATTTGTGAGGCAAATTAGTTTTTTTCCAATTTTATTGTGCAAAAGTGAGGTAAATGGCCTTCATTTACAAACATAAGAAATTTATAGCAATAGCAAGAAACATTATTTTGCTACTCACACTAAATCACACAATTAATTATAATTTATTACAATTATGTAATTAATTAAAGCAGCCAGCATCAAAGGCCTACCTACTTTTGTTTTTCTACTGAACGAAAAGAGACGACATTTCCAGATTTACAACTCATATCAATACGATAAAAAAGCCAAAGAAATAAATTAAATTTAAGGTGAAATAAAAGGAAATCGTTTTTCACCAAACAACTGCGTCATAAGTAAAATATTTCTTCTGTTTTCTCTTATCAAATAAAACGTTTGTTTAAGGCTTGCTGTTGGTGCTTGTTGTACCCCAGCTTGAGCTATAGCTTAACTTTGTTTGTGTGTTTTCATGGAAGAAATCATAATATGCAAAAAAAAATTTAAAAACTATATAAATAATGCTAAAACACGTAATAGGTGACTTTTTGGCAGCTCTCTAATTCAAACTACAGGTGAACTTCCATAACTCGAATCACCATTATCCCAAAAAAAAAACTTCGACTTCGACGTTTTTCTCGATTTTTGCAATTACTATTATATGGTAGGCCATGTTATAGAGCTCATGTTATTTTATTTTTTTTTTTTGTAATGTTGCAAAGGTTATAGCTGATTTTCACAATTTATTGTATGGGGTCACCCTTTAGTTTTCCACTTTTTGTGGTTTTCGGTAATAATTGTTTTGGAATGCATATAGTTACGTATCGTGTGCAAATTTCAAGTTTATGTTTTTTATGCTTCGAAAGTAACAGCTGATTTTCACAGTTTCTTGTATGGGGACACCCTTTAGTTTTTCACTTTTGTTGTGGTTTTTGGTAATTGCCGTTGTGGAACTACTTATCCTATGCAAATTTCAAATCTCTTTCTTTTGTGGCTCAAAAGTTACAGCTGAATTTCACAGTTGCTTGTATGGGGTCACCCTTTAGTTTTCCACTTTTTGTGGCTTTTGGCAACAGTTAGTGTAGAGTTTATACAATTACATAATTCTGGATAAATTCTAAGTCCCTAGCTTTTATGCTTTTAAATTAATATCTGATTTTTAAAGATTCTTGTATGGGGGTACCCTTTAGTTCTCAATTTTTTATTGGTTTTAGTAAATGCTGCTTTAGCAGCAGGTCAAACATATTTTCTAAGAAAATTTCAGCTCTCTAGCTCTTACGGTTTAGGATAAGCGGTGCTGTTACGGTTGTACAGTGAAGTCTCGATAATAGCGTTAAATTTTCACTCTATTTGTACACAACCCTGAGAAGGTTTGACTAGAACATTAAAAATTAATAAACTAAATAAATGACTCTCAGCCACTGTTTTCAAACTCATGACAAAATCTTTGCTAATAAATAAGTAGTAGAGTAAGTGTGAATCAGCTTCTGGTCCCCCAGCTTAAAGTCTAAAATTTAATATTCTACATAAAATAACAAAACTTTAAAGCATGTTTAAATGATTAATACTTAAAAGTATACAAAAGAAAAACATTCAACTAACTATTCATTTGAATAGTCCTGGAAACTTTTATTATTTTAAATGCCTAAAGGCCTGTTCTTGGCAGGGAAATTTTGTATGAAGTGCTTTTTGTTACACATATACAAACATAAGTGGGTATGCAGGCATGTAATTAGGCCATTAGAACGAAGAAGTATTTGACATTTATAATGCGTAGCTTTAAGAACGCATTGTAATTAGTCAACATGGAAATGTAAACAGTGTTTTGTAAAATAATACTTCCAGGGAGTAGGAAGTATTATTGAGGTTGTGGCTGAGCGATGTAAATTTTCCATCAAATGCCAAGAAACACGAACAGGCATAAAATTCCATTGTTTTGTCTTCTCCCATACTTTTTATTGATTTTTTGTTGATTGCAAACAAAAAAAGGCATTTAACTTGAGGGCAATGGAAGCTACTTGAAGAAATACAACCTGATACTTGTTGGCTGTAGAAATTCCATTTAATCCCGACCGCAGGAAACTCAACTCAAAGTAAAATTTGGCGGCCTATAATATGTTTTTTCAGTTTTTTTTAGTAACAATCTTTTGCGTAGCGCTTAAATTATATAGTTCTCTGCAATTTGTATGCCTTTTAAATTTCCAAAATGTCACGTACCATTTGTATAGAATTTGCGCCAAAACAAAACCACCAACACAAGTTAATACTTTAACTGAATTTCTCTAATCCCATTTAGCATTTCTTATTTATTAGTCTGGGAAACCCGTCATTTTGCTCATTCACCTTGCTCCGCAAATAGATATGAATAGGAATTGCTTTGGCTTAAATAATCATTTCGAAACCAATAAAGATAAACACATCAATTTATCTGTAGCAGGTGGTCTCAAACTGTTTTCATGTGCCCGTATTAAAGGGACAGAAAAGAAAACCAAAACACACAAAACAAAAAACCCACAACACGAAAACTCGTTTCTAGATAATTGAAGTAGAAAAATTGTAAAAACAATTCCACAAACATGATGAGTGTGTTGCTTTGGAGGCAGGCACTTAAAGTACAGTGAAAGCAATAAGTAAATATTGCTACATTGAAGCCTAAATTGGCTTTGCATTGAAAGGAAACACTGAAGCTGTGCAAAATGACATCATTTAAATTTTAATATCTTTAAAGATATTAGATACAATAAGCTGCCTTAAAAGCCCTCTACAATTTTAACTGCTTTCAAATTAATTTAATGCGTAACAGCTGGTAACTTTTGCATAAACTAATTGTTCTACTTATAACATGCCGTCTACAAGAGCCATCGATTTGTTCACTCATGAACGTGGCGCCGGCAGAATAACAAACAATAATTTATTCACTAGACCAGTATCAAATCATTTTTTTTTTAATTTTGTGAGCTAAACAGCTGTAGCATACAAGTGAACAGGCCATAGAGCGATAAGCTCCCGAAGAACGCGGAATAATGGTGTCTGTGACGAAGTGCACGATTTTTCGACCAAAATCAGAATGAGCAATGAGGCTCATCTCCACCTCAGTGGGTACGTGGACAGATGTGGAATGATTTACGTCAGTACCTGCCATTTGGCCTAACCTGACGGTGGTCAAACCACGTGGTGCAATCAGGTCGTTGCAACACCGCCCCCGAGCAGCCGGAACAACTGCTCGAGTGGCAATTTATTTGCTACTTTACTTGGCCATAACAAAACCCCTTGCTCAGGAGTTAAGCTATCTAACCTCTGCTGCATTGCAATTCCCTAAACGGCAAGAGGATACACGACTACCGTGGTAGCCCGAAGTCCCGAAGAGCATCAGTCCGTGAACCAACGCTAATGTTCCCGCCAATCCAGTTCCTCACAAAGCAGCGTCTGTTGTTTAGCAACAGCACTACGGGCCCATTTGGGCGACCGAACATAGACCCGAGGGTCTATGATCAGTATAGCTACCAACGTTCCCTTCCATGCGAACTTATGGTAGCAACCACAGCCAGTACGTTTCAGCCAAGGAGGCTCCTCAACCTATGACCGGCGAGACGACTCCGTAGAGTCATCTCGAGGCTCCGGTCCCCGTACTGTCGAATTGGCCCTCGGTGAGGGGGTTCAGCAAGTCCCTCAGGACACGCCGCTATCCCTCGGGACCTGCCTAAGATTTTTAGCCACCAAGCCAGCCGAGGTATCCTGCACCCCTTCTACCCCGTTGACACGACATCAAGCTGGTTATGATCAGCGAGATGCATATTGCGCCCCCGGGGGGAGCGGGTACGTGGACAAGTAAAACTATCGATTCTGCTGCAACGAAACTCCACAAGTGAGACATTACACCTGCTCAAAGTGACTGCATGGTGCGCTGTTCACGCTGGAGCGTGATTTTTTTTTTTTTTTTTTTGAAAATGTCAATCCAGTCTTTTCTGCCGCAATTGAGCGAATTAGAACTGGAAAATATGTGATCGCAACAGGACAGGAGCAACGGCAGGCACTGCGTGAGAAATCTTCAAGGACTAACACAAGAATATCCATATAAAGCTACATATGTATACAACTTTCTAAATGTTTATATGCTTATGTTTATATTTACCAAAAAAAGAAAAAAGAAGGCTATCAAAAAAGTAGTGGTCTCTTTTGTTTTAAGAATATATAGGCCAATATCGTTCATGTGTGACCGCTACTTTCCAAAAATATTATTGTCTCATTAAAATGCTTTCTTAGTCCCATCATGAAGGCATACTGAATATTTTGGCAACCAAAATTAACCAAACGACAATAGATTAAAATGATGTGATGGGTTTTCCTGGAAATTGTAATTTTCTTAAATCGATTTAGAATTAACACGATTTTTATGTGCATTTTTATTTCTATCATATAACAGGAAATAGAAGCTCGTATGCAGACTACTAATCATACAAATATACAATACATTGTAACTAAGCGATTAGATTAGACGCAAACGACGTTAATTTCAACTGGTGATTTGAATAATTTATTCAAAAACAAAATTTAGAAATAATTTCGTTAGAATTTTTTTTTTTCGAATATTTAATAACCATAAACTTTGAATTTGTAGTTAATTTTACATTACACTACTGCGAGCGTGTGGAAGTGGAGCAAGAAAACAAGGTTATGTTCAATTTATGCTTATATGTATGTATGTATGTATGTATGTATGTATGTATGTGTATTGTTATCCTGCACGTGCATGCTTATAAATGAAAAGTTTGGTGTTATCTGCAAATTAAAATGATTGATTGTTCATTATTGACATCCGTTTCTGCCTGTATATTTTATACTTAATATCTGTGGAAAGGGTGTGTGAAATACTGTCCCGCGAGATATATATCATACATACATAAATATTTACATGTATTTAATTCAATATTAAGTACTTAGTTGCTGGATAAAATCAGTAGCTAAGTTTATTGAACCAGTAAATATTCAGTTAGTGACTGTAATCAACAATTCTATAGATATAAATTATGCATTAAATTTTCCAAAATGAAAAGAGTTTTATTGTATGAAATAAATTAAGACAACATTCCATTGACTCCGAATAATTTTAGAAAGTTGCGGAAAACATTCAAAAGAAAATACAGTTATTTCCGCTTAATTGAGCCCCGCTTAATTGAGTTTCCCGCTTTATTGCACTAAAAATCATGAAACGAAATCATTCATTATACCTGTCCATGTTAAAATAACCGTTTAATTGAGTTCCGTTTAATTGCGGCACCCGCTTAGTTGTTTCACAAATTAAGACCGCATTGCGAAAAACCAGAGCAAATGTTTCGCTTAATTCATTCCGTCTACTTAATTTTTTTTTGCTCTACAAACATAAAAAAAAATATTTTACGGCAAAATGTTCATGGTTCTGTTCCTTTATCAACATTGTACCAGGAACATACCTGTTTTTTTTGTTGCTGTTTTAATAAACCTAAACAATTTTTCAATTTAGTATGTAACTAAAGAAATGAGTTTTATTTTCCATCCACGCATGGGTGTTTCGCTTTATTGCACATATTGCTCAGTTAAGCGATTTTCGTTTAATTGCGTCGGCTATTCAATTAACCGAGTATTGCTTAATTGAGTTCCAGTTGAATTGCGTCAAAAGTCGTGAACTTTTAGAAACTCAGTTAAGCGGAAATAACTGTAAATAATTTTGTTTTTTCGCTATTTTGAGAGGGGCAAAGGGTAACTTTTCAAAATCGCCTAAATCTCCACAACCCCAAAGCACAAAAAATTATGGCGTATGTAAACTTTACATCCCCATATCGAAAAATAAATCCCTAATATATTTTTTTAGGTCTAAAAATAGATCTCATTAAAATTTGTTTTGTCTTTTTCAGCCGTCATATGCCGCCGACATTTCGTTGATGCTTATCAACTCATTATTAGATTGGAAAAGTCTTAAAAGATTGTTTGAATACCAAAATTCCCATGAACCAAATGAGAATTAGAAATATTCAAACAAACTTTTAATACAGAAAACATTTGGCTCTTACCCCCGATTTTTGACTTGGGATTTAAATACAAAATTAGTAAATTTTCCTTAAAATTTAAGTTTGACTTAAAATAGCTTTCTGTTTTACAATCTAAATTTATTTTTGGTAATTAATTGTAATAAAAGTACGGCAGCACAATGTAAGTGTCAAAAAATTATCGATAACTCAATAAAAAACAGCTGTTTAAACAAAATTGGAAGCAAGTGAAATTGTGAAAAGTTTTGAAAATAATAAATTGTTTTGTAAAAATTATTAAAATGAGTGGTAAAAAAAGTGATAAAAGGACTCCCAATTTCACTGCCACAGAAGTTGATTACCTTCTGGAAATAATAAAAAATCAAATTATGAAACAAAAAAATTTTCTTCATTTGCAGAACAAAACCAAAATGTCAAAATCATGTGGCAGTATGAAAAACTTACATCGATTTTAAATGGGCACGGCTGGCCGTTTAAGTTTGATTTAAATAGCAACTGTTTCACTCAATTTTGTATTTAAATCAAATTTAAATTGAAATGGCATTTAAAATCCAAGTCAAAAATTGGGGGTTGAAGCATATAAATAATTTAGTTCATTTTTCAATCCTGGTTATAGGAAATAAATTCTCAAATCAGGCAACACTATGTGCTATTCATTCTGAAAGAATTTTTGAAATCGGCCGTCATATACCCGAGATATGGCGTCTCCCGATTTGTCAAGAAATCGGCTTTATAAAGCAAATAAAACAACTTTTGACACCAAAAATCAATCAAAATGGTACATGGCTATTTAGAGGCAAAACTGGAAATTTTTTTGACATGTGCCCATATACACTCGAGATATATCACCTTCCGATATCTCAATAAGTCGGTCCTGGAAGCCAAACGAAACAATTTTTCTTCAGTAAAAATGTGTCAGAATGGTACATATAGTCTATTCAGAGGCAAAATTAGAACATTTTCGGACATCAGCCCATATGCAACCCCAGATAACGCTCCTCCCGTTTTCTCAAGAAGTCGGCTTTAAAAGCCAAATAAACCAACTTGACAAAAATCAATCAGAATGGTACATATAGGGTGTTTAAAAGCGAAATTTGAAATCGCTCCATATATACCCGGGATATAGCGTCTCCTGATTTTTCAAGAAGCCAGATAAAACAACTTTTGGCACCAAAAATCAATCAGAATGATACATATACCATTGTGAAGGGTATTTAAGATTCGGCCCAGCCGAATATAGCACTCTTACTTGTTTTACATTTAAATGTGAACAAAAGAGCTTCTAATTTATCGCTGTTGTGGATCCTGAGAACTCTTTGTTAAATAACCTTTGCTATTCGGGTGAAAAGGGAATTGATTGATATTAGGGAATCTGCAACAAAGGTTTATTATAACTCTCTGCTGGGGGACCAGTATCATAATAAGGATTCTGGGGGAAAGAAAATAACTTTTAGAAATTTGTTTCAATTAAAGGTTATTTATTTCATTAAATTCCTATGGAACAGAAATTGATTTACTTTGGAGCTGGTAGCACTGATGTGGGCAAGTTTGCTGTGTGCGGGGGTTGAACGGCAAGTGAGTCTTAATTTAATGGCTTGACAAAGACCTGGACAAATGGAAACTATCTTCCAAATATCCCATCAGTGTTGCCAGCTTTACCTTTTTACTTATGAATAAGTGCATAAGTGAGTGGTAAGTAAAAGTTGAGTATAATGGTAAGAAAAAGGGCAAGTAAAATTAAATATATAATTATGTGTAAAGTAATAAATAGACTTGTTGGGTTAGGTTAGGTTGATTGGAGGGGTTTGCTTGCCCATGTCTTGCGACATACACCTAAGCCAGTGTAGGCTTGTTGTGCGCTCCGTGGATTTAACCGTGATACAGTTGACCCATAGGTCTATAGGAACTCCGTGTCATTCACAAAGTTCCTTAATTTCCTCCAGCATATTCCCCGTAATTGGGTTATGTCTGATAAGGTGTCTCTCCCAAGATGTCGGGATCGTATTTGTGAGAAGGCGGGGCACTGGCACAAATAGTGCTCTAGTGTCTCGCTCTCCTCCCCACATGTTCTACATTCATCTCCTCCCGCCACTCCCATGCGGTTAAGATGCGCCAGTAGTTGAGAGTGGCCTGTCATGACTCCCATTAGTCTACTTAATTCGGGCTTGCTAAGTCTTAGCAGTTCCCTTGTCTTTTCCTCATCTGGATCCCCCCATAGAATTGTTGCATTGATTCCCACGGTTTCGTTATTCCAGTGAGTTAAATGGGCCCTATGTGCCCAGTTCTTTAGCTCAGATTTAACTGCATCGAAAGGTTTCGCGCATACCAAGCTTATGTTACTTAACTCTCTTGCTCTTGCTGAAGTGAGTTTGCTCGACTTGTTAGTAAAATAAAAAGAATTTTGGTTTTTTCAATACAAATTCTATTTTAGCGTTTGCTTACAAATTCATTTGACATACATGGGAATTAATAATAAAGAAGCAGGTTTGTTTGGACAAAATGCAAATAAAGTACTTAGTAAATTTAAAGGAAAAATAAGTAGAACAGTTTTTAAATAAAGTTTCATTTATGTTGAAAATAATTTTTTTTTTTTTTTTTTTTTGTTAATTTTACTGACAAAGTGTTCTGAGTGTAGTTTTCCAGGCTGTATTTGTTTATTTTTATTAAAATGAAACATTGAATTTCATATTTTTTACCTTTTAACATTTAAAATTGCTGTCCATGTCATTCGTTGGAGGCCATTAATCCAGTTGTTTGAATGTTAAGTGTGATAAATTGCAAAGCGACATTCATAAATCGCTGTATATTTATTTGTATTGGTTTTTTTCTTTTTTTGACAACACTTTTATTTAAGATTTTTTTCGTTTTGATGAATTTTCATAACTTCGATACACCATACGTATAAAATAAACTACAACACTATTTTTTTTTTTTTTAATTTTTCTTAAAGCATTTTTAATTACAATTTTTTATTATTATTATTTTTACTTTTTTTTTGTGAGATTTTTTTTATATTTTATGCTTTATGTTTAATATGATATTTTAATTTTGTGTGGTTTACTGTATTTTAACTTGGAATTTGTAGTAATAAATACTAAATACAGGTTCATTATTGCGCGGTGTGAAATAAATATGTTGCATTCTTTTCACTTTACTTTTTACACTTTTAAAAGGGCTGGTGTATCAATTTGCTATACAAGTCCATATATACATGCATATACATATATGTTTGCATTATTATATACTATATATTTTAATTATGTATGTAAATGTGATGCATTACTTTTTCTTACTTGTCATTCTGAAATTAATTTATTTTTTTTTTCTTTTTTTTTTGTTATGGAAGGTACTCGTACATTGCTTGGGTATGTTTGAAGGCATGTACTAAAGTACTTTTCTTATATTCTTATATATTTCCACATGGAATAAAGGTAGTTTTATGTATGTACAAATATGTGTTTGCCAGGCATTCTGTATTCAATTATTTTCCTTTTGCATTTTCATAAGAATGTGCCGCTCATGTAAATGTATTTACATACATTAAACTTGCTTCATTTTTTGCCAAGAATTCAAGTTGGTTTTACATATATTGCACTTCTGAGCAGATGATTTTGAATATCCAGCTGCTGCTTGGAATTTATGTTCAAACATTTTCCTTAGAATTTCCGTTTCATATTAAAAGCAAAAAATCGTTAGAAAGAATCTTAGCAGAACGAACGAACGAACGAACGAACCACTTTCATTGCTAGACCCAAATTGCCGGGCAGAAAGATACCCTTGTTTAACACGTTTACTGAACGAACCGTAAGTACCGTATACCAGGTGATCAACAGCTACAGGACAGCACAATTTTGCCAGCACTAAAAACTTAAAAAGCCCGATGATAAAATATTACTGCTTTTAATTAAGCAAAAAAAGATCTCCGCATAAATATGACCACAATAGTTGCATATTCTTTTTCGCAGTGTATTTTGAGCCCTTAAACCGCACACGAAAGTTGTGTCAATGCTGTTGTGTTTGTTTGGTCACAAAACAAAAGTTCACTCACACTTTTAGCACAAGCGGCAAAACATGAACAGACATGCATTTACTTGTAGGTTTTTTTTTTATTATTTGGTATGCGTGTTTTCTTGCTTTTTTTTTATTTAATTATTTATTTTTTTTTTTTTTTGTGGTTGTTGATCGGAAAAGGAAAGACCAAATAAATTGTTCCCGTTCCATACATATGTATGGGTATTCGCTTAAAACGTTGCGCTTTCAATACGCGTGCTTTGCATTGAAAAGATGTTTCCGTTAGTATTATTTGTGCGCTACTAAATGTTTATGCTCAACACAAAATTCCTTATACTCGTTCAAATCCACATCCACAACCAATTTCACATTTACTAATTCGTTTCGTTTGCGTGTGTTGTTATTGTAGCTGTTTTGGAACGTGTTGTGTTGAACAAAAAAGTATTTAATAAAGACGAACAACGAACAACGGTTGCCTGTTCCATCCTGTCTAAGCCATTCATGCACGGCAGCAGCAATCAATTGAGGTTGAGCGAACAGCTCGTATAAAATTGTTCTCTGCCTGCCAGCCACCCACCCACCCAAATACTACAACACTCATTTTTGTTTTTTTCTTTTCTCTTGCATTACTCTAGACACTTGGAGAACAATAACACTAAAACAAGAATATCACCCACCTTAATATGCTTTCAATTTAGTTTGGTATTGTTATTTTCCTACTCCCATCGTTTGGTCTGGCCGGGGAGGGGAGAAGTGGTGGCTTTTTGTATTTGTGCATTCACAAAGTGATTTGTTATGCAGACACACATCAACTTGCACACACACATAATTGTGCAATATAAATTAATGCCGTAGAACTGGTGACGTAGACAAATTACTGTCATATTCACCACTTTTGATTCTATCAAATTTAATTAAAGTTTATTTTAATTCGGTCAGGAATTTAGGTTCCACTAAAAACACAAACGAATTCTTTTAGCATTTATATGGACATACATATGTATGTCGAAATGAATCTGTATTTCTGGCCAGTTTCATGCATTCGCATGGCCATTAATGGGCAATAGCTCATGTTGGAGGTGGGGGCTTCAAACAATAATTACAAAATATGAGCTAATCCAGCTTAAGTTCTTTAAACTAAATGCCAGTTTCTCTAAGACGTAATGGGTAACCATCTATTTCGTAGTTTCAAAAGTATACAACTGGAATTCGACATCTGTCAAACTAAGTTGTTAAAACAATTTTTTTTTTCTTATCAGTTGAAAGTCTGACACTGACGAAAATGGAGCGCTTAACTGTCACACAACGCATGAAAATTATCAAAACATACTACACTTATTTCTGCTTAATTGTGTCTCTAAAAATGCACGACTTTTGACGCAATTAAACGGGAACTGAATTAAGCAATAATCGGTTAATTGAATAGCTGACGCAATTAAACGTAAATCGCTTAATTGAACAATATGTGCAATAAAGCGAAACACCCGTGAGTAGATGGAAAATAAAACTCATTTCTTTAGTTGCATATTAAGTTGAAAAATTGTTTAGGTTTATTAAAACAAAATAAAAATCAGTTACATTTATCGTACAATGTTTATAAAGGAACAGAACCATGACCATTTTGCCGTAAAATATTTTTTTTTTAAGTTTGTGGAGCAAAAAAAAATAAAATAGACGGCATCAATTAAGCGAAACATTTGCTCTGGTTTTTCGCAATACGGTCTTAATTTGTGAAACAATTAAGCGGGTAATGCAATTAAACGGTACTCAATTAAACGGTTATTTTAACATAGACAGGTATAATGAATGATTTCGTTGCATGATTTTTAGTGCAATCAAGCCGGAAACTCAATTCAGCGGGGCTCAATTAAGCGAAAATAACTGCAGAACAATAGTGATTCTGCCACAGCCACATATCGTGCTTTAAGAGGAGATCATGGTTCACATAATCGTCCAACTATGCAAGCAATTGGTAAAATTGTAAAGAAATTTGAGGAGACTGAAGCGGTGGGAATACAAATATTGTAAGGCATCATCGTTTCGCTCGTTCCAATGAAAATATCGCTGCTGCAAGTGAAAGTGAATGTGTCGATTCCTTGTCGTTGTCAGGAATTGGGACTGTCTTACTGCTCATTAGGGCGTATTTTACTTTTAGATCTACACCTACATCCATACAAAGTCCAGCTCACACAACAATTGAAGCCAGCTGACCATTCACAATGTCGTAGATACGTGGAATGGGGCTTGAACAACGGGCGGTGGAGGGCGATTTTTCGAACAAAATTTTTCTTCAGCGATGAAGCATATTTCTCACTCGGTGGGTATGTTAATAAACGAAATTGTCGTATTTGGGCTTCTGAGAATACTCAACTAATTGAAGAGCAGCCATTAATTACATCCAGAAAAAGTTACTGTTTGGTGCGCGCTTTGGTCCGAAGGTGTGATTGAACCTCACTTGGTCGAAAATGACGATGGAACGACTTGCAACGTCAATTCGGAGCATTATGGTCACATAATAAACGAGTTTTTTTGCCTGCTATTGAAGAATATGACTTGAAGATTAGGTGGTTTTAAAAACATGACACACAACTCAAGGGAATGTGGCTTTATTGTAAGATAAATTTCCTGGCCGCATAATTTCTCATCGTGGTATATCATCATGCGATTTGACACCATTAGACTTTTTTGTTTGGCTACGCTAAAGACCGTGTTTATGCAGATAAATCTTTAACTCTTGAGTACTTAAAAACCAACAAATTCGTCAAATTATGACTGAGATGTCGCCCAATATGTGTCAAAAAGTGGTCGAAAATTACCTCAAATGACCAATGCTTGCAACACTTCGCATGGTGGTCATTTAAATGAACGTTGTAGTGTTTCACACATAATGTCAACATTAATTTAGGTCCAAAAATGAACCTTTTCAAAAATGTTTACTGTATTTTTCAGCTGTCTATATGCCGACGACATTTCGTTAGTGCTAATCAACTCAACAGTAGACTTGAAAAAATTAGCACCAACGAAATGTCGTCGGCATATAGACAGCTGAAAAATACAGTAAACATTTTTGAATAGGTTCATTTTTGGACCTAAATTAATACATTTCAATTGGCTCTTAAAGCAAATAAATCCATATTTGACATAATGTCAACGTTCAAACTTTAGAATAAAAAAAGAAATATCATGAAAAAATAATATTTTAAATGTGTTCTATTTATATTTACTTTTGAAACCACGAAATGGATAACCCGTTATGTGTATATACATAGATACCTAGGAATGATTAAATTTATTTTCACACTTATTTCTAAATTGATAGACAATTCATACAAATTTTTTTTTCCAAAATTGAATCCTTATAGACGTGACTTAAAACCTTAAATTGAAAAACGTTCAGGAATTGTGATTGAGGGTCGGCTTTAGTATAATCCCTGCAAGAACTGCTGATGGGTTCATACATCAGCGTTTCTAGCATTTTCTTAAGAGCAAAATGAAAAAACTGATGTAAACATTCGTGTACGTGTGATTTCTTTTTTGAATCAGCGTTACCACCTCAGCAAAGTGATCATTCAAAATCTTTTCTGCAAAATGCCCACTAAATTACATGTAATGCTGTTAATTTCTTTATTGATAAATAAAAAGAGAATTTTTCGAAAATTTTCAAAAAACAATTCAAAGAGAATATAATAAACTTAAATAAATTAAAACAAAAATGAACAAATGAACCTATAAAAACATTAATGCATAAACGTAGTTCCAAATGAAATTACAAGTTAATAAGGGAAAATCAAAATACTAAAACAATCATTGTAATGGCAACGCTGAAACCTATAAAATTGCTTTGCACGTGTTAGTAATTAAGTTGTTAATGTGTTAGTTTCCATCAGCTATTTCATGCAGGGATGGTAGCAGTTGCCGTAAAATGAAAAATTGTGCTGCCAGATGTTTACAGATTGTGTACGCAAAGCCGGTGTTGGTTATACTGTAGAGGAGAAAATGCCCATGAAAAAACTACTGAAATTGAAAATCTATGATTTTGTATTTCATATTTTTTTCATATTTTCCTTAATAAATTCCGCAACTTTGACAACGAATTACTAATAAAGGGACTATGACTTCAGTTTTGGGAAGTCTACGATCCCCTCTACAAGTCTGGTTTCTTTCAAAGCCTCACTACTTGTTCTAAATTACAGAATACACCAGAAGGGTCGTCAACTAGACCGGACTACAAAAATGACCAATTTTTCTGTCAAATTTCATGAAAGTGGTAGTCTTGGGGCACTAGTGCGGCCAGAAAATACATATGAAAATAGTTATATCGCTACATATTTCTGTTGGTAGCCTCCTTATTTGTTTAGATTTAATTTTTGGTTAGAAAAAAAATTCAGTGCAAATCTGATGCAAACAAAACAGTTTTGCAAGCACAAAAATAATATCTTTTTTTTTACATCTAATATATTATTTGCGTTGAGTACATCACTAGCAGTGCTCGGTGTATGTTTAATACTTAGTTGTCAAAGCTTTTCTAACATGTTTTCCACCTTTTTGGTAAAAATTACAACAAAACCAATATTTTGCCAAACACCTTACAGCAATATTTTTTTTTTTTTTTTTTTTTGATTGTTTATGTTTGTTTTTGTATAAACTAGTTGCTCTCATACACTCCTGTTGCCACGATCTCCTGTACTGCTCACGTCTAACTGGCCTTGCACAAATGCTATGACCACTTCTGATTGATGGCAAAGTCACTTTTGGAATAACTGTTTATATCGGTGTTCTAAAGTTTCCCCGTGCTTGATATCAACTGGCAAATCTTTTTGATGACTTGATCTTGTGTTTGCTGGGTTATCATATTCCATTGAAAGCGTGCCAAAGGGTACTATGTCAACTATGAAACAGCTAATTGTCCCCCACCAACTTTTTTCTCTCATTTAAGTAATTTTAGTAGCAGAAATAGCTTACGGGCTTGAGGGACTATTTTATGTGTATAAAACCGAAAGTAAAAAAAAATTTGTCCTTTATAGTCATCAATCTTCACAAACTCATCAATCATATGCATATTTGAGCCTGTCAATTTAAGGTCATTGATAATAAAAATAAAAAAAATTAATGTATACAGTTTTGCCACGAGATTAATTTTAGAAGACTTTGTAAAGGTATAATATCATATACATTAGGCCGGGTCTGTTTATAAAGTAAACAATTTGCCGATATTGCTTCGATATCATATGACATGAGTAAAAAAATTTCCTATGTGATACACCTCTACAAAAATCATTGTCGAGGTGTGGTCGTTACATTCGATAAAAATATTGGGGAGAAGCAATTGTAGGGGATTGGTTATACATACAAATTATACAAATTCTGAGGAGTCGAATTTTCTCTCCTTGTGCTTTGCCAACTCTACCTTAACAAACTCGAATTTTTCGCTTCTTTTCGTGCTGCGGTTTTTGCAACTGCTTAATTTTTAACTATATTGTTAAGCAATTGTAGGTTGGCATTTCGCATATTTTTGTTGGTTTTTTACCACGTTGGGGTTGGTACTATTTTTACGAATTCCTTTGAGTCTATTATTGTCCAAATTAGTTTAGATTTTTGTCAAACTGATCTCGCGATGTCGACAATGAGAGCGAATGGCAAAAATAAGAATTATATTGAAAATCAAGGTACCTCGATACCAGGTAGCCTTACAAGCCCAGCTGACTACTGCCTTTAGCCTGTAGAACTGCCAAAATACACAACACTAACACACAAATGCGAACAAATGGGTGACAGATATTAAAGATTTGTATCGCCAAATCGTGAGAGCTGTTATCTCTTATGCCTTCCCCGTCTGGTTTGGAATTTCATCGGCCCAGATGGAGAGGATAATTTTGGTATCTTGTCTTGGCCTTAGACCCTATTTTGGTATGGATGGGAGATTACGTAGGCCATCATGCAGGTCCATTCACAACGGTGTTGACTTTGGACGTATTGACGTTTTCATGATCGGAAATTCGATTAAATTCTTGGAAGGTGCACGAACTTCTGACAACCCAGCTGGCTTGGAAACCGTTCGGGTTAGGAACTACTTCTCGCCTGTAGATCTCTTGAATCTTAGAGATGGTGGTCTGATCTTCGACGGTGCAGACCTTTTGTTTTATCATAGGCGAATTAGGATATTGGATATATCCAATACAGTTTATAATACTGAGCAGTAGTACTGTTCTTTTTTATTTATTTATTTATTATTGTTTTTATTTTTTATTTTTTGTTTGTTTTGTATATATATGTATATTGTTGTGTTAGTTCTAGGTTTTAGCGTGTAATTATTTGAAGGTTTTAGTTTTTAAGTTTAGCTTTTAAGGCCTCCCTTTTTTTACTTCCTTTTTTTTGGATATTTTTAAATTTCAATGAAGGACGTTGTTTTTAAGAGATGTATAATTTAAATATACTTCGTTAAATAAGTTTGTAATCCTTGATAAGTATTAGTACATAAGGAATTTTGCGTTAATACAAAATAGAATAAATTTAAACTTTGTAATATTTTGGAAATAAAAAAAAAATATTAAAGATTTCTACCAACAAAATACGTGAAGTATTCGTTGGTGTTGTATGTGTTGTAGTTATGCGACTACTTTATATCGAGGTACCTTGAAAAATATCAAGTTTGGAGATTTTTTTGCTTATTAAAAATTACCTATTGTTAGCAAGGTCTTACAGATTCTGACAGAAAGTGAAATTTTCAACAACCCAGCACTTTTTGCCAATGACAGGTGGATGTAAAATTTAGTACTTCTTCTGCAAATTTTGAAGTGGGTCGTTTATATTTATAAAATAATAGCTCACCGTCTAATTCATAAAAATTATTACAGGCTTATAAGACTGTTATTTGACATATTTGTATGGAAAATCTGTCAAATAAGAGCTTTATAAACCTTTTATAATTTTTATGAATTAGACGGTCAGTCTGCAAAGCAAGTTAAATTGGACTTGAGACATCAGAGGTCTTATGTTGTAAAATAGCCGATGGAGTAAAACATAATGTGAAACAATGCAAAAACAACAATAAAAAATCACAGTAATTTGAGTCGTGTTGCACTTACAGTGTGTCAGGCTGTCTATTTAAAAGTTTGTTTAAGAATTTTTGAAGTCTACTGATGAGTTGATTAGCACCAACGAAATGTCGTCGGCATATAGACAGCTGAAAAAGACAGTAAACTTTTTGAAAAGGTTCATTTTTGAACCTGTATTAATACATTTCAATTGGCTCTTAAAGCACATAAATAATTTCATATTTGAGCTTTCAAGAAACTATTTTCCGTGAATTTTTACTTCATGCAAATTTTTTAGGAACATTCTGCCGTTCCATTTTTAACAACATTCATGTTAACTATTTACAGTTTTTCAATTCCCTCATGATGATTATTATTTCGCAGATATTTAACGGTAGTGCAAATGTAAATATTAAAAAATATATAGAAAAAAAGTTAATAATAACATTGAAGGTAAATATATTTTGTTCATGCTTTTCGCTTCTTTTCGTGGATGCGACTCAACTCTTCAGTAGACTCAAGAAAACAATTAATAATTGCCCAATTCACAAGCTGGTCGTATCGTTGTTTAAGTTGTATCGTGAGAGATAATTTCACACACAATTCTTAAAGAGAAACATAAATTGTTTGAAAATATAGTTGAATTTAATAAAATTGTGTTTGAAATTGCCTCTCCAAATACGACCTAACAACAATACGATCGATCAGCTTGTGAATTGGGCAAATATCTATTTAGACCTACAACAATACGTTTTCTTTTAGCTATAAAACAAAGTGTTGTGATTCAGGAGCTAAAACAAATTAATTGTGTTTTTTATCAAGAGCATACATAAATTTCTTTGCTCCCAATACGTGAGCACTCTTTTTGCACTCGGTTTATGTCGAAATGCTTCAAACAAACTACTGGCACCGGTTACAATAGCAACAACACTCATAACAGCTACCTGATATTAAAATGCACACATGTGTGTGTGTGTGTGTGTTGGTATTTTTGTTGTTGAGGTCAAAAGCACTGAAATATGTTTTGCCAATTTATAATTTCTGTTTTTTTTTTTTCTTTCTTCTTCTTCTTCTTTTCTGTGGACAATGTTGTAAGGGCGCATGACTCTGGTGAGTTTGCTGGTGCCCCACTGTGGTCATATAAATATTATGTTGTTCGCCTTGTTGTTTTCATCGGTACATGCATGCAAGTTAAGGTATGATGTCACATTCCTTAATTTTTATTTTTCAAATTTATTTACTTTCCCACGATTTAAGCATATTTTATGCTGACGCAGTGTGAACGAAAATTATTCTAATAAATTTTAAATTGTAACACTAAACCGTTGTTTTTAGCTTTGACAACGTGATTGCATTTTTCTTATTAAAAATGCAACGTGACTGCAGACAAAATTATGCTTCTTGTTAATTAAAAGTTCAAATTAAAAGTCAGTCAAGAATAACAATTAAGATCAGCCTGATCACACACCAGCCTAACAAGCGGGTCCCTGAGATGGCTTTAATAAATAATAAACTTTAGAATAATAATGAATTTTAGTAATAAGAAATTTTAACATTAAGTACAAAATAAAAATTAAAATAAAATAAACAAAAAATATTTTTTTTAATAAATAATATGTTAGTATAATTAACTGGGGGCTCAACGCCGGGATCCTTAAAAAGCTAAATCCTGAAAAAAACAAGTAAGGATATTTTTAAGGAAGAAAGCAGCCAAATTAAAAATAAGTATCCTTATAAAAGGGAGAAAAAATAAAAACAAAAACTTTAACAAATAAGTATCCTTATAAAAAGGAGAAAAAATAAAAAACAAAAACTTTAACAAATTAAAAATAAGTATCCTTGGTAAAAGGAGAAAAAATAAAAAAAAAACTTTAACAAATTAAAAATAAGTATCCTTGGTAAAAGGAGAAAAAATAAAAAACAAAAACTTTAAAAATTTATAAGTATCATTGTTAAAAGAAAATAATAATAAAAAAAAACAAAAACATTAAAAATTAGAAATATGAAACCTTTTTCAACAAAAGAAAAAACTGAATTTTATTGAAAAACAAAGATAAGAACTCTTTTAAAAAATAATATAAAAAAACATTTCAAAAGCAACTTCAGCCGATTCCCATCATAAATTCATCATTAGAGAAGACAACAACGATTCCCATCATAATTCATCATTACAGAAGACAACAAGGATTCCCATCATAATTCATCATTCCAGAAGACAACAACGTATAGTTGTAAGTAATTTTTAATCAATTTAAATTGTGAAAGAAAATAATAAAGTGAAATTTTAAAGAAAATAATTAATTGAAAGTTGAAATTTTGAAATATAAAAATAAAACAGTTGAATTAATTTTCTATATTTGAAAAGAAGAGCATAGTAACAAAAAATTTTTAATTTTACCCTTAAGCCTTAATTAATAAAATGAATATATAATTTTATTAAAGTAAAAAATAAAAAAAAACGAAAGAATAAAATTTACCTTTAAAAGCCTTAGTTAACAAAAGTAGAATTATTATGTTATGATTATACTTGAAGATAATAAAATTTAATATAAATTTTGATAAAAAAAGAAATTAAAATAAGTTTAATAATTTCTGTGGCTATTTACTGTTTTTAAAAATTCGTGAATGTTTTTTTTGAAAACATTTATTCAAAAGTTTTGGCTTTATTCGATTTTTGTATAGATAAATCTTATTGAAAAATAATTTAAAATAGTTGAATTCAAGCTGGATTCAGAAATAAAAAGCTTGTCGGATTTGTTCAATAGATTGGAAACAAGTTCAGGAAATAAAATGGCCACGTCAGACCAAATAAAACTTCTAATAGAAGCACATACTGCTCCTTTGGTAGCTAGTATAGAGGAATTAACTAGAAGCTTAGGAGCATTGACAAATTCTGATACAGTAGGTGAATTTGAAGAAGAGAAAATTAATGTGGCAGTACGATGCGACGAACCATTAGATGTAATCAAATCATTGCCAACATTCGATGGCAAAAACTCTTACGTTAGCTGGAGAGAGGCAGCTACGAATTCCATGAAAATATATGCGAAAGGTAGCAAACGTTATTTCTCGGCTTTGACCATTTTGAGAAATAAAATTGTTAATGACGCCAATGATACCCTAACTAATCATGGGACAGTCTTAAATTTTGAAGCCATTATTAGTCGCCTTGACTTCGCTTATGCGGACAAACGCCCGCTACATATTATAGAACAGGAGTTGAGTATAATGCGACAGGGTCCACAGTCAATAATGACATATTACAACGAGGTAAATAAAAAATTGACAGACTTGACAAACAAAACAATCATGACTTACGGAACAAACTCGAACATAACAAAGGAACTTAACAATAGAAATAGACAGTATGCTCTAAGAGTTTTTATGACAGGACTAAATGCGCCCTTGGCAGATATCCTATTCTCCATCTCTCCCAACAGTCTACCGGATGCTTTGGCAAAGGCACAGGAGCTGGAAGCAAATAAAGTTAGAGCTAACTTTGCTCTACACTTCAATAAACCGATAATTAATAATCATATCAATCGAGGAAATAATGTTCTACGTTTTCCTAACCGTAATAATAGGGACTATCGCCCTAATGAAAATGCAAATAGATTAAGTACAAAACCAGAGCCAATGGAACTGGGAAGTTCGACTTTTAAATTTAGGCAGGAAAGGCAACCAAATTACAAAAACAATTTTCAACAAAACAGAGTTTTTAATAGTTTTCAAAATACAAGGCCCTTCAACAACTATCAAAACGGTCTTAAGCGACAATCAGATAATAGTGGCCAAATAAGCCACCAACCACATCAAAAATTTCAGCGAATCAACAACCTAAATGAAAATTCTTTTTTAGATCAAGGAACGGACTGCCCTACATTATTAAGGCAGCCACCACAGGAAGAAAATATAAAATTCTAATTGATAGCGGTGCAACAAGTTGCTACTGCAGCCCTGGTGTTCTAACGAATAGGCAGGAATTAGTCGTTAAGAAGAGGGTAAGAACCATTAATGGTTTTACCATCATTAAATATTTTTATGAAGCCAGCATTTTTGGTTTTAATGAAAGGTTTTACGAAATTGAGAATTTAGAATCAGACCTTCTTATAGGTTATAATTTTATGAAAAGAGCTAACATTATTTTAGATTTTGAAAAAGGAACATTAACTTGCGGTAAACACTGCGAGAAAATTATAAAAATGGAGTCAAGAAACTCAAGTGAAGATACAGAAACAAGAAATAAGCATTTTAAAACAAGTGTTGTTAATAAAATAAAAAATGAAGATGTGTTAAGATTCAGTGATGAAAGTGAAAAATCATTGAAAGATTTAAGGAAAAATATTATACAAAATATTGAAAAATTGCATTCAGATATAAATATGAATTTACCGTTTAGAACGGACATAAGAGCAGAAATCCGAACAATTGCTGAAGCGCCAATATGGAGCAAGCAATATCCATACCCACTTTCTGCAAATAGCTTTGTTAACAATGAAATAAAAAAACTACTACAGGACGAAATAATTCGCCCAAGTAAAAGTCCTTACAACTCCCCAATATGGGTAGTTCCGAAAAAAGGAATAAAAGAAGATGGTACGCAAAAATTGCGTATGGTAATTGACTATAAAAAATTAAATGAAAACACAATATGCGATAAATACCCCATACCAGATTGTAATGTTATATTGTCCAATCTGGGTACAGCAAAATATTTTTCAACCATCGATCTGGAATCAGGTTTTCACCAGATCCTTATGAAGGAAGAAGATATTGAGAAGACCGCATTTTCTGTGAACAACGGAAAATATGAATTTTTAAGATTACCTTTCGGTCTCAAAAATAGTCCAAGTATTTTTCAACGAGCTATGGATAACATTTTACGCGATTTTATTGGAAAAATATGTCATGTTTATATAGACGATATAATAGTGTATTCAAAAACACTAGAGGAACATTTTAAACACTTAAAATTGATAATTGATAGATTAAAAGAATCAAATATGAAAATTTCATTAGAAAAATCAAAATTTTACTCTAAAGAAGTAGAATTTCTTGGTTATGTTGTAGGCCATAATGTTATAAAAACTGATCCAAACAAACTAGAAACAATAAATAACTACCCATTACCTAAAACCTTAAGACAACTGAGGAGTTTCCTAGGAATGATAGGATACTACCGAAAATTTATAAAAAATTATGCTCAAGTAGCAAAACCATTGTCCAAATATTTAGCCGGTGAGAATGGTAAAGTATCACAGTATATGTCAAAGAAGATTGAAATTAAATTGGATGAAGAGGGTATAATCACTTTTGACAGGTTAAAAAAATTATTATCCGAACAGATTGAATTAACTCAGCCTGATTTTAATAAAAAGTTCATCCTTACCACTGATGCCTCCAATGATGCAGTAGGTGCTGTGCTAAGTCAGGATGGTAAACCAATAACTTTTATATCAAAGACACTTAATGCAACAGAAAAAAACTACGCAACCAATGAAAAAGAACTTTACGCTATCGTATGGGCGTTAAAGAATTTAAGAAATTATTTATATGGTAGTTCAAATCTTGAAATCCATACAGATCATCAACCATTAACATTCGCAGTTTCTACACGAAATCCTAATGCAAAAATAAAAAGATGGCGATCATTTATTGAAGAATTTTCACCAAAAATGATTTATAAACCAGGTGTTCACAATATAGTAGCAGATGCTCTTTCACGTCAATATTTAAACAATATTTCAGATGAAGAATCTCTTCATAGTACCCAACATTCTACAGAAAGTAGTGACAATTTCAATATTCCAGAAATCTCAAAACCTTTAAATGAATTCAAGCAACAAATACTTTTGTGCAAAGCAAATTTTACAATTCATGAAATGATCATAACTTTTGGAAGAACAAGACATATTATCGAATATGACACAAGAGAAAATCTTAAAACAATTCTTTTAGAGTTTATTAAACCAAATTTAGTTACCTGCATTCATTGTACAGCAGAAGATCTATACGATTTTAAGGAAACTATAAAAGGAGTTTTTACAAACAAATTTGTATATACTAAAATATTTCCACTAGACATCACAAATGTTAACGACCAACAAAATATAATTCAAAACACCCATTCACGAGCTCATAGAAACTGTAAGGAAAATTACAAACAAATATATAAACAGTACTACTGGCCGAAAATGATAAAACATTTTAAAGAATTTATCAAACACTGTTCAATTTGCAATAGAAATAAATATAACAGACACCCACAAAAGGTTCCAATTGGAGAGGCTCCAATTCCTAAGAAAGAGGGGGAGTTCCTTAATTTAGATATTTTTTACGCTGAAGGTCTTAAATTTATTACATGTGTCGATGCTTATTCTAAATTTCTAGTTATAAAAAATATAGAAGATAAAACAAACATAGGAGAAAAAGTTTTAGATGTTCTTCAAAACTTTCCTAATGC
The DNA here is from genome assembly GCA_963662145.1 of Sturmia bella. Classification (NCBI taxonomy): domain Eukaryota; kingdom Metazoa; phylum Arthropoda; class Insecta; order Diptera; family Tachinidae; genus Sturmia; species Sturmia bella. The sequence continues at coordinate 18,664,403 of OY759170.1, forward strand.
CAAAAAAATTACACTCGATAACGAACCAGGATTTTTAACTGCTCAATTTAAATCATTAATGCAACGTTTGCAAATTGAAGTTTATTATTGTACACCGCGGCATAGCACAACGAATGGTCAAGTCGAAAGAGTCCATTCTACGTTAATTGAAATAGCTAGATGCATCAAGGAAGAATTTAATGTAATAGATGCCACTGAGATTTTTTATAGGGCAGCCCAACAATATAATAATACAATACATTCAGTTATACAAAATAAACCAGTAGATATACTTTTTAACAAAATTCCACACAATTTAGTAGATATATTAAAAAAGGCTCAAGAAAATATGATATCAAGAAATAATCTAAGCCAAATAAAAACGTATCAACCAGGCGAGGTAATATATGAGAAGATTATAGGACAAAGAAATAAACTTTTGCCACGATTCAAAAAACAAAAGGTAAAAGAAGACTTAGGAAATAAGGTTATAATTAATTTTCGCGATAGAATAATACACAAAGATAATATTAGAACTTAATTCATAAAATGATTTTTAACTTTTTGTACACAATTATTTTTTTCTTCCTTTATAGAAAATGAAGCTTTTAATATTTTTGTTTATATTGTTTGAGACATACAAAACAGAAGTCCAGATACTAGACTATACAAACTCACAACTGATTTCAATACACCAAGGACAAGCAAGATTACAGAACGGAAACTTTAAACTTATTCATATTTTAGAACTTGACGAATATGAACGAACAATCAATTATTTGAACAACGAAATTCAAAGGAGAGTATTAGTAAATAGTACATCGCTACCATTTTTGCTTCATGATATAGAACAAATTAGAAATCAGATTAAACGAATGAAACCAAGAATTAAACGCTCAATTGACATTATTGGCACAGCTTGGAAATGGATAGCTGGTACACCCGACCACGAAGATCATAATATTGTAGTCAGTAAAATAAACGGATTACTTATAAATAATGAAAGACAGAAAATTATTAATGAAAATTTTATTGACAGAATCAACTTATTGACGAATACTACTAATCATATTCTAAAAACAATTCAGACCTTAGAGGAAACTCAAAGGGTTATAGAAGACTCTATTAGAAACAGAATAAATATTGTTAAAACAGATGTTATTAATATAGAATACGCATTACAATGGGCAAAAGTAGGAGTAATTAATTCATTTATACTTTCTTTGGCTTCATTGCCAAACAATTTTTGGATCTTGAAGAATTTCCATACAATAATTTAGAAGAAGCTTTAGGTTTTGCTACAGTTAAAATAGCTACAGACTATTCATCTTTAATCTATATAATAAATTTACCTGCAATTAATAAAACAAATTGTGAAAAAATATTAATTAAGCCAGTCAAACAAAATCAAAAAATTATAAAAATCAATTCAGAAAATCTAATTAGATGTAAGGATAAAATCTTTGAAATGAAAAGTAATTGTAATCAATTTAATGATTTATGTATTTGTAATAATGAAAATTTAATAGACATAAGTGAAACAATTTGTATACCGCTACTATTAAAAAGCAAGAATCATAATTGCACATTTATAAACAATGAACATGTTCCTACAATACAAGAAATAAATGAAGGAACAATACTTTTAAATCAATTTAATGGATTTTTGGAAATAGTTGAAAACAAAACATATCAATTATCAGGAACATACTTAATTCAATTTCACAATGAAACAATTAAAATTGAAAATCGAACATTCACTTCAAAAGAAGTTTCCCACTTGAAAGCACTCCCAGCTGTACTACAGCTATCATCCAATAAATCAATTGTTGAAGAAGTCCTATCTTTGGAAATGATGAAAAATATTCAAGTTAATAACATAGATGAAATAAGTTCGATATCAACTAAGGGATACCTAATGTTTTCGACAAATATCGGTTTATCTACTTTATTAGTTATCGCAATTTGCTTAATTTTTATTAAACTAAAATCCAAATCTAATTCTGACATAAATATTACAACAAAATTTGAAAATGGGAAAGAACAAAATACCTCTACGGCTGAAAAGTCAGATTTTGAAGAATCTAATAAAAGATTCTGTAGTACTAATGAATTACCCACATTTTAACAATCGGGACGATTGATCTTACAGGGGGAGGAGTTAAGGTATGATGTCACATTCCTTAATTTTTATTTTTCAAATTTATTTACTTTCCCACGATTTAAGCATATTTTATGCTGACGCAGTGTGAACGAAAATTATTCTAATAAATTTTAAATTGTAACACTAAACCGTTGTTTTTAGCTTTGACAACGTGATTGCATTTTTCTTATTAAAAATGCAACGTGACTGCAGACAAAATTATGCTTCTTGTTAATTAAAAGTTCAAATTAAAAGTCAGTCAAGAATAACAATTAAGATCAGCCTGATCACACACCAGCCTAACAAGCGGGTCCCTGAGATGGCTTTAATAAATAATAAACTTTAGAATAATAATGAATTTTAGTAATAAGAAATTTTAACATTAAGTACAAAATAAAAATTAAAATAAAATAAACAAAAAATATTTTTTTTAATAAATAATATGTTAGTATAATTAACTTGCATGTTGTTTTGTTTAAATGAAAGTTTTCCCAAAGTAACAGCCATGAGGTAGTGGTGGAGAGCCAGAGTCTTGAGGAGATTTGTGCACTACATTCTTGTTGTGTCTTGTTGCAACTGAAAGCTGCTTGCGAGTACTATGAATTACAGTATATTTAATGCAGTTTATGGGTGGATACTATTGTCCTTTGTTATACATAAGAAAAGTAAATTTAAACTAAACCAGAATTTTTTCATTATATCTTTTCTCTAATCAATCCTTATGAGCCTCGGATTTTTTTTATAAAATTTTGTATAGTATTTGTGCTTTCCCGCAAAATTTCAAAGGAAGACTTTAATGTAGGTGGCCTTTTACCTACAGATAGTGTGAGTGTATTTTTTGTATGTATGTATGTATGTGTGTATGTGTGTGTGTATATGAATCGTTGAACAATCGTTGAATAACGATGAATGATATTTTAGGAAAATTATGAATTATAATTTATGTTCATAAATCATTCACAGGGTGGGGACTATTTTAGGTTAGATAGCAAATAAGCTGCCAAAGCATGAAATGTTAGGAATTGAACTGTCATCGCTTGTCATTTATTTAATTAAAAGTTTAACTGCATGGTTAAAATGTAGTGCTATACTTTTAAACAGTAAATTTTAATTAAGAAAATCTATTGTTGCCCATTTAGCTTTTACAGCCGTCTTCGCTTGTATATGCTGCCTACATTTCGTTGCTGCCACTCAACTCATAATCATCATCACCATTCACTTCATATTATGTTAAGCTTTATTACATTTCTCGTATTCTAATTTTATTCCATTTTTTATTACACCTGTCAACAAAGTGACAAGAAGTAATTGTATATAGAGGGTGTCTGTCCACCAGGAAAGTATACTACTTTATTAATAGATAAATTTTGATTTAATGAAAGAGAATGGATCTTATACTAATAAATATTTTATTATTTTAATTTTTCGAGCCTTAGGGTCACTTGTTTTTTTTATCAGTGTTTATCGAAATATCGAATTCAATAAACACTTATAAAAAAACAAGTGGTTTAAGGATCGAAAAATTAAAATAGTAAGCAACAAAGGTCGGAAAATTAGCATCAAAAATAAATATTTTATCTAAAGTCGGCAATTATGTGTGGCATACTAGATCAGATAAATGTCTGCCTCTGTTGTCCTCACAAATGCGAGCATTTATGAGCACATTCTTCATTACATTTTCACACATTTCATTTCAAGTATCGCATTACATTAATTTCATCAGGCATGACACAACTAATAAGGTAAACTTTTCGCTACAATAAGAACAACTTCAATAAAAATAACATGGATTTTGTTTTTGTACAACCTCTGCAAACTGTCAAAAAGATGCCCCTTCTACATTTACAGGAGATAGATTAGATAGATGAACAGAGTTTACACGAATTAGCTATCTTGTTTTGTCTGCCTTTCATCTCTGCTGCATTCTCTTATCAACCTAAAGTAGACAGATGATTAACGGTTTAGCTGATGAGTCCACCTTGTTAATTGTATCATGTCATCACGTATACTTTGTTTGAGTTGATCCAGCGTTTTTGATTTGTTTGCACAAGTCTTGCTTCTCAGATATGCCCACAAAAAGAAGTCGGAAGCAGTCAAATCAGGCAAACGTGTAGGCCAATCAACATCAGCATTTCAGTTGTTGTGGTAAGAGATCTCACAGTAATGCCATTAAAATCGTAGCCGTATGCAAAGTGGCACCATCTTGGTGATACCATAAGTAGTGGTCACGTTTTTTTTTTTTTTGCAAAAATATCCAAATTTTAGTTTATGTGTGCCCATACCTCGGAGCTTCCTCAGTAATGCCATTGTAATCCTGGCCGTATGCAAAGTGGCACCGTCTTGTTGATACCACAAGTAGTGGTCACGTTTTTTCAGTTTTGCAAAAATATCAAAATTTTAGTTTATGTGCGCCCATACCACGGAACTGCCTCAGTAATGCCATTGAAATTGTGGCCGTATGCAAAGTGTCATCGTCTTGGTGATACCACAAGTAGTGGTCACGTTTTTTTTTTTTTTGCAAATATATCAAAATTTTAGTTTATGTGCGCCCATACCTCGGAACCGCCTCAGCAATGCCATTGTAATCCTGGCCGTAATAGGTGGCACCGTCGTCGTGATACCACAAGTAGTGTTCACGTTTTTTCAGTTTTGCAAAAATATCCAAATTTTAGTTTATGTGCGCCCATACCTCGGAACTGCCTCACAAAGGCCAGTATAAATGAAGTGTTCAAACATAATGTGAGCTGATCCCTTGTCGTAAGCGTATCCACAATTCCATATAGTGAAAAAACAAATCAGTTAGGGAAAAATTTCACAGTTTCTCCCTTCAGTTTGCAACGTTTTGTTTTTTAGCACATTCTGTAAAAAATTCGGCCACCTATCTCTTGCCGGTCCGGTAATAGAATAGACGCTGTGGTGCACTAATGAGCAAAGACACCTCATCATCCTGTTTCCTATTTATGAATAACGAAACCAAAAACTGAGTAAATAATTGTTTTAGCATGTGGTTGATTGATCCTGAGTGAAATTGTAATCACAGAAGAAGAAAAAAATCGCTCATGAACCACCTAAATTATGGCGTGCCAGATTGCATGAGTAAAATTATTATTACGGGCCAAGCAACCCCCACGTGCTCATCTCTAGCACATATATACATATACACATATTTTATATATTACACTACAGCTTGTACAAAAGCTTTATTGTTTAACTTGAAAGTAAGAAAAAAAAAACAAAAAACAAAAACTGACATTTTAAAGATACATAACCAAAACAAATGGGAGTTACATGCCCTTACAAACTGCAGATACATACACAACTTGATTATGCAGTGCGCTTAAAGTGTTGGCTTGATGCGAGTATTCATTCGTATGTCCTTTATTTCGTTGTTTCTTTAGTTGACGGTTGGTTTTTGTAGTACTTGAGAGCTTTTGTTTGCTCAGATCATAAAGGATTCAGAAGGAAAATTTACTATTCGACCATTATCAACCAAAAGCTCAAATACACATGTTCATGTGAACGAATACATTTATGTACTTTCAGACCAGCGTCCATATACACATACATGCATGCATCTGCATGCACTTCTATGCATGAGTACATCATACATACCCAGTTGACAAAATCGTCTTAAGTAACATAATTTTGGATGATGTATGCAGGATTTGTTGTAGGCTTTCAAATCTGAAGCGACCAAACGGAGAGTTTGAAATAATGCCAGTGCTAGAGTTCGTGATGCCAGAAAAATGATTTTTACTTAGTTTTCAAGACTTATTTCTTTATCAAAATACGATTTCCAGATACTTCTTTCCAAATCTAAAAATATTGAAACATAAGAAAGACTGGAAAACTTGCATTTATGTATTTAACTTTTAACAAAATTTCGTATTCGGTTAAATGGCCAAATAAATAAGTCCTCAAAATCTTATTTCCCTCATGTTGCCTTTAATCCAAACTGTGTTTTGTTTAAATCCGATATGTTAACAACGATATGTGAGCTTGCGATATTTTAGAAAATGATATGCCGTAATGACTGCCCAAATGGAGCTTTCACAATAAAAGGATTGACTTTCCCTAAAAGCCAAACAAACGTAACAAAATAAGGGGTTGACCAGGGGCCAAATCGTCGCATTCGATATCGAATGAACTATCGAGCAAAAATAATGTAAATCAAAAACAAAATAAACAACAAACACAGCACAGCATAAGTGACGGAATTCATTCGATATCGAATGCGACGATTTGGCCCCAGAATGCACGATATTTATTTAGTTCATTCGAGAGCACACAAGTTTTTAAGGGACTACACTACGTTCACCTGCGTTCACAAAATCCCGTGATGAGAGCGAAAGTTGAGAGAGTACAATGGCAGATTTTGGCTGAGTAAGACAAATTTTTTGTTATATAAATGTTTGCCAATAAAATCCAATGAAGGCAAAACCATATGTTTTTAAATGTAAACAAGTAAAAAAAAACCAGAAAATACTCTGGAAATTTCTTTTGAAAATTTCTTTAAATAATTTAACTTTATAGTTGAACTATACGATTTACAATTGTTAATCATTTTATGGGTACTAAGGGCTGGAAGAGGAGTCAACAGAACGCCTGACTACCGACTGCAGAGCACTTGGGTATAGAAGAAACAGACTGCAAAATTTGCAAAGACCTCCACTGAAGGAGCTGCTGCAGTTCCTTCCAGAGGTATTCGTTCCATAGGAAATAAGGGATGCACAATAGCTCCACCTCTGCTGGCAATGCAAATGGCTGATTTGCATCATACCCCTCGCTACATTATATGACACTACTTCGCGTTTAAGATGTCCTGAAGACATGGCCAACTGGATACAAGTACAAAATTGCTTGTTTGGTTTTATGTTCAAAATGTATTTGTTTTTAAATTGATAACATGTCCATGTTGCTTTTCACCAAAATCATGCATGTATGTATATTTGCACTGCATCACTATTAAAGGGGACTTTGACATTTTACATTTGAGTTTCACTATTTTTCTCTTCGCTTGTTTATTTTTTTAAACAGATGTTGATGGTTTGAAATTTATTTAAGTTCATTGAAATTTTGAGATATTTATCTATCACTAAATTGAAGTTGGTTAAAGGTCACTTCAAGTGGCAGGCTAATTTTGAATTTGTGAAGAAATTTAAAAAAAAAGAAAAAACAAAACAAAAATATTAATTTATATTAAATTACTTTTTGTGCGATAGTAAATTCATTAGGGAATGAGAAGATTTGACTGCAGCATTTTTGTTCTGTGAATTTTCTTATTACCTATAAATTAAAAATTATCCTTAAAAGCAAATAATAAACTCATTTAAAACTGTGTTTCGTTCTCTTTCAATTGCCATTTACCATCTATACCAAAAGTCTTTAAATTTAAGTCTACGAGCATCATAAAAAACAGAGTTCTTCATTAATAATTTATCATCGAAAGAGACATTTATTGAGGTGTAAAGAAATTAAAGTATTTTCAAAACTTGTGACACTGTTTACAACCCAAATCAATTGTATTTTTAACTGAATGGCTTATGGTTTAAACTTTAAAGAAATGCGCAACTTTTTAGTGATACGGGTACGACTGATTTGTCTGCTGCTTTGTTTTCAGTCAGTCAATTTAAATTGTTAAACCTGTCTATTTGTTGTAAGCATGAGCACTTGAGAATTTATCATTTCTAACGCTACATCTACATTAGACAGTGCTGTGAAGACAGTAAATAATATATATTAGTTTTCGAAATCGATAAGAATCTTTTTGTTTTAAGCAAAATGCTGGACGTGAAGGTTGAATAGCAATTTGTCACAGTACGCTACAGTTTTTTTTCTTTTGAATTTGACAACTTTGTTTTATTAGTTTTGCCTGCTTCGTATAATTTACAATTGGTAATGGTATGTACCCCAGCCAGTAAGTTTTCAATTACACTGGCGAATCAACTACAGGTGGCCGCAATTCAATTCGCTTCAACATTTTCTCTCGAGACGTCACAAGTTTTGTTTTCGTTCGTTATCAGCTTTGACAACTCAGAAGATAAAATCGTAGAAAAATGCTGAAGCGAATTGGTATGCGGGCACCTGTAATGGATTCGCCTTGGTTCATTGTAGTTTTTTTTTTTTGCCTGATTCGACTTGGGTTATGAATCAAGTATAGGTGGTCGCAATTCAATTCGCTTCAACATTTTCTCTCGAGACGTCACATGTTTTGTTTTCGTTCGCTATCAGCTTTGACAACTCAGTAGATAAAATCGTAGAAAAATGGTGCAGCGAATTGGGATGCGAGCACCTGTAATGGATATTTTTGAAATGATTTGGTGTGTTCATTCTTTCGCTACAAACATACATATTTGCGAACCTCAACGTTCGACATCGTAGATCTTGTGGTGCTTTTGTACGTAATGTCAATAGATACTTACTAAAATGGAAACAATTGTTGTAAAATTAGAGACAGGGCAATCATTGTGAAAACATGTGTGTAAAAGATCAAAAGTTTTTTTAATGTCGTAAAGTTAGCAGAGCTGACAGTTTGTGTTGCTCCTGTGTTTATTATTGAGAAACTCCATAATAAAACAATCTTTGTGTCCGGCTTTGATATAATCTATATTGTGTGGTAGGGTCCTCGTGTGGTGCTGTGGGCGGCAAATCACCTTTTCGCGGTGACTTTTGCTCAACAACTCTATACGTGCCATGAGATTGGATAGTATAAAAACTAGTTGATGTTGAAGGAACTACTGAATCCAGAGTTTTGGCCAAAGGCAAGCTGTTGTTTTGCGTTATATTCTGGTGCTGCTGAAGTTCCTGTTTCGAGTTTTGTTGCTTGAGACAAGTGGAGGAGATAGTCTGTCTGGTGTCACAATTTTCCATAGTGCAGGCTTTTCGTTATAAAATGGAAATTTTAACTTAATATTTTCTATATAAACAGATTATTTTTAAGATGAGCAGCAATTTATCCAATTTTTATGCCCAAAAATCTGGCGCAACTAAAACTATTTGTCTGACGATATTAGAATGGCAACAAAAAGTATGCATTTACCGTTATAAGTGAAAAGAAATGCATTTGTATGTGCTGTTTTTTTTTTTTGTGAGCGCGTACGTTTGTTTCTCTTTTTGCCAGTGATGGAAAATGAGTTTTTCAAATCGGTACCACAAAAAAACCTTTGAGAGTGGGTTGGGTACTTTTTCGACGATTTCAATTTAACTCGGCTTCTATAATTTTGTAAATTTTTTCCCAGTATCAATTGTCTTCAATTATGGATAAAATAAAATTTCTTGAAAACATATGAATTCAGGCTGGTATTCATAGAAATTATAATGTTGCTGCAAAACATTTTAGAAAAAATGTTATGTGAAAAATTTTTCTTAAAAGTATTTCAACAGCATTTTATTTTTCATGAGTACTGGTTTTAATATATTTAATGAAGTTTCTGTACAAATTATCGCACAAAGAAAACAGATTCATTGTAACAACGGGATTTGTTGCCTATCGAATACGGCAATTGCCCCGATCAATCCATCAATCACCCCTATCGTGAGTAAAATGTGGAATTTTTATTCCCATAAAATGTTCATTTCCCAAGTAGGGAATATTATGGAATATATGCAAAGGAAATTTATTGAAAATTTGTGGGTAAGTGATGTAAAAAGTAATTAAATTTATGTTTTATAACTAATAAACAGAAATTTGTAGTTTAAAAGGTAAAAAGGGTGAATAAATCGAAGTTTTCATGCCTGTTGAATATTTTGACAGATTCTCTGCCGGAAACAAAAAAAAATCATTTGGTATTCCGCCCATCGTTTTTAACGAAATAGGAATGGCACAATCCACCTTTTGCAAAGTGCTCTCTAAAGTGTTGGATGCTTTAGAAAAGTCTCTGCGCAGTATGGATAAAATTCCATTCATGATCTTTTTGAATAAGAGCTCCAGCTTTTTTTAGTTCTGTAAGCGAATATCAAAATTCGGCCACCACTTCTTTAGAAACCTTCACAAAACCACATACAATGGGTTGGTTATTGTGCATCCTATTGAGCAGCATGTCATGTTGCACATTATTTATTGATTTAGACCTAAAAATAGTTTTCAGCAAAATTTATATATCCATTAAAATGTAGCAACTACTTGCATTTGTATTTTTTCTAGTTCCCCAAAGAAAATTAAATGAACAAATTGATAAAAAAAAAATGGGAAAAATGTCTTTGAAAAATCCATTCACGATAAGGGAAAATTTCGAATGGGAACACATTTTATGGGAAAAGTTATTCATGATCTCACTTTTGGGAGATGGGAAAAAAATTTTCATGATAGGGGTGAATATCAAGTTTGATGGCGTACTTTTTGGGCAAAGTTCGCTAAAATGAGAGCCATCATGAATTTCTCTCAATAATGAACAAAATGCACAAAAGTATGGGAATACCAAAAACTACACTTCCATCCCAAAAATAACATATGATATACATATGTTGATGCTGTAATGAAAATTGAAATATAAAATTTTGAAAAAATTAAATGTTTTATATGAAATACTAATTGAAAAGCATCAAAACTGTTATAATGTTGATTCATTCGGATTTCATTATGAAATACTTTTCGGGTTTATAGCACCAAAAAATACCCGAAAAACACTAAACTGCCATCACTTTGTAATTGCATGCTTATGTACACTGAGAAAACTTTGTCAGTAAAATTAACTGAAAACATTCCTTAAAATAAATGAAACTTCATTTAAAAACCGCCCTACTTAATTTTCATGTAAAGTTACTTATTATTTCATTTGAATTCAAATGTTAAAAAATCTACGGAACCCATTCAGTAAAAATAATGATTTTTCTGTTATTCTAAAAAGCTGTTTACATTACATTTTCAACATCTTTCATCTGTCAAATATTATTTCACGTGTTTGAGCAAACTAAAAAACATTACACACACAAACTGAAAAACATTATTTTAGTCTTTTTTACTAAAAATAAAAGTATTGCATTACTAATTTTATGTTATGTTTAATTTAATTAAAATTTAATTACATTGTTTGTTCACGCTCATTGTAAAAATTTTTGACACTTGTATATTTTCTAGTGATGATATGAATTTTTATCATTTTTTTAACATCTTTTTAGTGATGACATTAAAATAATCGAAAGATATTGAATACGGCGATATGAGAAATGAACATCTTGTAAAGATGTTGAGAGATGTTGAGTTTTTTTCATATAGAATTTGTATAGAAAGATGTTAACATCTTGCCAAAATGATAAAAGATGTAAGATGTGAGTAAGTGTAAAAAGCCCATAACTGTCAAATAATTCATGCGTAAAGAACTTGTAAAAATTGTTTTATGTTTTCTTAGGTGGTAATTTTAATTAATTATAGTTTTTAATCCTTTTTCAATTCGCTAATTTAGTGTTTGTACTGCAAAGCCTCTGCTGAGATTCGAACATGCAGCATCTCGACTTGAAAGCAGCTGTCATACCCACTCAGCAACAATCGCAACAATCGGAACAAAATCAACGACAATCAATTTCAGTAAAGAGTATATATGCTACATATGTATGTATGTACAAACCAAATTATAAATATGTATGTGTATACGTATTAGCAGTTGGGTTCCTTCATGTATGTGTAACATAAGTTACTACTGTCATTATTAACTGTCAGCGAAAATCCGTATTTATCTGTGGTTAGTTTTTTGAGTAACACTACAAATCAGTTAAAATTAAAATTTCATTATTTTTTAAACGTTTCGTTATTTAAAAATAACTGCACTGATTACTGCTAGAATAAACTACGCTCAGCTACTGCAAAAATTTTCTGAGTGTACATATGTACATATGTTCACCCATATAAGGAAATATGGATTTGCTTTATTTCAGTATTTTATGTATGTTTCCACTTAATTTTTGTATTTTGTAAGGTTATGGTTTTTTTTTTTAATTTGTTAATTGTTTTATCTCTTTTCTGTGTTATTTTTCATGAGAGCATAAGAAAATGACATTTCATGACGATTATTGCTGCCGCAACATGACATGAGCGATGTTGGACATTATGTTCATACCAAGTTCGTGGCTAATGGAGACCCCAGTAAATAACCAAAACTCAACACACTTTTTTAAGTGCAAAAATATATTGGCTGCGGTGCTTACTGGAACTGTTATAATAACCCATTTTTATCGTTACGGATACTGTTCACTGAAAGTGAACACTGAAATTGCTGAACACTATCAAATTCCCCATTGCGTACTCCCACCCCTGGTAACACAAAATTCAATTAAAAAGGAAAAAATAGACATATTGCCGATATGCAGCGCTGATATGGCGCAGCCGGATTTGTCAAGAAAGTTGCCTTGTAGTTGTACTGTATTCCTCTGGTAAACTCAGTATTTTCTTCACTCCACTGAACAAGAACCAGCAACTATTCCGTTGTTGATTTTTTAAATGTATGCAAAACTGTTTAGTAAAACTATATACACATAATAATTGTTTAATGCAACGGGCTATCCATTTCGTGGTTTCAAAAGTATAGGACTGGAATTCGACATCTGTCAAACCAAGTTGTTCAACCAATTTGTTTTTCTTCTCAGTTGAAAGTCTGACAGTGAGGAAAATGTATCGCTTAACTGTCACACAACGCAAAAAAATAATCAAAACATATAAAACAAAAATGGTGATTCTGCCACAGCCACATATCGTGCTTTAGGAGGAGATTATGGTCTACATAATCGTCCAACTACGCCAGCAATTGGCAAAATTGTGAAGAAATTTGAAAAGACTGGGGCGGTTACAAATATTGTAAGGCCGCCTGTGCATCATGGTTTCGCTCGTTCCGCGGAATATATGGCTGCTGTAAGTGAAAGTGAGTGTGCCAATGCTTCGTCATTCTCAGGAATTAAGACTGTCTTACGGCACATTATGACGTATTTTACATTTAGCTCTACACCTACATCCCTATAAAGTTCAGCTCACACAACAACTGCAGCCAGCTGACCCTTCACAATGTCGTAGATACGTGAAATGGGTGCTTGGACAACAGGCGGTGGACGGCGATTTTTCGAACAAAATTTTCTTCATGGATGAAGCACCCGTCTCACTCGGTGGATATGCTAATAAACGAAAAATTTTCATTATTTCTGTATTAAGTTTATCAGGCTCAAGTTCCTTCTATATTATCCTTGTGATTGAGAAAGTGTGGCGGCTTCGAAACAACTATAGTTGTCCACCCTGCTAAATGTATTTGATGTCTTCTTTGTCTAATTTAATTAATATCAATCACAAGGATAATATAGAAAGAACTTGAGCCTTAATACAGAAATAATGATAAAAGAAAAAGTTCGAATAATAGAAATTAATTAAGAAATTGTCATATTTGGGGCTCTGAGAATCCTCAAGTAATTGAAGAAGAAGGTCACTGTTTGGTGCGCTCTTTGGCTTGCTCATCGAAACCGACAATGGAACGACTGTCACCATCAATTCGGAGCATTATGGTCATATAATAACCGACTTCTTTTTGCCTGCTATTGAAGTATGTGACTTGGAGAATATGTGGTTTCAACAACAAGGTGCCACATGCCACACACCTCAAACGAATATGGCTTTATGGCAAGAGACATTTCCTATCCGCGTAATTTCTCGTCGTGGAGATATCAACTGGCCACCAAGATTATGCGATTTGTTACCATTCGACTTTTTTTTTGTCGGGCTACGTGAAATGCCGTGTTTATGCAGATAAACCTTTAACTTAAAAGCACTTAAAAACCAACAGTCGCCAAGTGGTGGCTGAGATACCGCCCAATATGTGTCAAAAAATGGTCGAAAATTACCTCAACACAATCAATGCTTGACATACTTCGCTTGGTGGCCATTTAAATGAATGATGTAGTGTTTCACACATAAAGTCAAGGTTCAAACTTTATAATAAAATATAAATATCATGAAAAAAAATATTCTGTATGTGAAACCACAACATGGATAACCCGTTATTTGTTCTCTAATCCCGAAATAGAAACGGCAATCCTCGTATGTTGTGAGACACTTTTAAAAAAGACATCAAGCATCAGGTAAAATTTGCAAAAGTTTTCGACCTTTTTCTAAAACCCAAATCAAGTCTTTTTTTAATCACCAATTATTTGCGTCTGCATGATAAACCCAGACATGTACAGTTTTCCCTTGACATGGGTACTGACTGAAGCGTCTGCAATATTGTTTGCTGTCAATCAGCATAAATTATTGAACCTGTCTGGTAGTAGTCGTAAGCAAATGGTGTTGAAATAAGTAAATTGCAACTTTGGGGTCATTAATCGTTTTAAATAATAATTATTACATGTGTATTAGTGTGCTGAAACATGAAGTTAAGAAGCTCGAAGAGATTGCCTAAAAAATGGAAATAATGGTTGGCTATGTTACGAAAAACTATTTGAGAGAATACATTAGGGGGACAATCATACATTTGATTCCTCTTGGGTTATGCACCGCCCTGGGGCTATTTAAGATAATGAGGGGAAATTTAAAAAACTATTTTTGTATGGGAGCTTCTGCACTAATGAAGAGAGAGAGAGAGAGAGAGAGAGAGAGAGAGAGAGAGAGAGAATATTGTTAAAAAAGGAAATCTAAGGGAGTTGATCATACATTTCGCTCCTGCAAAGGCTTAGTGGACTATAGTTAGGACTATAGGAGAGAGAGAGAGAGAGAGAGAGAGAGAGAGAGAGAGAGAGAATATTGTTAAAAAAGGAAATCTAAGGGAGTTGATCATACATTTCGCTCCTGCAAAGGCTTAGTGGACTATAGTTAGGACTATAAGGGCAGAGCAAATTCATGCACAGAGCGAAAACTTCCTAATAGATTCAATAAGATTTTCTCTTTGAAACGTTTTTAGGCTGAGGGGTATCCCAGCAGAGAGAAAAGAAGATTTTTCTATGGGTATTTCTTATTATTTCCATGTTGCAAATCTTATTAATTGTCTCAACAAGAAAAACACATAAAACCAAGAAGAAAACTTGTTACTCACGTTTGTTTTTACTCAGTTTCGATTTGCATGGTACCAAAAAAAATTCTATAGAGAAGAACTTATTGATTCTATTAGGTTTTCTTGTAAATTGTATATAATAAGGATTTTTTATTGATTTTATTAGTTTATCCTATTAATTTTTCCCTATTGGTTTTATTAGTTTTCTATATAAACACACGTAAATCATCTTTTTAATTTCATTAATTGTTCTTTTTTCAATAAGGTTTTCCCATTTAAAATAATAAGGAATCCTTCTTGAAAAAAAACCATAGAGATATCTTATTGATTTTGTTCTACTTTATTAGGTACTTTTTTCTCTGTGTTATATGGTTCTCTATATTTCGTGGTTGGAAAATTGCAGCTAATTTTTACAGATACTTGCATGGGGACAAGCTTTGGTTTTTATAATTTTTTGTTATTTTTACCACTTGCGGCAGAGTACAGAGCAACATTGTGTGAAAATTTCAGCTCTATGAACACTGTGACTCACGGACAGACAGCAAATCATCAGTAATAGGGTTCCCATTTTCAGTCAGTCTATGATTGTGGAACCATAAAAGGAAAAGAAAAAAAATATATTTTTTTTATTCTAATACTCCCTTGGTGATCGAATGCCCAATTAAGATTTTCTAAGGGAAAATCGAAAGTTCAAATTTTTGAATTTTCAGTTCATTTTGAAAAAATGCGTGTCCCTACGCTACTTAGCGGAGTTAGGACGAATAATTTAAGCAGCATTTGTGAGTTTTGAATGCATTGATTGCATTGAAAAACTCAGCTAAAACGTAAGATTTTGGGAAAATTGTGTTTGAGAGGCGAGCTTGTACGCGCACCATTCTGGGCGTGTCCTTGCACTGCATTTTATACATTTTGAAGAACAGCTAGAAAGAGTTAGTTTTACAGAATTTAAGCGTTTTCAGCGTATTTTAATGAAAATCACAATCAAAACTAAGTTTTTGAATAAAAGGATGTATGGTAGGTGGGCGTGTCCTTGCAACGAATTTGACAAAATTTACAACGCGTATTTAAAGCATGCGTATTTAAAGCAACACCTACCAATTTTCAACTCATTCTAATGAAAAATTCGGTCAAAATTTAAATTTTGAGAAAAAGCATATATGGGAGGTGGGCGTGTCCTTGCATCGAATTTGACAAAGTTTACAGCAGAGCTGAAACATGCAGCGCTAGAAATATTTAACAATTTTTAGAGCATTCTAATGAAAAGAGCAGCTAAAACTTTGCTTTTAATTCAAACGCTGTATGGGAGGTGGGCGTGTCCTTCCACCGAATTTGACGAAATTCACAAGAGAGGTAAAATGGGTATTTAAAGAAGCATCTACCAATTTTCAACTCATTCTAATGAAAAATGCAGCCAAAATTTAAATTTTTATAAAAATCAGGTATGGGAGGTGGGCCGTCCATGAAGCGAATTTGACAAAATTTATAGCAGAGCTAGAATGCTTGATATTCAAAGGAATTATGAATTTTCAGCTCGTTAGAATGCAAATCGTAGCCAAAATTCAAATTGTGAGAAAAGCTATGTATGGGAGGTGGGCGTGTCCTTGTACCAAGTTTCACAAAATTTATTGCAGAGCTAGAATGTCTCATTTTCAAAAGATTTGTAAATTTTCAGAACACTAATACTAAGTTTTTGAAAAAAATTTTATATGGGCGGTGGGCGTGTCTTTCCACTGAACATGACGAAATTTACAACAAAGCTGAAATTTGTATTTAATGAAGTACCTACAAATTTTCAGCTTGTTCTTATAAAAAACCCAGCCACAATTTAAATTGTGAGAAAAGCTATATAGGGGGGGTGGGCGTGTCCATGAAGCGAATTTGACAAAATATATAGTAGAGCTAGAATGCTTGATTTTCGAAAGACTTGTGAATTTTTAAAGCATTCTAAGGCAAAACAAAACCAAAAGTTAGTTTTTGAATAAAACTATAAATGGGAAGTGGGCGTGTCCCAGTTATAATTTAGTTTACTTAAACAGTACTAGTGCACAAAGTTTTGTCTTTCTATAATGAAGATTAACAGTTCGGCCAGTTCTTTGTCTGGGAGTAAAGCATTAAGCGCAAATGTTTAATCGACAATTGAATGAAATTTCGCTAAGCTGTGTCCTTGTTTTTAAAGATGGAGGAAAATGGCATTGTGTCTGTCTACTAAATGCTGCAACACGGGAAAAACTATGCAGCTGAATTGAGACGCATATGTATATGTATGTACATATGTATCTAAAATAAGCTTTAACTATTTGATTGCAAAACATTTTCCATTGTAAATATAATCGTATTAACTGAATTCGTTTAAGCAAAATGATTAATCAGGATTCTTGCTGAAGCATTTTTGCCACTGGTTCCCAAAATTGTGTGTGTGTGTGTGTAGGTGTGTACTTGTAATCAAGTTACAGCACTTGAAAATTCAAATTCAAGCACAACTGTAGTGTAATGAAATGTCTCTCTAAACAATAAAATTATTTGATAAACTTTTCATCATCATTTCCATCATGTTTTTTTTGTATCTCTTTATCAACGTAAGCATCACAAAGGTCATATAGATTGTTAAAATGAATCAAAATAAATTGAAACAGACACTAAATGCGATAAGGAGATAAACAAATATTTCCATTTCAATAAATTCTGTTTACAGGACTCTCCACCTGCTGGTATGAACACGTACAAACATGCCTGCTCATTAGGCAGGGTCGCTTTGTAGGGATGAAAAGTTTTCAATATTGTGGCATCGATTTGGGTCTTAGAATAGCGCTTAGATTTAGATCATTGATGCCCACGGTAGTAGTATTGGTGAGAGTGACGAACTAACACTGGAAGAAAACAATTTGCTATTCATTTCATTCATGTCTTTGTGAACAGCTTCAAAATGATTTTTTTTTTTTTTTAATTATATTTCTTAGTTTTTTTTTTAAATGTCTTATGACAAATAAGACATTGCATGTCATCAAAAGCATTTTGTAACATAAAATACTTTTCGGCTGACATCATTAATATATCGCAATAATAATACTTAGAATTTCTGCAAGTGTAGTTTTTTTCTCCCACTCAACATGGTGATTGCCTATTGGTTGATTGACGATCAAACAAAAGAGCGTAATAATACGTGATCACAGATGCCACTACTGGGCATCTGTGATTTAGATTAAGGAGTCAGGCAGTAAAAGAAATGAAGTTTATAGGGTGGTAGAGATCTCCCAAAATTGAAGTCAAAGTCTGTCAAAATGCAGGCACCATTACTAGATTGGGCGTGCATGCTGCTGTCGTATGTAGGCGACTAATCTGAACCGCCCTAATGCTTATGCTTACAAGCATACAAATCCACATCATATATAAAAAATTGTGATTATTATTTTATGCTGCTGTAATGTGAAGACAAAGAAAAAAGAAACTTTGCAAATTTGGCTAAAGAAAGGCGTATTCTTTAAGAGGAAAGTCAAATTTGTACACTTTGCTAAACACATTCGCTCGAGTTAACAGCGCCTTTGGATGAGAATTCAGCTTCGGCTACTTTGGCAATTGACAGCTCAGTATTTTATATATTAAAAAAAACATAATTTCATTTGAAATCTACAGATGGCAAATCAAAAAAAAATTAACATTTATCAATTTATCTCGTGTTTCCCATAAGGACTGTAGTAAACTTAGTAACATACAACAACTCTAGTCTATTTGAACAAACAAAAAAAATACAAATAATTTATAAGATTCTAACCTACAAAATGCATTTCTTCATGGCTGGTGCAGGTCGAGGACTCGCAAAACTTCACTCGACATTTTTGATCTAGCCCCAAAGAGTAATAGCTAAATTTTGAAAGATAATACAATATTACTTGTAAAGGAAATATAAATTCTGCTAATAACGGGTTATCCATTTTGTGGTTTCAAAAGTAAACATAAATAAAAGACATTTAAAATATATTTTTTTCAATAATATTTCCTTTTATACCCTTCACAAGTAACCATCTGAGAACCCATAAAGTATATATAGTCTGGATCAGAATCAATAGAGATTACGATTAAGCGATGTCCGTCCGTCTGTCCGTCTGTAGTCGTTGAAATACCATTTCTAAGAAAACGGTTTGAGATAGAAATCTCATTATTTCGCTAAAACGTGTTAAACCTCGGTAGTGGGTCTGCTATTGAAATTCGGTAGATCGGTCCACGGATAGCGGATATATATCCCAAAAACCGGATTTTGAGGGTTATTTTTTGCCATTTTTTTGGTCAGATTTTTGAAAAAAAGGTGTTTCCTAAAAAGTTAGCCATATCATTTGTAATGAACATTAGAATCCAAAAATCAAAGAATTTTTGAAATCGGCCCACATATACCCGAGATATAGCGTCTCCTGATTTTTCAAGAAATCGGCTTTATAAGCCAAATAAAACAACTTTTGGCACCATAAATCAAGCAGGATGGCACATATAGGCTATTTAGAGGCAACACTGGACAAGTTTTTGACATCGGCCCATATACACTCGACACATAGCGCCTCCCGAGTTGGTCCTGTAAGCCAAACGAAACAATTTTTCCACTAAAAAGTTGTCAGAATGGTACTTATAGGCTGTTCAGAGGCAAAATTAGAACATTTTTGAACATCGGCCCATATGCACCCCAGATAACGCTCCTCCCGATTTCTCAAGAAGTTGGCATTAAAAGCCAAATAAAACTACTTTTGGTACCAAACACCGATCAGAATGGTACATATAGGATGTTTAAAGGCAAAATTTGAAAATTTTTGAAATCGCTCCATATATGTATATACCCGACATATAGCGTCTCCTGATTTTTCAAGAAATCGGCTCTATAAGTCAAATAAAACAACTTTTGACACCCAAAATCAAGCAAAATGGTACATATATCATTGTGAAGGGTATTTAAGATTCGGCCCAGCCGAATATAGTACTCTTACTTGTTTAATTATAAAGTTTGAACGCCGACATTATGTGTGAAACACTACATCGTTCATTTAAATGATCACCACTCGCAGTGTGGCAAGCATTGATTCCTTTGAGGTAATTTTCGATCACTTTTTGACACATATTGGGCGGTATCTCAGCCACGACTTGACGAATGTTGGTTTTTAAGTGCTCAAGAGTTAAAGGTTTATCTGCATGAAAACGGTATTTCGCGTAGCCCCACAAAAAAAAAGTTTAATGGTAACAAATCGCATGATCTTAGTAGCCCGATGATATCACCACGACGAGTAATTACGAGGCCAGGAAATGTCTCTTGCAATAAAACCATATTCGTTCGAGTTGTGTAGCATGTGGCAACGTCTTGTTGAAGCCACATATACTCCAAGTCGTATTCTTCAATAGCAGGCAAAAAGAAGTCGGTTATTATATGACCATAATGCTCCGAATTAATGGTGACAGTCGTTCCATCGTTGTTTCGATGAGCGAACCAAAGAGCTCACCAAACAGTGACTTTTTCTGGATGTAATGGCCTCCCTTCAATTACTTGAGGATTCTCAGAGCCCCAAATATGACAATTTCTTAATTAATTTCTATTATTCGAACTTTTTCTTTTATCATTATTTCTGTATTAAGGCTCAAGTTCTTTCTATATTATTTTTGTGATTGATATTAATTAAATTAGACAAAGAAGACATCAAATACATTTAGCAGGGTGGACAACTATAGTTGTTTCGAAGCCGCCACACTTTCTCAATCACAAGGATAATATAGAAGGAACTTGAGCCTGATAAACTTAATACAGAAAAAATAATGACAATTTTTCGTTTATTAGCATATCCACCGAGTGAGACGGGTGCTTCATCCATGAAGAAAATTTTGTTCGAAAAATCGCCGTCCACCGCCTGTTGTCCAAGCACCCATTTCACGTATCTACGACATTGTGAAGGGTCAGCTGGCTGCAGTTGTTGTGTGAGCTGAACTTTATAGGGATGTAGGTGTAGAGCTAAATGTAAAATACGTCATAATGTGCCGTAAGACAGTCTTAATTCCTGAGAATGACGAAGCATTGGCACACTCACTTTCACTTACAGCAGCCATATATTCCGCGGAACGAGCGAAACCATGATGCACAGGCGGCCTTACAATATTTGTAACCGCCCCAGTCTTTTCAAATTTCTTCACAATTTTGCCAATTGCTGGCGTAGTTGGACGATTATGTAGACCATAATCTCCTCCTAAAGCACGATATGTGGCTGTGGCAGAATCACCATTTTTGTTTTGTATGTTTTGATAATTTTTTTGCGTTGTGTGACAGTTAAGCGATACATTTTCCTCACTGTCTGACTTTCAACTGAGAAGAAAAAAAAATTGGTTGAACAACTTGGTTTGACAGATGTCGAATTCCAGTCCTATACTTTTGAAACCACGAAATGGATAACCCATTATAAACATACATGTAGATTTGTAAACACATACACCCATATTCATAAGAACTATTGAAGGTTTATTACACGTTTATTTGACAAATATTCCGTAGAAATGCTTCAAATAAGAGCTTAATAAACTTACAATAATTATGTATGTATTATGAATATGGCCTATAATGTTTGAAATCTTTTGGCTGAATTTCCCAGAGAGCCAGTGTAGGAAATTTCTTAACAAATCTAAAATCTGCAATGATACTTTTTGTTGGCATAAAAGGTTTCTAGTAGAAATGACGAAAGCACTTGAAAAATATTTGGAATAATAAATCAACAAAAAGTTAGTGCCGAACCAAATTGGAAATTAGTCATGCAAAAATACTCATGCCTTATTTATTTCCCTCCTCTTTCTTTTTATTTTTTTTTTTTTTTTTTTTTTTGTCGAATAATTTGAATATTCGCAACACGTTTAAGAGGATTCTGTGCTGACATTCCCTCTGAGTATCTATCATGTATAAATTTGAGCTGTTAGTCCTGCGTGATAATTGAATCTGTTGTATTAAATTGAAAGGAAATGTGTTTCCACTTCCTTGACAAAGAAGCAAATAAGAAAACGTTTCATTTAAATATATGTAATTGTTGGATGAGTGACCGTAGAGATTTGTCTTATTCTTGCATGTAACAATATTACGAGTACGACGATGCTTCCAGGCGACACCAGCAATTTGTAGCAATTTGTTATTCGGTTTTTATGATAAACAATAAAATTAATTGAGATTGTTATGAACTAAAAAGCATTTTAATTCACATGGCTAAAGGAAACCACTACTGGTGTTTGCATTGTTAATGAATAAAATAAAATAAAATAGCATAAAAATCAGAGATTGTAGTTGTTTCCACTAGAGATGTCAGGTCACGCGTGAATCACACATTAAGGCCGTGTTACACTATCCTACTCAAACGTACGACTCATTCACTGAAAATTGCCAGCTAAATCTGATAGAAGTCTGTCCTACTTTAAAAAGCCGCATATTATACTTTTGTAAACAACTTCAAAACGGCAACCCTGATCGCATAGAATAAGATAAGTTTTTGAAAATTTTCAAAAAATTAACAAGTCGGACAGACTTGTCAAAAAGTCGTTCACACATACACTTTTAGTCCACACTATCACACTTTTTGGACACACATGTAAAAATTTTAAGATCGTACGATTCAGTAGGATAGTGAATCACGGCCTTTCGTCCAGGCTATCACACTTTTTCGACACACATGTAATTTTTAACAGATCGTACGATTCAGTAGGATAGTGAATCACAGCCTTTAGTGTGACTTAAAATTAAAATTTCGTGGTAGTATGCGAAATTTCATGAAAAACTTAAGACACTAACAATTTTCACAATTTTTTCTTGAATGCAGATTACACTACACAACAGAGGGAAATAAAACTTCTGACCATGAATGACCACTATATTTTTTTTTTACTGTGCTATGCCTATCTAAGTACAAAAATCATAAAAATTTCAAATTCTTTGACACAGTTTTTTATTTAGAATTTTTTTTTTCTTCTAAAATATGAGATTTGCGTAAAGGTTGATCCAGACCTCTAGTCATAACTTAGAAACCGCATATCCGATTTTATCATGTAATACGTCAAAAGACTATAAATTATGCCAACTTTAAGTTTTGCTAAAATCATTTTTTGGCGTCCTTAATAATTTTAGAGTTATTAGGAAAAAAAAATAAAAAAAAAAGTTTTTTTTTTGAAAAATTGCAAAATTTTTAATTTTGGAAAATTTATAAAAAATAGAAATTTGCAAATATTTTCCAGTTTTTTTATTTATTCATACGGCTGCAGGTAATGGCAATAAAATGAACTCTCATTTCTAAAATTCTGTGTGTTATTGCTTATTTTATTCGCTAAAAAAGCAAAAATACCCATTTTGTGAAGAAAAAAGAAACACTTTTTTGCTCTCATTGCGCAAAACTGAAGCAATTGCTCATCTCAGTAGCAGGCAATAGATACATATAAAAAAAATAATCAAATAGTTACGTTTGTTATAAGCTACAATAGCAAGTCGACTTTGTATATTCGCACCCATTTGCAACCTGCATACTCCTGCACACTTGCACCCAAAAAAAACCCCCCTCTTCTTGAAGTTATGGCCAAAAATTTTACCAATCGCTTGTCTTAGTGGCATGCAATAGTTACCTGTGTATATCTCAATGAATAATCAAATCATTATGTTTGTTATAAACTAGAGTAACAAGTAAACTTCGTATTGTCAGACCCATAATACTATACGGGGTACTAGTCTGGTGGGGCAAGACCAAACAAAGAACAGCCATATTAAGGCTGTGCAGACTACAAAGGCTTGCATGTATGTGCATCACAGGGGCCATGAAATCCACCCCGACAGCAGGCATGGAGGCACTTCTTAACCTCACACCACTTCATGTATGTGTACAGGAAGAAGCAGCCATGCGGGCTATCAACATCTATGGAAGAGAGGAACTGAAGCAAGGTAACCTTATTGGTCATCTAACAATCCTAAGGGGATTCAGAGACGTTTTGCATATGTCTCGGTCGAGTGATCACATAGATCCCACACTCTGCTTCGGTAGAAAGTATGGGGTCTTCTTCCCTACGAGGGAGGAGTGGTGCTCAAACCCAATATGGCTACGAGATGACTCACAAAAATTGTACACAGATGGATCCAAGTCGATCCATGGAGTGGGAGCGGGAATAGTGGGGCCTAGGGCACGCAGGGCAGTAACCCTTAGCAGGGACACCACAATTTTCCAGGCGGAATTATATGCTATACTGGGAGCTGTAGAGATACTATCCGAAAGGAGATACACAGGAGTCAAAATCAAGATACTCTCCGACAGCCAGTCGGTACTCAAGGCCCTGAGTGGCTGTTCGTTCACATCCAGGACAATACTGGAATGTCACAACAGGCTAAATGAACTGGCCACTCACAATCAGATTACTCTGATATGGGTGCCAGGTCATGAGGGGCACAAGGGTAACGAGTTGGCTGATACCTACGCAAAAAGGGGAGCCAATGGGGCTTTTATTGGACCCACTCCATCTTTTGGCTTTAATAACCTACTCCTCAGGGGGGAGATCAGAAAATGGACAACATCCATCACAGAGAAACTGTGGAATGACACTAGGGGTCTAGAACACTCGAAGAAATTTCTTAGCTTTAATGCCAAGAGAGCGGATCTCGCTTTAAAATTAAATAGGAAGAATCTAAGGACACTGTGTGGGGCGCTAACAGGACACTATACCTGCAGGAAACATCTACACAGAATGGGACTATCCAGCACGGCAACCTGCAGATTTTGCGGAGAAGAAGAGGAGTCAATGGAACACTTGATTACTGAATGTGTGGCACTTGGCCACAGAAGATACAGGCTGTTGCAGGCCTATACATTGGGTTCACAGGACTTGCAAGGGCTTCCACTGAAGGAGCTAGTACTGTTTCTTGATGTATTAAACTCGTGAGGGAAAGGGGATGCACAATAGATCATTATTGGTCGCAGTGCAAAGGGCCATCCTGGACCAACCTAGCATAAATAATAATAAATAATAATAAACTTCGTATTATCGCACCCTTCGGTATTTTTTTAATATTCTAATCTTTGATTTATAAAAGAACTAAATTGTCCATTTTCATCTTTTCAAGGAATTTGTTCTACACTGAAAACATCGAAACTATGTTTTAAGACTTAGGCTGTTATCGCTTCCAACCACAGTTTATAATTTGGTTCAATACAATTTTTTTTTTTTTTTGAAAAACATTAAACTTCATTTTTACAAAATGTTTTTCCAAGGCTTGACTTTGTGCGTTCTCACGAGCACACGCCTGTAGATAATTAAAAAGTTTCTTTTGCATAATACTGAAAAATATTTAAGAAATTTATTATTTTAGGTCTAAAAATAGAGCTTGTTAATGTTTTCTGTCTTTTTCAGCTGTCATCTCATCAGTAGACTTGAAAAATTCTTAACAGTATGTTTGAAACTCAATATCTTTTTCCAAAATTCCAATGAGCATCAAAAATGTTCAAACAAACTTTAATGTTTGTTGAAACATTTCTGATTTTCATTTTACTTATACTTGAGTTTCAAACATTCTGTTAAGAAGTTTTTGAGTCTACTGATAATTTGATTAGCATCACATGAATGAAAATTCGGCCGCATATAGACGGCTGAAAAGGACAGAAAACGTTAATGAAGTAGACCTAAAATAATACATTTCAATTGGCTCTTAAAGCCAATAAATAATTAAGTTCATTTTTTTTAATGACATTTTTAGGACTTTGGTTGTTCTATTACCCGAGATATTTACAAAACAAGAAGCAAACTGAAGACCAAAAACAAACATTTCAAATTTCAAAAACAAATATCTTTTAAACTATTTCTGATACCAACAAAAAAACAAACTGTTTCTTAAAATCAGTTTAAAAATCAAATTATATTTACAAATGTTATGAATCGAACAAACTTTTTCATGCCCGAGGTAGTCAACTTTTAACACCCTGTTGGCCATCGTATGTGATACAACAGGGTGGCTCAAATTTCAATATTCTCAAAGAATGAATGAGAAATGTTTTCAAGAATTGACCGACTTTATTTTTGCTGATTTAATGAGCCTTCCACATAGTTCGGCGGCAGCAGAACGTAAATTTTTTCAACTATCTCTTATTAAAACCAAATTAAGGAATAAATTAGAGTTCAGTTCAATGAATAATATAATGTTGTCCAAAGAACTTTGTGTGCAAAAGTCAGGGCCTCATTACGTTTGGTCAGTAAGAGACATCGGCTGGGCATAGGCATATTTTAATACTAGTTATGTATGCATTATATACATTTATATACGCATATGTATATTATATGTATATCTACATATATATTTTTAAATACTATTAAATTTTATTGTTAATGTGTTTTATGCAGGTATGTGCAAATTGAATTAAAGCACTTTAAGTTTCTGTTTAGAATTCTCGACGATTCATTTTTATATACATACATACATACATACGTATATTTTTTGTTAAATAAATGTTTTGTTAAATAAAATAGTAAGAACTGCTGGTATGCAAACAAATTTTAAAAAATTGGTTCTCTTTTTTTTTTTATTTTGGTTCTTTTTTTTATAGATTTTGGTCCCGAAGAAAAATTTAGAGTGGCAACCGTGTTCTGCTCCATGGTTTATATTGAGCAAAAACAAACCTAAATGAATTACATAATTAGAAAACCTAATTGCTGTAAATTGCAAGAATTCCACCTCCACTAATGGGTTCTTTTATGCTGAGTAACATGTGGATGAAAGCTTTCGTATTTTGCTGAACAGTTTCATGACCCTTTCCTGTGCCATGATCATTGGGGGCCAATTGTGCACCACCACTACCACCAAAAACCTCTTTTTGGGCAGACGGACCAGTAAGACCTGGAACCAATCCTTGAGAATATTGTATGAGCAGCACTACGACTAATGTTCTAATCATAATAACAATGCCCGGTCAGCAGTCAAGTTTATTTTAAATGAACTTAAATTAATGTGCAATATGTACTGGGTTGGCACCTGGACTACTATTTCAACATGGCGATCAACTACACAGTAGTCGTTGTTAAAGTATTTAAAGCTAGTTGCTTAACTTAGTGTTTACAGAAAAAAATAAAAAAAATAATAATAATGTATTAATTCAGGTCCAACAATGAAACTTTTCAAAAAATATTTGCTGTATTTTTCAGCTGTCTATATGCCGACGACATTTCGTTGGTGCTAATCAACTCATCAGTAGACTTGAAAAATTCTTAAAAGTTTGTTTGAAACTTAACTACTTATTCCATAATTCCCATGAACAGAATAAGAATCAGAAATGTTCAAACAAACCTTTAACAGCAAACATTTCTTTTTTTGTTTTGCAACACTTCTACTTTTCTAAGCAAATAAATAATTAAGTTCATATTTAAAAAATAATGATAATAACCTAAAAATGTACAAAACCAGACTAATTTTATGCATTTTGGTAGTGATATTTCATTAAATTGCATTTCTAGCTTATTTTCTTTTTATATAACGTTTATTTTACTTTTGCACGGCAAATGCCTTTTGTTTACCTCCAATGCCGTTTGCACCAACAAACCTCGCAACTGCTAAGAAGCCGCCATATGGACTAAAGCATGGCCACAATTGCAACGAATGCTACAACAAGGAATCTAAGCCCATGGTCATATGCTATTATCTGGATTTTGGCTCAACTTTGCAGTCCGTTCGTGTAAAAAAGTGTACTACAACTAAACTGTCGGCTGCTCATTGTCCAACAGGTCAACTATTTTCTAAACCCATAAGTTGTATCACTGCAACATTGCAATACCGTTTATCTATACATATATATAGAACAATGAGTCCCTATTTCCCTGGGTCATGGCTTCAAGTGCGAACTTACGCTGGCTCTATTCCAGCCATTCGTGTTTTTTTTTTTTGCCTTGCTACTGCCTGAAGAGGCATGATGTGCCAGAAAGAGTGGAGAAAAATGCTTTAGACATAATTAAATTTAAGCAAAGTATTGTATTGTCCTGCAAAGGAAACAGAAGTACTCCAGTTTTATCTAAAAACATTGTAAACTTATCCATGTACATAATTGGATGGGCCACACAAAAGTTGGCATTTCCACTACTTACATACATACATACATATGTATGCATATACAGTATTTATCGGATATAAGAAACTTGAAAAATCCATGAAAAAAGTTTCTTATAAGCGTTTCTTTCTTATATACAATTATTTTATATAAGAAACTTATTTCTTATATAAATAGCTATGGCCATAAGGCATTTGTTTCTTATATGAATATACGAGCTTTTTTACCTTTTTATGTATATACGTAGATGTATGTAGGTATGTAAATAGAAAAATAAAACAAATTTTTATTTTATTAATCCCTTTAGTAATTAGATATAAAAATCTAGACAACTTCAATTTAAAAAAAAAAAAAATTATTTATAGTAAATACATGTATGTACATACATAATTCATTTTGTACTATTTATTTATTTATTTACGAGGCACGAAACAAAAACTTCTCATGAGCACTAAAAGTACAAAAAAACGTTGTTGTTGTTATTATAAAACTGTCAGAAAACAGAGTTGTCCATGCAAACTATGTACATAAATTCAGTGTTGCCCTTGAAAGTTTCTTATATAAATTCTTTTTCTATACATTTTGTGGTTTTGGTGTTCAAGAAAAATGTTCTTTTATCAGTTTTTTTCTAAGCGTTTTTCTTATATGAAACTTTTTTTTGTTAGAAAAAACATTAAAAAGATATGGTGTTTTTGCAAATGTTTCTTATAAGCGTTTTGTTCTTATATGAGATGTTTTTATATCCGATAAATACTGTACCCTTCTATGTTTGCACATATGTGTTAGAAACAGTTTCCCTGCTAACCGATTTTGATTGATATTTAGCACAATTCATTTGGCAAATAATGCGTAAACATTTTTCCAGTCGCAAAGATTTTCAAGAAATTATCACAATATTAACCTCACTTTTCATCCCAAGTATCGCTTCATAAATATGTACCTGTTTGTAGTAAAGTGCATTGATGCAGTTGTAACAATTTCATTAGCTGCCGCTGCAATCTTCAACATAAATCTCGTATTTTCACTTTTGTCTTCTTAATTACATTTTAAACTTAAATAAAAAAACACACACACACAACCGAATTTTTCGCGCAAAAATAAAACGCACAACACAAACACAAAACAATGTACCGGAAACTGAAAAGGCATCTGCAGTAGAGCTGCCAAACTGTCGATAGTCTTATACTTAGTCGACTATCGATACATTTCGATAATAGTGACTTGGCAGGAAATAGTTTGTTACAAGAAAATATCATTTGAATTTTACCACCAATGAAGCACTATAATGGTTATATAAACCATACATATAGAAATTAAAATAAACATTATAATGTATAATTAACAGAATTGTCCGAAACAACCCCTTAAACTACGCAAAACATAAAATGTTTCGCAGTTTTACAAACCGTTTCTGTAGTTAATGGCTTTATAGTGGTGGTAAGAAAAATTATCGATAGTTTGATGACAAACCAGCGACTGGTGCTGTGCAGCTCTAATCAATTGGCAACAATAGAATTAATTTTCTAATTGGACTTATTTGCTCTTTTTTCATAAATTAGAAAAATTCAATAAAATAAAAGGCACACAAATTATAATACAACAAAGATATACTTATAGTTATGTACAGATGAGCTTCGCGCCTCAGCGAAACCAGTCTGCTTAATTTTAATCATAACATCTTGTAACAGATGTGTCGCTGCTTGTGCTGGAATACTGATAATTTTGTAACAGGCGGGCCAAAAGAAGTCATCCGATGTTGATTGGCTTTTAGAATATCGGTTGTGGCTGGTGCAGTGTGTGCTGTTGCTCCGTCCTGCAGAACTAATTCGTTCAATTGCGGTTCAAGTGGCCCTATAGCGCGTTTTTGTTTGTCCAGCAGCTTCCTCGAAAAAAAAATGGCGTTATCACACCATGCAGTCACTTTGAGCGGATGTAATGGCTCCTCGTGCCACATTTGTGGATTTTCGGTGCCACCGAAGCAATAGTTTTGCTTGTTCACGTACCCGCAAAAAAACTGGAAGTGAACCTCGTTGCTCATTATGATTTTAGTGGAAAAATCGTCCACTTCATTACAGACACTATTATTCCGCGTTCTTGGGGACTATATATAGCTTGTTCACTTGTATTCTGCAGCTGTCTTAATTCACAAACAGATTTGGCATTGGCCGTCATTTGCAAAAATAAGAGCAATTTCCAATAGGGTGATTTCTTTTGCCCCAGCTTGTATAATGAGGGATCAACGAAAGCTTCATGTTTCTAAATGACAGGCATACATGGGTATGTAATTAAATAAGCTTATTACTTTATTCAAAAATTTGTTTTTGATTTATTAAATTGAGCCCAAGGTCATTTCACTTTCAATAAATATATATTTATACATATTTTTATTAATTGTTAAATTATTCGATATTTTTAAACGCCAGTGTGTATCTTCTTCCGGAAAATGTGCTTTCTAATATTTTATAAATTTTCTATTTGAATATTATAACAATTTTCAGTTTGAATATTATAAAATATTCCATAAATAAGAAATATTTATAAATTTGTGGAAAATAAAAGTGACCTTGAGCTCAATTTAATAAACCAAAGGAAATTAAATAGAAAAGGTCGAAAAACTAGTATCCAGAAATTTATTACTTTAGGTCTAAAAAATAGACCTTAATGCTTTCTGTCTTTAAGGTCTATTTTTAGACCTAAAGTAATAAATTTCAATTGGCTCTTATAGCGAATAAATAATTAAGTTCACTAGTATCCAGAACTTTATCCAAAAATTTTAATTTATTTATTTGTAGGCTTTTTGTCATACTCCTCCCCCCAGGTCCAAAGTTTTTCAAGACATTACTTTATTAAGCTGATTATTTGCACTATACATACTTCGTGCTGCAAGACCAATAGGTATATTTACATATCGTCATCTAAAATCCAAAAAAGCAGAAAGCGACACAAAATTCAAGTCGATGTATAATTTTTGGTCGCTTATGACTTTTTGAGGTTATGCGACTATATACATATTCTTTGCACACAATATCAGCAGGATTACTCTCCCAAAATGGTGCGCCAATAGGTAAATATCTGTTAGCGCTAAAAATGTCAATACATAAAGTCCTCACAAAGTCGGTCTCATGTAGAAAGATCCCAACACACATATTTTCAGTCGTAGATTTTTTGCATATTTCAATATAAAATCCTTCCTTCTTTCCATTAAGCAAAAGATGCAAAAAAAAACACCCGTTATTGAAAAAAAAATCATCAGAAACCGAGATGTAAAGACGATTATGGTCTTAAACGTGATTATCCATGGTGTATTGGACTGCCAATGGCTCAGCTGTGAAAATCAGCCATTTCCATGCCAGTGTTACAATGATAATCTTTTTCGAAAATTTTCAAATACTTTCTCTTTTTAATGTTTTAACTACAAAACTTACGTTTGTATTAAAAACTATATAATTAAAATTAAAATATGTTTACTGCTAGTCCCTCATTTCGCCTTCTTCGTCCTCGTCGTCCACCCCCTTAATGTATAGCACGTTGTTGCATCGCACTAAGACTTCGCCCAAATTTCCTATAAATATCAAGTGCAATTTAGGTTTTTGGAAGCAAAAAGCCACCACCAAACTTACCAGTTACATGGCCATCAATGTGTTCCTCTGTGTTGGCCAACTGCATGTTCATGTAGCCATCGACAGACACCAGATAACCTTTGTATTCATGTCCCCACTTTAGTTTTATTATAACCGCCTTGCCCGTAAGACCATTAAGAAATGGTTTGGGATTGATTGGCATAGCAGCAGACATGATGATTTATTTATTTTCTTAAGTTTTATAATATAAAATTAAGAATTTTTCCAAAAATTTTAGATGGTAAACAATCAGCACGCTCGTCTCACAAAACGTTTGCAAAATAAAGCCGGCAGCTGTCAATTGATATTGTGACAGTTGTGTTATTTTTTACAAGGTTGGAAAACACAGGAGTATTGAAAAAAACTCGTTAGATACAAAATATTTTGAAAACTGAAATACCAGCAACGAATTATTAATAAAATAGGTAATTATATATTTATTGCTACAGCGCTAACAAAATTTCTTTTAGTTTGTTTTTTAGCCGCTTATCTGGCTTTCACATTTTATTTAAACTTCCATGATGAGATCACAAAAATTATGTAAGGCTAAGTAGAAAACATTAAAAGAGGTGTTTTTAAATCTAAAACATAAATCAAAATTGTCCCTTATGATAATTATTTAATTAATTTTCGAAAGAAGATTTATATTAAAATTCCAACTTCCAATCAATTCCATTTCTTTCAGTGCTATTTATTGTATTTCTACTCCCCTTTTAACAGCTGTGTTCTTATATGTTTTCGCGTTGCCAACTTATTTATTACTATAACAAAAACTTATTTGACTTATTTTTTCCCGGTTAAATCTTTTGTTTTCGTGAAAAAAGAAATCTATATTAAATGAAAGACTCTTGTAATGTTTTAAAAAATGTCCAACTTTTTAAGTTTAATAAACAATTTATGCGCTGAACTGCGTTCGGACAAAGTTACTACACGCAACAAAGCAGCCGAACAGCTGGATGAACATTTAAGTTCCTCTAAGAATGAGCTCTTCGCCCAACTGGATAAACGCCATGAGGTGGACGTTTCCTGGACTACAATTTTTAATAGCGCTATAGATGCTACCATCAAACATGCCATTAAAGTGGTTGAAGCAAACAAATCGAAAAACTATCAAGCTATGCGCAATAAAAACTATATTTTCAGTGCCATTGTGCAGAAGTTGATAAATTATAATATGGAAGGTAGGAGAATTGATATTGGTACTCCAGAATGGTTTTATTAAATAATATGCGTTACATTATAGTGTCTGGCCATTTGTTTACCAAGTCAACGCTATTTAATGCTCTGCAGGAAGGTTTCAAGTGCAGAGCTGCCCTGGAATATTTTAGTGATACCTTCTTGAAAATATTAAATGAAGCCCTCTTCAAGTCTCATCACTATATACGTGATATAAAACTCAACGAATTTAGCAGTAAGAATTTCAATGCAAAACTTTGTTTGCAAAATCTCTTAAAATCTAACTTTCAATTTCAGTTATATTATCATATTTGTTTGAAAACAATATCGAAACTGACAACATATTTCTATTTGCTTCACTGAAATCCATCAATAAAGCCATAGAATTATCCTATGAATATGTGCAAATGAGCTCTGATGTTATAGCATACCTACCGGAAGTAAAAGATTTTGCTGGAAAAGCAATAAAGGACTCACAAAAAGCCGATGTAATTAAACTGTATTATTTGATGATTTCACAGGTCTGTACATCTGCTTAAAATCTGTTTATGAGGCAGTTTGCTTAATCTTTGCTTTATACCGATTTAGCATTCTCTTGACTATCATACTGTTGTTTGCAATGGCATCCAAGATTTGCTACCAATCATAGTGGGATTTTATCAAACTGACATGAAACCAGAAACAAAGGTAAATTATTGAATCAGACCTGCTAAGTAATCGATTGGTTTTGTTCAAAGAAGCAAACAGTTTGTGTATATGCTGGCGACATTTCGTTGGTGGCCATCAACTTGATGTCAGTAGACTTCAAACAACTTGTGAAAATATTCAAATGTGAACTTAATTATTTATTTGCTTTAAGAGCCATTTGAAATGTATTAATTTAGGTCCAAAAATGAACCTTTTTAAAAAATATTTGCTGTCTTTTTCAGCTATCTAAAAAAAAGGTTAATTTTTGAACCTAAATTATTACTTGTGAAAATATGTTCAAACATTCTACTTCATATTCTATCAATTGCAATGAGAATTCCAAAAATGTAAGTACACTATTTCATAGAAAAGCAGAATACTGTTCCATGGTATTTTACATACAGTCTGCCAAGCATATGTTTTTGCAATTAAAAAAGAACTGTTTATTGTGTACTAAATGTTGCAAAATCTAAAGTATTTATTTGCATTAAAATTCCAGTTGATCTGGCTGTTTAAATTCTGCCCGAATGTGTTTAGTAAAAACGAAAATTAATGTAAGCTACACTCGATGTTTTGCGCCGTTTAAAAAAAAAAAGTTATTTGGCGAACCCTTTAGTTTATAACAAACATAATGACTTGATTATTCATTGAGATATACACAGGTACCTATTGCATGCCACTAAGACAAGCTATTGTTAAAATTTTTGGCAATAACTTCAAGAAGAGGGGGTGTACTTTCGCCGGAGTATGCAGGTATCAGGTTGCAAATGGGTGCGAATATACTAACCCCCTAATTCATAAAAATTATAACAGGCTTATAAGACTGCTATTTGACATATTTGTATGGAAAATCTGTCAAATAAGAGCTTTATAAACCTGTTATAATTTTTATGAATTAGACGGTAAGTCTACTTGTTATTGTAGCTTATAACAAACATAACTATTTGATTATTATTTTTATATGTATCTATTGCTTGCTACTGAGATGAGCAATTGCTTCAGTTTTGGACAATGACAGCAAAAAAGTGTTTTTTTTTTCTTCCCAAAATGGGTATTTTTTGTTTTTTTTAGGGAATAAAATAAACATTAACACACAGATTTTATATAAATGAGGGCTCATTTTATTGCCATTACCTGCAGCTATATATAAATTAAAAAAAACTGGAAAATATTGGCAAATTTATATATTTTTTTATAAATTTTCCAAAATTTAAAATTTAAAAAAAAAATACTTTTTTTTTATTTTTTTTCCTAATAACTCTAAAATTATTAAGGACACCAAAAAATGATTTTACCAAAACTTAAAGTTGGCATAATTTATAATTTTTTGACGTATTACCTGATAAAATCGGACATGCCGTTTTTAAGTTATGACTAGAGGTGTGGATCAACCTTTACGAAAATCTCATATTTTAGAGAAAAAAAATCTAAATAAAAAACTGAGCCAAAGAATTTGAAATTTTTATGATTTTTGTTCTGCCAGAAACCGCAATTTCACGAAAATACTATCTTAAGAAATATTTATAAACGGGAAAAGGCTAAGAGTTGGTCTGACTATTTTTATATTTCTCCAATTGGTGTTGTCAATGAGGACATTAGTGCGCCCGACAATCTTTCTCTCTTACCTGCAATTTTTAGATATAACCCAGTAAGAACAGGGGCCAAATTCTGGCACTCGTGATTGAACGATTTCGTTATAGAATGCTGTGTGTTTGTTGCTCATTTTGTTTTTGCTCTACATTGTTTTTATTATCGAGTATATTTGATCACGAATGCCAGAATCCGGCCCCTGAACCGG
Source organism: Sturmia bella (assembly GCA_963662145.1). Lineage (NCBI taxonomy): Eukaryota > Metazoa > Arthropoda > Insecta > Diptera > Tachinidae > Sturmia > Sturmia bella. The sequence goes on from OY759170.1 coordinate 18,699,817, forward strand.
TCAAATGACGCGTTAAATAACCAGATTCTAAAACTTTCAGTTATTTTGTACCGGCCTTTGGAAAAAAACTAATCTATTCATTTCTGTACGTGTGAACTGATATATCTTTCTTTCACATTATTGCTTAGAACAGAGAACATTATAGTGTTCTCGCTCGCACACATCAGTGCTAACGTGTATATAACCGGTTAGTTAACGGTAGCGTTAACCGGTAGTATTATACTATAAATAACTTGTTAATTAACCATTACTAATATTGATTAGTGCTACTGAATACTACCAGTTAAGGTATTCCTAAAAATTGTTTATTGCTACTGTATTAAGAAAAGCTCGTTTTATTGTTTTTAATTGATTTTATTTTAAGAAAGAAAAATACAGACCCATCAAATGCTTTCTGTCTATATGCCGCCGACATATAGACAGCTGAAAAAGACAGAAAGCATTTGAATAGGTCTATATTTGGACCTGAATTAATTAATCTGTAATTTCTTTATTTTCTTTTGTTTTAGGAACTTCTTTTTGAATCCGTTCTTATATCGCTTCAAACTTTATATCCGTACATAAAGCAAGCAAATGTGAATACAATTAATATTGTTATCTGTGAAACTTGGCCAAAAACTCTGAAAAAACTGCGCACAATGATGGAAATGGAAATAAAGGAGAAAAGTAAAAGTTACTATTACCAAAGTCGTATACAAAACAATGATAAGTACCTGAAGGTTTTTGTGAAAATGTCAGCATTAGTAGTGTATTTGGTAAGAAATGTTTTATGCAGCATAACAAATAAAATTTTCAATATTTTTTTTTTGTTTTTAGATGTATTGGCACATAGAAAATATTAGCAATAGTTTACAACATGAAAGTGCCGCCGAGTCCAGATCGAAAATGTCAAAACCAGACGACAAACTTGAGGATGTCATAAATTTTGTACAGAGTGAAAAAGAGGAATTCAATGAACTTAAGTAAGTTGATTTATTAAATTAATTGCATTTGACTATTTTTCATTAAAAATTATTTACAAATAAAATTCCTAATGTTTTTCGCCGATTTTCTGCAGTTGTGTTCTTTGTGACTGTTTTTTGAGGCTCTTTAAACTATTTTAAGCCATGGTGTACGTTCCCCAGCCAATAAGTCTTCAATTTTACTTTTCTTCCCTGCCAGAAATTGCTGACGGAAACTAACACATTAACAACTTAATTACTAACACATGCAAAGCCATTTTATCGCTTTCAGCGTTGCCATTACAATGATTTTTTTTTAGTATTTTGATTTTCCCGTATTAATTTGGTAATTTCATTTCGAATTACGTTTCTGCATTAATATTTTTATAGTTACATTTGTCCTTTTTTCTTTGAAAAAAAGCAACAAAAAATGGTGCTGCGCAATATTTTTCCATATGATGATTCAGTTTTCTATTGTTAAAACTGCTACTGACTACTGTTTTTCGTTTAACTTTATCTAAATGTATCTCTGAAATTGTTCATTCTATTCTCTTTGAATTGTTTTTTGAAATTTTTCAAAAAACTCTTTTTCTTTATTTAATAATAAAGAAATTAATAATATTGTATGGAAAGTTGTGGGCATTTTCAAATAAAGATTTCGAATGATCACTTTGCCGAGGTAGACTACTATGTAGCTGTTTCGAAACCTTTGAACAGAGGTGATGGCTCCTCTTGCATCACTCATGGGTTTTCGGTGCCCCAGAAGTGATATTTGCTTGTTCACGTACCCACTGAGTTGGAAATGAACCTCATCGCTCATTATGATTTTGGTCGAAAAATCGTCCACTTCGTTGTAGACACGATTATTCCGCGTTCTTGGGGAGTGTATTGCTCCATGGCTTGCTTGCTCACTTGTATTCTGCAGTTGTCTAGTTTACAAATGTAAAAACAGGTTTGACATTGGCCGCCATTTGCAAAAATAAGAGCAACTTTCAATAGAGTGATTTCTTGTATATAATATTTGTATTTTTTTGTTTCTTCTCTCATTTTAGGTTGTCTATACTCTCGGAACTACTGAAGGAGATAAGCAGCATCATAAACATAACCAACTATGGCTCCCTATTGCATTTAAGTCTCAATATTTTAAAAAACTACAAAAACTCTAAAAATCTACGAAGTCTGCGTTTTTGTTTAACACAACTTTTGCGCAAAGAAAAGGAATTTATTGATAACAAATCGATATCACAAAACTACTGCGCCGATGTATGGCTCAAAATTGTTAAAAGCGTCATAACTGATACCTCCTCTTGCAACGAGGTGATAACGGAAAAGCAATTGTTGTTGCAGCAATTTATACAACATCACAAACTCTCCGCTGAGGACTGCACAAACTTGTTGAATTCCTTTATGACAAATGCAGCACTGAAACGCTCAGAATGTGTTTTGACTGTGCAAAGTATTTTAAAACAAGCAGATGAAATTGGCTTGGACAAAACTTTGCCTCTGGTAGGCCAACTAATTGTGTGGCTGTATGGCGAAAGGGATAAAAACGAGGCGGCCACCATTTTGTTGCATATTGAACCAGTGAAACCGGCACTTGTGGCCGAAACATGTGCCATAGCGGTTATTAATTTTTTGCATTTAACCGTATTGAAAACTGATGATCAGCAGCCGCATGATGCAAATCATACACTAGAAATGTTGCAGTTTAAATATAATCAGAAATTTTTGTGCCTTGAAAAGCATGGCAAACGTATTAAAAGTCTGAGCAAAACACAAACCTTAAACCAAAGTAATCAAGCAAAGAATTGTTTGTTTCAAGCCAACTACGAGCTGTTAATGAGGACTCTCAACTTTGAAACTTCCAAAGGCACCAATTGTAAAGACATTGTCTTAGATTTACAGTCACTGCTGAAAATCTCTTTGGTCATGAAGTATTTATTAAGTTTTGAAGCATTCGATGAGTCTTCTTATATGCAGTGCCCTTTAATTAAACGCATTGGATTTTTTCTCAGTCACTTGGAGGTATGTGGTCGGTATATAATTTTATAATTTATACAATACTGATTAATTTTCTTTCTCTGCAGTTACAATTTAAAAGTAATCTGCCCAGCTCTATGGAGCGCTCAACTTTAAATGAAATTTTAAATGTCTTGAATGAAGTTGTTGCTTGTTTTATCAGCAATACATCGCTTTTGCAGTACCTTGAGAAGCAACCAATTGAGGAAATGATACAGTTTTTGGGTGCTACATTAAAATTAAGTGGTAAGATATTTATGGCTGAAATCGGAACTATGTATGTTACTGAGACTTTGCCGTCCGTCACAGCAGCCATTCTCCGAAACGCTTAGAGCTGAATACGGGCTTAGACGTCCGCTACAAGAACAAACACTCAAAATAACAAAAAGTTGAAAATTAAAGGGTGCTCCCATACAAGAAACTGTGAAAATTAAATAAAGTTAGAGATGGAGAGCTGAATAGAGGCTTAGACGTCCGCTACAAGAACAAACACTAAAAACAACAAAAAGTTGAAAATTAAAGGGTGCTCCCATACAAGAAACTGTGAAAATTAAATAAAGTTAGTTGTAGTTTTTAAACCATAATAGTCAGAAACTTAAATTTTGACGGCTAACCAGCCGTTACAAAATCAAATATTAACAACAACAAAAGGTTAAAAACTAAAGGGTGCTCCCATATAAGAAACTGTGAAAATTAAATAAAATTAGCTAAAAATATTAAACCACAAGAGTCAGAAAGCTGAAATTTTCATAGTTCATGTGGCTACCCAAATAAAAATTAAATAAAACTAGTTGCAATTTTTAAACCATAAGAACCAGAAAGCTGTGAAATTTTCACAGTTCATGTGGCTACCCAGCCGCTACAACAAAAAGTACTAACAACTACAAAAAGTTAACAACTAAAGGGGGTTCCCATACACGAAACTGTGAAAACTACATAAAATAATCTATAACCTTTGGGCCATTAGAGCTAAAGAGCTTCAATTTTCACAGCATATATGCCAAAAGCGGCAAAATGTTAAGAACCAAAGGGTGATCCCATGCAAAAAACCTGAAATTAGTTGTAACTTTTCAACCGTAAGAGATAGACACTTGTAAGTTGTACAGGATATACAGTTAGCAGGCCTATACCACAACAGAAATATCAAAAAGTGAAAATTTAAAGGTTTCCCTTCATACGGGGACACCCTTTAATTTGAAAATTGATTTTAGTCTTTGAACGGTAAAAGATAGAGACTTGAAGTTTTTACAGGATATGTGGTTATCAGGCGAATACTAAAAACAACAAAAAAATTTTAAACTAAAGGGTGTCCCCTTACAAAAAACCTGCAAAATAGAAAACAAACTAAACAAATCAGCAACTACAATATTTACAGCAAATTTGTATTTGCTTTTAGAAAATATTTGTAAGATCAAATGCTGGCCTGCTACAAATATAATAAATAAAATTTTTCATATGCTCGCTGAGCAAACATAACCTCAAAAAATGCTCATGTGGAATCTAAAGCCCATGCGCTCTTTTCTTTCCCTTGTTGTTTGCTGTTGTCTCCAAGTCAATGAAAAAATGCATGTATTTGCCCAACATAAATATCAACAAGAAAGTAGGGGTCACGTTTTTTGGGCAAATATATGTTTATTTGTCCCAACTCTTACATTGACTTAACATTTCTTCTAAAATTTTCGCGACTATTCTTCAAATCATGAGCTTTTCAATCCCTTGTATTCTAAACTTGAGGTGAAGCTACCATTCGTACAACATAAAATTCTGTATTGCAAATGCAGTTTGAAATGTATCACCAACTCCCAATAATTTTTTCTCCCCAATATTTTTTTCGCCACACTGGCCCGGAAGACGCCTCCTTTGGGGGTACTCCCATACAAAAATACTGAAAAATAAAGAATCGGATGCCTCACAAATGATTTTTTGTTAATATGGCGTAGTGAACCCTATTTTCCTTATGCCAAAAGCTATTGAAAATCAATGGCACAATATCCATTGCTAAATTAAGCGAACGACCCTAATAAGTACTCTCATTACAATACTCGGCATTTGCTAAAGTTCGTAAAAGATTAAGAAAAGAAAATGCTCGAATTTCCCCTAGTCTATTTCAAACGCTCGAATAGTGCGAGAACTGTAAATATTAGGTATAAAAAAAAGAGACCACAAATAATTTCATGTATTTGATATTATAAATTTAGACACCAAGCAAAGGAATTTAGTTGTTTAAATGGTTTTAGCGCCACTGCAGAACAAGTACATTCCAGGCCGACTGATCTCAGGCGAGAGAGGGGCCAGGACTTCGAAACATTTGCACCACCTCAGCTTCTGTTTCAATTTTCCTTTTTCCTGTCCTATTCTATAAGTATTATTCGCACATAATAATTTCGATTGAACTTGAGCCCGAGTAAAACAGTTAAAATGAAATTATAATTTATATTGTAATATTTCCATTCATATTATTTATTTCACAAAAAATTCTAAATTTTCAGCTAAAAAGCAAGCTCAGCAAACAGAGTTTGATGATTGGACTGCAGTAACGGAGACCTGTTTGCAGCTGTTGTCAATGCTGTGCGCCAGCGCTTCTCATTGGAATGAATCCTTCGAGCACATAAGTAGTTATTGTTTTGATTCCAAAACTCAAGCAATGCTTATATTAAAATTGATCAAGGTAAGATTCTTCATACACACATTACACTACTGCAAGTATTGATCTAAGTTTAATCGCTACTTCAGACGTTTCAGCTAAATATTTGTCATACCAAAACGAACTTTAAGTTGTAATATTTGAGGTTATAATATACACAATCAAGTCTGTATGCGTTCGGGGGTGATTTGGTTACGTTACAATTTTTTTTTTAATTTAACTTCATGGTCCAACTTTATGATTTACAATTGTTAATTATTTTATCCGGCTTTAGTTCAATTCTACTTCATCAGAATTGTGAAAGAAGTTTTTATGGTAAAATTTTTGAGAAACAGGCTCCAGGGGGATTTACTCAACAGGCATTAATTATTTGTATAAATAGCTCAACGTCAAAGCTACAATAAACAATAAGAATAGTATGAATATTTTTGAAAGTGAGAATTAATAAACATAAAATTATTTTTATTGAAATTTTAATTTTATTGAACTATGGATATTGTAATACATTTATATTAAAACTACTTTTTCAGGCTCAAGCTCAACCCTTTTTATTACCCACTGTTTACACATGCAAGTAACTTGTTGCAAGTTGTGTGTACATATTAACAACCAATACATTGGACAGAGACAATAAAAGCTGTCGATACTTGCTTGATTGTTTACACAGGCAAGTGGAAGCTCATTTCCAAAATGTCGTCAAAGAAAATGGTGTTAAAGAAAATTGGGTTACTTTACAAAATAAAAGCATTAAATGAAAACAATAATATGAAAGCAATTATGGAGGAAAAAAAACTACAAAATCACTGTTCCATTTTTTATCTTTAAAAATCACTATTTTTGCCTTTTATGTGTATTGTTTATTCTGTTTTTGTCCGTCTACATGGCTATTTAATGTCTGGGTTGCCAAAGTATTGTCAAAAAAAGTATTATTTGGAAGCAAATTATTCGAATAGCTTTTTAAAAAAATAAATAAAATTATTCAAACTATTGATCTTTGGTTTTTTTTTTTGTTTTTTTTTATAAAAAATAATATTAAACAATTATTTATTTATTTTCAATATTTCGCCAACAATTTGTTGGCATCTTCAGGAAAATAATTATAAAATTCAAAAACAAAAACAAATTATTGAAAAAATTTTATTAATAAACATTCAAAAATTCAAAAAAAAAATATTTTTGAATTTTTGAATGTTGGTCGTAGAACTTGTATGTTAATTTGTATTTTGTTTTTTTTTTTATATTTATGTTGTTCATGGATGTTGTTAATACATTTTAAGACGGGAAAAATATTTTTGAATTTTTGAATGTTTATTAATCAAATTTTTTCAATAATTTGTTTTTGTTTTTGAATTTTATAATTATTTTTCTGAAGATGCCAACAAATTGTTGGCGAAATATTGAAAATAAATAAATAATTGTTTAATATTATTTTTTATAAAAAGAAAAACCAAAGATCAATAGCTTGAATAATTAATATAAAAATAAATAAAAAATTTATATTATAAATCGATAAAGGCCATACCTTAATAAAAAATTTTTATATTTTATCTTATTTTTCGGTATGTAAGATGAAAAAATTATCTATTAAAAATCATTTCCTTGTAAGTTATCTATTAAAATTAAAGTATAATTACTGGCAATCAAAATCTCTTGCAAGTGAGCTCACAACTTGCAGAAGTATGATTGTATTAGTGAAAAAATGTCAATGTAGTGAGCTACATACTTACACTTTCACTTGCGTGTGTAAATGGGGGGCTTAATTAAAATTTAATAAAATTGAAATCACCAAAATTAAATTCAAAATATGCATAATTGTACAATGTAAATAAAAAGAAAGTAAAGGGAAAGCTGAAAGATATACACCGGTATTCATAAAAAATGAAACATTGTTGAAACACATTTTACGACAAATTTTTCATATAAATTTCTTTTTTAAATGTGTTTGAGCAACGTTTTATTTTTTATGAATATCGGTGATAGAAAACAAATACATGTTTCTTCTGTATTCATTCAGTCGAACGAATCATTCAGTTGAATTAATTCATTCATCAATGACACAAAACTATTAAATAAAAGATTTATCAAAATTTTAGCTATCCGGCGGCAGCCTGTATTTGCCCCAGAAACGTGGCCACTACTTTCTTATTGACGTTTTTTTGTGCTAAAATACCTGCATAAACAATGACTTAAAGCCAACAGCAAACATCAATACCTAAAAGCATTAAATTTCACAGGAGCATATTTTAAGGTTATGTTCACTCAGCGAGCAAATACAGTATTTAGAGCAAATTTGTGTTTGCTCTTGCATGAAAGAACTCCAAAATATGTTTTTGCACTTTTGCACTAATTACACTGTACAACAGTGAAAATGGGTGCAGGAAAAAAATATGTAGGTTATATGTATGTATTTTGGTGCTCTAAACCATAGATGCCCAAGGTATCAGTATTGGTGAGAGTGACGAAATAACACTGGGAGAAAACAATTTGCTATTCATTTTACGAATAGCGACGAAACCACATGTGTGGCGGGTGTTGTACATATTTTAGTAATACTCTTGATGAGTGTATTGATATATATTAAATTGTTTTTCTTTTTCTTCCCCCTGCAAATAATTCATGTCTTTGTGAACATCTTCAAAATGTTTTTTAAATTATATTTCTTAGTTTTTTTAAAATGTGTTATGACAAATAAGACATTGCATGTCATCAATAGCATTTTGGAACATAAAATACTTTTCGGCTTCATACTTCATTAATATATCGCAATAATTTGAATTCATGTGTTCCCTGACAGCAGTCTCGATGACGATTAAAATGTAAAATAAGACACAGAATTTCTGCAAGTGTAGTTTGTCTCTCCCACTCAACATGGTGATTTCCTATTGGTTGATTGACGATCAAACAAAAGAGCATAATAATACGTGTGAGTTTAAGTTGCTGATATCAGCCACTACTGGGCATCTATGCTCTAAACCCAAATCTGCTTTCAGTTTTTCTCTAACACAACGATTTTTTTATGGGCGTGGCTAACTTTGCCCCCCATATATTTAACCATAATGCGGGAGACTCTTCTCCAATTTTAGTGAATAGCTGCTCATCAAAAGATGCGCTATAAAATTTTATTTCAAAGTTATTCACAAACAATGGCGAAGAATATTTTTTTTTTTTCATCCAGAATTCGCTTTTTTTTTTTGTTTTTTTTTTTTTTGTTTTTAATATTCAATAAAAGAAATAAAAATAGGCAGCATTTTACTTAATTCATCATCCTAAATTCATCATCTCTAAGAAATAAAATATGCTGTAAATCATTAAAATCCATAAGCAAATGTTGATTTTATTCACAATTTAAAGCAGGTATCTCTAATTGTAATAATTTGTAAAAAAAAAAAAAAAAAAAAAACTAAAAATAAAATGCATTTAATTATATTTCTTTTTTTAGATTTTCTGCCTTCAAAAAATACATTATCAAGAAATCGGACACTGGTATGTGGGCAAATTGAAAACAATTTTTAAATTTTACTACACAAATATTGCAATAATGTACGAAATAGTGGAAATGTTGCCAGGTAAAACAAAAAAAAAATGTATATGTATATATATATTATTTTATCTATAATTTTTGACCTTTAATGTTAAAATTAATAAAACTATTTTTTAAAGCTTTAGGTCTTTTATTTTTCTTTTATTAATTTTTCGATATTTCGCTAACAATTTGTTAGCATCGTCAGGAATCTTTAATAGAAAATAAAAACAATTAAAGATTCCTGACGATGCTAACAAATTGTTAGCGAAATATCGAAAAATTAATAAAAGAAAAATAAAAGACCTAAAGCTTTAAAAAATAGTTTTATTAATTTTTACATACATATATTTTTGTTCACATATTATTTCTTGTTGTTTTTGTTACAGCTATTTTTGTCTATATCCAACTATACGAAGATTGTTTGGATGACATGCTGTTGGCTGTGTTCTCCTTATTCAAAATTTCCTTTCGTAAATCCTATGCCGTGCAGCTGACTACAAAAATCATTAATTGTATTTGTTATATTGTTCGCGATTGTCGTGATATTTATGTGCAGGACAGTTTCCGTAACATTTGTTTGTCTGTGGTTAAGTTTTTAACTTTCACCTCGTTAGAAGTACAATATGCAGCCGTTAATACTTTGACTGCCCTCATGGATATAAATTGGTTGAAGAATACAAAATGTGATATAGAAATTTATTTTGATTTTTGTGAACACATTTATGAATCCATTGAATGGAAAAAACTGCAGTTGCCTCCCTCACAAGCCGAGGGACCCGATCAACTGCAAAATAGCATTGCTTTGAATGTACAACTTTCTGCATCACTGCTAGCCTTTAGTTGCTATCATCGAGCGAAGGCTTTGCAGGAGCTCACATTTATTTGTTCTCTTTACAAGTTGACGCAGGGTAAAGTTAATTTAATTTTAAATAAGAAAATTTCGATTTTAAATACTAAATCTATATGCATATACTTCCAGCTGATCTTAATGGTTTTCAAGAGGTGGCCTCGTTTTATAATACCTCGTTAACTGCTGTGATCAAACCATGTATTTCGAGCGCAATACATACCTGGATTTCCAAAGGCTATCCCATTTTTAAGTAAGTCGTTTTGATTGCAATAATTTTAATTATAATAGAGTTGAATACTGACCTACTCTGCCCATTATGGCGCCAATTGAAAAGAAAATAAATAGTTTTATAACTTTTCCGGGAGAAAAAGACAACCAGCAGGACGTTAAAATGGTGGTGGTTGTGGGTTACAACTAATATTACTCAAACTTTTTATTTAGCAAAACAGAATGATAATACCAATTAATCGTCGTCTAACTGAAGGCAGCTCGATACCAGGTAGCCTTATAAGCCCAGCTCACTAACTGCTTTTAGCTATACATAATTAATTTAATTTTTGAATACTAGGGGTTCTCACTTTTGATAGTAAACTCGGTTGCACATTTGGTTAAAGTAGCAGATTTGATCAAAGTACTACCCCCTAATTCATAAAAATTATTACAGGCTTATAAGACTGTTATTTGACATATTTGTATGGAAAATCTGTCAAATAAGAGCTTTATAAACCTGTTATAATTTTTATGAATTAGACGGCTAGTGTTTATATCACTGCAACAACAAAATGTACTGAACTTTTATATTCTACGCTGTGGTTAAAAAATCAAACAAAAAGCTTTAGTAAACATTGTAAAAAAATTACTGGGAATCACAGATATTCACTTAATTTTGTGTTGAGAAAATAAAAAATATGGAAAAAAACAAATAAAAATATACTGGTGAAGAGAAAACGTGACAAAATTCACAACAGAAGGTGGACAGATAAAGAAATTCTGCAAGTTTTAGGGTATTTGCAAGAACATGCAGACTTTGAGGTAAGAAAGTCACTCGAGCTTTGTGGTAAAAATCGTAGTGAATATAGCAGAGTTGTAAAATTAATATCAAGAATGAGAACCGCTACTGATTGCTTGTGTAATTATGTAAACTCATATGAAGTAGTGCAAAAGTTTATTTTGTAATGGTTGTTTTTGTTCTCTAATCCCGATATATAAAAGGCAACCCTCGTAGAAGGGGTTGTAGACTTTCCAACACGAAAGGCAAAGTCTGACGGAAACTTATTGTTTGTTAATAACACGATGTAAGAAAATATAATAATATTATCAGACATAAAAAATATACTTGATTCGCAACAACAAAGCGAAAACTACCAGGTGTCCCCATACAACGAAAAGTTACAATTATCTATAACTCTTGAACCGTAGGAGATAGAAAGCTGAAATTCGCATAGTGCATGTACTTATAGATGGTCTACAACAACAAATACTAAAGACAACAACAACTGTAAAACTACCAGGTATCCCTATACAATCTAAAGTAAGAATTAGCCATAGCTGATAAGCTGTAAAAGACAGAGAGCTGAAATTCGCACAATATATGTACTCACATATGGCCTACAATAACAAATGCTAAAAACAACAACATGTCGAAAACTACCAGGTGTCCCTATACAACGTAAAGTAACAATTAGCCGTTACTCTCGAATCGTGAGAGACAGAGGGATGAAATTGGCACAACACATGTATTCACATAAGCTCCACAACAACAAATGCTAAAAACACCAACAACAACAACTGTAATACTACCAGGTGTCCCTTTACAACGTAGAGTAACAGCTATAACTCTCGAACCGTAAGAGATAGAGAGCCAAAACTTGCGCAGTGTATGTATTCCCAGATGCCTTACAACAGCAACAACAACAAGTCGAAAACTACTAGGTGTCCCCATACAACATAAAGTAGCAATTAAACGTAACTCTCAAGCTGTAAGAGACAGAGAGATGAAATTTATGCAAAATATGTATTCACATATGCCATTCCATACGTACATTACATATACATACATATGTACGGAACCCTAAGTATGCGAGCTAGCCTCGTACTTGACTGTACTGTATTTCTCGTTTATAGTACAACATTGCATAAAAATGTGTGTAATTGAAGGATCTAGAGTGCTGCAAAATAGTTGTACGAAAACGTCATTTATTACTCATATGTATTTCGCCTTTATTTTAGATTTCCTTTTTATTTGTGCTACAAAACGAAACATGATTTTTTGGTAGACAATTTGGATGAAATAGTTTCTTGTTTGTTGCTGTATGGAAAATCCGGAGAATTGAGCAAATTTAACGAATACGGCGATCAGCAAGATCTTTTGAAGGTATTTCTCATATTCCATTTAAGATGATTTATATAAAATGTGCATTTCGTTTTGTCAGATTGCAATACCCATAGTAAGAGCATTTATTATATGCAGCCAATGTCCAGCCATTGCAAACTCTGAATTCACGAATTATGTTAAAAATGTATTGAACTATGACATGGCTAAATTGAAAAATGAAACGTATGCCTGGAAAATAATGTTTACACTTGTTGATATACTTAAAGATGATAAGCATGCTCGGGCATTGGCGGGCTTGCCAATATTCTTTCAAGCAACTGAGTGGTATAATATCGATTATAAATGCTTGAAGTCGGTGCTGAATTTTTATATAGTAAGTACTCCTTTTTTTTGAGTTTTAGATTGTTAGCTATAGTAAAGTATTTTTTTTTTATAACATTTGAAGTATTTAATTGATTTAATTGCTTTTTTTCTCTCTTTTGCAGAACAATAGCACAAACGAAGCTAAAGCTGATATGCTAAAGACTTTTATTACCAAATATCCGCTGCGTTTGGTTAAAACATTTGGAGCTTTAAAGAAAAGCTGCAGTGAGTGTGTTTTTCCCATCGACTCGCTAAAACAGTTTTATAAATTTTACACTTTGGCCGATCTGGTCTTGGAGACACTACAACATGCTGCCATTTCTCAAAATCTAACACAATATTTTTTACGCGACATCATTTACTATTGCTTTTATTGCCTTGAAACTGCCAGTCTTCATGATCTGCAGAAACTGGCCTTTAAAGCTCTAGAGCAATTTTTAACTAAACTTCAACATTTCCAAGATATTGAGTATTTTATTGAAAAGCATTTACACTTTATATGCAAATCTTTTGTACGTTTCTATAAAAATACCTCAGACTTGGTTATTCAGCAGAAAGTTATTGAAATATGTGAAAGTTTAACAAATCATTTCAAGTACTGTATACAAAACAAGCAAAGCTTGAAGGTTATATTCTCAGTGGATGATGCTGGATTTGTTAATTTGCAGTCTGTGCTGGACTCTTTGCCAAATGTCAGCGAAAACTCAAATAATTGGCGGAACACGTTTGAACTGTTTTTGGAAAATAAAAATTTAACAGTGGACAGTTTTAAAATGATGCAACAGCATGTAAGTAAAAACAAAACAAAGAAATAAAAGTACACTAAAAGAATTTTTGTTCATAGTTCTTGTTGAAATATAGTCTTTGTAGTTTATATTTTTTATAAAGAGTAAGCTGAGTACAAGTTTATTGAACAAAATTTTCTTTCGAACTGACAAATATATATTTGAACTGTCAAATGTAAAACAATTAATTTTAACGTATAGTTTATTTGATCTTTTCTTTTATTTTAATAATAAATTAAAGGCTTAAGATCTTTTTATAAAAATGTTTGTAACAAAACAAATATATTTATTTATTTCAATATTTCGCCCACAATTTGTTGGCTTCTGCAGGAATAAAAAATTAAAAAATATTCCTGAAGAAGCCAACAAATTGTGGGCGAAATATTGAAATAAATAAATATATGTATTTGTTGTGTTACAAACATTTTTATAAAAAGATCTTAAGCCTTAAAATTTAGTTTATTATTAGAGTAAAACAATTAAGTTCAAAACTACTTCGATGTAGAATTCATATTGTGAACAAAGTATATAAATTCAAATATTTGTAACAGTTCTAATGAATTTATTTCATTAATATTTAATGAAAATGTTCATTATGGCAATGAATTTTCATACAGCTAATGAATAAATTTCATTAAAAACTGTTCACATATTTTTCATAATTTCGTTAAAAAAAATATCATGGGATCTCTGAAAACAATGTCATCAAATCAATGAACAATTTGAACACATACGCACACTTATTTTCCATAAGCGCCTTAAGTTAGAAAGAAACAGCCTCGTGCTATACCTTACTCTTTTCATTATTTTAGATGGCACAACTAATATGAATGGCAAAGAACTGTCATAAAAAAAAAAGAAGAAATGCGGTCGGGGGACCCCCGTTAGGAACGAAGTTCCTTACGTTTTTTCTTTATCTTCGAATGTAATACAAGGTGAAATCTGTGTGTTATTTTGTCTTGTCTTTGAAATTTTTAAATTTTATATGCTTCTTTAAATTTTTGGAACGTTTCATATTTTTACTTTTGACACATGCAGTATTTTTTTTTTGTCAATCTGCAAAACGAAGAAAAGCAACTGTTGGTTAATTTTTCAATATTGCTGTTTTTTGTTGCTACCGTTTTCACAACTAATCTTAAAGAAGATTGGAAATGTATAAAAATATAAATAAATTTACAATTGTTGATAAAGCGAAAATATTGAAGAAATAGGAATGTTAAACCCGCTCAAGTCATGGCCTATTCGTAATACTGTGACAGACTTGTTGCAAACTTGGAAGTGAATGGGAGTTTCTAACTTGCCCCTTTGCGCTGAAATTCTTCTTGGTATCCAAAAGCGAAAAATTCCGATTTAATCTATTCCATGTGGAGAGTTTTTATATTTATTTTTTTTATATTTATTTATTTTTATTTAATATACATAAGTATGTACTTTTTTAAGATATTGTTCTTTTTTTTTAATATGAACTTAATCATTTATTTGCTTTAAGAGTAGGGTTTGGGAATTCCGGGATTAGCCCTTACATTTTCCATAGCATTTTTCAATTTAATTTTAAAACATTAATTAATTTCGTTGTCAGATATATCAGAATCGCTGCTGGACAATTCAGAAAGTGATAGCATATAATTTTAAAGATTTTTTTTTTAATAATTCCGTATTGACATCAGTCATTTTTAAATAATTTAGTAATGCTATCATTTTTTTAATTACGTCTTTGGCCAACTTTATCTCGAATTGACTCAGCTATGTTTTGCGAAAATGGTGTTTTTATTAACATAAGCTGTGCAAAAAGAGTATTGATTATAGCATCAGCTACTAAGAGGTTAGAATCTTGGCGACTAAGCGGTGTTTTGTAAAAGTGATGTTTATGTACAAGCACCGTATTTTTAAAATGAAATTCCGTTACTTTTGAAATTAATTTAACAAAAGTATTTTTTTTTATTACATAAAAGATTTAATCCTGAACTTAATTATTTATTTGCTTTAAGAGCCAATTGAAATGTATTAGTTCAGGTCCAAAACTGAACCTTTTCAAAATATTTACTGTATTTTTCAGCTGTCAATATGCCGACGACATTTCGAATTATGTAATAAGTAGTTGGGTTTCAAACAAACTTTTAAGAATTTTTCAAGTCTACTGATGAGTTGATTAGCACCAACGAAATGTCGTCGTCATATAGACAACTGAAAAATACAGTAAATATTTTGAAAAGGTTCATTTTTGGACCTGAATTAATGAAAGATTTAATTTTAAGAAAATAAAAATGTGGAGAAATAAAATATTACTGTTATAAAATCCAATTTAAAATTTTCATCGGGAATTCCGGGGAATTCTCGCCCGTATTATTTGTATTAATTGAGGTCAAAAATAGACCTATCAAATGTTTTCTGTCTTTTTCAGCTGTCTATATGCTACTGATGAGTTGATTAGCACCAACGAAATGTCGCCGGCATATAGACAGAAAGCATTTGATGGGTCTGTTTTTTTTTTTTTTTTTTTTTTTTTTCTTAAAATAAAATCAATTAAAAACATTAAAAAGAGGTTTTCTTAACACAGTAGCAATAAACAATTTTTAGGAATACCTTAACTGGTAGTATTCAGTAGCACTAATAAATATTAGTAATGGTTAATTAACAAGTTATTTATAGTATAACACTACTGGTTATCGCTACCGTTAACCAACCGGTTACATCCACGTTAGCACCGA
This sequence comes from Sturmia bella, assembly GCA_963662145.1. Classification (NCBI taxonomy): domain Eukaryota; kingdom Metazoa; phylum Arthropoda; class Insecta; order Diptera; family Tachinidae; genus Sturmia; species Sturmia bella. The sequence goes on from OY759170.1 coordinate 18,715,985, forward strand.
TGTGTGCGAGCGAGAGTACTATAGTGTTGCCTGTGAATGAGGAATGTGAAAGAAAGAGATATCAGTTCACACGTACGGAAATGAATAGATTAGTTTTTTTTTCCAAAGGCCTGTACAAAATAACTGAAAGTTTTAGAATTTGGTTATGAGCACTTGTTATTTAACGCGTTATTTCACTGGTACTGTTCTTACTGGGATATTTTAACATTTCTTAAAGGTTCTAAAGTCTACTGCAAGTTACACGGCCACATAAAATGGCATTTTTTTTTTTGTTTTTTTTTTTTTTTTTTTTTGGAATATATGTTATTAAGATTATTCCTAATACTAATAATATATGTTATAAAATTATGTTCTATTAATTAATTTCTATTATTCGAACTTTTTCTTATATAATTATTTCTGTATTAAATATATCAGGCTCAAATTCTTTCTATATTATCCTTGTGATTGATATTAATTAAATTAGACAAAGAAGACATCAAATACATTTAGCAGGGTGGAAAAAACTAGTTGTTCAACCTGCTAAATGTCTTTGATGTATTCTTTGTATAATTTAATTAATGTCAATCACATGGATAATATATAATATTTGTTTGATATTTTTAATTATTTGAAAAAATATTTTATACAGCTTCAGATCGTTTTTATATAAAAATTTTATTAACAATATTTCTCAATATTTCGATAACAATTTGTTATCGAAATATTGAGGAATATTGTTAATAAAATTTTTATATAAAAACGATCTGAAGCTGTATAAAATAGTTTTTCAAATCACAAGGATAACATAGAAATAACGTGAGCGTGATAAACTTAATACAGAAATAATTATGTTTTGTTTTGTGTTCCGTTTTCATTAGATCAATGAACGCTTTCCTATATTTAATGAATCCTTTATGATTTTTTGTCATTAAACCATATTCAAAATTCTAAAATTCATATATTTAGTGAAACGATTATTAATCTAAATTTAATGTATCGAAATTCATTGATTCCGTAAATCCCAACGTTGGTTGAAAACTGGTGTCAAAATTCCTTGGATTTATGAACAAAATTCTTTTAGTGTAGTTGATTTTAAAGAATATTAAAAAAAAAAAAAAAAACTTTAACCCATCTTGGCAGATCTTCCAATCTAAGCGAAATTTGGCTGAGGATGGCGACTTGCTTTATCGTTTGATAAGAAACTTATTGCGTATTGTAAGACAGAATCAAAATGCTGATATAAGCTTAGAGGCTCTTAAGTGTTTGGGTTATTTAGGACCTCTAAAGTTAAATCAAATATCGTATTACTTTGAAGTTGTACAGTTTGATGAACAAGTGAGTAGTAATAGAAGTATCTAATATTTATGCAGGTACATATGTAAACTATTTATTTCTTTAATTTTTTTTTTAAGCAAATTGAGGGCCTGTCACAGCTGGAACAGTTTTACAAATCCATGTATTTGATATTGGAAAAACTGCTGGACAGTTTCGAAAGTGACACACACTTTTATGTAATCGATGTGGCTCAGTATTTGGCAAATTCTAAACATGGCCGGGATTTATTAGGTAAAAACAAAATTTTAAAAATATAACAACTATGCCATTAATTATTTCCATTAATCGAACTCTTTCTTATATTATTATGTTGTATTAAGTTTATCAGGCTTAAAATCGTTCTATATTACTGTTGTGTTTGCTATTAATTAAACCAGACAAAGAAAACATCATGGGCCTTTAGTCAGGTGGACAACCAGCTGTTTCGAAGCCGCCACACTACTCGTCAGCAGCTGTCCATGCAGTCAGGGGCTCATGTTGCTAAAGCGACACTCAAGCAGCAACTTGGGTGGCTTGGAGCTATTTCCCAGTTGAAGTCATATTTTTGCTTTTTATCATTTGTTGTTAATGGCAAATTCCAATACGAGGGTTGCCTTTTTTATGTCGGAACTAGAGAAAAAAAAAACAAATATTAATCATTGAAAAGTACTTAATTGTTTTTCAAAATATTCCCCCAAGAAGATCTATACACTTTGAACCAATTGCCAGCCTGATTGTGGTATATCTCCAAAACATGCATTCTTAATGCAGAAACCGCTTCTTCAGATGTCGAAAAATGTTGACCTCTCATTTTGTTTTCTACGTACGTGAAATAAAAAAAAAAGTCATTCGCTCCCAAGTCAGGACTATGCTGTAGATAACTCATCAAATCAATGTTTAGGGTGCTCAAAAATGCAGGCATTTGAGCCGATATGTGAGAGCTCACATTATCGTGGTGAAGAGTGATTCGTCTTCGGCGGTTGGTTTTCCTGATTTCTTTCAGGACAATTTTCAAACTCCTCGTTGTGTACCACTCAGTATTGACTGTTCTGTTCAGTTTTTCCGAAAAAAAAAAACAGGCGACCATTTGCTTGGCATTGCTTTGTGCGCCAACAACTTTTGTTGGATTTTGCTCGACTGTTGTTTCTCTCGGGCGAAAATCCACGATTCCATCACCTGCCACAATGTCATAGGCGTGTTTCGAAGCAACGCCATCGTACGTCTTGAGCATTTCTTTCAACCAATCGACATGAGCCTTTTTATTGAGCGATTGACAGGTTATGTGGGATTCACAGCGAACAAATTATTTTGACAGTCAAATGTTTAGGCAATATTGCATGTATGCTGGTTCCACTAATGTCTAGGTTGTCGTAACCTCACGATAAGGCACTTGACGATATTGCATTATCAGTTCGCCCACAGCATTAATGGTTTTCGGAACAGTAACTGAGTTTGGACGACCTTCATGAAATTCGTCTTGGGAGTATACTACGACCACGATTGAATTCACCATACCATCGATAAACACTGGTCCTTGATGGAGCTGCATCGCCAAAAATTTAATTAAGTTTGTCCCTGCAAAGTTGTAAAAAAATAATCGCACGAAAATGTTCACGATGGATGGATGAATTGGTAGAGTGGCCTACTAAGAGTCGTCGCTGAGGTCGCAGGTTCGATTCCTGCCGAAGGCTCTGGGTGTTTCTGCAGACAAGAAGCTTCGCAGTTTTGTGTTTGTTAAAAAAAAAAAAGATGAATATTTTTCAAGTTACTGTAAACAACACAAAACGTTCTGAGTGCGCATAACCTCAAAAATGTGCAACTTTACGATAGAGCCAGTTGCCAGATTGCAACACTAAAGTTGCCATTTCCCGAAACATAAAAAAAGGCAACAATCGTAATAATTTGAACTAGTAGTTAGCCTGTCTAGAAATTCTGTTAAAAATAATTTTTTTGTACTCTTCTTGAGAAATATTTTTTTGTTTCTTGAGTAAAATGTTGGATCTTATTTAATTTAATTTTTATTTAGTGAAATTTCCCCAGTTTTACGCATTTTGTTCGAATCTAAGTGAAAATTATTTGGATAATTACCACAATATTGGGGCTTTGGATTGGCTCTGTAGTCTCAAATCAACAGAATCTAATGATTATGATGCCTGGATTTGTCAATTCACTTCGAAACTGTACCAACAATGCGGCTGGTTGCAGTTCCAGGCATTAGCAGCGGCAGATGCACATTTTGCCGAACAGTCGTTAATACCATTTATACAACTGTTGCTGCAGTGTGCAGAATATTCACATATCAATGAAATAATAAAAATGCTGGAATATTTCTTTGATGAATTTCTATTGCATCATGATGCCACAAATGCTGGAGATCACAAGCGCATTTTCAAAGACAAACGTGTCATTAATATGATTTTGAATATTTGTGAATCTTTGCGTGTTGAAAATAACTGGTATTTATTATAATTAAATAATGTTTGAGCTGGATTTTATAAAACGCTTCCTTAATGTTCTCAGGAATTTGCCTTTAAAACTTTTAAATGTTGCTCTGGCTTGCAATTATTGTCAAGCATATTTCTTGGCAATTATCTATTTGGAATTATGGGCCTTAGGTGAACAGGAGAAAGTTAAAGATGTCAGTAATAAAACAACCATGGAGTTAATGTCCAATGCACAGTTCCAGAAGATTGCCAGAAAGGTAGTGTTGTGGTTGCATTCATCATTTAGACGATTATAGTTTAACTCTTTTTCAGGCCTACGATGCAATTGGTTGCAATGATGCAATTTCCGGTTTTATAAACCCCCTGAACTCCCGCATGGACTATTTAAATCTCACCAATAATTGGTCTGATATTCTAATTGAATCCAACGCTAACAATCTTTGCAATGCAATTTTAAAACGTAATGGCATGTTTAATCTGGCCAACGAAAACTCGCCAAAATCCAGCATAGACTATGAAATATGTTGGCGTTTGTGCCGCTGGGACACAGTGGTTGAGGGTCATTCCAAGGTTAACACTTTAAATGACATGGAGTATGAGTTTGAGAAGCATCATTTTAATGCTCTGAAGTGTCTCTATAATAAAGAGGAAAATAATGCTTTAGCTGCCATCACAAAATCCAGGCATTGCGTTTTGAATATTTTGAAAGAAATCAGTGTGGAGTGTTTACAAAGTGTTTATAAATACCTGACATGGCTGCAGCTCTTACAGCAATCGGCTGACTTTTGTTTGGTAAGTAGTACTTGTAATTTTTAAATGATTCTCTTACATAATTTCATTGTGTTTCAATATCCACAGATACAATTTTCGAAATCTATGCCATTAGATCATATTTTTGAAAACTGGAATTTGGAGTCAAATGAATTGGATTATGGAAATTTTTCCTGCAAAGAGTTGATATTGTCACATCAAGTTTCCCTGTTTCAGACCGCCGGCATAAGAGCGAATCGCAAAATAAACGAGTTTTATAAGGTATGTACATACTCGCATTTCTCGCTGTTTACATTCATACGAAACGATCGAAGTTTAGACCGAAATTATTTAAATAACATTATCATTAAGAGGTTTTTCATGATGATGGGTAGTGCAAACTGTGCAAAGTAAGCGAATATGAGCAAAACTGCTCTGCTTCTTTTCACACCACAACAAAATGTATGTATTTTACAATTTGCTTCATTTTTCCGCATTTGCACCAAAATAAATCTTGAGCAAATAGAAGTGTGCAAAAATGCTCAATTGAAAGTGAATAATGTAAACAACAATAGATGGCGCCAGCACATGGCGAAGCCGACTAACAATTTTCCGCACAGTAGACAAAAAATAGCGGCGATGACGAAAAATGTTAAAACAATAGCGGTTCTCACACTTGATACTAATTTTACCACTCTTCTATATTCACTACGTTTTTTACCACAAAGCTCGAGTGACTTTCTTACCTCAAAGTCTGCATGTTCTTGCAAATATTCTAAAACTTGCTGAATTTCTTTATCTGTCCACCTTTTGTTGTGAATTTTGTCACGTTTTTTCTTTACCAGTATATTTTTATTTGTTTTTTCCATATTTTTTACTTTCTCAACACAAAATTAAGTTTTGCCGGCAAAACGATTCACAGCACAGAATATCTGTGATTCCCAGTATATTTTTTACAATGTTTACTAGAGCTTTTTGTTTGATTTTTTAATCACAACGTAGCAAATAAAAATTCAGTACATTTTGTTGCTAAAGTACAACACCGGTATTCATAAAAAATAAAATGTTGCTCAAATACGTTTTAGAACAAATTTGATATGAAAAATTTGTTCTAAAATGTATTTCAACAATATTTTATTTTTTATGAATACCGGTGCTAGTGTTTACATCACTATGTAAACACTAGTACTTTAATCAAATCTGCTACTTTAACCAAATGTGCAACCGATTTTACTATCAAGAGTGAAAACCCCTAATAAAAAACACACACACATGTGAATTAAAAATATTTTTTTTTTTTTAATAAATGTAAGCATAAATTTTAAAGGCCATATTCGTAATAATTATTATAAGTTTATTAAGCTCTTATTTTACGTATTTTTACGGAATATTTGTCAAATAAACGTGTAACAAACCTTCAATAGTTTTTATGAATATGGGTGTAATGTAATAAATATAATAATACATTGCGATTTAATTTTAATTTATATGGGTCTTTTTCCAAAAACAAAATAAGATCGGTAGGGGATTGTAACACAAAAATAAAGTCGCCGGCGGCTGCGTGCCAACTTGACGCCGAAGTACTTTGCCCTCTGTGGCATTTCGTGTTTTATTATTTACATATTATAGCAGCGTTATTTAGAATTTTTAAATACATACAAGAATTTAACCAAAAAAAAACAACAATTGTATTCTTAAAAATAAAATAAAGAGTTTGTTAACTAAAGCAATTCATGTTCAAAGCTTCAATGAAGCATATAGCAGATTTGCACAAAAAGAAAAACGGTGCTCCCACGATCAACCATGTCAATGCACTGCAAATTTGCACAGCTGCCATCGTGAAAACCCGTTATATAAAAAAAAAAAGTTGGGAAAGAGAAAAATGGAACAATAAATATAACCTCAATGATTGAAATAATTGAAAACTGGTCGAACTACTCAGGTGCAAAACTATTAATGCAGAAATGCCAACATCTACACCTTTGTAGGAAAAATTTGGCCAATTGCTTGTGTAGTTGGACGATTGTGTAAACCATAATCTCCTCTTAAAGCACGATATGTGGCTGTGGCAGAATCACCATTTTTGTAGAACGTTTCTTATAATTTTTATGCGCTGTGTGACAGTTAAGCGATCCATTTTCGTCAATGAAAAACATTGGTTTAACAACTTATTTTGTTAGATGTCGTATTCCAGTCCTATACTCTTGACACCGCGAAATCGATAACAAAAAAAAACTGTAGTTTAAAAGAATTTATTTTGTATTTCTTTAAATTTCGTTATACCAAGTTTTCACAATGCACATGTATAACGAATCAATAGCTATAACGAAGTATTTTTCGATCCCCTCTAGATTCATTGTATCGAAGTTTCACTGTATTTACTGATTAAACGATTTACTAGTTTAAATGTAAATTAAATCAAACTCGCACCTGAACTTGCACCGATTTTTTAGTTATTAGTCGGACTTTATACTGGTAATATTAATGAAAGAAGAAAAAGGAAAATTTTAGCTGGGGTACAGCTGAACTAGCTACACATATAACCAACAATACTTTATTTATTTGTTTTTTTTTTCTCTTTTGCATAATTCAAAATCTATTACTTTTCTTCCAGGAAAATCCCATTGGACAGTGTCTGCTGAAATGCATACGCGATTGCAAGGCTGCCGGCGAAATTAATTTAGCCAAACGTTATATTGCTATTTTAAATAATATGCCCATAGAGAACGTACAGTTGAAGGTAAGTTAGCTTTTTAGTAGCAGGTGGGCCAAAAGAAGACATCCGATCTTGTTTGGCTTTCGGAATATCGATTGTGGCTTTGCTCCGTCCTTTTGGAACCACATGTCCTCCAGATACCTAATTCGTTCAATTGCGGCGTTGTCGTTGGAACAGCGGTGTCCTCGGATAAAAAAAAAGTGGGCCGATGACTACGCCAGCGTGAACTTTGAGCGGGAGTAATGGCTCCTCGTGGATTTCTTCTGGTGCCCCAGAAGCGATAGTTTTGCTTGTTCCCATACTAGCGGAGGTGGAAATGAGCCTCAGCTCGCTCATTATGATTTGGGTTGAAAAATCGTCTACGTAGTCCTCGAAATTGAGAATGGCTTGGGCGTAGGTTGGGCGGTCGATAGGCAGCATGCTGATGCGCAGGTCTTTGATCAAAATTTTTCTTAGGCAAAACCGGCTGGTGGCTAATTGCAAGGCATGGCATCTGGTCGATGTTTCTGACGACAGCTCGACATACTCGGCAACAGCAGTGATATTCTCGGCAGAACGGACGCTGCGCGGCCGGGCACTCTTGGCAGCGTCTCGTGTGGTCCCTTACTCTTCAAGGTTGATGGCCAAGCGATGCAGCGTTTGTGCAATCGGTACCGCATGACTGGAGAATCCGCGACGGAATTCGCGCTGCGTCAACACCACCGACAAATTGTTATGCAAAAAAAATAGACACAATTATTCTGCATTCTTGGGGAGTATACCGCTCCATGGCTTGTACACTTGTATTCTACAATTGTCTAGTTCGCAACTGTAGCCACAGATTTGACAGATTACAGCATTTTCCAATAGGGTGATTTGTTTTGGCCCACCTGGCGGACTATACATTTTTTTTAATGATTTTACATTTTCATATTAATATTTTCCATTGTTCACACCAGGTCTGCTCTCTATTAGAAGACGTTGATATTTGTATGAAAACCAATAAACCTGAAATAACTAAATCGGTTCTCCATCACATATTCAAGAATAAGGAATTTCAGTTTTGCATTCAACGTGTAACAGCCATGCAAATGAATGGCGTATACCTGATGGAAACCAACACCGAAACATTTGATATTGTGTTGAATAAATATTTTCTTGGTTCTTTAGAGGCTTTGAAAATATTCAACAACACTAAGGAGACCATATTGCAGAAGTTTCCGAATGCCTTTGAATTGAGTGAGTTTGCAAGATTTGAAGAAAAAAGCAAGAAAAGTGCCTACGAAATAATCGCCAAATATGCTGACAGAGAATACACACAGGTAAGCAGCTCCAGAGCAGCATAGTAAATATGGTTTTGGTTTCATCATATGAATGTTCTTATATAGTTAAACACCTACATTAATTCGGATGAATTCAATATGAAACGTCAAATTATGGAGCTGAATCGCCAAACCGCCAACACGATTAGTCGCCAAGTACGCGATCGTGACAAGCATATAAGTGCCAATTTCATGAAGAGATTTTCCAACATTGACGAACAAGAAATACAGTTGATTGAACAAAAACTTACCTCCTTTTTGTGCGTTGCCCTGGACAATTATATCAAATTTACTTGCCTCGATGGCGCCATTTCGAGTCCTGTGATATATCGTATAATTGGCTTGTGGTTCTCTAATAAGCAAAATGAAACGCTGCGCCAGAAAATAAAAGAAAATATAGCTGCAGTACCCAGCTATAAATTTATTTGTGCTCTTAATCAGATGACGGCACGTTTGAATTCAAAGAATCCCGAGTTTATAGCAATACTCAGAGCCATTATGATACGCTGTGTCGAAGAGCATCCGCATCAAACGCTTTATCAATTGTATCCCATCGTTTATGGCTATATAGATGGCACAGAAAATAAAACAGATTCTCGTTCCAAGATCGCTCAAGAAATTATTGCAAAAGCTAAAAATAAATCAAATGCAAGCATTATTAAACAATTGGAAAGTGTTATACCAGGTAAGCGAGTGGTTAAATTTTAAAATTATTTAGGAAATTTTTTCATTTTCTTTTATTATGATAATATTAATATGGTTCAATTATGTATGAAACAAAATATTGCAACCTCGGCGGCTCACCTCCATCCGATGGTCCAAATTTTCGATAACGCTGAGGCATAATTGAGGTTTCATGCCGTTAATGTGCCACATTATCTCATCCTTTAGCTCTTCAATTGTTGCTGGCTTATCGACGTACACCTTTTCTTTTACTTGGGGGTTACACGATCACGAGTTTTGCCTTTCAAGTTTTAAAACATTCACACTTTTTTTTACTAATACACTCACAATTTTGAAAATTGATGCAAACTTGTTGACAATTTTTGCTTTCCATAGAGAGCATCAAGTCACAATCAGCAAAACAGCTGACAACAATTTTATTTTCGTTCTGTCTGCAAATGTTTTTTGTTTTATTTGAAAGTTGCAATTAAAAGTGATAAAAATTAAACAGATTCAATCTTAAAAATAAAAATAAAAAGGTTTACTTGCAAAACCAATAAATATAATGATGTGCTGCGATTTATAGAGCACATCTACATTCATTATAATTTTTAAATATTTACCAACCTTCTTACTAATAAGAGCTTCACCCAGTATTTCCTTTCTGCCCTCTGGTTTTTTTTCGTCTTCTTTTATTCTCTTTATTTCTGATAGTACTTTTAATGAAGCAGCTATTTTTAATTTTCTTCTTGACGGCATCTTGAAAACGAATTGTTATGAAATTGCGTGCAGTCTACGTCACAGCTATCAATTTTATTGAATTTTGACAAGTAGTATGTGAAAAAAACTTGAGAGCGAAACTTGATAGTGTAACTGCAGTGTTAAATAACCTCAAAGCAAGAAGCTCAAGGGTGTCAAACCACACGATCTTGGTGGCGGCCAATTGACATGTTAATGAACTTCAATTTATCATGCAAACCTAAACTGAACGACTTATTAAGCCAGATAGTTAAACCTTTTAGCCAAATAATGGATTTTTCTACCCCCCCAAATATTTCTCATGATTCTGCACTTGCAATCAATTGTACGTTTTTTTTTTTTTTTTAATATAATTTTTTCTATTTTGTTTTAGCTCTAATTGATTTTGCAAACACTGAAATTTCCGCTGAAAATAAAGAGACTTCCACAACCTTGAGCGAGAAATTGAAGAAACAAAAAAATTTGGATGCCATCCATTGTCCAACTATAGATTTGCCTGTACGAATTGACTTAAACTATTCAATTACAAGTATGTACAATTCTTTAATATACAGTTGAAAATTTTGTACGTAACGTTCATTATAATTACTTTAGGTATTATTAAATGGGATCATCAAGTTTCCTTGGTTGGTGGTATAAATGCTCCTAAGAAATTGTTATGCCTCTGCTCTGATGGCAGAACCAGACCGCAATTGCTAAAAGGCAAAGATGATTTGAGACAGGATGCTGTAATGCAGCAAGTTTTCTGTATGATTAATAATCTGCTGAAACGAGAACCAGCGGCAGTGGAGCGTAATCTTTTAATAAGAACCTATAAAGTTGTACCGCTTTCAACGCGAAGTGGTCTCTTGGAATGGTGTGAAAATACCGTGCCAATTGGCATTTATTTGAATGAGGCACGTAAGAAATATCGACCTAAAGAATATAGTGTGAGCAAATGTCGGCAAATGGCACATGTAAGTAAAAATACAAGAGAATCTTATAAAATTAAGTATGTGTATACCACATGCACATCGTCAGGTGATTTCAAAAAAGTATTAAGTCGTAAAGATTGCATCAAATTGCATGTTCCTGCATGTTCTTGCATGGTAACACTTAAAATTAATTATCTTATCGGTAGCGGTTCTCACTCTTGATACTAATTGTTAGAAAGCAATACTTTTTAGGTGGCCTCTTCACAATTAAAAGAAACAGCACGTCCTTATAGTTCAAAGGTTTATTCTTGAGTAGTATAAAAATCGGTTATTTTAAAAACAGAAAGTACAAAAAGGAGAATAAAAGAAAAACATAAAAAGAAAAACATAGTAGTAAATATTCGCATTGTTAAACAGGGTTGCACTGCATGCGCACACTATATTTCAACACCTCCCCTCAATGCCAATATTTATATATCAAATAATCCAAGGTCAAACATCAAATTCAGACATTATCCAACCAAACCCAAAAGTCTCGAAAAACGTTCATGATTAACCTTCTGCAGATTCTTCGTTAATACATCGGCGATCATATCTTTGGTGTTGCAGTATTTCAAACTTATTAACTTTCGCTCGTACAAATCTCTAACGTGGTGATACTTTATATCTATATGCTTACTACGAGCATGATATACGGGGTTCTTCACCAGCTGTAATGCTCCAATATTATCGCCTTGTATTTCTATGACATCATGGTTGTATAATTTGGTTTCATTCAGTAATTTACCAATGTATACTGCTTCCTTGGCTGCAGAAGATAGCGCCATATATTCAGCCTCGGTACTTGATAAGGCTACTGATTGTTGTTTCCGACTTTCCCAAGAAAAAGCTGCACCTGCCAAAAGGAAAGTGTATCCAGTATAGGATTTGCGGTCAACCGCATCTCCTCCCCAGTCCGCGTCGACATAACATTCCAGTAGATGGCCAGTTTTATAATATCTAAGTTGCATATTCTTTGTTTTATTTAAATATTTTAGCACCCTTTTCAGTGCAGTAAAATGTTCCATGTGTGGATCGCTGTTTTTTTGAGATAGCTTTGAAATTGTGTGTATGATATCAGGTCTGGTACATAGGCCAATGTACATGAGTGACCCAACTAGCGACTGATACTCCACCTGATCAACTCTCTTACAATTCTCTTTACTGCATGCAATTTGAAAATTTGGCTCCAAGGGTGTTGCTACTGATCTACAGTTATCCATATTATATCGCTTCAATAATTGCTCTATGCCTGCCCTTTGACTAATCGCTATAGAGCCCTTCGGTCCATCCCTCTGTATTTCGATATTCAAAAAATGATCCACTGGCCCTTTATCCACTACCTCCACTCTCTTCGAAATCTCACTCTTTATCGATTTTATGTCATTGATATCAGAACACGCAATCAATATGTCATCTACATACACTGCTATTATGCCTACCCTATCCTGGATTTTTCTCACGTACAGACACGGCTCACTTTCGCAAGCGTAAAATCCAATTTCATTCAAAATGGAGTTCAACTTGCGATTCCATTGACGGCCTGACTGTTTGAGGCCGTACAATGCCTTCTTCAACTTCAATACGTAATGTGATCGCCTTTCGTCGATAAATTTTTCGGGCTGTGTAATGTATACGTCTTCATCTAATTCGCTGTTGAGGTATGCTGTGGAAACATCCATCTGGTGCAGATGTAACTCATACTCAGCTGCCAGTGCAAACACCATTCTAATAGTTTCATACCTTACTACCGGTGAAAATGTTTCTTGGTAATTAACTCCGTACACCTGTGCGCATCCTTTTGCCACCAACCTAGCTTTAAATCTTTCAACGCCACCTTGTTTGTTTTTCTTAAGTGAAAAAACCCAACGACAACCGATTGCTTTTTGATTACAAGGAAGCTCCACACGTTCCCATGTTTGGTTTTTTAAAAGTGCGTTGTATTCACTCTCCATCGCATTCCACCAAAAACTCGAATATTCACTTGAAAGAGCTTCATTTACAGTTTCGGGAACTTTGATATCCTCAAAACACATCAAATTAACAGTGTTGTACATTTTTCTAGGTCTACCAGGTGCACCCGTGCGAATACTTTTTGGCCTTCCAGGTTTTCTTCTTTCTGGAACTCCTTCAAAACCACAAAAATCATCAGCTGACTCATAGTCACTTTCACTCCCAGTCTTAATTTCAACATCTTTTATATTGTCCTCATCATCATTTTTCTGTACTACATTTAATGGGATCAGCTCAACATTACAAAATTCTTTCGTCTCTGCTTCTACGAAATAAACATCTCTGCTTACAATTACTTTGCCTGTAGCACTCTCATACAACCGGTAAGCCTTTGAGGTATCTGAATACCCAACCAAAATATACTCTTTACCCCTCGGTTTAAACTTATTATTCTGTTTCTTATCCAAAGCGATAGCAATTGATCCGAACATCTTCAGGTGCTTCACTACTGGTTTGCGTCCGAACCAAACTTCGTATGGCGTTACATCACCCAATGCTTTCGTGGGGCACCGATTTCGTAAATATGCAGCTGTATTTATTGCCTCTGCCCAAAGACTTTCGGTAGTTCCTCCATCAACCAGGATACACCTTGCCATCTCCACCAGAGTGCGATTAAATCTTTCAGCAACTCCGTTTTGCTGAGGAGTGTAGGGAACAGTTAGTTGTCGGGTAATTCCATTTTCCCTCAAGTATTTATCAAACGCTCCATTTACGAACTCAGTGCCGTTGTCGCTACGCAATATTTTAATTTTTCGACCGACCTGCAGCTCCACCATAGATTTGAATTCTATAAATTTTCCGAACACCTCGGATTTATTCTTCAGAAAATAAACAAATACATATCGACTTCTATCATCGATGAACGTAAGCATGTATTTCGCACCGCCAATAGATTCTGTCCTCATAGGGCCGCAAACATCGCTGTGTATAATCTCCAGTAAATCATTGGCTCTGCTCCCTGAATGTTTAAATGGTCGAGCACTGCACTTACATTTCAAACAAACATCGCAGCTTAAATTATCAGGGACATTTAAATCCAGACCAACAACCATTTTCTTATTCATCAGTTGTCGCAAGCTGGCAAAATTCATGTGACCAAAACGTTTATGCCATTTCATAGCATCCCCAGCAGTCTCACATGAAAAAAAGAATTCATTATTATCTGCACCACATAAAAATAGACCGCCGACTCTTTTAGCTGTCAACCAAACCCTACCGAATTTTGTTATTACAGCTTCTTTGTCGTTAAAAGTCACAATACAACCACTGCTTACAGCCTTGCCAACCGAAATAAAGTTACATTGCAAACACGAAACATACAGAACATCATTCAATGTTATATCAAACTCCTTCATGTAAACTTTTCCTTTCCCTTCTGTTCTTATTTTATTGCTACCAGCGAGTACAATTTCTTCCTTATGTTCCTCAAATTCTTCAAACATGTTGCGATCGCAACACAAATGCGCTGACGCACCGCTGTCGACGCACCAAATGTTGTGTCGCAGTGCACACTCATTTGAAATTGAAAAAGCACGATGTGTTTGATCACTCTTTTGCTCTGCTTTCGAACCTTTTTCTTTGCATTGCGCCGCATAGTGCCCACTTCTGCCGCAACTAAAACATTTAAAGTTTGATTTTTTACGAAAAACATTGTCCCCATTGACACTGTTGTTGTTCTTGTTATGATTGCTACGTTGATTCCGTTTCTTTTCTTTGTTCTCTCGTGCCATAAATGCCTGCACGCCATTGTCCGCACTTGTTGCCTCATTGCTGTTTACTTTTCTACGTTCACCTTCCTGAATTAACTTCACCTTCAACGCAGATAATTTTGGAAGATCATCTCTGGCCTCAAGCGCCACTACAAGGCTCTCATAAGATTTTGGCAAACTGGCGAGCAACATAATTACGTACAACTCCTCCTGAAGGGTGACACCAATTTCTGCCAATTTGTCAACAATGGACCCAAAGTTACATATGTATTGTTGAACACACTCATCCTCTGACATACGGGCCTGCAGAAGTTGTTTGAACAATGTCACCTTACGTACCGGTCCCTTTGGACGGTGTACCTCCTTCAGTGCGCCCCAGGTATCACTAGACGTTGCACAATTTTTTATGTGTGCTATTTGCATTGGTGTTGAACATAATATTATAGTAGCTGTTGCTTTCTCGTCCCTTGCAATCCATTCAGCTACTTCATTGGCGTTCGTATCATTTGCCACCGGCCTTTTCATGCTCCCTGATACAATTGACCATAAATCCTGGTGAATAAGCACACTCTTCACCTGGAGACTCCAAGAATCATAATTCGTGTCATCCAACTTCGGTATATTAAACATAGAAGCCATTTTTACTCATTCAATACTATTTATCTCCAACCTTTAAACTCTCTGGGCCCATAACCTGTTAGAAAGCAATACTTTTTAGGTGGCCTCTTCACAATTAAAAGAAACAGCACGTCCTTATAGTTCAAAGGTTTATTCTTGAGTAGTATAAAAATCGGTTATTTTAAAAACAGAAAGTACAAAAAGGAGAATAAAAGAAAAACATAAAAAGAAAAACATAGTAGTAAATATTCGCATTGTTAAACAGGGTTGCACTGCATGCGCACACTATATTTCAACACTAATTTTACTACTCTGCTATATTCACTACGATTTTTACCACAAAGCTCGAGTGACTTTCTTACCTCAAAGTCTGCATGTTCTTGCAAATATTCTAAAACTTGCTGAATTTCTTTATCTGTCCACCTTTTGTTGTGAATTTTGTCACGTTTTCTCTTCACCAGTATATTTTTATTTGTTTTTTTCCATATTTTTTTATTTTCTCAACACAAAATTAGGTCTTGCCGGCAAAATGATTCACAGCACAGAATATCTGTGATTCCCAGTAATTTTTTTACAATGTTTACTAAAGCTTTTTGTTTGATTTGTTTTGTAAACACTATCACCGGTATTCATAAAAAATAAAACATTGTTGAAACACATTTTACGACAAATTTTTCATATAAAATTTTTTCTAAAATGTATTTGAGCAATGTTTTATTTTTTATGAACACCGGTGTAGTACTTTAATCAATCTGCTACTTTAACCAAATGTGCAACCGAGTTTACTATCAAGAGTGAGCACCGCTAGTAAAATTCTTTACTTCTCTATTTGTCCGAGTAAATTTATCATTAGGGGTTTTCATGATAGCAGCTGTGCAAATATGCTTTGTGCAAATTTGCTGTGCATTTTATAGTTGATCGTGAGCGCACTGTTTTTTTTTTCTATGCAAATTTGCTATATTCTTGAAGGTTTGAAAATGCATTGCTTTAGTTTACAAACTCTTTATTTTATTTTTAAGAACACAATTGTTGCCTTTTTGGTTAAATTCTTTTATGTATTTCAAAATTCTAAATAACGCTAATGTAATACATATTGAAATAAAAAAGCATGGAATGCCATAGTGGGCAAATTCCATCGGCGTCAAGTTGGCACGCAGCCGCCGGCGACTTTATTTTTGTGTTACAATCCCCTACCGATCTTATTACTAATATTATTATTTTTTTTTTTTTTTTTTAACACCCATATAAATTAAAATGCGTTGTATTAGTTTTTTCATAATTAAATTAAAGTTTATGCTTGCATCTGCTGAAAAAACTTCTTATTTTTATTTCATATGTGTGTGTTTTTTATTGTTTTAAAATTTTTGTCTACTCTGCGGAAAATGATTAATCGGCTTCGCCATGTGCTGGTGCCATCTGTTGTTTGCATTATTTTATATATTTATTTTCTTGAGCTAAAGGCCTTTTATTATTATTGTCCTGAAGAAGCTATCCGAAGTAGATCGAAATATCGACACAGATAATAAAATAATTTTAATAAAAGACCTTTAGCTCAAGAAAATAATACCGGTATTCATAAAAAATAAAACGATGCTCAAATACATTTTAGAACAAATTTTATATGAAAAATTTGTTCTAAAATGTATTTTAACAATGTTTTATTTTTTATGAATACCGGTGTAAATATATAAAATAAAAAAAAGGGGTCGGAAAAAACCAAATAATAAAGTTGTTTACATTATTTAGTTTCATCTGAACATTTTTGTACACTTCTATTTGCTCAAGGAAAATGAAGTCGAGTTGGTTTTTTTTGCTTTCCCTATAACATTTTGCACAAAGTAACTCGGGGCTTTTATGATTTTATTTGGCGATATGATGTACATCACATACTAGAAACAATTTTGCAATTTTATTTTTATTTATATTTCTAGCAACATCTCAAATCCAGTGCTGATAAACGTTTTGAAATACATGAAAAAATCTGTAACAGCATTAAGACGGTATTTCATTACTTTTTCTTTGAGAAATTTTCTAGGCCCGGTGTATGGTTTGAACGTCGTTTGGCTTATATAAACAGGTAATGTATCGTTTAGTGGCTAGAGACAAACCTGAAGTAGGCTAAAAGATAACGGGTTATCCATTTTGCGGTTTCAAAAGTAAACGTCAATAAAACAGGTATAAAATATTGTTTTTCATGATATCCCTTTTTTTAACGTTTATTAATATGCAAAATTAGAAAATTTAACAAAAACTACAATAAACAATAGTTAATATTTACAAATATGTACACACAGTCCCTTTTCAGAGCTCTCAAGCATAATATAGAACAATATTAAGTTTTCAATAATAGCGGTTCTCACTCTTGATAGTAAACTCGTTTGCACATTTGGTTAAAGTAGCAGATTTGATTAAAGTACTAGTGTTTACATCACTGCAGCAACAAAATGTACTGAACTTTTATTTACTACGCTGTGATTAAAAAATCAAACAAAAAGCTTTAGTAAACATTGTAAAAAAATTACTGGGAATCACAGATATTCTGTGCTGTGAATCGTTTTGCCAGCAAAACTTAATTTTGTGTTGAGAAAATAAAAAACAATGGAAAAAACAAATAAAAATATACTGGTGAAGAGAAAACGTGACAAAATTCACAACAAAAGGTGGACAGATAAAGAAATTCAGCAAGTTTTAGAATATTTGCAAGAACATGCAGACTTTGAGGTAAGAAAGTCACTCGAGCTTTGTGGTAAAAATCGTAGTAAATATAGCAGAGTTGTAAAATTAGTATCAAGAGTGAGAACCGCTAATAATTTTTTTTTTTTGGATTTTATACTTCCAATGAAGAATATGTTTATTTTTCTGTAATGAAAAAATTTTGTTAAAAACATCACTTTAATATTTTGACTATAAAGTTTGAACGCTGACATTATGTGTGAAACACTACATCATTTATATGACCAGCATGCGAAGTGTGGCAAGCATTGATTCTTTTGAGGTAATTTTCGACCACTTTTTGACACATATTGGGCGTTATCTCAGCCATAACTTGACGAATGTTGGTTTTTAGGTGCTCAAGAGTTAAATGTTTATCTGCATAAACACGGTCTTTCGCGTTATCGCACAAAAAAAGTCGAATTGTGTCAAATCGCACGATCTTGGTGGCCAGTTGACATCGCCACGACGGGAAATTACACGGCCAGGAAATGTCTCTTGCAATAAAGTGATATTCACTCGAGTTGTGGGGCATGTGGCACCGTGTTGTTTAAACCACAAATTCTAAATAACAGGCAAAAAAAACGCTCCAAAACGCTCCGAATTGACGGTGACAGTCGTTCCATCCTCGTTTTCGAAAAAGTAAGGTCCAATCACACCTTCGGACCAAAGAGCGCACCAAACAGTGACTTTTTCTGGATGTTATGGCCTCTCTTCAATTACTTGAGGATTCTCACAACCCTAATTACGACAATTTTGTTTATTAACACACCCAACGAGTGAGAAATGTGCTTTATTGCTGCAGAAAATTTTGTTCGAAAAATCTCCGTCCATGGCCTGTTGTTCAAGCACCCGTTCTCCGTATCTACGACGTTGTGAATGGTCAGCTGGCTTCAGTTGTTGTGTGAGCTGGACTTTATATGGATGTAGGTGTATATCTAAATGCAAAATACACCCTAATGAGCCGTAAGACAGTCCTAATTTTTGAAAACGACGAGAAATCGACAGATATTTTCACCGGAACGAGCAAAACGATGATGCACAGGCCTTACAATATTTGTAACCGCTACAGTCTCTTCAAATTTATCCACAATTTTGTCAATTGCTTGCGTAGTTGGACGATTATGTAAGACGATATGTGACTGTGGCAGAATCACCATTTTTGTTTTGTATGTTTTGATAATTTTTATGCGTTGTGTGATTGTTAAGCGCTCTATTTTCGTCAATGTCAGACTTTCAACTGAGAATTCCAGTCCTTTAATTTTGAAACCACAAAATGGATAACCCGTTGTAATCTGTGTTTACAGGGTGTTCCGTAACTTAACGTCTAAACGAATACTGGTGATAGGTCAGATTAGGTCTGACTGCTCCCAGAAAAAAATAATAAAAAAAATTTATGTCGCGTAGCTTAGATGGCAATGTCTGCCATATTGAAAAAAATCACCCTGTGATGATTTTTTCATTCTTGTGATCGCAAATGTTGAATTAAAAAAAATTGTTTTTCTACAATAATATCGTCAGTTATCTTCATTTTATCTACATTTTAGAATTCGGACTGAAAAGAAAATCTCACATTTTACGTATTTTTGTACTCAAAATTAAAACACCAACCAACTTCAGCCAGACTTATTGAAAAATAATTGCACTACGTACCCTCGGCACGTTTCGCCAGAAGTTGGCAAGTTGGCGCAATTTGTACCAAGTTCAAAAATGTAGCTGTTATAACGGAAATTTTTTATGAAAATGGTTTGCACTTCGCAAAATGTGAGAGTTTCTTTTGCGAATTCGGTAATTATAGTCCAAATTCTTAAATGTAAATAAAATTTAGATAACTGACCATATTATCAGGTACATATGTTCTGAAAATCACTTTGCACGAAAGTGATTTGAAATCACTGAAATGGTGATGCAATAATATTATATCTTTTATACAAAATAAATTGAAAAAATCACAAATTACTGAAGACACTGCTTGTTTTTGAAGAAAAAAAAATACTTCTGTTCATAATCTTCGTGATTTACTTTTTACCTTTTAGCAGTCAGATGTTTTGTTGTGTTCGAAAATATATTGTGGTTACCTGATTGTATGAGCCAAATGAATTATTGATAATTTATTCAATTAAACAAATTATTTTAAACAAAATTTAATTAAATTTATAATTAATGTTTTAATTTTATGAATAACTAGCGGACCCGTTGCCTGCTTCGCACGGCAAAACAAAATAAGAAAAGAAACACACTTGTAAACCATATATGGGCCACTGCCTACGTAGTGTATAAGCTTGGTTGAAATCGCACGACGCGTTTATGATTAGTTCGGCGACGTACATATACGGACTTATTTTTATATACATATGTATATAGATTTCTAATTTTAATTGGTAAATTCAATGATATAAAAGCAAAAAATGTATGTATGTCTATTACAAAAATACCTAGTTTAGAACAGTGGCAACACTCTTGTTTTTGTATTTATTTTCTTTTGTTAAACTTTCCGCGTCTTTCCTCTTTATAATTTTATAATTACATATGTATGTAAACAAAACAAACCAGCTGTTTATCCGTGATTTCGAAAATAGAAAAGCACGCCGAAAACTCTTAAATCTCGTGATTTTCAGAACACCAAGAAATCACCTCCGTGATTTTGAAATCGTTCGTGATTTTAAATCACCGTGATTTCAGAAGAGGTCTGTATTAGAGAAAAAAAAAATGTTTAAATTTAACATTTGTGATCAGAGGAATGAAAAGATCATCACAGGGTGATTTTGTTTCAATATTTCTAAGCTACGTGACTTAGATTTTTATATAATTTTTCTGGAAGCAGTCACCACTTCACCTATCACCAGTTCACGTTTGGACGTCAAGTTACGGGACACCCTGTATGTTGC
The DNA here is from genome assembly GCA_963662145.1 of Sturmia bella. Lineage (NCBI taxonomy): Eukaryota > Metazoa > Arthropoda > Insecta > Diptera > Tachinidae > Sturmia > Sturmia bella. The sequence goes on from OY759170.1 coordinate 18,736,807, forward strand.
CCTTCTGGGTGCGAGCATGCGGTATATATGTATGTGTAGCATATCTTGTCAAGTTTTAGAGACATGTTTACATATTATTTGCTTTCAAAATATGCCTATTACACGTTACTCACTTGTAACAAAGTGTTTCGAATAGACTGAAGCCTCTATGCCAGTCTATAGCCAACAGAGATTAAATCCAGCCATAGCTACAACACTTTTAGCAATCACTTAAAATGTATCTTACTTGCATTTCTAACTTGCATTCTTTATTTACTCAAAGTGTGGCTACCACCTCCATGGTTGGCTTTATACTGGGCTTGGGAGATCGACATTTGCAAAATTTGCTCATTGATAAAAAGACTGGAGAGGTGATACATATTGATTTTGGTAAGTACTTACTTAATTCAAAACTAACTATACAAATGTGCTAATTTTTTTGATCACAGGCATATCGTTCGAACAAGGCAAGATAATGCCAACACCTGAAACTGTACCATTTCGCTTGACACGTGAGATTGTAGCTCCTATGGGTATTTGTGGAACAAACGGAGTGTTTAAAAAGTCTTGTGAAACCACAATGAGCATATTGCGACATCATCAAGATGTGATAACCACAATTTTGGAAGTTTTGCTCTACGATCCCCTGTACATCTGGAAGGTCATACCACAAGTTGATGACGAAAATCAGAATCTTAATAAAACCGGTGAGAAATAATACATTACAATTATTACTTAGAACTTTTAAGCAAGTAATTTTTATTATCAGATGAGGGCCAAAATTATATAGCCCAACGTGCCTTGCTGGTGGTGCAAAATAAGCTTGAAGGAAAACAAAAGGGTATTTTTGGCACCTCAAGTGTTGCCGCCCAAGTGGAACGGTTGATAAATGAAGCTATGAGTAATCGCAATTTAGCCATGCTGTATCCGGGCTGGGACCCATATCTTTAACCGAATACCATCTCTGTTTTTTTACAATTTTCTACAAATAATTAACTCTCAAACACACAAATAATCAAGATCTATGTTTTCAAATGGCATGAAAAAGCAATCAATCCTAACTAACACATCGGTAAGTGGCTTCAGAAGATCATAAGTTTTTTCACAGTACTTTACCATGAGAGCCCGAGGGAGACAGAGCATGGGTTCCCTGTTTTATTCGAAAAGCGTTTCTTGTGTTGAAAATTGTGTAAATTGGGTGTATAAATAAAAATCTTGAGAGAGTAAAATGTGCTTCTCATTTTACCGAACTTTACACACGTACTTCTTCCTCGGGTAAAATGGTAAAACTATCAAAAGACTTGACCAGCTGTTTAACATTTGTATAGAGAAGTGTAAAACATTTTCATAAAAAATTTCAAATATACATAAATGCTATAGTTGAAAATCTAGGTAGAACTTTTTTTTTTTAATTCATATATTGAGGATTTTCGCGATCGAAGCAAATCTGAGCAAAAATGCTCTGCTTCTTTTCACACAACAACAAAATATGTTGTATATGTATTTACACTTTGCTTCAGTTTTCCGCATTTGCTTTAAAAAAATACCTCGAGTAAATAGAAGTGTGCAAAAATGCTCAGATGAAAATAATGTAAACAACAACAAATGGCGAAGCCCACAAACAATTTTTCGCGGAATAGTCATAAACTAGCTGAAGCTGAGGTGACGAAAAATTTTAATACAACAAAAAACACACACATGAGAATTAAAAATACGATTTTTTTAAACAAATGCAAGCATAAAGTTGATTAAAAAAAAAAGAATACATCGCATTTGAATTTTAATTTAAAAAACAAGATCGGCAGCGAATTGTAACAGAAAAATAAAGTCGCCGGCGGCTGCATGCCAACTTGACGCCGATGGACTTTGCCCTCTGTGACATTTCGTGCCTTATTATTTACCAAGGCGAATCAAGTATAGGTGGCCGCAATTCAATTCGCTTCCACATTTTCCCTCGAGACGTCACAAGTTTTGTTGTCGTTTTCTATCGGCTTTAACAACTCCGAAGATAAAATGGTGGAAAAATGCTGAAGCGAATTGGCATGCGGGCACCTGTAATGGATTCGCCTTGTTATTTACATATTACAGTAGCGTTATTTACGGCTGCATTCAGGTCCAAAAATATAGACCTTATTTGGCCAGACTCGTAGGCTCGCACACTTAGGGTTTCGTACGTATGTGTTACTAGGGACACCTAGTAGTTTTCGACTCGTTGTTGTTGTTGTAAGGCATCTGGGAATGCATACACTCTGCGAATTTCGGCTCTCTATCTCTTACGGTTCGAGAGTTATAGCTAACTGTTACTTTAAGCTCTAAACACATAGACGACAGCAGACTGCAAATGCTGCTAACTTCAAGTGCAGCCAACTTCAAATGCTGCTCTGAAGTCGGCTTCATAATTATTTTGAAGACAGCAACAACATAATAATCAGCTGGTGTGTAAATTAATTTCGAATTTTTATAAATATTACAAATTCAAAGTGTAAAAATATAAAAAATGGACGAAGAAAATTTAGCGAATTTTATCACAACAATTGTTAAAATAGCTCAGACTATAGCTGAAGTGTATAAAGCCCATAAGACGAATAGTACAAGAAACCGAAGATGGTGGGTTCGCCCAGTAAATATAACCCGTGATGAGGAGGGCATTTACAAAACATGTGTACAACAGCTCAAGGAAAAAGATGAAGAACACTTTTTCAAAGCAACCAGGATGAAAATTAAATAAAATATCACAAAAAATTAGCTCAAACGAAAAAAATTGTTTTGCTATTGAAAATGAACAGTTGTGTATTTTAGCAATGCTAATTTCAGGGATGCCGTATTTCTTATTTCATAATGAATAAAATTGAAAATATTGATGAAAAATGTAATAATATCACGAAAAAACTATAAAAACACATACATTTATTTATTTATTGTATTTTTGCAATGTTCTTTTGTGTTTAATATCAAAAAAAAGTTTTTGTTCTAATTTGTCCAATTTATATATATAATGGCAACACTATATTTGCTTATTTGCTGCCCGTCAAAATAGAAAATAGCCTAAGTTGGCAGCAGCAGCAAATGCTGTTGTGCAGTCGTGCTGCCCTGCTGCCGTCAAAATAATCGTTTTCATTTAAACACATGCATTTTATTTTTGACATATTGCTGCTTGCTGTCTGCTGTCGTCTATGTGTTTAGAGCTATACGTTGTAAAATGACATCTGGTAGTTTTAGAGTTGTTGTTGTTTTTAGCACTCGTTGCGGAGCATATGTGAATACATATGTATGTATATGTACATATTATGTAAATTTCATTCCTCTGTCTCCCACGGTTCGAGAGTAACGGCTAATTGTTATTTTATGTTGTATAGGAACACCTGGTACTTTTCGACTTGTTGTTGTTTGTAGCATTTGTTATTGTAGGGCATATATTGTGCACATTTCATCTCTCTGTCTCTTACAGTTTGGGAGTTACGGCTAATTTTTACTTTATGTTGTATAGGGACACCTGGTGGTTTTTGACTTGTTGTTGTTTTTAGCATTTGTTGTTGTATAGCATCTGTAAATACCTACACTGTGCGAATTTCGGCTCTCTATCTCTTACGGTTCGAGAGTTATTGCTAATTGTTATTTTTCGTTGTATGGGGACACCTGGTAGTTTTCGACTTGTTGTTGTTGTTAGTATTTTTTGTTGTAGCGGCAAGGTAGCACAACATTCTGCGAAAACATCATCACAACATCAGTTCTCTAGCTCTTACGGTTTCGGAGAATGGACGCTGTGACGGACGGACGGACGGACGGACGTAGAAGTCTCGCTAATAGGGTTCGGTTTCACTCTGATGAGTACGGAACCCTAAAAAATTAACAAACTTTCAAATGTTGTGTGGCACTAGATTTTTCTTTGAATTCGAATGGTAATAGTTTGTAATAAACATAACCTTATTTTATTAAGTACAATTATTTTACAATTTGTTGCAGTTTTCTTTTTTTTTTTTTTTTTTTTTGCTTTAAGTAAATGCTTAAAATATTTAATTAAGTATTAATAATTAAAAAGAAATGCTTTTATATTTCATAATTATTTTCAACAAAAAACATTTTTGAGTTTTTGAGAAAATTGTGAGGATTTTTCGGCTGAACTTTGTTGTTTACGTTGTTCTCTTTTCTCCTGTTTGTAAACCAGCCATTGTTTTCTTATTACCGGATCATTGGGGCCCCATTCATTGCTTGGGGAACAAGCTTTTTTAATGCACTGAAAGAAAAATCAGACGGTGTTGAAAAATAATTGTGTTAAAAGTTAAAAAAAAGTCAGAGCTAACATTCCATATGGAGTCATTTGTGTAATTTGCAGAACTCCAAATAAACCATAAAGGGAATTGTACAAAGCCTATGGCTAATAGTATCCAACCGGCAACTAAACATTAGAATAAAAAAATTAATGCTAATTTATGTTTTCTTTTATAAAATTGTGTTTACTTACTGTTGGCTGACTGCGGATAATCCATGCCAGCATATTTTAAAGTCTTCAATTCTGCCAGGGAGTAGATAAAGATAAATAATAGCAGCAGAGGTGTTATAACGGCCCAGCAAATGCGCCAATAGAAAGAAACCTTTTGTTTCGTCATAAACTCAACATCATCACAGAAACTGGTAAGACCTAAGACATGAAAAAAGAAATTTAAGAACAGAAAATAGCCAGGAAAACCAAACATATGCAATAGCAAGTTTTTTTTTCTAGTGCTAGGAATGCCCAGAACTCATCAACAGTTTTAGCAACGATTTATTTATTCAAATAAAAACTGTTCAACAGTTGCAAACAAATCAGCCCATTATGAATATTCCGTGCTCAAAGAAATCATTTTTCACAAGAAACGATTCCTCCAATTATAAATGGATTGGTAACCCCCCATTTACACATGCAAGTAACTTGTTGCAAGTTGTGTGCACATATTAACAAGCAATACACTGGACAGAGACAATAAAAGCTGTTGCTACTTGCTTGATTGTTTACACAGGCAAGTGCAAGCTCATTTTTAATATGTCGCCAAAGAAAATTGCTTTATTTTACAAAATAAAAGAATTAAATGAAAGCAATAATAATAAAACAATTATGCGGAAAAAAAACTACAAAATCACTCTTCCTTTTTTTATTTTTTTTTTTTTTTTTTGTATTAAAAAATCACTATTTTTTGCCCTTTTTGTGTATTACCCGGCATTTAGATGGGAAAGTACTTTCATTAAACTTTTGTATACGTATTATGAATAAAAATTTCAATGAAATCTGTGACTTTCATGAAAATTTCTTGTTCAATTTCAAAGGAACGTGAAAGTTAATTTTAAAAATGTCCTCAAAGCGAAGAGTTGCAAGTATTATTATTTTGAAATAGAGTTGCCAAGACTACTACAAACATAAATTTCTAGGGCAACATTCGAAAATAATTGTTATTGCCAAACTTTTATTAAGGCCGTCCAAAATTGTGAAATTCATAGGGTGCTGATGAAGGGTGTTTGCTACCCAGAAACAGCCGGTTGTCCACCTAGCTATTACATTTTACTTTTCTTTACTTAATTGATATTAATTAAAATAGTGACAAACCAAGATTTGAACTTAAGCCTGAAAAAGTAATTTAATATAAATGTATTACAATACAGAACTTAACTTAAAATTTTCAGTAAAAATATTTATTAATTAATTTAATAATTATCACTATAAATATACTGCATTTGCTGTAAAAATGTTTTAAATATAATTTCTAATGTACAAAATAATTTAAAATTCACAATTATTATTCCGCTGCAATCCTAAAAATTTCTATATGCCGTGGAGTAGGCAACCATATTTACTACTTTGTCACTTTACTTTCAGTAACCCGGCATTTAGACGGGAAAGTGATTTCATTAAATTTTTGTATACGTATTATGAATAAAAATTTCAATGAACTCTGTGACTTTCATGAAAATTTCTTGCTCAATTTCAAAGGAACGTGAAAGTTCATTTTGAAAATGTCGTCAAAACGAAGAGTTGCAAGTATTATAGTTCTGTTTACTACTGAAATAGAATTGCCAAGATTACTCCAAACATAAATATATAGGGCAACATTCGAAAATAATTTTTATTGCTAAACTTTTATTAGTTAATTTAATAATTATCACTATAAATATACTTCATTTGTGTTCTTTATTTATATTTGCTGTAAAAATGTTTTAAATATTTTCTAATGTACAAAATAATTTAAAATTCACTATTAATATTCTAGTGCAATCCTGAAAATTTCTATGCGTCGTGGAGTAGGCAACCGTGTTTACTACCTTGTCACTTTACTTTCAGTAAATGTCAAAAAATTACTTTCCGGAAAATTTTGCTGAAAGCTGAGTTGAAAGTTAGAATACTGTGGGTGTGTTAGTAAAAAAGTGTGAGTGTATTGCAACTTTCAGGCATTTACTTTCCCGTCTAAATGACGGGTAAATGATTTTGCTGAAAGCTGAGTTGAAAGTTAGCAAATTGTGAGTGTATTTTTTTAAATAATATTTACTTTCATGTCTAAATGACGGGTTTTTTGTTCTGTTTCTGGCCCTCTACAAGACTTTTTAATGGCGGGGTTGCCAAAGTATTGTATTACGAACTGTTATGAAGAAGCAAATTATATTATCAAAGAAATAGTAAATTTATATTAAGAATCCATTAAAGCCAGATTTTACTTCAACTTTTTTTTTATGTTTTATATTATTTTTCGGTATGCAAGATCAAAAAAAAAATCATTCCTTGTAAATTATCTATTAAAAGGTAACACTGTTTTTGCTTTTTGTCATTTTACCGACATGCAAGTAAAAAAAAAACTTACTACTGGCAATCAAATTCTCTTGAAAGTGAGCTCACAACTTGCAGAAGTATAATGGAAGTAAAATGTCGAATGTATTGAGTTACTTGCACTTGTACTTGCCTGTGTAAATCAGCATGAAAGAGTGGCTTCTCGTTTTGCAGCAAGCCAGTTCGCTTGTTGATATTTGATTGTTTAAACTGTGGTTTTTTTGCAATAGCAAAGTTGCTTTCAAAACAGACCTGTATAACACTTTCTCAGTTGCCAGTGTCAAAACTACTTATTTATATAACTAGATATGTATGTATATGCAATTCAAAAAAGTACCAAAATTGTAACGTTTTAATTTTTCAATGTTTTAATTAATTTCTGCTGCCAACTCAATTTTAATTCAAAATTTAAAAATCACTAATTAAATGTTTCAATAAATGGATAAAAACCCTGGAAAAAGTCGACGAAACGTCGGGTACAACAGTAATTAAAACTTTGTTTTAATTGTGAAAGATATTAGGCCTTATAAGCTAAACCAGAAATGGAACAAAACACGTAAAACAAGGAATTTTGGCCAATTCCTACACTAAAACACAATTTTTATTAAAGTACCAAAATTCAGTTTTTACCCGTTTTATCCCCTTACTTAGTACTTAAAATAGCAACAAAAAAAAGGTACCAGACACCTGTGCGTTTATTTTTATTATAATTTTGGGTGCTGGGTGAATTTTTGTGCTACCAGCTCAAAGTCCAGAGATATTGAATTACCGATTTTACCCGTTTTTACCCCCCCCCCCCCCCCCCTTCCCGAGCGAATTTCCGAAAATTAGTGAAACCATACATCAGAAGGGCTGCCCATATACGAGATTTGATTACTCTAGCTTTAGCCGTTAGGGCTGAGCGATGATCCCCCGTCAATCAGTCAGTCAGTCACGTTACAATTTTATATATACAGGGTCCGCCTAATGACTTTTTTTTTAAAAACGGCGCAAAACATCGGGTGTAGCTTTGGCTGTGTGGCGCGTAGCGTCGTGCTGTTGAAACCAAATGCTGCCAATATCCTCCTCTTCAATTTTTGTGAACAAAAATTCGTTCTTAAGGGCCACTCCTTGCTCATTTTCGAAGAAAAATGGCCCAATTATGCCTCTGGACCAAAATCCGCACCCAACAGTGACTCGTTTTGGATGCGTCGGCTTTTCAATGTATGCGTGCGGGTTTTCTAAGCTTCAAATGCAACAATTTTGCTTGTTTACATACCCGCCAAGATCAAAATGAGTTTCATCGGAAATGATTTTTTTTTTTTTTTTTTTTTTTTTTTTGCAAAATCGGCATCTTCTGTAAGTCGATCGCAGGCCCACTAGCAAAGCGTATACACAGCCATATTCGTTCAGCGGAAGGATAAAACTAATTATCTATCAAATCAAACATGAGCTAAGTGTTAGATACTAGCACTAGTTGAAAAAAAAGTTAGATGGCGAACCCTTTATATATAGATTTCGGAGTCTTACAACAGGAAGTTATTTTGGCTGAAAAACAACTTCATAACTTGATCTAAGTTTTTAAATAATTAAATTGTAGTGGTCAAATGCAAGAGAATAGAAAGTAAACTGTTAATTAAATTGCTGTTTAACGTATAATGACCTTAAAAAGTCTACTTGGAGATAATTAAGTCTCAATAGAAAACATTTCCAGACAAAATTCATTTTAATAATAAAACAAATTCGGCCATTAAAGCGAATGATAATACTTTGAGATAAGTGCTTTAATTATTTTAAAAAAAAGAAGTTAAGTTAATTAAAACACATTTTTAAAAGTGCAGGCACATTAAAATTGTAAAGACTTGGCTTTTTTCCACAAAATTGTTGTGTTTTAATTATGAACTGATTTAACAACAACTTACCATAAACCCAAGAAACTCCAATTATTTGAAATAATGCTAAACCAAAGATCACAAATGTCGCACCGTAATAATCGACAAGACTTAAGATCCATTGGCCGGCCTTGAAATGAATTATTGAACAATATTTTTAGTATATTAAACAATTTGTGAAAATATTTCTGGCACAACAATAATGCGCTACATTTGAAACCATGTGCGTTATTTAAAAAGAAACATAGAAATAATAATGAAGTGTCATCAAACATTTTCGACAAAATTTAATGACACTTTTATTATCCTTATTTCTATCCAAATGACAACAGCAAGGGCTGAGTGTTATGAAATGAAAACATGTGTATTTTAACACACATAAGTACCGGAGTAACGTATACGATGCCAGAAAGAAAACCACAAATTGTAGTTATCAAGGCCACAATGGAGGATTTCATCCACTTGTAGTGATCACACAATATGGCCACTAGAGTATTGGCCTGGGCCACCAGAGTTCCAATGCCCAATACAAATAACATAATGAAAAATAAAACAGAAAAAAGCTGCAAGGAGTTTAAAGTTTAAAAATAATTCATTGAAATAAATTGTAAAGGCCGTGATACACTATCCTACTCAATCGTACGATTCATTCACTGTAAAATTGCTAGCTAAATCTGAATTCTGAGTAGCATCAGAACGGCCACACTGTTTTATAACTAATATTGTAAACAACTTCGATAAGGCAATTCAGCGGCCGTATTCTATAACTCGCTAAAATTAGAGACATCGCCAAAAATCGCTAAACTGAACTTAGCGATGACTTCACTTTTAAAAACTTTTGTGGGCGACAATTGAATTTTAGCGCTGTTGCTAAAAATCTTAATTTTTTGCTCCAAGAAAGTCAATTTTTAGCAACGAATATTTTCTTTTTTTTTAATTAAAACTTTTTTGAACAAGAAATTAAAATTTCAGCAACGGCGCTAAAATTAAATTTTCTCTGACAAAAGTTTATACAAGTACGGTCGTAGCTAAAACTCGCTTAGTTGAGCTTAGAGATATTTGGCGATGTCTCTTTTTTTTAGCTAGTTACAGAATAGGACCGCTGATCGCATAGAAAACGATAGTTTTTGAAAAATTTCAAAAGATTAGCGAATCGCACAGACCTTCACACTTTTTGGACACACATGTCTTTTTTAACAGATCGTACGTTTCAGTAGGATAGTGAATCACGGCCTTAAATGAGTAGATATATGTCTAAAATGTATACCTGTGGCACTGCCTGAAATTTGGCTATAGCATCGGGATAAGAGATAAAAGCCAGACCAGTACCACTACGCACCACTTCATCAATATTCCGGACATTAAGATTGTGCGCTAAATTACCCAATATGCCGAAAATAGTTACGCCGGCTATCAAACTTGTTACCGTATCCAGACTCGTGACAATAATGGCGTCCCTGAAGGTTGAAAATGAAACAAATGATTAAAAAAGTCACTTCACTTAATGGTAATGGTTACTAACTAGGCTTTATGTTTTCCCAGTCACTCATGTGGCAGTTGGCATGAGAAATTTTGTAGCAATTATCTTAAATATGCATACGACTAGTCGCCAAAAATGGTGATAATTAGCACCAATAGCAAGAAAACTGTCACTTTGTTATGGACAGTGACAACCGTTAGCCTTATATTAGCATTACTACGTGATAAACACTCATAAAATTGTATTGTGACTATTTTAAATGTTCAACACACCATAGCTACTCCCCGCACCCAATACAAACAATATTTTTCCCCATACCCAATATATAACAATTCTCATTTAGCCGCAAGGCGAATCCATTACAGCTGCCCGCATCACAACATTTTTCCACGATTTTATCTTCTGAGCTGTCAAAGCTGTGAGCAAACGACAACAAAACGTATGACAACGCGAGAGAAAATGTTGAAGCGAATTGAATTGCGACCACCTGTAATAGATTCGCCTTGTTCCTTAAGGGCAATTCAGACTATTATACAAGTATAAATACTTTTATCGAGTTTTGTGAGATGAAAGTATAATTAGATTTCTTGCGACTGTCAAAAAGTCTAACGTAAATTACATTTTACATTCACACCATCACACTTCAAATAAAATAAAAAATTTTAGTGGAAAAGAAAACAGCTGTTGCATATGTATGTACGTACATACGTTAATCATACATACGTTTAATCATGATACAATTAACAAGGTAGCCTCGTCTGCTAAATCGTTAATCATCTGACTACTTTAGGTTGCCAAGAGATTGCAGAGATGAAAGGCAGCCAAAACGAGATAGCTAATCCGCGTAAGCTCAGTGCATCTCTCTTCTGTAAATGTAGAAGGGGCGTCTTTTTGACAATTTGCATAAGTTGTACAAAAACAAAATGCATGTTATTTTTATTGAAGTTGTCCTTTTGTAGCGAAAAGGCTACCTTGTTAATTGTATCAGGCGTTTAATCACAGAATAAACGTGCCAACATAAAACTTTACACGGCGGCAGAAGAGCAATTTCATATTGGCGGTGAACGTGCCGGCGCTAAAAAATATTCAGCAGCTAAAATAATAGTTATGTAAAACAGAACCAAATTGAATAACACAAAAATATTTTATCTTCTAAATACAGCTAGAGCAAAATACATTTGTATACGGTAACCAAATTCCAAATTTCGAACCCTTGTATAACGAAATCAAATGCCATCAGTGACGGCACGCCATTGGCTATGAAACAACTGGCTAGTAAATTTTTCAACAGCTGCTTGTGTTAAAAAAACAACCCTGATCGAATGAAATGTATTATCGTTTAGAAAATTTTCAAAAAACGGTGAAGTCTTATGGGATGTAAATTTTTTATCGTATTATTTCTCGTTTTCATAACACATTGCATTCACACCATCACACTTGCACGTATAATTTGAATTTTTGGCACGTATTAATACACAGTATAATAGTCTGAATTGCCCTTTAGTAAATTCTGCAACTTCAACATCGAATTATTAATAAGGCTCCGGTAGACTTTGACTTCAGTGTTGGAAGATCCACGACTTTCTCTACAAACCTAGAAAACTCAATTCTTTCAAAGCTGGGCACCTTATTCAAGGGGAAACCCTTTTAGAGTGTATAAAAAAGTTCAATAAAATTTGCTTTATACTCGGTCTTTTACATTTGTTTTTTTTTTCCAACATATTGTACAACACTCTGTAGTTAAAATTGAAATGCCAACGCAAAAGACAAAGTAAATTTAATATCGGTAGACTTTGGAAAAGGGAAATAGCGAAAATAAATATGGAACTATGGCGAACTGAGGAATTAAAAAATTTCGCAATTATGAGTGGCTTCTTTAGTTCGATCAAACTAGTTCGCTCACGAACTATATATGTCTACCGGATAGGCGAAGCCTGCCTCGGTTGGGAAAAGAAACAAAATAAAGTCACACTTTTTGTGAGAATTCTCACTACTTGTGACCAGTGGCAGAATACAACATTTCGGCTGTCACCGTCACCAACAAGTGGCGTGACTATGGAAATCAGATACTAAGATACAAATAAATCATTGACAACATAAAAAAATTATTAAATACCTGTTAGCATTATGATCAAATTTATTATATGAGGAGAACATAACAATTGGTCCCAGGCCCACAGCCAAGGAAAAGAAACACTGTACAACGGCTTCCTTCCAAACCTGAAAGAAATAAAGATATCGTAAATTAGTATTATGGCTTCTTTTCCACAAAAAAAAATTTACTCATCGTAGATAATAAAGTGGTTAAATTTGAAGGGCTGATATTGATTTTGAATAGAACACAAATTATTTCGGAACTTTTGTCATTTCTTTTTATTATGATAATATTGGTGTGATTCAATTATGTATGGAACAAAGTTAGGGCCAAATGTCGGTTGCGACCTCGGCGGCACACCTCCCTCCGATGGTCCAAATTATCGATGACGCTGAGACATAATTGAGGTTCTAAGTATGGTTGCCAGACGGACTTGATTGTCAAGCTTTTTCAATGTATGTCAAGAATCAAGAAAAAATATAATTTGTCAAGCTAAAACCGAATTTTTAAGTTTTTCCATCAACTTGTCAAAAAAAAAATCAAGAAAAAAGAACAGATAGCACAACAAACTGTTTAAACGTACGATGGCAAAATTTAGTCCAACACTAACAAAGCTGTTAAAAACAAAACGCCAGCGTATTAGTTTGATATTATTTTTATACGTACAACAACTATCCAGTGCACAAAGCCGATGGTAAACGACTGGCGGCGTTTAAATAAAATTGTTAAATTGTGAAAACGAAAACAGTTTATTTATTGGCTTCTCCCACTGCTGCTATTTACATACATAAACATATTTATATTTGTTTTACCTGAAATACCCTTTATATATTCCTCTAACGTTATGTAATATTCAAAAATGTAGCAGAATTATTTCAATAGAAATATTTTTTTCGTTAGTTTTACTAAATTTTTTATTGTCAAGAAAAATCAAGCTTTTTTTAATGTCAAGCTTTTTGCCGATTATGATCTGGTAAGCCTAGTTCTAAGCCATTTATGTGCCGAATTATCTCATTATTTAGCTCTTGAATTGTTGCTGGCTTATTGACGTACCCATTTTCTTTCAAATAACGCCAAAGAAAGAAGTCCAACGCGGTGGCGAATTGAATTTGTCATGCAAAAAAGCCATTGTTTCGTTCAAGGTAAGGCGAATCTATTACAGCTGTACGCATCCCAATTTGCTTCAACATTTTTCACGAACTCAAGAGAATGTTGAAGCGAATTGAATTGCGACCACCCAAGGCGAATCAAGTACAGGTGGTCGCAATTCAATTCGCTTCAACATTTTCTCTCGAGACGTCATACTTTTTGCTGTCGTTTGCTATCAGCTTTGACAACTCAGAAGATAAAATCGTGGAAAAACGTTGAAGCGAATTGGTATGCGGGCACCTGTAATGGATTCGCCTTGCGACCACCTGTTTTTAATCTGCCTTGGTTCAGGCGAATTAAGTACAGGTAGTCGCAATTCAATTCGCTTCAACATTTTCTGTCGAGTTGTCATATACGTTGTGTTGTCGTTTGCTATTAGCTTTAACAACTCAGAAGAAAAAATCATGGAGAAATGTTAAAGCGAATTGGAATGCGAGCACCTGTAATGGATTCGCCTTGGTTCAAGGCAGCTCGATACCAGATAGTCGCATAAGGCTACTTGGTTTTGTTAGATATGTGGCTGTGTGTGCTACTGGACGTTTACAGATTTTGTAAATGAATCTGGTGTTTTCTCCTCCATGGAGGAGAAAATCCCTTAGCCCGGTCAAAGGCCGGTTGTCAAGAACAAGTTTTCAATATCTTTGAAAAAATTTATTAAATGAATTGGCGATTTTACGCTTTGCTCAAAAACGTTCCTCTGGCAGCACTGTTTTACCAACATTTTCATATTTTTCCTAGTAAATTCTATTTATTCGAATTATTAAGAAACTGAAATCCTCCGGCAGATTTTTGACTTCGGTTTCGGGAGGTAAACGCCCCCCTCTACAAACCTATAAAAGTAATTTCTTTCAAAGCCGGGCTCCTTATTCTAAAGTTTCCCCTTCATGCGTACTTACTCATGCATACATATATACTGAGCTTAGAGTATCCCATCCGCGTGCACCTAAATCCCCCATAAACTAATAATAAAAATCAACTTTGCGAACCATTTTGCCAGATAAATTTTTCGCAATTTCTTTAAGCGCATTTTGATGAATGAACATGGCTTAATGCCAAAGCACAGATGGATGATAAAGGGTTAATGGATGCTGCAGATTAATAGAGGCTCGGGCGATTAGGTTTAACTGCGGAAACTATTTTCTTCTCTTATTCAAAATATCTAATGAAATGGAATTATTCCACTGTGATGTGAAGGTTCCCATCTATAACTTACTACTCACTTTTAAATTTAACAAATCGCTCCAATTCGGCTTTAAGAAGAAAATAATGCCATCAACAGCACCATCCAAGGTCACAGCTCGTATTAGAAGTGTTATTAGAATAACATACGGAAATATGGCAAGAAAGTATGCTGCTTTACCAGCCGTCTTAACACCTCGAACTATCACCAGAAATGTGGTCAGCCAAGCGGCAAATAACGCCAGCGTTAGTTTCCAACTCGGCATGCCAATGCCCTCTGAAATGTCATCATACTCTCGTATCACTTCCTTCCTGTAGAAAAAAAAAAACGCCAGAACGAAAAGTATCAATTATATTGGGAAATGCAAACATTTTACAACTTTTCGATTGCATCTCGTTTATTTTTACTGCAAGTGATATGAATTGTTTTAAGTCGGAAAATACTGCTTTCATTGTTTCTGTCTAGCTTTTGAGCCGTCTATATGTAGGTAGGTATGTATGCCGCCGACATTTCCTTGATGCCACTCAACACAAGATTCATGAAGCGTGGTACTTCATCCACAAAATGCCGACTATATATCGCCAAGGGCCGAAAATGTAGACAGAAAGCAATCACAGAAGTCTTTTAACAGCTGTTAAACGCAAAGTAAATGACACTTGCTCAAAATTTGACAGTAGTCCATGAACAGGTGGTACTTAATGAGAACAGTGTTGCATTTCATATAACTACGAGGGAAGTTCGAAAAGTCACGGACTTATTGATACGCCTTTGCATTTAAAAAACATGATTTAGGCCAAGGTGGTCACAATTCAATACGCTTCAACATTTTCTCTCGAGTTGTCTTACGTTTTGTTGTCGTTTGCTATCAGCTTTGACAACTCACGCGATAAAATCCTGGAAATTTGTTGAAGCGAATTGGAATGCAGGCCCCATGTAATACATTATTCGCCTTGATTTAGGCACAATTTATTTTGAGCTTCATCTCTAAAAAAAAAAAATCATTTTAATACTCACAGAAAATAAAGCTCAGAACTGCTTTGCAACTTATAATTTGAAGGATTTGTTTTATTATTGGTGCTTAAGAAGTCATAGTCAACGTTTGGATTCCCCCGAGGATTGGAGTCCACACAATTGGGCCCCCACTCTTCACGACAATATGACCATGGTAAAATTGTACTAAAAGATGACACAAAATAGTATAGAGTCAAGGCCAAAAGAGAAGAGTAGTAAGTGAGAACACAAATGCCCGCATACGCTTGTCCAACGCCAACTCCTGAAATACATATGTATATACATTAATCAGTTCATTTCTTAGGGCGCTATTCATGACAAAAACCCGATTGCCCACTAACGAGCTGCTAAGCTTTTTTTTGTTCTTAAATTGCCATAAACGAAAGATGGCCAGGAAGTCAGTTGGCGCAAAGAGTTTTCTTTATGAATAGCACTGTTGGAATTTTTCACATGAGTACATGTTATATTTACCTATAAATGCAGGGCAAATGGACCAAATTTTTATAGAGCTTTGACTAGTAAACTGACCGAGTAGAACTTCCAAATAATACATGGGTTTACCTAAAATTTAAATTGTTACAAATTTTAAAAATGGGTGGAAAAAAAGGAGTAGGTAGCTCAAGAGCGTTTGATAGAATAATGGAAGCGATATCGGGGTCACTCACAACTACTGGCATGCACAGAGCGAAAACTTCCTAATAGATTCAATAAGATTTTCTCTTTGAAACGTTTTTAGGCTGAGGGGTATCCCAGCAGACAGAAAAGAAGAATTTTCTATGCGTATTTCTTATTATTTCCATGTTGCAAATCTTATTAATTGTCTCAACAAGAAAAACACATAAAACCAAGAAGAAAACTTGTTACTCACGTTTGTTTTTATTCAGTTTCCGATTTGCATGGTACCAAAAAAAAATTCTATAGAGAAGAACTTATTGATTCTATTAGCTTTTCTTGTAAATTGTATACAATAAGGATTTCTTATTGATTTTATTAGGTTATTCTATTAATTTTTCCCTATTGGTTTTATTAGTTTCCTATATAAACACACGTAAATCATCTTTTTAATTTCATTAATTGTTGTTTTTTCAATAAGGTTTTCCCATTTAAAATAATAAGGAATCCTTCTTAAAAAAAACCATAGAGATATCTTATTGATTTTGTTCGACTTTATTAGGTGCTTTTTTCTCTGTGTAGAAATAACGGGAGTATATAAACGTAGAGCATGTAGGGAGGATAGTGAGACATTGGAGCACTATTTTTGCTAATGCCCCGCACCGCCTTCAAAAAAATACGGTCTATTTAGAAAGCGACAAATCACAGAGGGGCATGACCCAGCTAAGGAACTTTGTGTGCGACACTGAATTCGTGGGGGCTCCCATAGAAATACGGGCACGCCATTTAGGGAGCGACACCGAATTCGTGGGGGCTCCCATAGAGAACTAAGGTTTTCATAAATTTTCTTCCCGCCATCTTAAGTAGCCCCACTGTGCCTCCGGAAGAGTCCAATGAATGACAAATACTCATTAATTGCTCTCGACATTTGCTCGAAACAAACCAACTGTTTGTCTACTCTCTGTTCCATTAAAAAAAAAACGTTTTAAGTTTTTTATGATTCTCGCCTTGGACTAATCATTGATATTGACATACATATATGTATATACATATGTAATTCGGTTTTACAAAAGGCACTTAACATTTTAACATGAGACGAGATAATATACATACATATGTATCATACAAAAAGAGACTTTATTTAAACCTTAGATATAATTGAAATTTATCTTTTTATAAAAACAGAACAAAATCTCAACTTGTAAAATTTTATAACTCGTGATAAAAAGTCGTAAATAGATATTTATACAAATGGCAAAATTATATGAACACTTCAAGATATCACTGAGTAAATAAATATTTCTTGAGCGACAGTTAAACATTGAAAAAAAATCATGCATGTAGTATCTAATTGAAAAAAAAAACAGAAATACCAATTAAAAACAGCACCACTATGTAGGGAATTAGAAAAACTCCACCACCGTTCTCGTAAGCGGTGAAGGGAAAGCGCCATATGTTGCCCAAGCCCACGGAGACCGATATGCATGACATCAGGAACTCTAAACTACTGCCCCAATTTTCACGTTGACTCTCCTGGTTCACGTTGTTGGCAGCCGGTTCTGCTCGTTCTTCACATTTTTTTCCTTCTTCAATAGAATTCATTTTTTTGTTTGTTTTATAAATAGTCTCTATTCAATATGTAATCTTATTATAATGTAATTGCAGCTTTGTATTTATAAACTAAAATAATATTTATAGCTTATAAACGTCACCAGAGGATCTATAAGATACAGACATAATTAAGTACATATGTATATACATATGTATGTATATACACTGCAACGCAGTGTAAAAAATAAATACAAAATAGAAAAGCAAACATTTTGAAAGTGTGGAAATAGTTTCTGTGGTGTTTTCAAACTTAAAAGTTTAATAAGTACGCACTTAACACTGGTATTCCTCTGGCAAACTCCAGCGAACAAAAGAACTGTTTAGAATAACTATACACATCCCAGGCGCGGATCCAGGGGGTGGGGTATTCCCCCCCCCCAAAATGGTTTATAAATGATAATACTTTATTTTATGCCATACAAAATCCCCCCCCCCCAAATCTTTAGCTGGATCCGCGCCTGACACATACAGATGATAATTGTTTAATATACCCTGCCGGCAACTCAGTTAACTAGTAATGAATTATAAGCTAACTTTTTTACAGCTGGTGGTGGTTGTTACTTAGCTTATTTTTAATGGAGATGACTGACTATTTTAACATTACCATGTCCTAGGAGTTAGTCAATTGTCCGACTGTGCATTACTTTTTAACTAACTTAAAGTTAGCTACTTAAAAGTCAGTACCCACAGAAAAAAATGTAAAGGCTGATTTTACATTTTTCGGTTGATATAATTATATTTTATTAAATTAAATTTCATCCTACTTTCTTTTTTTGTTTTTGTTTTTTGTTAGCCTCTGGTGGGAATCGAACCACTAAGCCTCAAGACTGGTGAGCAGCCAACATACCCACTATGTTATTATTTGAATTTTGGGTTTTTTTAACTCTGCACTACGTTTCAGCTAGCTTATAGCCAGTACACAAAAAGTGAATTACAAATCGATTGTATTGTAGCTAATTTGAAGCTAGTCCATAAAAGTTAACATAAAGTTAATTATTTTAGTAGTCGACTACTCAATGTCCGACAGGGATGAACTATCTGCCTGTTCCTCAATGTAGCAAGCGAAATCTAAGCGATCGAAATGTAGTCGCTCGATTTCGAGTCAATTTGGATTCCTCTATGTCGCCAGCTTGCGTTCGCATAGTCTTACGTCATGAAATTTTTGGCATTTACTTTACAGAGATGCCAGATCGGTAAATTAAAGATTTAGTTGATTTTTTATTGCAGTATTGAAAAAAACTATTAAATTGTTCTGGTGTAAATACAACCCTTCATAAAACTGGTCAGCCGCATTTGAGAAGCCAAAGCAAATACATACATAAATAACACAGAGTACCACAGAGTATTCTGTGCAGAGTACTCTGTGATAAAAAAGCAAACATTTTGAAAGTGCGGAAATAGTTTTTGTGGTGTTTTAAAATTTAAAAGTATTTTTTTGCATAGATATTTAATAAGTATTTTGACGCGATGAGCACTGGTATTCCTCTGGCAAACTCAGGATTTTCTTCCATCCAGCAAACAAGTGGACTGTTTAGGAAAACTACATGCATGCATGTAATAATTGTTTAATATATTTACTAAATAAAATAAAAATTAAATGTATGTCGGGTTTGTAGTTTTATTTTCCAGTTTTTTAACAAAAAAACAAAAATGTTTTCTATAAAAACTCCCACTCGATAGCAAAACAGCAAGTGCTTGATTTTGACATTTGTGTTCGCAGTGCTGACGACATGATCGATATTGAGGAATCGGATTTTGTATGAAAACACTTACGTTTTTTCGACTTGTCGATCGAGTCATCGTTCGAATAAAAGAACTTCATAGAGGAACCCAAAACAATTTTCTTTCGCTTAGAAAGCGAACAATCGCACGACTGCGACATTGAGGAACAGGCAGTATAAGTCGATTTTATTTGTAGTCGACCAATTTGCTGGCAGGGTATTTACTTAAGAAAATAAAAATGAACAATATGTGGAGTTTCTAGTTTTATTTCCCAGTTTTTTTTAGCAAATAAATATAAAATATTTTCTATAAAAACTCTCACTCGATAGCAAAACAACAAGTGCTTGAGTTTAACATTTGTGTTCACAGTGCTGCCAACATGATCGATATAGAGGAATCGAATTTTGTATAAAAAGACTTATGTCTTTTCGACTTGTCGATCCAATAAAAGAACGTGATAGAGGGACCCAAAACAATTTTCTTTCGCTTAGAAAGCAAACAATCGCACTACTTTGACATTGAGGAACAGGCAGTCAGTTCCTATCCACCCTGAAGTGAATTGCAAGCAGTGTTGCCAGTTTAGGGGGTTTCCCCCTAGATTTAGGGGGGTTTTTTCTTTTAGGGGTGAATTTGGGGTGTTAAATTCTTTTGGGGGAACAATTCATTTGTGGGGTATTTTTTAGGGGATTTCTGTATTCGGTTGAACGGTAAAATGGCAGGAATTAGAAAATGTTTCAACTGATAAATTTGAAGGCTTTAACGATTTTTAAAGTAAAATTAAATGAGACATTTTATGTTCATCTGGTAGCTTCAAGTACAGAATTTTGCAACTGATAATTTTAAGTACTTATTTTGTTGAGTTGAAAGAATTTTTTTTCTTATAGTTCATTTCTTTGAATATTTTCCGTTTCTTAAAAGAATTGGCAAAATTAAAAGATCTAAGAAGCTTTGATAAAATTTAAACTCTTTTCATGCAAATGTCAAAAAAAAAACGTAAAGAGCGAAGAAGACTTAGAAACTCTTAATATTTTTATAGACACTTAATTTTTTCTAGATACGCATATAACAATTTCCAGCTGCCTATAAATATGTAAATACTTAGATCTCAAAATATGTGAATACAAATAAATCGAAAATTTATAATAAATATACATAGGCCTGTAATCATAACATATGCACTGAAAAATATAAACATATAATCAGTTAACTTTTACTTCTTGTTTTAAGTGGGAAAAGTTTAACAATTTTATGTATTTTCCGTATTGTCAATGCATTAATAATGATGATTCGCTAAACTAAAGCAAAATGTTCACCAAAATTTTCTAGGGGGATTTCGTAAAAAAACATTGAATTTTAGGGGGTTTTAAAATTTTTCTGGGGCGAAGAAATACATTGACCTGGGAACACTGATTGCAAGAGACACTTGATTTTGTAGCAAAAAGAAAAAAAAATAGCAGAGCTTTGAAAAAATTCAATATTTATGTGAGCATCTTATTTTTTCACCGTCTCTAGTAGAGTTTTATAGTTATAAGGCCATATTCATAATAGTTATTGTAAGTTTATTAAGCTCTTATTTGACGTATTTCTGCGGAATATTTGTCAAATAAACGTGTAATAAGCCTTCAATAGTTTTTATGAATATGGGTGATAGTTTTTTTGGCTCTCAATCCATTTTAGATCTTTAGATTCAGAAACAGAGCTGCCTATAATTCTTTATAGATACATTTTTCTTGAATACAAATGGACCCAGTCTAATGTACATATGTAAATATTTAGGTATGTATGTAAGTATTTATCGCCACAACTGTAAGTTGGCAATTAATGTGCCACCACCACCACCATCATCATCATCATCATCACCACCACCACCTTCAATATTCGCAAAACGAATTGATTTTGTACAAACGAACAAATGAGTGGTGATTGCACTTGCAGTACAGCTGAATGGTTACACGCGATCAGCTTAAAGAGTTTTTTTTTTTTAATTTATACTAGTGATGTTTTTATATTTTAATTGTTTTATTTATTGTTGGTTTTCTCTTTGTTTCGGTGGTTCTTTGATCCACTTATGTAAAATTTATTTACAATGTTTTTTTCTTTTTTGCACATATAGTGACGTTAATGATTTCTTGTTCAAACAAAAATCATCACACACGCAACAATCACTTTCAGTTTCATGTAATTTCGAAGTTTATTTATAATTTTAAATTAAGTGCCGCCGTTCAAAAGAAAAGATCTTCCGTTTTGATTTTTGACGTTTACCAATCGAATGCTCTGACGTTAATGATTTTTTTTCTCTTTTTTTTTTGTTAAATAAAAATCATCACTGATGCAATAAACACTTTCAATTTCGTTTAATTTTAAAAATTTATTAACAATTTCTAAGTTAAGCGCCACCGTTAAGGCTGCACAAATTCTGCAAAGGGAAGAATATTTCCCGAACTTGCTGTGACAGTTACCGATGGCATACTGAGCACAAAGAAAATACAAATCAAAATTTGCTCACTTAAATTATTATTTTAAAGAAAACACACAAACACTATCATTGTAATAATAAAACAGGCAGACCAAAAAAAAAAAAAAAAAAAAAAAAAAGGCAGCAAAATTATTTCACTCTTTCGATTCCTTAAAAAGTCTTTGTTTTTTGCTTGTCGTTATACCATTTAGATTTTATTTATTTGTACTCTTTTTATTTTTTTTCTTTAATGGTTTAATTGTATGGTTGTCTTGGCTGTTAATTGTCTTTCATTTTCAGTCGTCTATATGATTTAATTGAATTCTAACCGTTCTGTCAATAAACTTATTTTATTTAGTGCTAGCGATGAGAGTATCACGATTACATCAATCATTTTAAGTTGTAGTAGACGGTAGATAGCTTGTTGCAGGCGTTGTTAGCTTTTAAATTTCAAAATGCAACTATATCGAGGGAAAACATGTCAAAATGCATTTCGTACGGCCTTAGCCTCAGCGACAAGGCACACTTTTTCCTTACACTGCATTTAGACGGGAAAGTACTTTCATTAAATTTTTGTATACGTATAATGAATAAAATTTTCAATAAAATCTGTGATTTTCATGAAAATTTCTTGCTTGTTCATTTTAAAAATGTCCTCAAAGCGAAGAGTTGCAAGCATGATACAATTAACAAGGTAGCCTTATCACATAAACTTTAGGTTGTCAAAAGAATGCAGAGATGAAAGGCAGTCAAAAGGAGCAAATCAATTTAACCTCTGTTCATATCTCTTTTATAAATGTAGAAGCGGCGACTTTTTGACAGTTTACAGAAGTTGTACAAAAACAAAATGCATGTTATTTTTATTGAAGTTGTTCTTATTGTAGCGAAAAGGTTACCTTGTTAGTTGTATCATGGTTGCAAGCAAGGCGAATCAAGTACAGGTGGTCGCAATTATTTTATAAATTTTTTCAAATTTCAAAACAAATCTTAAATTTGAAAAAATTTATAAAAAAACAGAAAACACATTTTCCTGAAGAAGATACACAAAGGCGTATCGAAATATCGAAAAAAGAAAAAATTTATCAATAAATAGAAAATATATTTATTGAGAATTGAGTGACCTTAAGCTCATTTATAAAATCTAACAAAGTTAAATAAAAAGGTCGAAGAACGAGTATCCAGAACAAAAATTATAACATAAAAATGTGTGAGCTATACACAAGGCGAATCCATTACAAGTGGTCGCATCTCAATTTTGCTCAACAGTGTCCCACAATGTATTGCTCTGTCCAAAATGTCCAAACACAGCAAAGGGCAGCAAAGCTTACGACAACTCACCAGAAAATAATGCAGCGAATTGAAATGCGGTCACCTGTAGAGTAAAACCATTGAGATATCTTGAATTCGACAATGCAAAATAACTCGACATTGGTAAACCAGTTTTTCGGATAATCTGACATTGTTGATCACCAGTTTGTTGATCAGTCGGTTTTTTTTGCCTGAAAACCAATAGTTTTAAAAATATATTAATATTTCAGAACCAAATTCAAAGGGGTGTACTTACAAAAAAATGTTTATTAAACACTTATTTTTGACAATTAATCTATAGAAATAATAAAGCTCAATAAACATAAAATATTTTTTATGAATAAGACGGGTATAATAAAAAAAAAAACTACTCTACTAGTGTTTTGCTAATTTTAACTTGAATTCAAAATGCGTATCGGTAACGCTGAGGTTTCTTTTGGAATAACGGTATCGTGGCGGCCAATAGGAGTATCGTTCCTAAAGCCCGTATGATACTTCATTTTTCTTTCATTAATTGGTATAGGATTGATAGAAAGAAACAGCAATTGCTAAAAAGAACCAAATATACAAAACGTAAACAGAACTGGCATCTTTTTTTTAAGTGTTGTATTCTTTTTGTTTTCAAGAAAGCGCTGGGAAATAAAAATGTTAAAAAAAGAAGCGTTAAATCGCAAAATTGTCCATAAATCGGCTGACACAGCAACATTCAAGTTTGAAATGTCAATTTTATGTTCAAAAAATTAAAAATTTTCTTTTTATGTCAAATAATTTGGTTTTTTTTTTTTTTTTTTTTTTTTTTTTGTCAATAACTTCAACAAAAATGTTGACAGTTTTGCATTTATCTTAATATATGTAGCTGAACTCTTTGCACAATACTAAATTCTACTATTACATTATATTTGCACTGTTCTCCAAAACTGAAACAATGCAAGAAAAATGTAGTATCATACGGGCTTAACGGTAACCCCCTGCTTTTAGAAAATTGTAGTGATTTGGAAACAACAAAGTGTCCTGCTAATACTGAATAGTTTTTCTTTTTTCACAGTATTTGTATATAAAATTAATAAATAAAGCTGTAGGTGTGTAAAATATGTATATGTATATTTTTCCTTCAATCTGCATTCACGTTCCTTCCCTTCCAGTAACATTGTAGAATTTTTGTTTGAAGAAACTTATTTTATTACTGCTTCTTTGTCTCTGTCGTTCCTCTGCTAAGCCCATTTTGTAAGCATACCATTTCGCTCTAGTTTCTGGATTTGAAGGTCCCCAAGTTTCAGAGGCCTTTAGGGAAATCACAAATGACTGAAAGAATCACAAGTGAAATAAATAAAAATTACTACATATAACATTTAAGCTGTGTATTTGTAATTCACAACGCATCGCCAGATTTACATATGTATGTACATATATGGCAAACAATAACAAATTTTCAACGCTATAAAAACTCTTACGCTCAGATATGAAGTTTGAATATTATATTTGCGTACAAGTCGACAAAAGATTTGTCAAATAATTCAAAAATTTATTAGTGCTTATCATATATGTAATTGTGAATTATAAAACTGTGAATTAGATATGTAATTGCGTTTTATATAAACGTGAATCATACAATTGTGAATTATATAAATGTGAATTGTTTTTCAAAAGGGCTAACTATGCGGTTACACGACCAAGTTTTGCTATCAAGTTTTTTTCACATACTGCTTGTCGAAATTCAATAAAATTGATAGCTGTGACGTAGACTGCACGCAATTTCATAACAATTCGTTTTCAAGATGCCGTCAAGAAGAAAATTAAAAATAGCTGCTGCATTACACTGCAGTTACACGATCAAGTTTTGCTATCAAGTTTTTTTCACATACTGCTTGTCAAAATTCAATAAAATTGATAGCTGTGACGTAGGCTGCACGCAATTTCAAAGCAATTCGTTTTCAAGATGCCGTCAAGAAGAAAATTAAAATTAGCTGCTTCATTAAAAGTACTATCAGAAATAAAGAAAATAAAAGAAGAAAAATACCAGAGGGCAGAAAGGAAATACTGGGTGAAGCCGTTATTAGTAAGGAGGTTGGTAAATATTTAAAAATTATAGTGAATGTAGATATGTATGTCTGTATTTACTTTAGAGTGGAGCATGATTTGGAGGCGCATTTGCTCAGAGATATGGTTTGGGAAGATGATGATGGCGATTTCAGGAACTTTGTTCGAATAAATATTACCAAATTTGAAGAGCTTCTAAAAATGGTAAATATTTACCTGAACCGTAATACAATCCTGTGTATATTTATATGAATGTTTTCTTTCAACTAGGTGCACCACCAAATCATTTAAGTCATTTCGTCGATATGATGCTACATTCATATTCCACAGAACTTCGTGGCTTCTGTACAGCTCTATAAACCGCAGCACATCATTATATTTGTTGGTTTTGCACGTAAACATTTTTATTTCTATTTTTAAGCTCGAATTTGTTTAATTTTTATCACTTTTAATTGCAACTTTCAAACAAAACAAAAAAATATTTGCAGACAGAACGAAAAAAAAATTGTTGTCAGCTGTTTTCTTGATTGTAAATTGATGCTCTCTATGGAAAGCAAGAATTGCCATCAAGTTTGCATCAATTTTCAAAATTGTGAGTGTATTAGTAAAAAAGTGTGAATGTATTAAAACTTGAAAGGCAAAACTTGATCGTGTAACCCCCAAGTTAAAAGTACTATCAGAAATAAAGAGAATAAAAGAAGACGAAAAAAACCAGAGGGCAGAAAGGAAATACTGGGTGAAGCTCTTATTAGTAAGAAGGTTGGTAAATATTTAAAAATTATAATGAATGTAGATGTGCTCTGTAAATCGCAGCACATCATTATATTTGTTGGTTTTGCACGTAAACATTTTTATTTAAAAGCTTGAATCTGTTTAATTTTTATCACTTTTAATTGCAACTTTCAAACAAAATAAAAAAATATTTACAGACAGAATGAAAAAAAATGGTTGTCAGCTGTTTTGTTGATTGTGACTTGATGCTCTTTATGGAAAGCAAAAATTGCCATCAAGTTTGCATCAATTTTCAAAATTGTGAGTGTATTAGTAAAAAAGTGTGAATGTATTACAACTTGAAAGGCAAAACTTGATCGTGTAATCCTCAAGTAATCGGTGGGATGTTTTTAATTTCCATTGACAAGTCAAAACTTTTATAAAATAGCCTGATCAAAACAGATATTTTAAATTCGAACGGCTGTATTCATAAAAAAAAATAGAACAGCATTTGAAACACATTTTAAGGAATTTTTGATAAACCTGTATTCATAAATGAATTTTAAGCTAAAATGTTCATTTTAACGTCTTTTTAAATCAACTGGTTTTAAAATTGCTTGCACCCATGTTTAAGGCAATTTTAAAAAAATGACGTCTGTGTTATTTGTCTGTTTACATTTTATATTGTGAAAAATGGAATCTAATTGAAAAACTTTTTGTAATTCATTATCTTCTTCATTCCAGTTTTCGGAACGTTTGCGCCTTGCACTTTCCATGTTTTCCATTTTTAGGGTTCCGTACTCATCAGAGTGAAATGGAACCCTATTACGGAGACAAGTACGTCCGTCCGTCCGTCACAGCGTCCATTCTCCGAAACGGTAAGAGCTAGAGAGCTGAAATTTTCACAGAATGTTGTTGTACCTTGCCGCTACAACAACAAATACTAAAACCAACAACAAGTCGAAAACTACCAGGTGTCCCCATACAACGAAAAGTTACAATTAGCCATAACTCTCAAACCGTAAAAGATAGAGAGCTGAAATTTGCATAGTGTATGTATTTATAGATGTTCTACAACAACAAACACTAAAAGCAACAACAATCCGAAAACTACCAGGTGTCCCCATACAACCAAAAGTTACAATTAGCTATAACTCTTGAACCGTAATAGATAGAAAGCTGAAATTTGCATAGTGTATGTATTTATAGATGCTTGTCAACAACAAGTGCTAAAAACAATAACATGTCGAAAACTACCAGGTGTCCCTATACAACGTAAAGTAACAATTAGCCGTTACTCTCGAACTGTGAGCGACAGAGGGATGAAATTTGCACAATATGTGTATTCACATATGCTCCACAACAACAGTTGCTAAAAACAACAACAACTATAAAACTACCAGGTGTCCCTTTACAACGTAGAGTAATAGCTATAACTCTCGAACCGTAAGAGATAGAGAGTCGAAATTCGCACAGTGTATGTATTCCCAGATGCCTTACAACAATAAATTACAAAAACAACAACAAGTGGAAAATTACTAGGTGTCCCCATACAACATAAAGTAGCTTTAAAAACAGAGAGATGAAATTTATAAAATATATGTACATACGTACGGAACCCTAAGAGTGCGAGCCAGCCTCGTACTTGACTCAATTTATTAATTATATCTAATGTTCAAAATTTTACTTTCTTAAAAATTTTTGTAGCAAACTCAATAGTGATACAAAAACAAATCAAGACAAATAAACTAAAACTCGTTATTCGACTAATTTTTTTATCTCACAAAAATTGTTTGAAGAATTTTCTTCCATTTAACTTTTAATATGTTTTATTTTCTTTTTTTTTTTTTATTAAATCACGAGATTTAATAAATTCTTTAAATCATTTAAGAAATATTTTTCTTAAATGTAACACAAGCATTTTTGCATATTCGGTTATTGTTAAAAAAAAGTAGTTATTGTGTCGCAATGACAAGTAAAAATAATAGTGCTGCCGGATCATTCGATGAAATAGTTGTTAGTTAAACAACTGATTATGAATAAAGTTTTTGGAAAACTGCTTTTTAGGAGATAAAATCAGTTTAACTAAAAAGTTGTTTAAATGCTTATTAAGATTTTATTATGAATACAGCCGGAAATGTGTAATGATTGCTGTGAAATATCAAACAACAACTATTTTTGGGTTTTCATTTGGGCCATCGAAACTGTCAGTAGCCTCAAAAAATATGGAAAAATTTATTTTCATTCCATTATCTTCATACATTTGTAATGATAATTTAAACAAGAACATCTAATAAAAAATCGAAAAAATGTGTTCAATTTATACGTAAAAATCGATTTCTTCGATATTCCTTTAATTTTTAATTAAAAGCAATTGTCAACAAATTTTATTAATTTAGATGTCGTCAAGGTATCTTGATACCAGGTAGCTTTACAAGAGCAGCTGACTACTGCTTTTAGCTTCAAAAACTGTCAAAACGCACAACACAAACACACAAACGTGAAACAAAGGGTGACAGAATATAAAAAATTTCTACCAACAAATTACATGAAGTGTTTGTTGGTGTTGTGTTTTTTTGTTATAATTATGCGACTAACCCTGGTACATAATAAGATACCTTCACCTTCTTCAATGCGTTTTGTAAAGTACTTACGTTCAGAAAGGATTCTTTGTAATGGGTTTTAATGTACCAGAGACCCCATAAAGGGAATTGGAGAACTCCAACAGCAAAGATTATCCAACCGGCAGCTGAAATAAGAACATAGTTTTTTTTTAGTTTTGGCATCAAGAAATTCTCTGGGTGCTATAACTCTGCTTTAGGAAAACTTTGATTTTGTTTAAATTCAGTTTAAAGCTTGCCTCAGCAAAGGTCATAATCGACCTTATAAGAAACACAAACACAAAATCAAAATATTTATAATTACCATTTGCAGAATCTGGATACTCTATGCCCTTATAGGTTAAAGGCTCTATTGTGAACATTGAATAGACGAAGATGGTCAACATCAGAACGGGCGATAAAAATGACCAACAAACGCGCCAATATATTGAAACTTTTCTGTGCGTCATGAATTCCACATCATCGCAAAAATTTTGTAGACCTATTGGGTGAAAAAAATAAACAAATTGTGTTATATAATAACCTCCTAATTCATAAAAATTATTACAGGCTTATAAGACTGTTATTTTACCTATTTCTATGGAAAATCTGTCAAATAAGAGCTTTATAAACCTGTTAAAATTTTTATGAATTAGACGGTAATTATTTCAGCCCTAATGATATCGAACAGAAGTGGAGCTTCACTTCCCATATAGAATAGTTGGAAGAAAATGTATTATTTTAGCTCTATTAATTGTTTGCCGCCGTCTATATGCCGCCGACATGTCGTTGCTGCTACTCAACTCATCAGTAAACTCGAAAATATTTAAGAGAATTTTTAGAACTTGTCTACATGCTATTCGAAATATTATGCCCATAAACACAATGAGAATCACAAACGTTCAAAATAAAGTTTTAATACAGAAGACTATTTTTTTGCCGGGCAACGCTTTTACTTATCTTCAAAGTTTTAACAGAAAATGTAATTATTTTGCAAAGAAAACATCTTTTGATGCAGATCAAAAATATAATGTTGCATACTCTTGAATAATCCGCTTAAGCCCGTATGACACTTCATTTTTCTTTCATTAATTGGTATAGAATTGATAGAAAGAAACAGCAATTGCTAGAAAGAACCAAATATACAAAACGTAAACAAAACTGGCATCTTTTTTGTGAGTGTTGTATTCTTTTTATTTCAACAAAGCGCTAGGAAATAAAATTTTCCAAAAAAGAAGCGTTAAATCGCAAAAATTGTCCATAAACCGCTGACACAGCAACATTCAAGTTGGAAATGTCAATTTTAAGTTGAAAAATTTTACATATTTTTTGACATAATCTCATTTTTATCGATAACTTCAACAAAAATGTTGACAGTTTTGCATTTATATTAATATAGCTGAACGCGTTGCACATACTAAATTCTACTATTACATTATATTTGCACTGTTCTCCAAAGTTTGAACAATGCAAGAAAAATGTAGTGTCATACGGGCTTTACTAAAGGTGGCTTTTTAGGGTCGTGTGGCTCCACCGCTCTTAAAGATTCACGATTCAAGTTAAAAAAAACGTCAGTTTTGTGACACCTCTCTAAAGCCCGTATGATATTTCATTTTTCTTTCATTAATTGGTATAGAATTGATAGAAAGAAACAGCAATTGCTAGAAAGAACCAAATATACAAAACGTAAACAAAACTGACATATTTTTTCTGAGTGTTGTATTCTTTTTATTTTAAGAAAGCGCTGGGAAATAAAAATGTTTCAAAAAAGAAGCGTTAAATCACAAACATTGTCCGTAAACCGCTGACACAGCAACATTCAAGTTTAAAATGACAATTTTAAGTTGAAAAATTTTACATTTTTTCTGACATAATCTGTGTTTTTTATCGATAACTTCAACGAAAATGTTGACAGTTTTGCATTTATTTAGCTTAATATAGCTGAACTCTTTGCACACGCTAAATTCTACTATTACATTATATTTGCACTGTTCTCCAAAATTTAAACAATGCAAGAAAAATGTAGTGTCATACGGGCATAAATGCAGCTTTAAAAATTGTAAATCTATTCCTACTTTTTTTTAGGGCCCGCTGTTGCTTTGTGAAGTCGCAGGGTTAAACTATTCAGGGTTGTTATAGAAACGCAGTAAGAATTGTCAGCAGAATTGAAAATCTATTCGATGAATATGTCTTGTTTTGAATAATAGGTCTGCTCCGTAACTAGCAACGAGGGAGCAAAAAAGAATTTACCAAAATTGTTTTTAAAAATACCAAAAAGTAGCTGGCTGTTCTTCAATGTCGCAAGTATTTGTGCAAGATGCATCGATGGATGAATTGGTAGAGAGTCCCACTAAGAGTCCCCGAGGTCGCAGGTTCGATTTCTGCCGAAGGCTTTGGGTGTTTGTGCAGACAAGCCAAAAGCTTCGCAGTTTTGTGTTTGTTATTTAAAAAAAAAATAAAATAAAAAAAGTATGTATATGACAATTTAGGGATGGACTTTATTATAACACGGTGAAATGAAAAAGTGTGCTGCCAGATGCTTAAAGGTTTTGTACGCGAAGCCGTTGGTTGGTTATACCACAGAAAAGCAGGAGCAGTCCAACCTAAATTAGTGCGTCAGGCGTAGTATTGTTGTAAAAACCAAGTGGGGCCTTTAAAGAGCTAAATTTATGCTTAACGTGCTAATTTTATTTGGACTACTCGGCTACTCTGTGGTATAACCAACACCGGCTTCGCGTACAAAATTTGTAAGCATCTGGCAGCACAGTTATAATAAAGCCGATCCCTAAATTGTACCGGCCAGTATTAATCACTATTTAAATTTAAAATTTTTTGTTTGTTATTTGTTGTTGGAGAGCCCATGTACACTGTGCAAATTTCAAGCTCAAAAATTACAGCTGATTTTCACAGTTAAGTTTTCATGCTTTTTTTTTGATAATTGTTGTAGTGGCAGGGTGACCACATAACATCTCAGCTCTCTAGCTTTTACCGTATGGGTAAGGTTAAGTCTCAGCACTAGAGTTCCGTTTTCCCTAAAAGTCATATCGATAGTTTTGATTTTTACTCGTATAACGTCAAAATAATTTTGTTGTCGTTTTGAATTCTGGTTCCACTACAATCTTACATACATAGAATCTTAATATTTGATTGCTTTTTACCAAAAAAAAAGATTAAACAATATATGGGAGCTTGAGAATAATGATAATAGAATATTTTATACAAACCATATATCCATATAACGCCAACGATTTCAAAAATCGCCAAAGCAAATATAACATATGTTCCACCATAAAAATCGACTAAATTTAAAATCCACTGTCCGCCCTTCATATGAAAAGAAAAACATGTTTTATAATAGAAAAATACCATACCATCATGCATATCAACTTACCGGCGTCACATAGACCACGCCCAATAGAAAGCCACAAATTGAGGTCACCAGGGCTACACACCAGTACTTTAGGGATTTGTATTGATCACATATTATTGTAACAATTGTACTCATCAGGGCAACTATTGAACCCACGCCCAAGACGAACAGCATAAAGAAAAATAGAACGGCAAATAATTGGGGGATGCCCTCAAATTTTGCTATTGCATCCGGATATGAAATAAACGCCAAAGCAGTGCCACTTTTAACTACTTCCTTTATGTTGGTTATATTAAGATTGTGAGCCAAATTTCCCAAAATACCGAATATCGTAATGCCAGCCAACAAGCTTGTGACGGTATCCAAACTGGTTACAATCATTGCATCTCTGCCAGAGAAATAGAAATATGAGAAGAAAAAATAGTTTAGTGTGTGAACTAGTGAATTGAATGAAAATCTGTGCCAATAAAAAACATTTTTTAACTTTTATAGGATAATTTTAAAAGTTTCATCCTGCTCTAATAAAGGCACTCACTTCGTGGCGGTCCTCTAATAATTTAGAAAGACATTCCGCTACTTTTTGTAACTTGATATAAATAAGAATGAATTCATGTTCGCCACAATTTCTTGAAAATCCCACAAAGAAACTTTGAACATGGCTGCACTGAAACAATTTTGTTCATAAATTCAATGCATTGGCGACATTAATTTAATGAAAAAATTTATTAGTTTCCAACCAGCAACGGAATTCATTGAAAAAATTAATATTGTTCTTTTATGCCAGTGCCCCGTCTTCTCACAAATACGATCCCGACATTTTGAGAGAGACACCTTACCGGACATAATCCAATTACGGGGCATATGCTGGAGGAAACTAAGCAACTTTGTGAATGACACGGAGTTCCTATAGACGACCTATGAGTCAAACTGGTTCACGGTTAAACGCACGGAGCGCACAACAAGCCTATATTGGCTTAGGTGTATGTCATAAGACATGGGCAGACGAACCCCTCCATTCAACCTTACCTAACCTAATTATTGTTCTTAAACTCTATATTAATGATCGTTTTATGGAATATCTTCTGAATTTTGGTCATTTGCCCCATGAATTATTTATTTCTTCGATGACAAAATATCATTAGCTAAATGCAACAATATGTTGAATATATGAGTTTTTTTCATAGAGCTAATGGAAACACAATATTATTTGTATGAAGTATATCAATTATAATTACAGATAATTTTAATAAGTACACTACATTCCAAAAATAGATAAAACAAATACGGGCTGGGCCGCATCTTAAATACCCTTCCCAATCCAAACTTCTGACTCTTAGATCAAATGCATATAAATCGTTATCAAAACGTTTTATATGCTGTAGTCAGGGCTGGGCAGTATTTGAAATACATGTATTTGAAATACGTATTTAAAATACAAATACGTATTTTGTATTTGTATTTTAAATACATCTCACGAATGTATTTGTACTTTTTATTTTAAATACTAAGCGCTTGAATATTTTGTATTTCAAATACTTGTGCTCTCAAAATACATTTTTTAAAATACATTTTTAATTTATGTTAGAAAATATGCGCTAATAACACTGTGCTTGAATTTGGAACTTTTTTTTTGCCGACAAACGGGGCACCCAGTGACTAAACCTAATTCGGGTACGCTGAATTCAGTGGTGCTATCCGTTTTTCTAGGTTAACTCGCATTTTCGAGATTTACCGTTATTTTAAAAATGGAGGAGGTTGCACTACATGTATTGAACTAACTAAAAAAAATTTTCGTTTATTGAACTTTAGTAAAAAACCGAAATTCCACAATAAAATAACCTTTAATCTGATATATAATTCATTAAAAAAATAAAAAAAAAAAAAATTTTTTTTTTGCAAAAAAAAATTATTTTTTGCAAATTCTTGAAATTTTGTGATCTTTAAAACTGCATTAAAAAATTTAAAAATTAAGCTATGCCAACAAATTTTCCCGTGTATATAAAAAATTATGTTTGAAACAAAACGAGCTTTAAATGACCAAAATCTGTGGGCAACTTTTGATTTTATTCACAAAAGATGAAAAATTGCAGTTTCAACCTGTTACCAGACGAAGCCTCAAAAATTGAAAAAAAAAAAAAAATTTCTTTTTAATTAAAGTACATTTCTGCATGTTCATATAAAAAGTTTTTTGTAATTGTCTAACATTAAGATGTGTTAAAAAAGTGTTATGAAACCTTTTTGCATAATTTGTACAATCAGATGTTGACTTGGATAGACTTTATATAGTCCATGGTCAAACGTTCTTGCATTGTGACTTAATTCTTAATTCTTTTTCCGTAAAATATCGTTTTCTAATAAGAAATCATTAGGTTATTTCGGTAGCTGGTTTTATTCATTCGCCATCAAGAGGTCGTTTGTCTGATACCGCTTTTAAAAAGCTGGTGTTTACGAATGAAAATAAAAACGTTTTTGATTGAAAGTATAAAATACATATTTTTGTTACACTGTATTTTGTATTTCAAATACTTACTTGCTTTTAGAAGGCAGTATTTTGTATTTTAAATGCGTGGAGAAAAAGTATTTGTATTTTGTATTTTAAATACACAACTTTCATGTATTTTGCATGTATTTTGCCCAACACTGGCTGTAGTTATTTCATTATTACAACAACTTCGAGATGCCAAAAAATTTTGACGTCTGCTCTCTCGTACCAAAACTTCGGTCCAACTTCGCTATATCTCATATATATAGTTAATATATGTATGTTGAGCGATGTGGAAAGATTTTACAAGGGTTGGCTTTTATGTTTTGGGACTTGACAACTCTAGTGTTGCCATGTAGCAACTGACAGCTCTATCGCAAAGTTGAAGATTTTTGAGGTTATATCACTAACTTAGCACTGTTTTAAAGGGGAATAACAATAAAAGCATCCGAATTGCTTCGAACTCAGCTCATAACAACAAAAAAAGAAATGCGGTCGGGGGATCCCCGTTAGGAACGAAGTTCCTTACGTTTTTGTTTTTCATCTTTGAATGTAATACAAGGTGAAATCTGTATGTTTTATTTTGTGTTGTTTTTGAAATTTTTAAATTTTATGTTTCTTTAAATTTTTAGAACGTTTTCCAACTAATTATTATTTATTGGTAGGTGTCCGCCCATCATACACAATTGCTTGTCGACAGTACACCAATACATATAAACAGCTCACACGCTTTCGTGACGATTTCTACTAATTTCCACTACCAGCAAGCCGCGTTAAGGAACTTCGTTCCAAAAATTAAAATATATGCACTCAACTATTTGCTTGAAAATGTTTTTTTTTTTAACAAAAATTTCAATTGCGTCTATTAAATTATTGTTTGATGTTACAATCAGGGACCGGAAATAAGAGTTATTTTTCAATTTTTATTAAATCATACATAAATGAAATTCGTAGAAAACTTTTAATTATACCATCATGATTTTTAAGCGAAATGCATCCAACATATGATTTTTAAATTTTTGATTTTTATTATAACAATCAAAAATAAGAGTTATTTTTGATTTTGATTTTTTTTAATGAAAAATAAAAGCTATTTTTGATTTTGATTTTTTTAAATGAAAAATAAAAGTTATTTTTAATTTTTATATTTTTAAATAAGAAATAAAAGTTATTTTTGATTTAATATTTAGTTATTTGACCCCTTTGTTTCTTATATTTTATATATTTATTTGAGCTTAAGGTCTTTTTGAAATTTGAGTATTTATTTTTGTCAATATTTCGCTCTCCTTCGGATAGCTTCTTCAGGATAATAATAACGAAAAATGTTTTGATTGGTTTTTTTCAAAAACCAAGCATAAATATTTTCCTATTTTTTCTTTCACATTTCAAACAAATAAATAAGAGTTTTGAATTGATTTTTATATTTTTATATGAAAAATAAAAGTTATTTTTCATTTTTATATTTTTATATCAATAATAAAAATCAATTCAAAACTCTTATTTATTTGTTAATGCCATATGTATTATAATATGCTGCTTCATTCAAATTTCTATATGAATATAATATATAATTATCTGACATATCCAGCTATAAAAACATGAATGCATAGAAATAGCTTATAAGTTTTGGCTGCCATTCAAGTCAGTGTTAAGAGGTCGTTTTCAGGTATTCAATTTTACACCATCATAATTGATTTTAAATGTTCCTCAGATAAATTATATCTCAAATCTTCCAATATTAATCTGAGTGCTGAAAATTACCTTTCTACACTGATTTGAGTGGCAGGTACAGAATGAACAATTAAAGCGAATTTTCGAAGCCATGGAAACACAAATTTTTTGCTCTCCCAATATTCCAATAAATTAGCAGAAGTATCGAAACGCTATTTCAAAATAAGCTTTGCGGACATAGTATTACCTACATATGTCACGAATTTTGAATTGATTTTTATTAGTGATATAAAAATATAAAAATCAAAAATAACTTTTATTATTGATATAAAAATATAAAAATCGAAAAAACTCTCATTTTTCATTTAAAAATATAAAAATCAAAAATAACTTTTATTTTTCATTTAAAAAAATAAATATCAAAAATAACTCTTATTTTCTAGCTAAAAATATAAAAATCAAAAATAACTCTGGCTTCTTGATTTTTTTGATAAAAGTCATACGAGTTACGGTCCCTGGTTACAATATTCAATTTACTTGCTACTAAATATGTTGCAAAATTTGTAACTGAATTCACGAATTTCGTTGTATCACCTAAATTGAACAAAAATTCATTTGATTCAGCCAATCGGATCTGTTCTAGAATCCGATTCGGATTGATTTAGAAAAATTTTTTTAATCCGAATAATTCATAAATTGGTGTTCTCAATTCAGAATATTTTTAGATATTCGAAGTTTCTGTTCGAAAAAAATTTCTAAATGTCAAATACATAAAAAACAGGTTTTTATGTTTTGAAAAGAACTATCAGAGGACGAAGCCGATGATAAAAGATAGCTTAACATACAAATAGTCGCCGGCGGCAAACCAAAAACCGACGGTTGATGACCGTCTAAACAATGTTTTTACAATCACGCAGAAAAATTTAAAAATTAAGTTAAAATATGACAAAAACTAAAACATTAATAGATTATTCTGAGAAAGCAGCTCTACCGCAAGCAGCAATCATTCGCTCTTGACCGCGACGGGTGTAAGTAAGGTTGTGAAATTACCGGCGCGTCAGTTTACCGGCTATGAGCACATGAACTACGATCTATGACAACCATATGTTGTAAAAAGAACGTATCGCCGGACTATTACAATGGAATTTGACCACTAAATACTAAATAAATATTAATATAAATATTGCTCAAATTACACTAAATATAGGAAATTTATTATAATTTCAATTTTTCTTTTTCAATAAATTCTGATTGCATTAAGCATTATCCCAAAAAAAACATTGACATATCACACTGTAATATGTGGGGCAATTTCGTGTTTTCGAACATAAGCAAAATTTTTGTACATATTTTGGTTTTGCACTTACGCAATTTGACAAAACATACAAAATTTTTGAAAGAAATTAAAGAAAAGGTTTTTTGCCAATAATTGTGTGCAAATTAAAATTTTCTTTATTATATTTAATAAAAAAACACTTCAAATCAAAAGATAAAGTTTAGTTTTTATTAAAAAAGTTATCACTTGCATGAATAAAAGCCGATTCTATTTACTTTCACTCACCCTGTAATACTCTAATTGAAAACGAATAAAAACATGGGGATTCGGATTGCAGAACACCAAAAATTCTAAAGTAATCCACTTTCGAGTGAATTCGGATTCTAGAACAGACCCGAATATTGTGTTTGAATTCAAAAAAAAAAAAAATAATAATTTTTTCTATGCATATTGTTAAATAAATTCATTAGAACTATGAACGAAAATTTTTTCGGTGTAGACATTTTTGAATACATATTTGATCCCTTGAGCCGTTTTGCCACAAAACTAATAATCGCATTACAATTGAAAAACTCATTCATAAAAAAAATAAGAGTTTCTTGCACCTGTAAATTGTGTGATCAAATCGATTATAAGATGAAAACATAATGATTGGTCCCACGCCCACCGCTAAGGAAAAGAAACACTGCACCACGGCTTCTTTCCAGACCTGTAAAAGAAACACATGATTTGATTGAAAGTATCTATAAATTGCCTATAAACAGCAAACTTACCTTTAAATTTAGAATCTCGCTCCACTGTGGATTCAAGAAGAATATAATACCATCCACAGCGCCATCTAGTGTCACACTGCGTATTAACAAAGCAACCAAAATTAAGTACGGAAACAAAGCCAAAAAATATGCTGCTTTTCCAGAACTCTTTACACCTTTGCGTATTACCAAAAATATAACCACCCAAGAAGCAAACAAAGCCAAGGTTAAATACAGGTCGGGTGTGCCCAGCCCGTCTGATATTTGAGTTTTTTCCTTAGCAACAATTTCACTAAAAATATATTTTTTTGACAAAGTTAAACTTGACAAAATAGTGCTTTTATTTAATTTATGCTCACGTGAAATACAGCTCTGAACTGCTGATCAATTGATGTGAAGAGTTATGAAAAGTTGCAGCATCAGCTGCTGGCAGAGAATCCAAACAATCCAAACCCCATTCCTCCCGGCAGTAAGTCCAGGGCAAAACTTTTTGACATGAAACAACCATATAATAAAGAGTTAAGGCAATGAGGGAGGAGTAGTAAGTTACAACACACACTGTACCAAATGCTTGGCCATAACCCACGCCTGCATAAATACAAGAGAAGAGTTTTGTGTCATTCACAATAAACAAAAAAAAAACAAACAAAAAAAAGATTTTTGTGACATTCACCATAAATGGCATTTTAAGTAGTCGCACTTACCCAAAAAGGACGGACATATCGACCAGACTTTAACAGATCCTTTGCTTGAAAATTGTCCCAGTATCATTTCCAAATAGTACATGGGCTTACCTTTGATTGAAACGTAGGCAGCTCTTTTATTTGTAAATTGATTACATTATAAAACAATTCAATGTTACTCATTCTCACCAATAAAAAATAAAACCACTAGATAGGGAATAAGAAAAGCGCCTCCACCATTTTCATATGCTGTGAAGGGAAAACGCCACACATTACCCAAGCCCACTGACATTGAGATGCAGGACATTAAAAACTCTAAGCCATTTCCCCAGTTTGGCCTTTCATCTCCCTCATTTGTTTTGCCATTAACTTCTGTTGTTGCAACTGCTGCGGCTGTGGATTCAGACTTCTTCTCAGTATTATGGGAAAGCTGCAAGAATTGTTTTATATTCAATAAAGTAGATGCAACTCAATACAAACACTAATGGTGGTTCGATTTAGCATTCGATATTGTGTATATTAAATTATATAATTTAATTTTACATGAATTATTTATTCAGATTCAGTTATATGTATCTAACATATAACTGAAGCTGAATTTTTCGACAGCTTTTGGCATGGGGGAAATAAATTTCACTGCAGCGTATCAAAAAATCATTTTCAAGGCGTCTGATTTTCAAGTTGTTTTTGTATTTTTAAATGGGAGCACCCGCAAACGCCATATGGTACGGGGTCAGTGTGTTAGAAAAAAAAAATATTAGCGCAGTTCATTATTTGGTGCAAATGTCTTGCGTAAGTGCGAATGCAAGAAATCGTTGCTTTTTCTTTGCAACCCA
This sequence comes from Sturmia bella, assembly GCA_963662145.1. Lineage (NCBI taxonomy): Eukaryota > Metazoa > Arthropoda > Insecta > Diptera > Tachinidae > Sturmia > Sturmia bella. The sequence goes on from OY759170.1 coordinate 18,776,488, forward strand.
ACAACAAAATATACAAGGTTGCACTCGCAATATTTTTTCATTTACGCACCGCTAATTACGTGTTGCTTTTTTCGCATGAGTATTGCGTTTGCACCACTGACACTCGAACAGCTGACATTTTAAAACAAAGCAAACCAAAAATAGTAGAGATGAAGCCAGCAGCAATTACCAAAAAATAAAACGTGAAAAACTAAAAACTATTAATTTATCAGCTGTTATTTGGAGTGCAATAAAATTTGAAAAGTTGTTAAAAAGGGTGCTCAATATCAGTTGCAATATAATCGCAAACGCAAATAGTCGCAACCAAAAACGCACCAAACGCTGAGTACCGCTATTGAAAAGAAAAAAATTATTGGTCCTTGGTCACATATTTGACTTCTCTACGTATTTCGGCGCCTCAAAACGTTCCATAGCAAAATACAAAAAAAAAATTAATTCAGTCACCTGAAGGATTATTAGCGCAGTTCATTATTTGGTGCAAATGTCTTGCGTAAGTGCGAATGCAAGAAATCGTTGCTTTTCCTTTGCAACCCAACAACAAAATATACAAGGTTGCACTCGCAATATTTTTGCATTAACGCATCGCTAATTACGTGTTGCCTTTTTTCGCATGAGTATTGCGTTTGCAACACTGACACTCGAACAGCTGACATTTTAAAACAAAGCAAACAAAAAATTGTAGAGATGGAGCCAACAGCAATTACCAAAAAAATATAACGTGAAAAATTAAAAATGGTATATTAATTTATCAGCTGTTATTTGGAGTGCAATAAAATTTGCAAAGTCGTTAAAAAGGGTGCTCAATATCTGTTGCAATATAATCACAAATAGTCGCAACCAAAAACGCACCAAACGCTGAGTGCCGCTATTGTTTTGATATGGCGTAATGAAACTTTATTTACCTCATGCCGAAAAAAAAACTAAAAGGAAGAAAAACAATTTTATACAAAAATTCATTAAAATGTAACAAGAAATATTTCCAAAAATTAACTTAATTATTTATTTGCCAATTGAAATGTATTAATGCAGCTCCAAAAATAAACCTTACAAATGTTTTCTGTCTTTTTCAGTCGTCTATATGCAGCCGACATTTCGCCGCCGAAATGTCGGCCGCATAAAAGACAGAAAACATTTACATATAAGGTCTATTTTTGGACCTGAATGAATACAAGAACGATTTCCATAAGAAAAGCTGAGAAAAAAGTAATTTCATTAAAGTACAATATAAATATATTATTTGGTTTTTTTCGACCCCTGTTTTTAGGGTTCCGTACTCATCAGAGTGAAACGGAACCCTATTACGGAGACAAGTACGTCCGTCCGTCCGTCACAGCGTCCATTCTCCGAAACGGTAAGAGCTAGAGAGCTGAAATTTTCACAGGATGTTGTTGTACCTTACCGCTACAACAACAAATACTAAAAACAACAACAAGTCGAAAACTACCAGGTGTCCCCATACAACGAAATGTTACAATTAGCTATAACTCTCGAACCGTAAAAGATAGAAAGCTGAAATTTGCATAGTGTATATATTTATAGATGTTTTACAACAACAAATGCTAAAGACAACAACAAGTTGAAAACTACGAGGTGTCCCTATACAACCTAAAGTAACAATTAGCCATAACTGCTAAACTGTACAAGACAGAGAGCTAAAATTCGCACAATATATGTATTTACATATGCGCTACAACAACAAATGCTAAAATCAACAACAAGTCGAAAACTACCAGGTGTCCCTATAGAACGTAAAGTAAAAATTAGGCATAACTCTCAAACCGTAAGAGACAGAGGGCTGGAATTCGCACAGTGTATGTATTTATAGATGCTCTACAACAACAAATGCTAAAAACAACAACAAGTCGAAAACTACCAGGTGTCCCTATACAACGTAGAGTAACAATTAGCCGTTATTCTCGAACCGTGAGAGACAGAGTGATGAAATTTGCATATATTTCACAACAGCAAATGCTAAAAACAACAACAACTGTAAAACTACCAGGTGTCCCTTTACAACGTAGAGTAATATCTATAACTCTCGAACCGTAAGAGATAGAGAGCCGAAATTCGCACAGTGTATGTATTCCCAGATGCCTTACAACAGCAAATTACAACAACAAGTGGAAAATTACTAGGTGTTGACATACAACATAAAGTAGCTGTAAAAACAGAGAGATGAAATTTATAAAATATACATATACGCTATATACGCCATTTCATACATACATTACACATACATACGTACGGAACCCTAAGAGTGCGAGCCAGACTCGTACTGGACTTAATTTATTATATTTTATATATTTTCTTGAGCTAAAGGTATTTTTTTGTTAAAAATATTTAATTATTTTTGTCGATATTTCGCTCTCCTTCGGATAGCTTCGTCAGGACAACTGTTTTCATTATTATTGTCCTGAAGAAGCTTTCCGAAGGAGAGCGAAATATCGACAAAAATAATTAAATATTTTTAACAAAAAAAAAAAAAAAACACCGTCAAGAAAATAAATACAATATAAATATTTTATTGTAATGAAATTTTTCAAAACGCTAAAAAAAATTAAAAAATAAAATTTTATTTTATAAAATTTTGCAATGGACTTTCCCTCATGCAAAGCAAATACAAGTCACTTATTGTGAACCGGTAAAAACCTGAACTTTAGGAAACAATTTGAAGAAAAATATGTACATACGTATTAAAAATACTTTAATGTAACTTAATGGCTGGGGTTTTTTATTTTTTTTAATTTATTATAGCAACATCATTAATTAACAATCTTGTTTGAAAAATTTACATATCTGCTACGACGTATGTAGGTATTCTATTTATTATAACGTTTGGCTATCGATACGAAAATGGGACTCCCCTCAGAGCGACAAGATTTTCTGCCTTATGAGAAGTATTTCATTACTAATAACGTAATTTTTGTTTTATATGCTGTGTAACTTTTTATTCTTTTTACATGCATCTGCAGTAAAGCAAGCTGTTGTATAACGAATTTTTTATCGAATGCGATTTTGATTTCGAGTTGTACAGAGTCAAGGCAGCTCGATACCAGGTAGCCTTACAAGCCCAGCTGACTACTGCTGTTAGCTTGTAGAACTGTCAAAATACACAACACAAACACACATACGCGAAACACACAAACGGATGACAGTAATTAAAGACTTAAAGTGTTTGTTGTAGTTATGCGACTACCTGGTATCGAGCTGCCTTGGACTGAATGTTGTTCATAATAAAGGACATAATCTCATACTAAGAACATAACTGAGATGAAGTTGTCGTCGACGAATATTCGTCGTGCATCCTGATTGTTTTTCTCTCATAAGACATTTATCTTACATTATGTACGAGACTGTAGTGTAGAGTCGAGAAAATGAAGCACTGTATGGCGTCATTGGTGGGCGGGTCAGAGATTTCACAACTCCAGGGACACCTCGGAACTGAGTAGTATAAGAGGTCGGTGTTTGGGTGCCTTGAAAATAAAAGCTTCCCCCCTCACACCAACTTGTTCCAGGGTTCCCGTAGAAGAGTCAAATGTATGACCAACTGCCAATAATTTTTTCTCCCCAAGATTTTTCTCAAGCACACCGATTCCGTACACCACGCCTTCTTAAGGTACCTCTCATACAAAAATAAAAAATAAATTAATAATCGTACTCCTCGGAACAGGGGCGAAATCATCGCATTCGATATCGAACGAATTCCGTCACTTAAGGTTAAATTAGTCCCGACTTAACCATAACCATATAAAACAGCTGGTCGAACCAACTTTATGGGCAGCACTGTAAATGAACAGTGCTGACTTAACATAATGCCACAGCCATAACCATAACCATAGATACCAATTGAATTTTGGTTTACTGCCATAACCATAAACAGCTGATTGCAAAATATATACATACATTTGTTGTGTTACTACTACTGCACTATTGAAATTATAAAAATAAAACATAAACAGCTGTTTACGGCTATGGCGGCACTAATTGTTGCTAGACAAAAAAATTATGGTTATGGCTATGGTTATGGTATGGCCTTATGGCAAAGTCAGGAATAATTTAACCTTTATGCTGTGTGTTTGTTGTTTATTTTGTTTTTGTTTTACATTATTTTTGCTCGATAGTTCATTCGATGTCGAATGCGATGATTTGGCCCCTGATTTCTTTCCACTACAACGGAACTTTGCTTTTCTCCTGCCAATGGCTATCGAAAAAGCGATGGCATCACGATACCAATAAATTCTTGTCCATACAAATCGACCTGGCCCTGGTGTACATTGAAAACGAAATCATCGAAAGCTACTTATGTACATATGTATGTACATACATATGTGCTATTGGCTGAAAATAAGTTTGTTGAAATATGTATGTATATTTTGTTAAACATTAATTTAACTTTATATTCGAACTAAATGATTTATAACTGTTAACTATTTGACTGGTCTTGAGTTCGATTTGACTTCCCCTGAATTCTCAATTCATTCATTTTTTGTAATAAAATTGTAGTGATCAGTAATTTTAAAGACGGCAAGAGAACTAAAAAAAGTTGAAGACTTACTGGCTAGAGTAATAACAATAATAAACAATATTTTGTTTAGTTTAATATAAAAGCTGTTATTTTCGGAGAATGCGTTTACAAATAGTAAACAAGAATCCCAAACGGAAATAAATTCTCATGCAGCTTCGTTTCAAAAACATGCAATAGATGCAGCTCTAAGCACTGCAGAGATATTCCCATTCTATATTTAGCAAAATATACACATGTGGGTAGTTTATATTTGTCTTACTTTGAAAACTGTTCAAATTGTAAATAACATTAACAATAAAATGCATTTCCTGAAAAAAAAATGATTGTAGTGTGTTCGATGATTGTGTTTTTTGTTGTTTAATGACCACTTTTAATTTGTTAGAAATGTATGTATGTGTCATATAATAATACATTTCATACTCTTAATTAGTTAAAACAAGTTGTTTTATTATCTCTGCATTGAATACTAGTCTGGGTTTCGAGACAAGTTAAGCAACTAATACGTTGGATTGTAAAATTGTATCTACATGTCCAGTTCTTAAACGCAACTGGTGTTTTTTTTTAGCACTATAGAACTTCTGATAGGGATAACTGTCAAACTAGTTGGCATCAGTGTTGCCAGGCTTTTTACACTTACTCACATCTTACATCTTTCATCATTTTGGCAAGATGTTAACATCTTCCTATACAAATTCTATATGAAAAAAACTCAACATCTCTCAACATCTTTACAAGATGTTCATTTCTCATTTTGCTGTATTCAACATCTTTCGATTATTTTAATGTCACCACTAAAAAGAAGTTAAAAAAATGATAATAATTCATATCATCACTAGAAAATATACAAGTGTCAAAAATTTTTACAATGAGCGTGAACAAACAATGTAATTAAATTTTAATTAAATTAAACATAATATAAAATTAGTAATACAATACTTTTATTTTTAGTAAAAAAGAATAAAATAATGTTTTTTAGTTTGCTCAAACACGTGAAATAATATTTGACAGATGAAAGATGTTGAAAATGTAAGGTAAACAGCTTTTTTCTCAAAGATGTGAGTAAATGTAAATCCGCTATTATTTCCTTGAATTTTTTCCGTTTCTTAAGAATTGGGAAAATTAAAATATCTAAGAATCTTTAATAAAATTAAAACTCTTTTTATGAAAATGTCAAATGAACGTAAAGAGCGAAGAAGACTTACCCCCGATTTTTGACTTGGGATTTAAATACAAAATTAGTAAATTTTCCTTAAAATTTAAATTAGACTTAAAATAGCTTTCTGTTTTACAGTCTAAAATTATTTTTGGTAATTAATTGTAATAAAAGTACGGCAGCACAGTGTAAGTGTCAACAAATTATCGATAACTCAATAAAAAACAGCTGTTTTAACAAATTTGGAAGCAAGTGAAATTGTGAAAAGTTTAGAAAATAAATTGTTTTGTAAAAATTATCAAAATGAGTAGCAAAAGTGATAAAAAGACTCCCAATTTCACTGCCACAGATTACCTTCTGGAAATAATAAAAAGTCAAATTATGAAACAAAAAAAAAAAAAAACATGTGCAATTTTCTTAATTTGCAGAACAAAACCAAACTGTCAAAATCATAAGGCAGTACGAAAAACTTAAATCGATTTTAAATGGGCACGGCAGGCCGTTTAAGTTTGATTTAAATAGCAACTGTTTGACTCACTCAATTTTGTATTTAAATCAAATTTGAATTGAAATGGCATTTAAAATCCAAGTCAAAAATTGGGGGTTAGAAACTCTTAATATTTTTGGAGACACTTAATTTTTCCTAGATACGCAGATAACAATTTCCAGCTGCCTATAAATATATACTTAGATCTCAAAATATGTGAATACAAATAAATCGAAAATGTGTAATAAATATAATATATACAGGCGTATATACATATTATTTATGTATATACGCCTGTAATCATAACATATGCACTGAAAAATACATCAGTTAATTTTTACTTCTTTTTAATTGGGGAAAGTTTAACAATTTTATGCATTTTCCGCATTGTCAATGCATTAATATTGGTGATTGGCAAACTAAAGCAGAATGTTCACCAAAAATTTTTTTAGGGGGATTTTGTAGAAAAACATTGAATTTTAGGGGGTATTAAAATTTTTCTGGGGGGAAGAATTGACATTGACCTGGGAACACTGGTTGGCACACTAATAAAGTGTGTTTGATTTTTTTTTTTTTTTTTTCAGTACTCATATCCCAGCAAGAACAGTGTCGATCATTTGATGCATCATATGGCCGACATTGCTGATGGGTTCATACATCAGGGTTTCTGTCATTTTCTTAAGGGCAAAATAGAAAAACTGATGTAAACATTCGTGTACGTGTGATTTCTTGTTTAAACCAGCGTTACCAGCAAAGTGATCATTCGAAATTTTTTTCAAAATGCCCACAAAATTACATATAGTGCTATTGATTTCTTTATTATCACTTAAAAAAAAAAGAGTTCTTCAAGAAATTAAAAAAAAAAACAATTCAAAGAGAATAGAATAGAAGAAACTAATTTAGATAAAATTAAACGAAAAACAGTAGTCAGTAGCAGTTGTAACAATAGAAAACTGAACCATTTGGAAAAAACTTCCATAGCACCATTTTTTTTTTTAAGAAAAGAGGACAAATGGGCCTATAAAAACATAAATGCACAAATTACCGAATTAATACAAAAAAAAATCTTTGTAATGGCAACGCTGAAAGCTATAAAATTGCTTTGCATGGGTTACACCGCAGTTACACGACCAAGTTTTTTTTTCACATACTGCTTGTCAAAATTCAATAAAATTGATAGCGGTGACGTAGACTGCATGCACACAATTTCATAACAATTCGTTTTCAAGATGCCGTCAAGAAGAAAATTAAAAATATCTTCTTGCATATTCTGCTAAAAAAAATTAAAGCAAAACCTCCTCTTCTATAATCTACCTTAAACCGAGAAACTAATTCAGATTCTAAATCAATATTTTTTTTAACTATTTAAATATAATCATAATATACAAATATCTCTTTTTAAAATTAATAAATTTAATGGAAATCAAGGTAAAAATAAAAGTAAAAAATTTTTTGGTTTTGCACGTAAACATTTTTATTTCTATTTTTAAGCTTGAATCTGTTTAATTTGTATCACATTTACATAATTGCAACTTTCAAACAAAACAAAAAAATATTTGCAGACAGAACGAAAAAAAAATTGTTGTCAGCTGTTTTGCTGATTGTGACTTGATGCTCTCTATGGAAAGCAAAAATTGTCATCAAGTTTGCATCAATTTTCAAAATTGTGAGTGTATTAGTAAAAAGGTGTGAATGTATTAAAACTTGAAAGCAAAACTTGATCGTGAAATCCCCAAGTTAGTAATTAAGTTGTTAATGTTTCCATCAGCTATTTCTTGCAGGGTATTGAGCATCGCATAATAAAAACAATACGTATGTAAAATAAATATTAATGATTACAAATGAAAGTTTAACTGACATATTTAAAAATTTGCACATGATAGTAAACAACTTTTTTTTGTTGTTGAAGGAGTCATTTTATTCACAGAAAAGTGGAAAAAATTAAAATGTTATTTTATGCTGTAAAATTTAACGAAAATACTTTTTAACTTTCAAATACTGACAACCTCCTCCTCCTTCTCCTTTTTTGAAGACGGTTAAATAAATATAAAACAGACAAAAAAGCTTAAACTCCAAATATAAATGAGTGTTTGTTTGGATAGGTGCCTGCTCTGTCTTTACAAACAATTATAACAGACACGTTGCGCAAACTGAAAGCACACAAAGAGGGTTTCTGCACAAAAACAAAACGTTTCAAGTTTTGTGATTTTGAACCGCAATAAAGTCGAAATCGCTTGCAAAATAAACTGTATTGATTAAATAAATAAGCTGAGATTTTTAAATTGAAAATTCTTGAAATTTCATCTAATTTTTAGCTGTCTGCTGTTTGAAAATAATTCAACGACAATGAGACGCTGCAGGACAACACTTACGGCGCACACGCTGACTAACAAATACAGTGAATGACCCATAAAAATGACAAATTATATATTTTATAATCAATCCGATGTTATTTAAACATGTCAAATGTAAAAGAGAAAGCCGAAGCATCTTGTTCTAATATTTTTTTTGCGACATATTGTGTATATTCTTGAATGTACAAATAAAAAAAATTACACGCTGCGTGTCATGTGTGGTACACTGTAAAAACAATTGACAATCCATTTGTATTTAAATCAATCCCAAGCCGTGTTACCGCCAATTTTTGACTTGGATTTTAAATGCCATTTCAATTTAAATTTGATTTAAATACAAAATTGAGTCAAACAGTTGCTATTTAAATTAAACTTAAACGGCCTGCCGTGTCCATTTAAAATCGATTTAAGTTTTTCGTACTGCCATATGATTTTGACAGTTTGGTTTTGTTCTGCAAATTAAGAAAATTGCACATGTTTTTTTTTGTTTCATAATTTGATTTTTTATTATTTCCAGAAGGTAATCAACTTCTGTGGCAGTGAAATTGGGGAGTCCTTTTATTACATTTGCTACTCATTTTAATAATGTTTACAAAACATTTTATTATTTTCTAAACTTTTCACAATTTCACTTGCTTTAAACAGCTGTTTTTTATTGAGTTATCGATAATTTTTTGACACTTACATTGTGCTGCCGTACTTTTATTACAATTAATTATCAAAAATAATTTTAGACTGTAAAACAGAAAGCTATTTTAAATCCAACTTAAATTTTAAGGAAAATTTGCTCATTTCGTATTTAAATTCCAAGTCAAAAATCGGGGGTTAGAACTATGGATTTAATTTAATTAAATACGTTTCGCTTGTTTTAAGTACAGATTACAGATTAACTTTAGCCATACTCAATGCAGGTTTCGGATTTGGCCACATTCAATCCTAATTGCGCTTTGAATATGGCTAAAATATGCACCTAAAAACAATTACCCTGTACTTAATTTAAGAACATTCGTAATTGCCATTCTTTTCACACTGATTGGGATGGATTTAAGAACGGAAGGATTGAATTTGTTTTGAGTTGAGTGGAGTGGAGTGTGATGATTGTGCACTTGATTGGATGTTTCTGAAGCCTATCTAATTCCAAATTCGTACATGAAAGTATTCCCTCTACTTCCCTAATTCAATAACAATTTATAAACTATTTTGTCTTTTTGCTGATTTGAACCTGAAACATACATAACTACTGCCAGTCCAGCAGCTCCACCAATTCAGCTATCGCAGCACTTAGAAATAGGAAACAATTTTCAATACTTATGTATACAAGCACCTACAAGTGCTGGTTACAAATACAGCCAAGAATTTCGTACTCATTTTAAGCCATAACAGGATTGATTCTCTTTAAGAATCCCTATTCGGGGCTTGTTTTAAGCATGATACAACTAACAAGGTAGCCTTTTCGCTACAATAAGAACAACTTCCATAAAAATAATATGCATTTTGTTTTTGTACAACTTATGCAAACTGTCAAAAAGACGCCACTTCTACATTTACAAAAGAGAGATGCACTGAGCTTACGCGGATTTGCTACCTCGTTTTGGCTGCCTTTCATCTCTGCAATCTCTTGACAACCTAAAGTAGTCAGATGATTAACGGTTTAGCTGACGAGGCTACCTTGTTAATTGTATCATGGTTTTAAGTACACTTGTCATTTAGTACGAGCTTTTTCTTTCTGTGTATGATTTTTTGTGCAGCATCCGGCCTCCTACTCCTCCTCCTTTCTTCAATAAGACGTTTAAAAAAATGCAGGTTAATTGGAATTAAGTACCAGATGTAAAAAAGTTAAGTAAAATATGGAAAAGTGTGTTGACCAGAATTTGGTATTCATTTTTTTTCTCTCTCTTATTTACTGATTCATTAACTATATCTTTTTGAATTTCTGTTAAAACAGACGCAAATGAAGGCATAAAAAACTGCACACGTGAAGATGCAATTAACATTAAAAAGAGTATTTATTTGGTTGTTGTGTTCATTTAAGAATCAATAAAAGAAAAATGTAAGCTTTTTTATTAAAGTGTTATTTGTACTTACATTTTTATAATTATGAATAAATATATTTATATCCCAGCAAACACAAAGGTTCTAGTTTTTCATATCATGTATCGGGTTTTTCAACAGGGACGCTACAAAAGTACAGCGATAGGGACAGCTTGCTGCTCTTTTGACATTTCTCTTCAGTAAGATTTGCCATTTCGTGATTGAAAGATAAACGAGCCAACAACGAGTCGAAACTATTAAAATATACTACCGAAATTCAGAGTCAGTGGCCTCAACGTTAAGAGCGTTACGCCGACTTCAGCGATGAGGCTCATTTCTGCCTAAATTGCTTCGTCCATAAACATAATCTGCGTTATTGGTCAGGCAGCAATGCACACGTACTCCTTGAGTCATCATTGCATCCCGAAAAAATTACGGCCGTACTTCTTTCGTGATGATCATGACCGGCACGTTCATTGATAGCGGAATATTTTTGGCCCCAATTGGACTTGGAGGACATGTGGTTACAGCAGGACGGTGCCACAAGCCACACAGCGAATGTCACAATCAATTTATTGAAAACCAAGTTTGGAAAACGTGTTATCTCACGAAATGGTCGTACGATTGGACGGCGTTACACCATTTCCCTTGGGGGGTACATCAAGTTTATGGTGTATGCCCACAAGCCAGCGGCTATTGATGAACTTCGTACGAATATCGAACGTGAAAATGCAGCAGTATTGGCCAATTTATGCTTGAAAACCGTCGAAAATTTGGTTCAGCGTCTGGACTTCTGCAAGCGTGCCCGTGGTGGACATCAAACGTGCTTTTACAGGAACAAAGAATTTCATTATTTAAAAAAAAAAAAAAACTTTTGTAGCGCTCTTAATGAAAAACCCTGTATTTATCTCTCGAAGAAATGTACTTTTTCTATAATAGAAATAAAATCATGGGTGAATGGCGAACACAAAAAATAAATATTATATAACAATGCAGCAGTTCTTTGATTTTTTCTACTTAAAGCCTGACGCCGTTATCAATGGCCAACACTACAGATAATTTGATTCGGTGCTTTTAGTTCCTCATTTCAAGTAATTCGTTGGCGAAATGGTCGCAGCAAGATGACGCATCAATGGTGTGACTGTTCACATATACGGTCACGTATAAGATACATATATAATAAAGGCCGTGATTCACTATCCTACTGAATCGTACGATCTGTTAAAAATGACATGTGTGTCCAAAAAGTGTGATAGTCTGGACTAAAAGTGTATGTGTGTGAAAGACTTTTTGACAAGTCTGTTCGATTTGTGTTCATTTTCAAAACCATATTTTCAAAAACCATCTTTTTCTATGCGATCAGAGTTGCCTTTTTGAAGTTGTTTACAAAAGTATAATAGTGTGGCCGTTTTGATGCGACTTTTTAAAGTAGGACATAATTCTATCAGATTTAGCTAGCAATTTTCAGTGAATGAATCGTACGTTTGAGTAGGATAGTGTAACATGGCCTTAAAGAGGCAGGGAATTGGCATAAATACTATTTTAACTTTTAGTTTCAATTATATTTTTCAATACAGCTGAAAATAAAATGTTTTCAATAGTTTTTTAGCTCTCTGACACTATTCGGCAGCTGGTGTGGAATGAATTAGACCTCTGAAAATCACGCCAGAAACCGCAGTTTCTTTTTAATTAACACTTATAATGCTAGGAATACAACTGGGACGAACGACGAATTTTTCGCCGTGAATATTCGCCGTCAAAAATAAAACACATGTGTGTATGTGAAAATGCACACAGTCACAACTTGAAATAGATTTATTTCAAGGCGAATCAACTACAGGTGGTCGCAATTCAATCCGCCTCAACATTTTCTCTCGAGACGTCACGTTGTTGTCGTTTTCTATCGGCTTTGACAACTCAGAAGATAAAATCGTGGAAAAATGATGAAGCGAATTGGTATGCGGGCACCAGTAATAGATTCGCCTTGATTTATTTCTTTCTTTATTACGCCGGCTAATGACGAACAAATCAGTACCATGTGGCCATTTTGGTTTTAGTTTTCAAGTGTTTTTGTAAAAACAGTTAATTTTTACTTTAATAGTTTTTATTTTAAGTGCTAAGCTTTGACTTTTTGCATTTAAAATAAAAAGCCAACATATTAGATTATAAAACATATTTGTAGTGTTTAATTTTTTGTTTTTGGTAATGCAAAAATATTTAGCAACCAATTTTATAAATATGGTCACCCCATCAGCTGTCCAACTCTAATAAGATAAAATTAAAAAACTAAGAATGAGATGTTTTTGTTTTTTGTCATTATTGTGCTTCATACGACGAATTTACCCAGCGAATTTTAACCGGCGTATTCGTCGTTCGTCCCAATTGTGTTCCTAGCATGATGTTAAAGCTTTAAAGCGACTAATAAACTAATTTGTGTTTACTATTTTATGTTAAATGAAAATAATACATAATGAGCTGTCAATTTTTTTTTCCAGACTGTGACAACTTATTATGATGGCCGTGTGTGTGAATAAAATAATCAAAATAATTAACACCCGCCCTGTCATTTTAACACTTTTAGCACTTCTTTCTGATTTTAATATTAAGTATTTCAATAATGTGCTAATTGCGCACTTTTTCACATAATTATTCCGCATTTTTAGCACATCTTTATTTCGATCGTAAATAACTTTCGGCTTGCCAAAAATATTACTAGTTCGAGAAGAAAATTTTAATTTTTTTTTAATTGCTAATACGCAACAACAAATCAAGGATAATTGATGTTTTAAATAATGCTCGTATATGAATGCCACCCACATCATGCGATTTGACATCATTAGAATTTTTTTTGTTTGTGGGACTATGCGAAAAATCGTGTTTATGCAGATAAACCTTTAAGTCTTGCAGGCCAACCTAAATTAGCGCGTCAACCACCCATATTCATACAAAATGGGTGGCTTAGACGGCAATAATACGCGTGACGCTCTAATTTAGGTTGGACTGTTGACCACTTAAAACCAACATTCGTCATTTTATTGCTGAGATACCGCCCAATATGTGTCATAAAGTGATGGAAAATTATCTCAAAAGAATCGATGCTGGCAACACTTCGCGTGGTGGTCATTTAAATGAATGATGTAGTGTTTCACACAAAATGGTTCAAACTTGATAATAAAAAAGAAATATGAAAGAAAGTGTGTTTACTTTTGAGACCGCAAGATGGATAACCCGTTATATGTTTTACGCACTGGCCGCATGGACATGAGTTCCCATAAAGTTGACGATAGTAATTTCCTCTCCATGGGCCATGGAAATTTTATGGGCACAAACATTTCCCATTTTAATTACGATCAGTCAGCCTAATCGTAATTAAATCGTAATTTATTTAAAAAAAAAAGTAAAAATTTACCACAAAAATGTTTTAATTTTGTTTTTGTGCCATCACGTACCGAGACTTCTGAATTGATTACGTTGGTTTTATTTACTAGATATTTATCTTCTAAAGAAACTTTTTCAAAATTGAAATCATTTTTCATCGAAATTAATATCTGTCCAAAAACAATTCGTTGGGCTAACACACATTTGTTTTGTCTGAATGTCGGTATTATGTGCACTGAAAAAAAAAACATCCACATAAATTCAAAAAAATCTCATTTAAAAGTTCATTAATAAAAAGTGAAAATATGTAAATTAATTTTTTGATTTTTGCTTTTCCTTAAGTAATGGAAACTTTGAACTTAAATCCTGTTTCTACGTATTTAATACACGCTGACATACATACATATGCACATGCTTGAATGCACAATGCAACCAACCACTTTTTGTAAATTAATTTGTACTTAAATTAACTATATTGCAATTTACAAAAGTCAAACTTGAATTTATTGGGCTTCTATATGGCGTTAAAAAATATGCACGGGCGTTTTGCAAGTAGGTGTGTAATTAATAGCCAGGTTTTTGCACTAAACCAAGTTTTCAACTATTTATTTTATTTTATTTTTATTTATTTATTATTTTTTTTTTTTTTTTTTGTAAAAAAATTATTTTAATTTGGTGCTTTAACGTTATAACTCACAAAAAATATTTTGAGGTTATTAAATTTTTAGTTGACAAATCTCTGTACGAAATTTTTCAAACAATTCTTTCTTAAACATAAAATAATTTTACAAATAATTTAGTAATTGTTTAATTTATTTCCGCATTTTTTTTTTTGCAAAAAAGGAAAAAAAATTGTTTAATTTCATTTAATTTTATTTAATTTAACTTTGCACCTTTTTAGGATTCCGTACTCATCAGAGTGAAACGGAACCCATTACCGAGACTTCTACGTTCGTCTGTCCGTCCGTCACAGCGTCCATTCCCCAAAACGATGAGAGCTAGAGAGCTGAAATTTTCACAGGATGTTGTTGTACCCTGCCGCTACAACAACAAATACTAAAAACAACAACAACAAGTCGAAAACTACCATCGTCCCCATACAACGTAAAGCAAAAATTAGCCCTAACTCCCAAACTGTAGGAGACAGAGAGATGAAATATGCACAATATATGTACTCACATATGCCCTACATTATCAAATGCTAAAAACAGCAACAAGTCGAAAACTACCAGGTGTCCCTATGCAACGTAAAGTAACAATTAGCCATAGCTCCTAAACTGTAAAATACAGAGAGCTGAAAATCGCACAATATACATATGTATTTACATATGCACCACAACAACAAATGCTAAAACCAACAACAACTTTTGATACGTCTTAAGGTCGGATCATACGATTGCCGCAATGCACCAATTTTTGTTATATTTTGTATGCCAATCGTGTGATAGCACAATTTATTGGCTCATGCGGCAACTAAAACGAATGTTGTTCCTATTTGTCCCAATCAAATACAACCCTGATGCGACAACCGTGTGAACACTTAACATACAACTAATCACCAATAAAAATTCTAAAAATGCACCAATATTTATTGTGTTCTCATGCGGCAACCAAAGAAGACAATGCCCGGCAATAATCTACATATGTATACATTTATTTAGTTTCAAAATTGTTTAAACGCGTCTTCCAAACATGATTTCTGCTTTTCAATCAGTAAAATTAAATTGTTGTTACTATTCATTTTTTCCTTTTTCAGCCCGCACAACATTATAATAATAGCCGAAGCAATTTTCTCTCTTTTTAATGAACAAACCATATTTTTAACATTTAATTAATTTTTTTTTTTTTTTGGGAAAATAAAGTTTGTCATCAGGTACAACAGCTGTTTCTCAGAGTTGCCGTATAATATAACAATCGTGTGACTATAATGCGGCAATTATTGGTACTAAATTGTTTTGCGGCAATTTGCGACAATAACATTTCAGTAAAATGTGACAATCATGTGATTGCAGAGAATTTGATTGGGACAAATTTTTTATTATGCTCCAATTCAGCCCAATAAAAATTATGTAAAATTGGTGCATTGCGGCAATCGTGTGATCCCACCTTTAGCAACTGTGCGTTTTATTGATCATTCCAAAATGAACTTATTTGCTATAAGAGCCAATGGAAATGTATTATTTTGAGTCTAAAAATAGTGCTTAATGTTTTCTGTATTTTTCAGCCGTCTATAAGCCGCCGACATTGCGTTGATGCTAATCAACTACTGATTAAGGACTATTTTTAATACTGATGAGTTTATTAACATCAACGAAATGTCGGCGGCATATAGACGGCTGAAAAAGACAGAAAACATTAAGCACTATTTTTAGACCTAAAACAAAGCAATTAATCTTGAAATTGTTAAATAAGAATTTATATTGTAACTTCCTCATTAGGCGTACGCACATCCATCGAAAGGAAATTGAAAGTTCAAATATGAACTTAATTATTTATTTGCTTTAAGAGCCAATTGAAATGTATTAATTTAGGTCCAAGAATGAACCTTTTTAAAAAATATTTTATTCATGGAAATTATGGAATAAGTAGTTAAGTTTCAAACAAACTTTTAAGAATTTTTCAAGTCTACTGACGAGTTGATTAGCATCAACGAAATGTCGTCGGCATATAGACAGCTGAAAAAGACAGCAAATATTTTTTAAAACGATTAATTTTTGGACCTAAATTAATAGGAATTCGAAAGTGCTAAAAATGGTTTTCGTTTATAAAAAAAAAGAAAAATTATGGTCTTGGCGATATTGGTTTTCTTTTCAGATTAATATACATATTCTTTAAATATTTTTTAAAAAGGTTAATTTTTGGACCTAAATTAATAAAAAATTGAAAGTGTTAAAAAAAGTTTCCGTTTATAAAAGAAAAGAAAAATTATGGTGTTGGCGATATTGGTTTTCTTTTCACATTAATATATTCTTAATTCATTTTTACAATATCAGAGTTGTTATATATTTAGAAATATGTTTAAAATTTAAAAATATTTACTTCTATTGAAACCGTGGTTGTGACTCTTCCATTTGCTTCATTCGTTTTAACCTCCATTTTAGTGTGATTTTTTTTTTTTTTTATATAATAAATGCTTTGAATTTAATTTTGTTGAAATAAATCAATTTAATGCTTGGCTGCAATTAAATAATTTTAATATTTAAACTTCAATTTTATTTTTTTTTTCTATAACATTGTTTAACCACTTTCATTCATTTTGCACAAAAATAATAAATAATTTAACAACTTGATAAGCTTTTTAACAAATTTCTCATCACAATAGCGATAATGTTAATAATTATTTTAATAATAATATTTTCAACACTTGAAAATGATCATGAAAACACGCATTTAAATTTGCAATTAAAGGAGGAGCGACAGAACCGTCAGTAATATTTTGTAAACTGGCACTGGTAACGAACGAATCGCTCTAAGGTTTTAACCGTACTACCAATTGTACTAACTTAACATTAATAATTAAACCTGCAATAACGTTTAATAATACAAAAAATTAATATACTACATACCACATACATATGTATGTACATATGTATGTATGTATGTATGTTCTGTATATAAATGAATAAAATAACAATTGCGAGTTGTGAAAACGCGCTGTTAAACTCAGCTTAAACAAATATCGGAACAGAACTTGAAC
Organism: Sturmia bella; assembly: GCA_963662145.1. Classification (NCBI taxonomy): domain Eukaryota; kingdom Metazoa; phylum Arthropoda; class Insecta; order Diptera; family Tachinidae; genus Sturmia; species Sturmia bella. Next base: position 18,794,113 of record OY759170.1, read on the forward strand.
TTTAAAATATAAAAAGCGCTCAATCAATTAGAATGAAACAAGCAGAACAAAACAATGAGTGTTAACGTTATTCAATGCCAATGTTGAAGTAAAAGTACATATGTACATACATATGTATGAATGTACAGATTCAAGCGCTGCGTATAAATTTTTAGCAATGCTGCTCATTGTTTCTTTTGCAAACACTTACAATATTGTGTGTAGACATGTGTTGTTAATCCCATTTTCCTTTGTGCCATAAATTACAGCATTGACTGATTAACCAATTGCTCTGGAGGTTATTGCGAAATGCGCAAGAGTCTTAAGCCCCATTGCAAATATTTGATGTGCGCCAAATATCACCGAATAGTGATGTTTGACTTGCCGAATATTCGCCGCACTTGGCCGATTATGTCACGAATACATACGTCTACAACAAAATGATTTTAAATAAAAACAAGTAAGAGTGCTATATTCGGCTGGGTCGAATCTTAAATACCCTTCACAATGCACCATATGGTACATATACCAATCGGATTGGTTTTTGGTGCCAAAAGTTGCTTTATTTGGCTTATAGACCCGATTTCTTGCAAAATCGGGAAACGCTATATCTCGGGTGGTATACATACATATATAGACATAGATGCCCAAGGTAGTAGTATTGGTGAGAGTGTCAAAATAACACTGGAAGAAAACAATTTGCTATTCATTTTATTCATGTCTTTGTGAACATCTTCAAAATGTTTTTTTAAATTATATTTCTTAGTTTTTTTTTTAAAGTCTTATGACAAATAAGACATTGCATGTCATCAAAAGCATTTTGTAACATAAAATACTTTTCGGCTGACATCATTAATATATCGCAATAATGTGAATTTATGTGTTCACTGACAGCAGTCTCGATGACGATTAAAATGTAAAATAAGACACAGAATTTCTACAAGTGTAGTTTGTCTCTCCCACTCAACTTGGTGATTACCTATTGGTTGATTGACGATCAAACAAAAGAGCGTAATAACACGTGTGAGTTTAATTTGCTGATATCAGCCACTACTGGGCGGGCATCTGTGATATAGACCGATTTCAAAAATGTTTAAATTTTGCTATTACGCACCCTATGTACATCATTCTGATCGACTTTTGGTACCCAAAGGTGTTTTATTTGGCTTTCAGAGCCGACTTCTTGAGAAAACGGGAGGAGCGTTATCTGGGGTGCATATGGGCCGATGTCCAAAAATGTTTTAATTAACCTCTTAACAACCTACATACATATGTATATGTATGTATTGTGATAAATTTTTAGTGCAAAAAATTGTTTCGTTTGGCTTCCAGGACCGACTTCTTAAGATAATGGGAGGCGCTATATCTCAAGTGCATGTGAGCCGATATCAAAAAATTTTCCAGTTTTGCTTGTGAGTAGCCAATATGTACAATTCTGATTGATTTCTGGTGCCAAAAGTTGTTTTATTCGGCTTATAAAGCCGATTTCTTGAGAAAACGGGAGAAGCGTTATCTCAGGTGCATATGGGCCGATGTCCAAAAATTTTCTAATTTTGCCTCTTAATAGCCTATACATACTTATGTACCATTCTGACAAATTTTTAGTGCAAAAAATTGTTTCGTTTGGCTTCCAGGGCCGACTTCTTGAGATAACGGGAGGCGCTATATCTCGAGTGTTTATAGGCCGATGTCAAAAAATTATCCAGTTTTGCCTCTAAATAGTCTATATGTACCATTCTGATTGATTTTTGGTGTCAAAAGTGGTTTTGTTGGGCTTATAGAGCCGATTTCTTAAAAAATCGGGAGACGCTATATCTCAGGTATATATGGGTTGATTTCTAAAATTTTTCGGTTTTTGGGATCTAATGGGCATTAAAAATGATGTGGCTAACTTTTTAGGAAAAAAAATTTTTCAAAAATCTCACCAAAAAAATGGCCAAAAATATCCCTCAAAACCTGGTTTTTTTGGATATATCTCGGCTATCCTTGGACCGATCTCACAGAATTTCAATAGCAGATCCACTACCGGGATTTAACACATTTTAGCGAAAGAATGACACATTCTATCTCAAACCGTTTTCTCAGGTATTTCAACGACTACAGACGGACATCGCTCAATCGTAATCGCTATTGATTCTGATCCAGAATATATATACTTTATGGGTTCTTAGATGGTTATTTCAATGCGTTACACACGGAATCACAAACTTATATATACCCTTACACATTTTTGTGAAATCTATAACAATAAGAAAGACAAACGTAAAAACATTAATCTCAAAACATCGCGTATTTGATAAAACCAAACAATGAACGAGCCAAAAACAAAACTCAGAGCAAACCCGTGTTTGTTCTTTCTTGCAAAGTTTTTTGAAATCAAATAATTTTTGGTTTTTTCATTTGATCAAATAAAGCCTTAAAAGTATGTGCATGTGTGAAATTGAATGTTTTTCCCCGTTTTTTTTTTTTTCTTTTCGTTGGTGTTTGTTTATGTATCCACGTGCTTGACCAAAAGTGGTCAACAATAGAGTAGTGGTCCTGTTATTTGAGCTATTTTTAAAATATTTTTTATTTTTTTCGCTGTATTGAAAATTTTGTTGTGAAAATAGGGGCCCTTATTATGAATAACATTCGATATTCGCCGAGTATCGAAGATAGATCGGCGAATGTAAAATTTGTATGATGAACAGTGGTAACACTGTTGAAAATTTCGTTGCTCAACGGATTTTTTTATCGAATACAAATTTGCGTTCAATGGATGCAAATTTGCGTTATTTTACTTACAATACATGTTTGTGTCGACATCCACTTTCAAAGAACTCTAAGTAACCCTCAATATAGTTATTTTATTCGCAGCCAATTCCACTAAACGTACAGCATCAATTTATTATTTTCAATAAATTTGCAAACACGTTTGTATGTAAGATGCAAATAATCAGCTGAGTTGATAAAATGCAACTATTGTGAATAACCTGTATTAGAAGAATTCACAATAGGGTTTGTTCATACAATGACCGCTAAAATTGAAATTCATTTGATAACCAGACCCATGGATTCCAACTTAATAAAGCATTACTTGACGGCATTTATAGTCAAACGACTTCAAATAAAACAGTAGATGTGGTATTTTATTTTTATTTTTCATAAACATTGTAGTTAATCGTTTTTGCCATAAATGGACTTGACAGTCAAATTCAAATATATTTCTTTTCTTCGATGATAATCAAAAATGCTTTCAATTATGTTTAGTAGAATTTACATGTACATATGTACGTATCACTAAAACTCACAGAGTTTTAGTTCAAATTTAAATATGTATGTATGTGTATATGAATAAGAATATATGTATGTATGTATATGCATGTAAATGAAATTAATCATCGTTGTACATTAGTTTGAGATTTACAAATAAAATATATGCATAGTCATCCATTTAACGTTAATTTATACTATCGGAACTATTTTCTGAACTGTTGTCAGCTTCATTATTTATCAAATAATCAATTCTTGGCGAGGAAACAGTACCAAGATATTTGTTGCTTTGGTTTTTTTTCACAGGTACTTCTTCAGTAATTTCATCTTTAATATTAAAATAATTATATAAATCTAAAACATTCCTGAGTATGTGAGTGGGCTTTCGTTCATTGGCATCCTCATTTAGGTCTTGAACGGCCTCGACGTTAAGAGGTAACCAAAATGTTGCGCCTAGTCCAGCTAGGTTGCCACCTTTTACATCACTCTCTAGTTTATCACCAATCATAGCACAGTTTTGCGGTTGCACATTTAAATATTTACAAGCAGTATAAAATATATTTGGGTTTGGTTTTTCCCATGGCAAATCTGCCGATACCAACATACAATCAAAGTACGGTTGAACATGTAATTTTCTTATTTTTTCCCATTGCGCATTGGATGGACCATTAGTTATTAAAGCCAATTTGTAATTGGCATTACGGAAGCACTTTAACAAATGAATATAATCCTCTGGAAGGGCTAAATAACAATATCTCATTTCCAGCCATAATGGATAAATACATTCTGCCAATTGTTTGTACTTAGGAGGCAGAGACTCGCGCCATAAATGTATACGCCATGTGTCCAGGGACGTTTGAGGATTATCTGGGCAGCGTCTGAACGACTTCAAAAAGTTTTGAGTAACAAGGCTAGCTTCTTCTTTGTCAAATCCATACTCATTTTCCAAATATTCAGAGACCTTAAAGAAAATCAAAACAGATTTATAAATATTATTGTAGTTTTTTTTTTCTTTCTTTTTTGAGTGGCAAGTAAATTTGATTTGAAATAAATAAATAAATTATTAATATGAATTTTTTTTAAAAGGTTCATTTTTGGACTTAAATTAACATAAATTTTTAATTTTAAAAAATTATTATTTAATTTTAATAAAGTTTGAATTTATAATAAAGTTTTGAATTTATAATAAAGTTTGAATTTTAGATTTGTCTAGAAACTTGCAACACATTTGCAAAATGTTTTCATGCAGTAAGTTCTTTGTAAAATTCTAAAAATTTGTTGTCCGGACCAAGGCAGATTTGTCAGGTAAAATCACTAAAACAGCTGTTCGTTGTTTATTAACGTGCTCTGCTCTCTAAGAAATGTGCTAATGATTTTGTAAATATTATGGAAGAAAAAGTAAAATAAGCAAGTGGTTTTGCAGTTCTTATTCAAGAAAGAAGTAAAGTAATACATTTTAAGTGGTTTAAGTAAATTTATTTTATGACATTTTTTTTTTTTTTTTTTTTTGTATACTTTCACAATAACACAACAAATGAGAGAAGAATTTGACAGCAGCCTGCTATTTTTCTACCAACAACTCCCGTGTATGTTTTTATGTTCTGCTACTAGTGCTTGTACCACTTAAAACTGTCTTGGTCCAGACCTAACAATTTAATCTGCATTTATTACCCTCGCGTGGAGCCACCTTAATGTTGGCAAACGCACATTCACACACACACACTTGTAACTAATTATAGCAAAGTGAATTGAACGGTGTGGAAATTTTCCAAAAACAAAACACGTTGTGTGTGCATACATACAAGTATGTATGTATATTTTGTGAAGAAATTTTTTACAATGGCACATATGTAGGTACATACCTTGCGACAGGTCTTGGAATCACCTGATCTTGTGGGGATTAATGTATTATCCAAATCGAAAAATATGGTATTTATTTCAGATAGACTATAAACATGTTGCGATTGTTGATACAGCAAGTTTTGATTTTGAGGCAACTTAAAATGTTGATTTGTATTTGCAACTGGCTTACAAATTTTGTGATAGCTACAGTTCGTTGAGGCCATGAGTTACTTAATAAATTTGGAAGAAATTCTTTTCTCTATCTTAATAATTAAAATAATATTTACAGAAAATCGTTATTTACACTTTGTTTTTGTTACATAAAAATAATTTCAGTTAAAAATAAAAATCTCGGTACGTATAAATAACGTGCTAACCTAAGCAATTACGAAGTGAGAGAAATGAAGGAAATTTATATACTACAATGGCATTGCGGATAGAGAAAAGAAAGTATATAGATACCCAACAAACACAAAGTCAAATGTTGAAATCAAGTAGCCTCTGTTATCAAGTGCTATTCCCAATAAACTTTGCCAGCATTTGGAAAATGTATGTGGTTCACTTTTTTTTTAAATTAATATGCATTTAAAAAAGAGTATTGAACAGATATAGAAATGAGTTTCTCGTTTAATTCAAATTAGTGCTAATCTGAAATCATACGTTTGTGTTTGTTGGGTAGTATCGTATGTTTATAAAATTAGTGTTATGGGTTGCCAGAGGCATTTTTTAACTGATTACATATAATGCTGTCCTTTTTAAAATTACTAGTTTATTATTATTCCTGTGTTTCAACATGAAAAATTTTATAATTTTTGAAATATTTAAATGTAATTATGCTTTTCATATATTGATATGTATGTTATTCTAATTGCTGAACAAATGAGTTTGCAAATTGTATTTCAGCGCCATCTGGTGTAATAAATATTTCAAATGAAATTTTTGCTTAACTCTGGCAGCACTATTACTTTTGTTTTGTTATTGAAGAACTGTGCATTTACATCGCTAAAATAATAAAAACTAAAATATGTCAACAAATAGAGGACGCACATTATTAAAAAGTATGTTTTGTAAAATAAAAAGTATAGAATTGTTTATAAATTAAATTGTAATTTTAGGCTCAATAATAAAAGATGAGCTGCAGGATGATGGCCTGTTATCGCTGGAAAAACTAGATCGTGCTTCTCCGGACTTGTGGCCAGAAAAAAGTAAGAAGTCTTTGATCAAATAATGAACCTGAACACTTCAATGTAGATAAAATGGTATTTTAAAGAATCCACAAATTTAGTTTGCTGCAACAATTTTTGTTAGGAAAACACAATTCTTACACTAGAATTGTCCTTCTTTCGCAACCATTGTCTCCTTTTTGGTAAAGCATTATTTTTTGATAAAGCACAAGTCTTTCGAAAGAAATAGATTGAATACACGTACTATTCCAAAACGAAATGTCATGTGAGGAGCTTTATCTATTCCTTGTCTAATGGGTAGATATTTTTTTAAAGGTATTATTAAGACTGTGCATGAAATTTCACAGCCTTTAGGTTTAACATTGCTCTTGCCAGCTCCAGAGGGTTACGTAGGGCACATGTATTGTGGGTTGCGAGAAATCTAGTTTTTTTTTATTAATTTAATTTAAAAATCAAGCCAATTTTTCTTTGCAATTTCAGCAAATGACTTGAAATGTTTCCGTTGTGTACAGTTTTGGTCCGGTTATAAAAAAATTTTGTTGCTTTTCATTTCATTTTGGTACCTTAAACTTTATTTTTTAAATTTTCAAATCATTAAGTACTAGTAGTAGTTTATGCAGTATGCCATGAAAGAAAATTTATAATTTAATTACAATTTTCTGCGTGTTTTAAAGTACCAGGCATTACGGATTTTATTGCAATGAGTGATACTCCAATACGCACACCGGCTCCAGAGTGGACTCTTGGTCTTAATCAAAAAGATATGTCTGCTATGTTAGGTAAGCGCACATCTACAATAATTAAAAAGCATAATAACGCCATTGAAATGGCATAGATTTTTTAAGTATGTACTCGCTTTAATAACTTTTTATGTACCAAGATGAATTTGCTTGGGCGGTTACGTACTTTTTTTTTTTTTTGTTCTAGTTGCCTACTTATTTTATTTAAAAGCAAATGTATTTTTCAGAGCTTAGTAACTTAAAACCAGATGCTTTAATAATGGAGATAAAAAAGACTTATGATGAGGCATACCAATTGGGTGTGAGCGAAGCCAAAGAAATGACCCGTGGCAAATACTTGGGTATATTTAATAATGCTAAAAAGAAAATTGTCTAAAACCACACTTATATATAATTTATTCCTAAATAAATATAATTTATTATTTTCTTTTTCCAAAACTTTATAAACTCATCATTTGAAGTTCAGCTTCGTCCATTACATCGGCAATTTTACGTTTTGCTGAAAGTTGCAAGGCCAATGGCATCCGTTGTAATTGCTTTGCATAGCCAAGAAATATAAGCTCCAGAGATGACATGCTAGTAATAGAATTGCCTTGTGGTACAGCACCTGATATAGAATCAGTTCCAAATTCGGTGTTATTAGAGGGAGATGGATTTTGAGTATTTTCAGTTTTGATTTGTTTCTGCACTTCGAAACAAATGTTCAAGCCTGTTTCCAAACTATTACTGTGCTCCTCAGAAGCAAAATTTGTTTCCTTGCAATTCTTGGTGCCAATAGCCTTAAGGAGTTCCAATTCATCAATACTTTCTTTTTCGCTGGAAAAAGGATAAAGTGTACCTGTTCTTGAATTATTATACTTATAAAAAAAGCCGTTTTCTATCGACTTGCTTTTTTTGCAAGTTGATAGAAAGGAAAATTTTTAAATTCCCTTGTTATAATTAACGCCGTAAATAACGATCGATCTACGATTGCACTTGCAACATAATGTTATTAGTCGGGAGATGGAAACTTACTTTATTGCAAAAAAATGTGGTTGTAAGAAATCCATATGTTGAGCTAGACTGAAGCTCCGGTTGTTTTTCAAATATTCCACATATTCATTCATTAGCATGTTCCACTGATCTTGTGCTTCCGCTACTGACATTCCACATTCTTGAGCTACAGTAGTCCATTCCTTTATATCATCTTCATCGTTTTGGGTAAAATTTGCATACAGTTTGGAATGATTTTTTACACTTTCTATCAGATTTAATAAATCATTTTTATTTTGCATTTTGTAAACAAAAATATATACATATATATATATATTTTTTTTTTTTTTTGTACACAAACAGAGGCGTTTTACAACTTCTTCGAGTGATGTCAATCAGCGATTTTTATTATCAATATTACATAGGGAATAAGTAACATCCGTTGAAGCTTTCACACTTCAAGTCACACAACATGCTTAAGACCATGATACAATTAACAAGGTAGCCTTTTCGCTACAATAAGAACAACTTCAATAAAAATAACATGCATTTTGTTTTTGTACAACTTATGCAAACTGTCAAAAAGACGCCACTTCTACATTTACAGAAGAGAGATGCACTAAGCTTACGCGGATTAGCTTTCTCGTTTTGGCTGCCTTTCATCTCTGCAATCTCTTGACAACCTAAAGTAGTCAGTTGATTAACGGTTTAGCTGACGAGGCTACCTTGTTAATTGTATCATGCTTAAGACTTCTTTCACCCGTCATTTAGACGTGAAATTAAATGCCTGTTTTGCCAACACACTCACAATTTTTCAACTCAGCTTTCAGCAAAATTTTCCTGAAAGTAATTTTTTGACATTTACTGAAAGTAAAGTGACCATGATACAACTAATACAACCTTTTCACCTTTCTTGCAAAACTGATGGTGTACCTATTTAAATTGGCATTACAGACAAGAACCGTAAAAAGTCTTAACATCTGTTTGTGCAAATATTCAAGTCTGGCAACAATAAATTCACATTGTTGTTTGTTTGTATTAAAATTATATTGTGTGAAGAGAATTTAATTGCCTTGATTTAATTTAATGCATTTATTTGGAATTTGTAGTTAAATTATTGAATTTATATAAGCTGCATTAATTTTTTTATACATATAGGTATGAATAAAGTGGTATAAATAATATAAAACCAGCTGAAAAAATAATTCAAATTGTTTAAGAGCAAATTTTTGTATTCCTCCTTTTAGTTGACCATGTCATTTACATCGTGCTGTTTATGCAGTTTTGCCTGTGATGAATACAAGCGTTTATATGAAGCGAATGGAGTAGCAAGTCCAGTTTATGAAGTTGTAATAAAATATTTTCACGCATCGGTATGTTCTCCAATTCAAGTACATCATACACATTTTTTAGGACATACATATATCACGTAGCAGGAAAAGGTAGTTTATGGAATGCTCAAGCTGCCTTCGAGATATTGCTCTAATTCGTCTATTTTACAAGCCCAGCTGTATTATTTAAGGCAATAATTTGCTTCACTTTATTTAACAGATATCTCTGGGGCATATACATTTAGTCAATACTTCTGCGCTCCATTTGGATTTTTTTTAGTTCTGCCAATGGCACTGCATGATTGTGAATTTTCTGATCTAAAACCTTTAGGGCTTCTAAAGTCTTCAACAATTTTCGAAGCAGCTAATACAAAATGTGTTTCATTGCTACATTTTTAATTGGTTTCATACCATTTACTACTTATGTATCCCTGTGTTATGTTGAATTTTAGGATTCAGTTTTTTTCCTTGCCCCTATTAGTTACTTTTAAGACAAATTTATTATAACAAAAATTTTAAAATATAGTTGTCTGCTTATTCAGGGTTGGGAAAATGCATTTGAAAAGAGCTATTGGATTTTCCTTAGATTTTACGTTTTTCAAAATTTCTGTTCAAATGCCCGAGCCGACATTTTTTTTTTTTTTTGTTTTTCTAATATTACATGATTTAATACATCATGGATAGATATGAATTTTTTCTTATTAATCCTATTGCTAATTAATTTGTGGTACCTTAAACAATGACTTGTGCTTGATCTACTTCAGCTTTTGGATGATGTGAGCACAGAATCAAACACAAAATCAATTTGTCTAGAATGTTGGCGTCACATAAATGATTTCCACAACTTTCAACAGTGGATTTTAAATGCTCGCACAGAAGATCTCAAATTTATTATTAAAGAAGAAGAACGAAGTGAATCTTCTAAATCGACTGAATCGCCATCGTGCAGCAGTGACTATGAAAGCTTTACTAAAGAGATAAGCATGTTTGAATGCGAAAATTGCAAGGAACTATTTCAAAGTTATAAGGCGCTCGATACACATTTAAAGTTATGCCAGAACAATAGAAATTCAAGTGCAGACCCAGTAATTGAGAAACAAAATTTGTTCGAAAGCAAAATTGTTAAGGTCATCAATGTAAGAGATAAAAATCCATTTAAATGTAAAACATGTGGAGCCTCATTTTCTCAGTACGGAAACTTAAGGAGACATGTAAGAAAACAGCATGCACCACAACCACTGCTAAAATGGATATGCAAGTACTGCAATAAACTGTTTAAAAAAAAGACTCTACTGGATTTACACAAGAAAAAGCTACACAAAAAACAGTCTAGCTATAGCACACGAAATACAGCGAAACCAATTGTCGATAATAAAGAAAACAAAGTGAAACATGAAGATGCTGAAGATGAATACTTGGGACTTGAAATGGGTGCCAAAACACAAATACACCAACCGACTTTAGAAATAATCGATATAAAATGTGAAGTTCCTACTGACGAAGAATTAGAGGATGACCTGCATAATTTAAATGCAGACGAAAATGCTGACAACGATTCGGAGGCACAAAGTGTTTACTTAACATGTCCCAAATGTGACCAACAAGTAATCAATTACATTCAGCTTAAAGAACATTTTGAGGTTAAACATCCGGATGAGCGTTGCTACATTAATTGCTGTCATCTAACACAATACGATCCACAGAGTATTTTGGAGCACCTACAATATCATGAAAACCCCAACGCTTTTAAATGCACCGAATGTGGCAAATGTTTTAAAGGCCGAAAAGGCTTAAGTTCGCACAAGCTGCAGGTTCATGGCGACAGCAGAAGCAGATATCATTTACATTTGTGTTGTTGCAAAACAGGCGAGGAACGGCATAAAGAAAATCTAGCCAAGGGACAACAAATGGAATACGACACACATTTATGTTGCCAACGCAAAAAGAAAATATTGGAAGACGACGAGCTCATAGCTAAATGGCGAAAAGAACTCACTTGCGAAATATGTAAAGCGAATTTTCCCTACTACTCCTGGTTGCGTTCACATTCCTACTACCAACATCCGGGAGAAAAGTGTTATCTTTTATGCTGTCAAAGAAAAATGTCGCGCATTTCGGATACGCTGGAACACATACGTTTCCACCTGAACCCACACTTATATCGTTGCAAACAGTGCAATGTTGACTTTTCGGGAAAAAGTACTTTAGCTAAACATATGCGTAATGCGCACAGAGAAGCACTACCGAAGCATCGCTGGGCCTGTGATGAGTGTGACAAAACATTCGAAATACGTCAGATTTTAACAAGACATAAAAATGTTTGCCATACCAAACAAAGTGCAATTAATTGATTGCTCTACATGCACTGCATAATCGAGTAGTGCTGGACAATTTTTAAAAATGTTAAAATGTTACATATTATTGTATTGCATATTAAATATATATATATGAGAAATTCATTCGAAATTCATTGGGCTGATTATTATAGAAATATTAAACATTTTCGTTCTCAATTCAGGTCCAAAAATGAACCTTTTCAAAAAATATTTGCTGTATTTTTCAGCTGTCTATATGCCGATGACATTTCGTTGGTGCTAATCAACTCATCAGTAGACTTGAAGATATTTTAAAAGTTTGTTTGAAACTCAACCACTTATTCCATAATTCCCATGAACAGAATGAGAATCAGAAATGTTCAAACAAACCTTTAACACAGCAAACATTTCTTTTTTCGTTTTGCAACACTTCTACTTTTCTTTGCAACCTTCTATACAACGAGTCACCATTGGTTACTACGATTTGTATTTTTTAAAGTATCAAAAAGTAAAATGCACCAATACATATAAACAGCTCACACGCTTTCGTGACGATTTCTACTAATTTGCACTACCAGCAAGCCGCGTTAAGGAACTTCGTTCCAATAAATATTTCTGTATAATGAAGTTTCTATATAGTGAAATAATTTTCTGTCCCCCTGGAAATTCACTATAGGGAAGTTCGACTGTAATAATAAGGGGTTCCAACAACTTTCTTTTGCTTTATACTTTGGTAAAGTGTACATAAGATTCGGCACGGCCGAATAAAGCCTTCTTACTTGTTGGGTTCTTGAAAGATTTTTAAATTAAGTTAATTATATTCAGAAATATGATACTAACACCTTTCCACTTGGGAGAAATACATATGTTTAAAAAGTCAACTGCAATGCGATAACATAAGAAAAAGAGTTTTGAGTTTAATTTTATACATATTATATGCCATAATTTTTTAAAAAGGTTCATTTTTGGACCTGAATTAATACATATTATATACCTATAACTTGTAAAAATCTTATTTATTTCTAAATTAATGCGTTAAGACAAACAAAAAGTAAAATAAAAAAAGAGTACTTAAGATCTTTTTTATAAAAATGTTTGTAACAAAAAACAAATATATTTATTTATTTCGATATTTCGCCCGCAATTTGTTGGCTTCTTCAGGAATATTTTTTAGTATTATTTTAAAAACAACAATGAAAAAAGTTTTGAGTTATAAAAATTCAACATTCAAAAATTCAAAAATTTAAACTCAAAGAAAAATTTTTAAAAATATTTACACCTTAATGAAAAATTCATACATATTCAAACCAAATAATTATAATTCTACGACTAACATATGTTTTATTAACATGTTTGAGATATTAATAAAACAAATGTTAGTCGTAGAATTATAATTATTTGGTTTGAATATGTATGAATTTTTCATTAAGGGGTAAATATTTTTAAAAATTTTTCTTTGAGTTTAAATTTTTGAATTTTTGAATGTTGAATTTTTATAACTCAAAACTTTTTTCATTGTTATTTTTAAAATAATACTAAAAAATATTCCTGAAGAAGCCAACAAATTGCGGGCGAAATATCGAAATAAATAAATATATTTGTTTTTTGTTACAAACATTTTTATAAAAAAGATCTTAAGCCTTAAAAATTGAATTTATTATAAAAATAAAAAAGAGTACTTTAAATTAAGTTTGCGATAAACCTTGTATACGTTGATCAAACTGAGAACGATGTTCGTTTTTCAAAAACTTTCGCATACCTCGTAACATGTATAATAAACGTGGTTTGCCCAACAAACGAAATAAAAGTTCTAAAAGGCAGTCTATGGTATCATCACGTTTGTAGGAAATTAAAGCTGCTGTAAAAGCGCTGAAATCGGCGGGAGACAGAACATTGCGCAGCTAAAATATGCAAAATAAACATATACATACATAGTTACAGTTTGATTGTGAGCAAAAGTTTTATTATAACGTACCACTTTTAAGAATTCAACTCGTTCTTCGGGCGCAGTTTGCTGGTCTACAGTTCGTAGTTGAGTTTTGCTAAACGCAAACGTATTAAAAGATGTGGCAGATGAAGGCGGTGCCGCTAAAGTCGTAGTATTTCCAACCAATTTGTATTTTTTCTTTCTGCCTGTGCTCGTGGAGGGCGGATCGTGTGGACTGCGTTCACGTTTGTGTATTTTAACTAGAGCTGCAGCTGAATTATTGCTGCTGTCATTGGATGTGAGGGAGGAATTGAAATCGATGGCAGAAACATCAGCGTCTAAGCGACTCATAAAGTCCATGGCACTGGGTTCTTTGCCATTACACGACCGACCAGCAGCCGTAGCATAATCATTAGGTGTCCACGTATGTATAGAATTTGTTCTTTCTATATTACTTAATACAGAAAATAGTTTTAGGCATAATTTATACTTTCATTGTTTGTTCATGCTTACATGGCCTCATTGTGGGCATTCTGGAATTTCGTTCTTGCGGCCAGAATCTCTTTTGGATCAGCAAAATATTTACTACGCACTATATCCTCACCAGCCACCTCACAAGTGTCGCTCACCAATGCTTCCACACAACGTTCTTGTGGCTTAGGCACCTGCTCATCAAAAACACTTATTTAATACACTGTAAATCGCATTTTATTGTGTTTCTTTACCATTTTTTCAGCGGTTTTGAAAAAATCTCTTAACTCCTTGACCACAGGACCAAAGGCAGAACTTCTGGGTGTTGTGCCTAAAATATCACGTATCCACTTGGAAAGCTGTTGCACTTGAGCGGAGTGTTGAAAACGAAAATCGCACAATAATATGGCACCATAATCGTGACGATGCCGTATTACTCGACCTATAGCCTGATTAACAGCTCGAGTGGCATCTAAAGAATACCAAGCTTGACCCGTCAACAACTAGAAAGCGTAAAGCATAAGCAATGAAATTGATTAACAATTTTGAAGTCACATATCACATACTTCGTTTTCTTTTGTGCGATTTTCGTCCAGATATTTTCTTTTGAGTATAACTTTGGGATCCTTTAGGGGAGGAAACGGCAAACCGGTTATGATTACAGCACGACCATTGCGATCGGCAAAATCCAGACCCTCGGACACTTTGCCACGGCAGACTGCCATAAAGCATGCCCCTTTTGAGTCATTAATGCTCTGATAAAATGACTCCATTGTGGTGACAAAATCATCTTTGCCCCGTGGTTCCACAAAGATGGGCTTGTAACGTGCTATGTCACCCCATAAGCCTGAAGCCTGCCAGGAGTTGACACATTGATTTAGCAGGGGATAACTAGGGAAAAAAACCAATAAACCATCGGGAACTATGCGGGCAACATTCAGAATAGTGGACCCCAAAGAACTTATATATTTTGGATTGTCGCTGTCAGCAAAAGATGGGGAAGAGTCTTTAGTATTTTTCTTTTTAAAAATTTCAAATTACCTACCGATTTTGATAGTTAGATATCAATTGCTCGCGATCTGGACCGGAGCCTATTATCTTCACATACACCTGTGATGACTTAACGATATGAGGATTCTCCAAACGCTGGGCAATTGGTATAGACAACTCAGCTATGAGAGGTTTGAGCGGCGCTAAAGTGCCACTAGTTAGAATAACACTTCTCACGTTTGTATTCAACAATTGTTCCATGCTTAACAAAAAAAAAAGAGAAAAAAAACTGGCTACAAGTCTGCATTCAATAATTTCCTCTTAGCTTACCCGAAACCAGGATTAAAACACCAATAATTAATTATTTTAGCTGCTTTATTTGTCGTTGTGGCGCTTCCCTTTGACAACCAAGTATCCCTGGTAGCTTCTTTTCCGTATTGCTGTTTGGCCTCTTCAATTTGTATGTGCACTTTGAAGCTGCGATAAACCTTGTGTATGGTATCTTCTTTATTGTTGAACACAATGGTTAATAAATCGGCCAGTTTTTGATAGCTACCGCCCTTACGCATATGATTATTTTGCGACTCAACTGCCAAGAACTGTACCAATTTATCCAAAAGGGCTATAATAGCTTTAGATGAACCATATGATATCTGAATTTTATACATTTGATGAAGTTTTTCTTTAAAAATATTAACAATAAATATTGGTGGTTTACTTACATTCGCTTGGGCCAGTAGATCAAAAATATACGACGCTGGAAATGTTGCTCCTTCTTGTTTGTTTTCAACCTCTATATTGTCAATTGCTTTTTCAAATTCCAAAAGCATTTCCTTCAGCAACGCCAAGTCATCCAGTGTGAAGTCTTTTGGCTCATCTCCACTATCTTGCATTTCTCCAGAGCTTAATG
The DNA here is from genome assembly GCA_963662145.1 of Sturmia bella. NCBI lineage: Eukaryota > Metazoa > Arthropoda > Insecta > Diptera > Tachinidae > Sturmia > Sturmia bella. The sequence continues at coordinate 18,810,026 of OY759170.1, forward strand.
CCTTCATAATGTGGGTAGTATCTTCAATGGCCATGGCAACATCAGATGACTTGATTTGCACTGAGGCTGATTCTTCGCAGATTTTTTCAATATTGTGTGCTTCATCCAAAATACAAATTGCATTTGAAAGTTCTATTTTATTAGCTTTACGTGCAGATGGATCTAACAAGTAGTTGTAGGGCATAAACACAATGTCGGCATCTTCGATTAATTCTTTGGACGCATAATAGGGACACATTTTCAGCTTTTGCCCCGCCTTAACGAGGTCCTCAATATCCATAATAGTTTGTCCCCTAAAGTGAGGATCATCTTTTCGCGATTCAACGCGTGAGTGAAATGAACATGTACGCGTCGATACACGCAGCTTGCACAGCTGGATTTTATTTGCATTTCCTTGCTCTCTCATCACCTCGGGATGAATGCAGAGTTGATCTCTGGAGCCCAACACAACGGCCCGCATAAATGAGTATGAAGTTCTCTTTAGTTCCTGCATGGCTTGTGTTAACTGCGAATGCGTGCGTGAGGCATAAATGATTTTCGGTACACTCCAGTTTGCTTTACCTTTCGACGGATTTGTCACATCAAGTAGATCCCATGCTTTAGACTTATTTTTAGCGCTTGTCTCTGGCGTGGGCACTGTTCTTTGCATAATCGCTTTCATTTCTTGCTTTTTCGTCAAAAGCCATGCCAACGAAGAGCAGAGAAGGCTTAAAGTTTTGCCAGTGCCCGTGGGGGATTCCAAAACACCATTAGTACTGTCATGCAAACACATGATCACTTTCTCCATGTAGGCCCGTTGCACTTCATATGGCTCAAAGGGAAAATTAACCGGTATACCGGCAATTATTGATTCTGGCATTCTAATCCTCTAACAAAAACTTTTCCAGATTTTCGTGACCGAAATATTTATTTTATAAATCAATAGAAAACCGCCAATTCGCAATAACACAAGACGTCGAAAAATAGTGACATTTACTATGACAATTTCTTAAGCAATAATTAGTACATGAATACCCACAAGATGGCGCTTTAGTTACAAATAAAGTTTCCCGTCAGCTGAGAAAATATACATATCGTGATTTAAAATTGAAAAGGTCATAATATGTATTTCATTTTCAGGAAAACCAGAAATTCATATATTTAAGATTATTTAAGTTTTAGTGCCTAAATTTTAGGATGAGCTTAAAAAACCAATATGGGTTTAGTTATAAAGTTACAAAATAATAACAGTTTTTTAGTCATGAAAATCAAAAGGCCGTAAGAGCCCTAAATTTAAATAAAATAACTAACGTATTAATTCAGGTCCAAAAATATAGAACTTTTTCAAAATGTTTTCTGTCTTTTTCAGCTGTCTATATAACTAACACTGCTTTTAGACGGGAAAGTACTTTCATAAAATTTTTGTATACGTATTAATTAATAAAAATTTCAATGAAATCCGTGACTTTCATGAAAATTTACTGCTCAATTTCAAAGGAACGTGAGAATTCATTTTAAAAATGTCCTCATTTTAAAAATGTCCGTAGAGTTGCAAGTATTATTATTTTAAAATAGAGTTGCCAAGACTACTACAAACATAAAATTATGGGGCAACATTCGAAAATAATTTTTATTGCTAAGCCTTTATTAATTAATTTAATAACTATCACTATAAATTTACTTAATTTTATTTTTATGAATACCGGTTTAGGGTCGAAATAAATATTTTAGGTTAAATTATTTATTCAAGCTCTTGATCTTTGGTTTTTATAAAAAATAGTTTTAAACAATTATTTATTTATTTTCAATATTTCGCCAACAATTTTATAATTATTTTCCTGAAGATACCAATAAATTGTTGGTGAAATAGTGAAAATAAATAAATAATTGTTTAAAATTATTTTTTATAAAACACCAAAGATCAAGAGGTTGAATAATTAATCTAACGATATAAAGATCAAATTAAATAAAGATAAACCAATAAATATTTTAGGTTTATTAAACTCTTATTTAACAAATTTCCCCTACAAATATGTCAAATAAGAGACTTAAAAGCTTGAAATGTTTTTTTGTGAATAAGGGTGTTATTAATTAATTTAATAATTGTCACTAAAAATGTTCTTAATTTGTGTTCTTTATTCATATTTGCTGTAAAAATGCTTTAAATATAATTTCTAATGTATAAAAAAAAATTTCAATTCACAATTATTATTCTACTGCAATTCTGAAAATGTTTATGTGCCGTGGAGTAGGCAACCGTGTTTACTACCTTGTCACTTTACTTTCAAATGTAAATGTCAAAAAATTACTTTCAGCAAAATTTTTAAATTTTCAGCTGAGTTAAAAGTTAGAAAATTGTTAGTATGTTAGTAAAAAAAAAGTGTGTGTATTGCAACTTTCAGGCATTTATTTACTTCCCCGTCTAAATGCTATGCAAAGTTAACACGCAAAATTTTATTTTTCAGCCTTGTTAAATAAGTATGTAGTTAAATTATATTTTTAAGACCGTTATTCACTATCCTACTGAATCGTACGATCTGTTAAAAATGACCTGTGTGTCCAAAAAGTGTGATAGTCTGGACTAAAAGTGTATGCGTGTGAAAGACTTGTTGACAAGTCTGTCCGATTTGTTAATCTTTTGAAAATTTTCAAAAACCATCTTTTTCTATGCGATCAGAGTTGCCATTTCGAAGTTGTTTGCAAAAGTATAATAGTGTGGCCGTTTTGATGCGACTTTTTAAAGTAGGACAGAATTTTATCAGATTTAGCTAGCAATTTTCAGTGAATGAATCGTACGATTGAGTAGGATAGTGTAACATGGCCTTTACTTTGTATTATTTGCGTTTTCATTGCAGCTAATTAATGTATTTTGAGAGCACAAGTATTTGAAATACAAAATACTCAAGCGCTCAGTATTAAAAATACTAAATACATTAAGAGTATTTAAAATACAAAATACGTATTTGTATTTGATATACGTATTTCAAATATTGCCCAGCCCTGATTGCAACATAATCAATCAAAACGTCGATTTCGAATTTTATTTTTTACAAGATCAGCTTTCCACTAACAACGAACGGTAACACCTAAGCTACTTGTGTATTTGTTATACTCTCTCGTTAACCAGTAGAGGCGCTAGTGTGTTGATGACTACAGCTGTTATGAAAAACAAAAACACAGTTCTTGGTTTTGGCGGGCTAAATAAAAATAATACTTCATTTTGGTATGAAAATCATCGTTAGCAGACTGAAGGGAGATTTATAATAAAGGAATAAATCTTATTAAATATGAGTAAATCAAATAAAATGTTTGCCGATAAGGCATTTGCACTTGTCAAGGAGTTGGAAAGGTCTGCAGAAACGATACCACCTTTTGATGTAAGTTGCAAGAATGTATGCACCATTTGCAATCACAATTTTTCAACATCTCAAAAAAACTTTAGGATGATAGTGTGCGGCAAATTTTGGAAGAAATTAAAGCGATATTTGAAGAAAATTGTGCCCAAGCGTAAGTTGTACTTTGAGGAAAATTTCAGTGAATCATTTTTATAAAACTTGTATTTACATAAAGTGCCAACTATTCGACTTCTGGTGATCGCACCTTATGGCCTCTGCTGAATTTTCGACATGCTGCATTGCAACGCAATAAAAGATGTCTTCTTACCTATCTATTTCAACGCTTGCAAAGAATAAAGGCATTACGTTGGGAGTTCGGTCCAATTGTGCCAGCTGATATCAAGACGAATCTATGTGAACCCGAAATTACATTCTTTAATAAATACTCGAAATCCTTAGCTTCTTATATGCGCTCGATTGGGGATGGGCAGGGTATTGATTTGACGGGTCATCTTCGTCCACCAAAATCGTTGTATATCGAAGTGCGCTGTGTTGAGGATTTTGGGAAATTTGAACTTGAAGATGGTGAAGTAATTTATTTGAAGAAAAATAGCCAACACTATTTGCCAAGATCTGAGGTAGAAACATTAATTCGACAAGGTATTTTACAGCATATTGTTTAAAATAATTTTCTTTTATTCAATCAATAAATTTTAAGAAAAATTAAAAAAGAAATCATAACTGCCTGTACAATGTTTACTCTTCTGAAAAAGCAGAATTATGATTACTTTTTTTTTGTCATGGAGGTATAGGGATGATCTTGATATTGGGCTTAATTCAAGTGTTCCATACAAAATTTTAATAATTTCCAACACATTTTATCAGTACCCTTTTTATCAGATATTTTCATTGCTTAAGTTCTTTTCCTTATAATATATTTCTGTGCAACTAAATCCAGCGTAAAATATAAATTTTATTCACATTTTTCAAATTGGAAAATAATGGCTTTTTGAATAACCAGTCATTTGTAAACCGATTTTCAAAACTGCTTTTTAAAGTCAGCAAAATGAACATATGTATATAAAGTCGAGATTGATTATTGAATAACTCGGTCATTTATCAAACGACTTGTTTTGCCTTTTCAAGGGTGTTTGCAAGCAAATCGAGTTCATAATTTTATACAAAATTCGAACTTTTTCGCAATCAACAAGAATTGCTTTTCGAATAACTCAGTCACTCATAATACGATTTTCGAATTATTTTGTATTTTGAAAGGAGTTTGTCAGTAACATAAACTATTTGGAAATTAAATTGGAAAAAATTAATGCATAAGTTTAAAATTAATTTTACTTCGTCAGTAAAATGAGAATATTTTTGCTCAAAATCGAGTTCAAAATTTGTATAGAAAAAATGTTTTTTAAAATATTATGAGAGCCACAGCAACGCCGCCTGATCGGGTCAGCTCTAAGGGCCTTATTCATAATAAATATTTTTGGCTTATAAAACTCTTATTTGACAAGTGTTCCATTCAAATTTGTCAAATAGCAGCTTTATAAACCTGTTATAATTTTTATGAATTAGACGGTTTATGAATAAGGGTGTATTTGGCGTTATTTTAAATTTTCGTATTTTGTTGATCAGGAAACGGGAATGAGTCAATAAAATTCGAACATCTAACAATTTCTCTTAAATATCGCATACGATTATTTTGTCACAAATTGCTCACATCATTTTAAGCTGATGTAGAACAAAAATTAGCATAAATTCCAATAATGAATTTAAATTAAAAAAAAAAAAATAGAAACAAATTACAACAAAATTTTTGAAAAACTCAATTTGTATGACAACAAAAATATTCATATTTTGCTATTATTTTTTTTAGTATAAATTCAAGAAAAAAAATGTTTTGTACGTTTTAGGTAAACCTGCAATTGAAATCAATTACCGATTCGTATTCCGTTAAAACGCATTCGTTTTAATCAAAAAATTTTAATTTTGATCTTTTCTAAACCGAACTCACTACATACAAGTACAACTTGTATGTGTATTTATAATAGACAAATGAAATATCATGTTTAAATAATGCAATCAATAATTTACTTTTTAAAAACTTTGCTTGAAATTGTAGACATAAACAAAAATAGAACTGTAAAGCCGATTTATTATAATTTTAATTATAAATTTACAGTAAAAATCTGTAACAAGCAATAACGCCGGCAGGATATACATTTGCTTTAATGGGGAACACCTACAAATTGCATCGACTTTTAGTTTGGCTCCCCCGTCTAGACCAGCAATAAATTCCGTAACATTTATTGCAGCAAACTTCAAACTAACATAAGAGGGGCTTTACACTTTGGCAATGGAAAGACAGAGACAAAGAAGAAGTTTGCTGGCATCGAAGCGGTGCAGTAGAGTGTAAGTACACAACCAAGGCGAATTCATTACCAGGTAAGTGCACTAGAATACGCCGTACAACACACACACAAACTAACAAATGCATTTTGTTGGTGTAAACTGATTTCAGTTGTCAAAGTCTGAATATTTGCTAAACACTTTTTAAAAAAATGTTATATTTGTGCCTTAAACACTATGAAAACAAAAACATTTTTTTTTGTGACCAATATATGCATAAATGCTACACGTATGTATAATCACAAAATCCTTCCAAAACATTTTTATTACAAACTTTTTCTACCACCAAAAATGTTAAGAATAAAATGGCACCAATTATTTGTAAACAAAGAGAGAATTATTTGACATATGAAAGTTTTTTGATGCAAAAAGGGTAAAATAATCAACTGTGCTACCAAGTTCACCTTATATGAATACGCCTGGGTTGCTCCATATAATTTTTTTCATGCCATCTTTATTTTAATGCTATTAACTGTGTGTAGTCCGCAGCGGCTGTGTAGAATTTCTGGCTGTCTATTAATTTCAAAAAAATGTCTGCGTTTCAATTGCCATTTAGTGTAAAACTGCTTAAACGAAAATTCGTTGACAATTAGAACGGTTTTCCAGTTTGGCATTTGAAAGGCATCCTTTTTTGAACTCTCTGTTGGTCTGTCCAGTGCTTACACACTTGGGAACATGGTCCAATTATCGGGTCAATGCATCTTTCCATATGATTTTGATGACAATGGCATGAGGAAAACGATATGAAGCAACGAACTGAAAATTACAACACAAACAAAAACTGTCCCGTAAGCGCAAGGTACCTCGTTACGAGAGTAGTCTTACGAGAGCAGCTGACTACTGCTTCTGGCTTGAAGAATTGTCAAAATACACAGCACAAACACACAATCGCGAACAATTTGATTACAGAATATAAAGTATTTCTACCAATAAAATACATTAAGTGTTTGTTGGTATTGTATTTGTTATAGTTATGCAGTTACCTGGTATTAAGAAACCGCTCTAACGAAAATTCATTGGCAATCGGAGCGGTTTTGTGCCACATTTTGAAAATTTCCAAATTCAACGCTGTCTAAATACTCTACCGCAACGCTCCCCTGGCAGCAAATTTCATCTGTCTGTCTGTCCTTCAATGTTCCAAGTGTAAAACCTCACTTTTTTGTTTTTGACATATGATATAAATTCAGCGCTACCCTTGAAAATTTTTAAAAGGTGGCACAAAAAGGGGGTTTCTGAGAGAAATACTTCAAAAACTGTGAAAATAAAACAAACTCATGCATAAATATGTATACAATTTCTTATTTTTATTGATAAAACTAGCGAAAGACTATGTAAACATATTTATTACTGGTCTAGACGAGGGGTAAAGACCTATTCAATTTAAATTAAAACTATATATTACAAGTACCAAAATTCTGTTTTAACCCCCGAATTCAGGATTTCAAAAAAGTACCTGCCACCTGTCCGATTATTTTTAGTAGTCTTTCAAGACATTTTTGAATTTTTCCGGTACTTGTATACAGATACAGCGGAGATACAGAATTACCGATTTTGCCCCCTAAATGTTTAGAAAGTTAAAAAAAATTGCATAAGCTATCCGAAATTTTGTTCATGGGAGTGTAATTCTTGTTTTACTTCCTTTTTGCTCCCATCCCTCTTCACAATTCCAAAAAGTACCAAAATTCTGATTTTCCCCGTTTTATCCCTCTGAAATTCAGGATTTCGAAAAATTACAAGAGACATGTTCGATTATTTTTAGTAGGCTTTCAAGCACTTTTTTAATTTTTCTGTTACTTGTATTAGGTGCGAAGACATAGAATTACAGCCTTATCCCCTTTTGCCCCCTAAATGTTGAAATTTAAAAAAAGTGACAGTTATATCGAGAAATTTTCGATGTGTATTAAGTTCAGTTTATAGTCTTATCCTGTTTCTATCCTTTACATAGATATATGCAATTCAAAAAAGTACCAAATTTCAGTTTTTACCCGTTTTATCCCCTTAGTACTCAAGATATCAAAAAAGTACCAGACACTTGTCTGTTTATTTTTTTTATACTTTTGGGTGCTTTTTGAAATAAATATATTTATATACATATAACAAATATATTTATATATATCAAATATATTTATATATGTATGTATATACCCAAAAACAGCATTCTACATAAATGAAAAATTAAATCAATTTGAGGCCCTTATTGCTTCCTCCTTTCAAATCTTATTTCATTGCTTGCACAAAAGTCGAAAATAATGTAACTGTTGTTCAAAAAGGATCCAAAGGTAACATAAAACAAAAGGGGATCAGTAGTGTCAGAAAATGCGACTTTAGTCGCCCAATGGTAACACTGTATAAATTGTACAAACGGCTCCACACGCAAGAACTATTTGCCAGCTATAATGTTGGCCGAATGACAGTAAAATAAATGAAAACATATTGCAATTTTTATATAATTTCACTTACAAAATATGCAATAGGTAAATCTATATGACTAACCAAGTTTTATAGTAATCCAAAGCAATCTTAATATTTTATTTAGCATTTTAAAATTTAATTGCGGTATTACAAAATTGATACAAAACCTCCACTTGTGTGTGCGTTGCTGGCTGTATAAAAAATGACATTTGAGTCAACGAATATGAAGAATAAAAAAGAATGAGAAACTTCTCGCTTCTATTGCGTTCGCAATGCTTTTGTTTGACAGTTCGTTTCTTACTTTTGGATGGAGAGGTCGTTTGAATAAGTATAAAATTAAATAGTCGGCAGAGCAACAATGCAAACACAACAGGAAAAGTAAAGGAATACAATTTTAAAAATAACAAAAGAGAAGTGTTTGTAATCAGCGCAACAACAACAAAATCGGCAGAAGAGTCACATTGGGAAAAATAAACTCATTGAAATAAAGAAGAGAATATTTTCGTGCTCTGTTAGTGATAAAAAAAATTGTTGTAAGCAAAAAGAAATATACAAAATTCATTATTTTGTCTTCTAGTGTTAAGAAAATCGAGTGATTGAGTGAATTACTTTGAGTGTAGAAAAAGTAGATGACGAGGACTGTAAATGTGTTGGATGTTTAGTTGCTCGTGCTTATTTAATGGTGTAAAATAGTTTTAAATTAATTAAACTTGATAATTTGTTGTATTTAACTTAAATACATAAAGTTGATGCTTTAAATCAATTGTTGTAGCATCGGTAACAAAAGTTTTGCATTAATTTTTCACGGCAACATTTTGCACTGACAAATCCAACCAAAAAAAAAAAAAAACGTTTTGTGAGCAAGAATAAAATGTTAATGTTTTGTTGCTATTTCTTCTCATTTAATAAAAAAGAATCTCAAGAAAGTGATGTTTGATTATGTGTATGTTGAACTCATGAGATTATTTATTATTATTTTTTTTTTTGTGGCGGTGCGTTATTAAGTTGTTTTCTTTACTAAACTTTTTGTTGTAACGCATACGGTAAATTATTGCGTACTTTTGGATGCAAATACATATGCATATAAAACTGATAAACATTGTTACAAATGCTCCATTATCTGACACTTTTTGGTCCATGTGCTTTTTGGGTTAAATACATTGCGAAAGTGCATATAGCTGCAGCACTAAGTTGATCTTTGCATTCTAATGGAATGGCGCCAAAAGAATTAAATTAATTGTTAACGTTTGTTTTAAAACACTGATGCCTTCATCTTCGCCGTAGTAGTTAAGTTTATATGTATGTACATCACCTATTTACTCACCTGCTGAAGAATGCTGTGTGTTTTTTTCCGATAAGCTGTGTTTTGTTTGTTTTGTAAAGTATTTTCTTACTATGGATGTGCATCATCTGTGTAAAATTACTAAATTCGTTGTAAACCTAACTGTTTTTTTTTATCATAATTTTTTGACATTGTTATTTCAAAATTGTACTCAATTTTAATTCTGCTAATTTCTTGTTCACACACGTATTACAGACCTAGGAACGCAGTTGCCAGATGAATTCGTTATGGCCGCTTTAAATACTGCGCTTTCTAGAAAAACTCGTTTTGGAATGGGAAATTAATTATTGTACCGCTTATTTTATTCACTATTGGAAAACTATAAAATTTTAACGGCGAGCTGATAGTCACTGGGTACAAATTTACTTTACCCACGTTGTTCCAAATTTAAAAAAAGTTGCACAGATTGATAGAAAATTGAAAAATAAGAAAATTAATTAATTTTTATTATTTGAACTTTTCTAACAGTACAAGGCCGGGTGCTGACGAGAGCTGTGGCGGCTTCGAAACAGCTAGTTGCTCACCCAGCTAAATGTCTTTGATGTTTTCATTGTTTTATTGAATTAATATCAATCACAGAAATAATATAGAGAGAACTTGAGCCCAACAAACTTAATGCAAAATAATTAAACTTAGGTTAGGTTGATTGGAGAAGTTTGTTTACCCTTGTCTTGCGACATTCACTTAAGCCAGTAGAGGCTTGTTGTGAGTTTCGTGGATTTGGCCCATTAATTCTCATTCACAAAGTTCCTTCATTTACTCCAGCATATGGCCCGTAATTGCAATATAATTAAAATAAGAAAATGGTAAATAAGAAAGTTGGGGGAAACGCTTAGTTTCCGAGATATGTAGGATTGTTAAATCTATAAGTGGCCGGCCAGCTGTAGTTTTGGAGTTATGGGCCCTACTTATTTTTTATATGGTAAGCTAAAAAAATTATATGTATGTATAAGTTTGATGGTAGAAAATTCATAGTATGTTTGATGTACATACAACGGAAAATTATACATCACATACGAAAACTTCAGAGATTCATATTTCGGAAACCAAGCTTTTTACTCAACTTTCTTATACAATATTTTTGAATTTTCTACGGATCTCTGGTGTATTTTTTTTTTTAATTTGGGAACAATGTGGCCAAAGTAAATTTAAGCCAATAGTTTTAGTGGCAAAATAATAATTACATAATTGAATGAATCTTTTAACTTCTACGCTTCTGATCGGTCTTTAATGTTTTAATGTTGCTATTATTGTGTATGTGGTCTTACAATAGATGAAAGCTGTTTTAAACATATAATGGTACAATTTAAACAGATTAAAATAATTTTCTACAAAATATGAAAATTGGTGCTTTTTGAATAATTTCCGTTGGTTATTCACATAGGCTGTTCACACCTGCTTCAGTTACAAAAATGCTTTGAACTTTCCTACACATGCTAAACACAAACGAAAAATGAAAAAAGGTTATTGTCACACTTAACCACATTTTATTAACTTCAATGCAGTAGCTGTAAACTTTTTTAAAACATTTTTCCCTGATTGATTGATAAGAACAAAATTGCTATGCTGTTTATAGCAATCAATGTTTGGAATATCATTAAGCACAGATGTATGTTGGTCAGGGGCTACCTATTTCATATTATTTATATTCCCCCATATTCTAATTGTCTTTACGTCGTCGCATTAAGTAAACAACTGGTATTTGCTTTTTAGCTACCTACAACCATTAATGGTTTTTCATAGGTTTTATCGGTTATTAATTTACAAATAAGCTGCAAAATGATTGTTGAGAGGAGTATGACGACGAGGATGACGACAGTTGGTCTATGGGGGATTATTTATTTCAATTTCATTAGTTTTTATATAGCGCTTGTTGTACATTAATATGTAAATGTTGAGAGCTCCAATCCTGAAGTAAATCAATTGAGCATTTTAAACGAGAAGTCTGGCAGCCGTCTTTGCAATAAATATTTCTTCCACTCGAAAGGGCTGCCAGATTAAAGGCGAAACTATTTTAAATCAGCAAATGTTACTTAAATTTCTTTATCGACGACATCGTTAAAACAAAAAATGCAAAAAGTACAATGAAATAAAAATTGATGTACATATATAAAAATTTAAATCATTTAGAAATGTGTAATAGCATAAAAAAAATATATTGTATAAAACAAACTTTCATTAATCCAAGCTTTCATCAGTTCAAATGTATGCGAATATTAATGTAGTTATTATTTGCTATGGGAGCTACTTCGAGACCTCTGACGAGTTGAGCAGCATCATCGAAATGTCGGTGGCATATAAATGGCTCAAATCTTCGTTTTTGCGATACGAAAATTTACATTCTAATTGGAAACTTTCGCAGCTCAGGACAGACACAATAATACACACATGTATAAATACATTTTATATTAGTATAGACTTAAAAGAGCTTTCACACAAGCTCCCTGAGCAATGCTGTAAATGACATTTAATTATCAACTCAAAAATCGCACGCAAGAAATTTCAAATCATATTCAATTACACATCACCTCAAAACCACCACATTTTTTCCAACAACGCACTGGCAACTCCTCACACATGCAAAGTTGCTCTTTATTTATTTTTACTCTGAGAACTTGCTGTTTGTTAATTTTTTCAGCCTTAATAATTTTTGAGCATAAATTTCTCTATTGTTCCCATGAAACATTTGCTTGTCAAAAAATTTTTTAGCCACGAAGAATTAGTAAAGAGTAGAACAAACATATCAACCAACATATCTTGATACCAATTTGCTTTGCAAACTGATAGTGAAAAGAAAAGCACCCCACAAGTAAGTTGAAAATGTGTAGTAGGGGGGTATATTAAACGACACAATAAAAAAGGTCAGTTATAGGTATGTTTACTTAAAAAAACAGTCCAATTTCAAATACCTATAGTGAAGTAGCATAATAGTGTGTGTGCGTGTGTGTGTTATTTATTATTTTAGTTTTAGCACAGTTATATTTACCTATAAATTTGATCATTACGTTGTGGAGCCGTTTAACATGTGCATTTTTACATACATACATGCGTATGTATGTAAGTACATGCATAGTTTCTTTTAAATATATGCACAATTCTTTAGCATTCTGTTATGCCAATCTGGATAAAATTACCATGTCAGAGTCAGCTGTTATTGAATTTATTGTCTCTTCTTTTTTTTAAATACATATATTACTGGTGTTGCTGCGTTATTTATAGGCATTTTACCAACCGTCAAATATACGCGCATACAGTGGCAAACAAAATATTTCGAACATCTTAAAAGGTTTACCATGTATGAATATTGGAGTGAGTCGATTTGTACGGACAAAAATTTGTCGATATTGTGCCACCGATTTTTCAATAGCTTGCGGCATTCATTTTTTTTTTTTTGCGCTCGGAGTAGACTTGGGGGATAACAACTACTATGCATTGCATTGTACAGGGTCCGCCATCTAACGTTTTTTTTCAACTAGTGCTTATTTCGACAATGCTAACACTTAGCTCATGTGTGATTTGACAGATAATTAGTTTTATCCTTCCGCTGAACGAATATGGTTGTGGCATGGTTGTCGCTTTAGAAACATGAGTCCCTGAGTTCAAAGACGTGTGCTGACGAAAAAGTGTGGCGGCTTTCTCGCGACAGCTAGTTGTCCACCCTGCTAAATGTCTTTGATGTTTTCTTTGTCTAATTTAATTAATATCAATCACAAAGATAATATAGAAAGATGTTGAGCCTGATAAACTTAATACAGAAATAATTATATAAGAAAAAGTTCAAATAATAGAAATTAATTCGTTGATTTTGGTTGAAGTTGGTTAAAAGTGCAACTCTGAAAGTATTCAGTAACTACTTATGAGTATTGAGTATCCAAAAGAAATGGCAAGTACTCAGTACTCGGTACCCTAATACTTAATACTTCACCAGCACTATTCTACTGGGACTATGAGATTGCATAGATTTTCTTAGGTGGTATTGCTTTTAAGGTTGTGTGTGCAAAAGATTAAAATTAATTTAGGTTTGGAATTGATTGCAAAACTTGAATGTGTGTATATTGCGTTACACACCATTTGCAAAAAATTGAAGATTGTACCCTATTTTTCTACTTGAAAGTTGTGTTTAAATTAAAAAAAAAAAAAAAACAAATTTTAGACGATTTTATAAATTTTTAAAAGGAAAAATTAAAAGCTATTGAATTTTTAGAAATTAATCTCCACAATGTTGAATGCCAAAAAAATAATAAAATTAGAAAGTACCTTCACTGCAAGGCGAATCCATTACAGGTGTCTGCATCCGAATTCGCTTCAACATTTTTCCACGATTCTTATCAAGGCGAATCAAGTACAGGTGGTCGCAATTCAATTCGCTTCAACATTTTCTCTCGAGACGTCACAAGTTTTGTTGTCATTTTCTATCGGCTTTGACAACTCAGAAGATAAATTCGTGGAAAAATGCTGAAGCGAATTGGTATGCGGGTTGATGTAATGGATTCGCCTTGATTCTTATCTTCCAAGGCGAATCAAGTACAGGTGCTCGCAATTCAATTCGCTTCAACATTTTCTCTCGAGACGTCACAAGTTTTGTTGTCGTTTTCTATCGGCTTTGACAACTCAGAAGATAAAATCGGGGAAAAATGCTGAAGCGAATTGGTATGCGGGCACCTGTAATGGATTCGCCTTGTTATCTTCTGAGTTGTCAAAGCTGATAGCAAAGCGACAACAAAACGTATGACAAAAATGTTGTAGCGAATTGAAATGCGACCACCTGTAATTGATCCGCCTTGGCTTCACTGGTATTGCATTAATAGTTTTGGCTGCCACTGTCTTTGTGCACAAACATGCACTTGTATGTATACATGGGTGTTTATGTACTAACACGCCGCAAGAATAAGTTGTTTTTTTTTGTATTATGTTTTCTGCAAATATTAAAATTTAACATTGTTAAAGCAAAAATTTTAAAATTAAACTTCTTGTTCGTTTCAATTAATGTTGAAAATTTTAACACTCGTGTAGATATTTAAATTTTTGTGCTTAGATCTGAATGCTAGTAACACAAAACAATTTTTTTTTTTATAACAGTTAAAGTTTATCGAGTCTACTGACGACCAAAATGTAAACAGCTGGAACGCTAGAGGGAAAACAATTAGGCCTAAAATAAATATTTTGGGTAAACTTTAGAATAAGAGGGGGTCGTGGACCTCCCAAAACTGAAGTCAAAGTTTGCGGGAGGCATGTAGTTTGTTAATGATTCGATGTTGAAGTTGTGTAATTTGAAAATGTTCCGCTTTTGCCAACTTAAATTGTTGGTTGCTTTCTTCCGTGCCGAAATGCCGAAGAGGAAACACTAATTGCGGCCAATCCAATACGTTACTCCTCCAGAGGTATCATGCAACTAGATAGGAAGGTGGAAAAGGTGTTGAGAAAATTTTTGTATGGGAGCACCCCACACTGACGTTTGGACTAACTTTGATAAGACGACTGTGACTCACTCAGAAACCTCCATTTATCGAATAGTATATTTATTGTATTGACTGGATTTTGAAAGATCGTCTGATATTTATAAGTTACATAATTTCTTAATTTCTCTTCAACAGTGTATCATTCTCCAGCTTTCACAAATCCTTTTTTATTCCATATTTGCAGATTTATGTTAGATTTTATTAAAATCAAAGGAATGGATTTCAAGCAACATGATTTTAAATAAAGTAAGTTCTTTGAGGCTTATTTTTATTAGCTGCTGAGGAAAAAAAATCGAACTTTGTAAGAAGAAATTTATATCGGAAAAATAGGAAGTCAACTCAGTACATAGAGTTTTTAAATACAATTCTGAATAAAGTATATTAAGAGGGAGGCGAAAAAGGTATACGGCGTATTTAAGAATGACAATTATACTATTTTTGGTCGACACTTCGTCGTCCATGTGCCAAAAAGCTTATGTTAATGGTGTGCAAAAATCTTACTTGGACATCGCCAAAGGCGCTGTGGAAACATTTCTCAAGTACAGACAACGCACACAAGATTGCCTGGGCGATCGTTATATGCTGTTGACGTTTGAAGAGCCACCGTCAAATGTAAAAGCAGGTTGGAAAGAGAATCATGCAACATTTATGAATGAACTGAAAAATCTGCAATCAACTGGCCTGACCTCAATGGGAGAATCGTTGAAAAATGCCTTTGATTTATTAAATTTAAACCGAATGCAATCTGGTATTGATACATACGGGCAGGGAAGATGCCCATTTTATTTGGAACCTTCCGTTATTATTGTCATAACCGATGGCGGACGCTACTCCTATCGCAACGGGGTCCATCAGGATATAATATTGCCTCTGAATACACAAATACCAGGCACAAAGTTTACAAAAGAACCCTTTCGTTGGGATCAACGTCTGTTTTCGCTGGTCTTGCGCATGTCAGGCAACAGAATTGACGAGCGAGTTGAAGGAAAAGTACCACATGATGACTCGCCCATAGAAAGAATGTGCGAAGTGACCGGAGGAAGATCGTACCGTGTTCGTTCGCATTATGTATTGAATCAATGCATAGAAAGTTTGGTGCAAAAAGTACAGCCCGGTGTGGTTTTACAATTTGAGCCACTAATAATCAAGGATCCAAACAACATGCCTAACGAAGCCTTGCAGGATCTGATTTTTCAGCCTATGAAGAAAATGATTTATGTGCAGAAACACATAAGCCAAA
This sequence comes from Sturmia bella, assembly GCA_963662145.1. Taxonomy (NCBI): domain Eukaryota; kingdom Metazoa; phylum Arthropoda; class Insecta; order Diptera; family Tachinidae; genus Sturmia; species Sturmia bella. The sequence continues at coordinate 18,826,208 of OY759170.1, forward strand.
AAACATTTCCTATAGGCTATTGGCCGCTGCCAGAACCCTACTGGCCTGATCCTAAGGCCGTCACTTTGCCTTCCAGAGATGCTCATCCGAAACTCAAAGTAGTCACCCCGGCTGTGGAAGAGCCCCAAATGGTGCATAATTTTCCAGTTGATAAATATGAAATCGAGGCCAGTCCCCTGACTTTGCAGATTCTGCAAAAACGAGAAATGAAAAAATGCTGGCAGGTCATCATTTCAAACGGCATGCATGGCTTTGAATTGCCTTTCGGTTACCTTAAGCCCTCCTCAACCACTTCCCAAGTACACTTATATGTTTTGGCGTACAATTATCCGGCTTTGCTGCCATTATTGCACGATCTAATACACAAATACAATATGAGTCCACCAAACGACTTAATGTACAAATTTAATGCCTATGTCAGATCTATACCTCCCTACTATTGTCCTTTTCTAAGAAAAGCCCTTTTGAATATATCCGTACCGTATACTCTGTTGCAATTTCTGCTGCCCGATAATGTGGACAACTATCTGTCCCCGAATATAGCTAATCAATTAAAGCATATTAAAAATACGGCCAAACAAGACCAGGAAAACTTATGCATGAAGGTGTACAAACAATTGAAACAGCCAAAACCACCGTATCGCCAGGTAGAAACAGCAAAACTGAATCCTGGTGTACCCTTGCGCCGGGATCTGGTGCGTCATCCTCTGCACCGTGACACATTTGCTAAACTTCACTCCGAAATCGAGCCATTGGAAAACTACACCATAGTGGTTCCACAGCTAACAAGGCAGTCATCTGCCAAGTCTTATCGCAATCCCTTCGATATCCCCAGAAGAGATATAATAGAAGAGATCGGTCGCATGCGGGAAGCATTTTCAAGACCACAGCCCACAAGCCTGGTGGCCAAAGATTCAGGTCATTGTTTGCCTATAGCAGAAATGGGAAATTACCAGGAGTATTTGAAGAATAAAGATAATCCATTAAGAGAAATTGAGCCCACTAATGTTAGGCAGCATATGTTCGGCAACCCTTACAAAAAGGATAAACATATGGTGATGGTGGATGAAGCCGACCTGGGAGAAGTAGCACCCATGAAGGGAGCAAATGTTGCCGGTGTACCAGGCGTTCCGGGTACATCGATGGGACCAGGTGGTGTGATCAAGAAAATGGATTCCTCTAGGCCTCGTAAACGCAAAGCTGGACCGATACGAATGGACTATGTATTTAGACGCACGTCTACTGATAGCCGACCACGTACACCCACTACACCATCCAGCATGTCTTCAGCTGGTTCTTCACTAACATCTCTTTCCGATTTGGAAACAGAAGATACCGCATCAGAAACATCATCCATGTCATCGGGCATTTCAGAAGATGGTGATCCGGAGCGCCTCGTTGTTGCCTTTCCTGATTTCGCTGACGAAGAACCGCCAGACCAGGAGTTTGCCTTTAACGGCTATGTTAGAGATTTCATTAATGGTGTAGGTGTTGAAAGCAGCTGTGATAACTCAAACAATGATACTTTGTCGCCACCCAGCAGTTCGAATCCTTTAGGCTTACATGTCGGTGCTCTTCATAATGGCCAAATCACACCGCCCATGAGTCCTCATCCTCATATGATGCAACAGCACTCTCCTGCCTCTTCGCCACATCCGTATTTGGCAACCTACAATATGCCACATGAACCAACCACCCTGCCACCTCCTCTTATGGGCTCACCCCATATGGGTCTTGGCATTGCGCAGCACCAACCCCAGGCAATAAATGGTGGCAGTATTTTATATAACACACCTATACATCAGACCAACAGCAACGGAGTTGTTAGCAATCTTATTGGCAATCCTGCAATGGCAACACCACAAACTTCAGCCTCAACTGCATATCATGTACAAGCCACACAACAACAGCAATTGCATCAGCAGCAGCAGCAGCAACAACAAACGATGGCCAGCCTACAGCAGCAGGCAACAGTACAACAACAGCATATACATCATAACGATATTAATGACGCTCAGGAAATTTCACGAATACTTCAACAATGCCACAACGGTAACACAATACAAACATCATCTTCTGCCGCGTCCTCGTCTTCAATAACAGCTGGCGACTTATATGCAGATAATGCTAAATTAGATCCCGAACACGTTCTAATGCCGCCACCAACATCAGCTCTATCATCGTCATCAGTAAACAGTAACATTTGCAATAGCTTTGATACCCTTAAGAGAGACACCCTGGTCACCTCCTCATCTGCAGCAGCTGCCACCAATTCGCCATTTGTTACCGCGTTTTCAAACCATCTTAATCACAACAACAATACCGAGCAACAACCGCTGCTGCTGCCAATCCAACTAACCGAGGAACAAAAAGAATTGGCCCGTAAACACAATCAAGATCTGCGTGCTCAAGTATTTCGTGATATACGCAAACCAGGTCATAACTATTCCCAGTTATTGGAACATTTGAATCTAATCAAAGGTGATTTAGACATGAAATCGAGTTTCATACAAATGTGCATTACCGAATCGCTAAGATTTCGTCGCAAGCAAATGGTCAGCAGCATACAAGAGTGGTGGGATAAAAAAAAGCAGCAACAGCTGCAAGCAACAAGTTAACAATTACTTATCTAAATCCAGGTATTCTTATCATTAGGCAAAGATGAATCAATTCAAAGGCAGTTAAAAATTCTTAAGGGAGAAAGTGCAAGGTCGGGAAAAACAATACGATCTGCTATTTTCTTACATTCTTTTTTTTTATTTTTTATTAAAAAGCTCTTTTTAATTTTCAGTTTCAAACAATGAGGGGTCTTAGATTATTGAAAGAATACGGTTTACCACTAAATTGATATTTTCTTTTAAAAGCTCAGTAAGTGTTTTTTTTTTTTTTTTGGAAATATTTTTTGCACTTTTAATGCACAAATTTGCTGCTTTTTATCTGACCGTATGACCATGATTGTAAAAAAAAGCTTTTCTTAACCTCTGGCAACATTATTTTTTTTTTTATTTAACAGAATAGCAATTATGATCCTTAATCATCAAATACGTGTTTTATTTTTCTGATTTAAAATTTTTTGTTTTAATTTTTAAATGAAAAAAATAAAATAGATTCCAGTGTCAAACTGCTCTTTTAGCCAAACTAAATTTAGGTCCTTTTATAATGTACACAATTCGATTTGGTAAAAAAGAAATTAAAAATTTTTAGGGAACTTTATTATTGGTCACACTCTTTCCGGTAGAGAAACAGCATTATTGTTATTATTGCTGCCACAAGCGATAAACTAACTCCTTTCTAATAACCTGAAATTCTTTCTAAGAATATGTAAGTTTTGATTTTAAAAGCGAAATAACAAATAAGTAGTTCTTATGATAATTTTTGTAATTGTAATTATTTAGTATGTTTTATTGAAATTTTATTTTATTACAATTTATTTCTTCTTCAAATGCGTGCATACATATAATATATGTACATATGTACGTGTGTATATACATACATACCTGAGTTTCTTAAAATTACAAATTATTTTATAGTGATCATTACGAAGTAGCTGGTGGCACTTTTATTTAAAATAAAAGAACGCAAATACAATTACTTTATGGATTTGTTTTTTGAACGGCACGGTCGCTCGTGTTAAAAAAAAATATACCATTATTAGATGGTCACCAGTGGCAAACAAAGCGTGTTCCCCTTAAAAATGTAAATTTTTATGTGAAAAATGTAACATTTTTCACATTTTCAGCAAACATAATTTATAGAAAATTTGTAAGTGTCAAACGAAGTGGTGGAATACTAATAAAATTTACTGCCGGTTCCTCTAAATGCGAACTAACACGCCAACAACCTAAATTAGCGCGTCAAGCGTATTTTTGCTGTGTAAACCATCCATTTTCATAAAAAATTTATTGAGAGAAATTCATGATTACAAAAACTACGGGATCACTTTTTATTATTAGGTCTATTCTGCAACGAACCCAAGACGGATCAAGTACAGGTGGTCGCAATTTAATTCGCTTCAACATGTCATACGTTTTGTTATCTTCTGAGCTATCAGCTTTGACCAAGGCGAATCAACTACAGGTGGTCGCAATTCAATTTGCTTCAACATTTTCTCTCGAGACACGTCATACATTTTGTTGTCGTTGGCTATCAGCTTTGACAACTCGGAAGATAAAATTGTGGAAAAAAGTTGAAGCGAATTGGTATGCGGGCACCTGTAATGGATTCGCCTTGGCTTTGACAACTCAGAAGATAAAATCGTGGAAAAATGTTGAAGCTAATTGGGATGCAGACACCTGTAATGGATTCGCCTTGGCTTTGACAACTCAGAAGATAAAATCGTGGAAAAATTTTGAAGCTAATTGGGATGCGGACACCTGTAATGGATTCGCGATTGAAGCGAATTTGGATGCGGTCACCTGCAATAGATTCGTCTTGAACGAATAACATGTGCTTTTAAACACACACACAGATGACCACCATATGGTGTTCTGTAAATTACACCCATTTTGTGTCTTTCGGCAGAGGGTAAATAGAGGTGAAAAAGTGACTTATGAAAATCTAAGAGGTTGATGTACTATGTATTGTATACTCTTTCCTACCGTATAAAATATGTTTCAAGAGCTTGCCAGCCGTATGACGTAGGGCCGACTTGTGTCCTAGAAGGTCCCGCATAAAAGGAACTGTAAAACTCGTTTTTTCTACTGGTTTGCTACGAATTTTTGCGCAATTCTAGAAGCGAAATGCGCAGAGTTTAAGTTGATTTGCTACCTTATTTTGGCCGCCTTTCATCTCTGAGTGACAATTTTGTTTTAAGTTTTTTTTTGAGTACTAATGAGCTGAGTAGCATCAACGAAATGTCGTCCTGATTTATATCTACCGATTGGCTTGCTTTTTATAAGGCCTAAATTCTTTTAGGTTTCCACACATCCCTAATTATATATCAGAAAAAATAAGAAAAATGCCTACTCCCAGTTTCATTTTATAATTTGACATTTTTTCCATTTCCTTTTAAGTCTTTTAAACACCTGTGTTTCCGAACGTCCTGTCCTCTCTCCCTATTTTTAACTGTTACAAAGAAGAAAAAATCCGATTTATTTAAATTTTGTACAAATAATTTTCGGAAATATTCTTCAAATAATGTTATAAATTGCTTTTATAATTTTTTTTTTTTTAATCTGAAGTTGGTATTTTGTTGAGTATTTTATTTATATTTTCTTCGAAGTTAATTTCAGTTTTAAAAACTATTTATAAAAAGTGATATACCAATTTAAATCAATAAAAATAAAAGAAAAATGTAGTACGTACTACTTGAATTTTCGCAAAACTTGGCACAAAATTTTTTTAATAACAAAACAGACTTTCGAAAAGTTTTTAAATCGTACATGCACCTCTATATACCAAATAAAAAACTCTAAATTGTGAAAGAGGTAAAAAAAATAACTTAATCAACGGATAAAGTGTAAAAAGTGTTTTTAAATTATTTAATTACTTAAATGAACAAGTACAGGAATGTCAAAACATTTCAAAATATAAATATTTATGTATATTTGACAAATATACGAAGTTTAGTGCAAATGATCTTGCTGAAATGCTTTTTGTAATTTATTTACACATTATTGTCAAATAGAAAAGAGGTTTTCATAATGAGCGCTGCTGGTTACACTGAAAATGTAAGCAATATTTCTTTATTATTAAAACAACAACAAGATCACACACCGTTATTATTACTACCATTTTCAATTTGCTCTGGCAGGTGTTGCCACATGCATATTTTTCAATCACCTGCTTTTGCACAAACGAAAAAAAAAAACACAGTTACAAAAACAAACTGCAAACGTACCCCCGGTGACCATTGTGAGAACTTTCACTTTGGGAAAATCTCTAACCAAGTTTGATAGAAATAAATGCTTTAAATTCCGTGTGTTTGTTTATTGATTTAAGCTGGCATGTCTCGTACAATCTATACTATATTTTTAACACCCTGCCTCATCGTTTTACTTTTTAGATTTAATTTTGTTCAAATATTTAATTATATTAAGCTTTACTTAAAGTAAAATACATAAAACAAAATCAAGAACTTATTATAATAAATCTAAACAAAATTATTTTTTAATTCTTTCATAGAAATTTAGGTTATCATATGATATAAGAAAGACACACACACAAAATATTTGCTAATTTAGTAAAACTATTAAAAAGTAAACGCAGAAAAAAAATCTATTTGTTACAAAGAAACAAAATGGTGTTTTTTATAAATTGTATATCAATATTTATGAAATCATAATTATTTACGAGGGTATCTATTACCGCTTTACTTACTATTTTGGTAACCGTAATCTAGTGCCGGGCTTCTGTAACATTCGTGTTTAGTTTCTTTCTCACATTGTAAACTGCGAAACAAAAAACTCCTTAATGTCTGTATTTCAAAGAGAAAGTAGGCACTAACAGCTGCATTTGCAGATTTGTCAGACTTTTACCGTATAAGTTGTAATTTGACAAATATGCCATACCAAAAAACTGTATAGAAAACCCCCCGAGATGCACAACTTGTTTCTACTGTATTTTCTAAAATATTTCTTGTGTACAAAATTCATTAGAATATGTCGATTTCAGATGTCAAAAGATCATAAATAAGAAAATAGATGGTAGTTCAGACACAACTCTTACGTTTGCGGGGGAGGGCTGTAAGAAGAAGGGTAAGGGTACTGGGCAACTCGTTCGTAACTAACAGCCCAATTATGAAAGATAGTTCCGTGAGAAGTTTTTCTCTTTCCCCATGCCTTCCACTAACAGCCCAATTATGAAAGATAATTCTTTCCCCATTCCTTCCACTATGAACAAAAGTTTCCTTGAAGATAAAAAAAAAATCCTGGGAAAATATGTTAGTATTATAAATTGAAAAAAAGAGATTAGGATTTCCCTTGGGTCTTTTCTCCAGCTTAGTTTTACAGAAGATAGTGAAAACATGTATATGCTCATGTATATACATATGAGTGTATATATATGAGACTCAAACATGTATATACATATGAGTGTGTAAATATGTATGAAAAATTTACATAAAACGTAAATCATACCTATTTAATTTATAAAACGTAAATATTAACTGTCAGGCCCCAAATGTCACCCGACGTCGCTCGTTCGCTTATTTATGTACATGCGAAACAATAACAAAATTGAAATCATTGTTGTTGCTTTCAGTGTTTTTGTGTAGGCGAACAATGTCGAGTGTCATGGCGGGCCTGACGCGTTAGAGTTGTAAAGAAACGAGTAAACAACTCTACAAAAAATGGGAATACTTTATACCTGCGTGTATGGAGTAGTCCCTACTGGAGTAGGACTGCTCCATAATAAGGCATAATTTATGAAATAATATCCTAGAGGTAAACCAAATTTTGTATTGGTGTTCTCTTAAGACTATGCCGTGGCGCAGCTGCAGGTGTTAGTTTCGAAAGTAGCCTTTTCAGTTACTCTCACTGTTCCATGAAATACCCCCATTGACTACCTACGAAAGCAATTTATTATATTTTTTGTTTTAGACTTCTTATTTATTATGAAAATAATCAAAATAACATTTATTTATTTTTCTTTTCTTTTTACCAAGGTACCTTGATACCAGGTAGCCTCACAAGCCCAGCTGACTACTGCTTCTAGCCTGAAGAACTGTCAAAATACACAACACAAAGGCGAACAAATAAGTGACAGCATTTAAAGTATTTCTACCATCAAAATACATGAAGTGTTTGTTGGTGTTGTGTTTGCGGTAGTTATGCGGCTGCCGGTGGTATTAGGATACCTTGTTTTTTACTTTACATATTTTAACGATTTAAATTTTATAATTTTTACACTTTTGATAGAGTCACGATACTAGGATTTCCGCAGTTGTACTTTAATACCAAACTTATTTAGTGTTGCCAAGTGATCGCAAAAAATGCTTCGGCAAAATGAAATAGTCTGTAGCTGCATTTCATAAGAGTAATCCAATAATTATTTATAAGGAAACGTCAACAAGCAAAATAACATGCCACTCTTTCATGCATTTGGCTTCCCAGAAATTCATAATTGGAGAAATCTTTTCCATTTCCAAGAAACATTTTCCTTGAGAAAAGAATTCCGGGAGAACATTCAAGATTGTATGAAGAACTGTAATGCAAGAATTTGGAATAATTAAGGTGAGTACATGACACGCGCTAATTCATCCACGAACTTTTGCACATGTGAGAGAGAGAACACGAGCTAAGAAGCTTTTATGGTCATCTGTATTTTATTTGTTTACTTGTTTATACATTACGCTAGTCAAAAATGTACAACGCGTGAAAAAGTATAATCCGTTCTATGAAAAAAAAAAAATAATAATACACTGTTAAAAACCCCGGCACAGCTGTAATGTATTTCAACATGAATATGATGTTAAGGTCTATCCTACTGAATTGTACGATCTGTTAAAAATGACATGTGTGTCCGAAAAGTGTGATAGTGTGGCCTGAAAGTGTATGTGTGTGAAAGACTTTTTGACAAGTCTGTCCGATTTGCTAAACTTTTGAAAATTTTCAAAAACTATTGAAGTTGTTTACAACAGTATAATAAATAGTGTGGCCATTTTGATGCGACTTTTCAAAGTAGGAAAGAATTCTATCAGATATAGCTAGCAATTTTCAGTGAATGAATCGTACAATTGAGTAGGATAGTGTATCACGATGATGTTTAAAAAACATCATTACTGATCCCCCCACACTTTATCACGGGGATGCTAACATTTACCTCATCCGGTAATTGAAATTAATGTAATGACAAAGTAGCCTCAATACAATAACAAACTGACATTAGATTAACAACAACTGAAATTAGATTTGATGTCAAAAGGTCATCAATGCGATTACATGCTAACTACAATTTGGATTCAATTTGATATTAAAAATTCATCCATGATATACATACATATTAACATCACAGAAATTACTTTAGTTAAAAAATTATTTGAGTTGGAGAGAAGTAAAACTACTGAAATTATTTTAAAAAAGAGCTAAAAATTAATTTAATTAATTATTTGGTATAAGAGTCAATTTGAATGTATAATTTTAATTCTAAAAATAGACCTTGTTAAATATGTCGCTGACGTTGATGGTACTCAGCTCTTCAGTAGACTCGAAAAAACTTAAAGAAATGTTTGAAACTTTGCTACATATCCCAATATTCCCATGAATGCCATGAGAACTACAAATGTTCAAAAAACCCTTTAATACAAAAAACAATTTCATCGTTTCGCAACGCTTACTTTTCTGCACAACCATAACACAATACACGTGCAAAAGTTTTACTTTTCCGCTCACCTGAAAATAAATTGAAGTGCAATTAAATTTGTTTGCTGTGCAATTTCCAACCATTTTTTATTTGTCAGAAATTTTCTTACAAAATTTTGAAAATATCCAATTTTCTATTAACTAACCCCCCGATTGACATATTGGCATTTTTATGTTTAAAATCACATACATATATTTTCTGTACGTTCCGTTAGTTAATGTGACAACATTTTTTGATGACAATAATGCAGACAAGGGAAGGCACTAGTTTGATGGAAATAAAGAATTTCCAAAAATGTATGTATGTATGTAGATTAAAAATTTGAGTTAATTTTTTAACGGCAAAAATATACACCACATTTAGCAATTGTGCATCACTCATTCGTAGTAGTGCCATAATTTTGCAACTCTGCTGTTATTTTAATAAACAAAATTAGCATAGACAATCACCACATCAAACAAAACCACCATTTTGTATTTGTAGACTGTGGCAACGAAAAGTTGAAATTTCAGCCATACACACAAAAGATTCCTTTTTAACTGAAAAACAGTTGCTTCGCAATTTGGGGCTGATAAATTGGCCGTTAATATATCTAAGGTAACATAAATTATTTAGAAACTTGCGGGCAGCTCGTAGAGAATATCAGGCTGCACATATTGAAAATGAAGTTATGGTTGCTATACATATTTCTTTTAGTTACTCATTAGAAAATGTATGTATGTACATAATAACAAACACAACTGTTTGTTCGGATCAGTGTTGCCGATTTGGAATTTTTAAATAACACTCCATCAATTCCAATTTTTTTACACCCATGAAGAGAGAATTTATACAGATATGTTTTGCCTCGTATGTTTGTGAACATTTAAAGGCCTTTTAAAGCAGAAAAAAGAAAGTAAATTAGTTTTTCTGAAATATAAAAAAAAAAAATAATCAGACTTAAGTACTTTTTCCATATTGTCACATATTTATATATAGAGAAATATTTTAGGTTTATTAAACTCTTCTTTGACAGATTTTCCATACAAATATGTCAAATAAGAGTCTTATAAGCTTGAAATAATTTTTATGAATTAGGGGGTTTGAATTTAATTTCAAATATTAACCATTATAGACACCTTCAAACCAACAATAAAAGTTTGTTTGAATTCATTTATGACGAGTTACTCGGCGCAGTCAATAATAACGGTTTATCCTTTTTGTGGTTTCAAAAGTAAACATAAATAAAATACAAAATATTTTTTTTAATGATCGTTTTTTTTTATTATAAAGTTTGAACGTTGACATTATGTGTGAAACACTACATAATTTAAACGCGAAGTGTTGCAAGTATTGATTGTTTTAAGGTAATTTTCGACCACTTTTTGACACATATTGGGCGGTATCTCAGCCATAACTTGACGAATGTTGATTTTTAAGTACTCAAGAGTTAAAGGTTTATTTGCATAAACACGGTTTTCGCGTAGCCCTACAAAAAAGTCTAATGGTGTTAAATGGCATAATCTTGGTGGCGAATTGTTATCGCCACGACGAGAAATTACGCGGCCAAGAAATGTCTCTTGCAATAAAGCCATATTCGCTCGAGTTGTGTGGCATGTGACATCGTCTTGTTGGAACCACATATTCTTCAATAGCAGGCAAAAAAAAGTCGGTTATCATATGACCATAACGCTCCGAATTGGCGATGACAGTCGTTCCATCGTCGTTTTCGAAGAAGTAAGGTTCAATCACACCTTTGGACCAAAGAGCGCATCAAACAGTGACTTTTTCTTGACGATTCTCAGAACCCCAAATACGACAATTTTGTTTATTAACATACCCAGCGAGTGAGAAATGTGCTTGATCGCTGAAGAAAATTTTGTTCGAAAAATCGCCGTCCACCGCCTGTTGTTCAAGCACCCATTCCACGTATCTACGACGTTGTGAATGTACAGCTGGCTGCAGTTGTTGTGTGAGCTGGACTTTATATGGATGTAGGTGAAGATCTAAATGCAAAATATGCCATAATGTGTCTGAGAACAACAAGGAATCGACACATTCGGGTCTTCGGCAATACTTTCACTTACATCAGCGATATTTTCAGCGGAACGAGTGAAACGATGGCGCACAGGCCTGAAAATACTTGTAACCAACCGCTCCAGTCTCTTCAAATTTCTTCACCATATTGCCAATTGCTTGCGTAGTTGTATGATTGTGTAAACCATAATCTGCTCTTAAAGCACGATATGTGGCTGTGGCAGAATCACCATTTTCGTTTTGTATGTTTTGATAATTTTTATGCGTTTTGCGACAGTTAAGTGATCCATTTTCATCAATGTCAGACTTTCAACTGAGAAGAAAAAAATTGGTTTAACAACTTATTTTGACAGATGCGGAACTCCAGTCCTATACATTTGAAACCACGAACTGGATAACCCGTTATAAAAAGAATATATTTCAGAACAAATAGTGCAGTGCACTAGTATGTATGTATATCGCCAGCTTATATCGAAAACAGCCTGACCAACAATTCACGAAAGTTACACGCTCACATTAACGTTGCGATGATATATGTGCATATAAAATTTAATAAAGATTTTAACAAAGAAAATTAAATTAAACAACGTCATTTTTCGTACATGTGGGATGTCGTCTTATTAGAAAAATTAAAAACAATAGAAATTTAACAAATCTTATTAAGTCAATGCATGCCATACAAATGAATGTATGAGTTTATTAAACAGTTGCGTTGACACAAGTAGAATAACAAAAGTAAATTTTTATTTCAGCTTTGAGCTAAACATTTTAAACTTATTTATTCCTCTCGGCTAAATTGCATCATCGTAACAACTTTATATATCCCATAGTGATTATTATTGTGGAAAACACGGCAGGTTATTGGCCGCTGTAAAAATGTAGGTATGTTGCATAAATTTGTTTTTCACTTTGCCTTTTTACATGGGGATTTGTTTAATATTTGGCTGCTACCATTTTTAACCCAAATGTCAAAACATAAATCATTCTCTCAACAACAAAATCTCTCGACAACGTTAAGGAAAATTTGATTGATTTGAAGTTAAAGCAGAGCAAGTGTTTTAAAATCTTTTTTTTTATTTGCATAATAAGAATTTTTCTCATGGAAACTGTTTTTGGAAATTATTTTTAGCGAAATGACAATGTTGTTATGAGTTTTCAAAAAATTTGCAGTTGCTGTTGCGATGTGCATACGTTGTCATGTATCGTTGTCTAAAGCGTGAAAGGCCCTGTAATAAAAATACAAGGTCAGCTATTTATTAATGACATGGCATGCTCTCGAAATGCATCATTACAAAATACAGCAGCGTTGCGTAAACGAAAATAATGATTTTATTTACGAAGTAACGTAGCATTTAGACGGGAAAGTAAATGCCTGAAAGTTGCAATACATTCACAATTTTCTAACTTTCAACCCTGCCCAGGCAGCTCGATACCAGGTAGTCGCATAACTACAACAAGCACTTCATGTATTTTGTTGGTAGAAATCTTGAACTACTGTCATCCATTTTTTTCGCGTATGTTTGTTTGTGTTGTGTATTTTGACAGCTCTGCAAGCTAAAAGCAGTAGCCAGCTGGGCTTGTAAGGTTACCTGGTATCGAGCTGCCTTGAACTTAGCTTTCAGCAAAATTTTTCTGAAAGTAATTTTTTGACATTTACTGTAAGTAATGTGACAAGGTAGTAAACATGGTTGTCTATTCCACGGCACATAGAAGTTTTCAGGATTGCAGTAGAATAATAATTGTGAATTTTAAATTTTTTTTATAGATTAGAAATTATATTTAAAACATTTTTACAGCAAATATGAATAAAGAACACAACTGAAATATATTTATAGTGGTAGTTAGTAAATTAATTAATAAAAGTTTAGCAATAAATAATAATACTTGAAATAATAATACTTGCAACTCTTCGCTTTGAGGACATTTTTGAAATGAACTTTCACGTTCCTTTGAAATTGAGCAAGAAATTTTCATGAAAGTCACAGATGTCATTGAAATATTTATTCATAATACGCATACAAAAGTTTAATGAAAGTACTTTCCCGTCTAAATGCAGTGTAAAGAACCCAAACTTCAGTACAGCACGAATCAAATTATCAAATCAATCAAAAAAAAAAAATAATAAATAAATAAACAAGTAGTGTCAGGCCCACTATGCCACTGGACATCGTTCGCTTGAACAAAAACAATGAAAACAACAACAAAATTGTTAAAATTTGTTATTGCGAGCGATCGACCTACATATGTATGTCGAGTGACATCGTGGACGCAATAAATAGTTTTCGGTAATTTTTAAGGATCCGTGCTCATAGAGTGACACTGGAACCCTATAACTAAGACTTGACTGTCCATCATAGCATTTCCCCGAGGGCACATAACGCATCTTGCTGATCCTGTCCAGCTTGGAGCTGTGTCACCGGGGTAAATGGAGTGCAGGATACCCTGAGGGGTGGCGGCATGTCCTAAAGGACCTCCTGAAACCCTCTACCGAAGCGCAATGCGGCAGTACGGGGATTGGTGCCCCAGAGTCTTCTCGGCCGGTTAGAGGTTAAGGAGCGTTCCTTGGCTGAAACGTTTTGGCTGTGGTGATGTAATGTCAGAATTACACCATCGTCGCGTTGGGGCTTCGAACCCGGTACCGACACATCTATGCTAGCCAGCCTCCTGCAGGACATTTATTTTTTATATTGGAACAATTTGCATTACGAGCCTTAACATGTTCATTGAGCGCCTCGATGGATGAATTGGTGGAGAGTCCTACTAAGAGTCCCCGAGGTCGCAGGTTCAATTCCTGCCGAAGGCTTTGGGTGTTTCTGCACACAAGCCAAAAGCTTCGCAGTTTTGTGTTTGTTTAAAAAATATATATTTCCAGTTTTTTTTCGCTTCACTTGCAAAATAATTTCAATTTCTTTGGGTTTTTCATTTCAGTTAACGATATGTAGTATATGGAAAGCAATGAAGGTTGCTAAATAATGAGATTTTGTCGACGAAATAGATTATGATAAAGCAAGATATAATGTAAATCATGAGTGGGAAGAATGTGCGAGAAAAGTTTTTTTTTGCACATAAAATATTAACAAAATATTTAATTGTATAAATTTGTATAGGCACACAACCACAATGTACGTACATATGTATGCATTTAGGTATGCAAGTCCATTCTTAAATACGAATTAACTGCGTTAATATTATTATATGGGCTGTAACCTTCCAAGGAAATGATATTAATAGATATTAATCATTTTTATAAATATTGAATTCACCTGGCCCTCATCAATGAAGCAGTGTTCTAATTTTAAACATATTTTCAATAGATAGGTATTTTTTTTTATTATGTAGGCGTATTTGTATTGTTTACAAACAAATACAAATATTTTTGATATAATAATTTAAGAAATGACAAATTTCTATACAGTTCGAGATTTAATAACACATACATACATATGTACATAATAATGTGTCACACAATTCCAAAATGCCATTTCATATTCCCAAACGGTTTGTCGCCCCCACAAAAGAATATTGCGTAAGCGGTTGGCTGCTGATGCTCATGTTTTTGTAAATACATATGTTGCTAAAAAGGCAATCCAAGTTACAAAACTTCAAGTTCAAGTCAATAATCTGAAAAATTTTGCTCAATTTTGGTATTGAGATGTTTTGTTATTGATAACCGCCCACATATTTCATAATATGTAAATAAAGTCTAGTACATTTTCTGCTTTATTTTGTTTATTTTACGCCGTAATGAAGCAAATAAATAAAAGTGTTTACATAAATATACATACATATGTATTCGGCTCTATATTTGTGCATATGCAGAAAAAATTTCAGGTCTTAATAATTATTAAATATAACAATATCAAACTCAAAACTGAGCGTTAGAAAATTAATACATATGTACATATTTTTAATGAAGCGCTTTTGTTTACAACGTTGTTTCTTGTTGCTATAAAAACATGCCGAATTTTTGTAACCCTGTCTATTATAGCCTGCCATCAGTGTTGCCGGATCTCAGAAAATAAGCTGTTACATTTCTTTTCTGACTAGAACAAAAATTACAACAAGTTTAATGGAGGGTAAACCCGTGTAAAGTCCACGGTAAAATAAGAGTAAACGAAAAATGTTCCCAAAAAAACTATAAATTTGTTAAATTTTACTGAAACGCACAAAAACACATTTAAAGTCCGAAAAATGTTATACAGATTTGTTGCTTACAAACTGCATAAGTTTACAACAGAAACAAACAAACGCGAGCACGTGATATAGCCTTTTTACACTAATTAACATTCACGTGGAACGCATGGCAGATGTTGAAAATGTGAAACCGTCGTTTACATTGCCAACATCTTTGATTTATTTTTAACCTTTTCACATCTATCAACATTTTTGTGGAACGAATTGAAAATGTGAAACATGCGTTCACATACAACATCTAACATCACATATACATAGCTGTCAAAATAAATAAAGCCACCTTTTGTATTAAAAACATTAATAAAAATATAAAATAAATGGATTTTGAAGACAATTTAATAACAGGCTTAGTAGTTAACTTGCAAGAGCAATCCCTACTACTAATGCAGTGTATAAAATGCAGTGTATAAATAAAATATAAATATTTTTTTAATAAAAACAAAAAACACATTTATTTAACATAAAACCAATATTAAATTTATAATAATTTTTTTAATGTTTTTGAATGTCATTATATGTCAAAATTTACAGTGATGCCACTACAATTTTTCGTAATTTTTTAGTAATGGCGCTAAAAAATTATCGAAAGATGTTGAGTGGAATAAAATGAGTCATAGGCTTTTTACACTTATAGCCTTTTCACACTTATCAACATTTTCGTGGAACGTGTTGAAGATGTTGAAAATGTGAAACATGCGTTCACACACAACATCTAACATCACATATACATACACAGCTGCCAAAATAAATAAAGCCACGTTTTGCATTAAAGACAATAAAAATATAATATAAATAGATTTTGAAGACAAAATAATAGAAGGATTACCAGCAAGGCAGATTTAGTAGGTACAAGCACTAGCAGACCAAAAAAAAAAAAAAATACACGAGAGTTGTGGGTAGAAAAATAACTGCATACTGTCAAATTCGTCTCTCATTTGTTTTGTTAAACTGGTTTGTGAGTGTATGCAAAAAAAGAAATTACACAAATTTCGTAAAATAAATTTATTTAAACCACTTAAAAATTATTACTTTACTTTTTTATGGAATAAAAGAAGCAAAATCACTGGCTTATTTTATTTTTTCTTCAATAATAGCTACAAAATTACTTGCACATTTCTTAGAAATCAGAGCACGTTAAACGGCTTGTAAACAAACTTTTGACACTAAGCAGTTAATAAACAACGAGCAGCTGTTTTAGTGATTTTACCTGTTTAATCTGCCTTGATTAGCAGTTAGCTTGCAAGAACAATCTCTACTACTAATGCAGTGAATAGAATTCATAAAAAGCTTGCTGGAGGAAGAAGATCATGAAGACATCATTTTGGACACAACTCCTTTTTTAATGATTTTGAATGTCAAAATTTACAGTGATGCCACTACAATTTTGTAATTTTTTTAGGGATGACACTAAAATAATCGAAAGATGTTGAGTGGAACAAAATGAGTTAGGAACATTTTATAAAGATGTTGAAAGATGTTGGTTTTTAGCCCTGTATATTTCTTATGGGGAAATTTCAACATCATCGCAAATTGATGGTAGATGTTGATAAATGTGAAAAGACTATTAGCTGTCAAAAAAAAAAGACGCAAAATTTTTGTGAAAAATAAAAAAAATTTAAAATGGACTTGGGGGAGGACTTTTGGACTTTTTCTTCCCATAGGTCAAGCAACATGCTCTCCATATCGATTGACCATATGCTGCACTGCAATTAAAATGAATTTATAATTAATTAAAATTATAACCAAATACTTACATGTGCCGCTCATTTTCTTATGTTAAATTTGTTTTGTGTTTATTTTCTGAAATGTCATTTTACTAGTGATGATACAAAGCAATCGATTTTCTGCAAGCTTTTCGGGATGACATTAAAAAAAACGAAAGATGTAAGATGGAACAAAATGATATGCTGATGTAGAAAAATGTAGAATTTTCGCCCCGTATAATTCTTATGGGAAGATGTAAACATATTTGCAAATTGCAAAAGATGTAAGATGTCCGTCAGTGTAAAAACGCTAATAGACAGAATTAGAGATTTGCGCGTGAGAGTGTTTTTATTTTTGGCTCACATCACGCTGACAAAAAACGGATAAAGTGCGTTAAAATGAGAAACACATTTTGCCCTCTCATGAGTGTTTTCATTCCATCAATTTACACAATTTTCAACACAAGAAATAATTTTTAAACAAAATTGTGAAGCCACGTTAAGTTGAGGCTTCAGCCCCCAACGATTCTCGCTAGTACCCATACGGTTTCAACTTTTAACCCGCGTTTTAAATGCACGCTTAAGTGGATGTGTTTAAAATGTACGCTATCAGGATCGCTGCAGCTACGGAACAGTTGTATTAAAATTTTCAGCTTATTCAATAAATATTGACCACAACCGAATATAAAGATGAAAGATTAGGTCCAACCCAATTAGAAATAAATGGATAGTTATGATAACGAAATAGTTAAGTATTTTGTATTAAATTTATCGGGCTTAAGTTGTTTTTATATTATTTTTGTGATTGCTATTAATTAATTACGACAAAGAAAACACTCAAGACATTTAGCAGGGTGGAAAACTAGCCACCGTAATTCTCATCAGCACCTGTCTTTGAAATAGTTAAGTCTGAATATTATAATTTATTTTGATCATTTATTTCACTTTATCTTTGTTATCAAATTTTTATTCCCAAGTATGTTTAAATATTCAGCCAGGAAAACCATGATAAAACTAATAAGGTAACCTTCCCCCCCACCAATAAGAACAACTTCAATAAAAATTACATGCATTTTGGTTTTTGTACAACTTCTGTAAACTGTCAAAAAGACGACGCTTCTACATTTATAGAAGAGAGATGAACAGATTTTTGGCTGCCTTTCATCTCTGTATTCTCTTGACAACCTTAAGTAGTCAGATGATTAACGGTTTAGCTGATTAGGCTGCCTTATTAGTTGTATCATGAAGAGAACATGTTTCTTTATTATCTTTTATAAGCATATTTCTTTGATTTTTTTTATTTTCATTCAACATCTTGAAAATAAAATTGCTTTTATTGTTAATGAATTTTAAATTGCAGCAAAAAACAAAATTTTCATATCATGGTCTCACAGAACGAGAATGTACCCCCAATTCCTAGTCACACGATATAAATACTTGAGCACGCAACTCGGCAACACCGATTAACAGATTTTAATGTTCTTTAGCAGCGTTGCCACCAACCTCTTTAACACTCATTTCGTACAACCCTGTGTTGCGGTGCTATAATTTTTCGCATTAAATTTTCATTATATGTTGTGTCAAATAAAAACTCCATACCAACCAGAAGACAAAACAGTCTCAAAGATAAAAGCAAAGTGCAAACATCGCTAAAAATTAAAAGAGTTTTACGAAGCAAACAAAATTTGTCCAAAGCAAAATATTATCTATAGCACAACAATAGATAAACAGTGTACAATAAATACAACACATAAAAAGCAATTTATTTAATTTGGTGAAATTCTTAAATCTTGAAATTTGATAAATTATACAAACACAATGGCCGATTCCAACAAACGTAATATTCCTATCAAATTGGGAGACTTCAGCGTAATCGATACAGAATTCAGCAGTATTAGAGAACGTTTTGATTCTGAAATGCGTAAAATGGAAGAAGAAATGGCCAAGTTCCGTCATGAACTAATGAATCGTGAGGCTAATTTCTTCGAAAGCACCAGGTAAGGCAAAACTTTCCTAATTAAAGTATGTAGATATTTTTATTAAAATTTAAATTGCATAAATAATGGCTGGTTACATAGAGGAAAGCTCTAAAGAACCAAACTCCGAATATGCAAAGGAAACGGATATTGTCACTATGTGCCGGTTTGGAAATTTATTCCATTTTCAAGTTCTTAAAATAAATTGTTGTTGTTGTTGTTGTGTTTTCTTTAACCGAATTTCCCACACACACAACAAGCCCAATGAAAAACCAGCTACAATTATTATTCAACCAATCAAGAAAATAAAGAATTTCTTTTTCTTGACTTTTCTACTGTTGTCTACGTTGGCAAATGATTTATTTTGCGGAGGTAGATTTTTTAGTGCTGTTTATTGTTGTTGTTGTTGTTTTTGTGGCTGTTTCTGCTTTATGTAGTTGTTAGTAACAACAACAAACATGTGTAAAACTGCGCGGCATATTTTTTTTATTTGTATTCAACGTGTTTTGATGCTTCATAAAAAAAAGGTTGAATGAATTTATTGTGGGCAAAAAAAAAAAAATACAGTTACCGTGGGCTAGTTTCGTTACATTTTAAATCAATGTCTGTACAAATGTATTTATTAATGATCATTTATTAAAGATAATTTATTAATGATCATTAACGACCATATGCACTGTATTAGACTAAAAAATTTTCGGAGGGGTACAACGGTACCTCTTAGGACCCAAGTAGGCTGATTTTAAGACTGGCAGCCCTTAAAACACACCTACTTACATATCGTTGTTATTTCAAAAATTATTTATGAATTTCAAATTGATAAAATTCCAAGTAAAATCACGGAAATCTAAATGTCATTAGAATTTCATTTTTTTTAATATGTAAATAAAAAATTATTAATTCAGGTCCAAAAAAGAACCTTTTCACAGGACTACTTTTCATAAGAGCCAATTGAAACATTAATAGGGTCTAGTTTTATGTGATACTACAAGCAATAAGGAAGACTCATTAACCTGAACGGTTAATCAGCTCACTTTGTAAAACTGTGAAGAGAATACCGAGTTAAAAAGGCAAACGGGACAGCACATTCAGCACACCCAAAATGCGATAGCGCCACAGCGTAAGCTCTATTCATCTCTTTTCTGTAACGGCTGTAAAGTTTATGGCAGTGGCATCTATTTGACAGTTTTCAGAAATTGTATAAAAACAAAATGCATGGTATTTTTCGTGAAGTTGTTCTTATTGTAGGGAAAAAGTTAGCTTAGTAATTGTATCATGTCTTTGGTTTTATTATTATTATTTTTTAATTTTCATATAGAGTTTGACTGACGTATGTACTCGTATGTCTCCAGAAAATTTTGTCAGGTGTAGACGTTAAGTTATGTTTATTAGTTCATTCACACACACATGTATGTAGCAAAAAAAAAAAAGAAGCATTTATTTACACTTCTGGGCTGCACAGTTTTCATTTTGATCTTATTAACGTTCGAGTGCTTTTCTATAACAACTATCTTCTACTTTGACGGCGGCATATCCCACGCTCAAATTGCTTTCTAAGCACAAAAATTTTGCCAGGCAACAAACATCAATACAATATGCACAAAATGTAGCCATTTTTTTTTTTATAAAAAAATACATAAAACTAATATGATAGAGGCACACACCACGTTTCGTTCTTTTAATGATTTTCATTTTCTTTTTTTAGAAAGGAATTTATGATTAATACTGTTATATTTAGTTAAGAAATTTCGTGTGTCAAAAATTAACATGCTACAGTGGGTAGCAAAAGAAATACAAAAAGGTTTATCTCGATAAAGGATACAAAAAAGCTAACAGAGAAATTATATGAGCCGCCTAACACTCAATTTTGTTGCATTTGAGATATTGCCGATTAGATTAGGCAACTGTGGCAACAGAATTTTTCAAGTTTTTTTCCACGCCTGTTACCCAGTGTGTACACAAACCAGTAACAACCAGTTCGAAGAACTCAATACACTCACACTATGTTAGTTTAGTAGACGCTCAGAAATTCAAACCATTCTGTTTTTTTAGGGCGATTCGAATTTCGGGACGGTTTTTTAATACCCTAATTTAGGTAAATTTTACCATAAAAATATAAATAAATTTAGTCAAGTACGAGGCTGGCTCGCACACTTAGGGTTCCGTACGTATGTATGTGTAATGTATGTATGTATGGAGTAGCATATGTGAATACATATATTGTAAAACTTTCATCTCTCTGTTTTTACAGCTACTTTATGTTGTATGGGGACACCTAGTAATTTTCGACTTGTTTTTGTAATTTGCTGTTGTAAGGCATCAGGGAATACATACACTGTGCGATTTTCGGCTCTCTATCTCTTACGGTTCGAGAGTTATAGCTGTTACTCTACGTTGTAAAGGGACACCTGGTAGTTTTACAGTTGTTGTTGTTTTTAGCAAGTGTTGTTGTGGAGCATAGGTGAATACACATATTGTGTAATTACACACGTATGTACGTTTGTGACCAAAAATTAAAAGTCTTATGTAAATTGAAATAGTATTTTGATAGACGTTAGGAGTCGAAGACTTAAGAAAACACATGTAAAGACAAACAAGTCGTGTGTAGGGTACTTAAATAAGTTATTAGCAATTTATTGTTTCTTTTTCCAAAAGAGATGTCAGACAACATATGTATGTACCTACATATAAAAAAAACATTTTGTATGCACAAAATTGTTGTTCGGAGCAAATACATAGGTGAATTTAGTAGTAAATATTTATATTTTTATAACTGTTAAGCAATATTTTGGTTAATTATTTACATGTTTTAGTAAAAAGAGTGCATTATTCATCATCTACTATAAGCTAGAGCAAAAATTCCCCCTTTCTTTTGCCAATTTATAATACTTACATACTTTTTCCCAAAGACATTTTTATTCACAATAGAAGAAATGAGAGAAGAGAAAAAATCTAACGGAATTTTAGGTTAAACGGTGTCTATGCCAGATGAATTTATGTCATGAAACAATTTTGTCTCTTTCTTTTTTTATTATTTCATACATAAAATTTTGCATTTATTTATCATGGTATAAATTCATTAGGTATAACGGTGTCTAGAATTGGGTTAAGATTTTCGGAGAAAGAGTTGCCATATCTGAGTAAATACATTTTTATGTTATTTTTTGCTTTTAAATAAATTTTTTGCATTTATTTATCATGGTATAAATTCATTAGGTATAACGGTGTCTAGAATTGGGTTAAGATTTTCGGAGAAAGAGTTGCCATATCTGAGTAAATACATTTTTATGTTATTTTTTGCTTTTAAATAAAAATATTTTTCATGAAATCAAAACGACATTCTTTATTAAATATTCTTAATTTTATGGTCGAGCTACAAATGGCAACACAGTGGACAAAAAACTGAAAAGCGTGGCATAAAAAAGTATTTTGGAAACCACCGTTGGGCTCAACTTTTATTTTCGTACCTAATATACCCACATAATTTTTTGCTCCATAAAACACCTTTGGTTTTAGGTATTTTCCTAGGACTCATTTTATTGAAAGAAAAAAAAAAAACAATGTTTCATCTGCTAATAGAATTATTTAATAGTATCTAATAAATCTAATTTGACCACAAGGTCGTTGAAACAAATTGTTCTTGCATGTTCGTTTAAAATAAATCTGAACAATTTTTTTTTCTCACATACATACATACCAAAATTATAAGCACACACATTAATTTCTTCATTTAAGTTGCATGTGTAAATATTTACGCAAATAATATTTAAACACTTTCAATGATTTTCGAAATGTTTATTTAAATTTGAAATGTAAATGTATTTTGTGTTAATTGAATAGAAGCAAAAACAAAAAATGTACTTGAAAGATTAAAAAAAATATTTATTATTAAAATATTTGTAGATTTTCATTAATGTTTTCCAATAATTTCTGAAACATTGTTTGCTACAAAAAAAAGGCTCATATACAAAAGGTTATATCGATCAATATTAGTTAAATTAATTTTTATTAAACGAACTTTTTTTTTAAATTGAATTTAATTATTTATTTGTCATAAGAGCCAATTGAAATTTATTATTTTAGGTCTAAACATCGGCTTTATTAATCCTTTCTGCCTTCCTCAGCCGTCTATATGCCGCCGACATTTCATTGATGCTACTCAACTACTCGTCAGTAGACTCGAAAAATCTTAAAATAATGTTTAAAACCTAACTACTTATTCCACAATTCCCATGAACAAAATGAGAATGTTTTATATATTTATTTTCTTGAGCTAAAGGTATGTTTCTGCTAAAAATATTTAATTATTTTTGTCGATATTTCGCTCTCCTTCGGATAGCTTCTTCAGGACAATAATAATGAAAATAGTTTTTATTGTTTTTTTTTTCAAAAATCAGAAAAAATAAATAAAAAAAAACAATAAAAACTATTTTCATATCAATAATAATGAAAATAGTTTGTATTGTTTTTTTTAATTTATTTTTTCTGATTTTTGAAAAAAAAACAATAAAAACTATTTTCATTATTATTGTCCTGAAGAAGCTATCCGAAGGAGAGCGAAATATCGACAAAACTAATTAAATAATTTTAACAAAAAAAAAAAATACCTTTAGCTCAAGAAAATAAATATATACACCGGTATTCAAAAAAAAAAATAAACCATTGTTGAAATACATTTTATTTTTTATGAATACCGGCGATAAAACATAAAAACAGGGGTCGAAAAAAACCAAATAACAAAATGAGAATGTTCAAACAAACCTTTAATATAGAAAACATATTCTTTGTCTGGCAACACTTTTACTTTTCTTATCTTATTACATATTTTGTTTTACGTTTATCAGGCTCAAGTTCGTTCTATATTATTTTTGCGATTGATATTAATTAGACAAGATAAAGAAAACATCAAAGACCTTTAGCTAGGGGGATAATTAGCTGTTTCGAAGCCGCCACACTTCTTGTCAGCATCCGTCTTTGAACTCAGGGGCTTATGTTTCTAAAGCGCCGCTCAACAACTTGGCTGGCTAAGTATGTAGCTTATAAAGTGTATCCATGTGTTTGGCAAAAACAAGAGAATAGCTGTCCCGTCGGCTTTGACGGCTAATAACTATTTGACAGTCTGACCGTACCTTAAGGCAAAGTGATCAAAATCAGTGTTGCCAGAAAAGTGTTGCATTTTATATGGCATATGTACTTGCACAGGTGCTGCAATTTCGTTTATTGATTTGTTTTGCAATATTATTCAATTTATCAATTGATTTGTTTTGGATCAGCCGTTAATACCATCACAGAGTTGTATTCGATTTCCAGTCGGAAATGGCTGTCAATGCTAGAAAATGTTTCATTGAAATTTCCTGCACAAAAACTTAATTTCGAACTTTTCATTTCCTGCAATTTATGTGTTATTTGCATGCGAATGCAAAATAAAATGTTACAAAAATTTTCTTTCCAATAAAGTTTAACATGCGATAAAAAAACACTAAACGCAAATGTCTTATTTGATTTGTATGTATGTACATACATATGTATACATATGTACATATGTATGCTGTATATACGCATGTGGAATAATATTTAATATTGTATTGACATAGAAACATACAAATTTTTATGACCTTTAACTTTTTACCACCTCGAAACGGCGTTGCAAATACTTTTTTGGTTTTCCAATTGATTGTTTACATTTTGAAACCTACAAACAAATGTTTGTACACATATGTATGTACATACATATTAAGTACATATTTTTTCATGAGTGTATCTATGAGGTCACTATTTCTTTTCATAAACAGCGTGCTTTTGTTGGATAGTATATACATAAGTATGTAACTGTATCTGCTTACAGAATACGAAGAAATTTATAGATGACTCAGAAAATAAGGTTCTTTACTTGAGCCATTCATTTTTTTTTTGTTGACCGTTAAAGATCTAATGGATTAGCTTTCAACCCTTGTATAGAAGAAACTGCAGAAAAAGTTTGCTATTACAGTTTTCTTGGCATTCAATAAAGTAATGAATAAATATGTATGTACATACCTACATATGTATATATGTATGTATGTATTTGTACTATTCATGTAGATATGTATGTCGTCATGTAAATGTAAATTTTTGTATGCTGACACAGTCACCACCAAAATTTTTTAAATTTGCCACGTTCTTTTTGCGACTGAATTTGTACCATGCAAGACAACTTTATATCCATGGTGGTGTTCTGCAAGTTTTATTCGCGAGAAGTTCTTCTAACGAAAAATAAATACGCCACTAGTACTGGCGAAATCCACTGCTTTTCATTAATCTATAATACGCAATACATTTCATTTCAAATTTTTAAGCAACATTGTATGTATGTATGTTTTTTGTTTATATCTAAAATCGCAATTTGATGATTTTTCTTTTTGAGCTGTTAATTTTGCAATTTATGTATTTGTTTTATTGCCACCTTTTCCGCTTTCATTATTATTATTTTCTTGCATTTGTGAGCTTGCTCAAATTTCCAACGCATTTAAAATAAATTAAATAAATTAAAATATTCTAAACCCTGATTATTTCTAAACGAACTTAAATATACACATAATTTTAGTGTAGCGCATTTATTTACAAAGTTGTTTCTTGTTGCTATAAAAACCTGATGAATTTGGTAACTGTGTTTATTATAGCCTGTCATCAGTGTTGCCAGATGTCAGAAAATAAGCTATTATACATATTCGACTAGAACATGATACAACTAATTTTCCCCACAATAAGAACAACTTCAATAAAAATAACATGCATTTTGTTTTTGTACAACTTCTGTAAACTGTCAAAAAGACGCCGCTTCTACATTTATAGAAGAGAGATGAACAGATCTGACATTGATTTGCTGCCTTTCATCTCTGCATTCTCTTGACAACCTAAAGTAGTCAGATGATTAACGGCTTAGCTGATAAGGCTAACTTATTAGTTGTATCTATGATACAAGTTGTCAGCTGAACCGTTAATCATCTGACTACTTCAAACTGTCAAGAGAATACAGAGATAAAAGGCAACGAAAACGATATACATAGCTAATCAGCATAACGTGGGGGTTACACGATCAATTTTTGCCTTTCAAGTTTTAATACATTCACACTTTTTTTTTTACTAATACACTCCAATTTTGAAAATTGATGCAAACTTGATGACAATTTTTGCTTTCCATAGAGAGCATCAAGTCATAATCAACAAAACAGCTGACAACAAATTTTTTCGTTCTGTCTGCAAATATTTTTTTTTTTTTGTTTGAAAGTTGCATTAAAAAGTGATAAAAATTAAACAGATTCAAGCTTAAAAATAGAAATAAAAATGTTTGCGTGCAAAACCAAAAAATTACATTGATTTCCATTAAATTTATTAATTTTTAAAAGAGATATTTTTATTTAAATAGTTTAAAAAAAAATATTGATTTAGAATCTGAATTATTTTCTGGGTTTAATGTGGAATATAGAAGAGGAGGTTTTGCTTTAATTTTTTTTAGCAGAATATGCAAGAAGCTATTTTTAATTTTCTTCTTGACGGCATCTGGAAAACGAATTGTTATGAAATTGCGTGCAGCTTACGTCACAGCTATCAATTTTATTGAATTTTGACAAGCAGTATGTGAAAAAAAAACTTGATAGCAAAACTTGGTCGTGTAACTGCAATGTAAAGATCTTAATTTTGTCTCTCATATTGCTTAGAAAATCTGCAAAGTTTGCCGACATCTGGCAAACATGTACTAATTGCATTTATGTGTCAGTTCTTTTCCTTACATTCAACGACTAAATAAATCGTTTGCCACTTGCATAAATTTCTCCTTGATTGACTTCCCACAAAAGAGAGAAGCAAAAACAAAACAGTTACCTTAAGTGTAAATGATATTATTACAGTTAAACCAACAAATTTATTTCAAAAGACAATTAAGACATTCATCCCACTTCTGCTGGCGGTTGGACGAACGTCTGCGGTTGTTGCCTGCCTGCCTGCCTGCCTGCCTGCTTGGCATGTTAAAAAGTAGAAAGAAAAAAACAAATTTTATTTATGAAGTAGGTACAACGAAACATTGCACATTCTCCCTCTCTTACTCGGCGATGATGTCATGCTTGGTTTGATTTAAAAATAAACTTTAAATTGTATTTGTTAATTTTTTTGTTGCTGTCTGTTATCTGTTTTTTCTTTTCTAATTTACACTCGCATTAGAAGAAAATAAAAACTGAAATAAGGTGTTTATTTTTTTTTTTTTGTTCAAGAGTAAACATTAATTTTCTTCTCGAAATTTTTTAAGAAAGAAAAAAGGAGTTCGCAGCACCAAATATTGGATTTTATGTTCTTTTCTGATTTCGTTGCAATTCAAATACATACATACATATGTATGTATATAGGGAGAGCACAATTTTTGGGATTCAATTTCTCGTTGAATTGTGTTGTTCCCCAGTTGCCTGATAAGGGTCACCCCTTTTTTGAAAGCTTTGGTATTTTACAAAAAAAAAACTGTCAAATCTAGAGAAATGTATGACATTTTTCTTTGAGTCGATAGCAATCCAGGCGAATCCATTACAGGTGCCCGCATACCAATTCGCTTCAACATTTTTCCACGATTTTATCTTCTGAGTTGTCAAAGCCGATAGAAAACGACAACAAAACTTGTGACGTCTCGAGAGAAAATGTTGAAGCGAATTGAATTGCGACCACCTATACTTGATTCGCCTTGATAGCAATATTTATACTCCCCCTTACTGCCAATCTAGTTGTCGACATCGTCGTTTTTAGCCGCAGCCAAATCCTTCGGATAGCTTCTTCAGGACAATAATAATAAGCTCAAGAAATTAAATATATAAAATATAAAAAAGGGGTCGGAAAAAAGCCAAATAATAAATCTATTTTTATGTAGTTATAAAATTATATGTCTTTAATAATTAATAAGTATATTCTAAAATAATTATTGGTTTTGCCATGATTTAAAACAAAAAAAGTAACACAAACTAACTGCTGATTTTACGTGTTGAAAAAATCGCTTCATATACACCATTTGCAACAGCTGACAGATTGCTTGGAAAATAATCAAGGCGAATCAAGTACAGGTGGTCGCAATTCAATTCGCTTCAACATTTTCTCTCGAGACGTCATACATTTTGTTGTCGTTTGCTATCAGCTTTGACAACTCAGAAGATAAAATCGTGGAAAAATGCTGAAGCGAATTGGTATGCGGGCACCTGTAATGGATTCGCCTTGGAAAATAATTAACCATATAAACAAACAAAATCAGCTTTTATGTATGGAATTAAATGTGGGTACGGAAAAGAGGTACGAAAAATCCATTGCATCATCCACATCTTTTCCGCCACCATGCTGATATTGTACTAATTCGAACTTCGGTCAAGAGGATGGATGGCAACACCAACATCGAATCCGTCCGAATTCATAATAACTTTTTGCACGAATTCATGAGGGAGACTTCCCATTACGAGTGATGTTCACTCGGAATTCATAATAAGGCTGTTTATTCTTTTATTTTGAAAATAAAGCAATTTTTTAAGACCACTTTCTTTGACGGCATTTTAAAAATCAACTTGCACTTGCCTGTGTAAACAATCAAGCAAGTAGCAACAGCTTTTATTGTCTCTGTCAGTTGTCTGTGGTTGTTAATATGTATGTACAGACGACTTGCAACAAGTTACTGGCATGTGTAAATGGGGGGTTATCGTAAAATAAAAGCAAGTGTCAAATTGCATGAAAATAAAAGCTAAAGGAAACACAAGAATTGCTGTAAAAATTGTTCTGTGTAGACACAAAAGCAATTTCAACAGACAATTGCCCGAGAATCGCCCAACTAAAATTGCCTTTTGTGATGTAGGACATATGTATGTACATAAATCAACATAAACCGTAAAATTTAAAACATTTGCATTTGAAATACGTTTTTTTGTAAGTAATTGAATTTATTGAAACATCATTATTGTATAAATTACATTATTCATGCATTGCAACTGACACTCTCATGTTCACTGTCGAACAAAATGTTTCGAAAATTTTTACCTTTTACGGCTCTTAAATTATTGAAATGTTTTTGCATAAACAAACTAGATATGTACATTCATTCATTTGTATGTACGTGAATGTCTTAGACAAATCTTAATAAAACACAAAATGTATAATATAAATTAAATTTGTGTTCAGCTTATAAAACCTGACTTAACTGACAATTTGCCATTGTGTGTGTGTGTGTGTGTTTTTTTTTAACCAATAAAAATATTGTTAACTTTGTCATCTCAATATATAAATATTGCACTAAACATTAGGGTGGGTGAATTTAGCAATCAATAGTGTGTCATCGATTTGTCGGTATCTTTTTGGAATGAGCAAAAAAAAAAATTCAACTTCCGTTTTTTTAGGGTTCCGTACTCAAACAGTGAAAACGGAACCCTATTACTGAGACTTCCACGTCCGTTCGTCACAGGCCCCCTTCTGCCAAACAGTAAGAGCTAGAGAGCTGAAATCTTCACAGTACATGTGGTTACCCAGTCGCTACAACAGCAAATACTAAACATAACAAAGGTAAATACAGGGTTTTTCAATAAGAACAGAAGTTTTTTTTTAAATAAAACAAAAATGGTCTTCGATATCAATGAAATTCTTTATTCCTGTAAAAGCATGTTTGATGCCATTATGTATGGAACTCGATTTCTTTTGCTTGGCCACCACAGGCACGCTTGCAGAAATCCTAACGCTGAACCCAATTTTCGACGGCTTTCAAGCATAAATTGACCAATACTGCTGTAATTTCACGTTCGATATTCCTACGAAGTTTATCAATCGCCTCTGGCTTGTTGGCATACACCATAGACTTGACGTAGCCTCAGATGAACAGGCGCGGATTCAGCTAAAGCTTTTGTGGGGAGAGGGGGAGGGGGCGGTAATTTTGTATGGCATAGAATAAAGTCTTATTATTGGTAAATGGCTTATTAGCGAAATAAATATATTTATTATTTAAGGGGGGGGGGGGGGGGTTTATATCCACCACCCTGGATCCGCGCCTGCACGTTAAATAGTCTATTGGTGTCAAATCATACGACTGAGGCAGCCAATTGACGGGAGATAACACGATCTCCAAACTTGGTTTTCAATAAATTGATTGTGACATTCGCTGTGTGGCTTGTGGCGCCGTCCTATTGTAACCACATGTCCTCCAAGTCCATATCGTCCAATTGAGGCTAAAAATATTTGGTTATTATTGAACAGTAGCGATTCCCATTCACAGTAACGTGCCGGTCGTGATCATCACGGAAGAGATACGGGCCAATGACGCCTCCGGCCCATAAACCGCACTAAACCGTAATTTTTTCGGGATGCAATGATGACGCATGTCATCATTCACACGTGTGGATTGCTGCCTGACAAATAACGCATATTATGTTTATTAACGTAGCCAATCAGGCAGAAATGAGCCTCATGGCTGAAGATGATTTTTCGATGAAAATACGAATTATTTTCAAGTTGTTCACGAACATACGAAGCTTCTGGTGGTCAAGCGGCTTCAGTTCGGGCGTCCATTTGATCTTGTAAGGATGTAGGCCAAGATCTTTTCGCACAATTCGAAACAACAACGTCACAGAGATGCCCAACGCTTGCGAACCACGTCTTCAACTGAAGCCTCAGCGGCAGCAATATTCTCGATACTACGGGCGCTTCTTTGTCTCACTGGCACAGGAACATTTTTTATTGTGCCGGTGGATGCAAATTTTTCCACTAGATGCTTAATTCTTGATCACGATTCTAACGACCATAATTGCCCGTAACGCTCTTAACATCGAGGCCACTGACTACGAATTTCGGTAGTAAATTTTAATAATTTCGACTCGTTGTTGGCTCGTATATCTTTCCATCATGAAATGGCAAAGCGTACTGAAGAGAAATGTCAAAAGAGCAGCCAGAAATATGGCGTCGTGCAATTTTATCACAAAAAAAAAATTCTTAATTTGGAGGAAGTAAAAATCGAACTACAAAGCCCGTTAAAATTATTAACAATTGTATATCAATAGTTTGATTATAAAATTTAAATTAATGAATAAAAAAAAGTTGGAAATTCGAAGATTTCTTTTTACTCCTGCCAAAAAGTTATCCACAAATCGATAGTACACTATCGATTGCTAAATCGACCCACCACGTATTCTTGGGGCGCTGCCATACAAAAGAAAAGGTATCGAAAATTAACTTTTTCTTTCCGTCAGGCCAAAAACCGAAAAAATCGAAAAATCGGTGTCTCAATAACGACAAATTTTTGTCCATACAAATCGACCCGGTCTACTAGACATACTACTTATTCATTTTTTTATTTTTATTTTTTTATCATCATTCACTTTTATAACTGAACTTGGTTTTCTTTACACATTTTCACATGGAGATACGCCAATTTACAGGCGGGCACCCGCCGCCACTACTTGCACCACATTTTGAACTTGAAAACTTAATTGAATAGAAAAACGGTTTTATAAATTGCTAACTGAATACGGCTTTGCAGCTGAATTAATGCGATTTTTATGTGTGGGTTGCAGTTTTGCAATTAAAAGAATGTATTCATTATTATATTTAAAAAAATTTTTAAGCGATCGACATGTAGTCGCACAATTAAAAATTTGCGCCATTTTTTCAGTAAAATGTTTTATTTTACGAACAATAATTACACATCCTTTTCTATGAAATATCAATTGAAAAAGAACACATCTTATTCTATCACTTAAAACTAATCATTTCCGCTTTGCCGCTTGAAACCAAAAAAAAAAAAAAAAAAAAATAATATCAATTGGACATTTTCTTCAACAATTTAATGACTACCATAATTGTTTTGTACAATTTATTAAACATTAGTCTTGTTCTGATGACTTAAGCAGAAAAATATGCAAATTAACCCACGAGACTGTAGAACCATGATGTCATAGATTTACAATAAAATTTCATTACTTGTTCGCTCAACGTTTATTAATTTGTTTGATTTTGACAAAACAGCAAAAATAAAACTGCTTCTGTTTGTTTTATTAATGTGTGTGTGTGTGTTACATTTTACCATGACAAAACATATGTATTTTTAACGCCTCTCAATGTCGTTTCCACATACACATAAAACAATTAAGAAAAACATATGTATGTATGTTCATATCAAGAGCTTGAAATAACAGGGGATAATGAACTTCCAAAATGAAGTTGAAAAAAAGTGTGCTCTTGCTTACAGTTTGTCAAGAAAAAATTTACAAAAGAGAAATCTTCGCACAATGGAAGATGGATTTAATTTGATTGTAAATAAACTAAACAGCCATTATTTGTGTAAATTATTGTAGTTGATTTTAATTAAGTATTTAAATATATTCTACATTTTAAATAATATATATAATTGTTTCTTTTCCTTTATTCCGCTGGCTTGGAAACATTTAACGCTGACTTAATATTACTTATATAAATACTTTAATACTATTAATTGTAAAATAATGGATGCTTTATCAATATTCCATGGCTATAAAACAAAAATATCTTTGTGCTATACTTATGCATATGTATATTTAAAACGTTAAACAAATAAAATATTTTAAACAAATAGTACAACTAAAAAGACAACAACCAAAAGGTATTAATATAAATTTACATTTTTGAATGCAAGAGTATTGTGTAAAAGTTTTGAAGTGAAAAATAAAAATCAATGCCAAGTTTTTCTTTTTTCAAATTTTCAACATTCATACATACACACACACTACATAACTTATACTGTTCACAGTAAGTTAATCTAAAAAGTAACACCCTTATTCATAAAAATTGTAACAGTTTTATAATGGTGTTCTTTGACAAATTTATATGGAACACTTGTCAAATAAGAGTATTATAAGCCAAAAATATTTATTATGAATAAGGCTGTAAATCTTTTCAATGTATAAATGTTCTCTCTCTCTCGCTCTCTCTCTCTCTCATAAAAAACGCCATTGTAGTGATTTAGGGTTCCGTACTCATCAGAGTGAAACGGAACCCCATTACCGTCACAGCGTCCATTCTCCGAAACGGTAAGAGCTAGAGAGCTGAAATGTTCACAGGCTACAACAACACATCCTAAAAACAACAACAAATCGAAAACTACCAGGTGTCCCCATACAACGAAAAGTAACAATTAGCTATAACTCTTGAACCGTAACAGATAGAGAGCTGAAATTCGCACAGTGTATGTATTAACAGATGCCATACAATAACAAATGTTAAAAAGAACAACAAGTCGAAAACTACCAGGTGTCCCTATACAACGTAAAGTAACAATTAGCTGTTACTCTCGAACCGTGAGAAACAGAGGGTTGAAATTTGCATAGTATGTGTATTCACATATTCTACACAACAACAAATACTAAAAACAACAACAAGTCGAAAACTACCAGGTGTCCCTAAACAACGTAAAGTAAAAATTAGCCTTAACTCCCAAACTGTAAGAGACAGAGAGATGAAATTTGTACAATATATGTACTTACATATGCCCTACAATAACAAATGCTAAAAACAACAACAACTCTAAAACTACCAGGTGTCCCTTTACAACGTAAAGTAACAGTTAGCTATAACTCTCGAACCGTTAGAGATAGCGAGCTGAAATTAGCATAGTGTATGTAGTCCCAGATGCCTTACAACAAGAACAACAACAAGTCGAAAACTACTAGGTGTCCCCATACAATGTAAAGTAACAATTAAACGTAACTCTCAAGCTGCAGGAGACAGAGAGATGAAATTTATACAATATATGTACATGTGTATTCACATATGCCATTCCATAAGTACATTCATTACACATACAAACATACATATGTACGAAACCCTAACA
Organism: Sturmia bella; assembly: GCA_963662145.1. Classification (NCBI taxonomy): domain Eukaryota; kingdom Metazoa; phylum Arthropoda; class Insecta; order Diptera; family Tachinidae; genus Sturmia; species Sturmia bella. Next base: position 18,860,236 of record OY759170.1, read on the forward strand.
CCCATATTCATAAAAACTATTGAAGGTTTATTACACTTTTATTTGACAAATATTCCGTAGAAATACGTCAAATAAGAGCTTAATAAACTTACAATAATTATTATGAATATGGCCTTAAGTGTGCGAGCCAGGCTCCTACTTGACTGATGTTTTTTTTAAATAAGACAAGAAAAGTAAAGTGGAAAATTTCCCTTTCTCAATTCTGGCGGAATTAAAATCGCACTAAAGCTCGATAAATTAATTAACAATTCAAGCTTTAGATCTTTCTTTTTTATAAAAAATAATTTGAAGCAATTATATTTATTTATTTTCAATATTTCGACAACAATTCGTTAGCATCTTCAGGAAAATAATTATTTTCCTGAAGATGCTAACAAATTGTTAGCGAAATATTGAAAATAAATAAATATAATTGTTTCAAATTATTTTTTTATAAAAAACAAAGATGTAAAACTGAATTAATTTAATAATCTCAAGATCAAATAATATAAAAATAAATTAATTAACAGTTGTAAATCGTTAACTAATTTAATAATCTCGAGTTCAAATAATATAAAAATAAATTAATTAACAATTGTAAATCGTAAAGTTCGACTACAAAGTTAAATAAAATTTTTTTTTGCTAATAATTTTGTCAAGCTTGAGTTCGATTTTTACTTTCTAAAAATTGCGAAAGATTTTTTTTTTTGTGATAAAATTGCAGTGATCAACATTTTTAAAGAAGACGGAAAAATACCATGGCTGTTTCGCTACCACCACTTCGCTCAACAGCATCCAAAATTTGCTTCGAACTTCGAACAATTGTATGCTGTTTTTAAGCAGCAGCTCTTGGTCATCCCTCCACCTGAGCTCTTCACCACTGGCTGTCTATATTTAATCATGCTGATCCAAACTTTCTTTCCATTTTATCAATGGGTTTTTCTGTTGATGGGAATAATTTCCAATGTTAAATCAAAACAAACAAAAAATCTTTCTCAATATACAATTTTTTTACACTCGTTGTTCGATCTTCGCTAAACAGCGAATATCGAAGATCGAATATTGTTCTTTGTTTTTTCTAAACTTCTCTATTAAAAACTAACTTTCCCTTCCTTATTTTAATTAAACAAAAAAAAAAAGGTGCATTGATTTTTTTTCTTTCTCTTCAAAAAAGTGACTAACAGTTTTCTTTTGTAGTGAAAATTTCAGTTTCAAAAATATTTGTTTTTTTTTTTTCTTTTAATAAAGAGATGTACATTTACATACACTAATGCCTACATACAAACATATACATACATACATACATGCACATATGCATACGTACTCATGTACATACATACATATGTATGTATGTGTCTATATATTTTGCATTTTTCACATTGTAGCTAATAAGTGAACTTGTTTTTTTTTTGATTTCATTTTACCAACAAATTTTGAAATTATTTTTAACACATGACTCAAAATATTTGTTGTTTTTTTTTAAATTTTTTCGTGCTCATATTCATTAAATTTTATTATTTTTCGCTTCTTTAAAAAACTGTAAACCAATAAAACGAAATATTTTTACGTTTCACCTGTCAAATTAAGGGGGAAATTGTGTTTTCATGACATACTTTATGGCAGCTAGAAAAACATACACATCATATCTACTTACTTACCTGTCTTATCAATTTGGAAACATTTTCTTCAAAATTATGAACGTCGGTCGCACCAGACATTCGCAAGGTTCCAGAATTTGTTTACACGTAGCATCTTTCTTTTTTTAGCCTATAAAAACACATGTTTGTTGAAAAATTAAAAACCATTATTTATATTTAAAAATTTTATTTGTTTGTGTAGCACAATACACACGAACACACACACACACACACACACATGTATGTATGTATGTTCATAAGCCATAAAAAAATGTTAACTCAGTTGATATAGTATTTGCTTCAATATTTTATTTTCAACGTCGTATAAATTTAGCGCTGCTTCATTTTTTCACTAGAGCAAAAAAAAAAAAACGAAACAAAAGCAAAATTAGAAAAATCTTGTAAATTTTGTTTCAAAAACTTGCCAAATTTCTCTTTGTTTTAATTTCAATGTCTGGCAAACTCAATATAATTGACGTATGAACAAGAAATTATATTCTTGTTTTGTTGTATTGAAAAGGGCGTCCCGTACAAAAAAGATTATGGACCTGTCCCACCTTATTGAACATTAACTAGCTGTTCGTCAATGTCGAAGTCGTGCGATTGTTCGCTTTCTAAGCGAAAGAAAATTCTTTTGGGTTCCTCTATGATGTTCTTTTATTCGAACAAGTCGAAAACACGTCAGTGTTTTCATACAAAATCCGATTCCACTATATCGATCAAGTCGTCAAAATCAATCGCTTGCTATCGAGTGGGAGCTTTTTTAGAAAAAATTTTATATTTATTTATTTAAAAAAACTGAGAAATAAAACTAAAAACCCCACATATTTTTCATTTTTATTTTATTTGGTAATTATATTAAACAATTATCATCTGCATGCATGTATGTATGTAGTTTTCCTCACCAGTTCACTTCCTCGCTGGCTAGAAAAAAATCCTGTGCTTGCCAGAGGAATACCAGTGTGTTCAGTGCGTCAAAGTACTTATTAAATATCTAGGAAAAAAAACTTTCGAATTTTAAAACATCACAAAAACTATTTCCACACCAAGGCAGCTTGATACCAGATCGAATATACTCGATAGGAAAAACAATGTAAACAAAAACAAAATAAGCAACAAACACACAGCATTCGATTACGAATTCCAGAATTTGGTCGCTGATAATCGCATAACTACAACAAACACAACAACAACAAACACTGCAAGTATTTTGCTGGTAGTAGAAAAACTGTATTACTGTCATCCGTTTGCTGGCGTATGTGTGTTTGTGTTGTGTATTTTGACAGTTCTACAAGCTAAAAGCAGTAGTCAGCTGGGCTTGTAAGCTGCCTTGTTCCACACTTTCAAAATGTTTGCTTTTTTATTTGTACTTATTTTTGTACATATGTATGTATGAATTTGTTTTGGCTTGTCACAAACAGCTGACTAGTTTTAAGAAGGTTTGTTTTAACACAAGCACAATTTTGTAGTTTTTTTTTTTTTTTGGTACTGCAATAAAAAATCAACCAGAAAGTTTAATTTACCGCTCTGGAATGTCTGTGTAATAAATAGCAAATATTTGATGACCTAAGCCCATGCGAACGTAAGCTGTCGACATAGAGGAATCCAAACTGATTCGAAATCGAATCCAAATCGAACATTTCCTAAATAAAAAGAAAATATTTTATAATTAGAATTCAAATTAAGATGCAGTTTATCAGAAAACATTTTACTTTACATATGTATTTTTTCCCTTGCTTGTGGAATTTTGGGGACCCCCAGTGAGACTAATTATAGTTTACAATATATGTACATGCATGTGTTTTGTGTCAAAGGAAGAAAAGCAAAACAATTAAAATAAATATTATTTTGACTTAAGAGTTTCTTATAAGAAACTCCAATTGTAATCTTCAAATTTGAGATTTTTATTTCAAACAAAAGACAGCACATGAATGCATTCAGTAAAAAACTAAATTTAGCTGCACTTCCTGTTTTAATTAGAAACAAAATAATTGAAAAATTGTCTTGTGCTTTAGGATCTAACACTACATAAATAAAATGATATAATTTTAGAACACAACATGTGATACCGTTTCAAGGGTTGATTTCACTTTTTAAGCTATTTTTAGTTTCTTAATTTCCCCCCAGAAATGTATAAAATCAAAAGTTAATTTCATGTTTTTCAATTAGTTTGTTAGAAGCTGTGGTTGTTTCAACTTAACCTCAAACTTTAACGGTTTTACATTTCATCATGAATCCATTTTATCGTCGTTCAATTTCTTCTACATCACATAATAAAACTCATACACGTTCGTTTAGGTAATATTTCATAAAAAAAAAAAAAATTTATGTCATTAATGTTTGTTTCAAATTGGCTTATTTTTATTTATTAGTTAATTTTATTTGTGCAAATATTTATTTGAAAATATCTATTTATAATGAAATACATATGTATTTCTTTTTTTTTCATTTTGTTATAGCTCAACAACAAATTCTGCCCTCCCCTCCAGACCAAAACAAAACTACATTTCGGATATGAATTCACCACTGATTCAGGTAAGAATTACATTTCGGCTAATTTCCAAAAAAAGAAAGGAATTTGAATTTCCTCAACAACTCCAAGCTTCGTATTGCCAGACCAATAGAGGTCACTTAAATAACTGAAATAAATCAATATTTCTGCTGTCCTTGTCATGATACATTTAATAAGATAGTCTCATCATCTGACTACTTTAAACTGTCAAGAGCATACAGAGATGAAAGGCAGCCAAAACAAAAAAAAAATCAATGTAAGATCTGTTCATCTCTTTTCTATAAATGTAGAAGCGGCGTCTTTTTGACAGTTTACAGAAGTTGTACAAAAACAAAAGGCATGTAATTTTTATTGAAGTTGTTCTTATTGTAGGGGGAAAGGTTACCTTATTAGTTGTATCCAGTGTTGGGCAAAATACATGCTCTGATGTATTTAAAATACAAAATACATGAAAGTTGTGTATTTAAAATACAAAATACAAATACTTTTTTTTCCATGTATTTAAAATACAAAATACTGCATTCCAAAAGCAAGTATTTGAAATACAAAATACAGTGTAACAAAAATATGTATTTAAAATACAAAATACTTTTAATCAAAAGAAATTTTCTTTTCTTTCATAAACACCAGTTTTTCAAAAGTGTTATCAGACAAAAAATCTCTTGATGGCGAATAAAGAAAACCAGCTAACGACAAAATCTCAATAATTTCTTATTAGAAAACGATATTTTATTGAAAGACCTATAACGGAATTAAGAAATAAGTGACAATTAAAAAACGTTTCACCAAATGCTATATAACTATATATGGGTGTTTCCATGGTTACGCACGTGACATTTGTACATGTTTAATTGTTTTGAATATTATAAAAATATAAATGGGTTGGAATTTTTGAATGGAATTTTGCCATTGTTACATTTAATGTGATGAGTTCCTTCCAAAAAGTATATATATTGGAAAATTAAGCACTGGGTACCCAAGTTCCATGCGATCAAAGTTGACTTACGCACGTGACAAAAAACGTAAGTGCCTTTTAAAGCAGCATGAAATATTGCAAAAGTAGGCGAATTGTAGAAGATTTTTATTTCGGAAAAAATGTTTTTATAAAGGTTATTAATGGACCTTTATAATCATGGTTTGTTCAAAAACAAGTGTGCATGGGTTGGCTAAGAAAAAAATTTTTTTGATTACGCACGTGACACTTTTTACCTTCATAGATATTTTTGTAATTTAACATATATTTTCAGAAGTTTTTACCATCATTTAAAATTATTATAAGTTAAAATTTTTTTTTACATAATAAAATGTCAATAGTTTTTTTTTCAATTTTCTGTGCTTAAAAAAATTGTGCGAGCGTTTTGATTTTTTAACTAACGGTGGACCATTTCATGGAAATACCCATATAGTATATCCAAATTAATATTTGAATGATATTTTTTCTCTTGTTTTAGATTAAAATGTCGAACGCTGTTTTTCTTTGTATTTTATTTTTTCATTATTTAACTTTCTGACAGCTTGGCAACTTTCTCAATGTATGTGCATTCAGTTGCGTTTACTTTACGCACAGGTACTTTGGTAATTAAATTGTGGTATTGCTATTTTTTTTTTTGGAAATAAAACAGTAGCAAAATTGTCGAATTTTAGTTGATGTATGAATCGAATAATTTTTAGCGTATATATTTTAACATAAATTCAAAATGTATTTTGAAATATGTATTTTGAGAGCACGAGTATTTGAAATACAAAATACTCCATCGCTTAGTATTTAAAATACAAATACATTCATGAGATGTATTTAAAATTAAAATACAAAATACGTATTTGTATTTTAAATACGTATTTCAAATAAATGTACATATTTCAAATACTGCCCAGCCCTGGTTGTATCATGATTGGTAGCATTGTACTAAAGCCGATCAGCTGGTCATCTTGGAAGAGACACCTGACTACATCAAACGCAATTACGGGGCATGGGCCTACATAGACCTACATATGCCTCAAACCTTGTGTCTAACCGTCTAATTCATAAAAATTATAACAGGTTTATAAAGCTCTTATTTGACAGATTTTCCATGCAAATATGTCAAGTAACAGTGTAATCATTTTTATGAATTAGGGGGTTAAAATATACGGAGCGCATAGCAAGCCTACACTGGCTTGAGTGCATGTGGCGCGACATGGTCAGACATAAAACTACTTAAAAGTAATTGAATACAATCACGTTTTAATATAAATTTTATATTTCAAAATACTTATGTATGTAATCGCACAACTCAAATGATTCAATCCTTTTATGCTTTTAGGAGGATGGCGACAATAAAGTATTGAAATTACGTTTCGATGTCAGTCAATATGCCCCGGAAGAAATTGTTGTTAAGACTGTTGATCAAAAATTATTGGTGAGTATATTTTTCATTTTTATCTTTTTCAACACTGTTCGCACAACGAGACGCTAGTGAGCCAGTCTCGCGACTGGCAGCACAGGAAACATAACACTTACCCACCATTTACACACGCAAGTACAAGTGCAAGTAACTGAATACATCACATTTTTGTTACCAATACCATCAAACTTCTGCAAGTTGTGAGCTCACTTGCAAGAGATTTTAATTGCCAGTAATTTTTTTTTTTTACTTACATGTCGGTAAGATAACAAAAAGCATTAACAGTGTTACCTTATAAAGTTCATATTTTAATTTTAATAGATAACTTACAAGGAATGATTTTTTTTGAACTTACATACCGAAAAATAAGATAAAATATAAAAAAAGTTGAAGTAAAATATGACTTTTATGGATTCCTGATATAAATTTACTATTCATTTGATAAAAAAGCTAGTTGTATAAATTGCTTCCCCATAACAGTTCGTATGACAATACTTTGGCAACCCAGCCATTGAAAAATCATATAGACGGCCAAACACAGACTAACCCCCAATTTTTGACTTGGACTTTAAATGCCATTTCAATTTAAATTTGATTTGAACAAAATTGAGTCAAACAGTTGCTATTTAAATCAAACTTAAACGGTCTGCAGTGCCTATTTAAAATCGATTTAAGTTTTTCGTACTGCCATGTGATTTTGACAGTTTGGTTTTGTTCTTTTGCTACTCATTTTAATCATTTTTACAAAACAATTTATTATTTTCTAAACTTTACTGGCGTGTGTAAATGGAGGATTATGAATGACGTTATTCTGTAACTCTAAACGGAATCTGTTAATGCTCGTAACACAAATTTTTACTTGGGTCGCGCACCAGCAAACGAGTACTGAGTAACACAACAGAAGTTTGTAGGCTTTGATAGCAAAAAGAGAAAAAAAAATACATTTTATTATAACAGGTGGGCCAAAAGAAGTTCTCCGATGTTGTTTGGCTTTCAGAATATCGGTTGTGGTTCGTTCAGCGTGTGTCATTGCTTCGTCCTGCTGGAACCACATGTCCTCCAGACCTAATTCGTTCAATTGCGGCAGAAAACACTCGGTTAACATTGTCCTGTAGCGCGTTGTCATTTTAACCAGCGGCATCCTCGTAAAAAAATGGCTTGATGACAGCGCACCGCTCACTTTGAGCGGGTATAATGGCTGCTCGTGCATCACTCGTGGATTTTCGGTGCCCCAGAAACGATAGTTTTGCTTGTTCGCGAACCCGCTGAGGTGGAAATGAGCCTCAGCTCGCTCATTATGATTTTGGTCGGTAAATCTTTCACTACGTCATTGACACGATTATTCGGCGAACAAGAACAACTTCCAATAGGATGATTTCTGTATAAACACCAGATGCTGTTTTAGCAAATAAATTAAAAGAGAATATTTGAAATTTATTTTTGGGGAAAGTACAAAAAAATGTTTTTAATGTTTTTTTTTTTGTGAAGCACTTTGGCTTTGAAATCTCATTAACAAATGACTCATTTGTCTATTAAAGATTATTCAAATATTTCTAATTTTAATTTTGATTTTTTGTTTAGCAAACATTTTGCTGAATTCTCTAGAATATTTTGCAAAACTACAAAAATCGTGTCTGGTGATGATGTCAAGGCTAAAATATGTTTAATCTGAATATTTTAATACAATTAGGTTTGAAAATTAAACAAATAAATCTTTTAAGCAAATGCATACTCAGGCAGCTCGATACCAGGTAGTCGCATGACTACAACAAACACTGCATGCATTTTGTTGGTAGAAATCTTGAACTACTGTCACCCATTTGTTCGCGTATGTGTGTTTGTGTTGTGTATTCTGACAGTTCTACAAGCTAAAAGCAGTAGTCAGCTGGGCTTGTAAGGCTACCAGGTATCAAATTGCCTGGTGCATACTTTTCACATCCACATAAATAATAGCGGTACTCAGCATTTGGTGCGTTTTTGGTTGCGACTATTTGCATTTGCGATTTTATTGCACTCCAAATAACAGCTGATAAATTAATACACAATTTTTAAAAGAAATTAAGTGTTTGCTTTGAAAGCTTTAACAAAAAAAAAACTCCATTTCTACAATTTTTTGTTTGCTTTGTTTTGAAATGTCAGCTGTTCGAGTGTCAATGTTGCAAACGCAATACTCATACGAATAGAAGCAACACGTAATTAGCGGTGCGTAAATGCAAAAATATTGCGAGTGCAACCTTGTATATTTTGTCGTTGGGTTGCAAAGAAAAAGCAACGATTTATTGCATTCGCACTTACGCAAGACATTTGCACCAAATAATGAACTGCGCTAATGTAATTAAAGAAGTTTTTACTGTCGCATAAATAGCGGTACTCAACGTTTGGTGCGTTTTTGGTTGCGACTATTTGCATTTGCGATTTAATTGCAACTAATATTGAGCACCGTTTTTAACAACTTTGCAAATTTTATTGCACTCCAAATAACAGCTGATAAATTAATACACAATTTTTAATTTTTCACGTTTTATTTTTTTTGGTAATTGCTGTTGGCTCCATCTCTACAATTTTTGTTTGCTTTGTTTTAAAACGTCAGCTGTTCGAGTGTCAGTGTTTCAAACGCAATACTCATGCGAAAAAAGCAACACGTAATTAGCGGTGCGTAAATGCAAAAATATTGCGAGTGCAACCTTGTATATTTTGTTGTTGGGTTGCAAAGAAAAAGCAACGATTTCTTGCATTCGCACTTACGCAAGACATTTGCACTAAATAATGAACTGCGCTAATGTAATTAAAGAAGTTTGTACTGTCGCATAAATATTAAAACGCTGCATCTTTAAAATTTTGAGACCATTTATGATGTCAAATTGATTTTCTGGCCTTTCAGTTAACTTCCAATGGCAAATGTTTGCAGTGAATATACTTACATATGTATGGAACACTTTTGGGCGTATTCATAAAAATTAAAATGAGTTTCAATTCAATAATTCCATGCAACCTTTTTTTAAACCCATTTCAAACAAAGTGTGGTTATATTTTAAGGGCCGATGTTTATTTTGAATAAATCTCAAATTATTTAAGAAATTTTGTAATTTCTTTTTATGATGACAACATTGGTATGGTTCAATTATGTGTGCAAGAAAATATTGGACAAATGGCCGCTACGATTTCAGCGGCACACCTCCATCCCATGGTCCAAATTTTCGATGCCGCCGAGGCATAATTGAGCTGTTAAATTGTTGCTGGCGTTTCTTTTAAATAATCCCGAAGAAAAAAGTCCAACCGTGTCAAATCAGATGATCTTGACGGCGACCAGTTGATATCGCCACCACCAAGGCAGATAAAAACAGGTAAAATCACTAAAACAGCTGCTCGTTGTTTATTATCTGTTAAGTGTCAAAAGTTTGGTTGTTTGTATTTTTTTTATGTTCTGCTATTGCTTGTACCTATTAAATCTGCCTTGGTCACCACGTAAGATAACGCGGTCATTGAATTTGTTGCGCAAAAGTGCCATTGTTTCGTTAGCTGTGTGGCAAATGGCACCGCCTTGTTGAAACCACATATCATCCATATCCATATCTTGCGATTCGAAAAAATGTTTTCTATATTAAAGGTTTGTTTGAACATTTCTGATTCTCATTTTGTTCATGGGAATTCTGGAATAAGTAGTTAAGATTCAAACATTCTTTCAAGAAGTTTTGGAATCTATTTATTGATGAGTTGATTAGCATCAACTAAATGTTGGCGGCATATAGACAGCTGAAAAAGAGGGAAAACATTAATGAGGACTGTTTTAAATATATACCGATTTGCAATTGTTAATAATTTTAATTCGACTATAAAATTAAATTAATGCTATTCTGATTTTCTTTCCTTTTTTAGGTTCATGCCAAACACGAAGAGAAATCCGACACAAAGAGCGTCTATAGACAATACAACCGTGAGTTCTTGTTGCCCAAGGGTGTGAACCCCGAATCTATTCGTTCGTCGCTCAGCAAAGACGGTGTTCTGACTGTAGAAGCTCCTTTGCCGGCTCTTACTGCTGGCGAAACCATGATTCCTATCACTCACAAGTAGATGGTGCTGCTACTCCCACTTACTCCAGCTAATTAACTTAATTTACAACATGTGTGCTACTCCAAATCATCACAACTACAACAACAGCAACTACCACCATTGAAAAAAAAAAACAAAATGAAAAAAAATAAAACTAAACTAACTACAATTTTCGTTTCTTATTAAGCTTTTTTGACGATATTAGATAAATATGTATCATAAAAAAGCATTTTTTTATTTAATTATAAATTGCTACTTTTAAAATTCGTAATTTGTTCTTGTATTAAGGGTATTCATTGCAGCTTTTTTCATTGTAGGAAAAGTGGAAATTGAATTTTTGCATATAACAGACACCTCTTTTCCACTCTTCCAACCAGGTAAAAGGCTGTAATGTATACCTATATTAATATAACATAAAATACTTGTTTTATTTTTCTATTTATTGGGCAATTATAATTTTAAAATTAAATATTAAGAAGTGTGTGTTTTTTCTACCAACTGAAAATAACGATATTCTGAAAATTACATACATGTTAATTTGTGTAAAAAATATCTACCTACATATTTGTTTTTGCATAAATTTTTAATGTGTGCAACAAGAGAAAAAACTGAAAATAAAATTTGATACTCAAACCAACAACTTGGTTTATCGTTATTTTTTGAATTGTCCTTTTAACGGTCTATTAAAAAAAAATTATAAAAATAATAGTAACTCCTGTGTAATACTACTATTTTTCGTTATGTAGTCTTTGTATTATTATGAAAATATAAAAAAAAAATAACAAAGTAATGCTGACGAGAAGTGTAGCGCGTTCGAAACAGCCAGCTGTCCACCTAGCTAAAGGTCCTTGATGTTTTCTTTGTCTTGTTTAATTAATATCAATCACAAAAATAATATACATATATAACGAACTTAAGCCTTGAAAATGTAATACAAAATAATAATTGCCCAATTCACAAGCTGGTTGTATTGTAATTTCAAACACAATTTCTTAAATTCAAATAAATTTTTAAACAATTTATGTTTCTCTTTAAGAATTGTGTTTGAAATTTTCTCTCACACTACAACTTAACAGCGATACGACCAGCTTGTGAATTGGGCAAATATTTAAAATGTATTAAAATTTTTCAAAAATGAACTTAATTATTTATTTGCTTTAACAGCCAATTGAAATGTATCAAATTCAGGTCCAAATTTCAATTTCAAGCAAATAAATAATTAAGTTCATTTTTGAATATTCAAAGAACTTTTACTTTTTGATACTTTCAATAATACAAATCGTAGTAACCGATACCGGAAACACGTTGTATGGAAGGTTGCAAAACGATAAAAATGTTTTCTGTGTTAAAAATTTGTTTGAACATTTCTTATTCTGATTTTGTTCATGAGAATTATGGAATAAGTAGTTAAGTTTCAAACATTCTTTTAAGCATTTTTCGAGTCTACTGATGAGCTGATTATCAGCAACGAAATGTCGGCGGCATATAGACGGCTGAAAAAGACAGAAAACATTTGTAAAATCAATTTTTGGTGTTGAATTAATACTTAAATTTTTCATACAGACTCAGCAAAAACAAGTAAGAATGCTATATTCGGCTGGGCCGAATCTTAAATACCCTTCACAATGGTACATACATTCTGATTGATTTTTGGTGCGAAAAGTTGTTTTATTTGGCTTTTAAAGCCGATTTCTTGAAATATCGGGAGACGCTATATATGGGCCGATTTTTTCTGAATTTCAATATCAGATCCACTACCGGGATTTAACACAGGCTGCAAAACTTTTATTTAAATAATTCTTAAAATGCTCAAGTTCAACCACTGGGTAACACCAATTCTTTTTAATATCAATGAAATAAAGAAAAGCAAAATGTATTTCTTAATTATTTATCAGTTAACGTTATAGTAAAATTTATTTAACAAAAAATTGCATATAAGTGCATTATTTCTGAATTATAATGCTAAACATTGCCATTAAGTGTGATTTTCTTTTCAATTTACTTACGTATATGGGTACATGCATACGTATGTATGTATCTATAATAGAAAACGAACCTTTTCAAAAAATATTTGTTGTATTTTTCAGCTTCTTGAGAAAACTTGAGGAGCTATATCTCGAGTGTATATCGGCCGATGTCCAAAATTTTCCACGTTTGCCTCTAAATAGTCTATATGTACCATTCTGATTGATTCTTGGTGCCAAAGATTGTTTTATTTGGCTTAAATAACGGATTTCTTGAAAAATCTGGAGTCGCTATATCTCAGATATATGTATGTATATGGACCGATTTCAAAAATTTTCCAATTTTGCTATTAAGCACCTTATATGTTCCATTCTAATCGATTTTTGATACCAAAAGTTGTTTTATTTGGCTTTTAGAGCCGATTTCTTGAGAAAACGGGAGGCGCTATATCTCGAGTGTATATGGGCCGATGTGAAAAAATTTTCCACTTTTGCCTCTAAATGGCCTATATGTACCATTCTGATTGATCTTCGGTGCCAAAAGTTGTTTTATTTGGCTTATAAAGCCGATTTCTTTAAAAATCGGGAGACGCTATATCTCGGATATATATGGGCCGATTTCAAAAATTCTTCAGTTTCTAGGATTAAATGGGCACTAAAAATGATATGGCTTAGTTTTTAAGAAAAAATTTTTTTCAAAAATCTGAATACAAAAATTGCACAAAATACCCCTCAAAACCCGGTTTTTTGAATATATCTCAGCTATCCGTGGACCTATCTTACTGAACACGTTTTAGCGAAAGAATGAGGTTTCTATCTCAAACCGTTTTCTCAGAAACGGTATTTCAACGACTACAGACGGACAGACGGACATCGCTCAATCGTAATCGCTATTGATGCTGATCCAGAATATATATACTTTATGGGGTCTTAGATGGATATTTCAATGCGTTACAAACGGAATCACAAACTTATATATACCCTTACACATTTATGTGAAGGGTATAAAAAAAAGTGAGGAAAAAGAAGTAGAGATCACCACAACTAATTTCACGAATCACTTCCTTCTAATTTAGAGGAACAATTAGTGAATTTTGTATTAGCAGGTCATCATTGGCAGGAAGTGTTTAGTTTTTGATAATCTAAAGTGCCCTAGAGATGTGCAACAAACTCATCACACGGTTTGATGGGGTGCGTGCGGTCGTTCTTGTTCGACTACAGGTAAACGCAATCGGCTCTGTTTGAAGCAAAATCAAAAATTTTGAATTTTTGTTGAAGCCATTTTATTCGCACGTCTTCACTTTTGTTTCAGAAAACATAATCTCATTTGGTTTGAAATTGCGTAGTGGCATGAAAAAAGCAGAAGCAATGTGCGTAATTTTTGTTTCTTTATACATACATGGGGATGTATGTAAGTAGTACATACATACATATGAAGTTTGTTAATACCCTGCATGAAATGAAATAAAATGTGACTGCAGTGATTTATAATTGATTCAGTTGTACTAGTGACAATTCCTGAATATGGGTGCTATTGCCGCTGTAATATGTAACAAACATTTAGATTCCTTAGTTCATGGACAATTCATAACAATATTGGACAAAATAAGTGTCTTTCTGCTGTCTTATAAATGAATTTCTTCATTTTACTACCGAGAAATTTCATTTTTAAAAGTATACATTTTATTAAACTTCCATTTGGTAAATTTTCCATACCAATTTGTCAAATAACGGCTCCATAAGCGTGAAATAGTTGTTGTTATGAATAACCGTATTACTATGTACTTTGTAGGTATACCAGATCGGCAATTTACAAGTTTTAGCTGGTTTCCCACCAAAATATTATGAAAAACTACCAAATTGTTCTTATGCAAATACAACCCAGCGTAATCTGTATTTAATAAATCAAAACAAATAAATAAGTGCAAAGTAAAAGTAAGCAAACATTTTTAAGAGTGCTAAATAGTAAAAGTCTTTTTTATAAGAAATTATTAAATTATGGTTTAATCCATGGCCGTGTATTTCTTGCAAACCGAGCAACAGGTTAGTAAAAATATATAGAGGTATTCCTCGGTGAAACTCGGGAGTTTCTTCCCTCCATCAAACAAGTGCCAGAAACTGTGCTATTGTTGTTTTTCTTTTAACTAAATGCAAAACTCAAATATGAACTTAATTATTTATTTGCTTTAAAAGCCAATTGAAATGTATTAATTCAGGCCCAAAAATATTTTTTGAAAAGGTTCATTTTTGGACCTGATTTAAATGCAAAACTGTTACAAAAACTACATATGTATATACCTATGTTTGATAACACTGTGCTTGAATTTGAAACTTTTTTTTGCCGACAAACGGGGTACGCTGAATTCAGTGGTGCTATCCGTTTTTCTAGGTTAGCTCGCATTTTCGAGATTTACCGTTATTTTAAAAATGGAGGAGGTTGCACTACATGTATTGAACTAACTAAAAAAATTTTTCGTTTATTCAACTTTAGTAAAAAAGAAATTCCGCAATAAAAAAAACCGTTAATCTGATATAGGTATAATTCATTAAAAAGAAATTTCATTTTTTAGAAAAAAAATTTTTTTTTGAAAAAAAAAAAATTTATTTTTTGCAAATTCTTGAAATTTTGTGATCTTTAAAACTGCATAAAAAATTGAAAAATTAAGCAATGCCAACAAATTTTCCCGTGTACATAAAAAATTATGTTTGAAACAAAACGAGCTTTAAATGACCAAAATCTGTGGGCAACTTTTGATTTTATTCACAAAAGATGAAAAATTGTAGTTTCAACCTGTTACCAGACGAAGGCTCAAAAATTAAAAAAAAAATTTTTTCTTGTTAATTAAAGTACATTTCTGCATGTTCATATAAAAAATTTTTTGTAATTATCTAACATTAAGATGTGTTAAAAAGTGTTATGAAACCTTTTTGCATAATTTGTACTTCGCTTGGAGAGCACCTTAAATTATTCCATCAAATCAAATGACGTAAAAAGTAGCTAATTTTTTGTTCCAGTAATTGACTTATTAACACGGTGTTTCAGATACTCATTAAAATTACAAGCGGCGTACTTGAAGAAAATTGTATTATGTATATAATTTCAAAATCCCGAAAAATCCCTGCATTTCGGGATATTCCGATTGGCATCCCTAGTTCTGGTAGACTATTTGCTTAAGAAAAATGTAGGTATTAAAGGTCGCGAATTTCTATTTGCTTACATCTTAATGTAACGGTAAAAAGTTTTAGAAATGTTGAAAAGTTTTTAAAACTTTAAGAAACATGTTCTACCGTTAAATATTCAGAGCTTGAGAACACTTTTGTTTTAACAATGTATTTTTTATTATTGCAATCTTCGATCTTTCTATACTCCTTTGTGTATTTTCTTTAGAAAAATAAGTTTTCTAATATATTACAAACTTCTCACCCATGAATGGAGTAAATAATGTAAGCCCCAATAGTGTTCATGAAAACTTTAAAAAGGACACACTGTTCGGTAACTAGGCCTCTCACTTTACCGTTTTACACTTTCTTTAGTTGGTGTAATAAATTTGTTTCTAATTTTTGTGTGCGAGTGCGAGCAATTAAATGAGTCGTCCTACAATAATGTATGGATTTCTGTTCACGATTGTTGCTATTTATCTCAAATATTGTAAACATTTATTTTTGTTAAAAATTAATATTCTAAAATTATTTACAACTACATGAATCAGTTAATTGGAAACTCATACAACTTTCACATTACTTAAGTCTCGTTTTTGTATTAGACGCATCTGTTTCTTCTTCATACGTTTCAGTTTGGCTGGATTTTTAATTACTTGCACAATTTCAGCACGTCTTTCATTCGCCAAACGTCTTTCGGCATTCTCCACACGCCGTTGATGTTTGGCCACAGCAGCTTCTTTACGAGCATTCTTCAGTTCACGCGACTTTTCTTTGATTGCACGCAGCTCATTGCGTAGCTCCATTTTCTTTTCAAACGACAAACGGGGTTGAGTTTTTTTCACCGATGAAAATCTGATGTGTAAAACTTTACTTAATTTTTTCAATATAAAATAGTAAGAGAATAATTTTACTTGGTTTTGGGGGTTTTCCAAGGTCGGTTTGATTTTGGTTTGCCACGGGGAATATCATGTTCTGGTTTCTTTATCTTTTTTAGTTTTCCCGATTTGTTTGTGCTTTTGTTTTCACCGGTTTCCGTTCCCCCCTCATCACTGGGTTCCATATTATTATTTTCATTAGTTTCTGCTGCCACCTCATTGCTGGCTACAATATTCTCACTTTCATTGGTCATTTCTTTTAATAATTATACGTAAATCTTTGATTTTTCAATTATTCCCAATGAAACGTTCAACACGTGCGATTTGTTTTTATTTTTTGAAGGTAGAATTCACACAGCGTTGCTTTAGTTGTACTATGTGGAATGCATTTACAGAGTTGCAGCTCAAATAGTGCTGGCACCAGGTATCCCCGTTAGTCAGCTGACTCCTCCCAAATGTCAGAAATTGAGTACTAGTGATGGAAATAATCGTTCATTTTATTTTTTGTTCCTTGAGTAATTGTGAATAATACTCATTATAGTTGTGCACATTAGCTCGTTTGAGTGAGAGCTCATTTTAGTTCAGCTCTTGATATCGAACTGCTACGATAATACTTTTCGAGATCCCATGATGGAACTAATCTATAAATGTTGTACAGTTTGTAGCAGTGGTGTCTTTTTGACACCAGATTTCAGAAGTTGTACTAAAACAGAATGCATGTTCTTTTTCTTATTGTAGGGAAAAGGTTACCTTATTAGTTGTATCATGACGAGATCCATATAAAATCTAACCTACAAGGATAAAAACAATTTATTTAAGTATATACACCCACATATATGTATATGCACATAGATTCTACATTTATTAACGTAAAAACATTAAACTATTAAAAGTAACAAAATAAACCAACAATATGTAAATTTACACATGTATGTATGTATGTATGTATGTTATTTTAGCTTTTTGAAATTTTACAACTAAACAACCTTAGGACTACTTTTTACATTCCAAAAAAGTTTAGTAACAATATATTCTATGAACAGCATTTCAGGCGTTATTTTTAGCTTTTACAATTAAATTTTTGTCATAATTGTCAATATTGTAATGATAGAAAAATGATTTGCTGTATTCGAAAGTTGATATCATAATAGCACATGCCGGTGCTACTTTGAACAGTCGTGGACCCAATCCAGCAAATATGCCCTGCAAGCCGTTTAGAGTGTATATCGATACAAGACGTTTAATCATGCCATTTGATGCCAGATTTTTTGCAGGTTTATCTGAAATACAAAAAGTAAAGCTGAGATGTTTAATGAGAGGTTTCACGATCTTAAACGTTTTCATTAGTTGGCATAATTTCGTTTAATTTAAATAAGCAACACTTTAAATGTATTATTATTTTAGGTCTAAAAATATATCTTATTAATGCTTTCAGTCTTTTTGGTCTGTCTATATGCCGCACACATTTCGTGGATACTAATCAACTCATCAACATTTTAAATGTTATTTTTATGTAATGCAGACGAATGAAAACGCTTCAAAACGCATAACTAGTCGTTATAAACTTCATCAATAATAAAAACAAAAACATTAATTTAAATTGAAAACTAGTTTGCTACTAGGATACTTTATAGGCCATATTCATAATAATTATTGTAAGTTTATTAACCTCTTATTTGACGTATTTCTGCGGAATATTTGTCAAATAAACGTGTAATAAACCTTCAATAGTTTTTATGAATATGGGTGTATGTATTTAATATTATTTCAGTCATATTCTAATCTATCGTTGAAATTTTGAGGCATGCTTTTTGAGTAGCCATTAATACTGACCTGTAAATATTACTTTTTCGCCAAACTCAATTTGTTCCTGAGTTTTTATAACATCAAATGGTGTTGTTATTGTAGCTGCTATCTAGAGTATACATGTTTATAAAAAGAAAACAACTTTATTATAAAGAAGGTGATAACAAATCAAAACTGCACTTAATAAGCAAATGTAGGTTCCGGTACACAAGTATGTGTGAATGTTTATAACTTCTGTTTGTCTATTGCGAAATTATTTTAAGAAAATTAGCAATTGATTAATTGGGCGCGTTAAATAATTTACAGCAATAGATAAACATTGTTCAAACCAAACTTTTTTTTTCAACTTACCGACCCCGATATGGCACCAGCGAAAAAACTAAAAGTAAATGTTGGCTCCACTACATTAAACTGTGATTTGATAGCTTCGTAGCAAGACCAATAAATACCGGAAAATGGTACATCACGAAGTATAGTGGGCGGTAGGCCACGCCACAAACCCAATATGCCTTGTGTTTGTACCACCGTCCGTATGGCAGAAAAAATTTGCTCATAAGTCATTTTCTCTGATTGCATTTTTGTGCGTATAAGTTCAACGGGACTAACAAATGAGACTGCGCACACGCGAGCAGTCATGCCAGCCAATAAAGGTACAAGAGGGGGTATATCCCGACCCCTATGTGAACCTTTTTCTTGGGCCAGGTACATGTAGTGAAATTGTAAGAAGCGTTCTTTGAACTGTTCATAAGCTACGAAATAAATAACAGTGGAAGGCAAAGCGGATACTAAAGTGGGGCTCAAGCCGGACCATAAAGAGCCCACACCCTCAGTGTGACTTATTTTAATAAAAGCGTCCTGTTAAAACAATACACACAGTCAGTCATTAAAAATGCATCACAGCACAAATTATTACATACTATGGTGCCATTCAGTTGAACAGGCTTTTTAGTTTGATATTTAGGATCGCAAGGGCAAAGATGATCCATGAGTCCATTGCAGTAAAGAAAACATTTATTTGACAGCTGCGTTTGTTGAGCCTGCATTCTAGTTTTAATTACATCTAAGGGAGTCACTGTAACAAGAGAATACAGGTGATTAGTTTTAATTTTTAATGTCTGTTCGAAAATACTTACTAAATAGAGCTGTTATCATGGCACCTGTACATGCAGAAGCTACCTGCTGAAGTGGTCGTATACGAAATCTTGGGTCATCTAACAGTGTTTTAGTAGTGTGTCCCATAAGCTGTGTGTTTACCTGTGCTTGTTCGTTTGAACCGGCTTGTCTGAAGTCGCTTTGTTGGGTCCGTTCTATTGTCATTTTGTCGGACCTCACCAATTACACTTGTTTATATTTCGTACTATTAAATTAATTAGCAACTAATATTTGTTTTTATTTTATAAAATCTTCAATTTATTGTTAATTTAAATCTACAATTAATTATACCAAGAATATTTTCAAATGAGGGCATTTTGACATTGACTTCATGTGGTAAATATCATCCACAATTCAGAGTTGCACACGCGAATAGTTCGACAATTTATGAATAGATTGCGGTTAGAAAATAGACATAAACAGATAAAGCTGACAATTGACAGTACTGCCTCAAGCAATTGTTGTGTATAAAAATCGCTTATTTGAAAACAAGTTAAGTTGGTCTCATTGTAGAAGTCCCACAACTTTTTTTTTACCGGCCTTCACAATCCACAATTTTATTCTTCCTCTTGCAATAGACACGTACATACACAATTTTTGGAAATAATATTTATTAG
The DNA here is from genome assembly GCA_963662145.1 of Sturmia bella. Lineage (NCBI taxonomy): Eukaryota > Metazoa > Arthropoda > Insecta > Diptera > Tachinidae > Sturmia > Sturmia bella. The sequence continues at coordinate 18,880,374 of OY759170.1, forward strand.
TGTAATATTAGTTAAATAATTTGGAATTAAATATTTTTAAAACTTCCACACAATTATTATCTAACATAAATAGTGTTCACATCAAAAGGCAATGGTTGGGAAAATATTGTTGCTTTTGGCCATCGCCGCCCTTATTTTGCCTGGTTTCAAAGCTGCTGAAGAGGAAGAAAATTTTGCAGTTGAACTGACTGTTGACAACTTTGATGAAGCTATTGCGAAAAACAATCATTTTGTTAAATTTTTTGCTCCATGGTAAGTGAAAAACTCATTTTCAAAACATTAATTCCCTTATTATGATAAAACAAAGCGCTGTAGATGTAATAATATTCTAATGATTTTATTTTACTGTTCAGATGTGTATGTGCTTATATTCTCTGTTTGGCAATTAGGCCACTTAGAAATAAACACGTAGTGGCAAGCGTAGTACATTTTTTTCACAATAGCGTATTGCGCTTTCTTATAAGAACACTTGTTTATATAAAAAAAAATGTCTAAAGATGAGCCTTTGTATTGCAAAATTATAATTTTCCTTTGCAATAATAAACATTAACAAAAATAGAAATTTGTTGGTGTGGCTGTGACTTTGTATCTATGCCTGCTAATTTGTATCTTCTACGTATGCATAAAAATATATCTTAAAGCAATTTAGCTTATTAAGCCACAGTACAGGAGGATACCATCCTAAAGTTTGATTTGCTTAGGCAAAATCTATGTATGTACATATATACATATGTAACTACATACATACATATATAAAAATGTTTAATTAGCGATCGATTAAAAAAATTACATCCTACCTATAATTTAATGCCTTTAGTTTTGATCAGCATGTTATTGATAAGAACTACATGCTACATTCTTTTTAAACGATTTATTATTCAGTTTTCTTATCACTATGTGGGGTGTAAAGAGCTTTCGTTGTTAAATTTTTATAAAAATGATAAACTAATGTGAGTATTAGGGTTGACATTTCGTTCTTAGTAGATAAGAGTACCAAGGATATTTGTGAAGATTGTTTATCTTAGCAAAATTTTGAATAAAGTGGCAGGCATAACGAATTAATATGTATGTACATTATTCATTATGAAACGCATTTGTTACGACAAGTACCTATTACGTGTACTATTAATTTGTATTACGTTTATCAGACTCAAGTCGCGTTCTCTACTATTTTTGTGATTGTCGGGTCTTTGAAAATCTTTGAAAATAATGAAAATCTTAAAAAAATACAAGTGCAGCAATTAACAAATGACAATTTTGAGCAAGCGATTGCAAATGGTATTACGTTCGTCAACTTTTATGCTAACTCTTGTAGAAAATGTGAACTTCTGAGTACAATGTGGGATCAATTGGCTGAAAAAGTCCACAGCAGCGATAAGGGAATACAAATTGCAAAAGCTAATTGCACCAGTGCGTATAACAAACAGTTATGCGCAGACCAAGAAATTCACAACTATCCCACGTTAATTGTGTACAAAAGCGGCAAACGTCAAGCTGAATATGGACCCACCGTGTCGGGACTAGCTGGGTATATAAGAAAGTTTGTGGCTGTTGGTGGCGATGAAGAATTATAAGAACGCTTTACCATAGCGACCATACAGAATGCAAACATAAATAATCTTAAATTGTTCCCTTTTATGGTGTCCTTAGTTTATCTTTTTATTTAAAAGAAAAATTACATTTCTTTCATTTTAAATTGTTTCCGACGTTTCGTTGGTTTATTTACCAAATAAATAAAAATATATTTAAGCAATTCTATTTCTTATTTCAATATTGTGTCGTTTATTATTAAATTGACTGGGCAACATGGCATCTCGACGTCGCATAATAGTTTTAGCCAATTGCTTGCGGAGAGGATTTATGTGTCTGGATTATCCATCCCTGGTATAAACATTTTGGGAAAAACCATACAATTTTTGTACAACGTTCAAGTTCAACTAAAATATAAAAAAATTTTTCATATTTTTCTCTATGAGTGATACAAAATGAACACAAAAATCATACAATTGAAAACCAATAATTGTATGTTGCTGAAAGCATACCAAATAAAATGTACATATTCCAAGCAACAGAAAGCCAAACGGTGATAAAATTCAAAGTTGATATATAGACAGTCAGTAATCAATGGCTCAAGTAGGATGTGTGATTTAGTTATGATCTGATTTTAAGTGAGAGTTACTTGTGTGTTCCTCAATTGTCGAAGTTGTGCGATTGTTCGCTCGCTAAGCAAAAGAAAATTGTTTTGGGTTCCTCTATGACGTTATTTTATTCAAACGATGACTCATGCAACAAGTCGAAAAGACGTAAGTGTTTTCATACAAAATCCGATTCCTCTATATCGATCATGTTGTCAGCTTTGCGAATACAAACGTCAAAATCAATCACTTACTGTTTTCCTATCGAGTGGAAGTTTTTATAGAAAAAATTTTATATTTATTTGTTAAAAAAAAAAAAACTGGGAAACAAAACTAGAAAATCCATATATTTTTCATTTCACTTAGTAAATCTATTAAGCAATTATCATCTGTATGCATGTAGTTTTCCTAAACAGTTCACTTCTTCGCTAAATGGAAAAAAATCCTGAGTTTGCCAGAGGAATACCAGTGTGTTCAGTGCATCAAAGTACTTATTAAATGCAAAAAAACAAGTTTAGATTTTAAAACGCCATAAAAACTATTTACGCACATTCAAAATGTTAGCTTTTTTATTTTGTACTTATTTATGCATGTATGTATTTGCTTTGGCTTGTCAGTTTTAAGAAGGGTTGTATTTACACAAGAAGAATTTAGTATTTTTTTTCAATACTGCCATAAAAAATCAACCAAAACTTTAGTTTACCGATCTTGCATCTCTGTGAAGTAAATAACAAAAATTTCATGACGTAAGCCCTTGCGAACGCAAGCTGTCGACATAGGGGAATCCAAATTGATTCGAATTCGAGCGACTGCATTTCCATCGTTTACATTTTCTTGCGACATTGAGGAACGGGCGATTGTTTACTGTTGATTTTTGATGCATCTGTATGTATGTATGTACATATGTATATGCATTTTTAGTTGTTGATATGTATGTATTTCCCCTAAATAGTTGTAAAGAAATAAGTTGTGGTCTCTTGACATGTTGCACATATTGTAGGTTAGGTTAGGTTAGGTTCATTGGAGGCGTTTGTAAATTTTAATAAATTTAAAACTTTTAACTCACTCAAATAATTCTTGCAACGTTTTAGTATGGCTGGGGAGCCGATGATGAACTTTTCTTTGAATAGTTTTATATGTATATATTGATGGTTTAGGCAACATACATACATACATACCCAACATACATACATAGTCATTTTCAACTTACAATACATACTTATGTATATATTAATTGGCCATGGAGGCTTAAATTGTATTGATATTAAATAAATAAATAAAAAAAAGTAAAAAAACACTGTGCCAACAAAATACTGCGTTTACAAAATCCAAAAGATGTAAAAGACCACCAATACGAAAATGTGAATGCCACCACTATTTTTTTATATACATATATATTTGAAAGATCTGTTAAAGTACATGAATTTTTAATAATTATTTTTTTATTTCTTACACTTTAGGTGCGGTCACTGCAGGCGCTTACATCCTCTCTGGGAGCAGCTTGCTGAAATGATGAACGTCAAAGATGAACCCCAAGTTGTAATTGCCAAAGTGGATTGTACCAAACAACAAGCACTGTGTGCTAAACATGAAATAACTGGTTATCCAACGTTGCGGTTCTTCAAGCTGGGCGAAACGGAATCGGTGAAATTCAAGGGCACTCGCGACATGCCTGCCATTACAGAATTCATAAATGAGCAATTAAATGCCGAAAATGAAATACTTAGCGAAGACAATAAGGCAGAGACTGTGCCAGATGCTGTTAAAGGAAAACTTGTGGAGTTGACCGAGGAAAATTTTGCAAAGCATGTTTCAAGTGGCAACCACTTTGTTAAATTCTATGCACCCTGGTGCAGTCACTGTCAGCGATTGGCTCCCACTTGGGAAGAGCTAGCCACGAATTTACAAAACGAAAAGACTGTTAGTATTTCGAAAATTGATTGCACTGTTTGCCGTCCCATCTGTCAAGACTTTGAAGTTAAGGGCTATCCCACACTTTTGTGGATTGAGGACGGCAAAAAGATTGAAAAGTATTCAGGTTCACGTGGCTTGGAAGAACTGAGCGCCTACGTTAAGAAAATGTTGGGTGGTGGTGGCATTGAACGGGAAGCTGCCACAACCGAAAAACCTGCCGGTGACAACCAAGATGAAATACAAGTGTTGCAATTGACAGGTGACAACTTTGATGAGTCCATTGCCAGCGGTGTTACCTTTGTGAAGTTCTATGCTCCCTGGTGTGGTCATTGTCAAAAACTAAGCCCGGTTTGGGATCAGTTGGCTGAAAAGATTCATAAAAACCACAAAGACATTAGAATTGCCAAAGTGGATTGCACTTCAGCGGACAACAAGAAATTGTGTGTTGACCAGCAAGTTGAAGGCTATCCCACATTGTTCGCTTTTAAAAATGGTGAACGTCTAGGTGAATATGACGAAAGTCGCTCATTGCCAGAACTAGTTAGTTATATTAGCAAGTTTGGTGCCGCCAGTCACGATGAGTTGTAAGAAAATCTAACTGCTAGCTGCAGCATTTTCCTTTCCTACCAGCATTTCTTCCTTTGGCATTTAAATTTTACTTGAACGGAAGTATTTCATTTTTCAAATATCTTTTTTTCTTCCAGATCTTTTAATACATTTAGGGTGTGTAAAAGACAATTCATGTACATGTGTGTTAAAGTAATACGTTTTTTGTTGATTGTGTATTTCTTAAGAGATTCTTAATTTTTTTTAACGAATCGTAAAAACAAAATTAGTCAAATAATAAAATATGTACGTATGTACGTATCTGTGCATGCGGCTGTACTTTTGTAAGCGGGATGTGTATTTGTTTTCTTTAAATGCTGCTCAAATTTCGTCCATTTACAACGGGTAGTGGTGGCATTTTAAAGTTGAGTTTACATTTCTGATGTTATATGAAGGAAGTAATATTTCGGTGAAATAATATTAAATTAATTGAAATAATAAAGAAGAAAGAAGGGTCGACTAAACGAATTAATAGCTAAATCGCTAAAAAAAGCGCATCGAGGTGGGCCATCCGATGATGTTTGGCTTTCAGAATATTGATTGTGGCTCGCGTAGTGTGTGCTGTTGATACGTCCTGTTGCAAGCACATGTCCCTCAGACCTAATTCGTTCACTTGCGGCAGAAGAAACTCGCTACATCCAAGTTGTTGTATATTTTCTTGTGTGGTTGATGTCGCCTTAGAAACATGAACCTCTGAGCTGAAGGACAGCTGCTGACGCGAAGTGTGGCGGCTTCGAAACAGCTAGTTGTCCTCCTAGCTAAAGGTCCTTGATGTTTTCTTTGTCTTGTTGAATTAATATCAATCACAAAAATGGTACAGAACGAACTTGAGCCTGATAATCGTAATACAAAACACTTTCAATACCAATGCACAATTTTAAAATGTGCCAAATATTTAATATTTGGTTTTCTTCAACACCTTTTTTATATACATATGTATAATATTATTATTTTCTGGAGTTGATTATTTTTTTTTAAATTAATTTTTATTATTCGAACTTTTTCTTATACATATAACTATTTTTGTTTTATTTTTCTATTATTTGATCTTTAGATTGTTAAGTTAGTTATTCAAGCTTTTGATCTTTGGGTTTTTATAAAAAATAATTTTAAACAATTATTTATTTATTTTCAATATTTCGCCAACAATTTGTTGGCATCTTCAGGAATTTTATAATTATTTTCCTGAGGATGCCAACAAATTGTTGGCGAAATAAATAAATAATTGTTTAAAATTATTTTTTATAAAAAACCAAAGATCAAAAGCTTGAATAATTAATTTAATAATAACTATTTTTGTTTTAAGTTTATTAGGCTCAAATTCTTTTTATATTATTTTTGTGATTGATATTAATTAATTTAATCCGGCTCAAGTTCTTTTTATATTATTTTTGTGATTGATATTAATTTAATTAATATCAATCACAAAAATAATATAGAAATAACTTGAGCCTGATAAACTTAATACAAAAAGATTTTTTTTTATTATAAGTGTATTTTTGTTATTTATTCGAATATTCTTGATAAGAACATTCGAATAAATTGAAAATACCATATACACTCATAACAAAAAAGACCTTTAGGTCTACAAAACAATAATATTAAATATGCCAAGTATTTATTTAAAAACTTATTAATATTTTTCAAAAGTCGGTATATGAGTGTAAATTTTATTTGTGAAAAAGTTTTTCATATTGGTCATGCACACCTACTTGCACAACTCACCAGGTAGTTGGGTTTTTTATATCCGATCCAATGAGCTCCAGAATATTATAAACTGATTTTTTGGACATTCTGAATCTTTGATAGAATTCTGTGTCTCCAAATATATGGAAGTGGTTCGGTCGTACACGTATTGTTCTGGGTTTCCGCAGTGGGGTAGTTTCGAACATTTCAAACAAATCAACATCACTTACATCTTCTTCCGTTGAACTCATCTTATTTTTTATTTTATTATGTTTTTATTATTTTCAAATTTATTTTAATGCAATGCAGAAATTTTCATACAATGAAAAGTAAATAAACGTCAAAACCATATGATAATTTCTTCATCTTAAATACAAGTTAATTGTACAATGCTGCTCAATTAAGTTGCAATTAACTACGTACTAAAAAACTCAATATCGCATTTAAGCAGTTTTCAAAGATAAATGGCATTTTATTTTGAAGTCAAAAACTGGGCATACAACGACAATTTCTTTTAGCAAGCAAAAAACTACATAAAGTTGATTTTAATACGATTCCTTCTGGAAAATATGTAGAAATAAAATTTATTTAAATAAAACAAACAATAGGTGTGTCTGTACTAGCTTGAGTGCATGTCGCCAGACATGGCCAAACATAACCCTGCAATCAACCTAACCTAAATAAAACAAAGACCAAAATTATTAATTAAATAAGGCACAAATACAAATAAGCTTTTTTGGTTTTATTTCAAAATGAAGTAAAGCTCAAAAAATTGAAAATTTGTACTTATTTCTTGGGGCTTACTAATTTACATTTTGTCCCCTTGGGGTTAAAGCTGTGTATGTAGTAAGTGTGGCATCACTCTCAACAGCAAAACTAATACTGTAATGGCAACTCGTTATACAGCTGTTGATAGTGCAGAAATAAGAGGAAGCATTTATTATTATTTTCACAATTTTTGTATTCAGTAATCTACAAAATAATTTTGAATTAAAAATTAATAAGAGAAACCAGTAAGAGCTTAGTATCACTTTTATTGAACGAAATTTACTAATGTATGCTATGTAAAAAAAGCTCATTAATTAAAAAGTTAGCAAGAATCAGAAGCAATTTTACTGCGTCGTAACTTGAAATGGAAAAAACGTCTGCTAACATGGGTTCATCCAGTGGTAATAGCAGCAGTACAGGAGACGAGGAAGTTTTACCATCAGTAACAGATGCAGACGAACAAGATCGTTCAATAAGTTTGGTAAGATTTGCGCAAGTTTGATGTCTAAAGCTGAAAATTAATTATTCTCATTTTACAATTCATTTCTGTAGCGTGTAATGAATAATTCAAGTAGTGTGCTAAAGAAAATTGCCAACCTGTATGCCGAGCAGCTAATGTCAGATATTATATTAGTAGTGGGTGATCAACAGTACCCCGCTCATCGTGTTATCCTGTGTGCTAGTAGTGATGTATTCCAAGTAATGCTAATGAATCCGGAATGGAATGAATGCCGTAAACATGTTATCGAATTGGTTGAAGAACCCTGTTGCGAAGCGGTATTTCCGCAATTCCTTAAATACTTATATGTAGGTAAAATCAATATCTCTCTTAATACCGTTATGCCCATGTTGGCGTTGGCACACAAATATAATGTTCAAGACTTGGTAGAACTTTGTGTCCAGTATATGATGAAACATATCGCAAAAGCAGCTACACAGGGCTTTTTAGTTTCTTGGCTTCAATACACAATTGCGTTTAGTCCCCAACATAAAGAACTGACTGAGGCTTTAAAACGATTTCTTAAGTGGAATTTAAAAATTGTTTCCGAGTCCAAGGACTTTGTGGACCTTGAAGTTTCAGTTATGGCCATTTTATTGCAGCAAAATGATTTAGTAGTGCGCAGTGAATATAAACTGTTTGGCATACTTGAAAACTGGTTGCTACAACGTAAAGATCTCATAGATAATGACGATTCTCTGACAGATTTGGAAAAGCATGAGAATTTCATACAACTAGTGGAACAAACCGTAATTCATATTCGATTTGCCATGATGACACCTCGCGAATTAGCTCATTTACTTATCTTTCCTCTATTGGAGTATCATAAGGAATTTATTGTTCAGCGCATGGCGATCGGTATGTCTTATCAGTCTGGCCAGGAGGAGCGTGTCAAAGAGGTACGTTATTCCTCGGACGGATATCAACAATTCACGCCTCGCCTTTACTTCAACGATATTTGGAGTATAAGTAAAGTTGTAAACAATTTCGATCTGATAGATGAATATAGTAACTATGTTACTTGCTTCTTCACGCCAGGAAATATTGCCGAAACTGAAGATGGTAAGTAAGAAAAATTATTTAGTCTATGGAAAATACTACCAAGAGTAGTGTTTTGAATTTTAAAAAGAAGTATTAGCCTATATTCCAGTTGTCATATTAAGTCGATATAAAAAAATCTTTTCTCGCTCTTAAAAACAATTGTAGCTGATTAATAAAGTCTTCATCTAGCTCTGAGTTCTACGAGCTGTCAAATGTCTACGGGGCTTCTGAAAGATTTTGTCGTACAAAAGTGTACAAGCGAGAGTTTTGCGATATTGACTTGATGTGAAGACGATGACGGCAACTGGAATATGGGGGAATAATTTGCATCATATTCACTGATTTATACTCAAATACACATTCATCTTGTTTATTGCACTTTTCAGAACAACCTATTACATGGGAAGTAGAATTTTTTCCTCGCGGCATCAAATACAATAGAGCAAAAATGGTTTGGGGCGAAGATGTGCCCGAAGTCTCTTTGAATACGGTACGTTTAAGAGTTACCTGTAAACATCTGCAAGTTAGTGAAAAACGTTTTAAGGTGAGTTTGTTGTAGCGAAGAATTCCTTCAAATATTTATCAAGTAAACAAATTTTATTAATTGCATTTTAGATTGCCTGTCTTATAACTGGGGTGCAGAATAAAATTGATCATATATTAACTTTGCATGAGCGCACCGAATACTTTAGCAGTGATCAACGTGTTGTTAATTTAGACAATTTAATACCTTTCGATGAATTGGCTTTATCTTCCATTAATTTATCACCGCATTTAGTTGGGCCAAATCGCAATAACCTGGAATTACATGTTATTATTGTGCCAATGGGACCATATTCTTGTCGTGATTCTCCTTCATTCGATTTCAAGTAAAGTTCAATTAATTTTTTATGTTCAGCTTTTGGCTTAAAATTTTAATGTGATACATTTTCTGCTCTTTTTTCTTTCCTTTAGCTTCCACTAATAGGTGTCTACGTGTATGATCGTGTGTATTTCTTAGTGTATTTCTTTCTTTTGAAGAAATGTTTTCCCTGCAATTTTTGATTACTTTAAATCTTTTACAATGCTTAGTTCTATATTGTGTTTGAAAAACATTTAGTTGTTATTATTTTTTAATTACTCTGCTCTTTTTTTGATGATGTCTTAAATTGTCGTTTCTATGCCGGTTTTAATATATCACTGCAATTCTGAATTGCCAGTTAGAAATGTAGTGGGAACATTTTTAATATATAGATATGTATCATACATAAACATATGTATGCTTATTATTTATAATTATTTTTTTTTCTTTTATATTCCATGATTCTATTGCTATTTTCACCCAAGTAACTAATAAATAATAATTTTTATTTTATTTATTAATACAAAAAATAAATTTATATACATATTAATCGTCCTGCTGGGTTTTAATTTTCGCCTAAGTTGCTAATAAATATTAAAACCGCCGGAGAAACCACAATTTGCGTCATCAACGAGATCGGCACGGATTATTATTTTCTAATTTGTTAAGCAACAATATGTAATTATCTCAAAACTGTATTAAATTGAATTTGATCGACTGCTTGAACAAAACTGAAAATGAGTACATATGTATTTAATTTATTTATAAACAAAACCCTTAAATTTGCTAAAAGATTTTAAATGAATGCCAATTTTGCGATTTCGAACCATTTGATGATCATTCGCATAATTATATATTTTTTATTATCTCAGTTTTATTATATAACTGTCATCAAAGTGACAACACATAATTGGATATAAATACTTAGTTGGGGTGTTAATTATGTTAAATACTCAAGATAACTTAGATTTTATATTAATAAGAGGAATGAGATATACATATATGTATAAGGCGAGCCAAAGGAAGATGCTCTTATTTTCGCAAATGGCAGACAATGTCAAATCTGTTTTTACATTCGTACACTAGAGACAGCTGTAGAATACAAGTGAATAAGCCATGGAGCGATACACTGCCCAAGAACGCGGTATGATTGTGGATATGTTTTTGGGCAACAATTTCTCTGTGGTGTTAGCGCAGTGCAGCGAATTCCGTTGCCGATTCCCCGCTCATCCGGCACCAACTGCGCCGTTTGGCCATCAACCTGTAAGAGTATGGGACCACACGAGAGGCTGTCAAGTGTGGCCGGCTTCAGAGGGCCCGTTCTGCCAAGAATATCGCCTCTGTTGGCGAGGATGTCACGCTATCGCCACAAGCATAGAGCAGACGCCGTGCCTCTCAGTTATCCATCAGCCGGTCGTGAATTTTGGTGAAACACCTGCCCATGTTCCCGCACAAAGTCCAGTCCGTGCATCAGCTGCTGCCTGTCGACCGTCAAACGCGAGTAACTTACGCCCAAGCCATCCTCAATCTCGAGGACAAAGAGCACGATTTTTCGACCAAAATTATAATAAGCGATCAGGGGCCAAATCTTCGCATTCGATATCGAATGAACTATCGAGCAAAAATAATGTAAAACAAAAGCATAATAAACAACAAACACACAGCATAAGTGACGGAATTAGTTCGATATCGAATTCGATGATTTGGCCCCAGGCACATTTCCATCTCAGTGGCCACGTGAACAAGTAAAACTATCGCGAGTGATGCTCGAGTAGCCATTACACCCGCTCAAAGTGACTGCATGTTGCGCTGTTCACGCTGGAGGCCATTGATGTTTCGCTGGTCAAACGACAACGCGCTATAGGACCATGTTAAGCCAGTTGTTTTCTGTCGTAACTGAACGAATTAGGTCTGAAGGACCAACAGAACAAAGCAACGGCACACACAGCACGAGTCGCAACCGATATTCTGAAGGCGGCGTTCCCGGGTAGCCTCATCTCTCCTTTTGGCGATTTGCACTGGCCCGTAAGCTCTCTCGATTCAAACGTTCCAATCTTTTTTACTGGGGTGCTTTGAAGTCCCGTGTTTACGTGAACAAGTTCGAGACCCTGGAAGCCCTCAAAACCAACTTTATGCTATCAACCAGACAACCAGCAGACTCCGGCTGGAAACACTGGAAATCTCAACTTTGAGATGATCAAAGATTTTTATCTATCTAAACAAAGCCATAAACAAAACAAAAAACATCGGTTCTGAATACTGCGGACTCAACAAGCAGTTTAAGAACAAAACCATCTTTGTACACTCCGAATACCAACCACGCTGTCATATGGTGCAGTTGTGAGGTTATGGGTTAATGACGTATATCGGAGTCGTATAAACCACGGGCCATGAGCTACTCGTATATGGCAACATTGAAATAATTAAGCAATTACATTGACTAGGTATATCATGAGAATCGATGAAGATGCTTCAGCTAAAAAGTCGGTGAAATGTTAACCTAACGGCAATTCAAGCAGAAGGCCACAACTTCAAAGGCAAGATCAGCTAGAGGAAGACATTTTGAAATTTGGTGTTCAAATTTGGGGAAGAAGTGCAGCAGACTAATGTGTCTGGAAATATATACATATGTATGTAACTCATTCGGCTACAGGAATCAATATTTTGTAATAGACGGTTAAGCAAGTAAGTAAAACAATTTTTTGAGATTTCATTTCGAAACCCTCTATTAATTAACAAAAAAGTTAAAACAAAAAGTTCTCAGAGAATTATCCGAATATATTTTATTATGATAGAGAGACAAAATATCGGTCAAATGTTCACCACGGCTTCCAAAGTCTCTTAGCCAATATACACGAGATTATTTTTTAGTCCGCATAACTTTTGTGCTTTCCAAAACACACGGAATTAATTTATCGGCCAGAAAATTTTATACATATACACAGCCTTATGTGTCTTAATGTTGTTGGCATTTATTTGATATTTCTTTTAGCTTCAAAATATGTTGGCAAGGCCAACATCCCGATTCAATTAAGCTCATGTCTACCCACAACAGACGATCGCAGACTAAACTCACTCTGTAAAAAGAAAAACTAAAGTTCGCTGAAAAATTATGCCAACCAAAAACGATTCCCTTCACCGAAAATGCCATCAAGCTGTCATCTTATGCCAGCATAATTAATCTCGTGTATGATTAACGCTTTAGCTGATGAGGCTACCTTAGTAGTTGTATCATGGCCCAAACTAGCCCCAAGAAAAAGTGCGGGCTGTTTCGTGCAAGAAGACGAAGAAGAAGAAGCATAATGTTCTCTCACAAAACTCTCAGTTGCCCAAATTTTAAGTACGAGAACGCTTTTCGTGCAAATTGGGATACCAAAGTGGAGGGAGTAAAGAAACAGATCTATAATTAATTTTTTTTTTGCCCCCCTAAGAAAACAATTTTGACCCCTGCAATTTGTTACAAAACATACTTATGTATATTTTGAAATAAATGGGTTTTATGACAATAATATAGTCCAACAGCAAAAAAAAAAAAAATAAATAAAAATGCGGTCGGGGGACCCCCGTTAGGAATGAAGTTCCTTACGTTTCTTTTTTTCATCTTTGAATGTAATACAAGGTGAAATCTGTATGTTTTATTTTGTGTAGTTTTTGAAATTTTATGATTCTTTAAATTTTTGGAACGTTTTATTTTTTACTTTCGACACATGCAGTATTTTTTTTTTGTCAATCTGCTACAAAACGAAGACAATTTTTCAATATTGCTGTTTTTTGTTGTGACATATTTTACTTTAGCGACATACATATGTATGTACATATATCAATTTATAGTGTCCGTTTTCACAACTAATTAATATTTATTGGTAGGTGTCTCCGCTGCTGTCCGCGGAGACAGCGCCCATCATACATAATTGCTTGTCGACAGTACACCAATACATATAAATAGCTCACACGCTTTCGTGACGATATCTACTAATTTCCACTCCCAGCAAGCCGCGTTAAGGAACTTCGTTCCAAAATAAAAACAAACAAACAGTTGACTATATAATAAGTTTGATTGAACTACAAAAGGGCTGTTAAATCCCATACTCGGTTGGGCAAAGTTGCAGAACGTTTCTTTTTTATGGGCCTCAGAACTTATGCCAAAGGTTATCGTGCTAGAAAAGTTTTGTTAGGAGCTTTAACTTTTCAAGTTTAGTGTGGTAGGAACAGATACAGATTTGGTTCTTCACCACTAGAAGAAAATTCTTAGCAGCAAAGCAACTTATAAAATTTTTGTCCTCGCTAGACAGAATCATTGTAACTGCCAAAGATATAGTGAAAAATACGAAAAAATTACCCTTATGTTCTGCTTAAACATTTTTTGAAACTGCCTAACAAGACTACATACACATACATACGTGGTGCATTCTAGTAATACGTATATATGTATGCATGTTCTAGACAAAAACAAAACACACCAATTATGAATATTCTCATGGAATTCCTTTCTCAAGGAAAATATTTTTCTCAAGAAAAGATTCCTGCAATCATAAGTTTCTTGGGAAGAAAAAACATGAAAGAGTGGCATCTCCTCGTTTTAAGCCAGCCATTTTGATTGTTGACATGCGATTGTTTAATCCTTAGTTTTTGTTTTTGCGTGCAATGAGATTGTAGAGTTTATTTTCAACTCATACTATTTGTGCTTTATATTACTTTTTTATAAATACAACTTTGTGTTTTGATCAATAAAATTTATTTTTCTGAGAATCTCCATGTGTTTGCAATTAAACAAGTGTTTTTTTTTTTTGATTATCTCGCGTAAAAAAAACTGCAAAAAAACCCGAGTGAAATTCTAACCTCTTTTATAGTGTTAAGTGCATATATTTACACACACACATACATAAGTATGTACAAGTTTGTGATTGCATTTGTAACGTCTTTCAGTTTCAATTTCTGACCCCATAAAGTATGTATGCATGTATGTATGTATGTACATAAATATATTATGGATCAGTATTGATAGAAAATAGAAAAGAATTAACGATGTCTGTCTGTTTGTCCGTCTCTATGCTGTTGAAATACCGTTTTTGAGAAAACTACTTAGAAAAATTGTTTTGATGCCAAACTGTTCATATGTACATACATATATTGTGTTATGTAGTATATGGTATTGAAATTCCCCAAAATCGGCTCATGAATAACTGAGATGCAGCCCGAAAACTGAGAGATGTCAAAAAAATTTTGATATTAAAAATGTTTTTTATTTGCTTTACGGTTAAAATACTATTTTTCTTTATTTGGCATGTTTATTAGAAGTTAAAAAAACAGTTACGATATCAGTCCATATACATATATCGGAGACATAGAAAAAATCGGGTTTTCAAGAAGTACGGACTTGCACGCCAGTTGAAATCATTTATTTTTGAGCGAAAAAATTAATGTTGTTGTATTTAAATAAGCTTACTTAAAGGTAGAAAATAAAAATTTAGGACATCGGTCTATATCGAGCTGAGATATAGCGAATATTGATTTCTCAAGAAGTCGGGCTTTTACTCAAATTGCAAAATATTTTTGGTATCACAAAGTAGACACATAAATTAAATAAGCTTGCTAATTAGCAAAAAAAAAAATTTTTTTTTTTACATTGTTTCATATATCTATATTGCCGATATATATTACATATGTATGTACATACATCCAAAACCGATTTCTTAAGACGTTGGGACTATACGCGAATTCAAATCAGTTTTGGTACCAAAAAGTCCATGTTATCATAAACATGTGAACAATATAAAGCCAGAAATAAACATTTTTGACATGGGTCCAGATATTATCGAATATATAGCGAAAACCAATTTTTCAAGAAGTTGGGTTTTGCAAGCGAACTTAAGCAAGTTTTGTTGGTACACATTTTAATAATATATACATAGTTATTCCAAGCCATAAATATGGTCCCATCATCTTGGGAGAGACACCATACCAGGCATAGGTCTATAGACTTATTGGTCACACTGTTCATGGTTAAATTCACATAGCGCATAACAAGCTTATACTGGCTTAGGTGTATGTCGCAAGACGTGGGCAAACAAACCCCTCTAATCAACCTAACCTAACCTATTCAAAGGCATTTCATTGACCATGTCAGTCCATATGTATCCGAGACATAGAAAATATCGGGTTTTCAAGAAG
Organism: Sturmia bella; assembly: GCA_963662145.1. Lineage (NCBI taxonomy): Eukaryota > Metazoa > Arthropoda > Insecta > Diptera > Tachinidae > Sturmia > Sturmia bella. Next base: position 18,896,035 of record OY759170.1, read on the forward strand.
TACGGGCTTGCACGCCAGTTGAAATCATTTATTTTTGCGCTAAAAAGTTAATGTTGTATTTAAATAAGCTTACTTACCCCCGATTTTCGACTTGGGATTTAAATACAAAATTAGTAAATTTTCTTTAAAATTTAAGTTGGATTCAAAATAGCTTTCTGTTTTACAGTCTAAAATTAATTTTGGTAATTAATTGTAATAAAAGTACGGCAGCACAATGTAAATGTCACAAAATTATCGATAACTCAATAAAAAACAGCTGTTTAAACAGATTTGGAAGCAAGTAAAATTGTGAAAAGTTTAGAAAATAATAAAATTTTTTATAAAAATTATTAAAATGAGTAGCAAAAGTGATAAAGGACTCCCCAATTTCACTGCCACAGAAGTTGACTACCTTCTGGAAATAATAAAAAATCAAATTATGAAACAAACAAAAAAATGTGCAATTTTCTTAATTTGCAGAACAAAATCAAACTGTCAAAATCATATGGCAGTACGAAAAACTTAAACAGATTTTAAATGGGTACGGCAGGCCGTTTAAGTTTGATTTAAATAGCAACTGTTTGACTCAATTTTGTATTTAAATCAAATTTAAATTGAAATGGCATTTAAAATCCAAGTCAAAAATTGGGGGTTAAGGGTAGAAAATAAAAATTTAGGACATCGAGCTGAGATATAGCGAAAACCGTTTGCTCAAGAAGTTGGGCTTGTACATGCACTCAACCAAGTTTTGGTAGAAAAAAGTAGTTATTATATACATACATATGAAGTTGTTCAAACCCAAAAAATTAAAATTTTCGACATCGGTCCATATATGTACATATGTATGTATAGCAGAGATGTAGCGAAAGCTGATTTTTCAAAAAATTAGGCTTGTACGCAAACTTCAACAAAATATAGTTACTCAAAGGCGAACAATAAGAACTTACCACATCAGTTAATATATAGCCGAGATATGGCAAACCCTGATTTCGCAAAGCCTGACACCGGTATTCATAAAAAATAAAACATTGTTGAAACACATTTTACAACAAATTTTTCATATAAAATTTATTCTAAAATGTATGTATTTGAGCAACGTTTTATTTCTTATGAGTACCGGTGTGAGGCTTTACCTGAACTTGAACAAGTTTAGTTCCAAAAAAAAAAACAGGCGTCTTTATTATACCCTTTGCCAAAAGGGTATATATAGATTTGTCACAAAAGACCAGTTTTCGGGCACCGATTGTGAAGCCACCAAACACCTTATTGTTCTAAATCTTACTTTAATCGTTTCGTCCCCTCTGCTTTGGCAATTGGAAATAAGCACAATCGGGGTTATAATTACTGAGATATAGACAAAAAACAAAACACAATTTCTAGCCACATGTATTGTTAAAAAAAAATAAAAAAAGTAAAAAGAGCAAAAGCAACCAGGTGGACTCGAACCAGCAAGTGCGGGTTGATAGGCAGCTGTTGGCATTTTAGGTGTATACATGTAGAAATTTACCCTTTTTCTTATAGGTTTGATTTTCATTTAGCTAAACAAACCAGAGATGCGAAAGTTTGTACAATTGAAGTTTGTCAAACTTTTTCCACCATTACACACTGTGGTAATAGCCTTTTCACACTTATCAACATTTTCGTGGAACGTGTTGAAGATGTTGAAAATGTGAAACATGCGTTCACACACAACATCTAACATCACATATACATACACAACTGCCAAAATAAATAAAGCCACGTTTTGCATTAAAATACAATAAAAATATAATATAAATAGATTGTGAAGACAAAATAATAGTAGGATTACCAGCAAGGCAGATTTAGTAGGTACCATGATACAATTAACAAGGTAGCCTTTTCGCTACAATAAGAACAACTTCAATAAAAATAACATGCATTTTGTTTTTGTACAACTTATGCAAACTGTCAAAAAGACGCCACTTCTACATTTACAGAAGAGAGATGCACTAAGCTTACGCGGATTAGCTATCTCGTTTTGGCTGCCTTTCATCTCTGCAATCTCTTGACAACCTAAAGTAGTCAGTTGATTAACGGTTTAGCTGACGAGGCTACCTTGTTAATTGTATCATGGTAGGTACAAGCACTAGCAGACCAAAAAAAAAAAAAATACACGAGAGTTGTGGGTAGAAAAATAACTGCATACTGTCAAATTCGTCTCTCATTTGTTTTGTTAAACTGGTTTGTGAGTGTATACAAAAAATGAAATTACACAAATTTCGTAAAATAAATTTATTTAAACCACTTAAAAATTATTACTTTACTTTTTTATGGAATAAAAGAAGCAAAATCACTGGCTTATTTTATTTTTTCTTCAATAATAGCTACAAAATTACTTGCACATTTCTTAGAAATCAGAGCACGTTAAACGGCTTGTAAACAAACTTTTGACACTTAACAGATAATAAACAACGAGCAGCTGTTTTAGTGATTTTACCTGTTTAATCTGCCTTGATTAGCAGTTAGCTTGCAAGAACAATCTCTACTACTAATGCAGTGTATAGAATCCATAAAAAGCTTGCTGGAGGAAGAAGATCATGAAGACATCATTTTGGACATAACTCCTTTTTTAATGATTTTGAATGTCAAAATTTACAGTGATGCCACTACAATTTTGTAATTTTTTTAGGGATGACACTAAAATAATCGAAAGATGTTGAGTGGAACAAAATGAGTTAGGAACATTTTATAAAGATGTTGAAAGATGTTGGTTTTTAGCCCTGTATATTTCTTATGGGGAAATTTCTCAACATCATCGCAAATTGATGGTAGATGTTAGATGTTGATGAGTGTGAAAAGGCTATAAAGGGTATAATAGATTCGACATAGTCGAATATAGCACTGTTACTTGTTTTGTTATAAGTTTTGATGCCAGAAAGTTATTGTAATAAGAAAATAACTATACGAAACACAAAAAACTTTTGATATCAATTTATACATACATACATACATACATACATACATACATATATACATACATACCGAATCTGAGGGTCAGAAATGCTGATTGTGAACGGTATTTAAGATTCGGCCCAGCCGAATAGAACACTCTTTCTTGTGTTATTGTGCCGAGTCACTAATTTAGTTTAATTAGTTTCAAGTTGAGGAGGCTGCATGCAGCTGTCATAAGACGGTACTTTTGACAAAAGACATGTGAAAAACTTGAACGTGTAACTGCAGCTTTACACAACTAGTTATTACGATAACCTTGAAAATGCAGCGATCATTACAAATTTCAAATGTTATTCTAAGATAAACTTTTTTATTGCTTTAATTTATACATACATATAACTGCTCTTTTGGTGAATTTAACTGAAATTGTATGAGTAATATGACGTTTAGATGTATGTAAATTTACTCAACTAATTATTCATATAAAATTTGTTCTAAAATGTACTTCAGCAACGTTTTATTTTTTATGAATACCGATGTTCATTTATACATTTTTACAAGGACTATGAAGCAAAGATTTGTTATTATAAGAAATTTAAACTGCGTATAACCCGCATTAAAATGTATTGGAGCAATTATTGGTTTCCCTCGCTGCCAACTGTGAATTTGGATATCAAATCAGTATTAAAATGTTTAGTTGTCTCTCAAAAAAATAAAAAAAAAATTGATAAAAGATAAGTGACTGTTTTAACACAAAAAATAATAAAAATTAAATGTTTGCCTGTCACCTCACGTATTAAAAGCTGTTAAAAATAATTTATTAACAGAATGTCGAGCTAGTATCTTTTTTATTTTTTTTTTTTTGGTAATCTTGGTGATCTATAGATATGTGTATACACATATAAACTAGTTTTTGTGTTTGTTCTTAAAAAAAACTGAATATTTGAAGACTTGGCTGGCTACAAGAGATCGTATCCAGACTTTGCCCTTAAATCGAGGTAAGTCGTAAGTTTGTATTATACCACAAAAAAAAAAAACTAGCATTTAGAAAAGTTGAAAAAGCAATTATTTAGTCTGCTGAGTGCCTTTTGGTTTTGAGCAAAAAGGCTTAATTACCAATTTTATTATGACTTAAAAGAAAGAACGATGTTAATTATTTAGTTTATTCTCCTTTAAATTATTTTATTATTTAAGCTGAAGGTCGTTTCTTTTTTATTTGTGATTCAAATGTATTTGGCCATATTTCGCTCTATCAATATTATTTAATTTAATAATTTAAAAGCTATTCGCAGAATAACTTGAATGATATAAAAGTAAACATACTTGTGTAGGAAACTTGTAAAACTTGACAAACGCGCATACGGAGGAGACTGAAAATAGAGTCCTTATACTAGAGATGTGCACACACGCTCACCACCATCAGTATAATTTTCCTCACGCACTTTCACATACGACATTTCTTTTTGGGCCTTACGTCACGCCCGCTTACGAGCAAAATTTAATCAATCTCTTGTTTTTAGCCACGAAAAACGAAAAAAGTTCTCACGATCAATCATGTTTGTATTGAAAAAAAAAAGACATATATAAACCACAGAATACATCAGAAGGATCACCAGTTCTATCGGACTACAAAAATTACTAATTTTTTTTTGTCAAATTTCATGAAAGTGGCAGTCTTGAGGTGCTGGTGTGACCAGTGAAGGAGAGAAAATATGAGCTATCTCGGTTGCTAGACTCCGCATTTGTTTACATTGAATTTTTCGCTAGAAAAATTCAGTGGCAAATATAATGCAAACAAAATTTAATTACGGTATTCAAAGGGTCGTCCTAAAGTCAGAAGTCTTAAAATAATAGCACGAAAGTATATGACTGCTGTGAGCAACCTGTCATAGAGTAGTGTGCTATATCAAATATGAATCAGCTGTTAAAGAAAAGGAAAGCAATTTAAATATTTTTGTCAAAATGTCAAAAATAAGTGAAAAAACTTAAATAATAGCCAGTTTGTGGGATAATTATCTATTAGATGTGTTGATAGCTGATTCAAGTAGATTTTAAATTAAATATACTCATATTTACGAACAAATATACATTTTAATGCATTAGTACTTTCCGACATTATGACACAATATGAGACCGTTTGAATACCGTAAATATTTTATATGCTATGAGTACATCACTAGTAGTGCATGGAGTAGGTTTAAAACTTAGTTTTCAATAGTTTTCATTCATGTTTTCCACTTTTTAGGGTTCCGTACTCATCAGAGTGAAACGGAACCCTATCACCGAGACAAGTACGTCCGTCCGTCCATCACAGCGTCCATTCTCCGAAACGGTAAGAGCTAGAGAACTGAAATTTTCACAGGATGTTGTTGTACCTTGCCGCTACAACAACAAATACTAAAAACAACAACAAGTCGAAAACTACCAGGTGTCCCCATACAACGAAAAGTTGCAATTAGCTATAACTCTCGAACCGTAAAAGTTAGAAAGCTTTATAAATGCTTTACAACAACAAATGCTAAAGACAACAACAAGTTGAAAACTACCAGGTGTCCCTATACAACGTAAAGTAACAATTAGCCGTTACTCTCGAACCGTGAGAGACAGAGGGATGAAATTTGCGCAATATGTGTATTCACATATGCTCCACAACAACACTTGCTGAAAACAACAACAACTGTAAAACTACCAGGTGCCCCTTTACAACGTAGCCTAATAGCTATAACTCTCGAACCGTAAGAGATAGAGAGCCGAAATTCGCACAGTGTATGTATTCCCAGATGCCTTACAACAGCAAATTACAACAACAACAAGTGGAAAATTACTAGGTGTCCACATACAACATAAAGTACCTGTAAAAACAGAGCGATGAAATTTATAAAATATACATATGTATTCACATACGCCATTCCATACATACATTACTCATACATACGTACGGAACCCTAAGTGTGCAAGCCAGCCTCGTACTTGACTTAATTTATTTTTTTTTGGGAAAAATTACAACAAAACCAATATTTGTCCAAACACTTTACAACAGCATTTTTTCATTGTTTATGTTTGTTGGTAGCCACAATTTCCTGTACTGCTCACGCCTAATTTTACAAAAGTCACATTTGGGATAACTACATATTTATGTCTGTGATCTAAACTATGGTCGGTCATAAGTGATAACAGCCTAAGTCTTAAAACATAGTTTCGAGAAAGCTGTGTTTTATATATAGAGCAATTTATTTGAAAAAAAAAAAAAAATCCAAATGAACAAGTTTTTTGATACATAAAATATTATAATATTAAAACATTCATATAAGATGAATGTTTTCTAGGACATTTTGGAGCTTATGGCGAATTATTAAGGATTATTTAAATTTTTTTTGTTTACATCTTTTTAACAAACTTCGTTAGAGACCTGGAAAATTCACATCAGTATGAAGTTCTATTAATGGAATATTGTAGGGCATATAACTCGCCTCGCTTGTGAATACACACATTATCGTTCATTTACGCAAACAGCAGACAAGCCGCATAAGGCTTTGCTTTCCTTTTAATATCTGCTCTTTGCTTCCAAAGTGGATTATCACTTTGCTACCGTTTCTCATACGTCCGCCCTGTGCAAAACAAATTGAATTTTTTCCAAATCAAAAAGCTGTTCTTGCAGCTACCATATCTCCAGCTGATATATGGCAGCTTCAAATGCTTAAATTGACATTTGAAAGTTACCAAGCTGTTTTAACTTATCAGTAACGTTTTAGGTTGATGCTAATGTACCAAAAAATTATATATGTCAAATTCTGAAACTCAACATTTGTAATATTCAATGCTTCAAAAGCATTGAAAGTAACATGTTAACAAGGGTAAAAGTGTATTAACACATCTATTTATAGACTTAAATCATCCAAGTATTCTTTCTTAACAGCTTATCTTTTGCCAGCGAAAAGATAATATCAAACGTTTTGGTAGCGCGTTGGAAAATAGTAAAAAAAAAAAACAAAAAAAAAAAAAAATAAAAATAACAACTGTAACCAGAGTTCTAAAATAGTGGTTATTCCAAGGCAGATGAAAACAGGTAAAATCATGATACAACTAACAAGGTAGCCTTTTCGCTACAATAAGAACAATTTCAATAAAAATAACATGCATTTTGTTTTTGTACAACTTATGCAAACTGTCAAAACGACGCCACTTCTACATTTGCGTAAGAGAGATGCACTGAGCTTACGCGGATTTGCTACCTCGTTTTGGCTGCCTTTCCTCTCTGCAATCTCTTGACAACCTAAAGTAGTCAGTTGATTGACGGTTTAGCTGACGAGGCTACCTTGTTAATTGTATCATGGGTAAAATCACTAAAACAGCTGCTCGTTGTTTATTATCTGTTAAGTGTCAAAAGTTTGTTTACAAGCCGTTTAACGTGCTCTGATTTCTAAGAAATGTTTTGTAGCTATTATCACAAAGTAGAACAGAGCTGAAACGCCACCAGAATGAGGTAGTAAGTCAGCGCAAAGCTCTGTACGTCTCGTTTTCACAATCGCTCGAGAACTTGTAATCAAAACAAAACAAAAAGCATTTTCTACAGAAAAAGTGGTGGTTTTTTGTATTATAAATTTATGAATGCTTAAAAAGTATATTAAATGGTTTTTTATAATATAAAACTTTATAGTATTCACTGTTTATAATGTGCTAAACATTATTTAATTGTGTTTTATTTTGTAACTTTAAAGATATTGCTTTAATTTTACTTTGTAGTGGTGGTTTTGTGAGCAAAAAATACATGCTCTTCGTAATCAATTTGCAAACACTCAAATATGTATAATCAAATCCTAAGTCAAAGAGGACCTTTAGTTGACCACTTTTTATCAATTTTTTGCTTTTAATTTACTTTAAATTATTAAATTTTTGCTGTTTCGGTGGTGGTTGTTCACAAAAACGTGTTATTTTTTGTTTTGTTTACATTTGTTTTTCGTAAAAAATGCATACTATAGCCTAGCTCTTTACACAATCTGTCTAGAAGTTGATTTGAGCCATTTTCAAATGTCAGTTTTAACATCTCTGTGTACTCTGTGGCTATTATTGAAGAAAAAATAAAATAAGCCAGTGATTTTGCTGTTTTTATTCCATAAAAAAGTAAAGTAATAATTTTTAAGTGGTTTAAATAAATTTATTTTATGAAATTTGTGTAATTTCGTTTTTTGCATACACTCACAAACCCGTTTAACAAAACAAATGAGAGAAGTAGCTTGAGATTAAGAGTTACCACAAGAAAATGCAAAATCACTGGAACATATGTATACACCTATTTCTGCACATTCATAGTTATTTAGTGCCCTCTCGCAGAACAGTTTCGTATTTGTTTTGCTGTACCATTTAGTGCGGAAATAAGTACACGCTACACATGACGTAGAATCACGGAGTATACAGAGGTGAAAGAAATGACAGTTGAAAATCGCCTAAATCAGCTGCTAGACAGTTTGTGTAAAAGAGATAGCTATAGTATACATTTTATACGAAAGCACAGAGCATACAGAGGTGAAAGAAATGACAGTTGAAAATCGCCCAAATCAGCTGCTAGACAGTTTGTGTAAAAGAGATAGCTATAGTATACATTTTATACGAAAGACAAATGTAAGCAAACAAAAAATAGCACGTTTTCATGAACAACCACCACCGAAACAGCACAAATTTAATAATTTAATTTAAAATGTTGATAAAAAGTGTTTAACGTTGGCTTGTACAACGTTTACAATAGAATATGGATGAAATCCATGTTAATTTAGAAATAATGTACAGAAGAGATGTGTGTTTTCTCAAGCATTAACTGTGTAAAAGTGCTAAGGATTGTTCTTGAATGGCTGTAACTTTGGAGCAGTGCCGGGTGCTATTTCAGGAGTTTCAATTGCCTGCTAAGAACATTCCTCATGTTTTGAGCACCATGAGAGTTGAAGGATGTCGTATGGATGTCTTCAAAAATATAGGCACACGAAAATATGCATTCAATTTGCCTCAAGGTTTTAATTTGCCGACCATGTATAGGCCTCCAGTTGGAAGATATTGTAAAGCAGAAACCTAATGCCACCATCCATACATACAACTAATATTAAGTATTTTAATTAAAATTTCGTACCAAATGTTTAATACCAATTAAAAGTGAAACAAAAGAAAAGTTGTTAACGCAAGTGATCTATATGTAACGCTTAAGTAAAAAATGTATTAAATAAATTAAACAAACTATCACACCACATGCAAATTAAGAAGTTTTTAATGCAACTCATAACTCTAGGCTTTTAAGACATAATTCGCTTCTCCTTCAGAATACCCTGTGATTTAGAATCATTTTGACAAAATGTATGAAGTATTCAATTGAAAACTATTTGGCTCAGCAAAGATGGCAGGTTTGGTTTTAAGTTTTTAATCAATTTTGAATATTTGGAAACAATTTCAAAATCAAAAAGCATTTCAATAACATATCAATCGCAATTAATTTTAACACTTTATTCTAGAAAGGAGAGTAAAAATTACATTAATAATCATTGATGCGACCCATTTTCAAACGTTCTTTCATAATTTCGGTTCGTAACCATAATGATTTGTTTGTTTTTAATTGGATGCGCATTTGGATAATTTAATGGTTTATTGGGTCCGTTAAATCGGTGAGTTTTTGCCAATTTACGCTCTAAAATTTCTTTATTCACTTGTCACGATGACGATCCATGTATAGAATAATGACCTGCTTTATTGGAAAGAATTTTTGGTTTGCCAAATACTCTTCAGGAAAATCGTATTAAAAATGGGCTTCTTTAAATCTGGCAAATTAAACTTATTAATAAACATTTCCTCTAAAGACCTGAAAATACTTACTCAGCACATCATGGTAGAATTTTAATGATTTATCATAATTCGTCTGGTAGAACGCCAAGCCTGCAGGAGTAGTTAGTTTTTTCCCTTATTGTATTTAAATCACAATGTAAATCATGAATAAATATTGTTTAGCACATTATAAACAATGAATACTACAACATTTTATATTATAAAAAACAATTTAATATACTTTTAAACATTTTTTATAAATTATAATAAAAAACCACCACTTTTTGTTACCACATACACAATATAAACCACAAAGCAGAAAAAAAAGGGAATGTTTTTTGTTTTGTTTTGACTACAAGTTCTCGAGCGATTGTGAAAACGGGACATACAGAGCTTTGCGCTGACCTGCTATCTCGTTCTGGTCCCGTTTCATCTTTGTTCATACTCTGTGCGTAGAATTGTATCTCAAAATCATAAAACATGCGGAGAATCGTAGAATTATGTTGCATATCTTTATCATACGTATCATAAACATTCTCGAAACTAAAATAATAAAACTTAAAACAACGCCTTTTAGGGGCCAACGAAAGTTAAAAGTAAATACATATGTATACGTGCTTTATAAGATTTACTTATATGAGCTCAGTACTTTTTTCGTGCTACTGCTGTTTACTGAAAGATAACAGAAGCTGGGCTAAATTTCATCAGAGCGAATTTTCAGTTTTATAGCATAAGACGCTCATTTCGCTATATAACGGGTAGAGCAAAAGCAGGGCCATGAAAACGATTGCGTTTAAGCAATAGACTAACCCCCGATTTTTGACTTGGAATTTAAATATAGAACTAGTAAATTTTCCTTAAAATTTAAGTTGGATTTAAAATAGCTTTCTGTTTTACAGTCTATAAATATTTTTTTAAATTAATTGTAATAAAAGTACGGCAGCACAATGTAAGTGTCAAAAAATTATCGATAACTCAATAAAAAACAGCTGTTTAAACAAATTTGGAAGCAAGTGAAATTGTGAAAAGTTTAGAAAATAATAAATTGTTTTGTAAAAATGATTAAAATGAGTAACAAAAGTGATAAAAGGACTCCCAATTTCACTGCCACAGAAGTTGATTACCTTCTGGAAATAATAAAAAATCAAATTATGAAACAAAAAAAAAAAAACATGTGCAATTTTCTTAATTTGCAGAACAAAACCAAACTGTCAAAATCATATGGCAGTACGAAAAACTTAAATCGATCTTAAATGGGTATGGCAGGCCGTTTAAGTTTGATTTAAATAGCAACTGTTTGGCTCAATTTTGTATTTAAATCAATTGAAATTGAAATGGTATTTAAAATCCAAAAAGTCAAAAATTGGGGGTAAGAATATGTCAATTAAGCAATAATATTATTTTAATATTCTGATGGCAACTAATTACACTACCAAACAGCCAAAAAAAAAAAACATGGATGACCACTATATATTTTTTTGATATGTTATATCGATCTAACTACAAAAATCATAAAAATTTTAAATTCTATGGATCAGTTTTTTTTTCGAATTTTTTTTCTTTTTTCTAAAATATGACATTTACGTAATGACTGATCCAGACCTCTAGTCATAACTTAAAAACGGTGTGTCCAATTTTATCATGTAATACGCCAAAAAATTATAAATTATGCCAGCTTTAAGTTTTGCAAAACTAATTTTTTGGTATCGTTAATAATTTTAGAGTTATTAGGAAAAAAATAAAAAAATATTTTTTTTTGAAAAACTGCAAACTAACAAAATATGATTAAGGAAAATTTATAAAAAATATAAATTTGCAAAGATTTTCCAGTGTTTTTATTTATTCATATAGCTGTCTGTAATAGCAATAAAATGAGCCCTAAATGATGAGATTTTACGCCTGTAATATTTTTTCACCGGTATTCATAAAAAATAAAACATTCTTGAAACACATTTTACAACAAATTTTTCATACAAAATTTTTTCTAAAATGTATTTGAGCAACGTTTTATTTTTTTATGAATACCGGTGTTTATATTTAGCCATTTCTCACCTAGATATTGACTTGTGGTTTTTAATCGTTCACTGTAACGTACATATATTAGTTTAACCCCATCGATATTACTTTTGGCCAGTCTGTAAAAACCCTCAAAAACGCTTTACGAATTTTTTTCAATTGAAATACTTGTTTTTAAATAAGTGCAGGTTTTGTTATCTTTGTTTAGCGCCTTTACAAAATTTTTAACTAAGCCCAGCTTTATATGAAGTGGTGGTTAAATAACATCCTCCCTTCTAATTAGGGCAGGATATTTTACATTACGCAGACTTATTGTGTTTTGGGTCGGCTTGACGGCCAGTCCTTTTGCACATAATGCTTCTTGCGCTCGCTGCTATCCCAGAGGCATAGAAACAGCAGGTGGCCACTTTGGCCACCTGTTAAGAGCAACAATTTTTAAATCGCAGCAAACTTTCCACTTATGTATGTCCCTCATAGTTAATATTTTTTAATAAATAATTAATAAAGACTCATAAGTGTCTCTCATATTCACGGTACGAAATAAAACGTCCACAAAACGTTTATCTCAGTTATTTTTTTTTTTCAATTTTTTCGTATTAGTGATCGATGTCGTGTGACATGATGAAACTGGCAAATTATCACCCAATTTCTGAAAAACGCTGCGTTTTCAAATCGTAAATCGCATAACGCATTTAACTATGTTCTGCGAACGAAGCGATTTGCTGGCGCTTTGCGTTTTTCGAAATTGTGTTCGAACAAATAAAAAACATACATATGTTTTATAATAGCAAAACATATACACAGAAAAAATTATTTAGAAAATTCGTCAATTAAAGAATTATCAAAAAATAAATTGTGGTTGTTTGATTGACAAACACAAAGCAAAATTTTAAATTGCATATTGCATAGTAAAAAAAATGTTAAAAGTTTTTCTCCACATAAAAACAAAACATATTCACCGGTATTCATAAAAAATAAAACATTGTTGAAATACAAATTTTTCATATCAAATTTGTTCTAAAATGTATTTGAGCAACATTTTATTTTTTATGAATACCGGTGACTAAATTTAAATTTTACATCATTTTATTTTTTGTTTCGAGTGTAGTTTAAATAAAAATGATCAGATCGTTTCAGCATACACTAGCGGTTTGAAAACGCCAGCTTTCTAACGTTTTCGTTGCCCAGAACACCTGTTTGGCGTTTTCAAATCGAAAACACGAACGGCCAGCGATAAGTGTTCTTAAGAATACCTATTTGGCGTTTTCCAATCGAAAACGCAAATTTTAAGCGAAATGCGTTTTTCAGAACATCGGCGTATATGTGTAACAATTCCGCTCCCTGCATACAAAAGATTTGTTGCGACTGTTGTAGTTTATCATAAATATTTTTCTAAAACAAATGCAAATAAATATAGTGTTATAAAGATGAAAATGTTAATTTCTTTTTATACAACAAGAGATCTTTTAATAAAGTTGAAAACTCACCAAATTAATTAAAGCAGTAGTCATTTAACATTGAGCGCTGGCGGTAACACTGGACACACACAAATTAACATCCTTTAAGCATGAGTTGTTCAAAATAATCGAATCCCTTCTTTTAGTAAATCTAATCAAGTCAATGCATGGCAGTATGATTTCTATTTTTCGATGAAAAGTGAAATTATTTTTGAAACACTTTGAAGCACAAAGAAAAGAAAAAAGCTTTTCAAGTAAGCGAATTAATTGATTTGCTTTAATTAATATAAAAGAAAAAAATTGTGAAATAAGTGTTATAAATTATTTTAAGTCATCTAATAATTGACATTTGCTGCATACAAAATGAATAATCCTGGCTATATTATTGAACTCGAGGGTGACAAAGGTAAGAAGAGTACTTGGCATAAAATTGATTTAATGCAATGCAATCAATCAGTGAATATTGTATGTCTAATAATCACAAAAGCAAAGCAAGTTCATCTTCGAGTGAATGATTAAATCCGTGAATATTTAAACCACATCATATTTAAGACTAGAGCTGTGCGGTTGTTGTGCAAATGTCGTGTCACGCGTGATTGCAATTAGCAGAAGAAATGATAAGCATTGCAGCAGGTTCTGCAGCACTGCAATTAGTGAAGGTGTTTTCCGATGTCAGGGCGGGCATAGAAAGTAAAGCAAAGTCACATATTTTTATTAACAGAAATTCTTAGCTATGTGAAATTTGTATGTCTCTAAAATCTCTAAATCTCTATGTCTCTCTAATCCTTAATAAAAGTCATATACAACTTGCAACAAACGCCAAAGTGTCCTTAAAGACAGGTTTTTATTAAACCTTATATGAACTTCTCGATATTATAAGGCTTAAGTTATCAAAAAACTCTTCTAAATTGTCCTGGTGATATTTCCAAGGAAATTTCTCAACACTGAAAACATGGCATTCTCGAAACTATCGCTCATGTTCTGAAAAACGCATTTCGCTTAAAATTTGCGTTTTCGATTTGAAAACGCCAAATAGATATTCTTAAGAACGCTTATCGCTGGCCGTTCGTGTTTTCGATTTGAAAACGCCAAACAGGTGTTCTGGGCAACGAAAACGTTAGAAAGCTGGCGTTTTCAAACCGCTAGTGTATGCTGAAACGATCTGATCATTATTAAAATTTAAACTACACTCGAAACAGAAAATAAAATGATGTAAAATTTAAATTTAATGGGCCTTAACTATAGTCAAACACTAAAGTCGGTTCTTTTTAGCAACAACTTAAATTTTAAAACGTGTTGCTAACTTTTTTCTAACTATAGTCAAAATTAAAGTTGACTTTAAACTGAATAAGCTTTAAATGGGTGCCACATTATTTATTGAAAATTCCAAGTTATTTATTATACAAGCTCTTACAAATTTACGTAAAATCCCATCGCTAATAAGATGACTCTCAAAAATTATGTATACATGTGAACACACACCTACATAAATGTAAGATTGTATTAGTAAGTAAACAAAAAACATCAAAGCGAATTGGATAAAAGTCAAATTTTAAAGAAAATTCTAATTAATAATAGTTATTAAAAAATCTTTAATTTAATTATTTAATTTAAAAAATTTTACATTAAAAAGCTTTTACATATAAAAGTGACATTTGCTTGAGCCAAAGCTGTTGCTAAATAAGTTAAAGACAACTTCTGCTGGTTTTAAGTTTAGAGTAAACTTTTGAGCGTAAAGTCGGCTTTTTCTCGTCTATAGTAGACAAAAAGCATACTTTTATTTAGCAGTGGCTTAAAATTGCTTAAAGCTTACTTTTTCGATGTCTATAGTTATGGGCCAATATGTTTTGTTTTTATTTGAAGAAAAACTTTTAACATTTCTTTTTACTATTTTAATTAAAAATATGCAATTTAAAATTGTGCTTTGTGTTTGTCAAACAAAAAAAAAAAAAACAAAATTAACTTTTTGATAATTCTTTAATTGACGAATTTTCTGAATAACTTTTTCTGTGTATATGTTTTGTTATTATAAAACGTACATATGTTCTTTATTTGTTCGAACACAATTTCGAAAAACGCAAAACGCCAGCAAATCGCTTCGTTCTCAGGACATGGTTAAATTCGTTTTGCGATTTAAAAACCATTTGCGATTTGAAAACGCAGCGTTTTTCAGAACATGGGTGTATGTTTTAAGACTTAGAGTGTTATCGGTTCCAACATTTTATGCTTATACAGTTATTTCCGCTTAATTGAGTTTCTAAAAATTGCACGACTATTGACGCAATTAAGCGGGAACTCAATTAAGCAATACTCGTTTGGTTGAATCCCCGACGCAACGGCGAAACGAAATTCGCTTAATTGAGCAATAAAGTGAAACACCCATGCGTAGAGGGAAAATAAAACTCATTTCTTTCGTTGCATATTAAGTTGAAAAAATTGTTTTTGTTTATTAAAACAAAATAAAAATCAGGTACGTTCATCGTACAATGTTTATAAAGAAACAGAAACATGACCTTTTGCAGAAAAATAAATTAAGTAGACGGAATCAATTAAGCGAAACATTTGCTCTTGTTATTCGCAATGCGATCTTAATTTGCGAAACAATTAAGCGGTCGATGCAATTAAACGGAACTCAATTAAACGGATATTTTAACATAGACAGTTATACTGAATGATTTCGTTACATGATTTTTAGTGCAATAAAGCGGGGCTCAACTAAGCGGAAATAACTGTATTTGGTTTGAAAACAAACGTGATCTGCACTGAGAATTCTTTTCCTTTTTCGTGCGTAAAATTGGATGATTAAAAAAAATCTTCGTGCATAAAAATGAGTGATTAAAACGATTTTGTTGCTGTGAGGCCCAAGAAAAAATTATCATTCGTGAAGGTGCGTCAGAAAAACTATTCTGAGCATGAGCGTGCGTGATGTGGGCCAAAAACACTCACGCGCACATCTCTACCTAAGACATCGGACAGTGCAAAACATCAGCTGCTTGACATTTTTTCAACGTTGTCAAATTTCTTTTTCTGAAAATAATCAATCATAAATGCTTCACTCATTTACTACAGTCAAGTTTAAACTACAATTAAATTACAGTCATCAACTATTTCATGTGCTACTCAATATGATTATATGGCAAAAAATTTGTGATAAAACTTTTATGATAAAAAAATTTGTTGCATATATTTTTACACTAATTTTACTGGTGACATTCTGCGACAAGAGAAAGAAACACATAGAAACTCAAATAAACTTTGAATCACTTATTCGCTCAACAATTTTTTCTACGCATTTAAATTAAATTTGAAGAAAAATGGCTTACCCCCGATTTTTGACTTGGGATTTAAATACAAAATTAGTAAATTTTCCTTAAAATTTAAGTTGGATTTAAAATAGCTTTCTGTTTTACAGTCTAAAATTATTTTTGGTAATTAATTGTAATAAAAGTACGGCAGCACAATGTAAGTGTCAAAAAATGATCGATAACTCAATAAAAAACAGCTGTTTAAACAAATTTGGAAGCAAGTGAAATTGTGAAAAGTTTAGAAAATAATAAATTGTTTTGTAAAAATTATTAAAATGAGTAGCAAAACTGATAAAAGGACTTCCAATTTCACTGCCACTGAAGTTCATTACCTTCTGGAAATAATAAAAAATCAAATTATGAAACAAAAAAAAAAAAAACATGTGCAATTTTCTTAATATGCAGAACAAAATCAAACTGTCAAAATCATATGGCAGTACGAAAAACTTAAATCGATTTTAAATGGGCATGGCAGGCCGTTTAAGTTTGATTTAAATAGCAACTCTTTGACTCAATTTTGTATTTAAATCAAATTTAAATTGAAATGTCATTTAAAATCCAAGTAAAAAATTGGGGGTTAAACATTTTTCTTTAAACTTCTGATTATTAAATGAAAAACTTCTCATGACAAGTAGCTCATAAAGTAAAAATAATGCTCAAAAAGTTCATTATAATTTTTGTTTTTAGTGAGAAAAAGCTTAAAAGGTTTCCACTCAGCACATCTTTGACTGGAATGATGGAAACTCCCATCATTTGTGGAAGAAACGAAGCAGGCCTTTGCTGTGGCAAAAATGAATAAGTTGTTTAGTAAAAATTTTAAGTGGTTGCTAAATGTGTTATTAATATCGACCTTTTTAAATTAGATATATTGATTCTTTTTATAGTGTCCAACCAAAATGGGCTTTCTTTTGTTATTAGTTTCTGCTATTACATTAGTAAAATCTATTGTTCTGGCTTAATATTGTTTTTCATTATTTTTAATCATGTTGCCAGATTGCACTAAATAAAAATTTACCCCTGAAGAATTTGGAAATAAAGCGACGAAACGTCGGGGACAATTTAAATGAAAAAATGTAATTTTTCTTTTAAATGAAAAGATAAACCAAGGACCTTTAAATCCCATTTTGGTTGGACACCATAAAAGGAATCAATTTATTTAAATGATTACATTCTTTATACTGGCTGTCTTAAATTTTTGGTGCTCAAAAAATATTTTGTATACAGTTTATAAACTTCTTTTGGGGGCCAAGTTAACAAACAATCATAAAATAGTTTTTGTACTCCAAAATATTGACCACCACTAATGAATCCAAAAGCAGTCACTTTCAATTATTTTCTTAGAGTTGAATGTTTATTTTGTTTTAATACGCAATTACATTTGGAATAAACATAATTAATTAACGATCAGTCTGTGGTATCGAAATGTGGAAGGATGTTTTTCTAAATTAATAGCGAAGAGCGAAATGAAGGGATTGCATTTCGATATGAAAAATAACCAAATGATAAAATAGTGCTCTTGAAAAACCAAATTATCAGAATTCAAGACATTTTTTTAACGTTCGCTACTCATAGAGGGAAAATGGAATCCAATTACTGAATCCATCAGAGCTCTCATTCCCCCAAACGGTAAGAGCTAGAATCCCATTTAAACTTAAATTAAACTAAACTGGAACTTAAGCTTGCACTGATTTCTTGGGCAGTAATATTGTTTGTTGTAGCTGCCAGGCAAGTTCTTATTCTGTGAAAAAATTTTATCGCAAATTTTTTGCTGTTATTTTAAAAATCTGTATGTATGTATGTAAATACATACATACCGGCAGATACATATATGCAAATTTCTTGATGTCGGTCTAGCTTGAGATTAAAAACTACCACAAGCCAAATGCAAAATCACTGGAACTCAAAACGTGGCTACTACATTTGTCTATACACAATTCTGCACACTCACAATTTTTTGGTGCCAACTCACGGAAAATTATCATATTGTCTGGAAATATGTACATATGTATCATGTACATTTCTGTAGAATTGTATCTCAAAATGATAAAACATGCGTTGTATCGTTGAACTAAGTTGTATATTTTTATCATACGTATCATAAATTTTCTCGAATATAAAGTAATAAAACGTGAACTAACACACTGTAAGGGCCAAGGAAAGTTAAAAGTATACCTGTCTTATAAGATTTACGTATATTAACTCAGCACATTTTGTTCTTGCTACCGCTGTCTACTGAAAGATAAGAGAATCTCAGCCGTAGGTGAATGTTAAATTCCATCAAAGCGAATTGTCATTTTATTATTTTGCTATGTAACGGCTAGAGCAAAAGCAGGGCCTTAAAACACGTTGAAAAAAAAGTCAAGTTGCTCCAAAACAATAGTTTAAAATAGTTGTCAATTAAGCAGTAACAGTATTTTAGTGTTTAGTGGGGAGTGGGTGGCAACTAAATATCTATGCGTGTTATATGGCTGCATCTGTACCAATCGTGCACAATTCATATTATAATATATCAAATATACCCTGCAGATAATACGACTAGCACTATGCACGAATATTTAATCTATTCCACGAAGCAGCAGGCGAGATACAGTATTTATCGGATATAAGAAACTTGAAAAATCCACGAAAAAAGTTTCTTATAAGCGTTTCTTTCTTATATACAATTATTTTATATAAGAAACTTATTTCTTATATAAGTAGCTATGGCCATAAGGCATTTGTTTCTTATATGAATATACGAGCTTTTTTACCTTTTTATGTATATATGTATGTACATACATCATGTATGTAAATAGAAAAATAAAACAAATCAAAAATATCATTGCTTTGGTTAATGTTAATTAAGTATACAAACAGAAAGTAAAATTGCGTGAGCTTTGGTTGCCGAGTGGTTAAAGCGGCTGTGCCAAAATTGTGAAATTTGACACGTCCAAAGTTCATAGGGTGCTGATGAAGGGTGTTTGCCACCCAGAAACAGCCGGTTGTCCACCTAGCTACTAAATTTTACTTTTCTTTACTTAATTGATATTAATTAAAAAGTAGTGACAAACCAAGGGTTGAACTTAAGCCTGAAAAAGTAATTTAATATAAATGTAATCAAATTTTATTTTATTAACCCCTTTAGTAAATAGATATAAAAAACTAGACAACTTCAATTTGAAAAAAAATTATGTGTAGTAAATACATGTACATACATAATTCATTTTGTACTATTTATTTATTTATTTACGAGGCAAGAAACAAAAACTTCTCATGAGCACTAAAAGTAAAAAAAACACGTTGTTGTTGTTGTAAAACTGTCAGAAAACAGAGTTGTCCAGATGCAAACTACATAAATTCACTATTGCCCTTGAAAGTTTCTTATATAAATTCTTTTTCTATACATTTTGTGGTTTCGGTTTTCAAGAAAAATTTTCTTTTATCAGTTTATTTCTTATAAGCGTTTTTCTTATATGAAATTTGCTTTGTTGGAAAAATCACTAAAAAGATATGGCGTTTTTGCAAATGTTTCTTATAAGCGTTTTGTTCTTATATGAGATGTTCTTATATCCGATAAATACTGTACTTTGTATGGCGATGCGACAGAAAAGCTTTCGCATCTCTATACTTTTATCATGACAGTGCGAAAGATTTTTCTTTTGCATCGCAAAGAAGTAAGTAACCCCCCCCCCCCCAAACTAACCAAATACTAACCCAGAAGCCAGGCAATACTCCATGAAGCACCCCAGGCTGACTAGTTTCAAAGCTACTATGCGCAGAATACCAGAAGACAAGAAATTTTATAAGGGGCGTGCTTTTATAGCAGATTTTCGATTTGCTAACCAAAAAATGATACAAAAAGTCAAGAGTTCTATATAATTCAAAGCCTAAAGATGAATTCAGGTAAACAGAGACCGCGTACCAGTTTAGGTATACGTATACTCCCTTCTTCCTACATATCGGCCATCATCTAACGAGTAATTGACTTGCAGTTGTTATTTTTATTGACATAGCTTTGACATAGCCTCCCAAAAAATAATCTAAAGTCTTTAAATCGCATGACATAGGCGTTAATTTCAGTCATTTCATTTTATTTTATTTCATTTTATTTTATTTTATTTTATTCCATTTTATTTTATTTTATTTTATTTTATTTTATTTTATTTTAATTAATTTCTATTATTTGAACTTTTTCTTATATAATTATTTCTGTATTAAGTTTATCAGGCTCAAGTTCTTTCTATATTATCTTTGTGATTGATATTAATTAAATTAGACAAAGAAAACATCAAAGACATTTAGAAACATCAGCCCCTGAGTGCAAAGACGGGTGCTGACGAGAAAGTGTGGCGGCTTCGAAACAACTAGTTGTCCACCCTGCTAAATGTGGTGGTTTTTCTTTTTACTAAAAATTTATTTTGAATATTTTAATTTGTCCTAAAACTCTTATTGGAGTTATAAAAATTTCAGCAGATAATCTGCTTAAAGTTAACTTTGAAAACTACCACGATTATGAATCAGCTGTTAGCATATCAGCAACATTTTAGGTTAGTCTTAAATAGTAATAATCCAAAAATATTTGTCAGTTATAATAATGTGTGATATTGTCTGCAGGACTGTTATAGCAAAAAACATACCTGAATATATGTACATATGTGCATGCACTTACGTACAGTGTGTATATTTCCTAACCATTATATAATATTTGATTGTCAAACAAATAAGATAAATTAAAAATTTACAGCTTGTAACAGCGTCACACATGTTTTATAATACCGTGTATAGTGCTTTTGTATTTTCTACATCAGGAACACACGTATTTATTGGATGTAAATAACAATGGAAAAGCTTATCACTCAGTGATTAGTTTACAAAAGAAGAGCTAAAAATGGATATAAAGAAAACTGGCCAGAGATATATTCGAAATGTAATACGAGGGTTGCTATTTATAAAGGGTTATCCATTTTGCGGTTTCAAAAGTAAACGTAAATAAAACACATAAACATTTTTTTGTGATATTTCTTTTTTTATTATAAAGTTTGAACGTTGACATTATGTGTGAAACACTACATCATTTAAATGATCACCACGCGAAGTGTTGCAACAAACATTGATTCTTTTGAGGTAATTTTCGGCCACTTTTTGACCCATTTTGTTGGTTTTTAAGTGCTCAAGAGTTAAAGGTTTATCTGCATAAACATGGTCTTTCGCGTAGCCCCACAAAAAAAAGTCGAATGGTGTCAAATCGCATGATCATTTCAATGATCACTACGCGAAGTGTTGAGGTAATTCTTTTGAGGTAATTTTCGACCACGTTTTGACCCATATTGGGCGGTATCTCAGCCATAACTTGACGAATGTTGGTTGTTAAATGCTCAAGAGTTAAAAGTTTATCTGAATAAACATGGTCTTTCGCGTAGCCCCACAAAACAAAAGTGTAATGGTGTCAAATCGCATGATCTTGGTGGCCAGTTGATATCGCCACGACGAGAAATTACGCGGCCACGAAATGTCTCCTGCAATAAAGCCATATTCGCTTGAGTTGTGTGGCCTGTGGCACCGTCTTGTTGAAACCACATATTCTCCAAGTCGTATTCTTGGAGAATATGTAATAGCAGGCAAAAAAAAAATCGGTTATCATATGACCATAACGCTCATATGACCATAACGCTCGTTCCATCATCATTTTCGAAGAAGTAAGATCCAGTCACACCTTCGGACCAAAGAGCGCACCCAACAGTGACTTTTTCTGGATGTAATGGCCTCTCTTCAATTACTTGAGGATTCTCAGAACCCCAAATACGACAATTTTGTGTATTAACATACCCAACGAATGAGAAATGTGCGGAAATCGCTGAAGAAAATTTTGTTCGAAAAATCGCCATCGACGGCCTGTTGTTCAAGCACCCATTCCACGTATCTACGACCTTGTGAATGTTCAGCTGGCTGCAGTTGTTATGTGAGCTGGACTTTATATGGGTGTAGGTGTAGATCTAAATACAAAATACGCCATAATGTGCCGTAAGACAGTTGTAATTCCTGAGAACGACAAGGAATCGACACATTCACTTACAGCAGCGATATTTTCAGCGGAACGAGCGAAACGATAATGCACAGGCCTTACAATATTTGTAACCAACCGCTCCAGTCTCTTCAAATTTCTTCACACAATTTTGCCAATTGCTTGCGTAGTTGGACTATGGATTATGTAAACCATAATCTCCCCTAAAAGCACGATATGTGACTGTGGCAGAATCACCCTTTTTTTTTTAGTATATTTTGATAATTTGTATGCGTTGTGTGATAGTTAAGCGATCCATTTTCATCAATGTCAGACTTTCAACTGAGAAGAAAAAAATTGGTTTAACAACTTAGTTTGACAGATGTCGAATTCCAGTCCTATACTTTTGAAACCATGAAATAGATAACCCGTTATTCCCGGATTAGACAACAAGAACAAATACTAATCATCAAAAATCACTTTATTATTTTTCTAAAATATTCCCCATGAAGATCTACATATACACTTTTGCATGCTTTCGAAGCAATTGTCGAAGCACTTTCGCCACTCTGATTGAGGCATCTCCAACACATGCAGTCTGAATGTTGCAGCAACCGCTTCTTCAGATATCGAAAAACGTTAACCTCTCAGTTTAGTTTTTACGTATGAGAATAAAAAGAAGTCATGGGGAGGGGTGACTCATCAAATCGCTGTTTTGATGAGTCACGATGTATGAGAGCGATTGTTGTGCCGAAGATTGATTTGCTTTCGACAGTTGGTTTTCTTGATTTCTTGGAAGACAACTGGCAAACAGATCTTTGTGTACCACTTAGAATTGACTGTTCTGCGTTATTCCAGTGGTACGGCTGCGAACTGTCTAGATTTCCAAAAAAAAAAAAAACAGGTGACAATTTTTTTTGGAAGTGCTTCGTGCGCGAACAACTTTTATTGGATTTTGTTCATCCCGAAATACCCGTACCCATAGTTGACTGCTGTTTACTTTCTGGCTCATACGATAAACCCCTGTCACCATGTCACACTCGTAGACGTGCTTCGAAGCACGGCAATCATAATTAGATCAATTGCCTTTTTTGAACGATTGCAAACTGTGTGGGCTTCAATGCGAACAAATTTTTTTGACAGTCAAATGTTTAAGCACTATTAACCCCCGATTATGGCTTACAACACCCAAGTGTTGTGTTGTTACATTTACAACACAACATACAGCTCTTTTTGCGATTATGGTTTACAACATCTAGGTGTTTGTTGTGTATGTCACAGAGTTGTTTTTTACATCTAGAGCCTGTTATATGGCTGCGAAATCTTTTCAAGTTGCGACTCTGCTAGTGAACGTAAACTATATTTTTTTTATACGATAATATTTTGAGGTATGTGTGTGGTCTATGAAAGCATGACCGTATATCTAATTTTTCTTCAAAACTTTACGGCGTATCCGTCGACAGTCTACTTAAGATTCGTGTACTCATATTTCTTCATAAGATTATTTATCTGCAAACTCCGTTCTATCTATACGATAAAATTAAATTTACCAGATCACCAGATAGAGGCAGAAAAATCATTATTCCGAGTGATGGTTGTCTGGTTTCAGAGGGTTAGTTTTTTTTTATAAATGCAGCGTGTCTTTAGAATCTTCTACCAGCTACTCAGCAACTTAATAGCAACGCAAAAAGTTTCATAAGGTTTTTGTTTAATAACTTTACTTAATTTATTTTATTATAGTGTATTTTTTTACTTGTTTTATTTTAATTTATATAATGAAGATATTTTCTCTAGTGGTGGCTAAAACTAGTTGTGCCCCTTTAACGTGTGTATTTCTGTATTTTAAATATAAGTGAAATCTTGTTGTACAGGAAATGGAAATATATTAATTTAGGTCCAAAAATGAAACTTTTTAAAAAATATTTGCTGTCTTTTTCAGCTGTCTATATGCCAACGACATTTCATTGGTGCTAAACAACTCATCAGTAGATGTGAAAAATTCTTAAAAAAAGTTTGTTTGAAACTTGAGTACTTATTCCATAATTCCCATAAACAAAATGAGAATCAGAAATGTTCAAAAAAAAACCTTTAACACAGCAAATATTTCTTTTCGTTTTGCAATTTTTGGACCTAAATTAATACATTTCAATTGGCTCTTAAAGCAAATAAATAATTAAGTTCATATTTGGAAATGGAAATAAATAAATAAAAGGAAAAAAAAATGAACAAATATTGTAAACCATAATCGGGGCCTAAATGTATGCTGGACTGAATAATGACAAAGGTTGTTGTCTCAATCTCACTATAGATCACATGACGATCTGGCAATATCCCTTGGCGCTCATCATCAACGTTTTCTACCGTTCATGAATTGAACGAATTCGGTATGGAGCACATGTGGACGAAGCAACAGCATACACTGGCCGAGCCACAATCGATATTCTGAAAGCCAAACAACATCAGATGATCCCTTTTGGCCCACCTATTATTTAGCTTATCGATCAACCCATTAACGTTTTTGTATAAAATTTAATAATTTTCACGACAGCTGCTCATCTCTAATTTGAAACCCCTTTTCCTGCTTTTCCATAGGAATATTATCTCTGTGCTTGTTCCGGAAACAATTAATAAAACTTCGTTTATGGTATTCGCTTTTTTAAACAGTTTTTTAATTTTATTTTATTCGATTCTTTCACAGTTGTCCTTTTTAATTTATTTGCTCGCATTTTCGCTTGGCATTCCTTTCACACTTCTTCTGTTCGCTTGAATATGTTTGCTGTTTTTCTTTTAATGACATTTAGGTACACTATAGTTGAATAAATATTGATACATTTATGTAGTTCTTGTTTTTCTATATACTTATTTTTTTCACATATAAATTTAATTTAGGCCAATTTTTAATTATTGTATGGTTATTATTTAATTAGGTAGTGGTATACATCGATTTTCATTGAATTGTTTTGGTTTTGTTTTTGTTTTATTGTTAATATAATTTTTCGCACTTAGAGACCCATTTACCAATAAAAATGCGGTGTTTCTTTTTCTTTTCATGTCTTTTTTTTTTTTTTTTTTTTTTTTAAATGTATGTAAATATGTTTTTGATTTCAGACTAATTATTTTTTTCAGTGTGGTGTTCTTATTGTAATGGTTTTTCTTTTCGGCTTTTTGTTATTGTTGCTGTTATTGTGATTTAAAGAATTGTTGAAAGATAGAAATAGATTTTTGCTTCGAGTGAGAGTGTGTAGTTGAGTAAGTGAATAGTTGAGTGAGTGAGTGAGTGAGTGGTAGAGTGATTGATTGAGCGCCAGTGAACAAGTGAGTAAAAAGGTAAATGTGATTGATATTATGAAAGACTTTTAAAATTTCTTGTTTATAAATTTGCTTGTGGTTTTCATTTGTTTTAAATATTATTAAAAAATATGCGCGGTGTTGTTTGTTTTCTATATAGTATATATGTATATTTGTTTACTTATTAAGTTGGTGTGGTGAGGCTTGGATAAATGGGTTTGGACTAAAGGTTGGTTTGGTTTTTTTTTTAATGCTTACAATTTTATATTTGTTCCATATATTTGTTTTTTAAACATTTTTTTTCCTTCTTTCTTCTTGCAATGATATACATACATATAGTTTTGGTTGGTTTTTGTGATAAAGTAATGAACAGAAGTTATTGACAATATTTTTAGGTTATGTTACTTCATAAATTATTGAAATTGTGAGTAAAACTTTTTGTTTAGCAAAATAGCCGACTATCTTAGTGATAAAGGAATTGTGGTATTTGAAGAGACAATTTCAAACACATTTACTAAATTGTTTTTTCCTTGCTGGAATGTGTTTGCAGTTGCTTCTACTTAACCCCAAAATTATGTTATCTCCAATGAAAACGCTTCTTTTTCGTACCTAACAATTATGGTGGCAATAATTGATAACACGTTTTCTTTGATCACTATTGCAAACATAAATCATCACAAATTTGGTTGTCAATCTGTGATTGATATTTCATTTAAAAAACGCAGCATAAAAATATATTTAAAAGCAAATTGCTTGTAGAGATTTAGCAAAAAATATGCCAAGATAAATTATTTAAAAACCGCATGCTTCTTTTTATCTTTCGCCTCTTTGGAGGCGAAAAGTAAAACTAAACACATGTTTGTTTCGAGTCTGATCGAGGTGATTCCCGGTTCAAACAGATCAACTTTCGTGGCAGACCTTTTTTGTCAATTCCGGTTTAAAGCTGCTTGAATGTCCACACAGATCAACCAGTTTCAGCTCCCATTCTTATGCTTGCGAATTCTTGCATTTCAATTCTTCATACACAAGTAAATTCAAAGGAGGGGCCCAGTACCAGCAGCTCTGTGCCGATTGTTTTTCATTTTTCAGCCTTCGTCAATGGACAGCGTTATCCACATTTGAAGAGGACAACAAACATCAATGAACTAAACTACAACAAAATGTGAAGTCAGGGAATTTATTTTTTTTTGGGGTTTGAAGCCCAGATCAAGTTGTTGACTTCAAGGATGGGTGCTGACGAAAAACTAGCTGTTTCGAAGCCGTCACACTTCTCGCCAGCACCCATCCTTGAAGTCAACAACTTGGATGGATGTGTTGCTTTGTAATATAAGCCCCTGAGTTCTAGGACGGCTGCTGGTGATAAGTGTGGTGGCTTCGAAACGCTTAGTACACCACCTGGTTAAAGGTCCTTGATGTTTTCTTTGCCTTTTTTAATTAATATCAATCACAGAAATAATGAAATAGAACGAAATTAAATCTCATAAACGTCATACAAAATAAGAATATAAGAAAGAGTTTGAATATTAAAAATCAAATAATTTATCAAAAAATAATTCTAAAAGCTTAGAACTGTATTCTGTGTTTAGGTTTTCAGCATGTCTATAAGTCGTCGACATTTCATTGAAGCCAACCAACTCGTCCCTAGACCTGAAAACACTTAAGACACTTAAGGCCGTGTCAGATAAAACTTTTGCTTCGCGTTACGTTACATACACGCTTTGACATTTAAGATAAATGTACATGTTTATATGGCACTTGTCACATAAATTTTATTTGATGCAAAGCAAAGCAAAAAGTTGGGCATCTTTCATCTTTTTGCGCGCTTTGACAATCAGCTGCTTTCATTTTCTTTTATTTTTTCTTGGCCTCAACAGAAATCAAAAAAAAAAAAAAAATTCCAAATAAATAAATAAATTTTATAAATTTAATGAATAAATTAATTTGAGAAATATTCAAGCTATTGATCTTTGGTTTTTTTATAAAAATAATATTAAGCAATTATTTATTTATTTTCAATATTTCACCAACAATTTGTGAATTTTATAATTATTTTCCTGAAGATGCCAACAAATTGGCGAAATATTGAAAATAAATAAATAATTGTTTAATATTATTTTTATAAAAAAACCACAGATCAATAGCTTGAATATTTTTCAAATTAATTTATTCATTAAATTTATAAAATTTATTTATTTATTTGGAATTTGTTTTTTTTTTTTTGATTTCCGTTGAATAATTAATATAACAATATAAAGATCAAATAATATAAAGATAAATTTGAAAAATATAATAAACAAAACTACAAATAAGTACATACATACATATATAAAAGTACATATATAAAATATACAACTTCAATATTTTATTGATAAACAAACAATGCGCGGGTCTTGTCAAAGTTTTTATAGTGACATACACTTTTTGTTTTACGCTTTTCTTTCAAAGTTATAAACGTCACGCAAAGCAACAAAGTTTTATCTGGCACGGCCTTTACGTTTAAACCTTCTACTTCATATTCTTTTATTTGTAAACAAATAATGAGAATTTCAAAAATGTAAGAACACAGTTTCGCAGGATAAAAAAATACAATTCAATCATATTGCTATATACATATATTTTACTTTTCCCAGCAACTTTCACACAACGAGTTTCCAAAAGTATCAAAAAGAAACAATTATTAATTAAATAATAGTTTACTAATTATTTGCTCTTAAACTCCACTGACTAGTTGGTTGGCTTCAATGGGATGTCGGTGCCGTAAGGACTTGCAGCAAACTTAAAAACAGAAACCAAAAATTAACTTAATTATTTGTCTGCCATAGAAGCCAATTGTAATGTGTTATTTTTTAGACCTCACAACTAAACGTAAACGCTTAACAGCAAATAATAAACTATGTATTACTTGAAGAACTCTAAGACGCCAATCAAGTTTTAAAATTTAACCTAAAAATATTGTGCACACCAGTGAGTTTCTTCTTTAAGTTTCTTAAAAATGTAATTTTTAATGTTTTTTGTATAATATTCTTTTCGTTAATTTTTAGTGGGCGTATTGTGGTAGTGATATGGCAAAATTGTTTTCTATTTGTCGTTTTTTTTTTTTCATCTTCCGCGTGTTTTAATATAAGGTCGGATTTCTTTGTTTTGTGTGTGTGTGTGTGTGTGTGTGTGTGTGTGTGTGTGAAAATTCTGTCTCTATCTTAAAAATTCCCGCCCTGATACGAGTACATAAATTTTGTGTTTTTTTTTCGTGTCTTTCTTATTTTTATGTTGCTAAAAAGAACTAATTTGGCTGGTTTTGTGTTTTGTTTGTGGTTCCTCACATGTACATACATATAAATAGTTTTCAAAAATTTTCCTTAAACTCAATTCCTAAAAATTTGCTACTCAATACTGAATTTATTTCTCAAATATCAATTCGCCGTTGAGAAATGGATTTAAATAGGACTTTGTATCGTAACCAGAAACGGAAGGTGCTGTTATGCGTTTTCGCGCCAAGGCTTTGGTTCGCTTTTCCAAATGGCCATGCCCATTGTGGCCATGACTGTGATGGGGCCTCTTGTCTTCTTTGGAGTTTAGGATCAGCGGTATGGGTATCGAAGTATATAAAGGTTCTTGCATAATCGATGTGGGTGGATTTAAAGCGGCTTCTTTATACTTCTCTTCCGTTATTTTATCCTGAAAATCCTCTTCTTCCAATTCCTTGAGTTTTTGGTGATTACGCTGATTTCTACGATGATGCTGATAATGTTTGCGATGTGTTTTTCGTTTGCTGCCATACACCGGTGATGTATCCAAGATCGGTAATGTCTCTATGGGCCTCAGTATGGTTGTTTCTCTCTCAATTCCTAAAGGTATACGATCTGGCTCATTGAGGGTTGGCAGCTCGGGTAGTTCGGGCGGTAGTAGGGGTGGTTGTCTTGCCGGATCGAGTAAAAATGTGCCGTTGGTTGGTGTTACCGGTTTATTGATACGATCTTTAGGATTCGATTGGATTATTGTCGCTGTGGCGAAAATCTCTTGAAATTTATTGCCCGTTGCTGCCAATTGTTGCAATTGTATGTGTTGTTTTTGTAAAAACTGTTGACGCTGTATTTGCAGTTGATTAAGTATACGATATTGTTCCAGTATGTTTCTATAGAATTGTTCGGCGGTTACTTCGGATGAATTTATTAAACGTATGGCGATTTTTTCTGGTATCACAATTTTGTCTGGAATGAAAAGAAAGATTTTCTTAATACCGATACTCGCATAAGTTGGGAAAAAAGTAATTTCTTATAATGGTGCATGTGCCTTTGGAAAATAGTGTTTTTAGAAAAAAGTGCTTTTTCAAAAAAGTACTTTCAAAACGATTGCTTTTTTAAAATCACATTTAAAAATAGTACCTCGAAAAAAAAAAAAATTTAAAAAATTTCTTATAATGTCACATGTGGCTTTGAAAAATAGTTTTTTTTTTCTTCAAAAAAGTGCCTTTTAAAAAAGTACAATCAACACCAAAAGTACAATCAAAGCCTTTTCAATATGAAATTAAAAAATATTACCTGGAAAAAAAACAAAATTTTAAAAAATCTATTATAATGTCACATGTGACTTCCAAAAATAGTGTTTTTTGAAAAAAGTGCGCTTTAAAAAGTACTTTTTAAAAAAGTACTTCTTAAAAAAGTACTTTCAAAAATATTACTTTTTTAAAATCATATTTAAAAAAAGTACCTTGAAAAAAAAACCAAATTTAAAACAATGGCATGTAAAAGCGAACCTTTCAGAAAAGTTACTTTTAAGAATCTTAAGAAATGCCTTGTAAAAAAATACATGTTTCCCAAGCACCTCATAAAAAAGAACATCGAAAAAATATATTCTGAAAAAGCACTTTTTAATAAGCAATTTTATAATAATTTTTCAGTGGCTCTTCGTTTGTGACTCAACTTTAGTTCTATTTATTTTTATGTTTATGTTTATAAGAAACTATCTTTTATAAAAATAATTTTTAAATGTGTTTATTTAGAAAAAAGAGCTTTTCAAATAATCATTTTCAAAAAAGTACCTTTAAAGGCCGTGTTGCACTATCCTACTCACTCGTACGATTCATTCACTGAAAAGTGCTAGCTAAATCTCGTAGAATTTTGTCCTATTTTAAAAAGTCGCATCAAAACGGCCACACTATTATACTTTTGTAAACAACTTCGAAAAGGCAACTCTGATCGCATAGAAAAATATGGTTTTTGAAAATTTTCAAAAGATTAACAAATCGGACTTGTCAAAAAGTCTTTCACACACATACACTTTTAATCCAGACTATCACACTTTTTGGACACACATGTCATTTTTAACAGATCGTACGATTCAATAGGATAGTGAATCACGGACTTTAGACAAAGTAACCTGTATTAGTTTAGGTCTAAAAACAGACCTTAATGTTTTCTGTCTTTTTCAAATAAATAAGCTCAATTTTGAATATTCAAAAAACTTTTACTTTTTGATACTTTCAAAAATACAAATCGTAGTAAGCGATGGTAACTTGTTGTTGTGTAGAAGCTGTTGAGCAAAGTAAAAGTGTTGCAAGCCGAAAAAATATTTTCTGTATTAAAGGTTTGTTTAAACATTTCTATTTCTGGAATAGAATATGTAGTCAAGTTTCAAACAATCTTGTTTTTCCAGTCCACTGACGAGTTGAGTGGCATCAATGCCATGTCCGCAGCATACAGACGAATGAAAAGCACAGAAAACATTAAGGTCTATTTTTAGACCTAAAATAATACATTTCAATTGGTTCTTAAAGTAAATAAATTAATTCATTTCTCAAACTAAATTTTAAGAAACTAGCCTCTTCAACTAAGTACCTTTTAAAAATGTATTTTTAAGAAAAGTACCTACCAAAAAAAATCGTTTGAAATAAGTACCTTTTAAGAAAAAGTTACATTTAAAAATAGTATCCTTAGAAAAGAGTACTTTTGAAAAAAGTACTTTTAAGAAAACTACCTTTTTAAAAAGTAATGTTAAAAAAGTACTTGGAAAAAAGTCCATTTTCAAAAAATGGAAGGCTGAAAAAGTCAAAACCTTTTTTTTATAATTAATCAATTGATAATTTTTATTTTTAGACCTAAAGGACTCTAAAAAAACAGCTTTAAAGAAGTATATTCAAGAATTGAGATTTGTTCAAGCTTCTTAAAAAATTATCTTTGATTACGTTTCGAACATTTATATGAAAATAATTCTCAACTTTGCTTTGCCAATATTCTTTTTACGAAAGAGTTTGTTTTAAAAAGTTTAGTTTTTGAACAAAGGCGTCTTTAAAAAAGGTTCCTTTTAAAAGCAACACATTCCAAGAAACTTACCTTTTAAAAAAGTACCTTTTAGGAAGAGTAGCCTTTAAAAGGGTATTTTAAGTATACATAGTATCTTTTAATACAATTTAAGATGTTTAAAAAGTACTTCATAAAAATGCATACGCCAATCTGTTTGCGGTTAATTACACGCACCGCATAACAAGTCTATAATGGCTTAAGTGTATGTCGCACGACATAACCAAACCTAACCTAACGTTGACTAACCTATAAAAATACATTAAAAGGACCTTGCAAAAGAGAGTGTCGCTTAAAAACGTACCTATTAAAAAATCACATTTAATAATATGCATTATAAAAAAGGAAATTTTTGTAAAAACCATTTTGCAAAAAGTTCTTTTGAGAAGTGTTTTTTGAAAATAGTTTCTCTGGAAAAAACTATTTTTTGAAAAGACTTTTCGCCAAAAGTTTTTAATAAAAATAGTCCCTTTATAAAATATTTTTTGAAAAAAGTTTTAGCTGAAAAAGTACATTCTGAAAAAAGTATCGCTTTAAAAACTATATCCGAGAGTACTTTTTATAAGTTCCATGTAAAAAGTATCATTCAAGATCATAATTCACTATCATACACAATAGCACGATTCATTCAAACGATTCATCAAAACGGCCACACTTTTACAACTTTGTAAAATGGAATCTTCAAAAAGGCACCACTGACCGCTTAGAAAATGATAGTTTTTGAAGTTTTTCAATAGATTAGCAAATCACACGGATTTGTTACTAATTTGATTGATTGAGAAAAACGTATATTTTTCAAAGTATTTTCCCCTAAAAGTTAACCTTGAATAATAGTATTCTTTGAAATGGACTCGCTAATAGAATAACATTTGAAGAACAACGAATATGCTTCATTCTTAAAGATATATTTCTGACTTCCTTAAAAATATTTTAAAATTATTGAAACCCCTACAAATTACTAGGTAACTTTAAGTTTTAATAAGACTTAAATTCTTTCTGCTTTTATTAATTTCAAGCAGCATAAAAAACATGTTGTATGCGTTACGAATTAGAGCACGATTCCAATATTAATTATACGCTCAGTTGCACTAGAAAAATTACAATACCTAATACTATGAGTATAATTACTACACTTGATTATATTACAATTTACTCTTGTTTTATGATTTCAACCCAAAAAATCATTCAACTGAAATCAAATAAACTTTCATATGGTTTCTGTTATTCTGCTTGTTTTTTTTTTCTCCGTATATTTATTACTTTAGCAATTTCATAATATGTACACGCACACCCTTGCAGCCATAGAACTATGACTGCCTGCACACGTACACTGCTAAACGAACTAAAACCATGACCTACAAATGAAATGAAAACAACAACTTGCAAGCCTGAACACCTGTATAAAATATAAAACGTATCTAAACAACAACAAAAACAAGAGCACCACACAAGTGATGCACAAACCATTTTGCAAATACAAAAACCTAAAGCAGATTTTTTTAAGAAGGAAATAAAAAAACTGCCAACAATTTTTTTTGCTACTTTAACGCTGGCAGTACCTAGACAAAATCAAGCTCTTCAACAAAATATGAAAAAAAAATATTATTATGATGATTAACCTTGTGGTAGAATACAACTACAACAATACAAGTACACATTTTGTACCTTGAAAAGTAATATACTACTGAATTAAGCCTTTTTTGCTTCAAGGGAGGAGAAAAATTAAAAAAAATCATAGTAAATAACATCTTGGAGAAACAAAAATATTGAAGAACTTTTCAAATTAAGCCTCATGTACACTTTTTGCCTTTAAGAAATCTAGAACAACTTGATTTGAGTTCTTCTTTATTTTAGTAAAAAAAAAAAGTTACATATTTAGGGCTTCTTTTTTAATAAAACAAACTCTTGAGAAAAATAAATAAAAAATGTAGAAATTTTTGACCTGTATTTAAATAAAATAAACAAAAAGGAAAGTAGAAGGAAAACACAAAGTAATCATTTCTTGAAAACCTTTTCTAGATTAACTATTGTTGCAAATAGGAGTGAGTACACACGCAAGCACTTGCAATACCATTTATATGTGTGTATGTATGCATGTATGCAAGCATGCATGTTGTATGTTAATACATGCTAAACCCACTCTCATGCTCACCCTCCATGCTCTTCATCGTGAGCACACAAACATTTGTGCCAGGGTATGAAGTGTACACACACACACACGCACTCACCCAAACTGAATGCAAACACAGAAGCAAAAACAAAAACAGATTGAGTACGACAACCCATTGACCTACATTTAGAGTAAAAAAGCAATAGCAAAGGCAAGCAAAAGCAAGAACAACAATAATGACAAAAACACAGACATTGTTGCTGATATTTGTGCTCAAAAGTAGCGATTTTTGTTTTGCCACCGTTTCATCAAAACACAAGCAAACAGCCGCAGGTAGCAGAGGAAACGGAAATAAGCGATTTTTTTTCTGTGTAATTGAAAAAAAGTGTATGTTTTTTTATTTCACATTCTTTATTAAATATGGCCAAGGAAATAAAGAAATCGGCTTAATGTAATAAAGTATTTCATTCAGTACCTACTTAAATCGTCTTTGATATCACACAAACCAGCACACGACGCTTACAACAGCCGCCATCATATTTAAGGAATTGTAAATTTAGGAAATTAAATCAGCATAAATTAGTTGAATATTCGCTGCTCAGTTTAATTTTTATAATAACGTTTTCGAGCATTGTGCTTAATGGCGTTATTATAATAATATTGCAGTATTTTCAGAGCTTAAGGGCCGCATTAAAACGAAAGGATATTTCGAAGCATCTCCAGTCATAATGAAGCGTTGTTAAGAAAATAAAAATAAGACACTAAAATACGTACAGCTACGGTACATATTTCTACTTACAATTAAGAAACAACTCTCGAGGCATTTAGAGATAATTAAATATTAATTATGTTTAGCTGGTTTAGCTAAAAATTTTAAAAATTGTTGTAGTGAATAATGGCCATGTTTTATGAATAATAAAATTTTTTTTGCAACATACCTAAGGATTTCGAAAGTACTTTAAGGATTAATTA
The DNA here is from genome assembly GCA_963662145.1 of Sturmia bella. Classification (NCBI taxonomy): domain Eukaryota; kingdom Metazoa; phylum Arthropoda; class Insecta; order Diptera; family Tachinidae; genus Sturmia; species Sturmia bella. The sequence continues at coordinate 18,931,152 of OY759170.1, forward strand.
TCTTTTTTATAAACAGGTTGATTAATGTAGCATTTACAGAGACTTGGTTAATAAATAATAACTTTTTTGGTATAATTAAGTATTTCAAAAGTGTTTTAAGGACCGGTAAACATTTTACAAACAGGCAAAAAAATATGAGAATAATTTATAAATAATGTGTTTTATGTGGCATAATTTATTAATGATGCTTTAAAATTTTAAGGACTAATTAACATTGGAAAAAAGTGGCAAAAAGCGTAAATATTATGTAAATAATGGACTTCACGTGGCAGAATTTATTAACTCTTGAGAGTAGGAAAAAAAGGAGAGTATTTGATATATAATAATTTTTTTTTTATATTACACTGTTCTACATAGTTCAGCACACCTGAAGAAGGCCGGGAGGTAGGAATGACCATGCCCTCTAGAAGCTCTTGTTTGGCAGACACAAAACCTTACCAACACGTCCATACTCACATATTTTTTACACGCGATGTCTTCTAAATTCTAAATGCTTCCAATACCTGGTCTTCTATAAGGCCTGCTCAAAACGTCAGTGTGCAGGGTCTTAATTGGCGTATAGCACTTGTAGGCATATTTTGTTACTATATAAAAAAAAACTAAGCATTTGGCGATGCATGTACATCTCTACTTAACTGAGTAATTTGTTGAAGGTCGATCAACGTTCGTCTTGTTTTTAGTAGTGTGACCGCGCATTCTAAGATCTGGAGCTAGGAGAAGGTGTAAGAAAGTTCAATTTTGGAAGACCTATGAAAGTCGCATTAGTTTCATTACCCCATGTTCGCAAACATGACATTACATTACATTACATTACACTACACTACACTACACTACATTACACTACATTACATTACATTCATTATAGTACATGTAATTACATTATATTACATGTAATTACATTACACTACACTACAATATATTACATTACATTACAATATATTATATTACATGTAATTACATAACACTACACTACACTACATTACATTACATGACATTACATTACACTACACTACACTACATTACATTACACTATATTACATTACATTACATGCCATGACATTACATTACATTAGATTACATTAGATTACATTACATTACATTACACTACATTACGTTAGATTACATTACATTAAAACTTCTTCGAACAGCGCGATATATTAACAACACGTTTGATTACGCACTGAAAAAACTTTGTAATAACATTCTAAAAAAGGAGCAAAAAAAGACAATGACAAAATTATAGATTTATATTCGAAAGGAAATATGTAGCACAGCTTTTGCTTTCCAAGTCGCAATTTTTTTCATTCTAAAGGGTAGAGGACGGATTTAAAAACCAAAGAGTTGCACAATATGCAAAAGTTACGAACGATTTTTTTACGTAAACTTGAAAATAAAAAGTAGTTCATGTCGTAGGTAAATTTACTTCTTTTATGCTTCGTTTGTTTCATACACAAAACAATAGATTTTTTATCAAATAAAATGTTTTCAACTTGAAGCTGAGACTGCTTTGCTTTGCTTAGTGGTAATAAAATGTTCGCAAACTTTTGTAGAGTAATTTTTTATTTTCGGCTAAGTGCAGTTTTTTTTTGAGGATGTATAATTGTTCGTAGACCGGTAAAGAAACATATTGTCAATAAAAATGTCTGCCCGGATCTATTTAGAATGCGTTATTATAAAACAGCGTGGAAAAAATGAGCCAATATACACGAGATTGTTTTTTTAGTCCGCCTAACTTTTATTCTCCCCAAAACACAAGGGATTAATTCATCTGGCATAAAATTGTATACATATACACAGCTTTATGTGTATTAGTGTAGTTTGTACTTATTTGACATTTAGTTTAGCTTCAAAATAAGGTGGCAAGACCCGACATCCCTATTTAATTAAGCTCACAGACTAAATTTTGCTCTGTAAAATGAAAAAAAACCATACCTGTTTTGCATTAAAGGTATGTATTAGTTTTGTTCTGCTAATGCGGTGTTGAAGCTGGTTGAAAAATTATGCAAACCAAAAACTACTTCCTTAAGCGAAAACCCCATCAAGCTGCCTTTTTATGCCAGCACAAGTAATCTCGTGTATATTGGCTCCATACAATAAATTTTTGCTACATTATTAAGGTGGCGTATGAAGGTTACTGGTAGCAAATTAAATAATTTATTCGTTGCGTATACGCCTCAGGGTAAACGTATACAAATTGGAGTTTTATAATAGCATCTTACTGCTTGTTCCTCAATATCGAAGTCGTGCGATTGTTCGCTTTCTAAGCGAAAGAAAATTGTTTTGGGTTCCTCTATGATGTTCTTTTATTCGAACGATGGCTCGATCGACAAGACGAAAAGTGTTTTTATACAAAATCCGATTCCTCTATATCGATCATGTCGTCAGCATTGCGAACACAAACGTCAAACTCAATCACTTGTTGATTTGCTATCGAGTGGGTGTTTCTATAGAAAAAACTTTAAATTTATTTGTTAAAAAACTGGGAAGTAAAACTAGAAAACCCACATATTTTTCATGTTTATTTCGTAGATATATTAAACAATTATCATATGTATGTATGTAGTTTTCCCAAACAGTTCACATGTTCACTAAATGGAACAAAATCCTGAGTTTGCCGGAGGAATGAATTATTAAATGTCTATGCAAAAAATACTTTTAAATTTTAAAACACCATAAAACAATTTCCTTACTTTCAAAATTTGTGCTTTTTTATTTTGTTTTTATTTATGTATGCATTTGCTTTGGCTTGTCAGATATAGCTGACTAGATTTAAAACGGCTTGTGTTTACACAAGAACAATTTAGTAGTTTTTGTCAATAATTTCATAAAAATTCAACCAAAACTTTAATTTACCGATCTGGTATGTTTGTAAATTAAATGCAAAAAATTTCATGACGTAAGACCATGCGAACGCAAGCTGTCGTTATAGAGGCAAACCAATTGATTCGAAATCGAGCGCCTACATTTCGATCGCTTATATATTTTTTGTGACATTTGAATTTTTAAATTGAAAAAAAAAACTCCTTTAGTTTATTCAAATTAGTTGTTATTACATTTCTCTCTACCAAAGAAGAAACTTTGTCTTATTTTGCCAATTTTGAAAATGGATTTCATTTATTATTTTTTCTTATTAAATAAAGTTCTGCATTGAAATTTTCCTTAAAAGGTTTTACCAGCTCACATTGACTGAAAATAATTATTACATTAATTATTTCTGTATTAAGTTTATCAGGCTCAAGTTCTTTCTATATTTTCCTTGTGATTGATATTAATTAAATTAGACAAAGAAGACATCAAAGACATTTAGCAGGGTGGACAACTAGTTGTTTCGAAGCCACCACACTTTCTCGTCAGCACTCGTCTTTGAACTCTGCTAAATGTCTTTGATGTCTTCTTTGTCTAATTTAATTAATATCAATCACAAAGATAATATAGAAAGAACTTGAGCCTGATAAACTTAATACAGAAATAATTATATAAGAAAAAGTTCGAATAATAAAAAAAATTAATTATCATATTAACACAACACAGATCTGTAACTGGCCAAAAGTTTTAAGAGAAAAAATGAGTCTTCAAACTAATGTTTTCCATGCCATTGAAAACCGTGCAATTGCTTTAATTTTTCAAAGTAATTTCTTTAGGCCACATGTTCTGCAATAACCTTATATTTTAAGGGATGCATTGTGTGCACAAAACTTTAGCTTTTTTAGTAATAGTAACTATAGTTTTTTTTTTACTGCAAGCAAACTTAAGAAACTAGTCAACCCGTCGCACAGTGATTTGATCTCTTCTATAATGAGGGGACAAAACCAGAAGTAAGAATATGTTTGCTGGGTTATTAGTAATTTTATCAGGTTTGAGTTCGATTTTACTTGTTTGAATTTGAGAAAGATTTTTTTTCCCCATAAAATTGTAGTGATCAAATCAAAGTGATTTGTAAACAAGACAATAAAACTAAAGTTGAAGACTTACTGGCTGGGGTACATATCAGCTGGTCAGCACCCAAATTGGTGCTAGCCTAGGCCTTGGGCAATTGTACACTGATTTTGAGCAGCAGCTATTGATCAACTTTTAATTTTGTCACTGTGTTTTCATGTCAATTGGAATACATTTTATATTCATTCTTTCACCAACATCCAATTTATTTTTGTGCTTGTTGCTATTGTATCAATCACGGTAACGTTTTCAAACAATTTGGTGGGCCCAGGGATAATTAAACAATAATTTGAATTTTATAGTTAAATCTTTTTGATTTGATTTTTGTTTGTTATAACAGGTGGTTCAAAGGAAATCATTCTATTGCAAGCTGCTCTCCGTCTTGCAAATGGCGGCCAATGTCAAATATTTTTTACATTTGTGAACTACACAGCCATGGAACAATACACCCCCCAAGAACGCGGAATAAGTGTAACTATGACGTAGTGGATAATTTTTCGACCACAATCATAATAAGGCATGAGGCTCATTTCCGCCTCGGCGGGTACACGAACAAGCAAAACGATCGATTCTAGGGCATTGAAAATCCACGAAGAGCCATTACATCCGCTAAAAATGATTGTATGGTGCGCTGCTCAAGCTGGAGGATCCATTTTTTTTTTCGATGATAACGCAGGTCAAACGACAACGGGCTATAGGGCCATGTTAACCAAGTTTTTTTTTGCCGCAATCGAATGAATTGGGTCTGAAAGAAATGTTTTTCCAACAGGACATAACAAGAGCTGACACTGCATGAGCCACAGCCGATATTCTAAAAGTCAAACTACATCGGATGACTTCTTTTGGTCCACCTGTTACTTTTTTTTCTTAATACAATGTTAAACAATAATTTTATCATATAAAATTATCAATTGCTAATTATGTGCGGATACGAATTTAATTTTAATATTTTAAATAATATTTTTATTAATTTTATCCAAAAAATCATTTGTTTGTTGCTCTAAACACACAAATATTTGTTGAGAGAAATTAATTAGTTCTTGTCCCAAACATACAAATATTTGCGTAGAAAAAAAAATAATTTATTCTTTTTTCAATTATTTTTCTGTACGATTTTTGTTCTGTGTAAGCGATGTTATTGCTTTTGTATAAACAGTCATCGAATTTCCTGGTTTATTATTAATTTTTTGCCCAAAGGCAAAAGACGAGGTGAACGCGTACAGGAAGTAATTGAAAACTTCCTTTTTTTTAACCATAATAATAAATAATAATGATAGAGAGCAGGTTGTGCATGGTTTTTTGCTACTCAAGTTGCTGCAAATAATCATTAAGTATTCGATTGAGTGTTTTGTTTTTTGCTTTCCGTTTATTGTACAACTTTGTTGTCAATTACGTTTCAATGTCCTTTAACCCAGCTTCGTATGCAATTTATTAAATTTTTTTTTTTTTTTTTGCTAGAAATTATTTGCAAGTGGAGAAGTTGTTGTGTCTGCAGTTGTGAAAAGTGAAGTGTGAGGAAAAATACTTTGAAAGTCTTACCGCAGTTATTGTTTTTTGTAACAAATGGGCGTATCGTGGGATCCCATATGAATATATAATACAGAGACAGCATTATGGCTGCCAGAGACACACACAGCACATAAACAGCTACCGTCAAAATGCGAATAACCTTACGATTGCCCTGCGGCTGATAGCAGCGACTGATGGTTTCCGTAGGCGGTAGTTTCACTTTTTCTTCGAGTGAACCCACTTTGGAATTCATGACTGATTTGTGTGATTTGATTTAGCGAAAGAATTGTTTTGTTTTTGTTTTTTTTTTCTTTGTAAAAAATAAATTAAAACCGTCGTAGAGCAATAATTTTGTGTTTCAAGGTTTTGATATGTTAAATTCCTTGCTTGTATTTTTTATTTATTTTCTAATAATGGTTTTTATAAATGCAATTGTTTATTCGTTATTCATTAAATATTTTCTAGTTTATAATTTATTGTCACGTCTTTTGCTTTTAAACTTGTTTAATTTATCACTTAATTATTTTTAATAATGCTTTGCAAATTTTTCGTTCAGTTGTTGCTTAAATATTTGGTTTTAGAGACAAAAAAGAAAAATCATGTTTCTTAAGAAATAAAACCGTTAAATTTTCTTTGCCCAGCTAATGTTTTAAATACTTTCGACCGTCTCTCTGTGCAACTGCATTTGTAATGAATTTAGTTTTTGGTGTTTTCAATGTTTTCAACAAAAATCCGTCCATCCATCCATCCATTCGTCCAACCAACCATTCATACATCTGCTAAATGGAATCAGTGCGAATGAGTTTCGTGTTGTGATTCTCTCCAGTTCTCTCCAGTTCTCTTTAAAACACTCTCTTTTGAGTAAAACGTAAAATAAGGAATCGTTTGTTCTCGTTTTTCTTTGCAACTTTCTTGGCGTGTTTGTTGTTGTTGTTGTGTAGTTGTGTTGGTTTGTTAAGTTGCGAATTGCCAAACACAGTTTGGTTTGTTTTTTCTTGTTTTGTGTTGCCAAACACTCGAAAGGGGGAAGTTTATTTTAAGGAAACAGTTGAGTTACATTTTAATAGAACTGATTTTATTTTTTAACTGTTAATCAAACTCAAATGATTGCTTAAGTTGTATCCTTAAATAAAGTAAATTATAACCCCCTAATTCATAAAAATTATTACAGGCTTATAAGCCTGTAATAATTTACAGGCTTATTTGTATTTGTATGGAAAATCTGTCAAATAAGAGTTTTATAAACCTGTTATAATTTTTATGAATTAGACGGTAAGTAAATAAAGTAAAGTGACAGCGGTCATTCCGGCACCCTGGGGCAAGTTAATTGTTAATCTTCTGTATTATTTAGCTTATTTTGCTGTTAAAAATTATAATTATTTTTACAAAAATTATTTTTTTACAATTTTCAAAAATCGAAAATTAAACTTATGAGTTTCAATTTCAGTTATCTCTAACATGCATTGTGATTATACGCTTATATACAAAAAAAAAAAAAAAAAAGAAATCACTGAATTAATAATTCAAGCTTTAGATCTTTGTTTTTTTTATAAAAAATAATTTGAATTATATTTATTTATTTTCACTACTTTCCTGAAGATACAATACGAAATATTGAAAATAAATAAATATAATTGTTTCAAATTATTTTTTATAAAACACAAAGATCTAAAGCTGGAATAAATAATTTAATAATCTCAAGATCAAAAACTATATAAAAATAAAAAAAAATTGCTTTGTGTTAAATAGTTTAAGACCATTATAAAATAAAAGGTTCTGATAAAAATTTCTTAAGCTAAAGTTTAGTCTGAAATCATTGTTATTGCGTAGATTGTATGGCTGTATGTGCGTAACATATACAAGTTGATTTGGTTTTGAGAGCAAGAAATGGCCCATTAGTGTATTTGTGACAGTCGTGTGATCCGAGCTTTACAAATTTTTCACGATAATTATAATACAGACTGGTACAGAATAAAACTGGCTATTTCTTAATGTCGAAGTGCGAAAGAAAATTGTTTTGGGTTCCTCTATGACGTTCTTTTATTCGAACGGTGACTCGATCGGTTCCTCTATTACGATCATGTCGTCAGCACAAACCTCAAAAGCAATCACTTGCAGTTTTGCTATCGAGTGGGTGTTTTTATTCAATATTGTTACGTTTTTACCTTTTAAAAACGTTTCTCGTAGATTCTTTAATTATAATGAAGTTAAAACACTCACGTCTTCAGTTTACAGAAATCAACAGTTCAATATTTTATTTACTTTAACACACTGTACTTGTAAACACTTTACTAAGAACAACACTTTTACTTATTCACTTGTTATTACTTAAGACAGTTTACACGTTAGCGCAGCTAAAAATCGACTGACTCCAGCGTTAAGCTCAGCTGCTTTTATACCTCTCAATGATCATTACTCGAACATTCTAGAAGTTTACAGAAGCTGATCACGCCACCTCGCACTAAAACTAATAATGAACAAAAGATATACACACACACACCGACATACATACACGCGGCAGTGAAACTTAAGCATATGAGCCGCGCACATACATGCACACACGAATATTGTATCGTGAGGTGGTGGTTTCTTTTATTTCGCTGTCGTGCCTACTTATCTACACATGTGTGTCAGTATGTGCACACTCGCTGTGATGCCGCTTTGTTTGTCAACAAGTTTCTATGTATGCATGTGTGTATATAACTCCTGTGTTCATTTACAAATAATAACAAGACAATAAATATAAGCACATATAAAATAACGATGATTCAGTACGTTCTAGAACAATCACAATCGGTCCGTTCACGACCAAATTTGTAACAATATACTAAACAATTATCATCTGTATGTATGTATGTAGTTTTTCTAAACAGTTCACTTGTTCACTAAATGGAACAAAATCCTGAGTTTGCCAGAGGAATACCAGTGTGTTCAGTGCATCAAACTACTTATTATATGTCTATGCAAAAAATACTTTTAAATTTTAAAATACCATAAAAACAATTTTCGCACTTTTAAAATGTTTGCTTTTTTATTTTGTTTTTATTTATGTATGTATTTGCTTTGGCTTGTCAGATATAGCTGAGCAGTTTTAAGACAGGTTTGTATTTACATAAGAACAATTCTGTAGTTCTTTAATAACAAATCTACCGAAATTTTAATTTACCAATCTGGTATGTTTATACAGTTAATGCAAACAATTTCATGACGTAAGCCCATGCGAACGCAAGCTATCGACATAGAGGAACCAAAATTATTTCGAAATCGAGCGACTACATTTCGATCGCTTATATATATTTTTTGCGACATTGAGTAACAGGCTGGTTCTTTTGCTCTCATAAAACCAAAGAAGTCGATAGCAAAAAATTGGCGCTTGTAAGGCTTAAGAATAAATGTGACGAAACTCTCTGCGAACTTGCATTTATGTGTAAGAATTTGAATCTGATTTCACATTTGAGTATGCCACTCTTTGTAGACTTCAGGGAATGCATTCAATGTAATAAGTTTCTTTGAAACCATAGTTAAGGAGTTTTGTTATAAGATCCCCCCCTTTTGTGGTAGACTCTTTTCTTGCTATACTGTGGCAACTCTTTGAATATTTTCATATAAATTTTAAGACTGTGTGTGTGTGTGTGATTTCTTATTTTTGCAATTTTTATTTGTTGTATTTGAATTCAATATGCATTTATTTTTGAGGCAAATACTCCCATTATTAGTTCTCTGACATTATTCCTTTTGTTGCTTTTGTGTGATTGTCATTGTTCTAGCGAATATTTAGACGTATTTGCCTCCAGTTACTCATAACAAGTTGTTGTAGGTGGTCCCATTAAGCAGTACGAGTAAGTAATAATTTCGTTAAAACTGTGAGCTGCATTGTTGCTTGCTGGCCCCCTCGCTGGCCATATCTTTTAATGGAAGATGTTACACATTTCTCATATTTTTTTCTCTCTTATAATTGGGTTTATTTTCCTTTTATAGCAAAAAACGGCAAATAATGGCATAAGTATATTTTTTTTTTTGCTGTATTGTCTGAGTGTCTAATTTTCACATTTTTTTTTTTTTTTGAAGCAACACATCTGTTTTTCCTCAGTTTTGATGGGAGTATTATAGAATTTCATTAGTTTTTTTTTTGCAGCTTGACAAAATAAACAATAATTTGGGCAACAAAGTTTGTTTAAATTGAATGTGTTTTTGTTTCTTTTTCTGCATGTTGCTTTTGAAAATTCATTTTCAGTTTTATGTGAAACTTTTAAATTTTGTTTTTGCCTGCTGTTTAATATTGAATATAAATTTTCTTTGACGGTTTTCATTCAATTGCTGATTGTAATTAATTCATTTGAAATTGTTTTTCGTGATATTTTTTCAATAAACATTTGGAAAGGCTGGAAAAATGTAAACATTTCTTTTATATGTAAATATTTTGAATCGAAAACTTTTTATACGTTCTGTTCGCTTAATTGATCACTGCAATATTTGAAAATATTTTAACGTTACGCCTGATTGTATTTTATTGCTTTTTCATGTTTGTTGTTGGTGATTGTGTCGAAGAGAATTGGATATAAACATTTTTGTGAAATTTCGAAAATTGGAATTGTTGGTGACTTTAATTGAGTGTGCTGGAGTTAAATATTTTGTAAACGAACAAAGCAGCACAGCACATGCGAAAAGCCATGCTTCATTATGCTGAACTCAGTTCGGTTACAAAACACTTACGTTTTATGGTAGGAAATAGTTCTAAGAACACAGTATAACTATGAACTTAATTATTTATTTGCTTTAAGAGCCAATTGAAATGTATTAATTCAGGTTCATTTTGAAAAGGTTCATTTTTGGACGTGAATTAACACAGTACAACAAAAACCCAAAAAGAAAACATATTTGCATTGCCAGCAGGAGAACAAATTTGCCTTTAGGCAAGATTAAGGTTTGGCGATACAGTGTGTTGCAGTTTCTCACATTTACGAAACTGCACGCAAAGAAGAAACATTTTTACAGTATGGTTGCGACAATAATATTATGTTGTCTACAACCAAGCACATGAATGTGGCAAAAAAGATATTTTTATTTAAAATGCCGTGAACAATTTTTCGTCACCGTGAACACAATTTGATAATTTTGTTGTCACCATCCATGAAAATTGAAATATCGTTATATTCATTTGAAGAAAACAATATAATAGTACAGGGTCCGCCTTCCAAGGTTTTTTTTTCAAACTAGTGTTTATTTCGTGAATGGTAACACTTAACTTATGTCTGGTTTGTCAGATAATTAGTTTTTTCCTTCCGCTGAACGAATATGGTTGCGTATACGCTTCGCTAAGTGGGCCTGCGATCGATTTACAGAAGATGCCGATTTTGCAAAAAAAAAAAAACAAATCATCTTTGTAGATGAAGCTCATTTTGATCTTGGCGGTTATGTAAACAAGCAAAATTGTCGCATTTGGGGCACAGAAATGTCGCACGTTATACTTTGAAAAGCAGACGCAACCAAAACGAGTCACTGTTTGGTGCTGATTTTGGTCCAGAGGCATAATTGGGCCATTTTTCTTCGAAAATGAGCAAGTAGTGGCCGTCACAGTCAATGGCTATCGGGACATGTTCAACGAATTTTTGTTCACAAAAATTGAAGAGGAGAATATTGGCAATATTTGGTTTTAAAAGCACGGCACTATGTGCCACACAGCCAAAGCTACAGCCAAAGTTTTGCGTCGTTAAAAAAAAAAAAAAGTTATTTGGCGCACCCTATACAAACATTTTGTATTGAACATTTGAACAGGTTTTACTTGTGATAAACTATTATTTTTAATCTATCAAATGAGAACCAAATAATAATCAGACAAAGCTTTTGTTGATGCAGCTTTGGCAGCAAATTTTTCTCCAGTTTTTGTGTGGTGATTGAAAATTTGTGTGTATGTTTTTTAATGAACATTTTTCTAGATTTAATATTTGGTTTTTGTTTTCGACCTCTTTTTTATATTTTATATAATTATTTTCTTGAGCTAAAGGTCTTTTTTTATTATAAAAGTATATACATATGTTTTTCGAATACTTTGGTTGTTGTTAATACTTCGCTCTCCTTTGGATATCTTCTTCAGGACATTAATATTGAAAAATGTTTTAATTGGGTTTTTCCAATTATTCTGCAGTAGCTATCCAAAGGAATAAAAATTAAAAAAAAAATTAAATATCAATGGCAACAACAACAATTTTGTTAAAGTCCACTATAATTTGTTCATTTCATCAACCAACTTTGGTTACCATTTAATATCTGAAAAATATTATGTTTGTCATAAATATGTTATGTGAACGTTTGATCACTATATATATGGGCGGCAGATATTTTGTTTTTTCAAAAATAATGTAACCACATTTCCATTTTACGAACAGTAACAAAAACATAATCAAAGTTTAACAAAAAAAAAAAAAAAAAAATTTGTTTGTAGTAACGAAAAGCATGTTTACTGCATTTTAAATGAAAATTATGTGTTTGCCACAACTTTATATATTATTATAGAAAACATTATGTTATTATCGCAACTAGATTTTAAAATGTTTTTTTTCTGCATGTGATGCCTAAAGGCGAGGCAAGAAATTACAATGAAAATATTTTAAATATCTTTATGTACCATCATTTACAGAAACTTTAAAATCGATTATAAAATGAATGAAGAGCTGAGATTCAAATTTATTAAAAAAAACAAATATATTTATTATTTTTGTTCGTTGTTTCTAGAGCCCACTGTCGTATTGTACATATTGAGAAAGACGTGCCCTGCTCTTAATATGTATTTAAATTTATTAATTAAAAATAAATCACTACTCACAAGCCGTTTTCTTACAGCTTATTAAACAGTAGTTTTTAATTACATTTTTGCATTAAAAATATTTATTTATTCGTATTTTTTTTTTCATTTGACGGAAATGTGCAAATATGGTTTGGCATAAAGTTTCGTACATCAATGGTTTTTTTTCTTGTTTTCATTTTATTTGAAGAAATAAAATAAATAGAAATTCAGTCATTGATCAATTTGTGCAAATTTATTTCCGTCTTCTGTATGAAGACCAACAAACCGACAAACGAACATCTCTTTGCAACCAGTGGCCGGCCACCAGCCACCAGCCACCAATAAATCCAATAATTTAAAAAACAAAAATGATACAAAGAAAAAAAAATTGAAAAACCATAAACGCAGCAAAAATGTATACATAAAATATGGTATGATTTTATGATTTGTTTTTGGCAGTGTTTTAACAAAGTGTTTTTTCCTTCCCTTCCGCAGCAGCCAACAACATTCGCACAGCCAAGCAACGTCATCATTAACATCATCGTTATCACCACCCTCATTATTACAATAGACGTGTAATAAAAAGTGGCCGGCTGTTGGTTGCCTGGTTGCTGGTTGGTTGGTTGGTGGCTGTTGGATGGCTGCCTGACCAGCTGGTTAATGTGCGAATGTAAAACAATATGAGAGAAAGCAAAGAAAAAATTGAAACATAAAACAAAATTGTAAAATTGTTAACTTTTGGTTGCGAACAACATCAGGAATTAAAATGAAATGAATGTACAAAACACTTTTGCAGCACCACTCAGCGGAAGTTTTAACAGTAAATAAATGAAAATAAAATACAAAAAACAACCAGAAGAAGAAAAAACTAGAAATGGCATTTTATCTAATAAAAAAAAAAAAAATGTAAATGTTGAACATTTTTCGTTTATGCCAGATTTTTTTTGTTGGTCCTTTGCACCGGAGAGCAATCAAAATTTTGTATTTTGATATTTAAAGCACCAATAAAGAGTCAAATGAACTCAAAGACGATACAAATAAACGAAAAAATGTAGACACAAGCAAATTCTATCAATTAAGTTTGAAAACTTGAATGGTGGGCCAGTACTCCTACATATGCAATGCATTGCACCGGATGTATGAAAAATATTTATAGACAGAAGCAAGGAGGGAGCAGTGATTGTGTATATTTGTTTTGAACCCTACTATGCTGTAAGTGGCGGGAAAAGCATTTGCAGGCAGTTTATTCCACAGACTATCGGCACTGCTGAAACTCTCTCTCTCTCTCTCTCTCTCTCTCTTTCTCTCTGTAATACATTGTGCAGTTCATTGGCCAATTAGCTACAAATGGATGAGCCCTGGACGATGTATGCGTATTGAGTAGACATATACGGGTTTCGGGAACAAGGTTGCTCGCCTTGTTAGAGCAGAAGCCTTTATAGAAGTAATAAAACAGGGTGGCGCACCCTACACTGCGGCGATGCTCCAGTGAGTTAATAGAGTTGGACACCCTACTGCCATCGATAAGCTTCTTGACCCTCAACTACATGCGGTCGAGTAATTCCAAAATACACTGGAGAGTATCGCCTACACTGCGATAGCAGCTCTAATTTTATGAAACTCATTTCTATTTATAAGCTAAAAAAAAGTTAGAAGGTAGTTAGTTCTTATTTAGTTTTCTCTTGGGTGTCCAGTATACATACTTTCCACACTATCCAGACAATAACACTTTGACTATTCCAAAGAAACACAGAGAGGATACAATAACAATGGCAAGATCTGTTATGAATGTACAGTTTATAAAACTCGTGCAAGTAGACAGTCAGTAATCAAGAGCATATTTAGTAGAATAGCTGCTCAAAAACAGTATGCAATTTTTTCTGGCCTGTTGTCGAAGCGGTTTGGGCGCTGATGTTCGTCGTGGTGGACGTGAAACACTTATGGTATTATCCTTAGCCAAACATTCTTCAACTTTACTTTTCTTTTCATCATTACAAATTTTGATCACTACAATTTTACCACCAAAAATCTGTCTCAATTCTGGGCTAATAAAATCAAACTAAGGCCCGATAAAATAATTAAAAATTCTAAACCACAAAAAAGTTTGGTTATAACAATTAAATTAATGTTTGAACTCTTCTTTTATTTTTCGTTTCAGGTATGTTTTTGTGGCAAAAATACATAAGCTTGTATTTATTTTAAAATTCAAAATGATTTGCGGATTCTTTCATGGCAAATGGTAATAAAATGTGAAGGTCTGCTATTTATAGCACTTCAAAGCTGTGTTAACTGTAGCACTTATAAATGAAATATTCTAGTTAAAGACTTGTCTTCACTAAGCTCATTGCTTATAGCAACACAGTTTAGAGAATATCGGATCACAGCTCAAATCAATTGCAGTATTCAGTAGATGAACAACTTTTGTTTCATTGCATTGCATAGATTTTTTTAAGCAATCAAAAGTTAAGTGCAATATTATATAGTTTTTATATATATATACAAGGTATCTGTAGATAAATTTATATTTTTAAATAGGACTATTTCAAAAAGTAATAAATGGTGCGGGGGAGGGTGGCGCCACTGCATCTACCGATTGCGAGGACTTGGCAGTCACAATGTCGCAGCGATTGAGTGAGCATTTCGCGTACGCTGTGAAGATATTTTTTAAGAGTAATAATCCTCAAGCAATTGCTTGTCGACAATTTTCTGCAAAGTTCGGTATTCGGCGAATATGTAAAGGATCGTGTGTAAGTTTGTTTCGTTCGTGGGTGCAGAGATTTTGCACAACGGTTTCGGCCAGGGCCTAGTCGATCTTCAAGTATTCCCGAAAACATTTAATTGGTTGAAAGCAGCTTACGTGAAACTCCACGGCTTTCAATACAGCGAAAAGAGCAGCCTCACTGTGACTTCTAAGAGCGATTGTTCATGAAATATTAAAATTTTGAAATTAAAATTGTTCAAGAACTGAGGGAAGTGACCGATATTGGAGCGCTTTCACACCGTAAATGCCATTTTTGGAGCGACGAATTGACCTAAATTGACCAAAATGATATTACTGTTATCCAAGAACCCGCGACTCTCTTGAAACATCAACAAGCATTGCCTTGCCCCAGTGTAACTGTTTGGTGTACCTTATGCACGTATGAGCTACTAGGTCATTTTTTCTTCGAACATTCTCGTGGTTGGGCGGTGGAGGAGAGCGGTGCGAATTATCGATGCTTGATTACTGAAATCTTTTCGTTGTCACGTTGCACAGTGGGGGATTTTGAAAAAAAAGTCGAAATAATTCTGCAATTTCTAAACGGGTAAACCGATTGTAATAAAAATTCACACACATCTTAAGGAAGTATTGTTGAGTTTAAGTTTTGAGTTTAAACTTCATACACCCAAAGGGGGCGGAGCTCTGCGCCCCAAAAGTGGACCTCCAAGAGTATGAGAAAAATTCGGTAGCATGTCAAAATTATGGTTTTGATCCAAATAAAACGAAATTTTGTGGGTAGATTTTCCTACTAAAGAGCTTTAAAAAAATGTGCAACATTGATGGATTTTCAGTTGCAGGTTAGGAGATATACGACAAATACTATTGAAATTTTTAATTTTTTCCCTGTTCTGTCCCACTGTTTCGCTAATAGCAAATACAAAGCTAGTTGGATTGATAAAATCTTTTCTTTTCTGGATTTAAAACAAAAATTTCAATCTTGCAAAAAAAGAATTAGTTTGAAAAACTTATTTGGTCAAAAGTTATATGCAGTTTAAGTTCGAATTCCTAAAAAACTCGATTTTTCCCGGTTTTTTGTGGTATGTTTATTATTTCGTAATTATAAAAAAAAACTTTGCGGGAACATCTACGCTATGGTTATATTTTTTTTTATTATAATCGGTTTACCGGTTTAGAAATTGCAGAATTATTTCCCTTTTTTTTCAAAATCCCCCACTGTGCGTTGTTTAATGGCGATATTTACTAAGGTGACTGTATTTAACACCAGTCAAAGACAAATCAATTTGTTAGTTTAAGTACAGCATAGTTTCCAGAAAAAAGTTTCAGCTACTATTTCGCAATAGGTTTGCTGATATAATTTTTTGCTGTTCGCTCCTGAATATAATTTGACAGAATAGTTATATTTTCTAATAAGTTTTTTTTATTTTATTATTTTGTAAGTGAACTTTGTAATTTTTTATTTATTCACAATTCTTTTCTGCCAACATTTTGCTTAAATCATTTAAAATAAAACCCCAAAATCACTTTATTTTACTCTTTTGGCTGGCAAAAACTCGCTTGACAGTTCCTTCCAAGAAGAAAAATGCTCATTAAAATGTTTAAGTCTTTCGCTTTAATATAATCTGATATTTTTCCTATCCATAATGTTCTGCATTCAAACTTTCATGTTAAAAGCATCAACAGACTGCAGCTGCTGCTGTTATGGAAGTAGTCAACATGAGATGTTGTCTATGAAAACAAGAACAATACAGTATACTTGCTGCTGTCAATTAATATTACTCATACGTAACATGACCTAATAACAAGAAGTTGACATTTTCGTTTGCAACAAGTGCAATAGTCTCAAAATTTTTCTTCACGGTTTTTATTAATTCTTTTACTTATTCATAGTTTCGATAACCTTTTCTGGTGGTCTTTGGCTCGCTAAGCTATTAAATCTCACATTAAGAAAAAAAAGTGCAAGACAAATCTACACTTTTTATTAGAAAAGAAATCGACATTAATTTCCGCAACAAAAGGCAACATTTTGAATTTGGTTTTGCACCAAAATTTAAAGACAGTGGTTACAGTATTTTTCGGTTAATTGCACATCAAAATTTGCACAATTTTGTGTTCAATTAATCGGGGAACCATTTAGCCGATACCCGTTTAATTGAACAATTCGTTCAATTACAAGAACCCTATTTAATTGAACAGTTTGTCCAATTACAGAAATCACGCATAATTGGAACTATGTACTAATGAATTAAAAGAAATCGCATATGTGCACTTTAAGTTTTTCAAAATAATTCTTTTTTACCTTAAACGAAAAAAAAAAAAAAAATGCAAGTAACAGCAAAAAATGTACATATCTGTGCATAGTAGAGATGCCACCCAGTGTTTTTCACAAATGATGTCCAATATGTATGTGCAAAAATGCCAGATTATTTTTCAATGCAATTAACCGGGTAAAAGTAAGAGGAAATTTATTTTTGATGACATGAATTTTGAACGAATTAAGCGGGAAAATCAATTAACCGGGTTCAATTATCCGAGGAAATTCACATGGTGTTCGTATGCAATATTTTTTTTTGCCCGATCATGTGGTTTAATTAAGCGTGGAAACCAATTAACCGTAGGGTCAATTAACCGAAAAATACTGTACTTATTTAGGGTTATTAGAATGTTTTCTTTCGATCTGAGTCTCACTGGAATATCGAAACTCGCATTTAAAAAAAAAGTGCTGACTAAAATAAATAAGTGAATTTGTACAACTTTTTAACAACAACTATCGCTTATAACCCTCCAACAGCATGATTTGAACTCACAGCTAAAGCAATTAATAAAAAGCAGTTATTGCATTATTGTTTTTAAAAATAAATTTTAGTACTGTGTAGATGTATGTATGTGATGACGAGCGCAAAATATTTATTTGTGAAGCATTCCAATTCCTAAAATATTTATTCACTAAAACTGTAAATGTATTTCATTTTCCAGACAAAAAAAGATTGTGCTAAAAATAAAGCCAACCAGAGTGAAATTCGTTTCCAGGCATATACATTTGCCTACACTAATTGGAATGCTGAATTTTTCACCGTCATCTTAGCCTTTTTTTTTCTTACTGAGTTCTGCATAAATAAAATATTATAGAATGTTTCTTCAAGTTTCAGTCAGTCAGACATGGCCAGTTGTATGTTTTTATAAATTTTCTTAAGTTCTTGCTTATTGAATAATTACGTAAGTGTTTTCGTTTGTTATTTTAATCACAATTATCTCGCTTGATAATATTGTTCAGTTTAGTTTGGAAGCAGCTACGATTCGGCTCTTTATTTACTTTTTGTTTATATTAATGAGTTGCTGTTTGGCAAAAACTTATTTGAAAATTTTTGTTGCACAAATGTTTGCCTAAAATACTAAGGAGAACCTAAAAATGCTCATTAAAAATCTTAGATTAGGTTACATTATGTTGATTGGAAGGGCTTGTTTGCTCATATCTGGAGACATGCTTTTAAGCCAGTATGGGATTGTTGTGTTTGACCCATAGGTCCATTTGTGTCATTCACAAAGTTCCTTAATTTCCTCCAGCATATGGCCCTTATTTAGGTTATGTCTGGGTAAGGTGTTGCACCTAAGATATAAGTGCCGTATTTGTGAGAAGTCGGGGCCCTGGCATAAATAGTGCTCGAATATATCGCTCTCCTCCCCACCTGCTCTTCATTCATTTCCTCGTGATATTCCTAGGCGTTTTAGAGGTGCCAGTAGTTAAGAGTGACCTGCCATAACTCCCATTATTCTACTTAAATCGGGCTTGCTAAGTCTGAGCAGTGCCCCTGTTTTTTAGCGTTCCGTACTCATCAGAGTGAAACGGAATCCTATTACCGAGACAACTACGTCCGTCTGTCCGTCCGTCACAGTGTCCATTCTCCGAAACGGTAAGAGCTAAACAGGTGAAATTTTCACAAGATGTTGTTGTACCCAGCCGCTACAACAACATTTACTAAAAACAACAACAAAGCGAAAACTACCAGGTGTCCCCATACAACGAAAAGTTACAATTAGCTATAACTTTCGAACTGTAAAAGATAAAAAGCTGAAATTTGCACAGTGTATGTATTTATAGATACTCTACAACAACAAATGCTAAAGACAACAACAACTGTAAAACTATTAGGTGTCCCTATGCAACCTAAAGTAACAATTAGCCGTAGTTGCTAAACTATAAAAGACAGAGAGCTGAAATTCGCACAATATATGTATTTACATATGCCCTACAATAACATTTACTAAAAACAACAACAAAGCGAAAACTACCAGGTGTCCCCATACAACGAAAAATTACAATTAGCTATAACTTTCGAACCGTAAGAGATAGAGATCGGAAATGCGCACAGTGTATGTATTCCCAGATGCCTTACAACAGCAAATGGCAACAACAACAACAAGTCGAAAACTACTAGGTGTCCCCATACAATATTAAGTAGCAATTTAACGTAACTCTCAAGCTGTAAGAGACAGAGAGATGAAATTTATACAATATATGTAGTCACATTTGCCATTCCATACGTACATTACAAATACATACGTATGGAACCCTAAGTGTGCCAGCCAGGCTCGTATTTGACTGAATTTATTTTTAATTTCGTCTGGATCACCCCACTGCATTTTTGCATTGATTTTCACGGTTTCGTTATTCCACAGATTGGAACCGCAAATTGGTTTTGTAAAAACCAATTTGCGGTTCATTTTGCCGAAAGCAGAAAAAACTACGACAGCAAACCATTTTCTCTATTTTAAAAATAAACTATGTTCCTCTGGTTGCTGTTAGTTACAGTTTATTGTGTAGAATCAAATAAATGTCACATGTTTGATCTTAAGTGCTCACATTCCCTTCACATTGAGCATATCCAATTGTTTGCCGGCATTTAAATTCAATTCACCCAAACTCCGTTGTAATTTTATTTCAACCCCAAAATTATTTTGTATTCCCAGCTTACGACAGAGTTTTGAGTTTGTACTAAAAAAAAAAAATACTTGAACAATGTGAACATACCTTTAGTTTTATAATGAAGTTTGCAGTTTAATTACTTGTCACTTTTGTGTATCTTCTTCAGTGCACGCACACACATACATTTTGTGGCATTCAAATAGAATATTAATAAGCATTTACTATAAATTACAAGTGACCTCAAGCTCGCATAATTAAATACAAAACTAAATCTTAATAACAATAAGGTGGGGGAAAAAAAACTGAAGTATCAAAAATAACTAAATTCTGCCATAGATTTTATTAACAATTGATTATTGAGAAATTACACGTAATTAAAGGACACATTTTACATGAGAAAAGGGAAAATTTGAAAATATTTTTTAATTGAAATATTGATCAAACATTGTAAAGAATGAGGTTAAATACTTTTATGCGAGCTGGGGGAAAATCACCGCATTCGAAATCGAGTCTTCTTTCGTGTGTACAAATATTTCGACGGCTGAAATTTTTTGGATCACAGTATTCGATCGCAATTAATATTGTATACTACTATTTTTTACATCGCAGCACGCATATGACAATAAAGAAACAAAACAAAAAAGGAAAACAAAATATAAATAAATTCAAGATAAATGAATCCAAATGTGTTTTTATGTTTCTCATCTTCGAAATCGGAGGATGAGTCCAATATCGCCATTATAAGTAGGAACATTCGTGGCAAAAGCAATCCTATTTCATTGCCAGAAGCTGAGTAAGTTGTGAGTTTGAAGCAGAAGATTAGAACTAAATGTTTCATCGTTTGTACATACATAGATTCAAAAGACGTTTTCGGCTCTCTAAGGAAGCTTTTGAATACGTTTTATCGGAAATAAATATCTCTGGTCACATGTCGACGAGCGTACCACCCGTATTGCAGCTTGGCGCTACATTGTCCCTTTTGGCCAGTGGCAGCTTTCAGCACACGGCCGGGAATTAATTTTTAGTGGGGTTGGTACAAAGCACTATGTGCAAAACGGTGATAAATGTAACAAATGAAATACACTACTTAGTGGAAAATCTTTTTCTTGGTAGTCACTTTCCCTAAAAACAATAAAATTTATGTTTTTTAAATTATTTCTTTAATTTTTTGTCGCTTCTTTGCTATTTTATTTGTTTTTTCGATAGTGTAGTAACAATCGAGTACAACATCGATTAGACGCGTTTCGGTAACGAGTCCTGTGATCCACGTTAACAGCATTTCGATGACAAAGCACTCGATTTCGAATGCGGTGATTTGCCCCCTGGTGCTCATAAAAAAAAAATCTATGCACTAAGAACATTGCTTTTGATTTGCTTCAATGAAGAGAGCAAACACAGGGCACAATGGAGGCAGTTGGATGTGCCACATCCCGGGAGTATCATGAAATTGTTGATTTCTTTTCCTTTTGTTACTTGTTCTGTTTTATATTTGCATGCGTTATTTTTTTATTAATTATATTTTTAAGATTTAGTATTTTTTCAAAAACCAATAAAAACTATTTTCATTATTATTGTCCTGAAGAAACTTTTCGAAGCAGAGTGAAATATCGATAAAAATAATGATATATTTTTAACAAAAAAATAACTTTAGCTTAAGAAAATAAATATATATAAAATATAAAAACAGGGGTCGAAGAAAACAAAAGCCAAATAATAGATCCAGTTGAACTCTATTATTTTATTTTACTATGCTAAAAAAAAAAACGTTCGTTTCTGTTCACCTGCTTGTGGTGTGTTTGTGTGTGTGTGTGTGTGTGTTTTTTTTTATAACCCAAAGCAGATTAGAGCGATCGTTACTATAGCATAACATTTTTGCTTCACCTAAAAGAGACTTAGGCGATAGTGACTGTTGAAACATAAACTATACACAGTTGGCAGTTTTATTGCACCTGCTGGAAATTGTGTGAAAAGAGGCTTTCAGAGATCTGCTAAAAAAAGTCAACCAAAACATTGAATGTTGAACTTTTGTTTTGTTATCTTCAAAGTTCTTATCACTGTAGTTTTGTAGTTCTTTCATTTTGTTTATTTATTAAATATTTCAACACATTTGTAGGGTCGTCATCACCACGACATGAGCACTTTGTGTGCACACACACACACACACACACACACACACACATGGAATACATTTTAATAAAACATTAACATTTCTATGTGTGTTGCTGTATAATTTATATTTTATGGTTGTGCTTAAAATGTAATTTGTAGCAGAGTCTGTTTGCTTAACTATTTGTCTGTCTGTCTGTCTGTCTGTCTGTCTGTCTGCATGCACTCGTATGTTTCTCCGTCTCTCTGTTTGTCTGCCTGTCTGTCAGTCTGCCATTGTGTGGTTTTTCAGTATGTCGAAATATATAAATTACTCTAATATCTGTAACCAAAGCGTTTCAGTCTGTTGGTTTTAGTGGGCTTTTTACTTCTAACCTCAAACAAGAAACAAGCTAAAAATTTTCTAACGAAGCAGGAGAGCGAACAAGGATGAACTCCACAAGAATAATTTGTTAAAAACGGATGCATGCAAAAGCAACTGATGTTGTGTAGAGAGGGGGGGGGGGGGAAACTAGAATAAAAAGTTTATTTTATCTTTTTTTTACAATTGGTATTACGTCTGGCAGCATGAGAGTGTAAGTAAGTAAGCTCATGGTATTTAATTTTACTATCGCGTTTTCTGCAAACGAATAAGAAAATAGATAGCAACTCATGAAATTCCAGCTGGCATGATAAAATTGCCAAGTATTTTTAGAATTTTATGACAGCATCATGTTTGTGCCAGCTCGATGGAAATTATAAATGGAAAGTTTTCTTAATTCAATTTATGGAACCTTTAAAAAATTTTTTTTGCTTAAAAAACTACACTAGATTTTTGTCTAGCCTGGACCAGTACTGCTTTTCATGAATTATAGGATACTGGAATTAGTAAAATAGTAGGGGCTAAAAGAAGGAATTGGAAAATAGAAAGTGTTTGTGCCCATAAATAAAACAATAATGGAAAAGTGTTGTATAAAAATATTTTTGTTTTATTTGATTTCACATTTATTATAATTAATATCTCAATAAATCTTTAGCCCTGCAAAAATTATTGGAGTACATGATACGTTTTAAGTACTAACATGGTCCGATGTAATGCAAACATGCAGCCTAATGAATAAAAAAAAATATTTGGCAATACCAGCAACCAATGATTACCATGTGGTAATCCTTGAAGTAGTGACATGAAGTAATTTCAAGACTAATGCCTTGTTCATACATGCATTTCTAATTGAGATAATATTCAGTTTATTGACATAATATTTTTAACGTTCAAATGGAAGAAAAACTGTCTTTTATTAAAAAGATTTTAGTGTTGTACAATAAAAATATGGAACTTGTACAAGTAGTGCGTTCCTGTTATGACTCCAAAGCGCCAATAATAAAAAGAAAGAGAAATAAAAATTTGGAAATGCTGCAATGTTTAAAAATTTTCATGTTTTTATCTTTTTATTTTTATTTTTTATTATTTTGTTTTGCTTGCTTTTGTTGACATTTATCTCGTCATTCATCTCGCATTGTATACTTTTGCTTATTAAACACATCTTTTACAGTGTTGTGTTTCATCTTTTTCTCAATATTCAAAGCAATTTTGAGTTTATTGAGCAATAACTTTATTGACTTTTTGTATGGAATATTGAGCTCAATATTGGACTTTATTGCGATTACCTCAATAAAGGCGCATGTATGAACATGGTATAGCCCTGTGTTAATAATGTGCGGAGTAGTTATTTGGACTAGTTTTTGGACCCTTCAAACGTAATGTTTTTTTTTTTTTTTGGATTACATGTTTCTCTCCCAGGACCCAGTAATGTAAAATGGAGCATGTTCTTCCCACATATTTGGCTTACTTTTGGACTAGTCCTGGTCCGCTGTAGAGTACTCTTTACATGCGTGTAAGGCGTACTGCCGATTTTTGCAGCGTTGATATAAAGCGAATAATTTTGTTTTAAAAATGCAAAGCAAAAATATAAGTTTTTATATAATCTGTTTTCTATGCCATCAAACTTTTGCAGTTTTGTTATTTTTTTTTTTTTTTCGAAAAAAGAAACAACGAGCAAAATGCTTATTTTATTTGAGAACTTAAATTTATTGCTGCTTTAGGCAATTTTATACATCTTAAATTCTATTCTATTTTCTTTTATAGCCATTTAAAAGCTCTCGAGGTTGTTTATTTATAGTAATTTGAAATGCTAAATAAAGATCATTAGTATTGCTTTTGTTGTTGCCTGAAATTACCCCAATACATTTTTAATCTGGTAGGGGCCAAAAACAGTGCTGCTATGGATACCCAAAAGGTAACAACTTTTCAATTTAATTGGTACAATTTGTAAATATATTCCTCTCGCATCCTTGAATTGCAAAAATCACACACACACACACACACACACAAGCACATCCGTTGAAGTGTGCACCAGCTTTAGCAAGAAACCATCATCGTATTTGAATTCTCATTCTCTTCGTTTAATTTGTTTTGGTGGTTGTCGTCGTAGGTTGTGTTTTTGTATTAATGTTTCTACTCTCTCTCTTCCCTCCGCTGATGTTACTCTGTTGTTATTGCCGTTGTTGCTCTGCCATTGTATGACAAAACTCGATTTATACAGTATTACTCACAGTACAAAAAAGATGGATAAAATGTAAAAATGTTTCAGTACACAAAAAACAAACAGAAAAGGCAGCAGGAGTAGAAGGAGCAGCAACAGTAGTTGTAGTGTATGATGGCATTTTCTTTTGGCTGTCATGGTATTAGTAAATTGTAATGCTACTACGTACATATGTATATAAATGTATGTTATATTCTTATTGTAGTCGTGGAAAAAGGTTAATAAACCTGAATTGGGTCACTGGGACAACATGCAATTTAATCAAAATACCACTTTACATACACAGCCACCATACGCTGTGTGTGTGTGTGTATGTGGAGTGTGTGTGTCGGTATTAAGGAAATGTACCAGTATGCTTGTTTGTTGGCCATTCGTATACGAATGTGCATATGTGTGTGTTTTTTTATATGAAATTGCAATAACAAGAGATCTTAGAAATGGGAAGCAGAACTTCTGAAACTTGTTTGTTGTTTTCTTGTCAGGCATATAATTAAAATTAGATTTTGGATTTCTTATCATCCAATTTGACTGGTCATAATAAATTTTGTGAAAATCATTTTAAATGCAAAGATTTCCTTTCATTTTAAATCACTTCCTATTTAAAAATAAGTGAGCGGTTTTGCCACTTCATGGCCAAAACTTTTGACTCACACATTTTTCTAATCTTATTGATCGCAAAATTTTGATCTAAAACAAAGTGTATAATAGTATTTAAGCTAAAGATTTCCCTTGTACACACATAGAAAAAGCCTATTCTAATTTTAAAGGGCTTCAGTCGAATAAAGGGTCCGCCAAATAACTTTTTTTTTCTTAAACGGCGCAAAGCATCGAGTGTAGCTTCGGCTGTGTGGCACGTGGAGCCGTCCTGTTGAAACCAAATGCTGCCAATGTCCTGCTCTTCAATTTTTGTAAACAAAAATGCGCTCAACAGGGCCCAATAACGATCGCTATTTGCAAAGGCCACTTCTAGCTAATTTTTGAAGAAAAATGGCCCAATTATGCCGCTTGACCAAAATCGCCACAAAACAGTGGCTCGTTTTGGGTGCATCGGCTTTTTAATGTATGAGTGCAGGTTTTTTGTGCTCCAAACGCGGCAATTTTGCTTGTTTACATACCCGCCAAGGTGAAAATGTGATTCATCTGAAAAGATGATTTTTTTTTTTTTTGGCAAAATCGGCATCTGCTGTAAATCGATCGCAGGCCCACTTAACGCAGCGTATACGCAACCATATTCGATCAGCGGAAGGATAAAACTAATTATCTGTCAAATCACACCAGATAATTACTACCATTCACGAAATAAGCACTAGTTGAAAAACAAACGTTCGATGGTGGACCCTGCATTTCACTGCCAGAGAGGCAGGGTGCAACCAGCTGGGAAGGTGAAAGAGCTGAAAGGGCTGTGTTGTGGAAAAATAGTTCTGATCATAAATTAAAAGATCAGTCGTACATTTGACTCTTCGAGAATATTCCTGGAGCTAGTTGAGATGATGGAAGCAGATATTTGTAGCTAAAAACTTACTAATCTTGGAACAAAAAATTGAGATTTTAGCAATAGCGCTAAAATTAAATTTTTGCTCCCACAAAGTTTTTAAACGTAAAGTCATCGCTTAGTACAGGCTTAGTTCAGTTTAGAGATTTTTAGCGATGTCTCTAATTTTAGCGAGTTATAGAATAGGGCCACAGTTACTTATTAAAAGTATTAAAATTAATATTAAAAACGATTTATTATAATAGTTTATACAGAGGGTGGCGCAAAAATAACCTTCGGATGTTTTATTTTGGCTGTAATTAAAAAAAAAAAAAATAAAAAAGGAAAAACTTTGATTCTTCTTGTGGATTATTTTTATTTGGTCTTTTAATTTTTTTACATCAAGTCGAGAATATGATGTCATATGTCAATGGACGCCGTCACAGTTGATTGTCATTTGAGCCCTTTTTATAGCATTTTCCATCACATTGGCCAAAACTACCGGCGATAGGTGCTCACATTCTTGACGGATATTGTCTTTAAGAGCTGCAAGAGTCTGAGACTTGTTGACATAAACCCGCCACTTCAAAAGGCCCCACAAAAAGAAGTCTGCAGCGGTTAAATCAGGCGATTATGCTGGCCAGTGCAAATCGCCAAAACGGGCGATTAGGCGCCCGGGAAATGCATGCTTCAGCATATCGGTTGTGGCACGTGCAGTGTGTACCGTAGCACCGTCCTGTTGGAACCACATGTTTTCCAATCCCAATTCTTCAAGTTGCGGCAAAAAGAACTCGCTGATAATTGCTCTGTAGCGCTCACCAATCACAGTAACCGTTTGGCCCACGACGTCTTCGAAGAAAAAAGGTCCGAGGACTCCTTCAGCGAAAACAGCACACCATACAGTGACTTTGAGCGGGTGTAATGGGTTACACGCGGATTTTCAGTGCCCCAGAAGCGTAAATTTTACTTATTTACGTACCCACTAAAATGGAAATGGGCCTCATCACTCATGATTATTTTTGATGAAAAATCATCTTCCTCTTGGTGGTGATGAAGGATGGCTTAAGCGTATGTTAGACGCGATTGGCGGTCAGCAGCTAACAGCTAATGCACCGTCTGGACTTTGTACGGAAACATCTTCAAATCTTGTACCAAAATTCGCTGTAAAGACCTGTAAAGAAATTCGACTGATACCCATTTACGTGGCACGTCATCTGGTCGATGTCGACGGCGCTTCCATGACATCCTCGGCTACAGCAGCAATATTCTCTGCAGAACGGCCTGCCACGCCTGGCAGCATCTCGTGTTGTGCCAGTCTCTGCGAGGCGAGCGGCTAAACGTCACAGTTTTTCACCCGTAGGCGTTGGACGGCCAGGAAATCTGCGACGAAATTCACATTGTGTCAATGTCACCGACCGATTATTGCTCAAATAAATAGTCACCAATATTTCGCGTTCTGGAGCAGTGTAGCGTAACATTGTTTATGAACATGCATTTCGCATGTATTTACTATACAAATGTCAAAACAGAACTGACATTAGGGGCCAATCGCAAAATTTATAGCATTTTCTGATAGGAGGATTATTTTTGCGCCACCTTGTACCATCACAAGCTTTCAGATTTTGGGGGTCTCAATTGGTTCAAGATTGTACCCTCTAAAATGCACCCTGGCACTAGTTGAGATGATGGCGCGAAATTACTACAACTATTTTTGTAAGGGAGATAGAAGATTGATTTGTTACAACGAAATGTTGAGAAAAGAATGCAGAATGGGGTTTGGCCATTAGTTTGACTTTTCCAGAGAAATATACAATACAAAAATATTTTATAAAAATATTTTATTTTTGTATGACAGCCTCCTAACGATCATAGATATTCGAGGTTTTTATTTTTGAAAAAAATATTAAGGATAAAAAATTAATGCCGATCGATATCACATTTTATCCATTTACAGCTTAAGTTCATGGCAGTTATGGTACATTTTGCTAATTTTTTTTTACCTCAACGTATTGTATGCCTGCCTGGAGTTAATGCAATATTTTCATAAAATTCACTAAAACTTCAAGAATTCTTATAAAGCATCAACACTTTCCTGTTATTTTAGCACCTGCCAATTTTTCTTTAATAATGTGGAAAGGAATACCTTCCCCTTTTTTCCTGAGAGTTTTTCCAAAGTCTAGTTTTCTATTTGTGTGTTTTTTTGTTTGTTTGTTTTGCTATGCCACTCACAGTAGGAACAATAATCACAAGCAGTGAATGCAATATTCAAGGCTTATGTTCTTTCTTCCTCGTTTCTAGCTGCACCGCCAACTAGAAACACACACCTACACGAGCATAGACAAACACTCACACACAGTCAGCCCACAAACATGCAAACCCATGCGAGTAATATATTTGCTTTTGTGTTTTTTATCTGGCGCTTTCTGTTGGTGGCTTTGCGGCGCGGTGCCTGCCTGGCTTAGTATCTAATGAATAACGTTAGAAAAAGGCCAGCATGTGCAGTAGCATTGAAAAACAAGTTAAAAGACACGTCTGTTTACAGATGGAGTGCAGGAGTTTGTAAATGAATATTTGCAAAAATGCTGCCGTTGCTGTTGCTGTTGTTGTTGGTGGTAATTTTGTTGTAGGTGGCATAAACCTTAAATTTGATAATTTACCTCTGAGACAAAGAAAACGAAACGGGGGGGGGGGAATAGAATGTTAAACTAAAAACAAGCAAATACCTGCTGATTTCTATTGTTTCCGTTGTTTAAAGGGGCGCATCGTGTTGTTTATCTGTTTCAGGCAGTTATGAAGTGTTAAATTTTCATACAATATTTTTAGCTGGGGCTGGTTTTTTTTTTCTTGGAGAGATTTTTCTTTGGTGCATGAAATATGTATGTATTTATCTTTTGCTATTTATTTAAGATTGTTTTGATAAATTTAAGCCTTAACATGGCACAGTGGGACTATATGTATGTGCTTATATTTGTTCTTTTTACAAATTAAGCAATATACACTGAAAGAAAAAAAAATATTTAACATTTGTGGTTGCCACAAAAATATCAAGTTCCCTATAACGATGCGAATAAATGTGGCAATTTGGATATTTTTATTTAAAATGCCCCTTAAACACAGTTGGAGCATTTTGTTGTCACCATCCATGAAAGTTTAAATATGTTTATATATCATTTGAAAAGCACAAAATCTATATTTGTCACATCAGGCTACCGACTACAAAATGTCAAAATTGGAATTCACATATCTATGTATATGGGAATAATTCGGGGGTGTCATAAAATCCGATCTTATCGGAATCAGATGTGAAACCAACAGAAAAATTACTTTATTGATATGAGTTAGTGTCTGGTTCGAACAAAAGCTGCTGAGAGTGGATCTTAAAATACTCAAGAAATTTGCTTGTCGGTTTCAAATCCGATTCCAATAATATCGGATTCTATGACACCCCCGATTATTCTTATAGGACAGCAGGCAATGTGGCTGCTGGTTGTTATCTCTGTCCGCTGTGACCTTTGCCAATATTCTACTCACTAAAGGCCTATTGCATATGAATGTTTGCATTTTGCAATTCTTCACGAATTTCCACATGTTGGCAGCAGTTACAGATTGTGCTGTTGCGCAACTATTTTAAGTGATTTCATGTTTATAGTGATTATTTTTTGCAAAATTTTTGCACCTTTGCAATGGTACTGTTGAGACGACGTTATTCAATATTAAAATAGTTTATTTCCTAGTAATAGATTCATTTTATCAATCCATGCCTTTAAATAGTGCAAACATTATTAAACATCGCTATATTTTGCTTTCCAATGTAATACTCTCCTTTTGTATTAAATGTATAATATGCCTAGACACACATACGTAGTTAATTATACTCTCTGAATTCCTAACTGATTTCCTTTACATTTACCTTTCTTTAATACCTAACTGAATTGAACTTAATATTAATCAAGACATTCTTGTCATGAACATCAAACTAAGAAGTTTGGAGACCAGAGTTTTTATTTGGATTCTATGTTTATATAATTCTGAGTGATCATTTGGTATATTCATATATTTATGATTAATCAAGTACCATTTTTTCGCAAGTGTTTTCTTTTTTTTTTTATAAAACTGTTTGAATTTAAATTTTGCCATCTGAAAATTTGTCGCCAATTTTTTCACAACTAATGAGTCCTGTCATGCTTTTTGCAATTTGCAAATTATCGGGCATTTCCAACGATAATTTTTTTCAACTGGCTCAACTTGTTTTCTTCAAACGAAAAAAAAAGCAGCAAACAAATATAAGTAGCACCATCGTTCCGTTTTAATTAGCTTCTGCTTCCAAAATATTTAAGCGACATTTGTAGTCGTGTGTTCATGCAGCCCGCTGTGGCGAATGTGTTTATAGCATGAACATTTAAACTGGCTTTATTTGTTACAAACATAGTATTTTCAATCTATTAAAGGGAAATTCAGACTATTATACTGTGTATTAATACCTGCCGAAAATTCAAATAATACGTGCAATGTCTTATAGCCTTTTTACACTGACGCACATCTTACATCTTTTAACAATTTGCAAAGATGTTTGCATCTTCCCCATAAGAATTATACAGGGCGAAAATTCTACATTTTTCTACATCTAGTAGAAGATGATCCTTTCGCATTTTGTTCCATCTTACATCTTTCGATTTTTTTAATGCCATCACTAAAATAATTGCAGAAAATCGATTGCTTTTGTACCATCGCTAGCAAAATGACATTTCAGAAAACAAATTTAACATAAAAAAAATGAAAAAATGAGCAAAACATGTATTTTGTTATAATTTTTAATTAATTATAAATAAATTCATTTCAATTGCAGTGCAAAAGAAAGTCCATCGTATCGGTCAATAAATATGGAGAACATGTTACTTGATCTATGGAAAAAAAGTCCAAAAGTCCTAATCCCAGTCCATTTAAAATTTTTCTTTTTATTTTTTACAAAAATTCCGTCTTTTTTTGACATCTAAATAAATGAAAGATGTTGTCAATGTAAACGACTGTTTCACATTTTCAACATCTTTCATGCGTTTCATGTGGATGTCAGTCGGTGTAAAAAGGCTATAATGGTGTGAATGCAATGTGTTATGAAAACGAGAAATAATGCGATAAAAAATTGACATCCCATAAGACTTCACCGTTTTTTGAAAATTTTCTAAACCATAATACATTTCATTCAATCAGGGTTGTTTTTTTTTTGACACGAGCAGCTGTTGAAAAATTTACCAGACAGTTGTTTCACAGCCGATGGCGTGCCGTCACCACAGACTACACAGATATCCCAAAAGTGACGTTTGAAAAGTGGCCACATCATTTGTTTGGGGGCCAGTCAGAAGTGAGCAGTACAGGAAATCGTAGCAATATGAGTATGTGAGACTAACTAGTGTACACAAAAACAAACATAAACAATGAAAATATGTTGTTGTAAAGTGTTTGGAAAAATGTTGGTTTTGGTGTAATTTTTCCGAAAGAATTAGAAAACATGAATGAAAAGCTTTGAAAACTAAGTTTTAAATATATTCGATGTACTGCTAGTGATGTACTCAATGTAAATAAAATATTAAATACTGTTTGCATCAGATTTGCACTGAATTTTTCAAACCAAAAATCAAATGTAAACAAATTCGGAGTCAACCAACAGAGACAGCTATATAAAAATTTTCATGTTTGCTGTCCTTCACTGGATGCTCCAGCACCGCAAGGCTGCCACTTTCATGAAATTTTGCATAAAATTGGTCATTTTTGTAGTCCGACAGAGCTGGTGACCCTTCTGGTTGTTTTGTGGCCGTCCCTGATGGTATTTGAATTCGTTATACAAGGGTTCGAAATTTGGAATTTGGTTACCGTATACAAATGTATTTTGCTCTAGCTGTATTTAGAAGATAAAATATTTTTGTGTTATTCAATTTGGTTCTGTTTTACAATAACTATTATTTTAGCTGCTGAATATTTTTTAGCGCCGGCACGTCCACCGCCAACATGAAATTGCTCTGCTGGTGCCGTGTAAAGTTTTATGCTGGCACGTTTATTCTGTGTATGAAAAAACATGTTGGAAAAAAATAACGCATGTACATACATATGCAACAGCTGTTTTCTTTGCCACTCAAATTTTTTATTTTATTTGAAGTGTGATGTAAAATGTGATTTACGTTAGACTTTTTGACAGCCGCAAGAAATCTAATTATACTTTCATCTCACAAAACTCGATAAAAGTATTTATTATTTATTTATTTATTTAGCATTAATTACATAATAAAATTATAGTAATTAATAGGAAAAAATAGGAGTACGAGCTGCCATGGCTATCGACTCCGAGATCTTTATAAAAACTTATATACTTTCTAAAAGATTGGTTTCAACAATAAATTTAAAGATTAATTTTATATTTTTATCACAAATATTTTTTAAGAGATCTGTGGGTAGCTGGGATCCAAAGATATTTTTCCTTTGTATGTTGTAAGTGTATTTATACTTGTATAATAGTCTGAATTGCCCTTAAATAGCAACCAATTAGTAAATAAAATATTATTGTTTTTAGCAAAGTTTTTTTTTTTTTTTTTTTGGTGCTGTTGGCCGCCAAATTTTCTTCAATTTGTGTGTTGTCATTAAAAAGGATAATTTTTCCATGGCTGTATATTTTATATAAAAAATATCTCATTGCCTCATTTGGTTTTTTTGTTGCCACTGTGCTTGAGAGCCATACACTATACTATGTTGAATTTTCTTTTCTTAATTTATGGCTTTTAAAACAACAGGCCTGCCTCTGCATTCTTGGATGTGGGAAAAGAAAACTATCTGATAATCATATACAAGCCGTTTAGATGTATTGTTTAGTGTTGATTATTTAATAGTGTGAAACTCTCAGTGGGGCTTCTTCTTGCAAGTTGCAGGCCAGCTGTTGTACCCAAATGGTTTTACACAAGCGAAGCCAGGCCAGCAAACATTCTGAGTATACGTTTTTAAGTGTCAGTTTTAATAATAACGGATGTATGAGTGTTTCGACTTCCTTACGATTTGAAAATTTCCGTTTCCGTTTCTCTTTAGTTTTTTAGTCTTTTATACTACATTTTACTTTCTTTAAGTTAGTGTTTCGCTGTGTTGTTGTGTGATAAATTTATTGTATTGAATTGACTTTTCTGACATTTATATACAATAGAATGAAGATTGAATATAAAAAAGGAAAAAAATAAATGAGGTCAAAAATTTTCTAACGACCTTTTACCATTTTTTTTGTACATTTTACTAGATTTGTTTTCAGCTTCGTGTTGCTCGAAATTATAGTTTATTTTTTTTAGCCAGAGCAGAGTTTAAGTTTAAATATTATAAAAAAAAGACTGAAATAGAAAATAACTTTCCATTTTTTTCTTAATTCAAAAACAAAACTAAAAAAAAGCAGAAAAAAACTTTTGTAGTTGTTGAAAAAAATTTTCTCTGACAATTGCTACAAAATTTTCTTTAAAAGTTTAGTTTTTCATTTCGAATTTGTTTTCTGTTTGCATTGTTGCTGTTGTAGCTTTTATTTGGGTTGCACTTTGGGTGTGTCCTGTTTTAATACTCTATACAAGTCCTTACAGTGAAACTTTCATTTCTATATGTATGTATGTATTTCATATGACAAGCACGTTGCTTTTGTATGCATCTAGACATACACACTCACATACATATGCATGGGCATGTGTGTGCATCTATAGCCATTGGTGTATGTGTGTGTTTAGTTTTGTATTGGTTTATTTAACTACTATTGGCTTTATAGTATATTTTAAACCCATTATTTGCTCTACTTTCAAGCATACTTGTTTGTATGAATGTGCCTGCCTGCAATTGTATGTTCGTGTGTTCAACTGCATTTTGTGGCACATTAAATGAAAGTGAACTTTTGGGAATTAAGAGAAGGAAAAAAAAACTAAATATAAAATAGTAAAAGAATAACTGAAAAATATGTTAACATATTAAAAAGTTTCCCTGCGCTCTTCTTTCATTTCACCGGAAACATTTTGGAGTATTTAAAGTTTAACATTTTGTTTGTCTGCTGTCAGAATTATTTAAAAACTTAGCCAAGCATGAACGCTTATTATTTAAACATTTATTTTCACTTGGTTTTAACATACATTTTTGTCTGTCTTATAAAAAGTTTTATGTCAGCTGGAATATTAGAAAATAAAGAAAATTTATGACTAAATGATAAAGGATATTTTACAAACAATTTAGCAACTAAACTAATGTGAGATGTTTTAAAGCCTTGTCGTTTATTCGCAGGACTTTTCGATGTCGTTGTGTTGCAAATAGAGGAAAAGTTTTTGGTATGAAAATAAAACTTTCATTGATTGTCGTTTAGTTTAGCTTTGTTCTTTCTAATTTAACATTTAATCCAGCAAGCTGTTTTCCAGTGGTAGTTTAAAAAATGCCAAATTAATTAAAATTATCATTTTTTATAGCGGTACTCAGCGTTTGGTGCGTTTTTCGTTGCGACTGGCTGCATTTGCGATTATATTGCAACTGATATTGAGCACCCTTTTTAACAACTTTGCAAATTTTATTGCACTCCAAATAGCAGCTGATAAATTAATACACAATTTTTCACGTTTTATTTTTTTTTGGTAATTGCTGTTGGCTCCATCTCTACAATTTTTTGTTTGCTTTGTTTTAAAATGTCAGCTGTTCGAGTGTCAGTGCAGCAAACGCAATACTCATGCAAAGAAAGCAACACGTAATTAACGGTGCGTAAATGCAAAAATATTGCGAGTGCAACCTTGTATATTTTGTTGTTGGGTTGCAAAGAAAAAGCAACGATTTCTTGCATTCGCATTTACGCAAGACATTTGCACCAAATAATGAACTGCGCTTATGTAAAAAATTAGTACCGCAACATTTGCAATTTCTTAGAAAAATCTGGCATCATTACAGCACTTTCGTTGCTCTGATACATTTGACAAATTACTATAAAAAACAAAAAATATTCAGAAACTTTTCACGCAGAGAATCATGCACTACACTCTCCACTCTGCACTGAAAAACTAAAGGACTGTGTCAATTGAATTTTTTGATAAAGGGTGTTTTTTTTCGATGTATAGAAATTTAACTTGGCATTACTGTTCAAGATGGCGACCGATTTAACAGCTGTCAAGTGATTTATTCTCACTTTGGTTGGGCAATTCATCGTGAATAGACTCACGCCTGAACAACGCTTGCAAATAGTGCAATTTTAGTGCAAAACGAGATTGCCGCTGTCCCCGATTTTCATAAGCGAATTTTGTTTAGCGACAAACAAAACTGCCGCATTTGGAGTGAAGCTAATCCTCAACTGTATGTCGAAACACATCCAGAAATACTGACTGTTCGGTGCGCTTTATGGGCTGGTGGAATCACTGGTCCGCAATTCTTCAAAAACGATGATGGCCAGAACATTACGGTCAATGGTGATCGGTATAGAGCCGTGATTACTAACTTTTTCATTCCTGAATTGAATAACCATGATGATGTTCAGGAGATGTGGTTTCAAACAGCTCGTGGCACAACCGATTTATTGCAAGACACGTTTGGTGACCGCCTAATTTCACGTTTTGGACCTGTGAATTGGCCTCCAAGATCTTGTGATTTAACACCGCTAGACTACTTTCTGTGGGGCTGTGTAAAGTCATTGGTCTATGCGGATAAGCCACAAACGCTTGACCATTAGGAAGACAACATTCGCCGTGTTATTGCCGATATATATGGCCACAAATGTTAGATGTCCAGATTGGACTACATCCGCACCAGCCTTGGCGGTCATATGCCAGAAATCATATCTAGAATGTAATGCCACAAGATTATCTTTCGGATAAATAAAATTCATGTCAATCGAATAATCCATTGTTGTTTTATTGCAACTTAAAGTTCTATACATCGAAAAAAAAACACTCTTTATATGGCTAAATGTCCTTACAAGCAGATCTGCTTGAAGGATTTTTAAATGAGCTTTTAGTCAAGCCTAACGGGTGGTAACACAGAACAATTTTATCGTTTTATATTTTTAAAAATTAATGCAAGAATAGACTGTTTTGTATAAAAGTATATCTTAGAATGGTTTACCCTTTTCCATCACATGTGAAGTGACAATTTTCGATTGTCTATTTTAAGGCGAAAATAAAGGTCCCAATAAAGTTTGATACGTTGACAAATTCTCCAGCTACCTGGGCCAAATTTTCAACTCTATAGAAATTCCTAAAAATATGAATCACTTAAAATCAATTTCCTTATTGTACAGCTCCGCTTAAGTTTTCTAAAAAACTCCATTCCCTGGCTGGCAAAGTTTTTAGTAAAATATTAAATATGTTTTTATGAAATTGTTTCTTTTTTCTTTTTTGTGTGCAGCACTGCTGCAAAATATTAAATATCAGTGAAAAAGGGAATTTAATTTTTTAAAACGCTAGCAAATCTATTTTTGACTTACTTTTGAATAAATTTGAAAAATGCAAGGGGATTACTTTTTGGTTGCAACAACAAGTGTTCCGTTTTGTTCGTTCTCACCGAACACAAGAAACGTGCTTTTGTGCAAGTGTAAAAAAAACTTTTTGCAGTCATGAAGAACAACTTCTTCATCCACACATTCATACTCATAAACTTATACTTGTAAATTTAACTACAACATATGCAGCAGCATGATGTGTCGAGCATATTTATTGGCAAAACGGGAAAGTAGTTTATCGTTTTCTAAAAGGCATTTTAAACATGAAAGTGATGTTTTAAATATATAATTAAATGATTTGTAACAATTTTAAATTAATACACAAAACTAAAAAATAATCTTTCTGATATCCCCAAAACTATAGAAGATACAGACAATTCTTTGAGTTTAGCTCAACCCCGCATTTTACCATGGGCTATAGCCCTGTGTAAAAAATTGGTCAAAAATGTCAACTTCTTCAGAATCAAATGATTTTAACATTGTTGGAAAGGGATTGTGGTTCCTATGCAAAACTGCAACAACCTTGTTGATATCTCCATTATTAACGAAGATACAGACATTTCGTTGAGACTAGCTTAAATCTGCATTCTACCATGGGCTATAGCCCTGTGTAAAAAATTGGTCAAAAATATCAACTTCTGCAGAATCAAATGATTTTAGCATTGTTGGAAAGGGATTGTGGTTCCTATGCAAAACTGCAACAACCTTATTGATATCTCCATTATTAACGAAGATACAGACATTTCTTTGAGACTAGCTCAAATCTGCATTTTACCATTGGCTATAGCCCTGTGTAAAAAATTGGTCAAAAATGTCAACTTCTTCAGAATCAAATGATTTTAACATTGTTGGAAAGGGATTGTAGTTTCCTATGCAAAACTGCAACAACCTTGTTGATATCTCCATTATTAACGAAGATACAGACATTTCGTTGAGACTAGCTCAAATCTGCATTTTACCATGGGCTATAGCCCTGTGTAAAAAATTGGTCAAAAACGTCAACTTCTTCAGAATCAAATGATTTTAGCATTGTTGGAAAGGGATTGTAGTTTCCTATGCAAAACTGCAACAACCTTGTTGATATCTCCATTAGCAACGAAGATACAGACATTTCGTTGAGACTAGCTCAAATCTGCATTTTACCATTGGCTATAGCCCTGTGTAAAAAATTGGTCAAAAACGTCAACTTCTTCAGAATCAAATGATTTTAGCATTGTTGGAAAGGGATTGTAGTTTCCTATGCAAAACTGCAACAACCTTGTTGATATCTCCATTAGCAACGAAGATACAGACATTTCGTTGAGACTAGCTCAAATCTGCATTTTACCATGGGCTATAGCCCTGTGTAAAAAATTGGTCAAAAATGTCAACTTCTTCAGAATCAAATGATTTTAGCACTGTTGGAAAGCGATTGCAGTTTCCTATACAAAACTGCAACAACCTTGTTGATATCTCCATTATTAACGAAGATAAAGACATTTCGTTGAGACTAGCTCAAATCTGCATTTTACCATTGGCTACAGCCCTGTGTAAAAAATTGGTCAAAAATGTCAACTTCTTCAGAATCAAATGATTTTAGCATTGTTGGAAAGCGATTGCAGTTTCCTATGCAAAACCGCAACAACCTTGTTGATATCTCCATTATTAACGAAGATACAGACATTTCGTTGAGACTAGTTCAAATCTGCATTTTACAATGGGCTATAGCCCTGTGTAAAAAATTGGTCAAAAATGTCAACTTCTTCAGAATCAAATGATTTTAGCACTGTTGGAAAGCGATTGCAGTTTCCTATGCAAAACTGCAACAACCTTGTTGATATCTCCATTATTAACGAAGATACAGACATTTCGTTGAGACTAGCTCAAATCTGCATTTTACCATGGGCTATAGCCCTGTGTAAAAAATTGGTCAAAAATGTCAACCTCTTCAGAATCAAATGATTTGCGCATTGTTGGAAAGGGATTGTAGTTTCCTATGCAAAACTGCAACAACCTTGTTGATATCTCCATTATTAACGAAGATACAGACATTTCGTTGAGACTAGCTCAAATCTGCATTTTACCATGGGCTATAGCCCTGTGTAAAAAATTGGTCAAAAATGTCAACTTCTTCAGAATCAAATGATTTTAGCACTGTTGGAAAGGGATTGTAGTTTCCTATGCAAAACTGCAACAACCTTGTTGATATTTCCATTATTAACGAAGATACAGACATTTCGTTGAGACTAGCTCAAATCTGCATTTTACCATGGGCTATAGCCCTGTGTAAAAAATTGGTCAAAAATCTCAACTTCTTCAGAATCAAATGATTTTAGCACTGTTGGAAAGGGATTGTAGTTTCCTATGCAAAACTGCAACAACCTTGTTGATATTTCCATTATTAACGAAGATACAGACATTTCGTTGAGACTAGCTCAAATCTGCATTTTACCATGGGCTATAGCCCTGTGTAAAAAATTGGTCGAAAATGTCAACTTCTTCAGAATCAAATGATTTTAGCACTGTTGGAAAGGGATTGTAGTTTCCTATGCAAAACTGCAACAACCTTGTTGATATTTCCATTATTAACGAAGATACAGACATTTCGTTGAGACTAGCTCAAATCTGCATTTTACCATGGGCTATAGCCCTGTGTAAAAAATTGGTCAAAAATGTCAACTTCTTCAGAATCAAATGATTTGCGCATTGTTGGAAAGGGATTGTAGTTTCCTATGCAAAACTGCAACAACCTTGTTGATATCTCCATTATTAACGAAGATACAGACATTCCGTTGAGACTAGCTCAAATCTGCATTTTACCATGGGCTATAGCCCTGTGTAAAAAATTGGTCAAAAATGTCAACTTCTTCAGAATCAAATGATTTTAGCACTGTTGGAAAGGGATTGCAGTTTCCTATACAAAACTGCAACAACCTTGTTGATATCTGCATTAGCAACGAAGATACAGACATTTCTTTGAGACTAGCTCAAATCTACATTTTACCATGGGCTATAGCCCTGTGTAAAAAATTGGTCAAAAATGTCAACTTCTTCAGAATCAAATGATTTTAGCACTGTTGGAAAGGGATTGTAGTTTCCTATGCAAAACTGCAACAACCTTGTTGATATCTCCATTATTAACGAAGATACAGACATTTCGTTGAGACTAGCTCAAATCTGCATTTTACCATGGGCTATAGCCCTGTGTAAAAAATTGGTCAAAAATGTCAACTTCTTCAGAATCAAATGATTTGCGCATTGTTGGAAAGGGATTGTAGTTTCCTATGCAAAACTGCAACAACCTTGTTGATATCTCCATTATTAACGAAGATACAGACATTCCGTTGAGACTAGCTCAAATCTGCATTTTACCATGGGCTATAGCCCTGTGTAAAAAATTGGTCAAAAATGTCAACTTCTTCAGAATCAAATGATTTTAGCACTGTTGGAAAGGGATTGTAGTTTCCTATGCAAAACTGCAACAACCTTGTTGATATCTCCATTATTAACGAAGATACAGACATTTCGTTGAGACTAGCTCAAATCTGCATTTTACCATGGGCTATAGCCCTGTGTAAAAAATTGGTCAAAAATGTCAACTTCTTCAGAATCAAATGATTTGCGCATTGTTGGAAAGGGATTGTAGTTTCCTATGCAAAACTGCAACAACCTTGTTGATATCTCCATTATTAACGAAGATACAGACATTCCGTTGAGACTAGCTCAAATCTGCATTTTACCATGGGCTATAGCCCTGTGTAAAAAATTGGTCAAAAATGTCAACTTCTTCAGAATCAAATGATTTTAGCACTGTTGGAAAGGGATTGCAGTTTCCTATACAAAACTGCAACAACCTTGTTGATATCTCCATTATTAACGAAGATACAGACATTTCGTTGAGACTAGTTCAAATCTGCATTTTACCATGGGCTATAGCCCTGTGTAAAAAATTGGTCAAAAATGTCAACTTCTTCAGAATCAAATGATTTTAGCATTGTTGGAAAGGGATTGTAGTTTCCTATGCAAAACTGCAACAACCTTGTTGATATCTCCATTAGCAACGAAGATACAGACATTTCTTTGAGACTAGCTCAAATCTGCCTTGTGTAAAAATTTGGTCAAAAATGTCAACTTCTTCAGAATCAAATGATTTTAGCATTGTTGGAAAGGGATTGTAGTTTCCTATGCAAAACTGCAACAACCTTGTTGATATCTCCATTAGCAACGAAGATACAGACATTTCTTTGAGACTAGCTCAAATCTGCCTTGTGTAAAAATTTGGTCAAAAATGTCAACTTCTTCAGAATCAAATGATTTTAGCATTGTTGAAAGGGATTGTAGTTTCCTATGCAAAACTGCAACAACCTTGTTGATATCTCCATTACCAACGAAGATACAGACATTTCTTTGAGACTAGCTCAAATCTGCATTTTACCCTGGGCTATAGCCTTGTGTAAAAATTTGGTCAAAAATGTCAAGTTCATCAGAATCAAATGATTTTAGCCTTGTTGGAAAGGGATTGTAGTTTCCTATGCAAAACTGCAACAACCTTACTGATATCTCCATTATTAACGAAGATACAGACATTTCGTTGAGACTAGCTCAAATCTGCATTTTACCATGGGCTATAGCCCTGTGTAAAAAATTGGTCAAAAATGTCAACTTCTTCAGAATCAAATGATTTGCGCATTGTTGGAAAGGGATTGTAGTTTCCTATGCAAAACTGCAACAACCTTGTTGATATTTCCATTATTAACGAAGATACAGACATTTCGTTGAGACTAGCTCAAATCTGCATTTTACCATGGGCTATAGCCCTGTGTAAAAAATTGGTCAAAAATGTCAAATTCTTCAGAATCAAATGATTTTAGCACTGTTGGAAAGGGATTGTAGTTTCCTATGCAAAACTGCAACAACCTTGTTGATATTTCCATTATTAACGAAGATACAGACATTTCGTTGAGACTAGCTCAAATCTGCATTTTACCATGGGCTATAGCCCTGTGTAAAAAATTGGTCAAAAATGTCAACTTCTTCAGAATCAAATGATTTGCGCATTGTTGGAAAGGGATTGTAGTTTCCTATGCAAAACTGCAACAACCTTGTTGATATCTCCATTATTAACGAAG
Source organism: Sturmia bella (assembly GCA_963662145.1). Taxonomy (NCBI): domain Eukaryota; kingdom Metazoa; phylum Arthropoda; class Insecta; order Diptera; family Tachinidae; genus Sturmia; species Sturmia bella. The sequence goes on from OY759170.1 coordinate 18,972,759, forward strand.
ATACAGACATTTCGTTGAGACTAGCTCAAATCTGCATTTTACCATGGGCTATAGCCCTGTGTAAAAAATTGGTCAAAAATGTCAACTTCTTCAGAATCAAATGATTTGCGCATTGTTGGAAAGGGATTGTAGTTTCCTATGCAAAACTGCAACAACCTTGTTGATATCTCCATTATTAACGAAGATACAGACATTCCGTTGAGACTAGCTCAAATCTGCATTTTACCATGGGCTATAGCCCTGTGTAAAAAATTGGTCAAAAATGTCAACTTCTTCAGAATCAAATGATTTTAGCACTGTTGGAAAGGGATTGTAGTTTCCTATGCAAAACTGCAACAACCTTGTTGATATCTCCATTATTAACGAAGATACAGACATTTCGTTGAGACTAGCTCAAATCTGCATTTTACCATGGGCTATAGCCCTGTGTAAAAAATTGGTCAAAAATGTCAACTTCTTCAGAATCAAATGATTTGCGCATTGTTGGAAAGGGATTGTAGTTTCCTATGCAAAACTGCAACAACCTTACTGATATCTCCATTATTAACGAAGATACAGACATTTCGTTGAGACTAGCTCAAATCTGCATTTTACCATGGGCTATAGCCCTGTGTAAAAAATTGGTCAAAAATGTCAACTTCTTCAGAATCAAATGATTTGCGCATTGTTGGAAAGGGATTGTAGTTTCCTATGCAAAACTGCAACAACCTTGTTGATATTTCCATTATTAACGAAGATACAGACATTTCGTTGAGACTAGCTCAAATCTGCATTTTACCATGGGCTATAGCCCTGTGTAAAAAATTGGTCAAAAATGTCAACTTCTTCAGAATCAAATGATTTTAGCACTGTTGGAAAGGGATTGTAGTTTCCTATGCAAAACTGCAACAACCTTGTTGATATCTCCATTATTAACGAAGATACAGACATTTCGTTGAGACTAGCTCAAATCTGCATTTTACCATGGGCTATAGCCCTGTGTAAAAAATTGGTCAAAAATGTCAACTTCTTCAGAATCAAATGATTTGCGCATTGTTGGAAAGGGATTGTAGTTTCCTATGCAAAACTGCAACAACCTTGTTGATATCTCCATTATTAACGAAGATACAGACATTCCGTTGAGACTAGCTCAAATCTGCATTTTACCATGGGCTATAGCCCTGTGTAAAAAATTGGTCAAAAATGTCAACTTCTTCAGAATCAAATGATTTTAGCACTGTTGGAAAGGGATTGTAGTTTCCTATGCAAAACTGCAACAACCTTGTTGATATCTCCATTAGCAACGAAGATACAGACATTTCTTTGAGACTAGCTCAAATCTGCCTTGTGTAAAAATTTGGTCAAAAATGTCAACTTCTTCAGAATCAAATGATTTTAGCATTGTTGGAAAGGGATTGTAGTTTCCTATGCAAAACTGCAACAACCTTGTTGATATCTCCATTACCAACGAAGATACAGACATTTCTTTGAGACTAGCTCAAATCTGCATTTTACCCTGGGCTATAGCCTTGTGTAAAAATTTGGTCAAAAATGTCAAGTTCATCAGAATCAAATGATTTTAGCCTTGTTGGAAAGGGATTGTAGTTTCCTATGCAAAACTGCAACAACCTTACTGATATCTCCATTATTAACGAAGATACAGACATTTCGTTGAGACTAGCTCAAATCTGCATTTTACCATGGGCTATAGCCCTGTGTAAAAAATTGGTCAAAAATGTCAACTTCTTCAGAATCAAATGATTTGCGCATTGTTGGAAAGGGATTGTAGTTTCCTATGCAAAACTGCAACAACCTTGTTGATATTTCCATTATTAACGAAGATACAGACATTTCGTTGAGACTAGCTCAAATCTGCATTTTACCATGGGCTATAGCCCTGTGTAAAAAATTGGTCAAAAATGTCAAATTCTTCAGAATCAAATGATTTTAGCACTGTTGGAAAGGGATTGTAGTTTCCTATGCAAAACTGCAACAACCTTGTTGATATTTCCATTATTAACGAAGATACAGACATTTCGTTGAGACTAGCTCAAATCTGCATTTTACCATGGGCTATAGCCCTGTGTAAAAAATTGGTCAAAAATGTCAACTTCTTCAGAATCAAATGATTTGCGCATTGTTGGAAAGGGATTGTAGTTTCCTATGCAAAACTGCAACAACCTTGTTGATATCTCCATTATTAACGAAGATACAGACATTTCGTTGAGACTAGCTCAAATCTGCATTTTACCATGGGCTATAGCCCTGTGTAAAAAATTGGTCAAAAATGTCAACTTCTTCAGAATCAAATGATTTGCGCATTGTTGGAAAGGGATTGTAGTTTCCTATGCAAAACTGCAACAACCTTGTTGATATCTCCATTATTAACGAAGATACAGACATTCCGTTGAGACTAGCTCAAATCTGCATTTTACCATGGGCTATAGCCCTGTGTAAAAAATTGGTCAAAAATGTCAACTTCTTCAGAATCAAATGATTTTAGCACTGTTGGAAAGGGATTGTAGTTTCCTATGCAAAACTGCAACAACCTTGTTGATATCTCCATTATTAACGAAGATACAGACATTTCGTTGAGACTAGCTCAAATCTGCATTTTACCATGGGCTATAGCCCTGTGTAAAAAATTGGTCAAAAATGTCAACTTCTTCAGAATCAAATGATTTGCGCATTGTTGGAAAGGGATTGTAGTTTCCTATGCAAAACTGCAACAACCTTGTTGATATCTCCATTATTAACGAAGATACAGACATTTCGTTGAGACTAGCTCAAATCTGCATTTTACCATGGGCTATAGCCCTGTGTAAAAAATTGGTCAAAAATGTCAACTTCTTCAGAATCAAATGATTTGCGCATTGTTGGAAAGGGATTGTAGTTTCCTATGCAAAACTGCAACAACCTTGTTGATATCTCCATTATTAACGAAGATACAGACATTCCGTTGAGACTAGCTCAAATCTGCATTTTACCATGGGCTATAGCCCTGTGTAAAAAATTGGTCAAAAATGTCAACTTCTTCAGAATCAAATGATTTTAGCACTGTTGGAAAGGGATTGTAGTTTCCTATGCAAAACTGCAACAACCTTGTTGATATCTCCATTATTAACGAAGATACAGACATTTCGTTGAGACTAGCTCAAATCTGCATTTTACCATGGGCTATAGCCCTGTGTAAAAAATTGGTCAAAAATGTCAACTTCTTCAGAATCAAATGATTTTAGCATTGTTGGAAAGGGATTGTAGTTTCCTATGCAAAACTGCAACAACCTTGTTGATATCTCCATTAGCAACGAAGATACAGACATTTCTTTGAGACTAGCTCAAATCTGCCTTGTGTAAAAATTTGGTCAAAAATGTCAAGTTCATCAGAATCAAATGATTTTAGCCTTGTTGGAAAGGGATTGCAGTTTCCTATACAAAACTGCAACAACCTTGTTGATATCTGCATTAGCAACGAAGATACAGACATTTCTTTGAGACTAGCTCAAATCTACATTTTACCATGGGCTATAAGCCTTGTGTAAAAATTTGGTCAAAAATGTCAACTTCTTCAGAATCAAATGATTTTAGCATTGTTGGAAAGGGATTGTAGTTTCCTATGCAAAACTGCAACAACCTTGTTGATATCTCCATTAGCAACGAAGATACAGACATTTCTTTGAGACTAGCTCAAATCTGCCTTGTGTAAAAATTTGGTCAAAAATGTCAAGTTAATCAGAATCAAATGATTTTAGCCTTGTTGGAAAGGGATTGCAGTTTCCTATACAAAACTGCAACAACCTTATTGATATCTCCATTATTAACGAAGATACAGACATTTCGTTGAGACTAGCTCAAATCTGCATTTTACCATGGGCTATAGCCCTGTGTAAAAAATTGGTCAAAAATGTCAACTTCTTCAGAATCAAATGATTTTAGCATTGTTGAAAGGGATTGTAGTTTCCTATGCAAAACTGCAACAACCTTGTTGATATCTCCATTACCAACGAAGATACAGACATTTCTTTGAGACTAGCTCAAATCTGCATTTTACCCTGGGCTATAGCCTTGTGTAAAAATTTGGTCAAAAATGTCAAGTTCTTCAGAATCAAATCACTTTAGCATTGTTGGAAAGGGATTGTAGTTTCCTATGCAAAACTGCAACAACGTTGTTGATATCTCCATTAGCAACGAAGATACAGACATTTCATTGAAACTAGCTCAAATCTGCATTTTACCATGGGCTATAGCCTTGTGTAAAAAATTGGTGAAAAATGTCAACTTCTTCAGAATCAAATCACTTTAGCATTGTTGGAAAGGGATTGTAGTTTCCTATGCAAAACTGCAACAACGTTGTTGATATCTCCATTACCAACGAAGATACAGACATTTCTTTGAGACTAGCTCAAATCTGCATTTTACCCTGGGCTATAGCCTTCTGTAAAAATTTGGTCAAAAATGTCAAGTTCTTCAGAATCAAATCACTTTAGCATTGTTGGAAAGGGATTGTAGTTTCCTATGCAAAACTGCAACAACCTTGTTGATATCTCCATTACCAACGAAGATACAGACATTTCTTTGAGACTAGCTCAAATCTGCATTTTACCCTGGGCTATAGCCCTGTGTAAAAAATTGGTCAAAAATATCAACTTCTTCAGAATCAAATGATTTTAGCATTGTTGGAAAGGGATTGTAGTTTCCTATGCAAAACTGCAACAACCTTACTGATATCTCCATTATTAACGAAGATACAGACATTTCGTTGAGACTAGCTCAAATCTGCATTTTACCATGGGCTATAGCCCTGTGTAAAAAATTGGTCAAAAATATCAACTTCTTCAGAATCAAATGATTTTAGCATTGTTGGAAAGGGATTGTAGTTTCCTATGCAAAACTGCAACAACCTTGTTGATATCTCCATTAGCAACGAAGATACAGACATTTCTTTGAGACTAGCTCAAATCTACATTTTACCATGGGCTATAGCCTTGTGTAAAAAATTGGTCAAAAATGTCAACTTCTTCAGAATCAAATGATTTTAGCATTGTTGGAAAGGGATTGTAGTTTCCTATGCAAAACTGCAACAACCTTATTGATATCTCCATTATTAACGAAGATACAGACATTTCGTTGAGACTAGCTCAAATCTGCATTTTACCATGGGCTATAGCCTTGTGTAAAAAATTGGTCAAAAATGTCAACTTCTTCAGAATCAAATGATTTTAGCATTGTTGGAAAGGGATTGTAGTTTCCTATGCAAAACTGCAACAACCTTATTGATATCTCCATTAGCAACGAAGATACAGACATTTCTTTGAGACTAGCTCAAATCTACATTTTACCATGGGCTATAGCCTTGTGTAAAAAATTGGTCAAAAATGTCAACTTCTTCAGAATCAAATGATTTTAGCATTGTTGGAAAGGGATTGTAGTTTCCTATGCAAAACTGCAACAACCTTATTGATATCTCCATTATTAACGAAGATACAGACATTTCTTTGAGACTAGCTCAAATCTACATTTTACCATGGGCTATAGCCCTGTGTAAAAAATTGGTCAAAAATGTCAACTTCTTCAGAATCAAATGATTTTAGCATTGTTGGAAAGGGATTGTAGTTTCCTATGCAAAACTGCAACAACCTTATTGATATCTCCATTAGCAACGAAGATACAGACATTTCTTTGAGACTAGCTCAAATCTACATTTTACCATGGGCTATAGCCTTGTGTAAAAAATTGGTCAAAAATGTCAACTTCTTCAGAATCAAATGATTTTAGCATTGTTGGAAAGGGATTGTAGTTTCCTATGCAAAACTGCAACAACCTTATTGATATCTCCATTATTAACGAAGATACAGACATTTCGTTGAGACTAGCTCAAATCTGCATTTTACCATGGGCTATAGCCTTGTGTAAAAAATTGGTCAAAAATGTCAACTTCTTCAGAATCAAATGATTTTAGCATTGTTGGAAAGGGATTGTAGTTTCCTATGCAAAACTGCAACAACCTTATTGATATCTCCATTAGCAACGAAGATACAGACATTTCTTTGAGACTAGCTCAAATCTACATTTTACCATGGGCTATAGCCTTGTGTAAAAAATTGGTCAAAAATGTCAACTTCTTCAGAATCAAATGATTTTAGCATTGTTGGAAAGGGATTGTAGTTTCCTATGCAAAACTGCAACAACCTTATTGATATCTCCATTATTAACGAAGATACAGACATTTCGTTGAGACTAGCTCAAATCTGCATTTTACCATGGGCTATAGCCTTGTGTAAAAAATTGGTCAAAAATGTCAACTTCTTCAGAATCAAATCACTTTAGCATTGTTGGAAAGGGATTGTAGTTTCCTATGCAAAACTGCAACAACGTTGTTGATATCTCCATTAGCAACGGAGATACAGACATTTCATTGAAACTAGCTCAAATCTGCATTTTACCATGGGCTATAGCCCTGTGTAAAAAATTGGTCAAAAATGTCAACTTCTTCAGAATCAAATGATTTTAGCATTGTTGGAAAGGGATTGTAGTTTCCTATGCAAAACTGCAACAACCTTATTGATATCTCCATTATTAACGAAGATACAGACATTTCGTTGAGACTAGCTCAAATCTGCATTTTACCATGGGCTATAGCCTTGTGTAAAAAATTGGTCAAAAATGTCAACTTCTTCAGAATCAAATGATTTTAGCATTGTTGGAAAGGGATTGTAGTTTCCTATGCAAAACTGCAACAACCTTATTGATATCTCCATTAGCAACGAAGATACAGACATTTCTTTGAGACTAGCTCAAATCTACATTTTACCATGGGCTATAGCCTTGTGTAAAAAATTGGTCAAAAATGTCAACTTCTTCAGAATCAAATGATTTTAGCATTGTTGGAAAGGGATTGTAGTTTCCTATGCAAAACTGCAACAACCTTATTGATATCTCCATTATTAACGAAGATACAGACATTTCGTTGAGACTAGCTCAAATCTGCATTTTACCATGGGCTATAGCCTTGTGTAAAAAATTGGTCAAAAATGTCAACTTCTTCAGAATCAAATCACTTTAGCATTGTTGGAAAGGGATTGTAGTTTCCTATGCAAAACTGCAACAACGTTGTTGATATCTCCATTAGCAACGGAGATACAGACATTTCATTGAAACTAGCTCAAATCTGCATTTTACCATGGGCTATAGCCCTGTGTAAAAAATTGGTCAAAAATGTCAACTTCTTCAGAATCAAATGATTTTAGCATTGTTGGAAAGGGATTGTAGTTTCCTATGCAAAACTGCAACAACCTTATTGATATCTCCATTATTAACGAAGATACAGACATTTCGTTGAGACTAGCTCAAATCTGCATTTTACCATGGGCTATAGCCCTGTGTAAAAAATTGGTCAAAAATATCAACTTCTTCAGAATCAAATGATTTTAGCATTGTTGGAAAGGGATTGTAGTTTCCTATGCAAAACTGCAACAACCTTGTTGATATCTCCATTAGCAACGAAGATACAGACATTTCTTTGAGACTAGCTCAAATCTACATTTTACCATGGGCTATAGCCTTGTGTAAAAAATTGGTCAAAAATGTCAACTTCTTCAGAATCAAATGATTTTAGCATTGTTGGAAAGGGATTGTAGTTTCTATGCAAAACTGCAACAACCTTATTGATATCTCCATTATTAACGAAGATACAGACATTTCGTTGAGACTAGCTCAAATCTGCATTTTACCATGGGCTATAGCCTTGTGTAAAAAATTGGTGAAAAATGTCAACTTCTTCAGAATCAAATCACTTTAGCATTGTTGGAAAGGGATTGTAGTTTCCTATGCAAAACTGCAACAACCTTGTTGATATCTCCATTACAACGAAGATACAGACATTTCTTTGAGACTAGCTCAAATCTGCATTTTACCCTGGGCTATAGCCTTCTGTAAAAATTTGGTCAAAAATGTCAAGTTCTTCAGAATCAAATCACTTTAGCATTGTTGGAAAGGGATTGTAGTTTCCTATGCAAAACTGCAACAACGTTGTTGATATCTCCATTAGCAACGAAGATACAGACATTTCATTGAAACTAGCTCAAATCTTCATTTTACCATGGGCTATAGCCCTGTGTAAAAAATTGGTCAAAAATGTCAACTTCTTCAGAATCAAATCACTTTAGCATTGTTAGAAAGGGTTGTAGTTTCCTATGCAAAACTGCAACAACCTTGTTGATATCTCCATTATTAACGAAGATACAGACATTTCTTTGAGACTAGCTCAAATCTGAATTTTACCATGGGCTATAGCCCTGTGTAAAAAATTGGTCAAAAATGTCAAGTTCATCAGAATCAAATGATTTTAGCCTTGTTGGAAAGGGATTGCAGTTTCCTATACAAAACTGCAACAACCTTATTGATATCTCCATTATTAACGAAGATACAGACATTTCGTTGAGACTAGCTCAAATCTGCATTTTACCATGGGCTATAGCCCTGTGTAAAAAATTGGTCAAAAATGTCAAGTTCATCAAATTGATTTTAGCCTTGTTGGAAAGGGATTGCAGTTTCCTATACAAAACTGCAACAACCTTATTGATATCTCCATTATTAACGAAGATACAGACATTTCGTTGAGACTAGCTCAAATCTGCATTTTACCATGGGCTATAGCCCTGTGTAAAAAATTGGTCAAAAATGTCAAGTTCATCAGAATCAAATGATTTTAGCCTTGTTGGAAAGGGATTGCAGTTTCCTATACAAAACTGCAACAACCTTATTGATATCTCCATTATTAACGAAGATACAGACATTTCGTTGAGACTAGCTCAAATCTGCATTTTACCATGGGCTATAGCCCTGTGTAAAAAATTGGTCAAAAATGTCAAGTTCATCAGAATCAAATGATTTTAGCCTTGTTGGAAAGGGATTGCAGTTTCCTATACAAAACTGCAACAACCTTATTGATATCTCCATTATTAACGAAGATACAGACATTTCGTTGAGACTAGCTCAAATCTGCATTTTACCATGGGCTATAGCCCTGTGTAAAAAATTGGTCAAAAATGTCAACTTCTTCAGAATCAAATGATTTTAGCATTGTTGAAAGGGATTTTAGTTTCCTATGCAAAACTGCAACAACCTTGTTGATATCTCCATTACCAACGAAGATACAGACATTTCTTTGAGACTAGCTCAAATCTGCATTTTACCCTGGGCTATAGCCTTGTGTAAAAAATTGGTCAAAAATGTCAAGTTCTTCAGAATCAAATGATTTTAGCCTTGTTGGAAAGGGATTGTAGTTTCCTATGCAAAACTGCAACAACCTTATTGATATCTCCATTATTAACGAAGATACAGACATTTCGTTGAGACTAGCTCAAATCTGCATTTTACCATGGGCTATAGCCCTGTGTAAAAAATTGGTCAAAAATATCAACTTCTTCAGAATCAAATGATTTTAGCATTGTTGGAAAGGGATTGTAGTTTCCTATGCAAAACTGCAACAACCTTATTGATATCTCCATTATTAACGAAGATACAGACATTTCGTTGAGACTAGCTCAAATCTGCATTTTACCATGGGCTATAGCCTTGTGTAAAAAATTGGTGAAAAATGTCAACTTCTTCAGAATCAAATCACTTTAGCATTGTTGGAAAGGGATTGTAGTTTCCTATGCAAAACTGCAACAACCTTGTTGATATCTCCATTACCAACGAAGATACAGACATTTCTTTGAGACTAGCTCAAATCTGCATTTTACCCTGGGCTATAGCCTTGTGTAAAAATTTGGTCAAAAATATCAACTTCTTCAGAATCAAATCACTTTAGCATTGTTGGAAACGGATTGTAGTTTCCTATGCAAAACTGCAACAACGTTGTTGATATCTCCATTAGCAACGAAGATACAGACATTTCATTGAAACTAGCTCAAATCTGCATTTTACCATGGGCTATAGCCCTGTGTAAAAAATTGGTCAAAAATGTCAAGTTCATCAGAATCAAATGATTTTAGCCTTGTTGGAAAGGGATTGCAGTTTCCTATACAAAACTGCAACAACCTTATTGATATCTCCATTATTAACGAAGATACAGACATTTCGTTGAGACTAGCTCAAATCTGCATTTTACCATGGGCTATAGCCCTGTGTAAAAAATTGGTCAAAAATGTCAAGTTCATCAGAATCAAATGATTTTAGCCTTGTTGGAAAGGGATTGCAGTTTCCTATACAAAACTGCAACAACCTTATTGATATCTCCATTATTAACGAAGATACAGACATTTCGTTGAGACTAGCTCAAATCTGCATTTTACCATGGGCTATAGCCCTGTGTAAAAAATTGGTCAAAAATGTCAAGTTCATCAGAATCAAATGATTTTAGCCTTGTTGGAAAGGGATTGCAGTTTCCTATACAAAACTGCAACAACCTTATTGATATCTCCATTATTAACGAAGATACAGACATTTCGTTGAGACTAGCTCAAATCTGCATTTTACCATGGGCTATAGCCCTGTGTAAAAAATTGGTCAAAAATGTCAAGTTCATCAGAATCAAATGATTTTAGCCTTGTTGGAAAGGGATTGCAGTTTCCTATACAAAACTGCAACAACCTTATTGATATCTCCATTATTAACGAAGATACAGACATTTCGTTGAGACTAGCTCAAATCTGCATTTTACCATGGGCTATAGCCCTGTGTAAAAAATTGGTCAAAAATGTCAACTTCTTCAGAATCAAATGATTTTAGCATTGTTGAAAGGGATTTTAGTTTCCTATGCAAAACTGCAACAACCTTGTTGATATCTCCATTACCAACGAAGATACAGACATTTCTTTGAGACTAGCTCAAATCTGCATTTTACCCTGGGCTATAGCCTTGTGTAAAAAATTGGTCAAAAATGTCAAGTTCTTCAGAATCAAATGATTTTAGCCTTGTTGGAAAGGGATTGTAGTTTCCTATGCAAAACTGCAACAACCTTATTGATATCTCCATTATTAACGAAGATACAGACATTTCGTTGAGACTAGCTCAAATCTGCATTTTACCATGGGCTATAGCCCTGTGTAAAAAATTGGTCAAAAATATCAACTTCTTCAGAATCAAATGATTTTAGCATTGTTGGAAAGGGATTGTAGTTTCCTATGCAAAACTGCAACAACCTTATTGATATCTCCATTATTAACGAAGATACAGACATTTCGTTGAGACTAGCTCAAATCTGCATTTTACCATGGGCTATAGCCTTGTGTAAAAAATTGGTGAAAAATGTCAACTTCTTCAGAATCAAATCACTTTAGCATTGTTGGAAAGGGATTGTAGTTTCCTATGCAAAACTGCAACAACCTTGTTGATATCTCCATTACCAACGAAGATACAGACATTTCTTTGAGACTAGCTCAAATCTGCATTTTACCCTGGGCTATAGCCTTGTGTAAAAATTTGGTCAAAAATATCAACTTCTTCAGAATCAAATCACTTTAGCATTGTTGGAAACGGATTGTAGTTTCCTATGCAAAACTGCAACAACGTTGTTGATATCTCCATTAGCAACGAAGATACAGACATTTCATTGAAACTAGCTCAAATCTGCATTTTACCATGGGCTATAGCCCTGTGTAAAAAATTGGTCAAAAATGTCAACTTCTTCAGAATCAAATGATTTTAGCATTGTTGGAAAGGGATTGTAGTTTCCTATGCAAAATTGCAACAACCTTGTTGATATCTCCATTATTAACGAAGATACAGACATTTCGTTGAGACTAGCTCAAATCTGCATTTTACCATGGGCTATAGCCCTGTGTAAAAAATTGGTGAAAAATGTCAACTTCTTCAGAATCAAATCACTTTAGCATTGTTGGAAAGGGATTGTAGTTTCCTATGCAAAACTGCAACAACCTTGTTGATATCTCCATTACCAACGAAGATACAGACATTTCTTTGAGACTAGCTCAAATCTGCATTTTACCCTGGGCTATAGCCTTGTGTAAAAATTTGGTCAAAAATATCAACTTCTTCAGAATCAAATCACTTTAGCATTGTTGGAAACGGATTGTAGTTTCCTATGCAAAACTGCAACAACGTTGTTGATATCTCCATTAGCAACGAAGATACAGACATTTCATTGAAACTAGCTCAAATCTGCATTTTACCATGGGCTATAGCCCTGTGTAAAAAATTGGTCAAAAATGTCAACTTCTTCAGAATCAAATGATTTTAGCATTGTTGGAAAGGGATTGTAGTTTCCTATGCAAAACTGCAACAACCTTGTTGATATCTCCATTAGCAACGAAGATACAGGCATTTCTTTGAGACTAGCTCAAATCTGCATTTTACCATGGGCTATATATAGCCTTGTGTAAAAAATTGGTCAAAAATGTCAACTTCTTCAGAATCAAATGATTTTAGCATTGTTGGAAAGGGATTGTAGTTTCCTATTCAAAACTGCAACAACCTTGTTGATATCTCCATTAGCAACGAAGATACAGACATGTCTTTGAGACTAGCTCAAATCTGCATTTTACCATGGGCTATATATAGCCTTGTGTAAAAAATTGGTCAAAAATGTCAACTTCTTCAGAATCAAATGATTTTAGCATTGTTGGAAAGGGATTGTAGTTTCCTATTCAAAACTGCAACAACCTTGTTGATATCTCCATTAGCAACGAAGATACAGGCATTTCTTTGAGACTAGCTCAAATCTGCATTTTACCATGTGTAAAAAATTGGTCAAAAATGTCAACTTCTTCAGAATCAAATGATTTTAGCATTGTTGGAAAGGGATTGTAGTTTCCTATGCAAAACTGCAACAACCTTGTTGATATCTCCATTAGCAACGAAGATACAGGCATTTCTTTGAGACTGGCTCAAATCTGCATTTTACCATGGGCTATATATAGCCTTGTGTAAAAAATTGGTCAAAAATGTCAACTTCTTCAGAATCAAATGATTTTAGCATTGTTGGAAAGGGATTGTAGTTTCCTATTCAAAACTGCAACAACCTTGTTGATATCTCCATTAGCAACGAAGATACAGACATGTCTTTGAGACTAGCTCAAATCTGCATTTTACCATGGGCTATATATAGCCTTGTGTAAAAAATTGGTCAAAAATGTCAACTTCTTCAGAATCAAATGATTTTAGCATTGTTGGAAAGGGATTGTAGTTTCCTATGCAAAACTGCAACAACCTTGTTGATATCTCCATTATTAACGAAGATACAGACATTTCGTTGAGACTAGCTCAAATCTGCATTTTACCATGGGCTATAGCCCTGTGTAAAAAATTGGTCAAAAATGTCAACTTCTTCAGAATCAAATGATTTGCGCATTGTTGGAAAGGGATTGTAGTTTCCTATGCAAAACTGCAACAACCTTGTTGTTATATCCATTAGCAACGAAGATACAGACATTTCTTTGAGACTAGCTCAAATCTACATTTTACCATGGGCTATAGCCTTGTGTAAAAAATTGGTCAAAAATGTCAACTTCTTCAGAATCAAATCACTTTAGCATTGTTGGAAAGGGATTGTAGTTTCCTATGCAAAACTGCAACAACGTTGTTGATATCTCCATTAGCAACGAAGATACAGACATTTCATTGAAACTAGCTCAAATCTGCATTTTACCATGGGCTATAGCCCTGTGTAAAAAATTGGTCAAAAATGTCAACTTCTTCAGAATCAAATGATTTTAGCATTGTTGGAAAGGGATTGTAGTTTCCTATGCAAAACTGCAACAACCTTGTTGATATCTCCATTATTAACGAAGATACAGACATTTCGTTGAGACTAGCTCAAATCTGCATTTTACCATGGGCTATAGCCCTGTGTAAAAAATTGGTGAAAAATGTCAACTTCTTCAGAATCAAATCACTTTAGCATTGTTGGAAAGGGATTGTAGTTTCCTATGCAAAACTGCAACAACGTTGTTGATATCTCCATTAGCAACGAAGATACAGACATTTCATTGAAACTAGCTCAAATCTGCATTTTACCATGGGATATAGCCTTGTGTAAAAATTTGGTCAAAAATGTCAACTTCTTCAGAATCAAATGATTTTAGCATTGTTGGAAAGGGATTGTAGTTTCCTATGCAAAATTGCAACAACCTTGTTGATATCTCCATTAGCAACGAAGATACAGGCATTTCTTTGAGACTAGCTCAAATCTGCATTTTACCATGGGCTATATATAGCCTTGTGTAAAAAATTGGTCAAAAATGTCAACTTCTTCAGAATCAAATGATTTTAGCATTGTTGGAAAGGGATTGTAGTTTCCTATGCAAAACTGCAACAACCTTGTTGATATCTCCATTAGCAACGAAGATACAGGCATTTCTTTGAGACTAGCTCAAATCTGCATTTTACCATGGGCTATATATAGCCTTGTGTAAAAAATTGGTCAAAAATGTCAACTTCTTCAGAATCAAATGATTTTAGCATTGTTGGAAAGGGATTGTAGTTTCCTATTCAAAACTGCAACAACCTTGTTGATATCTCCATTAGCAACGAAGATACAGACATGTCTTTGAGACTAGCTCAAATCTGCATTTTACCATGGGCTATATATAGCCTTGTGTAAAAAATTGGTCAAAAATGTCAACTTCTTCAGAATCAAATGATTTTAGCATTGTTGGAAAGGGATTGTAGTTTCCTATGCAAAACTGCAACAACCTTGTTGATATCTCCATTAGCAACGAAGATACAGGCATTTCTTTGAGACTAGCTCAAATCTGCATTTTACCATGTGTAAAAAATTGGTCAAAAATGTCAACTTCTTCAGAATCAAATGATTTTAGCATTGTTGGAAAGGGATTGTAGTTTCCTATGCAAAACTGCAACAACCTTGTTGATATCTCCATTAGCAACGAAGATACAGGCATTTCTTTGAGACTGGCTCAAATCTGCATTTTACCATGGGCTATATATAGCCTTGTGTAAAAAATTGGTCAAAAATGTCAACTTCTTCAGAATCAAATGATTTTAGCATTGTTGGAAAGGGATTGTAGTTTCCTATTCAAAACTGCAACAACCTTGTTGATATCTCCATTAGCAACGAAGATACAGACATGTCTTTGAGACTAGCTCAAATCTGCATTTTACCATGGGCTATATATAGCCTTGTGTAAAAAATTGGTCAAAAATGTCAACTTCTTCAGAATCAAATGATTTTAGCATTGTTGGAAAGGGATTGTAGTTTCCTATGCAAAACTGCAACAACCTTGTTGATATCTCCATTAGCAACGAAGATACAGGCATTTCTTTGAGACTAGCTCAAATCTGCATTTTACCATGGGCTATAGCCCTGTGTAAAAATTTGGTCAAAAATGTCAACTTCTTCAGAATCAAATGATTTTAGCATTGTTGGAAAGGGATGGTAGTTTCCTATGCAAAACTGCAACAACCTTGTTGATATCTCCATTAGCAACGAAGATACAGGCATTTCTTTGAGACTGGCTCAAATCTGCATTTTACCATGGGCTATATATAGCCTTGTGTAAAAAATTGGTCAAAAATGTCAACTTCTTCAGAATCAAATGATTTTAGCATTGTTGGAAAGGGATTGTAGTTTCCTATGCAAAACTGCAACAACGTTGTTGATATCTCCATTAGCAACGAAGATACAGACATTTCATTGAAACTAGCTCAAATCTGCATTTTACCATGGGCTATAGCCTTGTGTAAAAATTTGGTCAAAAATGTCAACTTCTTCAGAATCAAATGATTTTAGCATTGTTGGAAAGGGATTGTAGTTTCCTATGCAAAACTGCAACAACCTTGTTGATATCTCCATTAGCAACGAAGATACAGACATGTCTTTGAGACTAGCTCAAATCTGCATTTTACCATGGGCTATAGCCTTGTGTAAAAATTTGGTCAAAAATGTCAACTTCTTCAGAATCAAATGATTTTAGCATTGTTGGAAAGGGATTGTAGTTTCCTATGCAAAACTGCAACAACGTTGTTGATATCTCCATTAGCAACGAAGATACAGACATTTCATTGAAACTAGCTCAAATCTGCATTTTACCATGGGCTATAGCCTTGTGTAAAAATTTGGTCAAAAATGTCAACTTCTTCAGAATCAAATGATTTTAGCATTGTTGGAAAGGGATTGTAGTTTCCTATGCAAAACTGCAACAACCTTGTTGATATCTCCATTAGCAACGAAGATACAGACATGTCTTTGAGACTAGCTCAAATCTGCATTTTACCATGGGCTATAGCCTTGTGTAAAAATTTGGTCAAAAATGTCAACTTCTTCAGAATCAAATGATTTTAGCATTGTTGGAAAGGGATTGTAGTTTCCTATGCAAAACTGCAACAACGTTGTTGATATCTCCATTAGCAACGAAGATACAGACATTTCATTGAAACTAGCTCAAATCTGCATTTTACCATGGGCTATAGCCTTGTGTAAAAATTTGGTCAAAAATGTCAACTTCTTCAGAATCAAATGATTTTAGCATTGTTGGAAAGGGATTGTAGTTTCCTATGCAAAACTGCAACAACCTTGTTGATATCTCCATTAGCAACGAAGATACAGGCATTTCTTTGAGACTGGCTCAAATCTGCATTTTACCATGGGCTATATATAGCCTTGTGTAAAAAATTGGTCAAAAATGTCAACTTCTTCAGAATCAAATGATTTTAGCATTGTTGGAAAGGGATTGTAGTTTCCTATGCAAAACTGCAACAACCTTGTTGATATCTCCATTAGCAACGAAGATACAGGCATTTCTTTGAGACTAGCTCAAATCTGCATTTTACCATGGGCTATATATAGCCTTGTGTAAAAAATTGGTCAAAAATGTCAACTTCTTCAGAATCAAATGATTTTAGCATTGTTGGAAAGGGATTGTAGTTTCCTATGCAAAACTGCAACAACCTTGTTGATATCTCCATTAGCAACGAAGATACAGGCATTTCTTTGAGACTGGCTCAAATCTGCATTTTACCATGGGCTATATATAGCCTTGTGTAAAAAATTGGTCAAAAATGTCAACTTCTTCAGAATCAAATGATTTTAGCATTGTTGGAAAGGGATTGTAGTTTCCTATGCAAAACTGCAACAACGTTGTTGATATCTCCATTAGCAACGAAGATACAGACATTTCTTTGAGACTAGCTCAAATCTGCATTTTACCATGGGCTATAGCCTTGTGTAAAAAATTGGTGAAAAATGTCAACTTCTTCAGAATCAAATCACTTTAGCATTGTTGGAAAGGGATTGTAGTTTCCTATGCAAAACTGCAACAACCTTGTTGATATCTCCATTAGCAACGAAGATACAGGCATTTCTTTGAGACTAGCTCAAATCTGCATTTTACCATAGGCTATAAGCCTTATGTAAAAATTTAGTAAAAAATGTCAACTTCTTCAGAATCAAATGATTTTAGCATTGTTGGAAAGGGATTGTAGTTTCCTATGCAAAACTGCAACAACCTTGTTGATATCTCCATTAGCAACGAAGATACAGGCATTTCTTTGAGACTAGCTCAAATCTGCATTTTACCATGGGCTATATATAGCCTTGTGTAAAAAATTGGTCAAAAATGTCAACTTCTTCAGAATCAAATGATTTTAGCATTGTTGGAAAGGGATTGTAGTTTCCTATGCAAAACTGCAACAACCTTGTTGATATCTCCATTAGCAACGAAGATACAGGCATTTCTTTGAGACTGGCTCAAATCTGCATTTTACCATGGGCTATATATAGCCTTGTGTAAAAAATTGGTCAAAAATGTCAACTTCTTCAGAATCAAATGATTTTAGCATTGTTGGAAAGGGATTGTAGTTTCCTATGCAAAACTGCAACAACGTTGTTGATATCTCCATTAGCAACGAAGATACAGACATTTCTTTGAGACTAGCTCAAATCTGCATTTTACCATGGGCTATAGCCTTGTGTAAAAAATTGGTGAAAAATGTCAACTTCTTCAGAATCAAATCACTTTAGCATTGTTGGAAAGGGATTGTAGTTTCCTATGCAAAACTGCAACAAC
Organism: Sturmia bella; assembly: GCA_963662145.1. Classification (NCBI taxonomy): domain Eukaryota; kingdom Metazoa; phylum Arthropoda; class Insecta; order Diptera; family Tachinidae; genus Sturmia; species Sturmia bella. The sequence continues at coordinate 18,990,728 of OY759170.1, forward strand.
CTTGTTGATATCTCCATTAGCAACGAAGATACAGGCATTTCTTTGAGACTAGCTCAAATCTGCATTTTACCATAGGCTATAAGCCTTATGTAAAAATTTAGTAAAAAATGTCAACTTCTTCAGAATCAAATGATTTTAGCATTGTTGGAAAGGGATTGTAGTTTCCTATGCAAAACTGCAACAACCTTGTTGATATCTCCATTAGCAACGAAGATACAGACATGTCTTTGAGACTAGCTCAAATCTGCATTTTACCATGGGCTATATATAGCCTTGTGTAAAAAATTGGTCAAAAATGTCAACTTCTTCAGAATCAAATGATTTTAGCATTGTTGGAAAGGGATTGTAGTTTCCTATGCAAAACTGCAACAACCTTGTTGATATCTCCATTAGCAACGAAGATACAGGCATTTCTTTGAGACTGGCTCAAATCTGCATTTTACCATGGGCTATATATAGCCTTGTGTAAAAAATTGGTCAAAAATGTCAACTTCTTCAGAATCAAATGATTTTAGCATTGTTGGAAAGGGATTGTAGTTTCCTATTCAAAACTGCAACAACCTTGTTGATATCTCCATTAGCAACGAAGATACAGACATGTCTTTGAGACTAGCTCATATCTGCATTTTACCATGGGCTATATATAGCCTTGTGTAAAAAATTGGTCAAAAATGTCAACTTCTTCAGAATCAAATGATTTTAGCATTGTTGGAAAGGGATTGTAGTTTCCTATGCAAAACTGCAACAACCTTATTGATATCTCCATTAGCAACGAAGATACAGACATTTCTTTGAGACTAGCTCAAATCTGCATTTTACCATGGGCTATATATAGCCTTGTGTAAAAAATTGGTCAAAAATGTCAACTTCTTCAGAATCAAATGATTTTAGCATTGTTGGAAAGGGATTGTAGTTTCCTATGCAAAACTGCAACAACCTTGTTGATATCTCCATTAGCAACGAAGATACAGGCATTTCTTTGAGACTGGCTCAAATCTGCATTTTACCATGGGCTATATATAGCCTTGTGTAAAAAATTGGTCAAAAATGTCAACTTCTTCAGAATCAAATGATTTTAGCATTGTTGGAAAGGGATTGTAGTTTCCTATGCAAAACTGCAACAACCTTGTTGATATCTCCATTAGCAACGAAGATACAGGCATTTCTTTGAGACTAGCTCAAATCTGCATTTTACCATGTGTAAAAAATTGGTCAAAAATGTCAACTTCTTCAGAATCAAATGATTTTAGCATTGTTGGAAAGGGATTGTAGTTTCCTATGCAAAACTGCAACAACCTTGTTGATATCTCCATTAGCAACGAAGATACAGACATGTCTTTGAGACTAGCTCAAATCTGCATTTTACCATGGGCTATATATAGCCTTGTGTAAAAAATTGGTCAAAAATGTCAACTTCTTCAGAATCAAATGATTTTAGCATTGTTGGAAAGGGATTGTAGTTTCCTATGCAAAACTGCAACAACCTTGTTGATATCTCCATTAGCAACGAAGATACAGACATTTCTTTGAGACTAGCTCAAATCTGCATTTTATTATGAGCATCATCAGCACCAAAATCTGCTTCGAACCCAGGCCATAGTTGTCTTTAAGCAGTAGTGCATAGCCACCGTGCCATCAAAGTTTTTCCCTTCTGACTGTGTATATTTAATATTATTGATTAACTTTCCACTTTCTCACTGTGCTTTTCTCTTGACTTAAAAAATTTCTCTTATTGAACAGTTTTATTCTCCGATATTTTTTTACTTTTAAGGTATAATTTTTTGGTTTAATTCTTATTAAAGTCAATTATTTTAGTTTTCTTAATATGTAAAACTTTTTAGTGGGTCTTTTTATTTAAAGCCTTGCAGAATAACCCCCTTTTAACTGATGCTTAACTTTTGAACACGCTTAGCAGCAGATGCTGTATGCATTTAAATCCCATTGAGAAATAAACCGAATGTTGCACATGAACAACTTTTACAAACGTAAAATAAAAGTTTGGTTGAAAAAAAGGAGTACTGCCACCAAAAACAACAACAACAAGCAGCAACTTATGATATTTTATGTTTCAAGCATTGTTGAGGACATATTGATGTTTTATGATACGGAAATTGAGAAGTTGTTTCACCAATAACCAAAAAAGCAGAAAAAAACTTTATCAAGTGTCCTACATAAAGTTAAAAATTTTTATATTTTTTATTACTTTTAAGCTTAAAAATTATATGAAAAATATGAGTATAATAAATATACAAATTTAAATAAAAATACATATGAGTACTTATGAATCTTTGTACATAAAGGGTGTGGGTAAATTTGAGGTTAGGAAGTTAATTTGTTTAATTTGGACAAATTCAAGTACAAAGTAAAAATGCTGGAATCAATAATGGAAAATGATGTTTGTTTTTCGTTGTGAACTTTTGACCAGAGCCGATGTTTTTGGTAATGACTTTCCTCGATTTATATTCAGTTTTTTCAGAGACCACACTGAGCAAGTTGCTAAAGATGAAATGCCATCAAAAGAGCTCTACATTAATTTAGGGGTATCACAAGGATCTGTTCTTTCTATTACACTAGTTCTTATCCTAGTTTTTCTATTCGTTTTCATGTGGCCAATCAGAGATTCAAAATTCAAAAAGGCAATACGTAGACGTTACATTTGAAGCGTTGTCTTTTCTGACCAAATATCTTCTTTATCTGTATTTTTGCTGATAATCATGTTCTTTTCTAAAGAATATTATATACTTATGAAGCGCATCCTGTTCAGTTCTAAATATGTTGCACCTAAAACTGGCAGTACATGTATAATGTCATACACTCTGCTGCTAGCCAGGTACAGATATTACCCATTTTTACTTCTCTGCTTTTCACGTCTTCATACAAATGTTATGCACTCAAATGGCAGCATTCCTCTTTAGCAAAGAGCACGCCATAACATTAAATTGTTATTGATCTGTAGTCCCTGTTAGAGGCAGCGGATGGCTGGACTTAGCATCCCATCCTGCTTTGGCTAAACTTTCTACTCTTTTTTACCTAGTCCAGGGCTCGACATTATTCGCTCGACATTATTCGCTTACAAAACCACACTGCAAACAACAACAAGGTTTTAGTTTTTGTTATTATTTTGTCCCTGACAGGCAGTTTTTGTTCTCCCTTATCTTCTCTTTTCCTTTAATTTTTTCCATTCTCTTTAACAAGAACGGAGGGTCGCCTTATAGGCTAAACATCCTTATGCTTCTTTTTTCGGCTTTCAGCGTGTTTGCATTGGTTCGAAAAAAAAAACATAATGCTCTGGATAGTGGGAAATATTTTCCGCATAAATTTAAGCAGGCTTATATTGTAATGCAAGCCTTTCTTATAAAGAATATACACAGAAAGAAAAATCGCGTTCTAAACTTAAGTTTTTCCTACTAGATTTTAATACGAAGTAGTCTGGAAAATTTAAGTACGCATAACACAAAATTGTTCTTAAAACAAGATCCTGGCAGGATTTAAAATGAGTACAAAATTCTGGAGAGTATTTGAACTCAGCACTTGTGTGTGTGTGTGTGTGTGTGTGTTTGTATAAGTACTGAATTTTGTCTAAATTTTTTAATTGCTACGATGGCTGAATTGGTAGAGTGGCTGAACTGGCCACTCTGGTACTTACATAGGTTCTGGGTTCAAATCGGCAAAGCGATAAAATTATTTATAAATTATTATTAAATTAAAGAAGTAGAGCGGAATATTTCAGGTACGAATTTGGTTTTAAATAGACTTCAGAAACATCGCATCAATCCTCACACTCAAAATAAATACAATCCTTCCGGTGTCAGAGGTACGCTAAGTACCAATGTTCTTAAATCAATAACAGCGTTTAATCTTTTGAATCACGGATTTGAGCGATATTCAAGCCGAAACTGGGATTGAATATGTCTAAAATTAAGTCTTTAGCGCTTGAAAAATCCCTACTTAAAACAAGCGCAACGTACTTGATTTAAGGAAATCCGTATTTACCAAACTTCTGACACCGCTTGGGATTGATTTAAGTACAAATGGATTGAAGTGTTTTTTCAGTGTAGCAGCAAAAGATAAAGTCAAAGTTGAAGCACATAATGGAATTTGAACTGACAGTTATACTGATAAGGATCAAGGCCGCTCAAATGACGATATCGTAAAAACATTTTACATGTTTTAAATTTTTTTAAATTATTTTACGATTACCCTAGACGCCAATTGGCTTCAACACTAGACAAATACTACACTTGATATTCTTGCTAAAATTTTTTAAATATTTAACTTTGCATATTGTGCCTGTATTTTCAATGCCTGAGGGAAAAGCTGTGATCTTCGTGGTGGACATGAAGCAGCCCAGGTATGTATTCCAGGCAGTAAGTCTTCAACTTTACTTTTCTTGTCTTCTTTAATAATGTTGATCACTTCAATATGATCCGGAAAACCTGTAGATTTTGAGGATATAAAATCGCCTTCAAGTCTGAGAAAATTTATTAACAATTGTTAATCATAAAGTTCAACTATAAAGTGAAAATTAATATTAAAAAATTATCCAGCTTAACTTTACTTTTCTTGTCTTCTTTGGAAATGCTGATCACTGCAATTTTCTTTAAAAACAAATCTCTCAATTTTGAGCAAGTGGCATTGAACTCAAGCCTGATAAAATTAACAACAATCGTGAATCATAAAGTTTGACTACTTAATTTTGAGCCATCTTTGGGCAAATAGTAAAATTATATTACATAAAAAAAAATCCCTTAAAAACCCTAAAAGGAATATGATTTGCAAAATTTTCTGCTATTTCTGGGTTTTTTGAGGACAACTCCAATGAAGATCCATGGATACGGATTTTATAATTTGACCGCCCTTTTAAGCACTCCGAAAACTTTGTCAGTAAATTTAACTGAAAACTCTCTTTAAAATAAATGAAACTTCATTTAAAAACCGTGCTATTTATTTTTCATTTAAATTTACTAACTCATTGATTTGAATTTAAATGCTGAAACAAATCTACGGCAGCCAATCGTTAAAAGTAATGATTATTCCTTTATTCTATCAAATACTCTGTCAAATACTTAAGGCTTAATCAACTTGTAAAAAAAAATGTTTTATTTTTTCTTCGGTGATGATTTTTTTCCTTCATTTTATTTAATTATGGTCTTTTTTTTATCTGTATTATCTCTTTTTTCAATTCGCTTATTTATGTTTTGCACTGCAAAGCCTCTGTGGAGATTCGAACATACTGCCATACCCACTCAACCATCACAATACTCAGAACTAAATCAACAGAAATCAATATAAGTAAAGAGTATTAACAGCTTGTTTCCTGCATGTATGTGGGACCGCAACGGACAACAAGGAGTGGCCACACTTACTGAATACGACTCTGACTAGACACAACCCTGGCACTGGACGCACGACTTGACGAACGATTACGGACGATCTCGAGGCTTCTTTTTTTAGTTTTTAAGTGAACGAATGAGGTATTAGTAAAACAAACGTCCATCAAGACGCATATACCGGATTAAATAAATTTAACTTATTGATAAACATTTTATAAATGTAAGTGTTTTAATTAACAAAGCCACATGCATGTGTAACATAACTTACTACCGTCATTATTAACTGTGACCGCAAATACGTATTTATCTGCTGTTAGTCTTCTAACCCCCGATTTTTGACTTGGGATTTAAATACAAAATTAGTAAATTTTCCTTAAAATTTAGGTAGGATTTAAAATAGCTTTCTGTTTTACAGTCTAAAATTATTTTTGGTAATTAATTGTACACTCATAGAAAAACCATTATAGCTGTGATGTATATTAACATGAATACGATGACAAAAAACATCGTTTTTGACCCCATGACACTTTTCATCACGGTGATGTCAAATTTTACATAAGGTGTTATAATTGTTATTAGCGATACATATATATCAATTGTTACATCAATGCCATGTCCAGTGTCATCAATGTGATGTTTATGAAAAATTACTGCAGTGATGGCAAATATACGTCAATTGCAACCGTTTAGGAATACATTTAAACACAAAAATAATAAATTGAACCATAAATGTTTTTAAATATAATTATAATTAATGAAACTTAACACAGTTTTATTTCTTTCTTTTTGGTAAAACTTATAAAAGTTAGTAACAATTTGCACCATAGAGTTGATGTCACAGCAGTCTTCACATTGATGACACTCAATTTATGCCGAAATTCTCTATTGACTTTTGTCATCAGGTTAATATCAGGTTTTACATATTCGATGTCGTTTTGGCATAATATTGATGCTAAAATTTTTATGATACGCTGTCATCAGTGTGAAAATACATTTTTCTATGAGTGTAATAAAAGTACGGCAGCACTATGTAAGTGTCAAAAAATTATCGATAACTCAATAAAAAACAGCTGTTTAAACAAATTTGGAAGCAAGTGAAATTGTGAAAAGTTTAGAAAATATTAAAATGAGTAGCAAAAGTAATAAAAGGACTGGACTGCCAATTTCACTGCCACAGAAGTTGATTACTTTCTGGAAATAATAAAAAATCAAATTATGAAACAAAAAAAAAAAAACATATGCAATTTTCTTAATTTGCAGAGCAAAACCAAACTGTCAAAATCATATGGCAATACGAAAAACTTAAATCGATTTTAAGTGGGCAGGGCAGGCCGTTTAATTTTGATTTAAATAGCAACTGTTTGACTCTATGTTGTATTTAAATCAAACTTAAATAGAAATGGCATTTAAAATCCAAATCAAAAATTGGGGATAAGCAATTGTACAAATCAGTTAAAAATTAAAATTTCATTTATTTTTTAAACATTTTGTCATTTAAAAAAAATAACGTCTGCAACAAACTACTGTCAGTTACTGCAAAAACATTCTGAGTGCACTTCCTAACCTCAACTTTGTGCACCCTGTAACTGGGAATACCTAAATGCTAAAGTAAAAATTGCCATTCATATGCAGAAATTATGTTTTGTTAAAGAACCATAAATTATTTCCTTCATTTAAAGACAGTCTAAGTCTAAAGTAGAAGTAAACTGCTGAATTTGGCATATTTTCTCGATTTGCAGCAACAACTTAATCAGCAAATTGAATAGTAAATTTATTTTCTTCTTATAATCGTATTTGCCGGAAGTTATAAAACTGTGAAATTTTCATTACATTAATGCTGCTGTGGGATGCTGAGGAAGCATTTATTGAGGTCTAAAAGACTAAAAAGAAAAGTTAGAAACTTAAAATTGTTCAAATACAGCAAAGAAAGAAATTGATTTATTATTACTTTCAGCATTTGCATTGGGTTTTGGGTTGCTTAAGTACAAAGAAGAAAATTTGTGGCGAAAATTGGAAAAGTTTTCCTTTAAACAAAAACCTTAAGCCAAGCTTTTTTGAAGTTTGCTTTAAGGTTTTTATCACATCAAAAATTGCAAGACCTTAATTTATTAGCGGAACTCACCCTTCATTGCAAATTACCCTTGCAACCGTAGCATATGTGCCATAGTCTGCAACACTACAAAAACAAAATGTATGAAACCGAGATTTGCATCACTTAAGCAAATATGCATAACTAAAAACCATTGCAGATCCGTATTTGCAAATGTTGCTAAATGCTAAAACAGCTGCTTGTTTTTCTACATTTCAACACGTAAACTCCTGCGCTCAAAAAACTGTATGACGGCAAGGCCGCCACAAAACATGCCTGTGCTGGAATTAAATTAATGCTAACGTTGCTCAAAGAATTATTTACAAAGTAGTAAAAGATGAATATTATACCTATTATTAAGCATAATTTTTATTAAATTTTATAAAATAAGCAAAAAATCGGGCGATTGCTTCACGTGCAAATTTTATCGACGGCGTTGCTTTTCAAATATTGGCTGCGGCTTAGCTTATCTCATGCGGCAAACTCGCTTTATTAAATTTTGTAAACAAATAAATAAAACAGGGAAGAAAATGAAGAAAGTAAAAATAAAATTAAGGCAATTTAACAAAAAGTCAACAATAAAAGACGGCCAACGAAAAGATGAATAATGAAATTTTCGCAATTTGTTTTCTAAACTTTCTTCTCAATTTGCCAAACAAAAATATTTATATTTTCCGTTACTGTAAAATCAGCTGATATAATTATTTTGGTAAACACTTGAAAAAGAGACTCACGCTTTGTAGCAAAAAATCATGCTACATACATATATCTGCTAAAATTGCAGATGTGCAACCAAGGGTGATTTCCGCTATTAATAGAAGCAAAAACATGAGTGGAACATTTTATGGTTGCTAAATTTTGTGACTTGGAATTGATTGAAAGAAAAACGCCGTTTTTATTTTATTTTGGACCTCCTGCTCTCATACTTGATATCCTTACAAACTTATTCATAAAAACTATTTCAGGTTTATACAGTTCTTATTTGACACACTTTCCATACATATTTTGATCAAACTAAAATATTTATTATGAATAAGACCCTTATACCTTGTTCATACATGTATTTCTAATTGAGATAATATTCAGTTTATTGATATAATATTTTTTGCGTTCATACATACAAATATTGCGTTAACTCAATTAGTATCTGACAGCTGAAAAAAGTTGTTGTTTTTGTTTTGGTAGTGAGAAGAAAAAGTGAAAAATATTTTCCAATAAGAAAAATGTAAGAAAAACTGCCTTTTATTAAAAAGATTTTAGTGTTGTACAATAAAAATATGGAACTTGTACAAGTAGTGCGTTCATGTTATGACTCCAAAGCGGCAATAATAAAAAGAAAGAGAAATAAAAATTTGGAAATGCTGCAATGTTTTTATTTTTATTGTATTTATTTTTATTTTTTATTATTTTGTTTTGTTTGCTTTTGTTTACATTTATCACATCATTCATCTCGCATTGTATACTTTTGCTTATTAAACACATCTTTTACAGTGTTGTGTTTCATCTTTCTCTCAATATTCAAAGCAATTTTGAGTTTATTGCGCAATAACTTTATTGACTTTTTGTATGGAATATTGAGCTCAATAATGGACTTTATTGCGATTACCTCAATAAAGGCGCATGTATGAACATGGTATTACACCGGTATTCATAAAAAATAAAACATTATTGAAACACATTTTACAACAAATTTTTCATATAAAATTTGTTCTAAAATGTATTTGAGCAACGTTTTATTTTTTATGAATACCGGTGTTAGAGTACATTTTCACCCCTATACCTTAAAAAGTATTTTCATTATAAAACCAGGGAGATGTTTTTTCCAAACAAATTTCAAACATTGAATGGCTTCCACATTTTACATTTTGTAAAACGCCTGATGAACCCTAATTGAAAAGCCAAAACTCTTTCAAATAATCATTTTAAGAACTCCACTAATTTCCTCTTTGTTGCTGTTTAATTAAAATTTGTTTATAGAGGTTTTCCAGTTAATGATCCTGACCGCTATTTCACTAAACTTTTGCCTGCACTAGTTTGAGTTGATTGTGTGGGTATAGGGGTTGAAAAAGAGTTTTCCTTTCAATTTGCTCAGCTCGTACACAATATTTTTCCATGTCATTAACTTTTTGTTTAGCAAAAAGGAAACAGAAAACTGACAAAGAACTTTTGTGTCTTTTAAATGCGAATGCGTATGCGAACGCAATCAGTTTAACGCCCACCACGTATCGAAGAGCGTTTGTGTTACATATCAAGTGGCAGGAGAAATCAATGGCTTTTGGAAGTGTAACAAAGTTTTTAATAAGTTCTGCCTCATATTTCAAAAGTTATGATAATCTATTTATATTTCTTGGTTTTTTATTCGTGTGTCTTAATACTATTCTTGCATAAAGGATAAAGGATAGATGGGTGCGCTTGTAAATACTTTCTACTTGTACGTTAAAAAAAAAACAAAAACTATTTATGCAAAAGATGTGCAAAAAAAGTATGTCAAAACCTCTTAAAGATAAATTTTTTTTCTGCTGTTTTTGAAAACGAATGCGAGTTTAACAAGTTTGGGAATAGATAAAATATTTATGAACGCAAAATGAGTAGAGAGAGAGAGAGAGAGGAAAACAAATTGGAGCAAATTTTTGGTGAAAAGAAAAAGTTGTTGAAGCAAAAAATGAAATGAAATTATGTGCATTATATTAAGTAAAGAATTTAGGACATGTTTGTAAATTATATTCTACTCGCTTGTCTCAAAACACACGTTTACAGATAACAGGTTTATGGTAAAACAAATTAAGGTGAAGTTACATGGCTCGCTTTAGACGCGTCCACGCTTTTCATGCTTTGTATACGTTTTACGCGTTCTATGCGTTTCATACTACAAGTTACATACAACGCTTCATACGCGCCATATTTTGTTGTTTTGATCAGCTGTTATGCAAATATTTTTAGCATACAAAACAAATATTAACAAAATGGAAAGTGAAATTTGAAATGAATTAATGGACTTTATAGAGTTTGTACGATAAGAGCTTAGGAAAAGCTCCAAAATTGTACATATGTATGTATACGTGATAAATTAAGCTCCTTACTTATTGCACTCCATGCAGCTGCTCTTTTATTTTTGTTCCGATAGAGCAGCAAGGTTTTATTATATAAAAGCTAGTGGTTTTTAACTGCATTTATTAGCTTCTCTTCCATATCGCTTGTTTCAATAAATTGAAAATATTTGTAAACACAACAGTGATGATACTCAGTGCGCAAACGCAATCGATAAATCGAATCCAAATTTCGTTAATGAAAAAAGTGTTGTAAAAAACAATTACAATTTGTTTTATTCGTGAAAATGTTTATAAAATTTGTAACAAAACTTTTCTTTTTTATTAAAAATGTTTTTTTGCAAAAGATTTTATAAATTATTATACGATATAAAAGGTATTTATCGATAACATTGAGAGTAGGCACATCATTGGTTATTAAAAACAGCTGACATTTTCTCATGACGCTTGTGACGCATATAAAAGTAGAAAGTAGGTCTACTTTATGTGTTCTACGCGTCTTCGCATTCTATGCTTTGTGCTCTGTAACTTGTCACATACAAATGCACTAATCCTACTTTTTTGACAACCGCGTGAAAAGCGTCGACGCGTAGAAAGCGTACTGTGTAACTTCAGCTTTAAAGAGAACTAAAGATAAATTTTGTATACTTTTCTTTTATATAAAAATAAGTGAAGTTACATTAAATTAAATTAATTTTTTACTGAAATTTTAATTCTATTGAACTATGACAATTTTACATACATTTATATTAAATTACCTTTTCAGGCTCAAGTTCAACCCTTAGTTGGTCACTTTTAAATCAATATTAATTAAGTAAAGATAAGTAAAATTTTATAGCTAGGTGGACAACCGGCTGTTTCTGGGTAGCAAACACCCTTGTTAATAAATTTTATATAAAAAAAACGATCTGAAGTTGCATAAATTAGTTTCTTCAAAAATTCAAAAAATCATATAAAAATTATATATTGAAATATTTTCATTTGTGTAGGCTCCCCTTGATACATTAAGTAAAACGTCATTTCTTTTTTTAGATCTATGTATATATGTATTTCGAACCATTTTATAGTTCATCTTCAGGATCTGTTTTTTATATGTGTTTTAATATGAATAAAAGCTTTAACCATGAACAGAAGTTGTAGCAACTCGGCAACCAAAGTTCACGAAATTCTACTTTCTATTTACATACAGATATACTTAACTTACATTAATGTAAGTTACATTAATGTAAGTTACATTTTTTGTCATCTCAGAATACTATTATTGGCTCTTTATATGAGAGCTTTTTCATACATTTTTACCTGGCTCAAGTTCATCCCTTGGTTGGTCACTTTTTCTATCAATATCAATTAGGTAAAAAAAAGCCAGTAGTGCTATTCAGCAACTTTTATCGATCCGACAATCGTTGTTCTCGTCGATACATTTTGTCGCTTGCAGTAACGATAGTTTCATTCTGCAGCTTATTTTTAACGATAGTATATATCGATAGTTTTCTATTCTCCCAAATTCATTTCATATCGCAACTCTGCCCACAAAATGTCAAAATAAGCGAAAACCATGAAAAGGAATAGAAAAAAAAAAAACAATTTGTTTCGCGCCCTGCAATATATTTTAAATGCAACGGCTTATGGATGATTGGATGGAACTCAGCGATTGTCAACTCAAAAGGATTGTTCAAGTCCCGAAGAGTACGCCCATCAACTGTTGGAGGGTCAAAACCATGCTCCTCTCTTGCAAAATCATACGACAAATATTCAAAACCCATTTCCAACACAAAACACCACAAAGTACAACAAAACACAATAAAGTACCGTTAAAATAAACAACAAGAAATTTTTTGTCGGTCAAATATCGAAGATATTTTACAAAATGCAACAGCTGATTGTAGTCCACAGCGAATATCGTTAAAAAGTGCCACTGAATAGCAAATTCGATAAAATATCGCTATAATTATTTTAACGATACGATTATCGTAATAAAAGTTACTGAATAGCACTACAGATAAAAAGTCGTTTAATATAAATGTATTACAACACCACAGTTTAATGTAATTAAAAATTTTTTTCAGTAATACGTAAATTTACTTTGCAGACGAAATCTATGATTTACAACAGTTAATTATTTTATCGGGTCTTCGTTAGATTTTACTTCTTTTGAATTAAATAAGAGTTTTCTGGCAAAATGATAGGGATCAAATTTTCTTTAAAGAATACCAGAAAAGTAAAGCTGAAGACTTATTGGCTGGAGAACATGCCATGTTTCACATCCTTAACAATGATCGCCGTATATAAAATATATTCCAGTTATCAGAAAAAACACAGAGCTTGAGGTTACTTGCTTTTTTTTAAATGCTTATTAAATTCATTATTTCGATACCTCAATGGGTAGTTTCTTCAGGAATTTTTTTTTAGGTTTGATGTTTTTTCAAAAAAATTTTTATGCTAGCAACACAACTGGGACGAACGACGAATTTTTCGCCGTCCAAAATAAAACACATTGATGTATACATGAAAATGCACACAGTCACAGCATCGGTCGAAATTTGTTGTAAGCGGCGAACTTGAAATAGATTTATTTCTATTTCTTAGGCTGGCGAACGACGAACAAATCAGTACCATGTGGCCATTTTGGTTTTAGTTTTCAAGTGTTTTAGTAAAAACAGTTAATTTTTATTTTAATAGTTTTTATTTTAAGTGCTAAACTTTGAATTTTTGCATTTAAAATAAAAAGCCATTATATTAGATTATAAAATATGTTTGTGGTGTTTAATTTTTTGTTTTTGTTTATGCTAAATTTTTTAGCAACCAATTTTTTTTTAATATGGTTACCCCATCAGCTGTTCAACTATAATAAGATAAAATTAAAACACTGAGAAAAATTGGATACTAGTGAAATTATAATGTTTACGTACAAGCAAAAAGGATTTTACCATAATGAACATGATGTTCATTATTTTAATTATTTTTACAAAATTCGAAATTGTTTGATTCATTTAATTTTTTTTATCTTTGAACCAACAATAAACAACTTTATCAATTATAACAGATGTTTTTCTTTTTCGTCGTTATTGTGATTTATACGAAGAATTTACACAGCGAGATGTTGGGTCAAATTCGTCGTTCGTCCCAGTTGTGTTAATAACATTAAAAATTATATAAAAAAGACAAGTGACCTCCAGCTTAAACTATTAAGTTAAAATATTAAACAACAAAGGTCGAAAAATTAGCAGCAAGAATATGAAAAAAAAACACACTGATAAAATTGAAACCGGATCAATAAATTTAATATAGACGGTCATCTTGTTCTTGCTTTTCTTCGTTTTGATTAATGCGACGGCTGGGGTTCGATTCCCATCAGCGGCAAACAAAAGGCCTCTTTTTTTGGTCTAGTTGTGTTATTTGCAGCTGTTTGGATATTTTCTAAACTACTTAAAATATTTATTTTTTTGGCTGTGCAAATATTTTGCGAATTTTCGTGTTTTTGGTCCATTTGACTTGTTTGCAACTGTCTAAGTCGCTTGAATACCAATTTGAATATATTTTTTGTGTTGTGCAAATTACTTGCAAACTTTTGCGTTTTTGGTTCAGCTGTGTTCTTTGCAAGTGTTAAAATTTTTCTAAACCATTTTCAATATATGAATATTTTATGTTCCGCAAATATATTGCGATTTTCTCCTGTTATTGCTCCATTTTTGGAATTGTCTAAGTCTTTGATGATTTAATTAATTAATTAATTTTGCTCTTCTTCTCTAGTTGAGTGGTTGCGGCTGTCGACATGAGTTTTTTTTTTAATTTTAAGTTCCATTGGGCTTGAAAGAGTTAAGCTAAATCCACAAAATGTACATTAAAAATCGTATTTTGAGCCGAACTTATTGAAGTTTGCTGCCTGTGCATGGAAAAGAAAATATTATGACTTTTGATAAGAACATCGTTGTGTTGATTCAGTACAGTAGTCTCCTTATGTGTAACGCTCAGTAACAAAGAATGTCATTATATATTTTTGTATATCCTACACAAACACCTTTACCGTTAGTTAACTTAATATTAATGTCGTACAAAACACTAAAGTACACTATATAATGTTTATTTTCGAACACTGTTTTAAAGTAATTAAAACTGTAGTCTGCTTGAGTTTTAAAAAATCGTCAAAATTAGGGTGAAAATCGTCAAGTATCAGTTGGTGGTTTTCAGTACTTGAAATCGTCAAATCTGGCAGCTCTGGATCAAAGCTGTTTTTATAGCAAAACATGTTGTTTTTAGGTTTAAACTTTAAAGCATGATACAACTAGCAAGGTAGCCTCGTCAGCTAAACCGTTAATCATCTGACTACTTTAGGATGTCAAGAGAATGCATAGATGAAAGGCAGCCAAAACGAGATAGAAAATCCGCGTAACCTCAGTGCATCTCTCTTCTGTAAATGTAGAATTGGCGTCTTTTTGACAGTTTGCATAAGTTGTACAAAAACAAAATGGATGTTATTTGTATTGAAGTTGTTCTTATTGTAGCGAAAAGGTTACCTTATTAGTTGTATCATGGCTTAAAGTAATCAAAACTGTTGTCTGTTTGAGTTTTAAAAAATCGTCAAAATTAGGGTGACAATAGTCAAGTATCAGTTGGTGGTTTTTAGTACTTGAGATCGTCAGAATGATGGTAAATCATCAAACCTGGCAGCTCTGGATTAAAGCTGTCTTAATAGCAAAACATGTTGTTTTCAGGTTAAAATAAAATTTGGTTGAATTAGAATAAAAGACCTGTGAAGAGAATCTTTTTTCTGCGACATTATTTTAATTTTTTGTGTATGGTGTTTTCGCGTCCTATGGTTAGGTCGCACAGAGGGTTAGAATAGCCTGTTTTTTTTTTTGGTTAATTAAAAAAAAGAAAATTTAAGTATCGTCAAAATTTTTTGTACCCAGCTAGAGTATATAAAATTCTACATCACTTGTCGCTAAAATAAATGTCAAAAGTGCTCTGGTGTTTTTGTAGCGAAACTTCAAAGTCAAACTTTATAAAAATTTTCGTGCAAAAACGGCTAAAAAAAAGTGAAAACTTTTCGGTTGAATATTTTATTTATTTTAAAAAGTATTGCAAAAGTTAACAATTTTTCAATGGAACCATCAAGTTCAGGTTATTTTGCAAATACTCCGTTAGCACTTATGTACCAAATTGTGTTTGGAAGTGTTTTAGATTTAGTTATTTATATTGGAAATGTGAAAAAAATTAGCATTTTTATATTTTAAATAGATATACATTATTCGTCCTTATTCGTAACATAATTTTTAGTTTGTATTAAAGAAGACATAAATCTCTATTATATCACAAAATTTTGCGCTGCCTCTTTTAGAAGTTATCGATTATTTAATGCAAGTGTTGCAGCAGTCAAATTAGCTAAAAATCACATTGATCTCACGACTGCTGCTGCACAGAGCGAAAACTTCCTAATAGATTCAATAAGATTTTCTCTTTGAAACGTTTTTAGGCTGAGGGGTATCCCAGCAGAGAGAAAAGAAGATTTTTCTATGGGTATTTCTTATTATTTCCATGTTGCAAATCTTATTAATTGTGTCAACAAGAAAACCACATAAAACCAAGAAGAAAACTTGTTACTCACGTTTGTTTTTACTCAGTTTCCGATTTGCATGGTACCAAAAATAAAAATTCTATAGAGAAGAACTTATTGATTCTATTAGGTTTTCTTGTAAATTGTATACAATAAGGATTTCTTATTGATTTTATTAGGTTATCCTATTAATTTTTCCCTATTGCTTGTATTAGTTTCCTATATAAACACACGTAAATCATCTTTTTAATTTCATTAATTGTTGTTTTTTCAATAAGGTTTTCCCATTTAAAATAATAATAAGGAATCCTTCTTGAAAAAAACCATAGAGATATCTTATTGATTTTGTTCTACTTTATTAGGTGCTTTTTTCTCTGTGTGTTGTTGTGTGTTTTGTTGTCCAGTGGCCATGAAATTAATAATGAAAAATTGTAAATATATGCACACAATATAGGATGAACTGTTTTTGAAACGTTTCCTCGGTACTATATGCCACCCACTTTGCACAAGTATTTTATTCACGGACCCGAAATTGTTCCAAGTGCATTTTACCCATTGGGCAGTTGTCAGAAGAAGCGCAAGAAGCTCGAAATAAAGATTTTAAAAAATATAGGGAGTTTTATTTAAACAAGTGCAGTCGCGAAAAATCAAGCCAAGACATACATATTTAATATGTTTTTGATAACCTCTGACCCAATTATTTCAAGCATGCAAAAATTGCCTACAAAGAAGGTTCAAAGCTTGCCAGAGGAGGCAACTGATTTAATTGTACCTGCAGCTCCAAACAAGAACTAGTTCAGTGATGTTGAAGTTTCTAATGCAGCTGCTGATGATGATGAAAATGATGATGATGATGACGATGATGATGTTGATGATTAACTTTGATATGTATAAAATGTTTAAGTTCTCCTTGCACTATATACCTACACTGATATTCGGCATTATTTAATAAAATTTTACTCAAATATACTTAAAAAACATTTTGTTTTACTTTTTTTAATGGCATTTACTGAAAAATAAAGAAAAATCATCCGAATATAGCTTCCCTGATTTGATCCAAGAAAACATGCTATTCTAACCCACTGTGGGTCGTTATGATGAAGTCAAGACAAATGACGCCTAGTGACATTAAGCCGAAAAAAGTTTATTGCCAGTTGATTTATTGGCTTCTTAAATTTTCAGTGATTTCGAAATTAACTGATTTACTAAACATCAGTTCAATGAAAACACATTGAAATTTTTGCCCTTAAGTTTTTATTTTCCAAATCAACATTTAGCAAGAGGTTTTTTTCTGTTCTTTATCAATCAAAGAAGACAAAAAAAAACACATTATCGAGGGTTCTTAAGTTTGTGCGGGTTATTTGAGTGATAATTTAATATTTGAAGAAGGTTTTTCTTTTGGTTTTCATTACCTAAAGAGCGAATACCACCACTGTTCAGGTTGCAAACACTTTATTTGTTTCTAGGTAATCAGTATCGATTTGACTTTGAAAGGTTTCCTTGGTGAACGAACACGAAAAACTGTGTTAGGAGGTTACATGTTGTTTAACGCAGGTGACTCAATTGCATTTCAACTCAAACAATAATGTCGAAAAAGCAAATGCAAAAACACACAAAATTAAATAGACAGATTCAATTCTTAATACAAGTGTATGGTGCATTCTTTTATGTTTGTCACCATTGTTTTGACAAGTGTGCTGATATGTGAATGCAATTGTACTTGTTTTTGTGCAAATAAAAAAAAAATTATAAAATACAAACGCGTGTCAAAAACACTCACAAGTACTTGTAAAAATTTTATACATGACACTTGTGTGAAAACACTTTGCATAAATGCCTAAAATAATTATGCCAACGTTTAAACGGCAAAAGGGAGGTTCACAGAATTTACACTTTTATTAAATTAAATATTTTTATAAATTAAGTATTAAATTTTAAATTAACACTATTTTTGTTTTGTTTCTGCAGCTGTTTATTAGATTATAATTTACTTTTTCTACTTTCAACCAGCTATTTTTTCTCGACTCGACTCGCCTCGACGAGAACGTGCGATTTCGATTTACAGAACACCAAAAACCAAAATGTTTTTATTTTCCATTTCGATTGGCAAAGCACCGAAAATCTTTTATTTGAAATGAGCAGTTCACTTGGGTTCACTTTACAGACCAGACATGATTGATAAATAGGAAGCTTGTAATTAATATTTATATGAAAAGATAAGGAAAAGATTAGCTAAAACTGCAAGGTCAGAAGGCAGATTTTTCAATTATTATTATTATTTTTTTTAACAGAAAATCGGCAGATTTTTGAGGCCAAGTACCATTAATAACATTAATTTGCTTAAAGAACTTTCATCTAAACTTGCCATTGGGATAATAGCCCGAATAATTAACTCTTCAAAATGTAATTTTCCTTTTATGTCCGGTTCAGACATAAACTTTAATTGCACAATTAAGGGTAAGTTTTTTTGACTTGATATTTACCTGTGAAATTTCACATTTAAATTTAAGGTCTATTTAAATGCCGTCTTAAGTAAATCAGCACTTCTATTTAGTTACATGAAATTTTGTGGAAAGCTTTCCATACATCAGCTGTTTGTCATTGGAGGAGCAAAAGTATTTTCAAGGCAAAAAATTTATTTATCAAAAATAAGTGAATGAATAACTTAAATGTCATAATGCCATTTAACACCTAATAGAATTTCCTATAATACAATTGTTTTGCACAAAATTAATAGTATACGAACTTAATTAATTATTTGTTTTAAGAGCCAATTGAAATGTTTTAATTTAGGTCCAAAAATGAACCTTTTTAAAAAATATTTGCTGTCTATTTCAGTTGTCAATATGCCGACGACATTTCGTTGGTGCTAATCAACTCATCGGTAGACTTGAAAAATTCTTAAAATTAAAAATTCTTTGTTTGAAATTTTTTAAAAAAGTTTCTTTTTTGGACCTAAATTAATACATTAATTGTATACTATATGATATACAATTGTTAATAATTTTATTGGGCTTGAGTTCGATTTTTACTTTCTCAATATTGAAAAAGATTTTTTTGTGGTAAAATTGGTGTGTAGTACCCCAGCCTACAAATTTGCTCTTCTTTTCTTCCTTACAAAATGTTGATCACTTCAATTTTATCACACAAAAAAAAATCTTGCTCAATTTTGAGGAAATAAAAATCTCAAGATTCAAGACCGATGAAATTATTAACAATTAATAGTTTACTTTATGGAGGCTGCTTGAGGCAAAATCTCATAAATGCGTCTGTATATTTCCTTTATTTACTTTTTATATACAACATTAACAACAACCACTGCAACAAATTTTATTATTATAAGCGAACACCGAACTATTAGTGTGGTACTTTCAAATTTCATCTATCAAGCATTTGTTTCATGTGCGGGACATAAAAATTGACCGATAAAAAAAGGTTTCGGAGGACTTTCAATACCTTTCTATTCTAATTGAAGTTTTGTATGGAAGAAGAATTTTCTTAGCTTTTTTCTTGGAATATGATATTTGAACCCGGAGCTTCTCTGGTCTGGTAGAATGCCCGATATGAATCTGTACCAGTATAAATCTGTGCCAATATGAATCTGTGCTGTTATGAATCTGTGCCGATATGAATCTGTATCAATATGAATCTGTACCAATACGAATCTGTACCCGACATGAACCTTTTTCCGATATGAATTTGTGCCCGATATGAATCTGTACCCATATGAATCTGGCCCTATATGTATCTACCCCGATATGATGCACGATATGATGCCCGATATGAATCTGTTTTCGATATGAATCTCTAGCGATTGAATATGTCCTGATATGCATCTGTCCTGATGTGTATCTACCCCGATATGCTGACCGATATGAATCTTTGCCCGATACGAGTCTGTGTCTAATATGAATCTCTACCGATTGCATCTGTCGCGATATGAATATGTGCCATTATGAGTTTGTGCCGATATGAATCTAGTCCGATATGCATCTGCTCTTATGTGCATTTGTCCTGATGTCCTGCAATGTATCTATTCCGATACGAATCTTTGCCCGATATAAATCTCTTTCGATTGAATCTGTCCCGATTTAAATCTGTGTCGTTATGAATCTGTGTGGATTGAATCTGAACCGATATGAATCTGTCCTGATATGCATCTGTCCCGATACGAATCTGTGTCCAATATGAATCTCTACCGATTGAAATGGTCCCAATAAGAATTTGTGCCGTAATAAATCTGTGCCGTTGCTAATCTATGCCGTTACAAATCTGTGCGGATTGAATCTGTCCCGATATGCGTTTGCCCTGATATGTATCTGTCCGTCCCGATATTATGTTTGATATGAATCTTGCCCCAATACGAAGCTGTGTCCAATATAAATTTTTACCGAATCAATCTGTCCCGATATGAACATCTGCCGTTATGAATCTGTGCCGATATGAATCTCTTCCGGTATGTATTTGTCCTGATATATATTTATACCGAGATGATGTCCAATATAAATATTTGTCCGATCGGAATCTCGACAGATTGAATCTGTCCCGTTTTAAATCTCTACCGTTATGAATCTGCACTGATATGAACTTTGGTTTGGGTTTGTACCGATATGAATTTGTTTCAATATGAAACGGTGCCGATATGAATCTGCACCCGACATGAATCTTTGCCCGATATTAATCTGTGCCCATTGAATCTATGCAGATACGAATCTGTGCCCAATATAAACCTGTAAACAAACTTTTTCGAGAAGCGATATTTAAATGAGATAAGCCAGCTGGCGTTGTGAGCCCCCTTAATAATAATATACATACATATATGCCTATGTTTGTGTTTTTTTTTGTTTGCCACAAAAACATTATAACAAAAAAAAAAAAAATATATTTTTTTCGAAACGTAATGCAGAAAAACTCTGTAATGAATTAACATTTAAACGTAATGTTCATTGCCATTTGAAAGTTCAAAAGGTTGTGTCATTGGGTAGGAAGGATGCATGTCTCTTTTGCAATTTAAATGTAATTTTTTGTATTTCTTACTGTCAATGTTCGGGGAATGAACATAAATTTTCTGCGTGGAAAATTTCTTGAAAATATGATATAAAAAAATTTTTCTTAATAAACGTAAGTATAAGAATGAAAATGATTGCAAGTTTTCCGCGCATACAGGAAAATCTGAAACCAAAAGTTTCATAAAAATGTTTAATTAAACTAATTTTCAAAAAGAGGAAGTCACAATTGCCATGCAAAAAGTTCAACACTTTGCATATTCTCTAATACCCAGCAAACATTTTTTATTGTCAATAACATTTCTGCAATGTCGATCAAAATTATTTCAGGATATTGGTTAATGCTAAATTTAACAAGTTTGTTAATCGCTCTATAGTACTGAAGTTAAATAATTATGAATTATTAAATAAATTGAATTTCTTTAAAATGAAAGTTATTGGAATAACAACAAAGCAATTAGTTTTGATGCTTTAGAAATTCATCAATTCTTTGATACAAAATCCAGGCTATAATTTTACCATCAAGCTTGGATTTAGCATATTTTCAAGCCTTTGTTTTACTGGCTATATAATCGTTTTTTTTTATATAAATTTTATTACTCACATACCTTTTCGACACAAGCTAGATTTATGGTTTGATAAAAGTTGGTGGTTTTTTGGTTGGCTTGTAGATCGGTGGCATACTGGAGTCCCAAAAGAAAATATAATAGATGGAGAGAAAAAATCCCAGACTACTGAGACCGCCCAAATAAATGACAATGACCAGGTAGCGAAAAAACTTTTCCGAAAATGTTGGCTCTTTAAACAAAACCTCATCGTTGACAACCGTACGCGGTGGTATGTAACCTGCAGGAGCAGTTGGCCGTTCACTCTCATCCGCATTTGCATCGGAGCCATTTGCTTCGTCTGCATTCGTGGGCGGTAATAAAATATTAACAATCTTCAGAGCATCTGGAGCAGCGGCCGCAGCAGACATTTTAGTATTTTTGTTTTGTTTTAATTTTTTTTTTTTTTTAATTTTTTCCACTCAAATTATTTATATGCTGCTATTGTGGGTGCTCTTAAACACTTCTCGCAAATAAAATTCGATTTTATAAAAAGCACTTATAAAACACCAAATTATAATAGTTAATGTTACAAAAATCACGTTCATGTACAAAGTGTTTGAAGTGCACGAATAAATTTAAATTTTGACTGGATTGGGCTGAATGCGTTCGCTTAACTGTAATTAAAATGATGTCCGACAGACAGACTTACTCAAGTTAATTTATAATTATTGGCGTTTTGTTTTTCATTTCTTTTCACCATTTACTGTCGCCATACACCATACATTCTACTTTTAATGTACACTGTGAAAAAAAAGTTCGTGAAAATATTATCAAAAGAAAAATAACATCAACATTTTCTTGACGTGAAGTTGCTCTCTAGCAATTTTATTTAATAAAATGAACTTATTTATTTGTTTTAAAAGGCAATTGAAATGTATGATTTTAGGTCTAATAAAAATAGACCGTATTAATGTTTTCTGTCTTCGTTTCGGTTGTCTATATACTGCCAACATTTCTTTGAGTTTCAAATATTCTTTTAAGACATTTTTGAGTCTGCTGATGAGTTGATTGGCATCAATGAAATGTCAGCGGCACATAGACGGCTGCAAAAGACAAAAAACATTAAAAAAGTCTATTTTTATTTCTATAATAATCGGAGAGATCATGTATCACCATTTGTAAGTAAATTCTTAGGATGTATTTTTGATAACTTTGTATCGGTTCGGAATTTGCTTATGATGCATAAAGTGATCAAAAGCAAGAAACCAGAAATTCTTTATAATACCTTCCACTCACTTATCACCTCGTCTTAGGAATCCACACTTTATTTATTCCAGAATTTTCAAAGCTTTACTTTCTAAATCATTCCTAGTTAGGGCTATAGAATATTGCAACCGCTTGCCGTTGGAATTACGCATTTTTACGCAAACCAATAATGCTTTTAAGCTAAAATTAAACAAGTATTTTTCACAGGTTAGATAGAAAAAAAAAACCGAACTCGATACCACTACTTATTTACATATTTTCTCCTGTCCCTCACTGGACTATTTACATATGTATATTATATTAGTTGTTTGATAGTTTTTATTTTTATGCCTAGAGGAGGTGTAGAGGTGTAGTGTAGATAGTGTAGATAGTGTAGCCATTACAAATATTTGAAAACAAAGTGTTATTAACGAATGTATTATAAGACTGTGTGAATTTATGGTATTTTATTATTCTTGTTAGTTTTTATACATGAGCTTATACCATAATTTACTCGAGTATTAATAAACTATGTAATATATATTTATTTGGCCTAAATGGCTTGTTATATTACAAATGAAATGAATAAATAAAAAAAAAATTATTTAAATTACTTTTATATTATTTGATCTTGAGATTATTTAATTAATTATTCAAGCTTTAGGTCTTTGTTTTTTGTATAAAAAATAATTTGAAACAATTATATTTATTTATTTATTTATTTTCAATATTTGTTAGCATCTTCAGGAAAATAGTTATAAAATTCAAATAACAAATTATTGAAAAAATTTGTTTAACAAACTTTAAAAAACAATATTTTGCTCACCTTAAAATGAATTAACAACATTCATGAACCACATTTTAAGGCGGGAAAAATCTTTTTTTTTTTAAAGTTTGTTAATCAAATTTTTTCAATGGTTTGTTTTTGTTTTTTTTTTTTAATTTTATAATCATTTTCCTAAAGATGCTAACAAATTGTTGGCGAAATATTGAAAATAAATAAATATAATTGCTTCAAATTATTTTTTATAAGAAACAAAGATCTAAAGCTTGAATTAAATTAATGTTAAATAATCTCAAGATCAAATAATATAAAAGTAATTTAAATAATTATAGAAATAAAAATAGACTTTTTTAATGTTTTCTGTATTTTTCTGCCGTCTATGTGCCGACAATTATTAATTATTTAATATTAAGAAATATTATCAACAACAACGAAAATATCGCAGTGGAATTTGAGTCGTTATACGTTGGTGTTGCTTACAAGAGCTCGATTCTTGTTCAGGGACCACCAGCTAAAAAATTTTTTTTTGCGAAAATTATACTAAACCAGGCGTTGAAAGAAAATCAGTTAATGCTTGCAATCTACTACATGTGTGCCTTGAAGTAAACCTCTGAAACTCAGGGTAATGTGTAGCAACAAGTTGTGTAACAAAATTGCAATTAAACTTTTAATTAAAAATTAGAATTAAATGTAAGCAACTCAATTTTATTTCAAAATTTAAAAACCACTAATAGATAAAAACCCTTGAAATAGTCGACAAAAAATCGACTAAACGTCGGCTACAACAGTAACTAAAACTTTGTTTTGATTATGAAAGATATTAGGTCTTATAAGCTAAACCAGAAATGGAACAAAACATGTAGAACAAGGAATTGGCCAATAGATACAAAAACACAATTTTTATTAAAGAATTAAAAAAAATTTATTAAGAAAAGTTCCAGAAATGGGTAATTGCCTGCACAAAGCATATTGCACTGAACATTTTTTTTTTTTTTTTTTTGGGAGAGTCCTTTATTTGGCAGTACGGCTCTGCATCTTGTTGGCACGGCAACAATAAGGCTATCCATCATATTTGTATGCCGAGTGTCTGATATGGCCTCAAATAATTTGCTTCTTACTCCAGCCACAACCTGGCGATTTGTCCTCTTGTTTGCACTTTCTAGGGATTGCTTCGTCCCCTCCCTAATACTGAGCCTTTTCAAATGACTTTTAATCGAATGAAGTTCAAGCCTGGATTGATTATTTTCTTTTTATTAATATCAATTAAGTAAAGAAAAGTAAAATTTTACCTCAAGGTGGTTAGCCGGCTATTTCTGGTTAGCAAACACCCTTCATCACTACCCCACCTAAACTTTGGAAGTGTTAAGCTTAGTTAAGCTTAGCACTGCCGCCTTAACCACCCGGCAACTAAAACTCAAGCAATTTTACTTTCTATTTATGTACTAAACTAACATTAACCAAAGCAGTGATCTTTTTTTTAATCTACCTTTTTGTTCCTAAGCAAAACTTTGATACACCTCGTAAAGTCTTAGCAGACATTGTCGGAATTATCACTATCATGCACAGAACGAAAATAAGATTTTCTCTTTGAAACGTTTTTAGGCTGAGGGGTATCCCAGCAGAGAGAAAATAAGATTTTTCTATGGGTATTTCTTATTATTTCCATGTTGCAAATCTTATTAATTGTCTCAACAAGAAAACCACATAAAACCAAGAAGAAAACTTGTTACTCACGTTTGTTTTTACTCAGTTTCCGATTTGCATGGTACCAAAAAAAAAAAAAAAAATTCTATAGAGAAGAACTTATTGATTCTATTAGGTTTTCTTGTAAATTGTATACAATAAGGATTTCTTATTGATTTTATTAGGTTATCCTATTAATTTTTCCCTATTGCTTGTATTAGTTTCCTATATAAACACACGTAAATCATCTTTTAAATTTCATTAATTGTTGTTTTTTCAATAAGGTTTTCCCATTTAAAATAATAATAAGAAATCCTTCTTGAAAAAAAACCATAGAGATATCTTATTGATTTTGTTCTACTGTATGGCAATTCCAACAAATTGTACAGCTGTACAACAGCATAATATTCTACAAAATATCTTTGTACATGAACCTGTCTATTATTCCGTCTTTTTTATAGAGGGGAACAACACCTTCCCCCAAACAAACATCCCCAGATCATTACGTTTATGCCTGCATATTTTACAGTCACCTTAAACTGCAGGAGGCCTAATCTTTTTCTGGCTCATGAATGAAGTCGCTTGTTTCCATGAGAATATTTTGTATTAAATATCGATTCATCTAAAATTAAGTCGCTTTTGTACTTCCTTATCGAAGAATTTATTTAAAAATTAAAATTTATTTAAAATATTCGTGTGCGCTGACCAGCTAATAAATGATGAGATCTTCTCTGAGATAAATGCACTCTAAAATACCGAGGAGTAAAGGTAATGGTCTAGGCATTGGTCTGCTCTATAAAATAGACGAAATTATGGACACATTCCTGTACCAACATGTTTAGGCAACTATTGTAATTGCCAATACTTGTTGGAATTGTTGTGACAGTGGCAGGCATACTGTGCGTTGTATCCACGATTAGTTGCGAACGGAAAGGATCAATGTCATTGACATGATCCGTGGAGTCCCCAGATCTTAGCTAGATCCAAAATCTTTGAGAAATTGCCAACAAGATAATAAATCGCGCTGTGGTGGGTAGAGATAAAGCTGACCAAAGCTTGCTTGACGAGGTGTGCATCGATCAGAGCGTACTTCGGTTTTGTAATGTGTAGTCGTAATAGGTGAATTCGTGCTTTTTTTTATTGGCTTATTTAAAAAAAAAATACTCCATGTTTATTAAACCTTTATTTGGCAAATTTTGTATAGATATTTAACAAATGCGATTTTAATAAACATGATATATTTTTAAAAATGAGTCGCTCAAAGTATACATTCGTAAGGGGTCGTATCGCGGTTATTGTGTCGTCTTTTTGTTCTGTATATAGTCCACGTTTTGCAGTATTGAAGAGGTTTGTTAAATGTTGTTAGCTGGATGGTGTCGAAGGTATATAAACTGGATACTAAACAGACAATTTGGCAACAGGTAATTCTGACTTATTCAGCTTGGAAAAAATAAATGCCCTGTTTTTATGCCATAATTTATTTATTTTTTTTTTGTTTTTCCTTAGTCAAACGTCTACAAACATTTTCTATATCCATTTTTTCACTGACTAGTTTCTCTTTCCTATTGCCCTAGTTCTAGTACAATACTATGCATATGTAGGGGTCATCCCCTGAGTCCCAGTCTAAAAAAGAAAAAAAGAAATGCGGTCGGGGGACCCCCGTTAGGAACGAAGTTCCTTACGTTTCTTCTTAATCTTCGAATGTAATAAAAGGTGAAATCTGTATGTATTTTTTGTCAATCTGCTACAAAACGAAGAAAAGCAACTGTTGGTAAATTTTTCAATATTGCTGTTTTTTGTTGTGACATATGTACATTACTTTAGCGACATCTAGCAACCGTTTTCACAACTAATTAATATTTATTGTTTGTCGACAGATAACCAATACATATAAACAGCTCACACGCTTTCGTGACGATTTCTAGTATTTTTCACTACCAGCAAGCCGCGTTAAGGAACTTCGTTCCAAAATTTCCAACACTGTATGATTGACTGATTGATTCCTGGAATATTATGAATCGATAAGTCGATAAATAAAATTTGTCGCTGAAAAATATCAAACCAAAAATCATCTGATTAGTGTGTGTGTGTTTTTTTTTTGGCTGGCTGGTGGGATTGACTCTTATTTCCTGAGCAGCTATATTTTTTTTAACAAACACAAAACTACGAAGCTTTTGGCTTGTCTGCAGAAACACCCAAAGCCTTCCGCAGGAATCAAACCTGCGACCTCGGTGACTCTTAGTAGGACTCACTACCAATTCATCCATCGAGGCGCTCAACAGAGCTGTTGACAGACTATCTGCTTAGGAAGGTGCTACAAAATTTGTTTTGTGGTGTGTATGTGTTTTGAACATTTGTTGCCTCAAAGTAAAAATCAACTAGTAGTCACGTAGAAAGAAAGTAGTGGTCACGTTTTTTTTTTTTTTTTTTTTTTGCTGAAATGGCTATATAATAGTTCGTATGTGATGGTATCGTGAAAAAGATAACCTGCTTTAAATACCTTCAGCTCATAAGTGTCAACCAGAGTCGTTTTCACTCTACTTGACTGTTGGCGCTTGGTGCCGTCTCTAACTCGTAATCGGTCGGCATTCCGATAGGAGCGACTAAATTCGGTATTCTAATATCAAAAGAGCAAAAATAATTTGCATAATATGGCAGCATAGAGAGCAAGTCCGCTTATGAAACCAAACAGAAGGAATGTACTAAGATCGCCAGTAGTGACAACTGGCCATTGGGTCTGGTCCAAGTTGACTTGGGGTCTCAGGAAGAAAAAAAAACAAAATTGTCAGTCCTCTATATGAGAACACGCGGCTTTTAAGCTACAAATTTCGGATAACAATATACTTTCTAGCCTTTGTAAGCTATCTCATAGCATTAGGCTGTATCCTAATTACATGAGAAATTAAGCTCAACAAGTGGTACCGTCTCGACTCCTTCAAGCTCAAGTCGATCATTTTCGGGTAATAAACAGCCACCGAAACAAACCAAAAATATTTTAAATTAACTATTTTAGGTCTAAAAATTTACGTTATTAATGTTTTTTCCGTCGTCTATAGGCCGCCGATATTTCATTGATGTTAATTAACTCGTCAGCATGTCGGCGGCATATAGACGGCTGAAAAAGACAGAAACCATTAACAAGGTCTGTTTTTAGATCTTAAATAGTTGGTAGAAAGTATTTTTTGCTTTATTAGTTAATTAGCCTTTATAGCAATTAGCTCTTCAATTAGCTTCTATAGCAAATAAATAACAAACAAACTTTTTTGAATTAGAATTTCACTTCTTATGGTATCAAGCGATTAGTGCGATTTTACTTCCTCAGAATTGAGATTTTTTGTGGAAAATTATAGTGATCAATATGTTTAGAGAAGGCATGAAAAGTAAAGTTGAAGGCTTATTGGCAGGGATACATACTGCTGTTTCACTTCCAGCACAACCATCATCAACGCCTCGAATCCATGTCTGACTAATTGCAGAACTTATCTATTCTACTGCCTGAGCTCTTGATTACTTTATTTTATCTATTATTCAATTTGTCCTATTTTAATCTCTTTATTTATTCTATTGATCAACTTCCGATTTTATTACTGTGTTTTTCTGTTGATTGGAATATAAATTTTCTCTCCGACATCTGATTGAGTTTTTTGCACTCTAATTTACTCGAAATGGCCACTGAATTACAAATTTACTAATTTAAATATTAATTACACTGAACATATGGATTTGTATGCTTTCTTCCATGGCTGAGTTTGAGAATAAATGTTTGCACTAACAGCTTTTCACATATTTTTTTTTAAGTCATTCGAGTACGTATTTAAGTTTGTAGGTATTTCCCGTAACCTTTTCATTTGGTAATTTCATGTTCGATTTTCTTTCCGTGTATGTGATGTCGGGTCTCAGTAGTTGTCATATAAAGTCATATTGGTTGTTGTGTGTAATGGAGGAATGTTCCCAGTACATGAACAAGCAGGAGGTGACTTTCGATGCCACTCATTATGGACACATGAGTTGGTGTGTGTATGTGTTGTGACTGGGATTTATTGAAATGGAAAAAAGCCGATTAATTCGCTATTAAAAGTGCCAACTTGACATGTTTTTTTTCCTCTTCTCTAGTGTACCATTACTATTGTGCTGTGCTGTTGGTCTGCTGTTGTTGCTGTTGCTGTTTTATTATTGTGTTTGTTTTCTCTTTCTTGCGAAAAGTTAAAAGTTTCGTATGTATGAAATGCAAGAATTACACGATAATCCGAAAAGGAATTCATGTTGTGCGCATACATACATACATATCTTTCAATAACAAACACAGTATTCAAATTAAGTTGCAAAACTAAGAGATTAAATCCCTTTAAGCTTTTTAATCAAGTTTTGTGGTATTCACTTGGTTCGGCTATAGCCATCTTGGCAGGCCATGGCAAAACAAACTATTGAAAGACAAATTTAATTATTTGAGCTCAGTTCGAAGCAAGCAATCTTCGCAATGGAAATGAATTTACGGCTCACATTAGTGTAGGATAACTCAGTAATTTAGTATTTTTTTCAGGTATATTTTATATTAAAAATATTGCCAGTACTGCTGCACTATTTTATATTTTAGGTTTTTCAAGTTTTGATATTGTAGCAAATATATATTTTTTTTCCAACCTATACAATGCACCAGCTACACTGAGAGAAAAACCTTTATCAATATCATGAAAATAAAATGCTTCATTTCGTTAACTAAACCTTTGTTGGTATTATGAAATTCCAAAATTGAACTTAATGAACGAAATAAATAATCATATTTTTCAAAAAGCCTCCGGCAAAAAAAAGTTCGATTGACACCGTGACGAATATCAAAAATGCAGCTCATTACCCACAGCAGTTTTTAAAAGTCACTAAATCCTGCAGCACAACCTTGACATGAATTGGCGTTGGGAATTTGAGTTTAAATCTTGCATTTAAGAAATTTAAGTCCTTACATGGGCCACGGGACACGGGCTACTTACTAAAGAGTTGAAGCACTATTCAATTGTTTCGACCGTTATCATCGGTTTAGCGTTCATCGCAACAAACCTGTTGATTTTATTGGAACGTGTTCGATTTCCAATGAAAATAACTCGCACACTAATCGCCAGCTTCCCAATGCTAGAACACCAAAAATTAGGAATAATATAAATCAAAAGTTCATTGATGTATTACGCGATTAATCACACTGTTATCATGACACTGTGCCTGAACGGTGAAACCCACTGGGTAAACTTACCCAGTGGTAATTTAATTTGGGTGCTCTGAATTCGGTGGTACTAACCGTTTTTTTTTAGGTTAGCTCTTGTTTTAGAGGTACACCGTTATTTTAGAAATGGAGCAGGTAGGACAACAAATATTTCCTTAAGTCAAAGGTGGTTTAAAATATTTAAAAACCGAAATTTGGCCACAAAATTACATTTCAATAACTGTACAAATCTTTTTAATTGGCTTAGAAAATTAGAAAATAAAAATTTTGGTATAAAAGGACGCACCCGTTTCATATAGAAACATCAAACTATAGAAAAGTCAATGTTCAATAATTTGTTAGTTATGGAATTTTGCTTTTTCGGCATCGATATGTAAGTGATTTTTTACTTCCGTCGGTTGAAATTGCTTTATTTTGATAAGCAAACAAAATGCTTCTCGCCATACTACTGTCATTTAACAAAAAAAAAAAAAAAAAAAACTTAAATATCAGCTTAATTATTTATTTGCTTTAAGAACCACATGAAATGTATTAATTCAGGTCCAAAAAAAGGTTTCATTTTTGGACCCAAATTAATAAAAAAAAAATTTTTTTTTTGAGGATTCGTCTGGTGACCGGTTGAAACTGCAATTTTTGATTTTTTGTGAATAAATTCTAAAGTTGTGCACTGCTTTTAGTCATTTATGGCTTTTTTTGTTTGAAACTGTATGTGTTATGAATGTATGAAAATTCATCAGTATAACTTTATTTTTAAATTTTTATGTTTTTTTAAAGAACAAAAAATTTCGAACTTTTGCAAAAAATTTTATTTTTTTCATGGAAAATTTTTTTTATTTTCCAAACTGCTAAGCCGATTAAAAACCAATAAATTTTGTGTCAGGATTTTTGTTTGGTACAGTCAGAATATTTTTATTCAAATTTATTTTTATACCCTTCACATAAATGTGTAAGGGTATATATAAGTTTGTGATTCCGTTTGTAACGCATTGAAATATCCATCTAAGACCCCATAAAGTATATATATTCTGGATCAGCATCAATAGCGATTACGATTGAGCGATGTCCGTCTGTCCGTCTGTCCGTCTGTCCGTCGGTCCGTCTGTCCGTCTGTCCGTCTGTCCGTCTGTCCGTCTGTAGTCGTTGAAATACCGTTTCTGAGAAAACGGTTTGAGATAGAAACCTCATTCTTTCGCTAAAACGTGTGAAACCCCGGTAGTGGGTCTGCTATTGAAATTCAGTAAGATAGGTCCGCGGATAGCCGAGATATATTCAAAAAACCGGGTTTTGAGGGATATTTTGTGTAATTTTTGTATTCAGATTTTTGAAAAAAAATTTTTTCTTAAAAACTAAACCATATCATTTTTAGTGCTCATTAAATCCTAGAAATGAAGGAATTTTTGAAATCGGCCCATATATATCCGAGATATAGCGTCTCCCGATTTTTAAAGAAATCGGCTTTATTAGCCAAATAAGACAACTTTTGGCACCGAAGATCAATCAAGATGGTATATATAGGCTATTTAG
Organism: Sturmia bella; assembly: GCA_963662145.1. NCBI lineage: Eukaryota > Metazoa > Arthropoda > Insecta > Diptera > Tachinidae > Sturmia > Sturmia bella. Next base: position 19,022,753 of record OY759170.1, read on the forward strand.
AGGCAAAAGTGGAAAATTTTTCCACATCGGCCCATATACACTCGAGATATAGCGCCTCCCGTTTTCTCAAGAAGTCGGCTCTAAAAGCCAAATAAAACAACTTTTGGTACCAAAAATCGATCAGAATGGTACATATAAGGTGTTTAAAAGCAAAATTGGAAAATTTTTGAAATCGGTCCATATATATCTGAGATATAGCGACTCCTGATTTTTCAAGAAATCCGCTCTTTAAGCCAAATAAAGCAATTTTTGGCACTAAAAATCAATCAGAATGGTACATATAGACTATTTAGAGGCAAACGTGGAAAATTTTGGACATCGGCCCATATACACTCGAGATATAGCGCCTCAAGTTTTCTCAAGAAGTCGGCTCTAAAAGCCAAATAAAACAACTTTTGGTACCAAAAATCGATCAGAATGGTACATATAAGGTGTTTAAAAGCAAAATTTGAAAATGTCTGCAATCGGTCTATATATACCTGAGATATAGCGTCTCCCGATTTTTCAAGAAATCGGCTCTATAAGCTAAATAAAACAACTTTTGGCACCAAAAATCAATCAGAATGATACATATAGGTTAGTCAGAAGCAAAACTGGAAATCTTTTTGTCATCGGCCCATATATGTTCGAGATATAGCGCCTCCCGATATCTCAAGAAGTCGGGCCTGGAAGCTAAACGAAACAGTTTTTTGCACTAAATATTTGTCGGAATGGTACATACAGGCTGTTTAGGGGCAAAATTAGAAAATTTTTGGACATCGGCCCATATGCACCCAACTTTTGGTACCAAAAATCAATCATAATGGTACATATGTACATATGTATATAATATTATATACATATGTATATAATATTTGCGATCATGTATGAATGTATGTATGTATGTATGTATGTATGTATGTATGTAGATACGTTTGTATGTATGTAGGTATGTATGTATCTACATATGTATGTATGCATGCAAGTATGTTAGCATAAACAATTTTTTTGCTCTGGTGTAAAAATGTGTATGTATGTATATATACACGAGCTTGAAAATGAAAGTGATATAAAGAATTGTTGAAAAAAGGGTACGCAATGAAATTCTTTTAAACAATTGCGTCTTCAAATTCATTCACACAAAAAAATCATTTTGGGTTTCCCTACGTACTTACATATGTACATACACACACACATGTGTATGATGATACGCAATAGATCATCAACAACGTGCACAAGAAAAAAATAATTTTGTAAAAGCAAGCAATGTAAATATGTATGTATGTATATATGTATGTATATAATCATTGTTTTATGGAACACACTGAAAATATTCAATAATAAAGAATTTATTTTAGAGTTTTCTATTATAGGTACATACATACATACATACGTATGCATGTACCCACATACGTAAGTAAATTGAAAAGCAAATCACACTTAATGGCAATGTTTAGCATTATAATTCAAAAATAATGCAATTATATGCAATTTTTTGTTAAATAAATTTTACTATAAAGTTAACTGATAAATTTGAAAAAACTATTTATTACAGCTTCAGATCGTTTTTTATATAAACAAATTTTTATTTACAATATTATTCAATATTACAATTACAATTATTATCCTGAAGATGATGACAACTTGTGATCGAAATATTGAATAATATTGTAAATAAAAATTTGTTTATATAAAAAACGATCTGAAGCTGTAATAAATAGTTTTTTCAAATAATTAAGAAGATCAAATAAATATTATATAGTTAACTGATAAATAATTAAGAAATACATTTTGCTTTTCTTTATTTCATTGATATTAAAAAGAATTGGTGTCACCCAGTGGTTGAACTTAAGCATATTAGGAATTATTTAAATAAAAGTTTTGCAGCCTGTGTTAAATCCCGGTAGTGGATCTGATATTGAAATTCAGAAAAAATCGGCCCATTTAAAAGCCAAATAAAACAACTTTTCGCACCAAAAATCAATCGGAATGTATGTACCATTGTGAAGGGTATTTAAGATTCGGCCCAGCCGAATATAGCACTCTTACTTGTTTAATTATTAAATATATAAAATTAAAATGTTGATTAGAATTTTACACCGGTATTCATAAAAAATAAAATATTGCTCAAATACATTTTAGAAGAAATTTGATATGAAAAATTTGTTCTAAAATGTATTTCAACAATGTTTTATTTTTTATGAGTACCGGTGTAAAATTCTAATCAACATTTTAATTTTATATATTTATCTTGAGCTAAAGGTCTTTTTTTAAGTATTTAATTATTTTTGTGGATATTTCGCTCTCCTTCGGAATTCATTGTCCTGAATAAGCTATCCGAAGGACAGCGAAATATCGACAAAAATAATTAAATATTTTTAAAAAAAGACCTTTAGCTCAAGAAAATAAATATATAAAATTAAAATTTTTATTAAAATTGTATTAAATAAATTTGATATATTTGATTTTCATGCCTTCTTTAATCACTATATTTTTACCACAAAAAATCTCAATTCTGAGGAAGTAAAATAGAACTAATTGCTTGAAGTAAAATTCTAAATCATAGAGTTTGTTAATAAAGTTAATTGAAAGTAAACTTAATTATTTATTTGCTATAAGAGCTAATTGCTATAAAGGCTAATTAACTAATAAAGCAAAAAATACTTTCTACCAACTATTTAAGGTCTAAAAACAGACCTTATTAATGCTTTGTGTCTTTTTCAGCCGTCTATATGCCACCGGCATGCTGGCGAGTTGATTAGCATCAATGAAATATCGGCGGCATATAGACGACTAAAATAAAAGATAACATTAATTAGGTAAATTTTAAGACCTAAAATAGTTAATTAGAAATATTTTTGGTTTGTTTCGGTGGCAGTTTATTACCCGGAAATGATCGACCTGGAGCTTCAAGGAGTGGAGACGGTACCACTTGTTGAGATTAATTTCTCTTGTAATTAGATACCCCCTAATGCTATGAGATAGCTCACAAAGGCTAAATAATATATTATTATCCAAAACTTGTAGCTTAAAAGCCGCGTGTTCTCATATAGAGGACTGACAATTTTGTTTTATTTCCTTCCTGAGACCCCAAGTCAACTTGGACCAGACCCAATGGCCAGTTGTCACAAATAGTAAATGAAAATTTTAATTTTAACTGACTTGTAAAGTTGCTTACAAACTAACTAGCGATAAATACGGATTATTGGTCACAGTTCATAATGACAGTAGTAAGTTATGTTACACGTACATGAAGGAACCAAGCTATTAACATGTATGTACATACATATTCATAATTAGGTTTCTACATATATTTGTAGCATACATATTTTTTTTTTTTTGAAATCGTTCACAGTTATCAATGACTCGGAGTTGATATTACCTACAACCTCTCCTCTATAAAAAAACATTTGTGTAAAAGATTAGTTAGTGCGAAATTGGCAATAAGTTCTACAAAACTGAAATATAGCAACAACTCAATGCAGACATCGCAGGATAATAAGCTAAGAATATTTCAAGCAATTTATAGATCCATTACGCTTTAGGCAGCTCAAATTTTCAACAATGAAGTTGAAAAACTATTCACATATTGGGCTAAGGCATGGGAAAAGCTTTGTCAGGATATTCATTTTTCTTCCAATAACACTATGATATGTAGTGTAGACAGTGGAAGTCTTTATTAAGCCAACTGCAGATCAAAGAACGTAAGGATGATATTCAAAATGCCAAAAAATTTCCAATTTCACGCTTCCTATTGCAAACTAGAATACAATGTTTCATCAGAAAAATACTGTGATGAAGTGGAAAGTTCATCAATAACATTTTAATCTAGACAGTCAGTAATGAGGAGTTCACGGCTGGGAGGGCTATGTGCTGCTGCTTAAAAGCAGTATGCAATTAATCATGGCCTGGGTTCTAAGCAAATTTGGATGCTGATGAGCGATGGTGGTGGTGGTGGTGAAACAGCCAGGGCATGTACTCCAGTAAGCCAGTAAGTCTTTAACTTTGCTATTCTTGTATTCTAGAAATGTTCTAAAAATGTTGATCACTCCAATTTGATCGCAAAAAAAAACCTTCCTCAATTTTGAGCAAGTAAAAATCGAACTAGAATGCCCGTTAAAGTGATTAACAGTTAAGGTGTTTATTAGAAAAATTTTTAATTCATTTACACTAGAAGTAAAGAATTCGGTTTTCAGTCGCACGGTTCGTCTGTGGAACAAATTGCCTGCAGACATATTCCCCGCCAGCTACAATGTAAAGAAGTTCAAATCAAATATGCACATACACTACTCCCTCTTTCCTCCTCCCCAAAAACCTATTTCTCTAGGTGCGGTACGATGCACGTGCATAAATAGGGGTCGTCCCCTGAGTACTGGTCCAAGCAAAAAAAGGCAGTATTAAGTTTCAGCTATGAAAGGCAGCATATGAAATTCGTTATAGAGTTGTATTCGTAAACTGCAAAAGTGAGACCAAATTTGCCGCCTTAAATAAATATTTGCTGTGATTTCTTCAATTATAAAAGGGAATTTGTCTATTTGCTTGATTTTAGCCAGGGGGATTTTGTTTGTTTTACTGTGTTTTTTGTTTTGTTGTACTTACTTTGTTTATAATTGCTTTAGCCCATGTGATGCGTGTGTTTAAATTCTGGTAACGGTGGCATTCGCGAATCCCATATAAATAAATAATACATGGCCAAAGTCATACCCAGGCCACTTACTCCTCCCAAATACAGACACAGTGTGATGAGACGAAATGTTTGCGACTCAAAGAAGTCCTCGCTTTTGGGAATTTGTACCTCTTCATCCTTTTTCTCTGCACCAGCTGCTGGTGGTGCTGGATTTGGCTGAGACATGTTTTCGCTTTCAAAATTTCAATCAAAAATATGTTGAAATATATTTTGTTTTTCTTGTTTGTTAAAAGCACTTTTAATAAATTTACATACAAAAATATTAAAATTTATTTATTTATTTTTTTTTTTTTGGTATGTTTTGTTGTTCGCTACAAAATTTGAACTCGATTTAGTGGCTGGGTTGTACTAAGTTGCAACTGTTTCTAATGACTAATTAAAATATTTAACCGCAACTATCTGCGTTTATGTTTATATTTTTCTCACTTTTTCTAAATTTTGCTTTGCTCTTAGTTACTTTTTTTTTTTTTGATAGCAAAGGAATTTTGTTTCTGTTTTCCATTTCTTTGTATATATTTTTGCGGTTTTTCTTTTAATTGGCCAGCAACAACAACATTATTTCTTCAATATTTGTTTGTTTGACATGTTCATACCCTAAACGGCAGAGTCAAAGTATAATGGGTTACTTGGACCACATAACCAAGCGAAAAAGCAGGTATGTATTTATTTAAATTTGTACAGAATCCGCAACAGTGTTGCAAGGTCAGTGTAATTCTTCCCCCTCTAGGAAAATTTTAAAACTCCCTAAAATTCAATGTTTTTCTACAAAATCCCCCTAAAAAAATTTTTAGTTTGCGAATCACCAATATTAATACATTGACTTATTAATTAAATTAATTAATTAAAAATAAAGTAAAAATTATCTGATTATATGTACATATTTTTCAGGGCATATGTTATGATTACAGGCGTATATACATATACTTATTATAAATTTTCGATTTACTTGTATTCACATATTTTGAGATCTAAGTACATATTTATAGGCAGCTGGAAATTGGTATCTGCGTATCTAGAAAAAATTAAGCTTCTCCAAAAATATTAAGAGCTTCTAAGTCTTCTTCGCTTTTTATGTTCTTTTGTCATTTTCATAAAAAGAGTTTCAATTTTTTTCAAAATTTCCTAGAAATTTTAGTTTTCCCAATTTTTAAGAAACGGAAAAAATTCAAGGAAATGACCCATAAGGAAAAAATTCATTCGATTCAACAAAAAAAAAAAGTACTTACAATTACCAAATGCAAAATTCTGTACTGGAAGCTACCAGATGAATATAAAATATCTTATTTAATTTTAGTTAGTCTTCAAATTTATCAGTTGAAAAATCTTCTAACACCTGCCATTTTACCGTTCAACCAAACACAGAAATCCCCTAAAAATACCGCAAAAATAAATTGTTCCTCCTTCATTATTTCCAAAAGAATTTAACACCCCAAATTAACCCCTAAAAGAAAAACATCCTAAAGCTAGGGGGAAACCCCCTAAACTGGCAACACCGATCCCAAAGTTTAATAAGTTACTAAACCTTTCCTGTTCATGCATTACTTTTTCCCATCGCTTAGCTTTAATTCTTTATGCAAATATTCAGCAAAGAAAGACCACTATAGCGTTTCAATATTTTTCTTAAATTTTAGTAGAAGAAAAGAATTATTATGCAGTTAATTGCCCCGGTTACGGTAACGTCCAGGTTGGTTTGAGATCCCCCTAAATCTTTTACGAAGATTCTCGTTGCCAATTGATTTTGTTTATACACTACTTTGGATAAGACAGACTAGACTGCCTTCTCAAATCATTGACGTTCGAATTTTAACTCTGCTTAAAGTGTTTGGTGATGCCTACTTTTAGGCATGTGTAATAAGTACGGTGGTCAATTGCTGGGTATTTAAGCAATCTTGTTTTTTATAGTTACTCTCTTAATTTTATACCGTATTCAGATAGATCTTTTTATTGAGTTTGTCACAGTGAAGGACATTATTGAGCTAAACATTTTGATCCAAAACGTCAATAAGCTATTGCTGAATTACCACCAAATAGCCTCAAATATTGAGTCAAATTAAAATAGAACACTGTACAAAGTGAGCAAAATGATACTGCGATGGTTACTGAAGCTCTGATAACTCTCCAGTTCTTTTTATTTTCTTTTTTTTTTTTTTTTATCGAAAGACTCTTTGAAGTTGTGACATCTAAACAGTATGAAGATTTTTTTCGCCATTGGTCACTGGCTATTGCGTAAATTAAGTTTTAAATGAGTGAATCTTATGTTATGTTTCACGAGCTGGCAGTAGTGACACCGGCTCACTTGAGTTCTAGAAGTCTTTATTGAGCCGACTACAGATCAAAGAGTGTAATGATGATATTCAAAATGCCAAAAATTTGCAATTTGCTAATTTACACCCATATTCATAAAAACTATTGAAGGTTTATTACACGGTTATTTGGCAAATATTCCGTAGAAATACGTCAAATAAAAGCTTAATAAACTTACAATAATTATTATGAATATGGCCTTTAGAGTACAATGTTTCATTAGAAAAATACAGTGATAAAGTGGAAAGTTCATAATAAATTTATTTATCTAGACAGTCAGTAATACCGTCAGAGCTCAGGTGGTGGGATGGCTATGCGCTGCTGCTTAAATACAGAAGCTCAATCCAAACTAAGCTTAATAGTCTAATGCCTAAGCTACATAAGTAACTAAAGATTTTTATGCAGCATAACTCGTAGGGCTACCATGTTTTGCGGGTTGCCGGTCATGAGATCGGCCCACTTGGTTGCTAGAAAGGTCTTATTGTGCTTTGGGCTGCCCTGCTGCTAGAATTAATAATGCTGCCGATAACAAACGATTTCAAAGACATTCAAAGCTCTCGAATATTAAGATCAACCTCTACCACTCACCAGCAGTAGCAATAAAAACCTGGAAGTTTCTTGTCTTGAAATTTCATTCATCCGCTTGCTGCAGGTACTAGCACTGCAGTAGATTTGAGGTTGAGTCAGTTTGGTTGTGGTGAAGCTGCTGTCTATCGAACATGAGTGTTTTATATAATGTTTTATATATGTGTTATAAATATCAGAGCACTGTGTTTTTATTTTTCATTTGCATTTATTGAAAACGCAACAATATTGTTAGAAGGTATCTAACTCATATTTTTTTCTTAAAGTAGATTTTTCTGTATAATTTCATATAAGATGTTGTAATTTATCGCATTATGTAAAAGGCACGATCCCTGGAAAAATGCGAGTAAGATGGGCCTTTTTTTTATGAAATTCAACACAACACGTATCTTTTTTTGTCGACACGAGAGGGGGTGGCATTTTTTTTTTCTCTGTAGGGTAAAATAAAGTATGCTCTAACCACATTGATATTACTTTAAGTACTTTGTATAGGTATCTTTTATTTATTTCTTTTTTGTTGTTTCTGCAATGTAACTAATACTTTGTTTGTTGGCACACACGTAAAAGGCAAAAAATTTTAACGGCTTAAAATTGTGGCTAAGAAACTATAAACATGTATTTATGTGCTTTTTGTTTATAAGACAAATTTAATTATCGTTTCTAATTAGTTCAAGATAAAACAAAGGTATTTATCGATTTGGTTTTCCAGAAGAAATACTGCAACATTTTGTAGGACCCCAGTGGGCCGGTCTCATGACCGGCAGCCCTCGTAACAACAAGCCAGCTAAACTAATAATTAGATGGCAGAGAATGCAATTCCATTAGCCAGATGTTATAATAAGGTCAGCTGTTAAACATTGAGACAAGCTTGCCTGAGATACGACAGCTAACGCGCTGCTGCATAAAAGAGCCAACCTGAGTTGGCTGAGTACTTTTACGCGAATTCTATTGCCAATGTAAAGCTTTAAAGACTCTTTGGCTTTAAATTTCAAGGCCATATATTGCGTTTTAATTTCTATCACCAATTAATTCATTCCATTTTATGACAATTCAAATTCCATATTGAAAATAAGCTTAATTATTTTTAATAGGAAAATCATTTAAATAATCACTCAGACCTAAAATTTTAGCTTAACAAAACTTTTCTGTGATTGAATTGAAGAACTGGCTGCACTAAATCTGTGAACAATTTATTATTGATTGTTTTTTTTTTTTTTTGAAGCAGAAATTCGGCAACGATGCCAAAAATGTCAAACAGAATCTTAAACGCAAAATGTTCTTCATTTAAATGTAATTTAAGTATTCTTAAGTTAATTAAAGGATTTACTAGTTTCAATATAAATTAAACCAAACTCGAAGATTAAGTTCTACTCATTTTTCTGGTATTAGAAGATATAGAGACAAAAAGTTGACAAGTTCTCTCCCAGGGATGGCAAAGTATGTTTAGTTGAAATGTTATTTTGAAAGTTATAAAACTGAAACTCGAAGATTAAGTTCCACTGATTTTTCTGATATTAGAAGATATAAAGATAAAAAGTTTATAAGTTCTCTCCCAGGGATGGCAAAGCATGGTTAGTTGATTTTTTATTTTGAAAGTTAAAAAATTGAAACTCGAAGATTAAGTTCCACTCATTTTTCTGATATTAGAAGATATAAAGATAAAAAGTTTATAAGTTCTCTCCCTGGGATGGCAAAGCATGGTTAGTTGATTTTTTATTTTGAAAGTTATAAAACTAAAACTCGAAGATTAAGTTCCACTAATTTTTCTGGCATTAGAAGATATAAAGACAAAAAGTTGACAAGTTCACTCCCAGGGATGACAAAGTATGTTAAATGTTATTTTGAAAGTTATAAAACTGAAACTCGAAGATTAAGTTTAACTGATTTTTCTGGTATTAGAAGATATAAAGACAAAAAGTTGACAAGTTCACTCCCAGGGATGGCAAAGTATGTTTAGTTGATTTTTATTTTGAAAGTTATAAAACTGAAAGTTGATTATTGCATTTGCATTGAAAGTAATTCTATTATTTCGAAGAACTAGAATTTAAACAAAGCGTAATATAGTCAAATTTCCACCACATATACTTGGAAAATTTCAAGTCTCTATCTACTGTTCAAAAGTTATATTGATCCTTTTTCTCCTTTGACCCTTTAATCAATAAATCTTGAAAATAATTATTGAGCTCGAGTTGCACAAACAAAAATTAATAAATTTTATTCAATATTTTGCTTTCCTTTGGAAAGCTTGTTCAGGAATGTGTTTGTTAATTACAATAAAGGACAACGAAATATTGAATATATATTCAATATTGTATATTCAAGATTCAGAAGTTATATTAAAAACTAAAAGAGAGAAAAAATTATGGGAGGTTCTTTTATCTTATTTTCGAGGTTGGTAAATATGGGGTACCCGTACAGCGTATGACTAACGTGCTATAATTTCTTCTACAGAAGCAATGCCACAGCAGGACTCCTTCGGGGTCTTCCACACAAAAAAAAAAACTTCAACCCACCCTCTTGTACATACACATGGAGACATCAGCAGACTCCAACAAAGAGAAAAAGCATGACAAATATGTAAAATATCATGATATTATAATTTAAGGCCATGTAGGCTTGAGGAGAGAACACAAACTTTGCAGCGAATATATATTTGGTTGTACAAAAACAAATTCTTTCTAACTGTTGTATTTCCTGATTGAGCGAACATAACCCCAAAAAGTGCCCTTGTGAAATTTTATGTTTTAACTCTTTTAATCTCTTGTTTTCTTCTTATCGTTGCTGTTTCTGTCAATGTACATGCATTTTAATTGCATATATGCATGTATTTGCTTAAAATAAAAATCAACAGGAAAGTAGTGGTCACGTTTTTTCAGCGAAAATTGACAAATAATAGGTCATATGTAACCGTATTTTTACTAATTCCTCTGCAGCATTAATTTTAACTGCCAACTACTTCAAAATATGCTAAAATGGTTCACTTAACAGGAGTACCGAAGGACCTTAAACTTTTTAAACACACTCAGAAAACTTTGTCAGTAAAATGAACTGAAAGCACACTTTAAAATAAATGAAACTTCATTTAAAAACCGTTCTATTTATTTTTGATTTAAATTTATTAATTTCTTGATTTGAATTTAAATATTAAAAAATCTACGGAACCCAATCGTTAAAAATAATGCTTTTGCCTTTATTCTAACTTGCGAATATTTAATGCTTAATCAATTTGTAAAAAATGTTTTATTTTTTCTTCGATGGTGTTTTTTTTCACTTCACTTAATTTTATTTAATTATATTATAGTTTTCTATCTGTATTATCTTCCCTTTCAATTCGCTTATTTAATTTTTGTGCTGCCAGGCCTCTGCCAAGATGCGAACATCCAACATCTCGATTGCAAAACAGCTGCCATACCCACTCAGCCATCGCTACAGTCAGATTAAAGGTGGGATCACACGATTGCCTTAATGAACTAATTTTCGTTATATTTTGTATGTCAATCGTGCGATAGCACAATTTATTGACTCATGCGGCTACCAAAACGAATGTTGTTCCCATTTGTTCCAATCAAATACAACCCTGATGCGACAAGCGTGTGAACATTTTATATACAACTATTCACCAATAAAAATTCTAAAAATGCACCAATATTTATTGTGTTCTCATGCGGCAACCAAAAAAGACAATACTGGAAAATAATATGCATATGTATACATTTGTTTACTTTCAAAATTGTTTAAACGCGTCTTCCCAACTTAGTTTTTGTTTTTCAGTAGGTGAAATTCAATTTTGTTAATATTATGTGTAACAATAGTAAAATCCTCTCACCCAGGTATTTCTTTTAGATTTTATTTTTTCCACTTTTCATTTTTTCCTATTTTTAGCCCGCACAACATTATAATAATAGCCGCAGCAATTTTCTTTCTTTTTCTGGAACAAACCATATTTTTAACTTTTAACTGCTTTTTTTTAATTTTGGCTAAACAAAGTTTGTCATCAGCTGCAACAGCTGTTTCTTAGAGTTGACGTATAATATAACAATCGTGTGACTATAATGCGGCAGTTACAATTGGTACTAAATTGTTTTGCTCCAACTTGCGACAATAAAATGTCAGTAAAATGTGACAATCATGTGATTGCCGAGAATTTGATGGGGACAAATTTTTTATTGTGCTCCAATTCAGCACAATAAAAATTGTGTCAAATTGGTGCATTGCGGCAATCGTGTGATCCCACCTTAAGTAATCAACAACAATCAATTTAAGTAAAGAGTATGTATGCTGCAAATGTATGTGGAAACCAAACTATAAATATGTACATATATAAACATTAATAGCTTGGTTCCTTCATGTACGTGTAGCATAAGTTACTACTGTCATTATTAACTGTGACCGAAAATCTGTATATATCTGTAGTTGGTGGTTTTTAAGCAACTTTACAAATCAAATAAAATTAAAATTTTATTAATTTTTAAACGATTAAAAATAACTATACTGAATACTATTGGTAAAAACTACAGAGAGTTACTGCAGATATATGCTGGGTGCATCATTGCAGAATTACTGTTTTACATAACACTTAAATAGAGCTCGATTTATCGCGATTAACATTATATTAAAGATTCTATAATGCCTATACTAAACAGCGGCAATAGCAAAAGATTTGTTACTGCATCCCCGCCTGTGCTACCAAAAAACCAATCATACAAATAGTTGGCTCCATTTAAACTCTTTTCTGTTTTTTTGTTGCCAAAATGGCAAAATTTTAAACTTACCCTAGTTAATTATTTCCTGAATCCTTTGCACTGGTTTGCCATCTATGGAAATGGGGAATTTCGCATGAATTTCGGGCATATTGGAGTCGAAAAAGACCAAATAGTATAATGCCAAAATCATGCCCACAGCACTTATACCACCCAAATATAAAAATAAAGAAATAACGCGAAATAGTTGGGAGTCAAAGAAATTCGAATCTTGATTTTCATGGGCCACAAGTTTTTCGCGCATACACTTAGAATCAGCCGAAGATTGCATGTCTTTAGTGCACAGTATTGAATAGAAAACTAAAATTTATTTATAATAATTTTCTAAACTGTTTTGCAAGCAGCAATAATAGTTAATAAAGATTGACAATTTAAGCCCGATTTACATAATTGACTCATATCAAAAATTGTGTTCTCTATTCTTTTCTTCGTTTTAGAATTTAAAAATTCACAAAAGTTACCTGAACTAATACCTGCGCACACATTTGAAGATGCCATCACTTTGGCCCAGGTGGGGAAATTCCATTACTTCTTAATGCTGGTGTGTGGCATTTGTTTTACGTCTGTCATAGTGGAAATAATGGGTGTCAGCCTCATTTTACCCTCCTTGAAATGTGATTTGGAATCGACCTTAATCGAGCAGGGCATATTGACCTCTGCAGGTTTTCTGGGGGTTGTGCTGAGCTCACATGCCATGGGCTTTCTAGCCGATACCTGTGGACGTGTGCACACGCTGAGATTTGCTCTTATGTTGGCCGCCATATCCACCATTATATCAGCATTTTCCGTCAACATTTGGATGTTAATAGTTTTGAGATTCTTTACGGGCTTCTTTATATCCGGTGGCCAGGCCTGTGTGTTCAGTTTGGTGGGTGAGTTCCATGGCAACAAGACAAGAGTTAAACATGTTACCTGGGTGTCGGGATTTTTGCCGACAGCTCTGATCTACCTGCCAGGTAAGTTTTCTCACTGCCACTACTTCCTTTTTTTACTAATTTTAGGTTTTATTTGTTGCATTTTTAGCCCTTTCCGTATTCATTCTGCCTATGCCAATTGAGACTGTGCTGTGGGGCATTAAATTCTCCTCTTGGCGCGTTTTACTACTGCTCAATTCCTTTTTGTCACTTTTTGCCATGTTTGGCTTATTCGCCTTGCCCGAGACTCCCAAGTATGTTTTAAATCAAGGTGATCACGATGGTGCTTTGAAAATTTTATGCTGGATTTTTGTTAAAAATACTGGACGCTCTGCTTCAGAATATCCAGTGAAGCGGCTGGAGATGCAATCTAATGGTGCTAGCTTGACAAATATTTCAGGCATTAAGGATGCCGCTAAAATGATTTGGAGTCAAACAGTACCGCTCTTTTATCGTGAACGTTGTCTGCACACCCTCAACATCTGTTTACTGATGTTTTTCGTTAACGGCATTTCGCAGGGAGTTTTTATGTGGTAAGAAAGAGAACAAAAAATTGTACATTTGAAATATTTGTCATTTGGATGCAAGTAATAATGGGAAGAAAGTTGACATACGCTTATGCTAGGAACACAACTGAGACGAATGACGAATTTCGCCCAACACGACGAACACGCCGGTTAAAATTCGCTGGTTAAATTCGCCATATGAAGCAAAATAACGAAGAAAAACAAAAACATCTGTTATAATTGATACAGTTGTTTATTGTTGGTTCAAAGATAAATAAAAATTTAATGAATCAAAGAATTTCAAATTTTGGAAAAATAATTAAAATAATGAACATGTTCATTATGGTAAAATCCTTTAATTATTATTAATAATTATGTAATGGACAGCGAAGTCTCATACAAGGTTTTCATATTCACTCTGTGAGCACGAAAGCTTAACAGGGTTGAAGTTATTTATATGGGAACCTTCCTTCATTTTATTTTTAGTAATTGCTGTTGAAGAGACCTGCTAACTACATTTCCATAGTCTGAACATTCAAAGTCTCTCACTGTAACGGTTCAAAAGTTATAGCTAATTTAAAAATTAAAGGGTGTCCCCATGTATGGGGCAACTTTGACATTTTTACTTGTTGCTATTTTTGGTATTTGTTATTGTGTAGGTGTGACAAATGCAAATGCTGAGCAAATTTCAAGTCTCTATCTATAACCCTTCAAATGTTACGGCTTATTTCAGTTTCCGGCCTGTTTAAACCCTCTAGTACTTAATTTTTTGTTGTTTTGGATGTTTGTTGTTGTACTGTCTATGGGACATTATATTCTGGTGGTTCAAAAGTTACAGCTAATCTAGTTTAGTTTTCACAGTTTCTTATATGGGGAAACCCAACTTTTTATGGTTTTTAGTAGCGGGCGAGTTTTTAGTAGCGGGCGAGTTACTACATGTAATTAGAAAATTTCAGCTCTCTAGCTCTTACCATTTGGGAGCATGGGGCCTGTAAAGCATGGATGGAAGTAGAAGATTCAGTCGTTGGGTACGAAACCCTAAAAATTAAAACGAAATTGAAATGAAAAAGTTTGATCCATGAGTATTTTTTTTTTATTATACAAAAGAAATTTCTGATTCGTTTAGTGTAGAATATTTAATTTACCCGAATGAATGATTTTTTTTTTTGTGAGTGTACAGTCAACTAAATTTTTTTTTTACTTGTGCCTATTTTGAGTGTAACTTTTAGCTCAAATACAAAACCCTGCAATATTAAAAACTGGAATCGTTTGTTTTTTCGTTTTTAGGTTTCCCACAGTTCTTAACGAAATGGTGGCAAACGACGGCTTCGGTTATCGAATGTGTCATATTATAACGCATATGGAAACGGGCACTGATTTGGATGCAGATATCTGCAACGGTGTTGTGGATATTTTTCCCTTTGTTATCATCTTGTTGGTGGGAGTAGCTTTCTTTATGATTTTCGTTTTGGTTGCCACTTCGATAAGTTTCTGCAGCAAAAAGTCCGTGATACGTGAGTTACAACACTTTATGCATAAAATGTTCAATTTTATATGATATATTGCCTTTTACCAGTTACTTTGGTGACCACAATGGGCATATCGGTGGCCTTAATTCACTGGACCGCCAATTTGTATATCAATGTAACCCTAATCACTTTAACCATGGTCGTGGGCAATTGCACTAGTCTAGTGTGCACCATTTCCATGGAATTCTATCCCACCAACATAAACGCCATGGGCATGTGTTTTGTTATGATGATTGGCCGCTTGGGTGCATTTTTCGGCAGTAATTTTATTGGAACTTTGCTCTTTAATCACTGCGACAATGTGTTCTGGGGCTTAATGGGTATGAGTGTGTTAATGTTCCTGATGACCATGTGCCTGCCCGAGCGAAATTATCAAAAGTCAAGCGCCAGCAAAAAAATACACAATGTCATGCAATAAAATCTCTGGATAATAATAATAAGTAGTAATAAAGTTGCATATTTTGTCTTGCAAAAACACACTTATTGTGTTTGTGTATAAAATTTTGTTGCATTTAGTAACTTATTTTCGAGCTGTATTTATATTAAATTTAAAAATGTGTATATTGCAATTAAAAATAAAAAGGAACTGTAAATATTATTTGTTTTTGGTTGTTGAAATTCATATTTCAATGTGAGCCATAGGGACCTCAGAGAGAGAGAGGGAGAGCGAGAGAAAACTCAGCAATGCAAAAAAGGTCATAAATGTTTAACTTTTACATAAATGTAAAACATGAGATTTAGTTATAAGACAATATTACTTATTCGAGAAAAGGTGCTAGAAAACGTGCTAAATTTCATAAGCACAAATAAGGCCAGGAACACAACTGAGACGAACGAAGAATTTCGCCCAACACGACGAATACGTCGGTTAAAATTCGCTAAGTAAATTCGTCGTACGAAGCACAATAACGACGAGAAAGAAAAACATCTGTTATAATTGATAAAGTTGTTTATTGTTTGTTCAAAGATAAAAAAAAAATTAAATGAATCAAAGAATTTCAAATTTTATAAAAATAATTAAAATAATGAACATCACGTTCATTATGGTAAAATCCTTTTTGCTTGTACGTAAACATTATAATTTCACTAGTATCCAATTTTTCTCAGTGTTTTAATTTTATCTTATTATAGTTGAACAGCTGATGGGGTGACCATATTAAAAAAAATTTTTTGCTAAGAAAATTTAGGATTAACAAAAACAAAAAATTAAACACTACAAACATGTTTTATAATCTAATATAATGGCTTTTTATTTTAAATGCACAAAGTCAAAGCTTAGCACTTAAAATAAAAACCATTAAAGTAAAAATTAACTGTTTTTACTTGAAAACACTTCAAAACTAAACCCAAAATGGCCACATGGTACTGATTTGTTCGTCGTTCGCCGGCCTAAGAAATAGCAATAAATCTATTTCAAGTTCGCCGCGTACCTGGAATTTCGATCGACGCTGTGACTGTGTGCATTTTCATATACACCAATGTGTTTTATTTTTGATGGCGAATATTCGCGGCGAAAAATTCGTCGTTCGTCGCAGTTGTGTTCCTGGCATAAGTTGTTTTTGTGTTTCATGCAAAACTTATCGTTTGCTAGGCTCACTGTTTTTGCAAATATTATTTCATTAAGTTTCGTTTTATAAATCGCTACCATTTCGTTGATGCTACTCTATTCGTCCGCAGACTCAAAAAAGCTTAAACAAAAATTATTCTCACAAACAAAATGGTCATTTCATCATTTCATTTTCCATTTTTATTAAAAAGCTATTTTCAGAATGTCTTGACATAAATTGCAGCTTTTACCACCTAGAAGAAATTCGCAGCTAAAATTTTCTTCTTTTACCGCAATAACCCTGCAGCAGTTGATAATTGGTAATTTAATCAACCTATTCCAAGCAATAATATATGAAAATTTTTTCCTCCTGGACAGTTTGTATTTGGTAGTTTTTTGAAAATAATTCAGTTATTGTTTTTTTTTTTTTTTTTTTTTTTTTTTTTTTTTTGAAACAGAAGTTCATGACTGAATTCAACATGCCATCGATGAGCACTGGTCTTTGATACAGCTCTATCGTCAAAAATTGAATTAAGTTCATCCATGCACTGTTGCTGAGTTAAACCACGTCGAAGGTTTTAAAAATAATCATACGAAAATTTTCATGAGATAATTTCATTTTTGGGCCTAGATAAATCTTTTAAGATACTGTAAGCAACACAAATTGCGCTCGTATATCAAAACGTTTGAGTACGTGTAACCTTTAAAATGTCCGATTTTACTGGGCGTGCCAAATACCCGAAAATAAAAAGCAACCCTCGTATTACCTTTCATTTGACTTGCTCTATCTTATTTGTTGATTTAAGTTAATTAACATTATTTAATTAATTTCAGATAATGTAACAGGTGTAATAAAACTGGGTTAAGTAGCATCAACAAAATGTTGGTGACAGCTGTAATAAAAATAAGATAGTAAAAAAAAGGGTACTCCGAGTCTGCTGGCGAGTTGATTAGCACCAACAAAATGCTGACGGCATATGGATGCCCAATAAGGTCTATTTGGCCCCCAGAATAATACAATTTAATTGGCTCGATTAAATATTAAAAATCAACTTCTTCCCTTTGGTGTTAAAATGCCCTAATGCTGACTGGCTGGCTGGCTGGTAACAATGTGTGTCTTGGCCATTATTATGAGCTAGACGGCTGTTTTAACAAACGTGACGCCACAATTGTCAACTAATTTACTTTTTTAAATTGTCCAATATTTATTCACTGTTGCGATGCGTCCAGCTCTTTACTTCAAAGCGATCAGTGATGCAAGACGATTGAATAAACACACTCATGCACGAAACGCTATTGAACGCTGATCAAGCGTTATAAATACTTTATTTATGTTCATTTATTTATGTTCATTTATTTACACAACAATTTTTGTTTCAACAGTTTTCAAAACCACCAATACACATATGTATGTGTTGGACATAGAAAACAATTTAACCATTTGCAAAGAACACTATATGATAAATTGTTTAAGATATTTTACCAACCACAAACATGAAGTTACAGCCAGCAAAGTGGTCGAAAGATAAAAAACAAAAAGCGACAACTTTTTGACGCTTTCTTTCAGCAGCAACTACTGCAGCTGTCCGATGAGGCATTAAAATGCCTGAAATACTAAAGGCTCTTTTCTAATGTTTAATGTTTGTTAAATAGATAGAAAAACGAAACGGAATAGATGCTTAGAAAGAAAAAACATAACACAAGTTGACTACAACAAATGCCAAATCATAATAATAATAATAATAATATTAAGTACTAATAAAATATAAACGAGGGTCTCCAATTTATATTTCGTGTTTGGGCAACCCTGGTGTGGCAAGCTGGCAACTGAGAGCTGGGACACTTTTGACGTTATAAGTATTGAGAAGGTGCTGACATTTAAAATATTTAAATTAAATTGCCATTCTTTGTTATTTAACAAAAATTCTGAAAAAAATTTCTATATCTACAGATGTCCTCTTTTATAGCGAAAAATAAACTTTTCTCTGACAAACAATCAGACATGAGGCCTCATCATAGCTGCACTTCGGCCCTAATTGATGTAATAGAAAAGAAACGATGTGAGCTAGACAACAACAAAACTATCTTTCTAGTGCGCTTCTCGATCATTCGAAAGCATTTGTTGCTGTTGCTCGTAGTTTTCTTGTAAAGAAACTTAAACATTTTTTTAACTTCTCGGACACATCAATTCGCTTTGTTTTGTCCTACTTAACCGACCGTCCGTTGGCAATCAGTTTACGCTAACAACCTGCAATTGCAACCCTTAAAACTATCCAGAGGAGTGCCACAAGGCTCAATTATGGGAAAATGGGTTATCCATTTTGCGGTTGCAAAAGTAAACATAAATAAAACATTGTAAATTATGTCCAAAAATAGACCTTGCAAATGTTTATTGGACCTGATTTAATACATTTCAATTGGCTCTTAAGGCCCATAAATAATTAAGTTCATATTGTAAATAAAATACATATAAAATATTTTTTTTTTCATGAGCCTTTTTACACTGACGTACATCTATCATCAATGCATAAGAATTATACAGGGCGAAAATTCTACCTCAGCAGAAGATGATCGTTTCTTAGTTTGTGCCATCTTACATCTTTCGATTTTTTTTAGTGCCATCACTAAAAAAAAAACTGCAGAAAATCGCTTGCTTTTGTACCATCACTAGCAAAATAATATTTCAGAAAATAAAACGCAAAACAAATTTAACGCAAAAAAATCTAAGCGCAATATGTAAGTATTTTGTTATAATTTTTAATTAATTATAAATAATTTCAATTCAATTGCAGTGCCAAAGAAAGCTGGTGTTCGCATCGTACGGTCAATCGAACATGTTGCTTGAAATTTGTATCGGGTTTTCTCAAAATTGCAAGCTTTTCCACCAATAATGAAAAATGTTCTCGTTTGAGCCAAAAGTTTTCTTTAAAAAATTCTTTATTTTTCACAAAAATTTTGCGTCTTTTTTTTTGAGAGTTCAATTAATGAAAGATGAAAGATGTTTTCAATGTAAACGAATGTTTCACAATTTCAACATCTTCCATGCGTTTCACGTGAATCGTAGTCAGTGTAAAAAGGCTATTATAGAGTTTGTGTAAAACACTACACTATCATTTTTTTTAACAAACACAAAACTGCGAAGCTTTTTGGCTTGTCTGCAGAACTAACCAAAGCCTTCGGCAGGAATCGAACCTGCAACCTCGGGGACTCTTAGGAGGACACTCTACCAATTCATTTAAATGACCACCACGAAAAGTGTAGCAAGCATTGATTCTTTTGAGATAAATTTTAACCACTTTTTGACACATATTGGGCGGTATCTCAGCCATAATTTGACGAATGTTGGTTTTTAAGTGCTCAAGAGTTAAAGGTGTATGTGCATAAATACGGTCTTTCGTGTAGCTCCACAAAAAAAGTCTAATGCTGTCAAATCGCATGAGCTTGATGGCCAATTGATATCGCCACGACGAGAAATTATGCGGCCAGGAATTGTCTTACAATAAAGCCATATTCGATTAAGTTGTCTGGCCTGTGGCACCGACTTGTTGAAACCCCACATGTTCTCCAAGTCGTATTCTTCAATAGCAGGCAAAAAACAGCTGGTTATCACATGACCTTAAAGCTGCGAATTGACGGTGACAGTCGTTCCATCGTGGTTTTCGCAGAAATAAGATACAATCACACCTTCGGTCCAAAGAGCGCATCAAACAGTGACTTTTTCTGGATGTAATGAACTCTCTTCAATTACTTGAGGATTCTCAGAGCCCCAAATACGACAATTTTGTTTATTAACATACCCACCGAGCAGGTGAGAAATGTGCTGAAATCGCTGAAAAAAAATTTTATTCGAAAAATCGCCCTCCACCGTCTGTTGTTCAGGCACCCATTCCACGTATCTACGACGCTGTGAATGGTCAGCTGACTTCAGTTGTTGTGTGAGCTGGACTTTATATGGATGTGGGTGTAGATCTAAATGCAAAATACGCCATAATGTGCGGTAAGACATTCGGGTCTTCGGCACCACTTTCACTTACAGCAGCGATATTTTCAGCGAGACGAGTGAAACGATGATGCACAAAAGCGGCCTTACAATATTTGTAACCGCTCCAGTCTCTTAAAATTTCTTTACAATTTTGCCAATTGCCTGCGCAGTTGGACGATTATAAACCATAATCTCCTCTTAAAGCTCGATATGTGTCTGTGGCAGAATCACCCTTTTTTTTAGTATGTTTTGATAATTTTTATGAGTTGTGTGACAGTTAAGCGACCCATTGAAAGTCTGACGACTTTCAACTGAGAAGAATAAAATTGGTTTAACAACTGAGTTTGACAGATATCGAATTCCAGTCCTATAGTTTTGAAACCACAAAATGGATAACCTTTATAACAACCGTGTGACTACAAACCGGTAATTATTGGTACTAAATTGTTTTGCGCCAATAAAATTTCAGTTAAATGTGACAATCATATGAATTGCAGAGAATTTGATTGGGGAAAATTTTTTATTGTGTGCCAGTTCAAGCCAATAAAAGTTGTGTAAATTGGTGCATTGCGGCAATCGTGTGATTCCACCTTTAGTTGCCAAGCCAAGAAATTCTCCAAACCCAATATACAAGGTGGCGCAAAAGTAATCCTCGTATCAGAAAATGCTATAAATTTTGTGATTAGCCCCTAATGTCAGTTCTGGTTTGACATTTGTGTAGTAAATACATGCGAAATGCACGTTAATAAACAATGTTACGTTACACTTGTCCAGAACCCGGAATATTGGTGACTATTTATTTTACCAATAAACGGTTGGTGACTTTGGCACAACGTGAATTTCATCCCAGATTTCCTGGCCGTCCAACGCCTACTGGCCGCTCGCCTCGAAGAGACTGGCACAACACGAGATGCTGCCAGGCGTGGCAGACCCCGGAGTAGCCGTTCTGCAGAGAATATTGCTGCTGTAGCCGAAGATGTCACGGAAGCGCCGTCGACATCGACCAGACGACGTGCCACGCAAATGGGTATCAGTCGACGGTCTTTACAGCGAATTTTTGTACAAGATGTGAAGATGTTTCCGTACAAAGTCCAGACGGTGCATCAGCTGTTAGCTGCTGACCGCCAATCGCCTCTAACATACGCTCAAGCCATCCTTCATCACTACCAAGAAGAAGATGATTTTTTATCAAAAATAATCATGAGTGATGAGGCCCATTTCCATCTTAGTGGGTACATAAATAAGAAAAATTTACGCTTCTGGGGCACTGAAAATCCGCATGTAACCCACGAAGAGCCATTACACCCGCTCAAAGTCACTGTATGGTGTGCTGTTTTCACTGGAGGAGTCATCGGACCTTTTTTCTTCGAAAACGTCGCGGGCCAAACGGTTACTGTGAATGGTGAGCGCTACAGAGCAATGATCAACGAGTTCTTTTTGCCGCAACTTGATGAATTGGAATTGGAAGACATGTGGTTCCAACAGGACGGTGCTACGGCACACACTGCACGTTCGACAACCGATATGCTGAAGGATGCATTTCCCGGGAGCCTAATCTCCCGTTTTGGCGATTTGCACTGGCCAGCAAGATCACCTGATTTGACCACTGCAGACTTCTGTTGTGGGGCTTTTTGAAGTGGCGGGTTTATGTCAACAAGCCTCAGACTCTTGCAGCTCTTAAAGACAACAACCGTCAAGAATGTGAGCACCTATCGCCGGAAGTTTTGGCCAATGTCACATCATTTATATCACATAATATTCTCGACTTGATGTAAAAAAATTAAAAAACCAAATAAAAATAATCAACAAGAAGAATCAAAGTTTTTCATTTTTTTAATTACAGCCAAAAAACATCGGAAGGTTATTTTTGCGCCACCCTGTTCATTAAAAAATAAAAAATTTTTTACTTTTTATAAAATGAGCTTTTACATAAATTACCGTTTGATGGAAGTTTCAAAAATGTAAATTTGCTGCAGTCAATTAACTGACAATTAAAGGAAATTTTTATGGCATTTAAATAATTAATTCATACCTGTCTTGCTTGTATCTACATACAAACGCACACGCAGCGATGCAGTCGTAAACAATGTAAAATTAATTTTCATTAGACTAGAGCTAAACAATAAGTTACCGGTTGCAAGGTGTTTTGCTAATAGTTGCGATAACAGATACCTATTAGTTGGCGAAACAATAGTGTCAGTGGCATTCAATAAATTCAACAGACAAGCAAACAAACGGTTATTGAACTGATTATTGAGTCAACATTCTCGGGCTGCTGCCACCTGATACAGTTTGTCTCACTCCTTGTTTTATTTCAGCCATTTATGGCTATTGTCAGTTGAAAACAAACACACACGCTCACGAAAACTCACACAAATTCCAGGCTGCACAATTTTATACAATTTTATAGACTTTTAAGGATTGCCACAGCAAAAGAACTGCAACAAAAGAAGAAAAAAAACAAGAACAAAATACACAAGAAATACATAATTTCCCCCTTATAAATCGCATAAACCTGTCTATGGCAGAAAAATGAAGTAAAAACCTTAAACAAAATACATGTGTGTGAGTGTGTGTGTGTGTGTGTGTGTTTTGAAAAAACCAAATAAACAACAAAGCGAACTGGCTGGTCATGCCAATGCCATTTGGATTGGTTCCATAATCCTCGTACAATGTGAAATTATTCTTTACTTATTTTTTATTTATTTTTTTTTTTTATTTTTTTTTTTTATTTTTTTTTTTTTTTCTATTTTCCTATAAAATCGCAAGATATTTAACGGTTCATGTTGTGTGGCAAATATTTAATCGTCGAATATGACACATGTGCGACATAATAAAACGCACATGTTTAAATGTTTAACAGTCAAACGACCATTTCCAGAGTTCTGCTGGCCATCGCTCTGATGATCAGACAAAAGAATCTTTAGTCGCCACTGCTGTCGTTTGTCGATCACTAATGTTGCTGCTCACTTCTATTTCGTTTTTGTACATTTCTATTCCTGTGTCCAACGATTAGTAAGAAATATCTTTAGATGAAGTTAATCTAAAGATGGATTAGTACTTGAAGCGATACAAGTTTGAGTTTTTAATTTTCTTCATTTTGAGTTGTTGTTCATTTTTCAACTGCAATTGCATTCCCCATTGCTGGCTGCCGCCGCGGCGCAGCCATATAAACACACGTTCATTCGCTCACCCAGTTTATCTGTATGTCTGTCTGTCTGTCTGTCTGTCTGTCTGTTTGTCAGTCATGCAGCCAGCAGTCATTGCTGCAGCCAGCATCAACAAGTCATATTAAGAAATGATGGAGTTCATAAAATAATGAAATACTTGTACCCCTGTATGGCATGATAATAAATTGTGTGTAATAATGTTTAATAATAAACGCGCTTGTTTATCAACTGCGTTTCATTAGAAGATAATTTTTCTTCCATTTTGCCATTAAATTGCTCAAATGACATTTCAAATGATTTTAATCATTTGTGTTGGTGCGAATTACGGAATTTTATGTGGCAGTCGCTGAGACACACTTTAAGTAAACGGGTTTGTATAGAATTCCAAAAAAAGCTGAAACACAAGAAAAAAAAAAAACCAACGCTGTAGTGGTTTAGGGGTTAAAGCTTAATTTTTGCTGCTAAAACGGTGAACAGAAATACCCATGACAGGTGGGGTGGGGCTGAAGGCAGCCCTTCTTACTGTGACCACGGCTGCCAGGGCTGATAAAGTTTATACAATATAAATATGAAAGCTATGCTATTACTAAGGCCCCAAAAAAATCAGTTAGAGTACAACTCTTGTTTATCAAAACTGCGTCATTAAATAAGTGTGCTTTTCTAAATAACGATTGTGAACAGTATCACACAAGTCAGTCAACCAGCACTTGTGTTTGCCGTATTGCCAATGTGATCGGCTCTGCTTGTGGCAAAAATCAAAAGTTTTTAATATTTTTGTTGAAGCCTTTTTGTTTCACATGTCTCTACAATTAAGCAGCAGAAAAAACCTCATTTGGTTTAAAATTTTGTTTTGAAAATTAATTTTTAAAACTATACATAAACATGAAAAAAAAATGCATTCCAGGATGCAAACTCAATCAAGAACTCTCTTTACTCTGGCTTTGGCTAAAGCAAAACTTAAAGTACATTTCCTCATGAAAAGAGGTCATTTGGTAAGCAATAAACGTATGTAGTGATGCGCGTATGAAAAAAAGACAATTTTACAAAACTGCACAAGGCAAAAATAACTCATCACCCGGACGGCATAATAGAAACGAACGCTAGAAAGTCACAAAAATTATGGTGTTTGCATCTTTTATTGAATGTCTGCAGCAAATTATTAAAATAAACGACAAGCACACAATCAAATGTAAATGACGATTTTATTGCACATATTTTAGCCACTTAAGGTATGACTCACAAGTCAAATTGTACATTAAGGGTTGACCAAGCTTTATGTACATCTTAATTAATTTTTAATTTTGGCTCGAATTTTTATTTTTTTATATTTTTTTATAGACAATAGAATATTTAAAAATAAGCACATGTATCAATTTAATTAATCATCAGGCCCAGCTTACTATTTAAAAAAACATCAAGATATTACTTGCAGTTATTAATATTTTTGTTTTAATTATCAATTCGCAAAGCAATAACGGTGTTTTGTTTTTTATAAGAAGCAGCTGTGTTATTTTTTCTCTTTTTGTTTTTATAGTCATTGGGAATTTTTCCGTAGAAAAAACGCATGCAACTTTTTTATTGTGTATCTTTTGTTGCATGCTGTAAGCTTTTGCCACATTTCAAACGGTTTTTTGTTTCATGTTTTCATTTTTAGTTTTCTACATTAATTATCTTTTGATTTATAATGTTTGTCGATTAAACACTTCCATAGCAAAAATTTGATATTTATTTATTATATTTTATTTACTTATTTTTTTTTTCGTTTTGTAGTTTTTGGGTTAAATAGTCGTAAAAATGTTGCTCTCACATTCATTTTGCTGTTGCTGTAGTTGAAATGAAAGAAAATTAATTGTAAAAGTAGCTGAAACGAATGAATTTATTAAACACCTGTTTTACAGTCGAAGGTAATTAAACACTGTACCGCAGTGATATAATTAAAATGCAACAACAGCAAACTTACATGGTATTTTAAAAGAAAAGTTTTGTGCCGAAATGCAGATACAGGAGCGAGACAATTTTAGGTGACGCAGGAGCACCCTGTATATGTAAACTTTATGGGGTCGGAAACGATAATTGTGGAAATTATAAACGGTATCAAAAAACGTATTTATACACTTAACAAATGTTGTAAAGGGTATAAAAATAGAGAAGCCCTAGAAGAAGTGAAACTTGTGTTATCTTATGTTATGTTATGTTATGTTATGTTATGCTATGCTATGTTATATTATGTTATGTTATGTTATGTTATGTTATGTTATGTTATGTTATGTTATGTTATGTTATGTTATGTTATGTTATGTTATGTTATGTTATGTTATGTTATGTTATGTTATGTTATGTTATGTTATGTTATGTTATGTTATGTTATGTTATGTTATGTTATGTTATGTTATGTTATGTTATGTTATGTTATGTTATGTTATGTTATGTTATGTTATGTTATGTTATGTTATGTTATGTTATGTTATGTTATGTTATGTTATGTTATGTTATGTTATGTTATGTTATGTTATGTTATGTTATGTTATGTTATGTTATGTTATGTTATGTTATGTTATGTTATGTTATGTTATGTTATGTTATGTTATGTTATGTTATGTTATGTTATGTTATGTTATGTTATGTTATGTTATGTTATGTTATGTTATGTTATGTTATGTTATGTTATGTTATGTTATGTTATGTTATGTTATGTTATGTTATGTTATGTTATGTTATGTTATGTTATGTTATGTTATGTTATGTTATGTTATGTTATGTTATGTTATGTTATGTTATGTTATGTTATGTTATGTTTGTCGGGCTACCAGTCATTAAAATCAGCTCACTCGGGTTCCATTGTACTACACCAGTAGACGATAAGCTTATAGCCCTCCAGGTCGCCTTTTAATTCTACTTTGAAACAGGAGCGCAAGCCCTAGCCCTTTTCCTTGGCAACTACCCTACACTAGAGCAGCTCCATCTCATTTCAGTTGACACTGAGACTTGACAACGAAGGCATTGAGTGCCTTAATTTGTTTTGCAAACCTATTGTTTGAAGGCTGGGACCCTGACTACAATGTTTTTCTTCATCAACGTATAAATTGCTCCATACCAGACTACGTTTTTGGCTTCTTCATCCTTAAACTAAACACAATTTCTTCTGCATAACCCGTTTAATATTCTTGGCTTTATATGTCGGTAACACAAAGAAAGAGGGCTACACATTGTGACTGAATCAAAGTGAGCAGAGTATTTCTTCCCAGTGACCTTTTCACCTTACCTAACCATCACACTGTTCACTCTCATCTTTGTTTTTGCTGTTTGAGAAAAGTTTTTTACCAGCAAAACTAAAAAAAAGAAAACAAATACAGCCACTTAATTAAATAGCAAACATATTTCAGGCTTTCCTGCTGAGCGTTTCCGTTTGGAAAATAATTGTTTTATTCATTTGATGTACAAACGTATTTTTGATTGTGTTTTAATGCCTGCACGAATAAACGCTTAAAGTGAAATCGCAGACCACAAAAGTGGCACTACGTTGAAAATTGCCAATTATATATTCGAAGAAGATTTGTTTTAGAATTTAGGGGTTTTTAAAGTCTTCAGCGCATTTAAATATTGCATGGAGCAAAAATATAAAAAAAAATTTCATTATCTTATGACCAAACTTACAATTTTTATGCGCAAAAAACTAGCGCTTTTATTTTGGTTTAATTTGGGTTTAAGCTAATAAATCTTTAAATGAGTGAGTACTTGAGTCAAACAGTGCAAACCGTCAGCTATTTTATATTATTCGAAACTTTGCCAAACTTCTTCTGCTAAAAGCAATCAATAGCAACTACTAAACCAGACTTTTATTTTTAGCAAATATTTTAGACATTAATTGACTCTCGGTATATTAAAGTACAAGGGTTGCTCTTTATGTTTAGGGATTTAACAATCCCAGTGTTGCATTCTGGCAACTGACAGCTCTATTGTAAAGTTGGACATTTTTGAGGTTATACGTACTCAGAAAGTTTTACCATACGAGCGGTATTTGTGTTGTTTACAGTAACTTAAGAGATTCAGCTCAGTCCAAAAATGGAATTAAATCGTCAACATTTTTGTGCGACTACTTTTTACAACTTTTGACGTGGCGATAAAGTTCCATCAAAGACCGGTGTTTATAGTTGGTATGGCGAATTCAATAGTGATCGTAGTTCACACCAACCCTCGTAATAACTACAGTTTAAATAATATTTCTTATTCACAGTGTTTTATTTTACTAAAAATGTTAGTGTGAGTAAAGATAACAGCTGCCAACATCTAAAATTAAGTTTGATGTTGGCAACATTGTAATATCTTATGCATTTTGTGCAGATTTGTAGTCGACGTTCTCATTTTTATAATTTTTGCCCTAAATTTGTCACAAAACAAAGATATAAACAAAATATTTCAACGAATCAGCTGTTATCTAACTATTTGTTAACCAATAACATTTGATGGTTTAACTAATGGTAAAGAAAAAGTGGTGAATAAAATATTGGTATTGGCTTTAAGTTTTGGCCATAGAGTATTTTAAAAAATATTTAAACTCCTCTGAGTTAAACTAGGGTTAGTTTAACTAGCTTCAATAAATAGATATGTGGCATCATTGCGACGAAATTTAATTTTTCTATTCCAAGTTAATGGAAAATCTGTCAAATAAGAGCTTTACAAACCTGTTATAATTTTTATGAATTAGATGGTAAATAATTAAAAAATATATAAAATTGAAAAATGTTTTAAAATGCTTACAGAAATTGGGAGAATTTATTAAAATGCACTTCAAAACTTTATTGAAGACAGATAACAGGATTATAAACAACCACAAGCTAACAACTCTCTCTCTCTCTCTCTCTCAATAAGAGAGAAATTATAGTTTACTCTCATTTTACCGAACTTTGCCCAAAAAGTAAAGAAACAGATCTATTGTTATCTTGTTGTGTTTTATAAACTTGTTATCTTTATGGCAGCGAATAAAAACTAATATTTTATCATAAAAGAAAACGTCAGGGTTCTGACAGCTCTATTTAGAAAAAAAGTATTTATGTATTTTATTTAATTTGTGTTAAAAGAAAACACCAACTATGTATGCATAGAACTTTTTACGAACGCAACAGAACTGAGAAATTCATATATGTACATGCATAAATGAATTCGTAAATATATGGGATCCAATTTATCAATGTCACTCTGATGCAATTGAATCCGTGCAGAAACAATTTATTTTGTTCTGTCTTAGAAGTTTACATTTTGATCCTCTAAATATGCCCCCTTACACAAATAGACTTGCACTTATCAAGCTGCCTACTCCCAAAAGCCGTTGAGTTATGCTGAATGTATCATTTATTCTAAATATTATTAATGGCGATGTCTGCTCTGGATTTTTGATCAACGAAATCTTATTTAACGTTCCTCAACGTACATCACGTAATTTTATTCCTTTGTTGGTAAAAGTTTATAGAGAAAATTATGCTGATGCTGATCCTCTCAGGAGAATGTGTTATACTTTTAATCAATTCTATAGATTTTTTGACTTTTCTTTAAATCCCGCTGAAGTAAAAAACTCAGTTATTCATTTTTTTAATTCATAAAAAAATTTTTAATATTTTTATTTTTTTAAACGCTGTCTTTAAATGTAACAAAATTGTATATTATGTATTGTAAATTGTCTGTAGGGAATTAATTTCCATAGACTAAATTAATAAATAAATAAATACACAACAATCAGCAATTTTTTAAAGACTGTTTTAAAATATTTTTTCACACTAAGTTCCAATTTTTCTTTGCGGACACGGAAAACATTTAGTTCTTCTTCTATGATGTTATTGTTTATTCTTTGAAACAACTGACAGCAAGTAGTTGATCCAAACTTGCCCGAAGAAGAAGTACGGGCTGTTTCGTGCAAGAAATATTTCACAAATACTCTCATTTGCCCAATTTTAAAGTATGGGAAAGCTTTTCGTGCAAATTGGGATCCTACGGGATCCCCCAGTAGAATTAAGAAACACAGTTAATATTATCTAAGTTGATTTATTGTATTTTTAAAAAATTACTTTAAAAAAAATTTGAGTATCTAGAATTTATTCAATCACTAGCGGAAATCACCCTTGGTTGCACATCTGCAATTTTAGCAGATATAGCATGATTTTTTGCTACAAAGCGTGAGTCTCTTTTTCAAGTGTTTACCAAAATAATTATATCAGCTGATTTTAGAGTAACGGAAAATATAAACATTTTTGTTTGGCAAATTGAGAAGAAAGTTTAGAAAACAAATTGCAAAAATTTCATTATTCATCTTTTCGTTGGCCGTCTTTTATTGTTGACTTTTTGTTTAATTGCCTTAATTTTATTTTTATTTTCTTCCGTATTCATTTTCTTCCCTGTTTTATTTATTTGTTTACAAAATTTAATAAAGCGAGTTTGCCGCATGAGATAAGCTAAGCCGCAGCCAATATTTGAAAAGCAACGCCGTCGATAAAATTTGCACGTGAAGCAACCGCCCGATTTTTTGCTTATTTTATAAAATTTAATAAAAATGATGCATAATAATAGGTATAATATTCACTTTTTACAATTTTGTAAATGCTTCTTTGAGCAACGTTAGCATTAATTTAATTCCAGCACAGGCATGTTTTGTGGCGGCCTTGCCGTCATACAGTTTTTTGAGCGCAGGAGTTTACGTGTTAAAATGTAGAAAAACAAGCAGCTGTTTTAGCATTTAGCAACATTTGCAAATACGGATCTGCAATGGTTTTTAGTTATGCATATTTGCTTAAGTGATGCAAATCTCGGTTTCATACATTGTGTTTTTGTAGTGTTGCAGACTATGGCACATATGCTACGGTTGCAAGGTCTGCAAGGGTAATTTGCAATGAAGGGTGAGTTCCGCTACTATTCCTGGTTTTTTGGAGCAACATTTTAGTGTTTAAAAAATGAACTTATTTATTTGCTTTAAGAGCCAATTGAAATGTATTATTTTAGCCCCCTAATGTTTTCTCTATTTTTCCGCCGTCTATATGCAAGACGAAAAAATGTTTCTGAGTTGAAGATTTGTTTGAACATTCCTAATTCTCACTTTGCACATGGGAATTATGGAATAAGTAGTTGAGTTTCAAATATTCCTGTAAGAATTTTTCCAGCCTACTGATGTCGGCGGAAAAAGACAGACAATATTTAGGTATATTTTTACACCTAAACTAATACATTTTATTATTTAACTTCACCAGTCCAATTTAAGGAGTTTGTTAATTTCATTCTTTCTTTTTTTTAGAGTAACATCCATTTGGGCTTTTATTCGCTTAGTGCGTTTTTTTTTAGCAGGTGCTCAATCTCAATTATTATTGTTCATGATACATGCAATATTTTTTATAACTTTCATTATAATTTTTCTGTTGCTTTTGAAGAGTTTGGTTTTGCTTTACAAATTTCACTGTCTTTATCATTTAATTTATAATGAAAATTGCAAAAAATCAAAATCCACAACTAAGCTTAATGTTCATACATATGTATGTACGTATATATAAAATACCACAACCACAAGTGTCTTTAATTTGCTGAAAAGAAAAGTGAAAATCACGCACGAAATTGAAATTGATGGTAAATAGAGTCTAACAATAATTATTTATACAAGTTGCAAAAAAAAAAAAAAAAACTTTAATACTTTTAAGAAGGAAAAAAAAGTAAAAAGAAGAAGTTATCGCAGATTTTTCTAGTCATTTTATTTGCTGCTGTTTCAGGAGGTGATTCGCAGCTGGAGCATGTTGGAATTGGTTCGGACTAGCTGCGGTAAATATTTTCATAGATAATTGTACTATAACAACCCTGTGTTTGAATATGTCTCATTCATCTGTCATTCAAAAACATGATTTAAAACCACCAACACATTTTTTTGGCAATAATAACGAGGGATTATCACTATATTTGCTTTAAGCATAGCTTAAAAGATTACTGTATAAACCAGTGTTCCCAGGTCATTGTATTTCTTCCCCCCAGAAAAATTTTAAAACCCCCTAAAATTCAATGTTTTTCTACAAAATCTCCCTAAAAAATGTTGGTGAACATTCTGCTTTAGTTTGCGAATTACCAATATTAATGCATTGACAATGCGGAAAATGCATAAAAATATTAAACATTTCCCAATTACAAAGAAGTAAAAATTAACTGATTATATGTACACATATTTCAGTGCATATGTTATGATTACAAGCGTATGTATATTTATTATAAATTTTCGATTTATTTGTATTCACATATTTTGAGATCTAAGTACATATTTATAGGCAGCTGGAAATTGGTATCTGAGTATCTAGAAAAATGAAGCTTCTCCAAAAATATTAACAGTTTCTAAGTCTTCTTCGCTTTTTATGTTCTTTTGACATTTTCATAAAAAGAGTTTCAATTTTATTAAAGATTATTAGATATCTTAATTTTCCCAATTCTTAAGAAACGGAAAAAATTCAAAGAAATGGTCCATAAGGAAAAAATTCATTCAATTAAAAAAAAAAAAAAAAAAAAATACTTGCAATTGCCAAATGCAAAATTCTATACTTGAAGCTACCAGGTGATGAACATAAAATATATCATTTAGTTTTACTTTAAAAATCGTGAAAATCTTCAAATTCATCAGTTGAAAAATCTTCTGCCATTTTCAGTTCAACCAAACACAGAAATCCCCTAAAATAACCTTAAAAATTAATTGTTCCTCCTAAATTTCCCCCCGAAAGAATTTAACACCTCTAACTCACCCCTACAAGAAAAAAAACCCCTAAATCTAGGGGGAAACCCCTTAAACTGGCAACACTGATATAAACCAGAGTATGAATTTCTCTCGCTCTCTCTCTCTCTCTCTCTCTCTGTCTCTCTCTGTCTCTCTTTATGAGCTATTTAACGCTCTAGCTATTGTTTCCACATGTTGTAGTAAACTTTTAGCTTGTAATAAATAATAAAAAAAAATACATTTTAAAGCTGCAATGACACTATCGCGATTTGCAAACTTGTTCGCCAGATAAATGAGACAAGCAAATCTGTCTTTATTGAAAAATCTTTACATCCACCTAAACTCTAGCTGACTGACATTGAAATCAATCAAATAACAATGTTGCAAATACGATTGTTCGCCGAATAGCAAATGCAAATGTTGTCCAAAACAAGCAAGTTTTTTTTTTTGGCACAACAACATCAAAATGAGAATACCACAATTTTCAATAAAATTTCTAATGCATTTAAATGAAAAAATATCATCTAAAACGTATAAAAAAAAAACTAAAAATCATTACTACAATTTAAAATGAAAATTTTTACACCCATATTCATAAAAACTATTGAAGGTTTATTACACGTTTATTTGACAAATATTCCGCAGAAATACATCAAATAAGAGCTTAATATACTTACAATAATTATTATGAATATGGCCTTTAATGTTTTGAGAAAAAGAAGAAAAAAGAAATATATATGTATATATTCACCCTTATTCACAAAAAATATTTTAGGCTTATAAGGCTCTTATTTGACATATTTGTGTGGAAAATTTGTCAAATAAGAGTTTAATAAACCTAAAATCTTTATTATGAATAAGACCCATTGTCCACAAAAGGAAAATTTGCTTTGGCTCAAAAAAAAAAAAAAATAACAGGGTGGCTCAAAGAAGTCATCCGATAAAATAATATTTTATTAGTTTTAATCTTTCTTTCAACAAGAGATCGAAGCTTTTCACAAGCAGTTACTAATATCATTTATCCCAGCCAACAATTTGTTTAAACTTTCTATTGAATAGAAGTTCAGGCAGCCATTTGATGAAGCAATTCACATGCATATCGTGAGTGTTTTCTTAAACACCACATAACATGTCAGCGGTTTAACTGTCAAACATTGTCAAATAGAGATTGAGATTTTAATAACACTATGATATAACTATGCTAATCATGCTTGGCTTTCAGAATATCAGTGGTGGCTCGCGCAGTGAGTGTCGTTGCTGCTTCCTCTTCGAAACACAAGTCCTTCAGACGTAATCTAACATGGCCCTACAGCGCGTTATCGTTTGACCAGTGGCCCGATGACTCCTCCAGCGTGAACAGCGCACCATGCAGTCACTTTTAGCGGGTGTAATGTCTTCTCGTGCATCATTTGTGAATTTTCGCTGACGCCGCAGAAGCGATAGTTTTGCTTATTCAGGTACATATTGAAGTAGAAATGAGCCTTATCGCTCATTATGAGTTTGGTCGAAAAATCGTCCACATTGTCATAGACCCGATTACTCCGCATTCTTGGAGAGTGTATCGCTCCCATTGTTTGTGCACTGGTATCCTACAGCTGTCTAGTTCACAAATGTAAAAGCAAAATTTTACATTGGCCGCCGCTATTTACAAAATTAAAAGCAACTTGCAATTGGGTGATTTCTTTTGGCTCTACTTGTGTATGAGGTAAAGTGCTGCAACGAATATTAATTCATCGGCAAAAGAAGCTCATTTTTATGTTACGAAGATATTAACTTGAATACTAAGTGCCTAGGACATGTGCCATAAAGTCGTCACTCACGTTTGATTGTTTGCTTGATTGTTTGTTCTAATAATTTGCTGCAGACATGCAATAAAAGACGCAATCATTATCATTTCTAAGACTTTTCAACGTTCGTTTCTATTATATGCTGGCAGGTGGTGAGTAATTTTTTTCCTTGTGCTGTTTTCGCTCGCACAATAATAGTTTTCAATAAACCTCAAAAATGATCTGTTTTTTCATCCGCTCACTTTTCTATCACATCGACTACATTGTGTACCAAATTACCTCTTTTCATCATAAAGGCTTCAAACACATATAAAAACTTATAAAAATTTTTGATTTCGCTTCAATGAAAGCCAGAGAAAAGAGAGTTCTCAATGGATTTTGCATCCTGGAATGCATTTTTTTTTTTCATATTTATAAATACTTTTAAAAATTAAGTTTCTCTGTAGTAAACTGAAGGGAGGAGGCCTCTAGAAGGCGGCAAGAATTTTGTAATGAATCAAGCTACATTTTTGTTATTACAATGTCAATGGTCGATACTCAGTAGCACCTACATTTAAAATTTTTATAGTAACCGGTATTTTCAAGAATTTTCGGTAGTGCAACTGACTCAATTATAAATTACTGCAGTCACATTTCCTGCACGATACAAACTTCATATGTATGCACATACATATATATGTATTTGTATGCATAAAGAAACACAAACAAGCAAAAATTACGCAATTTTATTCTGGGACCAAATCGTCGCATTCGATATCGAATGAACTATCGAGCAAAAATAATGTAAAACAAAAACAAAATAAACAACACACACACAGCATAAGTGACGGAATTCGTTCGATATCGAATGCGACGATTTGGCCCCGGGTTGTTCCTCCGCACATTTATGTATGTATGTATTTATCCATCAGGACATTTCAAACCAAATGCGGTTTTTTCAGCCACTTAAGAGAGAGAGAGAGAGAGAGAGAGACGTGCGAAAAAAAAGACTCCAACATAATATATCAAAAGCTCTTGATTTTTGCTTCTGGCAGAGCCGATCGCAGGTACTTGTAGCCGAACAAGTACGACTATACGTACAAAATCAAATGAGTGACGAGTTTGTTGCATGTGTCCTGGGCACTTTAATGCTACAAACACGTAAGCCACAGCTGGCTACATGAGCACACGACTACAAAGGCCGCCGGCTTCATATGTCGCCTTGTATCCAGCTACTTAATTATTTTAAAAGCAGAAACTAAAAAAAAAATATAATGAAAAATTATACCAGAAACAATCCAACTACTTATTGTTTTTTTTCCTTTTTTTCATTGTTTGAAGAAAGCAGGTAGGATGTAAGTTAAGCAAAAAATTACTGCTGCAAATAATCTGCAGATTGCAAAAGGTATGGCAGGGCGCAATAATGCGAAAATTCGCGAAAAATAGTTTTTAAAAAAGCAAAATGCTTGCAAAAAATGATACTATTACAAATCTGTAAAAATAATAGTTATATGCAAAAATTTGCTTAAAATAAATTTTCAAAATGTTGTGCAATTGCGCAATAGACAACTTGTTAAAAATTGGGTTAATCTATCACTAATTGCAAAATGCACACATTCACATCAAACAGTCCTTTGGAACATGAGATACTTGAAAAGACCACAGCCGGGTTGGAAAGCACAGAAATTCGAAAAAAATTTTGCAATTTGCAAAATACAATTCAAAATCGTTTCTGGAAAAGTTAAATAGTCGAAGGAACAACTGCTTTCGAATATTTTGTTACTTTTTGCAAGTAGCTTCAAAGTTTTGCAACTATTCAGAGTTGTGCAATTTTATGAAATAGAACTTAAGCTCTAGTTAAATTCTACGCTGCCATGTACATTGATTTGAAGTTAATTTTTGCTGCAGAAATTACATTGCTGGACTTGAAAATTATGAGAATTTTAAAATGTTTATTTGTTTGGCTTAAGTTTTGGTTTTTAGTGTTTCTTCCTTTTTTTCTTTTTTGGCTTGTGAGTAACAAGCAATTTTATTGCTGCACTTGACGACGATTTTGTTGTGGCTGTTGGGACCCGGCAACCTGCTGAGTTTCGATTTGTATTTTAAATGCGTGCAATTTAGTTTTAACATGTTAATGATGATTTGTTTTCTTTTGCCTGAGCCATTTAGTTAAATATTGAAAGCATGTCTGAATTTGTATTATGGCTTTTTAGCCCAGTTATTTTTACAATTGGCATCAT
This sequence comes from Sturmia bella, assembly GCA_963662145.1. Taxonomy (NCBI): domain Eukaryota; kingdom Metazoa; phylum Arthropoda; class Insecta; order Diptera; family Tachinidae; genus Sturmia; species Sturmia bella. The sequence continues at coordinate 19,059,443 of OY759170.1, forward strand.
TATTATTGTTGTTAGATTCTAGAAAATATTAGTGATGGGAAAGAGTTTTCTCCTGGCGTGATTCTCAAACCAAAAGCAAAGGAAAGCATAATTTGAAAAAAAAAAAAAATTAAAAAGCTACAGCACCTGGCAAGAACAAAAAGATAAATTAAAAAAATCTGAAATAAATTTTTTTTAGCATAGAAATATAAAGGGTCCACCGAAAAACTTTTTTTTTTTTTTTGAAACCGGCTCAAAACATTGAGTGTAGCTTCGGCTGTGTGGCACGTAGAGCCGTCCTGTTGAAACCAAATGCTGGCAATATCCTCCTCTTCAATTTTTGTGAACAAATATTCGTTCAACATGTCCCCATAACGATCGCCATTGACTGTAACGGCCACTCCTTGCTCATTTACGAAGAAAAATGAGCCAATTATGCCTTTTGGACCAAAATCCGCACCAAACATTGACTCGTTTTAGTTGCGTGCGGGTTTTCTGTGACCCAAATGCGACAATTGTGCTTGTTTACATACCCGCCAAAATCAAAATGAGCTTCATCTGAAAATGTAATTTTTTTTTTTGGCAAAATCAGCGTCTTCTGTGAGTCGATCGCAGGCCCACTTAGCGAAGCGTATATACAACCATATTTGTTCAGCGGAAAGATAAAACTAATTATCTTTCAAATCAGACATGAGCTAAATGTTACCATTCACGAAATAAGCACTAGTTGAAAAAAAACGTTAGATGGCGGACCCTGTATTATTTTTGTTCTAAAAATAGACCTTTTTAATTGTTTTTTTTTCTTTCTTAGAAGTCTGCAGGCTGTCGAGATTTCGTTGGTGATATTCAAATCTCTACTCCCGAAAAAAAAACCTTAAAAAAATGTTTGAAACTTTGCTGCAAGGTGAGCCAAAAGAAACCACCCTATTGGAAGTTATGCTTATTCTTGCAAATGGAGGCCAATATCAAATATTTTTTGATATTGTATTTGTGAACTAGACAGCTGTAGAATACAAGTGGACAAGCCAGGGAGCGATACACTCCCCAAGAACGCGGAATAGTCCTGTCTACGACCAAGTGGACGATTTTTCGACCAAAATCATAATGAGCGATGAGGCTCATTTCCACCTCAGCAGGTACGTGAACAAGCAAAACTTACGCTTCTGGGGCGACAAAAATGCGCAGACAGCCATTACACTTACTCAAAGTGACTGTAGGGTGCTGTGTTCACGCTGGAGGAGTCATTTTTTCGAGGGTGCCGCTGGTCGAGCAACAACGTTTTATGTCTGGAGGACATGTGGTTCCTGCAAAACGGAGCAACGGTACACTTTGCACGAGCCACAACCAATATTTTTTTTTTTTTTTTAAAGAACAAACACAAAAATTGCGAAGCTTTTTGCTTGTCTGCAGAAACACCCAGAGCCTTCGGCAGGAATCGAGCCTGCGACCTCGAAGACGCTTGGTAGAGCACTCTACCAATTCATCCATCGAGGCGCTTTTTTTTTTTTTTTTTTTTTAAATACGAAAAATGTTATGCCAAATTTCGTTACTTTTTTTTTAAAGAACAAACACAAAACTGCGAAGTTTGGAAAGCCAAACAACATCGGATGACTTCCTTTGACCCACCTGTTACCTGCTATATTATCCCCATGAGCACAATGGGAGAAGGTTCCTTAGAACAGTTGTGATTCTTATTCTATTCTATACATAGAAAATTTGTAAATTCAGTTCCAATTCATTTCCGTCAGGGCAAAACAAATTAAAATTGCCCAACTGTTAAAATGTCTATACCCAACAACCATTTTCCAAATTAATAACAATTTTCCATGAAAACTTGAAGGCAAATATCTTTCTGTAAATTTTTGCTGGCGAATATATTTTTGCTCCTACCCAATAATCCAATTGAAAGAAATCAATACGCAGCTTAAGCTCCAACCCGGTTGCTGAATGTGCCTGTTGTTGGTTGGTCTGTGTGCAACAACAAAAAAAAAAAAAAAAGAGTTCGTTTGACAGACATTGAGATGTTCTGTTTTTCATTTGTGTTTTAAAATGTCATTTCTATTTTCTTTATACACACAACTGTTTATTCCACTTCTTTATTTCTTTCAATTTTTTTTTTGTTTTAAAATTTTTTTTTTTAAGTCTTTGCGTAAAACGTGTAAATTATCATCGTGTTCTTGACTGGAATCAAAATGAGTTGTTTATCTATTTGTTTGTCTTAATGTTACTGTGCAAGTCTGGCGGTCTGGCGGTCTGTCTGTCCGTCTGTTTGACTGTCTGTTTTGCGGTTGCTCGGCTGGTTTGTCTGTTTATCTTGGAAAGAGTCTGTATGTGCGTTTGTTTGGCCAAGAGCAACATCAGGTATTTTGCTGGCATAAGTTGACCATTTAAATGTGTCGACATTCTTTTTAAAGCCATCATCTATTCAATCTCTTTTTATTCGTTCGTGTTTGCCTTTAAACATTCTATTTTCTATATTAAATTATTTTTTTCTAGACTTTAGAACTGTATGCGTGTGTGTGTGTGTTTCAGTGTTTCACTGAATGAGTGTTGGCAGAGGTGTTGCTGGTTGAGGTGCATATAATGGATGAAATGTTTGGATAGATGGATGGAATTATAAGATTTGTTTTCTTTTCTGGGGTTTTTTTTTATGAATGGTTGACTTCTTATGCTTCTTCTTTACATTATTTTATTTGCAGTTTAGTATTGCATTTGTTGTTCCAGCTGCAGTAGTGGTGCTCTCTGTAGAAAATTTATTAATCGTTTTATTTGTTTACTATTTTTAAATAGAAGCTTGATAATAAGCATAGAAAAAAAAACAATAATCAAAGATATGAATACCTATAGAAACTGGTTTAAATGAAAACAGAACTGGCCGCCCTTTGATGTTGCTAAACGGAATTTTCAAAACTTAAAAGAAACCTCCAATTGGTACCCTCCAACTAGATATGGTATTAGCTAAAGTGGGTATAGAAAAAACGTAGCACTTTGCTGTTCGTAATGAAGATTTGGATTTGAAATTTTCAAGATCAAAATGAGCTTCATCTGAAAAATCGGCATCTTCTAAGAGTCAATCGCAGGCCCACTTAGCGAAGCGTATACACAAACATATTCGTTCAGAGGAAGGATGAAACTAATTATCTGCCAAATCAGAAATTAGCACTATGTGAAAAACCATTAGATGGCGTACCCTCTATAAATACTTATATTAAATAATGTAAGCACATTAATTTAAATTAGAAATAAATAAAAGCCACTATTTATTATTTTTATTGCAAATAAATATTATAATTTAATTGCTAAATTCTATTGTAGCTGTCTAATATTGTATTCTATTTTTACATCATGTTGCCAGATTGCATTAAATAAAAATCTATCTCTGAAGAAGTTGGAAATACCCCAACGAAGCGTCGGGAATAATTTTAAAATTAAAAAAATGTAGTTTTGTCTTTTAATTAATGAAGACAAACAAATTTGTTTTTCTTAACACAAAACTGCGAAGCTTTTTGGCTTGTCTGCAGAAACAACCAAAGCCGTCGGCAGGAATCGAACCTGCGACCTCGGGGATTTTTAGTAGGACACTCCAGCAAATCATCCGTCGAGGCGCTTGAAAGCCCAAAAAACATGTTTCCTTTTTTTGTACTTATTTATGTGTCTGTTAGCTGACCAGTTTTAAGAAGGCTATTATTTATTAAAAAAAAAAATTTGCAGTTTTTTTTTAATAAAAAATCAACCAAAACTTTAATTTACTGATCTGGTATATCTGTGAAGTAAATGGCAAACATTTTATAACGTAGCATAACAAGCGAACGTAAGCTGTCGAAATAAAGGAATCCAAATTAATTCAAAATCGAGCGAGTACCTTTCGATCGTCTATACAGGCTGACTCAAGTTTAAGGAAGGGTTTGAATTGCTTTTAACTTTTTTATTACAATTTTTTTCTTCTTGTTTTTTTTTCAGTATTTTTTTTAAAGAAGACTTGGGGAATTTAAAACGGACCAATGCTCAATTGAACAACGTGCCCAAATTGTTGAGCTTTATATTTCAACTCAACCATCCATTGTTTTGACCCAGTGTGCATGTCGTTGTTATTTTAATGTGCGGGTTTGACCCTCAGCCAGTCAACAATAAACCGTGTGGTGGAAAATTTTCGACAAGAAGGGGAAGTAAGGAACCTTCCTGGTACTGGCAGACGACGAACGGTGCGCACGGGTTACAATATTAAACTGGTTCAGAGGAGTTTTCGGGAAGATGGAGAAACATCAACCAGGAGACTTTCGACACAATTTGGCCTCTCATGAGCGTCGCTGCAGCAACTTTAGCATACAATAGGAATGTGTCCATACGAGATTCAGCTTGTCCAAAAATTGAATTGATTTTGCAGTTTTTTGTAATTCTATGAGCCCATTCCTAAATAAGCAGGTTCGTTATTAAGCAAAACTGCAGGGTATGGGCTATGGAAAATCCGAGAGTAGTTCAACAGCAAGAATTACACTCACTTAAGCGTACGATTTAGTGCGGTGTTTCATCGGAAAGTATAATTGGTTATTATATATATTTTTTTTTTAAAATGAACACGGGGTTGCCGTTTCCGTCAATGGCGTCAGATATTGGACAATGTTGGAAATAATGTTAAGGCCTGCCGTGGAAAACCATCCATAAGTATGGTTTCTTATTGGAACCATACTTATGGAGTCACAGCGTAAGGCACACAATGGCTCTTTTACGGGACATCTTTGGTGAACGAATTTTTACGCGTACAAGTGATTTTAATTGGCCTCCGCTTTCACTGGATTTAACGGCTGCATACTGTTTTCTTTAGGGTTATTTGAAAGTAAAAGTCAACATTAGCAAGCCAAGAACCAGTCAGCATTTAAAAAACAATATACGTGACGAAATGAACAACATAACACCTGAAGTTTTGTGAAAGGTTATCGAAAACGGTATTGTAAAGAGCACGAATATACGAAGCGGAAAATGACCACCATTTGCGAGATATTAGTTTTTATAACTAAACTAAAAATATTCCCATTTATATACTGTATTAAAAAAAATTAATAATTATGTCTTAAATAAAAAAAAAATATAAATTCGTTAAATTTAAGCCACCCTTTATTTTCTAGCGAAATTGAGAAACAAGCAGCAATTCTGTGGTCGTCAGCTTTAATAGTTCAAGTATTGAGAAAAATTTTGTTTTACAAAATCCTGGTTTTAATTTTTAACAATTTCTTTGAAGAAATCCGAATAAGAAATATAGAAAAATGTTTGTGTTACATAAATATTTAAATTACATTGTACTGCACATGATTTCGGGACTCAATTCTCATAATTGTTTATGAAAGTAGCCCCAAAAAGAAGAACTTGTGCAACATTCGTTTGGTCTTGGTACCTCAAATAATAATTTAGAAATTAATTTGAAGTTAGTAAGTATCGTGTAGTGGAGTTTGTCACGGTTTAGGCTCTTTCCTTTGTCATAACTCGAAAACCACTCGTCCGAATGAGCTGAAATAAATTTAAAAAAACTAAGAACTACAATTCCTTTAATTTGTTCATAAAACTTTTCGATACATAAGCAGAAGTTTCGCAGTTATAAATAAATGTATGAAGAAAAAAAATATTTTTTGCCTAAAAAATTGGATTTCTTTAATTTTTAGTTCATAAAAAATCGAAAACGGTAAAAAAGTGACAAGTCCTATTACTTTCACGTAAGGTCGCATAGCCTATGAACAAAATGAGACATAAATCATAAAAAGCGTTTCGCTTTTATTCACAATCAAGTAAAGGTATGAATTTAAAAAATTTGCTCGAGATATGCATATCCCCTACACGATACTTACTGACTTCAAATTAATTTTTAAATTATTATTTGAGATACCAAGACCAAACGAATGATGCAGAAGTTCTTCTTTTTAGGGCTACTTTCATAAACAATTATCAGAATTGAGTCCCGCATCAATCACCTGAAAAACGTTGCACTGTGTTATCAAAGGATTGACAAAAGATTTAACAGAAATGTTGCAGATTCTGGAATTTTATTAAGCATTAGTTCAATCTCGTTTGGTTTATATCTTTTTCCCAAACTTTGTTGGAGACATGGGGAATTCACATAAATTAAAAGTTTTGCTAGTGAATATATAGCTGCATTGCTCCACCGCTCTGGAAGTGCCTAATTTCCACCCAGAAGGAAGTAGAAGAGTACAACAGAGAAAAGCACACAGCTTCAAAAATAAACTACAGCAGAGGAGAGCACTTGAAAATAATGTCATTTCACAATTTTATTGCTGGCGGACTCAAAGTTGTTCGTTTCTTGTACCTAATGCTGGGAACACAACTGGGACGAATGACGAATTTCCGCCAACACGACGAATACGCCGGTTAAAATTCGCTGTGTAAATTCGTCGAATGAAGCACAATAACGACGAAAAACAAAAACATCTGTTATAATTGATAAAGTTGTTAATTGTTTGTTCAAAAAAAAAAAAAAAAAAAAAAAAAAAATTAAATGAATCAAAGAATTTCAAATTTTGTAAAAATAATTAAAATCATTATGATTATATAAACATTATGATTATATAAACATTCATGAAGTTTAACATTTTCAATTATAATTTCACTTGTATCCATTTTCTCAGTTTTTTAATTTTATCTTATTATAGTTGAACAGCTGATGGGGTGACCATATCAAAAAAAATTGGTTGCTAAAAAATTTAGCATTAACAAAAACAAAAAATTAAACACTACAACAAACATGTTTTATAATTTAATATAATGGCTTTTTATTTTAAATGCCAAAAGTCAAAGCTTAGCACTTAAAATAAAAACTATTAAAGTAAAAATTAACTGTTTTTACTTGAAAACTAAAACCAAAATGGCCACATGGTACTGATAGAAATAAATCTATTTCAAGTTCGCCGCGTACAACGAATTTCGAGCGACGCTGTGACTGTGTGCATTTTCATATACACCAATGTGTTTTATTTTTGAGGGCCAAAAATTCGTTGTTCGTTCCAGTTGTGTTCCTTGCATAACGTTGCAAGCCACCAAATCGCTTTACGTCTTAATTGTGCTTCTGCTGTTCAGTTAGCGATTAACTAAGTGTGCATTTCATTATCCCTGCCATTTACATTACCACACCGCCTGGTGGCTGTTTCGGGGGGTATTTTATTTCAATTACTTCCATTGCTGGTGTCGTTGGCTCAATAACTCTTTATGGCTTTTTGTTCCATTTTTCATGATTCTTTAGAGACTTATGTGATATGTTTAACATTCTACGCGTTACTTCTTCTAATCATTTTGTCAACAGCAGCATTAAAAGACGACCACAAGCAGCAACAACATCAGCAATACTTGGAATTACCTGAAATTAAGTTTGTTTGAATTTATGCTGTTGTTATTGCCACCTGACTCATTGTTGTAGTTGTTTCTGGAACATAAGCCATACCAAAGAAAATACCACACCTTGTAAAGTATTATTTATAGATTTTTTGGCATCATTATTTAGGCAACAATGAGTTTTTATTTGTAACAAAAGTATTTAAGCTGAAATACAAGCACGTGTCATATTTACAAATTATATGATGGAGACGATTTTCTAAGTTCTAAGATAAAATTTTTTTTTTGTCGTTCTTTGCAGATGCCAACAAAAAAATAAACCATCAATTGTTCTCGCGTTAAGTATGTTACGAGTACGTTTTAGTGGCAACAGTAATTATTACATTCCGGGCTTTGGATACAATTTTCAGACATCATGAGGGCCGAAATATGAAAACGCAAATACTGGCCTATGAAGATGGTAAATCTTATAACGGGTTATCCATTTTACGGTTTCAAAAGTAACCGTAAATTAAACACATATAAAATATTTTTTTCATGATATTCCTTTTTTTATTATAAAATGTGAACGTTGACATTATGTGTGAAACACTACATCATTTAAGCCACCACCACGCGTAGCTTTGCAAGCGACCACTTTTTGACACATATTGGGCGGTCTCTCAGCCACAATTTGACGAATGTTGGTTTTTAAGAGCTCAAGAGTTAAAGGTTTATCTGCATAAATACGGTCTTTCGCGTAGTCCCACAAAAAAAAAGTCTAATGCTGTCAAATCGCACGATCTTGGTGGCCAGTTGATATCGCCACGACGAGAAATCATGAGGCCAGGAAATGTCTCTTGCAATAAAGCCATATTCGCTTGAGTTGTGTGACATGTGGCACCGTCTTGTTGAAACCACATATTCTCCAAATCGCATTCTTTAATAGCCGGCAAAAAAAAAGTCGGTTATCACATGACCTTAACGCTCCGAATTGATGGTGACAGTCATTCCATCGTCGCTTTCGAAGAACTAAGTTCTAATCACAACTTCGGATCTAACAGTGACTGTTTCTGGATGCAATAGCCTCTCTTCAATTACTTGAGGATTCTCAGAACCCCAAATACGACAATTTTGTGTATTAACATGCGTGTATTAACCGAGCGAATGAGAAATGTGCTGAAATCGCTGAAGAAAATTTTGTTCGAAAAATCGCCCTCCACCGGCTGTTGTTCAAGCACCCATGCCACATATCTACGACCTTGTGAATGGTCAGCTGGCTTCAGTTATTGTGTGAGCTGGACTTTATCTGGGTGAAGGTGTAGATCTAAGTGCAAAATACGCTATAGTGTGCCACTCCTAAATCCTGAGAACGACGAGGAATCAACACATTCGGGTCTTTGGCAACACTTTCACTTACAGCAGCGATATTTTCAGCGGAACGAGCGAAACGATGATGCACATGAGGCCTTGCAATATTTGTAACCGCTCCAGTCTCTTAAAATGTCTTCACAATTTTGACCATTGCTGGCGTAGCTGGACTATGGATTATTTAAACCATAATATCCTCTTAAAGCACGATATATGGCTGGGGCAGAATCACCATTTTTTTTTGTAGTATATTTTGATAATTTTTATGCGTTGTGTGATGTTAAAGCGATCGATTTTCGCCAATGTCTGACAAGAGTTTCAACTGACAAGAAAAAAAGTGGTTTAACAACTTAGTTTGACACATGTCGAATTCCAGTCCTATACTTCTGAAACCACGAAATGGATAACCCATTATTTTATTACCTTCAACTAAACAGATGTCGAATTCCAGTTCCATACTTTCGAAACCACGAAATCGATAAGCCGTTATAATGCCAGCGATTATTGTGAACTACAATATCAAACAAATGTCTGCTTCTAATAGCCTCACAAATGCGGGTCATTTTGAACACATATTTAAATACAATGCAAAGTTTTGTTCATAGTTGTAGCCATAGTTGTTCTCTGAAGACCAAACTCTTGTGCCTGGCATCGAACTGAGGTTGATGGGTTGAACACTTTCTTGAACAGCAGTACTATTTTTAGCCAAACTTGCAGTGCGTTGTGGTCCCTCGTTCTTCGAAATCATTCACTGGACGATAAATAGTGCCTCTTGTTGGCAGGTTATTTCTCCCAATAATGTCACGTAACTATCTCATCATCACAGCAATCGATGATGATTGATTTTGATCAAATGTTTTAACGATTAAAATACGTTAGCTAACCGAATATTTTTCCATAATAAATTTGTCACGTCTCTACTTCACAGCCGCCAAATATGATGAGTTAAAACTAATGTTTACCAAAATGGCGGCAAAACAAAGTAGTATACTTCTTCGCCGGACACTCTGTTAATATCGATTTCGAGTGAAAACAATTATAAAAAATGTTTTTTCTATACTATTCCTCATGACCTTTCATTATACACATATTTGCTATAAGAGCCAATTGAAATGTATTATTTTAAGTCTAAATATGTCTTATTCTTTTGTTTAAATTGTGCTCATGAGGGTAAGAGAAAGCCTTGATTTTATGCGAAATTTTCCCATCCCTGATATTTGTGCCTAAGCAAAATATTTTAACATCAGCCTCAAACCACTTCCCTCTAAAAATATAATTTTTATTTTGCGGCACATCTTTTTTTAGCCGCTCATTCCAAAGATAAAGTTTCCAAACAAAAAATGTTTGACATGTAATTAAATAAAGAGAAACTGGGAGAGAGAGAGAGAGAGAGAGGTGGATAGCAAGAAGATAATAAACAATTGCTTAAACATTTCTAAGCGGTTAATAATATTAATTTCTAAATAACTATTTACCGCTGCAATATTTTCTTTTTTCTTTGCTCATTTCCCAATTCCTTCCAAATGATTGACACAATTCAATCATTTAAAATAACAACTTAACAGCATCAATTTAATGACTAGATAAATACTTCCGAAGCGAAATGACGTTGTCGAATTGCGGTGAACAGTGACGTTTGGTAGCCAGCCAGCCAGCCGCTGCTGAACGTCTGAACAGACATGTGTACCTGCATTTGTACAGGCTAATGCCGCTGGTGGTTGGTGGCGATAATATTGGTGGTGATGATGATGACGATGATGAGGATGACGATGAAGCGAATGATTCTGTAGGAAGATTATTATTGCGGCGATGATGGTAATTGGGAGTACGTGGTTGTACAATGTACTTGTACAAACATGACATGCGTGTTAAATTAAAATAAAGAAAATGAAAAAACGAATAATATAAAGTTAAGACGAAGAAAAGCAAAACCTCAAAGACAAAATAGCGTCGAGATATTTTCCTCAGCCCGAAGGTTGACTCTATCATGACTCGGATGCCAGTAAGTGAATAATTACACAAATTAACGGCCGCTGCAGTAAGTAACAGGCTGCCTGAATGTGCAACTTGTTCCTGGCATTAAGTTTTTTTATTTTTATGTTCTTAAGTGAAGGCTCATGATAATTAGAATGATATGAACGCACTTAACACACACACACACGCTCACACACGCACTCTCCCGTATACATTTTGCCCCGCTTACTGCTCCAGAGGTATATTTTGCTCATACAGAGAAAATATTCCTAAAATCCTTATTTTATTCTATTAAATACTTATATTTACTAAAAAATATAAATTTATTGCAAACTAAAGGCTGTTTGGAAAAAAAATCAAATCAAAGATTTTTTAATTCAAAACTGCTGTGGCGCAGAAAATGATGCTGTTGATGGTGCTGGTAATGGTGATGGTGGTGAAGTTGTTGTTGATTTAAAATTCTTAAGTCTCAATAATTCCAAGAAATCGTCATAATCATTACCTGAGACAATGTTGACTTTAATGCGACTTTATGTTTAAATAACATTAAAATTGTGCATTTCATTAACAAGACCAACTAACAAATTGCAAAACCGGTTACAAATAGGCCTCCACTTAAGCGGCTTTATGCGCTTAAAGTCTTTTTTATACCCTTCACAAAAATGTGTAAGGTTATATATAAGTTTGTGATTCCATGTGTAACGCATTGAAATAACCATCTAAGACCCCATAAGGTATATACATATATTCCGGATCAGAATCAATCGAGATTACGCTTAAGCAATGTCCGTCTGTGGGCGTTGAAATACCGTTTCTGAGAAAACGGTTTGAGATAGAATGTGACAATCTTTCGCTAAAATGTGTTAAATCCTGGTAGTGGGTCTGCTATTGAAATTCAGTGAGATGGGTCCACGGTTAGCCGAGATATATATAAAAAAAACCGGGTTTTGAGGGGTATTTTTGGCCACTTTTTTGGTCAGATTTTTGAAAAATAATTTTTTCCCACAAAGATAGCAGTATCATTTTTAATGCTTAGTCGATCCCAAAAATCGAAGAATTTTTGAAATCGGCTCATATATACCTGAGATATAGCGTCTTCCGATTTTTCAAGAAATCGGCTTTATAAGCCAAATAAAACAACTTTTGGCACCAAAAATCAATCAGACTGGCAAAACTGGATAAATGTTTAACATCGGCCTATGTACACTCGACAGATAGCGCCTCCCGATATCTCAAGAAGTCGGTTCTGGAAGCCAAATGAAACAATTTTTTGCACCAAACACTTGTCAGAATGGTACATATAGGTTGTTTAGAGGCAAAATTAGAACATTTTTATACATCGGCCCATATGCACCCGAGATAACGCTCCTCCCGATTTCTCAAGAAGTCAGCATTGAAAGCCAAATAAAACAACTTTTGGTACCAAAAATCGATCAGAATGGTACATATAGGATGTTTAAAGGCGAAATTCGAAAATTTTCTAAATCGGTCCTTATATACCCGAGATGTAGAGTTTCCCGATTTTGCAAGAAATCGGCTCTATAAGCCAAATAAAACAACTTTTGGCACCAAAAATCAATCAATCCTCTTACTTGCTTAAACATTAATTTCAACTCTATAGTCAAACTTTGTAGTTGTTGCTTCTACAGCATTGTAATGATGAACATTTTTAAAGAAGATAAGAAAAAAAAATACCTGTTGGCTGGGGAACATACCATAGCCGTTTCACCTCCACCAAGCCCACCATCAGCATTCAAATTGCTGCGGGCCCAGGTCATAACTAGTTTCATAGGGGTTCGAAGCAGCGCTTTGTTCTTCATTATTGACTGTCTACATTTAATCTATTCAATTTTATCACTTCGTTTTTCTGTTGATTGGAATATATTTTACAATCTCTCATCAACATTGATAATTGTTTTTCAGTTGATTTTTGTGTTTGTTCCTGTTGTATTAAGTGATAATATCAAATTTCAAACATTGTGCACAGCTGGGCACAGCTTCATTTATTATTAATTATTTCATTAATTTAATTTCATGATCAAACATTGTGACTCACAATTGTTAATTATTTTATAGGGCTTTAGTTCGATTTTTACTTCCTCAGAATTGTGAAAGATTTTTTGCTGTGCGATATTATTGATCCAGAGTTTTAAAGAAAACCAGGAAAAAAAAATATCTAAACCTTTTGGCTGGGTAACATATTTTGACTGTTTCACATCCACAACAATAGTCATCAACATCCAAATGGCTTCGAAAAATAGTTTTCTATCGATAGCAGTAGATTTTAAAGAGTGTAATAGAAGTTTTCAAAATGGCAAAATAACGATATTATGCTATGCGTTCAGTTATGTTTTATAGGCTGTCAGTTATAAAACCAGCATGTTTGGCTTCTAAGTGGTGCCGTTGTACTGACTGGGGTGGTGATAAAAACAATTGTTATATTCTTGATGCTAATTTTTCTACCTTTGTTGTTTAATATTTTAAATGAATAGTTAGAGCTTGGGGTCCCTTGTTTTTTTTTTTAATGCTTGTTTAATTCAATATTTCGATACCTTTGTGGTATCGAATTCTTCTTCAGGAATTATTTCCCATTAAGATATCGAAATATTGAATTAAACCAGCTTTAAAAAAAAAGTCAGTGACCGCAAACTCTAATTATTAATTTAAAATAAAAATCAATTGTTGCTATACAGCAGTTTATTTTTTGATCAGACCTCGTATATTGTCATAAAATCTCATTATTTAAACTTTTGCTGATGTAGTTAATCTTCGAACTCTATCGTTCATAATGTTCATAAAGAAATGGGCCAGTAGGAGAACACTGTGGTACACCAACAGTGACATTATTGTGGTCTACTTCATTATCACCAGCCTAGATCAAGGGTGTTTGGGCTTAGAGCACCAAAATACAATATTCAAAACACCATCAAAAAGTGTTATTTGGCAGAACAGTGTTATCAGCAGTTTTCAGAAACTGCAAGAAAACTAAATTTGCAGATGTATGAACCGGGGGTACAGTCAGGGCTGGAACAGTAGTCCACTACAACGTTACATCGCTGTTCGATTACATAGAAATCGTATTTTAATTGGCTCATTTACTATTAGTTGGTTCCATTATATTAATGCCTAAACAATTGTTGTTAACTGTTTCAACAACAACAACAACAACAACAGCAGCAGCAAAAACAAACAAAAAACTAATGCTGAGCGAGAGAATTTTAATGCTGTTCTTTTGGCATAACTAGAGAAGAGTAGTGCGAAGCTGCAGTGCTTGTGTTTGTTGGTTTGTTTGTTAGATTTTTTCAAAGGAAAAGAAGATGCTCGAAAAAAAAGAACAAACAACAAACTTAGAGACGATCGCGAACCACTTTCCAAACTCAGCCAGACAAGCAGATGTTGTAAGTTTGTTAAAAATGCACTTTGAAGAAAGAAAAAAAACAAAATCAAATAAAATATTAAGCAGTAGTTTAAACAAAATAAAGCTTAAGAATACAGTACATATGTATAAATAAATGTATGTGTGTGCATGTATATGTATGCATAAAATGGCAAAAACCTTGTGCTGCTGCTGGTGTCTGTCTGTTTGTGCCGCTCAACCAGCCATGTATGAGCTGCACTTGAGCCAACAAACGAGCATTTACCAAGATTTACTAAATAAAGCCAGACGAGACGAGTTAGCAGACTTTACTTAACTGTCTTAGCCTGATTGTTGTTCTAGTACCACTGCCTATTCTTTTCTTTAAAAAAAAAACTAACTTTTTTTTTATTTTTATTTATTTATTTATTTTTTTTTTCTCTAGTTGATTTTGCCGTTTCGTCTTCAGTTCGCCATCCCAGTTCCAGAAGCTTGCATTAGAAGACTTCTGCGAAAACTGTTTGTTATCAGCTCTACAAAAAGCAGTAGTTTGTGGTTGTTGCAGTTGCTTCTAATACTTTCAACAAATTTTCGTTTAAACACACAAAAATGAATATTTTCCTTTTGGAAAGGAAAAATTACAGTAAAACTGAAAAGTGCGCAAGAATGGATTTTTATTAAATTTCACTACTGCTTATGTGTAGAGGAGTTTCTTTTCAATTTGAGCATCTGTTTAAGTCTTAGGCCTTAATTTGTTGATCTTAGATCTATTCCTGCCCGATTACCGGCGAACAAATACTATAAAAAAACTACCTGGCAACAATAATGTTTCCCTTAAAATATTGCTCTCGATAAGCTAAAACATATCCAACTATAGCTGCCAACGATACAGAGACAAATAAAAAAGGAAATCCCTATGCTCAGCATAAACATAACGAGTTATCCATTTCGTGGTTTCAAAACTATAGGACTGGAATTCGACATCTGTCACACTAAAGCTGCGTATAGGCGATTGTAAAATCTTACAATATTGTCTGAAAATGTATAGAATATTTTTAACCCATCGTGAGAACTTACAATTTCTTCCTGACAATATTGTAAGCAAAAGCATTGGCTGGCCGGCCACCTACATACCTAACAATTAATTGTCAGTTAACTGTCAATCGTCTGAACACTTTGGCATCATCATTGCTAGTACATTGTCAGGCATTGGCCTATTGTAAGATGCATAAATTCTCAACACATTACAATGGCGTCATTGTCAGAGTAATGACAAAGAATATTAAAGAAATATGTGTGTGTACGAAAGGGAGAGAAAAGTTAGGTTAGGTTAGGTTGATTGGAGGGGTTTGCTCACGAGAAAAGTTAAGAGAATAGTAAAAATGTGAGTACGAGAGGTAAAAATTTGCAAAAGAAGAGAATAAAAAAAATTAAAAACATGCTTATTGAGCGAGAAAAATAAAGAATGAATAATAGCATGTGTGTGTGTGTGTGTATTTTGATAATGACAATGAGCTGACAATTTGTGATTTTTAGAAAATCTTACATCCGTGTAAGCTGACAATTTTCGGTTGGTAGCTAAATTTATTGTCAGGCAATTGTCTGGCAATGAAATTGTAAGTTTTTCTTGCAATTATTGTCTGAACTGATAATTTTCTTACTGCTGACAATTTTGTATTTCTAGTAGATGGCCAGCACGTTGTTAGGTCTTACCATATTGTATGATCTGACAACCGTCTATGCGAAGCTTAAGTTGTTAAACCAATTTTTTTCTTTTCAGTTAATATTCTGACATTGATGAAAATGGATCGCTTAATTATCACACAAATTATAAAAAAGTTATCAAAATATACTAAAAAAGAAGCGTGATTCTGCCACAGCCACATATCGTGCCTTAAGAGTAGATTATGGTTACATAATCGTAAAATTATGTAGAAATTTGAAGCCAGTGACGATTGATGAACTTCGTACGAATATCGAACGTGAAATTCATGCTTGAAAATCTTCGAGAATCTTTCTCAGCGTCTGGTGGCCATGCAATAGAAATCGAGTTCCATACATAATGGCATCAAATGTGCTTTTACAGGAATAAAGAATTTCATTGATATACAAAACCGTTTTTGTTTTATTTAAAAACATCTTTTGTAGCGTTCTTATTGAAAAACCCTGTATTAGTGCATCCTCTCTCACTTACGAGGATGCGACTGTTTCAGCGAGCAAGAATTCCTTTTGCGAGAACTAATAAGTAAATTTGTTTTTGCAAAAAAAAAAAAATGCTCAATCGCTGAAACAGTTGCATCCCCGCCAGCGAGGAAGTATGCACTGTGTAGCTTGATAAATAAATTTGATTTTAAAGGCATATAGCTTATACGTATTTTTGCTGGGCAGCCACCAATTTCGCGAAACTTAGTGTGGGGCCTAATCACGCCTTTGCACTACTCTTAAGCCTATATAAACATGTCTTTGTGTTTTGCAAACGTTCTTATTTGTTGGATTATGTTTTCGTTCTTTAAAATAATATTTTATTAGTTTTAATCTTTATTGTTATATACTTTTAACAAAAGATCGAAGCTTAGTTTCCCAACATCCAAAAGCAGTTGTTAATATCATTTATCCCAGCAAACATTATGTTTAAACAGCCATTTGATGAAGCAATTCACATGCATATTGTGAGTGTTTTCTTAAACATCAGATAACATGCAAACGGGTGAACTATCAAATAGAAATTGAAATTTAAATAACATTACGAAATAAGCAGAATTTACAGGCCTGCCCTGCAAATCATGTGCTTTTAAAACACATGATTTCTAAACTGAATAAGCAGAATAAAATTCTGTACTAACACGGGTGTACCCAAAGAAGTCATACGATGTTGCTGGGTTTTCAGAATATCGGTTGTGGTTCGTGCAGTGTGTGCCTTTGCTTCGCCCTGTTAGAACTATGGCTTCTCGTGCAGCACTCGTGGAGTTTCAGTCCCCCAGAAGCGATAGTTTGGCTTGTTCATGTATCTGAAGAGGTGGAAATGAGCCTTATCGCTCATTATGATTTTGATCGAATAATCACGCGGGAGTTTTTTAATCATTTTAAACAATATTGTTTCGAGCTTTTTCCTTAATGTAGTTTTTTCTCTACTAACCATGTGTTTAGCTTTTACTTTGCACTATATTGCCACATATAATGGCTACTTTTCATTCAAAATTAAGGAAACTAATATTTTTAGAAATAAAGTAAATCATTCAAGGTATGAAAGAGTGCGAAGAAGATCGATCGAATTGAAAATTTGTAAACATAACCACTCCTTATAATTTCTATGACAGTCTTGACACATTTGTTTCGTAAGTCACCTGCTTTTTTAAAAGCACCCTACGAAGCCCCTAGACAATTAATTGAGCTAGATTTCAAATTGCTGCACTTCTCATAAACAGGAATTAACAATGTACAAAATTGGGTATAAAAATGCTGGTATAGAAAAAATTAATCTAATACTACGCACAAAGTTATAAAAAAGTCCTGGGCTTAAGAAGGCAGGACTCAGCATGCCAGCTGCCGCACTCTTCTACTTATCGACGGCTATAGCAATTGACCAAGGTTTGCGTTTAGATGCCAAGCAACAACCAATTTATTTTCGTTCTACCATTTTGTAACCTGTGTGATCATTTTCACTACCTAACAACTGGGTCTTAGCAACGCTTGGGTGCAGGTTTGTAATATTCTATTTTGTGTTTGCTGGGTATTCAATACAGTGCAGACACATAAATGAATACAAAACAACAACAGCAACAACCAGAATAAAGATGAAAAAGCAGATGAAAAGCATAAAAAATAGCACAAAATCTAGCGGGTTTCTTTTGCAGTTATTTACAATGAAAATGAAGTCTCAAACTGGAAGCAAAAAGCAGAAAAAAAGAAAACAAAGCCCAAGTTCACTATGACAGATACTTCTAGATGGATAAAGTTGCATTAGCACAAAGCAAAACCAGCATAATGCAAGGTATGCGAGCAACAAGCTCACACACACACACACACACGCGCGCGCGCGCAGACACATTTTCAAATACAAAATGCAGGCATCAGACGACTGACTGCTGGAAAACTGCTGGCTGGCAGTCAGCCAGCGAGCAGACTTCAAGAAGACAACTTAAATAAATGCCTGAATAGAGTATGGCTGGACCTGCCCAGAGCCAATCGAAATATAAGAACTTCAGAATAAATGTCATATTGACTGGCCCTCAGTCAGTCAGTCATGCAGACGAAAAGCAATGCCTATTTCATATTGATTGGCGCAGCAAAAGAAAAGTAACTCAACATTTTTGCAAAAGAATAAATTTTCTTTATTATGGCAGAAATATATATGTAGATGAAAACGTGTTACAGCGCTGATTGTTGCCGTTTAAGCAGCAGTGAGTGATTCTGAAACGTATATTTTTCTTTTAGAATATGTTTTCATTAACCTTTTTTGAAGATTCCATGCAGACATGAAAATGTATTAAATGTTTAGCCAGCAGGCCGTATGGTATTTTGTGGGCATACAGAGAATCGGCAAAATTAAATTATTTTATTGTAGAGAGACACTGATAAAATCAAAACTTGATCAATATTATTAAATATAAACAGAAAATAATGAAGAGCACAGGCGGTAGGATGGATATGCAATGCTGCCTAAAAACAATATACAACTGATCATGGCTTGGGTTCAAAGCCATTTGGGTGCCGATGACCGTCGTCGTGGACATCCACGTATGTACCCCAGCCAGTAATTATTGATCGATAATGCTGATACCTTAAATTTTATCACAAAAAAACCTTTGTTACTTTTGAGGAAGTAAATTCGATCCCAAGCCTGATAGAAGTACACTGTGCTTGAATTTGAAACTTTTTTTTCCGACAGACGGGGCACCCAGTGACTAAACCTAGTTTAGAGCAGACTGTTTCGGGTAAAGTTGGTCTTTTCTTGTCTATTGTAGACATAAAGTTTACTTTTATTTAGCTGTGATCTCGAAGTGCTTAAAGTATAATTTTTCGTTGTATAAAGTTATGCCCCAGTAAATGAAAAAAAAAACAAGTAAGAGTGCTATATTCGACTCTATACCTCGGGTATATATGGACCGATTTCAAAATTTTCGAATTTTGCTTTTAAACGATTTTTAGTACCAAAAGTTGTTTTATTTAACTTTTAGAGCCGACTTCTTGAGAAATCGGGAGGAGCGTTATCTCAGGTGCATATGGGCCGATGTATAAAAATGTTCTAATTTTGCCTCTGAACACCAGACTATACCATTCTGACAAATTTTTAGTGCAAAAAATTGTTTCATTTGGCTTCCAGGGCCGACTTCTTGAGATATCGGGAGGCGCTATCTCTCGAGTGTATATAGTCCAATGTTAAACATTTATCCAGTTTTGCCTCTAAATAGCTTATATGTACCATTCTGATTGATTTTTGGTGCCAAAAGTTGTTTTATTTGGCTTATAAAGCCGATTTCTTGAAAAATCGGGAAACGCTATATCTCCGATTTCAAAACTTCTTCAATTTTTGGGATCAAATGGGCATTAAAAATTATATGGCTAACTTTTTAGGAAAAAAATTTTTTTCAAAAATCTGACCAAAAAAATGGCCAAAAATACCCCTCAAAACCCGGTTTTTTTGAATATATATCGGCTATCCGGAGACCGATCTTATTGAATTTCAATAGCAGACCCACTACCGGGATTTAACACATTTTAGCGAAAGAATGAGGTTTCTATCTCAAACTGTTTTCTCAGAAACGGTATTTCAACGACTACAGACGGACATTGCTTAAGCGTAATCTCTATTGATTCTGATCCAGAATATATACACTTTATGGGGTCTCAGATGGTTATTTCAATGCGTTACGCACGGAATCGCAAGGTTATATATACCCTTACACATTTTTGTGAAGGGCATAAACATATTTTATATGTGTTTTATTTACGTTTACTTTTGAAACCGCTAAATTGATAACCCGTTATTAACACGCAGTATAATAAGGCCTGATCGGGCCTTTAGCAACTAGAACAATAAAAGGCAAGGGATTTAATGGATATGCTACAAGCACTATTTTAACTACATTGCATATGCTGACGATACAATACCATACGATCTGTTTCTGATAGCGAAGAGAATAATGATCTAAAACAAACAGACAAAGAGATCCAGGAAAAGTTACAGTAAATGGGGCCTAAAATGAACACTAGAGAGACGAAAACACTAGGCTTGGGTTCAACATTGGAGTAGGTTAGGTTAGGTTAGGTTGATTGGAGGGGTTTGAGATTGATTGGAGGGGTAAATAATCATCAATAATCGTACTTATGATGCTATAAATCAGTTTTGCCATCTTACAAGCGAAGGACGTTTGACTGATGCGATATTCCTTACACAATGACATTAATCAAATTTTTAAATTAATAAAAAAAAAATTTAATGATATCTAACACATACTTTTATTTAAATTTAAGCATAGAAAGCAATTAATTGAATACGCTTTGTCCAAATTTGACTCAACTTAAGCAAATCGTTATTCAAGAAATGAAGTACTTTTCACATAAAAAAAAATTATGTTTTCCGTTGTTTCAACAAAATTTTATTTTAAATGCTGAAATTATAGAGAGCCAAAAAATATATTTACAACTCTGGGGTTAAGCAAAATATATATAAAAAAAGGTCAAAACTGTGCAAAAAAATGATTTGTGCGATCAGCCTGGATGATCGAAAATGCTGTTTTGCTTTGCTTTAAAAATCATTCGAATATTTAAATGTTTGAGAAAGTTTCTTATTTAGAATACGAAGTGATCGTTTTAAGAGTCTGTAAGCAATCGCGTGTTACTTCTGATCGGTTTGGGCTGCTTTAAAGTAATATTCCAAACTATTTTTTCATATTGGATTCTTTTTTCCCAATTTGGGGGGCAATAAGTTTAGTCTGTGAGTGAGTAAGAGTTTTGCCTTAATGCTCTCTCTCTCTCTCTCTCTTTCTCGCTCTCTCTCCGCTCCAAACTATCGTTTCAATAAAGTTCAAGTTCAGACATGCTGATTTTATGCTGCTCAAAAACACATTTGAGTTGAATACTTGTATGCATTGAGTACTTTGCCAAGGAATCGGTTAAACACAAGTTCTTGGACGTTGCCTGGCAAATTTTTGACCTCTTCACGAGTAACAAAATAAAAGTATGGTTGTTGTAAATTCCTTTGAAAATTTTTACAGACAATTTTTGATCAATATCGTGTGTGTGTGTGTGTGTGTGTATGTGTGTGCAGTTTGGCAAATTTACGCATGCGCAACATTTTTTTTTATGCATTTCTTTTTCTTTTCATATTTAAATAATGTTGTTGTGCCTGTGTTATCACCTGTTTTTTGGTATGTGGTTTTTTTTTTTTTTTTTTTGGTTTGCTTTGGCTCGGCAGACTTGTGTTGTGGTGTGCTGGCATCAAGTAGGTTGGGAGGCTGTGACTGGGCACAGAACTGTTATGGTGGGAATTGTATCTTTGGATTTCTACTGCCCGAAATTTTTAGTTGTTTTCTTTTGATTTTGCTGGAGGATTGCTTCAAAACTTGTTTCGCATTTTTGTTGTAAATTAAACAGTTTGGTTGCTTTTTTGTGTGTTTTTGTTTTTTTTGGTATTCGATGGCGCAGCCAAATTAAAAAATTTTCTTCTTAAATTGAATGCTTAAAAAAGTCATGAAAATATGCTAAATGCATTATTATAATTAAGCATGCTCAAACACGTGCACATACCTATGTATGTACACATTTCTATAACAATGTAACAAATTGGGCCAGCATAACAAAAAAAAAAAAAAAAAAAAATTCAACAATCTTGTTATAAGAACTTTGGCAGTTATTACAGGTCAAATTATTGCAACATTCATTGTATTGGCTGTTTTTTCATCAGCTTGTTTGTATAGCATGTGTAATATTTTAACTAGGATATTCTATTTGGTCATAATTGTCCTGTCGAGAGGAATATTCGCGCGGTGGATAATCTTGAGTCCGCTAAGCCGTCTAATTAATTTCCGCTTTGGTGGAAGCAGAGGTATTGCAGACAGGGTTCCTGTTGCCACTGCCCAGAACCCTGGCTTTAACAAATTTCAGCCGGACAAATCTTACATCGTGATTTGATTCCATCTGCACTAAACTCGTTGTACCTGAGAGCTGAAGGAAAATGGTTGTGTCGTGCAATCAGAGGGGGTCAGACTATATACACTATATCTATCAGTGTATACACGGTCTCACCCCGATGGCATCTAATGTATCTTGCTGACCCTTCCAACTTGGTGCTGTATTACTGGGGTAGAAGCGATGCAGAGTATGCCGGTTATCTTGGTGATTAAAAAAACCTTGAGCAGGTCCTCCGCCGCGTCCTAACGGAGCTACTGAAACCTGGCATCCAAGGGTGATTCAGCTGGCCCGGGATGGCTCTACTCGGGTCATTCCACCCGATCATAAATTGGGGAGCCTTCTTTGACTAAAACGTACTTAAGTACCATAAGCTCATATGAAAGGGAACGTCGGTCGCCAAACTGATCATATGGCCTTCGGGCATGTGTCCGAGGGCGCAAATGGGCTGGTAGTGTTGCTGCTATGCAAGGAACTGGAACGGCGGGATCATCAGGACAGATTAAAGGCCAGATTTTCCTAGAAATTTTGGGCATCCAGCTGTAACCGGTATTGCCATAGGCCGTCCAAAATATCGTACTGCAAAATATTTGTGATAGCTCAAACTCCTCAGCAAGATCTTTAACAAGCCTATAGATTGGCTGTTTAATTTTCTATAAAGATTACAGGCATCAAAACTGCTTTAGGTAAATCTCCCAGGCGTCTCAGGCGCCGGAATCCTTTCCATCTTTTATTTTTGCAAATTACTTCTTTTTTTATGCTCGTCACTCACCCCTGCACTACATGTTATGGGCCAGTAATAGTAGCAAATAAATTGCCACCAAAGCCGTGTAACCAGCTGTTTGGGTTGAGTGGTGTAACTTTAGAATTACACCATGTGGTTTGATCCACCATAGGGTCAGGGCATCGGGTCAGGTACCGAACATAAATCATCCCACCTCTGGAAGCATATACGGTACTCTGTCATTCAGTCTTTGAGGTCAAACCAGCTGCCGTGCACAAAGCCGTTAAGTAGACATGCAAGTGCAGTTGCTTTTTAGACGAAAACAAAAATTAAATTCTTTGCAGTTCAGCGGCTTGAGTGTCGCATTTTTTAACTGACCAAAAATATCAAAGTTACAATTATGGACAATGACAAGCGTTTGCTTAAAGACCCTGGAACTGCTGGAGACAGCGGCATAAACATATGTAACATTTTTCGATCGATAATACAATTCCAAGAAGGTTCAATACATCACACTGAAGTCACTGTAGATTTTCGGCTGTAGAAAACTTCTATATATGTATATTAGATATATTTGAAAACGGCACATGCTGCTTTGATTCGTGGATAAAAAAAAAACACTTTGCAATTAAATGATGAACAAAACCAAAAAAATTATTCTTAAATTGAATTAATAAAAAAAGAGATATGCTTATATTTCTATTAATAAATAAATTTATTTCTATTATTCCCTTTTTTCTTCTGTAACTAATTTGTACTCCATTCCTCGAAATTATGCTCATTGTGTATGCCTGTTCTAACTAGTATTAATTAAACAAGTCACACAGAACATTAACGATCTTCAGCTAGGGGCCAACTAGCTGTTTCTAAGCCACCAGACCTCTCGTCAGCATTCCTACTTGAACTCACAGGTTCAGGGTTCTAAAGCGACACTCATGCCGCTCAGCCACTTAAGTGTTGCCTTAAAACCATGAAACTCTAAGTGCAAGGACGGGTGCTGATGAGAAGCGTGGCAGCTACGAAACTACAAGTTGTCCCCCAGCTAGAGGTATTTGATGTTTTTTGTGTGGCTCAGTTAATATCAATCACAAACATGATATAGAAGGAACTAAATATTGATTTTTCTAAAACATACACATTTTCGGTTTTTTTTTTTATAAATTCAGGAATAAAAATTTGTGTACAAAACCAATGAAAAAAAAAACATTTAAAACTACTCAATACAGAATACAGCTGAGTGTTCATTTTGTTGCACCATGCCTGTGCAGATCTCTGGTGCACATCATAATGAGTAGTGTAATAGAACAAAAGGTTACAAATAAAATGTGTTTATAAGCTAAGCTTAGTCTACAGATGATTGAGGAAAGTTTAAGCTATTGCGGCCTCCAGAGAATACTAGAATCCCTAGAAGAAAACCTTATAATGACTTGCCAGGGGAACAGTTCTAAGAAAAATTTTTGAGACCTCAATTGCGAGTAAAATTTTTTTTTATGTTTAAAATGATGTAATCATCTTATGATGTGGCACTGCTTTGACTTGTAATAATTAACACAAAATTCGTTACAATTCAAATTTGTTATTTGCTAACACGACATTTCCACCTGCTGCCAGCAGAACTGCTTTACAACAATTTTTCTTTTACGTTTATTTTCTGAGTTTTCTGCAGAAAAAAAAGGTTCAAGGTTGTCCACGTATATCTGTGGTATATAACACCAAGAATGCCAGCAACGAGAAAACTCCTTTTAATCTGCGCCTCTCATGCCACAAACGATTTTTTTTTTCAAATTCAATGCTTGTAAAGGAAACGTAAATACAACAAAATCTACAGTAATTTATTTGAGAGAAAAAAAAAAAACAAGAAACGAAACGAAATACATTTTAAGAAAACAAAAACAAAAACTAAATGAAATATAACATGCAACCGGATTTCGAAGGCATTTGATGAAAAATCACTGCATTGCAACTGCAACATACGATAAAGCATTGGAAAAAAAAACTCGCACAAAAATGCAATACAAAATGTTGCCAAAAGCCGCAAGTCCCGATTGACAACTTTTCTTCTGCTCAAGTAAAAAAAAAAAGAATACAAAAAAACCGAAAATAGCAATAAATCCCCATAAAAGCACACTTTTTAAATGAAAAGAAATTTTTTGCACAGCCGGACAGACAGACGACTTTTCAACTTTAATTGAGTGCAATCAAAATCTTATGAATTTTTTATTATTTCGCTGTTTCCAGCAAACATTCAAAACGGACTCAACGGCAAAAGCAGAAAAAATTTTATATTTTTGTGAATGATTTTTTTAGCCCGACTGAATAAGTTGCTTTCAAATTTTTACTCATTTTGTTTACTCTGCCTGCAGAAACTCACTCAAGCAATAAAAAGCTCAAAAGAAACGTAAGCCAGCCAACATTATATTAGACCTGGCTTACAATCAGGTGAGAAAGATTTTAAATTCAACATCATCAACTTGTGCGAAACTGCGCCTGAGCGAATGCTGCTGCTGCCGCTGCCAAACGCTAACGGCCACAATATAAAGAACGAAAAAGAAGTAAATTGTTGTTTTTGTTACTTATGCTGTGTGTTGAATCGGTAGCAAAGAAAGCAGACCATCAGTAAAAGCAGCTTAACATCAGTGTTGCCAACCGGACAAAGAGAATTAAAATTATAAATCAACTAAATTATAGCAAATATACATTATTCATTCCAGGCTCTCTTTTTCCTTTCTCTGACTCTGATTAAAGCAAAATCCAAAATTGTTAACTTTTTCTTTAAAGCCCTTGTGACGAAAAATATTATTTGGCAGGCAATTTTTTTAATAAGGGAAAAGTGCGCGCATGAAAAAGAGCTCTCTTTATGGCTTACTGAAAGCACAAGCCTAAAAGAATTCACCACCCGACAGCATACTGGAAACAAAAGTTTTAAAGTCAGAAAAATTATGAAGTTTGACGTCTTTTAGTGTGTGTATGCAGCAAATTTTTAAAATACATGACCCGCTCACAATCAAACTGAGTGAGGAGCTTATTGTGCATATCCTGGGCACTTAATGTAAGAACTACACACATCAGAGAGCGTACAACACTGAGAGAATTTTGTTCATGAGTTCAATGAATTTCGATATTAAGGTAATGAAAAAATTCATACATTTCACTACCCAACAGCCAAAAAAAAAACATGAATAACCACTATCTAAGTGCAAAAATCATAAAAATTAAAAAATCTATGAATACGTATTAATTCAGGTCAACTAATCAGTCTACTGATGAGTTAATTAGCACCAACGAAATGTCATCAGCATATAGGCAGCTGAAAAATATAGAAAACATTTGATAGGTCTATAATTTGGGCCTGAATTAATACATTTCACTTGGCTCTTAGAGTAAATAAATAATTAAGTTGAATAAGGTTTTTTAGAATGTCATCGGCATATAGTATATAGACAGCTGAAAAAGACAGAAAACATATGATAGGTCTATAATTTGGATCTGAATTAATACATTTCACTTGGCTCTTGAAAAAAATAAATAATTTAGTTCATGTCTATGAATAAGTTTTTTTTAGAATTTTTTTCTTCTTCTAAAATATGAGATTTTCGTAAAGGTTGATCCAGACCTCTAGTCACAATTTCAAAACGTCGTGTCCGATTTGGTCATGTAATACATCAAAAAATCATAAATTATGCCACTTTTAAGTTTTGCTAATATAATTTTTTTGGTGTCGCTAATAATTTTAGAGTTATTAGAAAAAAACAAGTAAGAGGGCTGGGCCGAATCTTAAATACCCTTCACAATTATATATGTATGTACCATTCTGATTGATTTTTGGTGCCAAAAGTTGTTTTATTTGGCTTATGGAGCAGATTTCTTGAAAAATCGGGAAACGCTATATCTCGGGTATATATGGACCGATTTCAAATATTTTCGAATTTCGCCAAATATTTTCGAATTTTAAACATCCTATATGTACCATTCTGATGGATTTTTGGTAGCAAAAGTTGTTTTATTTGGCTTTTAATGCCGACTTCTTGAGAAATCGGGAGGAGCGTTATCTCGGGTATATATGAGCCGATGTATAAAAATGCTCCAACTTTGCCTCTGAACAATCTATGAGTTCTATTCTGACAAATTTTTAGTGCAAAGAATCGTTTCGTTTGGCTTCCAGGGCCGACTTCTTGAGATAACAGGAGGCGCCATATCTCGAGTGTATATGGGCCGATAACAAAAAATTTTCCAGTTTTGCTTGTGAAAAGCCTATGTGTACAATTCTGATTGATTTTTGGTGGCAAAAGTTGTTTTATTTGGCTTATAGAGCAGATTTCTTGAAAAATCGGGAGACGCTACATCTCCGGCATATATGGGCCGATTTCAAAAATTCTTCAATTTTTTGGGATCTAATGAGCAGTGAAAATGATATGGGTAACTTTTAAGGAAAACAATTTTTTTTAAAAATCTGACCAAAAAAATTGCCAAAAATACCCCACAAAACGCGGTTTTTTGGATATATCTCGGCTATCCGTCGACCGATATTACTGAATTTCAATAGCAGACCCATTACCGGGACTTAACACAGGTTTCAATCTCAAACCGTTTTCTCAGAAACGGTATTTCAAACACTACAGACAGACAAACGGGCATCGCTTAATCGTAGTCTCTATTGATTCTGATCCAGAATATACTATATATTTTATGGGGTCTTAGATCGTTATTTCAATTCGTTGCACACAGAATCACAAACTTATATATACCCTTACACATTTTTGTGAAGGGTATAATAAAAAATAATAATTTTTGTTTTGAAAAATTGCAAAATTTTTGAGTTTGGAAAATTTATAAAAATTATAAATTAGCAACTATTTTCCAGTATTTTTTTTTGCTCATATAGCTGCATGTAATAGCAATAAAATGCGCCCTTATCTATTAAAATCTTCATGTTCATGTTTATTTTTATTAACGAAATAGCAAAAATACCCATTTTGGTCCCAAAGATAAAAAAAACACTTTTTGCTGTCATGGCCCAAAACTGAAGTAATTGCTCATCTTAGAAGCATGCAATAGATACATATCAAAAAATTATCAAAGAGTTAAGTTTGTTACGATAACAAGTAGACAGACCTGCATACTCGCTTCGGTGAATTCATGGGATAGTTCTATAAAAACCTCTAACTGTTTCATATTTAACTTTTTTGCTATCAGTGAAAAGTTGCTTTTTGAACTCTTACAAAAATGCAATTGGATTTTTTATATCGGCAATAGTTTGGAAGATACGATCATAGCTTTGAAATATTTATGCCACATTGAACCTGTCAGCTTACTTCAGGGGTAGCCTTATAAAAAATCTCAAACTGTCTTACATTCAATTCAACGGAAAACCTCCACATTAGCATCACTTAAGCCAGTTTAGCAGAAGATGTAGCAGCAGCCCCACCAGGCAGCAGCACCACGAAACAGATGGATGAATGGTTGCCAGCAGTATGACCAACAGTTAGACAAATACGAGGCCAAAGAAAGTATCGCGTTTTCTTATGCGTATTTTGTTTTCGTCGTTCATTCAGTTAACACGTCTGTGCGGTTGGCTTAAAATTTCCAAACGAACCATTTAACGTTTTATTTTCTTTTTTTAATTTTTTCTGTTTTTGTTTTTGTTTTTGTTGATGTGTTCTGCTACTCGTTTACTGTCTGTACAAAAATAATTTTTTTATGGTTCTTGCATTCATCAAACGAATATAAACCAAGATCAAAGTGGTGTGTCTCATGTTTTTAAGTTTTTTTGCGCCCTGCCATCACCGCCATTCATGAAGTGAAAAACAAGTGAATTTTTTTTTTTGTAACATTTCAGACTCTTGCGAGTTTGTGTTCGTGTGTGTAGGTTTTTTTTTTGTTAAATATTGTTTCGTTTGGGTTTTGTTTATGTGTTTTTGAATCTGTTCTGATTCTGACCGACAAGCACTTTAGAGCAGCAGCAAAAAAAAAAGAGTTGTGTTAAACAAAATCAAAAGAAAAACGAATTTGTGTTCAAATTGCCCAAGTACAAAACCTGCCACAAAAAATAACACAACAACAAATTACAAGTGTACAAAATTGTGTGTGCGTATGAATGAAATTGTTAAAGTTCCTGAGTTTTTTGTATGCACAATTTTAATGTCTTATTGAAATTTAAAAGCGGTATCATTCAAAAGTTTTAAAAAGCGCAAAAGCAAACGCAAAAAAAAAAAAAGATACACGAAGGCAGAGTTGAAAAAAAGCACTTTAAGAGAGAAAGGTTTATAATTTAAACGTAACAATTTAACATTGAAAATCCCTGCGCTCGTTAAAATAAATTAACTGTATAGAAACCAGCAACAATAACAAGGCAGCAGAATTTGCAATAACAACAACAACAACAAGAACTGCTGCCGCCACACAGTCAGCAAACGCAACACAGCTCAACTGGGATATTGGAAATTGTGTTAATAAGGTGCGAAAATACAAAAAAAAAAAAAAAATATCCATACACCACATACATATACTCATACATATATTCTTGTTTGAAAAGAAAGCTGCAAAAAATAAAAGAACTGTTAAGTAAACATGAATTAACATCATTGTTAAAGGAATAATTGGAATATACATTTAAAATACAAGCAATTTTTTATGTTTTATCTTTCTTCTTTTTTCTCTTAATGACTTTTAAATTGTTTTTATGTATGTTGTATTTGTTGTGCTAACGAGTTGAATTGAGGTCTTGAATTGGCTGCGATTCGCTTCAGCGGTTGTCAAGTGCAAGTTTAACAACAACTTGTAATACTACATACACAGAAAGTTGTCTGGATCTAACAAGAATTATGCCAGCAAAAAAGGTTTGAAGTAATTTAAGCGATTTAATTATTTCATTTGAGCTCTCAAGCTCACATTAGAAAAGAGCGTAAAACTTATTGGCTTTTTATTATAATTACATCTTGTTTGGGGTTGCAATTAGACCAGAACAGCCCTCGTGTGTGTAAATAGTGCATTGCACTGGCTCTAGAAAAATAGGTTATGGTGAAAAGTTGGAAGAGTGACTTTCCAGCGGCTGTTTGATTACAACCTTGCTACACTGTAAGTTGCTGGAAGCAAGTGACTCTGCAGGCAAATAATTTCATAGACAGACCTTAGCGTATATACATACGTTGAAAGTAAACAAATTCACGCAATCGCAAATGACTACACGTCCACTGAGGGTCTCAGGAAAAATATATTTACGCTTACTGTGACGGTGTCGAGGTGTCGAGAACAATCAGCATCAGGCCCTGGTTTCCCAGCCACTAGTATGATACTATGGGGTATGATACATTGGTGTTGCTGTGTGGCAAAAATGAACAAAAGAGCGAGTTCGACACTAGTCCAGCGTTCAGCATCAGATTGTTGCTTTAAATAAATTGCCAAGTAAATACCTTTTAATAATCATCTAGGCTCAGTCGTTAAAAAGTAACTATAAATTATGAAAAATCTATATAAAAAATATTCACAATAAAGTTTGTTCATCGAATGTTTTAAGTTTGCTCTGGGAAACATGTGAAAGAGCGTTGTTTTCTCTTCATTTATTTTTAGCTATTATATTTTCTTTTGATCCACATCTTAATTATTTAAACTGGCGTTAAAAAAATGCTGCAATAAAAATTCATAAATTTTTTTTAGCAACAAACATGGTTTTAGATTTTTGAAACTGACCCTTTAGTGTAAAATTGATAGCAATTTAATTCTTCAGCTCATAATAAATTTCATGACATAAAATTTCTCTCACAAGATTCAAAACACCTCAGTCTTAAAACGTATATATTAAAAGTTAAGATCATAGATTAGGATAAGAAATTTAAATAAGTAAAAGTTTTGTTTTTCTGTTAATTCAAAAAAATGCTTTGATGATAAGATTTTAAAATTTACATATATTTTGAGAAAATTTTAGGCAATTTAAATTTAAGTTTATAGATAAAATGCTCATACAACATAATAGCAGTTTAACAAACAAAAACACATAAAGTTTTTATTTTGCAAATTTTTAGTCCGCAATTTCAACATTTATTTCAATTTTATCGAATGTATGTAAATAAATGATGACTTTTCAAAGAACAAACAAAAGACTTAAGATAGAAACTTGTTTTGCTTTTCATTACTGTTATAATGTTGAAAGACTGAAGACACAAACTTTGCATTTAAATCAAGATCAATGAAAGTTGTTTTGCTCTTCGTTCTCATTTCTGCTGGAATAGAAAACTTAAATGAAAAGAAAAAATAAAACAGACAAAACCACTTTGATCGCAAAGAATGACTTTCATTTGTTTCAGTCTTAAATCAAATAATTGGTCTACTGAAGTCTTGAAGCGTTTTTCAGCAATATGGGCATATAATTTTTCGAAATCGCAATTTTTTAAATCGAAATTGAAACCAAATTGATTTTTTAATTCACTGCTTTTAGATTGTTTTCTAGGTATTTGAAAATGCCTACTTTTGTTTAATAATTTGATCATTATAAAACGACTTTCAAAATGAGTTTTATTTTTCAAAAACGTTTGAGCTTTTTAAATAAATTTGTGGTTTATCAAGAAATCTTCAATTTTTGTTTTAGTTTTTCAAAACGTTTTTCTATAACATGAGCATGTAATCAAATCAAATTCAAAAAGATAAACTTTTTAATAATTCGGCCTTCTGTAAACTGAATTTTAAAAAGCGTTTCACTGCTTAAAAGAGCTTGTATGTAAAATGATAATATTTTCACTATATACTATTTGAAACTCTTATTAAAGCCCACACAAAGCAGGGTCGGTTCAGCTAAAACATATCGCACACTAAGTTCAAAAGTGTCACAACTTAAAATTTTAATTTTTCAGAAAACGAAAATATAAAACTGTTTTACTTCTAATTAAAAATGGTAAAGACAAAAACCGGTCATTTAGTAGAAGTACCGTACAGATCTTCTAAAAAATTATCTGAATAAGTTTTATGTATTTTTGAATTTTTATAAAAAAAAGGTACGTAAACCAAAAAAAAAAAAAATAATAATAATAATATATAAAATTTTGAGCTGAGTCACTATTGTAGGACAAGCAGAGTTACATTTTTTATATATTTTGCCTTTTGTTTGTTATTGTAGTTATTAACATTGATTTGTGGGAATAACAACAAAATACGACTGCATATCGATGAAATTCATTTGCTGCATGTCTTTGGAAGAAAGTTTTTAGCTTGTTATATAATAATATTTATTCATTAGGGTTAAAACACTAACAACACCGGTTTCAAACTTTTTTTTCACCAAACATCAAAGAAAATCTATTAACCAGGTGTAATAAACGCCAACAGAATGCATTAAGACGAGCTAGACCTACAGCAAACAACGAGCAGTTAATTGATTGCTTGATTTCGTTTTTAATAATGGTCCCACCCAAACTGTTAATTATAAAACATGAACCATAAAGTTCTCAACGAATCTTTTTAATATTTTTGAATGAGATAGAAAGGTCTACGACCATTTTGCTTGAAACAAAGTGTGGCCCAACTATTTGCTGCAGCTTAAGTGGCTGCATCTCTATAACATGCTTCATATTTTCAATGACTCTAAGACATAATTGAGGTTCAGTAATGTTAATGTATTGAATAATTTTGTCTTTTAAGTCCCAATAAATCAGTTAGAGTTAAAACTCTTTTTAAAAAAGAAATGTTCTCTAATTTAGTATTAGCTCAAACTTAACTGCCGTCAATCTGTCAATCATATACTTTTGATAGTTTTTTTTGTAAAAGAAATGTGGCAACGTTGCAAAAAAATATAAATAAGCTGACGTTTCGCACTGTTTGATGATGATCGCAGATTTTTCTTGGTCTACGACCATTATGCTTGAAACAAAGTGTGGCCCAACTATTCGCTGCAGCTTCAGTGGCTGCACCTCTATAACATGCTTCATATTTTCAATGACTCTAAGACATAATTGAGGTTCAGTAATGTTAATGTATTGAATAATTTTGTCTTTTAAGTCCCAATAAATCAGTTAGAGTTAAAACTCTTTTTAAAAAAGAAATGTTCTCTAATTTAGTTGTAGCTCAAACTTAACTGCCGTCAATCTGTCAATCATATACTTTTGATAGTTTTTTTGTAAAAGAAATGTGGCAACGTTGCAAAAACATATAAATAAGCTGACGTTTCGCACTGTTTGATGATGATCGCAGATTTTTCTTGGTCTACGACCATTATGCTTGAAACAAAGTGTGGCCCAACTATTCGCTGCAGCTTCAGTGGCTGCACCTCTATAACATGCTTCATATTTTCAATGACTCTAAGACATAATTGAGGTTCAGTAATGTTAATGTATTGAATAATTTTGTCTTTTAAGTCCCAATAAATCAGTTAGAGTTAAAACTCTTTTAAAAAAAAATGTTCTGTAATTTAATAGCAACTTAAACTTAACGGCCGTCAATCTGTCAATCATTTAGTTTTTTGTAAAATAAATTTGGCAACGTTGCAAAATATATAAAAAAGGCGACGTTTCGCACTGTTTGATGATGAACGCAGATGTTTCCTCGCGTAAATATGATTTATATAATAACTAATTTAATTATTTACTAGCTTAAACGTAAATTATACGAAACTCAAGCCATGTGGTCGTACCTGGCAATTAATATTGCCACCAAGTGATATCACACTCATTGAACTTCCCGCACAAAAGAGTAATTGTTCTGTAACGAGGATTGACTTTTAATTTGAAGGACAAGAGAACAATAACAATTATTAGTCCTCAAAAATCACTGCTAATCAACTCATCAATAGACTCGAAAAATTTTTAAATTAATGTTTGAAACTTAACTACTTATTCCATAATTCACATGAACATTTCTGATTCGCATTTTGTTCATGTGAATTATGGAATAAGTAGTTAAGTTTCAAACACTCTTTAAAGAATTTTTTGAGTCTATTGATGAGTTGAGTAGCAGTGATTTTTGATGATCAATGATTGTTTTTGTTCTCTTGTCCTGAAACAAGAAAACAAACATTCTTCTAAGAACTTTTCGAGTCTACTAATGAGTTGATTGGCATCAACAAAATGTCGGCGGCATATAGATGGCTGAAAAAGACGGAAACCATTTGTAAGAAGGCCTATTTTTGGACCTGAATTAATACAAAAAATTAATGTTAAGGCGTGACTTATAACTAATATCACGCCTTTTATTTCAATCTGCTGTCTTTACTACCTGCCTTTATAAAAGTAAAAAAAAAAAAATTTCCCGTAATACATGACTTCACTAAAACACTTCTTTTAATCTACACACAATTAACACACCAAAAATTTAAAGGAAATAAAATTACACATTCTCTCATTATTGATAAAATTTATGCACATAAATTTACATCGGGCTTTTCTTGAAGTTTAAAATTAAATGGTGCCTGTATTTGAAACAGTTTTTTTTTATTTGAATATTATTTGTATTTTTTCATTTAATATGCTTAAGTAAATTTTAACAAATGCTTAAGAGTGTTATTAAATTTAATTAATATTTACAAATTAGCAGGCCTCCAATTGTCGTAGTCATTCTCTTTAATGGTACAAATGTCATGCTTTCTAATTTGTTTGAAATTCTTGTCTAATTGAAACTTGCGTAGTTGAGTTGGAAAATAATTAAAATAAAATTAGATATGCACACATATTTATATACATATGTATGTATGTATCTTATTATTATCTTGCATTTTTTGTTTGCTGACATTTTTATGAATTTTTCGGTTACACCAAAAATAAGCCGTTAACAATAGTCTTGAGAAAAACGAAAAAAGATTCTCCCACTAATATACACGCATGCACGCATGTATTCTCTATTATATGAGAACATGAGTTTTTTGTTGCTCTTTTATGTGAAATTTTGAGCAGCTTAAATGAGCAGCCAAATAACAGCACTATTTGTTGACACTCATGCAAACAAACAAACAAACAAACATGTAGCAGTGCATTTCGTTATTTGCCTGAATGATCCCAAACTCACGTAAAAATACTTGCACGTATGGATTTTCGGCGAAAGAAAAGTGGAGATTAATATCAAATTTAAATTCTTTATGTACCAAACACGGTGGCCTAAAATCACAGAATTTCCTTGAAATCTATTACCTGACTAAAGACCCATACATGTCTAAAAATTATTACGAGTAAAATTACTTACAGTGCCCTCGTGATAATATGAACTTATCAAAACAAGGGCAGTCCAAATTTTTAGAATTGTTTATATTTACATATGGCTCAGAATTTCTTATCCCTCATTTACATAAAACATTTATGAGGGTTGATTAAATTTTAAGGGCCGATGTTGATTTTGAAGAAAACACAAATTATTAAGGAAATTTTTTAATTTCCTTTTATTACGATAATATTGGCATGGTTTAATTATGTATGGAATAAAATATTGGCCAAATGGCCTCCAGCCGATGGTTCAAATTTTCGTTGACGCTGAGGTATAATTGAGGTTTTATGCCATTCGTATGCGGATTATCTCATCCTTTACCACTTGAATTATTGCTGGCTTATAGGCGTATAACTTTTTATAAATAAGTTCAACTGTGTCACATCACATGATCTTGGCGGCCAGTTGACATCGCCATCACGTGCAATAACAGGGTCATTGAATTTGTCTCACAAAAGTGCCATTGTTTTGTTAGCTGTGTGGCAAGTGGCAGCGTCCGGTTGCAAACACATATTGTCCACATCCATATCTTCCGATTCAGGGCATGAAGAACTCGTTTTTATCTCACGCAGTAACTGTCTGATTGGCTTCATTTTCAAAAAAAAAAAAGAAAAAAAAAACAGTCCAATGATGCCGCCAGCCAAACAGCCACTCTCTGTGGGTACATTCACTTTTGAATTATGATTCGCGCAAACGTTGTAATTCTGCTTATTAACGAACCCACCTGAGATGAAAATGTGTCTCATCTCTGAAGAGTAAAAAGTGAAACTATTTACCGAATTGCAATAATTCATACATGTGATTTCATAATCGCAAGTGTTTTGAAATCATGTTTGTCATAAATATTTCCCTCTGAAATTGTTTCTTATTTTGAAATATAACATTTTGTATTTCTCAAGTAATTTTAACATCACTTGCGATTGGAAATCATATGATTTTCAGTTATTTTTTCCAAATGGCGATTTCAATATTCACCCCTATCATGAAAAATGTTTCCCCTAAAATTTTTTCTTATTTCCCAAAAGTGCGATCATGAATAACTTTTCCCATAAAATGTGTTCCCATTCGAAATTGTCCCTTATCGTGAATGGATTTTTCAAAGACATTTATCCCATTTTTTGTATCAATTTGTTAATTTTATTTTCTTTGGGGAACTAGAAAAGTTGCTATAATTTAATGGATATATAAATTAGCTGAAAACTATTTTTAGGTCTAAATCAATAAATAATGTGCAACATGACTTGCTTCTGAATAGGGTGCAAAATAACCGATCCATTCCATGTGGTTGTGTGAAGGTTTCTTAGGATAAGGTGGCCGAATTTTGGTATTCACTTACAGAAGAACTAAATAGTGCTGGCGCTCCTATTAAAAAAGATCATGAATCGAATTTTATAAATGGATATTTTATCCATTCGGCAAAGAGACTTTTTTTCTGAAGCATCCAACACTTTAGAGAGCACTTTGCAAAAAGTGGATTGCGCCATTCCTACTTCGTAATCTCTTCCAACACTTTTTTGTTATCTGCCGTCTGCCAAAAATACGTAAGCATGCGCTTAGTTTTACTATGGGCGGAATATCAAATGATTTTTTTTCCGACACAGAATCTGTCAAATTATTCAACCGGCATGAAAACTCCGATTTATTCAGCCTTTTTAACTTTTAAACTACAAATTTCTGTTTATTAGTTATAAAACATAAATTTAATTACTTTTTACATCACTCACTTACAAATTTTCAATAAATTTCCTTTCTATCTATATATTTTTTTCTTTCCAAACGTTCCCATAATATTCATGATAGCAAATTTCCCTACTTGGGAAATGAAAATTTTATGCGAATAAAAATTTTACATTTTACTCACGATAGGTGATGATTGATGATTTAAAGTGGTTAAAATTGCACTCATAATTATAAAGTTGCTTGCGATTTGAAATCGTGTGATTTCTTAAACACATTTTCTACTTCTAAATATACCCACATTTTCAAAACTAAATTGTTATGTATCAAAAGCCACTGGCTTTTGTAGCGTAGTTTAAAACACTCTAGTAATTTTAAATCGAAAGATTAAAGATTCATAAAGGTGATTTAAATATCACTTATATGTGTTGGAAAAATCACAATAATTTTCAAATATATTTTAAGCTTATATAATTAAACGTTTTCAAAAACTAAAGTTTGTACATGGTGGGCCCAAACAAGTCATACGAGGTTGCTTGCCTTTCAGAATATCGATTGTGGCTCAGTGTCACTGTGTGTGCCGTTGAGCCGTCCTGTGGCAGCCACATGTCCTCTCGCCTTATTTGTTCAATTGCGGCTGAAAAAAATCGGTTAACAAGGCCCTATAGCGCGTTGTCGTTGGTCCCATGACTCCTATAGCGCGAGTAGCGCACCATGCAGTCCTTTTGAGGGCGAGCATGGAATGGCTTCTTGTGCATTTTCGGTGCCCCCGAAGCGATAGTTTTGCTTGTTAACATATCCGCTGAGGTGGAAATGAACCTCATTACAGAAAATAAACAGCAGGCTACACGAACACATGACTACAATCACTGCTGGCTTTACATACTGTCTTGTAACTAGCTACTTGAATAACAGGTGGACCACAAGAAATTATCCGATGTTGTTTGGCTATCAAAATATCGCTGGTAGCTCGAGCAGTGTGTGCCATTGCTTTGTTCCGTTGGAACCACATATTCTCTTGACCTAACTCGTCTAATATCGGCAGAAAAATCTAGGTTAATATGGCTTGTTGTCGTTTGACCAGCGGAGTACTCGCCAAAAAAAAAAATGCCCCCATGACTCCTCCAGCGTGAACAGCGCACCATGCAAACACTTCGTGTATAACTCGTAGAATTTCGGTGCCCCGAAAGCGATAGGTTTTGCTTGTTCGTGTATCCACTAAGGTGGAAATGAGCCTCATTGCTTATTATGATTTTGGTTAAAAAATCGTCCACTTCATCATAAACACGATTATTTCGGGTTCTTGGTGAGTGTATCGCTCCACGGCTTGTTCACTTGTATTCTACAGCTGTCTAGTTCACAAATGGAAAAACATATAATATAAGCTACTGCCAGTAGGCTGATTTCCTTTTTCCCACCTTGTAGAAAATTTAATAGTCATGAATAATCATGAATCTTGCGTTTTCGGAAAAGCTCTAAGCTGACTTAGCAGCTGTCTTCTTTCGCTCAAGTACTTCTCCCTAAGTTACAAATTCGTTTATATTTTTTTTTATAATAATTGCCTGGCTTACGATATCGTGTCCAGTCACTGATTGTCATAAATACTTGCAAGCCAACAACAATATACCCTGTCGGCAACTCAGTTAACTAGTAATGAATTAAAAGCTAACTTTTTTACAGCTGGTGGTGGTTGACACTTAGCTTATTTTTAATGGAGATGACTGACTATTTTAACATTACCATGTCCTAGGAGTTAGTCAATTGTCCGACTGTGCATTACTTTTCAGCTAACTTAAAGTTAGCTACTTAAAAGTCAGTACCCACAGAAAAACAAAATGTACAAATCAAGGCTGGTTTTACATTTTTCGGTGGTAATATTTTATTTTATTAAATTAAATTTCATCCTACTTTCTTTTTTTTTTTTTTGTTAGCCTCTGGTGGGAATCGAACCACTAAGCCTCAAGACTGGTGAACAGCCAACTTAACCCACTCAGCCATCGCAACATTTAAAACGAATGCGACTATAGGCAATTTAATTAAAGAGTTATTTACCGTGTGTGTGTGTGTATGTTGTTATTTGCATTTTGGGTTAACTCTGCACTACGTTTCAGCTAGCTTATAGCCAGTACACAAAAAGTGAATTACAAATCGATTGTATTGTAGCTAATTTCTAAGCTAGTCCATAAAAGTGAATGTAAAGTTAATTATTTTAGTAGTCGACTACTCAATGTCCGACAAGGATGAACTACAAGTCGCTTTTATTTGTAGTCGACTACCAATTTGCTGGCAGGGTACAGAAAACTTTGTGGGTTTGAGTGTAACTTTGACAACGAGTGACTCGATGCGATATCGTGAGCCAGGCAGCAAGTGTTTCTAAGCTTGTCGATGCCATGTATTTTCTTACTGATTTAAGATAAGTCCCGGATTTTGTTAAAATTTTTACAGATATAAGGAGCAGTGCAAGAGCAGTAGTACACAAATGCATTCTACACCGACTTGCAAATAAAAAATATTTGTTTCTAAAAAGTATTTTTTTTTGTGATCATCTAACTACTCTTTCCATAAACAGTTAACAGTGTTTTCTGTTTTTATTTATATACATATGTACATGTGTATGTAACTATATAATTTTTATTATATTTTGCACATCTTTTTGACTTGTTGAGCACGCGCAACTTTTACATATGAGTAGCTTCGTACACAAATAACTGTGTTTAGATGTGTACATGTAATATGTAAGACAATCCACATTTCCCAGCAAACATTTTTCCATCAAATTGAGATTAGACTCTCACCGTCTAATTCATAAAAATTATAACAGGTTTATAAAGCTGTCTAATAACAGTCTTGTCAGCCTGTAATAATTTTTATGAATTACGGGGTCAGTATGTATATCAGCAAGAACAGTGTCGATCATATGACCGACTGATGCTGATATGCTGATGGGTTCATACATCAGGGTTTCTATCATTTTCTTAAGGGCAAAATGAAAAAAAAAAAACTGATGTAAACATTCGTGTACGTGTGATTTCTTTTTTAAAACAGCGTTACCACCTCAGCAAAGTGATCATCCGAAATTTTTTTTTCTCAAAATACCCAAAATTTCTTTATTATTAAATAAAAAAGAGGTCTACAAAAAAAATTTAAAAAAAAACAATTCAAAGAGAACAGAATAAAGTATTTTAGAGCTACATTTAGATAAAATTAAACGAAAAACAGCAGTCAGCAGCAGTTTTAACAATAGAAAACTGAATCATATGGAAAAAAACTTCCGCAACAGAATTTTTTTTTTTTTTTTAAAGAAAAAAGGACAAATGAACCTATAAAAATATTAATGCTTATGAGTAATAAGAACTGCTTATTGTCTCAAAGTAGACAGATTGCAGATAAATATAGGCTAAAAAAAAGTGGTTCCAAATGAAATTACCAAATTAATACGGGAAAATCAAAATACTAAAAAATTCAATGTAATGGCAACGCTGAAAGCTATAAAATTGCTTTGCTTATGTTAGTAAATAAGTTGTTAATGTGTTAGTTTCCATTAGCTATTTCTCATAACATGATATAAATAACTTTTTGTATTTATAAATTATATTACAAATACTACTTAATAAAAAAATTAATAAAAAAAATATTTTTGTATGCATGCTTCGCCTCAGGAGCCACTGGAGGTATTGGGCGGCTGTGTTCGAAAAAATATCGGGAAGACATAATTATTGAGGAGGTCATATATTTGACTCTAGCACGATGTTTTGCGCCGTTTTCAAAAAAAAAAAAAATTATTTGGCGAACCCTTTATATTTAATCCTATTGCTTAACCTTAAATTTTATCACTGTGTCATTTCTGTTATTTTTATGATGTAACTATATGATTTACAATTGTTAATTATTTTATCGAGTTTGAGTTAAATTTGACTTCCTCAGAATTAAGAAAGATATATTTTTGAGCTTGACATTTATCCACCATTTTTTTAAACTGTTCGCCGATTTGTTGGTTGGGTTACAGTAAAAGAAGCCACAGGTATGCTGGTACTTTAGATCAACTCAAATAAAATTTTTATTTTATTTATTATTTTTGTTTGCAATTATTATTTATGCTACCACTTTTCTCGGCAAAAATTTGACGGCAGCTAGTACACACAATCTAGCCAAGCCATAATGCAGTTGCAGCCATAGATCAATATACAAGATGTTGCATGTTAAGGCAGTAAGAAGCATATGAGCAAAAAACAAAACTCAAAACGCATGCACTTGTTTTATTTCATTCGTGTCTGAGCATAAATATGATCATGTTTTTATGCCATTCATCATATTTATTTGCAAGAAAATGAGTCAGCTGAAGTTTTTGCCAGCAACATCTAAAGAGGTACATAAAATAACGTCTATGTGCCGCACTCGAGTTGTAAACGGCGGTAAAGTGGCTGCAGAAACATGTGTCTACATTTTTGTTTTTTTTTTTGTTTTTTTTACCCCGATTGGCTGCTGCTGATGGTGATGCATTGTAAAACTTTTTATCATTTGTTTGTGTTGTTGTGTGATTGTTTTCTTTTTTGCCTTTTGCTTTTTGTCGGTTCGATTTACAGTCGTTTTGGTTTTTGCCTCATGCCATTGATCTACTGATCTATATTTTTTTGCTTTGAAAACAAACAAAACAAAAAACACGGAGGTTTCTACAAAATATAAATGTGAGTCTTTTGTTGTTGTTGTTGTGTGTTTCTTTAGCTAATTATCAATTTTGCTGCATCAAATTTGAAAACGAAACAAAATCCCCAGCATGTGTTTGAGTAGGCAGCCGCATGGCTCAGCTGAGCTGAAATAATTTTTACCCAATAAACAAAAAAAAAAAAATGGCAAGTGCTGCGATTACGATTAAGATTAACGGCAACTTCTAAGTTTTCATATGCAAATGAAATGCCCATAAAATACATAGAAGAAAATTTTAATCTTTAAACTTGTTGCTAAACGAAGATGTCACAAGTTTGACTTTAAATATGTGTTACAGTTTTTGTTTTTACTAAAGTAGAACATTTCAAACTAAAAATTTTCAATTTTAGTTTATATTTCGTTTGCAAATAAGTTCTGCTTCCCAATATCAAATGTTAATGTTCGCTAAAACTGTGAACAACAACACTAAACTAATTAAAAGCCAATTAAGTAGCACCACGTTGGAACTCATTAGTGCGCGAGTAAATTGTAGTTGATAAAAGAAAATTTATAAATATTTTCCAAATCCAAAGTTTATTGATTTGTTGAAATGTTGAAGAACATTAGTGTTTAACCCTTGGAATTTGTAATGTCGTAAGAATGGAATCAATTGCCCGGCCAGCATCGTTGATCTTTTATGGAAGCATAAATGAAACCAATGGAAGTTGCACAGATATAAATAAATAAGTCGGTGTGTTGGGCCTCCTTAAGTTATCTTTGCATTAGTATTTTTCTCACAGCTGTCTCACAACTAACACAAAAGGACAGCTGCCATGAACTGTTCTTCCTCTGTTCAATTCCTAAAACAGGAAGGTTGACAGGACATCCTCGGGCAGTACTCTGTTTTCTTCTCCCCCCATTACTTATGTCTCTAGCTCTGTACTCATCAGGCTTCGAACTCTACTTTTGGCAAACATGTCTTGGTTTGTTGCTTCGGTACGTATATGGCCACTCACGAATATGAATTACCTTCGATCTATATTTAACTCACTAAAGGGCAATTCAGACTATTATACTGTGTATTAATACCTGCCAAAAATTCAAACAATACGTGCAAGTGTGATGGTGTGAATGCAATGTGTTATGAAAACGAGAAATAATACGATAAAAAATTGACATCCGCTTTTTGAAAATTTTCTAAACAATAATACATTTCATTCGATCAGGGTTGTTTTTTTTTTGACACAAACAGCTGTTGAAAAATTTACTAGCCAGTTGTATCACAGGCGATGGCGTGCCGTCACTGATGGTATTTGATTTCCATATACAAGGGTTTGGAATTTGGTTACGGTATACAAATGTATTTTGCTCTAGCTGTATTTAGAAGATAAAATATTTTTGTGTTATTCAATTTGGTTCTGTTTTACAATAACTATTATTTTAGCTGCTGAATATTTTTTAGCGCAGGCACGTCCACCGCCAACATGAAATTGCTCTTCTGGCGCCGTATAAAGTTTTATGTCGGCACGTTTATTCTGTGATTAAACGTATGTATGATTAACATATGCAACAGCTGTTTTCTTTTCCACTCAAATTTTTTTAATATTATTTGAAGTGTGATGGTGTGAATGTAAAATGTAATTTACGTTAAACTTTTTGACAGTCGCAAGAAATCTAATTATACTTTCATCTCACAAAACTCGATAAAAGTATTTATACTTGTATAATAGTCTGAATTGCCCTTAATCAATCGCTTTCAATTTCTAATACTGATTCTTGTTTGAATTTCTTTATTTCTTGAATGGAATTTGCTAATTTCTCGCAGCAACGCGTTGCCAGTTTTGACCGTCTGCAGTTCACAAAAAAAAAAAAAAAACTTTGAAGTGGTTTAAAATCATTTCATTTGTTAACTAATTATATTTTAGCACTCATGGCCAATTGGGTTAGCAATTTTAAAATGTGCCAGTAAACAGCTCTTTTTCTTTCATACAACAAATTATACATTTTTATTGGCTTAACGTTACTTTTTCATGCCGCTTGCTCTGCTTTTATTTAATTTTTCATTTTGCACGTTTTTTAAAAAGTCTGGCATCAGTCCAACACACACACACACACACACAAAAGCTGTAAAACTATAGTCTTAAATTAATGTGTTGTACACATGCTTAGCGAGTGTAATTAAGACCTAATTTTGTTTTATTTTCTTCTGCACGAGCATAAATATTTTCTAAATTTTAATACTCACAAAATGAGAAGAAAAAATAAAATGTCAGGAATTCGCTTTGAATGAGAAATTCAAGATTTAATTAATTGATGACTTTTGTTTTATTTTCTTTTCAGTTGGAATTTTCTTTGAATTAACAGCAACAGCAACAACAACTGAACAACGTGAAAATCACAAAAGCTTGGAGTCAGTTGGGTTTGTTTTTCTCATTTGCATCGTTTCAGTTGTTGCCTCTTGTGGGGTAAGTGTTGTTTGTGTTTTTATTGTTTTTATTTTAATTTTCAATTATTTTTTTTTATAACCTAAACATGCTGGCGGTTCATAAAATAAAAAAAAGGCTTTTTATTTGAGTGTTAAATATTAAAACTCTGTGTGTTAATATTTTATCATTTGATTGCATCTAAGAATTCGTTTAAAGATATGTATCTTTATAATAGACGTTGAGTGTTAACGCAAATTGGTTTTCATAAAACGAAACACTCGCTGCTTAATTAAACATTATTAAAACAAGACGAAATATAATGCAAGCCCAAGAACTGTGATGAGGGAGGGCACAGGGGGAGGAGTTACATTCGCAAAACAATTTGGTTTTAAATGTTTGCCTGTAATGCATCTTTTTTAAAAAAATACACATATGTAGTTCTGTCATCGAAATCAATTCCGTTCGTTATTACAGTACAGAAAAAGCTTTTTTAAATTATTAAGTTTTTTTTTC
The DNA here is from genome assembly GCA_963662145.1 of Sturmia bella. Classification (NCBI taxonomy): domain Eukaryota; kingdom Metazoa; phylum Arthropoda; class Insecta; order Diptera; family Tachinidae; genus Sturmia; species Sturmia bella. Next base: position 19,103,721 of record OY759170.1, read on the forward strand.
ATGAAAGCGCCCATTTTTTTTTTTATCGATACACAAGTTAAGAGGGTGGTTATGTTCACAAAAACTAAGGGGGAGTTAATACAGCAGTCTTGCCAGTTTAAAGGTGGGATCACACGATTGCCGCAATGCACGAATTTTACACAATTTTTATTGGGCTGAATTGGAGCATAATAAAAAATTTGTCCCAATCAAATTCTCTGCAATCACATGATTGTCACATTTTACTGAAATTTTATTGTCGCAAATTGCCGTAAAACAATTTAGTACCAATAATTGCCGCATTATAGTCACACGATTGTTGTATTATACGGCAACTCTGAGAAACAGCTGTTGTAGCTAATGACAAACTTTGTTTTCCCAAAAAAAAAAAAATTAATTAAATGTTAAAAATATGGTTTGTTCATTAAAAAGAAAGAAAATTGCTTCGGCTAATATTATAATGTTGTGCGGACTGAAAAAGCAAAAAATGAATAGTAACAACAATTGAATTTTACTGATCGAAAAGCAGAAATCATGTTTGGAAGTCGCGTTTAAACAATTTTGAAACTAAAAAAGGTATACATATGTATGTATGTATGTATATTATAATCGAAAGATGTTGAATACAGCAAAATGAGAAATGAACATCTTGTAAAGATGTTGAGAGATGTTGAGTTTTTTTCATATAGAATTTTTATAGGAAGATGTTAACATCTTGCCAAAATGATGAAAGATGTGAGTAAGTGTAAAAAGCCTATTAGGAGTTATTTTGAGGTGTTAAATTCTTTCGGGGGAAACAATTTATTTTTGGGGTATTTTTAGGAAATTTCTGTCTCTGGTTGAACGGTAAAATGGCTGGAGTTCGAAGATTTTTCAACTGATAAATTTGAAGACTTTAACGATTTTTAAAAGTAAAATTAAATTGAAATATTTTATGTTCTTGTGGTAAACAGAATCAAGTACAGAATTTTGCATTTGGTAATTGTAAGTACTTTGTTTTGTTGAATGGAATGAATTTTTTCCTTATGGGTCATTTCTTTGAATTTTTTCAGATTCTTAAGAATTGGAAAAATTAAAATATCTAAGAAATTTTAATAAAATTGAAACTCTTTTTATGAAAATGTCAAAAGAACATAAAGAGCGAAGAAGACTTGGAAACTTTTAATTATTTTGGAGACACTTAATTTTTTCTAGTTAAGCAGATAACAATTTCCAGCTGCCTATAAATATGTACTTAGATTTCAAAATATGTGAATACAAATAAATCGAAAATTGATAATAAATATGCATACGCCTGCAATCATAACATATGCCCTGAAAAATATGTATGTACATGTAATCAGTTAATTTTTACTTTATTTTTAATTGCAGAAAGTTTAACAATTTTATGCATTTTCCGCATTAGCAATGCATTAATATTGGTGATTCGCAAACTAAAGCAGAATGTTCATCAAAATTCTTTAGGGGGATTTTTTAGAAAAACATTGAATTTTAGGGAGTTTTAAAATTTTTCTGGGGGGAAGAAATACATTGACCTGGCAACGCTGTAATACAGTCACTCTACCACTCTCCTTCTCTCTCTCTCTCTCTCTCTCTCTCTCTCTCTCGCTTTCTTTAGTATTTTTTTTGCCCATGCCTTACTAAGAACCTAAGATAGTTCCATACAATGAGCAGTGATGTCTCGAAATAATACCACATATTTACGATATGGTTAAGTATATTAAATTTATCATTGATCGCAAATCGAAATATTTTTATGTGTTTTACTACAACGATGCAATCGCAGAGCTACAATATCGATATTCTGCACTTACGCAGACAGGTCCATATATCTTGCGTAGCATTTTTCTCGCGAACACTCTGAGTACAGTTTCAGCTCTTTGAGTAAGAGCCCATGTTTAAGCGCCATATAGCAGCACCGTTGCGCTAAGCCATTTGCATAACTTAAACTTTGTCTGCCAAGAAAGATTATCTTGTCTTTAAATTGTTTGCTTAGTCTAAAATAGCATCTGCTAGCTTTATTTCTAGACAGATGTCATTTCTAGACAGGTGTTGCGGCCTTGTGGCCGTCGTGAAGGGCAGAAAGGAAGCCTAAAGCTGCTGGTTGTCAGATCTTACAATATGGTAAGACCTAACAATGTGCTGGCAATCTACTAGAAATACAAAATTGTCAGCAGTAAAAAAATTATCAGTTCAGACAATTGCAAGAAAATCTGACAATTTTATTGCCAGACAATTGCCTGACAATAAATTCAGCTACCAACCGAAAATTGTCAGCTTACACGGATGTAAGATTTTCTAAGTATCAAAAATTGTCAGCCCATTGTCATTATCAGAATACACACACACACATGCCATTATTCATTCCTTATTTTTCTCGCTCAATAAGCATGTTTTTCATTTTTTTATTCTCTTTTTTTGCAACTTTTTACCTCTCGTACTCACAATTTTACTATTCTCTTGTTTTTTTTCTCTCTCCCTTTCGTACACACACATTTTTCTTTAACATACTTTGTCATTACTCTGACAATGACGCCATTGTAAGGTGCTGAGAATTTATGCATCTTACAATAGGCCAATGCCAAACAATGTACTTGCAATAATGATGCCAAAGTGTTTAGACGATTGACAGTTAACTGACAATTAATTGTTAGGTATGTAGGTGGCCGGCCTGCCAATGCTTTTGCTTACAATATTGTCAGGAAGAAATTGTAAGTTCTCACGATGGGTTAAAAATATTCTATAAATTTTCTGACACTATTGTAAGATCTTATAATCGTCTATGCGTAGCTTTATATTTTCATGCTTATTATGAATTGCGTCGGAGGCTCCGACAGAATTCCGTTGTAAAAATGCTATCATGAATTCCGACGTAGCTACGAAATTTTCAAAATTCGGGAGATTGGTGTTATGAATTCCGAATGGAACGTACATTTGGCGGTTGTACGAACTCTTCTTATTGTCGGGAGAATACGAAAAGTAGTTGAAAATAAGAACAAATTAAAAATAAGTTTTTAAATTGAATAAAAACTATCTTTAAGAAGTTATAAAATTATATTTCTTGAATAATTAATTGGTATATTTTAAAATAATTATTGGTTTTGCGATGATTTGAAACAAAAAAAAAGTAACAGAAACTAACTGCTGATTATACGTGTTGAAAAAATCGCTTCATATACACCATTTGCAACAGCTGACAGATTACTTGGAAAATAATTAACCATATAAACAAAGAAAAAGAATAAAAGCAGCTTTTATGTATGGAATTGAATGTGTGTTCCGTACAAAGTGGTACGAAAAAGTCATTGCAGCATCCACACCTTTTCCGGAAATTTTCAATAAAGCTAAACGGAAAATTACATACATATGTACGTATTTTCATAATTGATAATATGTTTTAACAGCTGACGCCCTGTAATCCAAATAAAGGGAATTCTAAGCATCCCACAGGACTTTGCGCTCTACTCGCTAACAGCTTTTGATTTTTCCTCTTCCGTTGTTTTTCGTTTTTGTTTTTTGAAAAATATTTTTAACGATACTTAAGGCCGTGTCAGATAAAACTTTGTTGCTTTGCGTGACGTTTATAACTTTGAAAGAAAAGCGTAAAACAAAAAGTGTAAGTCACAATAAAAACTTTGACAAGACCCGCGCATTGTTTGTTTATCAATAAAATATTGAATATATAAAATATTTTATATACATATGTACTTATTTGTAGTTTTGTTTATTATATATTTCAAGTGAATTTATTCATTAAATTTATAAAATTTATTTATTTATTTGGAATTTTTTTTTTTTTATTTCTGTTGACGCCAAGAGAAAATAAAAGAAAATGAAAGCAGCTAATTGTCAAAGCGTGCAAAAAGATGAAAGATGCCCAACTTTTTGCTTTGCTTTGCGTCAAATAAAATTTATGTGACAAGTGCCATACAAACATGTACATTTATCTTAAATGTCAAAGCGTGTATGTAACGCAACGCGAAGCAAAAGTTTTATCTGACACGGCCTTTAGAATGCAAACAAAAAACATCTGTTTTTTATTTAAATAGTTGGTTTTACTAATTCGAACTTAAGTCAAGAGGATGGCAACACCAACTTCGAATCTGTCGGAATTCATAATACCTTTTTGTACGAATTCGTGACGGAGAGTTCCCATTACGAGTGATGTTCACTGGGAATTCATAATAAGGCTGTTTTTTGTTTTATTTAGGGCTGCCATTGTAACTATTTACATTATAGTTAAACAGGAAATAAAATATGCTCTCTTTGTGGGCAGTAGTAAACGAGTGAAATTACTTGTATATAAAGCACATTTATTAAAATTTTATATTTTAATGTAAAAGTTCTTATTTTTTTCTATTGTGATTAGTACGTAACCGTTTTTATTTATTCATTGATCAATTGCGGTATATTTTTTAAGTCAAAAAGCAGTTCAATAAAAGAAGTGTATGAAAGATTTTCAATGATCTTAAGAAACATTTTGTTAGGAAAATCTTCGTCGGTGGTAGCAGTTCTGGTTGTGAAATAAACACGAGAAGAATAGCAAAATGCTACAAAAACTTTATAACTTGGTTGAACCGGCACCAGACAAATTATTAATCTCTCCACAGCGTGTACAACAAATATATATTGGCTTAAGTAGAAGCTAACATTACCCAAGGTGCCAGTGTGTCCATGATTTGATACTAAAGACCCGCAACGTTATACCTTCTCTAATGCGGCATGTATAGTTTTAAGGCCATATTCATAATAATTATTGTAAGTTTATTAAGCTGTATTTCTACGGAATATTTGTCAAATAAACGTGTAATAAAGTTTCAATAGTTTTTATGAATATGGGTGTTAGTATAAAACATCTGTTTGAAACTAAACCAGGAGAAAAAATGCTCCCAGGGGCATTAAAATATGCAAAGTTTTACCCTAACAACACGATGCTAGAGCTAATACAAAATTAAAACAGCAGAAATATGCCATTTTATATGCTGGGCTAATCCTGCCAGTCCCCAATAAACCTTCAATGTATTTCCCTTAATCTTCTCAAGACTTGAATGCAATAAAATTGCCACCAAGAATCTGGCGGTTTTCTTACTTAAATTTGCCTTAAAGTCATTTGATGTTGATGCTTTCAAAATGCCTTAAACGAGTCATAACTTTTATAATTTGTAACTGAAAACGTTTGGCATTTAACTACGTTTAATAAAATGGAAAACGTCACTCAATCAATGGCTGTGAGAATTATGAAGCAACAGCAAAAGTAAAATGTGATTTTATGTTTTCCTCTTTGCACTTTTTGCAATTTGAATTCGAAACGAACATTCAATTTATTTGCGTTCAGTAACAAAAATTCAAGATTCTCATAATAATATTCTGTCAAAGTAAAAATGTTTTGTTTGAAGACAAATAAAAAGAAATTTAAACATCAATCAGGGCAGCAAAAAAAAAAAAAAAATCAAGTTAAAAAGATGCTGAGAAAGCGAGAAAATAAATCTTGGGAAATATGATTGTAGATTGTGTGTATGAATGTATGTCACATTTTAAGTTTTCTATCTGTAAGGTTAAGTTTAGTAGGTTAAAGAAACATTCACAATAATTTAAAACAAAGAAAAAAAAAACGAAAAATTAAATTACTTCAAACGAGAATGAGTTGATGAATTCTTTTGGCATCTGGAGTAGTCATAATGAATGTGTTTCAAAGAAAAAAAGTGTAGATAAGTTTAAAAACTGTGCCTTTTTTAGACTAGCGGTCTAATTCACAAATATTGGCTAAGATTTTAGCAAGTAAAATATCTTAAAACATTATTCATCAACACAAACTAGCAAAGATGGTAATAATGACCAACAGGGGCTTCGTTTAATTACCGGGTTATCCATTTCGTGGTTTCAAAAGTATGGTAGTGCAATTCGACAGCTGTCAAACTAACATGTTAAACCAATTATTTTCTTCTCAATTGAAAGTCTGACCTTGACGAAAATGGATCGCTTAACCATCGCACAACGCATAAAAATTATCAAAATATACCAAAAAAAAAAAAAAAAAAGGGAACTTCTACCACAGCCACATATCGTGCTTTAAGAGGAGATTATATTTTAAATAATCCACAATCCAACTACGCAAGCAATTGGCAAAATTGTAAAGAAACTTGAAGAGACTGCAGCGGTTACAGATATTACAAGGCCGCCTGGGCATCATCGTTTCACTCTTTCCGCTGAAAATATCGCTGCTGTAAGTTAAAGTGTTGCCGAGGACGCGAATGTGTCGATTCCTTGTAGTTCTCACGAATTAAAACTGTCTTATGACACATTAGGGTATGTTTTGCATTTAGATCTACACCCACATCCATATAAAGTCCAGCTCACACAACTGCTGAAGTCAGCTGACCATTCACAAGATCGTAGATATGTGGCATGGGTGCTTGAACAACAGCCGGTGGAGGGCGATTTTTCGAATAAAATTTTTTTCAGCGATTTCAGCACATTTCTCACTCACTCGGTGGGTATGTTAATAAACAAAATTGTCATATTTGGGGCTCTGAGAGTCCTCAAGTAATTGAAGAGAGGCCATTACATCTAGAAAAAGTCACTGTTTGGTGCGATCTAAGGACCTCACTTCTTCGAAAACGAGGATCAATTCGAAGCGTGATGGTCATATGATAACTTAATTTTTTTTTGCCTGCTATTGAAGAATACGACTTGGAGAACATGTGTGGTTTCAACAAGACAGGCCACACATCTGGAGCGAATATGGCTTTATTGCAAGAGACATTTCCTGGTCGCTTAATTTCTTGTCGTGGCGATAACAACTGGCCACCAAGATCATGCGATTAGGCTTTTTTGTGGGGCTACGCGAAAGACCATGTTTATGCAGAGAAACCTTTAACTCTTGAGCACTTAAAAACCAACATTCGTCAAGTTATGGCTGAGATACCGCCCAATATGTGTCAAAAAATGGTCGAAATTTACCTCAAAAAAATCAATGCTTGCCACACTTCATGTGGTGGTCATATAAATGATGTAGTTTTTCACACATAATGTCAACTTTCAACTTACTTTATAATAAAAAACAAATATCAGAAAAAAAATATTTTATATTTGTTGCTTTTTTTAAAAAGTTTTTTATTGGCCAGACGTAAGTTTCTTTAAGTGTTTTTAAGTTTCTTCTTTAGCTGGTGAGGCCTAACTTCTTTCTATGTCAATAAAAATACATTTTATATTTGTTTTATTTACGTTTACTCTTGAAACCGCAAAATGGTTATTTAATAATTTAATAAATTGAAATACTTGATATAACAGTTTCTAACACAAAACTTTTACTAAATTTAACAACAGAGTGTCCGATGACAAATTAATATCCCTAAATACGATTATTTCCAAAAGTAATCAACAGTGCAGGGGAAGAGTGGCGTTGTTGGAATTATCGATTGTGCGGATTTGTCTGCAACAATGTCGCACACGTTCACTGTGCAAACATTTTTTAAAACTAATGACTCTTACGTAATTGCCTAATTCAACAGTTTTATTGAAAGTTCGGTATTCGGCGAATACGTGAGGCAGCGAAAGTAAATGCAATTTTCTTTGTGGGTGCAGAGATTTCGCGCAATTGCTTCGGCTATGAATATCTCACGGCCAGGGCCCAGTAGATCTTCAATAACCCCCGAAAACCTTAAATTGGTTCAAGCAGTTTGGGTTAAGCTCTGCGACTTTCAATACGGAAAAGAGCGATTTTTCATGAATTTTTTTTTTTCATTCTTTTAAAATTCAAATCGTTTAAAAGCTGAAAGAAAGTGGTTACAATATCAACAATAGCATTAAAACACAAAAACCAATTGGAAATCGATTGGATATTGTAATGAATTAAATTTAAATTTTTACTACCTTTTGTTACGTCTCTATTTATTTGGAGTTACCTGACTTTGTTTTTCTTTGTAAATCGGCTGCGAATTCGCTCTGGCAACATGTGGTTGCATTTTTGAATAAAACGAAGTTAAAATTATTAACAATTGTAAATCATATAGATCGACTATAAATTTGAAATTAATGCTTAGAAATAGAAATTTGGCAACATTGCAAAAATGTCTAACGCCTGATGTCTTGCACTGTTTATATGCTGGCAACACGGCACAAAAGTTTGGAAATGTTTGTGTATGCAATTGTCAAATTCTTTGGCTAACATAAGAAATAACTGTGTTTGTGTTTGGCCATGTGGTTGAAAATCTTTGGTCGGACACAATTATGTCACAACACCAATTGTAAAATTTTTTGATGACATTATGTCCCATGTTCTGAAATATAAACTGCTGATGAAGGTGTAGTGTTAATGGCTAAAGTTTTCTTCGTTTAAATATGGTTTAAGTCTTCGCTGATTTAAATACTTACAAGTTTAACTGTTAATTAATCTAAATTCGAAACTGAGCTGGCCCTGATTTTGTGGGCTTTAATAACATCAACTGAAATCACAATCAGTTTTCAAAGCTACTCGTTGTAAATGACAACTCCAACCCAGATGTCGTAACAAACCAGAATACTTTACAACTGTAGCAGCTGAAAATCTGTGGCATTTGTTTCTTTTATGCCGAAAAAGTAAATGAAAACATTTTTTTATTGCGTAAAATCATTTTTGTGCCACGGAAATCTGTCTGCTACAAGCAGATTTCTTGATGAGTTGAAATTTTGTGAATGTATGAATTTTAATCTTTGATTAAGACTGGAAACGCTTAACGGTTTTGGTAGTCATCATTTCAATGTTTATCTGCTTGAATGCACACATTTCACTTAATGAATGAATGAACGAACGAACGAACGAACGAAGAATGTTGGTTTTTCTAACGTGTGACAATTTTGTTTTTTATTTGGTTTTTAATGTAAATAGAGCTGATTAAAAACGTGACTCAGAAATACACAATAGAATGACTGACTGACTGACTTTATTATATATTTAACGAAGCAGCAAAGTATTTGTTTTTTAATAAATATTTAAATCAGGTATGGAAAATTCCAAATACTTGAATGACAAATACAAACAACTTTTTCAAGTGAGAAAAATTTTTCTTAAGGTATGCAGGCAAATATCACTCCAGAGACAATGTGACCACTACTCTCTTGTTGATATTCATGTTGGCTAAGTGCATGAAAACAAACAAATAGAAATGTGTATGGATATGTAAACAAACATCAACGAAAAAAAAACCCTGAAACGAAAGTTTAATGCTAGGAACACAACTGGGATGAACAACGAATTTTTCGCCGCGAATATTCGCAGTCAAAAATAAAACACATTGGTGTATCTGAAAATGCGCACAGTCACAGCGTGGGTAGAAATTCGTTGCACGCGGCGAACTTGAAATAGATTTATTTCTATTTCTTACGCCGGCGAACGACGAACAAATCAGTACCATGTGGCCATTTTGGTTTTAGCTTTCAAGTAAAAACAGTTAATTTTTACTTTACGAGTTTTTATTTTAAGTGCTAAGCTTTGACTTTTTTTATTTTAAAATAAAAATCCAACATATTAGATTATAAAACATGTTTGTACTTTTTAATTTTTTATATTTTTTTTTTTGTTAATGCAAAATTTTTTAGCAACCAATTTTTTTAATATGGTCACCCCATCAGTTGTTCAACTATAATAAGATCAAGGCGAATCAAGTACAGGTGGTCGTAATTCAATTCGCTTCAACATTTTCTCTCGAGACGTCATACATTTTGTTGTCGTTTGCTATCAGCTTTGACAACTCAGAAGATAAAATCGTGGAAAAATGCTGAAGCGAATTGGTATGCGGGCACCTGTAACGGATTCGCCTTGATAAGATAAAATTAAAAAACTGAGAAAATGAATACAAGTGAAATTATAATTGAAAATGTTTAACTTGATGAATGTTTATACATATAATCTGGGATCAAGAGGACATAAAAATGTCCAGAAAAAGATGGAAATATGGGAAAAAATTGGCGGATCGGTAAATTTACCTATTAAGAAGAAATTGAAAATATTCTTTAATTAATAATCAATTGGCAGAGCATTGTCGTTTTGGAACGAAGTTCCTCAACGCGGCTTGCTGGTAGTGAAAATTAGTAGAAATCGTCACGAAAGCGTGTGAGCTGTTTATATGTATTGGTGTACTGTCGACAAGCAATTGTGTATGATGGTCGGTAGGATGGCCTACCAATAAATATTAATTAGTTGTAAAAACGGACACTATCAGCTGCTAGATGTCGCTAAAGTAAAGTATGTCACAACAAAAAACAGCAACATTTTAAAATTGGCCAACAGTTGCTTTTCTTCGTTTTGTAGCAGATTGACAAAAAATAATGCATGTGTCAAAAGTAAAATATACAACGTTCCAAAAATTTAAAGAATCATAAAATTTCAAAATTTTAAAAACAACACAAAATAATGTGCGTGAAGATAAATACATATTTAAGTTCCGGGACTCAAACCCCAATTTTTAGCAAAGCCACATTTTGAAGTTAGCAGAGTACTGTTAACGAATTAACAGCGCTATTTTTATAACAGATGACAATTGTTCAGAAGATGAGTGGGTTTTATGGAAAAATTAGGACTTCTGGGAGGTACTGACCATATGGAAATAGTGGTCTGGAGAGTTAGCTATGACTTGTGGTACCAAGAATGTCTGCAAAAAATTTTTTAGTCCCAGAAAATGACTTTTAAAAACACCCCATTTATGAAATTTCTGGAGATGATGAGTGGGCTCCTGGAAAAATGAGGACAAAAATAGCGCTGTTAACTCGTTAACAGTGCTCTGCTAACTTCAAAATATGGCTTTGCTAAAAATTGGGGTTTGAGTCCCGGAACTTAAATACGTATTTACCTTCACACACATCACAAAATAAAATATACAGATTTCACCTTGTATTATATTCAAAGATGAAAAAAAAAAACGTCAGGAACTTCGTTCCTAACGGGGCTCCCCCGACCGGATTTTTTTTTTTTTTTGGACCATGTCATGAAATATCTGAGATAGTGTAGTATTTGTGCAGGGAAATACATTTTTTGGTGTAGAAAATGTTAAGGCTTATGTAGTCAAAAATATCAAATTCGATTAAAAAAACATCAAGTTTAATTGAAAAATTCGTCTTTCTCAATTTGGAGCAAGTAAAATCGAACTGCAGTCTGATAAAATTCTTAAAAACATTTTTTTAAGGACTTTGCTGACACTTGCCCGTATATGGCCAGTTGGTCTGTTTTTTTTCCGCTTTTATTTGACCAATTTTATTTCTCTTAAGAAAAGTATTTAATGTCGTTGTACCAAGTTTTAAGTCTTTGCAACAATTTCTTATACTTCTGTCTCATTAACAGTGTATGTATCAGATTTATAATTTGAACGCTGCCATATATCATCCCCGGCTTGGAATGTTTGACTAGAAAAATTATGTGGTTATAAATTCATACTTGTATGTATGTATGTATGTGCATGTGGTATACAAAAACACATATAACTAGTGCAGGGGTGCCCAAAATCTTCTTATGGAAGCGTAAACATCAATACGTATACACTTTATTGACGCACACAAAGAAAAAAAGAAATAAACTCATAACAAAAAATGATTTCTTCAAGTGTTTCATACTCACGAAATGATTAAAAAAAACAACAAAATCATGAAAACAAAAAAACAAAATTTACGCTTGGCACCAATGTGTACCAACAAAGCCTACGTTCGTATTGCTGTGCATATGAAAGTGTTGTTGCTTTCAACTTGGGATATGTGTGTATGTGTGTATTTCATACAAAGAGTTGTGTATACATATTAGAATGCTCAGCCAATGCTTCGCGCTGTTACAAAAACAAAAGCGTACCAAGCGTATAGGCCGTGGGCATCCCTGAACTAGTGTTTAGTAAAGATTATTAGGGCTCAAATTTTACACACATGCGTATTCAATCCGAAATTAGGATTGAAAAATCCATACATAAAACAAGCTAAACGTACTTGATTTAAGGAAATCCGTACTTACCGAACTTCTGACACCGCTTTTGATTGATTTAAGTACAAAGTTTTTTTCAGTGTAGATATTTTTTTTTTTTTTTCGAAAAATCTAACTGCATATGCTTTATGGGAATTTAAGAATACTAGAAACGGCATAACAAACTTTTGTATACCCTCAGCACTTGTTTTCAGAGGTATAGCAAAAGTGCTTCCAAACGAAAGCTCAAGCTCCTCGTGATTTTTTGGCCACTAAAATATATAGTATATATAAAATGACCTATTGTAATTAGATAGGTTCAACATGAGTATATCATTTTGTCATTTTACTCGTAAAGATTTAAGTCCAAAGTAAATAAAATGTGAAGTTATTCCCGACTTCAAGTAAGCTGACGATACGCTCGTATAACACAACACTATGTACATATTTAGATTAAAGTATACATGATGTTTTGATTGTTTGTTCTTCTTATTAAGCAGTCGCGATAACAGTTCAAATTATCTGCAAATTAAAATTTTAGTTGTGCTTTTTAACATGAAGAATATTAAAAAATAAAAGGTATTGTGATTAAAATCTTTTTGAAGACGTTTACAGACTTTTTATTACCACCATCAACTAAATCATTGTGAAAATGGAACTGAAAAGTAGCATGACTAAAAAGTTCAGCCAACTGGATGTAGTTGAGTCGAATTAAAACGAATAACTGGTGAAAGAAAAGTTTATGCCCAAAACATCACAGGCAGATGATTTGTCTTTTTAGTTTAGCATATGTTTGAATTAGCAATTCCATAAAATAGCTGAATTTTAAATTGCATCCATTATAATTAGGCTACAAATACATCTGCTGGCTGACCAGCTCTAAGATTTTGAAATGCTGGCAATCTGCTGGTGATAATCCACTTTTGAAGCAATGAGCAGATATTAAAAGAATACATCCAACATCAACATTAATTTTATATATAAATTCCTGTTAGAAAATTATTTAAAAAATCTAATATAAGCAACATCCGGAGTTGAAAGCCCAAGCAGCTCTTACTCCTTCTTTTTTCTTTTAGTTACAATAATTGTATTATGTAATTAAATTCAAATAAATAAAAAAAAAGATAAACAAAAGGAAAGCAAAGCTGCTTAATAGTCTGCTGTCAGCTTAAGGCGAGTAATTTGCACTGCAATATTCTACTAACACAACTGCATATTGATGTGAAATCTCCATGTCTCCAACGAAGTTTGTTCAAAAAAGATACAAACAAAACTGAATTGAAATTATCCTTAATGAAGTCCTACACAATTCTCAATAAGCGCCAATATGTCTTAGAAGACAGGTTTTTATAACTAAATAATATATTAAGATTAATGTTTAGCTTTTTGTACAGATTCGTATTTACTTATTTAATTATTATTATTTTAAGCATTAATTTAACTTTAAAGACGAACTAACGCTTCACTCCTCAATGTCGAAGTCTTGCGATTGTACGCATTCTAAGTGAAAGAAAATTGTTTTGGAATCCTCTATGATGTTCTTTTAATTCGAACGAAGTCTGGATGGACAATTCGAAAAGACATAAATGTTTTCATAGAAAATTCGATTTCTCTATTTCGATCATATCGTCAGCACTGCGTACAAAAATGTCAAAATCAAGCACTGGCTGTTTTGCTAGAGAGTGCAAGTTTTTATAGAAAATTTTTTTTTTTTTTTTTTTTGTTAAAAAACTGGAAAATAAAACTAGAAATCCCACATATTTTTTCATTTTTATTTTATTGGAACGAAGTTCCTTAACGCGGCTTGCTGGTAGTGGAAATTAGTAGAAATCGTCACGAAAGCGTGTGAGCTGTTTATATGTATTGGAGTACTGTCGAAAAGCAATTGTGTATGATTGGCAGTGTCTCCACTGACAGCAGCGGAGACGCATACAAATAAATATTAATTAGTTTGAAATCGTTCCAAAAATTTAAGGAATCATAAAATTTCAAAATTTTAAAAACAACACAAAATAAAACATACAGATTTCAGCTTGTATTACATTCAAAGATGAAAAAAAACGTAAGGAACTTCGTTCCTAACGGGGGTCCCCCGACCGCATTTCTTTTTTAGTTAATATATTAAACAATTATCATATGTATGTAGTTTTATTAAACAGTTTTGCATTAGGTTAAAAAAATCAACAATTGAACAGTTAGTTGCTGGCACTTGTTCGCTGGTTGAAAGAAAATCCTGAGTTTGCTGGAAGAATATCAGTGTTCAGTGCATCAAAGAGTTCAATGGAAGAGGAGTGGCAGCAGATTTGCAACAATCTGCACTTCTTCAGTAGCATCTTTCTCAGTTTCCACGGTGATGGTTAAGTCCTTAATTTACTTATTAAATTTGCATAAAAAAATAATTTCAAATTTTAAAACGCCACAATAACTATATCCGCACTTTTAGAAGATTTGCTGTTTTATTTTGTATTTATTTATTTATATTATTTTATTAAGTCAGGTTCAAAAATGAACCTTTTCAAAAAATATTTGCTGTATCTTTCAGCTGTCTATATGCCGACGACATTTCGTCGTCAATATAGTAACCAATGGTGATTCGTTGTATAGAAGGTTGCAAAGAAAAGTAGAAGTGTTGCAAAACGAAAAAAGAAATGTTTGCTGTGTTCTGTTCTGTTCATGGGAATTATGAAATAAGTAGTTAAGTTTCAAACAAACTTTTAAGAATTTTTCAAGTCTACTGATGAGTTGATTAGCATCAACGAAATGTCGTCGGCATATAGACAGCTGAAAGATACAGCAAATATTTTTTGAAAAGGTTCATTTTTGGACCTGAATTAATACATTTCAATTGGCTCTTAAAGCAAATAAATAATTAAGTTCATATTTGTATATTATTTCATCTATAATTTTTGACCTTTATTGTTAAAATTGACAACACTATTTTTTAAAGCTTTAAGTCTTTATATTTTTCTTTCTTTTCGATTCGATAGTTCGCTAACAATTTGTTAGCATCGTCAGGAATCCTTAATTAAATTAAAGATTCCTGACGATGCTAACAAATTGTTAGCGAAATATCGAATAATAAAGAAAGAAAAAATATATAAAGACCTAAAGCTTTAAAAAATAGTGTTGTCAATCTTATTTATTGATTTATTTTATTTTTTTTTCAATACTTCAATAAAAAATCAAGCAAAATTTCAATTTACCGATCTCATATGTCTGCGTAGAAAATATGAAAAATTTTATAACGTAAGCCCATGCGAACGCAAGCTGTCGAAATAGAGCAACCCAAATTGATTCGAAATCGAACGACTACTTTTCGCTGGCTTATATTTTCTTGCAACATTGAGGAACAGGCCATAAATAATTTACAATTGCTAAATATTTTAGTTCGATTTAACTTCCTTAGAATCGAGAAAGTATTTTTGTGAATAGTTTTTTCTTTTTACTTATGCTAAAAATTATGCTAATTTTTTTTCTTTATTTCATTATGTACTAAAATGCGTAAAGTGTTACACACTTGCTTGTCGCTGTTTCCGCATTAAAAAGATTTCGCAAAGTTTTCAAATTTTAATCTAAAAATCATAATTTTTCCAGAATGTTGAGAGAAAAAGCGTGTCTTTTGACTTGACCACCACAAATGGCATTAGTCGAGATTTTCTGCATGAATGACCGACCGACCGACCACTTGTACTAAATAATAATTTTCTTCTACTCACACACATGCTTAGCAGTGCTTGCGTGTGTGTGTGTGTGTGTGTGTGTGTGTGTTTTATTTTTTATAGACAATTTCAATGGAGTTTTTAAGCCATAATCTTTAATTGGAAATTATGGCATTAATGAACAGTTAATTTTCATTTTTGTCTACTATTCTATTAGACTGTGTTTTAAATTTTCTCCCATTCTTGGCATTAGTTTTTTCCATTATAATATTTAATAAGAAAGAATTGTAAAATAATTAACACAAAAACACACATTCATCATAAAAAGAATAACAGTGAATTAAAAATATATGTATGTATGTACACAAACACAAATACACAATACTCGTACAACAGGCATGTTTGTACTCGTATGGCAAAAAAGCAATAAATAAATAAATTTTCTTTTATGTGTGTGTGTGTGTTCATTTTTTGCACTCGCATTTAATAAATAAAATTTAAACCATTTTATATTCGTTTAACATGGCAAAGAAACTGATTTTTTTTATTTTTTATTTATTTATTCTACTTTTCGCCATCATCTCATTTATAATATCATGATGAGGATGATGATGATGTTTTCAGTTGTTAAATAGAATTAATCTCAGATTGATGAAGTTTTCAAACAACAAAACAGAGAAAAAGTAATAGATAAATTGGGGTAAAAGAAAACTTAGCGATATTTCACATTGCATGTTTGAATGCAAAAAAAAAAAAAAAAAATAACTAGTGTATTTCGGGCGGAATTTGCTAAAATGGGAAAATTTTCTATATCTAAACAAAATCTTGTTGTTTCTCAGCCAAGAGGAGATACCATATTTTCTTAAATATATAATTTGTATGCTGTTTTTCTTTCTGTTCCCCTGTATCCTTTTAAACTTATTGAAATATTTTCTTTTGTGTTGCCAAATATATTTTTATATTTTATATAATGTTTTTTTTTTTTATTCAAATATCAAACAAGTTGATATTATAAAAAAAAGAAATGCGGTCGGGGGACCCCCGTTAGGAACGAAGTTCCTTACGTTTTTTTTTCATCTTTGAATGTAATACAAGGTGAAATCTGTATGTTTTATTTTGTGTTGTTTTTGAAATTTTTAAATTTTATGATTTTTTAAATTTTTGGAACGTTTTCCAACTAATTAATATTTATTGGTAGGTGTCTCCGCTGTTGTCAGTGGAGACAATTGCTTGTCGACAGTACACCAATACATATAAACAGCTCACACGCTTTCGTGACGATTTCTACTAGTTTCCACTACCAGCAAACCGCGTTAAGGAACTTCGTTCCAATAATATCAACTTGTTTCATATCGCGTTACTTGAGAAATTACGTATCGCTTGAGACAACGTATTGTCTAGCGAGTTAAAAAAGGGAATTTAAAAAAGTATTTTTACGAAACAAAAGAACAAAAATTAAAAATTAGGAGGACCAGCAACAGTGACATTCAACCATAACTTTCGAATGCTTTTTCGATACGTTCAATTGTGTGTAGACTTTAATTTTAAATTCTAAGCTCATCGTTATCACAACGGGACCTTTCTAGGACCCAAGTGGGTTGGTTTCACTACCTACGGCCCTTATAACATAACATATAAGGTCATCAGCCGGCAAACAGACCCTATTAAATTACAACTGACTTTAAATTAGACTTTAATTTTAAATTCTAAAGTCATGATCCGGCAAATTCAAACGATTCTTGTGTTTTTTTTTTTTTGTCTTTTACATGTTATGATAAACATTTTTGCATAAAAAAAAAAACAACAAGCTAGAATAATGATTTATAGTTTAAAAAAAAAAAAATGTATACACAGTCAATCAACTATAAAAGAAATTTTACACTTTTCGTCACTCCCACTTCTTGAAAAAAATCGTTAAATCTCTGCTCAAAAAAAAAAATTATTTAGTTTTTAGCAGCCTTTTGCCATTCGCAGTTTTTTATTACCAGACGACATGTTTCCCAGCAACAAGTTTATAAGACTTTTGGAAACAAACTTCAATACTTGACAAATTAGAGAAATATATACACATCCATACATATGCATACCTGCAAATTTATGGAAAAACGTTAAACGATTAAATTATCCATTTCGTTTAGTGTCATATTTTTTGTTCATGAAGCCATAAAAAAAAACGTTTTTATGGCTTCTTAACAAACTGGGCTGGGTAAGTGGGCGTTTTTCCTTTCTTACATTTTATTACGTCTGTCGTTCTCCTTGTTGTTGTTGTAGTTGTTGATGTTTGGTGGGAATGGGAATTTGTTGCCAATAGGCCGGATTTTTATGGATTTAAGCTTAAGCTTAAGATCAAGACACAATATCAAGAAAATAAAAACTTTATTTTGCTCAATAAGAATTCCAGGCTGAAGTTTTAATGTTTTAATTTAGATCACGTTTCCTGTTTTGGTGTAATTAAAAGAAAAATATAAATCTACTGCTTTTTAATATATAATAAATTCCCACCAAAACCTGAACACATTCAGCCCAATCATGAATGATAATTCCGTGAGAGTTTTTTCTCTTTTCCCATTCCTCTTATTATGTTGATAAATTCCTTAGGAAATTTTTTTTTAACCTTCCCTGTTTTAGCCACATCGAAGGGGAAAAATAGTAGGCGGAGGACAAAATATGTATTTTAAAAACATATGTTTTTTGTTTTTTCCTATAAAAATTTTCGATATTACCAACTTTTATTTTTTCGTTTCTCAGGTAATTTATGATTGGAGGAATTTTTTCTCGAGAAACGTATTTTCCTTAGGAATAAAATTCCTTGGGAATATGCATGATTGGGCTGATTAACTCTGGCTATATTTTCACCTGTCTTTGCCGCCCTCCCCGGTTTAATGATGGTGTGTGTGTCATTAAATTTCAACACCAACTTTTCATAAACGGACAATATTTTAATTAAAAATATTTCACTAAACATTCGTGTGAATGCTGTGAAATATTGCTTGTGAGTTATTGTTTTATATTAATAATGATAATAATTTATTTGTTTTGTACACAAAACTTTGGAGTGAGTGCATTTATTATGCAGAAAAAAAATAATTATGTTATATAAAAGTTTCAAATAAATTTCTTTTATTTGTTTTAGCCAATCTGTAGAGTCTGTCTTTTCTTTTTATTGCAACCAAAACTTTAGCCAACGTGGTTGCTTAATTAATTAAACAATGTAAAGCGTTTAATTTCTTGCTTTTATTTTAATAACAAGACTGAAAATGTATTAGATAACGCCATTAAGGCATCGTAGTAATCTGATTAGCATATTTTAAATAGTTAATTATGACATTCAAAGGGTGGTCATGAAGTCATAAGTCTAACAAATATGACTGCTGTAAGCCGCCCATAGTTAATAGTTTAGGGCATTATTTCCAATTTGAGTCAATCTTACTTTTAGTAAGAAGAAAACAATGTGTACACCACATACGCAGTGTATTGACAAAGTCAGCTCAACTAATTAAATGGTTTTTTAGTTACGGCATCCCCTTTCAGACTTTGTGTATGGTGTAGCATATCTGTCCAATTTGCCTTTCTCTACGAGACACGCAAATGGCGTGCACACAAAAAAAAAATTGGTTTCATCAAAAATTAACTTAATTATTTATTCGCTATAAGAGCCAATTGAAATGTATTATTTTCGATCTAAAAATATAAATTAATGTTTTTTGTCTTTTTTCAGCCGTCTATATGCCGCCGACATTTCGTTGATGTTAATCAACGAAACTGCATCAGTAGACTCGAAAAATCTAAAAACAATATTTGTAACCCAACTACTTATTACAAAATTTTCATGAACAAAATGAGAATCAGAAATGTTCACACAAACTTTTTATACAGAAATAATTTTACGTCTTGCAACACCTTTACTTTTCTTAGCACTTCCTTACAACGGCTAACCATTGCCTACCACAACTTGTGTTCTTGAAAGTATTAAACAATACAAATTTTTTTTAATATTCAAAAATGAACTTAATTATTTATGCGCTATAAAAGCCAATTGAAATATATTATTTTAGTGTAAATTTTAATTTTGTTATTGAACTTCTGTGTTGTAATACATTTATATTAAATTACTTTTTCAGGCTTAAGTTCAACCCTTGGTTTGTCACTACTTTTTAATTAATATCAATTAAGTAAAGAAAAGTAAAAAAAGCATGGCGTAAATGTTCAAATTGTATCAATAAAAGAGCATCTAGATCTCAATGATGCAAAAACAGAACATGTAGAAAAAAGCTTTCATATAAACAGAGAGCAAAAATAACAGTCTTCTGAGATGATAAAATATCGTCCAAGACTGCAAAAATATCATTGCTTTGATTAATGTTAATTAAGTATACAAACAGAAAGTAAAATTGCGTGAGCTTTGGTTGCCGAGTGGTTAAAGCGGCTGTGCCAAAATTGTGAAATTTGACACGTCCAAAGTTCATAGGGTGCTGATGAAGGGTGTTTGCTACCCAGAAACAGCCGGTTGTCCACCTAGCTACTAAATTTTACTTTTCTTTACTTAATTGATATTGATTAAAAAGTAGTGACAAACCAAGGGTTGAACTTAAGCCCGAAAAAGTAATTTAATATAAATGTATATTATTTTAGATCTAAAAATATACCTTATTAATGTTTTCTGTCTTTTTCAGCCGTCTATATGCGGTTGGGTTTTAAACATTAGTATCAACGAAATGACGGCGGTATATAGACACAGCAAACATTCATAACGTCTGTTTTTAGACCTAAAATAATACATTTAAGCTGGCTCTTAAAGCAAATAAATAATTTAATTTTTTTATATGTATATAGAAATATTTTCAACCAATGTTTATTATTGTCCAAATTCAGTTGGGTTAAGCCCCATGCACTGTTGTGCAAGCCGGTCTCGTACTTGGCGAAATTTGTTTACTTATTTCATATTTGTATGCATTTTGTATAATGATTAATTTAGCTATATAAAACTTTATTTACATGCCACTTAGGTTACTGTTACATTAGCCACCAACAACGTGACCACTACTTTTTTGTTGACCTTCATTTTGATCGAGTAAATGGTCACAAACAAATAAAAATGTATAGATGTACATTTTTGTGACCACATCAACAAGGTACAAAAAACAGGAGAAAAAAACTTAAAAATATTCACTGATTGTGCACCTCGACCAAAAAGATCTTTTGGGCAGTTCGTGATCTGACATCAGTCTAGCATGTGTTATCATTTGTCATTAAGCAATTTTACATGCAAAGCTGCGTTATCAAATGCCAACTGTTTTAATACAGTTTTAAAAAGTGTTTTAATTATTTATTTTATGACATTTTTGGTAAGGGTACATGATTATTTGAATGCTTTTTCAATCATTATAAAAACATTGTCAATGGCCAAATACATGTACATCTTAACAAATACATGTTTTGTTTGGCATTCATTTCACTTTCATCTGACAAAATACTAATTTCACTTTTATCTAAATGCAGCATTCAATTTGTTGACCATAACCGTGAAAACCAGCCTACAAACAAGAAACACCGTATAATTTAATCAAATTGAAAACAAAAAAATTTAACCAAACAGTAGAAATATAAACCAATTGAAATCTACTTTCGAAAATCAATTGATAACTGCGAAACAATTGAATAGTTTTTGATCAAAACAGTGCTAAATATAAAAATATAAAAACTAAATGTTTTTAAACAAAAAGAGCTGGAAAATATCAAAATTACCGCTATTTAACAAACAACAGCAACTCGTGAAGCAACAAATTGCGGCCACAATTGAAAGGTGTTTCACCAAGGCGTTACAGTTTGTTTCTTTCTTTCTTTATTGTTGCGGCCTCAACCAGTTTCTAGACTCTGTTTTCTTTACAAAAACTATTTATGTGTAACGAAATCATAAAATAATTATTTAAAAATGTGGCACAGTTTAGTGGGCACTGGAAACAAAATGAAACAAAAAAAAATATCTGCCAGAGCAATAATTATTATTATGGAAGCTGCAGAAATACTCATAAATATTTTCACTTTCGATGGAGGAGTTTTACAACTTTATATGGTTGTGATTTTGTAGGCCCTGATTTTAGTAATTGTTATTTTATTTATTAATAGAAAACAATTGTGCTCCATGTACATGTAATAAACTTTCTTTGTTTTGTATCATTAAATATTCAATTAAATGAAATAAATAACTGCAGCCAAGTACGAGACTGATTCACTTGGCAAGAGTTCAGAAACCATCCTACCAGACAGAGGTTTAACTCATTTAATTTACACCTAAACGTTTGGTTTAATTTACGTTGAAGCCAGTAAATCTTTTAGTCACTGAATACTCAAACCACAAAGAAAATTTTGTTGCGGCCTCAACCTCAATTACACTGTGCGAATTTCGGCTCTCTATCTGTTACGGTTCGAGAGTGAAGTGAATACATATATTATGCAAATTTCATCCCTCTGTCTCTCACGGCTCGAGAGTAACTGCTAATTGTTACTTTACGCTGCATAGGGACACCTGGTAGTTTTTAACTTGTTGTTGTTTTTTTACATTTGTTATTGTAGGCCATATGTGAGTACATATATTGTGCACATTTCATCTCTCTGTCTCCTACAGTTTGGGAGTTACGGCTGATTTTTACTTTGCGTTGTATAGGGACACCTGGTAGTTTTTGAAATGTTGTTCTTTTTAGCATTTGTTGTTGCAGGGCATATGTATATACATATATTGCACGAATTTCAGCTCTTTGTCTTTTACAGTTTAGCAGCTACGGCTAATTGTTACCTTAGGTTGTATAGGGACACCTGGTAGTTTTCGACTTGTTGTTGTCTTTAGCATTTGTTCTTGTACAGCATCTATAAATACATACACTGTGCGAATTTCAGCGGTCTATCTTTTACGGTTCGAGAGTTATAGCTAATTGTTACTTTTCGTTGTATGGGGACACCTGGTAGTTTTCGATTTGTTACAGACGAGGAAAAAACTTGTGGCGCAGATAGCGAGTCACTGGAGCAGTATTTATGCCACAAATACATTCCCGGTATCCTGGGAGCGACAACTTACCAGATATAACCCAATTACGGGGCATGTGCTCTAGGGAATTGGAAAAGTTTGTGAATGACGCAGAGTTGCTATAGATCAAAATGGGTCAAACTGTTCATGGGTAAATCTACGGAGCGCACAACAAGCCTATGCTAGCCTAGGTGCATGTCGCAAGACATGGCCAAGCAAACCCCTCCAATCAACCTAGCTCCACCTAACTACTGCTAATTTTCACAGTTGCTTGTATGGAGGCACCCTTTTAGTCTTTAACGTTTTATTTTCTTTGGTGTTTTCTATTGTAGAGGTCAGTCATCTTCATATCCTGTGCAAATTTCAATTCTCCATTTCTTAGCGTTCAAAGGTTAAGGCTAATTTTCACAGTTACTTGCATGGGGACACCCTATAGTTTTTAACTTTTTTGTTGTATCAGCCGAGCAACTGCATCCCCTGCACACATTTCAAGTATTTATCTCATGCAGCTTAAAAGTTCACATTTTGTAAACTTTTCAGCTTTTTGCTGATTTTTGACATTTTTGAGCACATATCACCTATCAATTTGAAGCCCCTATCTATTACAGTTTCTTGCTTGGGGTATGATTTAATTCTAATTTCAATTAGTTTTAATCAATTTTAGTTTAACTTTTTTTTCTCTTTAGTATGTGTTGTTGTAGAGGCCAGACAGGTACATATTCTGTGAATACTTCCACCCTCCAGCTTTTGCGGTTTCGGAGAATGGATGCTGTGACGGACGGGCGCACGGACGGACGGATAGCAAGGTCTCTGTAATATGAGTCTGTTTGCACTCTATGTTTACGAAATCCTACAAATAACATCACTGAGTTTCTTTAGTCCATACCAGGGTATAACAAATTCATCAAAAAACATGAAATATTCGAATGATATAAAAAAATAAGCTGACTTTAGGGAAAAACATAAAAATTTTCGACAATCATTTATATATAACCCAGATATAGGGACCACGGATTTTTCAAGCAGCTGCGCTTGGGAACCAGTTTCGGTATCAAAAATTAAATATTATAATGAAATATGAGCAATATAAGGCACAAAAAAAGTGTTCAGCATTGGTCAATATATAGCGGAGATATAGCGAAAACCGATTTCTCAAGGAGTGGGGCCTGTAAGCGAACTCAAAGCAGTTTTAGAGCCAAAAATTAGATGTCATTATAAAATATGAATAATCAAAGGATAAAATAAAAATTTTCGGCATTGATCCATATATAGCGGAAACCGATTTATCAAGGAGTAGGGCCTGAATGCGAACTCAAACCAGTTTTAGTGCCAAAAATTAGATGTCATAATAAAATATGAATACTTAAAGGGTAAAAAAATATAAAAACGTTTGACATTGATTGGTCCACATACATATAGCCAAGATACAGTAAAACCCGATTTCTTAAGAATTTGGGACTGTATCTGAACTTAAACAACAGGTGTTGGTGGCAAAAGGCAGACCTTTTCACTTCTATTATAATTTTTAGTGCCAGGTACTGTAAAAAACACAAAAGTTTTTTATAACGATTTACATATAGACATCGGATCAGCGAGTCATTAGTATTGATTGTGAAGGGTATTTAAGAGTCGGCCCAAGCCGAATATAGCACTCCTACTTATTTTTTCCACAAATAACCATATTGAAGCAATGAAACAAAAGCATAAAATAGATTTGGAAATTTTGTTAAACAATCACCTGGCAGAAATTTTTATTGCTCGATTTTTATTACTCGAAATATTTATTCATTGTCTCAAATGTGTCAAAAGCAGCAAAAAAGCTGATTGACACCAAAATGATTGCTGGAGAAAAGTGATTTAAAAACTGAATTTCGTATTAGCGAAATACATTTAAAAACTATCATTTCACTTGTGTTTTTGATGGCTTATTTTTTTTTCGCTCCTCATACATGATCTTTAAACAATTAATTAAATTTAAAATTTACTGACTCATTGTTTAGACATTTTATTGTTATGTTGGATTTTTATGTTTTTATTCGTACATCCATACCAAGTTTCTAACGGTTGATTTTGAAAGTGAAACATTAATTATTTTCGTTTTACATATGAATGAGGCATGACGTCAAATCAGCAATAATGTTTTATTTGTTCAAAGCGCTCATTGTGAGTTCTTCATCCCGATTATAAAACATTTGCAATACAATGGGAACTTTTGTTTTTACATCTTTTTTTTGTGATTTTGCTTGACTTTCCTACTTTCCATTTGTTGACATTTCAACACCAGCTTTTTCTACTCTTGCATCATCAAACTCAAGGGTTTCGCAACAGAAGTTTCATAATCTGAACGGGAGTTTATTAAAGGGTAGGTACTAAACACGCAAAGAAGGTAGCATAGAAATTTCGTCTATAACATTTTATTATAAAAGTTAATAAAACGGCCAAAATTGGTTTAAATACAAAAGCTAAAATGGGAGCCATCATGAAAATCCCTCAATAATAGACAACAAAAAAAACCCACAAAAGTATGGGAACACTAAAAACCACATTTCTATACCAAAAAAATAACAGTATACAACTAATTCGTCATGACCTGGGTTCGAAGCAAATTTGTTGGTGAAACAGCCCTAGTATGTACCCCAGCCAGTACAGTATTTTTCGGTTAATTGCACATCAAAATTTGCCCAATTTTTTGTTCAATTAACCGGGGAACCAATTAGCCGATACCCGTTTAATTGAACAATTCGGTCAATTACAAGAACCCTATTTAATTGAACAGTTTGTTCAATTACAGAAATCACGCATAATTGGAACTATGTACTAATGAATTAAAAGAAATCGCATATGTGCACTTTAAGTTTTTCAAAATAATTTTTTTTTACCTTAAATGAAAAAAAAAAAAAAACTGCAAGTAACAGCAAAAACTTTACATATATGTGTATAGTAGAGATGCCACCCAGTGTTTTTCACAAATGATGTCAAATATGTATGTGCAAAAATGCCAGATTATTTTTCAATGCAATTAACCGGGTAAAAGTAAGAGGAAATTTATTTTTGATGACATGAATTTTGACGAATTAAGCGGGAAAATCAATTAACCGGGTTCAATTATCCGAGGAAATTCACATGGTGTTCGTATGCAATATTTTTTTTGCCCGATCATGTGGTTCAATTAAGCGTGGAAACCAATTAACCGTAGGGTCAATTAACCGAAAAATACTGTAATAATAAAAATCACTCCAATTTTATCAGAAAAGAAAATTGTTTTTGCTCAATTACGATTAAGTAAAAATCCAACTCAATCCGATGAAATTATTCACATATGGTATGACTTGATGCTATAATGCAAATTGATATGTAGATTTAGGAAAAATGAAATGTTTTTCTGCATGCATTTAGACTTTAAAGTAATTTGCAGGTACTTTCCTATGAAAAACTAGTTTAAATCAAAGCTGTTGTTACGCAGAGCGAAAACTTCCTAATAGATTCAATAAGATTTTCTCTTTGAAACGTTTTTGGGTTGAAGGGTATCCCAGCAGAGAGAAACGAAGATTTTTCTATGGGTATTTCTTATTATTTCCATGTTGCAAATCTTATTAATTGTCTCAACAAGAAAAACACATAAAGTTCATAGGGTGCTGATGAAGGGTGTTTGCTACCCAGAAACAGCCGGTTGTCCATATAGCAAATAAATTTTACTTTTCTTTACTTAATTGATATTGATTAAAAAGTAGTGAAAACCCAAGGGTTGAACTTGAGCCTGAAAAAGTAATTTAATATAAATGAAAAACACATAAAACCAAGAAGAAAACTTGTTACTCACGTTTGTTTTTACCCAGTTTCCGATTTGCAGGTACCAAAAAAAAATTCTATAGAGAAGAACTTATTGATTCTATTAGGTTTTCTTGTAAATTGTATACAATAAGGAGTTTTTATTGATTTTATTAGGTTATGGTATTAATTGTTCCCTATTGGTTTTATTAGTTTCCTATATAAACACACGTAAAACATCTTTTTAATTTCATTAATAAGAATATATTTTTGGTTACACTAGCTTTCTTGTTATTTCATACAAAATCAACAGACAATTGTTGTTTTTTCAATAAGGTTTTCCCATTGAAAATAATAAGGAATCCTTCTTGAAAAAAAACTATAGAGATATCTTATTGATTTTGTTCTATTTTATTAGGTGCTTTTTTCTCTGTGTATTTTTGTTGATTCAGTTGAACTGTTTTGATTGTCATCGTTTACATTTTGCAACAGCTGATTGTTTAACTATCAGCTGCCAGGTGTGTGATTCTGAGTCTATACGTGCATCTAGATGTGTCTGGTCGTTTCTTTCTTCTCATTGCAGAGTCTGCAGGTCACACTGATCATAAGTTTCAGTTTTTTTGTGCTGGTAATTTAGCTGACAGTGCCCCATCAATAGGCCTGTATTTTCTTTCTGTCGAGGTTCATAATACAGTGGAACTTCACTGTGCCGGGATCTCAAGCTGGGCCAAAAGAAATCACCCTATTGGAAGTTTCTCTTATTTTTCCAAATGTCAAATCTGTTTTTACATTTGTGAACTAGACAGCAGTAGAATATACAAGTGATCATGCCATGGAGCGATACACTCCCCAAGAGTGTATCGCGCACTCAAATTAGCTAAAAAAAAAAAACAAGCTTCGTTTCCAAAGTCAAAAATTTTTTTGCCTAATTTGTTGGCCAGTGTTATTAATTTAAAGTTGACTTTATAGTTATAAAAGCACGATTGCCTAAATTCATAACCGTCTTTACATAAATATTCGAACAGGTTCGATATCGATGACCTCGACGCAAAAAAAAAATTTTTTTTTAGAAAATATACCATCAATGCTACAAAATTCCTTCCTGTCCACAAGATGTGATTTAAATGTGTTGTGTATTTGAACACACCAAATGCAGTAAATATGAATTCTGGGAATTGGTGCTATGATTTTTAACTTACAACGTTATTCGCTGCTGGACTTAAATTCCTTAAGCAGTTTGGAAATTTCACTCATATTATTTTGACAACAGTCATAATCAGAATTGGAATTGTCTTAACTGTTTGCCCATCATTGTGACCAACAAACAGAACATGCAAATTAAAATGTTTCATATCGATGAGCAAAGTTGCAAGATGCAAGCCCACATGCTGAGAAATAATTTTTGCCATTTTATGTCTTCTTTGCAGGTTTGCAAACGGTTTTAATCAAATTACTCGCTTATACTATTTTATCTCTTCAGTTCGTTGGTTGGTTTTTCTTGCCGTCTCTTTGTTTTGGCTTTAATTTTCTTTTGCAAACAAAACAAAAAACCAAAACCGAGTCCCACAGCCAGCCAACCAGCCACTTAATGGGCCATTAAAGTGAGTGTGAGTGAGTATGGACGTGCTTGTATGGCGTGTTTACTTTTTTGTTGCTTGTGGTACTTCGTCCGTATTGTCTGACGTCTTATAAAACTACAGATTGATTGTAATTGATTCTTGCTTGATGCAAAATAAATTGTTTGCTCGTTCGCTCGTTGCTGGGCTGGCGTTTTGTTACAAATGGCACTGGTGAATGGTCGTTGTGCTGCAAAAATAGTGAGTGGGTGGCAAGAGGAGGTTTTTCTCTTTTTCTTGCTGTTGATGGCGTTTCGTTTCAATTTTTGTGGCTGAAGGTGGATTATGTACCAAAAATTGATTGCCAAACTTGTTGTTCCAGCTGCTGTTATTCATTGTCGATGTCGGTGTCAATATTGTTGTTTATTGTTAAAGACTTTGATGAAATGTTAGATGAACAATAAAAACACAAAAGAAGCAAATTTATAGAGAACAATTTTTATGGATTTGTTTTTTTCTTTTTTTTTTTCTTTTTGGCGTCAGCTGGAGCGGATATCAATGGCACAAAATTGTGTTGTTGATACAAAAGAGAAATTAAAATGATTATAATAAATCAAACAAAATAAATTGAAATTTAATGGTTGGAAGACATATTTTGCTAAATTTCTATTCTAGTTGATGCAAATGAATTTTTGATGTGACAGAAACAATTGAAACGTGTAGTAAGAGTTTTTAGTGGCAGCACAATGGCTCGTTTTAAATTTTTTTTTTCCAGGAAAAGCATGTATTAAATATAATTAAACTGAAGACAAAAAAAAAATAAGTTTACGACCAATATAACGGCTGATGAAAGGCGCAGCGGCTTTAAAACAACTAGTTGTACCCCAGCTGAAACATAAATTTTCTTCATTTGTGTCCTATAATCATACCAATCCACAACTATTTTAAACGAAAAATTAAGTGGTTCAAAACAAAGTGAAAAATGGAGTACGAGATCTAAAAACCACCGTTATTTTTTGTTCGATTTAGCATTTTTTTAGATTTTTCCTGTTATGTTGGTACACATGTCTGCTATATATGTATATATGTTGGCAATATTAGCCATTTTGGATTGTCTTTTTGTTGCGTGTTGGGATGCTCTTCGGTTTTTTCACTATACGAAAAAATCGATCGAAGAAACTGTTTTAAGTTTTCTTTTTATATTTTTGATGCTAATTTTTCGATCTTTGTTGTTTAGTATTTTATTTGTTGGAGCCTTATACCATGTTCATACATGCGCCTTTATTGAGATAATCGCAATAAAGTCCATTATTGAGCTCAATATTCCATACAAAAAGTCAATAAAGTTATTGCTTAATAAACTCAAAATTGCTTTGAATATTGAGAGAAAGATGAAATACAACACTGTAAAAGATGTGTTTAATAAGCAAAAGTATACAATGCGAGATGAATGACGAGATAAATGTCAACAAAAGCAAACAAAACAAAATAAATTATTTCCAAATATTTTTCACTTTTTCTTTCTCACTACCAAAACAAAAACAACAACTTTTTTCCAGCTGTCAAATACTAATTGAGTTAACGCAATATTTGTATGTATGAACACAAAAAATATTATGTCAATAAACTGAATATTATCTCAGTTTGAAATGCATGTATGAACAAGGTATTAAGGTCACTTGTTTTTTTATAAGTGTTTATTTAATTCGATATTTCGATATCACAATGGATATGTTTTTCAAGAATGTTTTGATGTTTTTTTTTTTTTAATTTTTTTTTTTTTTGAAAAAACATCATAACATTAATGAAGAAGATATCCATTGATATATCGAAATATCGAATTCAATAAATACTCATAAAAAAGACAAGTTAAATTCATTCAAATACTGTTGTCCAAATTAGTTTAACCCCCGATTTTTGACTTGAGATTTAAATACAAAATTGGTAAATTTTCCTTAAAATTTAAGTTGGATTGAAAATAGCTTTCTGTTTTACAGTCTAAAATTATTCTTGGTAATTAACTGTAATAAAAGTACGGCAGCACAATGTAAGTGTCAAAAAATTATCGATAACTTAAGAAAAAACAGCTGTTTAAACAAATTTGGAAGCAAGTGAAATTGTGAAAAGTTTAGAAAATAATAAATTGTTTTGTAAAAATTATTAAAATGAGTAGCAAAAGTGATAAAAGGACTCCCAATTTCACTGCCACAGAAGTTGATTACCTTCTGGAAATAATAAAAAATCAAATTATGAAACAAAAACAAAACATGTACAATATTCTTAATTTGCAGAACAAAACCAAACTGTCAAAATCATATGGCAGTACGAAAAACTTAAATCGATTTTAAATGGGCACGGCAGGCCGTTTAAGTTTGATTTAAATAGCAACTGTTTGACTCAATTTTGTATTTCAATCAAATTTAAATTGAAATGGCATTTAAAATCCAAGTCAAAAATTGGGTGTAAGTCCAATAATTTCAAAACGACCATTAACATTAAGTTAAATATAAATTTAAGGCGCAAGAACATTTGAAATGTTGACTGTGGCGTTTGGCAAGTCTACTAAAAGTAGAACATAAGGTTCAATTATGTTATAATCGGTTTAAGGAAGGCCGAGTAGATGTCAATAACGATGCTCGCCCTGGTCGCCCGAGCACCTCAGCAACCAATGAAAACATTGAAGCACTGAATAAAATGATTTTGGATAATCGTCTAATCACAATCAGAGAGGTTGCTGATGATGTTGGCATATCGTTCGGCTCATGCCAAGCAATTTTTACGGATGTTTTAGGCGTATTAATTCAGGTCCAAAAATGAACCTTTTCAAAATTTCAGATTTGGATGTTTTAGGCATGAAACATGCGGCAACGAAGATTGTTCCAAAATTGTTAGATTTTGAGCAAAAACAACGTCACAGGGACATTGTTTAGGAGCTGTTGAACCCGGTCAGCGACGATCCACATGTCCTCAAAAAGGTCATAACTGTTGACGAATCATGCGTGTATGGCTACGACATGGAAACCAAAGCCCAATCAGGCCAATGGAAGCGTCCAGAAGAGACAAGACCGAAAAAAGTACGTCAAGTTGGGTCAAATGTGAAAGTTTTGTTCACTGGTTTTGTTTTTTTCTTGCCACAAGGTCAATAAGGAATACCACCTTGAAGTTATGCGCCGTTTGCGCGAGGCAATTCGTCAGAAACGCACAGAATTGTGGGAATGACCATCATGGATTATTTTTCCCGTTAATTAAGTCTGGCAGACGGAATAACAGTTTCTTAGTGGCATTTTCTATACCATTAACCAATTCCATTTTTTTCCATCTATCCGCCTAGCAGTGTAGCCCCAAGGGGATCTGGTTCAAAGAGTCGGTTAACCAGGCATAAGTTTCAATTGGCCTCTAGTTTGGTCGTATTCGGTATGAATACGGGCCCATGCCTGTAAAGAACCATTGATAATGCACTTCGTGAACCTGCTGCATTCAATCACTTTCAGTGCTTTTGCTGTGACAGTCACGTTTCGTGTATTGATGGGAAAAAAATAGGAAAAACAGAAAAAAAGCGTTGCATTACGGTTAAATTAAAAAAAAAAAAAAAAATCATTTTCAGAATGCCCAAATTTAAATATTTTGTACAGCAGGGGAGGCTAAGGGGGTATTGTATGGGGAAAATTTGGCAGAGGAGTCAAATGTATGACCAATCCCCTTTTTTTTCTCTCCAATATTTGTGCCCAAAATAGCAACCCCGTATCACAACACAAGAAACTAAAATTCAATCGCTTTGAGAACGATTTTTCTAATATGTTGTGGTAAAAGTTTTATTCCTTATCGAAAAATCAATGGCACCATATCGACAAATGACAACTACAGAATCAAATCCAATACGAATGAGATCTGGGGCCATTCTAATAGTGTTGCATACTTTCGTGTCTACAACATATTAATCACTGCCGTCAGCTGAAAACTCAATTTGAAACATGCAATTGACACATAAGAAAGAACCTGTACAATTAAAAGATCATTAATTACGCAAAGAAAAAACAACGTTGAATTAAAGTAAGATGTTCAAAGCTTTTGCACAAGTTTTCTTTACACATTTAAGCTCAAGGGCAAAAAGTTCTGTGATGAAAGAAAAACAAAATCTAAAAAGAAGTTGTTAACGCTTGGCTTAACAATCTGGTAAGACAACTTTATGATACTTTGGGTTGAAAAAACTTCAAAAATTCCTTTTAAATTGACATTAAAAGGTCTTATTTTTTGCTGTGGTTTTTTAAAGCACAAAATAAAAATGTGCAATAAAAAAACCAACAATAAAAATAAACCAAAAAAAAAAAAAAAAAAAGTAGTGCCAGGAACACAACTGGGACGAATGACGAATTTTTCGCCTCGAATATTCGCCATCAAAAATAAAACACATTGGTGTATATGAAAATGCACACAGTCACAGCGTCAGTCGAAATTCATTGTACGAGGCGAACTTGTAATAGATTTATTTCTATCAGTACCATGTGGCCATTTTGGTTTTTGAGTGTTTTCAAGTAAAAACAGTTAATTTTTACTTTAATAGTTTTTATTTTAAGTGCTAAGCTTTGACTTTTTGCATTTAAAATAAAAAGCCAACATATTAGATTATAAAACATGTTTGTAGTGTTTAATTTTTTGTTTTTGTTAAGCTAAATTTTTTAGCAACCAATTTTTTTTTGTAATGGTCACCCCATCAGCTGTTTAACTATAATAAGATAAAATTAAAAAACTGAGAAAATGGATACAAGTGAAATTATAATTGAAAATGTTAAACTTCATGAATGTTGATATAATCTGGTATCATGTTCATTATTTGAATTATTTTTACAAAATTTGAAATTCTTTGATTCATTTAATTTTTTTTATCTTTGAACAAACAATAAACAACTTTATCAATTATAATAGATGTTTTTGTTTTTCGTAGATATGGTGCTTCATACGACGAATTTACACAGCGAATTTCAACCGGCGTATTCGTCGTGTTGGGCGAAATTGGTCGTTCGTCCCAGTTGTGTTCCCAGCATAAAACTGTTAAATCAAACATTTAATTTTTAATCATCGAAAAACAAAGTTGTTCATATTGAGAAGAAAAAAAAACAGCAACAAAAATTGAATAACCCGCCATTTAGGCGGGAAAGTGTATGGCTGAAAGTTGCAACACAGTCACACTTTTTTACTAACACACAATTTTCTAACTTTCAACTCAGCTTTCAGCAAAACTTTTCCTGAAAGTAATTTTTTGACATTTACTGAAAGTAAAGTGACGGTTGCCTACACCATGGCACATACAAATTTTCAGGATTGCAGTAGAATAATGATTGTGAATTTTAGATTATTTTGTACATTCACAAAGAAAAAAGCACCTAATAAAGTAGAACAAAATCAATAAGATGTCGCTATGGTTTTTTTTCAAGAAGGATTCCTTATTTTTTAAATGGGAAAGCCTTATTGAAAAGACAACAATTAATGAAATTAAAAAGATGATTTACGTGTGTTTATATAGGAAAGTAATAAAACCAATAGGGAAAAATTAATAGGATAACCTAATAAAATCAATAAGAAATCCTTATTGCATACAATTTACAAGAAAACCTAATAGAATCAATAAGTTCTTCTCTATAGAATTTTTTTGGTACCATGCAAATCGGAAACTGAGTAAAAACAAACGTGAGTAACAAGTTTTCTTCTTGGTTTTATGTGTTTTTCTTGTTGACACAATTAATAAGATTTGCAACATGGAAATAATAAGAAATACCCACAGAAAAATCTTCTTTTCTCTCTGCTGGGATACCCCTCAGCCTAAAAACGTTTCAAAGAGAAAATCTTATTGAATCTATTAGGAAGTTTTCGCTCTGTGTTGGAAAACATTTAAAACATTTTTCCAGCAAATATGAATAAAGAACACAAATGAAGTATTTTTATAGTGATATTTATTAAATTAATTAATAAAAGTTTAGCAATAAAAAATATTTTCGAATGTTGCCCTCGAAATTTATGTTTGTGGCAGGGAAGAAATAAAAGTTATTTTTGATTTTGATATTTTTAAATGAAAAATGAAATTTATTTTCGATTTTTATATTTTTATATCAATAATAAAAATCAATTCAAAATTCGTGGTATAGGTAATATGTCCGTAAAGCTTATTTTGAAATAGACAATTACAAAGAAAAGCGTTTCGATGCTTCTGCTAATTTATTGGAATATTGGGAGAGCAAAAAATTTGTGGTTCCATATCTTCGAAAATTAGCTTTAATTGTTCATTGTGTACCTGCCACTCAAGTCAGTGTAGAAAGGTAATTTTCAGCACTCAGATTAATATTGGTAGATTTGAGTTATAATTTATCTGAGGAACATTTAAAATCAATTATGATGGTGTAAAATTGAACGCCAGAAAACGACCTCTTAACACTGACTTGAATGGCAGCCAAAACTTATAAGCTATTTCTATGATGATAATGGATAAGTCACATAATATATTATATTCATATAGAAATTTGAAAAAAGCAGAATATTATAATACATACGACATCAACAATTAAATAAGAGTTTTTAATTGATTTTTATTATTGATATAAAAATATAAAAATCAAAAAAATAACTTTTATTTTTCATTTAAAACTATAAAAATCAAAAATGACTTTTATTTTTCATTAAAAAATATAAAAATCAAAAAAATAACTTTTATTTTTCATTTAAAAAAATAAAAATCAAAAATAACTCTTATTTTTGATTGTTAAAATAAAAATAAAAAATAATTTTTATTTTTCATTAAAAAATATAAAAATCAAAAAAATAACTTTTATTTTTCATTTAAAAAAATAAAAATCAAAAATAACTCTTTTTATTTTTGATTGTTAAAATAAAACTCAAAAATTTGAAAATCATGCAATATGTTGGATGCATTTCGCCTAAAACTTATGATGGTGTAATTAAAAGTTTTCTACGATGTTCATTTATGTATGATTTATTTCTTCAAAAATTGAAAAATAACTCTTATTTCCGGTCCCTGGTTTGTGGTAGTATTGGCAACTCTATTTCAGTTATAAACAAAACTATAATACTTGCTTTGAGGACATTTTTAAAATGAACTTTCACCTTCCTTTGAAATTCAGCAAGAAATTTGCATGAAAGTCACAGATTTCATTGAAATTTTTATTCATAATACGTAAACAAAGTACTTTCCCGTCTAAATGCCGGGCAAAGTGAGCCTTCCACCCCATTTACACAAGCAAGTAACTGAATACATTAACACTTTTTACTAATACCATCATACTTCTGCAAGTTTTTTTTAGCTTGCATGTCGGTACAATGAAAAAAAGCAAAAACAGTGTTACCTTATAAAGTTTATATTTTCATTCTTACATGCCGAAAAATAAAATGAAATATAAAAAAAAAGTTGAAGTAAAATATGGTTTCTTAATATAAATCTACTAAAGGTTAAATTATTCCTGACTTTGCCATAAGGCCATACCATAACCATAGCCATAACCATAATTTTTTTGTCTGGCAACAATTAGTGCCGCCATAGCCGTAAACAGCTGTTTATGTTTTATTTTTATAATTTCAATAGTGCAGTAGTAGTAACACAACAAATGTATGTATATATTTTGCAATCAGCTGTTTATGGTTATGGCAGAAAACCAAAATTCAATTGGTATCTACGGTTATGGTTATGGCTATGGCATTATGTTAAGTCAGCACTGTTCATTTACAATGCTGCCCATAAAGTTGGTTCGACCAGCTGTTTTATATGGTTATGGTTAAGTCGGGACTAATTTAACCTTAAATTTATTTGACAAAAAGTAATTTATTTGCTTCCCCAGAACAGTTCGTATGACAATACTTTGGCAGCCCGGCCAACAAAAAGTCATGTAGACGCACAAAAACAATACACAAAAAAGGCAAAAAATAGT
Source organism: Sturmia bella (assembly GCA_963662145.1). Lineage (NCBI taxonomy): Eukaryota > Metazoa > Arthropoda > Insecta > Diptera > Tachinidae > Sturmia > Sturmia bella. The sequence continues at coordinate 19,139,552 of OY759170.1, forward strand.
GATTTTTAAATATATGTATATAAAAAATGGAACAGTGATTTTGTAGCTCTTTTCCTCAGAATTGTTTTATTATTATGGCTTTCATTTAATTCTTTTATTTTGTAAAGTAAAGCAGTTTTCTTTAAAACCATTTTCTTTGACGACATTTTGAAAATGAGCTTGCACTTGCCTGTGTAAACAATCAAGCAAGTAGCAACAGCTTTTATTGTCTCCGTCAGTTGTCTGTGGTTGTTAATATGTACACACAACTTGCAACAAGTTACTTGCATGTGTAAAGCGGGGACGGGGGGGGAGGTTAATATTTCCCAAAAAACACATGTATAAATATGTATGTATGTATTTGACCGTATAGAATTCACTTACACGTGCGGTGTCGTTGTTCTTGTTTTTTTTTTTTATTATTTTCTGTTTTGTTTGGAAAGTAAATTAACCGCTTTTATGTGAAATTTCATGCCAATTTAAATTAGTTCCTTAACAACCAACCTCAAACAATCAAGCCAACAACAAACACAACATCAGCAACAGCAACAACCACAAGATTTTAAGGCTATTATTTGCAACAAAGATGTGGACGACGACCTCTTGCTCTTAAGTGCTCAACATGCATTTGCCCTCATGTGTGCGATTATGTGTCTGTGTGAGTGTGTGTGTGTGTGCAACACGAAAAACTGTTATTCATGCCTGGCCTACTCCTCTTTAGACTTAAATTCTTGCTGATTTTTTTTTTCTCTGCCTTTTTTTATTGCACCGTAATCATACTTTGTTTAACCAACAAATAACTCCACACAAAAAAAAAAACAAAAAAATTATTAAAAGAAAATTCGAGGGATTTCTGTTCTGTTTTGCTTTTCCCAATATTTTGCCTCAAAGCCAGCATGTTGGCTGGTCGTTCCAAGTGGTTCGTCATAATAATTACTTTACGATCACTTTGATCACTGATCATATTTTTGGCATAAGCGTGAAAGAAATACCAAAGTTGGCCAGGCATTTCAAAAATGCTTAACATCATTTTCAATGCTGAGTGCATTCCACATTTATTTTGTATTTACAGTTTTGAAAAATAAACGTTATTTGAAAAGTGTAGCGTGTACTTTTTACGCTCATTTTAGTTGCAGGATGCACTGAGAGGATTCGGTTGAGAAATCTTAGTGATGGCTTCGAAACAGCTCATTGTCCACCCTGCCAAATGTTTTCGATGTTTTTTTTCTATCTTATTTAATTAATATCAATCACAAAAATTACACTGTACAACAGTGAAAATGGGTGCAAGAAAAAAAAATATATAAGTTATAATGTGTGTGAAGAGAAATACGTATTTAAGTTCCGGGACTCAAACCACAATTTTTAGCAAAGCCACATTTTGAAGTTAGCAGAGCACTGTTAACGAGTTAACAGCGCTATTTTTATAACAGATGACAATTGTGGAGAAGATGAGTGGGTTTTATGGAAAAATGAGGACTTCTGCAAAGTAGTGACCACATGGAAATGGTGGTCTGTAGGGTTAGCTATGACTTGTGGTACCTGGGATGTCTGAAGTAATTTTTGGAGTCCCACAAAATGACTTTTAAAAACACTCCATTTAAGAAGTTTCTGGAGAAGATGAGTAGGCTCGTGGAAAAATGAGGACTTCTGCGAAGTAATGGCCATATGGAAATGGTGGCCTGGAGGGTTAGCTATGGCCTGTGGTATCTGGGATGTCTGATACCTGCTTCAACTTGTGAATCAAATCAACATTTGCTTATGGATTTTCATGATTTATGGTTTATTTTATTTCTTAGACATCTGCCCATTTTTATTTTCTTTTATGGAATATTAAAAACAAAAAAGAAAGCGGATTTTGCATGAAAAAATTTTTTTTTCGCCATTGATTTCTGAATGTAAGGTACAAACATATGTAAAATGCGGCCCATTTTTTTTATTGAATATTAAAAACAAAAAAGAATGCGGATTTTGCATGAAAAAAAATTTTTTTTCGCCATTGATTTCTGAATAACTTTGAAACGGAAAAAGATAGAAACAAATTGTATACAAGTAGGTATTTAGAATAAAATTTTATAGTGCATTTTTTGATGTGCTATTCAACAAAATTGGAAAAGGGTTTTCCGAATTATGCTTAAATATATGGGCATAACTCTGTAACTTATGGTAACATATTCGTAACATATTCGTAGGACATTCATAAGTTTTTGGTATCCAGAAAAGTATTTGTTTTGTGAAAAAAATATTTCCACGCAGGAAACTTTTTCTTTACTTTTTATATGTATGGAGAGTTTGGCTGAGTAAAATTTGTCCAGCAAGTTCTCAGACATTCAAGCAGTGTTGCCAGTTTAGGAGATTTCCCCCTAGATTTAGGGGGTTTTTTTCTTTTAGGGGTGTTCAATTCTTTCGGGAAAGATTTAGGGGAAACAATTTATTTTTGGGGTATTTTTAGGAAATTTCTGTGTTTGGTTGAACGGTAAAATGGCAGGGGTTAGAAGATTTTTCAACTGATAAATTTGAAGACTTCAACGATTTTTAAAGTAAAACTAAATGATATATTTTATGTTCATCTGGTAGCTTCAAGTACAGAATTTTGCATTTGGTAATTGTAAGTACTTTTTTTTTTGTTGGATTGAATGAATTTTTTCCTTATGGGTCATTCCTTTAATAAAATTGAAACTCTTTTTATGAATATGTCAAAAGAACATAAAAAGCGAAGAAGACTTAGAAACTCTTAATATTTTTGGAGAAGCTTCATTTTTTCTAGATACGCAGATAACAATTTCCAGCTGCCTATAAATATGTACTTAGATCTCAAAATGAATACAAATAAATCGAATATTTATTGTAAATATATTTACGCCTCCAATCATAACATATGCACTGAAAAATGTGTACATATAATCAGTTAATTTTTACTTCTTTTTAAGTGGGGGAAAGTTTAACAATTTTATGCATTTTCCGCATTGTTAATGCATTAATATTGGTGATTCGCAAACTAAAGCAGAATGTTCACCAACATTTTTTAGGGAGATTTTGTAGAAAAACATTGAATTTTAGGGGGTTTTAAAATTTTTCTGGGGGTAAGAAATACATTCACCTGGGAACACTGCATTCAAGTGTCAATTTTCTGACTCTCTTTCTCTCTATTTACATAAGTTTTCTTGCTGGAGAAAGTAAAACATTTTGCACAATTTGTTGCAGTGGTTTCGAGGTGAAATCTAAAAAACGTATGTAGGGTACATGAAAAGATTCAGCAATTTTGATCAATTTACTGTTAAGCAAGAGGCAAGTAACGTTCAAAACGTATTCATTTGTTTTCTTTACTAACAGTTTCAGTTTTAGCCACGCATGCTGCAACATCGGTAGTTTATTGTTTATTTTTTGTGCAACAAATTGTTTTAACTGCGTTTCTTCTTTTCGGAAAAGAATTTTCTTTTAAAATTGTTTTCGGCTCACGATTTTATGGAGCACTTATTTTTTATGGATTTTTGTTTTTTTCCATACTTTTTGGAAGGGGAAGTCTTCAGTAACTTTGCCAGGCATAAATAAAAAACACGATTATAAAAACAATTCGATCTGCTGACTGGGTGTGCCCAGGTACTTAATGTTTGTATGACCACAAATTAGTAAAAGATCATGCTCTCAATGATCTTTTAATAAAAGGCATTTACTGATCAATAAACGCAAAACAAAATGATGATGAAATGTTTAAATTTTTTTTTTTTTTGCTGTAAACTCAAATAATAAGAAGGTCAATGTGTTATAACACGATATTTAAAAAAAAATCTAAGGAGGTGAAACGAATCACTCATTATTCGAAATGAAAAAATACATGCAACATACAGAATTTCTCAAAGCTGAGAAAAGCTCTGTTGACGGAGGCCAAATACCTATGAATTTTTTTCGTATGACCTGTGTGGTTTGGCCGATCGTGGCAAATACTTGTGTCATAAGAGTTGCTCAAACAAAAAAATGTTGTTTCACACACATTCTAATATATTCAATATTAACCCTGAAGAAAATGTCAGTAGAAAAACTCCAGTGATTTACTATTGACATGGTCACCAGTACTAGTGACATATTATATCTCATACAACGATTTTTTTCTATTGACATTCAACATGTACTTGTCATTGCAAATCAACTACTGACGAAGGAACTAGTGACTAGATGGTTCTAGTGAGACTATATGACGACCATGGTACAAGTGTTTCTATACATTTTCGCTACCCTGAAAGAAATGTCAGTAGAGAAACTCATTTGAAAAATCAAGAAATAAAATTTGTTTACTCATTCATAATGTTGTCATTTCAATGTTTTCTTTCCAAATAAAAATTATTTTTATTTCACGATTTTATTGGGCTTACAAATTTCAACAATCACAACACTATTCATAAAACAAAAAACTGGAGACACTCTGTTGACAATTTGATTAAAAAAAAAGTCACCAATATAGGCGAAAAATTTAGCGACTTGGAGCCACTTGACTCTAGGTTCCCTTCAGGGAAGTTTCAAGAAACATGTGAGCCGTTTTAAGGAGGGTTGATAGGAGTCCACTATGCTTTCGAAAAATGTTATAAAGAAAAATATAATGAGGGTCGATCATACAGTGGACATAAGCATTTAAGGAGCAGATAGGCGGTCGCTGCATGCGCCGAAAAGTGTGAAAGAAAAAAACTCATGGAGGTTGTTCACACAGGCCTGGAGAGTTTTCAACATTTTTTAATACAAATTGTGTATGGTGGCCTCCTAAAGTAACTCGTAACTGGCCACTTTAGGGACCCGTGTTTGGATAAGATGGTAGAAGAGAAAAAGTACGTTTGACTTCTCCAGATGCATTCCGGGGCTAGTTAGGACAATGGAAAATTTTAGAAAACTATTTTTGTGTGAGAGTTTCGCTAATGAGCAGGGTGTTGCTTGTATTGAAGGCCTAAACTGTTCCGTCAAAAATTTGTATATAAAGTTGGTAATGTGGCACATATTTTTTTCACTTCTTCACACATTCATATTTTCATTTTGTTGACGTTTTTACCTTACGTCTTGCAAGACGTATACACAAATGTCGTGAAAGTAATTCGCTTTGTAAATGCATTGTAAGTCATTTGAAATTCGTTTTAATTTTTATATGTATGTATGTATATGCCCGTTACAGCATGATTAAAGAAAAAATTTTTAAATTTTAAATGACAGTTATTATTAATACGCAAATGTTTATTTATTTTTATTTGCAGATTTTTAATCATAAAATATAGCTCCAGGATGTGGAGCCCACAAAAAGGTCCTACACGACTGTGGGACCTTAGGTTTAGTCTTTTATTTATTTTACAATTAATGGTAAGTAAACGAAAAATATTTAATTAAAAAGTAATAAAATCTTTTACTACTACTAATATTTATTAAAACTCTTAAAAAAACGTTTAATATTTGCAAACGATTCGTTGCAAATTCAATCCAAGGGATGCCTATTTTTTGATTAATCATGCATGTTATTTCCAGTGGTATGATTTTTAAGACTTCTATCTAAAAAGGCAAAAACAACAAGAACGAAATATATAAAAAGCAAAAAAAAACGAAACCAAAAAAAACAAACAAAATAAAAAAAGAACAACGTAACCCAAAAACAAGCAAACAAAAAACAGCAAAAAAAACAACGAAACCCCCCCCCCCCCCCCTCAAAAAAAAACAACAAAAACATAAACCAAAAAACAAAACACAAAAAGCCAAAATCAAAAAAAAAATAAAAAAACATTTTTTTTGAAAACGATATTTTTGAATAGTAGATAACGATTTTCAGCACTTACCAGTTACCAGCAATTCAAAACTGTTCACCCAGCGGTTTAATTGTTAGTTCATGTATCTGTAATCAATCACAAGCAGAGTACACAACTTGTCAGTTGTTCATAAATTAAGAAAAGTATAAACCACAAAACTTTACCTGCACATGCGGTGGAGTTTGCAAACAATAAATAACAGCATCTGCAATGTCTGAAGGTTGAAGTGCTGGAAAATTTTCATCACGTTCCAAGGCATTTTCGGGGAAAATTTCTGTGCGCACTACACCAGGGCTAATGCTCTGCAAAAGATATTTGCAAATTAACAATGTTTTATAAAAAAAAAAAAGTTGAGCGGATTTTCGGTTGCATTAAAAGAAAGTACCGGCTTTGCTCGGAATTTTCATATTAGCATTTCGAGAAAAAATTTTTGTTTTAACATTTCTGATTCTCATTTTGTTTATGGGAATTATGGAATAAGTAGTTAAGTTTCAAACAACTTTTAAGAAGAAATCAAGTCTACTAATGAGTTGATTAGCACCAACGAAATGTCGTCGGCATATAGACAGCTAAAAAAGACAGCAAATATTTTTTAAAAATGTTCATTTTGGACCTAAATTAAAAATGAGAATATGTATTTTCGATTTTTTTTTTGTTTTAAGGGAAGTCTAATCTAGTTTTTATATTTTTCCTCTGCCTACCTGTAGATAACTGTAACTCAAAAAAGTGCCGATATTCAGTTTTATCCGATTTATGACCTTATTATTCAATATTTCAAAAAAGTACCGGACAAGTGTCCATTTATATTTATCATAGTTTCAGATAGTTTTTGAATTTTTGTGTTATCTTGATAAAGTCCGGTTTTACGCATTTCCGATTTAACCCCGGATGCGAGACTTTGCTAGATCAACTTTTGATACATGAAGCCTCCCCCAGATAACGAGTTTTATCAAAATCGTTAGAACCGTTTTCGAGTAGGCCAAGACATATACATAAATATATAACAATAATAGCTCGTTTAAAAATATATACATACATATAATTTATAGGTATAAAGAAAATTTTCTACCGCCTTTTCTTCATGACTGGCGGTTTCAAAACCAAAACCGTCAATCATGAAGTGTCTACCTTATATCAAATGCACCTATAAGTGTAATAGATTTTTTGCGGAAATAACAAATTTGCACCTGCAGCACATGTTCTTAGAAAAACACAACAAAATTTTTCTAGAACTTACTAAATCATGGAAAGACCAGTATTTTTAAATTCCGATAAATCAAACTTGGAAGGCGTATTTTTTCTCTTCTACTATGAAAACCGCCACATTGCTTAAACTTACCGTTACTTTAATTTTAGTATTATGGCTCAAAAACTCAATGCGATAGGTTTCCGTCATGGCTGTTAGGGCATGTTTGGAAGCCGGATACATATTGCTTGATACGCCTGGTATATTTATGACCTTATGACCGGCTAGACTATTGATTATGATCACATGCCCCTGACCATTTTCCATCTTTGACATCGTTTTAAATGCCTCTCTGGTGCAAAAGGCCACACCCAACACATTTGTGTTTATTATCGCCATCAAATCTTCGGTATTATTTTCCTTAACCAATTCCGTATCACGTACAATACCCGCATTATTTATTAGAACCGCTATGGCACCAAAATCTTTTACAATCTTTTCAAATGTTTGTATAATTTCTTTTTCATTTTGTACATCACATTTAAGGGCATGCAGACGTTGTGTTTTTGCTTCGTCGCCCTGCCACCACAGCTCACGTAATTCTTCTATGCGCTCTTGGCGCCTTGCAAGACCAACAACAATCATACCATTGTCAACAAGTGTTTTCGAGCATGCAGCTCCAATGCCCGCACTGGCTCCTGTTACCACAGCTACTTTATTATGCCATCTTTCCATGTTTTCTTAAGGTTGAGACTACAAATGATGTGTTTGTCACGTATTTTAATTAAAAATTAACCCAAGTGATTGCATACAAATAAATTTGTTTTACTGTTCGTTGTTAGTAATTTGAATGTATAAATGTATCACACAGAAGTTTTCTTTCAAGGAATCAAAATTTCCACTTAATCCTGAGCCGCCTTGGCCTGATCTTCCTTCAGCTTGTTTTGATAAGGCAGTGTTCTAAGTGATAACAAGTGCCAAATTGTGTAGGTAATAGTGTTCACCAACAATGCAAATTAAAAGGCAGGTGATTTTGTATGAGCAGCTGACGTATGTGTATACATACATATGTGCATATGTATGTATATGTACCCTGCAAGCAGTGCTGGGCAAAATACATGATCTGATGTATTTAAAAATTTTAAATAAAATTTAAAATACAATACAATTAAAATACCAAACACAAATACTTTTACTCCACGTATTTAAAATACAAAATACTGCATTCTAAAAGCAAGTATTTGAAATACAAAATACAGTGTAACAAAAATATGCATTTAAAATACATACAAAATACTTTTAATCAAAAAAGGTTTTTATTTCCATTCATAAACACCAGCTTTTCAAATGTGGCATCAAACAAACAACCTCTTGATGACGAATGAATAAAATCAGCTAACTACAAAATCTCAATGATTTCTTATTAGAAAACGATATTTTGTTGAAAGACAAGTAACGGAATTAAGAAATAGGTGACAATTACCCCCGATTTTCGACTTGGGACTTAAATAAAAAATTAGCAAATTTTCCTTAAAATTTAAGTTGGACTTAAGCTTAAAATTTAAGTTGAATTTAGCTTTCTGTTTTACAGTCTAACCCCATAATTCATAAAAATTATAACAGGCTTATAAAACTGCTATTTGACATATTTGTATGGAAAATCTGTCAAATAAGAGCTTTATAAACCTGTTATAATTTTTATGAATTAGACGGTAAAATTACTTTTGGTAATTACCTGTAATAAAAGTACGGCAGCACAATGTAAGTGTCAAAAAATTATCGATAACTCAATAAAAAAACAGCTGTTTAAAAAAATTTGGAAGCAAGTGAAATTGTGAAAAGTTTAGAAAATAATAAATTGTTTTGTAAAAATTATTAAAATGAGTAGCAAAAGTGATAAAAGGACTCCCAATTTCACTGCCACAGAAGTTGATTACCTTCTGGAAATAATAAAAATTCAAATTATGAAACAAACAAAAAAAAACATGTGCAATTTTCTTAATTTGCAGAACAAAACCAAACTGTCAAAATCATATGGGCACGGTAGGCCGTTTAAGTTTGATTTAATAAAAGAAAGGTAAAAAGGTAGAACAAAACAAATCAAGAAATATGCATATGGAAAAGAAATGATCGTAAGCCCATGACTGGATTACATGTCATGAAGGGTGCAATGTTCCCACCCAATTGATAAACACCACAACAGATAGATCACCCATTAGTTTTCTCTGTTCCAAACTATAAAAATTCCCTTGCCTATATACCTACATAAGTGTCTTGGTTGTCCTTCCCATAAAAAAGGCTTAGTGCTTCATTTCAAAATAACAAAAAAAATCCGTAGTTTTATTTAAAAAAAGAAATGCAATTGAAATCATAACGTTAAAGGTAGATTTAATTTAAAAAGAAACTAACAGTAAGTATAATATAGAAAAATAAACTTTGGCTCATGCCTCAACAGCAGAGATAATATGAGTATGATAATAAGAGAAAATAATGTTACACACTACCGGGGATGAGACTACTATCTTCCTTAAATGATGTCTATTTGCAGATTACTGCGCAATTATTATTAACTTTCATTAAACTAATAAATTTCTACTTTGAAGATAAGGTTTCTGGTTTGCAGTATAATTTCAGCCTTTTAGGCGCTTCATCTGATGTAATTCAATAATTGATAATTTGTAACTTCTAGATTACATTAAACCATTAACATTGGCAAATATAAATAAGTAAAGTGGAATAGTACGGTAATATATAGGTAATAGGATATAGGTACATATATAAAGTCTATCCAATTTAACATCTGATTGATATTTTTTTCGCTTCTTGTTTTAGATTAAAATGTCAAAAGCTGTTTTTTAATTAAAAGTACTTAACATTGATAAAAAACAATTTTTTTTTTAAAACTGACTAAACTCATTTAAGCGCCTTTGCCTCCGTAATGTGCCAAACGCCTTAACTCAATTCTATCTTATGTCGACTTAAGCTACTCTTCCATATTGCCACAGATACATATGTATATATATAAGTATAGCACATACAAGCAGACAACAAGCATCTACTGAGTTAATCTTTGCTTTAAAAAGATCATTATAACTTTCATAAATATTTTCGATGATTGACAGTTTTAATTTTCTTATCCTTTCTTCAGACAATAGCTTTTTATTTTTACTGTGCAGAACTTCAACTACATTGTGTATAAACAAGAAAATGAAAAACGACAAGAAAATATAATCACCACTTCCGATTTTCCCATCAAAACTATTTCAATATTAAGCAGACTTTTTTCTATTTACATTTACATACATTTAGCCCCGGTCTATTCCTTTCCATTGCCTCTCTCATGCAAACATTTGTGTTTGCAATGGTGCCTTGAGGGGCATATTATTAAAATTATTTTTTTTAAATAAATTGTAAAACAAAGTATGTAACAGAAAACCTCTGCTGCATGCTGCAACAATATGCAAAAAAAAAAAAAGATGAAAGAAATCAAGAAAAACATTGGCAAAGTCATCAACCACGCCACAGTTCTTGTATTCATGCAAACGACCAATACAGTTGCTGCGATATAAATCTAATAAAAACTGTTAAGTTGCTGTGATGACAGGAAATTCTAGTAATTTTGTTTGGAATTGTCTTTGTTTGAGAAGACCGTATTCCAAACTCTCAAGTTTTCTCATTGCCAGCATTACTTACTGAAGCAGCATGGCTTTTATTTGTCTAGAAAAACCGATTAGAGTACGCTATAGCAAACACAAAACGAGAAATGTTTATGGTATGTGAGTCTGGTCTGAGACGAGATTAATTGGCATTATTTGCATGGGTGTTGCAATTGTCATTCCTGAGTTGTTTTCATTTTTATCGCTGCTTCTTGTAATATGTGTGTATATTAAATCCAAAAGGTGATATTATTGCAAATTAGTTTTGTCATTTTCATCCCTGCATCCCTGAATGAGTTAATCCACATAGAACATGTTCCTGGTTTAATTCCATTTTTAGGCCAAGATGAATCTTTCAAGTTACACCTAAAGAACTTTCGTTCATAGTTCTAATGAATTTATTTCATTAATATTTTTTCATTAATCCAATGAAAATGTTCATTACAGCAATGCATTTTCATAGATCTAATCAATAAATTTCATTAAAAACTGTTCATTAGTTTTCATAATTTCGTTAAAAAAAATATCATTGCATTTATGAAAAAATTTCATCAAATCGATGTATTCGTTCATTGAGGTTTCAATTCTCATTTGGTTTGTAAAGATACTTGAATATATGGTAACATATTTTAATATTTTGCAAAGATTATGAAGTCTATTGCGAAAGTGTAATATTTTGGAATATTTGTTAATAAAAAACCTTAATAATATACATACATATGTATGTATATAATAAAATTATTTTTGTATCAAGTTTCAAACAAAAATAATTACATAAGAAAAAGTTCGTATAACAAAAATTAATATATCATAAAAATCATGTTCTAGTTTCATTAGCTCAATGAACGAACTCTTACATTTAATGAATCATTTCATTTAGTTAATGATTTTTAGTCATTGCATCAATGAAATGCTTCGTTAGATTAATGACTAAAATTTCTACATTTTAATGAATCGGAATTCATTGATTCAATGCCCCCTGACATTGGTTGAAAAAGAATGAATTTCTTTTTTAAATCATGTTCTAGTTTCATTAGCTCAATGAACGAATTCTTATATTTAATGAATCATTTCATTTATTTAATGATTTTTAGTCATTGCATCAATGAAATGCTTCGTTAGATTAATGACTAAAATTTCTACATTTAATGAAACGATCATTAATATAAATTTAATGAATCGCAATTCATTGATTCAATGAATGAATCGGCATTAAATTAATTCGGCATTAAATCAATTTCGGAATTCATTGGATTTATGCACAAAATTCTTTCAGAGTACTGTAAGCGACACAAATAGCGCTCGTATGTCAAAACGTTCTGAGTACGTATAACCTCAAAAATGTCCAACTTTACGATACAGCTATCAGTTGCCAGATCGCAGCGTTTTGATTGCCAAATACCGAATCATAAAAAGGCAAGCCTCGTATTAATTGTACCAAGGCATCACGATACCAGGTAGTCGCATAATTGCAACAAGCACTTCATGTATTTTATCAGTATAAATCGGAAATTCCCTCAAAGACCAGATCGTTGGTATGGTGAATTCAATCCTGGTCTTAGTTCACTCCAAGATGAATTTTGCGAAGGTCATGCAAAATCAGTTGTTGTTTCGATGCTGTGCCCGATCTAAAAATCAGCCGCTGAAAACGGTTCACTCTTCACCACGACAATGCGAGCTCTCACACATCGGCACAAATTACTGCATTTTTGAGCACCCAAAAAATCGATGAGTCTTCCGGCCGTATGGTCCTAACTTGGCACTGAATGACTTTTTTTTGTATTGCGTAAAACACAAACTGAGACGTCAACATTTTTTGACACCTGAAGAAGCGATTGCTGCATTCAGAATTCATGCTGCGGAGATACCTCAATGAGAGTGACAGAAATGCTTCGATAATTGGTTCAAACGCATGCAAAAGTGTATAGATCTTCATGGGAAATATGTTGAAAAAGAGAGAGAGAGAGAGTCGATGTTTAATATTTGTTTTTGCAACCCTCGCAAGATAGCCTTCAAGGTACCTTTATACCAGGTAGGTAGCCTTGCAAGAGCAGCTGACTATTGAGTCAAACTGCAAATACCCAACACAAACGCGAGCAAATGGGTGAGAGAATATAAAGTAGTACTACCCATGATACAATTAACAAGGTAACCTTTTCCCTACAATAAGAACAACTTCAATAAAAATAATATGCATTTTGTTTTTGTACAACTTCTGTAAACTGTCAAAAAGTCGCCGCTTCTACATTTATAAAAGAGATATGAACAGAGGTTACATTGATTTGCTCCTTTTGGCTGTCTTTCATCTCTGCATTCTTTGGACAACCTAAAGTAGTCAGATGATTAACGGTTTAGCTGATAAGGTTACCTTGTTAGTTGTATCATGGTACTACCAACAAAATGCATGACGTTTTTGTTGGTGTTAATCAGCTGACTTCGTAAGTTTGTCAGAACACTTACAGATGAAGGTACCTAGATACCAGGTAATCGCATAACTACAACAAACGCAATACCAACAAATACTTCCTGTATTTTGTTGGTACAAATATTTAGTATCTGTCACCCATTTGTTCGCGCTTGTGTGTTTTTGTGTTGTGTATTTTGACAGTTCTACAAGCTAAAAGCAGTAGTCAGCTGGGCTTGTAGGGCTACCTGGTATCGAGCTGCCTTGTACCGGACATGGCCTAAAAAGTAGAATACAATGGTTTGACTGTGAGCGCCACAAACAAGTGAGGTGACTGCAAGAATTGGGCCTGTAAAGTTGAAAATGACACTGCAAAATACATTAAAGGCCGTGATTCACTATCCTATTGAATCGTACGATCTGTTAAAAATAACATGTGTGTCCAAAAAGTGTGATAGTCTGGACTAAAAGTGTTTGTGTGTGCAAGACTTTTTGACAAGTCTGTCCGATTTGTTAATCTTTTGAAAATTTTCAAAAACCATCTTTTGCTATGCGATCAGAGTTGCCTTTTCGAAGTTGGTTACAAAAGTATAATAGTGTGGCCTTTGTAATGCGACTTTTTAAAGTAGGACAGAATTCTATCCGATTTAGCCAGCAATTTTCAGTGAATGAATCGTACGATTGAGTAGGATAGTGAATCACGACTTTAAGTATTAAACGGACTTTATAGTTTTGTAAATTACGTACTGAGCCATGTATGTAGGGCCGGATGAACATTTTATGCGAAACATTGTTTAAGAAAACTTGACATTTAGTGCAAAGACCAAAAATTCAGGGTTTGCTTCACCATGGTCATGTGGGTGTCAGTTTAGTAATCAAATACTATTGATAAATATAAACGTTATGGTCCTTCTAGATCTTATCTAATTTCTTAATGTACATAATGTCTGTATGTATGTATGTATGTATGTATGTATGAAATTGTTATTATACTTGGTAGCAATCTCTTATGATCAGTATAGGCCATCTTGTAAATTATCTACTTGTTCGCAGATGCAAGAGGTTATGGTTATGCTGTTGTGGTTGCAAGTGGTTTGTTGTTTCTGTCATTTTGTATTCTCATAAAGTGGTTTTATCATTTAAGTAAAAGTAGCAACATTTATTAGGAATTTGTATAATAAAGGAGAAGATCGACAATACCTGTAACATCATTACCATTGCAACATTTTCCTTTCAAGTTGTGTTGAGGCCACCGATTGCCAAGAAAGAAGGCAAACTGCACTCCACACAAACACACACACACACATGCTCACGGAAACAAGCATGCATACTAAAATGACATTAGAGCTGCTGAACAGAAATACGAAAATGTGCGTTAAAGAATTCTTTAACGATTTTCATTAGAGACAAAATGGTGCCATTTTGTCTATAAAAGATGTCAGCTGAAGAAAAGTTCTTTCTGCCTCTTCTTTCAGTTTAGTTTAGTATAATTTTATTATTACAGTATTTATCGGATATAAGAAACTGGAAAAATCCACGAAAAAAGTTTCTTATAAGCGTTTCTTTCTTATACACAATTATTTTATATAAGAAACTTATTTCTTATATAAGTAGCTATAGCCATAAGGCATTTGTTTCTTATATGAATATGCGAGCTTTTTTACCTTTTTATGTATGTATATACGTAGATGTATGTATGTAAATAGAAAAATAAAACAAATCAAATTTTATTTTATTAACCCCGTTAGTAAATAGATATAAAAAACTAGACAACTTCAATTTGAAAAAAAGAAAATTATATGTAGTAAATACATGTTAGTACATACATAATTCATTTTGTACTATTTATTTATTTATTTACGAGGCAAGAAACAAAAACTTCTCATGAGCACTAAAAAAAAAACGTTGTTGTTGTTGTAAAACTGTTAGAAAACAGAGTTGTCCATCCAAACTACATAAATTCAGTGTTGCCCTTGAAAGTTTCTTATATAAATTCTTTTTCTATACATTTTGTGGTTTTGGTGTTCAAGAAAAATGTTCTTTTATCAGTTTTTTTCTTATAAGCGTTTTTCTTATATGAAACTTTTTTTTTTGTTAGAAAAAACACTAAAAAGATATGGTGTTTTTGAAAATGTTTCTTATAAGCGTTTTGTTCTTATATGAGATGTTCTTATATCCGATAAATACTGTACTATTATTTTTTACACTTTTTTTTAGAATATTTTCTTTCTTTCTTTCTTTCTTAGAAGGTATAATGACTGCCGAGTGTTTGTGTCATTTAAAGTCTACATTAGCAAATATTTATGACCATGTTTAGTGTGTAAGATAAATTTATGAAAAAAAAAAAATAATTATTATTATTATTACTGCTTGCATAAAAATATTTTCTTCCTTTTGGTTTCTTTGTTTGCATGTTTGCTGTCATTGTGAAAGAATTATGAAGGACATTCTTTTATATTCGTGTTCACTGCATATAATGACTTCTTATCATCCGCCAAATAAGCATATGACTAGTGTGTGTTTGAGTATGAATTAAAACTATTTCCATATAGAATAGTTGCATTTTCAGTTTGCAATGCACATCTAGTGAGTTTAACTAGTCTTTTGCCACAACTCATCTTCCTTAAATGTACATATGTATATATTCAGAAATGATGGCAATTAGAAAATCGTCTACATTCCATTAAATACTCACATGGAAAATATTCTTACAAGTAGTTATTCCATTTTAATGCCAGCATTGGCATTGTTGCAGTTCTTTTAACTGTTGTTTGTGAGACGAAAAAAAAGAAAAAAAGAAACAAGACTCATAGAAATCTGTTATAATTTATAAGCATTTCACCATTATTATTTGTCAAAGTGGTAATTGCTGTTAATAAACACATGCACATGCAAAACAGCACTCGAAGGCAATCGCAGGAAATCATTAGACGAATACACACTACACCTAGACAAATTTTAAGGCTCACACAAACAAATTGTGAAGATAATTTTTTTATTTTTATTTATTAATACCGAAAATTTATTTATATATTAATAACTACATTTATCATTAGCCTTCGTCCTACAAATTATGGAAACTTTTGTGTAAACAAAAATAAAATCCATCAGTTGTCTTTTTCTGTTTGTTTGAAGAAAGTTAAAACGACATGACTGAGCATGCTCTGACAAACTTGTTAGGATGGGAAAACTTTTAGAAATATTCCAAAAAAAAGGGTATTTTGTATCTGGATTTCATTTTGAGAAATTTCGCTTAACAAAGCTATTGTAACTTTGTATATTCGCATGATCATGACAAATCAGCAGGCTCGATCATGCTCTGACAAAGTTCTCCCTATAACAACCTCTAGTAATAAATAAATTTTTCTGCTGGAAATAAATTTTTCCTATATTCTGGTTTTTGTTTGGTGAATTCCAGACCGTAAAGTGGCACAATTTTAAATTAAAGTGTGTGAATTTCCTTAGGTTTTCCTTATTTTTGATTTCTACATAAAACGTTAATGTTTGCTTATGTGTGAACAGTTTCTCATCTGCCTGTGTGTTGAAAATGTCTATTTGTATTGAACCCTAAATTAAGTTTGAACTTGTTTGCTAATAATTTTCCTGTTTACCTTTTATTTTTCTTGGGAAAACTTCCGCTTCTTCATCTCGAGTTGAAACATTTTGAGTTTTTATTTACAATCTTAGCAACCTCCTGAAAATATACTTGTTTATATTCTGGATCTTATTTGGCAAATTTCGGACATGAAAGTGATTCGGTCTTGTATTTTCGCTTGGTTAAGACAAATGGTGATGACCGAGCCTGCTCTGACAAAAATGGCCCAAAATTGTATGTTCGACATGATTATAACAAATCAGCCTGCTCGATCATGTCCTGAGAAAGTGGCCCGGCTATGACAATCTCTAGTATCGTCTTGAAAATAAATTTTCCTATATTCTGATTTCTATTTGGCAAATTTCGAACAGCAAACTGATTCAATCTTGTATTTTGGCATGATGATGACAAATAGGCATGCCCGAGCATGCTCTGTTAGAGTAGATGGGCCAGAACAACCTTTAGTTACGTCTTGAAAGTAAATGTTGCCTGCATTTCGTTTACAATTTGACAAATTTCAAATAAAAAAGCCATTTAATTTTGTATTTTCGAGTGCTCGCTAAAAAGCGACATGCTCGAGCATGCTCTAACAAAGTTGATTGCAAAAAGCAAGCTCTAAAAACGTAATTGTTTCATCTATTATGGTTTCATATTAACAAATTGTGTACATTTTTGGGCAATAAAAGCAACACAGTCATTTGATTTTGTATGTTGATGTAAAAGAATTTACAATGTGATGAGCATATTTTATATGCTCGAACATGCTCTGACAACGAACTCTAGCATATAATCTTTAAAAGCCCTCTGAAAATCAACTATTCCTTCATTATAGTTTCATTTTAAGAAATTTCCACTAACAAAACTATTTGACTTTGTATTTTGCTTTGGTTAAAAGCGTGGCAAGCCTCTAGTGCATTTCAAACTGCTCTGCTCGAACATGTTCTGACAAAGTTGTTTGATCACAGCAAATGGTTAATTTTGAAAATCGAAACTGAGTTAAAAATATTTACTGCCGATTTCACGATTTCAAACCTTTTAAGCGTTTGCAAATAAAATAAAATCTTGAAATTTATTTTTGTTGAAACTGTAGTTATGCAAACGCTCGAACAGGTTCGAAATCGTTGAACCGACAGCTGAAGTATTTTTAACTCAAGTCCAAATTGCAAAATTAATCATTATTTTGCACAAGAAGCAGATGTGTAAATTACCAACCCTGGGTAATTCCCCCCAATATATTTTTTCCCAATACATCAAACCCGTACTACGTCTTCTGGGGGCTCCCATAAAAAAAAATTGAACAGCAGCCTGGATTTTTTTATAGGTCGCAGTAGTGGAACTTATTTTCTCATGTCCAAAGCTGTCGAAAACTCGATAAATTTCTCTCGCTACAAATCTATACAACCTAATATTACAGTATACCTCATTTGTATAGGCTCATTTTTTCACCCAGTGTGGACCGCCGATTCCCTTAAAAACGTTCTCGGTAGCGAAAACTGCATTATACAATTTTTAGGCGGATTGCATTAGAAAAAGGTGTGCCGCATCCGGCCACAAGCTGAAGCAAAATGTGAAAATATTACAAAATTTATGATAACTGCCGTGGAATCACATCTTATCAGGGATAAGATGTGAGACCGACCTCATTTCTCCCCGATTTTTGCTTTTCGTTTGTGTTTTTTGGTGTGTCCGTATGTGTGTGCATTTTCAGCTGTTTGTATCCATGTGCTTGGCCAAAACAAGAGAATAGTGGTTACGTTATTTGCTAATATTTCATAATCCAACCATACCTTAAACATTGATTGGTTGGTTTCATTGCTACAAATATCGAAGAGGAAACATTTTTGGGACCCGAAAAAAAAAACTCTTGCATTCCACATTTGTAACAGCCACTCTCATATAAAATTTGATGACTTTCAGCGAATGGCAATGAGACAATTCATTGCTGATCTCTGGTGTTTATCCACCATACGATTTTTTAATAAACAAAAGCTTTTTTATCTCATTTGAAAATCTTAAGCCTTGCTAAAAATTTATACAGACACAGAAATAATTTATCGTAAAAAGTCCTTGCTAGAATTTTTTTCCAAAAAGTTCCACATTAAAATAATAAATTTAAATATGGATTTTTATTCCTTTTTTGAGTGTAAATTAAAATTTTCTAAAATATATTTGTTTGTCCATTTAGCTGGGATGCTTGTACGTAAACAGAGCATAATGGCCACAAACTCTTCTATTATTCTGTCTGTTTTCCATTCAAGTGTTTGTTTTTTTTTTTGTTGGCAGCAACATTCTTTGAATAGCACATACATATGCACACATACTCACTGACACATACATACACACATATGTACGAGTATGTATGTATGTATGTATAAAGGAAAATAAATCATGTGTTGCAGCTGCGCTTAAACTGCAATTTGTTAGCAAAGAAGTGATGGTTTCCAACCCCTCCGCCTCCTGCTGCCCCTCCTTGCACTCAGCCGACCGTTATCAGTTTAGAAAAAAACTTGAAATCAGTTCAAGTTTAAAACTGTTAACAAAATCGGTAGAAACAAATTTCAGTAAATGTTTTTAATACATGCACGTTTTGCCAGAGATTAAAGCAAAAAAGAAAAAATAGAAAAAATAGTTGTGAACAAGAAAATCTGGTCAAAATAGTAAAAGTTTTAGTTGTCGTTTAACTTTTTTGTTGTTGTTGTTGTTTGCTTTTGCAAGTGATTGTCATGATTAAGTGAAACTTTATTTCTTTCGTCCATTCATTGGCTGTTATTTGTTTATACAATTTTAGCATTTGCTTAGAAGACAAGTAACTATTGATTTGTGATATAAATCTGATAAAAATTAAGACAACTTAATTGTGATAAGAATTTTTCACTGTTAACCAGAAACCACATAAACTTTATGGCCAAGTGCTTGTGCATAACGGCAATGACTTGTTGTTAAACTTTCATTAAAACTTACTTATTCATTTGGCTCAAATTAATTTTTTTTTCTTGCAAAGCAAAAAGTTGAGCATTTCCACAACATTTATGTAAATTCTTGCATGTTGTGTTTTAAGCAAACGAAGTGGGAATTCACGTTTGAATGCATTTTTAGCCACAATTTCTATTGTTCGACAGAACTAAAAGATAATGAGCTGAATTTTTTGAATAACACTTACAACTGCTTGGATAATTTTGTAATAAATGCCAAAGCCTTTGTTCCCTATACAAATGAATAACAGTTAAGAATAATTTTGTTTGTCCAATGATAGAAATAATATGAAGTACCTTTTAGTGAGAGCGGCAGTTTCTTATACGGTAGCCCGGCTTTATTGAGCTCTAAATGAAAAATTGTAAAATAAAGGATTAATGGGTGCTAGATATATTCTTCTATCGATTGCCCTAATATTAAAGCCTGTTTTAAATAAAACAAATCTACGATTAGTTTCCATTTTTTGCAGCCAAAATTTAGTTTTTAAAATAAAGGACATTCGAAGACCAGGCAATACACTAAACTAATGGAAGTGAAATTTGGCACACAGCTTCAAACGGTCGCCTCTCGACTAGTAACAAGGTTTTGTTGAGTTTTGTGATATTAACTTAAATACTGAAAAATAAAGGACATATGAGAGTCAGGCATATTCTTGCCCTTTATGAAGTACAAACTTGTAAAACACTGAAACACCATAATTGTACAAGTTGTGAACAAAATTTTGTTGAGCTCTCAACAAAATTCTAACTTGGTAAGATAAAGGATATATGGCCATTGCATACATCCTTGCACCAATTGAGTTAAAACTTCATATACTTTTAAAAACATTTATTCTACGAATAGTGTGCTGTTTTGGCAGCCAAAATTTAGTTTCTAAAATAAAGGACATAAAGAGACCAGGCAAATTACTAAACTAATGGAGGTGCAACATGCCATACATCTTAGAAATGTAGCTTCTCGACTAGTAGCAAAATTTTGTTGAATTGTGATGCAAATCTAAGCGCTGAAGAATAAAGGATATATGGCAGTCAGGCATATTCCTGTACCAACTGAAGTAAAAGGTTATAAAACACTTAGACCACATAATTGTACAAGTTGTAAGCAAAGCTTTTGTTGAGTTCTCCACAAAATTCTAACTTGGTAAAATAAAGGATATATGGCCATTGCATACATCCTTGCACCAATTGAGTTAAAACTTCAGATACTTTTAAAAACATTTATTCTACGAATAGTGTGCTGTTTTGGCAGCCAAAATTTAGTTTCTAAAATAAAGGACATACAGAGACCAGACAAAGCACTGGTTTAATGGCAGTGCAATTTGGCATAGAGCTTCAATGGGCAGCATCTCGAATGTGTAGCAACAAATTTTTGTAGAGTTGTAATAAAAAGGAGTACTGAAAAATAAAGGATATATGAGAGCCAGGCATATCCTTGCACTGAATGATATACAAATTTGTGGAAAATTTTAATAACATCATTATACAAATTGTGTCTATAGTTTTTGCCAAGCTGTCATCAAAATCGGAAGATTGCACAATAAAATATACGCATATGATCCTTGCACCGATTAATTTAATATTTAAAACACAGCTAACAATAGTGATCCTACAAATAGTTTAAATTTTTCGAGTCTAGAATTTGATCTTTCAAATAAAGGACCTGCGGAAACCATGTAAATTAATTGGATAATAGAAGCAAAATTTGACATAAAGCTCCAGAACGTAATTTCCCAAACAGTAACGAAAGTTTTATTGATCTTGGATAAAAATTTGAATATTATGAAATAGAGGATATATGAGATTCAGACGTATCCTTCAACTGACGGAAGTAAAAATCTGTAAAAATGGCAAATTTTTTTTGTTAATATTTTTTTGCAAAAATTCTAGTGTAAACTAAAATGTTCAGACTCTTGATCTATTTTCTGATTTATTCCTTTCCATAAAAATCTACATGATCTCTAGAATAAATCGCTCATTTGACTGAAAATAAAAGTTTTGCTTTTGTCATCTCTTACAGTTTTAACGACGACTTTCTCGTCAGACGGGTGCTGATGAGAAAGTGTGGCGGCTTCGAAACAACTAGTTGTCCACTCTGCTAAATAGTTTAATGAATTTTGCTACATTATATGCCTTACATTTAAGTGTAGGGTGCAGGGTAATTACGCTTTTCTTGTTACAGTTTTCTTTTCGTTTCTTTTTTGCCTCGAAACACATTTTAAAGAAAGAAAAAAAAAGCAAGTAAAAACTGATTGTTTTAAACCAAATTAGTATTTACAAAGCAATTCCCATAGTCTTTAATTATAAATTCCATTTACTACATTCCACTAGAATCATTACAAATAACATACAACAAATATTTGCAGAAATATCCATACAACCAACCAGCTCACATTTAACAAATACACACACGCACACAGCCACTCAAATTTTCAAACAATAATTAATAATTTAAACCCTTTTGCTCACTCAGTTTTCTTTTTTTTTTGTTTTTGCTTTTCATTGCAGTTTAGTTTAGTTTTAGCTGGTAATGAATTGTGGCCAATGGAAAGGCCAGATGGTATGCCAAACATAGTCTCATTAGAAGTGATGTGCGGTAAGGATCACATGGATGTACATTTAACATTTTCCCATCCATTTGAGGGTATTGTTAGTTCAAAGGGTATGTAGTTGTTGTTGCTCTTTCATTTTTTGAAATACAACTTTTGTTTGCAATTAAACTTTAATATTTTTCTTTTATTCAGGTCAACACAGTGATCCACGTTGCGTTTATGTACCTCCTTCGACGGGTAAAACTTTCTTCTCATTCAGAATATCATATTCAAGATGTGGCACCAAACCAGACCTAAATGGACAATTTTATGAAAATACGGTAATTACAAAAAAAAAAAAAAAAAAAAAGAAGGAAGCAAAATTTTGTTAAATGAAATGTAACTCGGAAGAGTCCTTATTATTTCGAGTTTTATTACTGAATCAAAAATGTCCTTTTTTTGGAATAAATTCCTATTTTGAAATAGGAAACAAAGTGTGAAACAAAATTGCACCTTGGATAGAAAATAAATATTTTAGAATATTTGCCTTAGTATCGCCGTGCTCATCCGATAGGACTCTGGCGCATAAGTCACATTGAATTTTAGCGCTGTGTTATGTTGCCCAGGAGAATGGCACTGTGTGTGGCTCCTTCACTTGAACCTGCAGTTATAAGAATACTAAAAGAAAATTTCTAATGTGGTCCAGTTGCAATGAAGGCGGGAAGGAAGCAACGCATTATGGTCTATATGGAAACAATCCATTTATGGTCTATATAATTTCCAAATTTGGAGAGTTATCTTGGGTTAGACTTGATGCGCTTCTAGGTTATCTGAAGGCTAGAGGATGCATCTAATACCACGTTTACATACAGGCTACCAAGTGTAAAGGCGCATAAGTCACATTGAATTTTAGCGCTGTCCTGGGTTATGTTGCCCAGGAGAATGGCACTGTGTGTGGCTCCTTCACTTGTACCTGCAGTTATAAGAATGCTACAAGAAAATTTCTAATGTGGTCCAGTTGCAAGGAAGGCGGGAAGGAGTAAATGATCTTGCATCTCCTCTACGATTGCCCGGTATGGGCTAATGGAAACAATGCATTTATGGTCTATATAATTTCCAAATTTGAAGAGTTATCTTGGGTTAGACTTGATGAGCTTCTGAGTTATCTGAAGGCTAGAGGATGCATCTTATACCACGTTTACATACAGGCCACATTTAATGAAACGGCGTCTCTTCAACTCTGCTTGACCGTTTGAAATGTCTCGATAAGCAACTAATCAACCTAGTGATATCAAAATACTTGGACTTAAAGACCGGCTTTAACGGGAGATGACTGCGATCTCATATTGCTAAAAAGAGATAGTTATACTATGCATTGTATACTCTTTCTTAGATCATAAAAGGAACTGTTTTTCTAAAAGTTTTAGCGCATTTCCTGAAGCGCAGAGTCCACACACTGATTTGACATCTCGTCTTGGCCACTTTCCATCTCTGTATATTTTTCGTTGTGAATGTGGTCAAGGGTAAGACCCCAGATTACTACTATGTATCTGTGTTTAAGCCGTAATGGCAGTTCTTCAATCAGTTTCGCAGCTGTAGAATATAATTGAATGCAAGTGGTGCCAACCAGCAGGTGCTAATGTCAACTATTTTCACATTTGTATAATAGATGTGATTGAAAGTGCTGACACGGTTTTTTATTTTCAATTTAATGCAGGTTATTTCACCATTGCGGCAGGCTTTTGGTTTTACAAGTATTTTGTTTGTGCTCGTAATCATTTGACTCAAACAACTTTTCCCATTTAATTGGTGGTATTCGATTTGAACAAAAAAAAAAAAATCATAAGCCATTGTTTCTCTTCAAAACTAACATTATTTTGAACATAAAAACATTGCAATTGTTTAAAATTTTATTACAAAAATCTCCATACGCTGAAAAAAAAACAAACGCATCAATGCTTCTTTGTTTGTAGCACTCAGTTTTTGCATAAAAATTTACAAATCAGTGATTGCTTTCAAAAGCAATAAATCTCTTCCACACAAATAAACAATTAAGCAGATTTAATCGCTTGAACATCTATGTATGTATATACTCGTACATACATACATGTTTGGACCTCCCCAAAAGCCAAAAAACGTTTAAGCCACAAAGGCGACCCTTTTGAAAATCAACAACACAATGTTTTAAAGCAAAAACCGAAAATTTTTGCGATCAAAATTGAAAGAAATAAAAACCCCCCTGGCATGAGATTTTTATGACAAGATACAGTTTAAAAGGTTCTTTATTCCCCCTTTTTTTTGTATTTCGATATATTTTTGATTATTCAACGGCTGCTTTTCGGTGTAAATGCTCTCGTGTATGCCTGGCACTCTACACCAGCAGCAAAAGAGCCAATAACAACTAAATACAAACACACACGCACACGCACTCACGAAATATCTAAAGTTGAGTTGCACTTGTTGTTGTCTCTTGAAAAGTGTTTGAATCAGGGACCGTAACTCTTATGACTTTTATCAAAAACAAAGCGAGAATTGAGAGTTATTTTTGATTTTTATATTTTTAGATAGAAAATAAGAGTTATTTTTTATATTTATTTTTTAAATGAAAAATAAAAGTTATTTTTGATTTTTATATTTTTAAATGAAAAATAAAAGTTATTTTTGATTTCTATATTTTTGTATCAATAATAAAAGTTATTTTTGATTTTTATATTTTTAGATAGAAAATAAGAGTTATTTTTTTTAATAATTATTGTAAGTTTATTAAGCTCTTATTGACGTATTTCTACGGAATGTTTGTCAAATAAACGTGTAATAAACCTTCAATAATTTTTATGAATATGGGTGTTATTTTTTAAATGAAAAATAAAAGTTATATTCGATTTTTATATTTTTAAATGAAAAATGAAAGTTATTTTCGATTAATTAATTTCTATTATTTGAACTTTTTCTTATAGAATTATTTATGTATTAAGTTTATCAGGCTCAAGTTCTTTCTATATTATCTTTGTGATTGATATTAATTAAATTAGACAAAGAAAACATCAAAAATGTCTAAATGTCTTTGACGTTTTCTTTATCTAATTTAATTAATATCAATCACAAAGATAATATAGAAAGAACTTGAGCCTGATAAACTTAATACATAAATAGTTATTTTTGATTTTTATATTTTTATATCTATAACAAAAAATCAATTCAAAATTCGTGACATAGGTAATATGTCCGCAAAGCTTATTTTGAAATAGACAATTACAAAGATAAGCGTTTCGATACTTCTGCTCATTTATTGGAATATTTGGGAGAGCAAAAAATTTGTGTTTCCATGGCTTCCAAAATTAGCTTTAATTGTTCATTCTGTACCTGCCACTCAAGTCAGTGTAGAAAGGTAATTTTCAGCACCCAGATTAATATTGGTAGATTTGAGTTATAATTTATCTGAGGAACATTTAAAATCAATTATGATGGTGTAAAATTGAACACCTGAAAACGACCTCTTAACACTGACTTGAATGGCAGCCAAAACTTAAAAGCTATTTCTAGGCATTCATGTTTTTATAGCTGATAATGGACAAGTCACATAATATATTATATTCATATAGAAATTTGAATGAATCAGCATATTATAATACATATGGCATCAACAATTAAATAAGAGTTTTTAATTGATTTTTATTACTGATATAAAAATGTTCTGGATACTCGTTCTTCGACCTTTTTATTTAACTTTGTTGGATTTTATATTTGAAAATTTATAAAATAACATAAAACACATTTTCCTGAAGAAGATACACAAAGGCGTATCGAAATATCGAAAAAATTTATCAATAAATAGAAAATATATTTATTGAGAATTCAGTGACCTTAAGCTCATTTATAAAATCTAACAAAATTGATATAAAAATATAAAAATCAAAAATAACTTTTATTTTTCATTTAAAAATATAAAAATCAAAAATAACTTTTATTTCTCATTTAAAAATATAAAAATCAAAAAAATAACTTTTATTTTTCATTTAAAAAAATAAAAATCAAAAATAACTCTTATTTTTGATTGTTAAAATAAAAATAAAAAATAATTTTTATTTTTCATTTAAAAATATAAAAATCAAAAATAACTTTTATTTTTCATTTAAAAAGATTAAAATCAAAAATAACTCTTATTTTTGATTGTTAAAATAAAAATAAAAAATAATTTTTATTTTTCATTTAAAAATATAAAAATCAAAATTAACTTTTATTTTTCATTTAAAAAAATTAAAATCAAAAATAACTCTTATTTTCGATTGTTAAAATAACAATCAAAAATTTAAAAATCATGCAATACTTTGGATGCATTTCGCCTAAAAATCATGATGGTGTAATTAAAAGTTTTCTACGATGTTCGTGTAAACTTTAGAATAAGGAGCCAGGCTTTGAAAGAAATGAGTTTCATAGGTTTGTAGAGGGGGTCGTGGACCTGCCAAATCAGAAGTCAAAGTCT
This sequence comes from Sturmia bella, assembly GCA_963662145.1. Taxonomy (NCBI): domain Eukaryota; kingdom Metazoa; phylum Arthropoda; class Insecta; order Diptera; family Tachinidae; genus Sturmia; species Sturmia bella. The sequence goes on from OY759170.1 coordinate 19,166,129, forward strand.
GCCGCAGGCTTTTAGTTTATTAATAATTCGATGTTGAAGTTGCGGAATTTACTAAGAAAAGTATGAAAATGTTGGTGAAACAGTGCTGCCAGAGGAAATTGTTTGCGCAGAACATAAAATCGCAAATTAGTAAACGGTTTCCAAAATCGTATTTTTTTACATTTAAGTAAAAAATTTTTTTTTATAGGTATGAAAAATTTTTCCTTGACAACCGGCCTTCGGCCAGGCTAAGGGGTTTTCTCCTCCATGGTATAACCAACACCGGCTTTGCGTACAAAATCTGTAAGCATCTGGCAGTACACTTTTTCATTTTAGGGCAATTGGTACCAGTATACTAAAGCCGACCCCGATGTTCATTTATGTATGATTTATTTCTTCAAAAATTGACAAATAACTCTTATTTCCGGTCCCTGGTTTAAATGTTTCTTTTTTTTCGCTGTTTCGTGTTGTTGTTACTACTTTGATTGTACGAGTAGTTGTTGGTGTTTTGCTACTTTCAGAGCACCAATATTTCTGATGTGCTGGTGCAATTTTGGTTGCAATTTTCATTGTTTACTTGAGAAATATTTCAGCAGTTTTTTTGTTGTTGTTGTCATTTTTGAGTGTGTTTTATTTGTTATTGTTAAATTTACTTTTTTACTGTAAAATAAATATTTGTGTGCTGGTTTTGCATGCATTCATTCATTCATTTATTCGTTCGCTCATTCTTGGATTTACTTTCTTTAACCAGGTGGTCGTGCAATATGACAAAGATCTGTTGGAGGTCTGGGATGAAGCAAAACGTTTACGATGTGAATGGTTTAATGATTATGAGAAAACAGCATCGAAGCCACCGATGGTAATTGCTGATCTAGATGTAATACAACTGGATTTTAGAGGTGAGTACTTGAATACAAACACATTTTAATTTGACAAAAAAAAAAAAAACAAGGAGAAATAATTGTATTCCCTGTACCCAGTGGAAAAACACTTTTATCATCTGGGGAATATAAGAAACTTTAGAAAGCATCGTCTAAAGAATTAAGTTTAATTATTTATTTTTTGTTTTAATACAGTTTTAATGAAATTGTTATTGTTGTTATTTTATTTTCTTTGCTTACAGGCGACAATGTAGACTGTTGGATGGAAATACAACATGGCAAAGGACCTTGGGCGCCACCTGTAAGTGGCATCGTTCCCTTGGGATCTACTCTTACTTTGGTTGTGGCCATAAACGATTATCGCGGTAAGTTCAAACAAAAGAAAAGTAAATGTTTAACACAGATCATATCAAAACATTTTGCCAAGACACATACATATGTACATATTTTTGAAAATACTGTTGACGTAAGAATTTTTCTTCTATACATTCCGTATTATATGACTGCATTGCTCTTAAGATGTGGCCGATTCTCTTAGTTATACCCAAGGCGAATCAAGTATAGGTGGTCGCAATTCAATTCGCTTCAACATTTTCTCTCGAGACGTCACAAGTTTTGTTGTCGTTTTCTGCACTTAGAAAGCTTAGAAATTTTGGGACAAGCTGAAGAGAAACGTGGCAACTTCAAAACAGCTAGCTGGACCCCAGCTCAAGTTATAACTTTATTTTATTAGTGTTTTTTTAATTTAATTAATATCAGCTCTGACAATCATTTCAAAAATTTAACTCAAGCCCATACAGAAAACATTGGAATCTGAGAATAGAAAACTTTATGGAAACCTTTTTAAAGAGGGAAGGAAAAGCTAATGAAGCTGATCTAATAATCTGGCTTCTTAAGCAGCTGTTAAGAAATTCTTCGATTTATTTTCATCCATCCTATCTTTAACTTTAATGAGCAGCCATTTTTCAGAGCAACATAATGTTAGTGAAGCTTAGAGTGTCCCAAAAGAAAATCCAAGCAATAATAATCCACTCCAACCAACCCGTTATGAGTGGTAATTGTTGACAGCCTTCCACTCGTTTTGGCTAATACTTGAACCTTTCTTAAGCGCCATTGCTGCTATTTCTGTATTTTCATAATAAAAGTATTTCGGCAATTTTTCTTTGCAGGTGAATTCGATATGCGCGTCAAATCTTGTGTAGCTTCTGATGGTTCCGGCCATGTTATCAATCTATCGGATGAATTTGGTTGTGTTTTGAGGCCCAAAATGATATCGCGCTTCCTGAAGGCAAGAGCACCGGACGAAAGAGCCACTGTTATAACGTATGCCTTCTTCCATGCCTTCAAATTCCCCGATGCTTTGAGTGTGCACATCAAATGCAAGGTAGAGATATGTCGTCACGGCTGCTTGGACCACTGCCAGCTAAATGAAAATGCCAACGAACGCAAAGATGTAATGATGAATGACAACATGATCAATCAAAATAATTTGCTGAGCGAAATGAATAGTGCCGGTGGTGGTGGTGGTGGTGGCGGCGGCTTAGCTAGTACAGCCGGCTTGGCTGGGGGCTTAGTAGGTCAATCACATCATAGCAGCATGGGTGGTAAAACCAATGATATGGGCATGGGAAATCCTGAGGCTGGATCTCATGATCATGATATTTTCTATGATGACATCATACACAATCGGAAGCAATTGTCTCAGATCAACAGTGGCATAGCCAATATTTTGGATCAATTTAATAATGTCCATGAAAAGAATGCCAACCTGCCGCCTAGACCAGTTCACGAAGATCCCGAAGAGGCTGATTTGGAAGATATATTCGGCGAGGAAGAATTGGCTGACTTGGACGAGGCCCAGTATATGGAATTGCGCAAGAGTGGAAAGTTCCCACATGGACCCAGACAGCTGGCACAGAAACGCATGGGAGTACCAATGGCGGGACCAAGATCCTTGGAGCCCAAAAACAAAAATGAACAACCCCGACCGGTCTATAGGCCACATGCTGAGGCCTTTAAACAGCCACAAGAAGATCACATTGACTTGGACCAACCCGACCGGCAGGACGGGGAGGAGGAGCAGGCCAACAAGGAAAACGGTAACAAAACTGATTCAAATACTGATTCAAGACGACGAAGACGCTCCATAGTCATATCAGATCGTAAAGTACGCAGTGCTGATGTGGGTGTAAGTGGCCTTTACGATGTTATTTCCGAAGCCGATTTGGCCTTCTCACCCGACATCAAACAAGAAGCAGTTACCGTCTTCCAGGGCAAGATAAGCGAAGAAGTGGTGTATGGCATTTGCATGCCGGTACCTGGTTTCAGTATACTTTTCATAGTGGTCATATCAGCTACTATTGTTTCAGCTTTAATTGCCGGCTCCCTGCTCTATCGCTACCAGTTGCAAAAGGAGGCCTTGGAAAAACAAACTCCCATGCCTTTGCAGGGTACATTGGCCTCTTGGATGACTCTGAGACTGTTTCGCATGCGCGAACATCAGCATCAGACACAAAGCGCCCAAAATGCTGCTGCTGTGGCAGCAGTACAAAATTCTCTGGCTGCCGCTGCGGCTGCTGCCAGCTTGACTCACGAATCTGTACAATAACTGAACACCAAACTAATGGGCTTGAGGAAGAGTTAAAAAGAAAAGATTTCTAATAATTGAAAAGAAAAACAAAAATTGACTGCAAGTCTTTATTAAATTAGTTTCTTTGTATCTTAAAATTTCGGGCATAAATGCAATAGTTAATTATTTATTTATTACAACTATTTATATATTTTTTGTTTGTTTTAAATGCCAGCCGTCATTAAACTATAATATGCAAAGTAAAAGGTTTTCATTATTTTCAAAATTTTTATTTATACAATTTATTATTTTTTTTTTTTTTTAGTTTTAAGACCTTAATTTATTATTCTTACATAATTTTTTATTTAAATAAATATTTATTGATTGGTGCTTTCTGTGGTGCATTTAGTTAAATCTATACAACTCACTCTTTGTCTCAAAATAGTTATTCCAACTCTAAGTTTTATTATTGTTTGAAATTGAAAATTATGTTTTTTTATATTTCTTCCAGGTCAATTTTTACCCCATAAGAAATACATTACGTCTTGTAATTTTGCTTAAATTTATTTTATTTCATTTCTTTTATACGTATGTATGTTTTTCATAAATAATCCGTATTGTATTTTTAGTTAATAATTTCCGGCTCATTAATATTCAAACATAAATAAGAAAGAGTCTCATTTATTGTTTCGAAATTGAGTCATACTTCTTTAAAATTAAATTAAATATTAAGCAAAAACCAGTTTTTAATTTTTATTTACTTTGAACTAAATTCGATACGTTTACAAATAAAAATAAAAACTAATTAAGTTTTTTTTACAAGTAGTTTTATTGCACTAGGCTTACAGCAGGCAAACCTGGGCGTGCTGCGCTACCCCTACATGAATTAAATAAAAATATTCACTATTATCCTGCGTAAGACTTAACAAAATCTGTGTATATTGACCCGGAATTTTAGACCTTTACCATTCCCAAGATTACACAAACCAACATTTACTAGCTGCAGCATATCGATCCATAATTTTGGTGAAAGTAAAGTGGAGGGAGGCTCTAGATAGAGTGTGACAGGATGCACTGCTATCAAAACTTATTGCTTTTGGTGTCAGTGATGACTTCTTTAGATTTATATCGAACTTCCTCAGAGACAGCTGTATAGGCTATGATTGATATAATCAAACGAGTTCAAGATTAACTCAGGTGTACTGCAAACCTCCATCCTGTCTCCTACTCTATTTCTTGTTCTTCTTCAACCCTATCTACTCCTACGAAGATGACAGCAGCAGTTGCCATTTGTGCTCATTTAGTCACAGACCAAGTCTATCAGAGATTGGTGCCGAAAGGCAAAACATGGACTCAGCACTAATGCCATATTTACATGAACACAAGCACAATTAGATGTGCAATAAGATCTGCAACAGAACCTTTCCATGGTACAACTAATAAGGTAACGTTTTTGCTATACACTGCAGTTACACGATCAAGTTTTTCTATCAAGTTTTTTTCACATAGTGCTTGTCAAAATTCAATCAAATTGATAGCTGTGGCGTAGGCTGCATGCAATTTCATAACAATTCGTTTTCAATATGCCGTCAAGAAGAAAATTAAAAATATCTTCTTGCATATTCTGCTAAAAAAAAAACTAAAGCAAAACCTCCTCTTCTATATTCTACATTAAAGCCAGAAACTAATTCAGATTCTAAATCAATATTTTTTTTAAACTATTTAAATATAATCATACTATACAAATATCTCTTTTTGAAATTAATAAATTTAATGGAAATCAATGTAAAAATAAAAGTAAAAAATTTGTTGCTTTTGCACTTAAACATTTTTATTTATATTTTTAAGCTTCAATCTGTTTAATTTTTATCACTTTTAATTGCAACTTTCAAACAAAACAAAAAAATATTTGCAGACAGAACGAAAAACAATTGTTGTCAGCTGTTTTCTTGATTGTGACTTGATGCTCTCTATGGAAAGCAAAAATTGTCATCAAGTTTGCATCAATTTTCAAAATTGTGAGTGTATTAGTAAAAAAAGTGTGAATGTATTAAAACTTGAAAGGCAAAACTTGATCATGTAACCCCCAAGTTAATAACAACGACTTCAATAAAAATAACATACATTTTATTTTTGCACAATTTCTGAGAACTGTCAAAAAGACGTCACTTCAACATCTACAGAAGAGAGAGATGAACAGAGCTTATGCTAATTTGCATTTTGGCTGCCTTTCATCTCTTGATTTTCTAGACAGATTTAAGTAGTAAGATGATTAACGGATCAGCTAATGAGACTATCTAAATATGTAGCTGTATCATGATCATAACTATAAATAATCAAAGAAGCTTTAATAAAACAATCCCCTTCAGAACTTTGGTTGCCATATAATATTAAAAATGGTATATATGTGGCCACATACATATGACCCACACAATTTTACTGTACTTGTTAGGAAGATCAGAAAATGTTTTACGAAGATTCGTCATTGCAATATCCAAATTGTGTTTGTGCAGAATACTACAACTGCATGAGAGGGCAATTTTATTATTTTTTTTTTTCATTTTAAGGTTTTTCTATAAATAGCATATGATATGAATACCTTATGCAGACTGGTAAAACAAAATTTATAGCATACCTTGAGGCGAGCCTATAATTATGACTGTTTGGGAGGCCAGATGTGACGACATTGTAAAGCACGTTTGGCGTCAAAGTTTTCCATTTTGACGTGTTACAAATTGATGACGACTTTGATCGTTTTTTTTAAAGAGGAGGGGCTGCACTAAGCTCAATATGAGAAAGACACCACACATGCATACATACAAAAATACATCGAAGGAATAATGCATGGAAACCAAGTTTTATTTTGCACCACTTTAATAGATTTTTTAAAAGTGCTCTACATAATCTTTAAGAAATTTTAAAATTCCTCCACCTAAGATCCATGAACACTTATGTTTATATCTGCCAGTCACTGTGCAATAGATCAATGGAGAAGAAAGGAAATGCAAGCCTTTTTCCCTTGCTAGTTTATCAAAAAGTCTTAAAAAAGTATTAATGCAGGTTCAAAAATAGACATTTTCAAACATTTTCTGTCTTTTCACCTGTCTATATTTGTAGCTGCATTAATACATTTCAATTGGATGTTAAAGCAAATAAATAAAGCAAATAAAGTTCATATTTGAGTCTTAACAAATTTTTATCAGACCTGTAGTGCGATTGTGCAACCTTTATAACGATAATCGAATCGTTAAAATAATTATAACGAAATTTTATCGAATTTGCTATCCTGTAACATGTTTTTAACGATATTCGCTGCCGATAAAAATCAGCTGTTAATTTTACTGCCGATTGTCGATATCTTAGCGACAAAAATGTTCTTGTTGTTTATTCAATCGTTAAAGTGTATTTTGTGATTTTGTGATTTTTTAATACACAAAAATATTTTTTAAATACTTCACAGCCATATACTTTTTTAAAACAAAAATTTCAATATAATTTATTCAATCGGTAAAGTGTGTTTTGTGTTAAAATGGCTTTTGAACGTTTGGCATTCGGACTTGCCAGGGATGAAACAAGTTTGAACGCTTCAAGGGATAAGCGGTGTGTTCTTCGGGAATTGGATGATCCCTTTGAGTTGACAGCTGATGAATTTAGAAAGCTATATAGGTTATCACTAGCCTTAGTTGAGAATATAGTTTTTACGCTTGATGACAAACTGAGGGTATCTCGAATAACAGCCTGACGCTAGTTCCGGATTTTCCACCATAAAATCAATCCGCCAGTTGTGCTCATTCTGTACCTTAATACAAATTAAATAATATTTATTTAAAAACTAAAACCACAAAATATAAAAATTAATATGTATACATATTGTTATGTCAAAACTTATTGTTTTTTCTTTTCTTCTTTGGGGTTTTCGCTGTTTTTGGCAGAGATGTCACGTAATGCTTACATGAATGAACAGAAAAATACAGTTGTTTACCATCGTTAAAATTAAGTTACAGAATCACTCAATCGTTACTGCAAGCGATGAAATTTGTAGACAAAAGTTGCGATTATCGGATCGTTAAAAGTTAGAGAATCGCACTACTGTCATAGAAATTCAATTCGATGGAAATGATATGGCGCTTGTCTCAAAAATAATAAAACTAAACTTTGTCAGAATGAAGTAACTCGATCACAGTCTAACCTAAGAAGGTCTAACAAAATCTATCAACTGGAAAATTCGTAATTCAAACCATTACGATTCATTTCTGTGACTGGGCTATGTATCCCGGTAAGTATTCTTCTGTATTTACCTTTAGAAAATAACTTGTTTTTCAAATTTTATCAGGCTTGTCCTTGAAATTCACTTCTATCGAAATGACTTTCTAAATGGCACTTTTCTTAAAAATAACAAAACTGAACTTTGTCCGAATACTGAAAGTCGATCACAGTCTGAAGAAGGTGTTACAAAATCGATCAAATGGAAAATTCGTAATTCATAAAATTTCGTTTCATTTCTGTGAGTGGGCTGTATACCCTTTTTTTAAAGCTTTATTGAAGGATATTTTTGATGCGCAAAAAAATTTTTTTTTCTCATTTGAAGAACAAAATACACCAAATTTTATAACTAGATTTTTGAACTTGGGACAAATTGCGTCAACTTTTGGCGGAACTTGCCGAAGGTACCTAGTGCAATTTTTATTCAATACGGCTAATTAAAGTTGGAATATATCGCAAACTGTGAGATTTTCTTTGCAAATTCAGTAATTGCAGTGCGAGTTCTTAAATATAAATAAAATTAGACAAAAAGAAAAATTTTCGTTTGCAGCTTTCGAGGAAGTTAAATCGAACTAAAGGCCGTGATACACTATCCTACTCAATCGTACGATTCATTCACTGCAAATTGCTAGCTAAATCTGCTAGAATTCTGTCCTACTTTAAAAAGTCGCATCAAAATGGCCATACTATTATACTTTTGTAAACAACTTCAAAAAGGCAACGCTGATCGCATAGAATAAGATAAGTTTTTGAAAATTTTCAAAAGATTAACAAATCGGACAGACTTGTCAAAAACTCTTTCACACACATACACTTTTAGTCCAGACTATCACACTTTTTGGACACACATGTCATTTTTAGCAGATCGTACGATTCAATAGGGTAGTGAATCACGGCCTTAAGGCCTGACAAATCATAAAATTCGATCAGAGTTAAACTAATGTTTATATTATATTTAATATAAATAACAACACTTACCTTACATTAAAAAACTATTGTCTTCACAATGTATTTTAAATACAATTTCAAATTTTTTCAAAGCTATAGTATTGTATAAGAAGGCACGAAATTTGATACATCTTGGAATGTTACTGGTATTTTTCTCTTTTATCAAAGCCAAGTAGGTGACTATGAAAACAACTAATATTTCATATCTGTAACATATTTGACTTTTAAACAACTACTCCGCCACAGATTTAAATACCAGTGAAAGTGAATATTCAAAGTAATTAATAGGCATGTGTTTTATATGTTAAGTTTTTAAATTTTAAGAAAAGTTTATATGGGTGTTTCCATGGTTACGCACGTGACATTTGTACACGTTTAATTGTTTTGAATATTATAAAAATATAAATGGGTTGGAATTTTTGAATGGAATTTTGCCATTGTTACATTTAATGTGATGAGTTCCTTCCAAAAAGTATATATATTGGAAAATTGAGCACTGGGTACCCAAGTTCCGTGCAATCAAAGTTGACTTTGACAGCATGAAATATTGCAAAAGTAGGCGAATTGTAGAAGATTTTTATTTCGGAAAAAATGTTTTTATAAAGGTTATTAATGGACCTTTATAATCATGGTTTGTTCAAAAACAAGTGTGCATGGGTTGGCTAAGAAAAAAAAAAAAATGTTTTAATTACGCACGTTACATTACGCACGTGACACTTTTTACCTTCATACATATTTTTGTAATTTAACATATATTTTCAGAAGATTTTACCATCATTTAAAATTATTATAAGTTAAAATTTTTTTTTTATATAATAAAATGTCAATAGTTTTTTTTTTAATTTTCTGTGCTTAAAAAAATTGTGCGAACGTTTTGATTTTTTAACTAACGGTGGACCATTTCATGGAAATACCAATATGAAAAATTTTAATTTCAAATTTTTTTTTGAATACCCCTCTTAAATTTCGCTTTCCTTTGCATTTTTTATTTCATTACATATTCCTTTAACCTCTTTTGAATTTATTAAGTAAGTTATTTTTATGAATTTGTATTTCACTTCTGGGCGAGTTAAAAAAGTCACTCGAGTAAAATCTTGCATGAGTCAATATGCTGTTCGGTGGCACACACTGGACGAAAATTAACGAAACAAAAACTGTTGAAGACCACTAAATGATGCTGAAGGAAAAACATTTTCTGCCAACACAATTTTTTACAAGAAATACCAATGCCACAAGCGATATTAATCAATTAAGTTATATCATATACATTTATATACACTTTCAACACAAAATATTAAATTTTTTGTAGAATTTTACTGCAATAAATCCGTATTTTTTGCATCCGCACAAAATGAACGCCTTTAACTCCACGGCGATTGACAAGTAACTGAAGCTCTTTAATAAACACGGTTGCATGTAGTTTCAACTATTTCCGTACTCTGATGTTCGTCAAGCAATGGGTGGGGAGATCAGAAAACTACAATTTAGTATGGTTGGGGACTTGAGTAAGATATCGTATGCATAAAGTTTTAATATTAAAACTATGTTTTATTCAATCTTTACAACACTATTCGCAATTTAAATAACTGCTGTTTCCCATCCAACTTTTAAGAGATAAATTTAAAAAAACTTAATGCTTATTTTCAGAGTTTCTTAATATAAAATATTGCAATCAATTTTGTTCAGTTGTATCGAGCTTAGTACACAATAGCTTACTCAAGTTTCCAACCCCCCAATATTGTATTTTCCTAAGCTTCCCACCAGCTGCTTGAACGCCGGCAAGTGCTGGAAAACACAACCGTGTTGCCTAAAGAAATTTAGTTAATTGTCAGGCGCCGTGTAGTTAAAAGCGTTGTTACGGGCAAGTAACTGTTCGCATTATTATAAAACAGATTTATTGCATTAAAAGTGTACAAATAATTAATTTTTGGCATTTAAAGTATAAACAAAGGCATTAGCAGTAAGTTAATTGATAAATATCGTATTTTTTGTGAAAGTTGTGTTTGAAGAAAAGGTTATTTCTTGCTGAAGTTTGTAGCAGATTTTGCTTCGTTAACTTTCGTCTAGAGTAGGCGTGTGTGAGTGAGAGTGTGTGTGTGTGTGAAATGTTTACCCTGCAAACAAGCAGTACTTTTACTTATGAAAGATTTAACGGCAAAGTCACTTTTTTAACTCGCCTAAATGTTACGACTTCGATTTACTTAATCAATTGAAAGAAAGAACAACGTAACGTTTTAACAAGTAGCATCTGGATTGGGATACGAAATGTAAAAAAGCAAAGTGCTAATATTTAAATTTGTGTAGTCATTGGGAAAGAAAATACTGTGTCTACATTTGGACAAAAAATTTCTAAATTACTTCTGTTGAGAAATTTTAGTTGCTTCAGCAGCCACATGGTTTTAGTAAAAGAAACCATTTCGTGGTTTCAAAAGTATAGGACTGGAATTCGAGAGCTGTCAGACTAAGTTGTTAAATCAATTTTTTTTCTTCCCAGTTGAAAGTCTGACATTGACGAAAATGGATCGCTTAACTATCACACAACGCATAAAAATTATCAAAACATACTAAAAAAAATGGTGATTCTGCCACAGCCATCTATCGTGCTTTCAGATTAGATTATGGTTTACATAATCCATAGTCCAACTACGCCAGCAATTGGCAAAATTGTGAAGAAATTTAAAGAGACAAATATTATAAGGCCTGTACTTCAGCGTTTCGCTTGCTCCGCTGAAAATATCGCTGCTGTAAGTGCAAGTGTTGCCGAAGACCAGAATGTGTCGATTCCTAATCATTCTCAGGAATTACAACTGTCTTACGGCACATTATGGCGTATTTTGCATTTAGATCTATACCTACAACCATATAAAGTCCAGCTCACACAACAACTAAAGCCAGCTGACCATTCACAACGTCGTAGATACATACGTGGAATGGGTGCTTAAACAACAGCCGGTGGAGGGCGATTTTTCGAACAAAATTTTCTTCAGCGATGAAGCACATTTCTAACTCGCTCGGTGGGTATGTTAATAAACAAAATTATCGTATTTGGGGTTCCGAGAATCCTCAAATAAATGAAGAGAGGAAATTACATCTAGAAATAAGCACTGTTTGTTGCACTCTTTGGTCCGCAAGTGGGATTGGACCTTACTTCTTCGAAAAAGACGATGGAACGACTGTCACCGTCAATTCGGAGTGTTAGGGTCATATGATAACCCATTTTGTTTTGCTTACTATTAAAGAATACGACTGGCAGCGAATTTCTCGTCGTGGCGATAACAACTAGCCACCAAGATCATTCTATTTGACACTATTAGACTTTTTTTGTGGGGCTACACGAAAGGCCGTGTTTGTGCAGAGAAACCTTTAACTCTTGAGCACTTAAAAACCAACATTCGTCAAGTTATGGCTGAGTTACCGCCCAATATGTGTCAAAAAGTGGTCTCAAATTATCTCAAAACAATCAATGCTTGCAACACTTCGCATGCTGGTCATTCAAATGATGTAGTGTTTCACACATAACGTCAACGTTCAAACTTGATCATAAAAAAGAAACATCAGGAAAAAAATATTTTATATGTTTTTTATTTACCCTTACTTTTGAAATCGCAAAATTTATAACCGTTATATTATTGGCGCGTATTGTCTTCTTTGGTTGCTGCATGAGAACACAATAAATATTGGTGCATTGTTATACTTTTTATTGGTGAACAGTTGTATATAAAGTGTTCACACGGTTGTCGCATCAGGGTTGTATTCGATTGCGACAAATGGGAACAACATTCGTTTTGGTTGTCGCATGAGCCAACAAATTGTGCTATCACACGATTGGCAATCGTGTGATCCCACCGTTAGCAACTATCATGCAATGAATTTCCTTTGGATACTACGATTCATATATTTGAAAGCATCAGGAAGCAACATTTATTTTCTATTTTAATAATAGTTTATTATTTGCTATTAAAACCGGAATACATTTTCAAGAAACCAAACCGTCTAAGCCACCCATTTTGTATGAAAATGTGTGGTTTACACAGCAAAAATACGCTTGACGCGCCAATTTAGGATGGCCTGTTTAAGTTTTCAACATGTCTATATCGAAATTACTAATTGATTGAATAGATTACTTTGAATTAATTCATTTTTTTAATGCATTAGATTTTTCTTCAGGCTTCCGACCTTTCAATAGTATTGCCACATATTGAGAAAAATATATTTTATGCGATCGGTTAGATGTGAAAACGAAAGCTCACCTCTACTAAAGATGCTTGTAGCTAAAGTTAACTTAAGCGGAAAGTCGTGAATAAAAAGGGGCTTCAAGAATCATGTTACGATGTTTGCTTGCTTCTGTTTATTCTTGCCAAGTTTTTAGCTGTTTGATATCTCTTACTCCAAGAACTTGGTGTTGCCACACATTGCTACCATTTCAAAACAAAACTACATATTAAAGTACATACATTCATACGCTTTCACGCATATTTTTGATTCTTAAAAATTGTTTCTTTATTTATTAAATATTGTTTTCCGATTAATACAAATTGAAACGTTCAATACGTTCTTCTTTTACGCTTTAACTTAAGAGTAATGGAATAAAATAAATAAATAAATAAAGTTAAAAATAAATAAACTTAAACGACAAGACTGAAATTTTTTCTAGAAAAATCTTAAAATTATATAAATAATTAAGGAGTTATTGATTGTGGCGAAAGTTTAAGGAAGTGTGATTTTAAACTAAAACAACTTAAAATATTTAATGACTACAATGAAGCGAATTTTCTTGTTTAATTGAATTCATTGAATAAATAAAGAATAAATTAAAAATAAAGTTTTATAAATAAATTAAGAAAATATATTTCAATAACAAATAAAGAGAAAAAAACAGAGCATTTTCTTCTCTTTTAATTCGTTCATTTGAAAAGTGAAAAATCTATGGAAAAGATTTGAACTTTTAAATATGGCGTAGCACCAGAACATCGATAACTTGTATATGAGTGTTTGCGTGTGTGTGTGTCTGTGTATTAAGTGTCTGCAAGTGTTTGTTTTCTTTTTTTTACTTTAATTAAATTAATTAATTAATTGTAAAGACTTAATTTAATACTTTGCACAGTGTTTAAAAGAGACAATTGAACAGTCTATTAGTTAAAGAGGTAGAGAATAAGAGTTAAAAGAGAAAGTGAGAAAGAGAGAGCTCTTAGAGTACAACAACTACCACCTTGAGTGTGTTAAACTAAAAGTAGACCCAAAATTAAATAATAATCGTAATAAAGAGAAAAAAACCAAAAAAAAAAAAAATTATTCCAGATTTTTTTTTTCGATGAAAATATTTAAAATAAATAAATAAAGAGAACACAAAAATAAAAATAAATAAACTTTTGTTTATTAAAGCTTGTGATTGAAATTGAATTGAAAAACAAAAATTGAAGCGAAAATTTAGGCCGGTCCTGGAAGACTAAAAGAACTAAACCAACTGAAATGTGTAAGAAAAGTCTCTCAAAAAATGTCTATACTTCAATAAGGGCCGCTGCCGATATTGATTAAACAAAATCGAGAAAATATTATCTACATATTTTGTCGATGGCTGATTAGGGCAAAAGGTCAGGGGTCAGAGGCTAAGGTAGCTCGATACCAGGTAGCGGCATAACTACAACAAACACAACACTTTATGTATTTCTTTTTTTGTAGAAATCTTTAAATTCTGTCATCCATTTGTTCGCGTTTGTGTTTGGTATTTTGACAATTCTTCAGGCTAAAAGCAGGGCTTGTCAGACTACCTGGTATCGAGTTACCTTGGTCGAGGCACATAATCTTTTTTCTTAGTTTAACTTATTGCTTGCACTATTGGGATGAAAAAATCTGTGGCAGCTAATCTCGCTTTTCTGTTAAAAAAAAGTATTTAATTTTTGGAAAATTTCATTAGACAATTAAAATCGATCGATTTCTTAGCAATTAAATAATCTATATTTATGAACGACTTTGAAGACCCTGTATATGATATTGATTTTGTTTTTCTCATTAATAATACAGGATGTCCGGTGGAAGGGTATACTACTTTGTTTTGCCGCTATTTTGGTAAACATTAGTCTTGACAGTTCAGATTTAACAGTAGTGGCTAATTTATTATGGAAAAATATTAGGTAAACTAACGTGTTTTAATCGTTAAAACATTTTATCAGAATCAATCATCGATTACTGTGACAAAGAGAGAGTTAGGTGAAATTTTTGGGAGAAACAACTTGTCAACAAAACGCATTATTTGTTGTGTATTAAATGATTTCGAACAAAGAGGAAGTGAAGCTGATAGGCCCAAGCCCAGCTGATAGGCTGAAAGCATTACTGCTGCTTAAGAAAGTGCTCAAAACAATCCATCAACCTCCAGTCGGCGCCGTGCTCAGGCGCTTGATCTTGTAATGAAAAATGTACGGACATTTGTGAGGCAAACCGAGACGGACATTTATCGGATATTAATACAATATCACATACATAAGTGCAGACTTTAAATAAAACATTTATCGATACAGGTTCCATTCTCTTTCATTTAATAAATAAATATAAACAAACAAAGTAGTATACCTTCCCGGCGGACACCCTGTACTAAGTTTATGTATCGTTTTCCACAATATCACACCACAATTATTCGACCAAAGTCTGAAGAAGGTCTGAAGACAAAATCAATCGAATCATTATCACTCCGAATACTTTCTGTGACAGGCTTGATAAACTGGGGCCGAAGTACGGCGTTCGTAATCGAACGAGCTATAGAGCAAAAATTATGTTAAATAGAGACACATGGCATAAGTGACAGAATTTACTTGACTACAGATGCCGTACTGTGGTCTGTGAATTGAGGTTTTGCCAAACAATGGTTTTAAAACGTACAGAAAAATCATTTTACAATTACATTGAAAACTTGATGAACAAGCGAAGGCATTTCTAAGGCTGCTCGATCGGTATTGAATTTTGTTTTACTTCACTGGTTCATTCGATATTGAAAATTCAATAGCATTAAATTTCTAGAAGCTGGTTTTGCCATTGATTTGTTGATCTTTAAATGCGCTTATTTTGAGCAAACCAACGAGTTAATGCAGAGAAAGTGGAATTAAAATTAATTCCATTAGCAATCAATCGGAATTATAATGCAAGACAGCTTTTTAGCCTCTGGCTTCAGCAACTCATGTAAACTAATATTTGGCCATTTTTGCAAATAAAAAACGTAACCACTACTTTCTTGTGGATCTTTATTTTGGGAATTTGACGGAGACACCATGGTTGTTTAACCGTGAGAAGAAATAATAATCTGAATTAATATTTGTCCATTTTTGGCAAAACAAAAACGTGACCACTACTTTCTTGTTGATCTTTATGTTGGGTAATACTTGTACTTAGAAAGCTAAATTTCGACAGAGATACCAATAAATAGCAATGAGAAGAGAAAAAAAACAGGAAACCAAAAAAAAACATAAAAACTCACATGAGCATATTTACAGGTTATGTTTGCTCGGCGGGCAAATGCAAGATCTATGAAGAATTTCAGCTTGCTCTTGCAAAATTTCACCATAAATTTTGTATTACCAAAAATATACTCTAGGGAAATTTTATGTTTGTACGTTTTTACCTATTTTTTTCTTTACGTAGGTATGTTTATATCTCCATATCATTACTCTCATGTAAAAAGGCCATGACTGGCACTTGTTTCCTTCATGGGGATTTTTTGTTGTTGTTGAATATTTCAATATAAGATCCTTTAATAAATACAGAAATAAATAGAATATATAAAAAACCCGATACTGAAAAAATACGATTTAAGAAATTTCTACACATCCTTACATTTCGATTTGCTGGTATCCTTGAACAGAAGTCAGCAAGAAAGATTGACAAAATAAGATTTACGGAATTTCTATACATCGGGTGTATGTCCTTACATTTCGTTTTGCTGGTATAATAGAACAAAAGTCAGCAAGAAATTAGTGGTCACGTTGTTTCGAGCGCTAATATGTGCCAATGTAACCTTTATCCTAATCATCTTTAGTATAATCATTTTCTGTTCGACTTTCTTTTATTTTTATTTACTATTTTTATAAGACTGATTCCAAAAACTGTAGATTTCCAATACGTTTCTTTCAGTTTGTTTTTCTCTCAAGTGATTATTAAACGTTCTTTAAGATTTATATTTTAAATATACCCATTTGTTTTTCAATAAAAAGTCTCATATTTGTACTAAATTTTTAGTCTTCTTATGTAAGCGTTCGAGTTTTCGACAGAGTACCATGTCCGGGAGGAGGCGGCGGTATTTGTATGACGGGCAAAGTGCCGGTCAATTGGGGATTCGTAAAGGCAACGGCTCTTTCTTTTTTCGTTATTGTCGAAAAGGGTCTTAGGCGGACATAGAGAATGGCCGAAATGAGACAAGAAGTTATTAGAATGCCTAAGAGTATGATCAAAGTTATCGCAAAGCCAGGTGTGGTCATGCATATTAAGCCATCCTCGCGGGCGGGGAAAACCATGGTCTGAGCGGCCGCACTGGAGGCGCTATTATTGGCATTCTCCTCAATGGCAAACGTTAAGTCACCCGAAGAAACCACTTTAATAATGCGATTAAGACCCACCTCGGGCTCATTGTCCACAGCACGAGCCCTACGCTGCACACGCCGTTCATCACGTCGTTTGCTTATAGAGCTGCCCACATGATAAGTGTCGACATGCAACTGGGGAGGTGGGGGACCATATTGGGACTCAGGACCCACTTGCAAATGATGCACCTCTTGCAAATTGGGATCAGAGCACTGATCGGGACATTGATAACGACAAATCTGTATGGTACACTGGAAGTGCACCTCCATGGAGTCGGGGAATTTGAAAGCTTGGAAATGGGCATAGGACAAGACAGAAGCAGAAGCACCGAAATTCTTAATTTTGGTAAAACGTGACATTAATTTGGGTCTGGTCACACAACCTCTTTGGTCCACCAATTGTATGGGCGCCCTTTTGCCATCATGGGCCACACAATTTCTAACCAACATATCGAATTTGGAATCATCATCTTTTATAGCCAGCACCATGGTCATGGTCTGGCCAATCTTAACCAAACCAGAGACTTCTGAGGCCCAAGGTCCCTTGCCCACTTGGATCTGCATCCAGCAGCCAACATTGTCGCCGGCAAAATCAGCCCTAACCACATCCAACATGTCCACGGGAAACGGACGAAAGGTAACACTTTTCTCATACTGATCATGCCAAGTGCAACGTAACTTTCTCGCCTGATCCCAAACTTCCTGCACCTGAGGATCATACTGTATGACAATGATGTTCTCGAAATATGTACCCGAACCGGACTCATGGCCGTAGCCATACAGTCCATTCTCCGTGTTGCCGGAAGTACCGCATTCATGCAAACCAATATCAAAAGTGGCCGACGAGCGACCCAAGCCCGAAGGCAAATGAACACAGTTCATGTTGCTGTAGTGACCTTTGGAGAAGACGATGCCATAAAAGGGCTTGTCGAATTGCACAAAAACTTTCATGCCATTCTTTTCGCATTTGACATCCAGCGATATGATTTTGGCCATATCCTGCACCGGAGAAGACCATATCTCGTTGGCGGAAGAGGCGCCCACACTCAGGTCGGGCAACGATTGTGGCACATGCACCTGCTGCTGCTGCTGCTGCTGCAGTGGCACCTGTCGTTGCGGTGGCAAGGGTGGTGGTGGTCCCTGATAAGCCAGCTGCGAAGGTGGCGGCGGTGGCCCAAATGGTTGGCCCAAGGCCAGGGGAATGCCTTTGTTATTGCCTGTAATGAAATAATTTAAAGATGCTTTTTTTAAAACGGTAATATTTGAGGTCTTAAAAAATAATTGCAATATATTTTGGGCCAATCAAGCTCTGATATCTCTTACTTCGTGCGGGTCCAGGACCTTGTTGTTGCTGCTGTTGTTGTTGCTGTTGCTGCTGCTGTTGCAGGTTGTGTTGATACAGCACTTTTTGATTCTGTGACTCGTGTTCACTTTCCAAGGCCACCTGATCTACTTCGTTATCATGATCGGACATTTCTTCGTTACCCTTGACAACCTCGACATCATCGGCCAAAACGAGCTGAAATTATAAGAAAATTATAATTAAAGCTTCTGGAATTCCGATATATATATTTTCTTTTCAAAAACAAGCTCTTAATGCTTAAAACCAAATTAAATTGAAATAATGCCTTAAGCCGTGTGAAAGTAATTTGTGTTCCAAGAAGAAGCCTTTTTTCACAAAGGTAGTTTTGGTTCCGAGCGGTTCACCGGTCGTAACATAAACTAAATAGCAATAATAATGTAAAAGCAACAACAACAACTACAATAATAAATTTAACTTTCATTTCATTTTCTTTTTTGAAAATCTTTCACAAAACTGAAAGTGATAAACATGTTTCAATGTCCTAAATTAGTTTCTTTAAGTCATCAAATAAATCAAAAAAGGAGATGATGAAAAATAAACACAATCAGTATGTTGCAACTTAAAGCAGCGCTACCACAGACCTGAACTGTATGGATGACTGGACGAACGGCCGTTTGGCTCTTCATACCAACTGCAGGCCGACCCAAACCAGAACAACTAAATTTAATTCATTTAAAAATATTTCATTTTCAATTCCGGTTCCCATCATTTAAGAAATCTTTGCACTCTCTAAATAATTGTGTTGAATTTTTTTTTTTTTTTGTTGAAGCAAAGAAAACAAAAAACTAAAACTCCATGGGATGAAAAGAGACATTCTTGCAGACAACAAACAACCTGAAGAATTTTAATTAAATACAAGGAACTGATGAACAAATTAAAACAAACAAACAAAAAAACATCATGGTCCCATTTGGTGGCAATGTTTAAAATGTTTCGGAATATTGATTTGATTTTTAAGTGAAATCAAAAAAGTTTCACTTTTTAGCTGAACGCAAGAAGAAGAAGAAGAAGAAGAAGAAAAGAAAAAAAGAGAGAAAAGAATGAGAAAAAGTATACTCGCTAGAAGAAAAAAGTAAAAAATTTTATCAATTAAATTAAAAGTGCTTGAAGTAAAATTATTTGGGCAGCGAAAGGATCATTTTCGCCAACTAAAATTTATGATTTGGTGCAATTAAATTCATAAAAACGATGTTTGTTTTGAATAATGTCTTATGTGGAATTCATTGGGAAGTTGTTATTTTTTGGAAGCATATTAAACTCTTTCTTTTTATCTTTAAGATTCAATTATAAATGACATTATATGTGAAACACTACATCATTTAAATGACCACCATGCGAGGTGTTGAAAGCATGGATTCTTTGGAGGTAATTTGAGACCACTTTTTGACACATATTGGGCGGTAACTCAGCCATAACTTGACGGAAGTTGGTTTTTAAGTGCTCAAGAGTTGAAGCTACATCTGCATAAACATGGTTTTTCGCGTAGTCCCACAAAAAAACAGTCTAATGGTGTCAAATCGCATGATCTTGGCAGCCAGTTGATATCGGCACGACGAGAACTTACGCGGCCTGGAAATGTCTCTTGCAGTAAAGTGTTGTGAATGATCAGCTGGCCTCAGTTGTGGTGTAAGCTGGACTTTATATGGATGTGGGTGTAGATCGAAATGCAAAATACGCCATAATGTGCCGTAAGACAGTCTTAATTCCTGAGAACGACGAATAATCGATACATTCGGGTCCTCGGCAACACTTGCACTTACAGCAGCGATATTTTCAGCGGAACGAGCGAAACACTGAAGCACAGGCCTTACAATATTTGTAACCGCTCTAGTCTCTTCAAATTTCTTCATAATTTTAAACCATAATCTCCTCTTAAAGCATGATATGTGGCTGTGACAGAATCACCTTTTTTGTAGTATATTTTGATAATTTTTATGCGTTGTGTGATAGTCAAGCGATCCATTTTCGTCAATGCCAGACTTTCAATTGAGAGGAAAAACTTGGTTTAAAAGCTTAGTTTGATAGCTGTCGAATTCCAGTCCTATGCTTTTGAAACCACGAAATGGATAAGCCCTCATTATAATTTTTGTCAAAAATATATGTAAAATAGCTTACAAAAATTTCAAATAAAATATACGGAACCGACGTAATCGTAACTGGCTGACTATTGGCTCTTCGGTACGGTTGTGAAACCCATATTTGTATGGGTCACTTGTATAGTAGAAGACCACCTACTGCAAGATGTTTGAAAGGGTTTGGCTTACTTTGGCCTTAATATTAACTGGCGCATCCGGCTCTGCAACATCTAAGGCGCTCTTTGCCAAGCTACACTGGCTACTAGCCGATCTGATGGTTAAGAAAACGGCTATGAATTCAATATGGGTGAAGGCAATTGGCATGTGGAAGAATGCTGTCTCAGGGCATGCCTTGATAATTGGAAGGATATCTGACTTTCCGGATTGCATAGACTACTGCTCACCGGCCCCACTGATCGATACGGGATTCAGCGTAAATCTATCGAATACGTCCTTAGACAGTATCGAAATAGATCAATCAGAGGATGTGATCATCGCCTCGATGGATGAATTGGTAGAGTGTCCTATTAAGAGTCCCCGAGGTTGCAAGTTCGATTCCTGCCAAAGGCTTTGGGTGTTTCTGCGGACAAGACAAAAGCTTCACAGTTATGTGTTTATTTAAAAAAAAAAAATTTAGAAAGAGAAAAAGAGAAAGCTATATTCCATGATGAAAAGGGAATGCAATGTAGTGTAAACTCGCTCACTATAGTGGATTCAGCCATCTGCTGCTCCTAACGCATCAAAAACGTGGTTAACCGAGTGGCAGCTGTTTCCTGTATTGTTCCAGAAGTAACAATATACTTCTGTTCCTTCTGCAGGAACAGGAAGATGTAACACAGCTTCAGCTACTCGTTCCCATATCTTACAAAAGTCATTGAAAGGTAAACTCAATCTTCCATCCTGGCTTCCAAAACTCTACAAAAATCCAATAGTTTCTAAGTTTTACAGGATCAACTCAAGTCATAAGTTCCTGTGAATTGAACCACTTCTAACGCTCTTGCTCTGGTGTCGAAAGACGTATACGTTACCCACCTATTGTATTGTATTGTATTATTACTGAGTTGGTCCAGGATGGCCCTTTGCACTGCTACCATAGAAGATCTATTGTGCAACCCTTTGTCCCTCACGAGTTTAATACATCAAGAAACATTATTAGCTCCTTCTGTGGAAGCCCTTGCAATTCCTGTAAACCCAATGTATAGGCCTGCAACAGCCTGTGTCTTCTTTGGCCTAGGGCCATACATTCAATACATTCAAGTGTTCCACTGTCTCCTCTTCTTCACCGAAAAATCTGCAGGTTGCCGTACTGGATAGTCTCATTCTGTATAGGTGCTTCTTGCAGGTATAGGGGGCTATTAGCGCCCCACACAGTGTCCTTAGATTCTTCCCGTCTAATTCATAAAAATTATAACAGGTTTTTAAAGCCCTTATATGACAGATTTTCCTTACAAATATGTCAAATAACAGTCTTATAAGCCTGTTATAATTTTTATGAATTAAGGGGTTTATATTTAGTTTTAGAGCGAGGTCCGCCCTCTCAGCATCAAATCTAATAAATTTCTGTGAGTGTTCCAGACCCCTAGTGTCGTTCCACAGTTTTTCTGAGATGCATGTTTTCTCCTTGTGGGGAGGATCTCCCCACATATGGAGAAAGGTGGTCCCCAGAAGGTATCGATATCCTCATTCTGAAGACACTTCCCCATTTAGGCGAGCCCAACGGCATGCTGTTGTCGGAATTGTAAACACAACCACGAATGCACTTAAATCTCAAGATTAATTGTATCTCCATCTCATTCAAAGATAACAGACAAAAGTGGACGTAGAATGGTATGCTATAATCAGGATATCTCTATTGTATGTCCCTCGAAGGGACAAGGCTCCCGCCTGCTCTCTCTATATAACAGATATCCTGATATCAATTCATTTGTGTGTGTGAGTGTGTGTGTGAGTGAATTGCTGCCATCTCACACCCAATAAACGGCAATATTTATCGTGCAAGTGGTTGCTGGTCTGGTTCGAGCCACCAGTTAGTCAGTCATATTGTCTTTTGTAGATTTATTAGATGGCAATACCATTAATGATATTATAAATAGGGTAACAGCTTTTTTCATTTGTTGTGGCATACAAAACACACACACGCACACACATATATTTTTTTTACAACATTCATTGACAACAACATTTTACAACTCGTATATTGTGAATTAATAAGACTTGTACAAGTTTTTGCAAATATTATGCATTGGTGTCGCGTGATCTTATTTTTATTTGTAGCTTATACGTGTTTGCTTCAATTACTGTGTGTGTTTTTGTTTTTCCTCTGATTTTTTTTCTTAAGAGGCCGCTCGTTTGTCCGCCAGACAGTTTGTCCCAGTGTTGTCATGTCTGGCTGCTTGCCGGTTTTATGTGTAACACTTGATCCGCACAACAATTATATGAATGCGCTGCTTGCTGTTACTTTCTGGTGATTTTAACATTGAAATATGGTACTTGATTATGCGGATTTATTTACTTTTTGAATAACAATTTAGATACGAGTAGAATAAACTTTTACTCTTATGTTTTTTTTTTTTGGCATTTTTGGTCTTCTCCTCCTTTTCTTTCTCTTCTTCATTTTGCGGAAAAGACAGCGACGACTAGAAATACAACCTGTTTGGCGATCAACCAAATTTATATGCGAATTTGTTTTGCCTTTAAATGAAGATCAATTTAAAATATGTTAAATATTGCAAGTAAATACGAAGTGCTTTTCACTTTTTTTCGTTAACGGGAGAAATTTTTTTTTTTTTTTTCGGCCAGGTTAATGTGATCTTCATTTAGGCATCATTTAAGCGATAAATTTAGTTTTGGTTTTAATTACACATTCTCGCATTTCACTTTGAGCGAAATTAAGAAGAAAAAAAAGTAAGCGGAAAAGGAATGTCAATAAAACTTAAACTACAAATAACAAGTGGAGTTTGTATAGTTTTTACATTGACTTGAAATTTTTAAGCAGGATTTCTTTAGTTTCGAGAATTAATCCACTAATGACCGATTGAGAAATTTTACCTTATTACATAAAAAATTACAGAATAGAGAAAAGCTTAAACTTACGATTTTGAAACCATCTGCGATTTAACATTATTTGATGTATCCATTTAAGGTAATCAAGTAATATTGAGTTAAAATCCCCCTAAAAAGCATAAAATATCAAGCATTTAAACATAAGATTTTGAAATCACATGTGATTTAGCAGGCGCGGATCCAGCTAAAGCTTTTGGGAGGGGGGAATTTTGGCATAAAATAAAGTCTTATTATTGGTAAATCGCTTATTAGCGAAATAAATATATTTATCATTGGGGGGGGGGGGGGGGGGATATCCCGGGATCAGCTCCTTGATTTAGTCTCATGTTTTGAGTTCCCACAAAAAAATTATGCATCGAAATAAAGAAATAATGTAATTTTCACGAGTTCATTAAAAATTACAGAGCGGCAAAAAATTAAACATGTGATTTAATATCATTTGATGTTTTCACACAAAGTAATCATGTAGATTCGGCAAGTTAAAATCACATTACAATTTACAGAACACATGAGATTTTGCCACCATTTGTAGTTGTAAGTCCCCTGGTATGTAAAATCCCGTAACGTGTCCATAATCTAAAATTATGTAATTTTGACAAGTCGAAAGCACGTTAAACATTAAAGAATATCCAACACACAAAAAAGCAAGTGATTTAAAATTCTGGGAAAATCACATTGAAATTATAGAACAACCAGAAATCAAACAAGTGATATGTAAATCAAAATACTGGCACTTTTAGAGCATGTGATGTGTCTTTACGAGCACGTAATGTAACTTCGAAGAGCTAATTACAGAGTGCAAAAAAAAATCAGACATGTGATTTTGAAATCACAAGTGTTTTAATGTCATGTGAAATTCATAGGAGGAAATTAAATAATTTTGATGGGTCAAAAATCATTTAAAATATTACAAAACAGCAAAAAGTCAAGTGAGTGGTTTTGAAATCGTGTGATTTCTAAGAAAGAATTTTTAGTTGCCCTGTTCTTTGAAATCAAGTAACTCATGCCAAAAAATCACATGTATATCTCAGCTATTTGTAATTAAAAAAATCCGTAATAAAATGGTTTCATATTCTAGGGAGACTTAAATAAAAAATTATTACTTTCGCTTGTATTTTATAAGCGTTGAGCTAAGCACTTACAAATAAAAGACAAATGAAACGTTTTCTATTTTTCATTTTTCTTCATAGGTATATACTTTGGTTCATATAAAACGTGTGCACACTCAGTCAATTCGAACATTTATCATGATTTCAATTTTATCTTTCAGCATAAAGTAGTTTGTTGATTGACTAAGTGACCATTTAAATCATTGTAAGTATTCCAAGCCATAAATGAGAAGAAGAGAAAAAACAACCTCTGTACACCAGACCAGCATGAACATAGCACCAGCAACAGCCATGACAGCAGCAGCAAC
Organism: Sturmia bella; assembly: GCA_963662145.1. Taxonomy (NCBI): domain Eukaryota; kingdom Metazoa; phylum Arthropoda; class Insecta; order Diptera; family Tachinidae; genus Sturmia; species Sturmia bella. The sequence goes on from OY759170.1 coordinate 19,191,251, forward strand.
ATACTCGTACATATATGCGTGCAGAAAAATGCCAGCTTTTCCTGCCATAACAATACAAAAACTCTAACTTGAAAGCCCAACATACACACACACACAGACACACAATAAACAATTGAAACTAAACCGAAACGAAAGAAACCCAACTATATCATATTTGTACTCTTACACTTTCGTATGGAGCAAAAGCAAAAGACATTTATTTGTGATGGATTACAGGTCATAATCTCCAAAGAAAGAATAAAGAAATTCACAACATTGGTGCAGCAATGCCAAAGATAGTTTGTCATCTTTTACATTAAAAACACAAACGAAAAGATAAATTGTCTGTTTCCACTAAATGCCAAGAGCAACAACATAATAGAGAAAAAGAAAACAACAAACACAATAAACGAGATGATGACGATGATGATGGCGATGAAGTGAAAGATTTTGTAAGTAATATTGTTTATGATCTAGGAGCCTCATGTATCATTGGTTTAAGCACATAAATATGTTACTTGCAGTTGTATCATTTCAAAGAAGTGGTAGTAGTAGTTGTTGTTTAGTAGTTGTTGTGGTGTTAGACGACATCAAGTATGAATCTACCTCGACAATAGATAGACAATTGTGATGACAATTTATATTCATACATATTGCATACATACATTTGTATTCGCATTTATAAATCAGTGTATCACATTACCCAGCAAACATAATATATTGTTTTGCATGGATGAGACGGGAGAGCGCCCCCCAAGCAGGCGTGGCACAGGATCGGTATGTTCAAAACACAAATATTGGAAAGAATAAATTTTTAGTCATACATTTAACTCGTCTATGGGCACTAATTAGTGCCAGGAGACCATATTTTGGGCGCCTCGAAAATTACCAATTCTCCCCATCACACTATAGTCCTTCAATAAACCTCCAATAACTTTTTCCCACCAACCCTTTTTTTTTTGGACACAGCCAGACATCACTTATGACGAAACGCACGATTGTAAATAAAACATAAGGTTTTCCAATTTTGTATTACGTTTATATGGCTGAAGTTCATTATAGATTATTTTTGTGATAGATATTAATTAAATAAGAAAAAGAAAACATGAAATACTTTTAGCTAGATAACTGGCTAAAAAGGTTAGAAAATGAAAAATATATACAGTGAGTGGTAATACAACTTGGTTGCCTTTGTGTGGTGAGAAACTCTCACCCGGTACATGTGAAATGATACATAAACTAAAAAAGTAATATTGGTTGTGTTTGATACACAAGGTGGGCCAAAAGGAGTCACCCTATTAGAAGCTGCTCTCGTTTTTGTGCAAATGGCGGTAAATGTCAAATCTCTTTTTATATTTGTGAACTAGACAGCTGTAGAATAGAAGTGAATAAGCCATGGAACGATAAAGAGAAATGTTTATCGAAAAAATAAAGAGAAATCTTGTGAAGTTACGAAAGGTAACTTAACTAAAGTCTTCTATAATACAACTCATTTGCAGTAAAATTCTAACTACAACTGCTTAACAAATACCCATTATGTATGATATTTCGCACAAAATCATAATGAGCAATGAGGCTCATTTCCACCTCAGCTGGTATGTAAACAAGCAAAACTATCACTTCTGAGACATCAAAACTTGACGAGTGATGCACGAGGAACCATTACACCCGCTCAAAATGACTGCATAGTGCGCTGTTCACTTTGGAGAAGTCATCGGGCCATGTTTTTTTTCGAGAACGCTGCTGGTCAAACGACAGCTCTTTATGGGGCCATATTAATCCGGTGTTTTCTGCCCCAATTGAACAAATTAGGCCTGGAAGACATATGGTTCTAACAGCACGGAGCAACGGCACACACTGCGCTAGTCACAACCGATATTCTGAAAGCCAAATAAAATCGGATGATTTCTTTTGACACAGTTGCTAATTAAAAATTTAGACAAAAAGTATACACCAACTTGAATTGCTGAGTGGCATGAGTGTCGCTTTAGAAATATGACTCCCTGAGCCTCCAGCACGGATGCCGATGAGAAGTGTAGCGTCTTTGAAACAGCTAGTTGCCAATCTAGCTTAAAGTCTTTAATGCTGAAGTCGGATGCTGACGAGATGTGTAGCGTTTTTTTTTTTTTTTGCTTATCAAAATTGCATAATTTTTTCATGTGAATGCAAAAAATTACACTAAATCACATGTTTAATATTTTGATATGTTATAATTTTCAGTGTGATTTTAACTCGATATTATTTGATTACCTTATATGGACACATCAAATAATGTTAAATCACATGTGGTTTCGAAATCGCAAGTTTAAGTTTTTGCTAATCTTTAATTTTTAATAACTCTTAAGCCTTAAATGATTTCTTTATATAAGCACATTACATGATTTTACATCCAAGAATTTCAAATAACATGTGGTTTCAAAATCACATCTTTAATTTCTCTATATTTTAGAATTTTTTTATATTTTATTTTTTTATTTTTTAATATTTTATATTTTATCTCGTCAAAATTCAAAAGAGAATTGCCCGACTAAAATTGCCATTTGTGATGGGATGTTATATACATATGAAAGGTCTGACAAAATTTTTTAAATATAGCTGACAACTTTACTAAGTTCGTATCACCAATCATCAAAAAAGAGAACCCCTTGTTGTTCAAAAATTCCCAAAACTGATAACACTGTTCCCCCTCTAAAATTCAAAATCGCAACGGAGTTGCTCAGAATTCTAGACTAGTGCAACGGCAGACGCGGAAAGTTGACTGCAAGTTTTTACTTTGACCAGCTACGAACTTTTTGTTTTAAGTGTAACAGTTTTAAATGAAACATACACATAGTTATTTATATCGTTTGCCATAATATTGTCATGTTGTTGTTGCTATTGTTGCTTGTGAAAATATATGTCACTGGTATAATTTTTCTTCGCTGTTTCGCTATTTATTTCTCTCTTGCTTTTTATACACTGGGCTTTTCCACTTGTGATTGTTTGCTTGTGTGCGATCAAGTATTATATGAATTTATTTGCTTTTCCATTCAAAAAGAAAAGAAATTGAACAAAAGAAGCAAATTAAAAAAAAAAAGTATTTGTTAAACACTTGTTCGTCAGCAGTGAGCAAGTGCATATGCACATACCTACAACTGCTGCATTCTGCTGCATTCAAGTGCCTGCCATCTATTGCAGCATTCTAGCCTTGAACTTAATTTGAAACGGAACTCTGTGTTTGATGTGATTTATTATACTTATTTTTATAAAGAAAAAAGCAAAACCAACATTATAAACTTTAACCGGATTATTTTACAGTTTACTTTCTTTTTTCTTGTGTCGAAATGTCGCTTCCAAGAGACTTATATAACTAAATAGGGCAAGTTGTTTACTGTCATTTCATGCCATTTCAAATGATGGTTGGCTGGCAGTTGGTTTCTTCTTCAGAGGCTTCTCTTTCAGTGAAAAATTTATAAAAATTAATGCTTTATGAATGAGATATACATACATACATATATAGACGGCAAGTGCAACAAGTTTATTATGCATTGCCATAAAATAAAAACGCTGCTCAACAATTGATCTAATTTTTCAATAAGCATTTTAATTGCTTAAATAAATTAAAATTGTTTTATATGGGTGCTATAGAATAATATTAGAAAGTTGAAAATGACATATCTGCTCAATCTCCATTAAAATAAAAACTACTTATGCTCAAAAAATCAGTTACAGTTAAAACTGTAGTTTAACAAAACTTATCCTGGACTTAAGCTGGGCTTTTGGAAGCTGGGTTAAGTAAGGTTTAGTTAAACTGAACATCAAAAAGTGCTGCCATTAACAATTTTCTATAAAATTACCAATTTTATGTAAAAAATTTGGCGTAAAATGTTTCTCCTTAAAGAAATAAAAACAAAAAATATCATTTCGCTTTAATAAGGGCACATATATATTTTCAGCTTCCTGGCTAAGTATAGTTTGCCTTAGATCTCAAAAGCCCAGTCTTAATTGCGACTTAAGCTTGGCTATAGTAAATCTGTGAACCAGTTATTAGTGATTGTTTCTAGCGATAGATGTTTGACAATGTTGCAAAAAATGTCAAACAGCTGGTGGTTTGCACTAGCGGTACTCAGCGTTTGGTGCGTTTTTGGTTGCGACTATTTGCATTTACGATTATATTGCAACTAATGTTGAGCACCCTTTTTAACAACTTTGTAAAACTTATTGCACTCCAAATAACAGCTGATAATTTAATACACAATTTGTAAAAGAAATTAAGTGTTTGCTTCGAAAGCTTTAACAAAAAAGAAAAAAAAATTCCGCGAAATAGTGCTTGAGGCGATATTATTGAAGCATTAATAGAATAAGTCTTTTTTGCTGTTTTGTTTGCTTTGTTTTAAAATGTCAACTGTTCGAGTGTCAGTGTTGCAAACGCAATACACATACGAAAAAAAGCAACACGTAATTAGCGGTGCGTAAATGCAAAAATATGGCGAGTGCAACCTTGTATATTTTGTTGTTGGGTTGCAAAGAAAAAGCAACTATCTCTTGCATTCGCACTTACGCAAGACATTGGCACCAAATAATGAACTGCGCTACTGTTTGATGACTGATGCTCTAAACACTTACCCCCTAATTCACAAAAATTACAACAGGCTTACAAGACTGTTATGTGACATATTTGTATGGAAAATTTGTCAAATAAGAGCTTTATAAACCTGTTATAATTTTTATGAATTAGACGGTTAGACGATAGCAGCACCAACTTCAAGTGCTGCCAACTTCAAGTGATGCCAACTTCAAGTGCTGCCAACTTCAAGTGCTGCTCTAAAGTCGGCTTCATAATTATTTCGAAGACAGCAACAACATAATAATCAGCTGATGTGTAAATCAATTTCAAGTTTTTTTGTAATATTACAAATTCAAAGTTTAAAAATATAAAAAATGGGCGAAGAAACTTTAGTGAATTTTATCACAACAATTGTTAAAATAGCTCAGACTGCAGCTGAAGTGTATAAAGCCCATAGGACGAATAGTATAAGAAACCAAAGATGGTGGGGTTCGCCCAGTAAATACAACCTGTGAAGAAGAGGGCTTTTACAAAACATGTGTACAACAGCTCAAGGAAAAAGATGAAGAACACTTTTTCAAAGCAACCAGGATGAAAATTAAATAAAATATCACAAAAAATTTAGTCAAACGATAAAAAATAGTTTTGATATTAAAAATGAACAGCTGTGTATTTTAGCGATGCAAATTTCAGGGATGCCGCAGTTTTTATTTCATAATGAATAAAATTTAAGTTATTAATGAAAAATGTAATAATATCACGGAAAACAACTATAAAAACACATACATTTATTTGTTTATTGCATTTGTGCAATGTTCTTTTGTGTTGAATATTAAAAAAAAAAAAGTTTTTGTTCTAATTTGTGCAATTTATATATGTAATGGCAACACTATATTTGCTTATTTGCCGCCCTTCAAAATAGAAAATTGCCTAAGTTGGCAGCAGCAGCAAATGCTGTTGTGCAGTCGTACTGCTCTGCTGCCGTCAAAATAATCGTTTTCATTTAAACACATGCATTTTATTTTTGACATATTGCTGCTTGCTATCTACTGTCGTCTAAGTGTTTAGAACTTGAAGCCTAAATGTAAAGTTTTCTTCGTTTAAATGTGACTAACCCCCAATTTTTGACTTGGATTTTAAATGACATTTCAATTTAAATTTGATTTAAGTACAAAATTGAGTCAAACAGTTGCTATTTAAATCAAACTTAAACGGCCTGCCGTGCCCATTTAAAATCGATTTAAGTTTTTCATACTGCCATATGATTTTGACAGTTTGGTTTTGTTCTGCAAATTAAGAAAATTGCACAGGTTTTTTTTTTTGTTTTTTTTTTTGTTTCATAATTTGATTTTTTATTATTTCCAGAGGGTAATCAACTTCTGCGGCAGTGAAATTGGGAGTCCTTTTATCACTTTTGCAACTCATTTTAATAATTTTTACAAAACAATTTATTATTTTCTAAACTTTTCACAATTTTACTTGCTTCCAAATTTGTTTAAACAGCTGTTTTTTATTGAGTTATCGATAATTTTTTTTAACACTTACATTGTGCTGCCGTACTTTTATTGCAGCTAATTACCAAAAATAATTTTAGACTGTAAAACAGAAAGCTATTTTAAATCCAACTTAAATTTTAAGGAAAATTTACTAATTTTGTATTTAAATCCCAAGTCAAAAATCGGTGGTAAGAGATTTACCAGCTTAAACGCAAATTAAACCAAGCTCGATGACGTACGTACATTGATTTTTTGGGCACTAGAAATTAGTAAAAGAAAAATTTTTAAAGTTTAAGCGAATCATTTTCGTCAATGTCAGACTTTCAGTTGAGAAGAAAAAACAGAAATGGTTTAACAACTTAGTTTGACAGATGTCGAATTTCGGTCCCATACTTTTGAAACCACGAAATGTATCCACCTATTAAAGACGGAAATAATACGGGTTATGTGATAATTTAGCGATGTTAGAAGGCTTGTGTCCAAAGGGATAAGTTCACAAGTTACTGGAAGCCAAAACTGAAGAGTTTACTCATGACATACCCGCCAGTATGGCAGAGAGGGAGAGAGAGAGAGAGAGAGGGAGAGTTTGAGAAATTTGAACACAATGTATGAACATTGACTTGTGTAAATTATTCTTTTGATTGAAATACAAAGTTCATGTCATATATGTATATCTCAAAATATATAATTTTTATTTGATCCTTTTAATTATTGAATAAACTAATTTATACAGTTTCAGATCGTTTTTAATATAAAAATTTATTAACAATATTATTCAATATTTCACTAACAGTTTGTTTGCATCTTCAGGATAATATTTGTAATTAAATTGAAAATGTTGAAAAAAATTTTTCAAATATTACGCTGAAGATGCTAAAAAAGTGTTAGCAAAATATTGAATAATATTGTTAATAAATATGAACTTAATTATTTATTTGCTTTAAGAGCCAATTGAAATGTATTAATTCAGGTCCAAAAGGTTAATTTTTGGACCTGAATTAATTGTTAATAAATTTTTTTTTTATTAAAAACGATCTGAAGCTGTATAAAGTAGTTTATTCAACTATATCTCAAAATTTTCTTTTTTAATCAAATATATTGAAAAAAAAAACAACAAATGACCTACAAAGAATAAAGGCCCGCATAAGCTCTAAACACATAGACGACAGCAGACAGCAAGCAGCAATATGTCAAAAATAAAATGCATGTGTTTAAATGAAAACGATTATTTTGACGGCAGCAGGGCAGCACGACTGCACAACAGCATTTGCTGCTGCTGCCAACTTAGGCTATTTTCTATTTTGACGGGCAGCAAATAAGCAAATATAGTGTTGCCATTATATATATATATATATAAATTGGACAAATTAGAACAAAAACTTTTTTTTAATATTAAACACAAAAGAACATTGCAAAAATACAATAAATAAATAAATGTATGTGTTTTAATAGTTTTTTCGTGATATTATTACATTTTTCATCAATATTTTCAATTTTATTCATTATGAAATAAGAAATACGGCATCCCTGAAATTAGCATTGCTAAAATACACAACTGTTCATTTTCAATAGCAAAACAATTTTTTTCGTTTGAGCTAATTTTTTGTGATATTTTATTTAATTTTCATCCTGGTTGCTTTGAAAAAGTGTTCTTCATCTTTTTCCTTGAGCTGTTGTACACATGTTTTGTAAATGCCCTCCTCATCACGGGTTATATTTACTGGGCGAACCCACCATCTTCGGTTTCTTGTACTATTCGTCTTATGGGCTTTATACACTTCAGCTGTAGTCTGAGCTATTTTAACAATTGTTGTGATAAAATTCGCTAAATTTTTTTCGCTCATTTTTTATATTTTTCAACTTTGAATTTGTAATATTTATAAAAATCCGAAATTAATTTACACACCAGCTGATTATTATGTTGTTGCTGTCTTCAAAATAATTATGAAGCCGACTTCAGAGCAGCATTTGAAGTTGGCTGCACATGAAGTTGGCAGCATTTGCAGTCTGCTTCCGTCTATGTGTTTAGAGCTTTATGGTTTACAATAGTTGTTTATTTAATGTTGTATTTTCTGAGAAGTGATTATGGTTTACAACTGTTGTAGCAAGTCTGATCAAAAATATATAATTATTATATACAGATGCACTTTTATTTGTATTTGGTTTATACATATTAATAACTAATTGTTTTTCATTTTATTTTTGCAAAACTTATTTCATATGCAGACTTACAAATTTTACCATTTTTTTCTTGTAATTTAACTTGTAACATCAGCAAGACTATACTTAATTAAATGTTGTGAGCCATTGTCGGGGCATAACTTTGTTTAAATAGTTCTACTATTATTGGCTAAAAAGTGCCTAGATGGAGGAGTTTCTGCAGACAAGCAAAAGGCTTCGCAGTTTTGTGTTTGTTAAAAAAAAAAAAAAAAAATTTCGCGAATAAAAAAAAAAAAAAAATTCGTAGAGCGCCCGGCTAAGAGAGCCGGATGTTGCAGGTTCGATTCCTGCCGTTTCTGCAGACACAAAAAAAGCTTTGCAGTTTTTTGCTTATTAAAAAAACTGATGACAGGAGCCTCTATGAATTTTTCCTTGTGTCCACATTGTAGAAAAGTATTCAATTGTTTCGCTGAAGGTTTGAAAAATTATTTTCCCATGATGCAACAAACATGCTTTCACTATTTCACTAGCGATTTTCTACTCGTAAGCTGCATGGCGTTTATCTCAAAAAAGAAAAAACATTTTAAATATTTGAAAATTCATAAAATTTTGCGAATTATTAAACATTTAAGTTGTCACATTAAATTAGCGTAACATTTGACGAGCAGACGAACAAGACATGTAACAGACAAACAAACAAGCGAGCAGCCATAATTTAAACAACTTAGACAAATTAAATCAAAATTAACCATATTTTGCAGACACAAATCACTTATTAAATTGAGAAACGAAAATGTTTTGCAATAATCAAAAAGATACAAACAAAATTCAACAACATTTTCAATAGCAAAAAAAAGAGAAACGAAAAATGCTTGAGTAAAAAATTTAGAAATTATCATTGTCTCATTCAAAACAAGCAACCAGCCAGCCGGTCAAACCATTTCGTTTCGTTTTCGCGCGTCCATAATACGGAAATTAATAATGGAAATCTGCAGCTAAAGCTTTTAGCCATATTGAGCATATGATCAAAGAATCAGACGTCAGACAAAATTGTATTTGAAAGCAAAAGTTTATCAAATCATTTGCCATGTAAAAGAAAAACAAAATAATGACCTCCAAAGGCATCACAAACAGCCATACGAAATTTGAAAACGAAGAAGACGAAAACAGTTAAAAACTGCAAAACATTTTCAGTAGTAGGCCAAAAAGTTTGTAATATTAGCAACAATAACAGTGAGGCAGACGACTAACAGCCAGCAGGCCAGCCAGTCAGCCTGCCATACGGCGGTCCTATTCAATTGGCATTTGAGAGAAAGTAACGACATTTAAAGAACGTGATACTCAAGCTGGTGCTTTTTGGGGTGTTATTTTTTTTTTTTTTATTTAGTTTTATTATTATTTCCTTGCCAACTATTTTTTTTTGTTTTTTTTTTTGTTTGCTTCCATCTTCTGAGACGATTTGGGTGTCTGTGTGTGTGTCTCAGACGATGACTACCGCAACAACGTTTGCTGGCTGTAACATCATCATGTTGTAAACAATTTGGTTTGTTGGAACAACTAATTTTTAAGTGCTGCTGCTTATGATTGTGTTTAGTTTTATGTTTACAGCCCGATACTCAGCGTGTATTACAAACTTTATTTATATTTGGGATGCTTTCGCAGGCAGGATTATTACATTTACGTTGTGGTAGTTAAACTAGTGATTAGGTTTTTTATAGCTTCTAGACGAAATATTTCTTTAACACAATTTAGAAGATTATAATATTTTAAAGCCACACAAGTGATTTCAGAATCACTTGTGGAATTGTAGACTGCCAAGGTATATGCGTAATTTTGAAATGCATTATGAGGCTTCAAAGTCACAATTGTCATTTTAAAACAACATCATTTCAAAACCACATAATTTTAAAATCACATCATTTTACAATCACATCATTTTAAAATCACATCACTTTAAAACCACATGCAGAAACTTACAATAAAGTGATAGATTTTAAAATAACATGCTCGACTTGCATGGCTCATGAGTGATTTCATAATCACACAAGTGATTTCAGTATCACTTGCAGGCAGGTTATAGAAATAGCGTTTGTGTATGTGATTTGAAAGTACAAAATAGCTGGCCTGCTTTCAGTTTGTTTGAATTGCAACCTTTCAAATGAGTGATTAGCAATTTGGAATAAGTTTCCTATTTTCTCCTTATTTCTATTCGGAGTGCCATGATCAGTTGCTTAAAATACAATGTCAAGTAAAAAGTCTTTTTTTTATTGATTTTTGTAGCAAAACTGGCGATTTTGAAAAAAAAAATTTATGAAACTTTGAAGAACAAAAATTGAAGACGCTTTCTATATCAAGAATTGTGATATGTGTTGTGGTGTTGGGAGTCACCATTAAAAAAAAAAAAATACAGCAGCTCGCCGTATAAAATCACACTGGAGAATTACAAAAACGTGTGATTTAGAGAGCTTAATAAAATCATAATTGATAATCAAATTTAATGGTGGCGGGATTTGAAAATCATGCACATAATTACTTGCTAAATAATTTGCGTGATTTAAAGGTATAAAAGTGCCAAAATTTTTGTTTGTTTCAAAACTATTTGTTTAATCTGCAAATTATATGAGCGATTTTATAATGCAACATGTGATTTTAAAACCACATTTATCATTTTAAAGCTACTGGAATGATTTTAAATCATTTGCGACTACAAAATAATGTGGCTGTTTCAAAATACTCATTATTAAGTAATGAAATAGTATAAATGATTTTAAAATCACATAAATGATTTTAATTTGACACATGTCAGCTATAAGACTACATAAATTTTTTTGTTAGTACGCAAGTTATATCGATATCACATACATGCTAATAAAATTATATTTTTGACTTTAAAGTCTTATGGTGTGATTCAGTGATTGAGTCGAGTGAATGATTTCAAAATCACTATTGCTGTTTTATAATCACATTTGACAATTAAAAACATTTGAGTGAGCGCTTATCGTATGTCGCTTTATACTTACATATTTCTGTCAAAATGCCAAATCAGTATGACATGATCGATTTGAGAACTGCATGAGTGATTTCATAGGTGAAAGTGTAATTTTGATATCACGTCAGAGACTGTAAAATTATATGTTTGCTTTTAAAATAAAAATGAAATTTTTAAAATGCAATGCATGATCTTGTCAAATTCACTTACATAATTCTAAAATTATACTATTCAGTTCTGATCACTTGCATAATATAGAAGCCATATGAATGATTTCAAAATCTCTCGTTGAATTTTCAATTCTTATGCACAACTTCCAAATATAGAGTGTGATTTCAAATCATGTGAGTGCTTGAGACCGTAGAACTATTGCGAAAGTAACATAAACGGTACTAAAATCATAAAAGTTACTCTGTAATCAAACTAGTGATTTCAGAATCAGAAAAGTGATTTTAAGGTCCCAATTGTCATTTCAAAACACCACGCCTTACTTTGTAATCACTCGCTAAATTTCATAATTATAATATGGATTTGTAAGCCACATTTGTGATTTCAAAACTGTTTTAGTAAGTCGAAAATAATTTTTTCGATTTCCAATCCACTTGCTTAGCTTCGAAATTTTAGTTAATTCTCCATATTCCAAATTTTTTCATCATTGTCACACCAAGTTGACGTAAAAGACTTCAGACTTGTGCTCTCGCTGGGCAAAAAAATTTAAAGTGATTAATAGGCTTTATTTAAGTCTTAGGTCCAGAAGATGCCAAATATCTATAAAAAAGCAGAAAAGTGTTGTCGAAAATAAGAGTTCAAGGGCGACTTTTCCGATGTTAATATAATAGTGATGACAACAATTGGAATATGAGAAACTATGTGATTTAAAATCGCATTATTTCCTACTAATTTTTTTTTATCGATTTTAAATCACCTGATTTCAAAAACTAAAAGTTTAAACCTCCTGATTTCAAATCTCACAGTTATATGACATAAATGAAATTTTTATGGCATATTTGAAATCATGTGGTTTGAACTAATCTGGTTTAAAACATGAGATTTAAAATCATTTGATTTGAAATCATATGGTATGGTTTCTGAACCACTTTTATGGCTTAGAAATTTCATGAGCGATTTAAAATCACATAAGTGGTTTTATTTGAAAGTGGTTTTATTTAAACCATATTGGCACTTTAACTTTTGATCTTAAAATCACATTGGCATTTTGATTTTCACGCCAGTGGTCGCAAAATTATATTTTCAATTAAAGTTCCTTCATTTAAACATCTTCGCTTTTATTGCCTTTAAATAGATTTTTTTTATTAATAACTAAAATTGCTCGCATCAAACAGCTCTCAAAGGATGTGATTGGTTTGAAATTTTTCCCTTATTCTTTGGTAGATTGAGAGCAAAGTTAGTCAGAATAATTTGATGCTTTTGATAATGGGGAATTTTTTGAAATCAAATCAAAATGAAAATCATTCCATATGTATATATGAATAAGGAGTAACTTCTTTAATTTCAACTTTGTCGTTCTCACTGATAATTTTCTTTTTAGCGATGTATGTATGTTTTCTGCTTCTTATGTTTTTATCAAATAAGAGAAAAAAAATATTTTCTAAATATTGTACAAACAAAAATATTATCTTAAAAATACTGGCAGCCATAATGTTGCCACAAAGTGTACATACAACCGTAGTTATTACTATTTTTTTTTTCTAAACATTTATTTATCTTTAGTCTGGTGAGATTTCTGGCAAGAGCTGCACAAGTTTTATACTCAATGGGTTCAGAAGTCAAAGCAAAAAAAAAAAAAAAAACAGAAACCAAAAACTATGAAACATCCTTAACCACCACAACAATACTAACAGCCTTAACTAAAAATATGCCAAAATAAATTTAATTTGGAAAAAACGAGAAAAACGTTAGGTGGTGCTTGGCATTATCGTTATAATGTATCCAAATAAAAGGAAGAGTGTTTTCTTTACTTTTTCCGAGTCACTTTTTTTTTGTGGTTTTAGTTACTTTGGAAGATGCCAAAGAAAAGTGAAATTTCCTTAATGATGTTGTATATAAATGCTAAAAGGCAAGTCAAGGTTTGAATGGCATGTTGATTTTCAAGTTTTTGTTAAGTCCCACCAGAAGAAAACGCACACACTTACAGGCATACTTATGAACACAAAAAATAAAAAAATAAAAAAATTGTGTCATTGGGGCTTGCGAAGTTAATGAACTTTTTAAAATGTAAATAAATTGAAAGCAGCCTTTTTTTTTTGGCAATGTGTATGCGGCGAAGAGCTGCAAAGAAGTTTAAAGGAAATACATTCTACTTCTTATTTGAAAAATTTGATCAGGAGCGTAGCGAAAACTTACAGCATTATTCTGTTTACATACAATATATTCCCCCTCTCTGGATGCTAAGGTCTATATTTAAATACAAGCACTTTAAGATGTGCATTACTTGCAGACAATACGTGCTTGGATTAGTTTCCACAACAAATTTATATATAAATGCCTGAATGAATGAATGACTCAAGCCATCGAAAGCGAATCTTAATTTTTTGTCTCGATCCCCGACACGGAGAATTGTGTTTTATCAAGAGGACAACATCATTATAACAAAATCTAGCAAATGCTTTGTTTTTGTGTTTTATTTTTTATTACTAAATATTTTCTACAAAACGTTATTAAAACGAAAAAAAAATAATATAAATATTCTTTAAATATTCTTAGCTCAAATTATTTGAGGTGGTTGTTATTTTTCTAGGTAACACAGATATCTAAAGTGTGTCTAAATATTTTATAGTTGTTTAGTATATTTTCGAAAAAATTTACCATATTAATTGTTTTTATGTGATTTCGACCACTTAAAATCAGCAAAGATTGAGCTTGTGACATTTAGCGAAAAACATAAAATCAAACATACCATATTATCACCTTAAAAGTTCTTCATAATACCACATCTCACATGAAATCATGTGATAAAAAATCGTATGATATAAAATCACTAAGCATTAAATGTAAGTTATTAAATTCTTTGATTTGAAATTAAAAATTTTCAAGCTATATTATGTGAAACAATGTGGTTTAAAATCACATTATTTCCTACTAAATTTTTTTTTTTCGATTTTAAATCACATGATTTCAAAAACTAAAAGTTTAAACCTCCTAACTTCAAATCTCACAGTTATATGACATACATAAAATTTTTATGGCATATTTGAAATCATGTGGTTTGAACTAATGTGGTTTAAAACATGAGATTTAAAATCATTTGATTTGAAATCATATGGTATGGAAAAGTTTGATATAAAACCACTTAATTTGAAATTGGGTAACTTAAACCATGGTGGTTTAAAATGATGTGATTTAAGGGCATGTAATATGAAATAGTATGACAGGAAGTCACGTGGTTTTAAATCAGATAAACTCAAGTGCTAGAAAATCTAGTGACTTAGAATGATGACACCATGCTTTTGTTTAATATCAAGCACGTAAAATTATGTGATCAAGGATCAGATGAGTTAAAATCTTATAATTTGTGCCCATATGATTTTAAGTCATTTAGCATAAAAATATTTGACACAAGATCGTACGATTTAAGATCAGGTGAAATGAATTGTATGATCGGTAATCTTGTGATTTTAAATCATCAAACATCTGATATGAAACCCTGTAATCGTAAATCATGATCCCATTGGATTAGGTAATTTAAATCACATGATTCAGTATTAAGGGACTTAAGAGAATGTGACGTGAAACTATAAGCAGATATCTGAACTTCAAATCATGTGATTTGGCATCAGGTAATCTTAGGTTACATGAATTAATATAAGGTGACTCAAAAATAGTGTAATTGGAAATCGAATGATTTGAAATCATCTCATATAAAATCACTTAGCATGAAATCCTGTGGTATAAAATAACGTGATTTAAGCTAGAGCAATTTAAAGTACAGTGACTTAAGTTTATGTATCATAAGACAAAGCAACTAAAAATCATTTCATGTCAAATGCAATTTAATATGAGATATTTCAAAATCATGTGATTTGAAATCATTTGACTAGAAATTATTATATATGAGACCACTATTCATGTGACTACGTGGTTATAATCTTGTGCTCTAAATTTATGTGATTTAAATTCATGTGATTTTAATTTCATATGATTCGATATCATGTGATTTGAAATCATTTGATTTAAAATCATTTAGTAGTATTTAAAGTGATTTTAGAAAATATGACTTGAGATCAAGTAATTTGAAATTATGTGGCTTATTACCATCATGTGATTTGAAATCGTTTAACTCAAAATTTTGTGGTATGAAATAACACAATTTTAGCTAGAGCAATATTGAGGCTAGTTACTTAAAAATATGTTTTATGAAATGAGCTGACCATTTCACACAAAATGCGATTTGAAATCATATATTTTGAAGTCATGTGATTTGTAATCATTCGATTTGAAATCATTAAATACGAGATTGCTAATAATGAAATTATATGATAGTTACCCTGTGATTTGGTATCACGTGGTTTGATGTCATGTGACTTGAAATCACTTGATTTAAAATCAATTAATAGTATATCAAGTGATTTAAGAAAATATGACTTGGGATCAAGTTATATGAAATTATGTGACTTATTACCACCATGTGATTTGAAGTCGTTTAACACAAAATCATGTGGTATAAAATAACATAATTTTAGCCAGAGCAATATTGAGGCCTGTGACTTAACACTATGTGTTATGAAATGAGGTGACTTAAAATCATTTCACACAAAATTCGATTTGAAATCATAAACTTTGAAGTCATGTGATTTGTAATCATTCGACTTGAAATCATTAAATACGAGACCGTTAAGCATGAAATTATATAATTTTAGCCTTGTGTTTTAAATTCATTTGACTTGATTTCGTGTGGTTTGATGTCATGTGATTAGAAAGCATGTGATTTCATATAATTTAATTCGTAGTCCTGTCATTTAAAATCAGGCAATAGGATATAAAGTGCTTTAAAATAATATGTAGTGACTTAAACTATTTAGCTTAAAATCATGCGATATTAAGTCGTTTAACACCAAATCGTATAGTCCAAAAAAGGTGATTAGAGTTCATGCGATATAGAATTTATTAACAAACATAAGTGATATGAAATTATGTCATTGGGAATAATGTTATATGATTTGAAATCATATCATATGAAACCATTTGCTAAAAAATTGGGATATCACATGATTTTATGTCGGCTGATATAAAAGGGGGAATCTACTATTACATATTTTTGGTTTCTTTGTTTTTTTTATTATTTTATTTTTTTATTATTATTACTATTACTTTTTTCTTCTTATTCAACTTACCTGAATTACCAAAGACATCGCAATTGCTAAAATTAATTTTCTAATCTTCATGGTAGCTTTTGTAATCTAAAAATAACAAACAAAATGAGGGAAAAATCAGAGTTATAAAAATAGAAATGAATATTCAAATGAAGCTGTGAATAGTGAAAGTCAAATGCTTATGATTTTATTTGTTTTAATTGAATGTATCAATATAATCACGATTTTTGGTTTGTTGTGACTTTCGTGGCTGCGATTTCCATTGTTGCTGGCAATTTAACATGATTGTGCTATTAATTGCTACAAGTGTCGTTTGCATTAAACAAACCACCAAACTCCACCTCTCTTTATTAAGAGATACCTGTAGGCTGAAATTTGCCTCGCAGTAGTTGCTGTTATTTCTGCTGTTCAATTTTATTGTTTCTTAAGGCTTCTAGCATCCTGACAAGTGTTTATTGTGTTGTTATTGATCATTTATGTGTACAGGAAGAAGCAGCCATGCGGGCTATCAACATCTATGCAAGAGAGGAACTGAAGGAAGGTAACCTTATTGGTCATCTAACGAACCTGAGGGGATTCAGAGACGTTTTGCATATGTCTCGGTCGAGTGATCACATGGATCCCATACTCTGCTTCGGTAGAAAGTATGGGGTCTTCTTTCCTACGAGGGAGGAGTGGTGCTCAAACCCAATATGGCTACGAGATGACTCACAAAAATGGTACACTGATGGATCCAAGTCGATCCATGGAGTGGGAGCGGGAATAGTGGGGCCTAGGGCACGCAGGGCAGTAACCCTTAGCAGGGACACCACAATTTTCCAGGCAGAATTATATGCTATACTGGGAGCTGTAGAGATACTATCCGAAAGGAGATACACAGGAGTCAAAATCAAGATACTCTCCGACAGCCAGTCGGTACTCAAGGCCCTGAGTGTCTATTCGTTCACATCCAGGACAATACTGGAATGTCACGACAGGCTAAATGAACTGGCCACTCACAATCAGATTACTCTGATATGGGTGCCAGGTCATGAGGGGCACAAGGGTAACGAGTTGGCTGATACCTACGCAAAAAGGGGAGCCAATGGGGCTTTTATTGGACCCACTTTATCCTTTGGCTTTAATAAGCTACTCCTCAGGGGGGAGATCAGAAAATGGACAACATTCATCACGAACACTCGAAGAAATTTCTTAGCTTTGATGCCAAGAGAGCGGATCTCGCTCTAAAATTAAATAGGAAGAATCTAAGGACACTGTGTAGGGCGCTAACAGGGTACTATACCTGCAGGAAACATCTACACAGAATGGGACTATCCAGCACGGCAACCAGCAGATTTTGCGGAGAAGAAGAGGAGTCAATGGAACACTTGATTACTGAATGTGTGGCACTTGGCCACAGAAGATACAGGCTGTTGCAGGTCTATACATTGGGTTCACAGGACTTGCAAGGGCTTCCACAGAAGGAGCTAGTACTGTTTCTTGATGTATTAAACTCGTGAGGGAAAAGGGTTGCACAATAGATCATTATTGGTCGCAGTGCAAAGGGCCATCCTGGACCAACCTAGCATTAATAATAATAAATAAATAACTGGAAACTATTTTATTGAAATAAAATTCAATAGATTGGAACTAAAAATTACAATTTAACGGAGCAGACGACAAACTCATGGAATGTGGCTGAGAAACAAGAAAAAGCTATTAAACCGAAATAAGTTCTTAGCAAAGTAGGTTTTTATTTTCACTGTCTTTGGGTTTGTTTTGATTTTTGTGGACACATGTACATATGTATAAATATATCATGAACTCCTATCGTGGTCTGTTCGACGTTTTAGGACTCAAAAATGGCTAGACCAAGTGGCATGCTTCCCTCTACTACTCTGTTAGTGGTGGCTATGTGAAGTTATTGAGAAACAAAAGAATGAAAATTTCCAACTTGAAAAATACCAAGTAATACTTTCTTTGGCATGTTTGTTCATAATTGTCACGCAAATGTCATGAAGGGAATTTTGTTAAATATTTTATAAAGTAAAAAAAAACTCTAATCTATCGTTTTTCAAGCATCATTTCAATTTTCCGCATAAAACGTTGTTCAAAAACGCACTTTCAAGTCTTTAACTTTGATATTCTGGTTTTGTTTTAAATCTTTATTTTCGATATGCCATAATTTTAGCTTAGTTTTATTTCAATAACCCATTTGTACTACACCTTTATTGTACTTGGCGTAGTTTAAAAACGACAGCTTCTGTTGTTGCTGTTAATTTGAAAATTGTACTTTTCCGACACAGTTAAATACGCCAACCACGGTTAAGGTTTATTAAAGTTATTGCAGGAGATTTTGAAAAACTTTGTATTTTTTCCAGGTCAGGGTTCAATTTTTCAAAACCGAATGACTTTCGCCGCAAAAATGCCAACCACAATAAGGCTGCGGGTTTTTTGCTTTTGGCTTTTTGGTTTCAGGGTAAAGAGATGCATAACATACTCGATCATCTTCTCCGCCGTATTTTGCTTGTTCTCATGAAGGAAGTCCCGGCTCCGGCCTTGAAAGTTTATCGATACTACAGGGGTCAGTTGCCCCTGGGTGACTCCATTGAGCTTATTTTAACTGGTCATGCTTGAAGTGTCTGCCTTACAGCCAGTTTATAGGATATGGCTTGTCGATAATGAGCGCTAAGTTTGCACTGTTTTTCTTTTTACGGCTTATAGGTCATGACCATTTCAGAGTTCTGCCAAAAGACGTAATATCTGTTAATGTGATTTAGTTTATAGTACACTATCTTTCTCACCAAAAGTGTCAAATTAAAAACTAAAATTAACGTAAGATGCAGAACACGACCAAGTTGCGTTTTATGAACCCATTCCATTACGTATTCGCCCATCAATTGGCTCGTCACTAGTAAACTTTAGCGTGTTTTACAAACTGAATGTCAGCTGTAACGTTATATTTCTGGTTTGTGGCAAAAAAATGGTGTGAAAGAAGAATACACCACATCTTTTGAGATATTGTTGTCTTGTGAAAGAAGTTGCCTTCTAAAAACACATTTGCAGCAGCCACTGACGCTCGTTAAAGAGCTCTTAAGCAAGTTATATAAAGTTATCGGTATCTCCATAAAACATAAGAACAAATAATATAAAATTATATAATCATTTTCAAAAGTTTTCCATTCCTATAACTCTCTCAAGAAAAATATAATTTTGAGGAATATTTTTTTAATCTCTTTTGCTGCACATTATCGAATGGTAAAACCTAAAAGTCAAGAGTTGTAAGAAAATTATGCAATAGTTCCTGATAAAACAGCGTTTTCTGAATTAAGTTAAAGTTTATGAATTAATTAAAAGAAAGTGAAAATAACTCTGCTACTCTGCAGCCACCCAAAAAATAACCCACAGTTTTTTTAATTCATTAATAATACAACAACACAAGACCAACAGAAATCTTTCCCACCGACTTCCAAATTTCATAAAATTTGTTTGTTTTCTTGCACATACTGAACATCAATTACCAATTTATAAGACCGCACCTTGTCTGGCGAAGAAAGACTGAAGAAGCCAAAAGCTCAAGAAGAAACACTGTATCAACTCACTCAAAAGCATGTCTTGAAATGAAAATAAAAGTGAATTAAAACTCAATAGCTTTATTTGTACCGAATAATATTTTTGTGTTATATGAAAACACATCTTAAAATATTATTATTATTATTGTACAGAACACAAAAGAAAAAAACAAAAACCATAAATAACATGATGAACCTTAAGACCTGTAATCAAACTACATTACTGACTGTTATGAGTTATAAAAATAAAACATTTTTTTTTTTTTGTTTGGTTAAAAGTCACGTTATGGCATGTTTTTATTGAAATTGAAATTTCCATTTTTCATTTATCTGTCTGAAATCGTGTGGAGTTAAGTTTTATTACTTTGGCATCAACATAAAATTTCATTTTCATTCATAAAACGTTTGGCTTATCACATCATAAACAAAATTATTTATAATGAGCATAAAAAAGCCATAATTTTTGTTAATTTATCGATTAAAATGAAAGATTAAAAAAAAAACATGTCAGATAAAAAAAAGCAACAATTAATATTAGAAGACTTTGGACACGAACTTGTTTTCTTTCTCTCGTGCATATTCAAAAGACTTAAGTAAGAAACGCGTTATGTTTTGATTTTTGATTAAAAGTATATGAATTTGAATTATTTTCTAATAAATAATAGATTTGCGGGTAATGCCACAGAGAAATAAAAAGATGGGTTTTCATTAATAAAACATAATAATGTTGAAAAAAAAAAAAAAATATATGAAGGTACATACATACATACATATGTATGTAGTTGAATTTGAAAACGAAATGAATTGGCTTAAAAATGCAAACGAATGTTGTTAAATGTGTTCTCACCGACTGCAATACAGAAAATCATATACAGTTGCGAACATGAAAATAGCAGTACTACCAAACGTTTTGAGATGATGCACAAAATGGAATATAGCACTTGCCTGATACGATCTGAACGAAATCAGATTTAAAACCGACTTAACAATTACTTTGGTGAGTATGAAATTCAATATTGTCTTTTACATGTTCGATCTTGGCACTTGTTCGTACAAAAATTGATTTCCTTAATACAAAAATAATATTTGAGAAAACTACTTTTTGCAGCTTCAGAGCGTTTTTTATATAAATTTTTTTTAACGAATATAAACATATTAAAATTTTTTAATGGATAGTGGCAACAAAATAATCAAACTGTTGGAAAAACTGTGTTTGCGGTGACCAAAAATTTTTTATGGCATTTTAAATAAAAATATCTTGTTTTGCCACAATCTTACGCATTGTTAGAGACAACATAATTTTACTTTTGCAAACGTATTGTGAAATATTTTTTTTTCTGCGTATGACCACATTCATTCCATCACCAATGCCGTTCAGCAGCCCTTAGCCAAGCTTTTCATAGCTGGTTGTCTATATTCAATGTAAGGCCCAACCTTGAAGTATTATTTTTGAATATGCAAATTTTTCGAGCTTTCGAATTAGAGCAGTTTATGTAACTGTTTAGCATTTTATAAATATGTTTTTTTTATCTATATTTGCAAATTTAAAAAATATCCTTTCGCTCAGATTTTTGCTATGTCAATAAACACAGAAGAAAAAGTCGTCTTCTTTTAAGAGTTTTTTGCAAACCAGGGCTGGCTTCAAGAAATCGCAACTAGCGGTACAAAGCAGATATTTTAGGAAAATAAAGGACCACAAAAAGTAGTTTAGGAAAATATAAGTAGCACATTTTATTTTAAAGATTTTTATTGATAAACAAAACACAAAGAAAAAACAAAACGTATCTTCAAGCACAACATTTATTGCAAAAGCAGAGTATACTGAAAACACAATACAATCCACTCATACTTAAATATATGCCAAATAGTATTAAAAGTTTGGTAAGCTTATTTTAAATACGGATTTCTCAAGTGCTCAATACTTAATTCTAGCCATATTCAATCCCAGTTTCAGATTGGTTTTTGGCTATCCAGTCCAGTGGTTTTGGATTAAATATGACTGAAATCCAAGCCGTACTTGATTTAAGAACATTCGTTCTTACCACTGATTGGGATTGATTTAAAGTATTGAATTTTTCTTGAGTGTGATGATTATACACATGATTCGATGTTTCTGAAGTTGCTTTAATTTCAAATTTGTACATGCAACTTATCCCCCTACTTTAGTAATTCAATATAACTTTATACATTATTTTGTGTCTTTGCTGATTTGAATCGGGAACCTGAACTACTGCCAGTCCAGCTACTTTATCAATTCAGTAACTTGTAAAGATAATGTAGTCGTTAAACTAAACATCCATATTTGGTATTTGTACTAACGTGACTGATAAGCTTTTATATTTAACATAATTTTAAATTAAGAATCAAAAGGCATCTTTTTCAAAAAAGAACACCAAATCAAATTCAACGCTAACAACTTTGAATTAATTATTCGACCCATAGTGAAGGCATATCAATTGGCTGGTGAATAGAATATTTCAACATTTTATGATTAAAATAAACCTCAATCAAATTCCACTTGTTAAAGGCCGTGATACACTATCCTACTCACTCGTACGATTCATTCACTGATAATTGCTAGCTAAATCTGATTCTAAATTCTGTCCTACTTTAAAAAGTCGCATCAAAATGGCCACACTATTATACTTTTGTAAAAAACTTTTAATATTTAGTTATTTTGACCCCTTTTTTCTTATATTTTATACATTTATTTGAGCTTAAGGTCTTTTGGAATTTGAGTATTTATTTTTGTCAATATTTCGCTCTCCTTCGGATAGCTTCTTCAGGACAATAATAATGAAAAATGTTTTGATTGGTTTTTTCAAAAACAAACATAACAAAACTTCGAAAAGGCAACCCTGATCGCATAGAATCAGATTGTTTTTGAAAGATATTCAAAAGATTAGCAAATCGGACGGTCTTTCACACACACACACACACACACACTCTTTTAGTCCACACTATCGCATTTTCTGGTGTGTAACCATTGTCATTTTTAATATTTCGTACGATTCAATAGGATAGTGAATCACGGCCTTAATTTAGTACCAGGAATTGTGGTCATTTATCTTTAATGAATTAAAAAACCAGATTTTTTTTTTATAAGAAGAAACTGTCAAGACTTTGCTAATCCCATTACTTTACGAATTTTGTATACAGCTTTTGTACGCTCTAAATTAGAGTATTGCTCGTTTATTTGCAATCCTATTTACGATGTACATACAAATAGAATTGAAAGAGTACAAAAGAAATTTGTTAAATACATATGCGCTTTGTAATTTTCAATCTTTGTCAATGCCAATTTCATATAATGCTCGTTGTTTGCTTTTCGGTTTGAAGCCACTTTCTGTAAAGGCCATGTTACACTATCCTGCACAATCGTACGATTCATTCACTGAAAATTGCTAGTTAAATCTGATAGAATTCTGTCCTACTTTAAAAAGTCGCATCAAAATGGCCACACTATTACACTTTTGTAAACAACTTCAAAAATGCAGCCCTGATCGCATAGAATAAGATAAGTTTTTGAAAATTTTCAAAAGATTAGCAAATCGGACAGACTTGTCAAAAAGTCTTTCACACACATACACTTTTAGTCCAGACTATCACACTTTTTGGACACACATGTCATTTTTAACAGATCGTACGATTCAGTAGGATAGTGAATCACTTCCTTAACACGTACTATGCAATCCACTATTGTAATTTATAACTTGATAAACGGTCATATCGATTGTGAATACTTATTAAAGTTAATAAAATTCTTTGTGCCATGTAAGATCCAGTAATTTACTTTATGTTTCTAGACATGGTACTAAGTATGCAATGCGTGAGCCGTTGTTACGGGCCTTGAATTCATTAAATAGCATCAATAATATCGTTAGCATTGAGTTTTCGTGGCCGGTTACTGATTTTAAATTGTTATTAGAATATAAGGATTTATTAATATATTTAATTAATTAAGCTATTATTAGCCTGTATGGTTATTGTATTCCATAGGCTTAGATGGATAAATAAATAAATAAATATTTTACAGTTGAAACATTTTAACGCTGAGTTTATGAATACAATAATTTAGCGAATTGCACTACAGCTTTGGCAGCAATTAAAAAAATTCAACAAAATTCAATATTTTACAATCACACACAAGTGCTGGTTTACAAATATACCCAAGATTTTGGTACTCATTTTGAGTTATAATAAAATTGATTCTCTTTAATAATTAAAATAACTAATTTATGCAGATTCAGATCATTTTTTCTAATACAAAAATTATTAACAATATTATTCAATATTTCGCTATGAGTTTGTTGGTATTTCAACAAATATTATCCTGAAGAGAAATATTAAATAATATTGTTAATAAATTTTATATTATAAAACAAATCAATCTGATGCTAGGAACGCAACTGGGACGAACGACGAATTTCGCCCAACACGACGAATACGCCGGTTAAAATTCGCTGTGTGAATGCGTCGTATGAAGCACAATAACGACGAAAAACAAAAACATCTGTTCTAATTGATAAAGTTGTTTATTGTTTGTTTAAAGATAAAAAATTGTTAAATGAATCAAAGAATTTCAAATTTTGTTAAAATAATTAAAATACTGAACATCATGTTCATTATGGTAAAAGAATTTTTGCTTCTACGTAAACATTATAAT
Organism: Sturmia bella; assembly: GCA_963662145.1. Taxonomy (NCBI): domain Eukaryota; kingdom Metazoa; phylum Arthropoda; class Insecta; order Diptera; family Tachinidae; genus Sturmia; species Sturmia bella. Next base: position 19,215,968 of record OY759170.1, read on the forward strand.
TTCACTTGTATCCATTTTCTCAGTTTTTAGGGTTCCGTACTCATCAGAGTGAAACGGAACCCCATTACCGAGACAACTACGTCCGTCCGTCCGTCCGTCCGTCCGTCCGTCACAGCGTCCATTCTCCGAAACGGTAAGAGCTAGAGAGCTGAAATTTTCACAGGATGTTGTTGTACTTTGCCGCTACAACAACAAATACTAAAACCAACAACAAAACGAAAACTACGAGGTGTCCCCATACAACAAAAAGTTACAATTAGCTGTAACTCTCGAACCGTAAAAGATAGAGAGCTGAAATTTGCATTGTGTATGTATTTATAGATGTTCTGTAACAAAAAACACTAAAAGTGACAACAGTCCGAAAACTACCAGGTGTCCCCACACAACGAAAAGTTACAATTAGCTATAACTCTCGAACTGTAAAAGATAAAGAGCTGAAATTTGCATTGTGTGTATATTTATAGATGTTCTACAACAACACATACTAAAAGCAACAACAGTCCGAAAACTACCAGGTGTCCCCCTACAACGAAAAGTTACAATTAGCTATAACTCTCGAACCGTAAAAGATAGAAAGCTGAAATTTGCATAGTGTATGTATTAATAGATGCTTGTCAACAGCAGATGCTAAAAACGACAACATATCGAAAACCACCAGGTGTCCCTATACAACGTAAAGTAACAACTAGCCGTTACTCTCGAACCGTCAGCGACAGAGGGATGAAGTTTGCTTAATATATGTATTCACATATGCTCCACAACAACACTTGCTAAAAACAACAACAACAACTGTAAAACTACCAGGTGTCCCTTTACAACGTAGAGTAATAGCTATATGTAACTCTCGAACCGTAAGAGATAGAGAGTCGAAATTCGCACAGTGCATGTATTCCCGGCTGCCTCACAACAGCAAATTACAACAACAACAAGTGAAAAATTACTAGGTGTCCCCATACAACATAAATTAGCTGTAAAAACAGAGAGATGAAATTTATAAAATATACATATGTATTCACATACGCCATTCCATACATACATTACACATATATACCTACGGAACCCTAAGTGTGCGAGCCAGCCTCGTACTTGACTTAATTTATTTAATTTTATCTTATTATAGTTGAACAGCTGATGGGGTGACCATATAAAAAAAATTGGTTGCTAAAAAATTTGCATTAAAAAAAGAAACAAAAACTTAAACACTACAAACATGTTTTATAAACTAATATAATGGCTTTCTATTTTAAATGCGAAAAGTCAAAGCTTAGCACTTAAAATAAAAACTATTAAAGTAACAATTAACTGTGTTTACTAAAACTAACTTGAAAACTAAAACCAAAATGGCCACATGGTACTAATTTTCACATTTTCAAATGTGTTTTATTTTTGACTGCGAATATTCGCGGCGAAAAATTCGTCGTTCTTCCCAGTTGTGCTGCTAGCATGAAGCTGCACAAATTAGTTTTTTTTTTTTAAATTAAAAAGATGAAATAAAAATTATATATCTCTTTAATAAACCGTATTTGCCTTGTATGTTAAGTGCACTTGTGTGTTATGCGTACTTAAATTTTCAAGTAGGGTTCGTATTAAAATCAAGGAAAAAAAACGAGCTTTTTCTTTCTGTGTGGAGTTTTTGGTTTCTGTTGCTAGAATTGTGGTTGCAACACTTTGCTTTCCATTCTCAATGCGTTTCTTTGGGCTATAGAATTGAGATTTCATGCAGTTTTGAAAATTTTTCTCAAAACATGCGATGTCTACAGCCGAGCTGGGGCCAAATCGTCGCATACGTGATCGAACGAATTTTGTTGCCTTTGCCTTGTGGTTGTTGCTTATTTTGTTTTTATTTTATATTATTTTTACTCGATAGTTCATATGACATCGAATGCAATAATTTGGCCCCTGGTTATCAACAACGAAATGTTAATATATAGACAGCTTAAAAATGTACACGGAAACAGGATTAAGTTTTCGAGTAGTATTCATTTGGTGGCTCTCAAAATAAGCAATAAATTCATTGGGGGAGTTTTTAGAATAAAAAGCCAGGCTTTGAAAGAAATGAGTTGTATAAATTTGTAGGTAGGGTTATGGACCTTTCAAAACTAAAGTCAAAGTCTGTTGGCGGCTTCTAGTTTGTTACCAATACGATGGTGAAGTTGCGTAGTTTACTAAGGAAAATATGAAAATGTTGGTCAAACAATGCTGCCAGAGAAAAGTTTTGAGCAAAACGTAACAACGTGAAATTCATAATTAAAGCCCGTATGATACTACATTTTTCTTGCATTGCTTAAGTTTCGGAGAACAGTGTAAATATAATGTAGTAATAGAATTTAGTATGTGCAAAGAGTTAAGCTATATTAAGATAAATATTTTTAACAATGTACTTAATTACTTATTCGCTATAAGACCAAATTGAAATTTATTACTTTAGACCTAAAGTAATAAATTTCAATTGGCTCTTATAGCGAATAAATAATTAAGTTCATTGTTGAATATTCAAAAACTTTTACTTTTTTATACTTTCAAGAATACAAGTTGTTGGTAACCAAAGGTCACCTGTTGTAAGGAAGTGCTAGAAAAAGTAAAAGGTGTTGCAAGACGTATAATGATTTCTGTATAAAAAGTTTGTTTGAGCATTTCTGATTCTCATTTTGTTCATGAGAATTTTGGAATAAGTAGTTGGACTTCAAACATTATTTTTTGCTTTTTCAAGTCTACTGATGAGCTGTTTAGCAGCAACGAAATGTCGGCGGCATATAGACGGCTGAGAAAGACAGAAAGCATTAAGGTCTATTTTTTAGACCTAAAGTAATAGATAAATATTTTTGTTGAAGTTATTGATGAAAATTCAGGTTATGTCAAAAAAATATATATGTATGTAAAATTTTTCAATTTAAAATTGACATTTCGAACTTGAATGTTGCTGGGTCAGCGGTTTAGGGAAAATTTTTGAGATTTATCTCTCCTTTTTTTTTGAACATTTTTATTTCCTAGTGATTTCTTGAAAATAAAAATAATACAACAGATTTAAAAAAACAGATGTCAGTTTTGTTTACGTTTGGTTCTTTGTAATAATTGCTGTTTCTTTCTATCAATTCTATACCAATTGATGAAAGAAAAATATACGGGTCTTAGGCCTCGAAATTGTACTTTTTTTTTTTCAAATACATTTCATAATCTTTTTCATGGGTATGCAAAATTTGATCTTGACAACAAGGGCTTTCTCCTAAGCAACACCCGCTTTGCGTTCAAAATCTGTAATCATCTGGCAACACACTCTTTCATTTTACTGCAATTCCTACCATTATGCTTGAGTTGCCGCAATTTTGTTTGTTTGATCTAATCTTTTAAATTTCATTTCTATATTTTAGCACAAGCTTATTGCTTACTAGTAAATTAATTGCACGCAACTGAAATTTTGTAAACTTTTAAATCAGCAGCGCTCAGTTTTCTTGAAGGATGTAAAACGCCCATATAAAACATGATGTAAAAATTTGATATTATAACAGCAATACCAGGAGAATTTAATTAATGACTACTGAAACTTATTGGCCTCAAATTTGAGCGGGTTCACAAAAACAAAAGAGTGAAACAAAAAAGTTGCGGAATTACTGACACTTAAAAGAGTCGCTCAAAAAGTCGCAGAGCATAAAACCAGCTCAAATTGCGACTTTAGTTGACGAGAGCCAGCATTAACCTGTTGTAAACTTAAAAAGCCTTTTAACACTATCATGACTGACATTAAGACACAATATGACATCGTTTGAGTCCTCCAAATACTTGTAGCCAGCTCTGGGTACTTGCAAGTTATGAAAGCTTTCTTAAGGCTTAAAAATGTGCGTTTTGTATGTTTGTAGTACTTGGTGAAATGGTGCTTGGTGTAATGGTACTTCGTTTATTTCTGATGAATTATTTTAAATACATTTTATTATCTATGATATAATTTTTATGGCATTTAGTAGATAAACTTACATTACAACAATTTTAATCCAATTGATTTTTAATCACCCAGCCAGTGAGTGATTTCTTGGTCCTGTTGTACTTTTTTTTTTGTAGCGCGAGGGAAAGTGTTCTTTCTCTTTTATTGTGCTTTTTGATTTTATATAATTTTTGGCACTTCAAATATTTTGTAAAATTTTTTCTTTTGTTGTTTGAATCTTTAAAAGTATAAAAATTTTTGTTAAACTTTTACCACACTTTTAATTATTCTTTAATTGTTTGCTTGGGCAAATATGTGTTTTAAAATCCTGTTGTCTTTTTTATTAAGCTTTTTGTAATTTATATAAGCTTTTTTTTTTTTTTTTAAATATTGTAACTTTTCTTAAAGTAATAATTTTATTTCTTCATAATTTTTGTGGTATGATTTCGTTTTGTCAAGTTTTATTTATTAAAGAAAGAAATAATTTATTGTGTTGTTATTTTATATGAAACTTGTGTTTTATTTAATTTTATTAATTGTGAAATCAAAAAAAAATTGTATTGTTTGAATGTGCGCGCGCGCGTCTAGTTCGTGCCATGGGTAACCGCAGAATGTTTAATACACCTGCTTTCTCATAGCGAATTACTTCGCATGCAGCGTAAGAAAATTTCTTCTTTCTTCTTTCTTTTCAAAATTATCAACAACAACAATAACAACAACAACAAGATTGCAGCGGCAACAACAACTACGACAACAAGCAAACATGCTGCCAGTACTTGTTGCTGGTTTTCTTACACCGTTGTCGCCGCTGTTGATTTAGTTGTTGTTGTTACTGCGGCTACTGCTTGGCTGGCTGTTTTGCTATTCAATCCAAAATAACAACAACGACAGACAGACAAACAAACAAAAAAAAGTTAAAAACTCTCACACATCTTTGGTCGTTGATCGTAAACTATACAAAATAAGTAAACTAAAAACAACAACAACAACAACTACCAAAAGTGTAATACAAAAACAATACTCGCAGCAAGAGCTTGTTTTTTTAGTTTTTGTATTTGTAGAAATTGTTAATAAAAGTTCATGATGTACTTCATTGGCGCCCTGAAGATACTGAAGCCCTTAAATTTTATCATTAAATGATACCAGCCGCACAAAAGTAACCAACTGCTTTGAAGCTTCTGCTCGGTATCGACAAACTTTAACATTTTCATACCCCACCGATTTTCCTTTTGTTTTTTATTAAATTTGTTAAGGCAACTGCTTTACAATATTGAATTTTTCCTTCACCAGTTACTATTCTATTCGAATACTTCAGCACAGGCAGCCAAAATGGAAAACGTAATGAAATTTATGATCAAGGCTTTAGAGAGTTTTCCTATTAGTATTTCTGTAAGCGATTATTATGCAATTCAATATGAAAGCAAACTACATAGATCGAATTTGAACTCCTTTAACTGCCACTCAGAGATTGAGGCAAAAAGGCAAAACATGAACTTTACTGTCAGCACACATCTACGCATGATCTCCGATTCGGATCGATTTCAATGCGCTCAGGACCCAATGGCATTTACTGGCTATTCCTCAATGTCACACTCGTGTGATTGTTCGCTTTCTAAGCGAAAGAAAATTGTTTTGGGTTCCTCTATGAAGTTCTGTTATTCGAACAATAACGCGATCGAGTCGAAAAAACGTAAGTGTTTTCATACAAAATCCGATTTCTCAATATCGATCATGTCGTCAGCACTGCGAACACAAATGTCAAAATTAAGCACTTGCTGTTTTGCTCTCGAGAAAAAATTTTTGTTTTTTTTTTTTTTTTGTTATAAAACTGGGAAATAAAACTACAAACCCCACATATTTTTATTTAGTAAATATATAAAACAATAATTCCAGGCATGCATGTACATAGTTTTCCTAAACAGTTCACTTGTTTGTTGGATGGAAGAAAATCCTGAGTTTGACAGAGATATACCAGTGCTCATTACGTCAAAATACTTATTAAATGCAAAAAAAATACGTTTAAGCTTTAAAGGCCATATTCATAATAATTATTGTAAGTTTATTAAGATCTTATTTGACGTATTTCTACGGAATATTTGTCAAATAAGCGTGTAATAAGCCTTCAATAGTTTTTATGAATATGGGTGTAAAACACCACAAAAACTATTTCTGCACTTTTAAAACGTTTGCTTTTACTCTGTATTATTTATGTATGTATGTATTTGCTTTGGCTTGTCAAATACAGCTGACCAGTTTTGTGAAGGGTTGTATTTACAAAAGAACAATTTAGTAGTTTTTTTCAATACTGCAAAAATATAATCAACTAAAACTTTAATTTACCGATCTGGCATCTCTGTGAAGTAAATGCGAAGTAAACGCAAGCTGGCGACACAGAGGAATCCAAATTAATTCGAAATCGAGCGACCACATTTCGATCGCTTACATTCAGTCAGTTAAGGCCAGTTTACATTGTATTACGACACGTTAACAAATTCTGTATGTTGGAAAAAATTGTATAATGTAAGAGCAAAATGTTTTGGGTATCAGAGAACACGGATAAAAAAATTTGGCAAGCAGTCGGTAAATCGCCAATTTCTGATACACTTTAAAAACTTATTGCAGATGCTAACATTTTGATACAACAATAACAGAAACAACCACCACCAACTAAGGCAGGGCTCCTGATGTTTTTGTAAAATTTGCAGAGCTGAAAAAATCAGCACAATTTGCACCGGCAAAGCAAATAACGACAAAATTATAGTTTAAACGTAAAATAGTTAAGAGATTGTTAAAGAAAAGGAAAAATCAAACTTAAGATGTTTATTATTAAATCAGCTTTTTATGCCACTAAAACGAAAAAAATTAAAAATACTTACAACAGACTTTTGCTCTTTTTTTTCTCTTAAATATGAAAAGAGTTTCCTAACATTTGCCCTCCACAAAGTCGTTCTACTTTATATTATATTAGTATAGATTATAGATTAGTGTAAACTAATCTTTACTAACACAAGACGAACGAAAAAATTATTGCAGCTATCAACGAGATTGTTGCATTTTTGAAAACAGAACCACATTTGCTTTCCAAAAATGCCACAAATATTAAGTTGCAACAAATTTCACATTTTTGACAGAATTTTCCACAAGGCTATAGCCCATGGTAAATGTAAAATCTGCACCTACACTCAAAGAATTGCCTATATCTTCTAGAGTGTTGCAGCTATCAATAAGATTGTGGCATTTTTGAAAACAGAACCACATTTGCTTTCCAAAAATGCCACAAGTATTAAGTTGCAACAAAGTTCACATTTTTGACAGAATTTTCCACAAGGCTATAGCCCATGGTAAATGTAAAATCTGCACCTACACTCAAAGAATTGGCTATATCTTCTAGAGTGTTGCAGCTATCAACAGGATTGTGGCATTTTTGAAAACAGAACCACATTTCCTTTCCAAAAATGCTACAAGTATTAAGTTGCAACAAAGTTCACATTTTTGACAGAATTTTCCACAAGGCTATAGCCCATGGTAAATGTAAAATCTGCACCTACACTCAAAGAATTGCCTTTATCTTCTAGAGTGTTGCAGCTATCAACAAGGTTGTGGCATTTTGAAAACAGAACCACATTTCCTTTCCAAAAATGCCACAAGTATTAAGTTGCAACAAAGTTCACATTTTTGACAGAATTTTCCACAAGGCTATAGCCCATGGTAAATGTAAAATCTGCACCTACACTCAAAGAATTGGCTATATCTTCTAGAGTGTTGCAGCTATCAACAAGATTGTGGCATTTTTGAAAACAGAACCACATTTGCTTTCCAAAAATGCCACAAGTATTAAGTTGCAACAAAGTTCACATTTTTGACAGAACTTTCCACAAGGCTATAGCCAATGGTAAATGTAAAATCTGCACCTACACTCAAAGAATTGGCTATATCTTCTAGAGTGTTGCAGCTATCAACAAGATTGTTGCATTTTTGAAAACAGAACCACATTTCCTTTCCAAAAATGCTACAAGTATTAAGTTGCAACAAAGTTCACATTTTTGACAGAATTTTCCACAAGGCTATAGCCCATGGTAAATGTAAAATCTGCACCTACACTCAAAGAATTGCCTATATCTTCTAGAGTGTTGCAGCTATCAACAAGATTGTGGCATTTTTGAAAACAGAACCACATTTGCTTTCCAAAAATGCCACAAGTATTAAGTTGCAACAAAGTTCACATTTTTGACAGAACTTTCCACAAGGCTATAGCCAATGGTAAATGTAAAATCTGCACCTACACTCAAAGAATTGGCTATATCTTCTAGAGTGTTGCAGCTATCAACAAGATTGTTGCATTTTTGAAAACAGAACCACATTTCCTTTCCAAAAATGCTGCAAGTATTAAGTTGCAACAAAGTTCACATTTTTGACAGAATTTTCCACAAGGCTATAGCCCATGGTAAATGTAAAATCTGCACCTACACTCAAAGAATTGCCTATATCTTCTAGAGTGTTGCAGCTATCAACAAGATTGTGGAATTTTTGAAAACAGAACCACATTTGCTTTCCAAAAATGCCACAAGTATTAAGTTGCAACAAAGTTCACATTTTTGACAGAATTTTCCACAAGGCTATAGCCCATGGTAAATGTAAAATCTGCACCTACACTCAAAGAATTGGCTATATCTTCTAGAGTGTTGCAGCTATCAACAAAATTGTGGCATTTTTGAAAACAGAACCACATTTGCTTTCCAAAAATGCCACAAGTATTAAGTTGCAACAAAGTTCACATTTTTGACAGAACTTTCCACAAGGCTATAGCCAATGGTAAATGTAAAATCTGCACCTACACTCAAAGAATTGCCTATATCTTCTAGAGTGTTGCAGCTATCAACAAGGTTGTTGCATTTTTGAAAACAGAACCACATTTCCTTTCCAAAAATGCCACAAGTATTAAGTTGCAACAAAGTTCACATTTTTGACAGAATTTTCCACAAGGCTATAGCCCATGGTAAATGTAAAATCTGCACCTACACTCAAAGAATTGGCTATATCTTCTAGAGTGTTGCAGCTATCAACAAGATTGTTGCATTTTTGAAAACAGAACCACATTTCCTTTCCAAAAATGCTACAAGTATTAAGTTGCAACAAAGTTCACATTTTTGACAGAATTTTCCACAAGGCTATAGCCCATGGTAAATGTAAAATCTGCACCTACACTCAAAGAATTGCCTATATCTTCTAGAGTGTTGCAGCTATCAACAAGATTGTTGCATTTCTGAAAACAGAACCACATTTGCTTTCCAAAAATGCCACAAGTATTAAGTTGCAACAAAGTTCACATTTTTGACAGAATTTTCCACAAGGCTATAGCACATGGTAAATGTAAAATCTGCACCTACACTCAAAGAATTGCCTTTATCTTCTAGAGTGTTGCAGCTATCAACAAGATTGTGGCATTTTTGAAAACAGAACCACATTTCCCTTCCAAAAATGCTACAAGTATTAAGTTGCAACAAAGTTCACATTTTTGACAGAATTTTCCACAAGGCTATAGCCCATGGTAAATGTAAAATCTGCACCTACACTCAAAGAATTGCCTATATCTTCTAGAGTGTTGCAGCTATCAACAAGATTGTAACATTTCTGAAAACAGAACCACATTTTCTTTCCAAAAATGCTACAAGTATTAAGTTGCAACAAAGTTCACATTTTTGACAGAATTTTCCACAAGGCTATAGCCCATGGTAAATGTAAAATCTGCACCTACACTCAAAGAATTGCCTATATCTTCTAGAGTGTTGCAGCTATCAACAAGATTGTGGCATTTTTGAAAACAGAACCACATTTCCTTTCCAAAAATGCTACAAGTATTAAGTTGCAATAAAGTTCACATTTTTGACAGAATTTTCCACAAGGCTATAGCCCATGGTAAATGTAAAATCTGCACCTACACTCAAAGAATTGCCTATATCTTCTAGAGTGTTGCAGCTATCAACAAGATTGTGGAATTTTTGAAAACAGAACCACATTTCCTTTCCAAAAATGCTACAAGTATTAAGTTGCAACAAAGTTCACATTTTTGACGGAATTTTCCACAAGGCTATAGCCCATGGTAAATGTAAAATCTGCACCTACACTCAAAGAATTGCCTATATCTTCTAGAGTGTTGCAGCTATCAACAAGATTGTTGCATTTCTGAAAACAGAACCACATTTCCTTTCCAAAAATGCTACAAGTATTAAGTTGCAATAAAGTTCACATTTTTGACAGAATTTTCCACAAGGCTATAGCCCATGGTAAATGTAAAATCTGCACCTACACTCAAAGAATTGCCTATATCTTCTAGAGTGTTGCAGCTATCAACAAGATTGTGGCATTTTTGAAAACAGAACCACATTTCCTTTCCAAAAATGCTACAAGTATTAAGTTGCAATAAAGTTCACATTTTTGACAGAATTTTCCACAAGGCTATAGCCCATGGTAAATGTAAAATCTGCACCTACACTCAAAGAATTGCCTATATCTTCTAGAGTGTTGCAGCTATCAACAAGATTGTGGAATTTTTGAAAACAGAACCACATTTTCTTTCCAAAAATGCTACAAGTATTAAGTTGCAACAAAGTTCACATTTTTGACAAAATTTTCCACAAGGCTATAGCCCATGGTAAATGTAAAATCTGCACCTACACTCAAAGAATTGCCTATATCTTCTAGAGTGTTGCAGCTATCAACAAGATTGTGGCATTTTTGAAAACAGAACCACATTTCCTTTCCAAAAATGCTACAAGTATTAAGTTGCAATAAAGTTCACATTTTTGACAGAATTTTCCACAAGGCTATAGCCCATGGTAAATGTAAAATCTGCACCTACACTCAAAGAATTGCCTATATCTTCTAGAGTGTTGCAGCTATCAACAAGATTGTGGAATTTTTGAAAACAGAACCACATTTCCTTTCCAAAAATGCTACAAGTATTAAGTTGCAACAAAGTTCACATTTTTGACGGAATTTTCCACAAGGCTATAGCCCATGGTAAATGTAAAATCTGCACCTACACTCAAAGAATTGCCTATATCTTCTAGAGTGTTGCAGCTATCAACAAGATTGTGGCATTTTTGAAAACAGAACCACATTTCCTTTCCAAAAATGCTACAAGTATTAAGTTGCAATAAAGTTCACATTTTTGACAGAATTTTCCACAAGGCTATAGCCCATGGTAAATGTAAAATCTGCACCTACACTCAAAGAATTGCCTATATCTTCTAGAGTGTTGCAGCTATCAACAAGATTGTGGCATTTTTGAAAACAGAACCACATTTCCTTTCCAAAAATGCTACAAGTATTAAGTTGCAATAAAGTTCACATTTTTGACAGAATTTTCCACAAGGCTATAGCCCATGGTAAATGTAAAATCTGCACCTACACTCAAAGAATTGCCTATATCTTCTAGAGTGTTGCAGCTATCAACAAGATTGTGGAATTTTTGAAAACAGAACCACATTTCCTTTCCAAAAATGCTACAAGTATTAAGTTGCAACAAAGTTCACATTTTTGACAAAATTTTCCACAAGGCTATAGCCCATGGTAAATGTAAAATCTGCACCTACACTCAAAGAATTGCCTATATCTTCTAGAGTGTTGCAGCTATCAACAAGATTGTGGCATTTTTGAAAACAGAACCACATTTCCTTTCCAAAAATGTTACAAGTATTAAGTTGCAATAAAGTTCACATTTTTGACAGAATTTTCCACAAGGCTATAGCCCATGGTAAATGTAAAATCTGCACCTACACTCAAAGAATTGCCTATATCTTCTAGAGTGTTGCAGCTATCAACAAGATTGTGGAATTTTTGAAAACAGAACCACATTTCCTTTCCAAAAATGCTACAAGTATTAAGTTGCAACAAAGTTCACATTTTTGACAAAATTTTCCACAAGGCTATAGCCCATGGTAAATGTAAAATCTGCACCTACACTCAAAGAATTGCCTATATCTTCTAGAGTGTTGCAGCTATCAACAAGGTTGTTGCATTTTTGAAAACAGAACCACATTTCCTTTCCAAAAATGCTACAAGTATTAAGTTGCAACAAAGTTCACATTTTTGACAGAATTTTTGCACAAGGCTATAGCCCATGGTAAATGTAAAATCTGCACCTACACTCAAAGAATTGCCTATATCTTCTAGAGTGTTGCAGCTATCAACAAGGTTGTTGCACTTTTGAAAACAGAACCACATTTCCTTTCCAAAAATGCTACAAGTATTAAGTTGCAACAAAGTTCACATTTTTGACAGAATTTTCCACAAGGCTATAGCCCATGGTAAATGTAAAACCTGCACCTACACTCAAAGAATTGCCTATATCTTCTAGAGTGTTGCAGCTATTAACAAGGTTGTTGCATTTTTGAAAACAGAACCACATTTCCTTTCCAAAAATGCCACAAGTATTAAGTTGCAACAAAGTTCACATTTTTGACAGAATTTTCCACAAGGCTATAGCCCATGGTAAATGTAAAATCTGCACCTACACTCAAAGAATTGCCTATATCTTCTAGAGTGTTGCAGCTATCAACAAGGTTGTTGCATTTTTGAAAACAAAACCACATTTCCTTTCCAAAAATGCCACAAGTATTAAGTTGCAACAAAGTTCACATTTTTGACAGAATTTTCCACAAGGCTATAGCCCATGGTAAATGTAAAATCTGCACCTACACTCAAAGAATTGCCTATATCTTCTAGAGTGTTGCAGCTATCAACAAGGTTGTTGCATTTTTGAAAACAGAACCACATTTCCTTTCCAAAAATGCCACAAGTATTAAGTTGCAACAAAGTTCACATTTTTGACAGAATTTTCCACAAGGCTATAGCCCATGGTAAATGTAAAATCTGCACCTACACTCAAAGAATTGGCTATATCTTCTAGAGTGTTGCAGCTATCAACAAGATTGTGGCATTTTTGAAAACAGAACCACATTTCCTTTCCAAAAATGCTACAAGTATTAAGTTGCAACAAAGTTCACATTTTTGACAGAATTTTTGCACAAGGCTATAGCCCATGGTAAATGTAAAATCTGCACCAACACTCAAAGAATTGCCTATATCTTCTAGAGTGTTGCAGCTATCAACAAGATTGTGGCATTTTTGAAAACAGAACCACATTTCCTTTCCAAAAATGCTACAAGTATTAAGTTGCAACACAGTTCACATTTTTGACAGAATTTTTGCACAAGGCTATAGCCCATGGTAAATGTAAAATCTGCACCTACACTCAAAGAATTGCCTATATCTTCTAGAGTGTTGCAGCTATCAACAAGATTGTGGCATTTTTGAAAACAGAACCACATTTCCTTTCCAAAAATGCTACAAGTATTAAGTTGCAACAAAGTTCACATTTTTGACAGAATTTTCCACAAGGCTATAGCCCATGGTAAATGTAAAACCTGCACCTACACTCAAAGAATTGCCTATATCTTCTAGAGTGTTGCAGCTATCAACAAGGTTGTTGCATTTTTGAAAACAGAACCACATTTCCTTTCCAAAAATGCTACAAGTATTAAGTTGCAACAAAGTTCACATTTTTGACAGAATTTTTGCACAAGGCTATAGCCCATGGTAAATGTAAAATCTGCACCTACACTCAAAGAATTGCCTATATCTTCTAGAGTGTTGCAGCTATCAACAAGGTTGTTGCATTTTTGAAAACAAAACCACATTTCCTTTCCAAAAATGCCACAAGTATTAAGTTGCAACAAAGTTCACATTTTTGACAGAATTTTCCACAAGGCTATAGCCCATGGTAAATGTAAAATCTGCACCTACACTCAAAGAATTGCCTATATCTTCTAGAGTGTTGCAGCTATCAACAAGGTTGTTGCATTTTTGAAAACAGAACCACATTTCCTTTCCAAAAATGCCACAAGTATTAAGTTGCAACAAAGTTCACATTTTTGACAGAATTTTCCACAAGGCTATAGCCCATGGTAAATGTAAAATCTGCACCTACACTCAAAGAATTGGCTATATCTTCTAGAGTGTTGCAGCTATCAACAAGATTGTGGCATTTTTGAAAACAGAACCACATTTCCTTTCCAAAAATGCTACAAGTATTAAGTTGCAACAAAGTTCACATTTTTGACAGAATTTTTGCACAAGGCTATAGCCCATGGTAAATGTAAAATCTGCATCAACACTCAAAGAATTGCCTATATCTTCTAGAGTGTTGCAGCTATCAACAAGATTGTGGCATTTTTGAAAACAGAACCACATTTCCTTTCCAAAAATGCTACAAGTATTAAGTTGCAACAAAGTTCACATTTTTGACAGAATTTTTGCACAAGGCTATAGCCCATGGTAAATGTAAAATCTGCAACTACACTCAAAGAATTGCCTATATCTTCTAGAGTGTTGCAGCTATCAACAAGATTGTTGCATTTTTGAAAACAGAACAACATTTTCTTTCCAAAAATGCTACAAGTATTAAGTTGCAACAAAGTTCACATTTTTGATAGAATTTTCCACAAGGCTATAGCCCATGGTAAATGTAAAATCTGCACCTACACTCAAAGAATTGCCTATATCTTCTAGAGTGTTGCAGCTATCAACAAGATTGCGGCATTTTTGAAAACAGAACCACATTTCCTTTCCAAAAATGCCACAAGTATTAAGGTGCAACAAAGTTCACATTTTTGACAGAATTTTCCACAAGGCTATAGCCCATGGTAAATGTAAAATCTGCACCTACAATCAAAGAATTGCCTATATCTTCTAGAGTGTTGCAGCTATCAACAAGATTGTGGCATTTTTGAAAACAGAACCACATTTCCCTTTCAAAAATGCCACAAGTATTAAGTTGCAACAAAGTTCACATTTTTGACAGAATTTTCCACAAGGCTGTAGCCCATGGTAAATGTAAAATCTGCACCTACACTCAAAGAATTGCCTATATCTTCTAGAGTGTTGCAGCTATCAACAAGGTTGTTGCATTTTTGAAAACAGAACCACATTTCCTTTCCAAAAATGCCACAAGTATTAAGTTGCAACAAAGTTCACATTTTTGACAGAATTTTCCACAAGGCTATAGCCCATGGTAAATGTAAAATCTGCACCTACACTCAAAGAATTGCCTATATCTTCTAGAGTGTTGCAGCTATCAACAAGGTTGTTGCATTTTTGAAAACAGAACCACATTTGCTTTCCAAAAATGCCACAAGTATTAAGTTGCAACAAAGTTCACATTTTTGACAGAATTTTCCACAAGGCTATAGTACATGGTAAATGTAAAATCTGCACCTACACTCAAAGAATTGCCTATATCTTCTAGAGTGTTGCAGCTATCAACAAGATTGTGGCATTTTTGAAAACAGAACCACATTTCTTTTCCAAAAATGCTACAAGTATTAAGTTGCAACAAAGTTCACATTTTTGACAGAATTTTCCACAAGGCTATAGCCCATGGTAAATGTAAAATCTGCACCTACACTCAAAGAATTGCCTATATCTTCTAGAGTGTTGCAGCTATCAACAAGATTGTTGCATTTTTGAAAACAGAACCACATTTTCTTTCCAAAAATGCTACAAGTATTAAGTTGCAACAAAGTTCACATTTTTGACAGAATTTTCCACAAGGCTATAGCCCATGGTAAATGTAAAATCTGCACCTACACTCAAAGAATTGCCTATATCTTCTAGAGTGTTGCAGCTATCAACAAGATTGTGGCATTTTTGAAAACAGAACCACATTTCCTTTCCAAAAATGCTACAAGTATTAAGTTGCAACAAAGTTCACATTTTTGACAGAATTTTCCACAAGGCTATAGCCCATGGTAAATGTAAAATCTGCACCTACACTCAAAGAATTGCGTATATCTTCTAGAGTGTTGCAGCTATCAACAAGATTGTGGCATTTTTGAAAACAGAACCACATTTCCTTTCCAAAAATGCTACAAGTATTAAGTTGCAACAAAGTTCACATTTTTGACAGAATTTTCCACAAGGCTATAGCACATGGTAAATGTAAAATCTGCACCTACACTCAAAGAATTGCCTATATCTTCTAGAGTGTTGCAGCTATCAACAAGATTGTGGCATTTTTGAAAACAGAACCACATTTCCTTTCCAAAAATGCTACAAGTATTAAGTTGCAACAAAGTTCACATTTTTGACAGAATTTTTGCACAAGGCTATAGCCCATGGTAAATGTAAAATCTGCACCTACACTCAAAGAATTGCCTATATCTTCTAGAGTGTTGCAGCTATCAACAAGATTGTGGCATTTTTGAAAACAGAACCACATTTTCTTTCCAAAAATGCTACAAGTATTAAGTTGCAATAAAGTTCACATTTTTGACAGAATTTTCCACAAGGCTATAGCCCATGGTAAATGTAAAATCTGCACCTACACTCAAAGAATTGCCTATATCTTCTAGAGTGTTGCAGCTATCAACAAGGTTGTTGCATTTTTGAAAACAGAACCACATTTCCTTTCCAAAAATGCCACAAATATTAAGTTGCAACGAACTTCACATTTTTGACAGAATTTTCCACAAGGCTGTAGCCCATGGTAAATGTAAAATCTGCACCTACACTCAAAGAATTGCCTATATCTTCTAGAGTGTTGCAGCTATCAACAAGGTTGTTGCATTTTTGAAAACAGAACCACATTTCCTTTCCAAAAATGCCACAAGTATTAAGTTGCAACAAAGTTCACATTTTTGACAGAATTTTCCACAAGGCTATAGCCCATGGTAAATGTAAAATCTGCACCTACACTCAAAGAATTGCCTATATCTTCTAGAGTGTTGCAGCTATCAACAAGGTTGTTGCATTTTTGAAAACAAAACCACATTTCCTTTCCAAAAATGCCACAAGTATTAAGTTGCAACAAAGTTCACATTTTTGACAGAATTTTCCACAAGGCTGTAGCCCATGGTAAATGTAAAATCTGCACCTACACTCAAAGAATTGCCTATATCTTCTAGAGTGTTGCAGCTATCAACAAGATTGTGGCATTTTTGAAAACAGAACCACATTTCCTTTCCAAAAATGCTACAAGTATTAAGTTGCAACAAAGTTCACATTTTTGACAGAATTTTTGCACAAGGCTATAGCCCATGGTAAATGTAAAATCTGCACCTACACTCAAAGAATTGCCTATATCTTCTAGAGTGTTGCAGCTATCAACAAGATTGTGGCATTTTTGAAAACAGAACCACATTTCCTTTCCAAAAATGCTACAAGTATTAAGTTGCAACAAAGTTCACATTTCTGACAGAATTTTTGCACAAGGCTATAGCCCATGGTAAATGTAAAATCTGCACCTACACTCAAAGAATTGCCTATATCTTCTAGAGTGTTGCAGCTATCAACAAGATTGTGGCATTTTTGAAAACAGAACCACATTTGCTTTTCAAAAATGCTACAAGTATTAAGTTGCAACAAAGTTCACATTTTTGACAGAATTTTTGCACAAGGCTATAGCCCATGGTAAATGTAAAATCTGCACCTACACTCAAAGAATTGCCTATATCTTCTAGAGTGTTGCAGCTATCAACAAGATTGTTGCATTTTTGAAAACAGAACCACATTTTCTTTCCAAAAATGCTACAAGTATTAAGTTGCAACAAAGTTCACATTTTTGACAGAATTTTCCACAAGGCTATAGCCCATGGTAAATGTAAAATCTGCACCTACACTCAAAGAATTGCCTATATCTTCTAGAGTGTTGCAGCTATCAATAAGATTGTGGCATTTTTGAAAACAGAACCACATTTCCTTTCCAAAAATGCTACAAGTATTAAGTTGCAATAAAGTTCACATTTTTGACAGAATTTTCCACAAGGCTATAGCCCATGGTAAATGTAAAATCTGCACCTACACTCAAAGAATTGCCTATATCTTCTAGAGTGTTGCAGCTATCAACAAGGTTGTTGCATTTTTGAAAACAGAACCACATTTTCTTTCCAAAAATGCTACAAGTATTAAGTTGCAACAAAGTTCACATTTTTGACAGAATTTTCCACAAGGCTATAGCCCATGGTAAATGTAAAATCTGCACCTACACTCAAAGAATTGCCTATATCTTCTAGAGTGTTGCAGCTATCAACAAGATTGTGGCATTTTTGAAAACAGAACCACATTTCCTTTCCAAAAATGCTACAAGTATTAAGTTGCAACAAAGTTCACATTTTTGACAGAATTTTCCACAAGGCTATAGCCCATGGTAAATGTAAAATCTGCACCTACACTCAAAGAATTGCCTATATCTTCTAGAGTGTTGCAGCTATCAATAAGATTGTGGCATTTTTGAAAACAGAACCACATTTTCTTTCCAAAAATGCTACAAGTATTAAGTTGCAACAAAGTTCACATTTTTGACAGAATTTTCCACAAGGCTATAGCCCATGGTAAATGTAAAATCTGCACCTACACTCAAAGAATTGCCTATATCTTCTAGAGTG
Organism: Sturmia bella; assembly: GCA_963662145.1. NCBI lineage: Eukaryota > Metazoa > Arthropoda > Insecta > Diptera > Tachinidae > Sturmia > Sturmia bella. The sequence continues at coordinate 19,234,328 of OY759170.1, forward strand.
TTGCAGCTATCAACAAGGTTGTTGCATTTTTGAAAACAGAACCACATTTCCTTTCCAAAAATGCCACAAGTATTAAGTTGCAACAAAGTTCACATTTTTGACAGAATTTTCCACAAGGCTATAGCCCATGGTAAATGTAAAATCTGCACCTACACTCAAAGAATTGCCTATATCTTCTAGAGTGTTGCAGCTATCAATAAGATTGTGGCATTTTTGAAAACAGAACCACATTTTCTTTCCAAAAATGCTACAAGTATTAAGTTGCAACAAAGTTCACATTTTTGACAGAATTTTCCACAAGGCTATAGCCCATGGTAAATGTAAAATCTGCACCTACACTCAAAGAATTGCCTATATCTTCTAGAGTGTTGCAGCTATCAACAAGGTTGTTGCATTTTTGAAAACAGAACCACATTTCCTTTCCAAAAATGCCACAAGTATTAAGTTGCAACGAAGTTCACATTTTTGACAGAATTTTCCACAAGGCTATAGCCCATGGTAAATGTAAAATCTGCACCTACACTCAAAGAATTGCCTATATCTTCTAGAGTGTTGCAGCTATCAATAAGATTGTGGCATTTTTGAAAACAGAACCACATTTTCTTTCCAAAAATGCTACAAGTATTAAGTTGCAACAAAGTTCACATTTTTGACAGAATTTTCCACAAGGCTATAGCCCATGGTAAATGTAAAATCTGCACCTACATTCAAAGAATTGCCTATATCTTCTAGAGTGTTGCAGCTATCAACAAGACTGTTACATTTTTGAAAACAGAACCACATTTCCTTTCCAAAAATGCCACAAGTATTAAGTTGCAACGAAGTTCACATTTTTGACAGAATTTTCCACAAGGCTGTAGCCCATGGTAAATGTAAAATCTGCACCTACACTCAAAGAATTGCGTATATCTTCTAGAGTGTTGCAGCTATCAACAAGATTGTGGCATTTTTGAAAACAGAACCACATTTCCTTTCCAAAAATGCTACAAGTATTAAGTTGCAACAAAGTTCACATTTTTGACAGAATTTTCCACAAGGCTATAGCCCATGGTAAATGTAAAATCTGCACCTACACTCAAAGAATTGCCTATATCTTCTAGAGTGTTGCAGCTATCAACAAGATTGTGGCATTTTTGAAAACAGAACCACATTTCCTTTCCAAAAATGCTACAAGTATTAAGTTGCAATAAAGTTCACATTTTTGACAGAATTTTCCACAAGGCTATAGCCCATGGTAAATGTAAAATCTGCACCTACACTCAAAGAATTGCCTATATCTTCTAGAGTGTTGCAGCTATCAACAAGATTGTTGCATTTTTGAAAACAGAACCACATTTCCTTTCCAAAAATGCCACAAGTATTAAGTTGCAACAAAGTTCACATTTTTGACAGAATTTTCCACAAGGCTATAGCCCATGGTAAATGTAAAATCTGCACCTACACTCAAAGAATTGCCTATATCTTCTAGAGTGTTGCAGCTATCAACAAGATTGTGGCATTTTTGAAAACAGAACCACATTTCCTTTCCAAAAATGCTACAAGTATTAAGTTGCAACAAAGTTCACATTTTTGACAGAATTTTCCACAAGGCTATAGCCCATGGTAAATGTAAAATCTGCACCTACACTCAAAGAATTGCCTATATCTTCTAGAGTGTTGCAGCTATCAACAAGATTGTTGCATTTTTGAAAACAGAACCACATTTCCTTTCCAAAAATGCCACAAGTATTAAGTTGCAACAAAGTTCACATTTTTGACAGAATTTTCCACAAGGCTATAGCCCATGGTAAATGTAAAATCTGCACCTACACTCAAAGAATTGCCTATATCTTCTAGAGTGTTGCAGCTATCAACAAGGTTGTTGCATTTTTGAAAACAAAACCACATTTCCTTTCCAAAAATGCCACAAGTATTAAGTTGCAACAAAGTTCACATTTTTGACAGAATTTTCCACAAGGCTGTAGCCCATGGTAAATGTAAAATCTGCACCTACACTCAAAGAATTGGCTATATCTTCTAGAGTGTTGCAGCCATTAACAAGATTGTGGCATTTTTGAAAACAGAACCACATTTTCTTTCCAAAAATGCCACAAGTATTAAGTTGCAACGAAGTTCACATTTTTGACAGAATTTTCCACAAGGCTGTAGCCCATGGTAAATGTAAAATCTGCACCTACTCTCAAAGAATTGGCTATATCTTCTAGAGTGTTGCAGCTATCAACAATATTGTGGCATTTTTGAAAAGAGAACCACATTTCCTTTCCAAAAATGCTACAAGTATTAAGTTGCAACAAAGTTCACATTTTTGACCGAATTTTCCACAAGGCTATAGCCCATGGTAAATGTAAAATCTGCACCTACACTCAAAGAATTGCCTATATCTTCTAGAGTGTTGCAGCTATCAACAAGATTGTGGCATTTTTGAAAACAGAACCACATTTCCTTTCCAAAAATGCTACAAGTATTAAGTTGCAACAAAGTTCACATTTTTGACAGAATTTTCCACAAGGCTATAGCCCATGGTAAATGTAAAATCTGCACCTACACTCAAAGAATTGCCTATATCTTCTAGAGTGTTGCAGCTATCAACAAGGTTGTTGCATTTTTGAAAACAGAACCACATTTCCTTTAAAAAAATGCCACAAGTATTAAGTTGCAACAAAGTTCACATTTTTGACAGAATTTTCCACAAGGCTATAGCCCATGGTAAATGTAAAATCTGCACCTACACTCAAAGAATTGCCTATATCTTCTAGAGTGTTGCAGCTATCAACAATATTGTGGCATTTTTGAAAACAGAACCACATTTCCTTTCCAAAAATTCTACAAGTATTAAGTTGCAACAAAGTTCACATTTTTGACAGAATTTTCCACAAGGCTATAGCCCATGGTAAATGTAAAATCTGCACCTACACTCAAAGAATTGGCTATATCTTCTAGAGTGTTGCAGCTATCAACAAGATTGTTGCATTTTTGAAAACAGAACCACATTTGCTTTCCAAAAATGCCACAAGTATTAAGTTGCAACAAAGTTCACATTTTTGACAGAATTTTCCACAAGGCTATAGCCCATGGTAAATGTAAAATCTGCACCTACACTCAAAGAATTGCCTATATCTTCTAGAGTGTTGCAGCTATCAACAAGATTGTGGCATTTTTGAAAACAGAGCCACATTTCCTTTCCAAAAATGCTTTAAGTATTAAGTTGCAACAAAGTTCACATTTTTGACAGAATTTTCCACAAGGCTATAGCCCATGGTAAATGTAAAATCTGCACCTACACTCAAAGAATTGCCTATATCTTCTAGAGTGTTGCAGCTATCAACAATATTGTGGCATTTTTGAAAACAGAACCACATTTCCTTTCCAAAAATTCTACAAGTATTAAGTTGCAACAAAGTTCACATTTTTGACAGAATTTTCCACAAGGCTATAGCCCATGGTAAATGTAAAATCTGCACCTACACTCAAAGAATTGGCTATATCTTCTAGAGTGTTGCAGCTATCAACAAGATTGTTGCATTTTTGAAAACAGAACCACATTTGCTTTCCAAAAATGCCACAAGTATTAAGTTGCAACAAAGTTCACATTTTTGACAGAATTTTCCACAAGGCTATAGCCCATGGTAAATGTAAAATCTGCACCTACACTCAAAGAATTGCCTATATCTTCTAGAGTGTTGCAGCTATCAACAAGATTGTGGCATTTTTGAAAACAGAGCCACATTTCCTTTCCAAAAATGCTTTAAGTATTAAGTTGCAACAAAGTTCACATTTTTGACAGAATTTTCCACAAGGCTATAGCCCATGGTAAATGTAAAATCTGCACCTACACTCAAAGAATTGCCTATATCTTCTAGAGTGTTGCAGCTATCAACAATATTGTGGCATTTTTGAAAACAGAACCACATTTCCTTTCCAAAAATTCTACAAGTATTAAGTTGCAACAAAGTTCACATTTTTGACAGAATTTTCCACAAGGCTATAGCCCATGGTAAATGTAAAATCTGCACCTACACTCAAAGAATTGCCTATATCTTCTAGAGTGTTGCAGCTATCAACAAGATTGTGGCATTTTTGAAAACAGAGCCACATTTCCTTTCCAAAAATGCTTTAAGTATTAAGTTGCAACAAAGTTCACATTTTTGACAGAATTTTCCACAAGGCTATAGCCCATGGTAAATGTAAAATCTGCACCTACACTCAAAGAATTGCCTATATCTTCTAGAGTGTTGCAGCTATCAACAATATTGTGGCATTTTTGAAAACAGAACCACATTTCCTTTCCAAAAATTCTACAAGTATTAAGTTGCAACAAAGTTCACATTTTTGACAGAATTTTCCACAAGGCTGTAGCCCATGGTAAATGTAAAATCTGCACCTACACTCAAAGAATTGGCTATATCTTCTAGAGTGTTGCAGCTATCAACAAGGTTGTTGCATTTTTGAAAACAAAACCACATTTCCTTTCCAAAAATGCTTTAAGTATTAAGTTGCAACAAAGTTCACATTTTTGACAGAATTTTCCACAAGGCTATAGCCCATGGTAAATGTAAAATCTGCACCTACACTCAAAGAATTGCCTATATCTTCTAGAGTGTTGCAGCTATCAACAATATTGTGGCATTTTTGAAAACAGAACCACATTTCCTTTCCAAAAATTCTACAAGTATTAAGTTGCAACAAAGTTCACATTTTTGACAGAATTTTCCACAAGGCTATAGCCCATGGTAAATGTAAAATCTGCACCTACACTCAAAGAATTGCCTATATCTTCTAGAGTGTTGCAGCTATCAATAAGATTGTGGCATTTTTGAAAACAGAACCACATTTTCTTTCCAAAAATGCTACAAGTATTAAGTTGCAACAAAGTTCACATTTTTGACAGAATTTTCCACAAGGCTATAGCCCATGGTAAATGTAAAATCTGCACCTACACTCAAAGAATTGCCTATATCTTCTAGAGTGTTGCAGCTATCAACAAGACTGTTACATTTTTGAAAACAGAACCACATTTCCTTTCCAAAAATGCCACAAGTATTAAGTTGCAACGAAGTTCACATTTTTGACAGAATTTTCCACAAGGCTGTAGCCCATGGTAAATGTAAAATCTGCACCTACACTCAAAGAATTGCGTATATCTTCTAGAGTGTTGCAGCTATCAACAAGATTGTGGCATTTTTGAAAACAGAACCACATTTCTATTCCAAAAATGCTACAAGTATTAAGTTGCAACAAAGTTCACATTTTTGACAGAATTTTCCACAAGGCTATAGCCCATGGTAAATGTAAAATCTGCACCTACACTCAAAGAATTGCCTATATCTTCTAGAGTGTTGCAGCTATCAACAAGATTGTGGCATTTTTGAAAACAGAACCACATTTCCTTTCCAAAAATGCTACAAGTATTAAGTTGCAATAAAGTTCACATTTTTGACAGAATTTTCCACAAGGCTATAGCCCATGGTAAATGTAAAATCTGCACCTACACTCAAAGAATTGCCTATATCTTCTAGAGTGTTGCAGCTATCAACAATATTGTGGCATTTTTGAAAAGAGAACCACATTTCCTTTCCAAAAATGCTACAAGTATTAAGTTGCAACAAAGTTCACATTTTTGACAGAATTTTCCACAAGGCTATAGCCCATGGTAAATGTAAAATCTGCACCTACACTCAAAGAATTGCCTATATCTTCTAGAGTGTTGCAGCTATCAACAAGGTTGTTGCATTTTTGAAAACAGAACCACATTTCCTTTCCAAAAATGCCACAAGTATTAAGTTGCAACAAAGTTCACATTTTTGACAGAATTTTCCACAAGGCTATAGCCCATGGTAAATGTAAAATCTGCACCTACACTCAAAGAATTGCCTATATCTTCTAGAGTGTTGCAGCTATCAACAATATTGTGGCATTTTTGAAAACAGAACCACATTTCCTTTCCAAAAATTCTACAAGTATTAAGTTGCAACAAAGTTCACATTTTTGACAGAATTTTCCACAAGGCTATAGCCCATGGTAAATGTAAAATCTGCACCTACACTCAAAGAATTGGCTATATCTTCTAGAGTGTTGCAGCTATCAACAAGATTGTTGCATTTTTGAAAACAGAACCACATTTGCTTTCCAAAAATGCCACAAGTATTAAGTTGCAACAAAGTTCACATTTTTGACAGAATTTTCCACAAGGCTGTAGCCCATGGTAAATGTAAAATCTGCACCTACACTCAAAGAATTGGCTATATCTTCTAGAGTGTTGCAGCTATCAACAAGATTGTGGCATTTTTGAAAACAGAGCCACATTTCCTTTCCAAAAATGCTTTAAGTATTAAGTTGCAACAAAGTTCACATTTTTGACAGAATTTTCCACAAGGCTATAGCCCATGGTAAATGTAAAATCTGCACCTACACTCAAAGAATTGCCTATATCTTCTAGAGTGTTGCAGCTATCAACAAGATTGTTGCATTTTTGAAAACAGAACCACATTTCCTTTCCAAAAATGCCACAAGTATTAAGTTGCAACAAAGTTCACATTTTTGACAGAATTTTCCACAAGGCTATAGCCCATGGTAAATGTAAAATCTGCACCTACACTCAAAGAATTGCCTATATCTTCTAGAGTGTTGCAGCTATCAACAAGGTTGTTGCATTTTTGAAAACAAAACCACATTTCCTTTCCAAAAATGCCACAAGTATTAAGTTGCAACAAAGTTCACATTTTTGACAGAATTTTCCACAAGGCTGTAGCCCATGGTAAATGTAAAATCTGCACCTACACTCAAAGAATTGGCTATATCTTCTAGAGTGTTGCAGCCATCAACAAGATTGTGGCATTTTTGAAAACAGAACCACATTTTCTTTCCAAAAATGCCACAAGTATTAAGTTGCAACGAAGTTCACATTTTTGACAGAATTTTCCACAAGGCTGTAGCCCATGGTAAATGTAAAATCTGCACCTACTCTCAAAGAATTGGCTATATCTTCTAGAGTGTTGCAGCTATCAACAATATTGTGGCATTTTTGAAAAGAGAACCACATTTCCTTTCCAAAAATGCTACAAGTATTAAGTTGCAACAAAGTTCACATTTTTGACCGAATTTTCCACAAGGCTATAGCCCATGGTAAATGTAAAATCTGCACCTACACTCAAAGAATTGCCTATATCTTCTAGAGTGTTGCAGCTATCAACAAGATTGTGGCATTTTTGAAAACAGAACCACAATTCCTTTCCAAAAATGCTACAAGTATTAAGTTGCAACAAAGTTCACATTTTTGACAGAATTTTCCACAAGGCTATAGCCCATGGTAAATGTAAAATCTGCACCTACACTCAAAGAATTGCCTATATCTTCTAGAGTGTTGCAGCTATCAACAAGGTTGTTGCATTTTTGAAAACAGAACCACATTTCCTTTCCAAAAATGCCACAAGTATTAAGTTGCAACAAAGTTCACATTTTTGACAGAATTTTCCACAAGGCTATAGCCCATGGTAAATGTAAAATCTGCACCTACACTCAAAGAATTGCCTATATCTTCTAGAGTGTTGCAGCTATCAACAATATTGTGGCATTTTTGAAAACAGAACCACATTTCCTTTCCAAAAATTCTACAAGTATTAAGTTGCAACAAAGTTCACATTTTTGACAGAATTTTCCACAAGGCTATAGCCCATGGTAAATGTAAAATCTGCACCTACACTCAAAGAATTGGCTATATCTTCTAGAGTGTTGCAGCTATCAACAAGATTGTTGCATTTTTGAAAACAGAACCACATTTGCTTTCCAAAAATGCCACAAGTATTAAGTTGCAACAAAGTTCACATTTTTGACAGAATTTTCCACAAGGCTATAGCCCATGGTAAATGTAAAATCTGCACCTACACTCAAAGAATTGCCTATATCTTCTAGAGTGTTGCAGCTATCAACAAGATTGTGGCATTTTTGAAAACAGAGCCACATTTCCTTTCCAAAAATGCTTTAAGTATTAAGTTGCAACAAAGTTCACATTTTTGACAGAATTTTCCACAAGGCTATAGCCCATGGTAAATGTAAAATCTGCACCTACACTCAAAGAATTGCCTATATCTTCAAAGTGTTGCAGCTATCAACAAGGTTGTTGCATTTTTGAAAACAGAACCACATTTGCTTTCCAAAAATGCCACAAGTATTAAGTTGCAACAAAGTTCATATTTTTGACAGAATTTTCCACAAGGCTATAGCCCATGGTAAATGTAAAATCTGCACCTACACTCAAAGAATTGCCTATATCTTCTAGAGTGTTGCAGCTATCAACAAGATTGTGGCATTTTTGAAAACAGAACCACATTTCCTTTCCAAAAATGCTACAAGTATTAAGTTGCAACAAAGTTCATATTTTTGACAGAATTTTCCACAAGGCTATAGCCCATGGTAAATGTAAAATCTGCACCTACACTCAAAGAATTGCCTATATCTTCTAGGGTGTTGCAGCTATCAACAAGATTGTTGCATTTTTGAAAACAGAACCACATTTGCTTTCCAAAAATGCCACAAGTATTAAGTTGCAACAAAGTTCACATTTTTGACAGAATTTTCCACAAGGCTATGGTAAATGTAAAATCTGCACCTACACTCAAAGAATTGGCTATATCTTCTAGAGTGTTGCAGCTATCAACAAGATTGTTGCATTTTTGAAAACAGAACCACATTTGCTTTCCAAAAATGCCACAAGTATTAAGTTGCAACAAAGTTCACATTTTTGCAGAATTTTCCACAAGGCTATAGCCCATGGTAAATGTAAAATCTGCACCTACACTCAAAGAATTGCCTATATCTTCTAGAGTGTTGCAGCTATCAACAAGATTGTTGCATTTTTGAAAACAGAACCACATTTCCTTTCCAAAAATGCCACAAGTATTAAGTTGCAACAAAGTTCACATTTTTGACAGAATTTTCCACAAGGCTATAGCCCATGGTAAATGTAAAATCTGCACCTACACTCAAAGAATTGCCTATATCTTCTAGAGTGTTGCAGCTATCAACAAGATTGTTGCATTTTTGAAAACAGAACCACATTTCCTTTCCAAAAATGCTACAAGTATTAAGTTGCAACAAAGTTCACATTTTTGACAGAATTTTCCACAAGGCCCATGGTAAATGTAAAATCTGCACCTACACTCAAAGAATTGCCTATATCTTCTAGAGTGTTGCAGCTATCAACAAGATTGTGGCATTTTTGAAAACAGAACCACATTTCCTTTCCAAAAATGCTACAAGTATTAAGTTGCAACAAAGTTCATATTTTTGACAGAATTTTCCACAAGGCTATAGCCCATGGTAAATGTAAAATCTGCACCTACACTCAAAGAATTGCCTATATCTTCTAGGGTGTTGCAGCTATCAACAAGATTGTTGCATTTTTGAAAACAGAACCACATTTGCTTTCCAAAAATGCCACAAGTATTAAGTTGCAACAAAGTTCACATTTTTGACAGAATTTTCCACAAGGCTATAGCCCATGGTAAATGTAAAATCTGCACCTACACTCAAAGAATTGCCTATATCTTCTAGAGTGTTGCAGCTATCAACAAGATTGTTGCATTTTTGAAAACAGAACCACATTTGCTTTCCAAAAATGCCACAAGTATTAAGTTGCAACAAAGTTCACATTTTTGACAGAATTTTCCACAAGGCTATAGCCCATGGTAAATGTAAAATCTGCACCTACACTCAAAGAATTGCCTATATCTTCTAGAGTGTTGCAGCTATCAACAAGATTGTTGCATTTTTGAAAACAGAACCACATTTCCTTTCCAAAAATGCCACAAGTATTAAGTTGCAACAAAGTTCACATTTTTGACAGAATTTTCCACAAGGCTATAGCCCATGGTAAATGTAAAATCTGCACCTACACTCAAAGAATTGGCTATATCTTCTAGAGTGTTGCAGCTATCAACAAGATTGTTGCATTTTTGAAAACAGAACCACATTTGCTTTCCAAAAATGCCACAAGTATTAAGTTGCAACAAAGTTCACATTTTTGACAGAATTTTCCACAAGGCTATAGCCCATGGTAAATGTAAAATCTGCACCTACACTCAAAGAATTGCCTATATCTTCTAGAGTGTTGCAGCTATCAACAAGATTGTGGCATTTTTGAAAACACAACCACATTTCCTTTCCAAAAATGCTACAAGTATTAAGTTGCAACAAAGTTCACATTTTTGACAGAATTTTCCACAAGGCTATAGCCCATGGTAAATGTAAAATCTGCACCTACACTCAAAGAATTGCCTATATCTTCTAGAGTGTTGCAGCTATCAACAAGATTGTTGCATTTTTGAAAACAGAACCACATTTGCTTTCCAAAAATGCCACAAGTATTAAGTTGCAACAAAGTTCACATTTTTGACAGAATTTTCCACAAGGCTATAGCCCATGGTAAATGTAAAATCTGCACCTACACTCAAAGAATTGCCTATATCTTCTAGAGTGTTGCAGCTATCAACAAGATTGTGGCATTTTTGAAAACACAACCACATTTCCTTTCCAAAAATGCTACAAGTATTAAGTTGCAACAAAGTTCACATTTTTGACAGAATTTTCCACAAGGCTATAGCCCATGGTAAATGTAAAATCTGCACCTACACTCAAAGAATTGGCTATATCTTCTAGAGTGTTGCAGCTATCAACAAGATTGTTGCATTTTTGAAAACAGAACCACATTTGCTTTCCAAAAATGCCACAAGTATTAAGTTGCAACAAAGTTCACATTTTTGACAGAATTTTCCGCAAGGCTATAGCCCATGGTAAATGTAAAATCTGCACCTACACTCAAAGAATTGCCTATATCTTCTAGAGTGTTGCAGCTATCAACAAGATTGTGGCATTTTTGAAAACAGAGCCACATTTCCTTTCCAAAAATGCTTTAAGTATTAAGTTGCAACAAAGTTCACATTTTTGACAGAATTTTCCACAAGGCTATAGCCCATGGTAAATGTAAAATCTGCACCTACACTCAAAGAATTGCCTATATCTTCTAGAGTGTTGCAGCTATCAACAAGGTTGTTGCATTTTTGAAAACAGAACCACATTTGCTTTCCAAAAATGCCACAAGTATTAAGTTGCAACAAAGTTCATATTTTTGACAGAATTTTCCACAAGGCTATAGCCCATGGTAAATGTAAAATCTGCACCTACACTCAAAGAATTGCCTATATCTTCTAGAGTGTTGCAGCTATCAACAAGATTGTGGCATTTTTGAAAACAGAACCACATTTCCTTTCCAAAAATGCTACAAGTATTAAGTTGCAACAAAGTTCATATTTTTGACAGAATTTTCCACAAGGCTATAGCCCATGGTAAATGTAAAATCTGCACCTACACTCAAAGAATTGCCTATATCTTCTAGGGTGTTGCAGCTATCAACAAGATTGTTGCATTTTTGAAAACAGAACCACATTTGCTTTCCAAAAATGCCACAAGTATTAAGTTGCAACAAAGTTCACATTTTTGACAGAATTTTCCACAAGGCTATGGTAAATGTAAAATCTGCACCTACACTCAAAGAATTGGCTATATCTTCTAGAGTGTTGCAGCTATCAACAAGATTGTTGCATTTTTGAAAACAGAACCACATTTGCTTTCCAAAAATGCCACAAGTATTAAGTTGCAACAAAGTTCACATTTTTGACAGAATTTTCCACAAGGCTATAGCCCATGGTAAATGTAAAATCTGCACCTACACTCAAAGAATTGGCTATATCTTCTAGAGTGTTGCAGCTATCAACAAGATTGTTGCATTTTTGAAAACAGAACCACATTTGCTTTCCAAAAATGCCACAAGTATTAAGTTGCAACAAAGTTCACATTTTTGACAGAATTTTCCACAAGGCTATAGCCCATGGTAAATGTAAAATCTGCACCTACACTCAAAGAATTGCCTATATCTTCTAGAGTGTTGCAGCTATCAACAAGATTGTTGCATTTTTGAAAACAGAACCACATTTCCTTTCCAAAAATGCTACAAGTATTAAGTTGCAACAAAGTTCACATTTTTGACAGAATTTTCCACAAGGCCCATGGTAAATGTAAAATCTGCACCTACACTCAAAGAATTGCCTATATCTTCTAGAGTGTTGCAGCTATCAACAAGATTGTTGCATTTTTGAAAACAGAACCACATTTCCTTTCCAAAAATGCTACAAGTATTAAGTTGCAACAAAGTTCACATTTTTGACAGAATTTTCCACAAGGCCCATGGTAAATGTAAAATCTGCACCTACACTCAAAGAATTGCCTATATCTTCTAGAGTGTTGCAGCTATCAACAAGATTGTGGCATTTTTGAAAACAGAACCACATTTCCTTTCCAAAAATGCTACAAGTATTAAGTTGCAACAAAGTTCATATTTTTGACAGAATTTTCCACAAGGCTATAGCCCATGGTAAATGTAAAATCTGCACCTACACTCAAAGAATTGCCTATATCTTCTAGGGTGTTGCAGCTATCAACAAGATTGTTGCATTTTTGAAAACAGAACCACATTTGCTTTCCAAAAATGCCACAAGTATTAAGTTGCAACAAAGTTCACATTTTTGACAGAATTTTCCACAAGGCTATAGCCCATGGTAAATGTAAAATCTGCACCTACACTCAAAGAATTGCCTATATCTTCTAGAGTGTTGCAGCTATCAACAAGATTGTTGCATTTTTGAAAACAGAACCACATTTGCTTTCCAAAAATGCCACAAGTATTAAGTTGCAACAAAGTTCACATTTTTGACAGAATTTTCCACAAGGCTATAGCCCATGGTAAATGTAAAATCTGCACCTACACTCAAAGAATTGCCTATATCTTCTAGAGTGTTGCAGCTATCAACAAGATTGTTGCATTTTTGAAAACAGAACCACATTTCCTTTCCAAAAATGCCACAAGTATTAAGTTGCAACAAAGTTCACATTTTTGACAGAATTTTCCACAAGGCTATAGCCCATGGTAAATGTAAAATCTGCACCTACACTCAAAGAATTGGCTATATCTTCTAGAGTGTTGCAGCTATCAACAAGATTGTTGCATTTTTGAAAACAGAACCACATTTGCTTTCCAAAAATGCCACAAGTATTAAGTTGCAACAAAGTTCACATTTTTGACAGAATTTTCCACAAGGCTATAGCCCATGGTAAATGTAAAATCTGCACCTACACTCAAAGAATTGCCTATATCTTCTAGAGTGTTGCAGCTATCAACAAGATTGTGGCATTTTTGAAAACACAACCACATTTCCTTTCCAAAAATGCTACAAGTATTAAGTTGCAACAAAGTTCACATTTTTGACAGAATTTTCCACAAGGCTATAGCCCATGGTAAATGTAAAATCTGCACCTACACTCAAAGAATTGCCTATATCTTCTAGAGTGTTGCAGCTATCAACAAGATTGTTGCATTTTTGAAAACAGAACCACATTTGCTTTCCAAAAATGCCACAAGTATTAAGTTGCAACAAAGTTCACATTTTTGACAGAATTTTCCACAAGGCTATAGCCCATGGTAAATGTAAAATCTGCACCTACACTCAAAGAATTGCCTATATCTTCTAGAGTGTTGCAGCTATCAACAAGATTGTGGCATTTTTGAAAACACAACCACATTTCCTTTCCAAAAATGCTACAAGTATTAAGTTGCAACAAAGTTCACATTTTTGACAGAATTTTCCACAAGGCTATAGCCCATGGTAAATGTAAAATCTGCACCTACACTCAAAGAATTGGCTATATCTTCTAGAGTGTTGCAGCTATCAACAAGATTGTTGCATTTTTGAAAACAGAACCACATTTGCTTTCCAAAAATGCCACAAGTATTAAGTTGCAACAAAGTTCACATTTTTGACAGAATTTTCCACAAGGCTATAGCCCATGGTAAATGTAAAATCTGCACCTACACTCAAAGAATTGCCTATATCTTCTAGAGTGTTGCAGCTATCAACAAGATTGTTGCATTTTTGAAAACAGAACCACATTTGCTTTCCAAAAATGCCACAAGTATTAAGTTGCAACAAAGTTCACATTTTTGACAGAATTTTCCACAAGGCTATAGCCCATGGTAAATGTAAAATCTGCACCTACACTCAAAGAATTGGCTATATCTTCTAGAGTGTTGCAGCTATCAACAAGATTGTTGCATTTTTGAAAACAGAACCACATTTGCTTTCCAAAAATGCCACAAGTATTAAGTTGCAACAAAGTTCACATTTTTGACAGAATTTTCCACAAGGCTATAGCCCATGGTAAATGTAAAATCTGCACCTACACTCAAAGAATTGCCTATATCTTCTAGAGTGTTGCAGCTATCAACAAGATTGTTGCATTTTTGAAAACAGAACCACATTTGCTTTCCAAGAATGCCACAAGTATTAAGTTGCAACAAAGTTCACATTTTTGACAGAATTTTCCACAAGGCTATAGCCCATGGTAAATGTAAAATCTGCACCTACACTCAAAGAATTGCCTATATCTTCTAGAGTGTTGCAGCTATCAACAAGATTGTTGCATTTTTGAAAACAGAACCACATTTCCTTTCCAAAAATGCCACAAGTATTAAGTTGCAACAAAGTTCACATTTTTGACAGAATTTTCCACAAGGCTATAGCCCATGGTAAATGTAAAATCTGCACCTACACTCAAAGAATTGGCTATATCTTCTAGAGTGTTGCAGCTATCAACAAGATTGTTGCATTTTTGAAAACAGAACCACATTTGCTTTCCAAAAATGCCACAAGTATTAAGTTGCAACAAAGTTCACATTTTTGACAGAATTTTCCACAAGGCTATAGCCCATGGTAAATGTAAAATCTGCACCTACACTCAAAGAATTGCCTATATCTTCTAGAGTGTTGCAGCTATCAACAAGATTGTTGCATTTTTGAAAACAGAACCACATTTCCTTTCCAAAAATGCCACAAGTATTAAGTTGCAACAAAGTTCACATTTTTGACAGAATTTTCCACAAGGCTATAGCCCATGGTAAATGTAAAATCTGCACCTACACTCAAAGAATTGCCTATATCTTCTAGAGTGTTGCAGCTATCAACAAGATTGTGGCATTTTTGAAAACAGAACCACATTTGCTTTTCAAAAATGCCACAATTATTAAGTTGCAACAAAGTTCACATTTTTGACAGAATTTTCCACAAGGCTATAGCCCATGGTAAATGTAAAATCTGCACCTACACTCAAAGAATTGCCTATATCTTCTAGAGTGTTGCAGCTATCAACAAGATTGTGGCATTTTTGAAAACACAACCACATTTCCTTTCCAAAAATGCTACAAGTATTAAGTTGCAACAAAGTTCACATTTTTGACAGAATTTTCCACAAGGCTATAGCCCATGGTAAATGTAAAATCTGCACCTACACTCAAAGAATTGCCTATATCTTCTAGAGTGTTGCAGCTATCAACAAGATTGTTGCATTTTTGAAAACAGAACCACATTTCCTTTCCAAAAATGCCACAAGTATTAAGTTGCAACAAAGTTCACATTTTTGACAGAATTTTCCACAAGGCTATAGCCCATGGTAAATGTAAAATCTGCACCTACACTCAAAGAATTGCCTATATCTTCTAGAGTGTTGCAGCTATCAACAAGATTGTTGCATTTTTGAAAACAGAACCACATTTCCTTTCCAAAAATGCCACAAGTATTAAGTTGCAACAAAGTTCACATTTTTGACAGAATTTTCCACAAGGCTATAGCCCATGGTAAATGTAAAATCTGCACCTACACTCAAAGAATTGCCTATATCTTCTAGAGTGTTGCAGCTATCAACAAGATTGTTGCATTTTTGAAAACAGAACCACATTTGCTTTTCAAAAATGCCACAAGTATTAAGTTGCAACAAAGTTCACATTTTTGACAGAATTTTCCACAAGGCTATAGCCCATGGTAAATGTAAAATCTGCACCTACACTCAAAGAATTGCCTATATCTTCTAGAGTGTTGCAGCTATCAACAAGATTGTGGCATTTTTGAAAAGAGAACCACATTTCCTTTCCAAAAGTGCTACAAGTATTAAGTTGCAACAAAGTTCACATTTTTGACAGAATTTTCCACAAGGCTATAGCCCATGGTAAATGTAAAATCTGCATCTACACTCAAAGAATTGCCTATATCTTCTAGAGTGTTGCAGCTATCAACAAGATTGTTGCATTTTTGAAAACAGAACCACATTTGCTTTCCAAAAATGCCACAAGTATTAAGTTGCAACAAAGTTCACATTTTTGACAGAATTTTCCACAAGGCACATGGTAAATGTAAAATCTGCACCTACACTCAAAGAATTGGCTATATCTTCTAGAGTGTTGCAGCTATCAACAAGATTGTGGCATTTTTGAAAACAGAACCACATTTCCTTTCCAAAAATGCTACAAGTATTAAGTTGCAACAAAGTTCACATTTTTGACAGAATTTTCCACAAGGCTATAGCCCATGGTAAATGTAAAATCTGCACCTACACTCAAAGAATTGCCTATATCTTCTAGAGTGTTGCAGCTATCAACAAGATTGTGGCATTTTTGAAAACAGAACCACATTTCCTTTCCAAAAATGCTACAAGTATTAAGTTGCAACAAAGTTCACATTTTTGACAGAATTTTCCACAAGGCTATAGCCCATGGTAAATGTAAAATCTGCACCTACACTCAAAGAATTGGCTATATCTTCTAGAGTGTTGCAGCTATCAACAAGATTGTTGCATTTTTGAAAACAGAACCACATTTGCTTTCCAAAAATGCTACAAGTATTAAGTTGCAACAAAGTTCACATTTTTGACAGAATTTTCCACAAGGCTATAGCCCATGGTAAATGTAAAATCTGCACCTACACTCAAAGAATTGCCTATATCTTCTAGAGTGTTGCAGCTATCAACAAGATTGTGGCATTTTTGAAAACAGAACCACATTTCCTTTCCAAAAATGCTACAAGTATTAAGTTGCAACAAAGTTCACATTTTTGACAGAATTTTCCACAAGGCACATGGTAAATGTAAAATCTGCACCTACACTCAAAGAATTGCCTATATCTTCTAGAGTGTTGCAGCTATCAACAAGATTGTTGCATTTTTGAAAACAGAACCACATTTGCTTTCCAAAAATGCTACAAGTATTAAGTTGCAACAAAGTTCACATTTTTGACAGAATTTTCCACAAGGCTATAGCCCATGGTAAATGTAAAATCTGCATCTACACTCAAAGAATTGCCTATATCTTCTAGAGTGTTGCAGCTATCAACAAGATTGTTGCATTTTTGAAAACAGAACCACATTTGCTTTCCAAAAATGCCACAAGTATTAAGTTGCAACAAAGTTCACATTTTTGACAGAATTTTCCACAAGGCACATGGTAAATGTAAAATCTGCACCTACACTCAAAGAATTGCCTATATCTTCTAGAGTGTTGCAGCTATCAACAAGATTGTGGCATTTTTGAAAACAGAACCACATTTCCTTTCCAAAAATGCTACAAGTATTAAGTTGCAACAAAGTTCACATTTTTGACAGAATTTTCCACAAGGCTATAGCCCATGGTAAATGTAAAATCTGCACCTACACTCAAAGAATTGGCTATATCTTCTAGAGTGTTGCAGCTATCAACAAGATTGTGGCATTTTTGAAAACAGAACCACATTTCCTTTCCAAAAATGCTACAAGTATTAAGTTGCAACAAAGTTCACATTTTTGACAGAATTTTCCACAAGGCTATAGCCCATGGTAAATGTAAAATCTGCACCTACACTCAAAGAATTGGCTATATCTTCTAGAGTGTTGCAGCTATCAACAAGATTGTGGCATTTTTGAAAAAAGAACCACATTTCCTTTCCAAAAATGCTACAAGTATTAAGTTGCAACAAAGTTCACATTTTTGACAGAATTTTCCACAAGGCTATAGCCCATGGTAAATGTAAAATCTGCATCTACACTCAAAGAATTGCCTATATCTTCTAGAGTGTTGCAGCTATCAACAAGATTGTTGCATTTTTGAAAACAGAACCACATTTGCTTTCCAAAAATGCCACAAGTATTAAGTTGCAACAAAGTTCACATTTTTGACAGAATTTTCCACAAGGCTATAGCCCATGGTAAATGTAAAATCTGCACCTACACTCAAAGAATTTGCTATATCTTCTAGAGTGTTGCAGCTATCAACAAGATTGTTGCGTTTTTGAAAACAGAACCACATTTGCTTTCCAAAAATGCCACAAGTATTAAGTTGCAACAAAGTTCACATTTTTGACAGAATTTTCCACAAGGCTATAGCCCATGGTAAATGTAAAATCTGCACCTACACTCAAAGAATTGCCTATATCTTCTAGAGTGTTGCAGCTATCAACAAGATTGTGGCATTTTTGAAAACAGAACAACATTTCTTTTCCAAAAATGCTACAAGTATTAAGTTGCAACAAAGTTCACATTTTTGACAGAATTTTCCACAAGGCTATAGCCCATGGTAAATGTAAAATCTGCACCTACACTCAAAGAATTGCCTATATCTTCTAGAGTGTTGCAGCTATCAACAAGATTGTTGCATTTTTGAAAACAGAACCACATTTGCTTTCCAAAAATGCTACAAGTATTAAGTTGCAACAAAGTTCACATTTTTGACAGAATTTTCCACAAGGCTATAGCCCATGGTAAATGTAAAATCTGCACCTACACTCAAAGAATTGCCTATATCTTCTAGAGTGTTGCAGCTATCAACAAGATTGTGGCATTTTTGAAAACAGAACCACATTTCCTTTCCAAAAATGCTACAAGTATTAAGTTGCAACAAAGTTCACATTTTTGACAGAATTTTCCACAAGGCTATAGCCCATGGTAAATGTAAAATCTGCATCTACACTCAAAGAATTGCCTATATCTTCTAGAGTGTTGCAGCTATCAACAAGATTGTTGCGTTTTTGAAAACAGAACCACATTTGCTTTCCAAAAATGCCACAAGTATTAAGTTGCAACAAAGTTCACATTTTTGACAGAATTTTCCACAAGGCTATAGCCCATGGTAAATGTAAAATCTGCACCTACACTCAAAGAATTGGCTATATCTTCTAGAGTGTTGCAGCTATCAACAAGATTGTTGCGTTTTTGAAAACAGAACCACATTTGCTTTCCAAAAATGCCACAAGTATTAAGTTGCAACAAAGTTCACATTTTTGACAGAATTTTCCACAAGGCTATAGCCCATGGTAAATGTAAAATCTGCACCTACACTCAAAGAATTGGCTATATCTTCTAGAGTGTTGCAGCTATCAACAAGATTGTTGCGTTTTTGAAAACAGAACCACATTTGCTTTCCAAAAATGCCACAAGTATTAAGTTGCAACAAAGTTCACATTTTTGACAGAATTTTCCACAAGGCTATAGCCCATAGTAAATGTAAAATCTGCACCTACACTCAAAGAATTGCCTATATCTTCTAGAGTGTTGCAGCTATCAACAAGATTGTGGCATTTTTGAAAACAGAACAACATTTCTTTTCCAAAAATGCTACAAGTATTAAGTTGCAACAAAGTTCACATTTTTGACAGAATTTTCCACAAGGCTATAGCCCATGGTAAATGTAAAATCTGCACCTACACTCAAAGAATTGCCTATATCTTCTAGAGTGTTGCAGCTATCAACAAGATTGTTGCATTTTTGAAAACAGAACCACATTTGCTTTCCAAAAATGCTACAAGTATTAAGTTGCAACAAAGTTCACATTTTTGACAGAATTTTCCACAAGGCTATAGCCCATGGTAAATGTAAAATCTGCACCTACACTCAAAGAATTGCCTATATCTTCTAGAGTGTTGCAGCTATCAACAAGATTGTGGCATTTTTGAAAACAGAACCACATTTCCTTTCCAAAAATGCTACAAGTATTAAGTTGCAACAAAGTTCACATTTTTGACAGAATTTTCCACAAGGCTATAGCCCATGGTAAATGTAAAATCTGCACCTACACTCAAAGAATTGGCTATATCTTCTAGAGTGTTGCAGCTATCAACAAGATTGTTGCATTTTTGAAAACAGAACCACATTTGCTTTCCAAAAATGCTACAAGTATTAAGTTGCAACAAAGTTCACATTTTTGACAGAATTTTCCACAAGGCTATAGCCCATAGTAAATGTAAAATCTGCACCTACACTCAAAGAATTGGCTATATCTTCTAGAGTGTTGCAGCTATCAACAAGATTGTGGCATTTTTGAAAACAGAACCACATTTTCTTTCCAAAAATGCTACAAGTATTAAGTTGCAACAAAGTTCACATTTTTGACAGAATTTTCCGCAAGGCTATAGCCCATGGTAAATGTAAAATCTGCACCTACACTCAAAGAATTGCCTATATCTTCTAGAGTGTTGCAGCTATCAACAAGATTGTGGCATTTTTGAAAACAGAACAACATTTCTTTTCCAAAAATGCTACAAGTATTAAGTTGCAACAAAGTTCACATTTTTGACAGAATTTTCCACAAGGCACATGGTAAATGTAAAATCTGCACCTACACTCAAAGAATTGCCTATATCTTCTAGAGTGTTGCAGCTATCAACAAGATTGTGGCATTTTTGAAAACAGAACCACACTTCCTTTCCAAAAATGCTACAAGTATTAAGTTGCAACAAAGTTCACATTTTTGACAGAATATTCCACAAGGCTATAGCCCATGGTAAATGTAAAATCTGCACCTACACTCAAAGAATTGGCTATATCTTCTAGAGTGTTGCAGCTATCAACAAGATTGTGGCATTTTTGAAAACAGAACCACATTTCCTTTCCAAAAATGCTACAAGTATTAAGTTGCAACAAAGTTCACATTTTTGACAGAATTTTCCACAAGGCTATAGCCCATGGTAAATGTAAAATCTGCATCTACACTCAAAGAATTGCCTATATCTTCTAGAGTGTTGCAGCTATCAACAAGATTGTTGCATTTTTGAAAACAGAACCACATTTGCTTTCCAAAAATGCCACAAGTATTAAGTTGCAACAAAGTTCACATTTTTGACAGAATTTTCCACAAGGCTATAGCCCATGGTAAATGTAAAATCTGCACCTACACTCAAAGAATTGCCTATATCTTCTAGATTGTTGCAGCTATCAACAAGATTGTTGCATTTTTGAAAACAGAACCACATTTGCTTTCCAAAAATGCCACAAGTATTAAGTTGCAACAAAGTTTACATTTTTGACAGAATTTTCCACAAGGCTATAGCCCATGGTAAATGTAAAATCTGCACCTACACTCAAAGAATTGCCTATATCTTCTAGAGTGTTGCAGCTATCAACAAGATTGTTGCATTTTTGAAAACAGAACCACATTTGCTTTCCAAAAATGCCACAAGTATTAAGTTGCAGCAAAGTTCACATTTTTGACAGAATTTTCCACAAGGCTATAGCCCATGGTAAATGTAAAATCTGCACCTACACTCAAAGAATTGCCTATATCTTCTAGATTGTTGCAGCTATCAACAAGATTGTTGCATTTTTGAAAACAGAACCACATTTGCTTTCCAAAAATGCCACAAGTATTAAGTTGCAACAAAGTTCACATTTTTGACAGAATTTTCCACAAGGCTATAGCCCATGGTAAATGTAAAATCTGCACCTACACTCAAAGAATTGGCTATATCTTCTAGAGTGTTGCAGCTATCAACAAGATTGTTGCATTTTTGAAAACAGAACCTCATTTGCTTTCCAAAAATGCCACAAGTATTAAGTTGCAACAAAGTTCACATTTTTGACAGAATTTTCCACAAGGCTATAGCCCATGGTAAATGTAAAATCTGCACCTACACTCAAAGAATTGCCTATATCTTCTAGAGTGTTGCAGCTATCAACAAGATTGTGGCATTTTTGAAAACAGAACCACATTTGCTTTCCAAAAATGCTACAAGTATTAAGTTGCAACAAAGTTCACATTTTTGACAGAATTTTCCACAAGGCTATAGCCCATGGTAAATGTAAAATCTGCACCTACACTCAAAGAATTGCCTATATCTTCTAGAGTGTTGCAGCTATCAACAAGATTGTGGCATTTTTGAAAACAGAACCACATTTCCTTTCCAAAAATGCTACAAGTATTAAGTTGCAACAAAGTTCACATTTTTGACAGAATTTTCCACAAGGCACATGGTAAATGTAAAATCTGCACCTACACTCAAAGAATTGCCTATATCTTCTAGAGTGTTGCAGCTATCAACAAGATTGTTGCATTTTTGAAAACAGAACCACATTTGCTTTCCAAAAATGCCACAAGTATTAAGTTGCAACAAAGTTCACATTTTTGACAGAATTTTCCACAAGGCTATAGCCCATGGTAAATGTAAAATCTGCACCTACACTCAAAGAATTGGCTATATCTTCTAGAGTGTTGCAGCTATCAACAAGATTGTGGCATTTTTGAAAACAGAACCACATTGGCTTTCCAAAAATGCCACAAGTATTAAGTTGCAACAAAGTTCACATTTTTGACAGAATTTTCCACAAGGCTATAGCCCATGGTAAATGTAAAATCTGCACCTACACTCAAAGAATTGGCTATATCTTCTAGAGTGTTGCAGCTATCAACAAGATTGTGGCATTTTTGAAAACAGAACCACATTTCCTTTCCAAAAATGCTACAAGTATTAAGTTGCAACAAAGTTCACATTTTTGACAGAATTTTCCACAAGGCTATAGCCCATGGTAAATGTAAAATCTGCATCTACACTCAAAGAATTGCCTATATCTTCTAGAGTGTTGCAGCTATCAACAAGATTGTTGCATTTTTGAAAACAGAACCACATTTGCTTTCCAAAAATGCCACAAGTATTAAGTTGCAACAAAGTTCACATTTTTGACAGAATTTTCCACAAGGCTATAGCCCATGGTAAATGTAAAATCTGCACCTACACTCAAAGAATTGCCTATATCTTCTAGAGTGTTGCAGCTATCAACAAGATTGTGGCATTTTTGAAAACAGAACCACATTTGCTTTCCAAAAATGCCACAAGTATTAAGTTGCAACAAAGTTCACATTTTTGACAGAATTTTCCACAAGGCTATAGCCCATGGTAAATGTAAAATCTGCACCTACACTCAAAGAATTGCCTATATCTTCTAGAGTGTTGCAGCTATCAACAAGATTGTGGCATTTTTGAAAACAGAACCACATTTGCTTTCCAAAAATGCTACAAGTATTAAGTTGCAACAAAGTTCACATTTTTGACAGAATTTTCCACAAGGCTATAGCCCATGGTAAATGTAAAATCTGCACCTACACTCAAAGAATTGCCTATATCTTCTAGAGTGTTGCAGCTATCAACAAGATTGTTGCATTTTTGAAAACAGAACCACATTTGCTTTCCAAAAATGCTACAAGTATTAAGTTGCAACAAAGTTCACATTTTTGACAGAATTTTCCACAAGGCTATAGCCCATGGTAAATGTAAAATCTGCACCTACACTCAAAGAATTGCCTATATCTTCTAGAGTGTTGCAGCTATCAACAAGATTGTTGCATTTTTGAAAACAGAACCACATTTGCTTTCCAAAAATGCTACAAGTATTAAGTTGCAACAAAGTTCACATTTTTGACAGAATTTTCCACAAGGCTATAGCCCATGGTAAATGTAAAATCTGCACCTACACTCAAAGAATTGCCTATATCTTCTAGAGTATTGCAGCTATCAACAAGATTGTGGCATTTTTGAAAACAGAACCACATTTCCTTTCCAAAAATGCTACAAGTATTAAGTTGCAACAAAGTTCACATTTTTGACAGAATTTTCCACAAGGCTATAGCCCATGGTAAATGTAAAATCTGCACCTACACTCAAAGAATTGGCTATATCTTCTAGAGTGTTGCAGCTATCAACAAGATTGTTGCATTTTTGAAAACAGAACCACATTTGCTTTCCAAAAATGCTACAAGTATTAAGTTGCAACAAAGTTCACATTTTTGACAGAATTTTCCGCAAGGCTATAGCCCATGGTAAATGTAAAATCTGCACCTACACTCAAAGAATTGGCTATATCTTCTAGAGTGTTGCAGCTATCAACAAGATTGTTGCATTTTTGAAAACAGAACCACATTTGCTTTCCAAAAATGCCACAAGTATTAAGTTGCAACAAAGTTCACATTTTTGACAGAATTTTCCACAAGGCTATAGCCCATGGTAAATGTAAAATCTGCACCTACACTCAAAGAATTGCCTATATCTTCTAGAGTGTTGCAGCTATCAACAAGATTATGGCATTTTTGAAAACAGAACCACATTTGCTTTCCAAAAATGCTACAAGTATTAAGTTGCAACAAAGTTCACATTTTTGACAGAATTTTCCACAAGGCTATAGCCCATGGTAAATGTAAAATCTGCACCTACACTCAAAGAATTGCCTATATCTTCTAGAGTGTTGCAGCTATCAACAAGATTGTTGCATTTTTGAAAACAGAACCACATTTGCTTTCCAAAAATGCTACAAGTATTAAGTTGCAACAAAGTTCACATTTTTGACAGAATTTTCCACAAGGCTATAGCCCATGGTAAATGTAAAATCTGCACCTACACTCAAAGAATTGCCTATATCTTCTAGAGTGTTGCAGCTATCAACAAGATTGTTGCATTTTTGAAAACAGAACCACATTTGCTTTCCAAAAATGCTACCAGTATTAAGTTGCAACAAAGTTCACATTTTTGACAGAATTTTCCACAAGGCTATAGCCCATGGTAAATGTAAAATCTGCACCTACACTCAAAGAATTGCCTATATCTTCTAGAGTGTTGCAGCTATCAACAAGATTATGGCATTTTTGAAAACAGAACCACATTTGCTTTCCAAAAATGCTACAAGTATTAAGTTGCAACAAAGTTCACATTTTTGACAGAATTTTCCACAAGGCTATAGCCCATGGTAAATGTAAAATCTGCACCTACACTCAAAGAATTGCCTATATCTTCTAGAGTGTTGCAGCTATCAACAAGGTTATTGCATTTTTGAAAACAGAACCACATTTGCTTTCCAAAAATGCTACAAGTATTAAGTTGCAACAAAGTTCACATTTTTGACAGAATTTTCCACAAGGCACATGGTAAATGTAAAATCTGCACCTACACTCAAAGAATTGCCTATATCTTCTAGAGTGTTGCAGCTATCAACAAGATTGTGGCATTTTTGAAAACAGAACCACACTTCCTTTCCAAAAATGCTACAAGTATTAAGTTGCAACAAAGTTCACATTTTTGACAGAATTTTCCACAAGGCTATAGCCCATGGTAAATGTAAAATCTGCACCTACACTCAAAGAATTGGCTATATCTTCTAGAGTGTTGCAGCTATCAACAAGATTGTGGCATTTTTGAAAACAGAACCACATTTCCTTTCCAAAAATGCTACAAGTATTAAGTTGCAACAAAGTTCACATTTTTGACAGAATTTTCCACAAGGCTATAGCCCATGGTAAATGTAAAATCTGCATCTACACTCAAAGAATTGCCTATATCTTCTAGAGTGTTGCAGCTATCAACAAGATTGTTGCATTTTTGAAAACAGAACCACATTTGCTTTCCAAAAATGCCACAAGTATTAAGTTGCAGCAAAGTTCACATTTTTGACAGAATTTTCCACAAGGCTATAGCCCATGGTAAATGTAAAATCTGCATCTACACTCAAAGAATTGGCTATATCTTCTAGAGTGTTGCAGCTATCAACAAGATTGTTGCATTTTTGAAAACAGAACCACATTTCCTTTCCAAAAATGCTACAAGTATTAAGTTGCAACAAAGTTCACATTTTTGACAGAATTTTCCACAAGGCTTTAGCCCATGGTAAATGTAAAATCTGCACCTACACTCAAAGATTTGCCTATATCTTCTAGAGTGTTGCAGCTATCAACAAGATTGTGGCATTTTTGAAAACAGAACCACATTTCCTTTCCAAAAATGCTACAAGTATTAAGTTGCAACAAAGTTCACATTTTTGACAGAATTTTCCACAAGGCTATAGCCCATGGTAAATGTAAAATCTGCATCTACACTCAAAGAATTGGCTATATCTTCTAGAGTGTTGCAGCTATCAACAAGATTGTTGCATTTTTGAAAACAGAACCACATTTCCTTTCCAAAAATGCTACAAGTATTAAGTTGCAACAAAGTTCACATTTTTGACAGAATTTTCCACAAGGCTATAGCCCATGGTAAATGTAAAATCTGCACCTACACTCAAAGAATTGCCTATATCTTCTAGAGTGTTGCAGCTATCAACAAGATTGTGGCATTCTTGAAAACAGAACCACATTTCCTTTCCAAAAATGCTTCAAGTATTAAGTTGCAACAAAGTTCACATTTTTGACAGAATTTTCCACAAGGCTATAGCCCATGGTAAATGTAAAATCTGCACCTACACTCAAAGAATTGGCTATATCTTCTAGAGTGTTGCAGCTATCAACAAGATTGTTGCATTTTTGAAAACAGAACCACATTTGCTTTCCAAAAATGCTACAAGTATTAAGTTGCAACAAAGTTCACATTTTTGACAGAATTTTCCACAAGGCTATAGCCCATGGTAAATGTAAAATCTGCACCTACACTCAAAGAATTGCCTATATCTTCTAGAGTGTTGCAGCTATCAACAAGATTGTGGCATTTTTGAAAACAGAACCACATTTCCTTTCCAAAAATGCTACAAGTATTAAGTTGCAACAAAGTTCACATTTTTGACAGAATTTTCCACAAGGCTATAGCCCATGGTAAATGTAAAATCTGCACCTACACTCAAAGAATTGCCTATATCTTCTAGAGTGTTGCAGCTATCAACAAGATTGTGGCATTTTTGAAAACAGAACCACATTTGCTTTCCAAAAATGCTACAAGTATTAAGTTGCAACAAAGTTCACATTTTTGACAGAATTTTCCACAAGGCTATAGCCCATGGTAAATGTAAAATCTGCACCTACACTCAAAGAATTGCCTATATCTTCTAGAGTGTTGCAGCTATCAACAAGATTGTGGCATTTTTGAAAACAGAACCACATTTCCTTTCCAAAAATGCTACAAGTATTAAGTTGCAACAAAGTTCACATTTTTGACAGAATTTTCCACAAGGCTATAGCCCATGGTAAATGTAAAATCTGCACCTACACTCAAAGAATTGCCTATATCTTCTAGAGTGTTGCAGCTATCAACAAGATTGTTGCATTTTTGAAAACAGAACCACATTTGCTTTCCAAAAATGCTACAAGTATTAAGTTGCAACAAAGTTCACATTTTTGACAGAATTTTCCACAAGGCTATAGCCCATGGTAAATGTAAAATCTGCACCTACACTCACAGAATTGCCTATATCTTCTAGAGTGTTGCAGCTATCAACAAGATTGTTGCATTTTTGAAAACAGAACCACATTTGCTTTCCAGAAATGTCACAAGTATTAAGTTGCAACAAAGTTCACATTTTTGACAGAATTTTCCACAAGGCTATAGCCCATGGTAAATGTAAAATCTGCACCTACACTCAAAGAATTGCCTATATCTTCTAGAGTGTTGCAGCTATCAACAAGATTGTTGCATTTTTGAAAACAGAACCACATTTGCTTTCCAAAAATGCTACAAGTATTAAGTTGCAACAAAGTTCACATTTTTGACAGAATTTTCCACAAGGCTATAGCCCATGGTAAATGTAAAATCTGCACCTACACTCAAAGAATTGCCTATATCTTCTAGAGTGTTGCAGCTATCAACAAGATTGTTGCATTTTTGAAAACAGAACCACATTTGCTTTCCAAAAATGCTACAAGTATTAAGTTGCAACAAAGTTCACATTTTTGACAGAATTTTCCACAAGGCTATAGCCCATGGTAAATGTAAAATCTGCACCTACACTCAAAGAATTGGCTATATCTTCTAGAGTGTTGCAGCTATCAACAAGATTGTGGCATTTTTGAAAACAGAATCACATTTCCTTTCCAAAAATGCTACAAGTATTAAGTTGCAACAAAGTTCACATTTTTGACAGAATTTTCCACAAGGCTATAGCCCATGGTAAATGTAAAATCTGCACCTACACTCAAAGAATTGGCTATATCTTCTAGAGTGTTGCAGCTATCAACAAGATTGTGGCATTTTTGAAAACAGAACCACATTTGCTTTCCAAAAATGCTACAAGTATTAAGTTGCAACAAAGTTCACATTTTTGACAGAATTTTCCGCAAGGCTATAGCCCATGGTAAATGTAAAATCTGCACCTACACTCAAAGAATTGGCTATATCTTCTAGAGTGTTGCAGCTATCAACAAGATTGTTGCATTTTTGAAAACAGAACCACATTTGCTTTCCAAAAATGCCACAAGTATTAAGTTGCAACAAAGTTCACATTTTTGACAGAATTTTCCACAAGGCTATAGCCCATGGTAAATGTAAAATCTGCACCTACACTCAAAGAATTGCCTATATCTTCTAGAGTGTTGCAGCTATCAACAAGATTGTTACATTTCTGAAAACAGAACCACATTTGCTTTCCAAAAATGCCACAAGTATTAATTTGCAACAAAGTTCACATTTTTGACAGAATTTTCCACAAGGCTATAGCCCATGGTAAATGTAAAATCTGCACCTACACTCAAAGAATTGCCTATATCTTCTAGAGTGTTGCAGCTATCAACAAGATTGTTGCATTTTTGAAAACAGAACCACATTTGCTTTCCAAAAATGCTACAAGTATTAAGTTGCAACAAAGTTCACATTTTTGACAGAATTTTCCACAAGGCTATAGCCCATGGTAAATGTAAAATCTGCACCTACACTCACAGAATTGCCTATATCTTCTAGAGTGTTGCAGCTATCAACAAGATTGTTGCATTTTTGAAAACAGAACCACATTTGCTTTCCAAAAATGCTACAAGTATTAAGTTGCAACAAAGTTCACATTTTTGACAGAATTTTCCACAAGGCTATAGCCCATGGATAATGTAAAATCTGCACCTACACTCAAAGAATTGCCTATATCTTCTAGAGTGTTGCAGCTATCAACAAGATTGTGGCATTTTTGAAAACAGAATCACATTTCCTTTCCAAAAATGCTACAAGTATTAAGTTGCAACAAAGTTCACATTTTTGACAGAATTTTCCACAAGGCTATAGCCCATGGTAAATGTAAAATCTGCACCTACACTCAAAGAATTGGCTATATCTTCTAGAATGTTGCAGCTATCAACAAGATTGTGGCATTTTTGAAAACAGAACCACATTTGCTTTCCAAAAATGCCACAAGTATTAAGTTGCAACAAAGTTCACATTTTTGACAGAATTTTCCACAAGGCTATAGCCCATGGTAAATGTAAAATCTGCACCTACACTCAAAGAATTGCCTATATCTTCTAGAGTGTTGCAGCTATCAACAAGATTCTGGCATTTTTGAAAACAGAACCACATTTCCTTTTCAAAAATGCTACAAGTATTAAGTTGCAACAAAGTTCACATTTTTGACAGAATTTTCCACAAGGCTATAGCCCATGGTAAATGTAAAATCTGCACCTACACTCAAAGAATTGGCTATATCTTCTAGAGTGTTGCAGCTATCAACAAGATTGTTGCATTTTTGAAAACAGAACCACATTTGCTTTCCAAAAATGTCACAAGTATTAAGTTGCAACAAAGTTCACATTTTTGACAGAATTTTCCACAAGGCTATAGCCCATGGTAAATGTAAAATCTGCACCTACACTCAAAGAATTGCCTATATCTTCTAGAGTGTTGCAGCTATCAACAAGATTGTTACATTTCTGAAAACAGAACCACATTTCCTTTCCAAAAATGCCACAAGTATTAAGTTGCAACAAAGTTCACATTTTTGACAGAATTTTCCACAAGGCTATAGCCCATGGTAAATGTAAAATCTGCACCTACACTCAAAGAATTGCCTATATCTTCTAGAGTGTTGCAGCTATCAACAAGATTGTTGCATTTTTGAAAACAGAACCACATTTGCTTTCCAAAAATGCCACAAGTATTAAGTTGCAACAAAGTTCACATTTTTGACAGAATTTTCCACAAGGCTATAGCCCATGGTAAATGTAAAATCTGCACCTACACTCAAAGAATTGCCTATATCTTCTAGAGTGTTGCAGCTATCAACAAGATTGTGGCATTTTTGAAAACAGAACCACATTTCCTTTTCAAAAATGCTACAAGTATTAAGTTGCAACAAAGTTCACATTTTTGACAGAATTTTCCACAAGGCTATAGCCCATGGTAAATGTAAAATCTGCACCTACACTCAAAGAATTGCCTATATCTTCTAGAGTGTTGCAGCTATCAACAAGATTGTGGCATTTTTGAAAACAGAACCACATTTGCTTTCCAAAAATGCCACAAGTATTAAGTTGCAACAAAGTTCACATTTTTGACAGAATTTTCCACAAGGCTATAGCCCATGGTAAATGTAAGATCTGCACCTACACTCAAAGAATTGGCTATATCTTCTAGAGTGTTGCAGCTATCAACAAGATTGTGGCATTTTTGAAAACAGAACCACATTTCCTTTTCAAAAATGCTACAAGTATTAAGTTGCAACAAAGTTCACATTTTTGACAGAATTTTCCACAAGGCTATAGCCCATGGTAAATGTAAAATCTGCACCTACACTCAAAGAATTGCCTATATCTTCTAGAGTGTTGCAGCTATCAACAAGATTGTGGCATTTTTGAAAACAGAACCACATTTGCTTTCCAAAAATGCCACAAGTATTAAGTTGCAACAAAGTTCACATTTTTGACAGAATTTTCCACAAGGCTATAGCCCATGGTAAATGTAAAATCTGCACCTACACTCAAAGAATTGGCTATATCTTCTAGAGTGTTGCAGCTATCAACAAGATTGTTGCATTTTTGAAAACAGAACCACATTTGCTTTCCAAAAATGCCACAAGTATTAAGTTGCAACAAAGTTCACATTTTTGACAGAATTTTCCACAAGGCTATATATAGCCCATGGTAAATGTAAAATCTGCACCTACACTCAAAGAATTGCCTATATCTTCTAGAGTGTTGCAGCTATCAACAAGATTGTGGCATTTTTGAAAACAGAACCACATTTCCTTTTCAAAAATGCTACAAGTATTAAGTTGCACCAAAGTTCACATTTTTGACAGAATTTTCCACAAGGCTATAGCCCATGGTAAATGTAAAATCTGCACCTACACTCAAAGAATTGCCTATATCTTCTAGAGTGTTGCAGCTATCAACAAGACTGTGGCATTTTTGAAAACAGAACCACATTTGCTTTCCAAAAATGCTACAAGTATTAAGTTGCAACAAAGTTCACATTTTTGACAGAATTTTCCACAAGGCTATAGCCCATGGTAAATGTAAAATCTGCACCTACACTCAAAGAATTGCCTATATCTTCTAGAGTGTTGCAGCTATCAACAAGATTGTTGCATTTTTGAAAACAGAACCACATTTGCTTTCCAAAAATGTCACAAGTATTAAGTTGCAACAAAGTTCACATTTTTGACAGAATTTTCCACAAGGCTATAGCCCATGGTAAATGTAAAATCTGCACCTACACTCAAAGAATTGCCTATATCTTCTAGAGTGTTGCAGCTATCAACAAGATTGTGGCATTTTTGAAAACAGAACCACATTTCCTTTCCAAAAATGCTACAAGTATTAAGTTGCAACAAAGTTCACATTTTTGACAGAATTTTCCACAAGGCTATAGCCCATGGTAAATGTAAAATCTGCACCTACACTCAAAGAATTGGCTATATCTTCTAGAGTGTTGCAGCTATCAACAAGATTGTTGCATTTTTGAAAACAGAACCACATTTGCTTTTCAAAAATGCTACAAGTATTAAGTTGCAACAAAGTTCACATTTTTGACAGAATTTTCCACAAGGCTATAGCCCATGGTAAATGTAAAATCTGCACCTACACTCAAAGAATTGGCTATATCTTCTAGAGTGTTGCAGCTATCAACAAGATTGTTACATTTCTGAAAACAGAACCACATTTGCTTTCCAAAAATGCCACAAGTATTAAGTTGCAACAAAGTTCACATTTTTGACAGAATTTTCCACAAGGCTATAGCCCATGGTAAATGTAAGATCTGCACCTACACTCAAAGAATTGGCTATATCTTCTAGAGTGTTGCAGCTATCAACAAGATTGTTGCATTTTTGAAAACAGAACCACATTTGCTTTCCAAAAATGCCACAAGTATTAAGTTGCAACAAAGTTCACATTTTTGACAGAATTTTCCACAAGGCTATAGCCCATGGTAAATGTAAGATCTGCACCTACACTCAAAGAATTGGCTATATCTTCTAGAGTGTTGCAGCTATCAACAAGATTGTTGCATTTTTGAAAACAGAACCACATTTGCTTTCCAAAAATGCCACAAGTATTAAGTTGCAACAAAGTTCACATTTTTGACAGAATTTTCCACAAGGCTATATATAGCCCATGGTAAATGTAAAATCTGCACCTACACTCAAAGAATTGCCTATATCTTCTAGAGTGTTGCAGCTATCAACAAGATTGTGGCATTTTTGAAAACAGAACCACATTTGCTTTCCAAAAATGCCACAAGTATTAAGTTGCAACAAAGTTCACATTTTTGACAGAATTTTCCACAAGGCTATAGCCCATGGTAAATGTAAAATCTGCACCTACACTCAAAGAATTGGCTATATCTTCTAGAGTGTTGCAGCTATCAACAAGATTGTTGCATTTTTGAAAACAGAACCACATTTGCTTTTCAAAAATGCTACAAGTATTAAGTTGCAACAAAGTTCACATTTTTGACAGAATTTTCCACAAGGCTATAGCCCATGGTAAATGTAAAATCTGCACCTACACTCAAAGAATTGGCTATATCTTCTAGAGTGTTGCAGCTATCAACAAGATTGTTACATTTCTGAAAACAGAACCACATTTGCTTTCCAAAAATGCCACAAGTATTAAGTTGCAACAAAGTTCACATTTTTGACAGAATTTTCCACAAGGCTATAGCCCATGGTAAATGTAAGATCTGCACCTACACTCAAAGAATTGGCTATATCTTCTAGAGTGTTGCAGCTATCAACAAGATTGTTGCATTTTTGAAAACAGAACCACATTTGCTTTCCAAAAATGCCACAAGTATTAAGTTGCAACAAAGTTCACATTTTTGACAGAATTTTCCACAAGGCTATAGCCCATGGTAAATGTAAGATCTGCACCTACACTCAAAGAATTGGCTATATCTTCTAGAGTGTTGCAGCTATCAACAAGATTGTTGCATTTTTGAAAACAGAACCACATTTGCTTTCCAAAAATGCCACAAGTATTAAGTTGCAACAAAGTTCACATTTTTGACAGAATTTTCCACAAGGCTATATATAGCCCATGGTAAATGTAAAATCTGCACCTACACTCAAAGAATTGCCTATATCTTCTAGAGTGTTGCAGCTATCAACAAGATTGTGGCATTTTTGAAAACAGAACCACATTTGCTTTCCAAAAATGCCACAAGTATTAAGTTGCAACAAAGTTCACATTTTTGACAGAATTTTCCACAAGGCTATAGCCCATGGTAAATGTAAAATCTGCACCTACACTCAAAGAATTGCCTATATCTTCTAGAGTGTTGCAGCTATCAACAAGATTGTGGCATTTTTGAAAACAGAACCACATTTGCTTTCCAAAAATGCCACAAGTATTAAGTTGCAACAAAGTTCACATTTTTGACAGAATTTTCCACAAGGCTATAGCCCATGGTAAATGTAAAATCTGCACCTACACTCAAAGAATTGCCTATATCTTCTAGAGTGTTGCAGCTGTCAACAAGATTGTGGCATTTTTGAAAACAGAACCACATTTCCTTTTCAAAAATGCTACAAGTATTAAGTTGCACCAAAGTTCACATTTTTGACAGAATTTTCCACAAGGCTATAGCCCATGGTAAATGTAAAATCTGCACCTACACTCAAAGAATTGGCTATATCTTCTAGAGTGTTGCAGCTATCAACAAGATTGTGGCATTTTTGAAAACAGAACCACATTTGCTTTCCAAAATTGCTACAAGTATTAAGTTGCAACAAAGTTCACATTTTTGACAGAATTTTCCACAAGGCTATAGCCCATGGTAAATGTAAAATCTGCACCTACACTCAAAGAATTGCCTATATCTTCTAGAGTGTTGCAGCTATCAACAAGATTGTTGCATTTTTGAAAACAGAACCACATTTGCTTTCCAAAAATGCTACAAGTATTAAGTTGCAACAAAGTTCACATTTTTGACAGAATTTTCCACAAGGCTATAGCCCATGGTAAATGTAAAATCTGCACCTACACTCAAAGAATTGCCTATATCTTCTAGAGTGTTGCAGCTATCAACAAGATTGTGGCATTTTTGAAAACAGAACCACATTTCCTTTCCAAAAATGCTACAAGTATTAAGTTGCAACAAAGTTCACATTTTTGACAGAATTTTCCACAAGGCTATAGCCCATGGTAAATGTAAAATCTGCACCTACACTCAAAGAATTGCCTATATCTTCTAGAGTGTTGCAGCTATCAACAAGATTGTTGCATTTTTGAAAACAGAACCACATTTGCTTTCCAAAAATGTCACAAGTATTAAGTTGCAACAAAGTTCACATTTTTGACAGAATTTTCCACAAGGCTATAGCCCATGGTAAATGTAAAATCTGCACCTACACTCAAAGAATTGCCTATATCTTCTAGAGTGTTGCAGCTATCAACAAGATTGTGGCATTTTTGAAAACAGAACCACATTTCCTTTCCAAAAATGCTACAAGTATTAAGTTGCAACAAAGTTCACATTTTTGACAGAATTTTCCACAAGGCTATAGCCCATGGTAAATGTAAAATCTGCACCTACACTCAAAGAATTGGCTATATCTTCTAGAGTGTTGCAGCTATCAACAAGATTGTTGCATTTTTGAAAACAGAACCACATTTGCTTTCCAAAAATGCTACAAGTATTAAGTTGCAACAAAGTTCACATTTTTGACAGAATTTTCCACAAGGCTATAGCCCATGGTAAATGTAAAATCTGCACCTACACTCAAAGAATTGGCTATATCTTCTAGAGTGTTGCAGCTATCAACAAAATTGTTGAATTTTTGAAAACAGAACCACATTTGCTTTCCAAAAATGCCACAAGTATTAAGTTGCAACAAAGTTCACATTTTTGACAGAATTTTCCACAAGGCTATATATAGCCCATGGTAAATGTAAAATCTGCACCTACACTCAAAGAATTGCCTATATCTTCTAGAGTGTTGTAGCTATCAACAAGATTGTGGAATTTTTGAAAACAGAACCACATTTGCTTTTCAAAAATGCTACAAGTATTAAGTTGCAACAAAGTTCACATTTTTGACAGAATTTTCCACAAGGCTATAGCCCATGGTAAATGTAAAATCTGCACCTACACTCAAAGAATTGCCTATATCTTCTAGAGTGTTGCAGCTATCAACAAGACTGTGGCATTTTTGAAAACAGAACCACATTTGCTTTCCAAAAATGCTACAAGTATTAAGTTGCAACAAAGTTCACATTTTTGACAGAATTTTCCACAAGGCTATAGCCCATGGTAAATGTAAAATCTGCACCTACACTCAAAGAATTGCCTATATCTTCTAGAGTGTTGCAGCTATCAACAAGATTGTTGCATTTTTGAAAACAGAACCACATTTGCTTTCCAAAAATGCCACAAGTATTAAGTTGCAACAAAGTTCACATTTTTGACAGAATTTTCCACAAGGCTATAGCCCATGGTAAATGTAAAATCTGCACCTACACTCAAAGAATTGCCTATATCTTCTAGAGTGTTGCAGCTATCAACAAGATTGTGGCATTTTTGAAAACAGAACCACATTTCCTTTCCAAAAATGCTACAAGTATTAAGTTGCAACAAAGTTCACATTTTTGACAGAATTTTCCACAAGGCTATATATAGCCCATGGTAAATGTAAAATCTGCACCTACACTCAAAGAATTGCCTATATCTTCTAGAGTGTTGCAGCTATCAACAAGATTGTGGCATTTTTGAAAACAGAACCACATTTCCTTTTCAAAAATGCTACAAGTATTAAGTTGCACCAAAGTTCACATTTTTGACAGAATTTTCCACAAGGCTATATATAGCCCATGGTAAATGTAAAATCTGCACCTACACTCAAAGAATTGCCTATATCTTCTAGAGTGTTGCAGCTATCAACAAGGTTGTTGCATTTTTGAAAACAGAACCACATTTCCTTTCCAAAAATGCCACAAGTATTAAGTTGCAACAAAGTTCACATTTTTGACAGAATTTTCCACAAGGCTATAGCCCATGGTAAATGTAAAATCTGCACCTACACTCAAAGAATTGGCTATATCTTCTAGAGTGTTGCAGCTATCAACAAGGTTGTTGCATTTTTGAAAACAGAACCACAGTTGTTTTCCAAAAATGCCACAAGTATTAAGTTGCAACAAAGTTCACATTTTTGACAGAATTTTCCACAAGGCTATAGCCCATGGTAAATGTAAAATCTGCACCTACACTCAAAGAATTGCCTATATCTTCTAGAGTGTTGCAGCTATCAACAAGATTGTTGCATTTTTGAAAACAAAACCACAGTTGCTTTCCAAAAATGCCACAAGTATTAAGTTGCAACAAAGTTCACATTTTTGACAGAATTTTCCACAAGGCTATAGCCCATGGTAAATGTAAAATCTGCACCTACACTCAAAGAATTGCCTATATCTTCTAGAGTGTTGCAGCTATCAACAAGGTTGTTGCATTTTTGAAAACAGAACCACATTTCCTTTCCAAAAACGCTACAAGTATTAAGTTGCAACAAAGTTCACATTTTTGACAGAATTTTCCACAAGGCTATAGCCCATGGTAAATGTAAAATCTGCACCTACACTCAAAGAATTGCCTATATCTTCTAGAGTGTTGCAGCTATCAACAAGGTTGTTGCATTTTTGAAAACAGAACCACATTTCCTTTCCAAAAATGCCACAAGTATTAAGTTGCAACAAAGTTCACATTTTTGACAGAATTTTCCACAAGGCTATAGCCCATGGTAAATGTAAAATCTGCACCTACACTCAAAGAATTGGCTATATCTTCTAGAGTGTTGCAGCTATCAACAAGGTTGTTGCATTTTTGAAAACAGAACCACATTTCCTTTCCAAAAATGCTACAAGTATTAAGTTGCAACAAAGTTCACATTTTTGACAGAATTTTCCACAAGGCTATAGCCCATGGTAAATGTAAAATCTGCACCTACACTCAAAGAATTGCCTATAT
The DNA here is from genome assembly GCA_963662145.1 of Sturmia bella. Classification (NCBI taxonomy): domain Eukaryota; kingdom Metazoa; phylum Arthropoda; class Insecta; order Diptera; family Tachinidae; genus Sturmia; species Sturmia bella. Next base: position 19,271,623 of record OY759170.1, read on the forward strand.
CTTCTAGAGTGTTGCAGCTATCAACAAGACTGTGGCATTTTTGAAAACAGAACCACATTTGCTTTCCAAAAATGCTACAAGTATTAAGTTGCAACAAAGTTCACATTTTTGACAGAATTTTCCACAAGGCTATAGCCCATGGTAAATGTAAAATCTGCACCTACACTCAAAGAATTGGCTATATCTTCTAGAGTGTTGCAGCTATCAACAAGATTGTTGCATTTTTGAAAACAGAACCACATTTGCTTTCCAAAAATGCTACAAGTATTAAGTTGCAACAAAGTTCACATTTTTGACAGAATTTTCCACAAGGCTATAGCCCATGGTAAATGTAAAATCTGCACCTACACTCAAAGAATTGCCTATATCTTCTAGAGTGTTGCAGCTATCAACAAGATTGTGGCATTTTTGAAAACAGAACCACATTTCCTTTCCAAAAATGCTACAAGTATTAAGTTGCAACAAAGTTCACATTTTTGACAGAATTTTCCACAAGGCTATATATAGCCCATGGTAAATGTAAAATCTGCACCTACACTCAAAGAATTGCCTATATCTTCTAGAGTGTTGCAGCTATCAACAAGATTGTGGCATTTTTGAAAACAGAACCACATTTCCTTTTCAAAAATGCTACAAGTATTAAGTTGCACCAAAGTTCACATTTTTGACAGAATTTTCCACAAGGCTATAGCCCATGGTAAATGTAAAATCTGCACCTACACTCAAAGAATTGCCTATATCTTCTAGAGTGTTGCAGCTATCAACAAGACTGTGGCATTTTTGAAAACAGAACCACATTTGCTTTCCAAAAATGCTACAAGTATTAAGTTGCAACAAAGTTCACATTTTTGACAGAATTTTCCACAAGGCTATAGCCCATGGTAAATGTAAAATCTGCACCTACACTCAAAGAATTGGCTATATCTTCTAGAGTGTTGCAGCTATCAACAAGATTGTTGCATTTTTGAAAACAGAACCACATTTGCTTTCCAAAAATGCTACAAGTATTAAGTTGAAACAAAGTTCACATTTTTGACAGAATTTTCCACAAGGCTATATATAGCCCATGGTAAATGTAAAATCTGCACCTACACTCAAAGAATTGCCTATATCTTCTAGAGTGTTGCAGCTATCAACAAGATTGTGGCATTTTTGAAAACAGAACCACATTTGCTTTTCAAAAATGCTACAAGTATTAAGTTGCAACAAAGTTCACATTTTTGACAGAATTTTCCACAAGGCTATAGCCCATGGTAAATGTAAAATCTGCACCTACACTCAAAGAATTGCCTATATCTTCTAGAGTGTTGCAGCTATCAACAAGATTGTTGCATTTTTGAAAACAGAACCCTATTTGCTTTCCAAAAATGCCACAAGTATTAAGTTGCAACAAAGTTCACATTTTTGACAGAATTTTCCACAAGGCTATAGCCCATGGTAAATGTAAAATCTGCACCTACACTCAAAGACTTGCCTATATCTTCTAGAGTGTTGCAGCTATCAACAAGATTGTGGCATTTTTGAAAACAGAACCACATTTCCTTTCCAAAAATGCTACAAGTATTAAGTTGCAACAAAGTTCACATTTTTGACAGAATTTTCCACAAGGCTATAGCCCATGGTAAATGTAAAATCTGCACCTACACTCAAAGAATTGCCTATATCTTCTAGAGTGTTGCAGCTATCAACAAGACTGTGGCATTTTTGAAAACAGAACCACATTTGCTTTCCAAAAATGCTACAAGTATTAAGTTGCAACAAAGTTCACATTTTTGACAGAATTTTCCACAAGGCTATAGCCCATGGTAAATGTAAAATCTGCACCTACACTCAAAGAATTGCCTATATCTTCTAGAGTGTTGCAGCTATCAACAAGATTGTTGCATTTTTGAAAACAGAACCACATTTGCTTTCCAAAAATGTCACAAGTATTAAGTTGCAACAAAGTTCACATTTTTGACAGAATTTTCCACAAGGCTATAGCCCATGGTAAATGTAAAATCTGCACCTACACTCAAAGAATTGGCTATATCTTCTAGAGTGTTGCAGCTATCAACAAGATTGTTGCATTTTTGAAAACAGAACCACATTTGCTTTCCAAAAATGCTACAAGTATTAAGTTGCAACAAAGTTCACATTTTTGACAGAATTTTCCACAAGGCTATAGCCCATGGTAAATGTAAAATCTGCACCTACACTCAAAGAATTGGCTATATCTTCTAGAGTGTTGCAGCTATCAACAAGATTGTGGCATTTTTGAAAACAGAACCACATTTGCTTTCCAAAAATGCCACAAGTATTAAGTTGCAACAAAGTTCACATTTTTGACAGAATTTTCCACAAGGCTATATATAGCCCATGGTAAATGTAAAATCTGCACCTACACTCAAAGAATTGCCTATATCTTCTACAGTGTTGCAGCTATCAACAAGATTGTGGCATTTTTGAAAACAGAACCACATTTCCTTTCCAAAAATGCTACAAGTATTAAGTTGCAACAAAGTTCACATTTTTGACAGAATTTTCCACAAGGCTATAGCCCATGGTAAATGTAAAATCTGCACCTACACTCAAAGAATTGCCTATATCTTCTAGAGTGTTGCAGCTATCAACAAGATTGTTGCATTTTTGAAAACAGAACCACATTTGCTTTCCAAAAATGTCACAAGTATTAAGTTGCAACAAAGTTCACATTTTTGACAGAATTTTCCACAAGGCTATAGCCCATGGTAAATGTAAAATCTGCACCTACACTCAAAGAATTGGCTATATCTTCTAGAGTGTTGCAGCTATCAACAAGACTGTGGCATTTTTGAAAACAGAACCACATTTGCTTTCCAAAAATGCTACAAGTATTAAGTTGCAACAAAGTTCACATTTTTGACAGAATTTTCCACAAGGCTATAGCCCATGGTAAATGTAAAATCTGCACCTACACTCAAAGAATTGGCTATATCTTCTAGAGTGTTGCAGCTATCAACAAGATTGTGGCATTTTTGAAAACAGAACCACATTTCCTTTCCAAAAATGCTACAAGTATTAAGTTGCAACAAAGTTCACATTTTTGACAGAATTTTCCACAAGGCTATAGCCCATGGTAAATGTAAAATCTGCACCTACACTCAAAGAATTGCCTATATCTTCTAGAGTGTTGCAGCTATCAACAAGATTGTGGCATTTTTGAAAACAGAACCACATTTGCTTTCCAAAAATGCCACAAGTATTAAGTTGCAACAAAGTTCACATTTTTTAACAGAATTTTCCACAAGGCTATAGCCCATGGTAAATGTAAGATCTGCACCTACACTCAAAGAATTGGCTATATCTTCTAGAGTGTTGCAGCTATCAACAAGATTGTGGCATTTTTGAAAACAGAACCACATTTGCTTTCCAAAAATGCCACAAGTATTAAGTTGCAACAAAGTTCACATTTTTGACAGAATTTTCCACAAGGCTATATATAGCCCATGGTAAATGTAAAATCTGCACCTACACTCAAAGAATTGCCTATATCTTCTACAGTGTTGCAGCTATCAACAAGATTGTGGCATTTTTGAAAACAGAACCACATTCCCTTTCCAAAAATGCTACAAGTATTAAGTTGCAACAAAGTTCACATTTTTGACAGAATTTTCCACAAGGCTATAGCCCATGGTAAATGTAAAATCTGCACCTACACTCAAAGAATTGCCTATATCTTCTAGAGTGTTGCAGCTATCAACAAGACTGTGGCATTTTTGAAAACAGAACCACATTTCCTTTCCAAAAATGCTACAAGTATTAAGTTGCAACAAAGTTCACATTTTTGACAGAATTTTCCACAAGGCTATAGCCCATGGTAAATGTAAAATCTGCACCTACACTCAAAGAATTGGCTATATCTTCTAAAGTGTTGCAGCTATCAACAAGATTGTTGAATTTTTGAAAACAGAACCACATTTGCTTTCCAAAAATGCCACAAGTATTAAGTTGCAACAAAGTTCACATTTTTGACAGAATTTTCCACAAGGCTATATATAGCCCATGGTAAATGTAAAATCTGCACCTACACTCAAAGAATTGCCTATATCTTCTAGAGTGTTGCAGCTATCAACAAGATTGTGGCATTTTTGAAAACAGAACCACATTTGCTTTTCAAAAATGCTACAAGTATTAAGTTGCAACAAAGTTCACATTTTTGACAGAATTTTCCACAAGGCTATAGCCCATGGTAAATGTAAAATCTGCACCTACACTCAAAGAATTGCCTATATCTTCTAGAGTGTTGCAGCTATCAACAAGACTGTGGCATTTTTGAAAACAGAACCACATTTGCTTTCCAAAAATGCTACAAGTATTAAGTTGCAACAAAGTTCACATTTTTGACAGAATTTTCCACAAGGCTATAGCCCATGGTAAATGTAAAATCTGCACCTACACTCAAAGAATTGCCTATATCTTCTAGAGTGTTGCAGCTATCAACAAGATTGTTGCATTTTTGAAAACAGAACCACATTTGCTTTCCAAAAATGTCACAAGTATTAAGTTGCAACAAAGTTCACATTTTTGACAGAATTTTCCACAAGGCTATAGCCCATGGTAAATGTAAAATCTGCACCTACACTCAAAGAATTGCCTATATCTTCTAGAGTGTTGCAGCTATCAACAAGATTGTGGCATTTTTGAAAACAGAACCACATTTCCTTTCCAAAAATGCTACAAGTATTAAGTTGCAACAAAGTTCACATTTTTGACAGAATTTTCCACAAGGCTATAGCCCATGGTAAATGTAAAATCTGCACCTACACTCAAAGAATTGCCTATATCTTCTAGAGTGTTGCAGCTATCAACAAGACTGTGGCATTTTTGAAAACAGAACCACATTTGCTTTCCAAAAATGCTACAAGTATTAAGTTGCAACAAAGTTCACATTTTTGACAGAATTTTCCACAAGGCTATAGCCCATGGTAAATGTAAAATCTGCACCTACACTCAAAGAATTGCCTATATCTTCTAGAGTGTTGCAGCTATCAACAAGACTGTGGCATTTTTGAAAACAGAACCACATTTGCTTTCCAAAAATGCTACAAGTATTAAGTTGCAACAAAGTTCACATTTTTGACAGAATTTTCCACAAGGCTATAGCCCATGGTAAATGTAAAATCTGCACCTACACTCAAAGAATTGCCTATATCTTCTAGAGTGTTGCAGCTATCAACAAGATTGTTGCATTTTTGAAAACAGAACCACATTTGCTTTCCAAAAATGTCACAAGTATTAAGTTGCAACAAAGTTCACATTTTTGACAGAATTTTCCACAAGGCTATAGCCCATGGTAAATGTAAAATCTGCACCTACACTCAAAGAATTGCCTATATCTTCTAGAGTGTTGCAGCTATCAACAAGATTGTGGCATTTTTGAAAACAGAACCACATTTCCTTTCCAAAAATGCTACAAGTATTAAGTTGCAACAAAGTTCACATTTTTGACAGAATTTTCCACAAGGCTATAGCCCATGGTAAATGTAAAATCTGCACCTACACTCAAAGAATTGCCTATATCTTCTAGAGTGTTGCAGCTATCAACAAGATTGTGGCATTTTTGAAAACAGAACCACATTTCCTTTCCAAAAATGCTACAAGTATTAAGTTGCAACAAAGTTCACATTTTTGACAGAATTTTCCACAAGGCTATAGCCCATGGTAAATGTAAAATCTGCACCTACACTCAAAGAATTGCCTATATCTTCTAGAGTGTTGCAGCTATCAACAAGATTGTGGCATTTTTGAAAACAGAACCACATTTGCTTTCCAAAAATGCCACAAGTATTAAGTTGCAACAAAGTTCACATTTTTTAACAGAATTTTCCACAAGGCTATAGCCCATGGTAAATGTAAGATCTGCACCTACACTCAAAGAATTGGCTATATCTTCTAGAGTGTTGCAGCTATCAACAAGATTGTGGCATTTTTGAAAACAGAACCACATTTGCTTTCCAAAAATGTCACAAGTATTAAGTTGCAACAAAGTTCACATTTTTGACAGAATTTTCCACAAGGCTATAGCCCATGGTAAATGTAAAATCTGCACCTACACTCAAAGAATTGCCTATATCTTCTAGAGTGTTGCAGCTATCAACAAGATTGTTGCATTTTTGAAAACAGAACCACATTTGCTTTCCAAAAATGTCACAAGTATTAAGTTGCAACAAAGTTCACATTTTTGACAGAATTTTCCACAAGGCTATAGCCCATGGTAAATGTAAAATCTGCACCTACACTCAAAGAATTGGCTATATCTTCTAGAGTGTTGCAGCTATCAACAAGATTGTTGCATTTTTGAAAACAGAACCACATTTGCTTTCCAAAAATGCTACAAGTATTAAGTTGCAACAAAGTTCACATTTTTGACAGAATTTTCCACAAGGCTATAGCCCATGGTAAATGTAAAATCTGCACCTACACTCAAAGAATTGCCTATATCTTCTAGAGTGTTGCAGCTATCAACAAGATTGTGGCATTTTTGAAAACAGAACCACATTTCCTTTCCAAAAATGCTACAAGTATTAAGTTGCAACAAAGTTCACATTTTTGACAGAATTTTCCACAAGGCTATAGCCCATGGTAAATGTAAAATCTGCACCTACACTCAAAGAATTGCCTATATCTTCTAGAGTGTTGCAGCTATCAACAAGATTGTGGCATTTTTGAAAACAGAACCACATTTGCTTTCCAAAAATGCCACAAGTATTAAGTTGCAACAAAGTTCACATTTTTTAACAGAATTTTCCACAAGGCTATAGCCCATGGTAAATGTAAGATCTGCACCTACACTCAAAGAATTGGCTATATCTTCTAGAGTGTTGCAGCTATCAACAAGATTGTGGCATTTTTGAAAACAGAACCACATTTGCTTTCCAAAAATGCCACAAGTATTAAGTTGCAACAAAGTTCACATTTTTGACAGAATTTTCCACAAGGCTATATATAGCCCATGGTAAATGTAAAATCTGCACCTACACTCAAAGAATTGCCTATATCTTCTACAGTGTTGCAGCTATCAACAAGATTGTGGCATTTTTGAAAACAGAACCACATTTGCTTTTCAAAAATGCTACAAGTATTAAGTTGCAACAAAGTTCACATTTTTGACAGAATTTTCCACAAGGCTATAGCCCATGGTAAATGTAAAATCTGCACCTACACTCAAAGAATTGCCTATATCTTCTAGAGTGTTGCAGCTATCAACAAGACTGTGGCATTTTTGAAAACAGAACCACATTTGCTTTCCAAAAATGCTACAAGTATTAAGTTGCAACAAAGTTCACATTTTTGACAGAATTTTCCACAAGGCTATAGCCCATGGTAAATGTAAAATCTGCACCTACACTCAAAGAATTGCCTATATCTTCTAGAGTGTTGCAGCTATCAACAAGATTGTTGCATTTTTGAAAACAGAACCACATTTGCTTTCCAAAAATGTCACAAGTATTAAGTTGCAACAAAGTTCACATTTTTGACAGAATTTTCCACAAGGCTATAGCCCATGGTAAATGTAAAATCTGCACCTACACTCAAAGAATTGCCTATATCTTCTAGAGTGTTGCAGCTATCAACAAGATTGTGGCATTTTTGAAAACAGAACCACATTTCCTTTCCAAAAATGCTACAAGTATTAAGTTGCAACAAAGTTCACATTTTTGACAGAATTTTCCACAAGGCTATAGCCCATGGTAAATGTAAAATCTGCACCTACACTCAAAGAATTGCCTATATCTTCTAGAGTGTTGCAGCTATCAACAAGACTGTGGCATTTTTGAAAACAGAACCACATTTGCTTTCCAAAAATGCTACAAGTATTAAGTTGCAACAAAGTTCACATTTTTGACAGAATTTTCCACAAGGCTATAGCCCATGGTAAATGTAAAATCTGCACCTACACTCAAAGAATTGCCTATATCTTCTAGAGTGTTGCAGCTATCAACAAGATTGTTGCATTTTTGAAAACAGAACCACATTTGCTTTCCAAAAATGTTACAAGTATTAAGTTGCAACAAAGTTCACATTTTTGACAGAATTTTCCACAAGGCTATAGCCCATGGTAAATGTAAAATCTGCACCTACACTCAAAGAATTGGCTATATCTTCTAGAGTGTTGCAGCTATCAACAAGATTGTTGCATTTTTGAAAACAGAACCACATTTGCTTTCCAAAAATGCTACAAGTATTAAGTTGCAACAAAGTTCACATTTTTGACAGAATTTTCCACAAGGCTATAGCCCATGGTAAATGTAAAATCTGCACCTACACTCAAAGAATTGCCTATATCTTCTAGAGTGTTGCAGCTATCAACAAGATTGTGGCATTTTTGAAAACAGAACCACATTTCCTTTCCAAAAATGCTACAAGTATTAAGTTGCAACAAAGTTCACATTTTTGACAGAATTTTCCACAAGGCTATAGCCCATGGTAAATGTAAAATCTGCACCTACACTCAAAGAATTGCCTATATCTTCTAGAGTGTTGCAGCTATCAACAAGATTGTGGCATTTTTGAAAACAGAACCACATTTGCTTTCCAAAAATGCCACAAGTATTAAGTTGCAACAAAGTTCACATTTTTTAACAGAATTTTCCACAAGGCTATAGCCCATGGTAAATGTAAGATCTGCACCTACACTCAAAGAATTGGCTATATCTTCTAGAGTGTTGCAGCTATCAACAAGATTGTGGCATTTTTGAAAACAGAACCACATTTGCTTTCCAAAAATGCCACAAGTATTAAGTTGCAACAAAGTTCACATTTTTGACAGAATTTTCCACAGGGCTATATATAGCCCATGGTAAATGTAAAATCTGCACCTACACTCAAAGAATTGCCTATATCTTCTACAGTGTTGCAGCTATCAACAAGATTGTGGCATTTTTGAAAACAGAACCACATTTCCTTTCCAAAAATGCTACAAGTATTAAGTTGCAACAAAGTTCACATTTTTGACAGAATTTTCCACAAGGCTATAGCCCATGGTAAATGTAAAATCTGCACCTACACTCAAAGAATTGCCTATATCTTCTAGAGTGTTGCAGCTATCAACAAGACTGTGGCATTTTTGAAAACAGAACCACATTTCCTTTCCAAAAATGCTACAAGTATTAAGTTGCAACAAAGTTCACATTTTTGACAGAATTTTCCACAAGGCTATAGCCCATGGTAAATGTAAAATCTGCACCTACACTCAAAGAATTGCCTATATCTTCTAGAGTGTTGCAGCTATCAACAAGATTGTGGCATTTTTGAAAACAGAACCACATTTGCTTTCCAAAAATGCCACAAGTATTAAGTTGCAACAAAGTTCACATTTTTGACAGAATTTTCCACAAGGCTATAGCCCATGGTAAATGTAAAATCTGCACCTACACTCAAAGAATTGGCTATATCTTCTAGAGTGTTGCAGCTATCAACAAGATTGTGGCATTTTTGAAAACAGAACCACATTTGCTTTCCAAAAATGCCACAAGTATTAAGTTGCAACAAAGTTCACATTTTTGACAGAATTTTCCACAAGGCTATAGCCCATGGTAAATGTAAAATCTGCACCTACACTCAAAGAATTGGCTATATCTTCTAGAGTGTTGCAGCTATCAACAAGATTGTTGCATTTTTGAAAACAGAACCACATTTGCTTTCCAAAAATGCCACAAGTATTAAGTTGCAACAAAGTTCACATTTTTGACAGAATTTTCCACAAGGCTATATATAGCCCATGGTAAATGTAAAATCTGCACCTACACTCAAAGAATTGCCTATATCTTCTAGAGTGTTGCAGCTATCAACAAGACTGTGGCATTTTTGAAAACAGAACCACATTTGCTTTCCAAAAATGCTACAAGTATTAAGTTGCAACAAAGTTCACATTTTTGACAGAATTTTCCACAAGGCTATAGCCCATGGTAAATGTAAAATCTGCACCTACACTCAAAGAATTGCCTATATCTTCTAGAGTGTTGCAGCTATCAACAAGATTGTTGCATTTTTGAAAACAGAACCACATTTGCTTTCCAAAAATGTCACAAGTATTAAGTTGCAACAAAGTTCACATTTTTGACAGAATTTTCCACAAGGCTATAGCCCATGGTAAATGTAAAATCTGCACCTACACTCAAAGAATTGCCTATATCTTCTAGAGTGTTGCAGCTATCAACAAGATTGTGGCATTTTTGAAAACAGAACCACATTTTCTTTCCAAAAATGCTACAAGTATTAAGTTGCAACAAAGTTCACATTTTTGACAGAATTTTCCACAAGGCTATATATAGCCCATGGTAAATGTAAAATCTGCACCTACACTCAAAGAATTGCCTATATCTTCTAGAGTGTTGCAGCTATCAACAAGATTGTTGCATTTTTGAAAACAGAACCACATTTGCTTTCCAAAAATGTCACAAGTATTAAGTTGCAACAAAGTTCACATTTTTGACAGAATTTTCCACAAGGCTATAGCCCATGGTAAATGTAAGATCTGCACCTACACTCATAGAATTGGCTATATCTTCTAGAGTGTTGCAGCTATCAACAAGATTGTGGCATTTTTGAAAACAAAACCACATTTCCTTTTCAAAAATGCCACAAGTATTAAGTTGCAACAAAGTTCACATTTTTGACAGAATTTTCCACAAGGCTATAGCCCATGGTAAATGTAAAATCTGCACCTACACTCAAAGAATTGGCTATATCTTCTAGAGTGTTGCAGCTATCAACAAGATTGTGGCATTTTTGAAAACAGAACCACATTTGCTTTCCAAAAATGCCACAAGTATTAAGTTGCAACAAAGTTCACATTTTTGACAGAATTTTCCACAAGGCCCATGGTAAATGTAAAATCTGCACCTACACTCAAAGAATTGGCTATATCTTCTAGAGTGTTGCAGCTATCAACAAGATTGTGGCATTTTTGAAAACAGAACCACATTTGCTTTCCAAAAATGCCACAAGTATTAAGTTGCAACAAAGTTCACATTTTTGACAGAATTTTCCACAAGGCTATAGCCCATGGTAAATGTAAAATCTGCACCTACACTCAAAGAATTGGCTATATCTTCTAGAGTGTTGCAGCTATCAACAAGATTGTTGCATTTTTGAAAACAGAACCACATTTGCTTTCTAAAAATGCCACAAGTATTAAGTTGCAACAAAGTTCACATTTTTGACAGAATTTTCCACAAGGCTATATATAGCCCATGGTAAATGTAAAATCTGCACCTACACTCAAAGAATTGCCTATATCTTCTAGAGTGTTGCAGCTATCAACAAGATTGTGGCATTTTTGAAAACAGAACCACATTTCCTTTTCAAAAATGCTACAAGTATTAAGTTGCAACAAAGTTCACATTTTTGACAGAATTTTCCACAAGGCTATAGCCCATGGTAAATGTAAAATCTGCACCTACACTCAAAGAATTGCCTATATCTTCTAGAGTGTTGCAGCTATCAACAAGACTGTGGCATTTTTGAAAACAGAACCACATTTGCTTTCCAAAAATGCTACAAGTATTAAGTTGCAACAAAGTTCACATTTTTGACAGAATTTTCCACAAGGCTATAGCCCATGGTAAATGTAAAATCTGCACCTACACTCAAAGAATTGCCTATATCTTCTAGAGTGTTGCAGCTATCAACAAGATTGTTGCATTTTTGAAAACAGAACCACATTTGCTTTCCAAAAATGTCACACGTATTAAGTTGCAACAAAGTTCACATTTTTGACAGAATTTTCCACAAGGCTATAGCCCATGGTAAATGTAAAATCTGCACCTACACTCAAAGAATTGCCTATATCTTCTAGAGTGTTGCAGCTATCAACAAGATTGTGGCATTTTTGAAAACAGAACCACATTTCCTTTCCAAAAATGCTACAAGTATTAAGTTGCAACAAAGTTCACATTTTTGACAGAATTTTCCACAAGGCTATAGCCCATGGTAAATGTAAAATCTGCACCTAAACTCAAAGAATTGCCTATATCTTCTAGAGTGTTGCAGCTATCAACAAGACTGTGGCATTTTTGAAAACAGAACCACATTTGCTTTCCAAAAATGCTACAAGTATTAAGTTGCAACAAAGTTCACATTTTTGACAGAATTTTCCACAAGGCTATAGCCCATGGTAAATGTAAAATCTGCACCTACACTCAAAGAATTGCCTATATCTTCTAGAGTGTTGCAGCTATCAACAAGATTGTTGCATTTTTGAAAACAGAACCACATTTGCTTTCCAAAAATGTCACACGTATTAAGTTGCAACAAAGTTCACATTTTTGACAGAATTTTCCACAAGGCTATAGCCCATGGTAAATGTAAAATCTGCACCTACACTCAAAGAATTGCCTATATCTTCTAGAGTGTTGCAGCTATCAACAAGATTGTGGCATTTTTGAAAACAGAACCACATTTCCTTTCCAAAAATGCTACAAGTATTAAGTTGCAACAAAGTTCACATTTTTGACAGAATTTTCCACAAGGCTATAGCCCATGGTAAATGTAAAATCTGCACCTACACTCAAAGAATTGCCTATATCTTCTAGAGTGTTGCAGCTATCAACAAGATTGTTGCATTTTTGAAAACAGAACCACATTTGCTTTCCAAAAATGTCACACGTATTAAGTTGCAACAAAGTTCACATTTTTGACAGAATTTTCCACAAGGCTATAGCCCATGGTAAATGTAAAATCTGCACCTACACTCAAAGAATTGGCTATATCTTCTAGAGTGTTGCAGCTATCAACAAGATTGTTGCATTTTTGAAAACAGAACCACATTTGCTTTCCAAAAATGCTACAAGTATTAAGTTGCAACAAAGTTCACATTTTTGACAGAATTTTCCACAAGGCTATAGCCCATGGTAAATGTAAAATCTGCACCTACACTCAAAGAATTGCCTATATCTTCTAGAGTGTTGCAGCTATCAACAAGATTGTGGCATTTTTGAAAACAGAACCACATTTCCTTTCCAAAAATGCTACAAGTATTAAGTTGCAACAAAGTTCACATTTTTGACAGAATTTTCCACAAGGCTATAGCCCATGGTAAATGTAAAATCTGCACCTACACTTAAAGAATTGCCTATATCTTCTAGAGTGTTGCAGCTATCAACAAGATTGTGGCATTTTTGAAAACAGAACCACATTTGCTTTCCAAAAATGCTACAAGTATTAAGTTGCAACAAAGTTCACATTTTTGACAGAATTTTCCACAAGGCTATAGCCCATGGTAAATGTAAAATCTGCACCTACACTCAAAGAATTGCCTATATCTTCTAAAGTGTTGCAGCTATCAACAAGATTCTGGCATTTTTGAAAACAGAACCACATTTCCTTTTCAAAAATGCTACAAGTATTAAGTTGCAACAAAGTTCACATTTTTGACAGAATTTTCCACAAGGCTATAGCCCATGGTAAATGTAAAATCTGCACCTACACTCAAAGAATTGCCTATATCTTCTAGAGTGTTGCAGCTATCAACAAGATTGTTACATTTCTGAAAACAGAACCACATTTGCTTTCCAAAAATGCCACAAGTATTAAGTTGCAACAAAGTTCACATTTTTGACAGAATTTTCCACAAGGCTATAGCCCATGGTAAATGTAAAATCTGCACCTACACTTAAAGAATTGCCTATATCTTCTAGAGTGTTGCAGCTATCAACAAGATTGTGGCATTTTTGAAAACAGAACCACATTTGCTTTCCAAAAATGCTACAAGTATTAAGTTGCAACAAAGTTCACATTTTTGACAGAATTTTCCACAAGGCTATAGCCCATGGTAAATGTAAAATCTGCACCTACACTCAAAGAATTGCCTATATCTTCTAGAGTGTTGCAGCTATCAACAAGATTCTGGCATTTTTGAAAACAGAACCACATTTCCTTTTCAAAAATGCTACAAGTATTAAGTTGCAACAAAGTTCACATTTTTGACAGAATTTTCCACAAGGCTATAGCCCATGGTAAATGTAAAATCTGCACCTACACTCAAAGAATTGCCTATATCTTCTAGAGTGTTGCAGCTATCAACAAGATTCTGGCATTTTTGAAAACAGAACCACATTTCCTTTTCAAAAATGCTACAAGTATTAAGTTGCAACAAAGTTCACATTTTTGACAGAATTTTCCACAAGGCTATAGCCCATGGTAAATGTAAAATCTGCACCTACACTCAAAGAATTGCCTATATCTTCTAGAGTGTTGCAGCTATCAACAAGATTGTTGCATTTTTGAAAACAGAACCTTATTTGTTTTCCAAAAATGCCACAAGTATTAAGTTGCAACAAAGTTCACATTTTTGACAGAATTTTCCACAAGGCTATAGCCCATGGTAAATGTAAAATCTGCACCTACACTCAAAGAATTGGCTATATCTTCTAGAGTGTTGCAGCTATCAACAAGATTGTGGCATTTTTGAAAACAGAACCACATTTGCTTTCCAAAAATGCCACAAGTATTAAGTTGCAACAAAGTTCACATTTTTGACAGAATTTTCCACAAGGCTATAGCCCATGGTAAATGTAAAATCTGCACCTACACTCAAAGAATTGCCTATATCTTCTAGAGTGCTGCAGCTATCAACAAGATTGTGGCATTTTTGAAAACAGAACCACATTTCCTTTTCAAAAGTGCTACAAGTATTAAGTTGCAACAAAGTTCACATTTTTGACAGAATTTTCCACAAGGCTATAGCCCATGGTAAATGTAAAATCTGCACCTACACTCAAAGAATTGGCTATATCTTCTAGAGTGTTGCAGCTATCAACAAGATTGTTACATTTCTGAAAACAGAACCACATTTGCTTTCCAAAAATGTCACAAGTATTAAGTTGCAACAAAGTTCACATTTTTGACAGAATTTTCCACAAGGCTATAGCCCATGGTAAATGTAAAATCTGCACCTACACTCAAAGAATTGCCTATATCTTCTAGAGTGCTGCAGCTATCAACAAGATTGTGGCATTTTTGAAAACAGAACCACATTTCCTTTTCAAAAGTGCTACAAGTATTAAGTTGCAACAAAGTTCACATTTTTGACAGAATTTTCCACAAGGCTATAGCCCATGGTAAATGTAAAATCTGCACCTACACTCAAAGAATTGGCTATATCTTCTAGAGTGTTGCAGCTATCAACAAGATTGTTGCATTTTTGAAAACAGAACCACATTTGCTTTCCAAAAATGTCACAAGTATTAAGTTGCAACAAAGTTCACATTTTTGACAGAATTTTCCACAAGGCTATAGCCCATGGTAAATGTAAAATCTGCACCTACACTCAAAGAATTGCCTATATCTTCTAGAGTGTTGCAGCTATCAACAAGATTGTTACATTTCTGAAAACAGAACCACATTTGCTTTCCAAAAATGCCACAAGTATTAAGTTGCAACAAAGTTCACATTTTTGACAGAATTTTCCACAAGGCTATAGCCCATGGTAAATGTAAAATCTGCACCTACACTCAAAGAATTGCCTATATCTTCTAGAGTGTTGCAGCTATCAACAAGATTGTTGCATTTCTGAAAACAGAACCACATTTGCTTTCCAAAAATGTCACAAGTATTAAGTTGCAACAAAGTTCACATTTTTGACAGAATTTTCCACAAGGCTATAGCCCATGGTAAATGTAAAATCTGCACCTACACTCAAAGAATTGCCTATATCTTCTAGAGTGTTGCAGCTATCAACAAGATTGTTACATTTCTGAAAACAGAACCACATTTGCTTTCCAAAAATGCCACAAGTATTAAGTTGCAACAAAGTTCACATTTTTGACAGAATTTTCCACAAGGCTATAGCCCATGGTAAATGTAAAATCTGCACCTACACTCAAAGAATTGCCTATATCTTCTAGAGTGTTGCAGCTATCAACAAGATTGTGGCATTTTTGAAAACAGAACCACATTTTCTTTCCAAAAATGCTACAAGTATTAAGTTGCAACAAAGTTCACATTTTTGACAGAATTTTCCACAAGGCTATAGCCCATGGTAAATGTAAAATCTGCACCTACACTCAAAGAATTGGCTATATCTTCTAGAGTGTTGCAGCTATCAACAAGATTGTTGCATTTTTGAAAACAGAACCACATTTGCTTTCCAAAAATGTCACAAGTATTAAGTTGCAACAAAGTTCACATTTTTGACAGAATTTTCCACAAGGCTATAGCCCATGGTAAATGTAAAATCTGCACCTACACTCAAAGAATTGCCTATATCTTCTAGAGTGTTGCAGCTATCAACAAGATTGTTACATTTCTGAAAACAGAACCACATTTGCTTTCCAAAAATGCCACAAGTATTAAGTTGCAACAAAGTTCACATTTTTGACAGAATTTTCCACAAGGCTATAGCCCATGGTAAATGTAAAATCTGCACCTACACTCAAAGAATTGCCTATATCTTCTAGAGTGTTGCAGCTATCAACAAGATTGTTGCATTTTTGAAAACAGAACCTTATTTGTTTTCCAAAAATGCCACAAGTATTAAGTTGCAACAAAGTTCACATTTTTGACAGAATTTTCCACAAGGCTATAGCCCATGGTAAATGTAAAATCTGCACCTACACTCAAAGAATTGCCTATATCTTCTAGAGTGTTGCAGCTATCAACAAGACTGTGGCATTTTTGAAAACAGAACCACATTTGCTTTCCAAAAATGCTACAAGTATTAAGTTGCAACAAAGTTCACATTTTTGACAGAATTTTCCACAAGGCTATAGCCCATGGTAAATGTAAAATCTGCACCTACACTCAAAGAATTGCCTATATCTTCTAGAGTGCTGCAGCTATCAACAAGATTGTGGCATTTTTGAAAACAGAACCACATTTCCTTTTCAAAAGTGCTACAAGTATTAAGTTGCAACAAAGTTCACATTTTTGACAGAATTTTCCACAAGGCTATAGCCCATGGTAAATGTAAAATCTGCACCTACACTCAAAGAATTGCCTATATCTTCTAGAGTGTTGCAGCTATCAACAAGATTGTGGCATTTTTGAAAACAGAACCACATTTCCTTTCCAAAAATGCTACAAGTATTAAGTTGCAACAAAGTTCACATTTTTGACAGAATTTTCCACAAGGCTATAGCCCATGGTAAATGTAAAATCTGCACCTACACTCAAAGAATTGCCTATATCTTCTAGAGTGTTGCAGCTATCAACAAGATTGTGGCATTTTTGAAAACAGAACCACATTTGCTTTCCAAAAATGCTACAAGTATTAAGTTGCAACAAAGTTCACATTTTTGACAGAATTTTCCACAAGGCTATAGCCCATGGTAAATGTAAAATCTGCACCTACACTCAAAGAATTGCCTATATCTTCTAGAGTGTTGCAGCTATCAACAAGATTGTGGCATTTTTGAAATCAGAAGCACATTTCCTTTCCAAAAATGCCACAAGTATTAAGTTGCAACAAAGTTCACATTTTTGACAGAATTTTCCACAAGGCTATAGCCCATGGTAAATGTAAAATCTGCACCTACACTCAAAGAATTGCCTATATCTTCTAGAGTGTTGCAGCTATCAACAAGATTGTTGCATTTTTGAAAACAGAACCTTATTTGCTTTCCAAAAATGCCACAAGTATTAAGTTGCAACAAAGTTCACATTTTTGACAGAATTTTCCACAAGGCTATAGCCCATGGTAAATGTAAAATCTGCACCTACACTCAAAGAATTGGCTATATCTTCTAGAGTGTTGCAGCTATCAACAAGATTGTGGCATTTTTGAAAACAGAACCACATTTGCTTTCCAAAAATGCCACAAGTATTAAGTTGCAACAAAGTTCACATTTTTGACAGAATTTTCCACAAGGCTATAGCCCATGGTAAATGTAAAATCTGCACCTACACTCAAAGAATTGCCTATATCTTCTAGAGTGTTGCAGCTATCAACAAGATTGTTGCATTTTTGAAAACAGAACCACATTTGCTTTCCAAAAATGCCACAAGTATTAAGTTGCAACAAAGTTCACATTTTTGACAGAATTTTCCACAAGGCTATATATAGCCCATGGTAAATGTAAAATCTGCACCTACACTCAAAGAATTGCCTATATCTTCTAGAGTGTTGCAGCTATCAACAAGATTGTGGCATTTTTGAAAACAGAACCACATTTCCTTTTCAAAAATGCTACAAGTATTAAGTTGCAACAAAGTTCACATTTTTGACAGAATTTTCCACAAGGCTATAGCCCATGGTAAATGTAAAATCTGCACCTACACTCAAAGAATTGCCTATATCTTCTAGAGTGTTGCAGCTATCAACAAGACTGTGGCATTTTTGAAAACAGAACCACATTTCCTTTTCAAAAGTGCTACAAGTATTAAGTTGCAACAAAGTTCACATTTTTGACAGAATTTTCCACAAGGCTATAGCCCATGGTAAATGTAAAATCTGCACCTACACTCAAAGAATTGCCTATATCTTCTAGAGTGTTGCAGCTATCAACAAGATTGTTGCATTTTTGAAAACAGAACCACATTTGCTTTCCAAAAATGCCACAAGTATTAAGTTGCAACAAAGTTCACATTTTTGACAGAATTTTCCACAAGGCTATAGCCCATGGTAAATGTAAAATCTGCACCTACACTCAAAGAATTGCCTATATCTTCTAGAGTGTTGCAGCTATCAACAAGATTGTTGCATTTTTGAAAACAGAACCACATTTGCTTTCCAAAAATGCCACAAGTATTAAGTTGCAACAAAGTTCACATTTTTGACAGAATTTTCCACAAGGCTATAGCCCATGGTAAATGTAAAATCTGCACCTACACTCAAAGAATTGCCTATATCTTCTAGAGTGTTGCAGCTATCAACAAAACTGTTGCATTTTTGAAAACAGAACCACATTTGCTTTCCAAAAATGCCACAAGTATTAAGTTGCAACAAAGTTCACATTTTTGACAGAATTTTCCACAAGGCTATAGCCCATGGTAAATGTAAAATCTGCACCTACACTTAAAGAATTGCCTATATCTTCTAGAGTGTTGCAGCTATCAACAAGATTGTTGCATTTTTGAAAACAGAACCACATTTGCTTTCCAAAAATGCCACAAGTATTAAGTTGCAACAAAGTTCACATTTTTGACAGAATTTTCCACAAGGCTATAGCCCATGGTAAATGTAAAATCTGCACCTACACTCAAAGAATTGCCTATATCTTCTAGAGTGTTGCAGCTATCAACAAAATTGTTGCATTTTTGAAAACAGAACCACATTTGCTTTCCAAAAATGCCACAAGTATTAAGTTGCAACAAAGTTCACATTTTTGACAGAATTTTCCACAAGGCTATAGCCCATGGTAAATGTAAAATCTGCACCTACACTCAAAGAATTGCCTATATCTTCTAGAGTGTTGCAGCTATCAACAAGATTGTTGCATTTTTGAAAACAGAACCACATTTGCTTTCCAAAAATGCCACAAGTATTAAGTTGCAACAAAGTTCACATTTTTGACAGAATTTTCCACAAGGCTATAGCCCATGGTAAATGTAAAATCTGCACCTACACTCAAAGAATTGGCTATATCTTCTAGAGTGTTGCAGCTATCAACAAGATTGTGGCATTTTTGAAAACAGAACCACATTTCCTTTCCAAAAATGCTACAAGTATTAAGTTGCAACAAAGTTCACATTTTTGACAGAATTTTCCACAAGGCTATAGCCCATGGTAAATGTAAAATCTGCACCTACACTCAAAGAATTGGCTATATCTTCTAGAGTGTTGCAGCTATCAACAAGATTGTGGCATTTTTGAAAACAGAACCACATTTCCTTTCCAAAAATGCTACAAGTATTAAGTTGCAACAAAGTTCACATTTTTGACAGAATTTTCCACAAGGCTATAGCCCATGGTAAATGTAAAATCTGCACCTACACTCAAAGAATTGCCTATATCTTCTAGAGTGTTGCAGCTATCAACAAGATTGTGGCATTTTTGAAAACAGAACCACATTTGCTTTCCAAAAATGCTACAAGTATTAAGTTGCAACAAAGTTCACATTTTTGACAGAATTTTCCACAAGGCTATAGCCCATGGTAAATGTAAAATCTGCACCTACACTCAAAGAATTGCCTATATCTTCTAGAGTGTTGCAGCTATCAACAAGATTGTTGCATTTCTGAAAACAGAACCACATTTGCTTTCCAAAAACGCCACAAGTATTAAGTTGCAACAAAGTTCACATTTTTGACAGAATTTTCCACAAGGCTATAGCCCATGGTAAATGTAAAATCTGCACCTACACTCAAAGAATTGCCTATATCTTCTAGAGTGTTGCAGCTATCAACAAGATTGTTGCATTTTTGAAAACAGAACCACATTTGCTTTCCAAAAATGCCACAAGTATTAAGTTGCAACAAAGTTCACATTTTTGACAGAATTTTCCACAAGGCTATAGCCCATGGTAAATGTAAAATCTGCACCTACACTCAAAGAATTGCCTATATCTTCTAGAGTGTTGCAGCTATCAACAAGATTGTGGCATTTTTGAAAACAGAACCACATTTCCTTTCCAAAAATGCTACAAGTATTAAGTTGCAACAAAGTTCACATTTTTGACAGAATTTTCTGTAAATGTAAAATCTGCACCTACACTCAAAGAATTGGCTATATCTTCTAGAGTGTTGCAGCTATCAACAAGATTGTGGCATTTTTGAAAACAGAACCACATTTCCTTTCCAAAAATGCTACAAGTATTAAGTTGCAACAAAGTTCACATTTTTGACAGAATTTTCCACAAGGCTATAGCCCATGGTAAATGTAAAATCTGCACCTACACTCAAAGAATTGGCTATATCTTCTAGAGTGTTGCAGCTATCAACAAGATTGTGGCATTTTTGAAAACAGAACCACATTTGCTTTCCAAAAATGCCACAAGTATTAAGTTGCAACAAAGTTCACATTTTTGACAGAATTTTCCACAAGGCTATAGCCCATGGTAAATGTAAAATCTGCACCTACACTCAAAGAATTGCCTATATCTTCTAGAGTGTTGCAGCTATCAACAAGATTGTTGCATTTTTGAAAACAGAACCACATTTGCTTTCCAAAAATGCCACAAGTATTAAGTTGCAACAAAGTTCACATTTTTGACAGAATTTTCCACAAGGCTATAGCCCATGGTAAATGTAAAATCTGCACCTACACTCAAAGAATTGGCTATATCTTCTAGAGTGTTGCAGCTATCAACAAGATTGTGGCATTTTTGAAAACAGAACCACATTTCCTTTCCAAAAATGCTACAAGTATTAAGTTGCAACAAAGTTCACATTTTTGACAGAATTTTCCACAAGGCTATAGCCCATGGTAAATGTAAAATCTGCACCTACACTCAAAGAATTGGCTATATCTTCTAGAGTGTTGCAGCTATCAACAAGATTGTGGCATTTTTGAAAACAGAACCACATTTGCTTTCCAAAAATGCCACAAGTATTAAGTTGCAACAAAGTTCACATTTTTGACAGAATTTTCCACAAGGCTATAGCCCATGGTAAATGTAAAATCTGCACCTACACTCAAAGAATTGCCTATATCTTCTAGAGTGTTGCAGCTATCAACAAGATTGTGGCATTTTTGAAAACAGAACCACATTTCCTTTCCAAAAATGCTCGAAGTATTAAGTTGCAACAAAGTTCACATTTTTGACAGAATTTTCCACAAGGCTATAGCCCATGGTAAATGTAAAATCTGCACCTACACTCAAAGAATTGCCTATATCTTCTAGAGTGTTGCAGCTATCAACAAGATTGTTGCATTTTTGAAAACAGAACCACATTTGCTTTCCAAAAATGCCACAAGTATTAAGTTGCAACAAAGTTCACATTTTTGACAGAATTTTCCACAAGGCTATAGCCCATGGTAAATGTAAAATCTGCACCTACACTCAAAGAATTGCCTATATCTTCTAGAGTGTTGCAGCTATCAACAAAACTGTTGCATTTTTGAAAACAGAACCACATTTGCTTTCCAAAAATGCCACAAGTATTAAGTTGCAACAAAGTTCACATTTTTGACAGAATTTTCCACAAGGCTATAGCCCATGGTAAATGTAAAATCTGCACCTACACTCAAAGAATTGCCTATATCTTCTAGAGTGTTGCAGCTATCAACAAGATTGTTGCATTTTTGAAAACAGAACCACATTTGCTTTCCAAAAATGCCACAAGTATTAAGTTGCAACAAAGTTCACATTTTTGACAGAATTTTCCACAAGGCTATAGCCCATGGTAAATGTAAAATCTGCACCTACACTCAAAGAATTGCCTATATCTTCTAGAGTGTTGCAGCTATCAACAAAACTGTTGCATTTTTGAAAACAGAACCACATTTGCTTTCCAAAAATGCCACAAGTATTAAGTTGCAACAAAGTTCACATTTTTGACAGAATTTTCCACAAGGCTATAGCCCATGGTAAATGTAAAATCTGCACCTACACTCAAAGAATTGCCTATATCTTCTAGAGTGTTGCAGCTATCAACAAAATTGTTGCATTTTTGAAAACAGAACCACATTTGCTTTCCAAAAATGCCACAAGTATTAAGTTGCAACAAAGTTCACATTTTTGACAGAATTTTCCACAAGGCTATAGCCCATGGTAAATGTAAAATCTGCACCTACACTCAAAGAATTGCCTATGTCTTCTAGAGTGTTGCAGCTATCAACAAAATTGTTGCATTTTTGAAAACAGAACCACATTTGCTTTCCAAAAATGCCACAAGTATTAAGTTGCAACAAAGTTCACATTTTTGACAGAATTTTCCACAAGGCTATAGCCCATGGTAAATGTAAAATCTGCACCTACACTCAAAGAATTGCCTATATCTTCTAGAGTGTTGCAGCTATCAACAAAATTGTTGCATTTTTGAAAACAGAACCACATTTGCTTTCCAAAAATGCCACAAGTATTAAGTTGCAACAAAGTTCACATTTTTGACAGAATTTTCCACAAGGCTATAGCCCATGGTAAATGTAAAATCTGCACCTACACTCAAAGAATTGCCTATATCTTCTAGAGTGTTGCAGCTATCAACAAAATTGTTGCATTTTTGAAAACAGAACCACATTTGCTTTCCAAAAATGCCACAAGTATTAAGTTGCAACAAAGTTCACATTTTTGACAGAATTTTCCACAAGGCTATAGCCCATGGTAAATGTAAAATCTGCACCTACACTCAAAGAATTGCCTATATCTTCTAGAGTGTTGCAGCTATCAACAAAATTGTTGCATTTTTGAAAACAGAACCACATTTGCTTTCCAAAAATGCCACAAGTATTAAGTTGCAACAAAGTTCACATTTTTGACAGAATTTTCCACAAGGCTATAGCCCATGGTAAATGTAAAATCTGCACCTACACTCAAAGAATTGCCTATATCTTCTAGAGTGTTGCAGCTATCAACAAAATTGTTGCATTTTTGAAAACAGAACCACATTTGCTTTCCAAAAATGCCACAAGTATTAAGTTGCAACAAAGTTCACATTTTTGACAGAATTTTCCACAAGGCTATAGCCCATGGTAAATGTAAAATCTGCACCTACACTCAAAGAATTGCCTATATCTTCTAGAGTGTTGCAGCTATCAACAAGATTGTTGCATTTTTGAAAACAGAACCACATTTGCTTTCCAAAAATGCCACAAGTATTAAGTTGCAACAAAGTTCACATTTTTGACAGAATTTTCCACAAGGCTATAGCCCATGGTAAATGTAAAATCTGCACCTACACTCAAAGAATTGCCTATATCTTCTAGAGTGTTGCAGCTATCAACAAAACTGTTGCATTTTTGAAAACAGAACCACATTTGCTTTCCAAAAATGCCACAAGTATTAAGTTGCAACAAAGTTCACATTTTTGACAGAATTTTCCACAAGGCTATAGCCCATGGTAAATGTAAAATCTGCACCTACACTCAAAGAATTGCCTATATCTTCTAGAGTGTTGCAGCTATCAACAAAATTGTTGCATTTTTGAAAACAGAACCACATTTGCTTTCCAAAAATGCCACAAGTATTAAGTTGCAACAAAGTTCACATTTTTGACAGAATTTTCCACAAGGCTATAGCCCATGGTAAATGTAAAATCTGCACCTACACTCAAAGAATTGCCTATGTCTTCTAGAGTGTTGCAGCTATCAACAAAATTGTTGCATTTTTGAAAACAGAACCACATTTGCTTTCCAAAAATGCCACAAGTATTAAGTTGCAACAAAGTTCACATTTTTGACAGAATTTTCCACAAGGCTATAGCCCATGGTAAATGTAAAATCTGCACCTACACTCAAAGAATTGCCTATATCTTCTAGAGTGTTGCAGCTATCAACAAAATTGTTGCATTTTTGAAAACAGAACCACATTTGCTTTCCAAAAATGCCACAAGTATTAAGTTGCAACAAAGTTCACATTTTTGACAGAATTTTCCACAAGGCTATAGCCCATGGTAAATGTAAAATCTGCACCTACACTCAAAGAATTGGCTATATCTTCTAGAGTGTTGCAGCTATCAACAAGATTGTGGCATTTTTGAAAACAGAACCACATTTGCTTTCCAAAAATGCCACAAGTATTAAGTTGCAACAAAGTTCACATTTTTGACAGAATTTTCCACAAGGCTATAGCCCATGGTAAATGTAAAATCTGCACCTACACTCAAAGAATGGCCTATATCTTCTAGAGTGTTGCAGCTATCAACAAAACTGTTGCATTTTTGAAAACAGAACCACATTTGCTTTCCAAAAATGCCACAAGTATTAAGTTGCAACAAAGTTCACATTTTTGACAGAATTTTCCACAAGGCTATAGCCCATGGTAAATGTAAAATCTGCACCTACACTCAAAGAATTGCCTATATCTTCTAGAGTGTTGCAGCTATCAACAAGATTGTGGCATTTTTGAAAACAGAACCACATTTCCTTTCCAAAAATGCTCGAAGTATTAAGTTGCAACAAAGTTCACATTTTTGACAGAATTTTCCACAAGGCTATAGCCCATGGTAAATGTAAAATCTGCACCTACACTCAAAGAATTGCCTATATCTTCTAGAGTGTTGCAGCTATCAACAAGATTGTTGCATTTTTGAAAACAGAACCACATTTGCTTTCCAAAAATGCCACAAGTATTAAGTTGCAACAAAGTTCACATTTTTGACAGAATTTTCCACAAGGCTATAGCCCATGGTAAATGTAAAATCTGCACCTACACTCAAAGAATTGCCTATATCTTCTAGAGTGTTGCAGCTATCAACAAAACTGTTGCATTTTTGAAAACAGAACCACATTTGCTTTCCAAAAATGCCACAAGTATTAAGTTGCAACAAAGTTCACATTTTTGACAGAATTTTCCACAAGGCTATAGCCCATGGTAAATGTAAAATCTGCACCTACACTCAAAGAATTGCCTATATCTTCTAGAGTGTTGCAGCTATCAACAAGATTGTTGCATTTTTGAAAACAGAACCACATTTGCTTTCCAAAAATGCCACAAGTATTAAGTTGCAACAAAGTTCACATTTTTGACAGAATTTTCCACAAGGCTATAGCCCATGGTAAATGTAAAATCTGCACCTACACTCAAAGAATTGCCTATATCTTCTAGAGTGTTGCAGCTATCAACAAAACTGTTGCATTTTTGAAAACAGAACCACATTTGCTTTCCAAAAATGCCACAAGTATTAAGTTGCAACAAAGTTCACATTTTTGACAGAATTTTCCACAAGGCTATAGCCCATGGTAAATGTAAAATCTGCACCTACACTCAAAGAATTGCCTATATCTTCTAGAGTGTTGCAGCTATCAACAAAATTGTTGCATTTATGAAAACAGAACCACATTTGCTTTCCAAAAATGCCACAAGTATTAAGTTGCAACAAAGTTCACATTTTTGACAGAATTTTCCACAAGGCTATAGCCCATGGTAAATGTAAAATCTGCACCTACACTCAAAGAATTGCCTATGTCTTCTAGAGTGTTGCAGCTATCAACAAAATTGTTGCATTTTTGAAAACAGAACCACATTTGCTTTCCAAAAATGCCACAAGTATTAAGTTGCAACAAAGTTCACATTTTTGACAGAATTTTCCACAAGGCTATAGCCCATGGTAAATGTAAAATCTGCACCTACACTCAAAGAATTGCCTATATCTTCTAGAGTGTTGCAGCTATCAACAAAATTGTTGCATTTTTGAAAACAGAACGACATTTGCTTTCCAAAAATGCCACAAGTATTAAGTTGCAACAAAGTTCACATTTTTGACAGAATTTTCCACAAGGCTATAGCCCATGGTAAATGTAAAATCTGCACCTACACTCAAAGAATTGCCTATATCTTCTAGAGTGTTGCAGCTATCAACAAAATTGTTGCATTTTTGAAAACAGAACCACATTTGCTTTCCAAAAATGCCACAAGTATTAAGTTGCAACAAAGTTCACATTTTTGACAGAATTTTCCACAAGGCTATAGCCCATGGTAAATGTAAAATCTGCACCTACACTCAAAGAATTGCCTATATCTTCTAGAGTGTTGCAGCTATCAACAAAATTGTTGCATTTTTGAAAACAGAACCACATTTGCTTTCCAAAAATGCCACAAGTATTAAGTTGCAACAAAGTTCACATTTTTGACAGAATTTTCCACAAGGCTATAGCCCATGGTAAATGTAAAATCTGCACCTATGCTCAAAGAATTGCCTATATCTTCTAGAGTGTTGCAGCTATCAACAAAATTGTTGCATTTTTGAAAACAGAACCACATTTGCTTTCCAAAAATGCCACAAGTATTAAGTTGCAACAAAGTTCACATTTTTGACAGAATTTTCCACAAGGCTATAGCCCATGGTAAATGTAAAATCTGCACCTACACTCAAAGAATTGCCTATATCTTCTAGAGTGTTGCAGCTATCAACAAAATTGTTGCATTTTTGAAAACAGAACCACATTTGCTTTCCAAAAATGCCACAAGTATTAAGTTGCAACAAAGTTCACATTTTTGACAGAATTTTCCACAAGGCTATAGCCCATGGTAAATGTAAAATCTGCACCTACACTCAAAGAATTGCCTATATCTTCTAGAGTGTTGCAGCTATCAACAAAATTGTTGCATTTTTGAAAACAGAACCACATTTGCTTTCCAAAAATGCCACAAGTATTAAGTTGCAACAAAGTTCACATTTTTGACAGAATTTTCCACAAGGCTATAGCCCATGGTAAATGTAAAATCTGCACCTATGCTCAAAGAATTGCCTATATCTTCTAGAGTGTTGCAGCTATCAACAAAATTGTTGCATTTTTGAAAACAGAACCACATTTGATTTCCAAAATTGCCACAAGTATTAAGTTGCAACAAAGTTCACATTTTTGACAGAATTTTCCACAAGGCTATAGCCCATGGTAAATGTAAAATCTGCACCTACACTCAAAGAATTGCCTATATCTTCTAGAGTGTTGCAGCTATCAACAAAATTGTTGCATTTTTGAAAACAGAACCACATTTGCTTTCCAAAAATGCTACAAGTATTAAGTTGCAACAAAGTTCACATTTTTGACAGAATTTTCCACAAGGCTATAGCCCATGGTAAATGTAAAATCTGCACCTACACTCAAAGAATTGCCTATATCTTCTAGAGTGTTGCAGCTATCAACAAGATTGTTGCATTTCTGAAAACGGAACCACATTTGCTTTCCAAAAATGCCACAAGTATTAAGTTGCAACAAAGTTCACATTTTTGACAGAATTTTCCACAAGGCTATAGCCCATGGTAAATGTAAAATCTGCACCTACACTCAAAGAATTGCCTATATCTTCTAGAGTGTTGCAGCTATCAACAAAATTGTTGCATTTTTGAAAACAGAACCACATTTGCTTTCCAAAAATGCCACAAGTATTAAGTTGCAACAAAGTTCACATTTTTGACAGAATTTTCCACAAGGCTATAGCCCATGGTAAATGTAAAATCTGCACCTATGCTCAAAGAATTGCCTATATCTTCTAGAGTGTTGCAGCTATCAACAAAATTGTTGCATTTTTGAAAACAGAACCACATTTGCTTTCCAAAATTGCCACAAGTATTAAGTTGCAACAAAGTTCACATTTTTGACAGAATTTTCCACAAGGCTATAGCCCATGGTAAATGTAAAATCTGCACCTACACTCAAAGAATTGCCTATATCTTCTAGAGTGTTGCAGCTATCAACAAAATTGTTGCATTTTTGAAAACAGAACCACATTTGCTTTCCAAAAATGCCACAAGTATTAAGTTGCAACAAAGTTCACATTTTTGACAGAATTTTCCACAAGGCTATAGCCCATGGTAAATGTAAAATCTGCACCTACACTCAAAGAATTGCCTATATCTTCTAGAGTGTTGCAGCTA
Organism: Sturmia bella; assembly: GCA_963662145.1. Lineage (NCBI taxonomy): Eukaryota > Metazoa > Arthropoda > Insecta > Diptera > Tachinidae > Sturmia > Sturmia bella. The sequence continues at coordinate 19,300,003 of OY759170.1, forward strand.
TCAACAAAATTGTTGCATTTTTGAAAACAGAACCACATTTGCTTTCCAAAAATGCTACAAGTATTAAGTTGCAACAAAGTTCACATTTTTGACAGAATTTTCCACAAGGCTATAGCCCATGGTAAATGTAAAATCTGCACCTACACTCAAAGAATTGCCTATATCTTCTAGAGTGTTGCAGCTATCAACAAGATTGTTGCATTTCTGAAAACAGAACCACATTTGCTTTCCAAAAATGCCACAAGTATTAAGTTGCAACAAAGTTCACATTTTTGACAGAATTTTCCACAAGGCTATAGCCCATGGTAAATGTAAAATCTGCACCTACACTCAAAGAATTGCCTATATCTTCTAGAGTGTTGCAGCTATCAACAAGATTGTTGCATTTTTGAAAACAGAACCACATTTGCTTTCCAAAAATGCTACAAGTATTAAGTTGCAACAAAGTTCACATTTTTGACAGAATTTTCCACAAGGCTATTATAGCCCATGGTAAATGTAAAATCTGCACCTACACTCAAAGAATTGGCTATATCTTCTAGAGTGTTGCAGCTATCAACAAGATTGTTGCATTTTTGAAAACAGAACCACATTTGCTTTCCAAAAATGCCACAAGTATTAAGTTGCAACAAAGTTCACATTTTTGACAGAATTTTCCACAAGGCTATAGCCCATGGTAAATGTAAAATCTGCACCTACACTCAAAGAATGGCCTATATCTTCTAGAGTGTTGCAGCTATCAACAAAACTGTTGCATTTTTGAAAACAGAACCACATTTGCTTTCCAAAAATGCCACAAGTATTAAGTTGCAACAAAGTTCACATTTTTGACAGAATTTTCCACAAGGCTATAGCCCATGGTAAATGTAAAATCTGCACCTACACTCAAAGAATTGCCTATATCTTCTAGAGTGTTGCAGCTATCAACAAGATTGTGGCATTTTTGAAAACAGAACCACATTTCCTTTCCAAAAATGCTCGAAGTATTAAGTTGCAACAAAGTTCACATTTTTGACAGAATTTTCCACAAGGCTATAGCCCATGGTAAATGTAAAATCTGCACCTACACTCAAAGAATTGGCTATATCTTCTAGAGTGTTGCAGCTATCAACAAGATTGTGGCATTTTTGAAAACAGAACCACATTTGCTTTCCAAAAATGCCACAAGTATTAAGTTGCAACAAAGTTCACATTTTTGACAGAATTTTCCACAAGGCTATAGCCCATGGTAAATGTAAAATCTGCACCTACACTCAAAGAATGGCCTATATCTTCTAGAGTGTTGCAGCTATCAACAAAACTGTTGCATTTTTGAAAACAGAACCACATTTGCTTTCCAAAAATGCCACAAGTATTAAGTTGCAACAAAGTTCACATTTTTGACAGAATTTTCCACAAGGCTATAGCCCATGGTAAATGTAAAATCTGCACCTACACTCAAAGAATTGCCTATATCTTCTAGAGTGTTGCAGCTATCAACAAGATTGTGGCATTTTTGAAAACAGAACCACATTTCCTTTCCAAAAATGCTCGAAGTATTAAGTTGCAACAAAGTTCACATTTTTGACAGAATTTTCCACAAGGCTATAGCCCATGGTAAATGTAAAATCTGCACCTACACTCAAAGAATTGCCTATATCTTCTAGAGTGTTGCAGCTATCAACAAGATTGTTGCATTTTTGAAAACAGAACCACATTTGCTTTCCAAAAATGCCACAAGTATTAAGTTGCAACAAAGTTCACATTTTTGACAGAATTTTCCACAAGGCTATAGCCCATGGTAAATGTAAAATCTGCACCTACACTCAAAGAATTGCCTATATCTTCTAGAGTGTTGCAGCTATCAACAAAACTGTTGCATTTTTGAAAACAGAACCACATTTGCTTTCCAAAAATGCCACAAGTATTAAGTTGCAACAAAGTTCACATTTTTGACAGAATTTTCCACAAGGCTATAGCCCATGGTAAATGTAAAATCTGCACCTACACTCAAAGAATTGCCTATATCTTCTAGAGTGTTGCAGCTATCAACAAGATTGTTGCATTTTTGAAAACAGAACCACATTTGCTTTCCAAAAATGCCACAAGTATTAAGTTGCAACAAAGTTCACATTTTTGACAGAATTTTCCACAAGGCTATAGCCCATGGTAAATGTAAAATCTGCACCTACACTCAAAGAATTGCCTATATCTTCTAGAGTGTTGCAGCTATCAACAAAACTGTTGCATTTTTGAAAACAGAACCACATTTGCTTTCCAAAAATGCCACAAGTATTAAGTTGCAACAAAGTTCACATTTTTGACAGAATTTTCCACAAGGCTATAGCCCATGGTAAATGTAAAATCTGCACCTACACTCAAAGAATTGCCTATATCTTCTAGAGTGTTGCAGCTATCAACAAAATTGTTGCATTTTTGAAAACAGAACCACATTTGCTTTCCAAAAATGCCACAAGTATTAAGTTGCAACAAAGTTCACATTTTTGACAGAATTTTCCACAAGGCTATAGCCCATGGTAAATGTAAAATCTGCACCTACACTCAAAGAATTGCCTATGTCTTCTAGAGTGTTGCAGCTATCAACAAAATTGTTGCATTTTTGAAAACAGAACCACATTTGCTTTCCAAAAATGCCACAAGTATTAAGTTGCAACAAAGTTCACATTTTTGACAGAATTTTCCACAAGGCTATAGCCCATGGTAAATGTAAAATCTGCACCTACACTCAAAGAATTGCCTATATCTTCTAGAGTGTTGCAGCTATCAACAAAATTGTTGCATTTTTGAAAACAGAACGACATTTGCTTTCCAAAAATGCCACAAGTATTAAGTTGCAACAAAGTTCACATTTTTGACAGAATTTTCCACAAGGCTATAGCCCATGGTAAATGTAAAATCTGCACCTACACTCAAAGAATTGCCTATATCTTCTAGAGTGTTGCAGCTATCAACAAAATTGTTGCATTTTTGAAAACAGAACCACATTTGCTTTCCAAAAATGCCACAAGTATTAAGTTGCAACAAAGTTCACATTTTTGACAGAATTTTCCACAAGGCTATAGCCCATGGTAAATGTAAAATCTGCACCTACACTCAAAGAATTGCCTATATCTTCTAGAGTGTTGCAGCTATCAACAAAATTGTTGCATTTTTGAAAACAGAACCACATTTGCTTTCCAAAAATGCCACAAGTATTAAGTTGCAACAAAGTTCACATTTTTGACAGAATTTTCCACAAGGCTATAGCCCATGGTAAATGTAAAATCTGCACCTATGCTCAAAGAATTGCCTATATCTTCTAGAGTGTTGCAGCTATCAACAAAATTGTTGCATTTTTGAAAACAGAACCACATTTGCTTTCCAAAAATGCCACAAGTATTAAGTTGCAACAAAGTTCACATTTTTGACAGAATTTTCCACAAGGCTATAGCCCATGGTAAATGTAAAATCTGCACCTATGCTCAAAGAATTGCCTATATCTTCTAGAGTGTTGCAGCTATCAACAAAATTGTTGCATTTTTGAAAACAGAACCACATTTGCTTTCCAAAATTGCCACAAGTATTAAGTTGCAACAAAGTTCACATTTTTGACAGAATTTTCCACAAGGCTATAGCCCATGGTAAATGTAAAATCTGCACCTACACTCAAAGAATTGCCTATATCTTCTAGAGTGTTGCAGCTATCAACAAAATTGTTGCATTTTTGAAAACAGAACCACATTTGCTTTCCAAAAATGCTACAAGTATTAAGTTGCAACAAAGTTCACATTTTTGACAGAATTTTCCACAAGGCTATAGCCCATGGTAAATGTAAAATCTGCACCTACACTCAAAGAATTGCCTATATCTTCTAGAGTGTTGCAGCTATCAACAAGATTGTTGCATTTCTGAAAACGGAACCACATTTGCTTTCCAAAAATGCCACAAGTATTAAGTTGCAACAAAGTTCACATTTTTGACAGAATTTTCCACAAGGCTATAGCCCATGGTAAATGTAAAATCTGCACCTACACTCAAAGAATTGCCTATATCTTCTAGAGTGTTGCAGCTATCAACAAAATTGTTGCATTTTTGAAAACAGAACCACATTTGCTTTCCAAAAATGCCACAAGTATTAAGTTGCAACAAAGTTCACATTTTTGACAGAATTTTCCACAAGGCTATAGCCCATGGTAAATGTAAAATCTGCACCTATGCTCAAAGAATTGCCTATATCTTCTAGAGTGTTGCAGCTATCAACAAAATTGTTGCATTTTTGAAAACAGAACCACATTTGCTTTCCAAAATTGCCACAAGTATTAAGTTGCAACAAAGTTCACATTTTTGACAGAATTTTCCACAAGGCTATAGCCCATGGTAAATGTAAAATCTGCACCTACACTCAAAGAATTGCCTATATCTTCTAGAGTGTTGCAGCTATCAACAAAATTGTTGCATTTTTGAAAACAGAACCACATTTGCTTTCCAAAAATGCCACAAGTATTAAGTTGCAACAAAGTTCACATTTTTGACAGAATTTTCCACAAGGCTATAGCCCATGGTAAATGTAAAATCTGCACCTACACTCAAAGAATTGCCTATATCTTCTAGAGTGTTGCAGCTATCAACAAAATTGTTGCATTTTTGAAAACAGAACCACATTTGCTTTCCAAAAATGCTACAAGTATTAAGTTGCAACAAAGTTCACATTTTTGACAGAATTTTCCACAAGGCTATAGCCCATGGTAAATGTAAAATCTGCACCTACACTCAAAGAATTGCCTATATCTTCTAGAGTGTTGCAGCTATCAACAAGATTGTTGCATTTCTGAAAACAGAACCACATTTGCTTTCCAAAAATGCCACAAGTATTAAGTTGCAACAAAGTTCACATTTTTGACAGAATTTTCCACAAGGCTATAGCCCATGGTAAATGTAAAATCTGCACCTACACTCAAAGAATTGCCTATATCTTCTAGAGTGTTGCAGCTATCAACAAGATTGTTGCATTTTTGAAAACAGAACCACATTTGCTTTCCAAAAATGCTACAAGTATTAAGTTGCAACAAAGTTCACATTTTTGACAGAATTTTCCACAAGGCTATTATAGCCCATGGTAAATGTAAAATCTGCACCTACACTCAAAGAATTGGCTATATCTTCTAGAGTGTTGCAGCTATCAACAAGATTGTTGCATTTTTGAAAACAGAACCACATTTGCTTTCCAAAAATGCCACAAGTATTAAGTTGCAACAAAGTTCACATTTTTGACAGAATTTTCCACAAGGCTATAGCCCATGGTAAATGTAAAATCTGCACCTACACTCAAAGAATTGCCTATATCTTCTAGAGTGTTGCAGCTATCAACAAGATTGTTGCATTTCTGAAAACAGAACCACATTTGCTTTCCAAAAATGCCACAAGTATTAAATTGCAACAAAGTTCACATTTTTGACAGAATTTTCCACAAGGCTATAGCCCATGGTAAATGTAAAATCTGCACCTACACTCAAAGAATTGCCTATATCTTCTAGAGTGTTGCAGCTATCAACAAGATTGTTGCATTTCTGAAAACAGAACCACATTTGCTTTCCAAAAATGCCACAAGTATTAAGTTGCAACAAAGTTCACATTTTTGACAGAATTTTCCACAAGGCTATAGCCCATGGTAAATGTAAAATCTGCACCTACACTCAAAGAATTGGCTATATCTTCTAGAGTGTTGCAGCTATCAACAAGATTGTTGCATTTTTGAAAACAGAACCACATTTGCTTTCCAAAAATGCTACAAGTATTAAGTTGCAACAAAGTTCACATTTTTGACAGAATTTTCCACAAGGCTATAGCCCATGGTAAATGTAAAATCTGCACCTACACTCAAAGAATTGCCTATATCTTCTAGAGTGTTGCAGCTATCAACAAGATTGTTGCATTTTTGAAAACAGAACCACATTTGCTTTCCAAAAATGCCACAAGTATTAAGTTGCAACAAAGTTCACATTTTTGACAGAATTTTCCACAAGGCTATAGCCCATGGTAAATGTAAAATCTGCACCTACACTCAAAGAATTGCCTATATCTTCTAGAGTGTTGCAGCTATCAACAAGGTTGTTGCATTTTTGAAAACAGAACCACATTTCCTTTCCAAAAATGCCACAAGTATTAAGTTGCAACAAAGTTCACATTTTTGACAGAATTTTCCACAAGGCTATAGCCCATGGTAAATGTAAAATCTGCACCTACACTCAAAGAATTGGCTATATCTTCTAGAGTGTTGCAGCTATCAACAAGGTTGTTGCATTTTTGAAAACAGAACCACATTTTCTTTCCAAAAATGCCACAAGTATTAAGTTGCAACAAAGTTCACATTTTTGACAGAATTTTCCACAAGGCTATAGCCCATGGTAAATGTAAAATCTGCACCTACACTCAAAGAATTGCCTATATCTTCTAGAGTGTTGCAGCTATCAACAAGGTTGTTGCATTTTTGAAAACAGAACCACATTTCCTTTCCAAAAATGCCACAAGTATTAAGTTGCAACAAAGTTCACATTTTTGACAGAATTTTCCACAAGGCTATAGCCCATGGTAAATGTAAAATCTGCACCTACACTCAAAGAATTGGCTATATCTTCTAGAGTGTTGCAGCTATCAACAAGATTGTGGCATTTTTGAAAACAGAACCACATTTCCTTTCCAAAAATGCTACAAGTATTAAGTTGCAACAAAGTTCACATTTTTGACAGAATTTTCCACAAGGCTATAGCCCATGGTAAATGTAAAATCTGCACCTACACTCAAAGAATTGGCTATATCTTCTAGAGTGTTGCAGCTATCAACAAGATTGTTGCATTTTTGAAAACAGAACCACATTTGCTTTCCAAAAATGCCACAAGTATTAAGTTGCAACAAAGTTCACATTTTTGACAGAATTTTCCACAAGGCTATAGCCCATGGTAAATGTAAAATCTGCACCTACACTCAAAGAATTGCCTATATCTTCTAGAGTGTTGCAGCTATCAACAAGGTTGTTGCATTTTTGAAAACAGAACCACATTTCCTTTCCAAAAATGCCACAAGTATTAAGTTGCAACAAAGTTCACATTTTTGACAGAATTTTCCACAAGGCTATAGCCCATGGTAAATGTAAAATCTGCACCTACACTCAAAGAATTGGCTATATCTTCTAGAGTGTTGCAGCTATCAACAAGATTGTTGCATTTTTGAAAACAGAACCACATTTGCTTTCCAAAAATGCCACAAGTATTAAGTTGCAACAAAGTTCACATTTTTGACAGAATTTTCCACAAGGCTATAGCCCATGGTAAATGTAAAATCTGCACCTACACTCAAAGAATTGCCTATATCTTCTAGAGTGTTGCAGCTATCAACAAGGTTGTTGCATTTTTGAAAACAGAACCACATTTGCTTTCCAAAAATGCCACAAGTATTAAGTTGCAACAAAGTTCACATTTTTGACAGAATTTTCCACAAGGCTATAGCCCATGGTAAATGTAAAATCTGCACCTACACTCAAAGAATTGCCTATACCTTCTAGAGTGTTGCAGCTATCAACAAGATTGTTGCATTTTTGAAAACAGAACCACATTTGCTTTCCAAAAATGCCACAAGTATTAAGTTGCAACAAAGTTCACATTTTTGACAGAATTTTCCACAAGGCTATAGCCCATGGTAAATGTAAAATCTGCACCTACACTCAAAGAATTGCCTATATCTTCTAGAGTGTTGCAGCTATCAACAATGTTGTTGCATTTTTGAAAACAGAACCACATTTGCTTTCCAAAAATGCCACAAGTATTAAGTTGCAACAAAGTTCACATTTTTGACAGAATTTTCCACAAGGCTATAGCCCATGGTAAATGTAAAATCTGCACCTACACTCAAAGAATTGGCTATATCTTTTAGAGTGTTGCAGCTATCAACAAGATTGTGGCATTTTTGAAAACAGAACCACATTTCCTTTCCAAAAATGCTACAAGTATTAAGTTGCAACAAAGTTCACATTTTTGACAGAATTTTCCACAAGGCTATAGCCCATGGTAAATGTAAAATCTGCACCTACACTCAAAGAATTGGCTATATCTTTTAGAGTGTTGCAGCTATCAACAAGATTGTTGCATTTTTGAAAACAGAACCACATTTCCTTTCCAAAAATGCCACAAGTATTAAGTTGCAACAAAGTTCACATTTTTGACAGAATTTTCCACAAGGCTATAGCCCATGGTAAATGTAAAATCTGCACCTACACTCAAAGAATTGGCTATATCTTCTAGAGTGTTGCAGCTATCAACAAGATTGTGGCATTTTTGAAAACAGAACCACATTTCCTTTCCAAAAATGCTACAAGTATTAAGTTGCAACAAAGTTCACATTTTTGACAGAATTTTCCACAAGGCTATAGCCCATGGTAAATGTAAAATCTGCACCTACACTCAAAGAATTGGCTATATCTTCTAGAGTGTTGCAGCTATCAACAAGATTGTTGCATTTTTGAAAACAGAACCACATTTGCTTTCCAAAAATGCCACAAGTATTAAGTTGCAACAAAGTTCACATTTTTGACAGAATTTTCCACAAGGCTATAGCCCATGGTAAATGTAAAATCTGCACCTACACTCAAAGAATTGCCTATATCTTCTAGAGTGTTGCAGCTATCAACAAGGTTGTTGCATTTTTGAAAACAGAACCACATTTCCTTTCCAAAAATGCCACAAGTATTAAGTTGCAACAAAGTTCACATTTTTGACAGAATTTTCCACAAGGCTATAGCCCATGGTAAATGTAAAATCTGCACCTACACTCAAAGAATTGCCTATATCTTCTAGAGTGTTGCAGCTATCAACAAGATTGTTGCATTTTTGAAAACAGAACCACATTTGCTTTCCAAAAATGCCACAAGTATTAAGTTGCAACAAAGTTCACATTTTTGACAGAATTTTCCACAAGGCTAAATGTAAAATCTGCACCTACACTCAAAGAATTGCCTATATCTTCTAGAGTGTTGCAGCTATCAACAATGTTGTTGCATTTTTGAAAACAGAACCACATTTGCTTTCCAAAAATGCCACAAGTATTAAGTTGCAACAAAGTTCACATTTTTGACAGAATTTTCCACAAGGCTATAGCCCATGGTAAATGTAAAATCTGCACCTACACTCAAAGAATTGCCTATATCTTCTAGAGTGTTGCAGCTATCAACAAGATTGTGGCATTTTTGAAAACAGAACCACATTTCCTTTTCAAAAATGCTACAAGTATTAAGTTGCAACAAAGTTCACATTTTTGACAGAATTTTCCACAAGGCTATAGCCCATGGTAAATGTAAAATCTGCACCTACACTCAAAGAATTGGCTATATCTTCTAGAGTGTTGCAGCTATCAACAAGATTGTTGCATTTTTGAAAACAGAACCACATTTGCTTTCCAAAAATGCCACAAGTATTAAGTTGCAACAAAGTTCACATTTTTGACAGAATTTTCCACAAGGCTATAGCCCATGGTAAATGTAAAATCTGCACCTACACTCAAAGAATTGGCTATATCTTCTAGAGTGTTGCAGCTATCAACAAGATTGTGGCATTTTTGAAAACAGAACCACATTTCCTTTTCAAAAATGCTACAAGTATTAAGTTGCAACAAAGTTCACATTTTTGACAGAATTTTCCACAAGGCTATAGCCCATGGTAAATGTAAAATCTGCACCTACACTCAAAGAATTGGCTATATCTTCTAGAGTGTTGCAGCTATCAACAAGATTGTTGCATTTTTGAAAACAGAACCACATTTGCTTTCCAAAAATGCCACAAGTATTAAGTTGCAACAAAGTTCACATTTTTGACAGAATTTTCCACAAGGCTATAGCCCATGGTAAATGTAAAATCTGCACCTACACTCAAAGAATTGCCTATATCTTCTAGAGTGTTGCAGCTATCAACAAGATTGTTGCATTTTTGAAAACAGAACCACATTTGCTTTCCAAAAATGCCACAAGTATTAAGTTGCAACAAAGTTCACATTTTTGACAGAATTTTCCACAAGGCTATAGCCCATGGTAAATGTAAAATCTGCACCTACACTCAAAGAATTGCCTATATCTTCTAGAGTGTTGCAGCTATCAACAAGATTGTGGCATTTTTGAAAACAGAACCACATTTCCTTTTCAAAAATGCTACAAGTATTAAGTTGCAACAAAGTTCACATTTTTGACAGAATTTTCCACAAGGCTATAGCCCATGGTAAATGTAAAATCTGCACCTACACTCAAAGAATTGGCTATATCTTCTAGAGTGTTGCAGCTATCAACAAGATTGTTGCATTTTTGAAAACAGAACCACATTTGCTTTCCAAAAATGCCACAAGTATTAAGTTGCAACAAAGTTCACATTTTTGACAGAATTTTCCACAAGGCTATAGCCCATGGTAAATGTAAAATCTGCACCTACACTCAAAGAATTGGCTATATCTTCTAGAGTGTTGCAGCTATCAACAAGATTGTGGCATTTTTGAAAACAGAACCACATTTCCTTTTCAAAAATGCTACAAGTATTAAGTTGCAACAAAGTTCACATTTTTGACAGAATTTTCCACAAGGCTATAGCCCATGGTAAATGTAAAATCTGCACCTACACTCAAAGAATTGGCTATATCTTCTAGAGTGTTGCAGCTATCAACAAGATTGTTGCATTTTTGAAAACAGAACCACATTTGCTTTCCAAAAATGCCACAAGTATTAAGTTGCAACAAAGTTCACATTTTTGACAGAATTTTCCACAAGGCTATAGCCCATGGTAAATGTAAAATCTGCACCTACACTCAAAGAATTGCCTATATCTTCTAGAGTGTTGCAGCTATCAACAAGATTGTTGCATTTTTGAAAACAGAACCACATTTGCTTTCCAAAAATGCCACAAGTATTAAGTTGCAACAAAGTTCACATTTTTGACAGAATTTTCCACAAGGCTAAATGTAAAATCTGCACCTACACTCAAAGAATTGCCTATATCTTCTAGAGTGTTGCAGCTATCAACAATGTTGTTGCATTTTTGAAAACAGAACCACATTTGCTTTCCAAAAATGCCACAAGTATTAAGTTGCAACAAAGTTCACATTTTTGACAGAATTTTCCACAAGGCTATAGCCCATGGTAAATGTAAAATCTGCACCTACACTCAAAGAATTGGCTATATCTTCTAGAGTGTTGCAGCTATCAACAAGATTGTGGCATTTTTGAAAACAGAACCACATTTCCTTTCCAAAAATGCTACAAGTATTAAGTTGCAACAAAGTTCACATTTTTGACAGAATTTTCCACAAGGCTATAGCCCATGGTAAATGTAAAATCTGCACCTACACTCAAAGAATTGGCTATATCTTCTAGAGTGTTGCAGCTATCAACAAGATTGTTGCATTTTTGAAAACAGAACCACATTTGCTTTCCAAAAATGCCACAAGTATTAAGTTGCAACAAAGTTCACATTTTTGACAGAATTTTCCACAAGGCTATAGCCCATGGTAAATGTAAAATCTGCACCTACACTCAAAGAATTGCCTATATCTTCTAGAGTGTTGCAGCTATCAACAAGGTTGTTGCATTTTTGAAAACAGAACCACATTTCCTTTCCAAAAATGCCACAAGTATTAAGTTGCAACAAAGTTCACATTTTTGACAGAATTTTCCACAAGGCTATAGCCCATGGTAAATGTAAAATCTGCACCTACACTCAAAGAATTGCCTATATCTTCTAGAGTGTTGCAGCTATCAACAAGATTGTTGCATTTTTGAAAACAGAACCACAGTTGCTTTCCAAAAATGCCACAAGTATTAAGTTGCAACAAAGTTCACATTTTTGACAGAATTTTCCACAAGGCTATAGCCCATGGTAAATGTAAAATCTGCACCTACACTCAAAGAATTGCCTATATCTTCTAGAGTGTTGCAGCTATCAACAAGATTGTTGCATTTTTGAAAACAGAACCACATTTGCTTTCCAAAAATGCCACAAGTATTAAGTTGCAACAAAGTTCACATTTTTGACAGAATTTTCCACAAGGCTATAGCCCATGGTAAATGTAAAATCTGCACCTACACTCAAAGAATTGCCTATATCTTCTAGAGTGTTGCAGCTATCAACAAGGTTGTTGCATTTTTGAAAACAGAACCACATTTCCTTACCAAAAATGCCACAAGTATTAAGTTGCAACAAAGTTCACATTTTTGACAGAATTTTCCACAAGGCTATAGCCCATGGTAAATGTAAAATCTGCACCTACACTCAAAGAATTGCCTATATCTTCTAGAGTGTTGCAGCTATCAACAAGATTGTTGCATTTTTGAAAACAGAACCACATTTGCTTTCCAAAAATGCCACAAGTATTAAGTTGCAACAAAGTTCACATTTTTGACAGAATTTTCCACAAGGCTATAGCCCATGGTAAATGTAAAATCTGCACCTACACTCAAAGAATTGCCTATATCTTCTAGAGTGTTGCAGCTATCAACAAGATTGTTGCATTTTTGAAAACAGAACCACATTTGCTTTCCAAAAATGCCACAAGTATTAAGTTGCAACAAAGTTCACATTTTTGACAGAATTTTCCACAAGGCTATAGCCCATGGTAAATGTAAAATCTGCACCTACACTCAAAGAATTGGCTATATCTTCTAGAGTGTTGCAGCTATCAACAAGATTGTTGCATTTTTGAAAACAGAACCACATTTCCTTTCCAAAAATGCCACAAGTATTAAGTTGCAACAAAGTTCACATTTTTGACAGAATTTTCCACAAGGCTATAGCCCATGGTAAATGTAAAATCTGCACCTACACTCAAAGAATTGCCTATATCTTCTAGAGTGTTGCAGCTATCAACAAGGTTGTTGCATTTTTGAAAACAGAACCACATTTCCTTTCCAAAAATGCCACAAGTATTAAGTTGCAACAAAGTTCACATTTTTGACAGAATTTTCCACAAGGCTATAGCACATGGTAAATGTAAAATCTGCACCTACACTCAAAGAATTGCCTATATCTTCTAGAGTGTTGCAGCTATCAACAAGATTGTGGCATTTTTGAAAACAGAACCACATTTCCTTTCCAAAAACGCTACAAGTATTAAGTTGCAACAAAGTTCACATTTTTGACAGAATTTTCCACAAGGCTATAGCCCATGGTAAATGTAAAATCTGCACCTACACTCAAAGAATTGCCTATATCTTCTAGAGTGTTGCAGCTATCAACAAGGTTGTTGCATTTTTGAAAACAGAACCACATTTCCTTTCCAAAAATGCCACAAGTATTAAGTTGCAACAAAGTTCACATTTTTGACAGAATTTTCCACAAGGCTATAGCCCATGGTAAATGTAAAATCTGCACCTACACTCAAAGAATTGCCTATATCTTCTAGAGTGTTGCAGCTATCAACAAGATTGTTGCATTTTTGAAAACAGAACCACATTTGCTTTCCAAAAATGCCACAAGTATTAAGTTGCAACAAAGTTCACATTTTTGACAGAATTTTCCACAAGGCTATAGCCCATGGTAAATGTAAAATCTGCACCTACACTCAAAGAATTGCCTATATCTTCTAGAGTGTTGCAGCTATCAACAAGGTTGTTGCATTTTTGAAAACAGAACCACATTTCCTTACCAAAAATGCCACAAGTATTAAGTTGCAACAAAGTTCACATTTTTGACAGAATTTTCCACAAGGCTATAGCCCATGGTAAATGTAAAATCTGCACCTACACTCAAAGAATTGCCTATATCTTCTAGAGTGTTGCAGCTATCAACAAGATTGTTGCATTTTTGAAAACAGAACCACATTTGCTTTCCAAAAATGCCACAAGTATTAAGTTGCAACATAGTTCACATTTTTGACAGAATTTTCCACAAGGCTATAGCCCATGGTAAATGTAAAATCTGCACCTACACTCAAAGAATTGCCTATATATTCTAGAGTGTTGCAGCTATCAACAAGGTTGTTGCATTTTTGAAAACAGAACCACATTTCCTTACCAAAAATGCCACAAGTATTAAGTTGCAACAAAGTTCACATTTTTGACAGAATTTTCCACAAGGCTATAGCCCATGGTAAATGTAAAATCTGCACCTACACTCAAAGAATTGCCTATATCTTCTAGAGTGTTGCAGCTATCAACAAGATTGTTGCATTTTTGAAAACAGAACCACATTTGCTTTCCAAAAATGCCACAAGTATTAAGTTGCAACAAAGTTCACATTTTTGACAGAATTTTCCACAAGGCTATAGCCCATGGTAAATGTAAAATCTGCACCTACACTCAAAGAATTGGCTATATCTTCTAGAGTGTTGCAGCTATCAACAAGATTGTTGCATTTTTGAAAACAGAACCACATTTCCTTTCCAAAAATGCCACAAGTATTAAGTTGCAACAAAGTTCACATTTTTGACAGAATTTTCCACAAGGCTATAGCCCATGGTAAATGTAAAATCTGCACCTACACTCAAAGAATTGCCTATATCTTCTAGAGTGTTGCAGCTATCAACAAGGTTGTTGCATTTTTGAAAACAGAACCACATTTCCTTTCCAAAAATGCCACAAGTATTAAGTTGCAACAAAGTTCACATTTTTGACAGAATTTTCCACAAGGCTATAGCACATGGTAAATGTAAAATCTGCACCTACACTCAAAGAATTGCCTATATCTTCTAGAGTGTTGCAGCTATCAACAAGATTGTGGCATTTTTGAAAACAGAACCACATTTCCTTTCCAAAAACGCTACAAGTATTAAGTTGCAACAAAGTTCACATTTTTGACAGAATTTTCCACAAGGCTATAGCCCATGGTAAATGTAAAATCTGCACCTACACTCAAAGAATTGCCTATATCTTCTAGAGTGTTGCAGCTATCAACAAGATTGTGGCATTTTTGAAAACAGAACCACATTTCCTTTCCAAAAACGCTACAAGTATTAAGTTGCAACAAAGTTCACATTTTTGACAGAATTTTCCACAAGGCTATAGCCCATGGTAAATGTAAAATCTGCACCTACACTCAAAGAATTGCCTATATCTTCTAGAGTGTTGCAGCTATCAACAAGGTTGTTGCATTTTTGAAAACAGAACCACAGTTGTTTTCCAAAAATGCCACAAGTATTAAGTTGCAACAAAGTTCACATTTTTGACAGAATTTTCCACAAGGCTATAGCCCATGGTAAATGTAAAATCTGCACCTACACTCAAAGAATTGCCTATATCTTCTAGAGTGTTGCAGCTATCAACAAGATTGTTGCATTTTTGAAAACAGAACCACATTTGCTTTCCAAAAATGCCACAAGTATTAAGTTGCAACAAAGTTCACATTTTTGACAGAATTTTCCACAAGGCTATAGCCCATGGTAAATGTAAAATCTGCACCTACACTCAAAGAATTGCCTATATCTTCTAGAGTGTTGCAGCTATCAACAAGGTTGTTGCATTTTTGAAAACAGAACCACATTTCCTTACCAAAAATGCCACAAGTATTAAGTTGCAACAAAGTTCACATTTTTGATAGAATTTTCCACAAGGCTATAGCCCATGGTAAATGTAAAATCTGCACCTACACTCAAAGAATTGCCTATATCTTCTAGAGTGTTGCAGCTATCAACAAGATTGTTGCATTTTTGAAAACAGAACCACATTTGCTTTCCAAAAATGCCACAAGTATTAAGTTGCAACATAGTTCACATTTTTGACAGAATTTTCCACAAGGCTATAGCCCATGGTAAATGTAAAATCTGCACCTACACTCAAAGAATTGCCTATATCTTCTAGAGTGTTGCAGCTATCAACAAGGTTGTTGCATTTTTGAAAACAGAACCACATTTCCTTACCAAAAATGCCACAAGTATTAAGTTGCAACAAAGTTCACATTTTTGACAGAATTTTCCACAAGGCTATAGCCCATGGTAAATGTAAAATCTGCACCTACACTCAAAGAATTGCCTATATCTTCTAGAGTGTTGCAGCTATCAACAAGATTGTTGCATTTTTGAAAACAGAACCACATTTGCTTTCCAAAAATGCCACAAGTATTAAGTTGCAACAAAGTTCACATTTTTGACAGAATTTTCCACAAGGCTATAGCCCATGGTAAATGTAAAATCTGCACCTACACTCAAAGAATTGGCTATATCTTCTAGAGTGTTGCAGCTATCAACAAGATTGTTGCATTTTTGAAAACAGAACCACATTTCCTTTCCAAAAATGCCACAAGTATTAAGTTGCAACAAAGTTCACATTTTTGACAGAATTTTCCACAAGGCTATAGCCCATGGTAAATGTAAAATCTGCACCTACACTCAAAGAATTGCCTATATCTTCTAGAGTGTTGCAGCTATCAACAAGGTTGTTGCATTTTTGAAAACAGAACCACATTTCCTTTCCAAAAATGCCACAAGTATTAAGTTGCAACAAAGTTCACATTTTTGACAGAATTTTCCACAAGGCTATAGCACATGGTAAATGTAAAATCTGCACCTACACTCAAAGAATTGCCTATATCTTCTAGAGTGTTGCAGCTATCAACAAGATTGTGGCATTTTTGAAAACAGAACCACATTTCCTTTCCAAAAACGCTACAAGTATTAAGTTGCAACAAAGTTCACATTTTTGACAGAATTTTCCACAAGGCTATAGCCCATGGTAAATGTAAAATCTGCACCTACACTCAAAGAATTGCCTATATCTTCTAGAGTGTTGCAGCTATCAACAAGGTTGTTGCATTTTTGAAAACAGAACCACATTTCCTTTCCAAAAATGCCACAAGTATTAAGTTGCAACAAAGTTCACATTTTTGACAGAATTTTCCACAAGGCTATAGCCCATGGTAAATGTAAAATCTGCACCTACACTCAAAGAATTGGCTATATCTTCTAGAGTGTTGCAGCTATCAACAAGGTTGTTGCATTTTTGAAAACAGAACCACAGTTGTTTTCCAAAAATGCCACAAGTATTAAGTTGCAACAAAGTTCACATTTTTGACAGAATTTTCCACAAGGCTATAGCCCATGGTAAATGTAAAATCTGCACCTACACTCAAAGAATTGGCTATATCTTCTAGAGTGTTGCAGCTATCAACAAGATTGTTGCATTTTTGAAAACAGAACCACAGTTGCTTTCCAAAAATGCCACAAGTATTAAGTTGCAACAAAGTTCACATTTTTGACAGAATTTTCCACAAGGCTATAGCCCATGGTAAATGTAAAATCTGCACCTACACTCAAAGAATTGCCTATATCTTCTAGAGTGTTGCAGCTATCAAAAAGGTTGTTGCATTTTTGAAAACAGAACCACATTTCCTTACCAAAAATGCCACAAGTATTAAGTTGCAACAAAGTTCACATTTTTGACAGAATTTTCCACAAGGCTATAGCCCATGGTAAATGTAAAATCTGCACCTACACTCAAAGAATTGCCTATATCTTCTAGAGTGTTGCAGCTATCAACAAGATTGTTGCATTTTTGAAAACAGAACCACATTTGCTTTCCAAAAATGCCACAAGTATTAAGTTGCAACATAGTTCACATTTTTGACAGAATTTTCCACAAGGCTATAGCCCATGGTAAATGTAAAATCTGCACCTACACTCAAAGAATTGCCTATATCTTCTAGAGTGTTGCAGCTATCAACAAGGTTGTTGCATTTTTGAAAACAGAACCACATTTCCTTACCAAAAATGCCACAAGTATTAAGTTGCAACAAAGTTCACATTTTTGACAGAATTTTCCACAAGGCTATAGCCCATGGTAAATGTAAAATCTGCACCTACACTCAAAGAATTGCCTATATCTTCTAGAGTGTTGCAGCTATCAACAAGATTGTTGCATTTTTGAAAACAGAACCACATTTGCTTTCCAAAAATGCCACAAGTATTAAGTTGCAACAAAGTTCACATTTTTGACAGAATTTTCCACAAGGCTATAGCCCATGGTAAATGTAAAATCTGCACCTACACTCAAAGAATTGCCTATATCTTCTAGAGTGTTGCAGCTATCAACAAGATTGTTGCATTTTTGAAAACAGAACCACATTTGCTTTCCAAAAATGCCACAAGTATTAAGTTGCAACAAAGTTCACATTTTTGACAGAATTTTCCACAAGGCTATAGCCCATGGTAAATGTAAAATCTGCACCTACACTCAAAGAATTGGCTATATCTTCTAGAGTGTTGCAGCTATCAACAAGGTTGTTGCATTTTTGAAAACAGAACCACATTTCCTTTCCAAAAATGCCACAAGTATTAAGTTGCAACAAAGTTCACATTTTTGACAGAATTTTCCACAAGGCTATAGCCCATGGTAAATGTAAAATCTGCACCTACACTTAAAGAATTGCCTATATCTTCTAGTGTGTTGCAGCTATCAACAAGGTTGTTGCATTTTTGAAAACAGAACCACATTTCCTTTCCAAAAATGCTACAAGTATTAAGTTGCAACAAAGTTCACATTTTTGACAGAATTTTCAACAAGGCTATAGCACATGGTAAATGTAAAATCTGCACCTACACTCAAAGAATTGCCTATATCTTCTAGAGTGTTGCAGCTATCAACAAGATTGTGGCATTTTTGAAAACAGAACCACATTTCCTTTCCAAAAACGCTACAAGTATTAAGTTGCAACAAAGTTCACATTTTTGACAGAATTTTCCACAAGGCTATAGCCCATGGTAAATGTAAAATCTGCACCTACACTCAAAGAATTGCCTATATCTTCTAGAGTGTTGCAGCTATCAACAAGGTTGTTGCATTTTTGAAAACAGAACCACATTTCCTTTCCAAAAATGCCACAAGTATTAAGTTGCAACAAAGTTCACATTTTTGACAGAATTTTCCACAAGGCTATAGCCCATGGTAAATGTAAAATCTGCACCTACACTCAAAGAATTGGCTATATCTTCTAGAGTGTTGCAGCTATCAACAAGGTTGTTGCATTTTTGAAAACAAAACCACAGTTGTTTTCCAAAAATGCCACAAGTATTAAGTTGCAACAAAGTTCACATTTTTGACAGAATTTTCCACAAGGCTATAGCCCATGGTAAATGTAAAATCTGCACCTACACTCAAAGAATTGGCTATATCTTCTAGAGTGTTGCAGCTATCAACAAGATTGTTGCATTTTTGAAAACAGAACCACAGTTGCTTTCCAAAAATGCCACAAGTATTAAGTTGCAACAAAGTTCACATTTTTGACAGAATTTTCCACAAGGCTATAGCCCATGGTAAATGTAAAATCTGCACCTACACTTAAAGAATTGCCTATATCTTCTAGTGTGTTGCAGCTATCAACAAGGTTGTTGCATTTTTGAAAACAGAACCACATTTCCTTTCCAAAAATGCCACAAGTATTAAGTTGCAACAAAGTTCACATTTTTGACAGAATTTTCAACAAGGCTATAGCACATGGTAAATGTAAAATCTGCACCTACACTCAAAGAATTGCCTATATCTTCTAGAGTGTTGCAGCTATCAACAAGATTGTGGCATTTTTGAAAACAGAACCACATTTCCTTTCCAAAAACGCTACAAGTATTAAGTTGCAACAAAGTTCACATTTTTGACAGAATTTTCCACAAGGCTATAGCCCATGGTAAATGTAAAATCTGCACCTACACTCAAAGAATTGCCTATATCTTCTAGAGTGTTGCAGCTATCAACAAGGTTGTTGCATTTTTGAAAACAGAACCACATTTCCTTTCCAAAAATGCCACAAGTATTAAGTTGCAACAAAGTTCACATTTTTGACAGAATTTTCCACAAGGCTATAGCCCATGGTAAATGTAAAATCTGCACCTACACTCAAAGAATTGGCTATATCTTCTAGAGTGTTGCAGCTATCAACAAGGTTGTTGCATTTTTGAAAACAGAACCACAGTTGTTTTCCAAAAATGCCACAAGTATTAAGTTGCAACAAAGTTCACATTTTTGACAGAATTTTCCACAAGGCTATAGCCCATGGTAAATGTAAAATCTGCACCTACACTCAAAGAATTGGCTATATCTTCTAGAGTGTTGCAGCTATCAACAAGATTGTTGCATTTTTGAAAACAGAACCACAGTTGCTTTCCAAAAATGCCACAAGTATTAAGTTGCAACAAAGTTCACATTTTTGACAGAATTTTCCACAAGGCTATAGCCCATGGTAAATGTAAAATCTGCACCTACACTCAAAGAATTGCCTATATCTTCTAGAGTGTTGCAGCTATCAACAAGGTTGTTGCATTTTTGAAAACAGAACCACATTTCCTTTCCAAAAACGCTACAAGTATTAAGTTGCAACAAAGTTCACATTTTTGACAGAATTTTCCACAAGGCTATAGCCCATGGTAAATGTAAAATCTGCACCTACACTCAAAGAATTGCCTATATCTTCTAGAGTGTTGCAGCTATCAACAAGGTTGTTGCATTTTTGAAACCAGAACCACATTTCCTTTCCAAAAATGCCACAAGTATTAAGTTGCAACAAAGTTCACATTTTTGACAGAATTTTCCACAAGGCTATAGCACATGGTAAATGTAAAATCTGCACCTACACTCAAAGAATTGCCTATATCTTCTAGAGTGTTGCAGCTATCAACAAGGTTGTTGCATTTTTGAAAACAGAACCACATTTCCTTTCCAAAAATGCCACAAGTATTAAGTTGCAACAAAGTTCACATTTTTGACAGAATTTTCCACAAGGCTATAGCCCATGGTAAATGTAAAATCTGCACCTACACTCAAAGAATTGGCTATATCTTCTAGAGTGTTGCAGCTATCAACAAGGTTGTTGCATTTTTGAAAACAGAACCACATTTTCTTTCCAAAAATGCCACAAGTATTAAGTTGCAACAAAGTTCACATTTTTGACAGAATTTTCCACAAGGCTATAGCCCATGGTAAATGTAAAATCTGCACCTACACTCAAAGAATTGCCTATATCTTCTAGAGTGTTGCAGCTATCAACAAGGTTGTTGCATTTTTGAAAACAGAACCACATTTGCTTTCCAAAAATGCCACAAGTATTAAGTTGCAACAAAGTTCACATTTTTGACAGAATTTTCCACAAGGCTATAGCCCATGGTAAATGTAAAATCTGCACCTACACTCAAAGAATTGCCTATATCTTCTAGAGTGTTGCAGCTATCAACAAGGTTGTTGCATTTTTGAAAACAGAACCACATTTCCTTTCCAAAAATGCCACAAGTATTAAGTTGCAACAAAGTTCACATTTTTGACAGAATTTTCCACAAGGCTATAGCCCATGGTAAATGTAAAATCTGCACCTACACTCAAAGAATTGGCTATATCTTCTAGAGTGTTGCAGCTATCAACAAGGTTGTTGCATTTTTGAAAACAGAACCACAGTTGTTTTCCAAAAATGCCACAAGTATTAAGTTGCAACAAAGTTCACATTTTTGACAGAATTTTCCACAAGGCTATAGCCCATGGTAAATGTAAAATCTGCACCTACACTCAAAGAATTGGCTATATCTTCTAGAGTGTTGCAGCTATCAACAAGATTGTTGCATTTTTGAAAACAGAACCACAGTTGCTTTCCAAAAATGCCACAAGTATTAAGTTGCAACAAAGTTCACATTTTTGACAGAATTTTCCACAAGGCTATAGCCCATGGTAAATGTAAAATCTGCACCTACACTCAAAGAATTGCCTATATCTTCTAGAGTGTTGCAGCTATCAACAAGGTTGTTGCATTTTTGAAAACAGAACCACATTTCCTTTCCAAAAACGCTACAAGTATTAAGTTGCAACAAAGTTCACATTTTTGACAGAATTTTCCACAAGGCTATAGCCCATGGTAAATGTAAAATCTGCACCTACACTCAAAGAATTGCCTATATCTTCTAGAGTGTTGCAGCTATCAACAAGGTTGTTGCATTTTTGAAACCAGAACCACATTTCCTTTCCAAAAATGCCACAAGTATTAAGTTGCAACAAAGTTCACATTTTTGACAGAATTTTCCACAAGGCTATAGCACATGGTAAATGTAAAATCTGCACCTACACTCAAAGAATTGCCTATATCTTCTAGAGTGTTGCAGCTATCAACAAGGTTGTTGCATTTTTGAAAACAGAACCACATTTCCTTTCCAAAAATGCCACAAGTATTAAGTTGCAACAAAGTTCACATTTTTGACAGAATTTTCCACAAGGCTATAGCCCATGGTAAATGTAAAATCTGCACCTACACTCAAAGAATTGGCTATATCTTCTAGAGTGTTGCAGCTATCAACAAGGTTGTTGCATTTTTGAAAACAGAACCACATTTTCTTTCCAAAAATGCCACAAGTATTAAGTTGCAACAAAGTTCACATTTTTGACAGAATTTTCCACAAGGCTATAGCCCATGGTAAATGTAAAATCTGCACCTACACTCAAAGAATTGCCTATATCTTCTAGAGTGTTGCAGCTATCAACAAGGTTGTTGCATTTTTGAAAACAGAACCACATTTGCTTTCCAAAAATGCCACAAGTATTAAGTTGCAACAAAGTTCACATTTTTGACAGAATTTTCCACAAGGCTATAGCACATGGTAAATGTAAAATCTGCACCTACACTCAAAGAATTGCCTATATCTTCTAGAGTGTTGCAGCTATCAACAAGATTGTGGCATTTTTGAAAACAGAACCACATTTCCTTTCAAAACATGCCACAAGTATTAAGTTGCAACAAAGTTCACATTTTTGACAGAATTTTCCACAAGACTATAGCCCATGGTAAATATAAAATCTGCACCTACACTCAAAGAATTGCCTATATCTTCTAGAGTGTTGCAGCTATCAACAAGATTGTTGCATTTTTGAAAACAGAACCACATTTGCTTTCCAAAAATGCCACAAGTATTAAGTTGCAACAAAGTTCACATTTTTGACAGAATTTTCCACAAGGCTATAGCCCATGGTAAATGTAAAATCTGCACCTACACTCAAAGAATTGCCTATATCTTCTAGAGTGTTGCAGCTATCAACAAGATTGTGGCATTTTTGAAAACAGAACCACATTTGCTTTCCAAAAATGCCACAAGTATTAAGTTGCAACAAAGTTCACATTTTTGACAGAATTTTCCACAAGGCTATAGCCCATGGTAAATGTAAAATCTGCACCTACACTCAAAGAATTGCCTATATCTTCTAGAGTGTTGCAGCTATCAACAAGATTGTTGCATTTTTGAAAACAGAACCACATTTGCTTTCCAAAAATGCCACAAGTATTACGTTGCAACAAAGTTCACATTTTTGACAGAATTTTCCACAAGGCTATAGCCCATGGTAAATGTAAAATCTGCACCTACACTCAAAGAATTGCCTATATCTTCTAGAGTGTTGCAGCTATCAACAAGGTTGTTGCATTTTTGAAAACAGAACCACATTTCCTTTCCAAAAATGCTACAAGTATTAAGTTGCAACAAAGTTCACATTTTTGACAGAATTTTCCACAAGGCTATAGCACATGGTAAATGTAAAATCTGCACCTACACTCAAAGAATTGCCTATATCTTCTAGAGTAGCTATCAACAAGATTGTGGCATTTTTGAAAACAGAACCACATTTGCTTTCCAAAAATGCCACAAGTATTAAGTTGCAACAAAGTTCACATTTTTGACAGAATTTTCCACAAGGCTATAGCCCATGGTAAATGTAAAATCTGCACCTACACTCAAAGAATTGCCTATATCTTCTAGAGTGTTGCAGCTATCAACAAGATTGTTGCATTTTTGAAAACAGAACCACATTTGCTTTCCAAAAATGCCACAAGTATTACGTTGCAACAAAGTTCACATTTTTGACAGAATTTTCCACAAGGCTATAGCCCATGGTAAATGTAAAATCTGCACCTACACTCAAAGAATTGCCTATATCTTCTAGAGTGTTGCAGCTATCAACAAGATTGTTGCATTTTTGAAAACAGAACCACATTTGCTTTCCAAAAATGCCACAAGTATTACGTTGCAACAAAGTTCACATTTTTGACAGAATTTTCCACAAGGCTATAGCCCATGGTAAATGTAAAATCTGCACCTACACTCAAAGAATTGCCTATATCTTCTAGAGTGTTGCAGCTATCAACAAGATTGTTGCATTTTTGAAAACAGAACAACATTTTCTTTTTAAAGATTGCCCAATTATTGCTCGGTTGAGCATTTTTCCATGGTTCAAATTGAGTTTGTCTTCTGAGATTGAGATGTGTCAAATGGAATGCAGTAGAAATCTTGATGTTTAGGTGTGGTTGACATTCAACATTAATCCTTTAAATTTAATCACCTTTTATTTGGCCTTGTCAGTTTATTCAGCTAGTAACCTATCCCATTTATTCTCAATATCTTGGAGTATTTGTTGACTAGAACTTTGAGTGAAAAACTCGTGTTGAAGAAATTTGTAAGAAAATTAGAAAGGCATGCTTTATGATAAATCATTTAAGCTATTACTTCAATATCACTGTATTGCGGCAAGCATACTTCACCATGGCTGAATCACACATTCGTCATCGCATCACAGCATGGGGCAGCTCAAAACCGTGCCAAAAACTACAAGAAACACAAAATCAATTGCTAAAAACTCTTAAAACACACACTAATATCAATAGACAACAAAACGTAAATGTTCAAGGAAACAACTACACCAGCAACAATGCACAAGTACTTAGTAAAAACATTTCTGTACTAAATATGAACAGCATTTACAGAACTACATGGGCAATTGAATTTTACAACGATACCTCAAATTTAAGGCAAATTGATCACAACCACCAAACGAGGCGAAACACCGAAGGAAGATATAAAGTCAAACACGCTAAAAACGAATACGGAAAAAACACTCCAGCAGTAACTTTACCAACAATATTCAATAGTACACCAACTGATGTCTTACGTCAAGCAAACAACATAAGGTCCAGGAAGAAAGTCCTAAAAACATACTTTGTCAACCAGCAATGAAATTTTTGATATATCAAAATTCACTATTAATTGTTCTCCTAAACATATTAAAAAAATATATATTTTTTTATATTACTATGCTTAAATTCGGCATTTATTTTGTTTAAACTTAACCTGCAGACAAGCCTTTAAGGCTACGCTGGGTATATACTCTAAAAATGTATTGTATAATTTTTCATAATAATAATAAAAGAATAAAAAAAATAATTAATTTCTATTATTCGAACTTTTTCTTATAATTATTTCTGTATTATGTTTTATCAGGCTCAAGTTCTTTCTTTATTATGCTTGTGATTGATATTAATTAAATTAGACAAAGAAGACATCAAAGACATTTAGACGGGTGCTGACGAGAAAGTGTGGCGGCTTCGAAACAACTAGTTGTCCACCCTGCTAAATATCTTTGATGTCTTTTTTTGTCTAATTTAATTAATATAATCAGAAGCATAATAAGGAAAGAACTTGAGCCTGATACGTATGTATGTTTAATGTATGTATGGAATGGCGTATGTGAATACATATGTATATTTTATAAATTTCATCTCTCTGTTTATACAGCTACTTTATGTTGTATGGGGACACCTAGTAATTTTCCACTTGTTGTTGTTGTTGTAATTTGCTGTTGTAAGGCATCTGGGAATACATACGCTGTGCGAATTTCGGCTCTCTATCTCTTACGGTTCGAGAGTTATAGCTATTACTCTAAGTTGTAAAGGGACACCTGGTAGTTTTACAGTTGTTGTTGTTTTTAGCAACTGTTGTTGTGGAGCATATGTGAATACACATATTGTGCAAATTCCATCCCTCTGTCGCTCACAGTTCGAGAGTAACGGCTAATTGTTACTTTACGTTGCATAGGGACACCTGGTAGTTTTCGACATGTTGTTGTTTTTAGCATTTGTTGTTCACAAGCATCTATAAATACATACACTATGCAAATTTCAGCTTTCTATCTTTTACGGTTCAAGAGTTATAGCTAATTGTAACTTTTGGTTGTACCAGGGGACACCTGGTAGTTTTCGGATTGTTGTTGCTTTTAGTTTATGTTGTTGTATAACATCTATAAATACATACACTATGTAAATTTCAGTTCTCTATCTTTTACAGTTCGAGAGTTATACCTAATTGGAACTTTTCGTTGTATGGGGACACCTGGTAGTTTTCGGATTGTTGTTGCTTTTAGTATTTGTTGTTGTAGAACATCTGTAAATACATACACTATGCAAATTTCAGCTCTCTATCTTTTACGGTTCGAGAGTTATAGCTAATTGTAACTTTTCATTGTATGGAGACACCTGATAGTTTTCGACTTGTTGTTGGTTTTAGTATTTGTTGTTGTAGCGGCAAGGTACAACAATATTCTGTGAAAATTTCAGCTCTCTAGCTCTTACCATTTCGGAGAATGGACGCTGTGACGGACGGACGGACGGACGGACGTACTTGTCTCGGTAATAGGGTTCCGTTTCACTCTGATGAGTACGGAACCCTAAAAATATAAAAAAGAAATTATTTTCATTCTAGAGCTAGGTCCACTGGAACGCAGGTAAGTAATGACACAACATCATACAGCAACTAATAATTTATCAACCCCTATTTCTTGACTTCTTAGCCTTTCTTCAGGTCCCATGCAATCCTTGGCGTTATATTTAGAAACATTTGCATGTGAGTAAATAGTTCCAAACTACGGGAATTGACAAAGGACAAATCGGCCTTAAGGGACAGTTTTCTTTATGAATCTTGGGCAGTCCATATAATCGATATAATGCTGTCTGTATTAGTGTGTGTTTGAGGTTTGTATTTTTCTTTAGGTGTAATGGACCCCTGTCTTAGGAGATCCACCACAAAATTGTTGCTCACGGCCTGTAGTTTATCATGTTACAAACAATATTCTTTTAACTGGTATTGTAGTGTGTTTTATCTAAGGCAATTTCAATAACGGCGTTATTCCTTTTTAAGAATTCCGCTGCCAACTCATTCATTTTCTTTTATTTTAATGTATGGAATAAAACACTGGGTGCCGTGTGGTCTCACAAACATGCCTGAGGCATTTTGGTTAAACGTTCAGCCAAGATGCTAGTTAGTTATTAGCTTGCTTACTCCTTGTGCTATTTTCAAAATCCCAGCAATGACATTTAGCTGAAAGAAAAGAAAGATTCATTTGACCTTTTAACTAACCTTTGAAATAAAAAAAAATCATTTTATCTATAATTTTTGACCTTTATTGTTAAAATTAATAAAACTATTTTTAAAGCTTAATATCCTGTTCATACATGCAGCAATATTAAAATTATAACAATTAAAGCCATTATTGAGACAAAATTTTCATATAAAAATTACAATTAGCTTATTGGCAATTAAGAGATAATTGTTTCAATAATGAGTAAATTTTGTTGTCTTCCAAATGGTCAAGCGTTTGTGGCACAAACATGTTGCGCAGTCTTGTTGAAATCACATCTCCTGGACATCACGGTTATTCAATTCAGGAATGAAAAAGTTAGTAATCATGGCTCTATATCGATCACTGTAACTTTCTGGCCATCATCGTTTTTGAAGAAGTACGGACCAATGATTCCACCAGCCCATAAAGCGCACCAAACAGTCAGTTTTTGTGGATGTAACGATGTTTCGACATGCACTTGAGGATTAGCTTCACTCCAAATGCGGCAGTTTTGTTTGTTGACGTTGCCATTCAACCAGAAGTATGCTTCATCGCTAAACAAAATTATGCGCGATACGTATTCCGCACAGAACCATTATTTTCGAAAGAAAATTGCACTATTTGCAAGCCTTGTTCACGCGTGAGTTTATTCATGATGTACATATTGCCAAACCAAACTGAGAATAAATCACTTGACACCTGTTAAATCGGTAGCCATCTTGGACAGTAATGCCAACTTAGAGTTCTATACATCGAAAAAACACCCTTTACAAAATAACCAAATGTAAACCATAAGTTTTTCACCTGCCAAATGCTAATTTAGCGATAATATAATAGCAATATTAAGTATGTATGAACACCAAAAAGATATTGCCAATTAACTGAATATTGTTTCAATTAAAAAGGCATATGTGAATAGCATATAAGGTCTTTTATTTTACTTTATTAATTCTTCGATATTTCGCTAACAATTTGTTAGCGTTGTTAGCGAAATATCGAAGAATTAATAAAGTAAAATAAAAGACCTTAAGCTTTAAAAAATAGTTTCATCAATTAAAAAAAAAAAAAAAATGAAACAATCACTAATTTGCTTCAAGAGCCAATTGAAATGTATTGACTCAGGTCCAAAAACGAACCTTTTCAGAATGTCTTAAATGTGTTAAAGGGTTGTGTTAACGCAACTCCCAAAATCCTCATGATTGCCTCTTAATCTGGCATCACTAATTTAATTGGAAAAAGTAGTTGCTTAAAAATTATGACATATTTGCCAATTTAACGAAAGTTGTATTGTCAAGAACGTCTTACCGCCCTCGCCATTTTTAAAAGAATTTAATTGCCATCTTTTAATATGCCATTTTCATTCTAATTGCGAAGCGGATCAGACGTGATTGTGATTGAGTGTCATACGATTTTCCAGCAATTTCCATACAAAAAAGTATGTAGAATTAATCATCTTTATTATGAATATTTGAATTTAATATAAATATATATGTATATTTTTTACAAAGGAATTTTAATAAAATTATATTGCGTAATGAATCAAGCCTTTTGTTACGCTTTGTAATTTATTCAAAATCCCGTGGAAATTGCTGGCTTGGCCGATAGCCCTCTCAACTGGTTGTTTAAACATTTCTGATTCTCATATTGTTCATGGGAATGATGGAAAATAAGTAGTTGAGTTTTAAACAAATTTTTAAGAATTTTTCAAGTCTACTGATGAGCAGATTAGCTCGAACGAAACGTCATCGGCATATAGACAGCTGATAAAGACAGCAGACATTTTGAAAAGTTTCGTTTTTGCAGCTGATTTAAAAGAAAAATCTTTTATTTTACTTTTAGTTATGGGCAGGAGTTGTGGGTAATCAAATAAATCGGAATTTTTCTCCGCACAAATATTGTTTCCTCTGAAAAACTTGATTTTTTTTTCCAAAGAAATTAAATAAAAATTAGAATGAAATTACCGCAGAAAATAAATACCAAACTCAAACCATCTCACACACTTTTCGAATCAAATAACAATTGACTTTTTGAATTGAATTTTTTTTTTTTTTTTTTTTATGTACAAATGGTCACAGCAAAAAGAAATAAAAATAGACAAATGAACGATTTCTGTCAAGTTTGCGATTGCAAAAGAAATAAAAATTGCTTTTCAAATAAATCCACTCGGAAAAACTGTACACATACACAGCCATAACAACCCATACCAAAGCAAAATTACGCAGAATTAAACATAAAAGGAAGGAAAACTGTGATGCAGATCTTGAACATTGACTGAGTTAGGATTTACTTTGTTTTCTACTGCTTTTTAGTTTGCTGCATGTAGAAGATGTCAACTAGGAAAATCATTTTACTCTCGAAACTGCTCAACTGAAAGTAGTTTGTAAAATAATGGTTTTTTTTTTTTGCATTTTCAATGACACACTAAACTAGACATGTTTAACGACAGTATGGAGTACTGGATGTTAGCAGCAAAAAAAAAAAAACAGAAAATAAAAAAGTCAAAACACAAGAAAAGAAAAGCTGAGAGCTTTCATAAACAAACCTTGTTAAGAATACATTTTCCAATGCGGAAGATGACCCAGTGGGGGTCTGTGTGCATAAAGAATATTTCAATTGAGTTTGACAAATAATAAAAGAGGAAAACTGAATATATGTATTTAGCAGTTATTTTTTGCTATAGCTCAGACTCATTTCATCGACAGACAATTGTGAAAAATATTCAAAGGGAACAAATAGGCTTGCATCATTCAGGAATGAATTAATTCCACTTAATGACTATTTAATGTGAAAGAATGAAATATGTATGTAACTTTTATATATTCCTTTTGCTGTTTAATTGCATGTTGCATTTTGCTCTCATATTGTCATGCTTAGATCAGTGAAGGGCGGATACTTCTGTATCTGCCCCTGTATTACAGAGAATAGCTAAATACAACAGCAAAAATATGAAAATATGCGCCGCTTAAGCTAGATTTACACGATTGAAGGTATTTTGAAGTCTTATCAAAATTTTGAAAATTTATTTTGATGTGCTGTTTACACGTTTCAAAAATTTGATAAAAATATTCTTTCAATGTATTTCAAAATCTTTTGATAAAAATTTGATCAAAATTTTTGAAGCTAATTTATACCTTGTTCACACATGTATTTCTAATTGAGATAATATTGAGTTTATTGACATAATATTTTTTGCGTTCATACATACAAATATTGCGTTAACTCAATTAGTATTTGACAGCTGAAAAAAAGTTGTTGTTTTTGTTTTGGTAGTGAGAAAAAAAGTGAAAAATATTTTCCAATAAGAAACATGAAAGAAAAACTGCCTTTTATTAAAAATATTTTAGTGTTGTACAATAAAAATATGGAACTTGTACAAGTAGTGCGTTCATGTTATGACTCCAAAGCGGCAATAATAAAAAGAAAGAGAAATAAAAATTTGGAAATGCTGCAATGTTTTTATTTTTATTGTATTTATTTTTATTTTTTATTATTTTGTTTTGTTTGCTTTTGTTTACATTTATCACGTCATTCATTTCGCATTGTATACTTTTGCTTATTAAACACATCTTTTACAGTGTTGTGTTCCATCTTTTTCTCAATATTCAAAGCAATTTTGAGTTTATTGAGCAATAACTTTATTGACTTTTTGTATGGAATATTGAGCTCAATAATGGACTTTATTGCGATTACCTCAATAAAGGCGCATGTATGAACATGGTATTACACTATTGGTAAACTTTTTATAGTGAAAATATTGAGTTTGATCAGGGGATTTGCTTTTTTTGTGAAATAATTTATTATTATAAAAAAAGCAATCATCATAGCATCAACATTTTTAATATTGGAGGAAGAAGTAGCTGATAATAATGCAAAGAAAAGAAGAAAACAAAAGGAACATTGGGTTCGACCTTACCTTTTGGAAGGTAATTGTATGTACACCTCTTTCAGGGAGCGATTGAAAAGGAATGATCCTGAACTATACAAAAACTTTGTACGAATGTCAGCAGATGATTTTGATTATTTGCTTAATCTCGTCACCCCATTAATAGAAAAGGCCAATACTAATATGCGGGAATCTATATGTCCTGGAGAACGCCTGGCTATTACTTTAAGATTTTTGGCGACTGGGGACAGTTACGCAAGTCTGATGTTCGTGTTTAAAAGATCTAGATCATCGATATGCAATATTGTGCCTGAAGTCTGTGCTGTATTATATAAAGTATTAAAAGATGAATTTTTAAAGGTAAAAACCAATTTATTAAATAAAAAAAACATATCTAAAATAATATTTATTGGTACAGATGCCAGCAACAGAGGAGGAATGGGAGAATATTTCCCAAAGTATAAATAAAACATGGAATTTTCCTAATTCAATCGGTGCATTATATGGAAAACACATCGATATTATAGCACCAGCACACTGTGCAAGCACATTCGTAAATAAACACAGCTGATATGCATTGAATCAAAAGAATGAACATGCTGTCAAATTATTTATATTTATCAATATTGCCAGATGCGATTTTGATGCTTGTTTACACGGCATCAATAAAATCGTCGAAAGTTTTGTTCAATAAATTTTGATCAATACATTTTGAACAAATTTTGCTGTTTACACGAGTTTAAAGCATTTTGAAGAGCAATTTTGAAGAAAATTTCAATAGTGTAAATCTAGCTTTAGTTTGCTCGAATCTAGTCAACTAGCACAGAATACCACCAAAAAGGATCACCAGTTTACCGGACTACAAAAATCACCACTTTTTTTTTGCCGAATTTCATCAAGGTGGCAGGTTAGGGAGAAGAAAGTGCATCAGCAAGGTGCACTATCTGTCCATGGCGGAAAAAAGATACAGATGTGGAATGATTTACGTCAGTACCTGACCGATGGGCCATAACCTGACAGTGGTCAAACCAGGTGGTGCAATAAGGACGTTACACACAGAGAAAAAACCACCTAATAAAGTAGAACAAAATCAATAAGATATCTCTATGGTTTTTTTCAAGAAGGATTCCTTATTATTTTAAATGGGAAAACCTTATTGAAAAAACAACAATTAATGAAATGAAAAAGATGATTTACGTGTGTTTATATAGGAAACAAATAAAACCAATAGGGAAGAATTAATAGGATAACCTGATAAAATCAATAGGAAATCCTTATTGTATACAATTTACAAGAAAACCTAATAGAATCAATAAGCCCTTCTGTATAGAATTTTTTTTTTTTTTTTTTGGTACCATGCAAATCGGAAACTGAGTAAAAACAAACGTGAGTAACAAGTTTTCTTCTTGGTTTTATGTGTTTTTCTTGTTGAGACAATTAATAAGATTTGCAACATGGAAATAATAAGAAATACCTATAGAAAAATCTTCTTTTCTCTCTGCTGGGATACCCCTCAGCCTAAAAACGTTTCAAAGAGAAAATCTTATTGAATCTATTAGGAAGTTTTCGCTCTGTGCACCACCGCCCTGAGCAACCGGAACAACTGCTCGGGTGGCAATTTATTTGCTACGTTTCTTGGCCATAACAAAACCCCTTGCTCAGGAGTTGAGCTATCTAACCTCTGCTGCAGTGAAATTTCCTAGACGGCAATACAATACACAACTACCGTGTTAGCCCGAAGTCCCGAAGAACATCAGTCCTTGAACCAACTCGAATGTTTCCGCCAATCTAGTTCCTTACAAAGCAGCATCTGTTGCTTAGCAACAGCACTAAGGGCCTATTTGGGCGACCGAACACAGACCCGAGGGTCTATGATCAGTATGGCTAGCAACGTTCCTCCCCTCCATGCGAACTTATGGTAGCAACCACAGCCAGTAAGTACGTTTCAGCCAAGGAGGCTCCTCTACCTATGTCCGGAGAGATGACTTCGTAGAGTCCCCGTATTGCTGAATTGCCCTTTTCAAGCAAGTTTCTCAGGACACGCTGCTATCCCTTGGGACCTGCCTAAGATTTCTGGCCACGAAGTCAGCCGAGGTTGACACAACATCAAGCTGGTTACGATCAGCAAGAGGCATATTGTGCCCCCGGGGGGAAGTGCGATAACCCACCACAGCCTACGGAAAATAGCTAGGTCCGTAGTACAGGTCCCTGCCAAGGAAGTTGCGCTATTCAAACCTTGTGTATTGTAGTTTTCCCAACTCTAAGACACTAGTTTAATATAATACGGTAAGCCAAGTTGCCTCATATAGAACATCAGGGGTCAAATTCTGGCACTCGTAATTGAACGATTTCATTATAGAATGCTGTGTGTTTGTTGCTCATTTTGTTTTTGCTCTACATTGTTTTTATTATCGAGTATATTCGATCACGAATGCCAGAATCCGGCCCCAGGTCTTTTACCAGATGCAAAGTTCTCCGCTTGTAGAAATATCTGCAATACAAAATCTGTCACAGAGTGAGGCCAATTATGTGTGCTACCTGATATCTTTAATGGTAAGCACAGACATTATGTTTCAGCAGAAGAGGAATCTGTGACTAAGCTGGCATCACGATCTCTCTGCTGCTAACTGATATCCGTAATACCAATTTACCATCGATGGAGGGCTCCAGAGCTCCTTACTAACTTCTGTAGCAGGGATTTCGATACCAAAATTTTCCAAAGCTCCTTAAGTGTCTATTCTCTGAAAAGTAGAATTTGGAAGGTGATTAGTGAAGATAAAAATGTGTGAAGTGTACCTATTGGATTTCATGACATTTCAGAAAAAAGGACGTCTCAATCAGGCAAGCCTGGACTTGTATCTACACAGTATTCGGCTGATTCGGAAGCTCAAGCCAAACTGCCGAAAATGCATCTTAAAAGTGTCGTAGAGATTTTTACTTTCCAATAATCCAAGCCCTGATTTGCAACTGTGCAATAACCAGTTGATCCGCAATCTCAAGCCAAGCTGCCAAAGATGCATCTTAAAAGAGGCAATCTTCTCAGATTGCCTCTTATTTTCTCTAAAATATTCAGCCTTATTATGAATTCCGAGTGAACATCAGTCGTAATGCAAAACCTCCGTCACGAATTCGTACAAAAAGGTATTATGAATTCTGACGGATTCGAAGTTAGTGCTGCCAACCTCTTGACCTAAGTACGAATTAGTACAACCAACTTTTTAAATGAAAAACAGATGTGTTTTGTTTACATGCTAAGGATTGTAAAAAATATTTTTCAAAAACTAAAAAGGAAATACAATGAATTTGATTGCTGCAGCCTTTTCAGTGACGGCAGAGGAACAAAAGCTGTTAGCGAATAGAGCGCAAAGTCGTGAGGAATGGTCAGTATTCCCCCTTGATTTGGATTACAAGGCGTAAGTTGTTAGAACAAATCACAAATTCTGAAAATATGTACATATGTATGTATGTGTTTTGTAATTTTTCTTTTAGTTTTATAAAAAACTATCGGCTGAACATATCTGCACAATTCGTTTTCTAATTGAATCTGCCTGGTGTTGGAAAAGATGTGGATGCTGCAATGGCTTTTTGGTACCACTTTTTGTACACGCATTTAATTCTATATATAAAAGGCGATTTTTTTATTTATTTTTTTTTTTTTTTTGTTTGTTTATATGGTTAATTATTTTTCAAACAATCTATCACATGTTTCAATGGTGTATATGAAGCGATTTTTTCCACATATAAAATCAGCAGTTAGTTTGTGTTACTTTTTTGTTTCAAATCAGGGCAAAACCAATAATTATTTTAAAATATACCAATTAATTACACTGTGCTTGAATTTGGAACTTTCTTTTTGCCGACAAACGGGGCACCCAGTGACTAAACATAATTCGGGTACGCTGAATTCAGTGGTGCTATCCGTTTTTCTAGGTTAGCTCGCATTTTCGAGATTTACCGTTATTTTAAAAATGGAGGAGGTTGCACTACATGTATTGAACTAACTAAAAAAATTTTTCGTTTATTGAACTTTAGTAAGAAACCGAAATTCCGCAATAAAATAACCTTTAATCTGATATAAAATTCATTAAAAAAAATTTTTTTTTTTTTTTTATTTAAAAAAAAAACATTTTTTTTTTTGCAAATTGTTGAAATTTTGTGATCTTTAAAACTGCATAAAAAATTGAAAAATTAAGCTGTGCCAATAAGTTTTCTAAAAAAAAAATTTTTTTTTAATGAATTATATGTATATCAGATTAAAGATTATTTTATTGCAGAATTTCGGTTTTTTACTAAAGTTCAATAAACGAAAAATTTTTTTAGTTAGTTTAATACATGTAGTGCAACCTCCACCATTTTTAAAATAACGGTAAATCTCGAAAATGCGAGCTAACCTAGAAAAACGGATAGCACCACTGAATTCAGCGTACCCGAATTATGTTTAGTCACTGGGTGCCCCGTTTGTCGGTTTTTTCAACTAGCACAGTGTTATTAAAGAAATATAATTCTATAACTACTTAAAAATTGTTTTTATTCAATTTAAGAACTTCTTTTCAGTTTGTTCTTATTTTAAACTATTTTTGTATTCTCCCGACAGTCAGAAGAGTTCGTACAAATTTTCGATAAAAAAAAACGCTAAAAGTACATTTCATTCGGAATTCATAATACCAATCTCCCGAATTTCGAAAATTTCGTAGCTACGTCGGAACTCATGATAGCATTTTTACGACGGAATTCCGTCGGAGGCTCCGACGAAATTCATAATAAACATGATTATTTTCTTTAAAACATGATTTCTACAAACAAATGAAATTGTTGAATAAATGGCAATACCAATCTTCTTTCTACCTTAAAGCATTCCAAACTGCTTTAAAAAGTGTTTGAGTGGCGTTGTTTTCTAGCCCCAATTTTTCACACATCATCCTACCGCACTGCCGTAATAAAGGTAAAAGATCAGAAGAACTTAATGAGCTTACAGAAATTTGGAAAATTTTCTATAACTCAAATTATGAATCTAGAACTTAACGGATGTTGTATTAGTAAAAGATCAGAAGAGCTTAATGAGCTTACAGAAATTTGGAAAATTTTCTATAACTCAAATTATGAATCTAGAACTTAACAGATGTTGTGTTGGCCAGCGACAACAGGACATCTAAAAATATTGAACATGCATATCACCTGAAAAGTATCCATTACTTAACAATTTGCCATAACAAAACAAAATATATTTTCGAAATTATTGTAAATCATCTTGAAAACGAATCAATCAGCTAATAAAATGACATGGACATACACATGTTACGAGTTGTGTGGTTAAGAAATAAAATAAAACTGAGAAAAAAAATTTAAAAGTTTTTGTGTGTGTTCTTTCACTTTCTTTTGCGCAAAAAAAAAAATATCGACAAACAACAAACATCAATTCCCTTTCAGGCATAATCAAAAAGTTAAAAATCAACAAACTTTTTCATTTTCAATTTTAATTTTACTTTTAATTCCCCATTCGCCGCATACAAAACGAGCCGATCCTAAACACAAGTGGCCAGACAGACAGACAGGCATTCAGTCAGTCAGTCATTTTAAATGGATCAGAAAATGAATGATGGAATGACCATACAAATAATAATAATAATAATGCCGGGGATGATGATCATACGTCTTGGTAGATGGTTGGACAGATTCGATGGTTGCTAAAAATCAATTCAATGGATGACTTTGATTTGAATTAAACAATCTATCTTTGCCATCTTTCCGAAAACCGAAAAAGAAAGAGGCAGAAAAAAGCAGCCCAAAACAAACTGCTATCAAAAGGCCAGCAAAATGAATTGCGAAGAGAGAGAGAAGGACAATAACAACAACCACATTGCCAGCCAAGTGTCGATCATTCATTCAATTATTCATTGTCAGGTGATATCACATTCATTCAATATCAACTCATGCCAGCACACACTGCAACTTGAGTACATACATATATGTTTTCTTTTAGTTTATGCTTGTTGCATCTATTGGATAAAACCGAACAAGTTTACATATATTTGTCTCTCCGCACACTACACATGTGTGAGTGTCGGACGAGTCAGTCCATTGATCATCACAAAAGTGCAATGGTACATGGAGCGAGCTTTGATTTTAACGTTTTCAAACTGTCCTACTTTTCCATAAAATATTTGCAAAACGTTTTTAACCACATTTAGAGACAAACGTTGTTAGTTAGGGTTGACGTTTTTCGCTTACACCTAGACGCAAGTCTACCTGGCTACAGCTGAGACTATTTTAAAGATGTTACATACAAAATCAAAAACCTTTGTGCTCTGCATAAGCTCGTCGTATGGTTGTATCAGGTGCTCTAGTTTTTTTATTACTATTATCATTTATGGCGAATTGTGTACCTCGACCAAAAAGATATTTTTTGCACAACTTGTTCGCTACAGACCAAGAACTAGACTATTAGCAAATCTAGTTAAAGCGCCCAGTGGTGGTACTGTGTCTATAGACAGCAGTGATTCCTGCTTAGAGAGTCTGCAGGAATCACTACTTAGCAATTTCAGTTTTTTGAGATGCTAATTTAGCTAACAGTGCCTCGTCATTAGGCTTGAATATAGTCTAATATCCTTTATGACGAAGAGGTTCATAATACGATCATCACTTTTATTTAATTTGACGGATAATACAAGTGCTAGTATCCTTGGATCTCACTAAGACATTCAATTCGATACGTTTTTCTACCCCGGTGAATGCACTAAACGATAAATTTAATTTTTCCAAATCTGCCAGCAGGCTTATCTTGTCTGTCTGATAGATTGCAATTTGTCTGCATTCGTGGCAAATATTCCTCTTAAGTCTGGTGCTCCAAAGGGGTACTCCTATTCTTGCTTAGTATGAACAATCTACCCCAGGGGTGCCCACGGCCTATACGCTTGGTACGCTTTTGTTTTTGTAAAAGCGAGAAGCATTGGCTGAGCATTCTAATATGTATACACAACTCTTTGTATGAAATACACACATACACACATACCCCAAGTTCAAAGCAACAACACTTTCATATGCACAGCAATAAGAACGCAGGCTTTGTTGGTACACATTGGTGCCAAGCGTAAATTTTGTTGTTTTTTGTTTTCATGATTTTGTTGTTTTTTTTTTATGATTTCGTGAGTATGAAACACTTGAAGAAATAATTTTTTGTTATGAGTTTATTTCTGTTTTTCCTTGTGTGTGTCAATAAAGTGTATACGGATTGGTGTTTGCGCTTCCATAAGAAGATTTTGGGCACCCCTGATCTACCCGATACAATTAGCACCAGAAATTGTATCCCATTTCTGTTTGCGGCCGATATTTTTCTTTTATTTAGTGCTTCATTACAATATAAATTAAAATTAATACTTAATTATTTATTAGCTATAAAAGCCAATTTAAATGTATTAATTCAGGTTCAAAAAAATTTACCTCCATTTTTTGCTGTGCTTTTCAGCCGTCTACATGTTAGGAAAAGTAAAATTGTTGCAAGACGAAAAACTGTTTTCTGTATAAAAGTCTACTATGAGTTGATTAGCATCAACGAAATGTCGGCGGCATGAAAAAGACAGAAAACATTAAGGTCTATCTTGAAACCTCAAATAATAATTTCAGTACGATTCCTCAATGGCTA
This sequence comes from Sturmia bella, assembly GCA_963662145.1. Taxonomy (NCBI): domain Eukaryota; kingdom Metazoa; phylum Arthropoda; class Insecta; order Diptera; family Tachinidae; genus Sturmia; species Sturmia bella. The sequence continues at coordinate 19,338,634 of OY759170.1, forward strand.
AATGATAGATCACTTTCCGTGGCCTAAACGGCTTGTGATATTACAAATGAAATGAATAAATAAATAAATAAATAAATAAATAAATAAATAAATAAAAAAATTCTTCTAAGTCCAAGAATACGATATTTGGTCCAGTTGGAACCAAATTGTGAATCGTTGATGTGTTCATTTGCAGTTCTCATATAATTGCTAGTCAACAAAAATGTTTAGGTGTCTTAATCGCTAATCGTTTGAGTTTTGAGCCTTAGTTTGTCTATATTTCATAGAACTATTAGTACTTTACCTGGAATTTACACTTTACGTATGCTTTTTACCTCTTGACGTTAAGAGAGGAATAGCGCACTCATTATAGATGAAATGTTCTAGCAACAAAATTCATGAAGATGTTTGTTGGTGTTGTATTTGTTGTAGAACTGCGGCTGACTGGTTGAAGCTGTATTGTATATTTAAGCCATAGATGCCCAATGTAGTAGTATTGGTGAGAGTGACAAAATAACACTGGAAGAAAACAATTTGCTATTCATTTTATTTAGTCGTCAACGAGATTGTGACACATGTGTGGCGGTTGTTGTACATATTTTAGTAATACTCTTGGTAGTCTGAAATATTTTGAAATAAAAAGATTCTTCGAAGTGTTTATAAATTTTCCCTCAGTTAATCATTGTTGATCTTGCAATTAAAAAGTAATGAAATCTTCTATGGATACTCTTATTGCAGTTACGCAATAAAAGTATATTTCTCAAACTAGAAGAATTCAGCTTATTGCGTTTTTTAGAGCAAATATAATTCATATCTGAAAATATTTGTTCGCAAAGATACGTTGAGGGAAATAAGGATAAATATTTCAATGAAATCTTCTTTATTTCGGGATATATTGTACCATCCAGATTTTTCCAGAGTTCTATATTGATAAAATTATCAGGGAAATCTAATTCACTTCGAAGAATAATAAGTTCTGTTTAGATTGGAAATTCGTACTTTAATATATCGCATTTAAAAGGGTTTTGAAAAATATCCAGTAAATGCTTGATATTATAAAAATCCTTGTCGTAAATAACAGAAGTTTTCGGAAAGTCCGAAAAGTCTGCAGAATCAATTTGAGCTGCAAGTAAAAATAGCTGAGTTTTAAAATCCGAAAGAATTTTAAACATAATCCTATACATACATGTTCATGAATCATAAACATGTTCACTGACAGCAGTCTCGATGACGATTAAAATGTAAAATAACACACAGAAGTTCTTCAAGTGTAGTTTGTCTCTCGCACTCAACATGGTGATTTCCTATTGATTGATTGACGATCAAACAAAAGAGCGTAAGTATACGTGTGAGTTTAATTTGCTGATATCAGCCACTACTGGGCATCTATAATTTAAGCCGACTCTAGACGACTGTTATGCTACGGCCAAAGTCAAGTAAGGTTCGAAGATTGCTTGTTCTTCTGATGAGTGTTCTTTTGGCAAAGCCAGTGGCTTCTGCATTTAAATTCTAAAACAAATATAAAAAAAAATAAAAGTATCGAGCAAACTCGTAGTAGACTTTGAGGTACGGCTCTAATTGCGAGAATAATTGGTGGAGCATAGATGGTACGAGGGTTGCCTTATATGTTTCGGGACTTGGCAAACCTAATGTTGCAATCTGAGCACTGTAAGCTCTGTCGCAAAGTTGGAGATTATAAGTACTCAGAACGTATTTTCCAGTAACTTGAAAGTTTCTTCTCGGCCCAAATACGGAATTGAATCGTTAACATTTTCGTGCGACTATTTTTATACAACTTTCGACATGGATGAACTCAGCGCCAGTGCATGGGTGAAATTAATTAAATTTTTTGGGAGTGAAGCTCCCTCAATGACCAGTGTTTGTCGATGTTATGGTAAATCCAGTCGCGGTCGCAGTTCACTACAAGACGGAATTGCGCAAAGTTCATACAAAATCAGTTGCTATACCGAAAACCATTGATGCTGTGCGCGAACTGATATTGCAAGACGTCATGTTACCCATCATGAAATTGAGACAACAACCTTAGGCATTAGTAGGACTAGCATACATTCAATATTGCATAAACATTTGACTATCAAAAAAATTTGTTCGCGTTGGGTCCCCCACGATTTGTCAATCGCTCGAAAAAAGGCTTGTGTCGATTAGTCAAAAGAAATAATAAAGGAAAAAAAAGCAGCGTGGTGCTTCAAAACTTTACTCGTATGAACCCGAAAGTAAACAGCAGTCGACTGTATGGGTCTTACAAGACGAGTAAAATCCAACAAAAGTTGTGCGCGCACGAAGCACTTCCAAGCAAATGTTCGCCTGTTTTTTTTTTTTTTTTTGGGAAATACTGCATATCTCGCATTTGTACCACTAGACCAACACAGAGTAGTCATTTATGAGTGGCATACAACCATTTATTTGCCAATTGTCTTCCAAAAAATTGGGAAAACCAACCGCCGAATCAGTGGATCACTATTCACCACTGCAATGTGAACACTCACCCATCGGCTCAAACAACTGCATTTTTGAGGTCCCAAAATATCGATTTGATGAATCATCTGTCGCATAGTACTGACTTCTGTTTACTGCCGTACGTAAAAAACAAATTGAGAGGTCAAAGTTTTTCGGCAACTGCAGCGCAGCGGTTGCTGCACTCAGATTGCATGTGTGGGAGACACCTCAATCAGAGTGGCAAAAGTGCTGCGACAATTGGTTCAAAAGCGTATAGATCTTCAGGGGGAATATTTGGTTTTTTAAAACATTATAGTAATTTTCGTTGGTTAATATCAGCCCAATCATGAATGATAATTCCGTGAGAGTTTTTTCTCTTTTCTCATTCCTTTTATTATGTTGATAAATTCCTTAGGAAATTTTTTTTTAACCTTCCCTGTTTTAGCCACATTGAAGGGGAAAAATAGTCGGCGGAGGAAAAAATAGGCATTTTAAAAACATATGTTTTTTGTTTTTACCTATAAAAAATTTCGATATTACCAACTTTTATTTTTTTGTTTCTCAGGTAATTTATGATTGGAAGAATTTTTTGTCGAGAAACGTATTTTCCTTAGGAATAAAATTCCTTGTTTTCGTTCTTTTATCCTGAAATGTAAGACGTAACCCTCGTATAAATACTAAGGATACTGCATGGAGTAAAGTAAATGTTTTTTTTTTCATTCATGGATTTGATTCACTTCTGTTTTACCTAAGCCAATATACAGTATTTATCGGATATAAGAAACCACGAAAAAAGTTTCATATAAGCGTTTCTTTCTTATATACAATTATTTTATATAAGAAACTTATTTATTATATAAGTAGCTATGGCCATAAGGCATTTGTTTTATATATGAATATACAAGCTTTTTTACCTTTTTATATGATATATGTATGTAAGTAGAAAAATAAAACAATTCAAATTTTATTTTATTAACCCCTTTAGTAAATAGATACAAAAAACTAGACAACTTCAATTTGAAAATAAAAAATTATATCTAGTAAATACATGTACATATGTACATACATAATTCATTTTGTACTATTTATTTATTTATTTACGAGGCAAGAAACAAAAACTTCTCATGAGCACTAAAAGTAAAAAAAAACGTTGTTGTTGTTGTAAAACTGTCAGAAAACAGAGTTGTCCATACAAACTACATAAATTCAGTGTTGCCCTTGAAAGTTTCTTATATAAATTCTTTTTCTATACATTTTATGGTTTTGGTGTTCAAGAAAAATGTTCTTTTATCAGTTTTTTTCTTAGAAGCGTTTTTCTTATATGAAACTTTTTTGTTAGAAAAATCACTAAAAAGATATGGTGTTTTTGAAAATGTTTCTTATAAGCGTTTTGTTCTTATATGAGATGTTCTTATATCCGATAAATACTGTAATAACAAGTATCAATAGCAAACATTGTGCTTTGTTATGTGCTGCAAGCGTATTTAAAGCCCTCGGTGTACTTATCAAAGCTGATAATCTTCGCTTAGATCATTATTAGAGTTTCGAGTTACCAACTTAAGTTTATCGTATAGTACCTGGTTTGAAGGCGAATTTTTATTTTGCTACAAGTGGAGTGTGGTGGCATAAAACAACCATACAACAATCATTTAGCTTCCGTGGTGCAGCAGGTTAATACAATAAAGTCTTATTAAATGTACGAGTATAATATAAATTGCATCAAAAGAAATGAAGACAGTCTAAAAAGCAAAACATACATAAAGACGGACAAGCGAACGAGCGAGCGGGCAGACAAAACACAACAGGACAGGACAGAGAGACAGACTAACGCGTTTAATCGCACGAACCAAGAAGTAGATTTTTTTTTTTTTTTTTTGCTTCAACAGACAAACCAAAACGTAAATAAACACTCTGATCATTCAAGACATGATTAAGATGGTGGTGGTGATATGAGTGTGTGTTTGTATGCGTTGTGGTGTGGTGTGGTTTCGTTTGGTATGGGGCAACAAAAAAAAGAGACTCTTGGCTTTAGGTTGGGTTTTTAGGATCAAGTTGTACATGCATCGATTTCATCGCCATTAAAGTCAATTTTGCACTTTTATATGCTGGTTCCTGTTTGCTAAAAATGTCTACATACTCCAACAAGCTGCCTGTACACGTATGTATGTGTGTGTGAAAGACAAGAAAAATTTCTCATTACTGACGTTTAAAGTTTTTTTTCTTCACTTTTGTACATTATGCCCTGGTTGTTACGAGTAATAAGTTTAATTGAAACTGGAGTAGAGTAATACGACAATGCAACTAAAAAAAGTAAAAATAAGAAAAGATAATGTCACTGGCTTCAAAATAAAATCAATTATAATCAAAGCGAATAGTGTCATGGATATCCTTTTAGATTTCTTGTATCCTACTTCAAACAAAAAAAAAAAACAAAAACAGACAAAAAGGATATAAATGTATCAAGACCCGACAATGGCATACGTTACTATTTGAAGGAATAAAAGAGCGGGAAGAGAAGGAAAAAAAGCGGATTCCTGATGAGATAGAAACATTAAGTTCAGGGGAAAAAAAAGTTTTGTTCTATCCTGTTTCCTGGCAATTACACAAAGCTTGCAAGTAATTTAACTCTAAAAACATTGTTTGAATGGGAAAAAAGGTAAATAGTTCCAACACCGAGACACCCTAATGACAAAGGATCTCTGAAAATAGTTGTATCTTATCCTTGGGATAACAATTTGTGAGTTTCTCGTAGACCGTGAAAAAGTAAATTTCTCACATAATTGCACAGGCTTATCCCTTTTCATGACTCTGTAAAGGAATAACAAATTTCGAAGAGAAATGAGGTATGTTCCCTGCATTTTACGTTAAAGGAAAATCTCACCATTGCGTTTGCCATGCATTTCAATTTAGCCAGAACGTAGCCTAAGGAACCTCATATGACGACCTTCAAACCATAACAAATCTGTGGCCCTAAAAGACTATCAGGCCTGTTCTGAAATCACGGTGATTTAAAATCACGAACGGTTTCAAAATCACGGAAGTGATTTCTTGGTGTTCTGAAAATCACGGGACTTAAGAGTTTTCGGCGTGCTTTTCTATTTTCGAAATCACGGATAAACAGAAAATACACACAAAAACAAGAGAGTTGCCACTGTTCTAAGCTGGGTATTTTTGTAATGTACATACATTTTTTGCTTTTATATCATTGAATTTACCAAATAAAATTCAAAATTGTTCATAAAAATAAAACTTTAATTAAATTTTGTTTAAAATAATTTGTTTAATTGAATAAATTATCACAGTATATTTTCGAACAAAACAAAACAGCTGACTGCTAAAAAGTAAATCACGAAGATTATAAACAGAAGTATTTTTTTTTTTTCTTTAAAAGCAAGCAGTGTCTTCAGTAATTTGTGATTTTTTCAATTTATTTTGTATAAAAGGTATGATAATATTGCATGAATAAGTAATTTATTTAATTATTTAAAGTACTCAATAAGTTTTTTATTTGGTTTTTAACAGAATAGTTGTAAAACATGTGCAAGTGATTTAAAATCGGTAAGCTGACCGGTTTCAAATCACAAAATTACTAAAAAAAAAAATTTTGTGCAAAGAACACCATTTCAGTGATTTCAAATCACTTTCGTGAAAAGTGATTTTCAGAACATACCTGTGTGCGTTATTCTTAATTTAATATTCGAGGGCAAGCAGATATTATTGGAGTAAATTTGACGTAAAATTCCGAACATTCTAACACAAACATGGTCAACATGTCCATCAAATAGGAGCTGGTTAACTATGAATATATATTCCCAAACACTTCATTCTACCAACGAATGCAATACAGTGGCCAAAAATAGTGATGTTAAGAGCAGGATTTGCATGTCTGGCAGCACCAAACCCCATCGCTAATGTAAGGACACTGTGTGGGGCGCTAACAGTCCACTATACCTGCAATAAGCATCTATACAGAATGGGACTATCCAGTAAGGCAATCTGCAGATTTTGCGGAGAAGAAGAGCAGACAATGGAACACTTGATTATCGAATGTGTGGCACTAGGCCACAAAAGACACAGGCTGTTGCAGTCCTATACATTGGGTTCACAGGACTTGCAAGGGCTTCCACAGAAGGAGATAATACTGTCTCTTGATGTATTAAACTCGTGAGGGACAAAGGGTTGCACAATAGATCATCTATAGTCGCAGTGCGAAGGGTCATTCTGGACCAACTCAGTAATAATACAATACAGACACCATTGCTCTCTTTTAACCCTTGACCATTTTATCTAAATCAAATAAAAAAGTAATGTTTTTCAATATTTTTTTTTTACATGTGTAATTTTCGCTTACAGGTAATACTACTTGTATTCATTTGCAAATAGATTATAATTGGATGTAAAAAATGTATTAAATGTATAATATTACTTATAATTTCTATACTAGAGAGCTCGATTAAGGGACAGTGTATAATATACATGTTATTAAAACTACTCTTTTGTTTATTTCTAAGTATAATTATAATAATCTTTTATAGTATTTTGCTGAAATAAACAATTAAAAAAAAAAAAAAAAAATAAAAAAAAAAAAAAAAAAAAAACACCATTGCTTTAATTTTAGAACTGTTAATCGGTAGAAAATTTTGAGCAGACCAGTGTGCAAAGCGTTCGAGAGTATAATTAATACTAGACTCTAGCACATCAGGGTTATCATGATTTGAACTAAATCATTAATATACTCTGGAAGATTATTTACATACAGTATAAATAAGAGAGGTCCTAAAACTGAGCCCTGAGGAACTTCTGAAGAAAGGAGAATCAAATTGGAATATACACAATTTATGTCCACAAATTGGTGTCTCTCTGAAAGACGAGAATGAATCAATTTATAAGCAGACGACGAGAATCGAAAGAGATTCCCAAGTTTTCAACAATGCTTTACACAATTGAAAGCTTTTGCTAAATCCAATGACACAAGAGCAACGAATCTATTTCTATTTACATTACTACGAATTGTTTCCGCAATGACGTTGTGTTGTGACCTGTGAAGAGACTATATCCTGAGTAAATTACTAAATACTAAGTTCTCTCCTTTATTACTCAGAGTAATAAAGGAGAGAACTTAGTCGTTTTAAATGTGTACCACAACCTTGGAAAGAGTTGGGAGAATTGAAATAGGTCTCGAGTCTTCAAAGGACTGAACGACACGCGCCTTTGGGATTGGAACTACTCGCGCTGTTTTCCATGAGGAAAGAAATCTAGTCTAGGTCAAAATAGAATAGAATTAATATGAAGATTGTTAAAGCGGTTTCTTACTTCCCTTTGCAATTTTTTGCACAGTTTTTATTTACTTTCACGCTACTCTATTGCTGTCACGGCTTCCTCTCTCTCTCTCTCGCTCACATTCCACAATCCTCTCTTTTAAAATACATATTGCTGCAAACAAAACAAAGTTTATAAGTAAATTTAATTAAAATTCCACTGCAAAAGTAGATCAATTTCATCAAAATGAAATTTGTTTAATCAATATTTTGTTGATATTTTTAAACATGCCACAAACATCGTTTGCATACATAAAAATAAACCAGCAAAAATATAAAAGCAAAACACCTGAAAAAAGTTGAATATTGTTACAGTTTCATTAACATCTCAACAACAACTCTATTTTTAAAGTTTATAGTCTATAATTAAGTAAAAGCAATTTATTGTGTTGCAATCAACTTGTGTTTGCTATTTTTAGCAAACATTTTCAATTTATGAAATACGGAATGTAATGACGGTATCCAAAAATTTCAAGGGGCACACAGTAGGTTCAAAACCAGTAGAAGAGTGCAAAGTTACTTAAGCTTATAGTTAAAGGAGAATAACCTATTTATCTGCGATAAAGGTGGAGACAAAGGCTTATTGCTCTGACATTGTATAAAAATAGTCTTGCTAAAAAGCACTGGCTACTTAACTCCGTCACCGACTGTTACTCGTCACTATTCATGGATAGCATACCAGCTGCATACCCTGCAAGGCATTCCTCTATGGCGAGTTAGACATAAATTAGTTTACGTCAGTACCTGCCAGTGTGGCCTGAACTGACTGGTGGTTGTGGTGAAAGCACGATATCACATCTATTTTGATGGAAAATTATGTACTACAAAGTTTCTCGCACTACAGGCAAGGCACTCATCATACTTCTGGTAGCTCGAAGACTTTTATAGCAAACATCCGGCATGTATAGCTCACTATAATACAAAAACAGTTGCTGTACAACCACACTTCTATATACAGTAGTTTTCTGATTTAATGAACATTCGATTTTTGTTCACGGACGGGTGCTGGCGAGAAAGTGTGGCGACTTCGAAACAACTGGTTGTCCACCCTGCTAAATGTCTTTGATGTCTTCTTTGTTTTATTTATTTAATATCAATCACAAAAATAATAGAGAAAGAACTTGAGCCTGTTAAACTTAATACATAAATAATTATACAGTATTTATCGGATATAAGAACATCTCATATAAGAACAAAACGCTTATAAGAAACATTTGCAAAAACACCATATCTTTTTAGTGTTTTTTCTAACAAAAAAAGTTTCATATAACAAAAAACGCTTATAAGAAAAAAACTGATAAAAGAACATTTTTCTTGAACACCAAAACCACAAAATGTATAGAAAAAGAATTTATATAAGAAACTTTCAAGGGCAACACTGAATTTATGTAGTTTGCATGGACAACTCTGTTTTCTGACAGTTTTACAACAACAACAACGTTTTTTTTTTACTTTTAGTGCTCATGAGAAGTTTTTGTTTCTTGCCTCGTAAATAAATAAATAAATAGTACAAAATGAATTGTGTATGTACATGTATTTACTACATATAATTTTTTTTTCAAATTGAAGTTGTATAGTTTTTTATATCTATTTACTAAAGGGGTTAATAAAATGAAATTTGATTTGTTTTGTTTTTCTATTTACATACATACATCTACGTATATACATAAAAAGGCAAAAAAGCTCGTATATTCATATAAGAAACAAATGCCTTATGGCTATAGCTACTTATATAAGAAATAAGTTTCTTATATAAAATAATTGTATATAAGAAAGAAACGCTTATAAGAAACTTTTTTCCTGGATTTTTCAAGTTTCTTATATCCGATAAATACTGTATAAGAAAAAGTTGCAATAACGAAAAATTAATTAAGTAAACTGATAAATAAGGAATTGGAATAAAAATCATAATTTCGATGTTCACTAAATGAAAAATCACGATGCATCTTGACTTCAATAAATTCAGATATGGAGCTCAATATAGAGCACTCTGAAATTTGATTTGTATTAAATGTTTCTAATTTTGTTCATGGTAATTATGGAGTAAATAGTTGTATTTCAAATATTCTTTTAATATTTTTTAAGGGTATTGATGAGCCGGCATATAGACGGCTGAAAAAGACCGAAAATATTTGTAAGGTCTATTTTTACACCTAAAATAATACATTAACAGAAAGTGTGTTGTAACACAAATTTTGATACTCTTGCGAGAGTTTGAAGAGTAGATCATCATTACAATAAATCTAATAAATCATCTGCAGGGCACTTGTGTACATATTATGAGCTGTAACCCCCACCAAACCCACCCATAAATATATGCTATTTAAACTTATCAACCAGCTTTCCGAATTTCAAATCTCAAATAATACCATCTCTTGAATACGTGTAAGAATTTCTAAGCTCATTCGAAAATATTAAAAATGCTGACTTGATTTTTAGTCGAACTCATGTTTTGTGGACTTTCGTTTATAATTTATAGTTCTTGTTTAAATTATGCAAATTCCAACTCGTCTCTTCGTTTTCGTCTGCAATATTTATCACCTAAAAACGGCACTCAATCATGCCGGGAATCCGAACATGTCACACATATTCTGTGTTGTCTACACGTTTATGTGAAACTCAAACTTGTTACAAATTCTATGAATAATCAAACACCCAGCTAAAAGCATCTAGTCAGCCCCAAATTGCTAAAAACAAATCAGAGAATACAAAAAATCACACACAGCCATAGTAATTTTTAGTTTGCATCCAAATGAGTGTGTAAAAGAAATAAAAATGAACCAATGTTGAATTAAAAATTCTTAACATGTCCTTTCGATTTCTATTTCTAAGGCCGGCCAGACATGCAGCAGCTCCATAAGTGGAAGCAGTAGCAAGCATCGGCCTTAGAAGTTAAAAAAGCAGCAGCAACAAAGCAGTGAATCTTATAAGAAAAACGCGTTTACATGTTGTGCCAGCTACAGTGGGTACAGTTTAAAAAAATTTTTACAATAATGCAACGCACGTAGTGGGATCATCGGCTGAGTACTGGGTCAAGACATGTGCATCTTACAAACCCTTTGACCTGTTATAGATTAAAATGCAACACCACTGTCACCGCATAGGGGTTAAAAAATTATTCGTATCACAATTTTTTGCTATGATCCGTAGCACGATCTTCTGCTAAGTTCACCGAACCGTACCATTGTCCTATATATAAACCATGAAACCTTTAATCAGACCAGTAGTGCAATTCACTAACTCATTTTACCGATAAAATCAGCGTTAAAAATAATTAACTACAAAATATTTGGCTTTCTGATTCATTCCTTCCGATGACTACAGTTACTGGTGCTAACTTAACAACTAGAAATTGATTGTGATTTATTTTAACCACAAAATGTTAAAGTATTCTAGTATAGCTACAAGCCAATGTTCTATAGCTTAGTCGAGTCATAAGCCAATTACTGTGACTTAACTGTGGGTCGACTACTTAATTCAAAATTATTAGTGGTGAGTTTGGTTTGTCATTCTTTTCCGCAAGGATGCCACTTGATTCTCCATTTAAAATTATGTTGAATATGATAGTTTATGAACAGTTTAGTTTAACGATTGGATTGTCTTTAAAAGTTACTGAATTGCACTACAGGTGACTATAAAAAGTATAACTCGTCACAGTAGCGAGTATGTTGCAAGTAAATTGCATACCGCCATAATTACATCTTTGTAAGCGGTATTTTGATGGCAACCAACAGCCCAGTCCCAGTTATGCTTCAGTCAAAGTCTCCTCAACCTGTGACCAGGCCGAGCAATACCAAAGAGTCAGCCGTGGGCTTGTAGTTGGCAAGCTGCAACTCTTTAATCTGGTAGCAAAACACCAAGCTGGTTAAGATCAACAAGAGGAACATTTAGTCTAGTGGGAGGATCGCTACCCCACAATTGTAGATGCAGCAAAAAGATCTCACCCCCATGAAGAATTCTTTGCACCACCGCATAATAAAGGGTTTGCCATCTAACTTTTTTTTCCAACTAGCAGTCATTTCGTGAATGGTAAGACTTAGCTCATGTTTGATTTGACAGATAATTAGTTTTATGCTTCCGCTGAACAAATATGGTTGTGTATACGCTTCGCTAAGTTGGCCAGCGATCGACTTAGAGAAGATGCCGATTTTGCCAAAAAATAATTAATCATATTTTCAGATGAAGCTCATTTTGATCTTGGTGGTTATGTAAACAAGCAAAATTGTCGCCTTTGGGGCACAGAAAATCCGCACGCATACATTGAAAAGCCAACACACCCAAAACGAGTCACTGTTTGGTGCGCATTTTGGTCCAGAGGCATAATTGGGCCATTTTTCTTCCAAAATGAGCAAGGAGTGGCCGTTACAAACAAGTGGCCATGTTGAACGAATTTTTGTTCACAAAAATTGAAGAGGAGGATATTGGCTACATTTGGTTTCAACAGGACGGCGCTACGTGCCACACAGCCGAAGCTACACTCGATGTTTTGCGCGGTTTAAAAAAAAAAACGTTATTTAGCGGACCCTTTATGTTTGTAGATTTAGTAGCAGAAACCCCTGAATTCATTACTACGGTTTGTAGTCATTCCAACTACTGTCATAGACATCCTGCTTTACGTTCTTGTGATGATTAGTCCTGCCAGGGTATGCGGTATTGGTTATAAAGTGAACAAAACACTATGGTGGCATGCTGTATATCATTCCCTATCTCTGAGTGTATAATTCCCTATCATATAACGAAATCAAAGTAATCAAGCACCGCTGCCACCCTGCTTCCCAGACATGGAAAATATGCAGGTATTTGCTTGCCAATATCTTCGAAGAATTTTGTGAATCTCTTGATTTAGTGTCATGTCAAGCGTCAGACGTCAAGTCGAGAGTATATGGCCACAGAAATGAAGAAATAATTATGTTCCTGTACTAGCGGCCATGGGATGATATTTTAGAAAATTACACGAAATAGAATGCAAAAAAAAGATGTGTTAAATGGGCACTTGTACTTTTTCGTATAAGACACAAGATCAATTCTTTTACATCGCTGAAGTTGGAAGAGGCCGTGCTTAACTTCTTGTTTAAAGTTAAATAGTTGGACACCATTTTGAAGGGGTAACATCTCAGCTAAGGGGGTTTGAAAGCCGTTTCGGTTGTACATATGAAGAGGGAAATTTATAGGTACAACATAGCGCACCCAGCTAAGGGGAGTCATTTTCTTTTTTATTACCGGTATCCAGGAAATTTGAAAGCGAAAATGTTGCTCCTCGTCTTGGTTATATTTACGTGTTTTCTGCTAGTTTTACTGAGGAAAATAGCATTGAAAAGGAGCGTTAGCGCTGAGAAGTTAGGAATTAAATCTTTATGTTGGCAATTCTCCCCACACAGCGCCAGTTGGAAAAAAGCGTAGTACAGTATAATGTTCTTTTGCATTCCAACAACTTTTGCATAAGTTATTGAAAACTACATCAAATCGTCTGGCGTGACTCCGAAAACTACCAATGACCCGCAGTAACTGATATAATGGTTTTTAGATGAAATTTTGTAGATCCCAAGAGTTTTATTATTCTTCTTGTTTCTCAACGTGGCCATAAGTTTCTTGTGTTAAGGCGTCTTTGTTATGCTTGCTTCAAAGTGTATTCATTACCGTTTCCAAAATAATTCAAAAGGAGTAGTGCAAGAAGCAATCATTCTAAAGAGATGTTCTTTGTGACGAGCCCACTAAGAATGAAGTTTCAGCGTCACGCCATCTCACTCTAAGATGGCCAGCATTCTTATACAAGACTGGACGGAGAGCAACATCCAATGAAGGTTCCATAGTGGCTGGACTGGCTGTTGTAATAGATATACTATATATCTAAAAGATATCCTGAAAAACTTAAGGATACCCATAGACGACAGTAGCAGGTACGCGCCAGCATGTGGCCATGCCAGTTTTTTACTCTATTTGTCAAATCGAGTTCGATATTTTGCTGATGGTCGTCAGTTGAGAGAAATTTTCGAAGGTCAAGCAGCTCGTATTAAACGATTTATTTATTTATTTTATTTATTTATTTAAGTTCAGTAATACAAAAAGCATTTCTAGGCCAAGAAATATATATTACAAAGATATTAATTAACAAAAAAGAGATAGAGTAATGTATAATTACATTAAATGAATATACAAAATAACTAACTTATATTGTTTCAAAATAACAAATCAATGATTTCTCAAAGTATGGCTCCCCAGCCATATATTAAACTTAATTTAGCAATAAATAACAACACAAACAGTCCCGACGTGATGCTTTGGGGCAGTAGAGTAAAAGGAAAGCAGAGCTATAGTAATATAACACAGTCCTTACTTGGTAAAGTTTGAGTAAATCAGAATTTTATTTTTTTTTTTTTTAGCTTACCATAAGTAGTGTTGCTTAGTGGTTTCAGAAAACATACTAACAGAGATCGCGTGTTGTGGTCTATCTAAATGGGACCAAGTAAGGAAAGGTGTGACAAGAGTTTTAGACGAAATGCATTATTAGAGGGAGAAAATATACGTAATTCAACAGGTAATGAGTTCCTAATTCGTGCTATTCTGACAATAAAGGACCGTTCAAAGAAGCTAGACCTAATCCTAGGTATGACAATTTGAGGGTTCCTATTGGATCTTGAAAAGATAAATCTCGAGCAGATTAAAAGTGGCTCACCACTTTTAATCACTCTGTAAAACATTAAAAGATTGCGATAATTAATAAAGTTATTAAACGAACAACCTAAAAAGGTGAAAGTATAGTTCGAGATATGCATTCTACGTCTAATATTATAAACATAGCGCACAATACTGTTAACTATACGCCTAAGTCTAGCAATTATATAATTGGACGTGCCCGAGACAACTTCCAGAGCATACAATATTTGTGGCATGAGGAGTGCATAAGCAATTCTATTTCTGACATAAAAAGGTAAAAAAATATTGCTGGAGTAAAGTTTGCGTAGAGTTGCAAATACCCTGGAATGAATTAAGTCAACATGTCCTTCAAAAGTAAGCTTGTCATCAATATAAACACCTAGGCACTTAATCCGATCAACAAAAGATAATCTAGCACCATCGATGAATACCTGTAATGCGGGACTATTTCCAGCAGCTCCAAAGAGAACTGCTTTTGTCTTAGCGGAATTAACAGTCAACGAGTTTTGCATAGACCAATGTTCAAAGCGTTGAAGACTATAGTTAATAACCGCTTCCAACACATCCGGACTATCTCTCTCAGAACTTAGCACAAGGAACACGTCATTGGCAAATAAAAAAGTTGTGCAAGCACTATCATCAATGAATTCAGGAAGGTCATTTATATATAATACAAAAAGCAGTGGTCCCAAAACCGATCCTTGTGGTACCCCTGACAGTAACGGAAGCATCCCAGAATAAGCACCACTTAGGTCAACAAATTGTTTCCTGCCTGATAAATAAGAAAATATTAGTCTGCAAGCAGAGTTAGAAAAATTAAAAAAAGCAGTAAGTTTTTTGATCATTGCACTGTAGCTAATGGAATTGAATGCCTTAGTAAGGTCCAGTGATACTAGAGCCGTTAGTTTCCGCTGGCTAACTTTATTAAGTGCGATATTTGTATGAAATAGAAAATTTCGAGTGATATCTAGGGAAAAAGTTGAGTTATAAAAAATTACAAGAAAAAGATCTCAGTGGAAATAAAGTATTAAGTTTCGGCTTAATTCATTACAACGCTTCTGGATTCCTTTCAAAAAAAAAAATTAATATTGCATCAGTCTGCTGATGTGCTATGTGGTGTCAGCTCGATAGCTGAACCGCTTGGTGGCTAATTAAGTCACCTAAACGCACTCTGTTTTGTCAATGTCTCCGTCCGTGAACCTGAATGACAAATATGAATAACGGGGATACATCCTAGATCGCATTAAAAGGGGATGTATACCATTCTGTGGTTTATTAAGAAACAACAACATAACAAATTTTAAATGATCCATTTGAGCCGGCGAAAAAATTATTTTAATCGCTATGGTTCTCAGAGATGGAAAAGTGTGTAGTTTTATAGTTCTTAAGACATTTGTAAAACTTTCTTGTTTTTTTCTCACTGATACTTCAATTGACATTTTATAAATATGCTTACTTATGCTTAATTATTAGCCCACTGTGCCCATTTGTTTAAGAGATTGTATATTTCTTTTACTTGTATTTGCTTTTGCGGTGTGTCCGCCTGTAAGTGTCAGCGTTAAGTCTTAGACATCCAGCAAGAAGGTAAGAAAGTAAAGCCAACGTCCGTACATCTTGTTTGAAAGCAAAAATTAATTTTCATGAAAACGCACTACGCATCTCAAGAAGAGTGCGAAAGCGCGAGTGTATTTGAATTTTTTTTTTTTTATTCCACATCATGTTGTGCTTTTTTGCTTGCTGGCCTGCTATTTCTGCTGCTGCTGGGGCTGCTGCTGCTGGGGCTGCTGCTGCTGGGGCTGTTGCCGTTGATATGGGTACTTATTATTATTAAAAGTGTCTGATTGCTCGTTGAGTATAAAGTATCTTGTTACTTTCACCACGATGATCAGCTTCATAATGACGATCATGATGGCCAAGAGATGATGATTATGATGTTTGGAATGTTTGATTTACTTTTGAGATTGTTGTGTATTTTTTTTTTCTTCTTTTTTTCTTAAACAAAACTTAGTTTGCGTTTTGTAGTGTTTACGGAATTGTTGTTTGTTTTGATTTGAAATTTACTTTTTGTTCAACATTGTTGTGTTTGGCCACTATTTTTCTTGTGTTTTTAAGTACTTCTGCAATAAATATTTGAAATAAATATTTATAGATAAAAAGCCAGTCAATCAGTGAGTGGGTAATTTTTTCTTCACGCTCATAGAATATCATGAACCCAAATTTTGTTAACGATCACACAAAACACATGTACACACATACACACAAGTTCGTTGTTGACTTACAGACGCAATTCATATTTATTGTTATGGGTGATCGTGATTTTGATCATGAAAGCGAAAAAAAAAGTGTTGTATTTTTTTTTTCTCCAAACTTCCATTACACATTCACATACATGTGTGCTTGCATGTTTATTATTTTGTTTATTTCATACATTTTTTGTTTCTTTTTACATCCGAGCACATACTCCATTCATTCTTGGTCGCATTTCATGTATTTTTGTATGCAGTTTTCAAGTTTTGTATTTTGAACATTTTAAAACGAAATGAATGGCGAGTACATTAAAATAAAAGTAGTCTACACAATGTATAATTTATGGGCACGTTTTTAACAACTAAATCACCAGCCAATCATTTTTCCTGATGGTTTTCTTTGAAATACATAAGGCACACTGGAACAGCTTAAAAGAATTATCCAACAACATTCCAAATATTTAAACTATAATACTGTTATAATAATTGGCTTAAACTGTAGCCAATTTACGCGTTGAGGTATCAAACGTATTTGATGGGTGAGTGGATCGATCAGAGACACGAAGCGCATCGTCAACAAATTTTTACAACCATAAGCTGTAGGTGACGTCAGATTGCATACCGGAGACTAGACTAGAGGCCAATTGCGAAACATTGTTTCCCAACTTCAGTTACTAGCTGACAGTGCCTTTGACCCAAACCCCCAAGGGGATTCATTGTTACACACAGAGGCCAGGAGCGAAAATACCAAGGAACTGTTAATCCGTTTAGCAGGCGGAAGTTCGGGGAATTACACACAGAGAAAAAAGCACCTGATAAAGTAGAACAAAATCAATAAGATATCTCTATGGTTTTTTTTCAAGAAGGATTCCTTATTATTTTAAATGGGAAAACCTTATTGAAAAAACAACAATTAATGAAACTAAAAAGATGATTTACGTGTGTTTATATAGGACACTAAAAAAACCAATAGGGAAAAATTAATAGGATAACCTGATAAAATCAATAAGAAATCCTTATTGTATACAATTTACAAGAAAACCTAATAGAATCAATAAGTTCTTCTCTATACAATTTTTTTTTTTTTTTTGGTACCATGCAAATCGGAAACTGAGTAAAAACAAACGTGAGTAACAAGTTTTCTTCTTGGTGTTATGTGTTTTTCTTTTTGAGACAATTAATAAGATTTGCAACATGGAAATAATAAGAAATACCCATAGAAAAATCTTCTTTTCTCTCTGCTGGGATACCCCTCAGCCTAAAAACGTTTCAAAGAGAAAATCTTATTGAATCTATAAGGAAGTTTTCGCTCTGTGCAGATTGTATTAGGTATTAGCTTAATGAAATGGCAAGGACAGGACCTGTCAATATATTCACGGACAGTCAAATGACCATTAGGGTGATCTCAGCTGAGCGAACTAGGTTTGGGTGTGCAAAAACATTATTACCAGTTACTCGACTCATGGTAAACTGCGTGTCATATAGGTATCGCGACATGCGGGAATAACTGAAAATGAGAAAGCAAACTCATTTGCATCAAAGGCAAGGGGGAGTTAAGTAAAAGGTCCGCAAATAACTTTTTTTTTTTAACGGTGCAAAAGATCAAAATGAGCTTCATCCGAAAAGATGATTTTTTTTGGCAAAATCGGTATCTTCTCTAAGTCGATCGCAGGCCCACTTAGCGAAGCGTATACACAATCATATTCATTCAGCGGCAGGTTAAAACTAATTATCTGCCAAATCAGACATGCGCCAAATGTTACCATTCACGAAATTAGCACTAGTGGAAAAAACGTTAGATGGCAGACCCGTTAACATAAGCTTAGTATGCATAAAACGTTTTGATGTATTTAAATCTGAGCTAAAGAATGTGGCATATAGAGCCTATTATAACGACAATATTAATTTTCTCAAGCAAATAAACAGGAAGAAAGAAGAGCAGGTGTTGCCATACTGAAAAGACTAAATTCAGTATAAATGTAGTTAGATTTCAGGCATTTAAATTAAACTTAAAAGCATTTAAATCAAATTTAAATCAAACTTAACTTAAACTTAACACACTTGAAAGCGGATAATGTATTCACTAATTTGAATTAAGACTGCTAATGAACATGAACGTTGCCTCCGATCTGTGCCATAAGCAAGGTTGTGATGTGAAGTGACATCATAGGCCTAGCCCTCAATCTCTGATTTAGGTGATTTTCACTGGCCAGCCATATCACTCAATTCAACAGGCTCCTGGTTTCTTTTAAAGGTATGCCTTAGGCAAGAATGCACAAACTTGTAGCCTAAATCTGCTCCAGAATTGATGGAAAATGCCGTTGAATGGACCCATATGCTCGTCAACGTTGAAAGCGGACACTTTCCCGTCATCATTTTCTCGACTTAATGATATAATTGCTAATGGATTACATAAAAAACTGTTACAATCGAGACCAAAGTTTTTCCTTACAAAAAAAATACAGCAGAAATCAGTTAATTACGTTGAACCCACCCTGTTCATTGTAAATCTGAATATTTTTCTGATAATTTAGTGCAATTGGTTTTGAAATTGATATTAAGTTGCAGGAACCTTCGTGCCTCAAATAGAAACAAAAACCAAGGCATGAATTCTTCCATATGCAATTAGCAAAGTCACAAACAAGTCACCCAATTAAGGATCTGACTCGTACGGCAGGGTTTCCCTATTACCGTGCAAGTGCCTTAAGCCATTTCACTTAGCAGCTAAAGCGTGCCCATTGTAATAGGTGGGCAAAAAAAAATCAGCCTTTTGGAAGTTGCTCTTATTTTGGCAAGTGGTGGCCAATGTCAAATCTGTTTTTACCTTTGTAAACTAGACAGCCGCGGAATACAAGTGAACAAGCCACAGAGCGATACACTCACCAAGAACGCGGAATAATTGTGTCTATGACGAAGTGGACGATTTTTTGTGGGTACGTGAACAAACAAAACCATCGCTTCTGGGGCACCGAAAATCCACAAGTGATGTCATCACACCCGCTCAAAGTGATTGCATGGTGCGCTGTTCACGCCGCTGCTCAAACGAAAATGCGTTATAGGGCCATGTTAACCGAGTTTTCTCTGC
Organism: Sturmia bella; assembly: GCA_963662145.1. Taxonomy (NCBI): domain Eukaryota; kingdom Metazoa; phylum Arthropoda; class Insecta; order Diptera; family Tachinidae; genus Sturmia; species Sturmia bella. Next base: position 19,358,373 of record OY759170.1, read on the forward strand.
CTCAAATGAACGAATTAGATCTGCAAGACATGTGGCTGTAACAAAACGTAGCAACGGCACACACTGCTCGAGCTACAACCGATATTCTAAACGCCAAACAACATCTGGTGACTTCTTTTGGCCCACCTATTATATTATAATATTTATATTATACTATTTTGCTACTTTTATTATTTGTTGTTGTAGCGTCCGAGCGACTACTTATCTGGAGAAACTTTCAGGTTCGAAAGTTACAGCTAATTTTCAAATTAAAGGACGCCACAGTGTTGGACAGTATTTAAATTTTAGCTTTTTGGTATTTGTTAATGTGCGGTGTAAATTTAAATTTTTAATCACTTACGCTCCATAATTTATAGCCAATCTTAAAACTACAGGTTGCCTCCTTCTATTAAGCACCATCTAATTTTTCCCTTTTTAGGGTTCCGTACTCATCAGAGTGAAACGGAACACTATTACCGTCCCTCCGTCACAGCCACCATTCTCCAAAACGGTAAGAGCTAGAGAGCTGAAATTTTCACAGTATGTTGCTGTACCTTGCCGCTACAACAACAAACAGTAAAAACAACAACAAGTCAAAAACTACCAGGTGTCCCTATACAACACAACGCAATAATTAGCTATAACTCTCGAACCGTACAATACAGACAGTTGAATTTCTCACAATTGCTAAAAACAATAACAAGTCGAAAACTACCAGGTGTCCCTATACAACGTAAAGTAATAATTAGCTATAACTCTCGAACCGTAAAAGATAGAGAGCTGAAATTCGCACAATACATGTATTTACATATGCCCTATAACAACGAATGCTAAAAACAACAACAAGTCAAAAACTACCAGGTGTCCTTATACAACGTAAAGTAAAAGTTAGCTGTAACTCCCAAAACTGTAAGAGACAGAGAGATGAAATATGCACAATGTACTCACACATGCCCTACAAAATAACAAACGCTAAAAATAACAACAAGTCGAAAACTACCAGGTGTCCCCACACAACGTAAAGTAATAGTTAGCTATAACTCTCGAACCATAAGAGATAGAGATAGCCGAAATTCGCACAGTCTGTGTATGCCTTATAACAACAAATGACAACAATAACAAAACTACTAGCTGTCCCCATACAACGTAAAGTAACACATAAGTACGGAACCCTAGGTGTGCGAGCCAGCCTCGTACTTGACTGAATTTATTTACATTTGCTGTTGCAGCGGCAGAGTAACCTCATATTCTGTGAACGTTTTAGTTCTTTCGGAGATTAGCCGCTGCAATGGATGGACGGACAATGAATCCTTAGTAATATTGTTTCGTTTTCACACCTTTTCCTCTAGCCTTAAGCCAATTAGAAAATCTGATTTTATTGAGGCTCTAGCCTAGAGCTTAAATGAAATAAAAAATTTTGTTTGCATTGTTGTATATAACCTTTAATTACAATATACTGTCCATCTACTATTCTCTAACTCCATCTTCTTGCCATCTTCTTAAAGCGGCAGTTTAATGCTTCTTTTTCTAAATTGGATTTTTGCAATGACAACTTTACATCCTCGTTGAAGACAACCATTTAACAGCATCTGAATTTTGTTTATAGCGATTGTATGTTGCACATTTTGTGCGTGCCCAGGTTTTATGGACTTGATAAAGAAGTGAACCAGCAACAACAACAACAACAAAGAGCATAAATACTCATACTTTCTAGCAGATGAAACGTTAGCAAATATAGAAGTGACATTGTTGGAAAAACATTTGTTTTGAAGCGCTTCAAATTTCATTTTTATTTTTCTCGATAACTGGATGAAAGCAAAAAATGCAACAAAACATTATAATAACTTTTAATAAGACCTAAACAAATAATTTCTTTTTCTAATGAAGCACAAATCAAAACGAACACAAGCCTCTCAAACAATGTATTTCTTAATGAAAGGTATTTATTTATTGTCATGGGAAATAACACTGTATACTTCTCTACACAGATGCCATGAACTTTAGAAACAATTTGAATTTTGATTTTTTTCTTGCAATATTTAAGATTTACTTAAATGAGGCGGCTGTTACAATGACAACATATTGCCGATGTTGTTTGGATGAAACAAAAAACAAAAAAAAAACGACAATAACAAACAATAACATCTGTTGCAGCGGCAGATGAAAAAGATCGTTCAACAAGTCTTATTGCAAACACACACACAAAAAAAAAAAATGATGATGAAATGACACAAAACGAAGCGTAAATTGAAATAAACAAAAGAAAAGTAAAATATTTGCGTACTTTTCCAGTATAAATATTAGAAATATTAAAACAAAAAAAACACAAACATAAAAGCATCATCACATATGTAGGTACATACATATAAAATTTAACAACAAACATTGCAACAACACCAACCACACAGCAGAGAAGATGAAGAAGAAAAAAGTGAACACTGGCAACAACACTTGTTGGTTTCTTTTAAACTATTTGGGTCGACTCTCACAATTTATTATTAGTTTATTTTTCATTACATTGACACTCCATCAAATGCGACACAGCAACACCAGCTACAGCTACAGCAACAACATCATCACCATCATCACAGCAAGTGTACAACTAAGGCGTTCATTGCAACTCTGTGGAAAACCGACTGGATTGTATGAATGAATGACTCAATGAATGAATTGTTGAAAGTGTTGTGACAACAACAGCGACAATAGCACTAAGAGATGAAAAACGGCAATAACCTGAAACAATGCTCCACCAAGTAAACAATTGTCAAAATATGAACTAGTAATAAACAGAAAAGTTGCAACCAAAGAAATTAGCCCAAATAGGGAATGAGGGAATCGGGGATTTTTTTTCAAGTATTATTTTTTTTTTTTTAACAAACAAACACAAAACTGTGAAACTTTTGGCTTGTCTGCAGAAACACCCAAAGCCTTGGGCAGGAATCGAACCTGCAACCTCGAGGACACTCTACCAATTTATGCATCGAGTTGGTCGATACAAAGGTGATTGCAGTTGAGGATAATAGATAATATGGCTCATACAATATATTACTCATTCATGTCAAATCGGCATGTCAAGTTATGCCGCTAATGCCCAAAAACTCACTGAAGGGTTAAAGCTCTGGTTTAACAAAATTTTCGAGTCGGCTATATTCAGCTCAAATTTAGCATCAGTTTACCATTTATTATTCACACTTTTCCAAATTATGGCTGGCAATTGTTGCCACAAAAGTTAACTGGAGCTGTACTTAGTTACTGAAATTTTAAATTACTTTGTTTAAATTCGAAAATTGTTTTTGAAATTTATGTATATCAATTGAAGTATTCAGCCCAATCATGAATATTCCCAAGGAATTTTATTCCTAAGGAAAATACGTTTCTCGAGAAAAAATTCCTCCAATCATAAATTACCTGAGAAATAAAAAAATAAAAGTTGGTAATATCGAAATTTTTTATAGGTAAAAACAATAAACATATGTTTTTAAAATACCTATTTTTGCCTCCGCCAACTATTTTTCCCCTTCGATGTGTCTGAAACAGGGAAGGTTAAAAAAAAATTTCCTAAGGAATTTATCAACATAATAAGAGGAATGGGAAAAGAGAAAAAACTCTCACGGAATCACCATTCATGATTGGGCTGAATATTTTTAATTCATTAACTCACAACAAATGATTGTTTGTGAACGTTGGATGAGTGCGGACATGTTTTTTGTGAGTCCTTGAATGAGAAGTGGAATTGTAATAGGTGAACACATGTTTATTTATTGACTGATTTGAAAGAATATTTGATGTTTATTAAACGCTTATCTAACAAATATTTATATGGCGCTTTAATATTAAAGATGATCCCTACATATGCATTACATTGTATGAGAGTTAGGAAAATAGATGGAGGAAGGAAATAAGAGGAAAATAGAGAATAATTATGGGCATCTAATTAAAATATAATAATAACGGGAAAACGAAACCCTTATTTTTGTACGTATATACCTCCAGTGTACATATATACTTTCGACGCTATTCAGCCTCAATATTGAAAAACTTCTATATAGTAGAGAGGGAAAAGAGAAACAAAATGTATTACGAATTTAGCTATTACAACTTTTTTATTTTAACAGACTTATTTATAAAAAAACTAGCTGACCCGGCAAACGTTGTTCTGCATTCAAATTTAATTTTTTTGTTTTTGCAAAACGTGCAATAATACACACATTAAACTTCTTATGTGCACCCTCCATACAGACCTCAATCACCCCTGAAAATTTCATTGAATCAATCGGACAACCGTCTAGGAGGAGTATGCGAACAGGAAGTTTTGCTACTTAATTTTATATACATAGATATTTCATGTTTCTCGTTTTACATTTGCGGGACAAAACACATTTCTCAGAGCGATAAAGAAGTTTAGGTGTTTCTAAGTTTTCGAAAGCTACACTTCACTCCAATCAGTCTTTTTAACACTTTTGTCGGTACAATTAACTGAAAACAGTCTTTAAAATAAATGAAATTTCATTTAAAAAGCGTTGTACTTATTTTTCATTTAAATTTACTAATTACTTCATTTGAATTTAAATGTTAAAAAATCAACGGAACTCAATCGGTAAAAGTAATGATTTTTCCTTTATTTCAACTGTCAAATAATTCATGCGTATTCAACTTGTAATTTTTTTTTATTTTTTAGGTGCTCATTTTAGTTAATCAAAGTTTCCTAAGCTGTATTATCTGCTTTTTCATTTCGCTAATTCAATTTTTGTACTGCAAAGCCTCTGCTTAGATTCGAACATGCAGCATCTCGACTTGAAAGCAGCTGCCATAACCATCCAGCCATCGCAACAATCAGAATAAATTCAACAACAATCAATTTAAGTAAAGAGTAAAGAGCATATGCATGCTACATATGTATGTAGAAACCAAATTATAAATACATATGTGTATGCGTATTAACAGCTGTGACATAAGTTACTACTGTCATTATAAACTGTCAGCGAAATTCCGTATTTATCTGTAGTTAGTTTTTTAAGTAACTGAACAAATCAGTTAAAATTTAACTGTTATTCATTGTTAAACGTTTTGTGCTTTAAAAATAACTGCACTGATTACTTCTACAATAAACTACGGTCAGTTACTGGCAGTGATGGGCAAAATACATGCTCTGATGTATTTAAAATACAAAATACATGAAAGTTGTGTATTTGAATTACAAAATACAATTACTTTTTATTCCACGTAATAAAAACACCAAATACTGCAGTCTAAAAGCAAGTATTTGATATACAAAATAAAGTGTGACAAAAATATGAATTTAAACTACAAAATACTTTTAATCAAAAAAGTTTTTATCTCCATTTATAAACACCAGCTTTTCAAATGTGGTGCCAGAGCCACAACCTCTTGATGGCGAATGAATTTAATAATTTTTAGTGTATATTTTTTAACATAAATAAATTAAAAATGTAGTTGAAAAAATATATTTTGAGAGCATAAGTATTTGAAATACATAAAACTCAAGCGCTTAGTATTTAAAACACGAAATACTAAATACATTTGTGAGACGTATTTAAAATACAAATACAAAATACATATTTGTATTTTAAATACGCATTTCAAATACATATATTTGAAATACTGCCCAGCCCTGGTTACTGCCAAATTATTCTGAGTGTATTTACATGCAACTATAAGAATATTCACCTTAATTTGTGCTCAGCATTTCTCACACAATTTTCATGATTATTTCTTATTAAATTAAATTTGTTACCGGTAGGGGCAACACTTCATAATGGAATAATATTGAGGAAAGCCCAGGGAAAATAAATAAAATTAAAAACTGAAAACAGAAAACAACACACACACACACATACACACATTAATAGATAAAATAACCTTAGAGGCAAGGCAGTGCAAACAGCAACTGAAAATGTTAAAAGAAAAACAAACACTTGCCATGAAAGGAAACATGTAAATGTTGCGACCCGTTCGCTGTCTACAGCAACCAGAAGCCAATTGAAACTAAAGCATTGAAACCGGCAATCTTTTGTTTTTAACACTTAACAGCAAGACTTCTCTGCAACAGCTCGAGATGCGACAGCAGACAATAGACAATGACGTTGTGTTAAATGTACGGCAGATACTTTGTTTGATGGATGCATTCAAAAGCAACTGCCAGTTAGAGACAGCAGTTACAACAATAACAACTTAACAATGTTACTTTTTAGCTTTAATTCCATTTGCTGGGTTGTTTTATTAGATTTATTTATTTTCCTTTTTCATTTGTGCCACTAGAAGTTGCTGGGTTGTCATTACTAAAGAAGGTGGCAAAGTGAAACCCACCGTGTTGCACTTAAACAATTGCCACTTGTTGCCGCACAAAGAGACGGACACAAGACAATCCAATCAGTCACAATAAATGCGAAACAAGTTGTCAAAAATGTTAACAGTAGCGTTAGATAAGTGAGTGGCTGAATGAATGGCCTTTGTTGCAACAAGCTGTTCGGCTGTAGCACTTAAGTGTCCTTATTGCTAATGTCATTTGTTTAAGAATCATTTCAAGTTTTAAACGAAATAATTATAGAAGTGATTCAGCAAAAAAAAAAAAGGCAAATTGCACAATAATTTAAGCAAATTACTATTAGCGAACTTAAGGGCAGGAATTCTGCAGATTTGTTTATATTTACTTGTATTTTAACCGTCTAATTCATAATAATTATAACAGGTTTATAAAGCTCTTATTTGACAGATTTTCCATACAAATATGTCAAATAACAGTCTTGTAAGTCTGTAATAATTTTTTTGAATTAGGGGGTAACTGTAATATGGTTGAACTGTAATAAATAAATTTTCATTTATATAATTCTTAGGCCTCTTATTACAACTGCCGATAGTTAAGGGCAGGATTTTATGCGACTCATTTTGCCATAAGTTTTCATAATTTAAAACTTTATACATTAATTTAATTTTAAGATTAATTATATGATTTGTACTTGTTAATCATTTTATCAGGCTTTCTAGTTCGACTTTTACTTCCTTTAAAATTGAGAAGGATCTTTTTTTAAAAATTACTTTTTCGGGCTCAAGTTCAACCCTTAAGCCCGTATGATACTTCATTTTTCTTTCATTAATTGGTATAGAATTGATAGAAAGAAACAGCAATTGCTAGAAAGAACCAAATATACAAAACGTAAACAAAACTGGCATCTTTTTTGTAAGTGTTGTATTCTTTTTATTTCAAGAAAGCGCTAGGAAATTAAAATGTTCCAAAAAAGAAGCGTTAAATCGCAAAAATTGTCCATAAACAGCTGACACAGCAACATTCCAGTTTGAAATGTCAATTTTAAGTTGAAAAATTTTACATTTTTTTTGACATAACCTGATTTTTTATAGATAACTTCAACGAAAATGTTGACAGTTTTGCATTTATCTTAATATAGTTGAACTCTTTGCACATACTAAATTCTACTATTACATTATATTTGCACTGTTCTCCAAAACTTAAACAATGCAAGAAAAATGTAGTGTCATACGGGCATTAGCAGTGTTGCCCGTATAGGGGGTTTTTTGCCTAGATTTAGGGGTTTTTTCTTTCTTTTAGAGGTGAATTTGAGGTGTTAAATTCTTTCGTTGAAAATTTATGGGGAAACAATTTATTTTTGTGGTATTTTTAGGGGATTTCTGTGATTGGTTGAACGGTAAAATGGCAGGAGTTAGAAGATTTTTCAACTGATAAATTTGAAGACGTTAACGATTTTCAGAGTAAAATTAAATGAAACATTTTATGTTCATTTGGTAGCTTCAAGTATAGTTGTAGCTTCATATTGAAGCTACAAACGAATCATAAAAAATTCCTGTCTTCTCTAAAGGCCGTGATTCACTATCCTATTGAATCGTACGATCTGTTAAAAATGCCATGTGTGTCCAAAAAGTGTGATAGTGTGGACTAAAAGTGTATGTGTGTGAAAGACTTTTTGACAAGTCTGTCCGATTTGTTAGTCTTTTGAAAATTTTCAAAAACCATCTTTTTCTAAGAGTTGCCATTTTCGAAGTTGTTTACAAAAGTGTAATAGTGTGGCCGTTTTGATGCGACTTTTTAAAGTAGAACAGAATTCTATCAGATTTACCTAGCAATTTTCAGTGAATGAATCGTACGATTGAGTAGGATAGTGAATCGCGGCCTTAATTTATATCACAAGTTTATCTGCACTATCTGTCAGAATACATAAAAATAAAAGTTAATTTTAGAAATCAATAAAATAATAAAACGTTAAAAACAATGGAAAAAAATTTTGGGAAAAAGTTTATTATGGCATAAAGAATATATTCTAAATTAAAATTTATGCAATGTTCAAAAGCATGCTTCAACTTGCAAATGAAATGAAACAAAAAGCATTCCCAGTTTTTGGAGCAGCTGCATCTGATTTATTGAAAGATGTGTGTGTGTGTGCTTATTGAAAACAAAAGTCAAATCGAAGCACATAGACGAGTCTTGTAAACGGTATGATTGATAAATACAATTGAGAGAGCGAAGCGGGTGATTCAACTCGTAATGGAAACATGCTATTACAAGAAACTTCAAATTTGCTCAGGACATGTAGTTGTTGGGCCTCTACAACAACAAATACCATAAATGAAAAAAAGTTCAAATTGAAATGGTGATCAATGCATGGGAGCCTAGAGATATACACGTGAAATGTGCATAGGATGTAAGTTAACACATTACTTATTGAAAATAATTCAAAAAAAAAATAAATAAAACAAATACAACAATTTTATAACCACACCAAATTGCTTCTCACACACGCTAATCTAAACTGTGGGAAGGTGTCGAGCCAACAATTCCGATGCATACCAATTTTCATTACAACATCATATCATATGTTATTTATTGGGACAGAAATTTGGGTTTTCATGTCCCCGCACTTTTGTGTATTTTTGTCATCATTATTGCTCTCGTTTTGTCCAACTTTGTTAATTGTTTGTTGATCTCGAGCTTGTCACACAACATGATTTTCTCTCAGTGTGCTCAACGAACGCCCATGTGTTGAATGGTGTTGATTTTTTATAATTAACCATTCTAGAAACAATTTAAGAAAACATTAACATCCGCCAGGCGTAGAACAACGTCTATTATAATAAATAAGTTTACAAACGGACAAAAGCGGCAAAATTAAATAAATTAAGTCAAGTACGCACACTTAGGGTTCCGTACGTATGTATGTGTAATGTATGTATGAAATGGCGTATGTGAATACATATGTATATTTTATAAATTTCACATCTCTCTGTTTTTACAGCTACTTTATGTTGTATGTGGACACCTAGTAATTTTCCACTTGTTGTTGTTGTAATTTGCTGTTGTAAGGCATCTGGGAATACATACACTGTGCGAATTTCGGCTCTTAAACTCTTACGTTTCGAGAGTTATAGCTATTACTCTACGTTGTAAAGGGACACCTGGTAGTTTTACAGTTGTTGTTGTTAATAGCAAGTGTTGTTGTGGAGCATATGTGAATACACATATTGTGCAAATTTCATCCCTCTGTCTCTCACGGTTCGAGAGTTACGGCTAATGTTTTTTCATGTTGTATAGGCACACCTGGTAGTTTTCGACTTGTTGTTGTTTTCAGCATTTGTTATTGTAGGCCATATGCGAGTAAATATATTGTGCACATTTCATCTCTCTGTCTCTTACAGTTTGAAAGTTACGGCTAATGTGTTTTTACGTTGTATAGGGACACCTGGTAGTTTTCGACATGTTGTTGTTTTTAGCATTTTTTGTTGTAGCGCATATGTAAATACACATATTGTGCGAATTTCAGCTCTCTATATTTTACAGTTTAGCAGCTACTGCTAATTGTTACTTTAGGGACACCTGGTAGTTTTCAACTTGTTGTTGTCTTTAGCATTTGTTGTTGTAAAGCATCTATAAATACATACACTATGCAAATTTCAGCTTTCTATCATTTACGGTTCGAGAGTTATAGCTAATTGCAACTTTTCGTTGCATGGGGACACCTGGTAGTTTTCGATTTGTTGTTGTTTTTAGAATTTGTTGTTGTAGCGGCAAGGCTCAGCAACATCCTGTGAAAATTTCAGCTCTCTCGTTACCGTTTCGGAGAATGGACGCTGTGACGGACGGACGGACGGACGTACTTGTCTCGGTAATAGGGTTCCGTTTCACTCTGATGAGTACGGAGCCCTAAAAACTGGCTTAGTCACCATATTCTTGCATACATACTAGGGTGGCCCCCCAGCTATACAGGGTGCTTTGTTTAGTTTCTTTTAGTTCTCATTAACTAAATTGGTGAATTTTGGTGGTAAAAGTGTTGTCCTGAAAAAATTCAGTTAAATCGGGAGGGACTAACAAGTGTCTAATCGACATCAAATTTGGCAAACAAGGGTTAGGACATCACCAAAAGCTTTACAACTCCAATTAATAAGAGTAATTGGGTGTTTTTTATTATGTTTTTTTTTTTGCTGTTTTTTATATCTTAAATTACAGTTTTGACAGATAAAAATTAAAAACTAACAACAACTTGTTTGGCATGGATGTCGTTTCAGAAATCTGAGCTTTTGAGTGCAAGGACGGCTGCTGACGAAAAGTGTAGCGGCTTTGAAACATTTAGCGGTGCCCCAGCTAAATATATATGCTGTTTTCCATGCTTATTTAACTAATATAGTATAAAACGAACGTGAGTGCCATAAACATAATACAAACTAATTACAGAAGAAAAGGTTGAAATAATAAAAATTAATTAAGTCAATATGTAATTCTAAAACATCATCAATCGTTCATCAATTTAAACGCAAACACTTTCCTCAGTCAGACTTTTGTTCTGCCACCACTGCAGCAGCCAGACCTGCATGAGTTTAACCAACAAATTTTGCCTGCAATGATAATTAAATTTCTCACTAATTTCAATTTCACCAGTAACTGGTCAAAATGGAAAAACAAACAAATGGCCAAGCAGAAAGACAAATACTAAACACTATTAAGCTGCTGCATTAAATTATCTTTTTCCATGCACTGCAAAGTGCAGCGTTTTGGTGCGAGCCACACAGTGACTGATAAATGTTTGTTTGCTCGTACTTAAGAAGATGTCAGCATTTGTCATAAGCATCTTTTACAGAAGACATCATGCCGACCACGAAACCACATAGACAGACAGACAGACAGAGAAGGCTAATACGTACATATATGAGTATTTAGCTAGTCCATTACTGTTCGTTTAGTCAGTAGAATATTTAAATTATATGAAGTACTTTAACCAAACAGCTGTTCAGTATCTGTCAATGTTATATCGCTAGCCCAAAGATCTAGTACTTAGGTGCTGAATTGAAAAAGCGAAGTTACACAGACCTTACAAACATTTACAACGGACCACGTTTTTCCAAAAAGGCATATTTTTATATCTTCAAATAACAGAACAATTTCACGCAAACAGTTCGTTGTTCTGTTGAAAAACAAAGGGGACTCTTTCAATTGCAAAGCTAAAGCAGTTTTTTAAACCAATTGTGGTTTTTTTTCTAAATAAATCAATATTCTTCCTATACTTAAACCTTGGCAGTCCTGTCCTTCACTGACAAGACTGCCGTTGAGGGAAATTTTAAGTTTCTACAATCTCACCGTTGTTTTAGTTAAATTGTCGTATTGTACAAACTAAACAGATGTTGTAATAAACAAAACTAGATTCAGGCAAGTACGAGATTGGCTCGTACAGAAAGGAGGTATTAATTGCTGCTGCTTAGCAGATTCGAAAGTTACAGCTAAAGCCAAGTCGGTAATGTGTTCTATCGATTCATATCGAGCTTCCTCAGAGACCGCACTATACGTGTTGTGATCGATGGCGCCTCTTCTAATGAGTTCAAGTTGAATTCGGGGGTACCACCAGGTTTCGTACTTTCTCCTACACTATTTCTTATCTTTCTCAACAATCTTATCTGTCAAACTTCAAACCCCGCCCATTCTTTTGCCGACGACAGCAGCATTTGTCATTCGTATTCATTTAATCATAGGCCCAGTATATCGGAGATCAATGCCAAGAGGCAGACAGACCGTGAGTGATACACTCCACGACGATCTGCATATAATTTCCGAATGGGGTCGTAAAAATAGGGTCGATTTCAATGCTCGTAAGACCCAGTGTTGTCTATTAACACATAGACGAACGTCCACGGATGCTGCCTCATCTGTACTTATGGATGGTATAAACATTGAGGAGTCGGAAGCTCTTAATGTTTTTGGTATGAATATTCAATGCGATGTCCGCAGCAAATTTTTAATGTCGCAAAAGAAGCATTTGAGTGCCTTGGTTTTTTGAAACGGTGCAAGACATACTTCACTCCGATCGAAAATGGAATACAACTCTCATGTTTGGGCCGGTGCCTCAAAGTCTATTTTGGGGCTTCTCGACCGTGTACAGAAGAGGGCGAAGAAGCCTGTCAGTGACAGTAGGGTATCCAGCGCTATTAACTCACTGGAGCATCGTTGCAGTGTGGGGTGTCTTACACTGTTCTATCGCTATTATAACGGATTTTGCTCAGACGAGATCAGGGATCTTGTTCCCGAAACCCCCATATTTTTACGCAACACACGTGCATCGTCAAAAGTACATCCGTTTGTAGTCGATTGGCCAGTGAACCGTACAACACATTACAGAGAGAGTTCGTTTTTTAGCCGCACGGTTCGTCTGTAGAACAAATTGCCTGCAGACATATTCCCCGCCAGCTACAATGTAAAGAAGTTCAAATCAAATGTACACGAACACTACTCCCACTTTCCTCCTCCCCAAAACCTATTTTCCTAGTTCCGGTACGATGCGCATGCATAAATAGGGGTCGTCCCCTGGTCCAAGCTTAAAAAAATACAAAAAAAAAAAGTATAGACGATTGTAAGATCTTACAATGTTGTCGGAAAATGTGTAGAATATTTTTAGCCAATCGTAAGAACTTACAATTTCTTCCTGGCAACAATATAAGCAAAAGCATTGGCAGGCCACCGTGCTAACAATTAATTGTCAGTTAACTGGCAATCGTCTGAACACTTTGTCGTTATCATTGCTAGCAGATTGTCAGGCATTGGCATATTGTAAGATGCATAAATTCTCAACACCTTACAATGGCTTCATTGTCAGAGTAATAACAAGGAGTACTAAAGAAAAATGTCTGCTTACGAGAGGGAGAAAACAAAAGAAATACTAAAAAAAAAGTGAGTACGAGTTGCACAAAAGAGCAATTTGAGCCACAACAATAAAGAATGAAGAGCGGCATGTGTGTGAGTGTGTATTTTGGTAATGACAACTGTCTGACAATTTTCGCTACGTAGAAAATCTGGCATCCGTGTGAGCTGACAATTTTCGTTGGTAGCTAAATTTATTGTCAGGCAATTGTCTGAACTCATAGTTTTCTTAATACTGACAATTGTGTATTTTCAGTAGATCGCCAGCACGTTGTTAGGTCTTAAAATATTGTAAGTTCTGACAACCGTCTGTACGCAGCTGAAGTTTCATAGTCTCTTGAATGCCAGCACTCTTTAGTTCTCAAATTTTGCTGTGTTCAGTATCTTTTTTTTATAGCAACCGGAAAACCACATGTCCTGTCACAATTTCAGCTCTCTAGCTCTTACTGTTTCAAAGCATGGGTGTTGTCTAACGAACAAAAGGACAGACAAGCAAGTCTCAGTAACAGGGTTCCGTTTTCACTTTACGAACAGGGAACCCTGCTAAAGGTAACTTTAGCTAATGTCAACTTTATGAAGAAGTCCTGAAAAGGGGTCCCCAAAATTATATTAATAATGAATGTTATAACTTTATATTGTTTTTTATTAGTTTTTGATATTATAGGGTGCTTAGGAAACATTATCTTATTTTTAACACTTTCTTTGAAGCATTTCAAATTAACAAACAAAAGTTTTTGAAAACAAACACAGCATCTGTGCTCAAACAGTAAACACTCGAATAACAAAAAGTCAACAACTACAATTGGAAAACGACATGTGTCAATTGTCACTTCAGTCATTAGTTGGTTCAAATGGTTTTTATTTAATTTTGAAAAGATTTTTGGAAAGAAAACCTTTTGAATGCTAAGTGCATTACAGGCATCCTCATCAAGTTATGTGATCATTAAAAATTATCTACCTGCTCAATGTTTGTTGTTTAAAAGTTTAGCTGTGTTAATAAACAATCCAATTTTATTGTTATTGTTGCAGTTTTGTAATTTTTTGCCAAACAGTAGAAAATTATATAGAAAAAATAATTCAACTGGCGTGAAAAATTTATTTAAGAAAAATTGCAATTTGCTGCCAATTTGACACTTAATGGTTGAGCAAATATTTAATTAATCTGCAGCAGGAGGTTGAATGCATGCATCAGCATGCTGCTGTTGTTGTTGCTCTTGTTGAGGATTTGGTGTTAATTATAAAAAGCATAAATGATGAAAATATAAATTTTTGAAATTCTTTTATTGTGTGAAATCCAAACACTTTGGAAATTCACTGCGTGAAGTTGTAACCTTTACAAACGCTTTCTTTTAATTAAACATATAAGAGAGTCCGTCCGCACTCTGTTGGCACAAAATATTGTTTTAATATTTTTCTTTTTTTCGTTTTTTTTTTTTTTTCTTCTTACCACCAACAAAGTGGCTTTTTATGTTAAACAACAGATATTTGACAACGAATTTCAGGTGTGTGTGTGTGTGAGTGTGTGTAGTTGTGTGTGGCTTAAATGTAAGAGAGAAAAAAACATTATTGTTTTATTGAAAACAACTGCAGTTAACTTTCATGGGAAAAAACAAAAGATGTGTTGGTCGCCGGTCGTTACTGTGAAATAATTTTATTTACTCTAAACAAATCGATTAAAGGGAGTTTTGAAAAAAGAAAAGAAAATAAATGTTAAAAATTACTGAAGAGTTGAGGTTTTTTTTACCACGCGTTTCTTTCAGTTTGCCAGAAACTCACATTATATTACTTTCAATTTTGTCTTGCCATTCTTCTATCAACTGGAGGTAACCCCATAGGCCAGATAAATGCATACATCTTAGTTAAAATCTTAATCATCTGCCCTTCTCGGTCAGAGATCTTGAAGGTTGGGTGTAACCTCCAACGAAGGTCAATTGCCAGCATCAGTATGTGGGACTATTGCAGGACTGCTAAAATTTATAATTGACTTATAATATAATTAAAAACGAGTAAGCATGACGAATCTTATCCATTCCGTGGTTTCAAAGGTATAGCACTGGAGTTCGACATCTGTCAAACTAAGTTGTTGAACCCATTTTTTTTTTCTTCTCAATTGAAAGTCAGACATTGACGAAAATGGATCGCTTAACTATCAGCCACATACCAAAAAAATGGTGATTCTGCCACAGCCACATATCGCGCTTTAAGAGGAGATTATTGCTTACATAATCCATAGTCCAACTACGCAAGCAATTGGCAACATTGTGAAGAAATTTGAAGAGTCTGTAGCAAATACAAATATTGTAAGGCCTGTGCTTCGCCTGCATTTCGCTCGTTCAGCTGAAAATATCGCTGCTGTAAGTGAAAGTGTGGCCGAAGACCCGAATGTAACGATTCCTCGTCGTTCTCAGGAATTAGGACTGTCTTACCGCACATAAGAGCGTATTTTGCATTTAGATCTACCACCTACATCCCCATATAAAGTCCAGCTCATACAACAACTGAAGCCAGCTGACCATTCACAACGTCGTAGATACATACGTGGAATGGGTGCTTGAACAACAGGCGTTGGACGGCGATTTTTCGAACAAAATTTTCTTCAACGATGAAGCACATTTCTCACTCGGTGGGTGGGTATGTTAGTAAACAAAATTGTCGTATTCGGAGTTGTGAGAATCCTCAAGTACTTGAAGAGAGGCCATTACATCCAGAAAAAGTCACTGTTTGGTGCGCTCTTTGATCGGAAGGCGTGATTGGACCTTACTGCTTCGAAAACGAGGATGTCACGACTGTCACCGTCAATTCGGAGCGTTATGGATGAATTGGTAGAGAGTTCTACTAAGAGTGCCCGAGGTCGCAGGTTCGATTCCTGCCGAAGGCTTTGGGTGTTTCTGCAGACAAGCCAAAAGCTTAGTAATTTTGTGTTTGCTTAAAAAAATAAAAGCCGTCTTTTTTTGCCTTTGAAGAATGCGACTTGGAAAATATGTGGCTTCAACAAGACGGTGCCACATGCCACACAACTCTAGCGAATATTGCTAGAGACAAATTTGGAAGTAAGTGAAATTGTGAAAAGTTTAGAAAATAATAAATTGTTTTGTAAAAATTATTAAAATGAGTAGCAAAAGTGATAAAAGGACTCCCAATTTCACTGCCGCAGAAGTTGATTACCTTCTGGAAATAATAAAAATTCAAATTATGAAACAAAACAAAAACATGTGCAATTTTCTTAATTTGCAGAACAAAACCAAACTGTCAAAATCATATGGCAGTACGAAAAACTTAAATCGATTTTAAATGGGAATGGCAGGCAATTTAAGTTTGGTTTAAATAGCAACTGTTTGACTCAATTTTGTATTTAAATTAAATTTAAATTGAAATGGCAATTTTTTTATTTTATTTTTTTAACACAAAACTGCGAAGCTTTTGGCTTGTCTGCAGAAACACCCAAAGCCTTCGGCAGGAATCGAACCTGCGACCTCGGGGACTCTTAGTAGGACACTCTACCAATTCATCCATCGAGGCGCTTTAAAATCCAAGTCAAAAATTGGGGGTGAGCTAATGAAGTATTTCATTGGTTTAATGATAAAAAAAAATCATTAACTAAATGAAACAATTCATTAAATATACGAAATTATTCATTGCTCTAATGAAAACTGAACATAATTTTTATGACGTATATTATTATACGGTTAACGATAATCTTATTGTTTACAGATATTCCAAAAAAGAAAAAAATGTTGTTTTATGAGTGATGCCAACTTTTAAGTGTCAATCGCAATATTCTTCAAAACCTTTGCGAAATATGAAAATATGTTACCATATATCCAAATTTATTTACAAATCGAATAAGAATTAACACCTCAATGAAAAAATACATTGATTTAATGAAAATTTTCATTGATTCGATGACATTTTTCATACCTCCAATGATAGTTTCAACGAAATTATGAAAACTAATGAACCGTTTTTAAAGAAATTTATACATTAGATCTATGAAAATGCATTGCCACAATGAATATTTTCATTGGATTAATAAAAAAATATATTAATGAAATAAATTCATTAGAACTATGAACGAGAATTCTTTCAGTTTAGGAAATACTTTTTTTTAACTTATTGCCTGGTGTAAACGATTACTCTTGTAATGGTTACATTACTTGAGTAATTGGCAAACCGTGCAGCTCTCTGGTATCTATGTCAAATTACTTCATTACAATGCATTCTGAGAGTATAGGGTTTAAATACATGCCAAGTCTTTGTCTCAGTGCTAAGCAAAATTGTGGCAGCCAGTTCGCCAACGGCTTGTCTGGAAATTTTATTTAGAAATCAACCAAAAATTTAAAGCTCTTCATATAAATTTTCTTGACAAATTGCTGGCTTGTGTCATTTCACTGCAAATAAAAACTAATGTATTTCACAAAAGCCAATGCAATTTAAATATACGTATTTGCAGGCATTGGCCAGCCCTTTTAAACTCATATAACAGCCTGAAAAGACAAATTAGAGATATATTTGAACATTTTAAACTGGGTGCAATAACTTTGATTTCTTTTACGCAAATAATTTTCTCTTGAATATTTTTATTCAATAATTCGAGGTTTGCAGTTTCTTGTTTTTTTTTTCTTCTTCTTTTTCTCTTGCAAAAAGGCAGATAGATTCCAAGAGGAAAGAAAGTTTTTGTATCGATGGTATTTGTTGGGTTTTTGATATTAATTTGTGAATTATAAATTCAAATACACACGTTCTCTTCATAATTTCTTTATCTAAATTACCCAGCCAAACATACAAACGTATTTACAATTTGTACACAATTTTATACATTCGTTGATGCCTACAAATGCTGGGAGCTTAACAGCGGCCACATCGTGATGGCTGTGAATGTTTATTAGGAACAACAGCAACAACAAAAGATAAAATGTAGTACAAAATCATTTGGAATTTTAATTTGCAGCCCGAAATAAATTGTTTAAATAAATACTTCAACTTTATGACTTTACACACAAAATCAATTTGAAAAATTGGCGAACAAAAAAAACGCCAAATGGATCACCAACCACGTAATGAATGGAAAATATAAAGTGTGATTTAATGCCATTTCTTGGACGCTTTGCATAAAATCTTTGATTTCAAAATTGGCTGGTTTGTGCTTCCACTTTTCAAAGTTTTCAGTTTTTTTTTTTTATTTAACTTTGTAATTTAATAGAATGGTTTAGGTGTTTGGCATGCAGAATAAATGTTTTTCTTTTATATTATTTTGATTTTTTGCTTTCTAACACAATGAAAATATTTTTATTAATAAAATTGCCTGAATGCATGCTCAGTCTTAGCAGCATGCATGTTAAAGAAAATGAATGTGTTGGCGAGCTATTAAGTGTGCGAATGTTAACGAGACGTGACCAACTGAAAGAAATGCCTGCCGCTAACAAGAACAACTATTTTATATGCATTGCTTGTTTTGTGATTAAGAGTTCAAGTCATCTGACATACTAACACTTATTAGACCTCATTAGGAGTGCCGTGCGCATGCTCTTCTTCTTCTTCTTCTTCTTCTTCTTCTTCTTGTAAACAATAAACACATGAAATTATGTGTTGAACTTAGAAAATAATTAAATAAATGTACAAATGTATGCAAACTGCTACGAATTCCGAGGTGGGCAACTTGCCATGCAGGGGGACGGTAGGTATATAACTAATGCTACTGATGTTCTTAGTACGACTGTTGTCAACTATTCAACGTTTTCCAAAAATCAGTTTTCGAATATTTCAAAAGCTTGGACATTTTTAGAAACCGGTTTTTTGCTGTTTTGTTTAAAACCTGATTTGAATTAACCGTTTTTTTTTTGTAAACAAAAATATTGATATGCTTTTTTTTTGTTTTTATTGCTATTTTACCCCCCATTTATACATGCAAGTAACTTGTTGCAATTTGTGTGCACATATTAACAACCAATACACTGACAGAGACAATAAAAGCTATTGCTACTTGCTTGATTGTTTGCACAGGCAAGTGCAAGCCCATTTTTAAAATGTAGTCAAAGAAAATGGTCTTAAAGAAAATTGCTTTACTTTACAAAATAAAAGAATTAAATGAAAGCAATAATAATAAAACAATTATGCGGAAAAAACTACAAAATCTCTATTCCATTTTTTATATTAAAAATCACTATTTTTGCTTTTTGTGTATGTATAGTTTATTCTGTTTTCGGCCATCTACAGGACTTTTTAACTGTTATGAGGAAGAAAATTATACGAATGGCTTTTTTTTATCAAATAAATAGTAAATTTATATTAAGGATCCATAAAAGCCTTATTTTACTTCAACTTTTTTTTATATTTCATCTTATCCTTCCTTGTAAATTAAAATATAATCTCCATAAGGTAACACTCTTTTTTGGCTTTTTGTCATTTTACCGACATGCAAGTAAATAAAATTACTGGCAATCAAAATCTCTTGCAAGTGAGCTGGCACCTTGCAGAAGTATAATGGTATTAGTAAAAACATGTCAATGTATTGAGTTACTTGCACTTGTACTTGCATGTGTAAATGGGGGGTTAACATAAAAAAAACATACATATATGAAATTCACAGTCTTATTAAACTAGATTAAATCTAGTGACAGGCCCCGCATGTCACTCGTTATCGTCTTGTCCTTGCTTCGATATTATTTCTCTTTAAATCACCCTCTGCACTCAATTTCTCTATTCCTTCCCTTCACAGCTTTGATACTTTGTCCGATCTTGATCACACTTCCAGCTTTCTAAAATGTATTCTATTATATTTTACTGTAAATTTTAAGTTATTTAGTTTTTTTACTGTAAAAATTAGTTAAGTATACAAACAGAAGGTAAAATTGCGTGAGCTTTGGTTGCCGAGTGGTTAAAGCGGCTGTGCCAAAATTGTGAAATTTGACACGTCCAAAGTTCATAGGGTGCTGATGAAGGGTGTTTGCTACCCAGAAACAGCCGGTTGTCCACCTAGCTACTAAAATTTACTTTTCTTTACTTAATTGATATTGATTAAAAAGTAGTGAAAACCCAAGGGTTGAACTTAAGCCTGAAAAAGTAATTTAATATAAATGTATTCTATTATATTTCATCTGTTTTTGTTCATTCCCTCTCTCTTGTTGCGATTTGATTTTAATTCTCCTCTCTGAACTCTTTCTATCATCCTACCATTCAGTTTCTTTATGCCTTTCCTTCACATTTACCATTATATTATCATCCGTGATATTATCTCAAACTTTTTCGATCATTACTTCCATTCAGTTTCAGCGTTACCTTAATTTTCCTTATTTTCATTGTCCGCCCTGGACTTCCCAAACTCTTGCCATCTTGCCATTTTGTCTTTTCAGTTCCTTTATTGTACTGTTTCCATCATTTTCCACTTGCAGTATTTCAAAATCCTGCATTTTCCCAACTTCCCCAGTCTTCGTCTCTCTTCAGAATTATTTCAAATTTTAAAGCAGTTGGTCACACTTTTTTTGGATTTTTTGTTTTTTTTTTTTTTGTTTTGTCTTCAGATATGATCATGAGATTTTCAATAGATAACATTTTTTCTTAATATCTTACTTGAACACCTTATAACTTTAATGCATTGAAATAAATAGAAAAGAAATGTGAGCCAAAGAATGGCTGACTGACCGACCAATTGGTTGGTTTCATTAAATTACAATTTTTCTTTGTATTCTTCTGTTGTTTTTTTTTTTTTTTTTTTGAGGTTTTATCGCATGTGCGTGTTAAATCACTACCAATTGTTCAATTGTTAGCTTTGAGTAGTTATATTTATTAATAATAAAATAATAAATTACTAAAGATTTTTTCCTTTGTGCAGATTCATGAAAACATTTATGCATAGAAAAATTATTATTATTTTTTTTTTTCTTTTTTGTGTTAGAAAGTGAAATTATTGTTGGTCGGTTCATTATTTACACTTCAAAGATTGTAAATTTTGTTTTTATTTCTCTGTTAAACTTCTTCAAATAGATTTTTGCTATTAACTTCTTTGGCTCATCTCGGCTGTGAATAATTGGAAATAAAATGTTCAATGTTTTAAGACGTTAATTTGTATGTATGTATGTATGTATGTATGTATGTATGTATGTATGTATGTATGTGAATAGCGATATGCACAACGCGCTGAACATTTGTAGTACGTGTGCTAAATGTGTAAAAATATTATGTAAATAACAAAATTGTGCGCTGAGTCTGGTAGGCAGACAAAGCTAAACAGACCAGACCGTAAGACAGGCAAACAGACTAAACAGACAGGCATTTAGACAGTCGGTCACTCAGCCACAAATCATCACAGATGAAAATCAAACTGAAGCTGAGAGCCGGTGCTGGTGCTGGTGCTGATGCGTTGATGTTAATGGAATGGACGAATGGTTGTCGAAATTGTTAAATGGTAAAAATAAGTGAAATTTTCTTGTGGAAATCTTTCTTAAACATTTTCTTCTCTTCTATTACTTCTTTCGCCAGTACCTGTTAATTGTTGAAGTGCAATTAGTACCCACACCTTCGAATACTACATTAACCAATCGCATAAATGTGGCCCGTTCCAACTGATAAATGCAAAAGAAATCATTGAGGGTTTGGTTTCAAATGCAGAATTCAAACCGCAACATGATTAGCAACAAAGAAAAAAAGGTTGCGTTTGAAAATTCCTAACGACACATTAACATACATTTAATTAAAAGGCAGCTGTCTAAAACGAAAGTGAAAATTAAAAAGAATGTGCGTTCAATTTATGACTTCTTGCCACGGCATATAATCTGCAGTGTGGGAGATGAAAACCAAAGTCTTTGCATAATTTCATTTTCAATAGAAAATATCTCATTTATAAAGTACCTGCATTCAACGCGTTTATATACTTTTTATATACACACATGGCTTAACCCAAAAGACTAATTCATTAAGTATTTTCTATATCCAAATTTATATATAAAAAAAAAAAACACTTTATTTTTATGTGTTTTTATGCATGTTTTTATGTCTACATTTCGCATGAATTATTGTATGGGATTTTTTGCCTACATTTCGCACGAAATGCTGAATATAGTACCCACTACATAGAGCTGGGCGCGGCAGGTGTTATTTTGTAACAAAAAGGTTTTTCGCTAAACGATTAAAATGTCAAAATATGTTTGCAAAGTAAAAACAGACAAATCTTGCCAGATTAACAAAAACAACATGAGAGATAAGAAACTATTTATTGGTTTGATTGACAGATTTGTTGTCATTCAAAATGTTATTTATTTGTAAGCTTTTTCTCAAATCATCCCACTTTTAACGCACAAACATATTTAAGAAAAAGTGAAAGTAATTTGCTAAAAAATCATAACTTTAGTATTTTAGGCATTCATTTTAATTTTATACTCGAATTATATGATTTACAATTGTTAATAATTTGAACGGGCTTTCTAGTTCCAGTTTTACTTCCTTCAAATTGAGAAAGATTTTTTGTGGCAAAATTGGAGTGATCAACATTTTTAAAGAAGACAAGAAAAATAAGGCAAAAAATCTGCACATGTTGCCGTACAAAGTCCAGTCCGTATATCAGCTGCTGGCTTGCGACGGCCAAATCATTCTCAATCTTGGGGACGAAGTGAACGATTTTTCGATCAAAATCATAATGAGCGATGGAACTCAATTCCACCTCAGCGGGTATGTGAACAAGCAAGACTATCGCTTCTGGGGCACCGCAAAACCAAGAATGATGCACGAGCAGCAATTACACATGCTGAAAGTGATTGCATGGCTCAAAGTGATTGCTCAAAGTGATTGAGCATTACACATGCTCAAAGTGATTCATGCTGGAGGAGTCACTGGGTTATTGCTTTTCTCGAGGACAACGATACTGGTCAAATGATTATGCGCGTTTTTTTTCTACCGCAATTGAACGAATTAGGTCTGGAGGACATGCGCTTCCAACAGGACGGAACAAAGGCATACACTGCGCGAGCCACTAACTACATTCTGAAGGCGGCTTTCCCAGGTCGCCTCATCTCTCGTTTTGGCGATTTGCACTGGCACGCCACATCTCCCGATTTAACAGTTGCAGACTTTTTTTGTGGAGTTTTGTGGAAGAGCGAGACTCTGGGAGCCAGATACGAGAGCGAGAATTTGCCCCACCCCCCCCCCAATTTCTAGCCGAATTGATAAAAAAAAAATGCCACAAAACGAACCCGTTTAGCAAACAATTGTAGCGGCAGCCGTTTTTTTCGATATCATCTTCTCGAGTTGACCCATAAAGTTCTAAAGGTGCAAATAAACATAATCAAAAAATAGAAACGAAGTTTCAAACATGAATTTAATTATTTACTCGCTTTAAGAGCCAATTGAAATGTATTAATTCAGGTCCAAAAAGAGACCATACAAATGTTTTCGGTCTTTTTTCAGCTGTCTATATGCCGCCAACATTTCATTGATGCTAATCAACTCATCAGTAGACTCGAAAAATTCTTAAAATAATGTTTGCAACTTAAGTACTTATTCCATAGTTTCCATGAACAAAATGAGAATTAGAAATGTTCAAACAAACCTTTAACACAGTAAGCATTTATTTCGTTTTGCAACTCTTTTATGTTTCTTTGCAGTCTTCTATACAACAAATTAGCATCGGTTACAACGATTTGTATTTTTGAAAGTATCAAATAACAAAAGTTTTATGAACATTCAAATATGAATTTAATTTAATTTAATTTAATTTAATTTAATTTAAAAGAGACCTTACAAATCTTTTCGGTCTTTTTTCAGCTGTCTATATATGCCACCAACATTTCATTGAAGCTAATCAAGTGTGTTAAAGATTTGCTTGAACATTTCTGATTCTCATTTTGTTCATGGGAATTATGGAATAAATAGTTAAGTTTCAAACATTTAAGTTTCAAACTTTAAAAAAAAATTTTAAGTCTACTGATGAGTTGATTAGCATCAAGTAAATATTGGCGGCATATAGACAGCTGAAAAAGACAGAAAACATTTGTCAGGTCTCTTTGTGGACCTGAATTAGAAATGATATTTTTTATTTAGTAAAAAAAAAATGAGAGACCAATAACATCGGATACATTTTTTTTGCCCCACCTTGTATTGTGCTCAAGTGGAATGGGTCGTAACGCGTTCTCATGTGAAATTGTTATAGAATTTTCTGCACAAAACCTTCGATATGATTTTGTATATATTGAGATTGAACACTTAAATGCAGACAAAAATTAGTTAAGGCTTACCCCCGATTTTTAACTTGGGATTTAAATACAAAATTAGTAAATTTTTCTTAAAATTGAATTTGGACTTAAAATAGCTTTCTGTTTTACAGTCTAAAATTATTTTTGGTAATTAATTGTAATAAAAGTACGGCAGCACAATGTAAGTGTCAAAAAATTATCGATAAATCAATAAAAAAACAGCTGTTTAAACAAATTTGGAAGCAAGTGAAATTGTGAAAAGTTTAGAAAATAATAAATTGTTTTGTAAAAATTATTAAAATGAGTAGCAACAGGAAAAAAAGGACTCCCCAATTTCACTGCCACAGAAGTTAATTACCTTCTGGAAATAATAAAAAATCAAATTATGAAACAAAAAAACATGTGCAATTTTCTTAATTTGCAAAACAAAACCAAACTGTCAAAATCAAATGGCAGTACGAAAAACTTAAATCGAGTTTAAATGGACACGGCATGCCATTTAAGCTTGATTTAAATAACAACTGTTTGACTCAATTTTGTATTTAAATTAAATTTAAATTGAATTGGCATTTAAAATCCAAGTCAAAAATTGGGGGTTAGAGCAGTATTTTTGTGCTTTCAAAATAAAAGACACAACAATAGCAATTTGCCAATGAATATTGGCAACCAACCTCCCCCCAAGAATGCTAATCAAAACAAGCTCCCCATATGTATTAACATATGTACATATGAATGTAGGTATGTAGTGTTAAAGAAGAAAACACACAAAAAACTCACACCTAAAATACTAGACAACCAGGCGAACAAACATTTAGCGACATGCGACTGGCAGACAGACAGCAAACCCAAACGGGTACAACGGGATAAGTAAAACCAGTTCTTCCTCCTCAGCCATACATACACACATATGTACATACATTAATTTACTAAGTGCTCCTCCATTTTTAAGCATGGAATTAAATGTTTGTTGTAGCAGAAGGTAGAGAATTAGAAAGAAAGGCACAAATAACTTGATAGATAAATTAACGAAAAATGTATGCAGTACAGCTCCCACGGCGACACTGACCAAGATAAGCGGCCACAGGCTGAATCCAGCCAGCCAGCCAGCCAGCGAGGGAATGTGATTTAAACACATATGCGGATATTTTATTACTGCACTATGGCTACCCAACAGGAAGCTTTTATACTTTTACTGCTTTTTTTTAAGCTCAGATTTCATAATCAGCATACTCCTGGAGTTTTAGAGGTGATGCTCTGCTTTACACCCTGCTCTTAAATTTTGTGTCATTCTTCGTTTTTTCTTCTTAAGAAGAGAGATAAATTTAGAAAGATAAATTGTTTTCTTAACATCATTTTCTAAGCCACTCGCAGAGCGTTTAACCAAAAATAAAGCATACGTATTTACGGCCATACATACATATGTACATATGTGCACACATATCCAGCTTGTTGGTATCAAAAAATAACAGGTACTTTATACGTTTTTGTGGTCATTGCTTTTAATGTGACTGTGGCGGATAATGTTACTTTCACGCATGAAAGTGTAAACACACAAACACATACATACTGAACTAATGTAGAAACACTCACTACACACACACACACACACACACACGATGCACAATTTTAAAGTGCAACTTTAGAAAAATAAACACATAAAATCCACAACATAAATAGTGCGACCATCTGATAAAACACAAATTCCTGACGCACTCCAAACCGCTCCGCAAGTCAAGACAAAAATAGTGGTTTGCAACCGCGTCATAACAGGAAACATTGCCAAACACTAACAATACACACTGGCACACAAATGAAATAAAAGCAACACGATTAATTGCATACAAAATATATTCTTTACGATCATCAGAACATAAAACATGGCCACTTTCTCCTCGTCAGTTAGTCAATATGCGACAACGAAATAAACGGCATCTACATCGTTTTGGTCTCTGTCGCTGTGGCTGTGGCTGTGCCTGGCGTCAAATGAACGACCAAACGAACTTGCCAGGTAAAAACAACATTTTGTTTAAGTCTATTATTCATTTATATGTAGTACTCAGCTTGCAGTTGCAGTTTCTATTACACTTTTAAAAGTCAAGTTTAATGGACACAATTTTTTAATTGCTTCATTTAAGGAAAGAAAACACTCCATCAAGCTTGTATCCGTTTGCGTACCGAAACATTCTTGGTCATATGAACTGTATTAAAAACTGAGACTTTTTCTTGCGGAATTTATTTAAAAAAAAAAAAAAAAAACAAAGTATTTTCAAATCGCAGAGAACACTAACTATACTCATTGTGATGTGATATTAAACCACCTGTCTACTCCTGCTATTTTTTATACTTCAATATACTCCTTAATGTGTTTTTTATGGGTTACTGTCTTTCATTTGGGGCATTTCTAACTTTAAATTGATATAAATTAAGTGAGGACGAATCTTGAACAATCAACACTTCTGACCCTCAAATCCGAGGTATCTGGCACCAAAAATTATAATCTGTTCTTTGGCAACAAAACTTGTTTAAGTTCGCGCACAGACCCAACTTCTTGAGCAATGGATTGTCCACAGATCTTGGCTATATATGGTCCAATACTAAAAATTTGTATCTTTTACCATTAGGTAACCTGACTTCCTTTCTGCATCTAAAGGGTTATGCATTTCGTGGTGGAATTCGATATCTATCAAACTAGTTTAGGTTAGGTTGATTGAAGGTGGTTTGCTTGCCCATGTCTTGTGACATACACCTAAGCCAGTATAGGATTGTTGTGCGCTGCGTGGATTTAACCATGAAAACAGTTTGACTCATAGGTCTCATTCACAAAGGAACTCCGTCTCATTCACAAAGTTCCTTAGTTACTTCCAGCGTATGCCCCGTAATTGGTTTAGGTCTGGTAAGGAGTCTCTCCCAAGATGTCGGAATCGTATTTGTGAGAAGGTGGGACACTGGCATAAATAGTGCTCTAGTGTCTCGCTTTCCTCCCCACATACTCTACATTCATCTCCTCCCGGTATTGCTACGCGGCTAAGATGTGCCAGTAGTTGAGAGTGGCCTGTCAGAACTCCCATCAATCTACTTAATTCGGGCTTGCTAAGTCTTAGCAGTCCCCCCGTTTTTTCCTCATCTGGATGCACTCATAGAATTCTTGCATTGATTCTATCAAACTAAAATTGACGAAAATGGATCGCTTAACTATCAATCACAACGCATAAAAATGATCAAAGCATACTACAAATATGGTGATTCTGCCACAGCCACATATCGTGCTTCAAAAGGAAATTATGGTTTACATAATCCATAGTCCAACTACGCAAGCAATTGGCAAAATTGTGAAGAAATTTGAAGAGACTGAAGCGGTTACAAATTGTGTAAGGCCGGTGCATCATCGCTTCGCTCCTTTTCGCTGAAAATATCGCTGCTGTAAGTGAAACTGTTGCCGAAGACCCGTCGTTCTCAGGAATTACAACTGACTTACGGCACATTAGGGCGTATTTTCCATTTAGATTTACACCCATATCCATATAAAGTCCAGCTCACACAACAACTGAAGCCAGCTGACCATTCAACAACGTTGCAGATACGTGGAATGGGTGGGTGCTTGAACCACAGGCAGTGGACGGCGATTTTTCGAACAAACTTTTCTTCAGCGATGAAGCACATTTTTCACTCGGTGGGTCGGTAGGTTAATAAACAAAATTGTCGTATTTGGAGTTGTGAGAATCCTCAGGTAATTGAAGAGAGGCCATTACATCCAGAAAAAGTCACTGTTTGGTGCGCTCTTTGGTCCGAAGGTGTGATTGGACCTTACTGCTTCATTCATTTCGTTGGTGCTAATCAACTACTGATGAGTTGATTAGTTGATTTTGCAACAAAAAACGAAAAAAGAAATGTTTGCTGTATTAAAGGTTTGTTTGAATATTTCTGATTCTCATTCTGTTCATGAGAATTATGGAATAAGTAGTTGAGTTTCAAACAAACTTTTAAGAATTTTTCAAGTCTACTGATGAGTTGATTAGCACCAACGAAATGTCGTCGGCATATAGACAGCTGAAAAATACAGCAAATATATTTTTTGAAAAAGGTTAATTTTTGGACCTGCATTAATACATTTCAATTGGCTCTTAAAGCAAATAAATAAATAAGTTCATATTTGAATTGATATAAAAATATAAAAATCAAAAATAACTCTTATAATTGATATAAAAATATAGAAATCAAAAATAACTTTATTTTTCATTTAAAAATATAAAAATCAAAAATAACTTTTGTTTTTCATGTAAAAAAATAAATATCAAAAATAACTCTTATTTTCTATCTAAAAATATAAAAATCAAAAATAACTTTTATTTCTTGATTTTTTTTTTTTTTTTTTTTTTTTGATAAAAGTCATAAGAGGTAGGCTGACGAAACAGAATAAATAATACACAAAAAAAGCAAAAACTAGTGATTTTTTAAATATAAAAAATGGAACAGTGATTTTGTGGTTTTTTTATGCATAATTGTTTTATTACTGTTTACATTTAATTCTTTTACTTTGTAAAGTAAAGGAATTTTTTTAGGACCTTTTTCTTAAACGATATTTGGAAAATGAGCCTGCACTTGCCTGTGTAAACAATCAAGCAAGTAGCAACAGCTTTTATTATTTCTATCAATGTTAATTACTGCTAATATGTGTACACAATTTGCAACAAGTCTTGAATCTGCCTTAAATTGCCGGACCATACAGTAATAAATTGACAATGATAAAGCAGTCGCAAGCAATGATAACACAGCTCACAAAATGGCAATGCTTAGTGTACAAAGTACTTGGACAAAAATATTTTTTTTATTTCCTAATTATGCTTAATATAAAACTGAAATTAATATGAATTAGCCATTGTATTGGATAAACTAATTTACCATTGAAACACTTGAATTCTTATTTAGATTCGCCAATACATTTAAAATTTTATTTACTGAAACTATTTCCATGTACATTTACTATGTATCTATTTAATTAATATCCTTAAGAAAGTATGAGTTGTCCACACTGAGTTGATGGGATATTTGGAAACTTTCCAAATGTCAAGGCCGAAGTTTTTTGCAAAGCCCGCGAATTATTTCAATTCATTTTCAACCTTAGCAGGATTTACACCCTCAACCTTCAGTGTGCTCAACTCCCTAACTTATAAGGTAACAGTACAATAAATTACATGAATTCATAGAAAATTCTTATTATTATTAATTTTCTATTCCTACCCATATTGTAAGTCTCATCAAAAGCTTACAATAAATCTTTTCTTATAAGATCCCCTATTTCTCAACTCTGCTTTTGTTGTTATAAGAAAGGGTTTTAACAAAGTGGTCCAAATGCCAGATCAACAAACCCGATCATCACAATTGGCATCACTTTTGTTCACCTAGAATAACGCTAGTTCTTAGTTTATTCTTTTCAGGCAACCAGATATCCCATTGCAGTCTCCCTTTCAAAATTAAATCTTGTATGTATGCAGCTGAGAACAAATATTATCTGAGTTTGATTTTCAATAAATTAATGGAAATTTATTGAAATCATCCGTAATGGTGTCGATGAATGCAAACAAATGTCTACATACGACAAGTAAATGTTCAATAACTATTATTATTAGCATTAGAAAGAGGGAACCGACTCGTTTGACTGACTCAGTGGCGGCTGGCTGCATTTTGTTTATTGACGTCAACAGCTGTGTGATGCATTTAGTCGCATGTTTGTACATTTTGTGTCGTTTAGTGTGTTCAATTAATGGTTAATCTAGTGCACGCGTTGTTGAACTTCGTCTTTGACTCTTTCTTTCTTTCTTTCTTTCTTTCTGTCTTGTAACGCAGACGTATAATCAATGCAAGAAATGTTTTTTGTTTGTCTTCTATTTCTTTTCGAACGCACACTAAACGTATTTGAAGTCATGTGTGTGTGTGTGTGTGTGTGTGTATTCATTAGATGTAACCTACCTAGAAATGTCATTGGAATGTAGTGCATCATTGATTTTGTATGAAATTTTTGTCCATGACTGATTTTGAAAATGAAAATTTTAAAGGCTTTTTTATTTCTTTCTTATACAGGGTGGCTCAAAATTAACGAAGGGGTTTGAATTGCTTATAACTTCTTAATCAAGACATAACTATTAATTTTTTTTAATACCGTATATAAATGGGAAATAGTTTTAGTTTAGTTATGAAAAATAATATCTCGCAAGTAGTGGCCATTTTCTGCTTCGCATATTCATGCTCCTTCTTACACATTTTTCATAATCTTTAGCAAAACTTCAGCAGTGCGATTCTGTAACTTTTATAACGATAATCGAATCGTTAAAATAATTATAACGAAATTTTATCGAATTTGCTATCCTGTAACATGTTTTTAACGATATTCGCTGCCGATAAAAATCAGCTGTTAATTTTACTGCCGATTGTCGATATCTTAGCGACAAAAATGTTCTTGTTGTTTATTCAATCGTTAAAGTGTATTTTGTGATTTTGTGATTTTTTAATACACAAAAATATTTTTTAAATACTTCACAGCCATATACTTTTTTAAAAACAAAAATTTCAATATAATTTATTCAATCGGTAAAGTGTGTTTTGTGTTAAAATGGCTTTTGAACGTTTGGCATTCGGACTTGCCAGGGATGAAACAAGTTTGAACGCTTCAAGAGATAAGCGGTGTGTTCTTCGGGAATTGGATGATCCCTCTGAGTTGACAGCTGATGAATTTAGAAAGCTATATAGGTTATCACTAGCCTTAGTTGAGAATATAGTTCTTACGCTTGATGACAAACTGAGGGTATCTCGAATAACAGCCTGACGCTAGTTCCGGATTTTCCACCATAAAATCAATCCGCCAGTTGTGCTCATTCTGTACCTTAATACAAATTAACTAATATTTATTTAAAAACTAAAACCACAAAATATAAAAATGAATATGTATACATATTGTTATGTCAAAAGTTATTGTTTTTTCTTTTCTTCTTTGTGGTTTTCGCTGTTTTTGGCAGAGATGCCACGTAACGCTTACATGAATGAACAGAAAAATACAGCTGTTTACCATCGTTAAAATTAAGTTACAGAATCACTCAATCGTTACTGCAAGCGATGAAATTTGTAGACAAAAGTTGCGATTATCGGATCGTTAAAAGTTAGAGAATCGCACTACAGGTGTTATGTTGTTTATTTCGTGGCATATATTGCTTTTTTAAATGCTGGCTGGTTCTTCGCTTATTAATATGGACTTTTCCATTCAAAGAAAACAGTCTGCCGCGGTTAAAACTGGTGAATGCGCAGGCCAATTAAAATCACTTGTGCGCGAAATAATTTGTTCAACAGAGCTGTCCCGTAAAAGAGCCATTGTGTCGCTTGCAGTGTGCGCTATGGCTCCCTCTTATTGGAACCATACTTGTGGATGGTTTTCCACGACAGGCCTTAAAAAATTTTTCCAATATTGTCCGATATCTGACACCATTGACGTAAACAGCGACCCCGTGTTCATTTTCCCAAAAATAAGAACCAATTATCCTTTCCGATGAAACACAGCACCAAATTGTACACTTGGGTGGGTATAATACTCGCTGTTGAACTACTCCCGGATTTTTCATAGCCCATATCCTGCAGTTTTGATTATTAAAGAACCCGCTTAATTGGAAATGGGATTCGAGGCTCATAAAATTAACATAATTCTGCTGATTTTTGCTGGAAAAAAACTGCAAAATCAAGTCGTTGCTGGTAATCTGTCGGTTTCAATTCTTGGACAAGCTGAAGCTCGTATGGAGCTTCCTATTGTATGCAAAATTCTCTGCAGCGGTGCTCGTGAGAGGAAAAGTTGTGTCGAACGTCTCCTGGTTGATGTGTCTCCATCTTTCCGAATATTCCTCTGTACCAATTCAATATTGTCATCCGTGTGCAGCGTTTGTCTTCTGCCAGCACCAGGAAGGTTCTTATTGTCGAAAATTTGCAACCAGAAGATTTATTGTTGACCCGCCCATTAAAATAACGACGATATGCACGCTGAAGCAAAACAATGGATTAATTAATTTGAAAAATAAACCTCAACAATTTGGGCACGTTGTTCAATTGAGTACTGCTCCACTTTAAATTCCCCAAGTCTACTTTATAAAATACTGAAGCGAAAAAAAATTATAATGAAAAAGTTATAAGCAATGCAAACGCCTTCGTTAATTTTGGGCCACCCTGTATAAGCAACAACAGCATAAAAAC
This sequence comes from Sturmia bella, assembly GCA_963662145.1. NCBI lineage: Eukaryota > Metazoa > Arthropoda > Insecta > Diptera > Tachinidae > Sturmia > Sturmia bella. Next base: position 19,390,926 of record OY759170.1, read on the forward strand.
GTATTTGAGATAAGCACTTTCTACTAAATCAAGAAGTTTTTTTTTGTACACACAATAGATCATTTACCTCAGCACCTGAAATTACGGCCTGAACTGATGCTGGTCAAATCGACTGGTGAGCTTGTGAAATAAATAATTTTCTGAAGAAAATTCTTCGATAGCAATAATTTTCTATCAATAACACAAAGTATACATACATATACTAGAAATTTACTGATGACAAAAATTTTCTGTAGAATTTTTTATAGTAAATTCATCGATGTGAATTATTAAAAATAAAAATAAAAAAATTTTAATTATTTTGGACCTTTCTGTAAAATATTTACATATACATTTCAAGTCCTTGATACAGTCTTTTAAGTTGTTTGTAATAAAATACTGCTATTTGTTTAATATTGAACAATGAAGGTAAAATAAATTTCAGCACGGTGGCCACCCAGATGTTTCTGAGCCACCACACTTGTCGTCAGCACCCAAAACTCACTCAATTTTCTTTTTCTTTTCTACGTTATCATATATATTAGCCAAAATGGCAGCGTTTTAATAAATACAGTGCCACCTCGCTAATCCGAATTAATGATCGCTTGAAAAGTGTTTAGTATGGGAACGTGTCAAAAGGTCTGCTGGTACCTGATTCTGAAATTTCAACAAATCATTATTAAATGCAGTTTCTTTTGGCTTTTTGGTTTGAATTTTAGTTATTTTTTTTTCTTTACGCTTTTATTTTCTTACGCTTTTCTTAGAGAACATAACAAGCTGTCGTACCGTTTTGAATTTATTCTTATATTGCTTTTACACCTAAAACTGAATTCTGGTTGTAAGACTAAAACCATGAAAATAAGTTTTTGTATTCATGCAGCAAATTGTTTAAAATCAAGTTATAACTCGCAGTTTGCCCAATAAACTTCTTGTTCATGTTTTCTTGAGCTAAAGGTATTTTTTTATTATATAAATTCTTTATATTTATTCATATATTTTTTCGATATTTCGCTCTCCTTTAGGTAGCTTTTTCAGACAATTAAAGGGTCTGCCAAATAACTTTTTTTTTTGAAAAGGGCTTAAAACATCGAGGGTAGCTTCGGCTGTGTGGTAGGTAGCGCTGTCCTGTTGAAACCAATGTTGCCAATATCCTCCTCTTCAATCTTTGTGAACAAAAATTCGTTCAACATGGCCCGATAGCGATCGCCATCCCATACTCATTCTCGAAGAAAAATGGCCCAATTATGCCTCCGAACCAAAATCCGCACCAAACAGTGACTCGTTTTGGGTGCGTTGGCTTTTCAATGTATGCGTGCGGGTTTCCTGTGCCCCAAATGCGACAATTTTGCCCAGATCCAAATGAGCTTCATCTGAAATGATGATTTTTTTTATTTTTTTTTTTTTTTTTGCAAAATCGGCATCTTCTGCAAGTCGATCGCAGGCCCACTTAGCGAAACGGATACACAGCCATATTCATTCAGCGGAAGGATAAAACTAATTATCTTTCAAATCAGACATGCTAAGCTAAGTATTACCATTCACGAAATGAGTGCTAGTTGGAAAAAAAACGTTAGATGGCGGATCCTATATATTGAAATTTTTTTCCCAATATTATAAATATAAAAAATATATATGTACATATATACATATGTATAATAAAAAGCCCTTTAGCTTAAGAAAATTCTAAGTAAATTTTCAAGTAATTTTTTTCAAGTCTACCGAGAAGCTGCTTTGCACAAATGAAATGTCGGCGGCATATAGACATACTGAAAAAATTAAAACACAGAAAATAGTTATAAATTTCTTAGGTTTTTTTCAAATAAATTTCTGTACACAAATTTATATTTTTGCTCTTTTCCACTTACAAAATTTACTTGACAAACTGTATGAAACATGTTTTCGTTCCTTTTTATTTTGTGTGATTTTCTATTTATTTAATAATATTTTTTTTTTGGTTTACTGAAAATCTTTCAAAATGCCAACTATGTTTATTGTTTACTTGGCAGCACTTTATATACTAAATATATCAAGTATTTCATAAAATCACCTTAAAAATAATTCAAAAAAGGATTTCACATGGTTCTAACAAATTTATTTTGTATGATAAAATCAGGTTTTAAAGATTGATTTTAACGTTAAAACCAAATTTTGGTTGGACACCATAAAAGGAATCAATTTATCAAATTTTACTTAAGCCAGTGTGAAATTACTACAGTTATTTCCGCTTAATTGAGTCCCGCTTAATTGAGTTTCCCGCTTTATTGCACTAAAAATCATGGAACGAAGTCATTCAGTATACCTGTCTATGTTAAAATACCCGTTTAATTGAGGTCCGTTTAATTGCGTCACCTGCTTAATTGTTTCTCAAATTAAGATACTTCCTGACCAAGGTGACGCAATTAAACGGACCTTAATTAAACGGGTATTGGAACGAAGTTCCTTAACGCGGCTTGCTGGTAGTGGAAATTAGTAGAAATCGTCACGAAAGCGTGTGAGCTGTTTATATGTATTGGTGTACTGTCGAAAAGCAATTGTGTATGATTGGCGGTGTCTCCACTGACAGCAGCGGAGACACCTACCAATAAATATTAATTAGTTGGAAAACGTTCCAAAAATTTCATAAAATTTCAAAAACAACACAAAATAAAACTTACAGATTTCACCCTGTATAACATTCAAAGATGAAAAAAAACGTAAGGAACTTCGTTCCTAACGGGGGTTCCCCCAACCGCATTTAATTTTTTTAACATAGACAGGCATACTGAATGACTTCGTTCCATGATTTTTAGTGCAATAAAGCGGGAAACTCAATTAAGCGGCACTCAATTAAGCGGAAATAACTGTAGTAATTTCACACTGGCTTAAGTAAAATTTGGTTTTAACGTTAAAATCAATCTTTAAAACCTGATTTTATCATACAAAATTGTTTTCTTAGAATCATGTTTTTTCAGTATGACCGCATTGCGAAGAACAATAGCAAATGTTTCGCTTAATTGATTCCGTCTAACGTAAAAAAAAATTATTTTGCGGCAAAAAGATCATGGTTCTGTTCCTTCTACTCATGGGTGTTTCGCTTTATTGCACATATTGCTCAATTAAGCGATTTTCGTTTAATTGCGTCGGCGATTCAATTAACCGAGTATCGCTTAATTGAGCTCCTGTTTAATTGCATTAAACGGGAACATTAAATAACTGTACTACTTTTTGTTACCTGCTCATACTCTAACCTTTCTACATTTAAGGTAAGTACTCTGATTAAAATTCCACGCGGAAAGTTGTCAAAATGCATGTAAAAAAAATTCGCATGAACTTTTCGTGAAAAAATGTTGCAGAAGTAGTACTCTGCTCATTTTGAGAAAAACATATGAAATGTATCTGGCAACATTTTCTTTTTGCTGCGAAATAATTGAAGTGGCAATTCTTCCACGTGAAATTTTTAGCAACAGCTGACTGCTGATATTTTCATTGCAAAAATTTAAGTAAAATTTTTTGGACAAAAAAAAAAGAAATGCAAAGTAATAAAGAAAACCAAAAAATTAAATTCAGTGCGATAGAAATGCGGGAACTGATATCAGCCGTGAAGAAAAAGAAAATTATTTGGGACTTCTTTGTTCATTTTGATGTACATATTTGTATAAAATATTAACTTTTTATTCTATAATTAAATTTTTCTCATCACAATCCAAATTGCAAAACATATGGGTTTTGTTTACAAACGTAAAACAATGTAGCATACTTTTAATGAAAAACTCGTTAAATTGTGTAAAAACGGCGGTATGGGTAACATTAGATACATGTCAAATTTTCCGTACGAAAAAATCAATGTTGCTCAACATATTCCGCAGTTTCGAACACAGTACTTACATTTACGCAAAGCAGTTGTTTATGAAACAGCTGCAACAAAGATCATCAGCTAAATATAATTAATAATTCAAGTGATCAAAATTATTCGTTTTCAGTGAAAAATAAAATCATTTAAAAAATATGAGGCCAGGCCTACGACAGTACTGGACATCTTTAGCAATCTTTGTCTAAGAAGGTGACTACTAATAGCGGTCCAGCGATTAATGTCCACAATCAGAAGACACACACTTCCTAAGGCGAGCAATTGGTCGAAAATTTGATTTATTGAAAAGCATTAGAGAAGCATTTTCGAAAATTCATATCTTCACGAGCTTCAACAAAACCCATATTAAACTGTAAAATTTCACAAGCTGCCGGTTCATATGAAAAAGGAGAGTGCTGCGCAAAAAAAAAGTGATGCCCCTATTAACATATGAATTGCATTTTTGAAGACTTTGTGTTTTACATTAAATCTCATTAAATGCATTTTCCATATAGTACATACATATTAATTAAAGAAAAAACTCACCAAAGCTTCTTACAAAAATTTTACTTTCTTTCAAACAACAAGTGAAACAACTTGGCGATGTTGCAACTGAACAGTTTAAATCCTTTCGAAAATTAATTTTTATTTGTTTTCAATAAACTGACTTAAAGTTTAACAATTCCAACATTCGTCATTATTAATATTTAAAATTTCTTTCTAATTAAATGCACATTTACAGTCAGATCTTGCCAAAAAAAAAAAAAAAAAAATATGAATAATAATAAAATAAAAGATGTGCGCCACTCATTCGGATTCAGCTTGCGATTTAAGCAGTAGAAGAAAACGAACGAATTAACTGAAATAAAGAAAGTCTTGAATCTACTTAAAATACTTACAGAAACTGCTAAAGAAGCGACAAAAACACTACAAGTATGCGGCGAAAAACGTAAAATTTAGAGAAAATTATTTTGAAATTATGAAAAAAGTGCAGCAGAAAAACTGAAAGAAAAATTAATTAGGATTTCAACAGGCAAAACGATCAAAAACGGCAAAGGAAAATGAAAATTTTGTCAGCTCTGACAGTTACAAACAAAAGTGATGTTACGGTCAACTGTTAGAGATCAACCAAGATCAACATCGTCATCATTATCCGCATCCACATTCACATTCACATCATAACGATGTTGTTTGCTAAAACATGCATAATTACCTGTACAAAGTTGCTTTACAGATTTCAGCGATAAACATTCGACAACGTAACAAAACTTCACATGTTTATTGCTGTTGATGGCCGGCTCGTCTTAGTGTCTTTTCACAGCAGATTTTGATCAAATATGACAGTTTAAACAAATATTGCATACTTTTAAAAACTTTTCATTTTCAGTTTGAATGACACTCATCATTTGCTGCTACATCTCGCCTGTTTGAGTATTTAAAGTCAACAACAATGTGCCACCGTTTGAAAATGTGATTTTAAAAGTGAACTTTTATTTTATTTCTCTACAGTTTTCAGTAATCATTTATTAAGCAAATTATTTCACTCTTTTCCCAAGTACATACAGAACAAGAACAAGTTTTGCATACCTAGAAAAAAAATTTATTAAATTAAAAAAAAAATACGATTTTCGATGCTTGAAACCGTTTATGAATCCGCTATTTTGTGTTCTATGCAAGAGCTTTCCTCTGGCAGCACTGTTTTACCAACAACTTTATATTTTTCTAAGTAAATTCTGCAATTTCAACATTGAATTATTAATAAACTAAAAATCTCCGACAGACTTTCACCCCAATTCTACACTGAAAGTCTCTGGGAGTTTTTTCTCTTTTCCCAACTAACCTATTCTAAACAATTCTCCCTGGGAGATTTTACTTTCCTCCTATTCTAAGCAAACTTGGAAACTGGGAAACTCTTCCCGGGGAAAAAAGTAGCTTTAGGAATGTCATACAAAGAGGGAAAATGAGAAATTTTGAGAATAATTCCGTTAAAAATTTGAAGAGGATTGTGCCAAAAAATGTGAGTAATTAAAATTTTTCATTAAAAATTTGATAAATATCTCAATTTGTTCATATTTTTAGGTCAAAAACAACAAATAAGAAACAGATAGAAATCCTTATAGATGCAATGCAGTCCCATCCAGATGTTGCCCGGGGATGGTTTAAAGGAAGCAAACATGACGGAATTAAACGCAGCTGGGCCACCACTTAAAAGTATCGCCGAATGGAAAAAGGTATGTATGAATTATTAAGTGACAATAAAATTTCCTTTAAGAGCAACAAATGATAAATGTTTTTTTTCTGGTCTGGTGCGACCAAAAGAAGTATGTACGCCATAAGGCAGCACAAAATTTAAAATTTTCTCGGGCAACTGATGGAGGCCTAAATATGGAGCAGGCTTTTTTGCAAATGAGGAAATTATTTACAACCTGATTTGTATGAAATACTCTGTAGAGGGCGCTTCTAAAAAATTCGGTTTAGGCCCATATGGTGTAGAAAATTCGCTAGAGAACCCGATGACGGGCCTAAAAGCAGTGGTGTTGATAATGAAGGAACGCCCCAAAAACCACCTGTTCATTGTTGTCCAGCACTTCACTTTTATCGATTTCTTCTTCAGCCAACATTATACAAGCTGCACTAAACATTATTTTTTTCTTTAACCTCTTTTTTTACTTCAAACACTTTTACTTTTAAAATTTATAAAATTAAATTGGTAAATTTGCTTAATTTTTTTGTAAACATTAGATAAAAGAAGATAAACAACTGACTTCGAATGTTTCGAATTCTCTCTCCCTTTCCAGCCTGTTCAGAATTGGAGGATATTAATTTTGGGAAAAACTCATTCTCTGGGAATTCAATTCCCTGGGAGTTTTAATAATTGGGCTGTTTAACTTCAGTTTTGGGATTTCCGCGACCCCCTCTACAAACCTATAACACTCATTTCTTTCAAAGCCAGGCGGCTTATTCTAAAGTTGCTCCGTCTCACAAATTCATTTTGAAGATATTTCTATAAAATTTTAAAAAATTTCATTTTGTAGACAAACAAATTATACATCGAAATTTATGAACCCAGGAAAGAAACCATTGAGTTGACAACATTAGAAAAATTTTATTTCTTTCAATTTTTCAATTGAGTTTCTATACTGACATTTCTATCAGGGTAGCGACAATGTCTATAGAGAAACAATAGTACCATGGTAGTCATATAGTCGCATTAGCACCACCTAGTCACTAGTTCCTTCGTCAGTAGTTGTATTTGCAGTGACAAGCACATGTTGAATGTCAACAGAAAAAATCATTGTATGAGGTATAATGTGTCACTAGTACTGGTGACCAGGTCAATAGTAAATCACTAGAGTTTTTTCTACTTATATATTTCCTTCAGGGCTTTCTTAAATCATACGCATACAGTGTGACAGTGGAGTGCGATGTAACAAATAAAAATATTATTATGCATTTACATAATTCACTTGAAATTTTAGCGAGTTGAGATTGTTACTAAAAATAAATTATGTATGTACTTCGAAAATGTAGCCGCATTAGAAACACACACCAAAAACGAATATTTTGTTTTTACCCAGTGAAAACATTTGTGCTTGCAATACACACAAGCTCGTAAATGAATTATTAGATTATGAACAAAGTAATTATATTCAAAATGCATTTCTTTGCTTTGCTTCACATTTTTGTTTTGTTTTCTCCTTGTTTTTTCAATTCTTCTGTTTTACGTTGCAGCAATTTTAAGTACGTGCTGCTGATAAGACGACAATTGCTGCCACCAGAGAAGTGATCCAACAGCCAACCAGAATAAATGGAAATTCACTTGAAAGTGCTCATAAATTTATTAAATAGTTTTTTTTATGATTCCTAAACAGGCTGTTTCATGTACATACCTACACATGTACACTGTTCAAACATAATTTGATTTAAAGCAAATTAAAAATTGAAACAATCTAACAAACAAACAGGTCTGTTCTGAAAATCACTTTAATTGAAATCACGAGGTTTCTAAAAACAAAATTCCATTAAAAGGCTGACTTAATGCAGATCTTTTATGATTTTTTTTTAATTAAGTCGGTTAAAATTATATTTTAGACTAATAATATATTTATTTATTTATTTATTTATTTATTTATTTATTTATTTATTTATTTATTTATTTATTTATTTATTTATTTATTTATTTATTTATTTATTTATTTATTTATTTATTTATTTATTTATTTATTTATTTATTTATTTATTTATTTATTTATTTATTTATTTATTTATTTATTTATTTATTTATTTATTTATTTATTTATTTATTTATTTATTTATTTATTTATTTATTTATTTATTTATTTATTTATTTATTTATTTATTTATTTATTTATTTATTTATTTATTTATTTATTTATTTATTTATTTATTTATTTATTTATTTATTTATTTATTTATTTATTTATTTATTTATTTATTTATTTATTTATTTATTTATTTATTTATTTATTTATTTATTTATTTATTTATTTATTTATTTATTTATTTATTTATTTATTTATTTGTTTGTTTGTTTGTTTATTTATTTATTTATTTATTTATTTATTTATTTATTTATTTATTTATTTATTTATTTATTTATTTATTTATTTATTTATTTATTTATTTATTTATTTATTTATTTATTTATTTATTTATTTATTTATTTATTTATTTATTTATTTATTTATTTATTTATTTCAGCTAAATGCATACAACAGCTGAGAATAGTATATATAGTAGAGAACAGGATGAATTGGCCTATCATAAATTACATTACAATATTAAAAGCAATTATAAGTATATTCACTGGAGTTTAAGTATAAAAGAAGTCTTCGCTTAATAACATCTATATTGCCAGATAAGTCAATGAGGTCATAAAATCGATTTACTTCGCCACAAACTCTACGGAAAGGATCAAAATTTAAAAAGTTTGATCTATGAAATTGAAGATGCAGTGGAGCGTATGATCGTAGTTGTCTGGTGGGGATATTAATGTTTACTCTATCGCGGAGATTAGATAAATCAATATCTCCTTTTAAAAGTTTTAAAAGGAATGAGATGTTAGCTACAACTCTTCTGCTTTTCAATGTAGGGAGGTTAATAAGAGCTAGTCGGCTGCGATATGGTGGCATATTTACGGTTCGATTCCAATTGAGGTGATTTAGACAAAACAGCAGGAATTGCTTTTGGACTGACTCTACCTTATTAATGTGAGAGTTATATTGCCGATCCCAAATTACTGTGCAGTATTCAAGTATAGGTCTCACTAGTGTAGTGAACAGATTTTTTGCGATGTAAGGATCTTTGAATTCTTTCGCCCAGCGCTTAATAAAATACAAAATACTATTTGCTTTGTTGACAGCATATGTGACGTGCGAGTTAAAATTAAGTTTTTTGTCGAAGTAAACTCCAAGATCTAAAGTTGACTCCTTACTTATAAGTTCTGTATTATTAATGAAATACTTAGTTGAAAGCGGTGACATTCTTGTGAATGTCATTGATTTGCATTTACTCAGATTTATTTCCATGAGATTTACTCTGCACCAGTTAAATAATCTATTCAAATCAGTTTGGAGAGAAGAGGCATCGTTTTCATTTGTTATCATGGTGAAAAGTTTAACATCATATAAAATATTATCTTATTGAAGCAAAGCTTATTTGGATTGACAGCACAGGCTCGAAATACATACACAGAGAAAAAAGCACCTAATAAAGTAGAACAAAATCAATAAGATATCTCTATGGTTTTTTTTCAAGAAGGATTCCTTATTATTTTAAATGGGAAAACCTTATTGACAAAGCAACAATTAATGATATTAAAAAGATGATTTACGTGTGTTTATATAGAAAACTAATAAAACCAATAAAGAAAAATTAATACGATAACCTAATAAAATCAATAAGAAATCCTTATTGCATACAATTTACAAGAAAACCTAATAGAATCAATAAGTTCTTCTCTATAGAATTTTTTTTTTGGTACCATGCAAATCGGAAACTGAGTAAAAACAAACGTGAGTAACAAGTTTTCTTCTTGGTTTTATGTGTTTTTCTTTTTGAGACAATTAATAAGATTTGCAACATGGAAATAATAAGAAATACCCATAGATAAATCTTCTTTTCTCTCTGCTGGGATACCCCTCAGCCTAAAAACGTTTCAAAGAGAAAATCTTATTGAATCTATTAGGAAGTTTTCGCTCTGTGTATAAAAAAGTCCCCAAGGCCATACTTTTAAACGTTTAATAAATTTTTTGCAGGGATTTTTTTCTGTAGAAAATTACTCAATAATAAAAGATTTGTGAACCCCCTACAGAGGCTTCTAGAATTTTACAGCTTCAGCTAAATAACCTTTATGATTAGCCTACAAAATGGAAACATCATTTGATATTCCGCCCATCGTAAAACTAAGCGCATGCTTACGTATTTTTTGTTTGCAGAAGGTGGATACCAAAAAAGTGTTGGAAGAGATTACGAAGTAGGAATGGGGCAAACCACTTTTTGCAAAGTGCTCTCTAAAGTGTTGGATGCTTTAGAAAAGTCTCTGTGCAGAATGGATAAAATATCCATTTATAAAATTCCATTCACAGGAGGGCCAACACTTTTTAGTTCTTCTGTAAGCGAATACCAAAATTCGGCCACCACATCTTTAGAAACCTTCACAAAACCACATGCAATGGGTCGGTTATTTTGCACCCTATCTATTGAGAAGCAAGTCATGTTGCACACTATTTATTGATTTAGACCTAAAAATAGTTTTCAGCTGATTTATCAGGCATGTTCCAGATTCCACTTTGAAGTAAAAGTAGATTGAAATCACTTCAATTTGATGCTTGGGTGTTCTGAATTTTACTTTTCATTTCTGTGTTGTTTTCGAACATCAATTCGCAGTGGATTGCATTGTTCTAGAAACTACTTGTAGGCAAAAAGAAGTGGTTTAAAAATACTTTTAAATTTTATTGTGAAACAAAAATTTTTGCAAATAAACATGTAAGTATAATAAATAAAAGTGGTCAGATTCTTTTGGTTGAATAAAAATGTTCCTTGTTTGAAGGGGAAAACACAAGAATACTACGCAGAATGCAATAATGCTACGTTTTATACAAAACAATCCAGACCTGGCAAAAGAAGTGGCGCGTAGACAAATTTCGTTCGTCAACTTAATCCACTTAGGACAAATATATTTTTCCCGAACAATAAGCACTAGGCTTAAAATGTTGCAGGTGGTGCTCCGACCCCTTGTTGAAATCCTCCCTCTGCAAAAAAGCTTAATGTGGCAGCAAACTGTAATTCGGCCGGAATGGATGACTTGGACAGTCTCAGTTTTATGCAATGCAAAATGTTACGAAATGCATATTTGTTAATGCGATAATTTTGTAAAAACCTAATAGAGTTTTTATTAAAAGTATATTGAATGTACTTAAGTATATATGTACATATGTATGTGTACTCACGTAAAGTCGCCCATATCCTAAGGCTTTGAGTAATTCCGCAAAATCCGCCTTTGTAATTTTGCTTTTGCGTATTCATTGGTTTGGTATATAGTGGACACTAACACCGCATTCATTATTTATTTTTCTTTTATTTCACACAGTTTTATGCAAAAAAAATCACAAAATAATAACAAAATTTTATTTTCAAGTCAATTTCTGTTTTCGAACTTCATTTCATACGAAAAAATTAAATATCAAACCGCTTCATTTGCAGAACATCCAAAATGAAATGTCTACTTTTCAAATCGTATTTTACTTTAATTCTACTACTTTTTTGAAACATACCTGTATATATCCATTAAAATATAGCAACTACTTGCATTTTTTTTCTAGTTTCCCAAAGAAAATAAAATGAACAAATTGATACAAAAAATGGGAAAAATGTCTTTGAAAAATCTATTCACGATAAGGGAAAATTTCGAATGGGAACACATTTTATGGGAAAAGTTATTCATGATCGCACTTTTGGGAAATGGGAAAAAATTTTAGGGGAAACATTTTTCATGATAGGGGTGATTATTGTTAACACTCAAAAATCCAGTCATATCATTTTTATAACAAAAGAAAGTCACCCGGCTATGTTTCTCAATGGCACTTTAATTCCTAGTGTTAATACAGTGTAACTTCGATATAACGAATCTAGATGGGATCGAAAAATACTTCTTTATAGCTATTGATTCGTTATACATACATATGCATTGTAAAACCTTGGTATAACGAAATTTAAAGAAAAAGAAATGCGCTGTCGTCGTCACTTATGACGTTATTGTGATATGACAACGAAGACAAATACAAATGCCAGCTGGCATTCCCACAACCAGAATCATATGGTTGTTGCCTTGAAAATCGGAATAAAATTTTAATTGCTTTTCATAACAGAGCCATTGCTTAGTTTATTCGCGCCACTAGTCGGATTTAATCTGAAAATCGTGTATTTCAAAATAAAAATGCCCCAGAACACTGAAACACATTAAGTATATTTACTTATGAAAATTTTGCACAAGTTGAATCAAATTATTTGGGGCAGCTGTTAACAAAACTCGCACTATAAAATGTAACATATCAATCAAAGTGTAAATAAAATCACAAATGACTATAACAGGTAACACAAATAACTTTGAACGTGTAATTTGTATTCTACTTTCATCAAGATTCAAAAACCTCCACACTGAAGTGGTACCCATCAGATATGCACGAATTTGAGTAACATTTTTTAGAAGCCACTTCAAAAACACTTGCACGTAGCACAATAGCTTAGAAACTAGCAGGCCAGCCATAAAACCGATTAACATTACGAAATTCATGCTCACGTGTGTACGAGTGTCAGTTAAATGTGGCAACGCGGAAGATGACAGTTTTGGGGAAGGCATGAAATCGTCACTTTCAAAACTTTCTTGCTTATTGATTGAGTTCAAAGTACAGCTTTTGCTGGGAGATGGTTCCTTGTGTATTAAACTTTTGGATGAAGTCAGAGCTTCCTTATCACAGGTTGATGTACCAAAACAGCCAAAATTTTCATCGTTATCGTTGACATTTTGAATTTTTCGCATTTTGTAGCGCAAACTAGAAGGAGAGGGCTTATCTTCAGTTTTAAATATACTTTTCCATTCCTGAAAAGTGTTCTTCAGCTCATAATCTTTAAAAATTGGTTTGCTGTATTTGTTCGCCAGTGTCGAAAATCTTGTAGCTTCTTTTCCAAAATCGTTTTGACATTTGGTACGCAACATCAGCAAATCGGATGGGTCTTCTTCTTCTTGTTCAGCCTTGGCCATGTGGTCTTTTAGCGTCTTAAATGTGGTATTCAATGAATATGACATGTTTCGTAATTAGCAATAGTAATATTCTGAGTTTACAGTTTTTTTTTTTTGAACAACTTTTTTTGATGTATAAAAAATGGTTGCTTACAAAGTCTATTAATGTATTGAATATATCCCAGCTGGCATTTTCAATCGCAGAAGAATATCATATCACGATATTGATTTACCGTTGCCGTTGCCGTTGCTCCGCATTCACTTTCAAAGAAAAAATATCTAAGAACTCCACTTGACATTGTATATCAGACGGCCTGACTTTTAATGGCTGCATAAGTAACTGATGAATGATTTGAATGATTCTGTTGATTCACATATTCATTCAAGTGAAAATGTGTCACGTCAAGCTCTAAACACATAGACGACAGCAGACTGCAAATGCTGCTAACTTCAAGTGCAGCCAACTTCAAATGCTGCTCTGAAGTCGGCTTCATAATTATTTTGAAGACAGCAACAACATAATAATCAGCTGGTGTGTAAATTAATTTCGGATTTTTATAAATATTACAAATTCAAGGTGTAAAAATATAAAAAATGGACGAAGAAAATTTAGCGAATTTTATCACAACAATTGTTAAAATAGCTCAGACTACAGCTGAAGTGTATAAAGCCCATAAGACGAATAGTACAAGAAACCGAAGATGGTGGGTTCGCCCAGCAAATATAACCCGTGATGAGGAGGGCATTTACAAAACATGTGTACAACAGCTCAAGGAAAAAGATGAAGAACACTTTTTCAAAGCAACCAGGATGAAAATTAAATAAAATATCACAAAAAATTAGCTCAAACGAAAAAATTTGTTTTGCTATTGAAAATGAACAGTTGTGTATTTTAGCAATGCTAATTTCAGGGATGCCGTATTTCTTATTTCATAATGAATAAAATTGAAAATATTGATGAAAAATGTAATAATATCACGAAAAACCTATTAAAACACATACATTTATTTATTTATTGTATTTTTGCAATGTTCTTTTGTGTTTAATATTAAAAAAAAGTTTTTGTTCTAATTTGTCCAATTTATATATATAATGGCAACACTATATTTGCTTATTTGCTGCCCGTCAAAATAGAAAATACCCTAAGTTGGCAGCAGCAGCAAATGCTGTTGTGCAGTCGTGCTGCCCTGCTGCCGTCATTTAAACACATGCATTTTATTTTTGACATATTGCTGCTTGCTGTCTGCTGTGGTCTATGTGTTTAGAGCTTCACTCATTATGATTTTTTCATGAAAATCGAGGTTGTCATGGGCGAGCTGTAACCTCCATTCTATTGACATACGGCGGCGTAAATGATCTTCTTGAAGTAGCTCTTGTGTCAGGGGAATCTTAAATTGAAACATGTAAATCTTTACGCAAAATTGTGACCAAGTTGTTCTTAGAAGACTAAGCTGCTTCGAATCCTTCGAGGCGGCTTCGAATCGAGGTTGGTCGATTGTTTTGAATACTTTCCTATGGGCCTATCAGTCCCACACTACACGATAAATAGTGCGTCTAGCTGGCGTGTTGTTGCTCTCACATATTTCACGTAACTTTCTCATCATCACAGTATTCGATGATTGATTTTGATAAAATGTTTTAACAATTAAAATACGTTGGTTTACCGAATATTTTTCCATAATAAAGTTGCACATCTTTTCTTCACGACTGCTAAATGTGAACTATCAAGACTAATGTTTGCCAAAATGGCTGAAAAACAAAGTGGTTTCGCCGAACACCCTGTATTTTTTAAGTAATTTGATGTGGACCACCAGTTTTAAAACGTTTTGTTTCGGAGGAATCAAATCTATTTCTTTTGTACCAAAATCATATCAGGGGCCGGATTCTGGCATTCATGATCGAATATACTCGATAATAAAAACAATGTAGAGCAAAAACAAAATGAGCAACAAACACACAGCATTCTATAACGAAATCGTTCAATCACGAGTGCCAGAATTTGGCCCCAGAATTCTAATGACTCAATAAGCATGTTGTGGTGTGTTGATTGCAAGACTTCTTTCAAGTCATAGAAAAAAGATCTAAAGGTTGCAGATGGATTTATTTTTATATTATTTGATCTTAAGATTGTTAAATTAATTATTCAAGCTTTTGATCTTTGGTTTTGTTTACAAAAAAATTATTTTAAACAATTATTTATTTACTTTCAATATTTCGCCAAGAATTTGTTGGCATCTTCAGGAAAATAATTATAATTTTTTTAATTTTATAATTATTTTCCTGAAGATGCCAACAAATTGTTGGCGAAATATTGAAAAGAAATAAATAATTGTTTAAAATTTTTTTTTTATTAAAAACCAAAGATCAAAAGCTTGAATAATTAATTAAACGATTACAGATGGATTAAATCAATATTTTATTTTTTATGAATGTGGGAGTTTTTGGGGACAAAAAACAAGAAATTTGGGGGATTTTTGGGGATAAAAAATTTTAAATTGAGGATAAGGACTAAGAATATACCGGGAAGACTGGCTGTAAAGACTCAGGCCTTAAAATATTGTTACGTATTTACCCTTTAATAAAAAAGTTTTTGCGCCCTCTTTAATTGCAAATGAAAACAAAACACACAGCGATATTCTAGTTACGGCACTGTACAATTCATCACTTCCCAGCAAGAACAGTGTCGGTCATTTGATGCATCATATGACCGACGCTGCTGATGGGTTTATACATCAAGGTTTCTATCATTTTCTTAAGGGCAAAATGAAAAAAACTGATGTAAACATTCGTGTTGCGTGTGATTTCGATTTTGTAGCAGCGTTGCCACCTCAGCAAAGTGATCATTAAAAATCTTTTTTGCAAAATGCCCACAAAACTACATATAATGCTATTAATTTCTTTATTATTAAATAAAAAAATAATTTTTCGAAAATTTTCAAAAAAAAAACAATTCAAAGAGAATGTAATAAACTATATTTAGAAAAAAAAATGGACAGATGAACCCATAAAAATATTAATGCATAAACGTAGTTCCAAATGAAATTACCAAATTAATACGGGAAAATCAAAACACTAAAACAATCATGGTAATGGCAACGCTAAAAGCTATAAAATTGCTTTGCATGTGGTAGGAATTAAGTTGTTAATGTGTTAGTTTCCATCAGCTGTTTCTTGCAGGGTTTGTTAACTATTCAATTATGTTATCAGAACACTTACACTTATTCTTGAGAGTATTTGAACTCAGCACTTGTGTGTGTTTGTATACTGAATTTTGTTTAAATTTTTTCATTGCTACGATGGCTGAATTGGTAGAGTGGCTGAACTGGCATTAATTAGTTCCGGGTGGGTTCAAATCGGCAAAGAGACAAAATTATTTATGAATTATTATTAAATTAAGGAAGTAGAGCGAAATATTTCAGAGGTACGAATTCGGGATTAAATGGACTTCAGAAACATCGCATCAATACTCAAAATAAATACAATCCTTCCGTACTTAAATCAATCCCAAACGGTGTCAGAGAAGTACGGTGAGTAACAATGTTCTTAAATCAAGAACAGCGTTCTTCTTTTTAATCACCGATTAGAGCTGTATTCAATCCGAAACTAGGATTGAATATGTCTAAAATTAAGTCTTTAGCGCTTGAAAAATCCATACTTAAAACAAGCTCAACGTACTTGATTTAAGGAAATCCGTACTTACCGAACTTCTGACACCGCTTGGGATTGATTTAAGTACAAATGGATTGAATTGTTTTTTCAGTGTAGCTAAAATTTGTAACAATATCATCCTGAAAATGTAACATGATTTTGGTAAGAACTTTAAAAGAAAATAACAAAAAGCCAGGAGCTAAGAATCGTGGTGAAATACTTTGGGACAAAAATATAAGAGGGCTGCCACCTTGAAGTGGCATATAAGCCTCTTAAAATGCATAAAAATTGATGCAACAAAAACCAACAACAAATTATACTCTATACTGCACCGAACTGCAGCTAACAAAAATATACTTTAAAATCGTTCTTGAATTTTGCTTTACTATTAAAAGTAAAGCAAAATTCAAGAAAGGGTCCGCCTTCTAACGTTTTTTTTTCAACTAGTGCTTATTTCGTGAATGGTAACACTTAGCTCTTGTCTGATTTGACAGGCAATTAGTTTCATCCTTTCGCTGAACGAATATGGTTGTGTATACGCGATCGATCGAGATGCCGATTTTGTAAAAAAAAAATAAAAAATCATCTTTCCAGATGAAGCTCATTTGGACCTAAACAAGCAAAATTGTCACATTTGGGACACAGAAAACCCGCACGCATACATTGAAAAGCCAACGCACCCAAAACGAGTCTCTGTTTGGTGCTGATTTTGGTGCAGAGACATAATTGGGTCATTTTTCTTCGCAAATGAGCAAGGAGTGGCCGTTGCAGACAATGGCGATCGTTATCGGGCCATGTTGAACGAATTTTTGTTCACAAAAATTGAAGAGGAGGATATTGGCAACATTAGGTTTCAACAAGACGGCTCCACGTTCTACACAGCCGAGGCTGCACTCCATGTTTTGCGCCGTTTTCAAAAAAAAAAAAAAAAATGCGGTTGGGGGACCCCCGTTAGGAACGAAGCGTTCCTTACGCTTTTTCTTCATCTTCGAATGTAATACAAGGTGAAATCTGTATGCTTTATTTTGTGTTGTTTTTGAAATTTGATATGCTTCTTAAAATTCTTGGAACGTTTTATTTTTTTTTTTTACTTTTGACACATGCAGTATTTTTTTTGTCAATCTTTTACAAAACGAAGAAAATTGTTCAATATTGCTGTTGCTTTTGTTGTGACATACTTTACTTTAGCGACATCTATCAACTGATAGTGTCCGTTTTCACAACTAACTAATATTTAATGGTATGTGTCTCCGCTGACAGCAGCGGAGACGCATACACAATTGTTTGTCGACAGATACACCAATGTTTTTTCTACTAATTTGCACTACCAGCATGCCGCGTTAAGGAACTTCGTTCCAAAAAAAAAGTTATTTGGCTGACCCTTTATTATGTCTTGCACTGTAGAGTTTTATTTTCCTTTTAAAATGTAGTAAATTCAATAAAGATTAAAACTTAAAAATATTTAAAGAAAACCAAAACAAAGTAAAAATAATATAAGAAAAATATTGTGCAAGTATGTATGTGTGCATGTGTGCATACGTTCTCCCACACATCATATCAGTACAAAAACAAAATCTACAATACCAACAACAAAGCAACAACAAAAAGCGAGAAAAAAATGGTGACTATACGCTTGGTTTTTTATCCGTGATTTTATTCTAAAACAAAATCAGCGAATACAAACAAGCCCTAGAAATTTGTTTTAAGAAACATAAAATTAAAAATTCAATTTACTTGTAGTTTACATTTGATATTCTGCGTGACATGACGCTTTTATTAGAATAGCAAAAGCGTACAAGCATATATAAAAATCCAAAACAGGAAACCGGAAGTTAAGAAATTTTTAAAAATAATATAATTCCACAATGGATTCGCGAGTTTTAAGCATTTTTGTGATTTTATTTATAACATTTTGTTTGGATTTTACACAATCTTGGATGAAATTCAATAGTTTTGCTGCCAAGAAACGTACGGACTTAAAAAAGAGATGTCCCAATGTAAGTGCTGCTTCGATTTAACAAACAAAAAGCGCCTAAAACATCAAAACTCGATTAATTATTCATAAAGTGCTGTGTAAAAACAAGAGTTTTAACAACAAAAAGAAAGTGTATGTGCAGCTCTCAAGTGTTCTTGATTTATATTTTGTTTTTCAGTAACGAAAAACAAAATCTTTCTCCAATAAATCAATTCGTAAATATATTACAGGCGAACAAAAACTTTCTTCGTGATAGTGATATTTTTTTTTTTTTTTTCGAATATAAAACACAGTCACAACTATTCATCAAAGTTCACATTCTAAGCTCTACTAGAAACATAAATTTCAATTTATAAATCCCCATTAACAACTTTAACGAAAACGTAAAGAGAAGAGCAGCAAAGAAGAAAGTCATACTCGCACGGTTCTGGTACCATATGGTTTTTTCTGTGACTTTTTAAAATTGTGCCTGATATGTTTGCTTTACAAAACGGGAAAATTTTCAAAATTTATTTTGCCAGTAGACAAGAAAATTACACCTGTCATTTGTGCAGTAAATTTTCTAGACCCTATTAACAATCCAGCAGATGGTTCATCAATATTGATCGATGGCAATATTGATGTTTAATAGCGCAACAAAATATACTAAAATTCGTTTTTGATTTGAAGGTATTCAAATGAACGAACGAACAAATTCGATATCGATGAACTAAGCACTAAGAACACTATAGAATACTAAATAATATCACTATTAAAGAAAATTTTTGGTATAAAGATATGGTCACATTGGCCAATATTATCGCAGAATTAACGTGACCACTACGCTGTTTTTTTATTTTGGAGACCTTTATTTAGGTGAAATACATGAATATAACAATCAAAAAATCATGCATCATAACAGGTGGGCAAAAAGAAGTCATCGGATGTTGTTTGACGTTCAGAATATCGATAGAAAAAACTCGATTAACATGGCCCTATAACGTGTTAAAGGCCCGGTGATCCCTGCAGCGTGAGCAGCGCATCATGCAATAACTTTGAGCGGGCGTAATGGCTCCTCATGCATCACTTGTTCACATACCCGCTGAGGTAGAAATGCACCTCATCGCTCATTATGAGCTGTATTATTTTAGGCCTAAAAATATATCTTAATGTTTCCTGTCTTTTTCAGCCGTCTATATGCTGCCCACATTTCGTTGATGCTAATCAACTCATTAGTAGAATCGAAAAATCTAAAAAGTTTGTTTAAAACCCAACTACTTATTCCAAAATTCTCATGAGCAAAATGGGAATCAGAAATGTTCAAACAAACTTTTGGTACAGAAAACATTTTACGTCTTGCAACCCGTTTACTTTTCTTAGCACTTTCTTACAATAAATAATTAAGTTCATTTTTAGAACGAGCTTTTTCGTTCTGTGTGCATAATTTTCAATCTCGTTGAGCTATGTATATCAGCCTAGGCTCAATGATCTACTGAGATATCTCATGGCTGCAGGCTGTAACAAACAATTACATTCCACGTGTGGTGTAGTCTTGTCAAAATGTGGCACTCTTTCGACATTTCTTGACCGTTTGAACAAGTTAACGGGAATAATCTTGTCACAGAACAAATATATAAAGGGTGTTTTTTTCGATGTATAGAACTTTAAGTTGGCATTACTGTTCAAGATGGCGACCGATCTAACAGCTGTCAAGTGATTTATTCTCAGTTTGGTTTGGCAATTCATTATGAAAAGACTGACGATCATCAAGTAAGGCGTAGATTTGTCGTATGGGCCCAAAACGAAATTTCCGTTGTCCCCGATTTTCATAAGCGAATTTTGTTTAGTCAACAAACAAAGCTGCCGCATTTAGAGTGAAGCTAATTCTCAAGCGTATGTCGAAACACCGTTACATTCAGAAAACCTGACTGTTTAGTGCTCTTTATGGGCTGGTGGAATCATTGGTCCGTACTTCTTCAAAAACGATGATGGCCAGAACGTTACAGTCAATGCTGATCGGTATAGAGCCATGATTACTAACTTTTTCATTCCGGAATTAAATAACCATAATGTCCATTCCAGGAGATGTGGTTGCAACAAGACGGCGCAACACGATTTATTGAAAGACACGTTTGGTGACCACCTAATTTCACGTTTTGGACCTGTGAATTGGCCTCCAAAATCTTGTGATTTAACACCACTAGACTACTTTCTGTGGGGCTATGTAAAGTCATTGGTTGAATTGGATGCGGATAAGGCACAAACACTTGACCATTTGGAAGACAAAATTTGCCGTTTTATTGCCGATATACGGCCACAAATGTTGGAAAAAGTCATCGAAAATTGGACGTCCAGATTGGACTACATCTGCGCCAGCCGTGGCGGTCAAATGCCAGAAATCATATTTAACATGTAATACCACAAGAGTATCTTTCGGATAAATAAAATGCATGTCCATCGTTATTTTGTTGCAACTTAAAGTTCTATACATCGAAAAAAAAACACCCTTTACTATAAAGTCTGCCTGTTACAAACAGTTGATATATTTCTACAGAGAGCAAAAAAATAAATTTGAGGACTTATTATGATTTGGCTATAACCAGGGCAGTTTTACCTCCACTATAACGATCACCAGCTTCCATTAGCTTCGAATTTATGTCACTATTCTTCGAGCAATAACGTATAGTCTACAACCAGGATCCCGATGCTCAAAACCGACAGCTGTTGTATTACAAGTAAAATATGAGCTTAAAAAATAAAATGTTTTTTGTTGTTTTTTTTTTTATTAGAAAATCAAAAGGCAATAAATAAATTAGTTTAATGCATATTTTACTTGCAATACACATCTGTGTGTTTGATGACTTCCTGTTTATATTCAAATTACTGAACAATTTTACTAATGTTTAATAATCTTGATATCGCCAGTTTTATCACAAAGAAATCTTTCTCAATTTTGAAGAAGTAAAAATCGAACTCAAGCGTGATAAAATTATTAACAAGTGTAAATCATATACAGTCGAACTTCCATAACTCGAACTTCTCTAACTCGAATTTTCTCTAACTCGAACTAATTTTGTTGGCAGTAGCGTTAAAAGAACAAATCACATACAATTTTCCTTCCGTAACTCGACCTGCCATGAGTCGAAGTTCTCCATAACTCAAACAATGAACTCTATAACTCGAAGAATTTTGCTTGTTAAATTGGTTTTTTGTTTTTGTTTTAGTTTTGGTTTGTTTGTTTGTTTTACTCTCTTTGGCTGCTTGAGCTGGTTTGTATATTTCTATTTTTGCTCAGTCACTTATTTCAAAATATTTTACTTAACTGTAAATTTTTAAATACATATGCTTGTTCTTTTATATTCTTAAGTATGTAGTTTTCCATTAGAGGCTATTTTAAATAAAAACACATGATACAAAAACCTTTTATTCTATTTTGACGAAAAATTATGTAACTCGAAGTCTCCGTGGGTCGAAGTTTTTTTCGGATAATGGTGATTCGAGTTATGGATGTTCGACTGTAGTTCGACTATTACGTTAAAATTAATACTGACATTTGTTTTTCTGTTGTTTGTTTAAAAAAAAAAAAGAGGACTTGTGTTTAAAAAGTTCTAATAGTAAAGTTACAAATTAATTGTAAGACAGGTCTTTTCCCCAACTCCAATATCCAAGCTATGACATTTCCTTCTTTGGCTGAACATAAAAATAGAATTAAATTTTATAAAAAATAAAAAAAACTAGCCGTGTAAAAAACGAAAACCATAAGAAAGCAACTACAAGTACTGACAAGCAATAGTTAATGGTTTGACAGCAGCAGCAGCAGCAGCAGTAGCACCCCATAAAAATCTCATCAATATGCAACACTTGTGACAAACACAACACTATTTACATATGTACATATTCATCAATTGTGGCCGTATTTTATAAGAACAACAATTAAAACAACATCATTATTATGATCGAAAATTAACAACAAGCAGAGTCAAACAAAAATTGCTTATGAGAACAACCAAATGATATCAATTCTTTAAACTGGTGGATAAGGCTACACGAATTATGGAAAAATTTATGAAATATGTAAAGGTGAAGTTACATGGCCCGCTTTAGACGCGTCCACGCTTTTCATGCTTTTTATACTTTTTACGCGTTCTATGCGTTTCATACTACAAGTTACATACAACGCTTCATACGCGCCATATTTTGTTGTTTTGATCAGCTGTTGTACAAATATTTTTAGCATACAAAACAAATATTAACAAAATGGAAAGTGAAATTGAAATTTTAAAAGAATTAATGGACTTTATAGAGTTCATAAACTTTGTTATTTGTGCGATAAGAGCTTATGTAAAGCTACAAAATTGTACATATGTATGTATACACATACCTCGTAAATTAAGCTAATTACTTATTGCACTCCATGCAGCTGCTCTTTTATTTTTGTTTCGATAGAGCAGCAAGGTTTTATTATATAAAAGCTAGTGGTTTTTAACTGCATTTATTAGCTTCTCTTCCATATCGCTTGTTTTAATAAATTGAAAATATTTGTAAACATAACAGTGATGATACTCAGTACGCAAACCCAATCGATAAATCGAATCAAAATTTTGTTAATGAAAAAAGTGTTGAAAAAAACAATTACAATTTGTCTTACTCGTAATAATGTTTATAAAATTTGTAACAAAACTTTTCTTTTTTATTAAAAACGTTTTTTGTGCAAAAGATTTTATACATTATTTTACGATATAAAAGGTATTTATCGATAACGTTGAGAGTAGGCACATCATTGGTTAATAAAACCAGCTGAAATTTTCTCATGACGCATGTGACGCATATAAAAGTAGAAAGTAGGTCTACTTTATGCGTTCTACGCGTCTTCGCGTTCTATGCTTTGTGCTCTGTAACTTGTCACATACAAATGCACTAATCCTACTTTTTTGACAACCGCGTGAAAAGCGTCGACGCGTAGAAAGCGTACTGTGTAACTTTAGCTTAAATGTTTACACTTGCAATAAGTTTTGGTGCTTTGCGTGAACTACATATAAGTGAAGCAGAAACAGCCGCCCTGTTTTATTGCCAAGTTGGTAAAGGCCTCATCTGTTATTACTTTCAGTTGACGTTTTTTTTCTGACTTATTTTTATGCATATTTTTTTTCGTCTCCGCTACCAGAATCAATTGTTGGAACTCGATAATTTTGGAATGTGTTTGAAACTATTGTAAAATGTAATTACATAGTAGTTTTACAACATTACCATAGTAGTTTTACAACAGACTGTCAATTGTTTGTCGCAGTGGTTAATCAAACCAAGCCACTGCCAAAAATACACTAAAAACATGTTCCCAAATTCAACTGAAGTCTTAATTTTAATTTTCCATCTTATTTAAGTATTAATGATACTTATTTAAGTATTAATTACAACATTACCATAGTAGTTTTACAACAGACTGTCAGTTGTTTGTCGCAGTGGTTAATCAAACCAAGCCACTGCCAAAAATACACTAAAAACATGTTCCCGAGTTCAACTGAAGTCTTAATTTTAATTTTCCATCTGATTTAAGTATTAATGATACACAATACTTCAAGCTGAACTTAAAGCTACACATTATTTAAATAAAGTCACGATAGCGAAAAATCCTTAAGAAATTGATATTAGTTTCTTCAATTTTTAAGCTTGGCAAATTTTGCATGGTTTATTTACTTCTCAATCATTGATGAACTTAGGTTGGGTTAGGTTGAATGGACGGGTTCGTCTGCTCATGTCTTACGACATACACCTACGCCAACATAGGCTTGTTGTGCGCTCCGTGGGTTTAGCCGTGAACCAGTTTGACTCATAGGTCTATAGGAACTACGTGTCACTCACAAAGTTCCTTAGTTTCCTCCAGCATACGCCCCGTAATTGGATTATATCTGGTAAGGTGTATCTCCCAAAAAAAGTCGGGATCCTATTTGTGAGAAGGCGGAGCACTTTCCTCCTCACAAGCTCTATATTCATCTCCTCCCAGTAGTTAAGAGTGGCCTGTCATTGATGAACTTAATTGATCATTGATGAACTTAATTATTTATTTGCTATAAGAGCAAGATCCAAAAATTTTTTTTCTTTTATCTTCTTCAGTCGTCTATGTATATGCCGCCGACATTTTATTAATGCTAATCAACTCGTCAGTAGACTAGAAAAATTAAAAAAAAAGAATATTCGAAACTCAACTACTTATTCCATAATTTGCAGCATAGATGGGCATTTTTCAGTACCAGTACTTTTTCAGTATTTTATTTTTTTTACTGATTACTGGAAAAAAATCAGTATTCAGTAAATTTCACTGATTATTGAAAATAAAATCAATATTCAGTAAACTTTACTGGTTACTGAAAGAAAAATTTTTCAGTAATTTTTTTTTCAATAATCAGTAAAATTTACTAAATACTGATTTTTTCTCCAGTAATCAGTACTTTTTACTGATTACTGAAACACGTAATGCAGTAAAAAAGTAATGCAGTATTCCCATGTATGATTTCCATGAACAACATGAGTATCAGAAGTGCTCAAACATTATCTATATTACCTAATATTCAAACAAACCTCTTCATTTTTTTTCACAACCTCTATACAACGAGTTTGTCACAACGGGGCCTTTTTAGGACCCAAGTGGGCCGGTTTTACTACAACATAACATCTACAATGAGTTACCATGATTTATTGCGATTACGAGTGGAACGAAATGCCGGAGGCTTGAAAAAGACAGAGAACAATAATATTTTTAGACGTAAAATCATAGTCCTTGTGGTGAAGGTGAAACTGTCATTACATATGCCCCAGCGAATAAATCTTCAGCTTTACTTTTCTTGTCTTCCCTAAAAATGGTGAGCGGTACAATTTTATCGCAAAAAAATTATTTCTCATTTCCGACGAACTAAAATCGAACTAAGACCCGACTTAGTAATTAACAATTATGAAAACAACTGTTAATGATTTTATGGGACTTGAGCTCAATTCTTATTTCCTCAAAATTGAGCACGATTTTTTTGTGATAAAATTAAGCAACATTTATATTAAATTACTTTTTCAGGCTTAAGTTCAACCCTTGGGTTTTCACTACTTTTTAATCAATATCAATTAAGTAAAGAAAAGTAAAATTTATTTGCTAGGTGGACAACCGGCTGTTTCTGGGTAGCAAATAAATATAAATGTATTACAGAAGTTCGATAAAATTATAAATTTACAGTAAAATTAAGCAACATTTTTAAAGAAGGCATGAAATGTAAGGTCGAAGACTTAAGGCCGTGTCAGATAAAACTTTTGCTTCGCGTTGCGTTACATACACGCTTTGACATTTAAGATAAATGTACATGTTTATATGGACTTGTCACATAAATTTTATTTGACGCAAAGCAAAGCAAAAAGTTGGGCATCTTTCATCTTTTTGCGCGCTTTGACAATTTTAGCTGCTTTCATTTTCTTTTATTTTTTCTTGGCGTCAACAGAAATCAAAAAGAAATTCCCAATAAATAAATATATTTTATAAATTTAATGAATAAATTCATTTGAAAAATATAATAAACAAAACTACAAATAAGTAGATGTATAAAATATTTTATGTATTCAATATTTTATTGATAAACAATGCGCGGGTCTTGTCAAAGTTTTTATTGTGACATACACTTTTTGTTTTACGCTTTTCTTTCAAAGTTATAAACGTCACTCAAAGCAACAAAGTTTTATCTGACACGGCCTTTACTGTCTGGGGGTGTGTAACCACGGCTGTTTCACAACCACCACGTCGCTCATCAGTACCCCAATTGGCTTCGCATCCAGACCTGCCTAATTGTGTACTGTTCTTAAGCAGCAGCGCATAGCCATCCTACCATTATTGAAAATTAATATCAACTGCTGGGTTTTATAAAACCTACATACAAATATTTTCATTCTTGAATTTTCGACATATTAAAACCAAAAATAATTTATTACACTGCAGTTACACGGCCAAGTTTTGCTAACAAGTTTTGTTTCACATACTGCTTGTCAAAATTCAATAAAATTGATAGCTGTGACGTAGGCTGCACGCAATTTCATAACAATTCGTTTTCAAGATGCCGTCAAGAAAAAAATTAACAATATCTTCTTGCATATTCTGCTAAAAAAAATTAAAGCAAAACATTCTCTTCTATATTCTACATTACACCCAGAAACTAATTCAGATTCTAAATCAATATATTTTTTTAAACTATTTAAATATAATCATAATATACAAATATCTCTTTTTAAAATTAATAAATTTAATGGAAATCAATGAAAAAATAGAAATAAAAAATTTGTTGGTTTTGCACGTAAAAATTTTTATTTCTATTTTTAAGCTTGAATCTGTTTAATTTTTATTACTTTTAATTGCAACTTTCAAGCAAAACAAAAAAAATATTTGCAGACAGAACGAAAAAAAATTGTTGTCAGCTGTTTTTTGTTGATTGTGACTTGATGCTCTCTTTGGAAAACAAAAATTGTCATCAAGTTTGCATCAATTTTCAAAATTGTGAGTATATTAGTAAAAAAAAAGTGTGAATGCATTAAAACTTGAAAGGCAAAACTTGATCGTGTAACCCCCAAGTTATTACAACTATTGAGAATGCCGTCGTCGTTACAGTCATTGTATTGCCGCCGTCAATATTGAGAGTAATTGAGAGTTATCGTCGACAAGTTTGTATTAATGAAGACAATATTACGCCGTCGTTGATCGGAATTGACTTTGTTTCGGTCAACAAAATTTTCAGCGTCAACATGTGAATTTGTGTTTCAAACATTTCAGTTAGTGCCATGGAAAAAAATTAAAAATCACAACTTTAGAGCAATTCGAGGCCCTTGTTGCTGAACTCGAAAATAAAAACAAATTTATGAACAAAGCTCTCTTGCTTTGAAATGTTATAAATTAACTTTTTTCTGTATCTTGCAAGCATGGCATATAAACTAAAAAAAACCCCCTTCTGTTGTAGTGCATATTTTGATCATCCTTCTTAAGAGCTTGAATCTTTATATGCGTGCCAGGAAACCCGGTCTTCTCAAAAAAAGTACAACTTACATTCTGCCTTCTCTTCCTCAGTCATTTCAAATTTAGTATTAAAAAGAGGGCAGATGACTCTTTCCAAAGCATTTCTTCCAAAATTAAAGTTACAGTTGGTGGTGATAACCCAAGATTAAAATCATTACCAACACTCGATTGGTATGAGCCTTGAGCCAAGAAACGCAGAGTTGTAGCTAACTGTGACGTGGTCGAAATTGATGATGAACGAATGGCGTTCCTCATTAAAGGCTCAATTTTTTTTAGTACAAATTTGAATGCTGATTCATTTAATCGAAAATATCCAACAAAACTGTTCAAAAGACACAGAAAAAAGTTTACGTTTAAATACGCGGCAAACTGTTTGATTACTTACGTGATGTCCGGCAAATTAAAAATGTCTGATTTTCGTCTCATTACTCTTCTATGAATCCTAAGCATTTCTATATTTTTTCTTGATTCAAATATAAAAAACATTTTTTCACAAAATTAAGGATTAAAAAATTTAGAAATCAAATTTATTAAATGTCAAATTATATGGAGATGATATTTTCGATCGATAATACGTCGACGTCAACACATGCGCACAAATTAATAACAAATGAGTGTCGAGTTGACGTGTGCGTCGACCAAATTTGAATGCGGCCAAAAATTGACTATGATCTCGACAACGACATTCGCAATGGGCCTGTATGTTTCGTTGTTGTTTTCAATATAAATTCAAGAATAAAAATGTTTAATTGTCTTACAAAAAGTTCAAATCATTGTTAGTTTTTTCTGTAAAAAAAAAAAAACCTAATTTCCTAATACGTTTTTTTATCTAATAGTTTTAGCAATTTTAATTCAAACACTTAAGGCCGTGATACACTATCCTATTGAGTCGTACGATCAGTTAAAAATGACATGTGTGTCCAAAAAATGTGATAGTCTGTCCGATTTGTTAATCTTTTGAAATTTTTCAAAAACACTCTTTTTCTATGCGATCAGAGTTGCCTTTTCGAAGTTGTTTACAAACGTATAATAGTGTGGCCGTTTTGATGCGACTTTTTAAAGTGGGACAGAATGCTATCAGATTTAGCTAACAATTTTCAGTGAATGAATAGTACGATTGAGTAGGATAGTGTAACATGGCATTTAGCTACACTTTGGATTTAATAGTTAATACAAAGAAAAAAGTTTATTAAAACTCCAAAGCATTAGAGTTAAAAGCTCCTGACCGCTTCACAAATTGGATGATTTATTTCAAAATAGCAACCCACTCGCCGTTTTGTATAAATATTCCGTCAGATATTTGTCAATCACCTTTGAAGCAATTCAATTAAATTTTTGAGTAAACCTGCATTATGAGTAAAATATAAAATAATTATAACATGTGTACAATTAAGTTATAAATGCTTTTTATCATTGCAGGTACGTGCTCTACGCAATTTTGACTTGGAAGCCATGATGGGCTGTTGGTATGTGGTGCAATATTATGCATCAACCGAAGAATTACCAGAATATGCCTGCATGCGTAGTCATTTTACATTCACCAGCAATGATCAGCATGTAAGTTGAAAAGCAAACACATTCATTGCACTCGTGCATGAGCAACAGTAAGGTGACGCTTTTTTACATAAAGAAAAAAATATTAAATAGGGCCTGTTCGTAAATGCATCACAACTCTGCACAATATGATTATTTTGCGATGCAACTACTGATCATTTTATTGTTGCCTTTACGAACGGAGAATTTCAGTTCTTTTTTCTTGTAATAAATTGTAAAAATGGAAAAATTAATAATTAATTCCATCTGTGAATTAGAACATAAAAAACGATAAAAATATTTAAAAAAAAGAGATTAAAGAATAAAAAACGAAATTTAATATTCACTCATTCATTGCATCAGCCATTTTTACGATTAGGTTTTTGTTTTTATTTGCGCCTAATCTACGTCAGTGTTGCATTTACGAACAGATTACTGCTGCAGTGTTACCAACGTTTGCATTTTCGAACGTTGTGCGCATAACATGCAGAGCTGTTATGCATTTATAGCCATTAGTATTACAAACGCATGTGTAATCTATTCAAACTATTTTATTATAAGTATCAATATTTATTAGAATACAATTCAAGTTTATTTTACTGAGAACAAGAAATTTCTACGACTGTGATGCAATGTTATAAACGACTCGGGGAATAATAATTTGTTTTCGTCTGCTTTGTCTTTTATTTTCTCTCGTGTTGCCACATACATTTTGTGACAAAGACAATTCAGGTGCTGCCACACATTTACGAACAGGCCCACATTCCATTGTTAAACATATCAACGGAATGTCGGCAGCATATAGACGGCTGAAAAAGACAGAAAACATTTGTAAGGTCTATGTTGGGACCTGAATTAATTAAATATTTATGCAAAACCGAAAAAGAAATTTGAAAAAAAAATCTATCATTCTAATCTGTGATGAATTAATTCAATGCAGTAGTCGACTTGCAAACTATTTTGAGTAATGACTCTATCTGTGTATAAGGTCTGATGAAGGGTGTTTGCTACCCAGAAACAGCCGGTTGTCCACGAGGGTTACCGTTTATATTTCAGGATTAGAGAGCAAAAATAAATATTAGTCGTCGAAAATAACTTTATGGTTTTTAAAAATATTCCTCCTGAAGATTTACACAATCCAATTGTCTCGAATCACTTTTGCCACTCTGATTGAGGTGTCTCCAAAACATGTATTCTGAATGCAGCCACCGTACGGAAATAAAAAAGAAATCATTCGGTGCCAAGTTAGATAAAATTTAATCGCCGTCGATTACTACCGCACATCGTTATAAATATTATCTGACATTCATAACGTAACGACGTAATCATTTTTGGTAGCTTACGACATAAATTACAAACACAATTTTTTCTCACTTCTCGAGATACGATGGCTTAAATTGTTTCATTACTTTTCGACACTAGAACTTTACTTTAAAGTTACAGGACGTGAACAGAATACACATGAACCATTATTTTGCCACCTCAAGCGGCCTGTCAAATGTTGTTCATCGCTTAAGGTGCATTCGGTTTTCTAACCAATTAGGGGTCCGCCCTAATTTGCAGCTAAACATGAACCAGTGTAATAGACTAAAAAGGTGTGTGTATGTGTGTGCAGAAATACCCTGCAGACAAATTGCCTATCTGACTATCATATAATTAGAAATAAAAAAGTTTAAGGGCTCCGTTTGTAGTTGTCACAAATTTTTTATTTTTTTTTTTTTAGTATATTAATTGTTCGAGCCTTAGGTCCCTTGTTTTTTTTAAAAAATATTTATTAAATTCAATATTTCGATATCACAATGGATATCTTCTTCAGGAATGTTTTGATGTTTTCTTTTTTTATTTGTACATAAACTAAATTTATGTTTACTGTGTTAAAGGTTTGTTTGAAGAATTCTGATGCTCATTTTGTTCATGGGAATTATGTAATAAATAGTTGAGTTTCAAGCATTTTTTTAAGAAATTTTCGTGTGTACTGATTGGTATCAACATAATGTCGGCGGCATATAGACGACTAAACATTAATAAGCTATATTTTTGAATTTGAATCAATACCTTTGAATTGGCTCTTAAAGCAAATAAATAATTAAGTTCATGTTTGTGTTAATTATATTATTTAAAAACAGTGCCAGAAAATGCTAAGAAAATAATCGAAAATGGAAAAGAAAACGCCAAAGAGGTGCTGACTTATGCTAGGAACACAACTGGGACGAACGACGATTTTTCGCAGCGAGTATTCGCCGTCAAAACTAAAACACATTGGTGTATATGAAAATGCACACAGTCACAGTGTCGGTCGAATTTCGTTGTACGGGGCGAACTTGAAATAGATTTATTTCTACATATATCTTACGCCGGTGAACGATGAACAAATCAGTACCATGTGGCCGTTTTGGTTTTTGAGTTTTCAAGTTTTTTAGTAAAAACAGTTAATATTTACATACTTTAATAGTTTTTATTTAAAGTGCTAAGCTTTGACTTTTTGCATTTAAAATAAAAAGCCAACATATTAGATTATAAACTATGTTTGTAGTGTTTAATTTTTTGTTTTTGCTAATGCTAAATTTTTTAGCAAGCAATTTTTTTAATATGGTCACCCCATCAGCTGTTCAACTGTAATAAGATAAAATTAAAAAACTCAGAAAATGCAGACAAGTGAAATTATAATGTTTACGTACAAGCAAAATGAAGATGATGTTCGTTATTTTAATTATTTTTACAAAATTTGAAATTCTTTGATTCATTTAATTTTTTTTTTATCTTTGAACAAACAATAAACAACTTTATCAATTAGAACAGATGTTTTTGTTTTTCGTCATTATTGTGCTTCATACGACAAATTTATACAGCGAATTTTAGCCGGCGTATTCGTCGTTCTTCCCAGTTGTGCTTCTAGCATTAAGCTGCAAAACTGCTAAAAATGAACAAATTTATCTTCAGGGTACCCGACCAACCATGTCGCAAACACCCAACAAAAACCCATACGTGCACGCATATAAAGGAATGTAAATTTATTTGCCCATCCTGTGTGCCAACCTCACTTGCATCCAAAAATAAAACGAAAAAAAAACGAAAGAAACAAATTTAGTCAACCGACCAGCTTGCATACCAACACAATGCAATTATAATTTTTGGCGGAAAGTAAAGTGAAAAACTTAAAATCTACAATTTTTATTTAAGAACAAAAAGGAACAGGTTTCCGCCGCGCTCATATGTTTGTTCGCTGATGCTGGCAATGATAAGAAACACAAGTGAAATTTTTGTACTGTCGTTTATTATCCCAGACACAACATAACTTTCACTTGACAAATACCAAAAACCAAAATAAAAATTATAATGAAAAGAAGAGGAAAAATAGCAGCAACAACAACAATGGCAGCATCAGTAAAAGTACTAGAGGAGAAGATGACTCTTGTTGATGGCTTAGACAGAAAGCGCACACAGTCAACCAGGCAACCAATTGGCCGGCCATCCACATCCATCCGTCCATCCAACCATTCGGCAAACACGCTGAACAGAAACCAAAAACAGTTAAAGAATGCAATTTTTTCTTTTCGTTTTCTTATAACAAGGGAGGGAGGTTTCATGGGAAATTAGTATGTACAAGTATGTATGTATGTAAGTGGCCATTGGCATTTCTTTTCCAGGAATGAAAAGGGTCATATTCGATCTGTTACTTCTTCATTTTCATTTCTTCGATGGGTTTTTTTTATTTTTTATTTCGTTTTTTTTTTTTTTTTGAATTGCAACAATTTGCATTACAATGAAAAGCGAAAATTTTGGGCACTATGCAACAGCATTAAAACGGCCACATAATATTCTGATTATCATTTGCAATTTGGTACATACTTATGCACATACAAATGTATGTAATAACTCAAGCACGACTGCAATGGCCGAATGACATGACCAACTGTAAATTGAAATGGGTACAATATTTATTTGATTGGATTAAAAGAAATGAGTGTACTACTCTAATATTGCTGATTTATGAGTGTTGGCTAGTTGTACACGAGGAAAGTTTTCTTTGTTTTATACAATATTAGTATACTATTTTCCTTCACAACAACAATTCTTTGCATACTCACAGCGAAATAAAAAACTTCGTTATTAGCAACGCAAAGCAATTACAAGTCATGTAGAGCAATGCTGCACTGTATATCTATTATAGGCTCTGTTCACCTGAGTAAACAATGTAAAGCATTTTCCATCCCTGTATTATTTCATTAATACCCCAACTGTTTTGAAATTTTTTGTTAATCCTGCTGGATATCAAACGGAATAAAGATTGAATTCAACATAAAAAGAAATTAATAATAATTATCATTACTCTCCAATTTTAAGTAAATAATTACAATATAAATTTCAATGAATTTTTTGTAAAAAATTTAATTTCTACCCGCCTAACAAATATTGTTCCTGCCCTGCAAGAACAGTGTCGGTCATATGATGGATCATATGCTGGATGGATGCTGACGGGTTCATACATCAGCGTTTATATCATTTTCTTAAGGGCAAAATGAAAAAACTGATGTAAACATTCGTGTACGTGTGATTTCCTTCTTAAGCCAGCGTTACCACCTCGGCAAAGTGATCATTCAAAATCTTTTTTGCAAAATGCCCACAAAATTACATGTAATGCTATTTATTTCTTTATTGATAAATAAATAAAGAATTTTTCGAAAATTTTCAAAAAACAATTCCAAGAGAATATAATAAACCATATTAAAAATATGGACAAATGAATCTATAAAAACATTAATGCATAAACGTATGTAGTTCCAAATGAAATTACCAAATTAATAAGGGAAAATCAAAATACTA
The DNA here is from genome assembly GCA_963662145.1 of Sturmia bella. Classification (NCBI taxonomy): domain Eukaryota; kingdom Metazoa; phylum Arthropoda; class Insecta; order Diptera; family Tachinidae; genus Sturmia; species Sturmia bella. The sequence goes on from OY759170.1 coordinate 19,424,986, forward strand.
AAACAATAATTGTAATGGCAACGCTGAAGCCTATAAAATTGCTACGCATGTGGTAGGAATTAAGTTGTTAATGTGTTAGTTTCCATCAGTTTTAAGGAAAAAAGCAACGCATCACACGCGCTCTTTCAATACAAAGCAAAGAAGCCAAAAACACCCACAATCTTACGATTCTGTAACGATTTTTTAATGTGTTTTGCTTTGTAATTTTTTTGTTTTTATTTAATAATGAGTAGTATTTTTAATACTTTGAAATTTACATTATGTTAAATATGTTAACAATACGAGTTTTAATTGTTCTGAACAAAATTATTTCTAATGAAATTTACAACTTTTTTTCTAAATAATATAACATTTTGTTCATTTTTTTTAATATCACTTGACATCAAATTGTACAGCCTAAGTCCTTTGTAAAAAAATGTTCTCTTCATTGCATTTGTATGAGCTTGTTGTAATCTGAAGTCATTAGCATTTCTGAGATTATATGGCTGTGCCTCTCTCACGTATCTCGTCTGTTCCATCAAATAATCTGGTGCTTCTCCCCTTTTCAGTTTTTGAATAAAATCAATTGTATTTAATTGTAGTCGTTGGTGAATATTTAACCATTTTAGTGTGTTAAGCATAAAATTGATTGATGTTAGCCGATTACATTTTAGTATTGCACGCATGGCTTTATTCTGAAGTTTCTGTAGCCTTGAAATCTGTTGATCATTACAGCTGGAGTACAAAATTGTTGATCCGTATTCAAAATGTGGTTTAATTATTGCATTATATATATTTATAGATGTTATTGTGGAAACTTTATTTCTCAATCTTCTAAAAAATCCAATTTTTTTCCAATCTTTTTGCAAATATATTCAATATGTTCGTTAAACTTTAAGTTTTTGTCAATTATAAAACCTAGATATTTTATGGTGTTTATTTTTTCTATTGTGATGTTATTTATTTGAAATGTTTTATCAGTGTTCATATTAATTTCCATTATTTTGGTTTTATTTTCATTTAATTTCAATTTATTCATATTTAGCCACTTGTTTATATTACCGATATCTTTTGTAAGATTTTCATAGCATGCTTCTTCCGTCTCTGTCATCCGCATACATAATTATTTCACAATTCTCTAATATTTGCTCAATATTTATATAAATTTATATAAATAATAAATAGCAGTGCTCCAAGAATTGAGCCCTGTGGGACCCCACTGGGGTCTGATTGTACGTAATTTACTTTTGGTTTTTGCTCTCGATTAGCTATATATGATTTAAACCAATATAGTTCATTGTCCTGGATACCATATCTATGAAACTTTAGTATTAAAATATTCCGATCAATTGTTTCGAAAGCTCGTTTAAAATCAAGGAAAACAGACAATAATTTATTATTTTTCTTTACACATTTCCATCTGTTTACTAAGTAGTTCACCGTTGTTTCACATGAATGCTTCTTTCTAAATTCTGATTGATATTTAGATAGCAAAGAATTATGTTCTAAATATTCTTCACGAAGAATATATAAAAAATGATAACGAACGTCATTCGTTAAATCGAGATGTTTTTTTTTTTTGGCCATTCGCTATATAAGGCAGTTAATGTAAAAATTTCGCCATTCTTTATATCGGATATTCGTCAAACTGAGTATTCGCTATACCGGGCTTTGACTGTACATATGTGTATAAATCCTATTTTAGCATATTCTACTAAAAATGGTCGATGGTGCACATCGCTTAAATCTGCTGGATGCCAGGGTTTCCTTTGGCCGGCAACTGTCTGAGTTGCCGGTTAGAATGTTGTACTAAGCGAGTTGCATGTTTAAGGCTGTTGTCGCGCATATTTGGCATTTAATGCTACAAAATTGTTCAATATTTAGTTGGTCACGTTGTGGTCTTTTTACCTCAACTTACCGCAAATAACTGTTATTGGCGGATGCTCACTTACATTGGGATATTTTATTATTTCATTTTTGTTAATTTTTTTCTTCTTTTTTTTTTGTCTTGGAGATGATGCCCATATAAACTTGTATTTATTTTCGCTTACCAATTTTGTCGGTTGAATGGATCAGTTCGTTCGTTGATTTACCTGTTTGTGGTAAACGAATGGGCTTTTGAAGTGATGCGCAGTGTGGCGTCATAGCAACGTGCATATGTACATACACATATGTATATCTGCACCTAAATTCATACATATGTACAATATTTGGAATTGTTATTCGGAATACAGAAAGTTTTCCCTTCATTCCTTAGTTATCATACAAAAAAAAAAAATAATAAACATTCACTGATGGCTCCGTTATAATTTAATTGATACATGATGGCAAGACATACATACATACATACATACATATTAAAATAAGTTGTTTCACACACGATCAGTTGGTGCAGTTGATTGTCGTAGTAAATTGATATGAAAAGGAGCCACCAACCATTAATATTTCATAAAAAGTGTAATACTGCCATTAAACATTGAAATACATTGGAAGACATCCCTACAAGAACAATGACAGTCATTTGATACATCATCTATGCGGTGGACATTGCTAATGGGTTTATACATCAGAGTTTCTATAACAAGTACGTTGTACTTAATTTAAGGAAATTCGTACTTATCGTACTTCTGACAACGCTTGGGGTTGAGTTAAGTACAATTGGATTGAGTTATTTTCTCAGTGGGCATACATGATCAACTATTATAACGGGTTATCCATTTCGCGGTGTCAAAAGTATAGGACTGGAATTCGGCATCTGTCAAACTAAGTTGTTAAACCAATTTTTTTCTTCTCACTCTGACGATCCATTGACGAAAATGGATCGCTTAACTATCAATCACACAACGCATCAAAATTATCAAAGCATACCGCAAAAATGGCGATTCTGACACAGCCACATATCCTGCTTTAAGAGTAAATTATGGTTTACATAATCCAACTACGCAAGCAATTGGCAAAATTGTGAAGAAATTTGAAGAGACTGAAGCGGTTACAAATTGTGTAAGGCCGGTGCATCATCGCTTCGCTCCTTTTCGCTGAAAATATCGCTGCTGTAAGTAAATCAACCCGAATGTGTCGATTCCTCGTCGTTCTCAGGAATTAGGACTCTCTTACGGCACATTATGGTGTATTTCGCATTTAGATCTACACCTGTATCCTTATCAAGTCCATTGGAAAATATGTGGTTTCAACAAGACGGTGCCACATGCCACACAACTCGAGCGAATATCTCTTTATTGCAAGAGATATTTCCTGGCCGCGTAATTTCTCGTCGAGGCGATATCAACTGGCCACCAAGATCATGCGATTTGACACCATTAGACTTTTTTTTGTTTTGTGGGGCTCCACGAAAGGCCGTGCTTAGTCAGATAAACATTCGTCAAGTTATGGCTGCGATACCGCCCAATATGTGTCAAAAATTGGTCGAAAATTACCTGAAAAGAATCAACACACTTTGCGTGTTGGTCATTTAAATGATGTAGTGTTTCACACATAATGTCAACGTTCAAAATTTATAATAAAAACGGAATATCATGAAAAAAAATATATTTTATATAAGTTTTATTTACGTTTATTTTGAAACCGCAAAATGGAGAACCCGTTACTTTGGCTTGAAGTTTGATTAACGGCTGGTCGAGAAAAACAGTGGGCAGCGCTTGTAAGGCAACCATCTTATTTATTTATTTATTTATTTATTTATTCATTTATTTATTTATTTATTTATTTATTTATTTATTTATTTATTTATTTATTTATTTATTTATTTATTTATTTATTTACTTATTTATTTATTTATTTATTTATTTATTTATTTATTTATTTAATGGTTTTGATTTCCTATACAACAAGCCTATGTCTTATAATTAAAGTACAGGAACGTGAGTTATTGGCATAATAAAACTAAAATATTGTCATAAATTTTAATAATAATAATAAAAAAATGAAGGAAAACAATAACAATAATAACACTGCGCTAGTTGAAAAAACCGACAAACGGGGCACCCAGTGACTAAACCTAATTCGGGTACGCTGAATTCAGTGGTGCTATCCGTTTTTCTAGGTTAGCATTTTCGAGATTTACCGTTATTTTAAAAATGGTGGAGGTTGCACTACATGTATTAAGCTAACTAAAAAAATTTTTCGTTTATTGAACTTTAGTAAAAAACCGAAATTCCGCAATTAAATGACCTTTACTTTGATATATAATTCATTAAAAAAAAAATTTAAAAAAAAAAAAAAAAGTTTTTTTGAAAAAAAAAATTATTTTTTGCAAATTGTTGAAATTTTGTGATCTTTAAAACTGCATAAAAAATTGAAAAATTAAGCTATGCCAATAAATTTTCCCGTATATATAAAAAATTATGTTTGAAACAAAACGAGCTTTAAATGACCAAAATCTGTGGGCAACTTTTGATTTTATTCACAAAAGATGAAAAATTGCAGTTTCAACCTGTTACCAGACGAAGCCTCAAAAATTGAAAAAAATATTTTCTTGTTACTTTAATTAACATTTCTGCATGTTCATATAAAAAGTTTTTTGTAATTATCTAACATTAAGATGTGTTAAAAAAGTGTTATGAAACCTTTTTGCATAATTTGTATTTCGCTTGAAGAGCACCTAGTGTTCATTGGAACACTAAATTTTTTTTAATGAATTATATATCAAATTAAAGGTAATTTTATTGCGAAATTTCGGTTTTTTACTTAAGTTCAATAAACGAAAAATGTTTTTAGTTAGTTTAATACATGTAGTGCAACCTCCACCATTTTTAAAATAACGGTAAATCTCGAAAATGCGAGCTAACCTAGAAAAACGGATAGCACCACTGAATTCAGCGCACCCGAATTAGGTCACTGGGTGCCCCGTTTGTCGGCAAAAAAAAGTTCCAAATTCAAGCACAGTGTAATTTTGTAAAATATTAAAATTATGTAAAAAAATTCAATAAAAATTTTCTGAAAATCTTGTTCAATAATACTTGAAATTGAAATTAAATTCTTGAAGCAATTTAATATTTATGCAGAAAATTTCCGAAAAGCTGCTTAATTAATGTTGATTATTTGCAGATTACAATGAACTTTACTTACATTTTTGCTGAAGATCCGCTTAGAGAGAAGCTGCAGGGCAACATAACTTGGCTGATACCGGCATTTGAAACGCCTGCTCATTGGATGCATACAGAAGATATATGTAAGTAAAGCAATAAGTTAAATGTATATTTAACTAAATTCGGGATTCATGCATGTGCATGCTATTTATTAGACTGTGCGTGCCGAATTTTCTTTTACTATTTCTTTCCTTTAAGTAGATAAAATTCCCGTTGTCTGATTGTACAACTGAACACGAATTTTGATTTGAAAAAGGGGCTATCAACTCCCGTTATATATTTGGTATGAAAAAAGTTGGATTTTGGATACAGTATCCCAAGCATTGGGCACATGTCATATGGAGCAAGGCCTTCCAGACGTGCTCTTTTTTAACAAATGGAATTCAAAAAAAAAATGTCAAATAGAGTACGTAAAAGATCCGTCTTTTCATGTCAAAGGTGTGACCCACCCAGCGCCAATCATTTTTTTTTCAAACAGGTCGAGGGGCGCTCCCATATAAAAATACAAAATATTAAAATTCGGATGACTTGGAAATATTTTGTTTTTTTTTTTTTTTAAATATCGTAGCGGAACTGTTTTCGCCCATGCCAAAAGCTATCGAAATATCGATGGCACAATATCGGCAATTTTTTTGTCCTCCTTAATCGACCTGGACTAATTACTTATACTCTGTTGTGTTTTGTTTTGTTTTTCATTTTTTTTTTTTCTTATTTTAGAACAATATTTAAATCAAGTGGATTTTTTTTTTTTTTTTTTTTTTGCTATGCCGTTTTTGTTTATTTACAAAATTAGGCATTTATTTTAAAAATGTTGCTCTTTGCTATAGAAACGACAACGGCATTAGAGTTTGAGGAACGGGAATTTTCGGGAATCAACATTACAACTATACCGGAAAAAACTTTGAACTTTTTCATTTATAATTATTTTGTATTACGTTTATTGGGCTCAAGTTGATATTAATTAAACAAGACAAGGAGAACATCAAAGACGTCAAGCTAGGGGACCTGTGGCGGCTTCGAAACATCTAGTTATCCCCTAGCTTAATTTCTTTGATGTGTTCTTTGTCTTGTTTAATAAATATCAATCCTAACAATAATATCATACGAGTAGAACGCACTTGAGTATTACAAAATATTTATAGAAGAAAAAGTTCGAATAGTAAGAATTAATTAATTTAACGGTCGCTGGGCACAACAGAATAATTGAATTCTAAGAAATGAAAATTAGAACTAACAATATAAAAAAAATATATATACAATGAGTATAATACAATGAGTACAATACAACTTGGCCACCTTTGTGTGGTGAGAAACCTTCACCCGGTACATATGCAATGATAAATATAAAATAAAAAATAATAATTGGTGCGTTTGATAAAATTTAGCCAGCAAATTTACAACATCTCAGTTGGCTGAGTGCCAGGAGTGTCGCTTTAGAAACATGATCTTCTGAGTGCAAGGACGGGTGCTGATGAGAAGTGTGGTGGCTTCGAAACAGCTAGTTGTCCCCTAGCCAAAGGTCTATGACGTTTTCTTCAATTAATATTAACTGCAACAGTAGTATTTTAAAACGAACTTGAACCCAATAAACGTAATACAAACTAATATTACTACTTTCTTTGCTTAAATTTTTAACATACATATTTCTGAAACCTATAAAACCGACTAAACATATTTGGCTTTTGTTTTCTTTAAGATGAAGGAATCTACAACACTTATGTCTTAGATACCGACTACAAGTCTTGGGGCCTAATAATGCATTGTGCAGAAAAAAAGAAACACCCACGTTATCTATCAGCCTTGTTACTTTCTCGTGAACCAACACTGGGTGATAATGTTATAAATTTCTTAAGGTAACTATTTTAAATATCTTAATTCGAAATTTATATATTTTTCTTCGTAGGGAAAAACTGCCGAGGTACGATATTGATTTATCGTTTATGTTTCCTATCAATCAAACTGCCTGTGACAATTTGATGGAGTCATCCCAAGACGATCCCCTGGCTTATATTGTAAATGGTCGGAAAAATGCAAAAGAAATGTTTAAAGTTATACTTAAAAATTAAACTTGTGTTAGAATAAATTGCATTTATGCGCTAAATTATTCTACTAACTAGCAAATACATACATACATACATATATCCGATATAATTTAAAAAAACAAAATCTTCTCGTTAAAAACAATTAGCAAACGTTACCCTGGTAAAATAGACTCTTTGGTGGTTATGTTATTTTCGCAGCTAGGGCTTAAGATATTTTTTTTTTTTTTTTTTTTTTTTATTTAATAATGAGTAGTATTTTTAATACTTTGAAATTTACATTATGTTAAATATGTTAACAATACGAGTTTTAATTGTTCTGAACAAAATTATTTCTAATGAAATTTACAACTTTTTTTCTAAATAATATAACATTTTGTTCATTTTTAATTTCACTTGACATCAAATTGTACAGCCTAAGTCCTTTGTAAAAAAATGTTCTCTTCATTGAATTTGTATGAGCTTGTTGTAATCTGAAGTCATTAGCATTTCTGAGATTATATGGCTGTGCCTCTCTCACGTATCTCGTCTGTTCCATCAAATAATCTGGTGCTTCTCCCCTTTTCAGTTTTTGAATAAAATCAATTGTATTTAATTGTAGTCGTTGGTGAATATTTAACCATTTTAGTGTGTTAAGCATAAAATTGATTGATGTTAGCCGATTACATTTTAGTATTGCACGCATGGCTTTATTCTGAAGTTTCTGTAGCCTTGAAATCTGTTGATCATTACAGCTGGAGTACAAAATTGTTGATCCGTATTCAAAATGTGGTTTAATTATTGCATTATATATATTTATAGATGTTATTGTGGAAACTTTATTTCTCAATCTTCTAAAAAATCCAATTTTTTTCCAATCTTTTTGCAAATATATTCAATATGTTCGTTAAACTTTAAGTTTTTGTCAATTATAAAACCTAGATATTTTATGGTGTTTATTTTTTCTATTGTGATGTTATTTATTTGAAATGTTTTATCAGTGTTCATATTAATTTCCATTATTTTGGTTTTATTTTCATTTAATTTCAATTTATTCATATTTAGCCACTTGTTTATATTACCGATATCTTTTGTAAGATTTTCATAGCATGCCTCTTCTGTCTCTGCTTCTGTAAAGATTAACGTGTCATCCGCATACATAATTATTTCGCACTTCTCTAATATTCGCTCAATATCTATATACCGTCAAAAATTAAACAATATATATATATATATATATATATATATATATATATATATATATACCATCGAATTCATAAAAATTATAACAGATTTATAAAGCTCTTATTTGACAGATTTTCCATACAAATATGTCAAATAACAGTCTAATAAGCCTGTAATAATTCTTATGAATTAGGGGATAGTGTTTTTCATAAGCAAACAATAACTTCAAATGAAATTTGAGTGAAAGGAATATTAGAAAATTTAACTTCATTAAAAGAGTGAGTTCCGTCAACAACTCATATTTCTATTATATTAAATTACATTTTATGGCTCAAGTGCAACCCTTGGATTGTTACTTTTTAATCAATATCAACTAAGACAACCGGCTCAAGTTCAACCCTGAAAAATTAATTTAATATAATATGTATTACAATATCATAGTTTAATGAAATTAAAATTTCAGTAAAAACTCATATTTCTATTGAAATAAAATTACAATTAATATTCCATTTAATATGTAAGATAACAAATAGTTATGTTTTGCATGGATATGTAATAATCCCGTAAAAAATACTGCTGATTCTTGTCCTACAGTCTCATAAATACAACCCTGCTGTATTTTTCAAACATTCCTTTTTGAACATTGTATTCTGTTTTGCTTTATACAACCATCTCGCTCCTTTCTGCAATGAGTGAGCGAGAAAAATAAAAATGGCTTCAATTATACGTGCAGTGTAAATTTTAAGAAAAAATTTTAATTCTCCATTTTAATCAAGTTTTGACAATATTTTTAACATAATTTCTGTTAAAATCAACAATTTATTAAAAAACAATCATCATGTGCGTATTAAATTAAACGGAAAAGAGAAGATTCGCTCAAAAAACCTAAAAGAAAATTTTGCAAAATGTTAAAGTACTACACAACCATAAAAAGTGGAAAAGTATGATGAAAATATGTTGGAAGAAGAAGAAAGTCGTACGTACTACGTATTGTCCAATGGGAATAAAAGAATATATTTAATCTTTTTGTGTTGCAAAAAAGACTTAATTGTTAAAAGACCTTAATTAACAACTTATTTTTTTAATATTTAAATTGGAAAGACGAAAAGAAATACAAATTGCGCCAATAAGAAAATGAAATTAAGAAAAAATTGTTCAGAGCTGTATTTTCCATTTCTTTATGAAAGAAACAAATACCAACAAAAATTAAACAAAAAAAAAATCTCAAGTTATGAATGAAAGAGTAAGAGAGTTGAAGAAATTGTGTCAAGACAAAATATACGAAATAAAAAATTAATTCAAAATATTTATATCTATATAGAAAAAATGTTTTTGAAAACATAAAATAAAAATATTATGATGTTCGGGGGGTGAAAAAACAAAACATTTTACAAAAAGTAATAAGTTTTTTTTGGTTCTCTCTTCCTACTGATTTCTTTTTTATAGTATTTGTTGATGAAATAAAGGAGAAACTGACGTTTAAGTGCATTGTTTTGATTGGTGTTTACAAAAATTTTAGGATTTTTCAATAACTTAAAGAAGTCATGATTGGAAAGAGTTTTTATATTAATAATTTGTTTTATTCTGTTATGCTAATCTTTTCAGTGTAATGGAAAGTTTTAATAAACAGATATTTAAAAAGCAAATGTGAAAGAATATCAAATAAATACCTAAAATAGAAAAGAACACACCAACTGCAATATGTCACGTTGGACAAAAAACATTGTGGTTCCTTTGGAAACCACCAAAGAGAGTGCAAATCGTCCAACGGTGGCTCGCTCGTTGGGTACAATGGGAAAGTGGGGTAAAATGGGTTTTACTTCTACTCGGACATACACAATGTCTGTTATTCCAGCAGCAGTAGCGGCCGCTGCTGCGGCAGTGGCAGCCAATAGTCCACAGGAAAGTCCAGCCTCACACAAAGAAGATGATCAATCAATTTCCTCATTGGAGCCGCCAAAACCAAGAAAGTTTTTTAAATCTCGCAATACTACGCCTCCAGAAGTTATAGCACAAATAATACAGCAAATACCACGTCAGTCGACGTCTCCCGCACGTGATACATCTGCAACAACATCTTCATTAACAACTCCTGTACGGGAGCCCATAAAAATTAAAATCCCCAAAACAAATTCTGCAGAGCGGAAGAAAAAATCAGCTAAAAAGAAAATGCTCAAGAAATCGCCGGATTCCTGTGATGACGATCAGACAGATGTTACTGGTCTTCAGAAACAATCACCAGATATTAAAGCTATGAAAAAGAAAAAAGAAAAGGAACTCAAACCGGAAGCGCCGCCTTCGAGAGTTTTGGGACGTGCCCGAAAAGCTATCAACTATTGCGAGGTTGATGATGATGAAAGAATGCCAACACCAATTAGGGATATAATACAACCAAAAGACAAAAAGGTTGAAAAATTGCTGCAGGGTCAAGAAACACCTCCGCCTACACCAGCTCACAAAATTGATGACATTTATTCCGCATGTGATACACCAGAACCTCAGCCACAATTACCACCGCCAGCAGCACCGCAACAAATTTCGCTTCCAATAGCTTCCAGTCAACATCCAGTTATTGTAAATAATGCAGCTTCTAAAACTCCTGAGCATCCTCCTATTGTATTAAGAATATCAAAGGTAAAATACCTATAACATAAACAATCGCCTCTATTGGCTTAGCGCAATTTGCAGATGTAAACATGTGTACATACATATACATATGTATGTACATATATGCACTTGTATAAATATGTTTTAGTAAATTCCTACATCTTAATTTACCCTTAAACTATTTCGTATGACCAGAGGTGATTGATGCTAAAACAAAATTTGCACCCAAAAATTTTTAAATTTTAATTTTCATACCCTTTTGTACTGAATGAAATCTTTTTATACCACAAACATTAGCTGTGAACAAATATCTGGTATTTATTCGCAATGGAATATTAGAATAATCCATTTGCACTTGTTGCTGTCGAAGGGTTTCCAATTTTGTCAAAAACGCTCAATTTATGTGAGAACGATTTTAGAGAAAACAATTCCTCTTTCACAAAATCATCCACATGCATTATCTGAACATATGTATCTGGATGATTATAAATTTTTCGATAGGAACCAAAAATACTGATGTCCGCTAAATAATATACAAATTTGTTTTCATTTTCCATTGATGCTTCGTAATTCATTTTCAAAACAGCACGATAACATAGCAATTTTTTTTAGCTTGCTCACATTTCATTAAACTTAGTCGAAAATGTAAAACTCCACAACTAATAAACATGTATGAATATAAGCATTGAGCATACAAACGTGTTGCCTTGTTATATTAATTAACATGAGTAAAATTTCAATAACACGAAATGTGCCTCAAGGGGGTATCATTGTTCTTATTGGGGTTAAAATGTATCAAAAACAGAAAGTATAACTGTACTAACTTTATCGACCCTGGTTACGGCTGTTAGAAAATGAAAACAAAAGCAATGATGAAGAGAGGTATACTCTCTCTTCATAATTATGGTACGATCATTTGAAAATTACATTCTCTTATTGAAGAAATGTTTACGCGCCTTTTTGTTACCCACATTTATTGCTTGAAATGCCACATTTACTGAGAACGCTTATAAAGTTTTCACTAATCTGGCCGCACTACAGTTTTATTTTATAATTTGCTTTCACTAGTTTTCTATTCTAGCGTTTCAAAACATTTGTTGTAGTTGCTTATATCAAAAAAAAAATTTTGTTTGCCAAAACAAATATGTAATGAATTCTGAAGACATTTTTTTGCTGTCACTATAAAATAGTCATAACTTTTGTTAACAATTTATTTTTTAATTCAATAGGGTACATCACGGCTAGTTAGCACTGATAGTGAAGAACAACAACCAAATGCTTCATGTACGCCGCCATCACAACATTCTGAAATTACTGCAAACGATACCCAGTCCACACTACCATCTGCAAGTAAATCAAGACACACTTCAGTAGATAACACACCTCCTGTTGTTATTACAACGCCCAAGATAATAGTAAAACCTCCAAAGCCGCCCTCGCCGCAGACGATATCACCCGTCAACGAACTTGCGGTCGCCGAAGAGGAGGAGGAAGACGAAGAAGAGAGTGAGGAAGAAGAAGAAGTGGTGGAACCGCCAGAAATCAACTATTGCACTGTGAAGATATCACCTGATAAACCACCAAAAGAACGTTTGAAATTAATAATAAAAACTGACGTTATACGCAACGCTTTAGCAGCGGCCGCTGCCGCAGCTGCAGCCAAAGCAAAAAAAGCCAAGCAAGCAAATAGTGGAAATTCAGAGCGGCCGGAGAAAGAGAAAAAGAAGAAAAAACACAAGCATTTGAAACACGCGGCCGTGGAACAGTTAACTACACCAGCACAGAGTTTGGCCACTGAATTTAAAGCACCCTCTCCTCATTTATCCATCAATCAGACCAGCACAAATGAATCCGCTCTAGTAGTGCCTCCATTACAACTTCCAACAGCTTCTCGATCAGTGATATCTCCTCCAGCCCTTTCGGAAAAGGATTTCGATTCTCAGTCTTCAGTCTTGGGTAGCATATCTTCGAAAGGAAATAGTACACCTTTGGCAAGTCTGCAGCCCGTAGTCGAAGAAAGCTGTGTAATACACAGTAGAGGGTCAAGTGTTATTACTAGCGATTTGGAAACAAGTCAGCATTCTTCCCTTGTTGCACCTCCCTCGGATATAGAACTTAGACTAGAATCAATGATGATGGATGGTGAAAGTAGTCAACAACAAAGAGCTTCCAGTACATTTGTAGAAGCCGAACCACTTCAGGAAGACATATTGGCTGTACTTATAGGAGAAGAAACAACTGCCATGGAAGTAGCAGAACAACCGGAACAAATTAAAGAAAACGGTATTATTACAACTGAGATAACTGAACCTTCAGAACCTGTACCTATGGAGACAAATCTAATACCAGCAAATACGGCAACCTCAACCACAGCAACTAAACGAGCAACACGCGGCAGACAAAAAGCTAATTATGCGGAACCTAAAGAAATAGAAGAAACCAGTACTGTTCAACTGCCTCGAACGCGAAGCAGAAAACCTGCAGCTCCTTTACAGCAAACTCCAGCAGAGGAGCCAAACGTACTACCACAAAAACGAGTAACAAGACGCGGTAGAGGAAAAGCAGAGGACACAGCGCACACTGCTAATGTAGATACAATAGATCAACCATCTAGTGTTATATTGCAAGAATCGTCCCCAAATAAGTCTGAAGAAGAAAACAATCCAGTTCCGCCAACAGTTTTGACCACATCAAGAAGAGGTAGATCGACACGTAATAATATAAATAATATTAATACAAATCTCAACAACAATAACATCAATAAAATTGCTGCAAACCTCTCTGCAAAAGTCAATCAACAAGACAGTCAAAAAGTTTCTGCTTCAGATGCGGCTCAAGCGCCTGCCACACAACGTATTTACAGTCGTAAGCGAAAAAATCAACAGGTCACTCAAGTTTTGCAGCCTTCCAGTCAAACAGACGAATCACAAGAACAACAGCTACATCCACCCGCCAAACAACCAAACTTAGATTTGCCTTCAAATGATATTTCCGATACTCAAATAACACCCCTGCAGCCATATAGCGATAATCGCTTATCCCCTTCAATAGATTTGCAAGAAAATAATTCTGCCGATTCGTGTTCCCTACAGAGGCCAGAAAGTAGTTTAGACAACCCTTCATCTTCCTCTCCGCCTCTTAGAAAGGACTATAAAATCAAAGATAAATTCAAAAGAACACTCACCCTGGATACTCAAGTCAATAATGCTGTGGTAATAAAACAATCAAACACTGACTCGTCGGCAGGCAATAACCCACCAGCTGCTGCAGCTGAGCCTGTTAAGCTGGTAATATCAAAAAAGAAAGGAAGCATATTTAAGAGTCGAGTACCATCAGAGCAAACAGACCAAGCAGCTAAGAGACACCTTTACAAGCATAGATGGGATGCCACGGCAAATGGTGATGCCAACAGCGATGGACGTGCGACGCCCAATAAAGCAAAAAATACGGCTCCGGAAATCAATGCGACTAATGCTACAGTTGAAGCCATCTTCAACGATTTCAATAGTGATGAGACACGTAGCAGTCCTCTACCTGCCCACAAAATGACGAGAGTAATAAAAACAAATCCACAGGCATATCCTTCATCATCTGCCTTTGACATGGACGATACTGACAATCCTGCAGACACCATAACCTCAGTAAAAATAGACCGCAAGGCTAAGGAGTATTACACTGTGGTAAGAAATGTCAAGACGGCCCATCAAATTCAAGAAATTGGCGAATACCAAGAAATGGATGATGACGTCGAGTACATTTTGGATGCTCTACAACCACACAATCCCTTGTACACGCGTTGTCTCTCGGCTCTACAGTTAGCTACAAAATGTATGGTACCAGCGTTTCGTATGCATGTGCGTGCGCATGGTGTGGTTACGAAATTTTTTAAAGCTCTCTCAGATGCCAACTGCGATTTGTCACTGGGTCTTTGCACCACAGCAATTATGTATATTCTATCCCAAGAAGGCCTTAATATGGATTTGGATCGCGATTCTTTGGAATTGATGATTAATCTATTGGAATCTGAACAGACTGTAGCCGCTCCGGCAGATCACGCGAACTATGAAAGAAACAAACAACGTGTCCGTGAGCTGTGTGAGGAAATAAAAGTGCAGGGCAAAGCCACTCATCTCAATGTGGATAGCATCACCGTAGGTACCTTAGCGATGGAGACACTTCTATCACTCACTTCTAAACGAGCTGGTGATTGGTTCAAGGAGGAGCTTCGGGAACTGGGTGGTCTAGAGCACATAATTAAAACTATTAACGACTGCTGTCGACCGGTAATCGATAACGTGTACAGTGAGACAGGTATTAACTGGACTAGGCCTTTACTGGATAATATGCAAACTGTAGAACGATGTTTGCGTGTCTTGGAAAATGTCACACAACTAAATGAAGAAAACCAGCGTTATATATTAACGTATAACAATAGCTCAGTTGTAGGCACACTTTGTTCCTTGTACTCGCTCTGTGATCGTGAATTAATTTTGTATCCAACATCGGAGTACACTTCTCGTGACAATCCCGGCATAGTCATACGTGAACTGCTCATACCCTTAATGAAAGTTCTCATAAGCTTGACGCATCCGTTCAGCGCCTCTCAGGCTTTCGGTGCCGAACTGGTAGGACAGAAAGAAGATGTCATAGACACAAGCTTCCATTTGTTACTAAAGGCACCAAATTACATTCCGGATCGCTGTGTGTTTGAATTAAGCATATTGGTAAGACAACCCAGGATTAAAAAAATATTTGTTCTCTTAAAACTTTTTTCTTTCACACAGTCACTCTTGTTACTAATAAATCTGACGATGTATACATTAAAAAATCGGGAACGTATAATGAAAGCGTATGCGCCATCTGATTTCAACTTAAACCCTGATGATGCGCAGTCGCGAGAAACTGCTATATCAGCTGTTATGGCTTATTTCTACAAGTGTGAGGAACTGGCGAGGTAATACTGTGGCTCCAAAGCATCGCAAACTCAATAAATAAATGTTGTTGCATTATTTTTTTAATTTTCCTTAGATTGGTGGAAAAAAATACCGATGCCTTTTTGGATAATCAGGAGAAAAATAAAAAGAAGCAGGAAGAAGTTGACGAAACTGTGAATAATTGTTAGTATTTTGACGAACTTTCTAAAAGAGAACAGAAAATCTCATGTATCTTCTTTTCTTGCAGTGCTGCAAAAAGCTGGACATCACATGGAACATTCTTTAAAAGGCAGCTACACAGCCATTTTAGTAGGCCATTTGATCGCTGACAACGAACAGTACGAAAACGTTGTACGTTCTCATGTAATAGGAAATGGTTTCAAAGAAATTGTTAGTGTTTTGGAGAAATACTACAATTTCATGAATTTAACAGCCAGTGTAAGTATTTATTCTTTCCTTTTGTTGAGATAGAGAGTTTGTGTATTTATAATCAAAGACAGATTAGAATTTGCCAGGTAAATATGCAATGTTTGCTATTTTTGGTTTTCTTTCTTTATGGCCATAGAGCCTTCATATGGAGAAGTATTCTGTATTATGTTTATCGGGCTTAAGTTCCTTCTATATTACTCTTGTTATTGGATATTAATTGAGCAATACAGAAAACACTTTCAGCTGGGGGACAAGTGTGCTTAAGCCAATTGTAAGACACATTAGGCGAGCGCTTGATAAAATAAATTACAATTAAACTCACCCATAAGAATAATATGAGGTATGAGGAAAAAAAGTTAGACTATGGCATAAAAAAATCGGTAAGGAGCCGATAGTAGCAAATAAATTGCTAAACGAGCAATATGGCCGGCTGTTCGAAGACGGTGGGGTAACGCCAGAATTACTTTACGTGATTTAATACACCGTCAGGTTATTGTTTCTGGCCAGGCAAATTACTCCACATATGCCAGAATCTTTGGAAAAAGTCGATGACTAAATCGAACCACCCCAATATACATACACATGTATATATGAAAATCTCATGTCACGATGTTTCTTCTCGCTAATCGCCGCAACTACTGGATCAATTGAGTATTTGTCTGTGAAATGAGTAAATCAAAGTTTTTCGAAATTTAATTGAAAATCTACATTTTTCGAAATCGAAAAGTCATTTTTATAACCCGATTTTCCACCGATTTCTTTTTGATGTTTGAAAGTCACTGATGTGAGTTGATTTAATTGCTTCGTAATCAATTTGGGAACCGAATTTTAAACTCATGTCTGTATCATAAAAGATGTTTTCAGTAAAATTATATACATATCTCCCAAAAAAAAGGTCTTTCTCAATTTTGAGGAAGTAAAATCGAACTCAAGCCTGATATAATTATTAACAATTGAAGACATTTATTTTTGCCCGAAGTTTTTTGCATACATTATTAAAAACTGTTTTCCTGTTGCCATTTTGACAAGACACTTGCACTAAATTTTGAAAAATATAATTTTTTTATACCCATTTTCAGGCTGAAGCTTCAGTTGTGGCCCATAAAAAATCTACCAAAAATTTATTAGATTATTTCAAAAAGCGTGATCTATTGTATGACAGTACATTGCCGCTTAACTTAGAGACAGCACATCACCAGCAAACCAACGAAAAAGAGCAATCACAGGCCAATAACGCCTCAACATCATCAACATCGACCTCAAACCAAAGGGTTTTCAAGACATATAGTCAAAGATAAGATGAACCTCTTCTTCCTCCTTCTCTTTTAAAACCAGAACAACAAAGCAAAGATTTTTAAGTTATTTTCTTTATTGTTTATTTAATGTAAAGCAAGAAGAAATGCAAAAGTGTAATATTTGTTTATAAGCCCTGTAGCTTAATATTAATATTAATGTATAGAAATTCGCAAAACAAAAACCAATTATATTCATGTATACATAATTGCTTTTATTAGTTTTATGTATAATTTACTTAATTATTAACTCACTTTTACAACACAAACTATCATTCATCATTACCATCCATTAAATAAATAATTGATCAAAAACAGCAATCCTTATATAAAAAAAAATAAAAAAAAAAAACACAAAAAATAGAAAAAGAAACTTTGTAGCAACTTTGTATATGTAATGTTAAGCATATTATTTCTTAATTTAATTTCCATGTAACAAAACTCTATTATTAAACATCCAAAAATGTATTTAATTAAAACGGTTTTATTTTTCTTTTTGTCAGACTTGAAGCACAATTAACTATTTGTAGTTTTAGTTTCGTTGAAATCAATGTAAATAACATTATTATAATTTAACTGAATTAGTAATAGACGACTTTGCTAATTTATTTTTTAATTTTTTTGTTTTTTGTTTTATTTTTGCTTTTAATTTAATTTAAACAATGTGCTGCACATCTACATACACATTTGCTTTTCGATTTTAAACTAAAAAAAAATCCACTTTCTTTCATTTTATCTGCCTGCTTTATTCACCTCCAATAAATAATAAAAATAAAACATTTTTTTGTGCTACAACACACAAAATCAATTAAAATCGTAACTTAGTTTGTTTTTGCTATCTATATATTTTATAAAATTATTTTAAAAAAATTCATAAATATAACTCATATTTTAATTTCTTATCTATACGCGTTAAGTTAATTTAAATGGTCCAGAACAAAAGTTAAAATACACGTTTATTGAAAATAAGTTTTTTCTTTTTCTCAATAAGAAAATATTTTTTTAGAAAGCACACATTTTCGGGAGCAAACTTTATACAAGCATAAATAATATCGTAGAGATATGCGAAACAAAACCTGTATTGTCATGAGCAAAACTGTGTATATGTGTAAGTAAATATTAAAACAATGTTTTGATTTCGTTTTTCAGAATTTAAAATTGTAACAAAAAATCTGCAATTGTAACAGGAAAAAAACTAAGATTTATATTTAAAATAAATTAAAGTATATATATATATTATTAACTTTAAATTAAAAAAAGAAAAAGAAAGTTGTTTAAATAAACGTACATATAAATATAAAAAATATGAAAAGCAATATTTTTATTAATTAAAAAGAAATGCGGGAATAACTGGAAATGAAAGAGAGCAAACTCACTTCTTGCTTCAAGAGCAAGAGAGTCAAGCAACATGAGATTGGTATGAGCGAAACCTATCGATGCAGTTAAATCTGAGCTAAAGAATTGGGCACATATAGCTGATTTAACTCTCTGGAATAACGAAACCGTGGGAATCAATGCAACAATTCTACGGAGGGATCCAGACGAGGAAAAGACTCAACTACTGACACATTTTAACCGCATAGGAATAGCGGAAGGAGATGAATGTAGAGCATGTGGGGAGGAGGCTGATACATTAAAGCACTAATTATGGCAGTGCCCCGCCTTCTCACAAATACAGTTCCGATATCTTGGGAGAGACACCTTACCGGCCACAAATCAATTACGTAGCATATGCTGGAGGAAATCAAGGAACTTTTTGTGAATGACACGTGAGTTCCTATAGACCTATGAGTCAAACTGTTTATGGTTAAATCCATGCAGGACATAACAAGCCTACGCTTGCTTTAGTGTGTGTCGCAAGACATGGGCAAACAAACCCCTCTAAGCAACCTAACCTAAAAAAATTTCCTTTAAATAACAGTTTACTATTTGCTATTAAATATTCAAAAAATTAATTTAGTACATTCTACAAGAGCCAAGTAAATTTTATTTATCCAGGGCGTTATGAAATCCAATGTTCGCGCAAGACACCACTAATTTTAGCTCGTACGAAAAACCGGCATGATTGGATTTCAGAACATCAAAGTTCTTTTTTCCATTTCAAATCCCCGGATTCTACGACTTAAAACGACTAAATTCAGCCTGATGAAGGATAGCGCATGACCTGCTTTCAAACCAATTTGGGTGCAGATGAACCTCCTGGGGTTTGTGAAACAGCCATGGCATCACCAGCCAATAAATCTTCAACTTTACTTTTATTGTCTTCTTTAAAATTTTTCATCACTTCACTATTATCACGAAAAAAATTCTTTCTCAATTCTGAGGAAGTAAAATCGAACCGAAGCCCGATAGAATAATTAACTAGTTCGATCTATATTATTATTTTTGTAATTGATATTAATGAAACAAGGCAAAGAAAATATGAAAGACATTTAGCAAGTTGGACAACTAGGCAGAAAATATGCAACAACTTGGCTGACTGAGTGGAATAAATGACGCTTCAGAAACATGAGCCCCTGAGTTCAGGGACGGGGGCTAACGAAAAGTGTGGCGGCCACGAAACAGCTAGTTATCCACCTAGTGTTTGATGTTTTCTATGTCTTATTTCATTAATATCAAGAACGAACTTGAGCCCAATAAACGTAATACAAAATATTAAATTAATTATTCAAGCTTTAAATCTTTGTTTTAATTATAAAAAATAATTTGAGACAATCATATTTATTTATTTTCAATATTTCTCCAACAATTTGTTAGCATCTTCAGGAAAATAATTATGAAATTCAAAAAACAAATTATTGAAAAAATTTTAATGATAAAAATAAATTAATTTCCTAGATACTCGTTCTTCGACCTTTTTTATTTTAATATTAGAAACCCAATTTTCCTGAAGAAGATACACAAAGGCGTATCGAAACATCGAATAATTTGCTAATAAATAGAAAATATATTTATTGAGAATAAAGTGACCTTGAGCTCATTTATGAATCCAAATAAAATTAATTAATTTAAAATAATTAAATATTGTTGGCGACTATAAAAAGAGGAGTTTATCAAAAATGGTTCTGCCAACGGCGAAACCGACAAAACTTCATCTATTGTCTAATTACAATCAACTTGTAAAAATACTGTTTTTAGATTTTATCTATTAAATATTTTTTAGAATTGAATTTTAATAGCATAAATTTAGTTTTTCTTTATATTTCAATACAAAATATCGATTTAACGTTTGCCGATCATAACGTTACGATTATCGCGATACGGAAACCAGCTGCTGACTGTGACAAAGAATAGCTCAAAAAAAAATCTGAATACTTGTTGCCCCCAGGTAGTCAGATTATCAAAAATACAAACAAATAAGTTTCTGCGGTTTGCGATTTATAGGAAAATCTTCTCGTAACAAGTTTAACTTTATTTAACACATCTCATTTAATGTTTCAAATCACCCATCCAAATACTATGAGTGACCGGGAGTTGAATATTTCAGATTAAATTACATACATATATAATTGTGCAGCCAATTTAATAAGTTTTATAGAATTATTATTTTTTCTATTAATTCAAATGTTATTAAATGTAAAATTGACATCTTTGCGTACATCTGTATGTATGTACCTACGTACACATACATATGCATTTTGTCCAAATATTTATCTTTTTTATGGAAGATAATTGTTTTCTACAAGGATTTGTTATCCATAGAAAATAATTTCATTAAAAAATTAAAAAAAAAAACTCACCATAGATTGTGATGAACTGTATTTTCTTGTATATATCATCCACTAAAATGCAAGCTGCACACAAATTTAAAACTGAGTTTTTAGCTTTGTATGTGTCGATTTATTACATTACACTTTCACGCAAAATTTTTCATCTCCTACGATTACAATGTTTTCAAAAATTTAAAGAAAAACTTAATGTTCTTGATTTCATAACGTTTTTTTTTTTGCTGTAAAAAATGTATAAGTAGGTGTAGTATGCACAACGGCACCTTTCTAGGACCCAAGTGTGCCAGTCTCATGACCGGCAGCAGCCCGTGTAACATTAACATAACTGTAGTAACATCCGTTAGCATTTAAGATTGGTATATTGTATATATAAGAGTTGGTTGGCAATCACTTTATATGTTTTACACAATATTTTTGTTTTATTACTTTATTTTAGTTTTGCTTTATGTAACTACCTTGCGAGCTCCAAGCCGCTTAAACTATAGCCTGTGTTTGCCACTAGCAATGTAGCATTCTATTTGTAAAAAAAATTTTAGGATACTGGCTCTGCTTCACTGCAAACAAACTCACTTTGACACTTCTAATATTAGTACGGATTTATTTAGCATTTATTTACATATTTTTAAAACAAAAGAATATATCAAAATGACTGCAAGTATTTTCCGAAAAAAAAAAGTTTAAGAGATGGCGGAAATAGGTTATAACTGCATTTTGCCTTCATATGAATATTATACGTGAGAGCTTACGTTATTGTAATAGATTGAGAACCAAACACACAAAATCAGAGATGCTCTATAGAAATGCACAGCTGATACTGCGGCATGCTAAAAAATCACAACAGCAACAACATTAAAGAACACATTAAAATATTGATTACAACATTAAAATCAGAAATAAGTACTTTATTTCACTTTCTGCATAAAATCTTTAATTAAAATTAGAAAAATAAACAAGATGGCCAGCAGCCAAGTAAATACTGCCAATTTGGAATCTTTGGATAAAGAACAAATGAAAACGGTAAGTAATGACAATGAAAATGCGCTAAATAATTGCAAACATACATATAATTAACCAATATGCTTTCTTATGAAAAATTAGTTTTCAGATTTTCTAATGTCATATAATAAATTGTCTGAAATGTGCTTCACCCATTGTGTGAGAGATTTTACCTCCCGCCAAGTAAAAGATAATGAGGTAAGACCATAAGTCAACTAATACACTGACCAGGATTTTTATACATTTCCTAATTTGCCTTTCCCATAGGAAAAGTGTTCTCTTAACTGCATGGAAAAGTATTTAAAAATGAATCAGCGTATATCACAAAGGTTCCAAGAATTCCAAATGATAGCAAATGAAAATGCACTAGCTATGGCTCAAAAAACTGGCAAATTATAGAGTGTGTAGTGGGAGTGTTCATTTAATGTTCTTGTTTTCCTGCACTACATACCTATAAATCAGTTTTATATGATTTTATTTCTTTTCGAAAGAAAAGAAAAAATTTTAAATTTCCTTAAATACTGTAGCATTTGAAATAAAATTTAAAACATTTAAAATTGCAAAAATCTAAATTTTTATTAAATAAGATCTTTATGTTAAGCTTCAAAGCCTCGTTTTTTAGAACTAAATCTGTATATGAGAAAATTTCGAAAAAATATTTCTAATTATAAAGCTAAATACCTACGAAATCTTAAGACATAAAATTTAATATAATGTAGATTCGTAGTCACAAACTTATATTTTTGGACTTAATTCAAAGTTTCTCATTAGAAACTTAAGACGGAAATATAAATAAAAAAAAAGCTGAAAATTTATTTTTAACTACAATAGGTATTAAATTAAGTATTAAGGTAAAGACAAGGAATTTATCAAACGACAGTTCAAATTCAGTGGACTGGAGTAATACTTTCGGGAAAGCCCTCAATTTCGGTAATTAAAGCATATTCTAAAATTACCCGTCCTTCTTTGTATCTGAAAGAACAAAATATATTTACATATAGAGTATATTAAGGCAATTAAATTCACTTTCAACAGGAAAAAGATTCTTGCAAAAATTTCTCATACTAGTCGTTAAAAATAATAATAGTCTGTGTCAATAAAAAAAAAAAAATTAATGGGCTTAACCCTTGCACTCGTAAGACAATTCTAGCACAATGTTTGTCCAACCAACAATAATTCTGCTTCTAATTAATCTTGATATTATTTTCACGGAGCAAACTAACGCCCCACCTCCCACATAAAAAGTTTTAAAAATCTTAACTAGTCCTTGCCTGAATCAACTGCATGTCTAGGCTCGCTAATTTATTTGCTCAAATAGTTTTTCGAATACCGACACTTACTATCTGCTCTTCTTAGGACACTGTCAAACATAAATGTGGCTAAAACTTGTCTTCCACTTTCTTCAATAGTCAATTGGGGCCTCTGCTGGAATCAAATATTCTACTGATACCCATTGTTTGCTCATCTTGCACATGTATGCGTAAAAGGCAATTGGCAGAGAAAATAAAAGCGTTTCGAGAAGAAAATAAGCAACGTTTTCATGCGAAGTATTCTACCGTAAATATGGTTGGTTGTTCTCTTTCGTCCGTCTAAATAGAATGCAACTTTATTACGAAGAAATGCCAAAGACGAACAACGTTTCGAGAAGAAAATAACCAACGTTTTCGCGTGAAATATACAGCCGCAAAGTTGGTTATTCTCTTCTCGTAACAATTTTAATTTTATGTTTGCTTTATTACGAAGAAATATCAAAGACGAAGTGAGTTGCACATTTCATTCCTCCAGAGGCTCTGTTTAAACTACTTTATTCAAATTTATGTGACTCTGTTTGAATCTGTTATTTCAATGAACTACATATATTTGCATGAATTCCATTTTAGCCACTCAAGCGGTCAGAAGTACCCAAGAAGCTCTCGTCCAAGAATCGTTAAGTAACCCCTAATTATACTTTTTTTTTTTTAAATAAATTGGATGAATAATGCGAGTAACCAGTATTGAAATTATAATTATTAATTTTTGGTAGTATAATTAAAATTGAGTCAGACTCCTCTGACTGTTCCACTCATTTAACACCTACACCCCCCTTAGGTGATCCCCTTCAAATCTTCGCACCATAAGAGTACGACTATTTAATTTTGGTTTTAATTTTACTATTCGCGCCAAGATTAAACAGGCTCCATGTGACTATCGAAAAGTTTTAGCAATATTTTTGTAAGGGAGCCCCCCCCCCCCCCCCCCCCCCCAAAAAAAAGGGCAAATAATTAGCGTTTGTGTTCGAAAATCTATTTGAGATTAGATTCTTCCAGCGCTATCCTGGGATCCGTTAGGTCGAGGGGGGGGAATTTAAAAAAATCCATTTTTGTCCTTTTAGGGAGGCGAGATAGAGATTTAATTTGTTCCGGTAAAATGTCAAGAAAGGAAAATTAATGGGAGTTGGTCGTACATTTGACTCATGCAGAGCTACGTTGAGAGATACTAGTTAGGATGATGTAGAGAAGATTTATAAAAATCTTATTTTTATAGGCTAGCCTCTAAGCACAGGAAGTAGAGGGTTGGCTTCATCAGATGTAATATGAGAAGAAAAGTCTGGAGGTTGATGAGCCTCTAGTGGGGCTGTTTAAGGTAATGGGGGAAAATTTCAAAAATTATTTTTGTATGCCAGCTCCCCTAGGGAGGGCATGTAAAAGGTTAGTTTGTTCCAAGGAAAAGTAATAGGAATTGGTTACACATTCAACACCTCTGAAGACACATTGGGGTTGGTAGGGAGCAAATTTATTAAAAGAAATAAATACTTTTGTATGGGAGATCCATTAATGAATAGTGATATGAGATTGAAAATGCTGGCGAACAAAAAAAGTTAATAGCGTCAGTCTTGCATTTTATCCTAGTAGAGTTGACTCCAGGGCAGTAATGGTGCATTTTGTGAATTTTTCACATTTTCTTTCAATTTGATTACCGCAAGATTTACCGCACTGTGATTTCTTCTTTATTGCCCTGAGGCACCTTTTTGGGGAGAGCGAGGTTTCAAACTTACCGAAAAATAAAAATTTGCCCATACAAATGAGGCGCATTGAAATGAGCCTGATTTGTATACAAACATATTTACATACGTAATTTGTTTTTAAAAATTATCCCATTACTATGCTTTATTTTTGGAAATACAGTTATTTCCGCTTAATTGAGCTCCGCTTAATTGAGTTTCCCGCTTTATTGCACTAAAAATCATGGAACGAAATCATTCAGTATACCTGTCTATGTTAAAATACCCGTTTGAGTTGCGTTTAATTGCGTCACCTGCTTAATTGGTTCGCAGATTAAGACCACATTGCGAAAAACAAGAGCAAATGTTTCGCTTAATTGATTCCATCTACGTAATTTTTTTTTTTTTTGCTCCACAAACGTAAAAACAATAATTTTTTATTTATTATATTATTATTGTACCTGATTTTTATTTTGTTTTAATAAACCTAAACAATTTTTTAACGTAATATACCTAAATATAACTAAAGAAATGAGTTTTATTTTCTATCTACGCATGGCTGTTTCGCTTTATTGCAGATAATGCTCAATTAAGCGATTTTCGTTTAATTGCGTCGACGATTCAATTAACCAAGTATTGCTTAATTGAGTTCCCGTTTGATTGCGCCAAAAATCCTGCATTTTTAGGAACTCAATTAAGCGGAAATAACTGTAATAAAAATTAAAGTATAAACAATATTTTAACGAGATAGCAGCACATCATCTACTTTTAATGCACTTAATTGCTGATTACTCTGGTTCTCGGCTGCTTGAATTTTATATACTTAATGCATTATCTACATATTTATGTATGCAAAGGTAGGTATTGATTGCTAAGCAAATAGAAGTCTCCTTGCTGCATATACTACACCGAATACATATGTACATACATACTAAAGTTATTATTTATTACCTAACAGCGCAAATAAATAAGCAGTGTTAGTTTAAAAAGACCTTTGAGTACGTTGCTATTTCATTAACAACTTACTAAGCCGATTCATTATTATATCTTACTAGAGCACAATAGAATCAATTTCACTACAAACACTACTTACTTTTGAGCCTCATCAGTGGCATATTCATACATCCAGCCCAGTTTGGCATTACAATTCTTACACATAACATCCCGCACCATATGACGGCCAGTTAACATTACACGCTCCTGTATAGCGCTAAAGTTCAAGTTAACCACACGCTTAAAGAGATAAGCGCGTCCTATTAAGACAAAAAAAAAACAACAACAATAAGACAGTGCATTGAACGATGTTACAATACCCCACATGAATTACTTTAAATGACTAAATTACAAAATATGTTGATAAAAGAAAATGCTACAAATAATGTATAGGAATTACTTACCAGTAGCTCCTGTAAAGCGGGTGCTTATCAATTGATTCCTATTCG
The DNA here is from genome assembly GCA_963662145.1 of Sturmia bella. Lineage (NCBI taxonomy): Eukaryota > Metazoa > Arthropoda > Insecta > Diptera > Tachinidae > Sturmia > Sturmia bella. Next base: position 19,451,681 of record OY759170.1, read on the forward strand.
TTAAGTTTGTCTGGCATTGTGCACAATTGAATAGCCGATTGCCTCCCAAATGTTCCAAAAACACCCGACCCATAGCTTTCTATAGTAGAGCAATTTACTGGTTCTATTTACTTTTTTGTAATTACAAAACTTCCAGGCTTAGTTAAACCTTTTTAAAGATTTATCTCCAAAGAATTGGCACAGAAAGTTATTACAAAATTAAAAGTCCGCTTTTAGTCTCGCTACTTATTATTCTCTTACTTTTGTTTTATGCTGCATATGTACATTTGCTTTGTTTGAGAACTTTTCTTCTAAACAATTTTTGTAGTTGGTTGTTTGTATTTCTTTTAAAAGTTTTCCTCGATGTAAAAGAAGTTTTCTTCGATTTCAAAAGAACATTAGATATCAAAATGATCTTTTTTCCAACAGCTATTTTATTTTATATATTTTTCTAAAAAGATTTCTTATTCTCTCTGCTTTTATTTATTTTTTATGAACTGTCATTTTTTTCTATTAAAAATGTCAAGGATTTTATCATAATCTATTACATTTTTAAGTGCAGCGTTGCATTTTTCATTATTTGTGTTGGGGGCGCTTAGACACTGAAACTGTACGTGAGTAAAATCAAAATATGAAATGGTGTAACGGCATATTTTCCGGTGACGATTTGAGTATGAAACGTTTTTCATATTTTTATTTCATCCAAAGATAAATGTCAGTGTGGATTACCACACCACTTGCGTCACAACTGATACTGCTTTATTTAATAAACCTTATCGCAGAGTTGTTATATCTAATGATGGTGGCAAGGCGAATTCATACAAGGTGAACAGGTGATTATTTTTTATTTCTTGCTTCAAATAGCTTTAACATGTCAACTTTTTTTTTTTCGCTTTGCTTACAAAAAGTTGGTGCCGTTTTACTCTATTTTCGAGGGTAGAAAAATTCTGTGATAAAAACATTTTTTATTTTTATAGCTTAAAGCACAAATATAACTTTTACAGTGTTTAGCAAATATTCAGAATTTGACAGCTGAAATCACTTTACACTAAGAAAAGCATCGTGTGTGTGTTGTGCTGCGAATTCGTATGCACCTACTTGATAATGAGCAAGGCGAATCAAGTACAGGTGCTCGCAATTTAATTCGCTTCAATATTTTCTCTCGAGACGTCACAAGTTTTGTTATCGTTTTCTATCGGCTTTGACAACTCAGAAGATAAAATCGTGGAAAAATGTTGAAGCGAATTGGTATGCGGGCACCTGTAATGGATTCGCCTTGCTTGGTAATGAGTCTGCCTTGGGTTGGCATTAGTTAAAATTACTTTTAGTGGAAGTGAGCGAGATAAACTGGCCGGGAAACAGATTTCATCCTTGCAACTTAATGGCAAGGACAATTTTTGTTTTGTTAATTTGTGAAAATACTTTTCAACGGTTTTAGTTCAGAGGTGGAGTAAATACTTGCAAAATTATTATTTTTTTCAGGGAAATTTTTCCAAAGAATTAACCGCTGCAGATTGACTTATCAAAGACACAAAATCTAGCGCTCGCGTTAATTTACCGTTTGGATTATTGCTGTGATAAGTTACCGGCCACTTTTTATTAAAGGAAAGTTGTAATAATAAACCATATTATTTGCCCAATAAAATCCAGCTTTTAACTAAAGACAGGTTGTTGTAATGGCCCTGACAGTAATAGAATTTAGGAAAATAAGAGATAACGAAAAGAAACCTGTTACTTTGGCGAACTAAAAGCTCTCTATTATGATGGGCTGCTTTAGTTCAATTGTGTGAACAGTTCGATTGAACCAGGTTGTACGCGAACTACACATCTCTAAGAAACTATGACAGAGTTCTTTTGTTAATTAAATTTTTGATTTATTTTTTTTTTTATTACACAAATTTAAAGAAATAAAAATAAAGAAAACCTTAAACATCGTTTTTCTTAAAACACTGGGAGTATAAATAAATTTTTTCATTTCATTTTCTGTATACACAAAAGTTTGGTTCAAAGAACTGAATTTATTGAAATGGATGGACTTAAATTGCATTTAGTTTTATCATTAAATAAAAAAATAACAATGAAATAAATTATTGTTGTTTGTAATTTATTATTACCTTTTTTTTTTTAATATATCAATATTTGCTTAATTTAGCATTTTACTTTAATAATTAAACTCTCGTTGGCATTTAAAACTTTCTTTAAATAAAAAAAAAAAAAAATTAATTAAATTAAATGAATTTTGTTATTAAAATTAACATTCTATTTAACGGAAGAATGAGCTCACTATTTAAATCGCATATCAGTATAACTGGATTTTTTTTTTTTATCAATTTGAAGAAAACTAATAAATGCTTAAAAGTTAATTAAATAATAAGACACATACTTAATACTTACAATTTGTTTAAACTTTCATATATAGTATATATATAATTTAATAACTTAAAACAAAATAAAGAGCTAAAAATTAGGAAGAAACATTTAAAGCATCTGCAATGACAAATATTGAATTATTGTTGTTGGGCAATTTACTATTCTGCATCAAACAATTGTCTTAACGATTTCTTGCCATATGGTACATAACTTTATTTAGTACTTATTAAAGTGTTTGTAGATTTTTTTTTTTTTTTTGATTCAAATTGTTTTAAGCCTTCTAATTGTGTGGTTGCCGAATAGAAGACTTAAAACCAAGACATTTGTGTAATATGTAGTTAGTTTAATAAATAAGTAAGTAAACTTGTGTTCTTTACTTTGTTGGCGTTTTAAAAATCGCCAACACGATAGGGGAGAAATGTTTTTGGTTGTCGGACGTTTTAAATAAACGAGCAAGTTAAACTTCGAGTTTTGTTTAATTTACGGTTGAACTGGAAAAATCTTTAAATCATGATACAACTAACAAGGTAACCTTTTCGCTACAATAAAAATAATATGCATTTTGTTTTTGCACAACTTATGCAAACTGTCAAAAAGACGCCACTTCTACATTTACAGAAGAGAGAAGCACCGAGGTTACGCGGATTACCTATCTCGTTTTGGCTGCCTTTCATCTCTGCAATCTCTTGACAACCTAAAGTAGTCAGTTGATTAACGGTTTAGCTGACGAGGCTACCTTGTTAATTGTATCATGATTTAAATCACATTTAAACGAAGTAAATTTTGCGTTTTATTTTCAGTCTTACAATACGGCAACACATCAGCTGTTTTACAGTTTTTGCAATGCTGCCAAATTTCCAAAAGCAATCAATAACAAACACGCCAACCTAAATTAGCACTTCATAAGTTTTGTTGTCGTTTGCTATCAGCTTTGACAACTCAGAAGCTAAAAGTCCTGGCAAAATTTGAAGCGAATTGGGAGGCGGGCACCTGTAATGGATTCGCCCTGAGAGAGAACCGTTTGTTATTGAATGTTTTCATACACGGCAATTTGGATTATTATTTCACATTGAGTAGAAATTTTACAGTCATATTTATAAAAAAAAAAAAATTATGTCTATCAATCTGTTTTCTGTATAATATACAGAAATTTTTATAAATTAGCCAGTTAATTGTGAACTTAAAACGAAACGATCTTAAATCGAGAAAGGAAATTTTTCGAATAAAAAAATAATATACAAACATACAAGTACAAACTTTGTTACGTTATTCTTAAGTACATTTTGAAGGCTGCATTTTTTATCTTTAGAGTCTATGGTTTAACGCACACATTCTTTTCATCACAACAAGTGTTTTAATAAAGTAAAATTTCTTAAAAGATTTTCAACTTCTTGAAAGAGGATTCTTAATCTGACTAGAATGAATAATAATAGACAAATTTCAATGCAAAGTGGATTTTTGTATTCAAAACTGCATGCGGCAATGGGGATGGTTGAATTAAAAAAAAAAACAATTCTTTAATATAATTAATAAAAACAGATGCTGGTCCAGACAATTGGTTCTATAAGCTAAAATGAATACGGAGCAGACCGTTGGCAATCGGTTTAACATTTTTTGCACAACGATTGTCTAGCTAAGCGGATCGCTTGAACATTTTTTTCAAGTTGTCGTTTCTTATCAGCGTTGACAACTCAAAACCTAAAAAATAGTGGCAAAATGTTGAAGGGAATTGGGATGCGCGCACCCAAGGCGAATCCATTACAGGTGCCCGCATACCAATTCGCTTCAACATTTTTCCACGATTTTATCTTCTGAGCAAGACGAATCAAGTATAGGTGGTCGCAATTCAATTCGCTTCAACATTTTCTCTCGAGACGTCATAAGTTTTGTTGGCGTTTGCTATCAGCTTTGACAACTCAGAAGTTAAAATTGTGGAAAAATTTAGAAGCGAATCGGGATGCGGGCACCTGTAATGGATTCGCCTTGCTTCTGAGTTGTCAAAGCCGATAGAAAACGACAACAAAACTTGTGACGTCTCGAGAGAAAATGTTGAAGCGAATTGAATTGCGACCACCTTTACTTGATTCGCCTTGCGCGCACCTGTAATGAATTCACCTGGATTGTCTACAACGCAAGGCGGCTCAAGTACAGGTGGTCGCAATGAAATTCGCTTCAACATTTTCTCTCGAGTTGTCATACGTTTTCTTGTCGTTTGCTATCAGGGGCCAAATCGTCGCATTCGAGATCGAACGAATTCCGTCACTTATGCTGTGGGTTTGTTGTTTATTTTGTTTTTGTTTTACATTATTTTTGCTCGATAGTTCATACGATATCGAATGCGACGATTTGGCCCCAGCTTTGACAACTCAGAAGCTAAAAATCGTGGCAAAATGTTAAAGCGAATTGGGTAGCGGCCACCTGTAATGAATTCGCCTTGATTGTCTACATCGTAATCAAGCGCACTAAGTGGCTGCAGCAACAACAATCTATCACAACAGCAAAATATTTATAAGCTATTTGCATACTAACCATCATCTTAATTATAAAAAAAAACTATTTTATGTTTATTTCAGTTCTTATTTAACAATTTTCTATAAAACATCTGTCAAAGCAGCATTTAATAAACATGAAACATTTGCAACAAAACAAAGACTAGTTCAGTAATATAATTGATTTGTTTTTGTTCTAAAACCAGAAAGTTATGCTGCTCTCAGAAATCCATAAAAAAGAAAAATTGAAGACTGCTGATGAGAAGCGTGGCGGATTAGAACTAGCTAGCAGCTGTACCCCAGCTAATCCTTATTAATTTTCTTTCTTTCTTTCATTGCTATTAACCATGAGCAATAAATTTTGCAAAACTTAACTTTAGCCTAATTAAGAATAAAAAAAACTAAATTTAAAAGGAAACTCTTATTTTTGGTTTTCTATAAAAGCACTGGGCCTGTTTTTTTTTTTTTTTTTTTTTTTTTTGGTATATAAAAATTAAATTGCCGAAATTTGATATTGAAATGCAAAAACAAAATAGCAGAATATTAAAAATTTCAATTGAAGAAGTTAATGAATTTTTCTTTAAAGTATAAACTATACTATTTGCCAGTGTGACCGTAACTTAAAGCCCGTATGACACTACATTTTTCTTGCATTGTTTAAGTTTTGAAGAACAGTGCAAATATAATGTAATAGTAGAATTTAGCATGTGCAAAGAGTTCAACTATATTAAGATAAATGCAAAACTGTCAACATTTTCGTTGAAGTTATCGATAAAAAATCAGATTATGTTAAAAAGAAAAAAATTTAAAATTTTTCAACATAAAATTGACATTTCAAACTTGAATGTTGCTGTGTCAGCGGTTTATGGACAATTTTTGCGATTTAATGCTTCTTTTTTGGAACAGTTTTTATTTCCATGGCGCTTTCTTGAAATTGAAAGAATACAACACTTATAAAAAAGATGCCAGTTTTGCTTACGTTTTGTATATTTGGTTCTTTCTAGCAATTGCTGTTTCTTTCTATCAATTCTATACCAATTAATGAAAGAAAAATGAAGTATCATATGGGCTTAAGTAATGCATAATCTCCGGAACTATTAGAGCTATTGAGCCAAACTGATTAATATACTGATAACGTTCGGAAAATTACTAATTGTGTATGTGATTTGTTGTTGTTTTGCATAGAAATTTGTGTGATGATTTGAACTCAATCAAATGAGTGGCTGGCAGTTTGAAATCACTTTCTTATTTTTTTAATCCGTTTTGTTTTCCTCAAGGCCATAGAAATTGCTAAAAATAATAATTTAATTTTGGACCTTTGATTTGTCTAGTGATTTTTGTGTTCAACATAAAGAAAACTGCTTGCTGTTTGCTTGTGTTTACGGCAATTAAAAGTCACAATAAAAAACTTGAAAAGGCTGTGATTTACAGGACACTAAAAAAAAAATCACAGTTGTGTTTTTAAAAGCACATGTGATTTGAAATCACATGATTTTCAGAACAGGCAGGCTTGATGATTATGAGGATGGACTTGTTTTGAACAAGCACATTTTCATAATAGAAAGACAAAACAAGAAACTTGGGGGCTAAGACTGAAATTATGACGCTTGCGCCAGGCTCAGCTAGCATTTTATTGTATTTCAATAAATTTGTTAGGTTTTCTAAATGAGCTTAAGGTCACTTAATTCTCAATAAATAGATTTTCTATTTATTGATAAATTTTTTTCGATATTTCGATACGCCTTTGTGTATCTTCTTCAGGAAAATGTGAAGAAGATACACAAAGGCGTATCGGAATATCGAAAAAATTTATCAATAAATAGAAAATATATTTATTGAGAATTGAGTGACCTTAAGCTCATTTATAAAACCTAACAAAGTTAAATAAAAAGGTCGAAGAACGAGTATCCAGAACATTTATTTCAATAAATGATATTTAAAATTGCCGCATGTCGGCAACAACATCTGGTATGTTGGAGTTTAAATTTCACAAAGCAGGTAGTTTCTTGTATACACATCACGAGTTGATTTTCATTAGCTTGAGAAGGTTACGATTTTGTTTCTGGAGATCATTAAAAATGATCAAATATAGGAGAATAGTCATGTTCCCTGCAAACTGGCAAGATAGAAACAAAGCTCTCAATTTTCTAACATACATAAGTCGAAATTATTAAAATATTTTATTTTATTAGATTAGGCAGACTTTTTTTTAATAGTATTTGATTGTTTCCAGCCGTCTGTCTCTATGCCGCCGACATTTCGTCGATGCTACTCAGCTCGTCAGTAGACTCGCAACAACTTGAAAGACAATTTAATACAGAAACTAAATTTTAATTGTAGTAAAGTTGAAAACAGTCCTTCAAGTTGGCGTGTTGAGTAGCAGCAAATGGAATGTTGGCGTTATAGGCTGAAAGAGTCAAGGAAACAATTCAAAAAGTCTATGTAGAACGAACATAATTTTATGTTAATGGAATCTTAAGGCAAATATTAAATTAATTTTTGAATAGTTTTTTTTTTTTTTTAAGTTAAAACTGGAAAAAAACAAAACTGTTTCACAATACTGTAACTTACTATAACATGGGTTTTTTTAAATTTATGTTAACGAGTCTTTTTGAAAGACTGCTTTTAACTACAAACAAATTAAATTAATGGCATTTATAATCAATAACGAGTTAAATTATTAGATCACACCTTTTTTTTATACTTTTAAAACAATTTGATTTTAAATTTGATTTATATTGCAAACCGGCTGCTAAACAAGAAACAGACCAAGACTGAACACTTGTCTGAAAGCAATGTCTAAATTAAACTTCATTTTGGAATACTTCTTGGAAGTGTTGCCAATTTGCCAGTTTTTAAAATGTCAAACAAAATTTTGAGTATATGTAATAAATAAAATAAATAAAATATTATAAATTAAAAGTTAAGGTGTTTTTTTTTCACTTTCCCAAAATAGTGCCTATCACTTTTTTTTCTCTACAATTACTTATCAATCATTTATATACATATGTATATGTATATATAAAATTCAATTCTATTATTATTTAGCTAGTTTTCTATTACAACTTTGCATACATCCCTTATAAGTAACTACATTTAAAATAAAACACACACAAACATGATTGATTAGAAAACGGAAATCTTTCCAAAAACCCACCAAAACTGTTGTAAATGAATTTATTACTTTAATTTTTATTACTTTAATTTATTTCAATCAAAGAACACTTTGATTTTTTATGTATTATTTTGAAGTATGAAAATAATTTTTTCTTCATTCTTGAAAATAAATCGTTCATATAAGAAACATAAAAACTTGCTCTGCAATATTTCTTATTTTCTCATAGGTTATGGGCCCAGTCTATAACCTCGTGTAAAGAATCAAAAAGAACGTTAAAACAATTATAGTAGAAAAATAAAAATGAGCTATTCTTGTTTCAAAATAGAACCATTGTGTAAAGATAACTTCGACACATGGAAAATCCAGGTGGAGGCACTACTAACGAAAAACGATGGATGGAAGTTTGTAAATGGAACACATCCCAAACCAGAAAGTCCTCCAGAGAGCGTAAGTTCATGGAATTTAGAAGATGCAAAAGTAAGGGCTGATTTAATTCTACTGGTGTCAACAAGCGAGTTGAAGCAGATAAAGGGTTGCAACACATCTAAGGAAGTGTGGGACAAGCTACATGGCATATATCAATCAAAAGGACCCGCCAGAAAGGCAATGTTATTGAAAAGCCTAATTTTATTGAAAATGCAAAACGGAGAAGATATCAGAGATCACATAAGAAAATTTTTTGACATTGTTGATAAAATCAATGAAATGGAATTACAAATAATTGATGATCTATTAACAATTCTACTCTTATACAGCATTCCTGAAGAATACGAGTCTTTTAGAATCGCTATCGAAACGCAAGAGAAATTGCCGAATCCAGAAGTACTAAAAATAAAATTGCTTGAAGAATACGAAGCCAGGAGAAGAAATGTATGCAAAGAGCCATCAGATGCAATGTTTATTAAAAAGAAAAATTTTTATAAACCAAATCGGAATCAAGATAAAGCTGACAAATTTAAATTTTCCTGTAATAAGTGTGGAAAAATTGGACACAAAACAAAAGATTGCTGGTCGAAATACCAAACAACTCAAAGCAGGCAAATGAACAAAAATCAAGAATCAACAAGAAAGGCTGAAGTAGCACTTCAAGTAAATGGACAAAGTGATAACTGGTGCTTAGATTCGGGTGCGTCATCCCACATGTGCTCAGAGAAAACAAAGTTTCAATCAATGAAGTGTTCATCCACAGACGAGCTTCATTTAGCAAATAATGAATCAACAAAAATTGAAGGCAGTGGTGTCGTAAAAATCAATACTGAAACTGGATACTCATCTAAGCTGGAGAATACCCTTTATGTTCCAGACTTAAGATCAAATCTGTTATCAGTGGCAAAAATAACTGACCATGGTTTTGAAGTAAAGTTTAGTAAAAAAGAAGCTGTAGTGCAAAATCCAAGAACTGGTGAAAAGATAATGATAGCAAAACGAAATAAAAATCTTTATTATGTTGAAGAAGTAGTTGAAAACTGTAAAGCAGCTCATACGTCAACCTTACAAGAATGGCACGAACGATATGGGCATCTAAATGAAATCGACTTAAAGGATTTACTAAGAAAACAAAAGGTAAATGGAATCAGTTTTAATATTAATGAAAAGTTACAGGCTTGTGAAATATGTATGAAAGGCAAGCAAACGCAAAAACCTTTTGGAAAGTCAACTTCAAAATCCGAAGAACTTTTAGAATTAGTTCACACAGACGTTTGTGGCCCCATGAGAATCAATTCCATAGGAGGTTCAAGATACTTTTTAACATTTATTGATGACAAGTCCAGATGGTGCGAAGTCTATTTTCTGAAAAAGAAAAGCGAAGTCCTAGAAAAATTTAAAGAATTCAAAAATATATTTGAAAACCGAACTAATATGAAAATTAAAACAATAAGATCTGACAATGGAACCGAGTACACAAATAATGAATTTCAAAATTTTGTAAAAAAGGCAGGAATTAAGCATGAATTCACAGTTGAATACACGCCACAGCAAAACGGAGTAGCAGAAAGAAAAAATCGTACTCTAGTTGAAATGGCCAGATGCATGATGATACAATCCGGACTCAGTCAAAATTTTTGGGCAGAAGCAATTTTAACAGCGAATCATATTCGAAACCGATGTCCTTCAAAAAGTATTGGTGGTGATACTCCATTTAAAATATGGGTTGGAAGAAATCCATGTGTAAACTATTTTCAAAAATTTGGTACAATTGCTTATACGCTTATAAAATCCAAGAAGCATGGGAAATTCGATCCAAAATCAAAGAAATGTATTTTCGTCGGATATTCAATAAAATCAAAAGCGTATAGGTTATGGGATCCGAAAGATAGAAAAATAATTTGTGCAAGAGATGTCAAGTTCACAAATGCCTATCAATTAGAAAATAGTTATGCAGACATACTTAATAATGATTTTGAAACTTTTGAAGATAAAGACATAGAGCTTATTTTTAGCCCAAAACAAGATGAAAATATAATATTGCATAATCACGAAAGCTTAGAGGAACCTGAAGAGAGAAGTGACACTGAAGGGGATACTTTTTATGGGTTTTCCGAATCTGAAGAAGAAAGTGCAAATAATGATAACAATTTAAATAAATTTCAAATGCCTTTAACAACTAAACGTGGCCCTGGTAAACCAAAGAAAATAAAAACTGGTAAAAGAGGTAGGCCAAGAAAATTATTCAACATGGTTGAAAGCAACGAAACTGAAGATGAACCTCAATTTGCAAAAATGATAGACGAAAACGAGTCTTTAAGTGTAAAAGAAGCTATATGTGGTGAAGAAGCTAACCATTGGAAGAAAGCTATGAAATCAGAATTTGATGCGCTATTGAAAAATAAAACATGGTGTTTAGCTGACTGTCCAAATGATAAAAAATCTGTTGATTGCAAGTGGATATTGAGAAAGAAGTTTAAAGCCGATGGAACTGTAGAAAGATATAAAGCAAGATTGGTGGCAAAAGGCTTTACACAAATACCAGGGATTGATTACTCAGAAACATTTTCACCAGTGGCAAGAATTGGATCCATACGATTATTATTGGCAGTTTCCGTACAATTAAAACTTGATGTATACCAACTTGATTTTGTTAGTGCATATTTAAATGGTGAATTGGAAGAAACAATTTACATGAAAGTTCCAAGTGGAATCGAATGGCTTGTAGAAGATTATGAACATGAAAAATACCAAGGGAAAACCTGTTTATTAAAGAAAGCCTTATATGGACTAAAGCAGTCAGGAAGACAGTGGTACAAGAAACTTGATGAAAAGTTGACTCAACTTAAATTTAGACCACTGAAATCAGATAATTGTATATATATGTTAAAACAAGAGGAAAACATTACCTTAATTGCAATTTACGTAGACGATTTAATAGTTGCAACGAATAATGAAAGTAAATGGAAAGAATTAAAATCAGAATTATCGAAATCTTTTGAAATGAAGGATATGGGCAGATTAAATTTTTGCCTGGGAATTGAATTCAAACAAAATAAAGAAACAAAAGAAATAACGATGTCACAGCGCAAATATATAGAAAACGTTCTAAAGAAATTCAATATGGAAAATTGTAAGCCTTCGTCAACTCCTTTTAACACAGGGATAAAGATTTCAAAAGAAATGTGTCCCGCAGAGGAAGAACAATTTGAAGTTGGGCAATTACCGTATCAAAACTTAATAGGATCTCTCATGTACTTAGCAGTTTCAACAAGACCAGATATTGCACATATAGTAAGCGTACTAAGTCAGTATAATACCAACTATGGAAAAGAACACTGGGTCGCTGCAAAGAGAGTTTTGCGTTATTTAAAAGGTTCTCAACATATAGGTCTACATTATAAACCTACAAATGAAAATTTAACGGGCTATGCTGATGCAGACTGGGGAGCATGTCTGGACGATAGAAGGTCTTATACCGGTTATGTTTTTAAAATAGCAAATGCTGCTGTCAGTTGGGACTCAAGAAAACAACGGACGGTTGCAATGTCAAGCACAGAAGCTGAATACATGTCACTGTCTGAATCAACAAAAGAAGCAATTCACCTAAAAAGGTTTTTAGAAGAAATTTTTCAAAAACAAAACTCGATTGTAATTTACAATGATAACCAAGGTGCTGGGCTTCTAAGTAAAAATCCAGTATTTCATAAAAGAACGAAACATATGGATATACGCCATCATTTTGTTCGAGAAAATGTAGTCAACAAAAACATTGAGATATTATACAAACCAACTGCTGAAATGCCAGCCGATGTTTTAACAAAAGGTTTATCAACGATCAAACATAATAAATGCATTTCGCAAATGGGACTAGTAACTATTCAAAATTAAATATTGTACAGTAATAATTCAGGGGGCGTGTTGTAAATGAATTTATTACTTTAATTTTTATTACTTTAATTTATTTCAATCAAAGAACACTTTGATTTTTTATGTATTATTTTGAAGTATGAAAATAATTTTTTCTTCATTCTTGAAAATAAATCGTTCATATAAGAAACATAAAAACTTGCTCTGCAATATTTCTTATTTTCTCATAAAAACAGTCGTTGACTCACTACAGTATTCGTGCAAATGAATGGTTACCATCCATTTGCTTTGTTTTGTTGGCCACAGTTTTGAATACAAATCCACGCAATGTTCGCAGTAACAAAATTCTATGCCTCAAACTGTTTAATCACATTTACACGATCAAGTTTTGCCTTTCAAGTTGCACACTTTGTCTGTTTGCAAATATTTTTTTGTTTTGTTTGAAAGTTGCAATTAAAAGTGATAAAAATTAATCGGTTTAATTAAGCTTAAAAATAGAAATAAAAATGTTTAAGTGCAAAACCAACAAATATAATGATGTGCTGCGATTTATAGAGCATATCTGCATTCATTATAATTTTTAAATATTTACCAACCTTCTTACTAATAAGGGCTTCACCCAGTATTTCCTTTCTGCCCTCCAAGGCGAATCAAGTATAGGTGGTCGCAATTGAATTCGCTTCAACATTTTCTCTCGAGATGTCATTCGATTTGTTGTCGTTCGCTATCAGCTTTGACAGCTCAGAAGATAAAATCGTGGAAAAATGTTGAAGCGAATTGGTATGCGGGCACCTGTAATGGATTCGCCCTGCTGCCCTCTGGTTTTTTTTCATCTGCTTTTATTTTCTTTATTTCTGATAGTAGTACTCAAGGCGAATCAAGTACAGGTGGTCGCAATTCAATTCGCTTCAACATTTTCTCTCGAGACGTCACAAGTTTTGTTGTCGTTTTCTATCGGCTTTGACAACTCAGAAGATAAATTCGTGGAAAAATGCTGAAGCGAATTGGTATGCGGGCACCTGTAATGGATTCGCCTTGGTAGTACTTTTAATGAAGCAGCTATTTTTAATTTTCTTCTTGACGGCATCTTGAAAACGAATTGTTATGAAATTGCGTGCAGCCTACGTCACAGCTATCAATTTTATTGAATTTTGAAAAAAAAAACTTGATAGCAAAACTTGGTCGTGTAACTGCAGTGTCACTCAATTAAGTGTTGTTATGTAAATTGCCCCTCTTTTATACAACTTAATATTTGTCATTAGTTTATCGTTAAGGATATGTTATAAGATGTTGTAGAGTTATAACTATAAAATAATTTACAAATATAAAATAATTTACAAAAGTGAATACATATGTATTTTTATATACATAAGGAGGTTGAAAAGAAACGATGTAAGCGAGGGTGGTTAAAAAGATTTCAAATACAAATGTTTCTTTATGTTTGTTAATATTTTCTTTTCTTTTCGTTTTGTTTTTTGTTTTTTCATTTTTCTCATTTTTATAAATAAGTATAGTTTGTGGTAATTTTGATAAAATATACGTATTTGTTAATAAGTATAAGTATTAAAGGCTGGCAAACGATATCGTTTAAATTCTAAGATACCCGGCATATGTAAGTATAAAAGTAGATCGTTTTTCTTAATACAGGTCTTATACCTGTGTAATAATTATCTGAATGAAGCATATTAATTTGAACTTGTTTTCAACAACTACCGGCTGTTTTTTTCGAAAATGCCAACGTAGTTTTCATTAGCATTGAAAAAAGTTGTAATTGTTTTCCATACAAATAAGCGCAAGAAAATTTCGTTAGTTGTTATTGTTTTCCATACAAATAAGCGAAAGAAAATTTTCTTTTGCATTTAGAAAAACAGGCAGTTAAAAAAGTTAGGAAATGAGCCCCTGAATAAAACCATTAACAGAACCATATTATACGTGGGCATTTCCAGCAAAGCTACACCGTGGCCAAGGCGAATCAAGTGTAGGTGGTCACAATTCAATTCGCTTCAACATTTTCTCTCGAGACGTCATAAGTTTTGTTGTCGTTTGCTATCAGCTTTGACAACTCAGAAGTTAAAATCGTGGAAAAATGTAGAAGTGAATTGGGATGCGGGCACCTGTAATGGATTCGCCTTGACCGTGGCTAAGGAATTGAAAGTTGTCAAAAAAAAAATTGGTTCCAATCACATAACAACCATGGAGACACAATTTTGCTGGTAAAAATCAATTGAAATATACATATGTATCTACGTATACATTCAGTAATTATACGGTGGGCATATCAACCATACGAGGTGGGCCAAAAGAAATCACCCAACTGGAAGTTGCTCTTATTTTTGCAAATGGTGGCCAATGTCAAATTTGGCTCAGATTTGTGAGCTGTAGACAGCTATAGAATGCAAGCGAACAAGCCATGGAGCGATGCACTCCCCAAGAATGTATATATTTGCGTTATAATTGTGGTGCTGGCGCAGCGCGAATTCCATCGACGATTACCGGGTCGTCCAGCACCGACTGAGCTGCAACGTTTGGCCACCAACCTTGAAGAGTATGGGAGCACACAAGATGCTGCCCAGAGTGACCGGACCCGTTCTACCGAAAATAAAATAAAAAATAAAAATATCGCCGCTGTTGCCGATAATATCGAGCTGTCGCGCCAGAAACATCGACCAGACGCCGGCCGTCCCTAAGACGAATTTTGGTCAAAGACCTGCGCATGTTCGCGTACCAAGTCCAGTCCGTGCATCAGCTGCTGCCTGTCGACTGCCAAACGCGTGTAACCTACGCCCAAGCCATTCTCAATCTCGAGGTGGAAGTGCACGATTTTTTGTGTACTTCACTCATAATGAGCGATGAGGCTCATTTTGCACTCAGCGGGTACATGTACAAGCAAAACAATTCGCTTCTGAGCCTCGGAAAATCCACGAGTGATGCACGGAGAGCCATTACACTCGCTCAAAGTGGATGCATGGCGCGCAGTTCATGCTGGAGGAGTCATTGGGCAATTTCTTTTTACGAGGACGCCGACACTGGTCAAACGACTATGCGCTATAGAGCCCTGTTAGCCAAGTTTTTTCTACCGCAACTGAACGAATCAGCTGTGTAGGACATGTGGTTCCAACAGGGCAGCGTTTCCGGGTAGCCTCATCTTTCGTTTTGGCGATTTGCAAACAATTTGGCAGGCAAGAATTCCCGCGATTTAACTGTTCCATACATTTTTGGCGGGTTTTTTGAAGTCCCGTGTTTACGTAAACAAGCCAAGACCCTGGAAGCCCCCAAGGACAACACTCGACACGTGTACGAGTGTCGCCCAAACTTCTAGTCCTAGTGATGCGAAAGGCCATAAAACGAGCCCGTATAATAATCATTTCTCTGATATCACCTTCTCGACTTGCTCAATAAAATGCTAAAAGTTCGAATAAATATAATAAAAAAAAATAAAAACAAAGGGCCTATTTCTCACCTGCGAACGTTGTCGTTCGTTCGCACAATTACATTGAAAGCAAAAACAAAATATTGTATATTGTTTTTGCTTTCAATGTAATTGTGCGAACGAACGACAACGTTCGCAGGTGAGATATAGGCCCAAAGTTTTTTATTTAGAAAAAAAGATGCGTGTCAAACAACATCGGATGGATTCTTTTGGCCCACCTCATGCTATATATACAGTTATAGTGGAACTAACGATTTGCCATGCTATCGTAACATCCGTGTTAGGAATAGTGAGTCGAAATAGTGAGTCGTATAATTAATATGCCATCATATGAACTACATGTATAAGTATGTCTCATTATGTTTTTATGTAAAGAAAGTTATGATACCTGGCAATTTCAAATTATTGTCATAGAAAAATATTTGGAATATACTAATTTAGTACTAAGCTCATATAGAAACATTTTCCCTGTTTTTGATGGCGTTTTCTTTAATATTTTATGCTTTCACCCAAGGCGAATCTACTACAGGTGCCCGCATACCAATTCGCTTTATCATTTTTCCACGATTTTATCTTCTGAGTTGTCAAAGCTGATAGCAAACGACAACAAAACTTATGACATCTCGAGAGAAAATGTTGAAGCGAATTGAATTGCGACCACCTGTACTTGATTCGCCTTGCTTTCACCCAAAGAATTAATTTAAATTATATTATTACAATAAATTTGTTTAAAATTTGCTAGCTGAGGAAATGTTACGTCTCTTTCGAAATAACCCATAGATACCGACTCAGTATATGGTTAACCCCCCCAACCACAGGCATTTTAAAGCAACATTAATACAATTCTCAAGCCCATCGGAATGTGTTACGTTGCGATGAATAGTGGCCACTTCCGTTTTTTTTTTTTTTTGGTTGTCATATTCAGTTTAAACATTCATTTTTATTACTGGCTTATGTCTCGTTGCCGTTGCCGTTACCGAAATGAGAAATATTTTTATAAGCGATACAAGATTCGTTTCGTTTGCCAACCTTGATAAGTGGTGTTTGTATATATGTATGTATGTATGTGTTAGAAGAAGAGGGATTGTGTTTATGTATGGCTGTAGGTAGGCATGTAAGTGTGTGACAGGCAAGAGTTAGAGAGAGGAAGAGAGAGAGAGAGTGAGAGAGAAAGAGTCTAAGAGAAAGTGGGAGGAAGTCTTTTACACTATATAAAATGAGTTTTGATTTAAAAACTTAAAACATTTTAATTATTTAATTTATATATGTATGCTCGTATTATTTACATTTTGGTTGAAGTTTCTGTTTCTGTTTTTTTGTTTTTGTTTTGTTTGAAGATTAATTCAAGGTTTTCTAGAGCAGCTTAAATATTTTGTTCAATCATTTATGCATATGACAAATGTGTGTATGTGTGTACGTACGTATATGGATTAATAGTGTAAGAATGTTTTAATACAACATTTGGTTTGTTTGTATGCAGTTTTGGAATTTGTTCTATTCAAAAGAAAGTGGAAAATTTTCTTTTATTTGGCTGTCTTACACTATTGCTACTATTGCCTTTTGTAGAGTTGGCATTAACCACAGCCACAGAAGCATAGGCAGCCGGCTCTGCAGGGGCGGTAGCTGCTGCTACAGCAGCGGCAACACCAACACCAACGCCAACACCAACAATAACACTACTACCACCACTGCCACCGCTACCACTTGTTGTACCGCCACTACTACTGCAAGTACTGCCAATACCGCTGCTATTACTACTGCCGCCGCCGCAGTACTGCTGCTGAAGATGATGTGGATGATGTGGATGATGGTTTAAAAGTTGTTTTGTTTTGGCTAACGTAACATAACCACCTGTTATGCCTAGACTGCTACTGCTGCTTGCGGCCATTAGTTTTTTATGTCCGTAAGCGTTGTGATGAAATGCCGTCGCAGAGGCGGTGGCAGGTGCTACAACGACGGGCACCAGCACGGGTTATACAGAAATTTCATAGTTCATGTCATAAACGCTGGCGCGGTCGGGGGTGGGTGTGGTGGTATTGGTGCGGTTAGCACCCATTAAATGACCAACTACTCCTTGACCGCTGGTTATGGCACCATTATTGTTACGTGTTTGTTGCTGCTGTTGCAGATGCGTTTGTGGCGGCTGATGTTGATGGTGTTGTTGTTGCTGTTGCTGCTGCTCAAGCGTTTGCATTTCCATTGAATCAGTCATTTCAAGAGCTCTGACAAATGACATGGGTCGTGTAGGAGTTTGTTTGCGTTTGATTTGAGGTGATGGCTGGGTATTGGAGGAATTAATGCCTTGGGGATTGGGGGGAAACACTGGCACACCGCCATGTATTTTTGGTTGATAGCCCTGCGATGAGGGTACCACAGATTGAGTTAAATTACCACTAATAGCTCCACCACCCAGCGATTGACTAAAGCTAGCGGGCGGTGGATGCGAGGAGGAAGCTGATGATGCCAATGCATTATTATAACGCATTATATACGATGAAACCGGTGGTCCCTGTGAGACAGAAGAGGGTAATGTTGTGGGGCTAGTTGGATTGGAACGATGAAAGACCGAATGTTGTTGTTGCTGCTGCTGTTGTTGATAATCATGTAGCGCCGGTTGCGTTTGATGCATTCTTGAATGTGTCATTATGAGGGGATGACCCGCTTGTGCTCCACCGCTTACTGTTATAAATTGGGGACCACCCGCGCTATGATGTTGCATACTTGATGGCATAGTGCCCGCACTACTGCCGATGCCTCCCATAGACGATGGTGGCGGCATCATACCACCACCACCCGAGCTACCCTGAAAACCGGGTGATGTATCTTTCCACATATAGACTCCTCTTTGAGGACTGCCAGCTAACTCTCGTATATTATCTACAGTATTGTTTGAACGCGCATAGGACAAGTCACTGCCAGATGACCCAGTTGGTCCCGTACCCTGGCGCACCAATTCGCCTTCGGAGAGAAATCGCCTTTGTGGGCTGCCGCCATAAGGCTGTTGTGCTAACGCCGCAGCATGTTGTTGTTGCAGATTAATAACTCCTTGAGTAGAAAGAAATTAGTTTTAAAGGTATACAAGAATAGTTGAATTATTGATAAATAAAAATGTTAAGGAATGTCTTGTAGTCTGTATACATTTTCGTTAATTGGCGTTAAATTTTCTGGATAATTACCGATATAAATAAAAATTGAGCCAAGTCCAAGTGGTAGACAGAGGGTAACCCTGGTGTGGGTTACCCTTTAGTTTTAAACTTTTTATTCGTTTTAGTATTTGCTATTTTAGAGGCCAGACAACTACAGGCACCGTGTAAATTTTAAGCCTCTTTCTCTTACGGCTTAAACAAGTTATAGCTGATTTCCAAACTACAGGGTGTGTTCGTGTTTGATTACCAATTAAATTTTAAATTTTTTCTATTTTTAATATTTGCTGTTGTACAGGCCTGCATACTACATATTATGTGAAGCTTTTAAAGTCTCTATATTTTACGGTACAAAAACTAAAGTCAACTTTCAAATTAAAGGGTGTCCCCATGTATAGAGCAACACTTTAATTTCTAATTTTTGTTATTTTTGTCATTTGTTGTTGTGCAGGCCTGGCAACGGCCTACGCTGTGCAAATTTAAAGTCTCTATCTCCTACGATTCAAAAGTTACAGCGAATTTCAGTTTCTTGCATGGAAGCACCTTTTAGTTCTTAACTTTTGGGTACTTGCTGTTGTAGAGCGTGTGTAGCAACACAGCCTGTGAAATTTTCAGCTCTCTAGATCTTGTGATTAAAATGTTACAGCTAATTTTTACAGTTTCTTGTATGGAAGCACCCTTTAATCCTTTACTTTTAGTTGTTGTAGAGCTTATGTCACCACATATTTCAGCTCTTTTTCAGAGTCTTCTCGCCTAATCATAGGTTGACCAGCTTTCCTTGGCTGGAAACAAACTCGCTGCCAGTGGTATTATAAGTTCACATGGAAAGGAACATTGGTAGCCAGACTAATCATTCGGCCAGACTAATCATTGGTGCTATATTCGGACCAAATAGGCCGGCCGGCCTTATAAGAAACTGGAACGGCGGGATCATTAGGGCTGGTTAAAAGCCTTATGTTCATAGGAATTTCGGCCAACCAGGAAATCGCACTGCATTAGGGTTTAGATGGCTCCAAACCCCACGGCCCAAGAACAGTAGCTAATAATTTGCCACCCGATCAGAACGGCCACGTGGTTTGATCCAACGTAAGGTTAGGGCTTTCAGCCAGGCACTGATGTAAACCACCCCACCTGTATGTAGGCATTGCACTTTTTATCAGGGACCGGAAATAAGAGTTATTTTTCAATTTTTGAAAAAGTAAATCATACATAAATGAACATCGTAGAAAACTTTTAATTACACCATCATGATTTTTAGGCGAAATGCATCCAACATATTGCATGATTTTTAAATTTTTAATTTTTATTTTAACAATCAAAAATAAAAGTTATTTTTGATTGTAATTTTTTTAAATGAAAATTAAAAGTTATTTTTGATTTTTATATTTTTATATCAATAATAAAAATCGATTCAAAACTCTTATTTATTTGTTGATGCCGTATGTATTATAATATGCGGCTTCATTCAAATTTCTATATGAATATAATATATAATGTGACTTATCCATTATCAGCTATAAAAACATGAATGCATAGAAATAGCTTATAAGTTTTGGCTGCCATTCTTCCAGACAGTGTTAAGAGGTCGTTTTCAGGTGTTCAATTTTACCATCATAATTGATTTTAAATGTTCCTCAGATAAATTATATCTCAAATTTCCCAATATTAATCTGAGTGCTGAAAATTACCTTTCTACACTGACTTGAGTGGCAGGTACAGAATGAACAATTAAAGCGAATTTTCGAAGCCATGGAAACACAAATTTTTTGCTCTCCCAATATTCTGTTTGGAATTAGCAGAAGTATCGAAACGCTTTTCTTTGTAATTGTCTATTTCAAAATAAGCTTTGCGGACATATTACCTATACCACGAATTTTGAACTGATTTTTATTATTGATATAAAAATAGCGGTTCTCACTCATGATAGTAAACTCGGTTGCACATTTGGTTAAAGTAGCAGATTTGATTAAAGTACTAGTGTTTACATCACTGCAGCAACAAAATGTACTGAACTTTTATTTACTACGCTGTGATTAAAAAATCAAACAAAAAGCTTTAGTAAACATTGTAAAAAAAAATTACTGGGAATCACAGATATTCTGTGCTGTGAATCGTTTTGCCGGCAAAACTTAATTTTGTGTTGAGAAAATCAAAAATATGGAAAAAAAAACAAATAAAAATATACTGGTGAAGAGAAAACGTGACAAAATTCACAACAAAAGGTGGACAGATAAAGAAATTCAGCAAGTTTGAGAGTATTTGCAAGAACATGCAGACTTTGAGGTAAGAAAGTCACTCGAGCTTTGTGGTAAAAATCGTAGTGAATATAGCAGAGTGGTAAAATTAGTATCAAGAGTGAAAACCGCTAATATAAAAATCAAAAATAACTTTTATTTTTCATTTAAAAATATAAAAATCAAAAATAACTTTTATTTTTCATTGAAAAATATAAAAATGAAAAATAACTTTTATTATTGATTTAAAAATATAAAAATCAATAATAATTTTTTTTTTTTCATTTAAAAATATACAAATCAAAAATAACTTTATTATTGATTTAAAAATACACGAAAATAACTAATAAATAATTTTTCATTTAAAAATATAAATATCAAAAATAGCTCTTATTTTCTATCTAAAAATATCGGGTGTTTTTTAAGCTAGATAGAACTTTAAATTGTAAAAAGTAACACAAAAAATTAAATTTTGATGAAACTTTTTTTTTTATATTTGTTTCAGTACACTCTGACAAATCATCATGAATAGACTCACGCTTGAACAACGCTACGAAATTATCCAAATTTACTTTGAAAATTAGTAGTCGATTCGCGCAACTTATTATCGCAAAATTGTGTTCAGCGATGAGGCGCATTTTTGGCTTAACGGGTTTGTTAATAAGCAAAATTGCCGCATATGGAGTGAGACCAATCCACAACAGACCCTACAGACTCCATTACATCCAGAAAAATGCACCGTATGGTGCGGTTTTCACGCTGGTGGCATCATCGGACCTTATTTCTTCAAAAATGAGGCCGGAGCTCGCGTTACGGTCAATGGAGATCGTTACCGCACCATGATCAATGATTTTTTGTTTGAAAATATGGATGACATTGATCCGGAGGAGATGTGGTTTCAACAGGATGGCGCTACGTGCCATACGGCGAACGCAACCATCGACTTATTGAAATCAAAATTTGGCGATAAGTTGATTTCGAGAAATGGACCTGTCAATTGGCCTCCAAGGTCGTGCGATTTGACACCTCTCGATTATTTCCTGTGGACCTACGTGAAGTCACTGGCTTATGCTGATAAACCAGCAACAATTGACGCCTTGGAGGCCAGCATTGTTCGTGTTATTCGTGACATACGGCCAGCAGTGCTCGAAAAAGTGGCCCAAAATTGGACGTCCAGAATGCACTTCGTCAAGAACAGCCGCGGTGCCCATATGCCCGAAATCATTTTCAAATGTTAATGTCACGTATTGATCTTTCGAATAAAAAAAAAATTTTTGATTACAATTTAATTTTTTGTGTTATTTTTTACAATTTCAAGTTCTATCGGGCTTAAAAAAACACCCTTTATAAAGATCAAAAATAACTCTTATTTCTTGATTTTTTTTACTTTTTATACCTTTTCTTATTAATAAATACATAATTGAATGCATTTTGTTGTTGTTGTAATCCTTGAAACAAGTATTATATTTTTAGTTGGAAATAATGATCACCGTAAGTACTCCTCGTACAATTTGTTGTCCGTCAAATAAATAAATTAAACATTTTTTTTTTTTCTATAAAAAGTCATACAATTTACCTTGTTGCTGTTGCTGCATTATGGCACGTTGTTGTTGCATGAGCAGTTGCTGCTGCTGTTGCTGTATTATGGGCAACTGTGGATGTTGCGGTGGCAAACCTGCTGTTGATGTTGGTGCAACATTTGTAGTGTATTCATAATAGGATTGTGTGGGATTTGATGAATTTTGTAACTGTTGTTGTTGCTGTTGATTGAGAACAATAAAATCGGGCCTTCTTGGTTGGGTGGGTGTGCCGGGATTTGATCTAAAGTTGAAATATAATTGATTACTTTCGCGTCTATAACGTAAATAATATTGCAAAAAATTGTTTGTTGGAATAAAGACAAAAATCAAAAAACAAAAAAATAACTTCAAAAAAGACACATCAAAAAATTATCATAAAGCGTTTGCAGAGAAAAGCAATAAGTATTTATTGGTGAAAGCAGTTTAAATTAAAAGACGTGCATGTGTGTGAGTGTGTTGAATGTGTGTGTGTGTGTGTGTGTGTGTATGGTTTACACAAAAAGCAGTGCACTCAAAGTAAACATTATATAGAGTTGACCAATTATGTTGATTGTAAATGATAATACCAATTGAAAGTGAAAACGAAATAATTATGTATGTATGTATGTATCTTGTAGTAATAATGAAATGATATCGACCTTTGCCATTTGGATTATTAATATAAATTACGAATTACTAATTACATAAGTGTTTGATTGCTATCTAATCTACATATATTTATATATACACTGAAAGAAAAACTCTTTGTTACGGAATATTAAACCCGTTTCGTTCAATATTCTTTCATTATTATGGCCCAAATGTTGGGACGTCAATGGGACGATAATTTCGAGCAATGCTACTCTATTATTTTCTACAACTTCATCATTGTTCTGAAAAATTGTGTCATACGTCCAACGAAAATCTTTCGAATGAATTTTATATAAACACATTTTAGAAGGGTAATACTAACATTTCGGAATTTGCGCAAAACAAGAATATGTCTTTTCTTTTCGAAGCTATTGCAGATTATTTAAATGATTTCATTAAAAAGTGATGAAATATAGAGTATCATTGTCTAACGAAAATTTTTTGTCAATGTAAGAAAAGATTTCAAAAGTATAGGACTGGCATTCGGCATCGGTCAAACTAAGTTGTTAAAAAAATTTTATTTTTTCTCAGTTGAAAAACTGACGATCCATTGACGAAAATGGATCGCTTAACTATCAATCACACAAGGCATAAAAATGATCAAAATACACTACAAAAATGGTGATTCTGCCACAGCCACCTATCGTGCTTTAAGTGGAGATTATGGTTTACATAATCCATAGTCCAACTACGCAAGCAATTGGCAAAATTGTGAAGAAATTTGAAGAGACTGGAGCGGTTACAAATATTGTAAGGCCGGTGCTTCAGCGTTTCGCTCGTTCCGCTGTAAATATCGCTGCTGTAAGTGGAAATGCGGCCAAAGACCCGAATGTAACGATTCCTCGTTCTTCTCAGAATATGGTGCTTCATTCAAGTTCCTATATGAATGTAATATATTATGTGACTTATCCATTATCAGCTCTAAAAACATGAATGCATAGCCATTTTACCATCATAATTGATTTTAAATGTTCCTCAGATAAATTATGTATATCTCAAATCCCCCAATATTAATCTGAGTGCTGAAAATTACCTTTGTACACTGACTTAAGTGGCAGGTACAGAATGAACAATTAAAGCTAATTTTCGAAGCCATGGAAACACAAATTTTTTACTCTCCCAGTATTCCAATAAATTAGCAGAAGTATCGAAACGGTTTTCTTTGTAATTTTCTATTTCAAAATAAGCTTTGCGGATATACATATTACCTATACCACGAATTTTGAATTGATTTTTATTATTGATATGAAAATATAAAAATCAAAAATAACTTTTATTTTTCATTTAAAAAATAATATAAAAATCAAAAATAACTTTCATTTTTCATTTAAAAAAAATATAAAAATCAAAAATAACTTTCATTTTTCATTTAAAAAATATATAAAAATCAAAAATAACTTTTAAAAATATAAAAATCAAAAATAACTTTTATTTTTCATTTAAAAACATAAATATCAAAAACAACTCTTAGTTTCTATCTAAAAATATAAAAATCAAAAATAACTCTTATTTCTTGATTTTTTTGATAAAAGTCATAAGAGTTACGGTCCCTGCTTAAAACTTGAAGTTGCAGTTGTGCGATATTAGGAGCCAAGAGTTTTTCAACATTATTTATTGTTAATGATTTACTCGAATTAATTAAGAAATGAAATGAATGTTATATGGATGTATATTTTAAAATATACAGCATACTTTTAGGCAGCCTGAAATAAATAAACCTTGAAAACAATTGACCTTAACCAAAACAAGGACGTAAAATGGTTATCGATTGCAATGAGTAAATAATAGTAAATTAAAGTTTAACAAAATCAACTCAATATGTAAAATTCAATGACATATACATATATGTATATATATATATATATATATATTTTTCTTTTAACCGGAATGTTAAAAATTTTGTGCATTTCTTTTATGTATGTAGCTTAAACGTATGAAAATTTCTGTTGTAGTTGAGGTAGTAGAAAATTAAGAAGAAATATACAATGTTGATATATAAAATGCAAGCTGAATGTTTTTCATAGGAACGAAATGAACAAACAAAATTAACAAAAAAACAAAGCAAACTCACCTCATGGTTTGGGTGAAAAATTATATTTTTGTTTACACAAAGAGAAATTGTAGAGGTAGTAGTGGTGAGAAACACAGATGCAAAAATATTTTCGAATTTTATTTTTTTTAATATTCATTATGGACGGACGGTATAATCGAATTATAAAATTAAAAACATATTTGTTCTTTTTCTTCAAGATTTTTATGTGTTGGCGATATTCAACAAAGTACGGGAGATGATAAACAGAGACTGATTTTGAATAAAGAAGTTGTGTGTGTGTGTGTATGTGCGTGCACGCGCGCCTTTTTTTTCTCTCGTTTATTTTAAGGATTTTTTTAAATATAACTTATTAAACGAGATATTTTACATTTTTGGTAGATCATTTGGGGCTTTAAAAAATAAAATAGGAATAAAGTTGGTTTAAGTATCAACATTATAAATAAAATTAAATTATTGTTAAAGGATGACATGAATTAGTTATAGAAAGGAAAACCAAATGCTGAATAACCTAAAAGTATGCTTTCACTTATAAAATAAACAATTTAAGCAAAAAAGCCAAAATTACTTGATTTTCAACGAGGACAATAATGAATTGAATTTAAAAAGGGAAGCCCAAGTAAATGCCAATTATTTCCTATAAGAACATACTTAATATGGAAATAAAAAGCAAATGTGATAATTCAGATAATTCTTATTTTTAACAATAGTATATATCGACAGTTTTCTATTCTCCATAATTCACTTCATATGGCAACTCTGCAAACAAAATGTCAAAATAAGCGAAAACCATAAACAGGAATAGAAAAAAAGCAATTTGTTTCGCTCCTTGCAATATATTTTAAATGCAACGGCTTATGGATGATTGCCCATTGTTCTCCTACAGGCACCCGGTAACATCCAGTTGCATAGAATCGCAAAGCTGCGAGCACCTGTTTTTCTGACAATATAGCTCTTATTCTAGTTCCCCTTAGTTGATCATCAAGATCATTAATTATGTTTTCAACCAAGGTCGGAGTTAGCGGATATAGCTTTTGGAACTCCGCGATTGTCAACGTCCCGAAGAGTACGTCTGTCTATCAACTGTTGGTGGGTCAAAACTATGCTCATCTCTTGCAAAATCATACGCCAAATATTCAAAAGCCATTTCCAACACAAAGCACCACAAAGTACAAAAAAACACAATCACTACCATCGTGAGTAAAATGTGAAATTTTTATTCCCATAAAATTTTCATTTCCCAAGTAGGGAAATTTGCTATCATGAATATTATGGGAACGTTTGGGAAGAAAAAAAAAATATAAATACAAAGGAAATTTATTGAAAATTTGTGGGTAAGTGATGTAAATAGTAATTAAATTTATGTTTTATAACTTATAAAGAGAAATTTGTAGTTTAAAAGGTAAAAGGGGCTTTGTGATAAAAATCGTAGTGAATATAGCAGAGTTGTAAAATTAGTATCAAGAGTGAGAACCGCTAATAATTTCTAATGTCATTAATAAAAATTAAGAAAAGTAGCGGCTCTAATATACTACCCTGTGGTACCCCGGATGTTGCAGTGTATGTATGGCAGGGACACAAATTCATCCAGAACAACAGTATATTTTCTATCAGAAAGATAAGACCTTAACCAATTGAGAAATGTCCCATGAAAGCTCATTCTCCCTAGCTTAATACCCGTATGACACTACATTTTTCTTGCATTGTTTAAGTTTTTGAGAACAGTGCAAATATAATATAATAGTAGAATTTAGTATGTGCAAAGAGTTAAACTATATTATGATAAATGCAAAACTGTCAACATTTTCGTTGAAGTTATCGATAAAAAATCAGATTATGTTAAAAAGAAAAAAATTTAAAATTTGTCAACATAAAATTGACATTTCAAACTTGAATGTTGCTGTGTCAGCGGTTTATGGACAATTTTTGCGATTTAACGCTTCTTTTTTTGCAATATTTTTATTTCCTAGCGCTTTCTTGAAATAAAACGAATACAACACTTACAAAAAAGATGCCAGTGTTGTTTACGTTTTGTATATTTGGTTCTTTCTAGCAATTGCTGTTTCTTTCTATCAATTCTATACCAATTAATGAAAGAAAAATTAAGTATCATACGGGCTTAAGACAGAGTATATTATGTGAAATCTTATCAAACACTTTGCATAGATCCATAAAAATTGCCTCAACTCGATTATGTTTTTCATTTTACCGAACTTTGAACAAATAGTAGAGAAACAGAGCTTTTATATTACAAAAGAAAGTACACATAATTAATAATAATTAATATTAATCAAATACACAATGGCTGCTACAAACTACAATTAATTTTGTGAGTTCAGCAAACACGTAACTACAAAGCATACATACATATGTATTTTAAAAGGCGGTGCAGTATTTTCTTTTCTTTTTTTGTTCATAACTTCTAATTAAAAAGAGGTTTGTTTGTTTGTCAAGTCTTTACCCGTTACAACACACACTGAAAGAAATGGCCTTTAGCTTTATTTAAAGATTTAATTACCGCTTATCATTATTGGCACTAAGGAATTGTGGCAAAATCCAGCTAGGTCCATCTTTTTTGCAGACAAAAATTGTTTTTTTTTTTTTTTTAATTAAACGAGATTATGTGGGGTAGAAGGGTGTAAATAGTTTTGTTTAGGTTTTAAATTTTGCTTTTAGAAAAATTTTGCTTGAAGTAAATTTTTTGAATACAACATGTTTGCAGAGATAATATAATAGAGGTAAATAAAAATAAATCAAATTTAATAAGCAACATATTTGTAAGAAAGTATAAACAATTAAAGTGTTATAAAAATACATACATATATAAATAGTTTATGTATAATAAATATTTAATTGAAAATGTAATGGAGTCCATGAGGTTCAAAGTTTGAGTAGGGAGCAATAAACTTACCTTCTTACAGGGCTGGCCATGACCAGTGGGGTAGCTACTCCTAAGGGCTTAATACGTTGTTGCATAGTGGGCGTGGCAGTTGTCCCACTACGATTTTGTGCTTGCTGTGGCTGCTGCATATGATTCGGATGTTCGGGTGACATGGCTTCGTTAAAGCCACGTTGAGGATCCAAACCCCTGTTTAAACAAAGCGTTCACAAAAAATTAATAATAACACAAAGAGTAGAAAATACAAATTCTAAGTTACCTTTGTCTCGCTAAAGGACTATGCCTCGGATGATACATGCGCATATGACGGGGCGACTCTCCCCCACCACCGCCACCAGAGACTTGCGCCCCGCTTACATTATTACCCTGCCCGGTGGCTATTGTACCATTTTCTAGTTGTGGCAAATAGAAATTTGTCGAATTATGTCGCTGCAGTGGTGGCGTTGGTTCACAATCTTGACTTTGCGATGCCTGTGGTTCCATATCAGTATCTGAACATTCCCTGCCAGGCGACAGCTATAATGGTTTGAATAGAGAAAAGACAAAAAGTGGATGGATTTTTAACTTAAAATGCGTCCAAGGCTGCAGCTACCACAAACAACTTATCATCAACTTAAATGTATTTTTAAATTACTTGAAGAATATTCTATAATTAATAAAATGCATGAAAAATGTCCTTTTAATTTGTCTCACAAAATATATGTGTGTACGAGTTTGTTTGTATGAAAATGCTTCTATAGTTTTAAGTAGTGAAATGGAAATCTTAAAAAAATAGTTTCGAATATTGAAGTTGAGTTGGAAAATTTTTTCTTAAAAATTAAAAAAAGAAAAATTCTATGGAGAATGTGAAAAATAAAATCCAGAGACAAATTTGCCTTATAACGAAGAACTAAAGTTAAAATGATATGGACACAAAGAACGAACATTAAACACAAATTTGTATTGGAAGAAGACAGTTTAAAGAACATTTTTTTGTTTTTAGAATAATTATTCTTAATTTATGATAAAAAGGAAAAGAAGAAAGTTGAAGATCCTGCTTCTTCATGATGGGCATTGGGTTTAAAGAAAAATGTTGCAAAAAGGGGGGCGGGCATAAGTGAAATAATGCTCCATGTTAATGTACTTTACGAATTCAAACAATCAATTTTACATGTCGTCGCCACCGTACCACCAGAAAAACAGTCAATTCAGGAAAGCCAACCACCGAAAACGGATCACTCTTCACCACGACAATGCGAGCTCTCACACATCGGCTCAAACCACAGCATTTTTGGGCATCCAAAACATAGATTTGATGAGTTAGCCGCCGTTTAGTCCTGACTTGGCAGCGAATGACTTCTTTTTATTTCCCGTTTCACGACACCTGAAGAAGTTGGAGTTGCCTCAATCAGGGTGGCAAAAGTGCTGCGACAATTGGTTCAAACGCATACAAAAGTTTATAAATAATGGCGAATATTTTGAAAATACAATAAAGTGATTTTCAATTATTAATATTTATTTTTGTTCTCTAATTCCGAAATATAGAACACAACCCTCCAAACTTAATTAGATGAAAACAAAAAAGCTTGATATATGAGACTTTTTCGTTTTCGTTTAGAAAATATAACTTTTTTAAGGTGGCCAGCTCAGCTGATTAAAAAAAATGCACAAAAGTCTATTGTCTTGACAAAAAAAAAAAAAAAACTTTACCAACACATCTTTGGCGGACCCTCAAGGCCGTAATTCACTATGCTACTGAATCGTACGATCTGTTTAAAAATGACATGTGTGTCCAAAAAGTGTATGTGTGTGAGAGACTTTTTGACAAGTCTGTCCGATTTGCTAATCTTTTGAAAATTTTCAAAAACTTATCTTATTCTATGCGATCAGGGCTGCCTTTTTGAAGTTGTTTACAAAAGTATAACAGTGTGGCCATTTTGATGTGACTTTTTAAAATAGGACAGAATTCTATCAGATTTAGCTGGCAATTTTCAGTGAATGAATCAATCGTACGATAGAGTAGGATAGTGAATCACGGCCTTTATATAGTTTTTTTTTTCAACTAATTGTAGAAAGTTGCATCAACAAGCCTAAATTAGCTGTAGGCCAAAAACTAATTGCCGCTTTTTTTGAGGACCTGCTGCGACCCCTACAAAATTGGTCAGCAAAATCGCCAAATTTATTAGAGTGTATTAAACTAAAACTAATTTCCCTTTAAAAATACTTTGTTTTCCTTCCAATATAAAAAAACCAGCTGCTTCAAGGAAGATTTTCCAAAATCTTCTGCAAGTCATTGTAATTAAATGCGAACTCTTACTTCAGATTGAAACAGCGCAACTGTCAGAACTGCCACAGTAATCAAATTCCAACGAAAGTCATTTCAATTCCAATTTATCATAATTTTATGTTTTCCAAAATATTACAATTGAGTTTTATTTTAAACTTTAAACAATTACACCCATATTCATAAAAACTATTGAAGGTTTATTACACGTTTATTTGACAAATATTCCGTAGAAATACGTCAAATAATAGCTTAATAAACTTACAATAATTATTATGAATATGGCCTTTAAAATACATTTCAATTATGTAAAAACTTATTACGGATCAACTCACTGAAACGGAATGAAATTATTACGGTATTCAAAGGGTCGTCCTAAAGTCAGAAGTCTTAAAATAATAGCACGAAAATATATGACTGCTGTGAGCATCCTGTCATAAAGTAGTGTGCTATATCAAATATGAATCAGCTGTTAAAGAAAAGGAAAGCAATTTAAATATTTTTTGTCAAAATGCCAAAAATATGTGAAAAAACTAAAACAGTTTGTGCGATAATTATCTATTAGATGTTTTGATAGCTGATTCAAGTAAATTTTAAATGAAATATACTCATATTTACGAACAAATATACATTTTAATTCATGTATTTCTTAGGTGACGCTGTGTATGCTGTTAACTTATGACGAATCCCTAAACACAGTCGATGAAGTCCTATTAACTTATGACTATTTTTGTTTGCAGCACAACAACAATTTTTTTAAACTATCATAAAATGTTAGTCCTTTCTGACATTATGACACAATATGAGACCGTTTGAATACCGTATATGTATTTCTGTCGCTCGACTTTGAAGTTTTATTAGGCGTATTTGAAACGTTTTTATTTTTATTAACAGCAAAATGTTTGTGTGTTGACTTTCACAACATTATACCACATTTACCGACTGAAAATTAAAAAAATAACATAAATTGGAATTAAGTAAATCGATTAAAATTAAAAGAAATTAAAACGAAATCGATCGAATTGAAAATTGATAATCAAAACCAGTCTGTATAATTTCTTCGACAGACCAGGCTTAAATACATACAGCGAATATAGAAACGTCAAAAACAAAAACTGGGCCTCAAAGTCGAAGCCATTTGGGTGCTGATGATCGTCGTGGTGGACGTGATGCAACCAGTGCTGGCCAAAATACATGCTTTGGTGTATTTAAAATACAAAATACATGAAAGTTGTGTATTTAAAATACAAAATACAAATACTTTTTCTCCATGTATTTAAAATACAAAATACTGCATTACAAAATACAAAATACTGTATTTATACAGGTATTCATAAAAAATAAAATGTAATTTAAATACGTTTTAGAAACATTTTTTCATATAAAATTTGTTATAAAATGTATTTCAACAACATTTTAAATTTTATGAATACCGGTGTTAAAATACAAAATACTGTTACACTGTATTTTAAAATATGTATTTAAAATACAAAATACTTTTAATCAAAAAATTTTTTATTTCCATTCATAAACACCAACTTTTCAAATATGGTATCAGACAAACATCCTCGTGAGGGCGAATGACTAAAACCAGCTATCGAAAAAACCTAATGATTTATTATTAAAAAACGATATTTTATTGAAAGAGAAATAACGGAATTAAGAATGAAGTGACAATGAAAAAACGTTTGACCAAAGTCTATCCAAGTCAACATCTGATTGAAATTTTTTTCTCTTCTTGTTTTAGCGCATAGATGCCCATGGTAGTAGTATTAGTGAGAGTGACGAAATAACACTGGAAGAAAACAATTTGTTATTCATTTTATTCATGCTTTTGTGAACATCTTCAAAATGTTTTTTTAAATTATATTTCTTAGTTTTTTTTAAATGTTTTATGACAAATAAGACACTGCATGTCATCAAAAGCATTTTGTAACATAAAATACTTTTCGGCTGACAACATTAAAATATCGCAATAATAAGACACAGAATTTCTGCCAGCGTAGTTTGTCTCTCCCTCTCAACATGGTGATTTCCTATTGGCTGATTGACGATCAAACAAAAGAGAGTAATAATACGTGTGAGTTTAATTTGCTGATATCAGCCACTACTGGGCATCTGTGTTTTAGATTAAAATGTCAAAAGCTGTTTTTTTCCTTATATTTTATTTGTTCAGTATTTAACTTACTGAAAGCTTAGCGACTTTCTCAATGTGTATGCATTCAGTTGGGTTTACTTTACACATGTACTTTGCGTTTGGTAATTAAATTGTAGTATTGCCATTTTTTGGAAATAATATCGTAACAAAGTTTTGCACTTTTAAAAAATTTTTAGTGCATATTTTCTATCATAAATTGAAAATGTATTTTGAAAAATGTATTTTGGTAGCACAAGTATTTGAAATACAAAATACAAATACATTCGTGAGACGTATTTAAAATACAAATACAAAAATATGTATTTCAAATACTGCCCAGCCCTGGATGCAACTATGGTCTGTTCCCCAGTGAATAAATCTGCAACTTTACTTTTCTTACCTTCTTTAAAAAAAAAATGTTGTTCGACACAATTTTACTTAAGCTAAAGCTAGTTTTGTTATACAAATCTTTTTATATTTATTACGATATATCGCACAGCCCCTTCTTCCGCAGTAGTGCGAAATAACGACAAAAACTTTCGAATACAATTTTACCACCATAAAAGCTGTCTCAATTCTGAGGAAGAACATATCGAACTAAAGCTCGATAAAGTAATTATGTTATGCCTCACGGCCAGCCAGTCATGATGAGACCGGTCCACTTGGCTCCAATAGAAGGTCCGCTGTGCTACCCGAAGAGGCGGTAGGAAAACAGCCCTACACTTTACCTAAACCATCCAGATCAATTTAACTCGATACCAGGTAGCCTTATAAGCCCAGCTG
This sequence comes from Sturmia bella, assembly GCA_963662145.1. Taxonomy (NCBI): domain Eukaryota; kingdom Metazoa; phylum Arthropoda; class Insecta; order Diptera; family Tachinidae; genus Sturmia; species Sturmia bella. The sequence continues at coordinate 19,485,082 of OY759170.1, forward strand.
ACTGCTGCTTTTAGTCTGAAGAACTGTCAAAATACACAACACAAACACACAAACGCGAACAAATGGATGACAGAATATAAAGATTTCTACCAACAAAATACATGAAGTGTTTGTGGTAGTTACATATGAGACTAGCTGGTATCGGGGGGTGCATTGAGCCAAATGCAAGGATGAAAGACTCAACCCTGTTTAATTCCCATTCCGACACAGCCGCCTAGCCATGCAGGTTCGGACTTTGCTCTCTTGAGAAAGTAATTAACAACTACATACATGAATTTAGGGGAATTTGGGCCATTAAAGTAAATTCTTTGGGAATGAAAAACACAAAATCGAATTCCTTGCAATCTGTGACACAGCTGATAATTATTCAACAGGAGCCACGAATTTTTCGACACAATATTCAAAATCAATAATCCCATAATTAATTTAAAAACTCAGTTTAGTGAGTTTTTAAATTAGAAGGCGAAGGCAGAAATACACAAAAAAAAACTCCTTTTAAATGTAAAATGAGATCGTAAATTGTGTGCGTGTGTGGGTTTGTGTATTTGAGAATTATTAAAAATTTTGACTGCAATGAAACACAATTCATAAGATAAATATTTATTTGAAGTATGGAATTATATAAATGATAAAAAGTTTTAATAAATTTTAATTTTAATAAAAAACAGTTTTACCTTATTGTTTTTGCATTTTCGGTGCTTTCATTGAAGGTGTAGAGTTTTGGTTTGACCAATTTTAAAACGAATTTAAAAAAATTAAATAAAATACTATAGGAAAAAAAAACTACTTTGACTTGTGAAAATGAAAACACTAATTAAACAAAATTTGCATTAAAAACGAAACTTTAGTGGTTACAAATATATTTACATGCAAAAACAAAACTAAACGGCAGGTAATCTTTAAATTATACGAAAAAAAAAGAATTTCGTATAAAAATAAATTCATTTTGAATGCGGCGCTTCACATTCTACTGATAAAAGCTAAAGCAAAAATGTAGACATGATTTTAACATCAGTCAAATGTGCACTAAATCAAATACTGTTTAATAAGATTTTAGTCATACTGTTTTATAAAAAAAAAAAGCCACAACAAAGAAAATAATTGAAAGCAAAATCAGCAACGAAAAACATCTATTTAGTTTGTGCAGGGCCTTTCACGCAAAAAAGAGAACTCTGAACTTTGACAAATAATTGACAGCAGCCATGATACAACTTAATAAGGTAGCCTCGTCAGCTGAACCGTTAATCATCTGACTACTTGAAACTGTCAAGAGAATACAGAGATAGCAAATCCGCGTAAGCTCAGTGCATCTCTCTTCTGTAAAAGTAGAAGTGCCGTCTTTTTGACAGTTTTCGGAAGTTGTACAACAACAAAATGCATGTTATTTTTATTGAAGTTGTTTTTATTGTAGTGAAAAGGTTACCTTATTAGTTGTATCATGGCTGCAGCTACAACTGTCGCCTTGCTTGTCACCATGGATGGCTGGTATTCAACAGCAATGTGTAAACCAATCGTTCGTTGGCAAAACAAATTTTTGAAGGCCCCGCATTAACAATTTTTAAAATACTTTCTTCTTTCAAGGGATTTTTTGATAACTGCAAAATTTCTGGCTTCTATTCGAAAGGGTGTGTCAAGTCATAGGATTGCTCCTAAGTGCCCAGGGCAAAGTGCAAAAAAGGCGTCACTCACATTTGATGGCAGGCATGTCGCTTATTTTAATAATTTGCTGCAGACATACAATAAAAGACGCAAACATCATAATTGTTGTGACTTTCTCGTTTTCGTTCGTTTCTATTATGTCTTATAATGTTTTATGTCGCACAAAGATAGTTTTCAATTAGGGACTGTTCACAAATTACGTAACGCAATTATTGCAGACTTTTCATCCAAACGCAACAGATCGTAACAAAATGCAATATAGTCTTTATTTTAAGTGCTAAGCTCTGACTTTTTGCATTTAAAATAAAAAGCCAACATATTAGATTATAAAACATGTTTGTAGTGTTTAATTTTTTGTTTTTGGGTAATGCTAAATTTTTTAGCAACCAATTTTTTTTTTTTGAGATGGTCACCGCATCAGCTGTTCAACTATAATAAGAAAATACTGAGAAAATGTATACAAGTGAAATTATAATTGAAAATGTTAAACTTCATGAATGTTTATAAAATCTGGCATCATGTTCATTATTTTAATTATTTTAACAAAATTTCAAATTCTTTGATTCATTTAATTTTTTTTTTTTTTTTATCTTTGAACAAACAATAAACAACTTTTGTTTTTCGTCGTTATGGTGCTTCCAAGGCGAATCAAGTACAGGTGGTCGCAATTCAATTCGCTTCAACATTTTCTCTCCAGACGTCACAAGTTTTGTTGTCGTTTTCTATCGGCTTTGACAACTCAGAAGATAAATTCGTGGAAAAATGCTGAAGCGAATTGGTATGCGGGCACCTGTAATGGATTCGCCTTGGGTGCTTCATACGACGAATTTACACAGCGAATTTTAACCGGCGTATTCGTCGTGTTGGGCGAAATTCCTCGTTCGTACCAGTAGCGTGAATGGCGAGATATGCCTTTTTTTTGCTCAAAATGGAATGGCTGGTTGCAGTAAAATGCTGTCACATGCTACACAGCACGAAAAACAATCGCCCAAATGAGAGAGAATTCGGTGAACAGTTTATGTCACATTTGGGGCAGATCAAAGACCCTGTCTTTAGAAAATTTTTTTTGTGGGACTATGAACAGCCCGTTCACTGGAAGTCTATATTCAGACATTTTATGGTGAGATATTGGCCGATGTTTTGACAGAGTATGGCAACATTGGACTCAGCGTATGATACACTTCAATCATAGTCGCGGTTAAAATTTACCTCTTTAAACATTGAATTACATTGATTTACCTAACGACTCAAATAAATTTTTTTTTTTATTCAAATGCAAAAGCTCTTAGAAAATCATGCATTACAAATTTGACAGGGCTGTATTTTTTGATTTGTAAAAATTAAGCGAAAAAAATGTTTTTTTTTCTTCTTTTAAATCTGTTAAAAGCTAAACGATTTTTTCACGCCACTAGACAACAAACAATGAAATGAAAGTCTGGCAAAACTTTTGATAAACTAAACTATTTAAGAAATAGCGTAGGGGTAACCGATTTTCAACCTAAATTAATTACAAAATTAAAATAGACACATATTACAAGTTATTTAAACATGATAGATATACATATATAAAATATTAAAAACAAAATTAAGCTTTATTTACTTGTTTGGCGGCTAGGACACATAAGCTTCAGCGGTTTTTGGGCCATTAAACATACAATACTTTTATATATTTTTATTTAAAAAAAAAAAAAAAAAACAATTTAAAGAATCAAAAGAAACTACCAGAAGGAATATAAGCAAGTTTTTGTAAGCAAGTGCGGCACATTCTACAAAAGAAGTGTAAAGCAAAAGGATACAGATGCGTATAAGAACTAGTCTGGCAACAGTGGTGCTTGTTTATGTTTAGATATGTGTATGTACATACAGACAGATTTTTCAAGTATGTATAAAAAAAATAAACAAAGTCAAGAATGCTTAACTAAAATCTACAGAAAAATATAAAGATAAAAGAAATTGTTAAAAGCGCAACAAAAACAAGAACTAAAGTAAAATCTTCAAACTACTACATATGTATGTAAGTATATAGATTTTTTTCATTTGAAGCAACATCCAAACAAATATTTATTGGATTGTTCTCACAAACAAAAACAAAGTATACTATATACTATACTAGACAACTAGAGTAAACTTTGTTCAAGGAACCATTCTAACTTTTTCATAGCCGATTTACCCTCAATTTTTGACTTGGATTTTAAATGACATTTCAATTTAAATTTGATTTAAATACAAAATTGAGTCAAACAGTTGCTATTTAAATCAAACTTAAACGGCCTGCCGTGCCCATTTAAAAGCGATTTACGTTTTTCGTACTGCCATATGATTTTGACAGTTTGGTTTTGTTCTGCAAATTAAAAAAATTCCACATGTGTTTTTTGTTTGTTTCATAATTTGATTTTTTATTATTTCCAGAAGGCAGTGAAATTGGGGAGTCCTTTTATCACTTTTGCTACTCATTTTAATAATTTTTATAAAACAATTTCTTACTTTCTAAACTTTTCACAATTTCACTTGCTTCCAAATTTGTTTAAACAGCTGTTTTTATTGAGTCATCGTTAATTTTTTGACACTTACATTGTGCTGCCGTACTTTTATTACAATTAATTACCAACAATAATTTTAGACTGTAAAACAGAAAGCTATTTTAAATCCAACTTAAATTTTAAGGAAAATTTACTAATTTTGTATTTAAATCCCAAGTCAAAAATCGGGGGTTAAAGTACACTTTTGCGGTTAGAGTCAACTCCAAATTCGGAAGCCAGCTGAATCTGCACTTTACTAATTTAACAACAACATAAATTCACAAAAAAAACATAAATTTGTGATTCGAAAACGAAAACACTGTGCTTGAATTTGAAACTTTCTTTTCCCCCCCGACAGACGGCACACCCAGTGGGTAAGCCTAAGTCTGGTGCGCTTAATTCAGTGGTGCTAACCGTATCGCTATTTTAAAAATGGAGTAGGTAGGACAACATACATATATTCCCTTAACTCAAAAACCATTTGAAATATTGAAAAAAAAAAAAAATAAATACAAAAAACCGAAATTTGGCAACAAAATTACCTTTCAATGACTGTAAAACTCTTTTTAATCGTAGTTTAGAAAATTAAATTTTTTTCAAGTTTGAAATTTTTTGTTCTTCAAAACAGCATAAAAAATCGAAAAAGAAAGTTATGCTGATGCATTTTCATACATTCATAACAAATAAAGTTTCAAACAAAAAAAACTATAAATTTCTAAAATTATGATTAATATTAAAAAATCCTTAATTTAATTATTTAATGTAAAAAAAAAAATTTTCCATTAAAAAGCTTTTACACTTAAAAGTGGCATTTGTTTGAGCAAAGCTGTTGTTTAACTTATTGTTAAAGTTAAAGTACAGTCAAAGCCCGGTTTAACGAATGATATAATGTTCAGACTTTTCGTTATTCCGAGATATTCGTTATATCGAACAGTAATTTTTTATCTTAAAATTTTATAAAAGACGGTGGTCCGCAGTTTTAAAAACATCAAAAATTAATTGTAATGACAACTCAGTGTAGAAATAAAACTTTAATTGATATTTTAACGTTCATTTAAGAATTGTTTTTATTTCTAATATGTAAATTCATTAAAAATCATAAATGTACATAGAGGCATATACATACATATTTAGCTATGTTTGGATGCTATTAACATGTGTAGGTTTATCATTACATTTCATTCATATTATTCATTTGTTAAGAAATCGACATCTCGTTTTCACAATGAACCAAATAAAACTACTAAAATTTTAACGAAAAAAGCAACGCATCACACGTGTTCTTTCAATCCAAAGAAAGAAGCCACAAACACACACAATCCAACGGTATTTGCATATATGGTTTCGAATATTTGTCAAATTACAACTTATACGGGAAAGTGCCGGCCAATCTGCAAATGCAGGTCGTTTTGTGGTCTTCTTCTCTAAATATTTCCGTTTTCAAATTTTGTGAGGAAGAAGTATTTTAGAAAATACAGTAGAAACAAGTTGTGCCTCCGTGGGAAGGGGTTTTCTATACAGTTTTTTGGTTTTTAATATTTGTCAAATTACAACTTGTACGGGAAAGTGCCGGCCAATCTGCTAATGCAGGTCGTTTTGTGGTCTTCTTCTCTAAATATTTCCGTTTTCAAATTTTGTGAGGAAGAAGTATTTTAGAAAATACAGTAGAAACAAGTTGTGCCTCCGTGGGAAGGGGTTTTCTATACAGTTTTTTGGTTTTTAATATTTGTCAAATTACAACTTGTACGGGAAAGTGCCGGCCAATCTGCAAATGCAGGTCGTTTTGTGGTCTTCTTCTCTAAATATTTCCGTTTTCAAATTTTGTGAGGAAGAAGTATTTTAGAAAATACAGTAGAAACAAGTTGTGCCTCCGTGGGAAGGGGTTTTCTATACAGTTTTTTGGTTTTTAATATTTGTCAAATTACAACTTGTACGGGAAAGTGCCGGCCAATCTGCAAATGCAGGTCGTTTTGTGGTCTTCTTCTCTAAATATTTCCGTTTTCAAATTTTGTGAGGAAGAAGTATTTTAGAAAATACAGTAGAAACAAGTTGTGCCTCCGTGGGAAGGGGTTTTCTATACAGTTTTTTGGTTTTTAATATTTGTCAAATTACAACTTGTACGGGAAAGTGCCGGCCAATCTGCAAATGCAGGTCGTTTTGTGGTCTTCTTCTCTAAATATTTCCGTTTTCAAATTTTGTGAGGAAGAAGTATTTTAGAAAATACAGTAGAAACAAGTTGTGCCTCCGTGGGAAGGGGTTTTCTATACAGTTTTTTGGTTTTTAATATTTGTCAAATTACAACTTGTACGGGAAAGTGCCGGCCAATCTGCTAATGCAGGTCGTTTTGTGGTCTTCTTCTCTAAATATTTCCGTTTTCAAATTTTGTGAGGAAGAAGTATTTTAGAAAATACAGTAGAAACAAGTTGTGCCTCCGTGGGAAGGGGTTTTCTATACAGTTTTTTGGTTTTTAATATTTGTCAAATTACAACTTGTACGGGAAAGTGCCGGCCAATCTGCAAATGCAGGTCGTTTTGTGGTCTTCTTCTCTAAATATTTCCGTTTTCAAATTTTGTGAGGAAGAAGTATTTTAGAAAATACAGTAGAAACAAGTTGTGCCTCCGTGGGAAGGGGTTTTCTATACAGTTTTTTGGTTTTTAATATTTGTCAAATTACAACTTGTACGGGAAAGTGCCGGCCAATCTGCAAATGCAGGTCGTTTTGTGGTCTTCTTCTCTAAATATTTCCGTTTTCAAATTTTGTGAGGAAGAAGTATTTTAGAAAATACAGTAGAAACAAGTTGTGCCTCCGTGGGAAGGGGTTTTCTATACAGTTTTTTGGTTTTTAATATTTGTCAAATTACAACTTGTACGGGAAAGTGCCGGCCAATCTGCAAATGCAGGTCGTTTTGTGGTCTTCTTCTCTAAATATTTCCGTTTTCAAATTTTGTGAGGAAGAAGTATTTTAGAAAATACAGTAGAAACAAGTTGTGCCTCCGTGGGAAGGGGTTTTCTATACAGTTTTTTGGTTTTTAATATTTGTCAAATTACAACTTGTACGGGAAAGTGCCGGCCAATCTGCTAATGCAGGTCGTTTTGTGGTCTTCTTCTCTAAATATTTCCGTTTTCAAATTTCGTGAGGAAGAAGTATTTTAGAAAATACAGTAGAAACAAGTTGTGCCTCCGTGGGAAGGGGTTTTCTATACAGTTTTTTGGTTTTTAATATTTGTCAAATTACAACTTGTACGGGAAAGTGCCGGCCAATCTGCAAATGCAGGTCGTTTTGTGGTCTTCTTCTCTAAATATTTCCGTTTTCAAATTTTGTGAGGAAGAAGTATTTTAGAAAATACAGTAGAAACAAGTTGTGCCTCCGTGGGAAGGGGTTTTCTATACAGTTTTTTGGTTTTTAATATTTGTCAAATTACAACTTGTACGGGAAAGTGCCGGCCAATCTGCTAATGCAGGTCGTTTTGTGGTCTTCTTCTCTAAATATTTCCGTTTTCAAATTTTGTGAGGAAGAAGTATTTTAGAAAATACAGTAGAAACAAGTTGTGCCTCCGTGGGAAGGGGTTTTCTATACAGTTTTTTGGTTTTTAATATTTGTCAAATTACAACTTGTACGGGAAAGTGCCGGCCAATCTGCAAATGCAGGTCGTTTTGTGGTCTTCTTCTCTAAATATTTCCGTTTTCAAATTTTGTGAGGAAGAAGTATTTTAGAAAATACAGTAGAAACAAGTTGTGCCTCCGTGGGAAGGGGTTTTCTATACAGTTTTTTGGTTTTCAATATTTGTCAAATTACAACTTATACGGGAAAGTGCCGGCCAATCTGCTAATGCAGGTCGTTTTGTGGTCTTCTTCTCTAAATATTTCCGTTTTCAAATTTCGTGAGGAAGAAGTATTTTAGAAAATACAGTAGAAACAAGTTGTGCCTCCGTGGGAAGGGGTTTTCTATACAGTTTTTTGGTTTTTAATATTTGTCAAATTACAACTTGTACGGGAAAGTGCCGGCCAATCTGCAAATGCAGGTCGTTTTGTGGTCTTCTTCTCTAAATATTTCCGTTTTCAAATTTCGTGAGGAAGAAGTATTTTAGAAAATACAGTAGAAACAAGTTGTGCCTCCGTGGGAAGGGGTTTTCTATACAGTTTTTTGGTTTTTAATATTTGTCAAATTACAACTTGTACGGGAAAGTGCCGGCCAATCTGCTAATGCAGGTCGTTTTGTGGTCTTCTTCTCTAAATATTTCCGTTTTCAAATTTTGTGAGGAAGAAGTATTTTAGAAAATACAGTAGAAACAAGTTGTGCCTCCGTGGGAAGGGGTTTTCTATACAGTTTTTTGGTTTTTAATATTTGTCAAATTACAACTTGTACGGGAAAGTGCCGGCCAATCTGCTAATGCAGGTCGTTTTGTGGTCTTCTTCTCTAAATATTTCCGTTTTCAAATTTCGTGAGGAAGAAGTATTTTAGAAAATACAGTAGAAACAAGTTGTGCCTCCGTGGGAAGGGGTTTTCTATACAGTTTTTTGGTTTTTAATATTTGTCAAATTACAACTTGTACGGGAAAGTGCCGGCCAATCTGCAAATGCAGGTCGTTTTGTGGTCTTCTTCTCTAAATATTTCCGTTTTCAAATTTTGTGAGGAAGAAGTATTTTAGAAAATACAGTAGAAACAAGTTGTGCCTCCGTGGGAAGGGGTTTTCTATACAGTTTTTTGGTTTTTAATATTTGTCAAATTACAACTTGTACGGGAAAGTGCCGGCCAATCTGCTAATGCAGGTCGTTTTGTGGTCTTCTTCTCTAAATATTTCCGTTTTCAAATTTTGTGAGGAAGAAGTATTTTAGAAAATACAGTAGAAACAAGTTGTGCCTCCGTGGGAAGGGGTTTTCTATACAGTTTTTTGGTTTTTAATATTTGTCAAATTACAACTTGTACGGGAAAGTGCCGGCCAATCTGCAAATGCAGGTCGTTTTGTGGTCTTCTTCTCTAAATATTTCCGTTTTCAAATTTTGTGAGGAAGAAGTATTTTAGAAAATACAGTAGAAACAAGTTGTGCCTCCGTGGGAAGGGGTTTTCTATACAGTTTTTTGGTTTTTAATATTTGTCAAATTACAACTTGTACGGGAAAGTGCCGGCCAATCTGCTAATGCAGGTCGTTTTGTGGTCTTCTTCTCTAAATATTTCCGTTTTCAAATTTTGTGAGGAAGAAGTATTTTAGAAAATACAGTAGAAACAAGTTGTGCCTCCGTGGGAAGGGGTTTTCTATACAGTTTTTTGGTTTTTAATATTTGTCAAATTACAACTTGTACGGGAAAGTGCCGGCCAATCTGCAAATGCAGGTCGTTTTGTGGTCTTCTTCTCTAAATATTTCCGTTTTCAAATTTTGTGAGGAAGAAGTATTTTAGAAAATACAGTAGAAACAAGTTGTGCCTCCGTGGGAAGGGGTTTTCTATACAGTTTTTTGGTTTTTAATATTTGTCAAATTACAACTTGTACGGGAAAGTGCCGGCCAATCTGCTAATGCAGGTCGTTTTGTGGTCTTCTTCTCTAAATATTTCCGTTTTCAAATTTTGTGAGGAAGAAGTATTTTAGAAAATACAGTAGAAACAAGTTGTGCCTCCGTGGGAAGGGGTTTTCTATACAGTTTTTTGGTTTTTAATATTTGTCAAATTACAACTTGTACGGGAAAGTGCCGGCCAATCTGCAAATGCAGGTCGTTTTGTGGTCTTCTTCTCTAAATATTTCCGTTTTCAAATTTTGTGAGGAAGAAGTATTTTAGAAAATACAGTAGAAACAAGTTGTGCCTCCGTGGGAAGGGGTTTTCTATACAGTTTTTTGGTTTTTAATATTTGTCAAATTACAACTTGTACGGGAAAGTGCCGGCCAATCTGCTAATGCAGGTCGTTTTGTGGTCTTCTTCTCTAAATATTTCCGTTTTCAAATTTCGTGAGGAAGAAGTATTTTAGAAAATACAGTAGAAACAAGTTGTGCCTCCGTGGGAAGGGGTTTTCTATACAGTTTTTTGGTTTTTAATATTTGTCAAATTACAACTTGTACGGGAAAGTGCCGGCCAATCTGCAAATGCAGGTCGTTTTGTGGTCTTCTTCTCTAAATATTTCCGTTTTCAAATTTTGTGAGGAAGAAGTATTTTAGAAAATACAGTAGAAACAAGTTGTGCCTCCGTGGGAAGGGGTTTTCTATACAGTTTTTTGGTTTTCAATATTTGTCAAATTACAACTTATACGGGAAAGTGCCGGCCAATCTGCAAATGCAGGTCGTTTTGTGGTCTTCTTCTCTAAATATTTCCGTTTTCAAATTTTGTGAGGAAGAAGTATTTTAGAAAATACAGTAGAAACAAGTTGTGCCTCCGTGGGAAGGGGTTTTCTATACAGTTTTTTGGTTTTTAATATTTGTCAAATTACAACTTGTACGGGAAAGTGCCGGCCAATCTGCTAATGCAGGTCGTTTTGTGGTCTTCTTCTCTAAATATTTCCGTTTTCAAATTTCGTGAGGAAGAAGTATTTTAGAAAATACAGTAGAAACAAGTTGTGCCTCCGTGGGAAGGGGTTTTCTATACAGTTTTTTGGTTTTTAATATTTGTCAAATTACAACTTGTACGGGAAAGTGCCGGCCAATCTGCAAATGCAGGTCGTTTTGTGGTCTTCTTCTCTAAATATTTCCGTTTTCAAATTTTGTGAGGAAGAAGTATTTTAGAAAATACAGTAGAAACAAGTTGTGCCTCCGTGGGAAGGGGTTTTCTATACAGTTTTTTGGTTTTCAATATTTGTCAAATTACAACTTATACGGGAAAGTGCCGGCCAATCTGCAAATGCAGGTCGTTTTGTGGTCTTCTTCTCTAAATATTTCCGTTTTCAAATTTTGTGAGGAAGAAGTATTTTAGAAAATACAGTAGAAACAAGTTGTGCCTCCGTGGGAAGGGGTTTTCTATACAGTTTTTTGGTTTTCAATATTTGTCAAATTACAACTTATACGGGAAAGTGCCGGCCAATCTGCTAATGCAGGTCGTTTTGTGGTCTTCTTCTCTAAATATTTCCGTTTTCAAATTTCGTGAGGAAGAAGTATTTTAGAAAATACAGTAGAAACAAGTTGTGCCTCCGTGGGAAGGGGTTTTCTATACAGTTTTTTGGTTTTTAATATTTGTCAAATTACAACTTGTACGGGAAAGTGCCGGCCAATCTGCAAATGCAGGTCGTTTTGTGGTCTTCTTCTCTAAATATTTCCGTTTTCAAATTTTGTGAGGAAGAAGTATTTTAGAAAATACAGTAGAAACAAGTTGTGCCTCCGTGGGAAGGGGTTTTCTATACAGTTTTTTGGTTTTCAATATTTGTCAAATTACAACTTATACGGGAAAGTGCCGGCCAATCTGCAAATGCAGGTCGTTTTGTGGTCTTCTTCTCTAAATATTTCCGTTTTCAAATTTTGTGAGGAAGAAGTATTTTAGAAAATACAGTAGAAACAAGTTGTGCCTCCGTGGGAAAGGGTTTTCTATACAGTTTTTTGGTTTTCAATATTTGTCAAATTACAACTTATACGGGAAAGTGCCGGCCAATCTGCTAATGCAGGTCGTTTTGTGGTCTTCTTCTCTAAATATTTCCGTTTTCAAATTTTGTGAGGAAGAAGTATTTTAGAAAATACAGTAGAAACAAGTTGTGCCTCCGTGGGAAGGGGTTTTCTATACAGTTTTTTGGTTTTCAATATTTGTCAAATTACAACTTATACGGGAAAGTGCCGGCCAATCTGCTAATGCAGGTCGTTTTGTGGTCTTCTTCTCTAAATATTTCCGTTTTCAAATTTCGTGAGGAAGAAGTATTTTAGAAAATACAGTAGAAACAAGTTGTGCCTCCGTGGGAAGGGGTTTTCTATACAGTTTTTTGGTTTTTAATATTTGTCAAATTACAACTTGTACGGGAAAGTGCCGGCCAATCTGCAAATGCAGGTCGTTTTGTGGTCTTCTTCTCTAAATATTTCCGTTTTCAAATTTTGTGAGGAAGAAGTATTTTAGAAAATACAGTAGAAACAAGTTGTGCCTCCGTGGGAAGGGGTTTTCTATACAGTTTTTTGGTTTTCAATATTTGTCAAATTACAACTTATACGGGAAAGTGCCGGCCAATCTGCAAATGCAGGTCGTTTTGTGGTCTTCTTCTCTAAATATTTCCGTTTTCAAATTTTGTGAGGAAGAAGTATTTTAGAAAATACAGTAGAAACAAGTTGTGCCTCCGTGGGAAGGGGTTTTCTATACAGTTTTTTGGTTTTCAATATTTGTCAAATTACAACTTATACGGGAAAGTGCCGGCCAATCTGCTAATGCAGGTCGTTTTGTGGTCTTCTTCTCTAAATATTTCCGTTTTCAAATTTCGTGAGGAAGAAGTATTTTAGAAAATACAGTAGAAACAAGTTGTGCCTCCGTGGGAAGGGGTTTTCTATACAGTTTTTTGGTTTTTAATATTTGTCAAATTACAACTTGTACGGGAAAGTGCCGGCCAATCTGCAAATGCAGGTCGTTTTGTGGTCTTCTTCTCTAAATATTTCCGTTTTCAAATTTTGTGAGGAAGAAGTATTTTAGAAAATACAGTAGAAACAAGTTGTGCCTCCGTGGGAAGGGGTTTTCTATACAGTTTTTTGGTTTTCAATATTTGTCAAATTACAACTTGTACGGGAAAGTGCCGGCCAATCTGCTAATGCAGGTCGTTTTGTGGTCTTCTTCTCTAAATATTTCCGTTTTCAAATTTTGTGAGGAAGAAGTATTTTAGAAAATACAGTAGAAACAAGTTGTGCCTCCGTGGGAAGGGGTTTTCTATACAGTTTTTTGGTTTCGAATATTTGTCAAATTACAACTTATACGGGAAAGTGCCGGCAAATCTGCAAATGCAGATTTGTAACGATTTTTTAAATGTATTTTGCTTTGCCATTCGTTAAATCGAGATTTATTTTTTTTTTGTCATTCGCTACATAAGACAGTTAATGTAAAAATTTCACCATTCGTTATATCCGATATTCGTTAAACTGAGTATTCGCTATACCGGGCTTTGACTGTATTGCTGGTTTTAGTGTATAGAGCAGACTTTTGCGGGAAAAAGTCTGTTTTGTCTTGTCTATAGTAGACAAAAAGCATGCTTGTAGCAGCCCATATTTATCTAATAAGTATTATTTCTTTCATTATTTTATTTTATAGTATTAAAACTTAACGGATATGTCATTAAATACAACATTGCATCTTTACAACTCTGCTTTTGGTTCAGAGTGCAACTCTTTATGATACTTTTGTATACACTTGTTATGATACATAATTTTACAACCGCGTGAATGTAAACGTTTCGAATTAGTATAAAAGAAGCAGCATTTGTATGGAGAAGTCAATTAGAATTTTTAATTCAACCTTTTAAGACATTATCCAGGCTTCTAAAGTTCCGCGATATGCTTAAAGGTAAAGAATAAGAAATACCTAATAAAGTATTATTAAATTCTAATGAACATCTACAATCTTAGAAATAAGATTATTTCACACTTTTATTTAGCAGTGACTTAAATTGCTTAAAGTATACTTTTTCAATGTCTATTAGTTATGTGGCCCAATGAGTTGTTTATGAACTTATGATCAGAGCGAACGAATTTTTCGTGATGTGTAGTCGTAATGCTTATGAAACGTTTATTTGGCAAATTATGTATACACTCAGAATAATTTTGCAATAACTGACTGTAATTTATTTTAGAAGCAATCAGTGCAGTTATTTTTATATGACAAAACGTTTAAAAAAGAATTAAATATTTATTTTTTTTATAAAAAATAATTTAAAAAAAAATAATTTTAAACAATTATTTATTTATTTTCAATATTTCGCCAACAATTTGTTGGCATCTTCAGAAAAAAAATTATAAAATTCAAAAAACAAAAACAAATTATTGAAAAAATTTGATTAACAAACATTCAAAAAATATTCAAGAAAATATATTTTCCGCCTTAAAATGTATTAACAACATTCATGAACAATATAAATATAAAAAAACAAAAAAAAAAAAAAAAAAAGAAATACGGTCGGGGGACCCCCGTTAGGAACGAAGTTCCTTACGTTTTTTCTTCATCTTCGAATATAATACAAGGTGAAATCTGTATGTTTTATTTTGTGTTGTTTTTGAAATTTTATATACACTAGAGCCCCGACTTGCGTCGTTAATGGGGACCGGAGAAACGCGACGCAAATCGAAACGACGCAAATCGAATCACTTTTTTCTATATAAATGCACTGAAATTTAATTTGTTGGGGAAAATATTTAAAACAAAGCAGAAAATGTTGTATTTTTTATAAAAAATACTACCTAGTATGAGTACGTTTTTATTTATTTAATTTACTTCAACAAATGTTTATATACATATGTATATTATAAAGAAATAACAAAACCATAAATTAGGAAAAAAAACATAAAAATTAAATTCATTTACATACATACATGTGTATACTATTTACTGTGACTCATGTTTTACGTCCTTAAGCCATATTCTGGTGAATCACACACTAAATTGTTACCATAACCAGACAGCTGCTCTTAGCACCACTTATATCAAAAAGAAAAGGGGATTCCCCTTTTTTCATGCAATCTGAAAATTTCTTAACGTACAGATGACGATCGTTGTTGCCAGAAGTTGTAAAAACTAATGAGTTCAAGATGTTAAACTACACTACAAATGCTAAAAATGGTAATCAACAATGCAGTAAAAAATGTAAAACATGTAACCGTGTTTAGCGACGCAAATCGAAATCAAAATGATGCAAACCGAATCGACGCAACTCAAACCGACGCAACTTGAAATCGCAACGACGCAAATCGAATTTTTCCAGTTTTAAAAAGCGACGCAAATCGGAACGACGCAAGTCGGGGCTTTAGTGTACTTCTTTAAATTTTTGTTTTATTTTTTTACTTTTGACACATGCAGTATTTTTTTTTTTTGTCAATCTGCTACAAACCGAAGAAAAGTAACTGTTGGTAAATTTTTCAATATTGCTGTTTGTTTGTTGTGACATACTTTACTTTAGCGACATCTAGCAACTGGTAGTGACAGTTTTCACAACTAATTAATATTTATTGGTTTGTGTCTCCGCTGATGTCAACTAGTTTCGCTACTTGCCGCCCGTCATACACGATTGTTTGCCGAACGACATTATGTTTGTTAGTCTAGGAGCAACATTTGAAATGTTAACTTATTATTTTTTAGTATTAAACATGTTGTAAACGTTAACATGGAAAATGTTGGTCGTAGAACCAATTTGTAATTTGTATTTTTGTTTTTTTTTATATTTAAAGGGTGTTTTTTTTAAGCTAGATAGAACTTTAAATTGTAAAAAGTAACACAAAAAATTAAATTTTGATGAAACTTTTTTTTATTTGTTTCAGTATACTCTGACAAATCATCATGAATAGACTCACGCTTGAACAACGCTACGAAATTATCCAAATTTACTTTGAAAATCAGTCGTCGATTCGCGCAACTTATTATCGCAAAATTGTGTTCAGCGATGAGGCGAATTTTTGGCTTAACGGGTTTGTTAATAAGCAAAATTGCCGCATATGGAGTGAGACCAATCCACAACAGGCCCTACAGACTCCATTACATCCAGAAAAATGCACCGTAGGTGCGGTTTTCACGCTGGTGGCATCATCGGACCTTATTTCTTCAAAAATGAGGCCGGAGCTCGCGTTACAGTCAATGGAGATCGGTACCGCACCATGATCAAGGATTTTTTGTTTGAAAATATGGATGACATTGATCCGGAGGAGATGTGGTTTCAACAGGATGGTGCTACGTGCCATACGGCGAACGCAACCATCGACTTATTGAAATCAAAATTTGGCGATAAGTTGATTTCGAGAAATGCACCTGTCAATTTGCCTCCAAGGTCGTGCGATTTGACACCTCTCGATTATTTCCTGTGGGGCTACGTGAAGTCACTGGTTTATGTTGATAAGCCAGCAACAATTGACGCCTTGGAGGCCAGGTGGCTAATTCTGGCAATCGCGTACGAGCGGATTCATATTAATTTTCAACAAATTTCTTTTATACAAGCAATAAATTTCTTTTGCACAATATTGTTTGTTTACCTTTTTTATTTGCATTTTTAGTGTTGTAAAACGAATTTATACGCGATTTTTGTCCAACACTATAAAACAAAATCAATTCGTTCAGTATCGGATAAAAGAATTAGAAAATAAAGTACGTTCGAAATTATCTTTCAATCGAATACAATTTCGATCACGACTGCCAGAATTAGCCCCCAGCATTGTTCGCGTTATTCGTGACATACGACCAGCAGTGCTCGAAAAAGTGGCCCAAAATTGGACGTCCAGAATGCACTTCGTCAAGAACAGCCGCGGTGCCCATATGCCCGAAATCATTTTCAAATGTTAATGTCACGTATTGATCTTTCGAATAAAAAAAAAATTTTGATTACAATTTAATTTTGTGTGTTATTTTTTACAATTTCAAGTTCTATCGGGCTTAAAACAACACCCTTTACATATATTGTTCATGAATGTTGTTAATGCATTTTAGGGCGGGAAAAATATTTTTTTTAATATATAATTTGAATGTTTGTTAATCAAAATTTTTCAATAATTTGTTTTTGTTTTTTGAATTTTATAATTATTTTCCTGAAGATGCCAACAAATTGTTGGCGAAATATTGAAAATAATTGCTTAAAATTATTTTTTATAAAAAAACCAAAGATCAAAAGCTTGAATAATTAATTTAACAATCTAAACATCAAATAATATAAAAATATAAAAATAATGAAATATTAAATTTAACTGATTTGTACAGTTACTTATAAAACGAACTACAGATAAATACGGATTTTCGCTGACAGTTAATAATGACAGTAGTAATTTATGTTACACATACATGAAGGAACCAAGCTGTTAATAGGTACTATATACATATTTATAATTTGGTTTCCACACACATACATATGTAGCATACATACTCTTCACTTAAATTGAATCGGAACAAATGATTGTTGCGATGGCAGCTGCTTTCAAGTCGAGATGCTGCATGTTCGAATCTCACCGGAGGCTTTGCAGTACAAAAATGAAATTGGCGAATTGAAAAAGCAGCTGTTTGCATAAGTCGCCAGTTGAAAAGTAAACAAATGATACCGACAATTTGCAAACACAAAGCAACATTTTAAATTGCATATTTTTAATTAAAATATTAACACCGGTATTCATAAAAAATAAAACGTTGCTCAAATACATTTAAAAAAAATTTTATATGAAATATTTGTTGTTAAATGTGTTTCAACAATGTTTTATTTTTTATGAATACCGGTGTAAAAGTTTTTCTTCAAATAAAAACAAAATCGATTAAATTTAAATTTTACATCAATTTATTTTTTCTTTCGAGTGAAGTTTAAATAAAAATGACCAGATCGTTTCAGCATACACTAGCGGTTTGAAAACGCCAGCTTTCTAGCGTTTTTGTTTTTCCCAGAACACCTGTTTGGCGTTTTCAAATCGAAAACGCGAACGTCCAGCGATAAGCGTTCCTGAGAACACCTTTTTGGCGTTTTCAAATCGAAAATGCAAATTTTAAGCGAAATGCGTTTTACACAATTATCGCTTAAAAAAGGAAATCTGATTTAAGAAATTTTCTCATTCAATACCATTTCAAGCAGACCTCAAAACTATTAGTGTTTAATAGGAATGGGATTGAGTCAACAACGGTCATGTGCAGCAACATCAAACAAGATACAATTTTTTTGAAATAAAAAAAACTGAACACACAAATTAGTTTCTATGCCAAATAAACACCATGGCTTTTCCAAATTTAAATAAGAAAAATGAAGAAGAACAAGACAAATAGCATTTTAAAACAGAGGAAATCAAACGAAAAACAAAACCAGTATACTTTTATATCAAAATTAAAAAAAAAACAAACCAAATCGCTGCATGTTAAATAATTACAACAAACAAGAGAAAAAAAAGTATGCAGGAAAGCAAATGAGAAACTAATGAAAATATATTGCAGCTTAAAAGAAAAAAATTAAACAATAGAAATATTTGAAATAAAAGAACAAGTATGTATGTACATAAAACAAAAGGAAACACCAGACCACCAATAGACCAAGAAAACAAGCCAGTCAGCCATAAAGCTTTAAGGCAAAATTAAAAAAATAAATATTACTTTAGGCTTCTTACAGACAATGCACTAAAACAATAGCCATTAAAATACTACCCGTAATAATTAAACTAATATGGGAAGTAAAGAACGAGGGTTGATTGGACTAAATGTTTTATAATATTGAATTTTCTAAAATCCTAACTTTATTTGCTGTGGCATCAAGCTGAGGCCAAATCGTCGCATTTGTGATCGAACGAATTGCGTATTTGTTTGATATTAAATTTTCTCTATAGTTCATGCATTTTGTTGTCATTTTACATTAGTGGTACTCAGCGTTTGGTGCGTTTTTAGTTGCGACTATTTGCATTTGCGATTATATTGCAACTGATATTGAGCACCCTTTTTAACAACTTTGCAAATTTTATTGCACTCCAAATAACAGCTGATAAATTAATACACAATTTTTAAAAGAAGTTAAGTGTTTGCTTTGAAAGCTTTAACAAAAACAAAAACTCCATTTCTACAATTTTTTGTTTGCTTTGTTTCAAAATGTCAGCTGTTCGAGTGTGAGTGTTGCAAACGCAATACTCATACGAAAAAAAAGCAACACGTAATTAGCGGTGCGTAAATGCAAAAATATTGCGAGTGCAACCTTGTATATTTTGTTGTTGGTTTGCAAAGAAAAAGCAACGATTTCTTGCATTCGCACTTACGCAAGACATTTGCACCAAATAATGAACTGCGCTATTAGTTTTACTCGATATCGAATGCTACGATTTGGTAAGTCTCTACTTCACCACAGCCAAATTTGAACGGTCCAGACTAGTATTTAACGAAGTGCAGGCAAAACAAAGTAGGCATGCTACCTTCCCGCCGGACACCCGGTATTAATGAAAGAACACAGCATAATCATGAACTCAGCTGTTGCGAAGTCACCACACACATTTGTGTTATTATTTGTACTGTCTGTCTATATTTAATTACATTTTTATTTAAAGCTGGAAAATTTTTCAATTTAATTCGTGTTCTTTGCTCTTAGTGTGATTGCGCATATTGTAAAAATACTTTGATAAATTATAAATAACCTAAAACTAAATTGAGCCAAGTACGAGATTGGCTCGCACAGCCAGGGTCCCGTACTACCATGTGACCCCCCCCCCCCCTCCATTTACACACGCAAGTACAAGTGCAAGTAACTCCCCAGAAGGAAACCTAGAGTCAAGTGGCTATAAGTCGTTACATTTTTCGCCTATATTGGTGACTTTTTATCAAATCGTCAACAGAGTGTCTCCAGTTTTTTGTTTTGTGAAGAGTGTTGTGATTTTTTAAATTTGTAGGGCCACCAAAAGCGTGAAATAAAAATGGTTTTTGTTTTTTGAAAGAAAACATTGAGATGACAACATTGTTAATGAGTAGACAAATTTTATTTCTTGATTTTTCAATTAAGTTTCTCTACTGACATTTCTTTCAGGGTAGCGGCAATGTCTATAGAGAAACACTAGTACCATGGTCGTCATATAGTCACTAGTTCCTTCGTCAGTAGTTGATTTTCAATGACAGGTACATGTTGAATGTCAACTGCAAAAATCATTGTATGAGGTATAATATGTCACTAGTACTGGTGACCATGTCAATAGAAAATCACTAGAGTTCTTCTACGGACGTTTCCTTCAGGATCAATACATTGACATTTTTTTTACTAATACCATCATACTTCTGCAAGTTGCGAGCTCACTTGCAAGAGATTTTGATTGCCAGTAATTTTTTTTTTTTATTTGCATGTTGGTAACATGACAGAAAGCAAAAACAGTGTTACCTCATAAAGTTCATATTTTAATTTTAATAGATAACTTACAGGGAATGATGATACATACCAAAAAATAAGATAATATATAAAAACAGGTTGAAGTAAAATATGGCTTTTATGGATTCTTAATATACATTTACTATTTATTTGATAAAAAAGTTATTTTTATAATTTGCTTCCTCATAACAGTTCGTATGACAATACTTTGGCAACCCTGCCATTAAAGGTCATGTAGACGGCCAAAAAACAGAATAAACAATACCCAAAAAATTCTACAAATAGTGGTTTTTAATTATAAAAAAATGGAACAGTGATTTTTTAGATTTTTCCGCATAATTGTTTTATTATTATTGCTTTCATTTAATTCTTTTATTTTGTAAAGTAAAGCAATTTTCTTTAAGGCCATTTTCTTTGACGACTTTTTAAAAATGAGTTTGCACTGGCCTGTGTAAACAATCAAGCAAGTAGCAAAAAGCTATTATTGTCTCTGTCAGTGTATTGGTTGTTAATATGTACACACAACTTGCAACAAGTTACTTGCATGTGTAAATGGGGGGGGGGGGGGAGGTAAGTGGCAGACAGAAGGGAACCCTGGTATGGAATATTTTAAACGTTTTATTGTTTTTAGTATTTGCTAATGTAAAAGCCAAGACACAGCTGCCTACACCGTGTAAATTTCAAGCCTCTACCTCTTACGGCTCAAAACTTATGCCCAATTTTCAAACTAAAGGCTGACCCTGCGTATGAACACCAAATAAATTTAAATGTTTTGCTATTTTTGTTATTTGTTGCTAAAGAGGCCTGCCATTAGCATATACATATGTACGGTAAAAATTTCAAGTCTCTATCCTTTACGATTCAGAAATGACAGTAAATTTTCAATTTAAAGGGTATCCCCGTATAAAGGACAACATTTAAATTTTTGTTATTTTTGGTATTTGTTAAAGTGTGTGCCTGGTAACTGCATACCCAATATAAATTTCAAGTCTCTATCTCTTACGGTTCAAAAGTTGCAGCTAATTTCAGTTTCTTGTAAGGGAGCACCCTTTAGATCAGGGGTGCCCAAAACCTTCTTATGGAAGCGCAAACACCAATACGTATACACTATATTGACGCACACAAGGAAAAACAGAAATATTTCATTACGTACACTGGTAAAAAAAATTAAATTTCATTTTCACAAAATTTGTGTTCTGTATTAAAATGCCTTTCCAAATCATATTTACTAATCGCCTTGATTATTTGAAAGCAAATCATACATTGGGCTCGATTTGCAAAATTTTTAGCGAAAAAAAGTCGCTTTCCCACGTGTCATTCATTCTACAAAATAAACTGTACAGTTGAAACTAATAACACAAAATTATTTCTTCAAGTGTTTCATACTCACGAAATCATTAAAAAAAAAACAACAAAATCATGAAAACAAAAAAACAACAAAATTTACGCTTGGCACCAATGTGTACCAACAAAGCCTGCGTTCGTATTGCTGTGCATATGAAAGTGTTGTTGCTTTGAACTTGGGGTATGTGTGTATTTCATACAAAGAGTTGTGTATACATATTAGAATGCTCAGCCAATGCTTCGCGCTTTTACAAAAACAAAAGCGTACCAAGCGTATAGGCCGTGGGCACCCCTGCTTTAGATGATATTGTTTTCTAATAAATAACAGAAATTTAAATAGATAAAAATTAAATTTAGTATAATTTTCAAGCAGGTAGATAAAATGCTGCTAAGAATTTCACTATTTTTAATAAATCTGCTCTCCTGTCCTGCTCATAGTTTTCACCGGTCGGATAACAATGAAAAGTCAGATTAAATCTTTTAAATATATCTAATATGATTTATAAAAGTTTTAAAAAAAAATCGATGGGCGAATTTTGTTTTTGAAAAATTGTCCCAAATATGTCCAATGCTGGATGTAGCGTGCATTCTTTTTGCAGTTTAAAATTAAGAATACAGTAAATTTCTTGCACTTTGACAATACATATTTAAAAGTTTTTGTTTTGATTAAAATTTTTTTTTTTTTATTTAGAAAAATGTCAAACAATTAAGCTCCATTTTTGCCATTTTTCACGATAATTCAAGATAATTAAAGCTTTTCATTTGTGTACTATTAAAAGATATCTAGGAAATAGTTTAATATTATTTTTACGACTTTGGTTATGCTACTACCGGAGATATTTACAAAGTTAAGGCCAAAAACAAAAATTTCAAAACCAAATATCTCTTAAACCATTTACGATATCAACAAAAATAAAATAAAAATAAAATGCGTTTTGTTAATCTATTTATTTTCTTTTTGAAAAATGTAAACTTTTAAAAATCGGATTATATTTACAAGTTATGAATCGAACAGACTTTTTCATACCCCAGGTAGTCTAGTGATACTAAGTGAAGTCTAGCGATCGATACTAGTTCAAAAGCGAAAATTGTTGAGTTGAGTCTTAAAACTTCCCATATTAAAAGAAACTAAAATATTTACATACATTTAAAATAAAACTTAATACAAAATACAAACTATCTGCGCAATACATATTAAAATGCTATAATACAACTACACTAGGTTGCAATTTTAATATCAAGAATACAGTAAAAGTTTAAAAGAGTAAAAAGAATAGTTTGTATAGAAAAAAACAAAATCAAAGTAAACAGAATAAGAAAAGAATGCATTTTTTCGAAAAAAAATTTACTTGTAATTTGTTGTTGCTTAATTACACAATTTACCCACCTTACTATAAAGCGTTGTACTGCCCGACCGCTGATTAAAACCATTGCCCTGGTCCGTATAAGTCTTTACCTGTGTATGACGCTGGTCCCGTTCATAGTAATTGCGTGGCATTCCATGCGGTGAATGTTGAGCATTAGCTGTTGACATGACACCAGATTTGACCGCAACACCCGCCGCACCTCCATTTCCACCGCCGCCACGCATTATACTGCCCGAGTTTGATTGATTGTTGGCATCACGTTCCGTTGTTATCGTGCTAATACCTTGATTTTCTTTGTGAGACCGGCGAGCTGCATATTTTTCTGGTTTAAGAAGACTGTGTGTGCACATACAACATACACACATACAGAGGAAAGGGTATTCAATTAAAATAAATTGTTATAATTTTTAATACAGATATGTACAATGATTTGCATCTGCTGTGACATACTAAATACCAGAGCTGTAAAAGAATGATTCATAGTTGCCATTTTATTAGCTATGAACTAAAATTTTAATGCCACAAGTTTGTGAAAAATATAAATTTAATTAAAAAAGCTCGTGAGTGCGCATTCACTCTATAAGAAGAAATTAGTTACTTAAAGTTATAAAGAGAATATACATATGTAATTAAAATTTGCTTTAATTCGCCATGAATTTTGCAGTGCATTCATTCATCTCTTAAGAAACCACTGCCTTAATTCATCATGAATTAAATATACCGGGATTGAGTTCCTTTCACTTCACGCATAAAATCCAATTTTGGGTGACCCAAAATTAAGGAAGGGTTTTGAATTGCTTGAATTATGTTTTTTATTTGAGACATATTATTAATTACCCCTATCGTGAGTAAAATGTGAAATTTTTATTCCCATAAAATTTTCATTTCCCAAGTAGGGAAATTTGCTGTCATGAATATTGTGGGAACGTTTGAGAAGAAAAAAAATATAAATTTAAAGGAAATTTATTGAAAATTTGTGGGTAAGTGATGTAAAAAGTAATTAAATTTATGTTTTCTAACTAATAAACAGAAATTTGTGGTTTAAAAGGTAAAAAGGGTGAGTAAATCGGCGTTTTCATGCCTGTTGAATATTTGGACAGATTCTCTGTCGGAAAAAGAAATCATTTGATATTCCGCCCATCGTAAAACTAAGCGTATTTTTTGCAGAGGGTGGATAACAAAAAAGTGTTGGAAGAGATTACGAAGTAGGAATGGCGCCATCCACGTTTTGCAAAGTGCTCTCTAAAGTGTTGGATGCTTTTTTATTATTGTGCGCAACCCGCATATTAAAATAATGCACGCTGAGTCAAAACAATGGATCGTTACTCCAACAATTTTGGGCACGTTGTTCAATTGAGTACTGCTCCATTTCAAATTCCCCAAGTCTTCTTTACAAAATACAGAAAAGAAAAGAAGAAAAAAATTTATAAGCAATTCAAATCCCTTCAATAATTTTGGGCCACCCTGTATAAATAAAATTTAAACTATATTAAATGTGTTATTAATATCGACCTTTTTAAATTAGATAAATTGATTCCTTTTATGGTGTCCAACCAAAATGGGCTTTCAAGGTCCTTAGTTTATCTTTTCATTTAAAAGAAAAATTACATTTTTTCATTTAAATTGTTCCCGATGTTTATTTATTTATTTATTTATTTTTAATTTTATTTATTTTTATTAATTTATTTCCATTTCCTGTACAACAAGATTTCACTTATATTTAAAGTACAGAAATGTGTTAAAGGGGCACAATTGGTCCTAGGCACCAGTTCGTTGGTTTATTTCCAACTTCTTCAGGGGTAAATTTTTATTTAGTGCAATCTGGCAACATGATTAAAAAAAAATGAAAAACAATATTAAGCAACAACAATAGATTTAAGTAATGTAAGTCGGGAACAATTTAAATGAAAAAATTTAATTCTTCTTTTAAATGAAAAGATAAACTAAGGACCTTGAAAGCCCATTTTTATTGGACACCATAAAAGGAATCAATTTATTTAAACTAATTTATCCTAAATCAGTCAGTCAGTCAGTCACGTTACAATCTTATATATATAGATAACATAAGTACGTACTTTCGAATACATTTATTTGCTGCTAAAAATGAGTTTAATTAAAATGTTAATGAATTTAAGATAACAGAGAATTCATTTCTAAAATAATCAAGAGAAACATTTTAATACAGTTCGTTTTAGAGGTGAATAAAAGGTAGCTTATTACCAGGTGGCCGCATAACTACAGCAAACACTTCATGTATTTTGTTGGCAGAAATACTGTGAATTCTGTCATCCATTTGTCTTGTAAGGCTGCCTGCATGAATACATATGTACGTTCCCACATTTTTAGTTCGTGATGCGTTTATTAAAATTGTAATTCAATTTATTTTTATGCATGAGGTGAATGCACTTCCAAATTTTTAATTCATGATGAATTTCTTCAGATTTTAATTTAATTTAATTTTTCTTTTTTCTTCTTCTAATTTTAAATACATTCACAAGGTGTCCATTCATTGTGAGTGCCTGCACACTTTAAGACAACATATCATTTTGGGCTAACTTGGGGGTTACACGATCAAGTTTTGCAATTCAAGTTTTAATACATTCACACTTTTTTACTAATACACTCACAATTTTGAAAATTGATGCAAACTTGATGAGAATTTTTGCTTTCCATAGAGAGCATCAAGTCACAAAGCAACAAAACAGCTGACAACAATTTTTTTTCGTTCTGTCTGCAAATATTTTTTTGTTTTGTTTGAAAGTTGCAATTAAAAGTGATAAAAATTAATCTGTTAAATTAAGCATAAAAATAGAAATGCAAATGTTTACGTGCAAAACCAACAAATATAATGTGATGTGCTGCGATTTATAGAGCTATGCAGAAGCCACGAAGTTCTGTGGAATATGAATGTGCCGTCATATCGACTCCTTTCTGCCCTCTGGTTTTTTTTCTCCTGCTTTTATTTTCTTTATTTCTGATAGTAGTACTTTTAATGAAGCAGCTATTTTTGAATTTTCTTCTTGACGGCATCTTGAAAACGAATTGTTATGAAATTGCGTGCAGCCTGCGTCACAGCCATCAATTTCATTGAATTTTGACAAGCAGTATGTGAAAAAAACTTGATAGCAAAACTTGGTCGTGTAACTGCCGTGTAAAGGAAAACATTGTCTGCTTGATTTGCAGCAGCTTCATTTATAACGAAAATAATTCTTTTACAGCTCTGCTATATACATACATACATACATGCACTTACCTTGGATATTGTGGACCAAATTGTGTGTAGCAACAATTATGCCAACAGCCACGCGAAAAAGGATTGTAGCCACCTTTGAATTTACCTGTCACTTGCTCATTAGTTGTACGACCCCGCGACACTAAGACCATGTGAAAACCCGTTAAACCGAATATGGGAATGGCTAATATTGTAACAATACCCATTAATACCATACTGTAGGGAGATAATATTTTAAAGTAAATCTTCTATTAACATCGTTCATTTATCTACTCTTTTATATGCATAACTTACGATACTATTGGTGCTGTATGCCTTATGTTTGGCATAGTTTTTAAAACATAAAATAAGCATAAAGAAAATATGCTCAACATGTGTATCGATAGGGAAACCAAAAAGAAAAAGAAAAATCTATAATTACGTCGTCCAATGCAATTATTTACCCAAGGACAGTGATGATCGAATGTCTGTAAGAAAAATTAAGAAACAACAAAAATAAGAACAGAAATAAATGAATACAAAATCAATGACACATTTAATAAATAACTTAACAAGGACTCGGATACGAAAATATACTTGTTCTATGTGTACATGTTCAACTCAACATAAATATGAACATTTTCAATTGAGTGAAACACTTTGTTTCAAGTTTTCTTCGTAACAAGTTGAAC
This sequence comes from Sturmia bella, assembly GCA_963662145.1. Lineage (NCBI taxonomy): Eukaryota > Metazoa > Arthropoda > Insecta > Diptera > Tachinidae > Sturmia > Sturmia bella. The sequence continues at coordinate 19,511,800 of OY759170.1, forward strand.
CCAGCAAGAACAGTGTCGGTCATTTGATGCATCACATATGAGCGACATGGCTGATGGGTTCATACATCAGCGTTTCTATCATTTGCTTAAGGGCAAAATGAAAAAAACTGATGTAAACATTCGTGTTTACATCAGTTCTTTTTTAAACCAGCGTTACCACCTCAGTAAAGTGATCATTTGAATTTTTTTTTTTTTTTTCAAAATGCCCACAAAATTATATATACGGGTCTGTTCTAGAATCCGATTCGAATTGATTCAGCAAAATTTTTTTAATCCGCATAATTCATAAATTGGTGTTCTCAATTCAGCATGTTTTTAGATATTCGAATTTTCTGTTCGAAAAAAATTCTAAATGTCAAATACAACAACAACAACAACAACAGCTAAGCCGATGATAAAAGATAGCTTAACATACAAATAGTAGCATTAAGCATTAGCCCAAAAAACATTGACATATCACACTTTAATATGTAGGGCAACTTCGTGTTTTCGAACATAAGCAACATTTTTGTATTTTGGTTTTGCGCAATTCAAATTTTTTTATTATATTTAATAAAAAAACACTTCAAATTAAGAGAGAAAATTTAGTTTTTATTAAAAAAGTTATCACTTGCATGAATAAAAGCCGATTCTATTTACTTTCACTCACCCTGTATAATACTCTAATTGAAAACGAATAAAAACATGGGGATTCGGATTGCAGAACACCAAAAATTCTAAAGTAATCCACTTTAGAGTAAATTCGGATTCTAGAACAGACCCGATAATGTTATTAATTTCTTTATTATTTTAGCAAAAAATAGTTATTCCTAAAATTTGAAAAAACGATTCAAAGAGAATAGAATGAACTATTTTAGAGATACATTTAGATAAAATTAAACGAAAAACAGTAGTCAGTAGCAGTTTTAACAATAGAATAGACTGAATCATGTGGAAAAAAAAAACTTCCACAGCACCATTTTTTTTTCAAAGAAAAAAAAGGACAACTGAACCCATAAAAACATTAATGCATAAACTTAGTTTCAAATGAAATTGCCAAGTTTATATGGGAAATTCAAAATATAAAAAAATCATTGTAATGGTAACGCTGAAAGCTATAAAATTGCTTTGCATGTAAATTAGTAAATTAGTTGTTAATGTGTTAGTTTCCATCAGCTATTTCTTGCAGGGAAGCGTTTCCTTTTCTATTATTATTATTATCTATTTATTTATTTATTTTTTTTATTACATATACTTACTTCTATACAATGATTGCATACGGAGCAGTGTGAACATCTTGGCGGTCGATAAAATTTACACGTCACACACCATTTCATTTTCACTGTAATGCCATTTATTTCGGCATTTTTATATAGTGGCGCTCGAAATTCCTCTTCTCGATCTTCATCAGGAGAAGCTTAAAATTTAGAAAAATTCATTACTTTTTCTAAAATAAATGAATGGATCAGTTCGACATTTACCTTTGGGTATTACGCCTGGATCCATGAATGTCGCCAGGGTAAAATTGGCTAACACAAAAAATGTTATCACGCCCTGATATGCTGGTACCCATGGATGACTTTTTAAGTAATATTGGCAGCTAAAAATACAAAAAGAAAATTAATTATTAGAAATTGTAATTTTAGAGGCTTTACAAAAGAACAGGATGAGAGATGAGCACCCTAAAGGCCTAGTTATGCGAACGTCTACGTAAGCTAATGGAACGGACGTGTGTTTCTGGCATATTAAAACAATGTAAGCGCTTACCGAAATCAAATGTCACGTTGACGGAACGTTTCAACCTGTATAAAATAGAAAGTCTTAACGTTTTTACGTGACGCTAGCCAGTATTGTTCGTTTACTTGGTATTTGTAAATCAGTGATGTAAGTTCCATCCATCCATTTGTTGGTCATTAGTATGGCATAATTAATACCTTTTCGTACTTTTATCTTGAAATGCTAAATACTTTCCCCCTAATTCATAAAAATTATAACAGGCTTATAAGACTGTTATTTGACATATTTGTATGTAAAACCTAACAAATAAGAGCTTTACAAACCTGTTATAATTTTTATGAATTAGACGCTATTTCTTTCCATTTTCAGAAAAATCCACGAAGTTGAGTGTGTGTTGAGCGCCAAAATTTTGGTCAAAATTTCGACAGTAGTCTACAGGTGGCACTTGATGGAAACATTGATGCATTTCATATACATACATAACTACGAGGGAAGTTCAAAAAGTCATGCACTTATTGATCCTTCCTCGTATAGCCCTTGTTTAACTCCTAATAGCGTTTAATTGTATTATTACTATTTTTTGTTTGCTGCTTGAAAATTATATTATGCTAAAAATCATGATAGAGTACGCGTTAAACGTTGCAAGAATTAACGAAACGAGTAAAACTAATGCAATTAGAAGAACAAAAGCTGCCGACAATTTGTGCTGCTAAAAATGTAAACAATTTGAATAAACTACAACAATGTTTAATATTTATAATATTTTTCATGGCAAAATAAATAAAAAGTTTTTGTAACAAAAAGACGAAAACGAAATCCAGTGACCAGGCACACGAACACACACACACACATCTACAAATGTAGGTATGTTGGCAATTAATTGGGGTTGCCTTGACAAGAAGGAGGAAACCATTTCATTAGATAAAATTAGCAAACATGAATATTTCAGCTTAATTATCAATATTGACCAAGATTTGCAGGCAACAAAAATATGCAGGCATATTTTAATATGCATCATGTAAATTCATAACTCTGTTACTGTGGCCCGTATGGGCTGATTGTTCGGTAGGTTCATTGATTGCCATTGATTGAAATATAAAAAAAAAAAAATATACTTTTGTATAAGCCATTTAAAATAGCTCCAAAATGTTTATTCATTTGGCAGGGAGATAAAGATAATAATCATCGTTTAAATTGTTACAACGACAACGACGCTGCTGGTAATGTGTTGGCATAAATTTATTTTCATATAATTTATGAATATATATTTTGAACACGTCGCATTGGCAATGAATATTTATTTAAACAACACAAATCTGTAGGTGATGGGTAAACTACACTAAGTCAAATTTTTTCAAAACCCGTTTTTAAACACTATTTCAAACGGAATTTTATCATCTATACATACATACACTCGAGTGGGCCGATTTGTAGGTGTCAAAAATTCTTCAGCTACACTCGTATCAAATTTATTGCCAGACCCACGCTGTCACTCGACATCGATCGCTCGCTTACATACAAGCAAAACAATAACATTTTAAAATGTTGTTGTTGCTTTTACCCCCGATTTTTGACATGGGATTTAAATACAAAATTAGTAAATTTTCCTTAAAATTTAGGTTGTTTTTAAAATTGCTTTCTGTTTTATAGACTAAAATTATTTTTGGTAATTAATTGCAATAAAAGTACGGCAGCACAATGTAAGTGTCAAAAAATTAACGATGACTCAATAAAAAACAGCTGTTTAAACAAATTTGAAAGCAAGTGAAATTTTGAAGAGTTTAGAAACTAATAAATTGTTTTTTAAAAATTATTAAAATGAGTAGCAAAAGTGATAAAAGGACTCCCCAATTTCACTGCCTTCTGGAAATAATAAAAAATCAAATTATGAAACAAACAAAAACACATGTGCAGTTTTTTTTAATTTGCAGAACAAAAGCAAACTGTCAAAATCATATGGCAGTACGAAAAATTTAAATCGATTTTCAATGGGCACGGCAGGCCGTTTAAGTTTGATTTAAATAGCAACTGTTTGACTCAATTTTGTATTTAAATCAAATTTAAATTGAAATCGCATTTAAAATCCAAGTTAAAAATTGGGGGTTAGTGCTTTTAGTGTCCAGTCGAACGGTGACGAGTGACATCGTGGGCCCGACACTTAATTTTGTGTGTACTAAATATTCTAAAAACTACGGCCTTTTTAAATTCAATTAATCCGTTTTGTTCTAGAATCCCATTCCGATTGATTTAGCAAAATTTTTTTAATCCGCATAATTCATAAATTGGTGTTGTCAATTCAGTATGTTTTTAGATATTCGAAGTTTTTGTTGGAAAAAAAATTCTAAATGTCAAATACATAAACAACAGGTTCTCATCAGCTGTTGAAAAAATTTTAAATTATTTTAATTATAAAAGAAACAAATATGAACTTAATTATTTATTTGCTTTAAGAACCAATTGAAATGTATTAATTCAGGTCCAAAAATGAACCTTTTCAAAAAATATTTGCTGTATTTTTCAGCTGTCTATATGTCTACTGATGAGTTGATTAGCACCAACGAAATGTCGTCGGCATATAGACAGCTGAAAAATACAGCAAATATTTTTTTGAAAAGGTTCATTTTTTGACCTGAATTAATATAAAAGATACATTTTAAATCTTTTAGCACTCCAAGAAACGTACAAATTTATCTTTTTTTCTTTTTTGCAGTGTATTATATTTTTGTTGTGTGTTTAAAAAGAACTATCAGAGGACGAAGCCGATAATAAAAGATAGCTTAACATACAAATAGTCGCCGGCGGCAAACCAAAAACCAACGGTTGACGATCGGCTAAACAACGTTTTTAAAATCACGCAAAAAAAAAATTTTTAAATTAAGTTAAAATATGACAAAAATCAAAACATTAATAGATGATTCTGAGAAAACAACTCTACCGCGAGCAGCAATCAGTCGCTCTTGACCGCGACAGGTGTTAGGTTGTGAAATTACCGGCGCGGCAGTTTGCCGGCTATGAGCACATGAACTACGATCTTTGACAACCATATGTTGTAAAAGAACGTATTGCCGGACTATTACTATGGAATTTGACCCCTAAATATGATCATATTAATATAAATGTTGCTTAAATAAAACTAAATATAGGAAATTAATTATGGTTTAATTTAAAAAGTCAGTTTTTCTTTTTCAATAAATTCTGATTGCATTAAGCATTAGTCCAAAAAAACATTGACATATCACACTTTAATATGTAGGGCAACTTCGTGTTTTCGAACATAAGCAACATTTTTGTATTTTGGTTTTGCGCAAGTGCCATTTGACAAACCATACAAATTATTTGGAAGAAATTAAAGAAAAAGTTTTTTTTTACTAATAATTGTGTGTAAATTCAAAGTTTTTTTTATTATATTTAATAAAAAAAACACTTCAAATTAAAAGAGAAAATTTAGTTTTTATTAAAAAAGTTATCACTTGCATGATTAAAAGCCGATTCTATTTACTTTCACTCACCCTGTATAATACTCCAATTGAAAACGAATAAAAACATGGGGATTCGGATTGCAGAACATCAAAAATTCTAAAGTAATCCACTTTAGAGTGAATTCGGATTCTAGAACAGACCCGATTAATAGATGATTCTGAGAAAACAGCTCTACCGCGAGCAGCAAAAGGTTGTGAAATTGTCAATCAACATTTGTACTAAATCTCTTCTAAATGTACATAAAAAGACATTCATATGAAATTCCACCTGATTTCGCATCTGCACATGAAAAAATGTTTTTGGTTGGTATTTGAAAATTTGTATTTTTAGTTTATTATAATGACAATACTGAATTATTTTATTGGGCTTGAGTTCGATTTTTTATAAAATTGTAGTGATTAACATTTTCAAAGAAGACAAGAATAGTACAGTTGAAGACTTTGTAGAGAAAAACGAAAGACGTGTTTATCCTTCCAAAATCCAGTAACTTCTACTCCATTTTATTTTATAAAATCTCTATATCAGAACTTAATTAAATTCACATACTATTATAGCACTACTACATATTAAATTTATCGCTAGTTATCGTTTATGAATTAGACCGATAGGTACACATAGTTGTACCATAACGTATCGTATAAGGTACTTACAAATAAGTATATTTAACGGACAATATTTTTGAATATTTCGCTAACAAATCTTCTGGTTAATATTTGTAATTAAATTGAAAAATATAATTAATATTCTATTAAAGATCTGCCACAACTTATTAGCTGGGGTACAATACCATGGCTGTTTCACGTGGTGACACTACAAAACTGAAATTAAATTAATGTCTTGCCATGTCGATATCAGGGACATCTTTCTTTTTATTTAATACGGCCTTATCGTTTCATTCGGTTGAACCTTCATGGCCGGATCTAGCGCTATAAGAACCCGAATTGTTGAGCAGACGACATATTTTTTTCATATCCGTATAAATAAAAAATGTACTAATATTTTATTAAACTATTTTTTCATTTAATTTTTAACTTTATTTCTAAGGAATTATAAAAAAAACTTCAACAATTTAAAAGAGACAATCCATCCATAAAGAAGAAAAAAGAAAAATAAACGTCTCTTTTTGTTTAAATCTTATAATACGACCCAATTTCTTTTGTACACATAAGAAAGTTGTATTTTATTCTTATAGTTTAGCAAAGAAAATGCATAAAAAATGAAAAATGTCTTTAGACATACTTCAAGTTGTTTGACTACAAAATTAAGCCTTGTATTCTTTTTTAAGATTCAATTTCTTTACATTTCGCTGCTTTTCTCAGCACTTTCATGTGGCACTTTCATTGTATATACAACACATCCATACATATATATCTACATACATATGTATTATCCTTAAAGCTTATTAGCCTGGTGCTGTTGAATTTTTCTTTGGCTCCTTGCAGTAGAAAAAAAACTATAAGAACGTATCCTTAAGCGGACAACTTGAGCACAAACCATAATTTTTTAACTTACCATTGTGCCACTCTACAGATATTTATGTAGGAATATTCTTTTAAATCACAGTAAATTGTTTAAAGCCATCACCACTACACACACACACACACACACACACACACACACACACACACACACTCAATGCCCACCACCCACGCCCCCTGCCTGCTGTCTGTCCATTAGCTGAAAGTTACTTCAATTTATGAAAGCAATTGCTGGCAACTATAATAACTTGCAACATCAAGTGCAAAGCTGCACAAGTTACAAACAAAAGACACTGTTTTAAAGAAAACAGAAGTACCATTTCATACAAAACCATCAAAAGAAAATAAACGAAGAGGGCACAAATGAGTATAGAATCCTATTAAATAATGTGATTTTTATACACAATTCAAGTGCAGCTCTAAGGCGCTGCTTAATAATGCAACAAAGTTTGTTCAATTAAAGTTGCTGATACAATTATGCTTTTAATTGACTGCACTTTAAAAAATAAAATATGAATTAAATTTTTTTGTTAGAATTTAAGAAAAAAAAATGTGTGCTTAAACAATAGCTGATGCATTTTTCATTAAGCGCTTGCTCTACCCCTTTTTTTTAAGCTCCGTACTCAAAGAGGAAAAACGGAACCCTGTTAAAAAGACTTCTGCGTCCGTCCGCCCCTCACAGGCCCCATTCACCCCAACGGTGAGTGGTAGAAAGCTGAAATTTGCACAGCATATGTGGTTACTTGGCCGCTACAATAACAACTACTGAAAAGAACAAAAATCTAGAAACTATAGGGTGCTCCCATACGAGAAACTGTAAAAATTAGATGAAATGCACTGTTACTTTTGAGCCACAAGAGCTAAAAAGATGAAATTATCACAGGATATGTGACAAGCACGCATAACAACCAAAAAATTAAAAATTAAAGGGTGCTCCCATACGAGAAACTGTAAAAATTAACTGTAACTTTTGAGCGACAAGAGCTAGAAAGCTGAAATTATCACAGGATATGTGCCAACCCGGCCGTACAACTACAAACGCGCAAAACAAACAAAAAAATAAAAACTAAAGGGTGCTCCCATACGAGAAACTGTAAAAATTAGCTGTAACTTTTGAGCCACAAGATCTAGAAAGCTGAAATTTTTACAGGATATGTGACAAGCACGCAAAACAAACAAAAAAAATAAAAACTAAAGGGTGCTCCCATACGAGAAACTGTTAAAATTAACCAAAATTAGCTGTAACTTTTGAGCCACAAGAGCTAGAAAGCTGAAATTTTAACAGGATATGTGGCAACCTGGCCGTACGACAACAAACACGCAAGACAACCAAAAAATTAAAAACTAAAGGGTGCTTCCATACGAGAAACTGTAAAAATTAGCTATAACTTTTGAGCCACAAGAGCTAGAAAGCTGAAATTTTCACAGGATATGTGGCAACCCGGCCATACAACAACAAACACGCAAGACAACCAAAAAATTAAAAACTAAAGGGTGCTCCCATACGAGAAACTGTATAAATTAGCTGTAACTTTTGAACCACAAGATCTAGAAAGCTGAAATTTACACAGGATATGTTGCAACCCGTTCGAACGACAACAAACACGCAAGACAACCAAAAAATTAAAAACCAAAGGGTGCTCCCATACGCGAAACTGTAAAAATTAGCTATAACTTTTGAGCCACAAGAGCTAGAAAGCTGAAATTTTCAGAGGATATGTGGCAACCTGGCCGTACGACAACAAACACGTAAGACAACCAAAAAATTAAAAACAAAAGGGTGCTCCCGTACGAGAAACTGTTAAAATTATCCAAAATTAGTTGTAACTTTTGAGCCATAATAGCTAAAGAGCTGAAATTATTACAGTACATGTAGTTACCCGGCCGTACAACAAAAATCGCGCAAAGCAATCAAAAAATGAAGAAATAAAGGGTGCTCCCATACGAGAAACTGTAAAAATTTGCCAAAATTAGCTGTAACTTTTGAGCCATAAGAGCTGAAGAGCTGAAATTATTACAGTACATGTAGTTACCCGGCCGTACAACAACAAATACGCAAGACAACCAAAAAATTAAAAACTAAAGGGTGCTTCCATACGAGAAACTGTAAAAATTATCCAAAATTAGCTGTAACTTTTGAGACATAAGAGCTAGAGAGCTAAATACATGTAGTTACCCGGCCGTACAACAACAAATACCCCAAAAACAAAAACAAAATTAAAAACTAAAGGGTGCTGCCATACAAGAAATTGAAATTAGCTGTAATTTTTGAATTGTAACAGATAGAGACTTGAAATTCGCAGTTACAGGGCTGGTACACAACAACAAATTCTAAAAATAGCCAAAATTAAAAAATTTAAATATTGCTTTTCATATGGGGACACCCTTTAATTTGAAAATTAACAATAACTTTTGAACTGTAAGAGATAGGGGGCTTAACATTTACACGGTGTATGAAGTAGTTTGGCTTCTACAACAAAAAATACCAAAAACAACAGAAAGTTAAATACTAGAGGGTGCTTCCATACAAGAAACTGAAAATAGCTGAACTGTAATAGACAGAGCTGTGAACTTCGCACAGTATATGCAGTTATCAGGCCTACACAACTACAAATACTAAAAATAGCAAAAAGAAAATACTTAAATGTTGCCCTCAAATTAAAGGGGCTCTCGCTCTCATAAATTGTACTCTAATTTAAGTTACTGTTAGTGCTAAAATAATGTTTCACGATGCATAAGCAGATATAAAAGATGCACAGGCAGTCAATTGTTTTAAAAATAATTAAAGATTCCTGACGCTGCTGACAAATTGTTAGCGAAATATCGAATAATAAAGAAAGAAAAATATAAAGGACCTCAAGCTTTAAAAGATAGTGTTGTCAATTTTAACAATAAAGGTCAAAAATTATAGATAAAATAATATAAAAAGACACAATAATACAAAAGTCAAAATTAAAGTTGACTTTAAGTTGAACCAGCTTTAAGGGGGTGCCACATTATTTATCGAAAATGGCAAATTATTTATTACACTGTACAACACATGATTTCGGGACTCAATTCTGATAATTGTTGATGAAAATAGACCCAAAAAGAAGAACTTCTGCATCATTCGTTTGGTCTTGATACCTCAAATAATAATTTAAAAATTAATTTGAAGTAAGTATCGCGTAGGGGAGTTTGTCACGTTTAAGGCTCTTTTGCTTGTCATAACTCGAGAACCACTAGTCCGAATAAGATGAAATAAATTTTAGAAAATTAAGAACTAAGCTGAGAAACACAACAAACATTTTTTTGAAAAGGTTCATTTTTGGACCTGAATTAAAAAACCCTGAATTAAAAAACCTTTAGGTCAAGAAAATAAATATATAAAATATATAAAAACAGGGGTCGAAAAAAAAACCAAATAATTATTTAATGTAAAAAAATTTACACTAAAAAGCTTTTACACAAAAGCTTTTACACAAAGTGACTTTTGTTTGGGCAAAGCTGTTGCTAAATAATTTAAAGATAATTTCTGCTGGTTTTAAATTTGGAGCAGACTTTTGCGCGTAAAGTCGACTTTTTCTTGTCTATGGTAGACAAAAACTTTACTTTTATTTAGCACTAACTTTCGATAGCTATAGTTATGACCCACTGTTTTTGCAGATATTTTTTAACGAATATTTGGCATGTAATATTTAAATTACAGCTTCATTAAGAAGCTTTTTTTTTAATATGCAAAAAATTCTGCTTTTCTCAAGTAAAAAAAAAAAATGTCTTCCTGCATAGAAAAATCAACCAGGTTAGAAAAAAAAACTAAACTCTTAAGCAGACATTTAAAAAAAGCTAGAGCAGAAAAACAAACTAAATGAAAGGAAAACGGAAGGTTACATAAGTTCGCTGCTATTCCTATTCTTATCTGCGAGCCGTTTATTGTAAAAGTTTTCAACAGCTCACTCTACTCCACTCCAGCTATCGAGTATGTTTGTTGAGGAGGCAAAAAAAAAGCACACAATTAAAAAAGAGGGATAAAAAACAGTGCAAAACAGGGTGGGCAAATAGAACAAAAATATAAAAAGAACCCCCAACTCCAGGAATTAAGGTTTAGTACAAAGAAATTACAAGCCAAAAACATGATGTTGCTGTTCTTCTGGAGTGGATAATACATGGAATGCTTTCAACACTCACTCAGTGATTGCTGTGCCAAATTATGCGTCGAAGTCGCTGCCGGTTGTGTTGTGTAATTGCTGTTGTTGGTTGGTTGGTTGGTTGGTTTATTGGTTGTAGAAACATTCAGCCTAGTTTCATAAATCTGCCAAACAAAATGAGTATAAGCACAATCCACCCGAACAAATGTGGCGAAAAATTAAAACGAAACACACACACACAGAAGCAGAGAAATACAAATGGGTATCTTCTAATTTTATGATTTTTCACAGCGCTGCAGCAGCTACAGGAGATTACACTTAAAGAAAAATTCATTTTAATATTGCAACGATAATAATACCGTATACCCCGAACGAGGGTTGGCTTTTATGTTCAGAAATTTGGCCACCCTAGTGTTACAATCTGACAACCGACAGCTCTATCTGGAAGTTGGACATTTTTTAGGTTATGTATTAATTCAGGTCCAAAAACAGACCTTACAGATGTTTTCTGTTTAGCAAATTTGCTAAAGCCAAAGGATGGAGTGGGTCCAATGAAAGCCCCATTGGCTCTCCTTTTTGCGTAAGTGTCAGCCAGCTTGTTACCCTTGTGCCCCTCATGACCTGGTACCCATATCAGAGTAATCTGATTATGAGTGGCCAGGTCATTTAGCCTGTCGTGACATTCCAGTTCGGTCCTGGATGTGAACGTACAGCTGCTCAGGGCTTTGAGTACCGACTGACTGTCGGAGAGTATATTGATTCTGACTCCCATGCATCCCCTATCGGATAGGATCCCTACAACTTCCAGTATAGCATATAGTTCCACCTGGAAAATTGTGGTGTCCTTATCAAGTGTTACTGCCCTGCGTGCCCTAGGTCCCACTATTGCCGCTCTCACTCCCTGGATCGACTTGGATCCATCAGTGTTTTACTTTTGTTAGACATCTTGTAGCCACCTTGGGTTTGAGCACCACTCCTCCCTTGTTGGAAAGAAGACCCCCATACTTTCTACCGAAGCAGGGTATGGGATCTGTGTGATCACTCGACCGAGACATATGCAAAACGGCTCTGAATCCCCTCAGGATCGTAAGATGACCAATAAGGTTACCCTACTTCAGTCACTGTGGCTGCTTCTTCCTGCACACATACATGGAGTGGTGTCAGGTTAAGAAGCGCCTCCATGCCTGCTGTCGGGCTGAATCTCATGGCCCCCGAGATGCATAAACATGCAAGTCTTTGTATGTTTATGCATTACGGGTATATGTTCTTGCTTCGGCAGAACATATACTAAAATTGAATTACAAGTTATTTTAATAGCAGAAAATTTAGTTTTCAAGTTTTTTTTTCTACGTTTTTAATTTGTATTTTCCTCGCTGTGTACATATACCCCCTAATTCATAAAAATTATAACACTGTTATTTGACATATTTGTATGGAAAATCTGTCATATAAGAATTTTATAAACTTGTTATAATTTTTATGAATTAAACGGTTAATAAATAGTCTTAGATCACACTCATATTTTGCCACACTGCTATAATTTGCTTTTCGACACATTTTTTTTCTATGTGTATGTTTTACTTTTATACAGTTGAAATAATGCAGGATGTTTTACAAGTATCCACCATCAACCCAAAATACACATTAAGCCAAGAACGAGAATATTTCATTGTTACATATGGAAGGAGATGGATGGCTGATGGCATAAATGCGCCACTTCATATTGTTATAAAAATAAAAATTCTAATTTATGCATTTGAGTTCCTTCGAATTTCAAATATGTCATCGACAATCTTGTAGCAGATTAACGAAGTGGTGAACATGCTCTATTTAATCGATTCCAAAACTGTCACAATTACTTAAGTGAAGACAAGCCAACTACGCAATTTAAATTATAAAATCCTTAAACTTCATTACTTGAAGGACAGCAGATCTTATAATATTGTAAGAGCACACAAGGCTGCTGGCAATCGGTTGGAAATGAAGAAAATTGTCAGTTTACACAAGCATTCAAAAATAAATAAATACATGTATCTATTAACGAAAGTTGTCAGTGTGCACGGATGTCAGATTTTCTATGCAACAAACAATTGTCAGTGCTGGGCAAAATATGTACATGCTTTGATAAATTTGAAATACAAAATACATGAAAGTTGTGTATTTAAAATACAAAGTATAAATACTTTTTATTTCAAGTATTTAAAATGCAAAATACAGCATTTTAGAATGCAAGTAATTGAAATACAAAATACAGCGTAACAAAAAAATGTAATTAAAATAAAAAACAACGGGTTATCCATTTCGTGGTTTTAAAAGTATAGGACTGGAATTCGACATCTGTCAAACTGAGTTATTAAACCAAATTTTTTCCTCTCAGTTGAAAGTCTGACGATCCATTGACGAAAATGGATCGCTTAACTATCAATCACACAACGCATACAAAAATGTTGATTCTGTCACAGGCACCATATCGTGCTTTAAGAGGAGATTATAGTTTACATAATCCATAATCCAACTACGCAAGCAATTGGCAAAATTGTGAAGAAATTTGAAGAGACTGGAGCGGTTACAAATATTGTAATGCCTGTGTCCCATTGTTTCGCTCGTTCCGCTGAAAATATCGCTGCTGTAAGTGAAAGTGTGGCCGAAGACGCGAATGTGTCGATTCCTCGTCCTTCTCAGGAATTAGCACTGTCTTACGGCCCATTATGGCGTATTTTGCATTTAGATCTACATCCTCATCCATATAAAGTCCAGCTCACACAACAACTGAAAACATTTGTAAGGTCTACTTTTGGACTTGAATTAATTGTTTTTAATTGTTAAACTAAATTTAGTTGTTAAGCTAAACTAGTTAATTAAACGATAAGAAAAAACAATTTTTATCATACTAATAACTACAAAAGAAGATAAATTAAACTCGGTAGAAACTACATTTCTACTACGATCCACCTGGACTTGGTGCACAGACTACACAGATATCCCAAAAGTGACGTTCGAAAAGTGGCCATATCATTTGTTTGGAGGCCAGTCAGAAGTGAGCAGTACAGAAAATCGTAGCAATATGAGTGTGTGAGACCAACTACACAAAACAAACACAAACAATGAAAAAATGTTGTTGTAAAGTGTTTTGAAAAATATTGGTTTTGTTGTAATTTTTCCGAAAAAAGTAGAACACATGAATGAAAAGCTTTGAAAATTAAGTTTTAACTACATATATTCGATGTACTGCTAATGATGTACTCAATGTAAATAAAATATTAAATACAAATAATTATTATTTGTTTGCTTGCAAAGCTGTTTTGTTTGCATCAGATTTGCACTGAATTTTTCTAACCAAAAATCAAATGTAAAGTCAACCAACAGAAACAGCTATATAAAAATGTTCATGTTTGATGTCCTTCACTGGATGCTCCAGCACCGCAAGGCTGCCACTTTCATGAAACTTGACAGAAAATTGGTAATTTTTGTAGTCCGGCAGAGCAGGTGACCCTTCTGGTTGTTTTGTGCTTTGGTGGAGAGGTTCGTCGCTAGAGATTTCGTCTCCAACATGACTGACATATCATCTACCACGATCCGGAAGCAGAAAGCCAATAGTTTGTACCGCTCAAGATGCCAAACTATCTCATGCTGGGAACACAACTGGGACGAACGACGAATTTTTCGCCGCGAATATGAAAATGCACACAGTCACAGCGTCGATAGAAATTCGTTGTAAGCGGCGAACTTGAAATATATCAATTTCTATTTCTTATGCCGGCGAACGACAAACAAATCAGTAGCATGTGGCCATTTTGGTTTTAGTTTTCAAGTGTTTTAGTAAAAACAGTTAATATTTACTTTAATAGTTCTTATCTTAAGTGCTAAGCTTTGACTTTTTGCATTTAAAATAAAAAGCCAACATATTAGATTATAAAACATTTTTTATTTTTGGGTAATGCTTAATTTTTTAGCCACCACTTTTTTTTGATATGGTCACCCCATCAGCTGTTATTCAACTATATTAAGATAAAATTAAAAAAATTGAGAAAATGGATACAAGTGAAATTAGAATGGAAAATGTTAAACTTCATGAATATTTATATAATTTGGGATCATGTTCATTATTTTAATTATTTTTACAAAGTTTTAAATTCTTTGATTAATTTAATTTTATCTTTGAACAAACAATAAACAACTTTATCAATTATAACAGATGTTTTTGTTTTTCGTCGTTTTATGGTGCTTCATACGACGAATTTACACAGCGAATTTTAACCGGCGTACTCGTCGTGTTGCATGAAATTCGTCGTTCGTCCCAGTTGTGTTCCCAGCATCAGGCGGAAAACACTATGAAAGGCCTTTGGACCCTCGCACATGAGTAGTAAGAAGCAATTTAAAGGATAAACCCGTTAATAACGCCGCAAAATTCTCCAAACTAGACTTTTTCCATTTTCAAATTTGAACAAAGAAGGATGGGGAAATAAGTTTTTATTTTTGGAAATCTCTCGCTTTCGATCAATTTAAAGAATAAGCTGAAAATTCTGAATTTTTTCAACTCTCAACTAATTTTAATACAATTATTTCTTTTTAAGCACTCGACCAACTTTCTATAACATACTTACAATTTCATTGCAATGTTATGTTCCAAATTAATTTCGTTTGCCTCGGCTTTCCCCGGCTGTGCCACACCAATTAAGAAAAAAACTCTTACCGAGCAGTTTGTTCGAAAAGGCATAACATTTAATTTCATGCAATGCCTGGAAGTTTTATTTCGAGTATAAGAAGAATTAAATGTAGTAAATCGGCTTAAATGCAAGAATAACAATAAGACATAAGAACTCTCACTTGACTGTAATACGATATTATTAGAAAACTATGAGAACTAAGGAGGAGGAGGAGGAGAAAAAAATGCCAGATTAAACGGGAGAAAAATACTAAAATGCGAATGGTTCTTGAAACATTTTTGCCAACCATTAACCATTTGTTTGTGTCACTACAGACACATGCAACAAACAACTTACATATATTTGTTTTATGCCCCACACGACTTTTGCCAGCATCGCCACCCACAAGACGACAGCAGCCAGCTGCCAACCCGCTAAGAAAACAAACACAAAAAAAAGGGGTAAATGCTCTTGTTTTACATAACGAACAGTTTGTTGGTCTAAAGCAGATGTTCCCAACTAAAAATGTATGAAGAGCTAATTAAAAGTTTTGTTCATGTTACGAAAAAAATACAACTCTGGTAGAGAACTAAAAAAAAAAAAAATAATTAAATTTTAAAATCGTATTTGTAATGGAATTGATCAGAAAAATTTTCTTTTTATAATTTTTAAGGACCTCAAATATGAACTTAATTATTTATTTGCTTTAAGAGCCAATTGGAATGTATTAATTCAGGTCAGACGAAATGAACCTTTTCAAAAAATACAACAAACATTTTTTGAAAAGGTTAATTTTTGGTCCTGAATTATTACATTCTTAAGGACCTCAAGTGACTTACTGTGACATGCTGTCATCTCCTTAAATGGAAAGCAACAGCCAAGGCGAATCCATTACAGGTGCCCGCATACCAATTCGCTTCAACATTTTTCCACGATTTTATCTTCTGAGCAAGGCGAATCAAGTACAGGTGGTCGCAATTCAATTCGCTTCAACATTTTCTCTCGAGACGGCATAAGTTTTGTTGGCGTTTGCTATCAGCTTTGACAACTCAGAAGTTAAAATCGTGGAAAAATTTAGAAGCGAATTGGGATGCGGGCACCTGTAATGGATTCGCCTTGCTTCTGAGTTGTCAAAGCTGATAGCAAACGACAACAAAACTTATGACAACTCGAGAGAAAATGTTGAAGCGAATTGAATTGCGACCATCTGTACTTGATTCGTCTTGGCAACAGCTACATTTATATTTTATCTTGCCGTTATTAATTTACTTGCTTATCATTTTCAGTGCCTGGCTGGCTACAACACTGTACAACAGTGAAAATGGGTTCAACAAAAAAATATGTAGATTACATGTATTTTGGTGCTCAAAACCAAAATCTGCTTTCAGGTTTCCTCTATTACGTACGGATGGGGAGCGGCTAATTTTGCCCCCTAGATTATAGAGTTATGCTCATATGTATTAAACATATGTAGTGTTTGCTCGTTGAGCAAACATAACCTTAAAATGAGCTCTTGTGAAATTTGCTGTTGTAACATTTTTTTTTCTTGTTTTATCAATTTGCTTTTGTGCCCGCAAGTGAATATAAAAGGTCTGCCAAATAAAAGTTATTTGGCGGACCCTTTTTTTTTTAAACGGCGGAAAACATCGAGTGTAGCTTCGGCTGTGTGACACGTAGCGCCATCCTGTTAAAACCAAATGTTGCCAATATCCTGCTCTTCAATTTTTGTGAACAAAACTTTGTTCAATATGGCCCGATAACAATCGCCATTGACTATAACGGCCACTCCTTGCTCATTTTTGAAGGAAAATGGCCCAATTATGCCTGTGGTCGAAAATCCGCACAGTGACTCGTTTTGGGTTCATCGGCTTTTCAATGTATAAGTGCGGGTTTTCTGTGTCCCAAATGCCACAAGTTTGCTTGTTTACATCTGAAAAAATTATTTTTTTTTTCTTGTGGGTCGATTACGGACCCACTTAGCGAAGCGTATTTACAACCATATTCGTTCAGCGGTAGGATAAAACTAATTATCTGTCAAATCAGACATGCGCCAAATGTTACCATTCACGAAATAAGCACTAGTTAAAAAAAAAACGTTAGATGGCGGACCCGTTATATGCATTTTTAGTTATTTCTGTATTAAGTTTATCAGGCTCAAGTTCTTTCTATATTATCCTTGTGATTGATATTAATGAAATCAGACAAAATTTAATTAATATCAATCACAAGAATAATATAGAAAGAACTTGAGCCTGATACAATTAATACAGAAATAATTATATAAGAAAAAGTTTGAATAATAGAAATTAATTAACTTTGTATTTTTAGTTGTTTGAAATAAATAAATGTTAGCGAAAAAATTACGGTTACGTTTTTTTTATGGCGAATATTTGTTTATATGTGATTGTACCCTTAATAAAGACTTATGCAGGAATTACCAGCATGAAGAGGAGAGTGCCAAAATGAGAGGGAAATATCTAGGCAGAGCGAGACCACACGATTGGGTAGTCCTTCATTGCAGTATCTGGCTAGTTGGGTAATTGGTATGCGCAGACGTAAATTTCTGCTTCCTCAGGCGAGCGCCTCGATGTATGAATTGGTAGAGTGGCCCATACGAAGAGTCGTCCCCGAGGTTGCTGGTTTGATTCCTGCCAAAGACTCTGAATGTTTCTGCAGACAAGCAAGAAGCTTCGCAGTTTTGTGTTTGTATTAAAAAAAAAAGAAAAAAAAAAACAAGAAGTAAAACAGGACCAATAGAGAGCCCAGTAGAATGGTCTCTTGAGGGGCAGCCTGTTAGGCATACACTGAAAGAATTTTCGCTCATAGTTCTAATGAATTTATTTCATTTATATTTTGTCATTAATCCAATGATCATTATGGCCATGAACTTACATAGATCTAATGAATAAATTTCATTAAAAACTGTTCATTAGTGTTTAAAATTTTGTTATAAAATATCATTGGGTTTATGAAAAAATATCATCAAATCAATGAACAATTTCATTAAATCAATGTCTACGTTTTTTGAGGCTTCAATTCTCATTTGATTTGTTGTGAGGAAATTTGGATAAATGGTAACATATTTTAATATTTCGCAGAGGTTTGGAAGTCTATTGTGAGCAACACCTAAAACGGAATTTTTGCGGAATATCTGTTAATAACTCGATTATTCGTAACATTAATAATATCACATACATCACGAAAATTATGTTCTGTTTTCATTAGAACAATGAACAAATCCCCATATCGTTAATGAATCGTGTCTTTTAGTTGAAGATTTTTTGTCATTAAACAACACATGAAGTACTTCATTAGCTTAATGATTAAATTTCATATATTTAATGAAACAATTATTTGGATAAATTTAATGAATTGGAATTTATCAGGGACCGTAACTGTTATAACTTTTATCGTAAAAGTCAGAAATTAAAAAACTTATTTTATCGATAAAAATTGCAGATATTTTTGACTTTTATATTTTCAAGCAAAATTAAAAGTTATTTTTTGACTTTAATTTTTTTGAGCAGAAATAAAAGTTATTTTGTAATAAATTCATTATCAGCCCAATCATGAATATTCTCAAGGAATTTTATTCCTAAGGAAAATACGTTTCTCGAGAAAAAATTCCTCCAATCATAAATTACCTGAGAAACAAAAAACAAAAAGTTGGTAATATCGAAATTTTTTATAAGAAAAAACAAAAAACATATGTTCTTAAAATATCTATTTTTGCCTTCGCCGACTATTTTTCTCCTTCGATGTGGCTAAAACAGCGAAGGTTAAAAAAAAAATTTCCTAAGGAATTTTTCAATATAATAAGAGGAATGGGAAAAGAGAAAAAACTCTCACGGAATTATTATTCATGATTGGGCTGTATATTTATTAAAAAACAAATATGAACTTAATTATTTATTTGCTTTGAGAGCCAATTAATTTATTGAAAAACTTTTTCAAACAAAGATAATTTTTCAGTGAATCGTTAAATTTACTTATTTGGAAAAGAATATTTGGAATATTAAATAATAATTTCTTTGTCAAAGTGGTTGAAAACACAGAAATAACTTTTATTTCTCATCAAAAAAAAATAAAAGTCAAAAAATATGTTATAGTTCTACTCGAAAATATAAAAGTCAAAAATAACTTTTATTTCCACTCGAAAAAATAAAAGTCAAAAAATAACTTTTGTTCATGCTCGAAATAACAAAAGTAAAAAATAACTGTTATTTTTGCTAGAAAAAATAAAAGTTGAAAAATAACTTTTATTTCCACTCGAAAAAATAAAAGTCAAAAAATAACTTTTATTCATGCTCGAAATAACAAAATTAAAAAATAATTGTTATTTTTGCTAGAAAAAATAAAAGTTAAAAAATAACTTTTATTTTTCCTCCAAAAAAATGAAAGTCAAAAAATAACTCTTTTTCATGCTCGAAATAATAAAAGTCAAAAATAACTGTTATTTTTGCTCAAAAAAATTAAAATAAAAAAAAACTGTTATTTTTTTACTGTAATTTTTTTAATTTTATTGAACTTCTGTATTGTAATACATTTATATTAATTTTAACGTATAGTTTATTTGATCTTTTCTTTTATTTTAATAATAAATTTAATTTTAAGGCTTAAGATCTTTTTATAAAAATGTTTGTGACAAAACAAATATATTTATTTATTTCAATATTTCGCCCACAATTTGTTGGCTTCTTCAGGAATATTTTTTAATATTATTTTAAAAATAACAATGAAAAAAGTTTTGAGCTATAAAAATTCAAAATTCAAAAATTCAAAAATTTTACACTCAAAGAAAAATGTTTTTAAAAATATTTACACCTTAATGAAAAACTCATACATATTCAAACCATATAATAATAAAATTACTTTTTCAGGCTTAAGTACAACCCTTGGTTTGTCACTACTTTTAATTAATATCAATTAAGTAAAGAAAAGTAAAATTCAATTGCTAGGGGGACAACCGGCTGTTTCTGGGTAGCAAACACCCTTCATCAGCACCCTATGAACTTTGGACGTGTCAAATTTCACAATTTTATTATTTTTGCCTGAAAACTAAAAATCAAATTCTGACAATTTGGCCCAAGACTTTCAAAATGGTATACTTGGTTTCATTCTCCGACATTTCCTTGAGGTTGCTTTTTTTAATCAAAAATTCAAAAATAACAGTTATTTTCGGTCCCTGGAATTTATTGATTCAATAAACCTCAACGTTGGTGGAAGCATAATGATTTTTTTTTTCATAAGATTAATATGGGAATTCATTGGATCTATGAACAGAATTCTTTTAGTGTAATACAAAATCTGTTCAAAAGGAAATTAAGATATAACAATCATATAACCCGGCTCTAGAGAGAGCAGCAAACAAAATACATCTGGTTGAAGAGATGTTTGTGATTTTTCTATACGAGTAAGAAGCAAACCCCCAAAAACCTGTGTGCACCTGTTAAGCTACAAAGAGGCAGTGAGGAGCTGTTGAACCGTGATTAAAATAAGGTCACAAGAGAGTTTTAAGGGGAAATGTTTTATCATTTTAATTGCAAAAAAAAAAAAAAAACACCCGGAACCACTGCATACCAGTGTCAATGGTATACATTTTACGTCATTTTATTCAACTTCTTTTAAATATTACAGTCAAAGCCCGGTATAGCGAATACTCAGTTTAACGAATATCCGATATAACGAATGCCGAAATTTTTACATTAACTGCCTTATATAGCGAATGGCAAAAAAAAGAATCTCGATTTAACAAATGACAAAGCAAAATACATTAAAACCCCGTTACAGAATCGTAAGATTGTGAATGTTTTTGGCTTCTTTGCTTTGTGTTGAAAGAACACGTTGCTTTTTTCCTTAAAATTTCAGTAGTTTTGTTTGGTTCATTGTGAAAACGAGATGTCGATTTCTTAAGCAATTAATAATATGAATGAAATGTAATAATAAACCTACACATGTTAATAGTATCCAAATATAATTAAATATGTACATATATGCATTTATGATTTTTAATGAATTTACATATTAGAAATAAAAACAATTCTTAAATAAACATTAAAATATCAATTAAACTTTGATTTCTACACTAAGTTATCAATACAAATAAATTTTGATGTTTTTAAAACTGCGGAACACCATCTTTTTTAAAATTTTAAGATAAAAAATTACTGTTCGATATAACGAATATCTCAGTATAACGAAAGGTCTCAACATTATATCATTCGTTAAACCGGGCTTTGACTGTATTTTCACTTATTTGTAGAGTTATAGAACCATCAAAGTAGAACAACATTTTACTTCAGTTGTTTTTCTTTCTCTTTGAAATATCATTTAGTACATTTTTGTTTTTTTTTGTTTCTTTGCTTCAACGTCTGCCTGAATCCGACAGACATTTTTGTATTGTTTTAAAAATTGCTGGTTCATTACTCCTGTGCACTTTCTTAGGGATACTCTTTAGTTTTTTTTTTTTTTTGCCTTTCCCTTCTGCTAAAGTTTTATTTGTGTGCAACTTTTTATTCAATTTTTCTTTGTTTTATTGTTGTTTTTTTTTCAGGCCATTAGAGTGCATTTAATAGAGTTTTTTTTGTATGTTTAAATTACAATGGGGACCATCCAGTGCAAAATAATAAAATTAATAACAAAAAGAGGAAAAAATTGCATTAAACTTTTAAGCTTCTTAAAGGAATTTAAAAGTTTAGATAGGCAAATCAACATAGAAGCTAAGAACTATCGACAATATTCGCATTATGGCAGGGGCAGCAGATATGTTAAAATGTATGTTTGTGCTTACAAACCAGGCCTATTTTGAAAGAAAGAAAGAAAAAAAAACAAAAAGGTTTAATAGCAAATGGCTGCAAATCTATATCCAGCTTTGTTTAAGTACTTGACAAATTCAACCAGGAAGAGTTGAAGCTTTTTACGAAAGAGGCCGTTCAAATCCAAATCCATTTCGTGCACTTTGTGACTCTGTTTTGGGCATAATTTCACCGCACAGGATTCGTTAGCGGGCAGAATAACCACATACGGGTAAATGAGAGTGAGTGATTGTTCGAAAGCCAAGGAGCGACAGTCCAAAAAGGATGAATGTTTGGTGCGTTTTATGAGTCGGCGGGGTCATTGGACCGTACTTTTCTGCAAATGAAATTGGTCAAGTAGTTATCGCGAAATGATAACGAACGCACTTTTTTTTTGGCCAGTAATTGAGGATATGGATCTGAACGATAAGCAACGAAGCAATCGCTCTTTTGTGCTAGATATTCAAGGGCCGTGTTATCTCACCTGTGTAGCTATGTTATGTTACGCGGGCCGCCGGTCATGAGACTATCTCACTTGGGTCCTAGAAAGGTCCCGTTGTGTTACCCGAATAGACTGTAAGGAGATGTCCCTACACATGCCCCGCCGGTTCCGCCCTGAGCCAGCCCGATGAACGGATAAAGGAGTCCACCCTGCCCAATCCGCATTCCGACACTTCCGGTAATCCATCTAGTGTCGGTCTGCCCAAGTAATTTGATCTCTTGTTAGAGAGAGCCGGGCCTCGACAGAGAAAGTGTTCGACACTCTCCTCCTCTTCCTCATCTCTGCAACCGCTGCAGAAATCATTGTATAGAAGATTCAGTCTTCTCGCATGTACTCCCAATGGGACAATATCCCGTTAGAACTGCCACAAGGGTGGCCATAGTCCTCCTATACTCATACCTGGGCCGTGTAAGATCCGATATACGACAGGTGATCTCGTTCGACCACCTCTCCTGCACGGTTCCTAGCAGCTGTCGTTGTACTAGCTACTTGCAGCTATTAAGGGGAACACCGACGAATTCGTCTATATCCTCCTGCTGAAGGCCGGTACCGGATCTTGCCAGTTCATCCGCTATCTCAGTTTTCCGGACACACCGTTGTGTCCAGGTATCCGGCGAAGCTCCAGGTCAGAATGTCTCGCTATCTCGTTTAGAGAACCAACCGAGATGTTGAGTAAACACCCACAAGCGTGTTAATGGCAGCCTTACTGTCGGTACAGATAATAATATGCTCCCCGTATATTCTATAGTACCTCATCCAGTTTACCGCCCTTCTTATCGCCGCAATTTCGGCCTGAAAGACGCTACACCCATCCCGTAGCCTAAAACTGATCCTCCGTTGAAATCGGGGGGGGGGAGATACCTCCTCCCCACCAACCCCAGTGCTCAACTTGGAACCATCCGTAAAGACCAGGAATGCATCCGCTGATTGATCTAATTCGACAGATCTACGCTGAAATCCTTATCGGCCATTGGGGCCGGTGAGCAGTAGTCTATTCGATCTGGAAGGTCAGCCATCCTTCCTATTATCGATGCCACCTGCCTTTAACCGTGTTGCCGAATTCGTAGCAGTTTCCTTGATCATGAGATCGGCTGGTATCCAGTGTAGCATAGTAAAGAGCGCTTTAGATGGCGTGGACTTTTCCAGCGCCTTCCACCATACAAGCGACCCATATACCAGTATGGGCCTCACAATCCGGCCGAAGAGCCAATAGAAGTTTCTGGGGTTTATTTCCCAGTTCTTACCAATGACTCTTCGACATAGATAAATGGCCAGCACTTTAAATTTTTTACATTTTCCTAAATTCAACATGTCTAAGAAATAAAATAAGCCATAAATCATAAAAATCCCTAAGCAAATGTTGATTTTATTCACCATTTGAAGCAGGTATCTCTAATTGTAATAATTTGTATGTATGCAACATTATTGCGGGCAGATAATAGAACTAAAATGTACACATACAATTTACAGATATCGGCTTTAAATTGTGAATAAAAATAACATGGATTTATGGCTTATTTTATTTCTTAGACATGACTGTTGTGCTTTTGGGCGCTGTGGACGCGATCAACAGTTGCTGTCCACTCAGATGACAAAGTGACGGACCCATGTTTCATCCAGTGTCACATATCAATGCAAGAATTCCGGTTTAATACGATTAAATATGGCCAAACACTGCTCAGAATCATCAATCAACACGTTCTCGTTTTTTGGTCAACAGTGAGAATACGCGGCACTCACTTTGAACAGAGCTCTCTCATAGTCAAATGCTCATGCAATATCTTTTGATATCTTTACTCACGCAACTTCACTTTTCTTTTATGCAAAACGATTTTGTGGATTTGTTGATGTCCACGATATCTCTACGATCACGTTTGAAGTCCGCAACAACCAACGTTTTATTGTTGTTTCTGATGGGGCCAAGTTCCCATAACACTTTTTAAGCCATTGCTTCGCTTGAACAGTATTTTCCCCATCAAGAGAAGCAGTGCAAAATTTAAACACGAAATTATTTTTGATCCATTAATTTGAAAATAGCAAAAGTAGCATCACCCTTAGCACAATACCTCACAAACTAATGATAATAGAATATCATGAAATTTTAACAGCTGTCGGAGATTCGAAGATTTATATTGACTGAAAAAAGGGTGACTGCAATAAAACCAGCGCCATCTAGGTGTTCGGACCTTGTGGTGAATGCGTTTTTGCCATTCCATGCGCTTAATAAACTTTTCACACCAACACTCACATAACATAAGCGCAGTTCATTATTCGGTGCAAATGTCTTGCGTAAGTGCAAATGCAAGAAATCGTTGCTTTTTCTTTGCAATCCAACAACAAAATATACAAGGTGGCACTCGCAATATTTTTGCATTTACGCACCGCTAATTACGTGTTGCGTTTTTTCGTATGAGTATTGCGTTTGCAACACTGACACTCGCGAACAGGTGACATTTTAAAACAAAGCAAACAAATTTTAATTTGTTTATTTGTATTTATTCGTATGTATGTATGTATGTTTGTACATAGTACCTTCATCTAAAATTATTTCCTGGGAGACTTCTTCTATTAATGCTTCAATAATATCGCCTCGAGCACTATTTAGCAGCATTTTTTTTAAAAGCTTTCAAAGCAAACACTTAACTTCTATCAAAAATTGTGTATTAATTTATCAGCTGTTATTTGGAGTGCAATAAAATTTGCAAAGTTATTAAAAAGGGTGCTTAATATCAGTTGCAATATAATCGCAAATGCAAATAGTCGCAACCAAAAACGCACCAAACTCTGAGTACCGCTATAGTTAATTTGTTCGCATAAAAAACAGGTGGAAAGCTGTTTTTATTTCTGCAAATTTCATAAAAACAAATAAAAAAAATACTCGTACAACTGCTCGGAGAGAAACGTTGCCAAGACTGACTTTATGGTCAATGAGTGTGTTGATTGTTTCAACAACTTTTATGATTTTCTGGCATTTTTTTTTTTAGCATTCTTAACATTTCACCTCTTAAAGTCAAGTGCCCAAAATCAGTTAAAAGATGCAATTAAAAGAGAAGGAAAACTTTTGCTAGAAGTTTCTTTTTTTTTTTTTACTGAAATTGGCGTAAAATTAACGAAACTAAAAACAAGAGACACACACATTTTTTTAAACAACATATTTGCATACATGCACACGCACACACACACACACACATGTATATATTTGCCTGCTATCGTTACCTGTTAACGATAAAAACGGAACTTTAAATTCGTTTTCAAACTACAGCAACAGCAACAACAACAATAGAACAAAAACATTTTTACCCTTCATTGTCAATGACACACATGTCAGTTTAGTGTTGATGGTTTTTTGTCATTCTCATTTTCCATTTTTTCTCCTCATTTTCGCTGAAATAAGTTGTTGCCGGTGAATGTGTCAAACATACAACAGAATGTTAAAGAATTATTTCTTGTTCAGTGATTTTTGACTTTTAAGAAAAAGAGGTATTAAGTCAAGGCAGTGGAAGAAATTGTTTTCTAAGGTCACAAGCCATAGAGAAACTGAAAAAAAAACAACAACAACACTAAACGTTTGTGTATGATAATGACATTCTGGAAGAAAAAAAATCATGTTCTTATCAACAAGCTCACAAAAGGCTTTGCACAAAAAAAGTAGCATATGAAATTCAACAGAGAAAAATTAGGGGGCCCCCAAATTCAAGTATTATTACTTTTTAAGATATTATTTTAGGTCTAAAAGTAGACCACATTAATGTTTTCGGTCTTTAACAGCCACCCTGTTGGAAACCAAGCTAACTTTAAGCTAACTTACAGCTAACTATTTCACAACAGGTACTGGTTGAGGCCTCGATTACTTCTCAATGCAAACAACTGACTATTTTAACATGGTGAAGTCGTCAATTGTCCGACGCTGCCTTACGTTTCAACTAACTTAAGGTTAGCTACTTAAAAGTCAGTACCCACAGAAAAACAAAATGTACAAATCAAGGCTGATTTTAAATTTTTCGGTGGTAATATTTTATTTTATTTTATTAAATTAAATTTCATCCTTCGTTCTTCTTTTTTTTTTTTTTTTTGTTTGTTAGCCTCTGGTGGGAATCGAACCACTAAGCCTCAAGACTGGTGAGCAGCCATTATAGCCACTAACACATCGCAGCATTTAAAATGCGACAAATGTGGAATGATTAACGTCAGTACCTGCCATTTGGCCTTACCTGACGGTGGTCAAACCACGTGGTGCAATCAGGACGTTACACCACCGCCCCCGAGCAGCCGGAACAACTGCTCGGGTGGCAATTTATTTGCTACGTTACCTGGCCATAACAAAACCCCTTGCTCAGGAGTTGAGCTATCTAACCTCTGCTGCATTGCGATTCCCTAGACGGCAAGGGATACACGACCACCGTGGTAGCCCGAAGTCCCGAAGAGCATCAGTCCTTCAACCAACGCTAATGTTCCCGCCAATCCAGTTCCTTACAACGCAGCGTCTGTTGCATAGCAACAGCACTACGGGCCCATTTGGGCGACCGAACACAGACCCGAGGGTCTATGATCAGCATAGCTACCAACGTTCCCTTCCATGCGAACTTATGGTAGCAACCACAGCCAGTACGTTTCAGCCAAGGAAGGCTCCTCAACCTATGACCGGCTAGATGACTCCGAAGTCATCTCGGGGCTCCGGTCCCCGTACTGCCGAATTGCCCCTCTGTGAGGGGTTTCAGTAAGACCCTCAGGATACGCCGCTATCCATCGGGACCTGCCTAAGATTTTTAGCCTCCAAGCCAGCCGAGGCATCCTGCACCCCGTTGACACGACACCAAGCTGGTTACGATCAGCAAGATGCATATTGTGCCCCCGGGGGGAGCGAATGCCACAATAGGCAATTTAATTAAAGAGTTATTTACCGTGTATGTGTGTATGTTATTATTTGAATTTTGGGTTAACTCTGCACTACCTTTTAGCTAGCTTATAGCCAGTACACAAAAAGTGAATTACAAATCGATTGTATTGTAGCTAATTTGAAGCTAGTCCATAAAAGTGAATGTAGTCGACTACTCAATGTCCGACAGGGCGCCGACATTTCGTTGTTGCTAATCATCAGTAGACTTAGAGCATAGATGCCCAGTAGTGGCTGATATCAGCAAATTAAACTCACACGTATAATTACGCTCTTTTGTTTGATCGTCAATCAACCCATAGGAAATCACCATGTTGAGTGCGAGAGACAAACTACACTTGAAGAACTTCTGTGTGTTATTTTACATTTTAATCGCCATCGAGACTGCTGTCAGTGAACATGTTTATGATTCATGAACATGTATGTATGCATATGATTATGTTTAAAATTCTTTCGGATTTTAAAACTCAGCTATTTTTACTTGCAGCTCAAATTGATTCTGCA
Source organism: Sturmia bella (assembly GCA_963662145.1). Classification (NCBI taxonomy): domain Eukaryota; kingdom Metazoa; phylum Arthropoda; class Insecta; order Diptera; family Tachinidae; genus Sturmia; species Sturmia bella. Next base: position 19,539,941 of record OY759170.1, read on the forward strand.
GACTTTTCGGACTTTCCGAAAACTTCTGTTATTTACGACAAGGATTTTGATAATATTAAGCATTTACTGGATATTTTTCAAAACCCTTTTAAATGCGATATATTAAAGTACGAATTTCCAATCCAAACAGAACTTATTATTCTTCGAAGTGAATTAGATTTCCCTGATAATTTTATCAATATAGAACTCTGGAAAAATCTGGATGGTACAATATATCCCGAAATAAAGAAGATTTCATTGAAATATTTATCCTTACTTCCCTCAACGTATCTTTGCGAACAAATATTTTCAGATATGAATTATATTTGCTCAAAAAACGCAATAAGCTGAATTCTTCTAGTTTGAGAAATATACTTTTATTGCGTAACTGCAATGAGAGTATCCATAGAAGATTTCATTACTTTTTAATTGCAAGATCTACAATGATTAATTGAGGGAAAATTTATAAACACTTCGAAGAATCTTTTTATTTCAAAATATTTCAGACTACCAAGAGGATTACTAAAATATGTACAACAACCGCCACACATGTGTCACAATCTCGTTGACGACTAAATAAAATGAATAGCAAATTATTTTCTTCCAGTGTTATTTTGTCACTCTCACCAATACTACTACACTGGGCCTCTATGACTTAGAGGAATGTTTGCAACACCACTACATACTTATTCCAAAATTCCCATGAATTCGGCGCAAAGTGATAACTGATGCAATGATCGCTCGGAAGATCCCAGATATATTGATTTTGAACTAATTAAAACGGTGACAACTGATACAATGATCGCTTGCCAGGCTCTACGAAAGCCCCACATAGAAATTTTGAACTAAACGAAACAAACAGTATATAAAGAAGCCTTTTCGATGGATAAATTGTTAGAGTGTCCCTCTGTGTTAATTGCGGACTTTAAATTGTTTTTGGCAAACACAAAAATTTACACGTGCGGGGTAACACCACATTCTTCATTAGATTCTCTTGCATTTAATACTGTCAACACAAATGTGTAACATAACAAACATCCTTCAAGTTAGAAAGGAGTGAATAAAGTTTCATTGCCAAGCAACTTGGAACTTTTAATTTTCCTGTATAACAAAAGATTTATTTTTACAAAAACAAAGTAGGGAAAATAACATATTTTGAATACCTTTTCTGCCAACTACCAGTTCTTGCGACACGTACACATACAGTTATACAAACATTTTAACGTTATTATTTTAGTTTTTTGGATAAACAATACGCAGGTACACACACACACACACACACACTCACACTCATAGTTTTTCTTTTAACAATTTTATGCCACAAAAACTTTGTTGATTGCCATAGAAATTTGAGTTACAAATTTAATGCGAAAGTTGATGTTTGAGTTGGTACGCCAACTTTAACGACGGCTTGGGTGACAAAGAATGTTTTGGTATCATTTTCCTTGGAAGTGATCATTAAAACTTGCAAATGAAATTAATTGAATCGTTGTTGTTTAAAAACCTGTAATTTGATTATAAATTGCAAAATCAAGGTAGAATATCAGGTGGAATAATTAACTGTGGAAAAAAGTGTGTCAAACTGGAAGATAAGAGAATTATTTTCAAATTGAATGTGTTTTAAGGGCAATTCAGACTATTATACTGTGTATTAATACCTGCCAAAAATTCCAGTAATACGTGCAAGTGTGACGGTGTGAATGCAATGTGTTATGAAAACGAGAAATAATACGATAAAAAATTTACATCCCATAAGACTTTACCGTTTTCTGAAAATGTTCTAAACGATAATACATTTCATTCGATCAGGGTTGTTTTTTTTAACACAAGCAGCTGTTGAAAAATTTACTAGCCTGTTGTTTCACAGCCGATGGCGTGCCGTCACTGATGGTATTTGATTTCGCTATACAAGGGTTCGAAATTTGGAATTTGGTTACCGTATACAAATGTATTTTGCTCTAGCTGTATTTAGAAGAGAAAATATTTTTGTGTTAATCAATTTGGTTCTGTTTTACATAGCTATTATTTTAGCTGCTGAATATTTTTTAGTGCCGGCACGTCCACCGCCAACATGAAATTGCTCTTCTGCCGCCGTTTACACGTTTTATGTTGGCGCGTTTATTCTGTGATTAAATGTATGTATGTATGATTAACGTATCTACATACATACATAGCAACAGCTGTTTTCTTTTCCACTCAAATTTTTTATTTTATTTGAAGTGTGATGGTGTGAATGTAAAATGTAATTTACGTTAGACTTTTTGACAGTCGCAAGAAATCTAATTATACTTTCATCTCACAAAACTCGATTAAAGTATTTATACTTGTATAATAGTCTGAATTGCCCTTTAGCAAAAGGAAAGGAAGTCTATAGACAGTAGCATAAAATTGTTCTAGCGAAGCGAGAATGTAACCTTCCGGCTCTCATCTTCCCGTGGGGGCCGCCTCTTCACACGACTGTATAAAGATCAATTTGTTGGCAGTACGCTCAACAAGCGCTTATTACATTCACGAAGCGCTCTGCAAAATTCACTATGCATAAGAAAGGAAATGTATTGCAACATCGCTACAAGAAGGTGCTGCAGAAACGTGAGGAAGGATTTTCTAAAAATTGCATGAATTGGACTGGACTTTGAAACTTGTGCGCTCAATATTGGGTTAATCAAAGGAAACTAATTTGTTGAGTAGAGTAAATAATACCAGAGCTTAAAAAATGACTGTGCAAAAGGGACAACAGTGTGCATGTGTCTTTATTTGTTCGCCAATTAAAAAGGATTCTTAAAGGCCTTTTGAGAGATATAGCATAAGAAATGTAAATAACTACGAGACTGACTGACTGACTGACTACAGCGAAGATACCATGCAACCGTACAAATGGCTTAGCCCATTTCACTTAGTAGAAGCGGGAAGCTTATTACATGGTGCTCGCATATAATAGACTCAGAAATACAGCTTTGAAATATTTTTTATTATATTTTTTTTTTTTTTTTTTTTGAGCAAGCTTCCTGTTCTTAGACATAAATATTGCAAGCAATTGCTTTTGGCCTGTAATTGATTTTTACTTCCATTTTTGTGTTAGGATTATGGATTATATAAAATTTGTACGAGGGTTGAGTTTTAAGTTTTCGGGATTTGGCAAGCCTAGTGTTGCCAATCTGGCAACTGAAAGCTTAATCATAAAGTTGTACATTTTTGAGGTTCTACACACTCAGAACGTTATGACATCCGAGCACTTGCAGTGTGTTGCTTGCAGTAACTCAAAAAATATTCTTCTCGGACCAAAAAAGAAATTAAATCATAAACATTTTCTTGCGATTATTTTTTACATGGATTTCGACATGAGCGCCTTGATGGATAAATTGGTAGAGTGTCCTACTAAGAGTCTTCGAGGTCGCAGGTTCGATTCCTGCCGAAGGCTTTGGGTGTTTCTGCAGACAAACCAAAAGCTTCGCAGTTTTGTGTTTGTTAAAAAAAAAAAAAAAAAAAAAAAATGGATTTACTCAGCAGCAGTGCAAGGATGAGCCAAATTCAATATTGAAGCTCCATCAGGGACCAGTAGTTATCGATGGTATGGTGTATTCCATCGTGGTCGTAATTCACTCCAAGACGAATTTCGCCAGCGTCGTTCAAAATCAGTTGTTGTTCCGAACACCCTTGATGTAGTGCGCGAACTGATAATGCAAAATCGTAATGTGAATTGCGATGAAATTGAGACGACAAATTTTTTTTTCTCTCCCAATATTCCAATAAATTAGCAGAAGTATCGAAACGCTTTTCTTTGTAATTGTCTATTTCAAAATAAGCTTTGCGGACATAATACCTTTGTCACGAATTTTGAATTGATTTTTATTATTGATATAAAATTATAAAAATCAAAAATAACTTTTATTATTGATATAAAAATATAAAAATCAAAAATAACTTTTATTTTTCATTTAAAAAAATAAATATCAAAAATAACTTTTATTTTTCATTTAAAAAAATAAATATCAAAAATAACTCTTATTTTCTATCTAAAAATATAAAAATCAAAAATAACTCTTAGTTCTTGAGTTTTTTGATAAAAGTCATAAGAGTTACGGTCCCTGCAATAAAGTGATTTTCGATGATTAATAGTTGTTGTTCTCGAATTCCGATATAAAAGGCAACCCTCGTAGAGAGGCTCAAAAGAGAGGCTACCACCACCTCCACCAAAAGAAATTGACATTAATAAATAATTAAGAAAAAGCAAAAAATTGCAAATTTATGACTTTAGCTGGAAAACAACTAGTTGTTTCGAAGGCACTACACTTCTCACCAGCAGCCATTTTGGTCACACATTTTTTACTATCTATTTTTGTTTTTAATTATGTCAAATTATGCGACCATTTATTGTTTTCTGCGAGTTAGTAATATTCAGCCCAACCAATTACAGCATCTTTGCTTGACTTTATTTCACTTTGTTAGAAACGTTTTATGAGCTGCCATGTTATATTATCGTATACATACTTACAAATCGGGATTGAAAATCAATTTTAATTAGGAATACGTACCTGCAAAGAAAACAAAAGGAAGAAGAAAATAATGCATTAATATTTATGTTCATTGAACAATATTTTCATATGAATTAAAAAGAATTTGAAATGAGTTTCCTCCTCTCTATGTAGGGGTTGTAACCTGAATACCATTCCGTTCAAATTAATAACAAAAAATCTTATGAAATGTCATTCAAATTAATTTCAAATACATGGTGATAAAATTCAAAGTTAATCCATATACATACTCAATATAGACAATCAGTCATGAAGCGCAGTAGCATATTATTAGTTATGCTCTAAGTTCGAAGCAATTTAGTATCGTAATGACCGTCAAAGTGGAGGTGAACCAGCCATGGCATGTTCCCCAGCCAAGAACACTTCAACTTTACTTTTCTTATAAATTAAAAAAAAAAAATTTCATCACCCTAACTTTAGCCCAAAGAAAATCTCTTTCAATTCTGAGGAAGCAAAATTGAGCTAAAAAAGCCTATAAAGTAATTAATAATTTTAAATCATTTCAGTTCGAGTGTAAAGTGAAATCAATGTGAAAATACGTTTTATTTTTTTTATGAATGTAACGCTTAGAGTTTTTAGTTCATAAAAATAAAGTTCTATTCAAATTTAAAAATAAAAATAAATAATTGCATTGCATACAATTACCAAATGTTGGCACAAAACTTTCCTTCACTGAAAGCATTTGAAAGCCACCACCTGTTTAATTTATCGAAGCAAATGCAAACATAAAATTAGCAAACACTTTGGCCACTCACCTAAAACAAACACATCATAAATCAGTGTGACCAAAAGAAAAAAAAAACAAACAAAATAGAATAAAAAAAACCACGTAATTCCTCCTCCAGGCAACCAATTTATTTACTAACAAAAATAACAACCACATGGGATATCAACTATGTACAACAACAAGCAACTGTGTGAATGGAGAATATTGGCAGACAAAAAGTGTCTGCTAATAAACACATGCTGTTCCGAACAATTTGTACGTACTTTTAGTACTAAGCAAATAAATTAAACTCAAAACAGATTTTCCAAGCCGATTAAATTTATCAGATAAATGTTAACATTTATTTTGCAAATGTATTTGTAGTTTAAAAGGGCAGAGAGGGCAAAACTATTATAGTTTTTAGTACATTTTTATGAGAAAAACAATGCCAGTAACATAAGTTATTTCTGGCAGTGTTTTTGTTTTGCTGAACAGTGTATAGGTATATAATGTAAATACCAAACTATAGCCACCGATGCTACTGATAAAATAAATTCAGCCAGTACATGATCCGCGTTTTATGTAAAAAAGGAGTAGTTATAGCATGTTGCAAAATAATCCAAACATGGACCATGATGAATAAAAATAAAAAAATAATTTGGCAATACTGGCAACACATGATTACCAAGTGGTAAACGAAGCAGTAGTGAGTGACATAAAGTAATTTCCACGCCAACCCTGTGTTAATAATGTGCGGAGTAGTTACTTGGACTAGTTTTTGGATTACTCTGATGTAATGTTTGTTTCGATTACATGGTCCTCGCCTAGGATAATGATTAAAATAAAAAATAATATAATAAAATGGAGCATGTTTTTTCCATATATATGGTACCTTGTGGTGTACTCCTTTGCAATAAATTCATTTCTGCAAGAATATTACGTTTATTGGGCTTAAATTCATTGTATATTTTGTTTTTATCAAAATACCAATTACAATGAAATATTAAGACGTTTTAGCTAGGGGACATCTCTAGCTGTTTCGAAGCCGCCACACTTCTCGTCAGCATCCGTCCTTCAGAGCTCTTGTTTCTAAAGCGACACCCATGCCACCCAAGTTCTTGTATATTTCCTGTTTAAATTTTAATTTTATCAAACACACCAATTATTGTTTTTATTTATATTTTTCCTTTACATACACTAAAAGAATTTTGTTCATAAATCCAATGAATTAAGACATTAATTTATTTAAAAAAAAAGAAATCATTATTTTTCAACCAACGTTGGGATTCATTGAGCCAATGATTTCCTTAACTTTGTGGCAATGATCGTTTCATTAGAGATATGAATTTTAGTCCTTAAAGGTAAGTACATACTCTGATTAAAATTCAACGCGGAAAGTTGTAAAACATGCATGTAAAAAAAATTCGCATGAACTTTTCGTGCAAAAATGTTGCAGAAGTAGTACTCTGCTCATTTTGAAAAAAAAAAACATATGAAATGTATCTGGCAACATTTTCTTTTTGCTGCGAAATAATTGAAGTGGCAATTCTTCCACGTGAAATTTTTAGCAACAGCTGACTGCTGATATTTTTATTGCAAAAATTTAAGTAAAATTTTTTCGACAAAAAAAAAACGAAATGCAAAGTAATAAATAAAACCAAAAAATTAAATTCAGTGCGACAGAAATGCGGGAACTGATATCAGCCGTGAAGAAAAAGAAAATTATTTGGAACATCTTTGTTCATTTCGATGTATTTGTATAAAAAATTAACTTTTTATTCTATAATTAAATTTTCCTCATCACAATCCAAATTGCAAAACATATGGGTTTTGTTTACAAACGTAAAACAATGTAGCATACTAGCATTAAAGAAAAACTCGTTAAATTCTGTAGAACCGCGGGATAGGTAACATTAGATACATGTCAAATTTTCCGTACGAAAAAATCAATGTTGCTCAACATTTTCCGCAGTTTCGAACACAGTACTGACCTTAAGCTAACGAAATATTTCATTAGTTTAATGACTAAATTGCTGAACTAAATGAAACGTATCATTAAATACAAGAATTTGTTCATTGACCTAATGAAAACATAACATAATATGAACATGAACATAATTTTTATTAAATGAACATTAATTTATTAAAAAAAAAAATTATTATTTTTCAACCAATCATGAATATTCTGAAGGAATTTTATTCCTAAGGAAAATACGTTTCTCGAGAAAAAATTCCTCCAATCATAAATTACCTGAGAAACAAAAAAATAAAAGTTGGTAATATCGAAATTTTTTATAGGAAAAAACAAAAAACATGTTTTTAAAATACCTATTTTTTCCCCGGCGACTATTTTTCCCCTTCGATGTGGCTAAAACAGGGAAGGTTAAAAAAAAAATTTCCTAAGGAATTTATCAACATAATAAGAGGAAAGGGAAAAGAAAAAAAAACTCTCACGGAATTATCATTCATGTTTGGGCTGATTATGTGTAATGTCACTTTTTAGATGTTGCTCGCAGTAGATTTCAAAATCTTTGCGAAAATATACATATGTTAAAATATATTACCATATATCGAAATTTCTTTATGAGAATTGAAAATTCAATAAACGAATACATTGACTTAATGAAATTAATCATTGATTCAATGATATTTTTTTCATAAATTCAATGAAATTTTTAAACGAAATGAAATGAAAACTAAGGAACAGTTTTTAATGAAATTTATTCACTAGATCTATGAAAATGCACTGCCATAATGAACATTTTCATTGGATTAATGAAAAAATATGAATGCAATAAATTCATTAGAACTATGCACAAGAATTCTTTCAGTATAAGTACCTTTCAGCTGGTACATCACCATACAAAGTTAACCAAGTTGTATTACAAATCTTAGTTATAACTATAATATACAATTGTTAATAATTTCATCGGGCTGGAGTTCGATTCTTACTTACACAAAATTGAGAAAGATTATTTTTTTGTGATAAAATTGCCGTGATCCACATTTTCAAAGAAAACAAGAAAAGTAAAGTGTACATAACATGGCCGTTTCACGACCACCACCCACGTCGCTCATCAGCACCTACATTTGCTTGAAAACCAGGCCATGACTAATTGTATAACGGTTTATAAGCAGCAGCGTTTGGCCAGCTTACCAGCTGAGCTCTTCATTATTGACTGTCTATATTTCATCTTAAGATATCTAGATACCAGGTAGCCGTATAATTACAGCAAACATTTCATGTATTTTACGGAGCTCTTCATAACTGACTGTCTGTATTAAATCATTTTGATCAATTTTCCATATCAACGCTGTGTTGAAATATACTTTATATTCTCTCATCAACATCCAATTGACTTCCAATTGAATTTTGTACTTGTTGCTATTATATCAAAGATAACAACGGTTTCAAACTTTATAGTCGAACTTATATGATATATGTACATACTTTAAGCGGGAGTGCCACATAATCCTCAAAATTAAAATCCCTAAACACAAAATCCCCAAACACAAAATCCTCACATTTTTTGGAGATAGTGCCAGAAAATCTCCAAACGCAAAATCCCCCAAATTTTTACGATATTACCGATCATATCAACAAAAGTACAACTTTTTAATTTCTCTTTACTTTATTTGTCATTGCTTTCCATTCACTTATTTTGTTATTAAGTTTATAAAACTTCGCTCACAATTATCACTACAACCTTTTCCTTGTGTACTCTTGTTCTAGTTTTAAATAGTAACGCCCTTATTCATAATAAATATTTTAGGTTTATAAAACTCTTATTTGACAAATTTTCCATACAAATTTGTCAAATAACAGCATTATAAACCTGTTATAATTTTTATGAATAAAGGTGGGATCATACGATTGCCTCAATGCCCCAATTTTTGTTACATTTTGTATGCCAATCGTGTGATAGCACAATTTATTGGCTCATGCGGCAACTAAAACGAATGTTGTTCCTATTTGTCCCAATCAAATACAACCCTGATGCGACAACCGTGTGAACACTTGACATACAACTATTTACCAATAGAAATTCTAAAAATGCACCAATATTTATTGTGTTTTCATGCGGCAACCAAAGAAGACAATGCCTGCCAATAATCTACATACATACATACATATGTATGTATATATTTATTTAATTTCAAAATTGCTTAAACGCGTCTTCCAAACATGATTTCTGCTTTTCAATCAGTAAAATTCAATTGTTGTTACTATTCATTTTTTGCTTTTTCAGCCCGCATAACATTATAATAATAGCCGAAGCAATTTTCTCTCTTTTTAATGAACAAACCATATTTTTAATATTTAATTCATTTTTTTTTTTTTTTTTTTGGGAAAACACAGTTTGTCATCAGCTACAACAGCTGTTTCTCAGAGTTGCCGTATAATATAACAATCGTGTGACTATAATGCGGCAATTATTGGTACTAAATTGCTTTGCGGCAATTTGCGACAATAAAATTTCAGTAAAATGTCATGTGATTGCAGAGAATTTGATTGGGAAAAATTTTTTATTATGCTCCAATTCAGCCCAATAAAAATTGTGTAAAATTGGTGCATTGCGGCAATCGTGTGATCCCACCTTAAGGGTGTAAATATTGTTCTTTTTTTCTTTGTTGTTATATATTTTAGTTTAGTACTATTCATGACATACCTATTAAATATTTGTGAATTTATTATACAATTTGTTTTGATTTTTGATTTCAGAAATAATGGGCGATTTTGTGTTTGGGGATTTTGATTTGGGGATTTTGATTTGGGGATTTTGATTTTGGGGATTATGTGGTACACCCACTTTAAGCTGCTGCTTTAAAAAAAATGGCTCTCTGTATGGCGTAAATGTTTTGTTTTGTTATAGACAACAACAACAACAAACATGCTCACAAACACAATAAACCAAGCAAGAGCGCCTCGATGGATGAATTGGTAGAGTGGCCTACTAAGAGTCGTCCCCGGGTTCGCAGGTTCGATTCCTGCCGAAGGCTCTGGGTGTTTCTGCAGACAAGCAAGAAGCTTCGCAGTTTTGTGTTTGTTAAAAAAAAAAAAAAAAAAAAAAAAAAAAAGTTTCCACACTGGCTTTTTGAACCGGCCAGATCTTCTAGAAGATCAAGTATTGCAAGGCCTTGGCGTCCTGGAACAACAAGTGCTTCCACAAGGCCTGATTACTCCTTCTTTCCGCCACTGGCACTCTTAATGTACTTAACCACAGTTAAATGGATAAAGTTTTCAATTTCATTATTTTTTTTTTCTCTTCACTTTGTGCTCTCTTCCCCCTTAACCGTTATGAGTTTTGTTTTGTTCCCTCTCACCAACTAATCAAATGCCAAAAAAATCAATTACAGGTAACATGTGTGTAACACACAAAACTCATTCATTACGAGTTCATAGAAAGTAACACACCCACACACACACACACACACACACACACAAAACAAAAAAAAGTCATTTGATACGAGTACCAAGGGCCAAGGAGAGACCAAACGATGACAAAATATAACAGCACATTGAAATTTTCAAGTAAAACAACAGGAGCAACAGCAAGTAGGAAAAATGTAAATGAATAAAATTTCGCAGCACATCAATGGCGACAATTCAACAATCGACTTCAACACAGTCATGTGGAGGCGATAAAAGGAATGAAATAAACAACTTTTGTTAGATACTAAATAACAATAACACTTGAGACCAGGTATACGAGCTGTAATAAGTTTTGTTATATTCATGGAAAAAATAAAAGCGAAATAAAAAGATCTTCCAATAGGGATTTACACGCTGATACTGTAACGAATGGGCCGCCCTGATTCTTTTTTGTGGCTGGGTGATTGATGGTACATCAGTAAAGGTGGCGGTCACATATGAACAAATATTTGAAGATTTTTGCCAGCAAAAAAAAAACGTGACCAGTACTTTCTTTTTTTTTTTTTTTGACAAATAAATGCATGCAAACAACAAGGAATGAGATGATTCGCGTACATTCATCTACATCTGAAATAGATCTTATAACACATGGGCTGAAAAGTCTTTACACAAAATTAGCTTTATTCATCAACGTAATCTCCCTCAAGAGCAACGCAAGCATTCTAGCGCCGCTCTAATATTTCAATAACACTTTTGTAGAACGATTTATCTTTTGATTCAGTTTCAGCGATAACCTTTTCATTCGTGAGGAATTTCTTAGCGGCGAGCATTTTTTCAGGTCTGCGAACAGCCACCAGTTGGCGTTGGGAGCCAACTCTGGCGAATACGGTGGATGTGGGAGCAATTCGAAGTTCAATTCATGTAGTTTTGCCATTGTTTTGATTGACTTGTGACACGTTACGTTGTCTGTTTTGCCATATGCGCTCGTTTTTGTTTTGCAATTTTGGCCTTCAAACGCTCCAATAACGCTGTAAAATATTCACTGTTAATGGTATTTCCTTTCTCAAGATAGTCGATGAATATTACATCACATCGCACATCCCCAAAATACCAAGGCCATAATCTTACCGCTACAACAACAAATCGAAAATTACCAGGTGTCCCCATACAACGAAAAGTAACAATTAGCTATAACTCTCGAACCGCAAAAGATTAAAAGCTGAAATTCACACAATATATGTATTTACATATGCCCTACAACAGCAAATGCTAAAAACAACAACATGTCGAACAATACCAGGTGTCCCTATACAACGTAAAGTAAAAATTTGCCGTAACTCCCAAACTGTAAGATACAGAGAGCTGAAATTCACACAATATATGAACTCACATCTGGCCTACAATAATAAATGCTAAAAACAACAACCAGTCGAAAACTACCAGGTGTCCCTATACAACGTAAAGTAAGAATTAGCCGTTGCTCTCGAGCCGTGAGAGACAGAGGGATAAAATTTGCATAATATACGTATTCACATATGCTCCACAACAACAAATGCTAAAAACAACAACAACTGTAAAACTACCAGGTGTCCCTTTACAATGTAAAGTAACAGCTATAACTCCAGAACCGTAAGAGATCGAGAGCCGAAATTCGCACAGTGTCTGTATTCCCAGATGCCTTACAACAGCAAATGAGAACAACAAGCACAAGTTGAAAACTACTAGGTGTCCCCATACAACCTAAAGTAACAATTAAACGTAACTCTCAAGCTGTAAGAGACAGAGAGAGATGAAATTTATACAATATATGTATTCTCATATGCCTTTCGATACGTACATTACAACTACATATGTACGGAATCCTAAGTATGCGAGCCAGGCTCATCCACGATGTCTCTACGACCATGTTTGAAGTCAGCAAACCAACGTTTTATTGTTATTGCTGATGGAGCGGAGTCCCCATAACACTTTTCAAGCCATTGCTTCGCTTGAACAGTACTTTTTCCCCATCGAGAAGCAGTGTAAAATTTAAACACGAAATTATTTTTGATCCATTAATTTGAAAATAACAAAAGTAGTATCACTCTTAGCACAATAACTCACAAACTAATGATAATAGAATATTATGAAATTTCAACAGCTGTATTTTGAAGTTTAGCGCCATCTAGGTGTTAGGCCCGGATCTTTTCAGCCCAAGCGTTAATACGTTTCTCTTGCATGCTGAACAATTAAGTTAATTGATTGACACTCGTTAGAAATCAATTCGATAGAGGTTTGTGATTTAATATTTTTTTACAATAATAATTCCATACAACTTGGGTTTTTTTATTTACAGATTTATGTTTATACATGCTATTTGCTAAGTGGGTGGAGAAATTATAGGAGTGTATACGCATTACCGAACATGAATAATACACAACTAGACTTTCATTTATTTTTATACATACATATGTATTTAAGTTTATGAAAATACAAGCTGCTTATAAAGGCAATGTTATTATATTGATACTAGTTACAATTTATTTCTATGAAAATGAAGAGCTTATGCTGAGTTATTTAAGTCGCTTGCCTGCTAAATGAATACAGAATCCAATTAATATTTAGTATGTATGTAGGTATGTATATGCCAAGAATAAATACTACAAATATAATAAAGTGTTATTAATCAGCAACAAACTTTTGTTTTGCGGTTACAATAATCAAATTAAACTCATTACAAATTTAATTAAATTAACTTCTAGTTACTCGTACAAGTGGAGCAGCTTGTTATTGATTGAGCACAAGCAAACATTAAATCAGAATGAGTTTTTGTCAAGGAGTAAGGATATTAAAAGGATTCACAAGTCAACAAACATTGTTGTTAAAAAAAAAAACAAATTAAGAAATTGAATTTGAAAATATTTGTACTAAACACTACTGCCCGCTCTCAATCCCGGCAGGCAACAGTAGACCAAGGCGTAGTAAACAAGGTAAACTTGACAGTTCAGGTGATTATTGTTTGCTTCTCGCTTTTTTCATCTTTTTATATCAATAATTGTTTTACAAGCCATGTTCTCTGGTGTGAGATCGAGAGAGCAAGCCACATTCTCTGCTGTGAGAGTGAGTGAATTGAAATTTTGACATAACAAGAAAATTTTACACTAACCAAATGTACCTTGCCGTGGGTTAGGCATAGTTTACAAAACAGAACAGTCTACTTCATGCATCCTAAGCTGGGGGGAGAGTATACCTGACGTTTTAGTCAGCTTGCACCGTTTTCAGTTTCAAAGAAGTAAGCTGCAATAATTACACACTACTCAACAAATTGCACACCAAACTGTCACTTGTAATGGATGCAAAGCTGACGGATGAATCATTTGAGGGGTTTCTATTGCCCAGAACCGACTATTTTGTTTATTCACTTGCCCATTGAAATGAAAATGTGCCGCGTAACTCATTATGATTTTTTTAAGAAAGTCGGGGTTGTCATGGGCAAACTGTAACATCCCATTGGCTTATGTGCGGCAGTGTATAAATAGTCTTCTGGAAGAAGCTCTTGTGTCAACTGAATCCTAAATCGGGAGACAAATGCAAAAATTTGCACAAAATTGTGGCCAAAGTTGTTCTTTGAAGACCAAGCTCCTGAGCAAGTCCTCGAATTGAGGAGGTTGATGGAACACTTTCTTGAGCAGCAGCAATGTTTTCAGCCGAGCTTGCATTTACTTGGGGCTATCAGCTACAGTAACTCTTTCTTCGCCATCACTCACCACGCACGATAAATAGTGCGTCTGGTTGGCAGGTTGTTTCTACCAAAAATTGCTCATCATCACAGTAATCGATGATGATTGAATTTGATTAAATGTTTTAACGATGTCAAGACTTACACCCATATTCATAAAAACTATTAAAGATTTATTACACGTTTATTTGACAAATATTCCGTATAAATACGTCAAATAAGAGCTTAATAAACTTACAGTAATTATTATGAATATGGCCTTTAATGTTTAGCAAAGTGGCAGCCAAGCAAAGGAGTATACCTTTCCGCCGGACACCCTGTATGTATAATTTGACTCCGGCACAGTAATTGGGGGCTGAATTATAGCGATGATATGTTTTATATTGGATTTGAGGACTGGAGAATTCGTCCGGCAACTCAAGCACATTTCATAAAAAAATTTATGAAACCTTTCCGCCGGACACCCTGTATGTATAATTTGACTCCGGCACAGTAATTGGGGGCTGAATTATAGCGATGATATGTTTTATATTGGCTTTGAGGACTGGAGAATTCGTCCGGCAACTCAAGCACATTTCATTAAAAAGTTTATGAAACCTTTCCGCCGGACACCCTGTATGTATAATTTGACTCCGGTACAGTAATTGGGGGCTGAATTATAGCGATGATATGTTTTATATTGGCTTTGAGGACTGGAGAATTCGTCCGGCAACTCAAGCACATTTCATAAAAAAATTTAATGACAACAAAATGGCGCGTGATCTCAGTGGCCAGTTCACATCAGTTCGAGCAGCATTGAATGCTCATGTGGGATGGTCTTGAACCAAAATTCGACAATATTGTTTGCTCAGTTGCGCGCACATCTAGTCAACTGAGTCCATTCAGTGGGCACACGTCGATGTCCATGGCCAACGAAATCGCGTCATAAAATCCACCAAGTGGTGGAAAGCTACTTCTAAGCGATACGAGTCATCGATTGACTTGGATTCTACTGCACACACAAACGGAAAACGACAACGTTTTCGGCCGAGTTTTCGTTTCGCAAGTAAATCAGTTTATCATTTACTGCATCATGGGATTCAGATTTATTCACCACATTGCGAGTAGTTCTCTCAATATGATGATTATGACCACTGTGGTAAATGGGTAATACGAACCGTACGTGGCCAAACAGAGCACCCAATGTGATAAAACAATTTCAATTTGAGTTCGATTTTTAATTCCCCAGAATTGGGAAAGATTTAAAGAAGACAAGGGGATTGTAAAATTGAAGACTTAATGGCCGGGGTACGACGACTCTCACCAGACAATCGAATTGCTTCGAACCTAGGCCATGACCAATTTTACACTGTTTCTAAAGGGCAATTCAGACTATTATACTGTGTATTAATACCTGCCAAAAATTCAAATAATGCGTGCCAGTGTGATGGTGTGAATGCAATGTTGTATGAAAACGAGAAATAATACGATAAAAAATTGACATCCCATAAGACTTCACCGTTTTTTGAAAGTTTTCTAAACGATAATACATTTCATTCGATCAGGGTTGTTTTTTTAACACAAGCAGCTGTTGAAAAATTTACTAGCCAGTTGTCTCACAGCCGATGGCGTGCCGTCACTGATGGTTGATTTGATTTCGTTATACAAGGGTTCGAAATTTAGTTACCGTATACAAATGTATTTTGCTCCAGCTGTATTTAGAAGATAAACTATTTTTGTGTTATTCAATTTGGTTCTGTTTTACAATAACTATTATTTTAGCTGCTGAATATTTTTTAGCGGCCGGCACGTCCACCGCCAACATGAAATTGCTCTTCTGCCGCCGTGTAAAGTTTTATGTTGGCAAGTTTATTCTATGATTAAACGTATGCAACAGCTGTTTTCTTTTCAACTCAAATTTTTTATTTTATTTGAAGTGTGATGGTGTGAATGTAGAATGTAATTTACGTTAGACTTTTCGACAGTCGCAAGAAATCTAATTATACTTTCATCTCACAAAACTCGATAAAAGTATTTATACTTGTATAATAGTCTGAAGTGCCCCCTTAAGCGGCACGAAATCGATTGACTCGGATTCTACTGCACACAAACAAACGGAAAACGACAACGTTTTCGGCCAATTTTTCGTTTTGCAAGTAAATCGGTTTATCATTTACTGAATCATGGGATTCAGATTTATTCACCACATTGCGAGTAGTTCTCTCAATATATTTTGATTATGACCACTGTGGTAAATGGGCAATACGAACCGTACGTGGCCAAACAGAGCACCCAATGTGATAAAACAATTTCATGTATTTATTATTTTATCGAGCTTGAGTTCGATTTGTACTTCCCCGGATTCGAGAAAGATTTAAGGAAAGATTTAAAGAAGACAAGGGGCTAGTAAAATTGAAGACTTACTGGCCGGGCTACGACGACGCTTCGGCCGGGCAACCGAATTGCTCCGAACCTAAGCCATGACTAATTTTATACTAGCGGAAATCACCCTTGGTTGCACATCTGCAATTTTAGCAGATATAGCATGATTTTTTGCTACAAAGCGTGAGTGTCTTTTTCAAGTGTTTAGCAAAATAATTATATCAGCTGATTTTAGAGTAACGGAAAATGTAAATATTTTTGTTTTGCAAATTGAGAAGGAAGTTTGGAAAAAAAATTGCAAAAATTTCATTATTCATCTTTTCGTTGGCCGTCTTTTATTGTTGACTTTTTTTGTTTAATTGCCTTAATTTTATTTTTACTTTCTTCCGTATTCATTTGCTTCCCTGTTTTATTTATTTGTTTACAAAATTTAATAAAGCGAGTTTGCCGCATGAGATAAGCTAAACCGCAGCCAATATTTGAAAAGCAACGCCGTCGATAAAATTTGCACGTGAAGCAACCGCCTGATTTTTTGCTTATTTTATAAAATTTAATAAAAATTATGCTTAATAATAGGTATAATATAGTTAAGGTCATATTCATAATAATTATTGTAAGCATATTAAGCTCTTATATGACGTATTTCTACGGAATATTTGTCAAATAAACGTGTAATAAACCTTCAATAGTTTTTATGAATATGGGTGTTAATCTTTTACTTCTTTGTAAATAATTCTTTGAGCAACGTTAGCATTAATTTAATTCCAGCACAGGCATGTTTTGTGACGGCCTTGCCGTCATACAGTTTTTTGAGCGCAGGAGTTTACGTGTTGAAATGTAGAAAAACAAGCAGCTGTTTTAGCATTTAGCTACATTTGCAAACACGGATCTGCAATGGTTTTTAGTTTTGCATATTTGCTTAAGTGATGCAAATCTCGGTTTCATACATTTTGTTTTTGTAGTGTTGCAGACTACGGCACATATGCTACGGTTGCAATATCTGCAAGGTCTGCAAGGGTAATTTGCAATGAAGGGTGAGTTCCGCTACTGTTTTTAACCAGCAGCGCTATGCCATTCCACTGCCTCAACATACTGACTGGGTGGCTTTATTTAATGTACTTCTTTAAATTTTTTTTTTGCTATTGGTTGGAATCTTTTTATATTCTCTCACTATCAACCAAATTAAGTGCTGATGAGCGTCATAGTGTATGTGAAACAGCCATGCAATATACCCCAGCTAATAACACAATTATTATTCACAAAAAATATTTCAGGCTTATAAGACTCTTATTTGACATATTTGTATGGAAAATTTGTCAAACAAGTGTTTAATAAACCTAAAATATTTATTATGAACAAGGCCCTAACCGCCGATTTTTGACTTGGGATTTAAATAAAAACTTCCCAATTTCACTGCCTTCTGGAAATAATAAAAAATCAAATTATGAAACAAACAAAAAACACATGTGCAATTTTCTTAATTTGCAGAACAAAACCAAACTGTCAAAATCATATGGCAGTACGAAAAACTTAAATCGATTTTAAATGGGCACGGCAGGCCGTTTAAGTTTGATTTAAATAGCAACTGTTTGACTCGATTTTGTATTTAAATCAAATTTAAATTGAAATGTCATGTAAAATCCAAGTCAAAAATTGAGGGTAAGTCTTCAACTTTACTTTTGTTGTCATCTATGAAAATGTTGATCGCTATAATTTCACCACGAAAGATTTTTTTTTCGCAATTCTGAGGCAGTAAAAATCGAACGCAAGCCCGATAAAATAATAAATAATTGCAAATCATATAATTCGACTAATAAGTTCAAATTTCAACTGCAAATCAAAGTAACAACAACTTAAATAAATGAAATGAAATGCGGCTTTTAAATAATATTCTACCGTAAATAGAATATTGTTGATAGAAATACAAATATTTTCCATTAATTTTGAGAACGATTTAATTTCCATCATCCCGCCTGACAAATATATACATACATATATAAGTAATTAGACATATCATTGCAAACTATTACTTGTTTTTTATTTATTTATTCATAGCAGATATTTTCTATTTGTTTAGTTCTTGCAATACTTTCAGACAAACAGCAAATATTTATTCATTCGTTGCTCTTTCGATTATACAGACATAAACATATGTACATGGAATTTTTTATTTTTTTATTGTACCATAAACATTTTTTATTTATATGCACACTTCTATGCATTTTTTTTTAATTGGTTAAAATCTAGAAGATTGAATATTTATTAAAGTTATTTATTAGAATACAATATGGTGCAAATATATTTTCAATGATTGATTTCCTGAATTACATTTATGGCCCAAAAAATCAGTACAATTTAAACTTCGAGTTGGGTTTAATTTACATTTAAACTAGTAAATCATTAAATCAGTGAACACTTAAAACATATTTAAACCAGGCACCGGAAATAAGAGTTATTTTTCAATTTTTGAAGAAATACATCATACTTCATTTATGTATGTATGATTTATCGTAGAAAACTTTTAATTACACGAAATGCATCCAACATATTGCACGATTTTTAAATTTTTTATTTTTATTTTAACAATCAAAAATAAGAGCTATTTTTGATTTTTATATTTTTAAAAGAAAAATAAAAATTATTTTTGATTTTTATATTTTTAAATGAAAAATAAATGCTATTTTTGATCTTTATATTTTTAAATGAAAAATAAAAATTTTTTTGGATTTTTATATTTTTAAATGACAAATAAAAGCTATTTTTCATTTTTATATTTTTAAATGAAAAATAA
The DNA here is from genome assembly GCA_963662145.1 of Sturmia bella. Taxonomy (NCBI): domain Eukaryota; kingdom Metazoa; phylum Arthropoda; class Insecta; order Diptera; family Tachinidae; genus Sturmia; species Sturmia bella. Next base: position 19,559,402 of record OY759170.1, read on the forward strand.
AAGTTAATTTTGATTTTTATATTTTTAAATGACAAATAAAAGCTATTTTTCATTTTTATATTTTTAAATGAAAAATAAAAGTTAATTTTGATTTTTATATTTTCAAATGAAAAATAAAAGTTAATTTTGTTTTTTATATTTTTAAATGAAAAATAAAAGTTATTTTTGATTTTTATATTTTTAAATGAAAAATAAATGCTATTTTTGATTTTTATATTTTTAAATGAAAAATAAATGCTATTTTTGATTTTTATATTTTTAAATGAAAAATAAAAGTTAATTTTGATTTTTATATTTTTAAATGAAAAATAAAATTTATTTTGATTTTTATATTTTTAAATGAAAAATAAAAGTTAATTTTGATTTTTATATTTTTAAATGAAAAATAAAAGTTATTTTTGATTTTTATATTTTTAAATGAAAAATAAATGCTATTTTTGATTTTTATATTTTTAAATGAAAAATAAAAGTTATTTTTGATTTTTATATTTTTATATCAATAATAAAAATCGATTCAAAACTCTTATTTATTTGTTGATGCCGTATGTATTATAATATGCTGCTTCATTCAAATTTCTATATGAATATAATATATAATGTGACTTATCCATTATCAGCTATAAAAACATGAATGCATAGAAATAACGTATAAGTTTTGGCTGCCATTCCACACAGTGTTAAGAGGTCATTTTCAGGTGTTCAATTTTACCATCATAATTCAATTTAAATGTTCCTCAGATAAATTATATCTCAAATCTCCCAATATTAATCTGAGTGCTGAAAATGACCTTTCTACACTAACTTGAGTGGCAGGTACAGAATGAACAATTAAAGCGAATTTTCGAAGCCATGGAAAGACAAATTTTTTGCTCTCCCAATATTCCACTGTTTGGAATTAGCAGAAGTATCGAAACGCTTTTCTTTGTAATTGTCTATTTCAAAATCAGCTTTGCGGACATATTACCTATGACACGAATTTTGAATTGATTTTTATTATTGATATAAAAATATAAAAATCAAAAATAACTTTTATTATTGATATAAAAATATAAAAATCAAAAATAATTTTTATTTTTCATTTAAAAATAGAAAAATCAAAAATAATTTTTATTTTTCATTTAAAAAAATAAATATCAAAAAAAGAACTCTTATTTTCTATCAAAAATATAAAAATCAAAAATAATTCTTATTTCTTGATTTTTTTTTATAAAAGTCATAAGAGTTACGGTCCCTGATTTAAACGAAGAAAATTAAGCGCTTGAAATCTCAGTCATCAAACTGCGTAAAACATCAGCTGTTTGACATTTTTTTTTTGCCATGTTGCCAGATTTATATTTCTAAAAGCTATAAATGGTTCATTGATTTACCACAGGCATGTTTAAACTGCAATTAAATTACAGAAAAGTTTTATTAAAAATTAGGGAACTTTGTGAATGACACGGAGTTCGTATAGACAAGCCTGTATACTGGCCTAAGGCAAGACATGGTAAAAAAAAACAACACCTCCACATCAACCTAGCCTAAAGTTGGAATCATACGATTGCCGCAATGCACCAATTTTTGTTATATTTTCTATGGCAATCGTGTGTTAAAGCACAATTTATTTGCCCATGCGGCAACCAAAACGAATATTATTCCCATTTGTTCCAATCAAATACAACCCTGATGCGACAACCATGTGAACACTTTACATACAACTATTCACCAATAAAAATTATAAAAATGCACCAATATTTATTGTGTTCGCATGCGGCAACCAAAGAAGACAATACACGCCAATAATATGCATATGTATACATGTACATATTTAGCGCCTCGATGGATGAATTGGTAGAGTGCTCTACCAAGAGTCTTCGAGGTCGCAGGTTCGATTCCTGCCGAAGGCTCTGGGTGTTTCTGCGGACAAGCAAAAAGCTTCGCAGTTTTGTGTTTGTTTTCAAAAAAAAAAAAGTTTCAAAATTCAATTGTTGTTACTATTCTAACAAATGTAAAATTCTTGCACTTTCAAGACCTGACAAAGTCTGGTCAGAGGTTAGAAAAGCCGAAGCAAGTTTCTTTCTTTTTAAGGAACAAACCATATTTTTAACTTTTAACTCCTTTCTTTATTTTGCAAAACAGTTTGTCCTGAGCTACAACAGCTGTTTCTCAGAGTTGTCATATAATATAACAATCGTGTGACTGTTATGTGACAATTATTGGTACTAAATTGTTTTGCGCCGATTTGCGATAATAAGATTTCAGTAAAATGTGACAATCATGTGATTGCAGAGAATTTGATTGGGACAAATTTTTTATTGTGCTCCAATTTAGCCCAATAAAAATTGTGTAAAATTCGTGTATTGTTATTAATTATTTTTTAAAACAAAAAACTAAAAATATTTTCCTATATTAAATATTATTTTTTACGAAAAGAAACAGCCAAGTGCATGCAAAAGTAAAATGTATTATAAAAACAGATTGTGGTTGAATTTCTTCTGCTGATGAAGTGGTAAAAATAAGAAAATTTTAACCATTTTATATTTCCATATGAATAAATTTCACACAAATTATTGTAATTGTGTTTGAAATTAAAACCACACAGTTATGTGCATACATGCATATTTTTATAACTTGGATTCAATTATTTAAGAAGAAACATTGTTTTCTAAATCGTTTACAATAATTGCCACATAAACGCATTATGACAAAAATCAATTTATTTATTGAGCTGTTTTAATTTAATTGCAAATGATGATTTGCTGGAAGGCGTATTTTAGATATTATTAAAAATAAATATATAATGTGAAACTATTAGCTTAATTTTCATTTCAAGTATTTATCTTGAAACGAATTATCTTGTGAGCAGCCATCAGTTGTTGGCTGTTGCTAAATGTCACAAGCGGCAACAAGATGTTTTTAATCAATCAATTTAAGTGCTTGGCCTGCTGTAATTTACTTGCACTCAAGATTAATGGAAAGCAAAATAAATACATATGGACATGATATTTAAAACAAGTTTTCTTTTCTTCAAACAAAATTTACAAAATTGAATCAAATTTGCCGAACGATTGAAAAATGAAAACTTGTTTTTTTTTCGTAGACATGTACATATTTTTGAAAATCCATTTTGATTCACGCGTTTTTTTTTTTTGCCGATTATTCGCTCAATTTTGAGGGCTGTTATTTATATTAAGTCTGGTAGCACTGTGTATGTTCTTCAATACAATACAATACACTGTCAACGTTTTTTTTTGCGGTTTCAGATTTTTTTTCTTCCAAAAATTGTCAAGCTGAAAAAATTGTCATTCTTTTGTAGTAGTTGTTGTAGCAATAAAACAAAAATAAATGATGGTGTTGCCAGACTGTCGGCTTTCCTGGCGTAGCCGCTGTTGCTCCGGCTGCGGCTCTTCGGGTGGGCTGAGTTCTTGCCGACCAGTCTAGCAAGTATTACTACAAAGAGAAAAATATCACACCAGCCTTTAAAAAGAAAAACCCGAACTAAAATCTTATTGAATTGTGAAAGCTGAAAAAATAAAAAATAAAAACAAGTTGAAAGATTTCACCGCTGCTGCGAAAATGTTCACGATTTAATTCCACTTAATTGGGTCGAGATCTTTTAGGTTACCGTAAACAACCCCACTAGTGTTTGTATGTCAAAACGCACTGCTATTATTAGGTTATACGTATAACCTCAAAAATGTACAAATTTACAATAGAGCTGTCAGTTACCAGATTTCAACACCAGGGTTGCCAAATCACGAATTATTAAATGCAACTCTCGTAAATTGTATATCAATTTTTAAGCAATATTTTAACAATAACAATATAAATTTATTTATTTATATCAAGAATACTTAAGAATAGAATTCTCGTAAATTTTATATCAATTTTTAAGCAATATTTTCTAACTCAATACTCGTAATCTTTGTAAATTAAATTGTATATTAAATTGAAGCCTGATCTCACCTTCACATTTGCGTCTGAAATTTTATTTCACTTAATTGAAAGTAGTTATTAAATTTTGCAACAGAAACTGACAACCGTAGTCGACAAAATGAGTCAGGCGTTTTAGTGATGTCGTGTCAAAACCAAAACGAATAAAATGCAATCGGTGATCGATTAAATTATTAGTTCTCGCAAAAAAGCAATTATTTGCTGGTGGTAAATGGCAAGAAAAAAACTGCCATTTATCTTTTAAAATGAAATTTGTATTATTAATTTTTGGACTTATCAAAGGGCCTAATAGTATTTTATTACCACGCTTCAAACATAAAAAAATAATTAATTTTTGCTACTTATTTCATACATATGTATGTACTTCTTTTTTATTTATTTCAACAAAATGTAATTTATTAAAACGAAGGACACAGAATAACTGACTCCCCCGTGTAAATAAATGGTGTCATTCATTTCCGCTAATATGGCAGGAAAACCCCTCCACTCATTTATAAAACAAATCACATTTTAAATTTAATTCTAGTGGCTCATGAAAATGTGTATTTTTAGATGAATAAAAAAAAAGTGTCAATAACATGAAAATTTAATAAAGCACTCCTCCAGACACTAAGCAATTAACAAAGTTCATAAAATATTTTTCTTTATTCCTTTTTTTCTTCTTTTTCTATTGACTTTTCACTTCACCAAACTTTTCCAACTCAACTGACATCGCACCATCTGTAGTGTTCGTTTGTCTTCGGGGTGTTGGAAGCCACAAAAGCCAGTGGGGGTTTGTTTAAAGTCAACAGAATAAGAAAAATAAATGGAAATTTTTTAAATTATTATTAGAAAATATTACGACACTAGTTTAATCACGACACAACAGCAAATGAAAATGTTTTTATTTTAGCATTTATTTTATGCATTTTTCTATACTCCAAAATAGGGAAAAAATCCTCCTTCAAAAGTTTGATCTGGTCAGCATAAACAATGATTCTTGAGTTGCCGCTGACGGGCTGCATATTACATGGAATCAAAGGAGCCTGCATCCAAAAGCAAACTTTGTTTGATAGTGTCAATGCCCCTGCTAATGCCAATGCAAACGCTAAAGTCAATACTAATGCCAATGGCAGCCATAATGTCGATTCCAAAGTCGATGTTAATGACAAGACCAACACTAATGCCAATGCTAATGAAAATGCTGAAGGCAACACCAAAGCTAATGCCGATACTAAAGTTAATGCTAGTGCCAAAGACAATGGTAATGCTAATGCCGATACTAATGCAAATGTCAGTGCTAATGCCAATTCTAATGCTTTATGACAATGCCAACGCTAACGAATATGCACAACACAAATGTCAATGACAGTACTAATGCGAATGCTATACAAATGCTGAATTCAATACGAATGCTAATGTCAAAGACAAAGTTAATGCCGATGCCAAAGTCGATGCTAATGACAAAACAAATGCTAATGCTAAAGCCAATGATTATGACAATGCCAATGTCAATGCTAATGACAATTCTCGTGTCAATGCCTATGCCAATGCTAACATCTATACCAATACTAATAATGCCAGTGCTAATGAAAATGGCAATGCTAATAGTAATTTCAATGCTAATAAAAATTGTAATGCCAATGCTAATACCAATACTAATTCAATGCTGAAACAAATGCTGAAGCCAATATGAAAGCTAATAATAGTCAAATATAATGCCGATGGCAAAGTCAACGCTAATGATAAAGCCAATGCTGATGCCAAACACAATGATTATGACAATGTCGATGTCAATGCTAATGACAATTCCAGTGTCAATGCATATGCCAGTGCTAACACATATACCAACTAACAACGCCAGTGCTAATGCAAATGCTGAAGCCAATACCAATGCTAATGCAAATGGCTATGCTAATACTAATTTTAATGGTAATAAAAATTGTTATGCTAATACCAATACTGAGCCAATGCTATACAAATGCTGAAGCCAATATCAACGCTAATTACAGAGCCAAATATAATGCAGATGACAAAGTTAACGCTAATGATAAAGCTAATGCCAAAGCCAATGCTAATGCCTAATACTAACTTCGATGCCAATGATAATAACAATTGTAATGTCAATGCCAATGATAATGCTAATACTGACGCCCATGACAAAACTAATAACAATGCCGATGCTAGTGCTAATACCAGTGCTAGTGTAAATGCTAATGCCAATGGCAGTGTTAATGCTAATGCCAAATCAAAGCTAATGCTAACTTGCTAATGCTGATTCCAATGCCAAAGCCAATCCTAATGCCAATGATAATTCCAATGCCCATGCTAACGCTAGTGCCAATGCTAATACCAATTATAATGTTTTTTTTTCCAAAAAAAAAAAATTGAAGAGAAAAAACTGATTAGAAACAGTCAAACACTACATTTTCAGAGATATATACTAGTTAAGCAATGTTAATGCTAAAACGAATTGCAATAATTCATACACTTGTTCATAAACTATTTTTACTCACTGTATGTCTGAACCATTCTAAATAAATTGAACACAAATGTCCTTTAAGCAAAAGTTTACGTATTAAATTTTATTTATCCAAAGGCTCGAGACAAAATCAAATACGCTAACACCTATTAAATGCAAATAAGTTTATTACATTGATTAAATTAAATGAAATTGATTAAATAAAATAAAATGTAGCAGGATAGCCACATAAAATGTTTTGAAACATTTTAAGCATACAAATAAAATATCTTCATAAATTTCAGTACTTAACACATGGTATACACGAATATTTAGTCTTAATATAGAGCAGAGCAATTTTAATGTAAAATAGTATTAAAAATTTGCTTGAACATATTATTTAAGAATTCTCATTATTTTATAAAAAAAAAAACACTTGAAATTAAGCCTGAAAAAGTAATTTAATATAAATGTATTAAAAAAAATACTAGAATAAGTAGTGAAGCTTAAAACAGATAAGGCTTCTCAATTCTACTGAAGAGTTGAGTGGCATTAATGAAATCTCGGCGAGATATAGACGTTTGAAAAGCTATACAAAAGCAATTAAGTCTCTTTAGATGTAAGTTAATATAATTTTAATATAAAATTTATTTTATATAAAATTGGCGGCAAATGAAATGAAAAGAATTTAAATCAGTGTACGAACTTTCAAATATCAGCCCCAGATGGTATTAAAGTACTGTGCAGCGTATTATTTTATTACTATGTACTTTCATAAATTAAAAAAAAGACACAGTGCTTAAGGAAAATTCTCTTTAGAACAAAATATTTTTTTTTATCGATTTCTGTCAAACTGCGAAAACATACATGTGTTTTAAAATTTAGAATTAAAAACAAGTTCTACTGATATTCAAATACAGAAGAAAAAAAAACTTGGCATATTAATTATTTTTGGAGCAACAAATATTCTAATGACCCACATTTCCTCAATTTATTTTCTCTTCGTCCATAATTAAATAAACCACTGAATTTATGCAACCTCACACATGCTGCTGCACATCTCTTCTTGAAATGTATTCAAATGGAGCAGATTTGAAAAGATTTTTTTTTTTTTTGTTAACACTTCAAAACTAGAGGAACAAAATAAAGCAGAGTGTGTGTGATTTCAATCAGCACAATGTACCTACAGAAATACATACATTCATACGAAATGCAATCATAATATAATAAAACGATTCGTTACAAATCCACCTGACGAAAACCAGTTTTCCATTTGCAGGGGATTAAATCGGGAAAACAATAAGAAGTAGTAATATTTTTCTTAGTAAAAATTGTAAAATAAAAAAAGTGGATGTTTAAGAGGTGCCAATCTACTCCAGGTTTATTATGAATATTTTAGTTTTAAAATGATAATGCAATAGAGAAATGCAAACACCCGCATATTGCATGGTAGATTTTACTTTTTGTTTCTCGTGTGTCATTAACCTGCCGGGTGCGCCACTGCGTAAGTGTAAAAGAAACTAAAAAAAACCTTCAAATGTTGAATAAATGATTTATTTTAGCTGTCTTGCTTCTATTTTAGGTATAGTATTAGTATGTATGTACCAAAAATAAATCATTAAGAAATAAAATCAATTTTAGAAGAAACCACTCACTGTTTTAGTCACTCATAATAAGTCTTATTAGACGCGCTTTACACATCGCAAGAAACATCTATTGCAGGAAACTGGGAAGTTGGTCTTCTTCTTAAATCTTGTAACTAGAAAACTGAGTTCGGAAAAGCTAAAAGAAAAAAAAAGGCTAAGCAATGCTTTAGTTCCTTTACTCAAAGTCGCGCACAATCATACGATGTGTCAAAAGTGACATGTGGGCTTAAAACGTTTGTTATCTGTCAAAAATGACATAAGTGCATAAAACGTTTGGTATTTGTCAAAGATGGTATGTGTGTTCCAAAAGTGCGATAGCATGGATTAAACAAGTGTATAAATGCATGACAAATCTGTCTGATTTACTACTAATCTCTTAAAAATCATCAAACTATATTTTTTTTCTTAAAGTTGATGACCAAACAGCAAAATAAATACAACAGCACGTAAATTTGAAGCAGTTTTTCTCCCGTTTACTAATGCTACTGCCAAAGACAATGCTAATGCCGATGCCAAAGTCGATGCTAATGCCAAAGCCAATGAAAATGCTAGTGTAGATGTCAGTGCTAATACTTATTCCAATACCAAAGTCAGTGCCAAAGCTAGTGTTGAAGCCCATGCCAACACTAATGGTAATTCCAGTGCTAATGTAAATGCTAAGGCTAATACCAATGCCAACGCCGAAGCTTATGGCGATGTCAAAGTCAATGCTGATGCTAAAGCCATTCCCGATGCTAGTGCATATGTCAATGCTAATGCTAATTCCAATGCCAGAGTCTATGCTAATGACAATTCCAATGCCAATGCTAGTGACAAAGCTAGTGTGGATGCTAATGAAAATTTTGACGCCCACGCCAACACTAATGTTAATTTCAATACTAATGTCAATGCTAATAGAAATGCTAAATTCAATGCCAACGTCGAAGCTAATGTCCATGCCAAAAACAATGCTAATGCCAATGCCGTTGCTAGTGCATATGTCAATGCTAACACTAATTCCAATGCCAGAGTCAATGATAATGTCAATGCTAATGAGGATTTCAATGCCAATGCTACTGTCAAAGTTAGTGTGGATGCTAATGCCAATGTTGACGCCCATGCCAACGCTAATGCTAATTTCATGTGCTAATGCACATGCCAAAGACAATGCTAATGCCGATGCCGATACTAGTGCATCTGCCAATGCTAACGACGGTTCCAATGCCAATGCTAGTGCCAAAGTTGGTGTGGATGCTAATGTTAATTTTGAAGCCCATGGTAATTCCAGCGCTAATTGCAATGCTTATGTAAATGCGAAAGCCAATACCAATGCCAACGACGAAGCTAATGCCCATGCCAAAGACAATGCTAATGCCAAAGCCAATGCCGATGCTAGTGCATATGTCAATGCTAATGCTAATTTCAATGCCAGAGTCTATGCTAATGACAATGCCAATGCTAGTGACAAAGCTAGTGTGGATGATAACGCCAATGTTGACGCCCATGTCAACGCTAATGCTAATTTCAGTGCTAATGCCAATGCCGAAGCTAATCCCGATGCCAAAGACAATGCTAATGCTAGTGCAGATGCCAATGCCAGAGTCACTGATAATCCCAATGCTAATGACAATTTTAATAGCAATGTCTATGCTAATTTTTTTGTGGATACACCACACAACGCAGTTGGCGACGGCCACTGTAAGTGCGAAGGCATTTAAAAAAAAAAAAAAAAAAAAAATTCTATGCTAATGCTAACACCAATTATAGTGGTTTTTTTCTGAAGAAATGTGTAAGAGAAAAAACTAAAACTTGGCTGATTTTCAAAATGTTACACCTCCAGAAACACTATAGGGCTAGTTAGACAATGGTAATGCCAATGCTAATGGTTTTTCTTTTAGTGAATGAAATGTCCAATTATGTAGAATAGTGAATTAAGCCAGGTATATAGATGAGTGTCAGACGTCAGAATAATATAACACCTGACAATTTTCTGACAATGCAAAGTTGTTAGCGATAAGAAAATTATCAGCTCAGGCGATTCTGAAGAAAACCCGTACTGCCTGACAATAAATGTAATTGCAAACAAAAAATCGTCAGTGTACACAATTGTCAGTAAGGTTTGCTATGTAACAGAAATTGTTAGCTAATTGTCAGAATCAAAATATATGCTTGCTCACATCATTCGTTGGGGATATTTTTTCGTAAAAATTTTATCACTATACGCGCATTATTTATTGCACTCAAACACTATCAGAAATATTATTAAATTCTTGCGGAATGTTAAATTCCTTGCGGATAAAAACATGAAACAGTGGCAACACTTCGTTTTGAGACCAGCTATTTTTCTTGCTGACATTTTTGTATTAAGTTTATCAGGTTTAATTTATTTCTATATTATTAATTGTGTGATTGATGTTAATTAAATAAGATAAAGAAAACATCAAAGACATTTGTCAGGATGGACAACTGGTTGTTTCGAAGCTGCCACACTTTCTCGTCAACTTCGACTTTTACTTCTTCAAAACTGAGAAAAAAAAATTTTTTTATGAAACTGGAGCCATAAATATTTTTAGAGAAGACAATAAGAGTAAAGTTAAAGAGTGACCGGCTGGGGTACTTAGAATGGCTGTTTCACGTCCCCCACCAGGCTCATCAGCATCCAAATTGCTTCGTACCCAGGCCATGACCAATTGTATGCTGTTTTTAAGCAGCAGCACATATGTTTAAATATAAAAATATTAAACTTTTTGTACGAAAAGATTTTTACAAAAAAGAAATTGACTGGATGCATTTTGCAATTTCAAAGTTAACAAAGCTGCTTTCCAGCAGCACACGCATAAAAACTTGCCTTGTGTAGTAAATAAAAGCGAACCCAAAGAACTTACGTACACATGTAGTATGTATGCACGTAAGTATTTCAATTCGTAACAAACATGTGCATACGTGTTCGTCTTCGCAAATGTTTGCTTGCTGTCTTTGCGAATAAAATCGTTGTCATCATTATTATCTTTTGTCAACGACATTTTCAACGCAAAAGTTTGTTTTTTTTCTCCCTTATCTCATTTGCCCTTATAGCATTGATTATGTTTTTGTTTTTTTTTTTTTTTTTTTTTTTTTTTTGTATAATACTCGTTTCTAATGAATACGGGTGCCATGCATTGTGTACACTTTTCAAAATAGAATATTTTTAGTTTTTTTTTTTTCATTTCTATATCACCTTTGCTTGTTTTAATATCTTTAATCTACTTTTCCTCGTTTTCGTTGCATGTATTTCCTATTACTGTTTACACATGTCGATTTCATGTACATATGTACATACATACACACGCTCGTCACTTGAGTGAACACAATGGTAAATAGTAAATATGACAACATGTCCGCAGTTTATGATGGCAGCACAATCAAATACAAATAAATTCAAAGTTTTTAGAAAACAAAAAAGAAATGGTATATTATATGATTTAGTGACCCCTGAAAATTCAGGAAAACAGGTTTCTTCATTTATGGACAGTGACGTTTGGAAGAGACTCAATCAAAATGTGTGCACACACCTGCAAGCTGAAAGCTGCAAATCGCTTTAGTGCACGGCAAAAAAGTGTAAACGTTGGTAACACTTGTGTTTTGCATGGTAGTAAAACCAGCTGCAGACTAGTGTTGCCATTTATGCGAAGTTTATAATCGTCAAAAACAATTCTTTAATTTTAAACTTTTAATCGTATATTCGAAGGATTGTTATTCGTTTCGATATAATTATGTTAATGTTCGAATAATTATGAGAAAATTTCCATTAAAAAAATGAAATGTTATTTTCAGCAGTTAATTAATTATGTCATTTCCGTATTGGTTAAACTACTTATTAAGCAATAATTATTTTTGTATATAAGACAGAGTAAAATAAAGAAAACCAGATTCAATATCATAAAGCATTTAAGCATGTTTTATTTGGATCTCGACGAGTTCTTCTAGTTCAAGTGCTAGCAAGAACAAACGAAAATAAAAATAGTGCCAATCCTGGTTCATGTACCTGGATTGGATTTCACTATAGCCACAAATCGCAACAACATACATCACACAATAATTGATAGAATTGATTTGAGCCATTATAAAGGGTGTTATTTTTCGTCGTATAGAACTTTAAGTTGCAATAAAACAACGATGGATTATTCGATTGACATGCATTTTATTTATGCGAAAGACATTAGACTTGTGGCATTACATTTTAAATATGATTTCTGGCATGTGACCGCCACGGCTGGACGTCCAATTTTCGATGACTTTTTCCAACATTTGTGGCCGTATATCGGCAATAGCACGGCGCATGTTGTCTTCCAAATGGTCAAGCGTTTGTGGCTTATCCGCCTAGACCAATGAGTTTACATAGCCCCAAAGAAAGTAGTCTAGCGGTGTTAAATCACAAGATCTTAGAGGACACTTCACAGGCCCAAAACGTGAAATTAGGCGTTCACCAAACGTGTATTTCAATAAATTGATTGTGGCACGAGCTGTGTGACATGTTGCGCCGTCTTGTTGAAACCACATCTCCTGGAATGGACATCATGTTTATTCAATTCAGGCATCAAAAAGTTAATAATCATGGCTCTACACCGATCACCATTGACTGTAACGTTCTGACCATCATCGTTTTTGAAGAAGTATGGACTAATGAGTCCACCAGCCCATAAAGCGCACCAAACAGTCACTCAATTTTTCTGGATGTAACGGTGTTTCGACATACACTTGAGGATTAGCTTCACTCCAAAATCCGGCAGTTTTGTTTGTTGACGCAGCCATTCAACCAGAAGTGCGCTTCATCGCTAAACAAAATTCGCTTATGAAAATCGGGAACAACAGCACTGTCGTTTTGCACTAAAATTGCACCATTTGCAAGCGTTGTTCAGGTGTGAGTCTATGCATGATGAATTGCCAAACCAAACTGAAAATAAATCACTTGACAGCTGTTAAATCGGAACAGTAATGGCAACTTAAAGTTCTATATATCGAAAAAAAAAACACCCTATACAAACTGTGTGGATGAAAATTGAGTCTTAAGAAAGAGAAAGTCAACTTTTTAGCAGCAAAAAATTTTTGAACACAAAATTATAATTTTAGCGACGGCGTTAAAATCCAAATTTTCACCCGCCTAGTTTATACCAGTCCAGTCGTCGCTAAAAATCGCTTAGCTGAGTTTAGAGATTTTTAGTGATATCTCTAATTTTAGCGGGTTACACATTAAGGCCGCAAGTGCCAGATCAAATACTAGAAAATCGGAACAGTTCTCAATGGAATTCTTTTCAAATATTTCTTTTATTTAATATACATATGTATGTATGTAATTTTTTGCATAAATTTTTGAATGAAATAACAACAAGCAAAAAGCTTTATATAAAAAGCATCTGCATACAATTTTAACAAAGATGTTCCACAGAGGAAAAAAAATAACTCCATTCAATACAAACGTTTATGCAGATTTTTTACTTTTGGTGTACATATGTATGTACATATATTGGTTACAAATTTATTCATTTCCGGTACAAAACGAATAAATAATTTTCTCTGTGTTTTTCAGACGTCAGCAATTATAAAGAATAACTTATGCAAACACACACACACATACGCAACGTGTAGTATTGGTATCCAATTAAAGAATATCAAATGAAAAACAAAAAGTTGTCTAACATTCGTACTTTAACCACAATGGATCATATCTATAGACAACGAAAAAGTATACTTTAAGCAATTTTAAGTCACTGCTAAATAAAAGTAAACTTTTTGTCTACCATAGACAAGAAAACACCGACTTTTCCCGCAAAAGTCTGCTCTAAATTTCAAACCAGCAGAAGTTCTCTTTAACTTATTTAGCAACAGCTTTGCCCAAACAAATGTCACTTTTAAGTGCAAAAGGTTTTTAGTGTAAACTTTTTTACATTAAATAATTAAATTACAGATTTTTTAATGTCTATTTTTAAAACCAGAATTTTCATTGAAATTTTACTTTTATTCAATTCGCTTTGATGTTTTGCTGTTTACCTACTAATACAATCTTACATTTGTAGATGCGCGTGTGTGTGAGTGTGTGTTGACATTTATACATAATTTTTGAGTCATCTCATTAGAGATGTGATTTTACTTAAATTTGTAAATAATTTGCCATTTTCGATAAATAATGTGGCACCCATTTAAAGCTGGTTCAACTTAAAGCCAACTTTAATTTTGACTTTATTAAAAAAAAATTAGCAATTTTTTTTTTTAATTTAAATTGTTTCTAAAAAGCACCGACTTTAGTGTTTGACTATAGTTAAGGTCCAATTTATTAAGAAACAAGTAAGAGTGCTATTATATTCGGCTGGGCCGAATCTTAAATACCCTTCACAATGATCCAAAATTGTTTCGTTTGGCTTCCAGGGCCGAGTCTACGCTAATGACAATACCAATGTGAATGCTAGTGCCAAAGCTAGTGTGGATGCTAATGAAAATGTTGACGCTCATGCCAGCACTAATGCTAATTTCAGTACTAATGCTAATGCTAAAGTCAATGCCAACGCCGAAGCTAATGCCCATGCCAAAGGCAATACTAATGCCAACGCCGATGCCGATACTAGTGCATATGTCAATGCTAATGGCAATGTTAATGACGGTTCCGATGCCAATGCTAGTGCCAAAATTAGTGTGGATGCTAATGCCAATGTTGACGCTCATGCCAACGCTAATGCTAATTTCAGTGCTAATGCCAAAGACAATGCCAATGCTACTGCAGATGTCACCTGGTAGTTTTCGACTTGTTGTTGTTTTTAGTATTTGTTGTTGTAGCGGCAAGGTACAACAACATCCTGTGAAAAGTTCAGCTCTCTAGCTCTTACCGTTGCGAAGAATGGACGCTGTGACGGACGGACGGACGGACGTAGAAGTCTCGGTAAAAGAGTTCCGTTTCACTCTGATGAGTACGGAACCCTAAAAACACCAGACTGTATTGCTACTTGATGAGGTGGCTCATTTCGAACAACAAAGCGCTTCCAGTTCGAACCGCCTTTACAGAATACTGCTTCCCGGTAAGCAGTATTAATTGCTGGGTGCTGGGTACGAGTATTTCGGAAAATTTTTTATGAGGGATATAGCCGTGGCTGGGTGAAAAAATCATTGTAAATGAAACATTGCATTTTTTTTTTTTTTTTGGTGTCAAATTAAATACTTTTGTGCATTTCAGTAACCATTTAAGCAAAAGGGCAAATAGAAAAACTTTAAATAAAAGCCAATATCTGGTCCACGCCATAAATCAAATCCCAAAAACAAACAGACACACACACACACACACACACGAAAACTTCAAAAAGCCCATTAGACGAAAACTGAAAGAGTCAAACTCAAGAAAATATAATTAATTAGCTGACTAACTCACCATGGAGACCATAAAAATTCTTAAAATAATTGATATGGAAAAATGTCATGGATAAACATTTTCATGCTACATACGAAGGATGTTCTGGGAAATTATTTAAAAGAGCAGTAATGCTCAGGCAATACAACGCCTATAAACATATGGATAGAGAGATGAACAAAATTAGTGAAAAAAGGTATGTTACACGTTCTTGTTTGACATTAACGCCCCATTCACACATGCAAGTAACTTTTTGCAAGTTGTGTGTACATATTAACAACCAATAAACTGACAGAGAGAATAAAAGCTATTGCTACTTGCTTGATTGTTCACACAGGCAAGTGCAAGCTCATTTTTAAAATGTCAAAGAAAATGGTCTTAAAGAAAATTGCTTTACTTTACAAAATAAAAGAATTAAATGAAAGCAATAAATAATAAAATACAAAATCACTGTTCCACTTTTTATGTTTAAAAATCACTATTTTTGCCTTTTTTGTGAACTGTTTATTCTGTTTTTGTCCGTCTACATGACATTTTAATGGCTGGGCTGCCAAAGGATTGTCAAGTATCACTGTTATGGGGAAACAAATTATACGAATAACTTTTTTATCAAATAAATAGTAAATTTATACTAAGAATCCATAAAAGCCATATTTTAATTCAACTTGTTTTATATTTTATCTTATTTTTTGGTATGTAAGATCAAAAAGTATCTAAGATCAAAAGTTATCTATTAGAATTAAAATATGAACTTTATGAGGTAACACTGTTTTTGCTTTCTGTCATGTTACCAATATGCAAGTAAAAAAAATTACTGGCAATCAAAATCTCTTGCAAGTGAGCTCGCAACTTGCAGAAGTATGATGGTATTAGAAAAAAAAATGTCATTGTATTGAGTTACTTGCACTTGTACTTGCGTGTGTAAATGAGGGGTAAAACACACAAAACAAAAATGGCCAAAGGCTATAAAAATGCAGAAATCGAACATCCGTAACTCACGAAATTTAAAAATAGCGGTTATTTTTTGTTCAGACCTTGTATTTATATTACGGCCCAAAATCAGCTCTTCTTCGCTTTTTGCTAAGGACAGCATTATCGTATGTCATCGTTCTTTTTTTTCGATGAGCCGTATTTTTATTTTAGCCCAGAAAACAGCTATTGCTAGGATCACAACTGGGACGAACGACGAATTTTTCGCCGCGAATAAATAAAATAAAACACATTAGTGTATATGAAAATGCACACAGTCACAGCGTCGTTCGAAATTCGTTGTACGTGGCGATCTTGAAATAGATTTATTTCTATTTCTTACGCCAGCGAACGACGAACAATTCAGTACCATGTGGCCATTTTGGTTTTAGTTTTCAAGTGTTTTAGTAAAAAAAACAGTTAATTTTTACTTTAATAGTTTTTATTTTAATTAGCACTTAATGCTTGGACTTTTTGACGTATTTCTACGGAATATTTGTCAAATAAACGTGTAATAAACCTTCAATAGTTTTTAAGAATATGGGTGTTAGATTATAAAACATTTTTTGTTTTTGGTAATACAAAATTTTTTAGCCACCAATTTTTTTTTTAATATGGTCACCCCATCAGCTGTTCAACTATAATAAGATAAAATTAAAAAAACTGAGAAAATGGATACAAGTGAAATTATAATTGAAAATGTTAAACTTCATGAATGTTTATATAATCTGGGATCATGTTCATTATTTTAATTATTTTTACAAAATTTGAAATTCATTTAATTTTTGTTTATCTTTGAACAAACAATAAACAACTTTATCAATTATAACAGATGTTTTTGTTTTTCGTCGTTATGGTGCTTCATACGACGAATTTACACAGCGAATTTTAACCGGCGTATTTGTCGTGTTGGGCGAAATTCGTCGTTCCGTAAACAACTCCAATTATTATGTGTGGTGATGCAATTGACTTAATTCATGGAACTGCTCTCGTACACACGAATTGCAACACATGTACATCACATAGATACGAGCATATTAAAATTTAATACAAATGGGAAAGTGCGTGAGACAGTATTTTTTTTTTCTTCTTTTTGTAATGAGGGAGAGTCAGGCGTCTGTGTGTACAGAATGTACGCATGCATAAAATATGTAAAAATGTACATAGATGCATTTAAAAAAAGCGCAAATCTTCTTAGTCACTTAATGTTTCACGCTAATGGGGCAAATATCTATATAAAAAAAAAATAATATTGAAAAAACTACTCATCACAGACAAATGAGACTTTTATTTTAAGTAAGCACAGACTTCATCACATAAAGAAGATGCGACAAGTTGCGTCAATAACATTTCAATATTTTCAATTGGGGAAAAATTAAAATAGTATTTACAATTATTTTTAATGGTTTAAGTTAAAAACAAAATTGTTTCAGTTTTTTTCACACTTTAAGGCCATTGTGCACAGCGCCATTATAATTAATTTAATGAAATAATGTAAAGTTGTTAAACATTTTAATTATTAAACAAAAATCAAACAAAAAACCAAACAAAATAATTAGCAACAAAATTTTTACGAGAGAAAAACGAATATGTTTATATGATTTATGTATGCTGTAAAATTATAGTGCGGACCTTAATGATGCCTCTGTTGGTTGAGTTCAGGTAACTGTAAGCAGTAAAAAAAAAACAGCAACTCAACACAGCTTTGGACAACTAATTAAAAATGCAGGTGTTAAAGAAAATTCATACAAGTAACTGCGATTGAAAGTTGAAATTTACATAAAAGCAGTAAAACGAATTGCACAAAATTCAATGAAAATTATGAAGAACTCATTTAACAGACAACAGTGTTGTTATTGTATTTTTTTTTCAGAGTTGCGTACTCTAGTAGAGTGAAAACGGAACCCTATTACAATCACTGCTACGTCCATCCGCCCGTCCGTCACAGCGTCCATTCTCCCAAACGGTAAGAGCTAGAGAGCTGAAACATCACAGGATGTTGCTGTATGTTGCCGCTACAACAACAAGTACTAAAAGCAACAGCAAAACCAAAACTACCAGGTGACCCCATGCAACGAAAAGTAACAATTAGCTATAACTCTCGAACCGTAAAAGATATAGAGCTGGAATTCGCACAGTGTGTATATTTACAGATCTCCTACAACAACAAATACTAAAAACAACCACAAATCGCAAACTACCAGGTGTCCCTATACAACGTAAAGTAAAAATTAGCCGTAACTCCCAAGCTGTAAGAGACAGAGAGATGAAATGTGCACAATATATGTACTCACATATGCCCTACAATAACAAATGCTAAAAACAACAACAAGTCGAAAGCTACCAGGTGTCCCCATACAGCCTAAAGTAAAAATTAGCTATAACTCTCGAACCGTGAGAGACAGAGGGATGAAATTTGCACACTATATATGTTTTTACATATGCGCTACAACAACAAATGCTAAAAACAACGACAAGTCGAAAACTACCAGATGTCCCTTTAGAATGTAAATTAACAGTTAGCTATAACTCTGGAGCCGTAAGAGATAGAGAACCGAAATTCGCACAATGTATGTATTCCCAGATGCCTTACAACAACAAATGACAACAACAACAACAACAAGTCGAAAACTACTGGGTGTCTCCATACAACATAAAGTAACAATTAAACGTTGAGAGTTACGCTGTAAGAGACGGAGAGATGAAATTTATACAATACATGTATTCACATATGCCATTCCATACGTACATTACACATACATACGTATTGAGCCCTAAGTGTGCGAGGCAGCCTCGTAGTTCAAAGAACTTTTTTTTACAGTTTTATTACTGAGAACTGTACCTCCGTCCGTCACAGGCCCCATTCTACCAAGCGGTAAGAGCTAGAGAGCTGAAATTTTCACAGTACATGGGTTTGCACTTACGCTGAAACAACAAATACTAAAAACAACAAAAGCTTTTTTGGGGTGCTCCCATACGAGAAACTGTAAAAATTAGCTGTAACTTTTGAGCCGTCAGAGATAGAGACTTGAAATTTGCACAGTATAAGCAGTCACCAGCAAAACGTGAAAATTTAAATGCCGTCCTTTGTACCGGGGGCACCCTTTAAATTGAAAATTTACCTTCGTTTTTCAACCGTAAAAGACAGAGACTTAACGTTTTCGCAGGCCTCTACACCAACATACACCAAAAGTTGCAAAAACTTAAAATTTAATTGGTGCTCATGCACGGGGACACCCTTTAGTTTGAAAATCAGCTGCAACATTTAAACCGTATGCGATGGGAGGCTTAAAATTTAAAAGGAGCATGTAGTTGTCTGACCTCTACAACAACAACTGTTAAAAACCATAAAAAGTGTACAACTAAAGGGTACACCTGCACAGCAATACGAGACTCGTACTTGGCTCAATATATTTATTTATTTATTTATTTATATTTTTTTTTTTTTTTATTTGAAAAATTAATAAATTAAAATATGTACTTAATTATTTATTTGCTTTAAGAGCCAATATTTTGAAAAGGTTCATTTTTGGACCTGAATTAATTAATAAATTAATATAAAACAAAACACTCATTAAGAGTGGTAGTATTTTCAGAGGATTTGTCGACTACAAAACCAAATGTATTGAAGATAATGCTGGCTATTCTGAAGGACATATTCAGCAGACCTTAAGATGAAAACAGAAGTACTGGAGTAATGAAAGGTTCTTCATAATAATATTATGTCACTTATTTTCTAAATATGATTTCTATCGTATGCCAGCCGCGCCTACAAGTTAAATATTACATTTTATCGGTTCAATTTTTTATTACGTTTTCTAATGAAAGACGTGGCGAACATTAGACCATTTAGTATGTTTTCAATAAATGAGTTTAATTCATGATATAACGAAAACAATTTAATTAATACAAATTAAATTCACCACTTGTGAATTCACAACTTAATGTCATTTAGATAACAAAATTCCATAAACTGTAAATCGTTCAGTGATTCATCGTTTAGACGAGACAAATTTTTACAACAGTTTCCCGTTTTGGCATTCTACAGAAAACGATGCAATTGTTTGAATTGTATGCTAAAACTATAGAAAAAATTCTTGACGTGTGTTATATCAAAATATTCTTGAAACTTAGATTCAGAACTTCCCTTATCAACTTCAAAAAGCAAATCAGATGCCATGTAGGTATGTGTTTATGCCATTTTTGTAATAGATTTTGTAAAGTTTCGTAGTCTTCGTAAATCACGGCATAATTTTTTCTAACAAACGCCTAACTTTCGCGGCAAAAACTTCAACGTTAATGAGGGTATATATTTGCTATCGATCATTTTTCTGCAGTCATCTTTTGTGATACATTTTCGGTAGAAAAAAAATTTTTTTTTGGTATCGAAATGTTTTTTTTTTTTTTGATTTGTCTTTGAACTCAAGGGCTCAGGTTTCTAAAGCGACAACCATGCCACCCCTGAGTTCAAAGACGGGTGCTGACGAGAAAGTGTGGCGGCTTCGAAACAACCAGTGATCCACCCTGCTAAATGTCTTTGATGTCTACTTTATCGTATTTAATTAATATCAATCACAAAAATAATATAGAAAGAACTTGAGCCGGATAAACTTAATACAAACATGGTCAATGTCAAGACTTTCAACTGAGAAGAAAAAAATTGGTTTAACAACTTAGTTTGACAGATAGCGAATTCCAGTCCTATACTTTTGAAACCACGAAATGGATAACTCTTTATTAGGCTACCCAGCTCTTACAATCACAGCCGCTAGTATATTTTCATAGACGCGATTATTCAATAAACGAAATGAATTACATTTTTTTATCGAAAATGCGATCACTAAAATCTCATCTCCAATATTAGCTGGAAAAGATTTAACTTATTTCTCCATAAGCTCAATTTCTTGAGCTCTCCAGTTCTCACCCACTAGTTTGTTTAAAAAAAAAAAGCAATTAAGCAATAATCGCAATTAATTGCATTATTATTAATATAATTTTTTTTTAAATATGAACTTAATTATTCATTTGCTTTAAGAGCCAATTGAAATGTATTAATTCAGGTCCAAAAATGAACCTTTTCAAAAAATGTTTGTTGTATTTTTCAGCTGTCTATATGCCGACGACATTTCGTTGGTGCTAATCAACTCATCAGTAGACTTGAAAAATTTTTAAAAGTTTGTTTGAAACTTAACTATTTATTCCATAATTCCCATGAACAGAATGAGAATCAGAAATGTTCAAACAAACCTTGAATACAGCAAACATTTCTTTTTTCGTTTTGCAACACTTCCACTTTTCTTTGCAACATTCTATACAACGAGTCACCATTGGTTACTACGATTTGTATTTTTGAAAGTATCAAAAAGTAAAAGTTTTTGAATATTCAAATATGAACTTAATTATTTATTTGCTTTAAGAGCCAATTTTTTTTTTTTTGAAAAAGTTCATTTTTGGACCTGAATTAATACATTTCAATTGTATAGAAGGTTGCAAAGAAAAGTAGAAGTGTTGCAAAACGAAAAAAGAAATGTTTGCTGTGTTAAAGGTTTGTTTGAACATTTCTGATTCTCATTCTGTTTATGGGAATTATGGAATAAGTGGTGGAGTTTCAAACAAACTTTTAAGAATTTTTCAAGTCTACTGATGAGTTGATTAGCACCAACGAAATGTCGTCGGCATATAGACAGCTGAAAAATACAACACACATTTTTTTGAAAAGGTTCATTTTTGGACCTGAATTAATATTTTTTTTTTTGTTTAATTGCAATTAGAAAAATTTAGTCTTCAATATCTGCTAGAGAAGTCTTCAACTTTTTGCTCATTTGCTTCTTAATGTGGAAAACATAAAGATTAAAATTATTAAAACTGATGCCTTAAATCAATATATAATATAACACATGTATATCGCTTGGGTTGTGCTTTCTTTTACCATTTGCTGCGAAAACAGCCCGAAATAAAAACTATGAAAAGCACTTTGTAAAAAGTTTTGCTCAATAATTACTTGCAGGTTTGCTGTTGTTTACAGTGAAAATTGACAAAAAAAAATTTTTTTTGGAAAAACTACTTGAAATATTAAAACAAAAACAACCGCAGAAGATTCAGTAAATCCAGTGAAAAAAGTCATAACGAAACTGTGGCAAATCTCACAACAAAATATTTAACCCAACAACATTCCCACCCACAAATCAAAAACAGGCACACACACACACACACACACACACACACACACACACACTAACTACATACTATAACATTTTGCAACTGGAAGAAAGGGAAAACAAAAATTAAGGAAATAACAGCGCAGACCAAAGTTACAGCGCGTTTTTTTTTTTATTTATTAAAAAAAAAGTATATTTTGCTTAAATATTTGCAAAACTAAAGCAGAAAGAAAAAATTAATTTTCCATTTCGATTCATTTATTTTTACATTTTTGCTTTATTTTCAGTTGTTTGATGGTTGGTCGGTTGGCGGTTGTGTTGTTTTCTTTCTGTTGCTTTTATTTAGTTCAGGTTTATTCAGATTAAATTTGTATTTTTGTATTTGTTTTTTTTTCTCGCATATTTACCATCATTTTATTATGAAAATTTATATAGATGTTTTGTTGTTTGAAATTCATTTATTTGAAACTCTCTGCAGAAACAAATTGAAAAGCAGTAGTAATGAAATCACAATAAATGTTTTTTTTTTTTTCGTTTTTCCTCTCTATTTTGTTTTCAATGGAGGACATTCTGTGGTGGTTTCCAAGGTTTTTACGCGTTGTGCTTGTTTTGCGAGAACATGCAATAAATATTTTCATTTGCCGGTGGTTTTTAGTGTGTTCATAGTTGACTTAATTGAAATATGATAATTTATATGTTGCCCCACTGTCGCCCAATGCAGCAGCACAGTGCAATGTGGCTTAGACGACGTTGACGCTGATGAAGAAGAAACAAAATTAGAATGATAAACCACATTTGTGAAATTCACAAGAAAATCCAACCGGAGTAAAAAAAAAAAACATTGTAAATTTGTAACGTTAAACCTGCAACCTTCACCAGATTAAAAAAATTTTAAGTTGGATCGCCTTCACTCCTAAAATAGTTTAAAAGTTCTGACTAAACTTTTAAGATGGCAACGCTTTGCACACTCCTAACGCGTTGCACGTTAGACGAAACGCTTTTTGCCAGCGTCAAAAAAAAAACATTGCAAATTTTGCCACATTAAACCTTCAGCCCCGCCTCAAAAAAAAGAAATAATGATTTAAAAACATCAATAATCTAAATTAGAACTTAAGCTTAGTATAGATGGCTGTCAGATCTTACAATATTGTAAGACCTAACAACATGCTGGCAATCTACTAGATATATAAAATTGTCAGCATTAAGAAAATTATCAGTTTAGACAATTGCAAGAAAATCTTACCATTTCATTGCCAGACAATTGCCTGACAATAAATTTAGCTTGCAACGAAAATGTAATGTACACGAATGTGCGAATTTCAGCTCTCTGTCTTTTACAGTTTAGCATCTACGGCTAATTGTTACTTTAGGTTGTATAGGGACGCCTGGTAGTTTTCGACTTGTTGTTGTCTTTAGCATTTGTTGTTGTGGAGCATCTATAAATACATACACTGTGCGAATTTCAGCTTTCTACCTTTTACGGTTCGGGAGTTATAGCTAATTGCAAATTTTCGTTGTATGGGCACACCTGGTAGTTTTCCTGTGAAAACTACCAGCTCATTAGCTCTTACCGTTTCGGAGAATGGACGCTATGACGGACGGACGGACGGACGGACGTAGTAGTCTCGGTAATAGGGTTCCGTTTCACTCTGATGAGTACGGAACCCTAAAAAGAAATATTATGAAAAAAAATATTTTACATATAGTGTTTTATTTACGTTTACTTTTGAGACCGCAAAATGGATAACCCGTTACCAATGAAGACTATATGAAACAATTTAACATAGACATGGCCAGGTCCTGTTTGCTATGTTTACATACAAATACACATACAAATTTTATGTAAGTATTATTTATGTAAGAATTTCCCCTCAACGTCAAGAAATCTTCACGCTGTCAATTTTGCTTGATGTGTTCCTTAATGTGTTGCTTTTACAACTACATACTTACATATGTATGTATGTACATAGTACGTAAACGCAGTTTGTTTCTCTTATTCGCTTTGTTTTTGCATTTTCAATTGTGCTTCGTTTGCATGTTAGAGGAGGCCAGGGTCAATCACGGCTACGTAATACTCTCGTTTGGTATGTATGAATGTATGTATGTATGTATGTAGGTATGTATGTTGAAATCGAAACTAATAACATTACATGTGTATTTTGTCATTTAGGTATTTCTTCTTGCAACTTTCTCATTTTTGCGGTAAATTTTGTAGTTTGTATGCCGCCAACATTCTTCTAAGGCACATTTTGTTAACAAATACTTTGCTCTTGTGACATGTATTTTTGCATGTGTATGTATGTACACATGTTTATGTATGTAAATTTTGTTATAAATAATTTTATTATATATTTTTTTTTTTGTAATGAAAAATCTCAAACAAACAGATACGAAACAAATGCATTTGTAATATACTCGTGTACATGCATATGGATGGGAATGGCAATAAAAGAGTGTTGCTGATTTCATTAATAATGCATATGGGCATTTCCATCAAGCGTTAACCTCTCCAAAAAAATTTCTTAAGAACTGACTACATATTTTACGAGATTGTTATAAAGATTCAGATTGCACTGATGTGGTTAATTTAACCAACAACCAACAGGGGTAATAGGAAATTTTTTTCAGAAAACGTCAAATTTTGGAAAGAAAAACCTCATAAAAAAACGTCATTTATAAAAACCCAAAATTAATTCATTTTAGTTAATAAAGTCTTTTGTATTGTACAAAAAACAATTCAATATGTATTGTGTACAAAATTTGAAAACGGAAATATTTAGAGAAGAAGACTACAAAACGATCTGCATTTGCAGGCTTGTCAAATTGTCGTCTAAAAGGGGGTAATTTGACAAATACGGCATACCGTAGAACGGCATAGAAAACCCCTGAAGATGCATAACTTGCTTCTACTGTATTTTCTAAAATATTTCTTGTGTACAAAATTTTAAAACGGAAATATTTTCATATAATTGTAAAATTCGAACAACGACTGCTTCCAATGAAAGCCATCTGGTTTGATCTGGGTGAAGAATTTTTGGAACGAAGTTCCTTGACGCGGCTTGCTGGTAGTGCAAATTAGTAGAAATCGTCACGAAAGCGTGTGAGCTGTTTATATGTATTGGTGTATCTGTCGACAAACAATTGTGTATGGGTCTCCGCTGACAATAGCGGAGACACCTACCAATAAATATTAATTTGTTGTGAAAATGGACACTATCAGTTGATAGATGTCGCTAAAGTATAGTATGTCACAACAAAATTTTCTTCGTTTTGTAGCAGATTGACAAAAAAAAAATACTGCATGTGTCAACAGTAAAAAAATAGAACGTTCCAAAAATTTTAAGAAGCATATAAAATTTAAAAATTTCAAAAACAACACAAAATAAAACATACAGATTTCTCCTCGTATTACATTCGAAGATGAAGAAAAAACGGGGGTCCCCCGACTGCATTTCTTTTTTCTTTTTTTTTTGGTTTGATTTTTTAACAACGTTTGTATCTCCAAAAATTGTTTATTACGTTTTGGGCTGTTCCCAACATACATATGCTTGTTGTAAGTGATCGTAGGAATGCTATCTATTAGTCTCTTTTTTTCTTCTTGAGTAAATTAAAGTATAAACATTATTTTTAAGTTTTCTTTCAATTACTTTCTCGTAGTTGTCATAAATTTAAAAAGAAGCGAAGCTGGAAAAACATGAAAATACAAAAGCTTCTGTGAAGAAAAACGTCAAACTTCATTTTAGTGTTTTTTGATAAAAATTACGTCAAGATGACGTAAAATCGTCACATCTAACAACCCTGCCAACAACCCATGGCTATTAAGATGAATCAGCAGATTTATGAGCTGCCGTAGTACAGTGGCATAAAATAAAGTCTTATTATTGGTAAATCGCTTATTAGCGAAATAAATATATTTATCATTTTTGTGGAGGGGGTGGGGGTAGAATATACCTACCCAGCTCCCCCCACCCCCCGGATCCACGCCTGTTATGAGGAGTATATTTTTATTTGTTATTTTAGTTTCCCAAATGTATCAGCTTTCGGCAAAACCAAAAGATAAATCAAAAATGAACCAACTGTGAAAGTGTTTTAGTGATGCCAAGTTTTTGTTAGAAACTCTAAGTGTTGCCATACTCGGTGTGCGTATAAATTATGATACTTTGATATTTCTCAAACTGCCATCGAAAAACAACTTGGTGGATTAGCGACAGTTTACCATAAATCAAAGTTTAACTAAACAGCAATGAAACTAAATTTTATTTCTTATTCCAAAAACCCTCTTCTGTCACGTTCCGCAGCGTGGAAGTTCTCTAATACCATAAGTTTTGAATTGAATTTTTCTGAAGATTTATAAACAAAAATTGAATGTAGGAATGGAGAAAGAGCCTTTGCAACTTCATCCACCAGTCAAACTTATTAATGCAATGGCACATGCATACGTCAAACTATGGACAATAGAAAACTCAATAATTTTAAAACGTCCGCTTTGTTGTTATTGTTCCTTTTGTTTGAGTGCTCGTTTGGCCAAAAAAAATAAATAAATATACTTTTTTTTTGCTAAGACGTGAGGATTTTTTTAAATTTAAGCAAATTTTCTAGAGCCGCGATTTTTTTTTTATAAAAAGAAAAAAAAACAAATTTTACTACATACATAATTTAAATGTTTAGATCTAACAAAAAAAAAAAAAAAAAAACGAGGGAACACACAAAACACACCTTGGGTTTCTTAAATGGAGTGCAGTTTAAACCCGACGCACAGTGGTTCATTTTATGAGAGGGCGTTAAAAATCTAAATAAATTTGTGTTACATTGGAATTTTGACAAACATTTTTTTTATCTGAACATATAAAAGGTGGGCCTGCTCTTATTTTTGGAAAATGGTGGCCAATGCCAAATTTATTGTAACATTTGTGAACTAAACAGCTGTAGAATACAAGTGAACAAGGAATGGAAGGATATACTCCCTAAGAATGCGGAATAATCGTATTCATATTTTTGCGTAACAATTTGTCTGTAGTGTTAGCGCAGTGCGAATTTCGTCGCCGTTTAGCCACTAACGTTGAAGAGCATGGGATCACAAGAGACGCTGCCAAGAGTGACCGGCCGTTCTGCCGAGAATATCACCGCTCTTGCGGAGAATGTCGAGCTGTCCTCAGAATCATCGACCAGGCGCCGTGCCTCGCAATTAGACATCAGCCAGTCATCCCTAAAGCGAATTTTGGTCAAACACCTGCCCACGTTTCCGTACAAAGTCCAGTCTGTGCATCAGCTACTGCCTATCGACCGCCAAACGCGTGTCATTTAAGCCCAAGCCATTCTCAATATCGAGGAGGAAGTGCAGGATTTTTCGACCAAAATCATAATGAGCCATGAGGCTCATTTCCCCCTCAGCGGGTACGTGAACAAGCAACACTATCGCTTCTGGGTCACCGAAAATTCACGAGTGATGCACGAGCAGCCATTACATCCGCTCAAAGTGATTGAGCGATTTTTTTTTTTTTTTTGAGGACGCCGCTAGCTAAACGACAGCGCGCTAGAGGGCCATGTTAACCGAGTTTTTTCTGCTGCAATTGAACGAATTCGATCAGGAGGACATGTAGTTCCAACAGAACGCAGCAACGGCACACACTGCGTGAGCCACAAGCTTCTAAAAGCCAAGCACCATTGGAAGATTTCTTTTCGAATGCCTGCTATTATTGCTTTTAGTTGACTTTTGGCATAAAGTTACGATCACATATGAACAAATATTTGCGAGAAAAAAACGTGACCACTATTTTCTGGTTGAACTTTATTTTGGCCAAATACATGCATACAAACAACAAGTTGCTCAATAGATTAAACATAGTTTGTCAATAATGAAGAGCTCAAGTAGTGGAATGACCAAGCGCTGCTGTTTGAGCCACAAACGATATTCTAAAAGCCAAACACCATTGGAAGATTTCTTTTCGAATGCCTGCTATTATTGCTTTTAGTTGACTTTTGGCATAAAGTTACGATCACATATGAACAAATATTTGCGAGAAAAAAACGTGACCACTATTTTCTGGTTGAACTTTATTTTGGCCAAATATATGCCTACAAACAAACAATAATTTGATCTATAGATTAATTATAGTCTGTCAGTAATGAAGAGCTCAAGTAGTGGAATGGCCAAGCGCTGCTGTTTGAAAGCAGTATGCAATTAGTCATGACCCGGGGCCAAAGCAATTTAGATGCTGATGATCTTAGATCTTGGTGCACGTAAAACAGCCAATGGTACTTACTTTTCTGGTCTTCTTTTAAAATTTTGTTCACTACAATTTTACGCAAAAAAAAACTGTTTCTCAATTCTCAGTAACTAAACTCGAACAAAAGCCCAATAAAGTAATTAGCCATTGTAAATCATAAAGTTTCTTCTATAATGTTAGATTATTATATATATATATATTTTTTTTAATTTATTATTATTTGTGTTGGTCTCCTTCATTTTGTAGCCTTGCATGCCGTTGAACAACAATTGTCTTAATGTTTACAAATTGTCCTTCTTTAAAGTGGAATTAAATGAAACTCAAGAACATTTTACTAATTGAAACTGTTCAAATCCATTATGATGTTAATCCCAGAGGGCTGCAAGGACGTAAAGTAGTGAATATCAAGGAGCTCACTGCTTGTTTTTATGCACACTACTAATGTTATAAAAAAAAAAGGAAGTAGTTGTAAAAAACGTTGGTCAAGGAAAAATTTCTTGTGTGTGTGTGTCTGTTTGTCTTTGCAATTTTCGTACATTTTGTGGCATCACCATGACGACATCATGGCCATCATCATCACCCACCCACTTTTACTAAAATATCTATTTCATCAAAAGTTTAAGTTTCAATTTAACACTATCAGCTCTTAAAATGACAACCATTTGGCAAAATTATGCAGACAGTCACATTTTAGTTGGTTTATTTTCATTAGCAGCTGGGGGTGTTTTTCTTATAACCCCAAATGTTTGTTTGCTACGAGTTCAGTTCAATTTTATACGGTTTCTGTAGAGCTTTTGCTCTGTTTACTTACACTTAAAAAGCAAACAGCTTTAAGCCTAATTGCTGCTCTTTACTTTGTCTTTTATGTTACAAAATTCGTTCACTCGTTCATGTTGTCAGTCACAGAGTCAATATTATGGACATGGCTGATGTTGGTTTTTGGTGAGTCTAAATTATTAAAAACAATCACTTGAACAGAAATGGTAACAAGTAAAAGTGTCAATATTTAGTTTATAATAAAAAATTTTTTTTTAATAAATAATTCAAATATTGCTTCACAGACACAAAAAAAAAAGAAAAACACTTGAAATGTGATGGACTTTTTTCTTCATTATATAAAGGGTGTTTTTTTTCGATGTATAGAACTTTAAGTTGCAATAAAACAACGATGGATTATTCGATAGACATGATTTTTGTTTTATTTTATTTTTTTTAGCTTGAACCAGTACTCAGGGGACGACCCCTATTTATGCATGCGCATCGTACCGGAACTAGGAAAAAATAGGTTTTGGGGAGGAGGCAAGAGGGAGTATCTGGTGTTTGTGCACATTTGATTTGAACATCTTTAAATTGTAGCTGGCGGAGAGTATGTCTGCAGACGAACCGTTCGGCTGAAAAACGAATTCTCTCTGTATTGCGTTGTACGGTTCACTGGCCAATCGACTACAAACGGATGTGCTCTTGACGATGCACGTGTGTTGCGTAAAAATATGCGGGTTTCGGGAACAATCTCGTCTGAGCATAATCAGTGTATATTCTTAAACTCATTGTATGGTTCACTAATTTCAGAGTATTAACTCCATTTTCGGCAAATTATTTGGTGTCAAAAATTGCCTCCTCCGAGTACATAAATATTTAATTTTATTTTTTAATTTATATTCAATTAAAGCTAAATCATTATTTTTAAAGCTTTGGGGTACTTTCGAAAATAATCAATTAAGTATTTTAGACAGGTAAAACGTGTTAAAAGCCAAAATAAAAAAGGCATTATTTTCTTTCAAACTTTTTTTTTAACAAATAATTTATTATATCTACATTTTAATGAAAAGTTTTCAATGGCCGTTTGTGCGGACTGTGGCAACCGCGGAGGTGTAATGACAGGAAGCACATGAGTAATGAACGAAAAAACAAATAAATAAAATAAAATAAAAAAACAGCGGTAATTTGCTCTTTCTCTCTCTCACCTTGAACTGATAAGTAATCGCGTTTATAATATTTTTATTTAGTTAAAATATACATTTTTTTTTTTTTTTTGTATTAACATTTTCAAAAGCCGGTATTCATGTAACACAATGAGAACAAAATGAAAATAATAATAAAAAAAAAATTATAAATGAAATGATTAAAAAGCAAAAGAAAAAACAAATAAAGAGCTTTATGTGCAGGAAGAGTGTTTGTTACGGCAAAATGTACTTTTTACTGATGACCTTAAACTCAAACCAAAATCATTGAGTTAAAAACACATTAAGGAACTTTTCAGTGATAATGAAGGTGCAAATGATAACTAATTGTAAAGGGTCGGCCAAATAACTTTTTTTTTTTTTTTGGAAGCGGCGCAAAACATCGAGTGTAGCTTCGGCTGTGTGGCACGTAGCGCCGTCTTATTGAAACCAAATGTTGCCAATATTCTCCTGTTCAATTTTTGTGAACAAAAATTTGTTCAACATGGCCACTCCTTGCTCATTTTCGAAGATATATAGCGCAATTATGCCTCTGGATCAAAATCCGCACCAACTCTCATTTTGGGTGCGTTGGCTTTTCAAAGTATGCGTGCGGGTTTTCTGTGCCCCAAATGCCACAATTTTGCTTGTTTACATAGCCGCCTGGATCAGAATGAGCTTCATCTGAAAAGATGATTTTTTTTTTTTTTGCCAAAATCGGCATCTTGTGTAAGTCGATTGCAGACCTACTTAGCGAAGCGTATTTACAACAATATTCATTCAGCGGAAGGATAAAACTAATTATCTGTCAAATTAGACATGAGCCAAATGTTACCATTCACGAAATAAGCACTAGTTCAAAAAAAAAACATTAGATGGCGGACCCGTTATAATGCTCGCGTTCAAGTTCTATCAGGCCTACTTTGATCTTTAAATTTTTTTTTTTTTTTTTTTTAACAAACACAAAACTGCGAAGCTTTTGGCTTGTCTGCAGAAACACCCAAAGCCTCCGGCAGGAATCGAACCTGCGACCTCGAAGACTCTTAGTAGGACTCTCTACCAATTCATCTATCGAGGCGCTCATTTAAGTCAAACTAAGTGCAGCCGCCAGCAAAGACAATTAAGGCGTGTCGACTTTAGTATAATGGTACCAATTGCCGTAAAATGAAAGAGTGCGCTGCCAGATGCTTACAAATTTTGTACGCGAAGCCGGTGTTGGTTATACCATGGAGGAGAAAATTCCCTAGCCCGGCCGAAGGGCCTATGAAAAATTTATTGAATTAAATGTAAAAAAATGGAATTTTGGTTTATTGGAACCGTTTATGAATTCGCGATTTTACGTTCTGGGCAAAAACTTTCCTCTGGCAGCACTGTTTTATCAACATTTTCATATTTCTCTTAGTAAATTCCGCAACCTCAACATTTTTTTTGTTTATTTGTTTATTTCGAATTATTATTAGTTTATCGAATTATTAATAAACTAAAAGCCTCCGGCAGACTTTGACTTCAATTTTGGGAGTTCTACAACGTCCTCTACAAACCTATAAAACTCATTTCTTTCAAAGCCTGGCTTCTTATTCTAAATTTTCCCCATTAAGGTTGCCTCTAATGTTTCGGGATTTGATAACCCTAGTACCTGGAATGTACCAACTGGCAGCTCTATCGAAAAGTTGTACATTTTTGAGGATATATGTCCTCAAAACGTTTTAACATACCAGAGCAATCAATAATCAAGAAAATCAACCGGCGAGGATGGACCACTCTTCACCACGACACTTCGACCGCTCACACATCGGTGGGCACTCAAAACATCGTTGCGATAAGTTATCCGCCGTATAGACCTGCTTTGGCACCGAATGACTTCTTTTTATTCGCGTACGGGTAAAAAACAAAACCAACTGAGAGGTCTGGCGTTTTTCGACACTTGAAAAAATGTGTGTGAAGATAAATATGCCGAGTTAAATATGTTTGACGCAACGAAATAACGTAACGACATATTTAAGTGTGAAGTTAAATGTTTTTCGTAAGCGAACATTGTACCAATATGTTTATTTGTGAAAGTAAAAATGTCCGTAAATATATACAAGTAACTTGTTATAAAATAAAAGAATATTTAAAAATATTAATAAAAACCATCAGAATTTTAAAATTGGGAAAACTAAAAAAAAAAATTTAACAGCGGCACCGTAAAAATTTGATAATCTCTGAAAGAATTTGGACATATATGGGCACATTTCTTGAATGTAACTCAACTGGTCCGCATGGAAAAGGAAGCCAAGGATGTGGTCTTTTTAGTGGTATAAGTGCCGTTTCTCAATTGTATTTGAGAATTTTTAAAAAAAATTTTGAAATTTTGACTAAGTGAAAAATCAATGATCTTGGAAAGCATTTAACTCAACTGGACCACATGGAAACGCTATTTCGTTACGTCAAACATATTTAACTCGGCATTCAAAATGTATGCTTTGAAGTTGCCTCAATCAGCGTGGCAAAAGTGCTTCGATAATTGGTTTTGTTATTTAATTAATTAAGCCAATGCCATAAATCCTCGCAGTCTACATAACAAAAAGTTTACACCTAATTTATAATTTGTGGTGAAGCATTTAAAAACATAATAATTATTTTTTTAATTACGCTATAATTTAATGAAAAGTCAATAAAATCATAAAGCTTGTCAAAACGCTTACATAAACGTGTTAATGGATCGGCGAAAGCATAGTTTGTTTTACAAGTCTGTACATCTAGGGGTTCATAATTTCGTGTACTTCGACAGCGAACATTTAACATTGAACAACCGTTTGCCAGGGTTGGTAACTTAATTAGAGCTAGTCTACTCGCATATGATGGAAGACCTACTTCGTTATTCCCATTCAAACCGCGCAAACAAAAAAAAGCAAAAACTGCTTTTGAACTGGTTCAATCCTTTGACAATGTATATTAACGGGTTATCCATTTCGTGATTTCAAAAGTATAGGACTGGAATTCGACATCCATCAAACTAAGTTGTTAAACCAAAACGAAAGAATGTGTCACTTCCTCATCGTTCTTAGGAATTAGGACTGTGTTACGACACATTATGGCGTATTTTGCATTTAGATCTACGCCTACATTCATATAAAGTCCAGCTCACACAACAACTGAAGTCAGCTGAGCATTCACAACGTCGCAGATACGTGGAATGGGTGCTTGAACAACTGGCGCTGGACGACCATTTTTCGAACAAAATTTTCCGCAGCGATGAAGCATATTTCTCACTCGGTGGGTGTGTTAATAAACAAAATTGTCATATTTGGGGTTCTGAGAATCCTCAAGTCATTGAAGAGGGAGGGGCCATTACATCAAAAAAGAAAGTCACTGTTTGGTGCACTCTTTGGTCCGAAAAATTGGAATCCAAAAATTCTTTTACCCAGTGCTTTATAAAAGTAATAATCCCTCTGGCCCTATTTATAGTCATTGTTATGTGAGATAGAACGACAGCTGCTAGGGACTGCGCAGGAAAGGTGGTCGAACGAGATTAACTGTCGAATTTCGGGGCTTACATGGCCCAGATATGAGTATAGGAGGACTGTGGCCTTGTTGAACTTTCCGAGGCATAGGCTTCACACCCTTGTGGCTGTTCTAACGGGACATTGTCACATGGGAGTACATGCGAGAAGGCTAAATCTTCCGTACAATGATTTCTGCAGAGGCTGCAGAAACGACGAGGAGGAGGAGAGTGTCGAACACTTTCTCTGTCGATGCCCAGCTTTCTCCGACAAGAGAGCACTTTACTTGGGCAAACCGACACTAAACGGGCTACCGGAA
The DNA here is from genome assembly GCA_963662145.1 of Sturmia bella. Lineage (NCBI taxonomy): Eukaryota > Metazoa > Arthropoda > Insecta > Diptera > Tachinidae > Sturmia > Sturmia bella. Next base: position 19,593,870 of record OY759170.1, read on the forward strand.
GTGTCGGAATGTGGTTTGGACAGGGCGGACTTGTTTATCCGTTCATCGGGTTGGTTCAGGTCGGAGCTGGTGGAGAGCATGTAGAACTATCTTCCTACAGTTTACTCGGGCATCACAACGGGACCTTTCTAGGACCCAAGTGGGCCGGTTTCACTACCGGCGGCCCGCATAACATAACATAACATACATGAGATAGAAAGCTAAGTTTGTGATCAAGCAAAATTCCAAGGTTCAAAAATGAGTCGACTATTTTCAATTGGCAGTCTGCGAAGAGGTAGTTAACTGAGATGAATGTACACTAAAGCCCCGACTTGCGTCGTTCCGATTTGCGTCGTTACGATTTTAAGTTGCGTCGGTTTGAGTTGCGTCATTTTGACCCCGATTTGCGTCGATTCGACTTGCATCGTTTTGATTTCGAGTTGTGTCGCTAAACACGGTTACATTTTTTACTGCATCATTGTGGATTACCATTTTTAGCATTTGTAGTGTAGTATGTATTTAGCATCTTGAATTCATTAGTTTTTACAATTTCTGGCAACAACGATCGTCACTTGTACGTTAGGAAATTTTCAGATTGCGTGAAAAAAGGGGAATCCCCCTTTCTTTTTTATATAAGTGGTGCTAAGAGCAGCTGTCTGGTTATGGTAACAATTTAGTGTGTGATTCGCCTTAAGGACGTAAAACATGAGTCATTTTTGTTTTTTTTCTTAATTTATGGTTTTGTTATTTCTTTATAATATACATATATAAACATTTGTTGAAGTAAATTAAATAAATAAAAACGTATTCCTACTAGTATTTTTTTTATCAAAAATACAACATTTTTTGCTTTCTTTTAAATATTTTTCCCAACAAATTAAATTACAGTGCATTTATATAGAAAAAAAATTATTCGATTTGCGTCGAGTTTCTCCGGTCCCCATTAACGACGCAAATCGGGGCTCTAGTGTATTACTGAAAAATCGCATACATTTAAATTTCTTCAAATTCCATCTCCATGGGGAATAATTTGAAAAACAATAAAGTGATTTTTGATGATTCAGATTTGTTTTTGTTTCCAAATGCATATGAAAATGTTGAATGAAAATATATTTATGAAAATGTTTTGAATAAACCCCACTGTTTTGGCCGGAACTATATACATACATATGTACACATATTAGTTTATGCTTCATTAAATTCAGGCTTTTTATGCAGATTTTGTGCACCTGTGGAATTGTGAAAACGTCACATTTGTATGCATGCACATGCATGTACATTAGGCTGGGTCGATTTGTTTGGACACCAAATTTGTCGCAATTGTGTCATAGATTTACAGATAACTTTTGGCATGAGGAAGAAAAATTTAAACTATGATATATCAAAAATAAATTTTTTTTTCAGGCGTTCGATTTTAAATTGATTTTTTTTTTATGAGAGCCCGGTATATTGGGATATATTCGCAAAGTATATTGGAGAGAAAAAAATTCTTAGGGATTGGTCATACATTTGAACCCTCTGCGGGCACCCTGTGTCGGAGTTATAGTGTGGGAGAGGGGAGGAGGGAATTTTGATTTTCATGTTGCCCAGAGGCCTGGTACCTGGATGTTTAAGTCCCCGGACTCAAACCACAATTTTTAGCAAAGCCACACTTTGAAGTTACTAGAGCACTGTTAACAAGTTAACAGCTCTATTTTTATAACAGATGACATTTGTGGAGAAGATGGGTGGGTTTTATGGAAAAATGAGGACTTCTACAAAGTAGCGACCATATATGGTGACCGGGAGGGTTAGCTATGACCTCTGGTACCTGGGATGTCTGAAATGATCTTTGGAGTCCCACAAAATGACTTAAAAATACTCCATTTAAGAAATTTCTGGAGAAGATGAGTGGGTTTTATGGAAAAATGAGAACTTCTGCGAAGTACTGACCATATGGAAATGGTGGCCGGGAGGGTTAGCTATGACCCCTGGTATCTGGGATGTCTGAAATAATCTTTGGAGTCCCATAAAATGACTTTTAAAAGCACTTCATTTAAGAAATTTCAGTAGAAGATGGGTGGGCTCATGGAAAAATGAGGACTTCTGCGAAGTAGTGACCATATGGAAATGGTGACCGCGAGGGTTAGCTACATACAAAAATACAAAGAAAAGATGAAAATCGGATGGCTGGAAAATGATTTTTTTTAATACAAAAAAATGTTAAAATAAAAAAAAATTATATTCAGACCCATGCAAAAGGACTTTTCGATACTTTAACGAAAACCATCGAAATTTGATGGCAAAATATTGATTGATTAATCGACCCCGCCCTAATGCACAAGCATATACATATGTATGTATTCGTATGTTTTGTAGGCGATTTATGCGTGAGAGTTTAGTTGATCGTGTGACCAAACGGGCCATAAAAGTTTTGTTTCCCCTTTTAACAAAAGAGCTGTTCCGTTTAAAGATTTTTCATACAAATGGCCATACTCTCATATTTATTTGTCACGCGAAAGCGCTTTTGAAATAAATTTAATTAAAATTAAACAAAGGCTTATGATGTTAAGAAGATTTGTTACCCATTTATTTGAATATCAATTTAGTTTATGTGTTGGTTTTTATATATTTTTTAATAATTGAATCATCAATTTATTGCACTACTTCAGAGATCATATGCACATATGTATGTAGATACGTTCGTATAAATAAATTCTCATTATTGTATGTATTTTCACACTCAAATGATTTATAAACGGCAGCAGCCTCAACATGCAACTTGTGTGTGACACTTCCAAGAGTGGTTATAATTTTATTATTTCATTTAATTTTCTTTTATCTCATGTTGTTTGTAAAGAACGAGCTTAAAAATAAATTATTAAAGTATTGTTATAATTTGCATTTACATATTTATTTGTTTATTAAAAAAGTCATATGAATGTAAATAATCTGTTTGTTACTTTTCTATCGTTTGTATAAAACTATTATTATGACTAAAATTCCTTTTTTTTTTTTTGATTTCAATAATTTATTAGTTTTGCTATTCAAAAACAAAATAAATAAAAAATGTTCTTTTCTGTATTAGTTTGTCATGATGAATCTTTTCGATACATACATACATATTCGAAAAGTCCTTGAATATATTCAAATTCATTCTATCAGTTTATTTTTCTGTCATCACTTTGCAACATGTTATAAATTCTAAATGTTTTTTTTTTTGTACTGCGATTAACATTTTTTCTCTTGCAATTTCAAGTTAAATATTTATTTGGCTTTTATCCTTGTCCAATTCATGGCTTCCACATATCGCTCGATTTCAACCCCCCCTCCTTTTTTATTTTAATTAAATATTTATGTCACATTGAAGGTCAATCGATCAAAACATTTAAATATAAATTTTATATGATTCAGTTTTTTACGTGTAGTAAAGTGTGATGAAGCTGCTCTAAGAGATGTTTATTTGGGGCAATTGAGCAAAGGATTCCAAAGTGTGTGTGTGTGTGTATTTTTTTTTTTAATTTAATGGTAATTGAAAGAAAACATATAATTAAATATGCGGTCTTCAGATCGGCTGCTGCTTATAGTGTTATCGACTTATGGGCAGAAACCAAATTCAATATAGATGTCACATGGCGTCCTTTGGAGATTAATGACCGCTGTAATGAGAATAGATCGCGGTGTATTTCAACAGAGTGAATTACAGTTTAACATTCTTGAAACTTAAGTTCTTCTCTCTAAGATTTCTACACACATCGTTTTACAAGCAGATCGCAAGTCTCCGGATTGTCATATTTATTATGCTTTTTTCAATTGGCTGCAGTGTAGGCTTTTATTTCTTGCCTGATTGAGAACATATTTTTTAAAAAATTTAGCTGGTTATGCATCAAGGGTTAACCACACACACAAGTGATTAATTAGTACCAGGGACCGTAACTCTTATGACTTTTATCAAACAAATCAAGAAAAAGGAGTTATTTTTTATATTTTTAAATAGAAAATAAGAGTTATTTTTGATATTTATTTTTTTAAATGAAAAATAAAAGTTATTTTTGATTTTTATATTTTTAAATGAAAAATAAAAGTTATTTTCGATTTTTATATTTTTATATCAACAATAAAAATTAATTAAAAATTCGTGGTATGGGTAATATGTCCGCAAAGCTTATTTTGAAATAGTCAATTACAAAGAAAAGCGTTTCGATACTTCTGCTAATTTATTGGAATATTGGGAGAGCAAAAAATTATGATGTGTGTGAAGATAAAGTTAACTTTAGCTAGCAGAGACATACACCACTTTACAAATTTTATGGTTAACAGAGGTCTGTTAACTGCTTAACAGACACTGCCAAATAGATGGATTATTTTCTTGGAGGGATATCCACCAATCTGAGTAACATCCTGGGAAGATATGAAGTGGAAACTGTTCTCTGGAATATGTAGTTTTGACTACAAAGTATATTGGAAACTATTCCCAAGGACAAAACACACTATTCGAATGATGTTATTTTCTTGGAAAGACAAGCGATCGTACTGGAAAATTGGGAGATGATACACATATCCCAAAAAGTCCACATTTGGAAAAAAAAGTTTTGAGCAAAATAATTTTTTTTCCAAAAGTTCTTGAGAGGTGAAGTGGATTTTTTGGAAAAATATGGAATGGTACAAACATGCCACTATATAGAAAAGGTGCTCCAAGAGGTCCACTAAGTTGCACAGTTAGTGTCATTTCTGAAATAATTTTGGAAATAAAATTTTGAGCAAAATAATTTCTTTTCGAAAATTCTTGAGAGGAAAAGTGGACTTTTTGGAAAAACAGTACAAACATACCAATATGGAAAAGGTGCTCCAAGAGGAATTAATGTTAAGTTGATTCAAACCGCTAACAGCAATGTAAATATACCACATTCTGATTTTATGTTCGTTGCGCAGAACTGCATAGAAAGCCCCTCTGGATTCACAACTTGTTTCAGCTGTATTTTCTAAAATACTTCTTGTGTCCTAAATTTGAAAACGGAAATATTTAGAGAAGACCACAAAACGACCTGCACTTGCAGGTTTGTCCAACTATTAGCGTATAAGTTGTTGTTAACAAGAATAGGCGCTGTTGCCATATACAGAGAGAGCATACAATTATTTAAGTAGTCGATTCCTGTACGTAAGAGTGAGACATATGTATCGCCCGTTTCATTTCTCTGCTATTAATTTGGCGGCTTTGTTACTACTGATTTTGGTATTTTACATTCCAGGCGGAAAACTTAAATGAATTAACTCATCAAATTAAAAAGAACCTTAGTGGACCTCTTGGAGCACCTTTTCCATATGGTGGCATGTTTGTACCATTCCATATTTTTCCAAAAAATCCACTTGTCCTCTCAAGAAATTTCGAAAAAAAAATTATTTTGCTCAAAACTTTTTTTCCAAAATTATTTCAGAAATACCACTAACTGTGGACTTTAGTGGACTCCTTGGAGCACCTGTTGTATATGGTGGGATATGTGTACCATCTCCCAATTTTCCAGTACGACCGCTTGTCTTTCCAAGAAAATAACATTATTCAAATAGTGTGTTTTGTCCTTGGGAATAGTTTTCAATATACTTTATAGTCAAAACTACAAAATACATATTCCAGAGAACAGTTTCCACTTTATATCTTCCCAGGATGTTACTCAGATTGGTGGATATCCCTCCAAGAAAATAATCCATCTATTTCGCAGTGTCTGTTAAGCAGTTAACAGAGCTCTGTTAACCATAAAATTTGTAAAGTGGTGTATATCTCCGCTAGTTAAAGTTAACTTTATCTTCACACACATAATTTTTTAAGTTTTTTTGTTTTTCTATAATTATATTAGTTCTTAAGCTGAAATGTTATGTAAATTATTGCGGATATTTAATTCCCCAAATTATTTAAATAGATTTCTGAGGTAACCAGGCCAACGTAAATATACATACATACATACATATGTAATGAAAACCTTGCTAATAAAATATCCCACTGGAATTCGGCATACACATGCATACATACATTTTTAAGAAAAGCAATTTATGCTAATTACGTGACGTAAACAAAACGAAATACAAGTAAATGGCAATTCAAGTGCGAGGATGAAAAGAAAAGAACGAAAAACAAAACCGCTTGACTGAAAAGTAAATTTGTATGTAAATTCAAAAACAACAACAAAAACAATAAAAAAAGTATTTTCCATTTTTTTTGTTTTTTTGAGAAGAAACAATTAATTTTGCTGGTCTTTATTATTGTTTCTTTGCTAATATTTACGCTTGTGTTCTATTCGAATATAAAAAAATAATAATAAGAGTAATAAAACAGTAATAGCAACAACAACAAAAAAAAAGGAAAAACTTAAACACTGCGTTTGCATTTTCAATACAGTGGGTAATAAAATTTGGCAAACAAATTTGATTTGTTCTTTGCAACAGTATTAAAAATTATTTTTCACTTGACAGATTTGGTTACCATACAATTCCTTCATTGTAGAACTTTCTCCCTAAATCTTCTGTTATCGTTGTCTCTCGGTAATATTGAGAGCTCTTTAAACTTTCTCGCTTGTCATTCGACAAATCCCGAGAATTCTAATAAAGCTGGATTGTTCTTATTCTCTGAAAATACACCAGAATCGATTTTAGATTGGAACCCCCAAGGGAACAGAAGGAGGCAAAGACCAGCCCATACCTGAGGAAGTTAAATTGAATGCGAAATAAACGACTGTGGTAAGCAGTGATGCCAACAGCAGAGAATTTCCCTTTTTTGGTAAATTTATATGTAGAGAGATTTTTTTATTTAAAGCAACATGTACACAGAAAGAAAAAGCTTGTTCTAAATTTAAGTTTTTTCTACTTGATTTTAGTACCTTCTCTTCAGGCAGCATAACGCGACCTTGTAGGGACTAGCAGCTCGTGAGACATAACATAACAGATTAAATGCTTATAGGACGGTAATCATTCAGGCAAATGACAGTTTGCTGCTTGGCAATAGGAATAATACGAGATATTTTCCCTTAGTTCTCTCAGACATATGTATATTCAACCACATACTTATTATGCTAATAATGTGATTGAATATTGTAGGATGCCAAATAAAAACCCACGTCTGATTAGTTCAATTATTTCCAACATAATAATCTAATTTTCCTTTATTTTTTCAAAGTTGACTTAAACTAAATTACAATTAATTCAAATATTCAAATAATATCATTTTGAGTAATAATAAAAAATGGAGAATACCCTAAAAAGTATTTTAGAAAATTCAGTAGAAACAAGTTGTGCCTCCTTGGGGAGGGGTTTTCTATACAGTTTTTTGGTTTTGAATATTTGTCAAATTACAACTTATACGGGAAAGTGCCGACAAATCTGCAAATGCAGGTCGTTTTGTGGTCTTCTTCTCTAAATATTTCCGTTTTCAAATTTTGTGAGGAAGAAGTATTTTAGAAAATACAGTAGAAACAAGTTGTGATTTTAAAAAGTGTTGCTTTTTTCTAAAGCAATTTAAGAACGAATGATCTCACCATAAGCAAACCGTAAACAGTTCAAAAATGATAAAATAGTTACGGTCCCTGATTAAAACTGTTTAAAAATTCATTTTGATGAAAATATTTGTATGTCCAAAGTTTATTTTAACTTTTGAAAATTAAAAAAAAAAAAAATCATTTCAGTTGTTTTCTTCATTGACAACAAAAAATAATGGAAAAAAATTTTTTTTTAAATTTTGTTTTCATGTTTTTGTTGTAAACAAAAACAAAATTGTTTCTCATTTCCAAGTGTCCAACAAGAAAACAAGCTGAAATGAATACCTTTAATGTCTTTCTACTCTTTAAATACCCACCATCATCTGAATGTACATTCGAATATTTTTAACCCGCCCCAACGCGCCTTGCAAATACAATCATAAAATAAAATAATATTTACGATGTGCTGAAAAAGTTATAAAATATAAAGCAAACAGAATAAATATATTTAAACATACTTAAATTGAACATCAAGATGTCTTTCCATTTTCTGGTAGCGCTCGCTGTTTATTGATTTCTACTGCAAAATATTTCAATGATATCGCAATCACTTGTTGGACATTGAGATTTTTCTCCACATTTTTCAAATACATACAAATTCATTTGAAGAAAACAAAAAAGGAACGCTAAATTACATAAGCAATTGTAAATTTAAACAAATTTTGCAAGAAACTTTAATAAAGTAAACAAAATGTTTAAGACTTTTATGTATATAAATAACACATACAAAAAAAATATGATACAAGCATAAACACGAGTATCAACAGTTTGAAAAATAAAAATTAAATAAAGATTTGAAGAAGAATAGAAATAATGCTGAGAGCTGTGGAAATTAATTGATGAGAATGCAAATCACACTCGTACATACAATATTACTGTGATAAACTGGAATTGCTACTATTTTTAAACGACTTTAGACCAGAAGGATGTTCTCAATTCGGTTGAATTTTGTTCTGCTTCTTCTAGTATTACTCCGCCGTGAGCGTGAGTTTACAAAATTAATTTTTTTTTTGACATGAGTCTCACAAATTTTTAGTTTGGCTACCGGACAGACAATTTGTAGTTCCAAAAATTTCATTTATATGGTTTTCTCAAAAAAATAAATAATAAAAAAAAATATGTTAGACATGGGGCGGAAATTTCGAGTGCGTTGACCGGTTTTACGGAACTTTTTGAAAGCTTTTGTCAAAGGCATCAATATACACACGTGTAGACAATTTTACAAATCAGCTCAAATGATTTATATCTATAATGCGATTTTCAAAATTTTTTTTGGTTTTAGTGGAAATGCAAAAAAGAACAAAATAATTTCCTTAACAATTTATGGAAACCGAGAAGGCCGATAATTCAATGAAATTATTAATGCAAACAAATCAATTTAAATTTAGCATTTCAAATACTTTTGACTTAAATCAATGAGCACTACCCAACAAGAATTGTGTGGGTCATTTGATGCATCATATGAGCGACATGGCTGATGGGTTCATACATCAGGGTTTCTCTCATTTTCTTAAGAGCAAAATGAAAAAACTGATGTAAACATTCATGTACATCATGTACTGATGTAAACGAACAATTAAATAGATTACAGAAACTGCAAAATAAGGCAATGAGGACAATTTTAAAATGTAATAGGTATACGCCAATCCAGATGATGCTGAATACACTTAAGTGGCTTAACATAAGACAGAGACTTCAACTCAACACAATGGTATTTATAAAGAAAATAACAAAAGGCGACGCTCCCGAATAGCTGCGCAGGCAAATTAATTACGTTGGGGATATTCAGCCATATAACCTAAGAAACTCTGACAATTTTCATATTGCAAGAGCGAGAACAACACAGATGCAAAGAACACTATTTTATAAAGGTTTACAGACGTATAATGAAATGCCCTATGAGATAAGAAATGAAAATAATATTGTTATATTTAAAATAAAATGCGTAAATTTTATAAAAAATAGTTAGAAATTTATAGATTTTGAAATATTGTATAAGTTCTTTTTAAATCAATGCTTTTAAATTCAAATTTCAAATTGTTTGTCAAAGTATTTTAAATACTAACACCGGTATTCATAAAAAATAAAACGTTGCTGAAGTACATTTTAGAACAAATTTTATATGAAAAATTTGTTCTAAAATGTGTTTCAACAATGTTTTATTTTTTATGAATACCGGTGTAATATATTAAATAAAAAAAAAAAAATAAAAAAAAATTAAAAAATTTCTTTTTTAAACCAGCGTTACCACCTCTGCAAAGTGATCATTCCAATTTTTTTTTTTTTTTCAAAATATCCACAAAATTAATTTTAATTTAATTTATTAATTCCTTTATTAATGCTATTAATTCCTTTATTAATAAATAAAAAAAAAGTTTTTCGAAAAATTTCAAAAACCAATTCAAAGAGAATAGAATAAACTATTTTAGAGATAGGTACATTTACATAAAATTAAACGAAAAACAGTAGTCAGTAGCAGTTTTAACAATAGGAAACTGACTCATAGGAAAAAAACTTCCGCAGCATCAATTGTTTCAAAAAAAAAAGGACAAGTGAACCTATAAAATCATTAATGCATAAACCTAGTTTCTAATGAAATTACCAAAATAATACGGAAAAATCTAAATACTAAAAAAAAATCATGGCAATGGCAACCCTGAAAGCTATAAAATTGCTTTGCATGTTTTAGCAAGTTTGTTATAATGTGTTAGTTTCCATCAGCAATTTCTTGCAGGATACTAATTAGATTATTTTTGTTTTAAGTGTAAAATACTTGATTACAATATAATTACTTTCGATTTTGATTTAGTAATAGATTATTTAAGAAGAAGCAAAAACAGTCAGAAGTAATTTAGAAGTAGTTTGACTACAATGAACTTAATTATTTATTCGCTATGAGAGGCAATTGAAATTTATTACTTTAGGTCTAAAAAATAGGTCTATTGTTTTAGACCTAAAGTAATAAATTTCAATTGGCTCTTATAGCGAATAAATAATTAAGTTCATTGTTGAATATTCAAAAACTTTTACTTTTTGATACTTTCAAGAATACAGATGTTGGTAACCAAAGGTCACCTGTTGTAAGGAAGTGCTATAAAAAGTAAAGGTGTTGCCAGACGTAAAATGCTTTCTGTATAAAAAGTTTGTTTGAGCATTTCTGATTCTCATTTTGTTCATGAGAATTTTGGAATAAGTAGTTAGTTGGGCTTCAAACATTCTTTTTAGATTTTTCAAGTCTACTGATGAGTTGTTTAGCAGCAACGAAATGTCGGCGGCATATAGACGGCTGAAAAAAAAGACAGAAAGCATTAAGGTCTATTTTTTTAGACCTAAAGTAAGTAGTTTGACTACTTTCAAGGATTATTATCATTTGAGGCCAATTGTGCACCTTGATTAAAAATATTTTGTTGTAACTTTCAACGAGTATTCTTGATTATTTTTCACCAAACAAATTAAGTTCGTTTTATTTGCCATAAATGGCATGAAAAGTAAAAAATGTGTATAAAGATAACCAAATTTTTTTTAGCAAATATAAGATTTTAGATTAACAGAGCTCTGTTAACGACTTAACAGTGGATGCAAATTTGATGTTAGTTTTCTAAAAGGACTATTTGTATATTTCTCCAAATCTTAGCGCAAATAACAGCTTGGAAGTTGCACTATGCTAACTGATCACAGGAACATCTAAATTTGTGTTAGAAATAACAAAATAAGTAATTTTGAAAAATTAAAAATTTTTTTTTTTTTGAATTTCTGAAGATTAGGAACTGTTTTGGAAAAACGAGCTCTTCAACGCACTACACACCACACATACAAATGGTGGCCTGAAGGGTCCATATGGTGTGTAGAGCCCGTTTTTCCAAAAACATTCCTAAGCTTCTCCAGAAACTTCATATGTTCAAATATGAAGTCTTTTTAAAATCCATTTTATTCGATTCCCAAGATTATTTCAGATATCACACCCACCACGAGTCTTAGAGGACCCTTCAGGCCACCTTTGGTATATGGTCTGGTGAAGAGCCGGTTTTTCCACGTTCCTAATCTTCTCCAGAAGTTCAAAAAAATATATATTTTTTAAAATTACTTTTTTTTTATTATTTCCAACATAAAATTTAGATGTTCCTGTGATCAGTTAGCATGGCGCAACTCTCAAGCTGTTATATGCGCTGTGATTAGGACAAAACAAAAATCATGTTCCTCCGGGACATAAATAGCCCTTTTAGAAAACTAAGATCAAATTTGCGGTCACTGTTAAGTCGTTAACAGTGCTCTGTTAATTTCAAATTTTTGTCTTTGCTAAAAAATTTGGTTTGTCCGGAAATTTAAATACGAATATATCTTCACACACATAAGATTTTAAAATCAATTTCGTTTCTAAGAGCACAACATATTCTTACCTATTGCATCCCCCCCCCCCTTCCTTGTTATAGGTACAATTTGTAAATTAAGAGGCAGATTTTCTAGTGGAAAATAATGATTAATACAAAAAAAGCCTTACAATTTCACATATGTACATGTAAGACTGTGCATACCACTCAAGGACGAAAGACCTTGCTTTTTTTTTGTCCATGATAAACAATTTCCGAAATACATAAACAAAAAATATACCTACATACGCATTTAAAACATGTACTTACGGATAAAAGAAGAATAGAAAAGTTGTGGTTAATAATAAAATCCAGGCGAAAGTCGCAGGAATGTAACGTGTCTTAACATCGCATTTGGGCATATTGTGGCTGTTGCGGTAAGTGTTGACAATCTGCTACTGTGTCAGCAAACTCCTTCAATTTTCGGTGGCCCACAAATTTCACAATGACTGATGGCAATGATGAAAATGATGATGAAGTGCCTTCAAATTGGTAGTAATCCAAGGTTGTTGCTTTATGTTGTTGCTGGTCTTTTTATAATAAGTTTCTGGTATGTATTTCGTTGAAGGTTAATAACAGGTGCAGCGGCAGCAGCACCAAATAAAGCACAAGTAAAAAAAAACTTGTCAAAGCATATACATAAGTTTAATAAGTGGTCTAAGCAAGAATTGCTGCTATCTGTTCGGAAAATGTCTTTAGCTAGCTTTAGTGGCAGACACAATGGAGCTCAAACCATCCAACAGCTTACAAAATTTAATAAAAAAGGAAGTAATGCTTGACAGAGCAGGCAAAAGTAACAACAATTTTAACGACAAAAACCACAAACGAGAATAAAATGTAAAGGTGGTGTAAGAGAGGAGTAAAATTATAAGAAAAGAACAAGAAGACTAAAATGGATGACTAGGATGTATTGGAGAAAAACCAGCGTATAAGAATTTGCAATCAATAGTAGACAATTTTTTTTTTCTTCTTCCGCTGTAGTGTTTAAGAAAAGGTTCTCAGTTCAGTTCACACATTAATTTCCATTTAATTTCATTTGTTCTGTAGCACTTATTTTTGCACTTTTTTCTTAAAACTGTTATAAGAAAATTTCGCTTTTCTTTATATTTTTATTTATTTTTTTTTTTTTGCTTGTGTTTGTTGCTGGCACCACTAATGAAAATAATACAATTCAGTTATGAAAACATTTTCGTTTTCTTGCAACAACTAAAAAATGTAAACAATTGTTAAAGGTATATGTAATTGTTTTATTTCACTTTTATAAATTTATTTGTAGATAATAAAAAAAAATCCACACATGCAATTTCTTGCGTTAACTCTTTAGTTTTGCATTAATGCCCGATAATTTTCTTTCAACTACATATTTTGTTTTATGCCGTTTCTCCCACTTTATTAAACCGATGGATGTGTGTAGTGTGCAGACAGAAAACAGAAAAGGCAAAATTAAAACTTGACAATTGGAATTCCTTCTTTTTCCTTTTTAAATCTCTTTCTGTTAAAGATGTGTTGTTGTAAAATATCTATTGGATTTCCACATTTTATACTCATAATAGTATATTATTGATATTTTTAGTAATATTTCTATTTTTCAGATTTTCTCACTTTAACATTTTTCTGCTTTACACACACACCACTTTTAGGCGACAATCACACACACACACACGACATTTTTTTCATCGCCTTTAAAACAGCCGACTTTCTTGTTATTAATAAAGAAATTGGTTTTCTTTCTTCCGAAGAAGATTATTTCAAAATTACCACCTTTTCTGTATTGATTCTTAATTTTTTTAATCAAATTCTATTGCAATATTATCCGCTACACTTTGATCCATGTTTCGTTCGTTTGCTCGGCCAAATTCGATTTTACACCTTTTTGTTGTTTGGTAACGTTTAGTAATGCCAATTCAACATAACAAATGTTGCTGCAAGCGATTTCACTAAACCGCAAGAATCTCTACAAACTTGGTTTGCCCTGACAAAAATATGTTTCATGGTGTCGTTAATTAAATATGCTGCTATCAAATAGCAAAACCCTGTAGAATCTGTTGTTTAATTAATGTAAATATCATACAAAAATTAAACACATTAAATTAAAAAATAAAAACAACATTAAGAATTATAACAAATAAAATTTTTATACAAAATTTAGCTGAAGCAAGACCACGACTATGCACATATATTGTGGAAGGCATGAGACTGTTGGGGAGGTTCCAATCCTTCCCTCTGGGTACGCCGACATAAAAATAAAACTGAAAAAAAACAAGCAACACAAAAAAAAATTTTCGTCATGTTTTTCCGAAGGGAATGTTTGAACCTTCCCAACAATCTCCTGTGTTCCGCGATATATGTAAATAATCGGCTGCCTTTGGCCACTACAGCCGTAACACATGTGTGTCAGAGCGTATTTCTCTCTTGTCCGAATGGACGTCAGCACTTATTTAATAACTTTTAAAATAGCTTAGTTTTGGACAAAGAAACCAAATTAAGAAATAATAATGAAACGTGAATTTCAATAATGTTGCAGTTATAATTACATACGTATGTATGTATTTGGCGGCCTTAGGACAATAATATTCCGTATTACATTTACTTGTAATAAAACCAGAATAGCCTTGACCTGTGATCATGATTTCCGTTGCATGCAGATTGCTTTTTAATGCTCAATTGATTGTTTAACATACTTATCACATATGTACTTCTTTTTGTCAACAAAATCTAAGTATATATCAATATGGAAAAGAAACGATCTATATCAGAACCTTTCTCAGGTATTACCTAATGTTACACGATCTTTTTTTATACTTTCCACAAATGGTTTTCATGACAGGATAAAATCTTAAAAATAAGGACCAAGCTTGAGCAGATGCCACGAAGGTATACAAATGCATAACTATCTAAAATATAATAAATTCTTTGTTAAATGCCTTGATATCTTTGTTGGTGGAGTTGTTGACTAAAAATCGTAAGGTTTTGCGGATTCGAAGCGGGTCAAGATGAAACAAAACCCTTTGAAATGGAAGTTGTCATAAGAGATATTAAAGTACAACCATCACGAGTAAAATCAGTATACAACTAATTAATTGTATCATGAGTAAAACTGAAAAAACATTAGCTTCAGTCTTAACATTGTTACAAGTACCTAACTTTTTCATACATTTAAATAAACAAATATAGATATCTTTAAGTACACATTTTTTAACCTAGCATTTTCTCCTTTTACTTATCCTTAATGAACCTGCAAAGGAAAAATTATTAACATTTTTATGTCATGTAAAAAAATACTTAAAAAATTGTTATATTATCCATATAACACCTTTTGTTATATATAAAAAGCTTTTATAAGATGGGGTTTGTTGACAGTTGCGACTACTGTGGACTTTACTATACGCTTACGAAAACAAGATAAGTTGTTTATAAGCGGTGAAACAGTGAAAAAACACACATCATAATATATTATAGTGAAAATGTGGCATGTTATTGAAAATAATTTTCAGAATCAATATATAAAAGGGTTTTTCATATAATTCCAACGAAAATTTTGTGAACTTACTTATGTACGAAGGTGATTAATGGCGTATAAAAGATAATTCAAAAGAGTCATAGTGTGAACAGCATATTAAAAACGAAGAGTTTATTGTCACCGTTTACTACACACTGGCAACTCCTTAAATTGTATCACAGCATGTTTCGTTAAGTTTCTAACAGGGTGCAACCATATCATGTGTAAAAACACAGTACAACAGCAGTCATATTAATTTAGGTAAAGATCGGAGCACCATCATGTATAATGAGCGCAAATATTAATACAGGTGCTATGATGCTCCCAACTGTAATATTTCACTTACGAAATGCCAATTTTTGTTGTTGTTGTAGAGGAGTGCAGCTGGGATCGTTTAAGCTCAAAGTGCGGTGAAACGTTCATGGACTTAGCTGGTCACATAAATAATGTGACACTAAATTCACAATTAAATATTTTGTTTTAATGTTACAAATAAAAGATGTTTGTACTTATATAAACAAATACAACCCTATTTTTGAAAAGAAAAAATTGAAACAAATTTGAATATGCAGTTAATTCAGATCCAAAAATAGATCTTACAAAAGTTGTTTGTATTTATATATAAACAACCCCAGTTTTTTTTAAGAAAAAAGAACAAATTGAAACAAATTTGAATATGCACTTAATTCAGGTCCAAAAATAAATCCTACAAACGTTTTCTATCTTTTTCAGCCGTCTGCATGCCGCCTATATTTTGTTGTCGCTAATCAACTCACCTCACAACACCAACAAATACTTCATTTTGTTAGTAGAAATCTTGAACTACTGTCTCCCATTTGTTTGCGTATGTGTGTTGTGTATTTTGACAGTTCTACAAGCTAAATGCAGTAGTCAGCTGGGCTTGCAAGGCTACCTGGTATCGAGCTGCCTTGGCCTTATGTGTATTATGCATACCTGGTAAAGAATTCGCCTTGCCAGACAACAACACAAGAACTTAACGATTTTGCAAACCAAGTAGTTATGAACACGCTGGCAACTACGTCAACAACCACTTTTGTCGTTCTCCACGAAAATATGGAAAATCTTTTTTTTTTTCGGTCTTAAAATTTAGCTCGCACTGAAAGTTTATAAAAATAAATAAAACTAAAAAACTTGCGTAAATTTATGGTGAATTCTCTGGAAAAAATTGCTGCCGTAAAATTTCTTTCAGCCTTGTTGTTTTTAATTTAACAATCTTTAATGGCCTCCTGTTTATTGTAAACAGCTGTCGGTTAAATGTATGGTGCGGCCATTTTTTACAACAACAAAAAGCATAGTGGTGTCGTATGTAACGAAAAATAACTAAATAATTTATTTTCAAACTGCAATTTAAAGAAACTTTGTTTTATAAAATAAATACTTTTTGTGTAAATAATCGAGTGAAAATGTCACGCAGTGTAAGAGCAGAAACACGCAGCAGAGCCAAAGATGATATTAAACGCGTGATGCAGGCAGTGGACAAACCCAGACATTGGGAAAAGAAATGGGTTACCATAAATGATACCACCATGAAAATTTTCAAATGGGTGCCAATATCAAATAACGACAAAAAGAAACTAAGTTCCTTAACCAAACAATCCGACAAAGAAAACTCGCAAAAAGGCACTCCCACACCGCCACAAATAACACCTAGTTATGGCTTAACAGCAGAAGATTCCAATACCTGTGAGTGTACCAGAACGGAGTAGTAACATTGCTAAAGAAATACAAGTCGGATGACATTTTCTTTTAATTAACTTTTTTCACCACTAAAAAGCGCATTTGGGAACTAAGTTTTTGTTTAATTCTTTTTTCAGGTTTTTCCGTTGTCAGTGATTCACAGGGCGCAGACTTTGTTAGCAGTATGCCATTCTCAGAAGATTCCAATTCTCAGGGTAGTGATGGCCCCGTAAAACGTTTAAAACAAAATGACTAATTCTGTACAAAAATTTAATGCATCTAGCATCTGCTCATCTTCACCATTTCATACACTCCCACACACACACACAAACTCAAAAACGGATTCCCAAATATTTAGCACAGCCAATAATTTCGCTTTTACAGCGCTAATTCAACACGTTTCTTTACTACATAAACAACCCGAAAGAACTTAAGCAATGTTATTGTATTATTTAAAATAATTTTAAAATATAAACAAAAAAAAAAAACTTCAAAGAACTAACTGCCATTAATGATGAGATAGTAAATAATGAATGCTTTCCGCAGAAAAATAATTTATATAAAGGATTTAAACTGACAGTCAATCTTATGTACAGCTAATTTGAAACTAAATTAAAAAAAATGAGGTCCTTGTTATACACAATGCAAGAACAGAATTTAAATTAAAAAAATTTGAAAGTTTTTTTTTTTTTTAATTGTTTTTCATAAGACGTTCAGCTGAATTTTGAAAACATTTTAATTTATCATTGCATTTGAAATCTGGCGTTGCATTGTGAATTACAATATTAGGCCC
Organism: Sturmia bella; assembly: GCA_963662145.1. Classification (NCBI taxonomy): domain Eukaryota; kingdom Metazoa; phylum Arthropoda; class Insecta; order Diptera; family Tachinidae; genus Sturmia; species Sturmia bella. Next base: position 19,611,708 of record OY759170.1, read on the forward strand.
AAAGTATAGTTTTAAAGTATTTCTTTCACTAATTATACCTACATATACTTTTTCTTCGAAATAACTGTCCCCTCTATCGCTCTATTTGTAAGAAATTTACTTATGTAATTATTAGATTTTAAGTTTATTCTATTCCTTGCTCTGAACTTTTTTACAATTTGTTTGAAAATGAACAAACATAACATCCAACATGTAGAATTTGTTTTATTTTTAATAAAAGATAATTTTTAATTTATACGCAGTACATACGTATAATAATTTTTGTAATTGATCTTTATTTAGAATACCTACGCTACTCTTGTACTTAAATGAATTAAAGGATTTTTTTTAAATAAATTTTAGTATTATCTACATACATATATAGAAACTTTTATAACAGACGAACGTTTCGGATTGTGCTGGAAATTTATTTATTGATCAGAAATCTTGTTTTTTGTTTGTTTTCTTTTTTGAAAAATTCTCTTGTTAAATTGGGAAATCAAGGCCTTATTGCTGCTTCGAACACTTTAATTTTCATACTTTATTTCCAAATTGCGATTATGATTTACAAAAGTGTTTTATATGGGGCCGAATTCGTGTATTCGTATTCGAATGTACTCGAGAGTAAAGGAAAAACAAAATAGGCAACAAACACACAGCATTCGATCACAAATTCGTTCAACCACGAATGCCAGTATTTGGAACCTGGACGTTGTAAACCATTATTGAAACAAAGTGACATTTTCTACACTAATTTATTTTTTTTTTTTTTTTTGAGTCGAAATTGAGAAAATATAAATTAATACTGAGAAAAACTAATTCAGGCTGGGGAAAAAATAAACTGATTTGAATACCCATAATTCATAAATTGATGTTCTCAATGCAGCATGTGTTTACATATTCGAGGTATCTGTTCGAAAAAATAAATACTCTGTGGCAACAGCTTCTGCGAAACTAACGTTGAAATTATTAAAACAGAGATGTTAAATTTAGTTCGCGGCAAACCTGTACTGCAGGAATAAATAATTGCAATTTTCATATCGATCGGCATTTTTTTTCCGTTCAATTTGTTGTTGATTATACTACTCAATAATTAAAAAACTTCACCAGTGACTTCTTCAGCAAGTCTTTTATGCCCAGTGTTTGATCCACCAGAGTTTTTATGGTCTTATTTTAACTTATACTTATGTATGTATGTATGTATGTATGTATACTTACAATTTCATTATTAAATTGGGATTTCCTGTTGTGAGAACTTGAATTTTCTCATTTTCAATTTACATTTGCCAAACATTGATTTCTTATTATGACTTTTTTTTACTCCACATTAATGGGATTTGCTCAATATTAACTTTTATTTGCTCAATTTCATCTAAAAAATTGTATAGTTTATTTCAGTATGTTGCTTTATTAGAATAAATAAAAGAAATTGGAGTATGTTTCCCTTCAGCCTTTACAAACTCTAGCAGGTTTCGAGAACCGTAATAATCTTTGGCCCCTATCATGATACAACTAATAAGGTAGCCTCATCATCTAAGCCGTTAATCATATGTTTGTCTACTTTAGGTTGTCAAGATAATGCAGAAATGAAAGACAGCCAAAACGAAACACCAAATCAATGTAAGCTCTGTTATCTCCCTTCTATAAATGCAGAATCGGCGGCTTTTTGACAGCTTACAGAAGTTGTACAAAAACAAAATGCATGTTATTTTTATTGAAGTTGTTCTTATTGTAGTGAAAAGGTTACCTTATTAGTTGTATCATGGCCCCTATTATGAGCAACATCCGCTCTGCGATCATCAACGAAAAAATTTATAGAACACACAATAAGCTTACGCTATTGTGAGTGACACTGGCGCTATTGTGAACTCACAATAGTTAGATTTTATCAGCTGAAAAGTTATTTTTCTTAACAATTCTAAAAGTGAGAAGTTATTTGTATGCAAATTTATTTAAAATAAAAACTTTGTTCATGTCTACGAGGGAGTTATTGTCCGACGATTCGTCAGATAATGGACGTGTAGTGGAATTCACTAGAAATAGAAAAATATTGAGGACGCTTCCAATCCTTTGGAAATGGATAGCAGCACGTAAGTAAAGGAAATATGTATATTGGAACATGTTTGTGTGCATAAAAACAGAAAGTTGCTTACAGATTTATGTATGTATAAACAAATTTCGTTTGTGCAAGGATGCGTTCATGTACTTGATGTCCCCTACAGATGAGCTGCTGCAACAGGGCACACGTGTCAAATCTATACCAAACATAAAATTGGTCAATAATTCACCAATTAGTATTTAGTTACCCTAATTAAAAAAAGAAAGAAATAAAATACTTACATTTTCTCGTTTTTTTTTTATCATTGTACACTATCGAAAGTTAAATTGCATTCGAAAAAAAAAAGAAATTTTCCAGAGTGGTACCAACTCATAATACCAATTTTACATTCGTTGCTCGATACTCGGTGAATATTGCTCATAACAAGGGCCTGGGACTTTATTAAAATAAATAAAAGAAATTAGAGGAAAATATATCCTTTAAAAATTTAAAATTCTCGAAAGTTTCGAGCAGCGTAATAATATTATTGAAAAAATAATACATGTTCATTGCGGCCCATGAAATGTTCAAGAGGTGTAAGAGACTAAAGAAAAAGTACTCGAACTTCCTTTAGTACATTCCAAATTTTCGAATAATTTTAGAATCGTCATAGCGACACATCACGCTTATTACGGGTAATTTCTTTACTTGCATTCTTGAAATATGAAGAAAAAACTCTTAATACTTTTAATACGGATGCTTCTCGAAATCACCATCAAGAGTTTGTAGAAGACTAAAGTAAATCTACTCGAATTTTTTGTAGTCTAGTATAATCAGCCTGATTAAGGTTGGTAGGTCGTAGTTCGCCAGCTGTTGAAGTCGTCGGCGATTAAAAGAAATTTTTGGTATTACGAAAAATAGTCAAGATTAATAACTTGTAATTGATGAAATCTTTCAAAAAATTTTGACTATGAATATTTAATTTGATCGATTTTGCTTTAATTTCTTTAGAATTTGATCGCTTTGCTTCATTCCGGCATGTTTTAAAATTGATATTTTTAAGTTTTAAATTTATCTACATATGTACCTAAAAAGTATATGGGTGATTTCATTCTGAGCATATTGTTCGATTTTGATATGCCAAAGGAACCTTTTCGCAGTGACTTGAAAAACATTGGAATTTCAGGGTTTCTTACAGAAATTATGCGGAATGATTTTGAGTGTGGGGTTCTTAATTTGGTCGTTTTTGTCTTACCTTCTCCAGACTTTAAACGATTTACCTCATTTCGACATATGTAGTTTGAGTATGTTATTCTTAAATTTGTTTTTGTAGCATACCATACATAAACTTCAAAATCGGGCATACAACTAGGGTATTTCAATTCGAAGAAATTGTTCCAAGTTGAAATTGAAATTGAAATAAGTTTTGATCGAATTTGATTTTTGTGACAGACTGAATTAAGAGTGATTTGAAAAGCGTAAGAATTTCAGCATTTTTTACAGAAATTCTTCGGAATAATTTTGATTAAAAATTTTTAATTCGATAGTTTTTGTTTCACCTTCTCCAAACTTCGACATATTTTTTTAAATTTGTTATTCTTAAGTTTTAAACTTGTTTTTGTAGCATTGAATACATGTGTACATCTGGGTTCTAAGCAATTTGGGTGCTGATGAGCGTATTGGTGGGCGTGAAACAGCCATGGTATTTACCCCAGCCAGTAAGTCTTCAACCATACTTTTCTTGTCTTCTTTACAAATGTTGATCACTCCAGTTTTATCACAAAAAAAAAACTTTCAAAATTGTGCGGAAGACCGATAAAATAACTGTGTTATGATTCACGGGCGGCCAGTTGTGAGAGCTTGGGTTCCGTTGATGGTAGGAGAAGAGTCCTACGCACCACGTATTGCTTCTGCCCTGCAGCAGCCAGATGAACGGATGAAAGACTCCACCCTGTTTAATTCACATTCCGATACATCCGCCAACCCATGAAGTGCCGGTCTGCCCAAGTAATTATCTCTCTTGTTAGAAAGAGCTGGACGTCGGCAGAGGAAGTGTTCGACACTCTTCTCCTCTTTTGTTTATATCTGCAGAAGTCTTCATATGGAAAATTTAACCTTCCCGCAAGTACTCCCATGTGACAGTGTCCGGTCGGAACAGCCACCAGGGTGTGTAGCCTTTCTCGCGGAAAATCTAACAAAGCCAAGGTTCTCTTGTACCTGGGCCATGTGCGCCCCAATATCCGACAGGTGATCTCATTCGGCCACCTTTCCTGCGCAGTTCTTAACAGCTCTCGTTGTATTAGCTGTTTACAACTATTGATGGGAACACCCACAAATTCGTCCATGTCCTCTTGTTGTAAGCGGTTACCAGATCTCGCCAGTACTCAGAGAAGCTGATGTAGAGATACCCGGCATTCACGAATCAACCAAGATGTTGTATAAACTCCGGCCAGTGCGTTTATGGCCTTGCTGTCAGATTAGGATTTGCTCTCCGTATATTATCTAGTACCTCATCCAGTTTACCGCTCTCCTTATCACCGCAACTTGGGCCATAAAATAATTAACAATTCTTAATCATGTAGCACGACTGTAAAGTTAAAAAATAAAATTCAATTTATACTGAGAAGGAAAGAAAAGTTAAAGAGCGCCGTTACCAAAAAGTGCATTCAAACGCATGAACCTGAGTTTGATACCATAGGGTTGCAGCTCCCTAACAGTTGTCCCTCAGCTTTACAAGTTTTAGAAAGTATTTTTTTAATTTTCTATTTTGTTTAATGAATATGATCCGCTTACATCCGCATAAATACATACACATGAAGCAAAAACCAGTTTCAAAATTTTGTATTAAGCGTTTTTTTTTTCGAGTGAATGAACACAACGAACAGGTTCGATATCGGCCTACGGGCAGTGTAAATAAAGTTGAAATAGCCAACATTTGCCAGGAAGTGTTGCACGAAAAAAACACACACACATTTTTATATAATATAGTTGCAAATTTTATGTTAAGTTTTACCTACACGAATTGCAAATAAGTTTTGTTTAGCATAGTTTAGTCTAATTCCATTTTAAAATACAGATATTGTTATTCACATTAAAAATCACAAATACATAATTTCTTGAAAGTCATAAAGAGCTGCTGCAAAACATACATAAATATGTAAATAAACATTTCAAAGTCAAATTACAATTTTAATGGCACTAAAAATTAAATAAGGTTGAAGCAATCACTTGTTAGAAAAGAAAACTTTAATTTTAGCAGCCCTCCAAAGGATATTGTCCTAAATGTTTTGTGGATATATTTGATAAACATATAAATAAAAAAAAAAACAAAATAACAAATTTATTCTTTATATAGAACATTAACAACTAAATAAACAAGTTTCATTTTCGGATGTTCGCTTGTAAAATTTTACAAAATCACTTTTTTTTATTTGCTAATACACGCACATACACACACATCGGCTGCTCAATTATTTATATTTTTGCATAAATTCGGCATGGAATTTTTGGAATTTATTCATCATGTCCTTCAGAACCGGTGTTTGGGGCAAAATGGTGCTACGGAAGTGATAAGTACCGGGTTTTTGACCAAAACCACTGCCAGAAACAATGCAAATACCTGAAATTGTTTAAAAGCAATTAATGTTAATACAGGATTTCCTTTTTTTTTTTTTTAATATAACTATATAAATGTTTACCAGTTGTTTCCAACAATTCAAAGGCGTAGAAAGTATCTGGAGCCATATTCTTCGATTTGGCAATTTCAATAGCTTTGGGGGGAATTTCAATTTGGGGAAAAACGTACATGCTACCTTGTACTTTATTCACTTTATAGCCTTCAAAGCTGCTCAAGGTTTTGTAAACCAGTTCAGCACGTTCTTTAAGAGCGCCCAAAACTTCATTTTTCTCCTTGATGTACAGATTGTAAGAGGGATCACCAGGCTTGGGAGGGTTGACCTTAAAAAGAAAAACAAATTTCTCTTAACAATATTTTCTTCTCAAGGGGGGGTTTTTTCCAAGCGCAAATGAAGCCAATTACATGTACAAATGTGTATACAATTTGCTGTTGCTCGAAAAAACAAAGCGCGTTTGCTCACACTCCCATCGCAGGAAACCTATTTAACAATAAAAAAAAATTGTATTTTCTAATAACTTTATTACACCTCTATAACTTTATTTGTAGCATTTTCAAAAATATTCAGGCATGTTCCAGATTCTCCTTTGAAGTAAAATCACTTCAATTTGATGCTTGGGTGTTCTGAATTTTACTTTTCATTTCTATGTTGTTTTCGAACATCAATTCGTAGTGAATTGCACTGTTCTAGAAACTACTTGTAGGCAAAAAGAAGTGGTTTAAAAATACTTTTAAATTTTATTGTGAAACAAAAATTTTTGCAAATACATAAACATGTAAGTATAACAAATAAAAGTGGTCAGATTCTTTTGGTTGAATAAACATTTTCCTTGTTTGAAGGGGAAAACACAAGAATACTACGCAGGATGCAAAACAATCCAGACCTGGCAAAAGGGGACCGTATGTACATACATACATATATACTTAAGTATATACATATGTATGTGTACTTACGTAGTGTCGCCCATATCCAAAGGATTTGAGTGATCCCGCAAAATTCGCCTTTGTAATTTTGCTTTTGCGTATTCATTGGTTTGGTATATAGTGGACACTAACACCGCATGAATTATTTATTTTTCCTTTATTTATATATTTCAATTTCACACAGTTTTAGGCAAAAAAAAAAAAAAAAATCACAAGTAGCAGTTTTAATAACATTTTATTTATTTTCAAGTCAATATCAGCTGTTTACAATTTCTGTTTTCGAACTTCATTTCGTACGAAAAATTGAAACAAACATCAAACCGCTTCATTTGCCGAACATCCAAAATGAAATGTTTACTTTTCAAATCGTATTTTACTTTACACTGTAGTTACACGATCAAGTTTTGCTATCAAGTTTTTTTTTCACATACTGCTTGTCAAAATTCAATAAAATTGACAGCTGTGACGCAGGCTGCACGCAATTTCATAACAATTCGTTTTCAAGATGCCGTCAAGAAGAAAATTAAAAATAGCTGCTTCATTAAAAGTGCTATCAGAAATAAAGAAAATAAAAGAAGAAGAAGAAAAAAAAACCAGAGGGCAGAAAGGAAATACTGGGTGAAGCCCTTATTAGTAAGAAGGTTGGTAAATATTTAAAAATTATAATGAATGTAGATATGCTCTATAAATCGCAGCACATCATTATATTTGTTGGTTTTGCACTTAAACATTTTTATTTCTATTTTTAAGCTTGAATCTGTTTAATTTTTATCACTTTTAATTGCAACTTTCAAACAAAACAAAAAACTATTTGCAGACAGAACGAAAAAAAATTGTTGTCAGCTGTTTTCCTGATTGTGACTTGATGCTCTCTATGGAAAGCAAAAATTGTCATCAAGTTTGTATCCATTTTCAAAATTGTGAGTGTATTAGTAAAAAAGTGTGAAATGTATTAAAACTTGAAAGGCAAAACTTGATCGTGTAACCACCAAATTAATTCTACTACTTTTTTGGAACATACCTGATTGCACTTTTTATCGGTTTCATCCTACACAAACTTGACAACCATTGAAATCCTACTGCCGCCTCTCCTGATCTTTCAAATGGCGTTTCTTCTGTCTAAAGGCCATATTCATAATAATTATTGTAAGTTTATTAAGCTCTTATTTGACGTATTTCTACGGAATATTTGTCAAATAAACGTGTAATAAACATTCAATAATTTTTATGAATATGGGTGTAGAAATATTGCTTATATGTACTAAAAAATTTAAACAGTTTTTTTAGACCTAGAAATAATAAATTTCAATTGGCTCTCATAATGAATAAATAATTAAGTTCATTTCAGAACAGTTTAAGGCCAGCATAATTTGAAGTTCCTTGATATACTAATAATAATATAGAACACATAGCTTTTTCAAATATCTGGTATTTTAGAATGAAATTGATAGAATCTGGGGCCGAATCACAATCGAAACATACACACAGCATATGTGAGGGAATTCATACGATCACGAAAGCCATCATTCGATCCTCGAAATAATGAGTTTTTTCTTGTATTAGGGGACCATAATGCTTTAAAAGCGGGGTTTCTTTTAGCTATTGCATAGTGTTGTTTACTTTGTCGTTTTTGCAATACATATCCGACATGTTTTGGCCTCATTAAATTACATTCTTTCAACAGCAAAAACTATTCTAAGAAATTCTTAGAATAAAAATTTTCCACTTAACTTACCAAAGCACTGACAGCAACCTGTCCTGCCGTTGTTCCGCACAATGAGGCCGTAAGTGATTTGGTCAGCATGGCCATAACTTGTGGACACATATTAATGATTTCCATATAGCCACCACGAATACCACATTCGCCCAGGTAGCCCTTTGAGGTGGACATGAAGCTAGCCAGTTCCAAATTTTTATAGGGTTCACCCATTTCAGTTAAAACTTTTTTGAAAGAGAAGAATTTTGAATCCTTGTCATAGATATTGTCTTGATACACCTCATCTGCCAGTATAACAATTTTATTGTCGTACGCAAATTTGATGACTTCTTCGATGTTTTGTCGTGTCAAAACTTGACCGGTCGGATTGCCCGGATTGATGACAACAATGGCACGTGGATTGCAAGTCTTTTTAGCCTCATCGTAGGAGCGTTGCAATTCCTTGCGACTCAGACTCCAGCCAGTTTCCTCCTCCAAATAGTAATCAATTTTGTTCATGCCATACTCCGCAATGGTGGCCGAATACAATGGATATTGGGGAATGGGCACCATAATACCGGGCGGTTTGCCACAAAACTCACATCTAGTTTGAAAACAGAATAAAAACTCGTGTATAGATAAATTATTAAAGATGCTGGTGACAAATCTTACCTTAGCAAAGCCAATATACTTTTGATGCCTGGCGAGGCACCGGCTGTTAAAAATACATTGTGCCAATCACAAGGTACACCATCACGTTTACTTATAAAATCAGCTACTTGTTTACGTACAACTTCCAGGCCAGCCGAGTCAGTATATGAACCTACAGAACCACCCTGACAACTAGATAAAACTTCTCTAGCATGTTGCTTTACGTCATCCGGATAGTCCGGAGAATTGAGCAGATCTGGATTAAAAGTTATATTTAAGAGCTGAAAAAGAAAATTAAACAATAATATTAAACATACGCAGGTACATTTATTTCTAAGTCTATAGTTTATACATATTTCAGAAAATAAAAATACAAATGCACATTGCATGTTAAATGCAATTATAACTTTATCGTCACAGAAAATGCACCAGCCGTGTTCTTATTTTCATGTACTTTATTGCTTTAACAAGGGCATTAAAGAAGAAGAAGAAAAAAAGAAAACATATTAAAAATTAATGATCTGGGTAACCGTAAATATGGAATTGCATGTTTCTATTTCACAACAAAAACTGAAACAAACATTTTTAAGCAGCTGAAGGACGGTTTGAGCTCAAGGCACTTTTCTTTTATAACTTCGTTTCAATGAAGAAGAACGACTTTGGACAGCTCCTTTCTTGGTTTTTCAGCTAAACGGATGCTCTTTACTACAATAAGCGCACCATGTTTAGGGTTCTGTACTCATCAGAGTGAAACAAACGGAACCCTATTACCCAGACTTTTACGTCCGTCCGTCCGACCGACCGTCCGCAACAGCGTCAATTCTCCGAATCCGGTAAGAGCTAGAGAGCTGAAATTGTCACAGGATGTGGTTTTGCCCTGCCGCTACAACAACAAATACTAAAAACAACAGCAAAACGAAAACTACCAGGTGTCCCCACACAACGAAAAGCAACAATTAGCTATAACTCTCGAACCGTAAAAGATAGAGTGCCGAAATTCGCTCAGTGTATGTATTTGTAGATGCTCTACAACAACAAAAGCTAAAAACAACAACAAGCTAAACGTAAAATAAAAATTAGTCGTAACTCGCAAACTGTAAGAGACAGAGAGATCATATGTACACCTCATATGGCCTACAACAACAAATGCTAAAAACAACAGCAAATCGAAAACTACCAGCTGTCCCTTTACAATGTAAAGCACAGATGCCCAGTAGTGGCTGATATCAGCAAATTAAATTCACACGTATTATTGCGCTCTTTTGTTTGATCGTCAATCCACCAATGAGAAACCACCATGTTGAGTAGAAGAGACAAACTACACTTGCAGAAATTCTGTGTCTATTTTACATTTTCATCGTCATCGAGACTGCTGTCAGTCAGTGAACACATAAATTAAAATTATTGCGATATATTAATGATGTCAGCCCAAAAGTATTTTATGTTACAAAATGCTTTTGATGGCATGCAGTGTCTTATTTGTCATAAGACATTTAAAAAAACTAAGAAATATAATTAACAAAAAACATTTTGAAGATGTTCACAAAGACATGAATAAAATGAATAGCAAATTGATTTCTTCCAGTGTTATTTCGTCACTCTCACCAATACTACTACCTTGGGCATCTATAATGTGAAGTAAAAATTAACCGTAACTCCCAAACTGTAAAAGACAGAGATGAAATTTGCATAATATGTACATATATGTATTCACATAGGCTGCACAATAACAAATGCTAAGAACAACAGCAAATCGAAAACTACCAGGTTGCCCTTTACAATGTAAAGTAACAGCTATAACTGTAGAACCGTAAGAGATAGAGGCCCGAAATGTATGTATTACTAGATGCCTTATAACAATAAATGACAACAACAACAACAAGTCGAAAACTACTAGGTGTCCCCATACAACATAAAGTAACAATTAAACGTAACTCTCAAGCTGTAAGAGACAGATAGATGAAATTTATACAATATATGTATTCACATATGCCATTCCATACGTACATTACACATACATATGTACGTACGGAACCCTAATAGCATGTTTCCACGATATGTGCTTCGCTCTCTATTTGTGCTTAACACCCCAATCAGAAACGAAGCAACGTGTTTCGCCGTACAAAACTTTGAGAGCGAATGAAGCAGCTTCATATTGAAGCTAGATGCAAAGCACAAAGAAGACTCCCGTCTTCTCTAATTTATATCGCAAGTTTAGCTGCACTATTTGTCAAAATTATATATTGTAAACAAAGAAAAGCAATCAATAAACTAAAACAATGAAAAAAAAATGTAAAATGGCAAAAATTATGACAATGATATCTTCTCAATTAAAATTTATGGAATATTCCAAGGCAGATTAAACAGGTAAAATCACTAAACCAGCTGCTCGTTGTTTATTAACTGCTCACTGTCAAAAGTTTGTTTACAAGCCGTTTAACGTGCTCTGATTTCTAAGAAATGTGCAAGTGATTTTGTAGCTACTATTGAAGAAAAAGTAAAATAAGCCAGTGATTTTGCTTCTTTTATTCCATAAAAAAGTAAAGTAATAATTTTTAAGTGGTTTAAATAAATTTATTTTATGAAATTTGTGTAATTTCGTTTTTTGTACACACTCACAAACCAGTTTAACAAAACAAATGAGAGAAGAATTTGACAGTATGCAGTTATTTTTCTACCAACAACTTTCGTGTATTTTTTTATGTTCTGCTAGTGCTTGTACCTAGTAAATCTGCCTTGGAATATTCAAAAGTATGCTTCAACTTACGGATGGAATGCAACAAGAAGCATTTCCAACTTTTGGAGCAGCTGCATCTGCGTAATTCAAAAATGTATGTTTGCTTATTGAAAATAAAAGTCAAATCGAAGCACATAAACGAGTCGTGATTCATAAATATAATTGAGAGAGCGAAGCGGGTGATTCAACTCGTGATGGAAACATGCTATAAGTGTGCGAGCCAGCCTCGTAGTTGATTGAATTTCTTTTAATAAAGTGCTGCGTTGGCTGTTTTTTAACTGTTTGCCCGAATTCGTGACGGCGAGTCACGAATGCCCGACTCATATTCCCACGAAATTTATAACAAGACAAGGATGGTAATATACATACATACATATGTAGTTTTCAGCGTGTAAAAGCATTGATGATCTAATTTGCTAAAAAAAAATTATAAAATTTAGTTTACTTACTTGGCGCAGGAATGTTAAGGGTTTTTGCCCCATGGCATGGCAGTCACCAATATTGGCACGAATCACATAATCAAATGGTTTTTTGACGCCCTGTAAGAAAAGATACATACATACATATAAATAAATATTTTAAAAAAAATGTTCAATTAAATTAAAGAAACAAGTAAATAAAACCACATTGTAATTAAATGCCTAAGTACAGTCGAACTTTCCCACAGTGAATCTCCACGGGGACAGAAAATTATTTCACTATATAGAAACTTCATTATACAGAAATATTTACCGTCTAATTCATAAAAATTATAACAGGTTTATAAAGCTCTTATTTGACAGATTTTCCATACAAATATGTCAAATAACAGTCTTATAAGCCTGTAATAATTTTTATGAATTAGGGGGTTATTTTTTAATTATTAATTCAGATCCAAAAATGAACCCTTTTTGCAAAATGTTTGGACCTTAATTAATACATTTCAATTGGCTCTTAAAGAAAATAAATAATTAAGTTCATATTTGAAAAAATTTTATTTTTTTTTTTATTTAAAATAATCAGGTATTTTTGTTTGAACTACATTGTCCCCTTTTTCTTTATCAATAATAACTGCAATTAGATTAATACATTTAAATACATTTGTTGGAAATTTTGCTCTTCATCCCCAAGAAAGTTCGTAGTACATCAAGTGAAGAGCACTGCATCGTTCAGATTTATAGTGCAGAACTCTTCTCTCTAACCGGTGTCCCAGGAAACACTTTCACTACTATGCTCAAAAAAGCAATAGTATACATATTTATTAAACTATACTATATTCCACTGATAACAAATGAATAAATAACACCCACATCTAAAATTATACATACACAAATTTTTTTTAAGTGTATTTTTCTAGCAACAGCTTCTGCGAAACTAACCTTGAAATTATTAAAACAGAGATGTTAAATTTTCTTCGCGGCAACCGTATACTGCAGGAAAGAATAATTGCAATTTTCATATCGATCGATATATGTATGTATCTTTGTCAAAATCGAGTTTCCGATATGTTACATACAAAATGTATGGGCTTGAGAATTTTTGAAGGCCAAAAAAAGTTTTTTTTTCCTTTCAGAAATTTAATAATTGTTGATTGCAATTCGGATATGCTTAAAATCAAACCTCTGTACTTGTTGGATATGAAGCACGTATGTACATGTACATATAAGCAGTATTAATAACATGTTGCTTGAAAAACTTTTCTATTTTACAAAAATAAAAATTTTACGAGACATATTTGTATAAGATACAGTAGACTCGCGAAAACGTGAACATTTTTATTTTAACATTGACTACTCTAAAACGTGAACAAGTGATGATGGCTCTAAAATGTGAACTTTTTTCTAATGTTAATTAATTTCTATTATTTGAACTTATTCTTATATAATTATTTTTCTAATGATTTTTTATTTTCTTTAGTCAGTTCTGTAGTTTTTATAAATTTTGGGAATAGCGATATTTTAATTTATTTACAGCTTAGTGACAAAAACTTCTTTTAGAAATGTATAGACACCTACATACATATATACATACATATGCACACATATAATACTTAATTTCAGTTTTTATGTGGTGATTGTGGTGGAAACAACTCTACGCGTTTGAGTATAAATAAAGTGTACATAGAAACAAGTGAATTTAAACTCAGTTTCAGAGAAAAATGTCTGCCAAGAAACCAAAAGTTTTAACTCTTCAAGAAAATGTGATATTATTGAACATTTAAGGAAAGGTGTGTCAGTAACGGGGTTGTGAAAAAAGTACAATACAGATATAGTACAATGTAGATTTAATTGATTGCTAAGTCGGAACAAATTTTCCACTTTTTCATAGCTTTACACCAACTGAAATGAAGTATTGCAGTAAATTTATTAAATAAAATTTGTTATACATATATGATTTAGCCTATTACACGGTTCTGCATACTGATTTTCAACGTTATTTTCATGTAAAAAAATCCAATCTAAAACGTGAACCCCCCGGTAAAAATTAGTTCATGTTTTCGCGAGTCTACTGTATTAAGATTTTTTTCATGCAGCTGGCCCCTCCTGCACAAACACACCAAACATTGAGTACGGCTTTACAAAAAATAAAACCAACAAATATAAAAAATATAGATCCCTCAATGTAAATCATCCACATCAATCAAGCGAATGACGTAAATTTATGGAAACGAAACAAACGAACGTTATCAAGTAGTAAATAACTTCCTAATTGAATGACATTTTATGAGTGTAATTTAATTCATCCGTTCAATATACTATTGCACGCTTGTTTTTAGTACTTTATTTAATACTTGTTTGTATAAACAAATGAGTTATGATGCCGTCACACATGAACAAATATTTGCCAATTTTTACAAAAAAAAAAAAAAAAAAGCATTCCATGCACGTGGATACAACAATAAGCAATAACAAAAAGCATAAAGCAGAATAAAACGTAAAAACATTAAATTTCACAAGAGCATATTTTAAGGTTATGTTTGCTCAACGAACATATGCAACAGTTTAGCTTTCTGGTCGCACTTTTTATAATTTACAATTGATGGCTGCTTAAAAATAGTATACAATTTAATTATGAGGTGAGTGTGAGTTCAAAGATATGTACTTATATTTGGCTAAAATAAACGTTAAGAAGTAGTGGTCACGTTTTTTGGGTAAAAATGGCTGTGTCAAGCTGCTTTTGCCATAAAAATCTTGACCACCACAATCGATTGCTTAATTTTTAGATTTTTTTCAAGTAATCCACATTTAATTGTTTTAGAATTGAGTATTATTGTTCGAATTAAGACAGTCTAGGGAAAATTGTCAAACAATTATTATATTTTTTTCAGTTAATAAATGATAAAAAAAAAAAGAATAGAAGTTGTCGAAGCCACATTAATTCTTGTATTTTATTTGGAAAATAGATAAGCCACATCGAAATAATTAGATAACATCTCAGTTGTGGGGTACTCATTAAAAGAACTACATACTAGAAATGGCCGCTTGATTCTCCCAGCAAACACTTTTGTAAGCATTAGCAAATACTGGAGTTAGTGTTCCGACCACAGCAACAATTGCTCATCTATGAGAAATAAATGAACATGTTGAAATCGGCAAAGCAGTTGCAACAAGTCGGACCACTGCCGATGCTGAGTCCGCTGCTGCCTTAAGTTTTGATTTGGGAAAAACTGAAGAAACTAATGAGACCACTGCTGTAAATGAATCGTTCGCTGCCTTGATCTTGGATTGATGCTGAAGCCAACGACATGACAAAAGAAGCCTGTAATAATGTTGAAATTGATGCTAAACCTGCGAAGAATGTCAGAATGACAAAGTCTAGACAACGAGGCAATATATTTGGATAAACATTTGGAAATTTTTCGAAAGAAACATGAGCTATTGAAATTACAGCAAATCCGAATCCTAAAGTTTTCCAATACAGGTCGATTAATAATTCGCGATATTGAGCATTCCATTATCAAGTTTGATGGTGACGTGATGCTTGGGGAATGACAAAACGTCGGCGACAGTCTTGTAATAGACTAAAGAATAAGCAAACTGGTTCTCTTTAATTTTTCTTTATTGAAATACATAGTTCATGGTTAATGCCATCTCGCTGTTCGGTACGGCTTCAATTCCTATTTCTCACCTCAGTAGAAATATTAAGAAAATAAAAATGTATTTGAGTCGAGGTAAAAACAGGTGCTTTTTATTAAATATTAATTGTAGTATAAAAACTTCAAGTATATTTTTGCCTATAATTTAAACAAGTGTTGTTCTACATTTTTATCAGTTTACAAATGTATGCACTGACATACATACATATGTACACATTTATATTTTTCATTTCAATTAACCCTCTGCGGGTGACGTGCTCTAATTTTAATATTAAAAAAATATTAACAAATAACAAACTAAGGATAAAAGTCGCTAAGTTGACCTGAAAGTACATAAAGTCTGATTGCTAAGCATCACAATAACAGTTGCTTGCGCTTCTTTTGAATAAATAAATAAAGTAATTTTAAAGTGTACAAAGGTACGTACAGACTGAAACTTCAGCCGCACAGGGTTAAAGTATTTTTCACAACTCTCTGCTTGAAAGTTAATTTGCAGTTACTAAGTGAAATTCTTATCACTACCATTCATCTGGGTGTATATTGTACAACAAGTTTTAACTGGCTTTCGATTTATATTTATAAAAGCAATACAAATCAATAAGGGTTTATTTACGACTTCGAAAATTGAATTTAGCTTTATCTATTAAAAGAAAGCGATAAATATGCGTAACACAAATACAAGCAGTATGATTTGTGAAACTGAAAAAAAAATTATCAGCCCGATTATGAATATTCCCGGGGAAAGATGCTCCCGGGCAGTTCATTCTCCCAGAAACTAAATTCCCATATTCTAAACAAACGGGGAGAACATTATTACGGGAAAGGGAACTTAGAGCTTTCGAAGTCAGCTGTATGCTTTTAGCTTTTATGCTTTGACGTAAAACTTTTAAATTGAAATTAAAAATTTACCAAAACAAGTTTATAGAACGTGAAAAAAATGAAAAAAAAAAATATATTGGAGCAAAGCAAAATATTTAGTACAGCATTTCGGTTGGTAGTTGAAACAGTAGAAGAACGTTCAATAACGGAGCAAAGAATTGCAAGAAGAATGTTGCGTGATGACTTAAACCCATTCTTTTGTTTGGAATTGCAGAAGGCTGTAAAAACTATTTGCTTCTTAGTAAATGTTTTAATTATAGCAAATTTCAAGAATAACAAGTAAAAGTGCTATATTCGGCTGGGCCGAATGATATTCTTCAACGTGCAAAATAAATTTCTCACGTGGTAAAAGTTGTTTTATTTGTCTTATAGAGCCCATTTCTTTCGGGAGACGCTATAGGTATGTATGGGCCGATTTCACAAATTTTTTGATTTTTTGGATCTAACGAGCATTAAAACTGATATGGCAAACTTTTTAGGAAAACATTTTTTTTCAAAAATCTTACCAAACAAATGGCCAAAAATACCCCTCAAAAAGCGGTTTTTTGGATATATCTCGGCTATCCGTAGACCAGACTTTCTGTATTTCAACAGCCAACCCATTACCAGGATTTAACACATTTTAGGGAAGGAATGAGGTTTCTATCTCAAACCGTTTTCTCAGAAACGGTATTTCAACGACTACAGACGGACATCGCTTAATCGTAATCTCTATTGATTCTGATCCCGAATATTCACACTTTATGGGGTGGGTCTTAGATGGTTATTTCAATGTGTTACGCACGGAATAACAAACTTATATATACCCATTTACACATTTTTGTGAAGGGTATAAAAATAATCTCTAGATGTTTCTTATTTGCTGTTTTTGACAAAATGCGATGTAAAATTGGATTAAATTAATTTTTTATTAAAAAAAATGATATACTAAGTTTTTTCAGTGCAACTCCCTTTCAATTGCTTGGCGAAAATATTCCCAGAAGTTGTTATTGCAGTCTCCCTTAAATTGGCTTTCGTAATACCTACTTTTTTCCCGGGGAACAGTTTCCCAATTTCGAACATTGTTTAGAATACGGGGAAAGGGAAAAGAGAAAACTTTCCCGGGGAGAACTTATTTAGAATAGGAGAATTGGGAGTAGAGAACAAACTCCCCGGGACTTGTCGTTCGTAATCGGGCCGTATATGAAAATACTTTAATAAAATAATCTTTAAATTTAAAGTAGTGGTCACGTTGTTTGTAGTTGACATTTCAATTATTTCAATTATTTTAAAAATGGCATAATGACAACCATTATGAATGGATTAATAGTGTAAAATTTTCCACGACACTTTCGATTAAATTAGAGTTTGAGTTGGGCCAATGCACAGGGTGGCTATTCCCAATTTTAGGTGGACAAAATTAATAAATCTGGTTTGGAAGCATTTTTTTTATAAATGCTGCAAAACTAATGATTGAAAGTTATGAAAATGGTGTGAATACAAAATTGTGTCCAAAAGAGTGGAAACGGAACGTAAAAAAACTTAACTTCGAGCCCAAACAATATTATACTTTCATCAACGCAGTTCGATTTTAGTCTTTTGTAAATATTTTTAAATGCCATATTAATTTAAAAGCATTAAAATTATTTGTCATATTGTTTGATGCAGTTCAATGTTTTGGTTATTGATATGTTTTTTCAAACAGCTGATTTTACACTTTGGCAATTGAGAGACAGATTTTTTTTCAAGTCGACAGACAGAAATTCGACACAGCCGTTGAGGACAACCACACACAGCTGATAGTATTAAAATGATGATGAAATGAGAAAAATGATATGACGCAACAACAAACAAAAAATGTCCACTAATGTCTCATATAGATAGTCGTGTGCTACACACTCTACTGTACTGACGCCTTGAAAACAACAAACTTTCAATTGCCCAAGTCTAACAAACTACTTTTTCAAATTAGCGCACAGTGTGACCGTCATGACCACTAAATTATCAATTTGCCACTTTTCTGATCGTATTTGTGTGCCCTTTTTACGAATATAATCATTTGTTTTTAGGGGGTTGATTGCCTTTTGTATTCGGTATTCGGCAACCCTAGTGTTGCAATCTCACAACTGACAACTCTATCGTAAAGTTGCACATTTTTGAGGTTATACGTACTCAAAACGTTTTAACATAACAGCGCTATTTGTGTTGTTTACAATAGCTTGAATCTTTTAATCACGGCTCAAAAATGGCATTAAGTCGTGAACATTACTTTCGTGCGTTGTTTTTTTTTACAACTTTCGACATGGATTAACCCAGCAATAATAGTGCATGGCCGAACTTAATTCAATTTTTGGCGATGAAGCTCCCTCAACTACCAGTGTTTATCGATGGTATAGTGATTTCACTCCAAGACGAAATTCGTGAAGATCGTCCAAAATCAGTTGTTGTTCCGAAAACCATTGATGCTGAGCGCGAACTGATCTTACAAGATCGTCATGTGACCCATCGTGAAATTGAGACAACCTGAGGCATTAGTGGGACCAGCATACATATATTCAATGTTGCATAAACATTTGACTGTCAAAAAAATTTGTTCCCCACAATTTGTCCCCACACAATTTGTCAATCGCTCAGCAAAAGGCTCGTATCGAAAGAATTCCTCAAAACATACGATCATGGTGTTTCAAAACTGGTCTATAACATTGTGACTGGTGATGGATCGCGAATTTACTGGTATGAGCTCGAAAATAAACAGCAGTCGACTGTATGGGTGTTTTAGGATGAGCAACATCCAACAAAAGTTATTCGAGCACGAAGTACTTCCAAGCAAATGGTCGCCTGTTTTTTTTTCGGAAAAACTGGACATATCACAACCGTGCAACTAGAACAATGCAGAACAGTCAATTCTGAGCGGTACACAACAATTTGTTTGCCAGTTTTCTTTCAAGAAATTTGGAAAATCAACCACCGAACACGGATCATTCTTCATCACGACAATGCCAGCAGCTCTCGCACATCGTAACAATTTTCCTCGTGAAATTTTTCTTGAATTCAAAATCATGTTTTACCTTCAATTACACTGTACAACAGTGGAAATGGGTTGAAGAAAAAAAATATGTAGGTTATATGTATTTTGGTGCTCTAAGCCCAAATCTGCTATCAGTTTTTCTCTATCAAGTAAGGATTTTTTTATAGGCGTGGCTAATTTTACCCAATAAATTATAGGGTTAACCATAATTCGGAAGACACTACTCCAATTTTGTTGAATAGCACATCAAAAGATGCGGTATAAAACGTTATTTTAAATACTGGTATACAATTTGGTTCTGTCTTTTCTTTCTTTTTTGTTTTTAATATTCAATAAAAAATAAATAAATAAAAATGGGCAGCATCGATTTAGAGCATCAAAATTTTTATTCAAAACGCAACCAAAAAGTGTTATTTTGCAGAACAGTGTTATTGGTGCGTAAAACGTGACCCCTATTTTTAAATTTCCTTTGTTGGCCACTTTCTTAAATTTCTCAATGATCACGCTGCTAGGGCAGAGAAAAAGTAAATCCTACTTGGAGCCACAGGAAGAATAAAATTATTCTCTCAACACCGTTCTCTTTTGCCCAAATTACGAATACATTAACGCTTATCGTACATACAGATGGTGGCGATCCAAAAGTAGAGTAAAGAAAAGGCCTTATTATTTGATTTAATTTCATTAGCTATGAAATAAATTTTATTAAATATTACATTCACTTTTAGTTTTGTGCCATCATAATCTCGAAAACCACAACAAGTTCATTGAACGCCCTTCACAATAGTATTTTTAAATCCCAGATGCTAATTATTGCTCACAAAAAAAAAAAAAAAAAACAATTGCAAATTGTATCCCTCTGTAATCAATTCAAGTGTATTTGTTTTTTTCTTCTTGTTGTTTTTTTGAAGCATTCAAACATGTGCTGAAAAATCTCGCATTAGGAGGTTATAAAATTGGCACTTAACACAATACAAAAGTGCATCATTAAACATTTGTTACAACTAAGCTTTGTGTTTGTATGCTACAAGTGGGGGGGGGGGGGGGGGGGGAATTACATTGTATGGTTTGTAAATCATTTCCTTACAAGTGTATGTATGTATATGTACATATTGTTAAAAAAAAATTTAATTTCTTTCTGTTCACTTGTCTTTTGATCTTTTAAAATTAAAAATTTGTAATGGATTCAGCCCAATCGCGAATAACACTACCCAACAGCCAAAAAAACCAGGGATGACCACTATATTTTTTTGATGTGTAATGAATATCTATGTACAAAAATCGTAAAAAAATACAAATTCTATGGATCAATTTTTTCTTCTTCTAAAATATGAGATTTTCGTAAAGGTTGATCCAGACCTCTAGTCATATTACTTATAAGCGGCGTGCTCGATTTTATCATGTAATACATCAAAAAAATTACAAATTATGCCTGCTTTAAGTTAAATCATAGCTAAAATAATTTTTTGGTGTCGTTAATAATTTTAGAGTTATTAGGAAAATAATAACTTTTTTTTTTAAAAATTGCTAAATTTTTGATTTTAGAAAATTTATAAAAAATATAAATTTGCAAATATTTAACAGTTTTTTTATTTATTCATATAGCTGCTTGTAATGGCAATAAAATGAGACCTCATCTATTAAAATGTTATTGTTTATTTAATTCCCAAAAAAGCAAAAAATACCCATTTTGGCAAAAAAAAAAAAAAACACTTTTTTGCTGTCGTTGCCTAAAACTGAAGCAATTGCTCATCTCAGTAGCATACAATAGATACTTATCAAAAATTAATCAAACAGTTATGTTTGTTATAAGCTACAATAACAAGTAGACTTCGTATTTTTTTAGCAAAACTTAAAGCTGGCCTAATTTATAATATTTTGACGTATTCCATGATAAAAACGGACACGCCGTTTTCAAGTTATGACTAGAGGTCTGGATCAACCTTTACGAAAATCTTACGAAATTTTAGAAAAAAAAAATCGAAAAAAACACTCATCCATAGAATTTGAAATGTTTATGAGTTTTGTACTTAGATCATAGATGCCCATGGTAGTAGTATTGGTGAGAGTGACGAAATAACACTGGAAGAAAACAATTTGCTATTCATTTTATTCATGTCTTTGTGAACATCTTCAAAATGTTTTTTTTTTAAATTATATTTCTTATTTTTTTAAATGTCTTATGACAAATAAGACATTGCATGTCATCAAAAGCATTTTGTAACACAAAATACTTTTCTGCTGACATTATTAATATATCGCAATAATAAGACACAGAATTTCTGCAAGTGTAGTTTGTCTCTCCCACTCAACATGGTGATTTCCTATTGGTTGATTGACGATCAAACAAAAGAGCGTAATAATACGTGTGAGTTTAATTTGCTGATATCAGCCACTACTGGACATCTGTCCAGTAGATAAAGGCATAACACATCGAAAAAATATAGTGGTCACCCACTATATTTAGGATTTTTTTTACCATATGTTGTGTAGAAATTTTCTCTTTTCTCACTCCTGCCATTATGAACATTTTCATTGAAAAAAAAAAATTCCGAGGAAAAATAAACAGACCACAAAAACTGAAAAAAATAGTATTGCACCCAGGTATTTGCTCCAACTTTTATTATTACAGATAATGAACAAAAAAAAAAAACACTTGAAAATTATTAGAAATATCTATTAAATTGATCAACAAATAAGGATATTCATTTCAGCTTTTTAATTGTTTTCTGTCTCTTTCAGTCGTCTATATGCCGCCCACATTTCACTGATGCTACTCAACTCGCCAGTAGACTCGAAAACAAACTTGAAAGAATGTTTGAAACTTTACTACTTACTACCTCTTACCGTTTCGAAGAATGGGCGCTGTAAAAGGCGGAATAGTCTCAGTAATAGGTTTTCATTTGCACTCTATGAGTACGGAACTCTACAAAATTATTGCAAACGCGTTACAATATTAAGCAGCAAATATTGCAGAATGCAAAGTGATCCAATACCACCATCTATGATGTTTAAAATGGCACGAAAAATGGTTCAAACTGGCTGGCATAATGGTACGATAATAAATGGCACAAATTGACAAGTTGCCAACAAATAAAATCACAATTTTTTTAACATTTATTTTAAAAATTTTGAATGTTTATACCTACAATAACGACAGAATTTTACAGACACCGAATAATTTCAGGTGAGATCGAATACCAGACTAGAGGCCACTTACGAAACATTGTTTCCTCGACTCTTCAAGCCAGCTACCCGCATGGATCCAGGGCAAGGGAAAAACGAGACTCGGTATTTATGTATCTAGAGAATACGAACACAGAACTGTTATTATGTCGGCCAGAATTTTATCGGAAGATCGGACCATAACTGAATGTGTTGGGAAACTCAGTGTAGTCCACTGTAGTTTGAAATAGTGTACGTTTTAAATACATACATACATATGTATGTATGTTGGTATTAAAAAAAAAAAAAAAAAAAAAAAATTTTCTCATTTTAAAGCGTTCTAAATAAATGCTTTCCCCAACCCCAATACAAGTAGCCACTCACTTTTGTTTGCTACTGTACGTACATCTATGTATAAATATTAATTTTTTGTGTGTTCCTATTACTTGCACGTAGCAAAAAGTGCAATATATTAGATTCCTATTTTCATTACCATTCATAAAGAATACAAAACTAAATACATGTCTTGTAGAGCATGAACACACAAATGGATGTACATAAGTATGTATTAGTGCTGCCAGGTCAATGTATTTCTTCCCCCTCCAGAAAATTTTAAAATCCCCTAAAATTCAATGTTTTTCTACAAAATCCCCCTAAACATTTTTCGTGAACATTCTGCTTTAGTTTGTGAACAGAACAGTGTTTCCAGGTCAATGTATTTCTTCCTCCCCAAAAAAACAAACCCCTAAAATTCAAAGTTTTTCTACAAAATCCCCCCTAAAAAATTTTAGTGAACATTCTGCTTTAGTTTGCGAATCACTATATGTATTTTTCAGTGCATATGTTATGACTACAGGCGTATGTATTATTTATTATAAATTTTCAATTTATTTGTATTCACATATTTTGAGATCTAAGTACATATTTATAGGCAGCTGGAAATTGTTATCTGTGTATCTAGAAAAAAATAAGTGTCTTCAAAAATATTAACAGTGTCTAAGTCTTTTTCGCTCTTTACGTTCTTTTGACATTTTTGTAAAAAGAGTTTCAATTTTATCAAAGGTTCTTAGATATTTTAATTTTACCAATTCTTTAGAAACGGAAAAAATTCAAAGAAATGGCCCATAAGAAAAAAATTCATTCAATTCAACAAAAAAAAGTAATTGAAATTACCAGTTGCAAAATTCTGTACTTGAAACTACCAGATGAACATAAAATATTTCAGGTCCAAAAATGAACCTTTTCAAAATATTTGCTGTCTTTTTCAGCTGTCTATATGCCGACGACATTTCGTTGGTGCTAATCAACTCATCAGTAGACTTGAAAAATTCATCGAGAGCGCCTCGATGGATGAATTGGTAGAGTGTCCTACTAAGAGTCTCCGAGGTCGCAGGTTCGATTCCTGCCGAAGGCTTTGGGTGTTTCTGCAGACAAGCCAAAAGCTTCGCAGTGTTGTTGTTTGTTAAAAAAAAAAAAAAAAAAAATTAGCACCAACGAAATGTCGTAGACAGCTGAAAAAGACAGCAAACATTTTGAAAAGGTTCATTTTTGGACCTGAATTAATACATTTCAATTGCCTCTTAAAGCAAGTAAATAATTAAGTTCATAAAATATTTCATTTAACTTTATCTTAAAAATCGTTAAAGTCTTCAAATTTATCAGTTGAAAAATCTTTCAACTCCTGCCATTTTACCGTTCAATCAAACACCGAAATCCCCTAAAATAAATTGTTTCCCCCTAAATTTTCTCCGAAAGAATTTAATACCCCAAATTCACCACTAAAAGAAAAAAACCCTAAATCTAGGGGGAAACCCCCTAAACTGGCAACACTGGTATGTATACAAAATTTCGCTCTCAACAGAAAACATGCGCAAAAAATTCCAAAAAGAGTTCCAAGAAGTCTGCCTTTTTTTCTTTCTTTCTCATTGCCTGCCTCTTCAGTAAACGTTTGCTTACAACAGTTGTTGTCGTTGCCGCCGCCTTTGTCATCATAAGTTGTCTGGTATTGAGGCAGTGCTTCCTTTATTTGTCATGCTTTCAAAACGTAATAAGGAGAACTTTCATCTTCGTTATTGTGTACGCAGATAGAAAAAAAAATTAAACAAGAATGGATAGATGGATGCTTAACAATAATAATATTTCTTTTGTTCACAGTAACATGCTCTATGAGGAGTAGATATTCATTCGTATGTACACATGTCGCTTTTGCTGATTTTGTATTTTCTTTTTATTGTTGACGATGGCAAAAAAACGTGTTGTTTAGAGCAACGATTTTAAAATCAATAGTAATGGTATTATATAATATACATACATACATACATATGTATATAAATATGTATGTATGTGCACATATACATGTATGTATGTGTGTTTGCAAAGGACACTGCCCTTTTTATTGATTTTTTATAACACATAATAAATTGTTGAAGACATTTACATATGTATGTATTAAAATAAGACCACAGCTACAGAACAGAAGAAAGTATAAAACTCATGGTTAAGTAAACACATCTGTGACAAATACTAGAATATGTAGTATATGTAATATACATGTACATATAAAGTAATATACATATACATATATTCATATGTATGTATAGTCCGTCTTCTTTCTCAACAAAAAATGAGGAAAAAGTTTTAAAAAAATTCGTTTTTTTTCCACATTAACAATTTTATGGAATATCAAACGGTCAAAAACACGTTCTACGTCTTCTTTTCTTACAAGTGGCACGTGGTTTTTTTTAATACGGACTTGCGATTTTAAGTTCACAATTGAGATTTCTTATTAAATTTTTGTTAGTTAGTACATATGTTAAAAGAAAAACACAATACAGGATATTGAGTAATACCCTTTTCACAACTATCAATATTTTCGAGGAATGTGCGAAGCCGGTGTTGGTTATACCATGGATGAAAAAATTCCTGGTTCTCAAGAACAAATTTTGCGCATATCTCTTGAAAAATTTTTTGAATTAAATGTAAAAGAAATACGATTTTGGATGCTTGAAACCGTTTATGAATTCGCGATTTTATGTTCTGTGCAAATACTTTCCTCTGGCAGCACTGTTTTACCAACATTTTCATATTTTTCTTAGTAAATTCCGCAATTTCAAGATCGAATTATTAATAAACTAAAAGCCTCCGGCAGACTTTGTTTTCAGTTTCGGGAGGTCCACGACCCCCTCTACAAACCTATAAAACTCATTTCTTTCAAGGCCTGGCTCCTTATTCTAAAGTTTCCCCTAAAATTTAAAATGACGATTGTTTTTTTTAATGATTTTCAATACCATTAATGTCAAAATCTACAGTGATGCCACTACATTTTTTTTCATAATTTTTCAGTGATGGCACTAAAATAATCGAAAGATGTTGAGTGGAAGGAACAAAATGATTTAGGAACATTTTATAAAAATGTTGAAAGATGTTGGTTTTTAGCCCTGTATATTTCTTATAGCCTTTTTACACCGACTAACATCCACGTGAAATGCATGGAAGATGATGAAAATGTGAAACAGTCGTTTACATTGACAACATCTTTCATCTTTCATTTATTTAAAAAGAAGACGCAAAATTTTGTGAAAAATAAAAAAATTTTTTGAAATGGACTTGGAGGAGGTATTAGCTCTTAATTTACAAGAACAAACCCAAATTTTAATGTAGTGCATTGAAATATTGTAGACCATCATGGAAAATGATGATCAAGAAGAATTATTGGTAGACATAAGTATACCCTTCCTCGAAAAGTTTGGATGTTTGTAAGTAAAAATATTATAAATTATGTTTATTTTCTTATACATACATATGTATAAAATATATAAAATATATTTTTAGAATCGCTATGGAACATTTTGGGAAAAAGATGTCGTAAATAGTGATAATGCATTTTTTAAAGAAAGCTTTCGAGTCAAACGACAACATTTTTCATTATTGGTGGAGAAGCTTGAAATTTTGAGACAAATCGACACAAATTTCAAGCAACATGTTCTCCATATCGATTGACCACACGATGCGAAAACCAGCTTTCTTTTGCACTGCAATTAAAATTAATTTATTTATAATGAATTAAAAATTATAACAAAATACATGCTCCGCTCAATTTTTTATGATAAATTTTTTTTTGTTTATTTTCTGAAATGTCATTTTGCTAGTGATGGTACAAAAACAATCAATTTTTTTTGCAAGTTTTTTAGTGATGGCACAAAAAAAATCGATAGCTGTAAGATGGAACAAAATGAGAAAGGATCATCTTCGGCTGATGTAGAAAGATGTAAAATTTTCGGCCTGTATAATTCTTATGGGAAGATGTAAACATCTTTGCGAATTGATGAAAGATGTAAGATGTACGTCAGTGTAAAAAGGCTATTATGGGGAAATTTCAACATCATCGCAAATTGATGTTAGATGTTGATAAATGTGAAGACTATAAAGCTCTTTTTAGTTTTGAATTTATATACGCAGTTCCATTGCTTTGGCAAACACACACACACACACGCAAACCTGTTATCCAAAATCTGAATCAGCTGACTATGAACAACGGCCAGAAATCACAAAAATTGATACAAAGTACATTTCATAACTGTGGCCGAATTAAGACATTCGTATTCGAGCAAACTATTGAGTAAAAATAATGTAAAACGAAATAAAGACAAACACACGGTATACATTAACGAATTCATTCGATCACGAATGCCGTAATTCAACTCTAATTTTTCATAAGTTACTGAGATTTTTCTTTTCTACAAAAAGTGCAACATTTTCAATATGTATGTAGATAAGCATGGCTTTTATTGATTTTTTTTTACTTATTCATAATAGTTTTGACCTTTTCTTTTGGTCTTAATCACGCTAAACTATTAAAACTAACATTTTAAGAAAAAAAGTGCAAAATAAGTGTGCACTTTTTCCCCAAAAAAACAAAATCGCTATAGTACTAAACAGATGATGTAAATGCTGTTTCCAATCACTCTAAAGCTAAAGTTACACAGTACGCTTTCTACGCGTCGACGCTTTTCACGCGGTTGTCGAAAAAGTAGGATTAGTGCATTTGTATGTGATAAGTTACAGAGCACAAAGCATAGAACGCGAAGACGCGTAGAACGCATATTTTCTACTTTTATATGCGTCACAAGCGTCATGAGAAAATGTCAGCTGTTTATAATAACCAATGATGTGCCTACTCTCAATGTTATCGATAAATACCTTTTATATCGTTAAATAATTTATAAAATCTTTTGCAAAAAAAACATTGTTAATAAAAAAGAAAAGTTTTGTTACAAATTTTATAAACATTTTCACGAATAAAACAAATTGTAATTGTTTTTTACAACACTTTTTTCATTAACGAAATTTGGATTCGATTTATCGATTGCGTTTGCGTACTGAGTATCATCACTGTTATGTTTACAAATATTTTCAATTTATTAAAACAAGCGATATGGTAGAGAACCTAATAAATGCAGTTAAAAACCACTAGCTTTTATATAATAAAATCTTGCTGCTCTATCGGAACAAAAATAAAAGAGCAGCTGGATGGAATGCAATAAGTAAGGAGCTTAATTTACCAGGTATGTATATACATACATATGTACAATTTTGGAGCTTTTCGTAAGCTCTTATCGCACAAATAACAATGTTTATGAACTCTATAAAGTCCATTAATTCTTTTAAAATTTCAATTTCACTTTCCATTTTGTTAATATTTGTTTTGTATGCTAAAAATATTTGCACAACAGCTGATCAAAACAACAAAATATGGCGAGTATGAAGCGTTGTATGTAACTTGTAGTATGAAACATGATACAATTAACAAGGTAGCCTCGTCAACTAAACCGTTAATCATCTGACTACTTTAGGTTGTCAAGAGATTGCAGAGATGAAAGGCAGCCAAAACGAGGTAGCAAATCCACGTAAGCTCAGTGCATCTCTCTTCTGTAAATGTAGAAGTGGCGTCTTTTTGACAGTTTGCATAAGTTGTACAAAAACAAAATGCATGTTATTTTTATTGAAGTTGTTCTTATTGTAGCGAAAAGGCTACCTTGTTAGTTGTATCATGGTATGAAATGCATAGAACGCGTAAAACGTATAAAAAGCATGAAAAGCGTGGACACGTCTAAAGCGGGCCATGTAACTTCACCTTAATGAATTCATATTTTTCCCTATAAAAAAATTCATTTTAAACGACCTGCGTTCATGCCATTATTTACAAGTCATGAGTATAGCAAACTTTTGGAGCCACTGCAAAATAGTTTTGCTGGCCGCAATTGTGATGAAATAAGTTGAATAAAAATTAAAAAAAAATTCTCAAAACAATGCAATATTTTTCAATTGGTGAATATCACAACAATATGCCAGTTTCTAAAAATAAAATTAACTAATAAAAAAATATTTAATTTACATTGATATGACATGTAGATATTGCAGCAACAGAGTATTGCGGTTGTAATTTAAGAACATTGTCATTTCTCATATTAAATGGAAAACAAATTCATAGACGAAATCCTAAAACTAAAAACGGTAAAACTTAAAACAAGTAATTAAATACGTAAGAACACACACATACTTAACAAATACATGCATGAACTTGTTTACAAACATTAGACACATTTTGCTTTCATTTCTCTAGCAAATAAAAGAAAAGATTAGAAGAAAATCCCAAATGACCTCTAAATAAAAACTTAGATTTTCAATCAGACATGTGATTGTAAAGAGGCAAAAATATAAATATACAAAATGAACGAATGAATAAATATGTATATGCATATATAGTATTTATCACTATGAAGCTTAATGAGCGAATTCGAAGGGTTTTTTTTTTTGGCAATTGTGTCACAGTTTATCACTAAAAAATATTATTAATTAACATTAATTTACTTTAAGCAGATACTTCATATTATGGGTATGATGGTGCAGTTATTGTATCAGATGATGTTTGTATTCCTTATTCGGCTCAATAAAACGAATTATGACCAAGTTGGCATAAATCGTTTTTAATTTCAAATAATATATGTATATGTACATAAAGGGTGTTTTTTTCGATGTATAGCAATTTAAGTTGCAATAAAACAACGATGGATTATTCGATTGACATGAGTTTTATTTATCCGAAAGATAATCTTGTGGCATTACATTTTAAATGTGATTTCTGGCATATGACCGCCATGGCTGGCGCGGATATAGTCCAATCTGTAACTTTTATAACGATAATCGCATCGTTAAAATTGTTTTAACCATATTTTATCGAATTTGCTATTCTGTAACATTTTGTAACGATATTCGCTGTCGCCTAAATTGATTTGTCACTCTTACTGATCATTATCAATATTTTCTCTACCAACATTTACGTGTTTATTTAATTATTTAAGTATATTTTGTGCTTAAAATGTCGGCACATAAATCGAAACAATAATAAAAACTCAATTTGTATTACTTGTCTTATTAAAAATTAAATAATATTTAAAAACATTTTATTCCAAATGCACGCAATACTACAGCTGTTTACCATCGTAAAATCGCATAATCGTTATTGCACGCGATGAAATATGTAGAAAAAAAAATTACGATTGTCGTATCGTTAAAAGTTACAGAATAGCTCTACTGGACGTCCAATTGTCGATGAATGTTTCCAACATTTGTGGCCGTATATCGGCAATAACACGGCGCATGTTGTCTTCCAAATGGTCAAGCGTTTGTGGCTCATCCGCATAGACCAATGACTTTATATAGCCCCACAGAAAGTAGTCTAGCGGTGTTAAATCACGAGATATTGGAGGCTAACTCACAGCTCAAAAAAGTGAAATTAGGCGTTCACCAAACGTGTCTTTCAATAAATCGATTGTGGCACGAGCTGTGTGACATGTTGCGCCGTCTTGTTGAAACCACATCTCCTGGAATGGACATCATGGTTATCCAATTCGGGAATCAAAATGTTAGTAATCATGGCTCTATACCGATCACCATTGACTGTAACGTTCTGGCCATTATCGTTTTTGAAGAAGTATGGACTAATGAGTCCACCAGCCCATAAAGCGCACCAAACAGTCAGTCAGTTTTTCTGGATGTAACGGTGTTTCGACATACACTTGAGGATTAGCTTCACTCCAAATGCGGCAGTTTTGTTTGTGGACGTAGCCATTCAACCAGAAGTGCGATGAAGCGCTAAACAAAATTCGCTTATGAAAATCGGGAACAACGACAATCTCGTTTTGCACTAAAATCGCACTATTTGCAAGCGTGGTTCAGGCGTGAGTCTATGCATGATGAATTGCCAAACCAAACTGAGAATAAATCACTTGACAGCTGTTAAATTGGTCGCCATCTTGAACAGTAAAGCCAAGTTAAAGTTCTATAAAAAATTGTTTTTATTCAATTTAAGAACTTCTTTTTCGATGTTAAAGTTCTATACATCGAAAAAACCCCCTTTATACATATTTCTTTTGATGCCAAACTATTCCTACATCGTGTTATGTATTTGCTATTTTTGTAGGAAACTTTAAAAAAAAAAAAATTGTTTGCTTTAAGTTTAAAATACCATTATATTATTTAGCGGACTATAGTCAACGCTGAATGGTACATTAGAGATGAAGTCATACATCGAGATCTAAATGTCAAAACAGTAAAAAAAAAATCATCCGCAATGGCAGCCTCAAACACACAACTCGCTTAACACAACATTCCAACGCACAACTCAGACAGTTGCCGGCAAAAGAAACCCATGGCACCCAGAAGACACAAACGATATGCATCCTCAGAGCTAGTTTAACGCTGCTAAGAGAGTTATGACGATGCCTAAAACCAAGTTTTATATATTTTTATGTATTATTTCTTTTATTCGACATAAGTTATCTTATTTATTGATTTAAGATAATTAGCACCCAACTATGTAAATTCAATTACTTATTGTCACATGGTGACAGGTGTAATAAAAATGGATTACCAAAAAAAATATATATATATTATTTAGCATGGTAAAATGAAAAATTTGCGACAGATTTTCTAGACAGTAATTTCTCAAGACGTTGGACCAGATTTTGTGCTAAGGTATAGTAGATGATATAATAAAACATAAGTACAAAAACTAAAAACTTTTGACATTGGCCTATATATAGCCGAGATATAGGAAAAACCCACTTCTGCAGAAGTTGTGCTGGTGAGCGATCTTAAACAAGTCTTGATGCCAAAAAGTAGATTTTATAATAATATGTGTTTAATTAAGGGCAGAAAATAAAAACTTTTGACAACGGTATATATGTATGTATATAGCCGAGATTTGACTAGGTTACGTTGTTTTAATTAACAAGAGTTCAAAACGTTTTTTTTATTTATTTATTTTTTTTTATTAATTTATTTCCATTTCCTGTACAACAAGATTTCACTTACATTTAAAGTACAGAAATGCATTAAAGGGGCACCACTGGTTTTAGGCACCACTGGAGAAAAATATTTTTGTTATCAGTCTTATTATGAATTCCGAGTGAACATCACTCGTAATGGAAAATCTCCGTCACGAATTCGTACAAAAAGGTATTATGAATTCCGATGGATTCAAAGTTGGTGTTGGCATCCACTTGGCCTAAGTTCGGATTAGTGCAACCAACTTTTTAAATGAAAAACAGATGTGTTTTGTTTACATTCTAAGG
The DNA here is from genome assembly GCA_963662145.1 of Sturmia bella. Taxonomy (NCBI): domain Eukaryota; kingdom Metazoa; phylum Arthropoda; class Insecta; order Diptera; family Tachinidae; genus Sturmia; species Sturmia bella. Next base: position 19,644,125 of record OY759170.1, read on the forward strand.
ATTGTTAAAAATATTTTTCAAAAAATATAAAGGAAATGAATTTGATTGCTGCAGCCGTTTCAGTGATGGAAGAACAGAAGCTGTTAGCGAATAAAGCGCAAAGTCTTGAGGAATGGTCCGAATTCCTTTGATTTGGATTACAAGGCGTAAGTTGTTAAAACAAATCACCAATTATGAAAATATGTACATACATACATATGTATGTATATGTTTTCCAATTTTTCATTTAGTTTTATTAAAAACTTCCGGCTGAACAAATCTGTACAATTCGATTTCTAATCGAATCTGCCTGGTGTTGCAAAAGATGTGGATGCTGCAATGGCTTTTTCGTACCACTTTTTATACACACATTTAATTCTATACATAAAAGGCGGGTTTTTTCTTTAGTTATTTTGTTTGTTTGTTTATATGGTTAATTATTTTTCAAACAATCTATCACATGTTTCAATGGTGTATATGAAGCGATTTTTTCAACACATAAAATCAGCAGTTAGTTTGTGTTACTTTTTTGTTTCAAATCAGTGCAAAACCAATAAGTATTTTAAAATATACCAATTAATTATTAGCACCGGTATTCATAAAAAATAAAACATTGTTAAAATACATTTTAGAACAAATTTTTCATATCAAATTTGTTATAAAATGTATTTGAGCAACACTTTATTTTTTATGAATACCGGTGTAAAGAAATATAATTTTATAACTACTTAAAAATTGTTTTTAATCAATTTAAAAACTTATTTTCAGTTTGTTCTTATTTTTAACTACTTTTTGTATTCTCCCGACAGTAAGAAGAGTTCGTACAAATTTTTGATAAAAAAAAAAACGCTAAAAGTACGTTTGATTCGGAATTCATAATACCAATCTCCCGAATTTCGAAAATTTCGTAGCTACGTCGGAATTCATGATAGCATTTTTACGACGGAATTCCTTCGGCGCCTCCGACGGAATTCATAATAAGCATGTATGTATATAAATTAAAACAAAACAAGTAAAAAAAAATAAAATAAAAAAAAATATTTTATTTATTTATCTATTTATTTCAATCAATTCTACACACAAGACTTACAATCTCTTATTACAGTATAGAATGCTTAGTAACAAAACACTATAATTACATGGATAATAAAATATAAAGTGTTCACAATGAAATATAAAATGTTCAAAAAAAAGTAGGAATGAAGGAAATTAAAAAACATATGTATATTAACACCGGTATTCATAAAAAATAAAATGTTGCTCAAATACATTTTAGAAGAAATTTTATATGACAAATTTGTTCTAAAATGTATTTCAACAATGTTTTATTTTTTATGAATACCGGTGTAAATATGGTGATACAAAAAAACATGTTAAATAATAAAATTATCTTGATAAGATAATGCCTTCTTAAATCTCTGTGCGTTACTAACTAATTGTAAAGTATGAGGGAGAGAATTCCAAAGACGGACTGCGTTGATAAAAAATTGCCATTCTGAATTTAAACAATGGTGTCTAAACAATATAAGCCTTTTTCCGCGATCAGACCTCGAGAAACATAATCGATTATAAAGGTGAAGTGGCGTCTGCGTATATATGATCTTATGCAAGAATATAAGAACCCTTGTTTTTAAGATGTCATCAAACTGAATGCCATATAATTTTACTATGAATGTTGATGTAGAGGCAACTCTATCCAAGCCATATACATATCGAATAATGCTTTTATATACTGTTCTAAGTTTTCCCCGGCTAGTGGAGTCACAACTACTAAATAGTTCACATCCATACATTAGAATTGGCATAACATAAGTTTTGACAAGTAACATTCTAATTCTGATGGTTGTAAAATATTGTGTTGGCCATAGTGTTCGAAGCATCGAATACGTGCGACCACAAGCGTAATTAATGTGGCTTGACCAAGTGAGATTTTTATTAAAAAAGATTTTTTGCTGAGTCTACCCTTTCCAAACAACTGTTATTAAGATAAATATCCGGTATGAAATCATTTGTGGATCGCTTTTGAATAACCAGGTATTTGGATTTATTAGGATTAATACTGAGTCCGTTAGCAGTAGCCCAACAGTAAATACGCTGAAGTTCAGCGTTCAATGTAAGGACGCAATGTTCAATTTCTGTTGAATAACACGGTATATAAATCTGAACATCGTCAGCATACATTCTCAATTTAAAATATTGAATATTATTTGAACATTGAATTAAATATTATATATAATAAAAAATAAAATAAAATAATGCAATATAATAAAAAATAAAATAAATTAAGTGAAGTTATTAAACAAAAACTTTTTGCGTTGCTATTGAGTTGCTGAGTAGTTGGTAGAAGGTTCCAAAGACGCGCTGCATTTATAAAAAAAACTGCCACTCTGAAACCAGACAACTATGACGCGGAATAATGATTTTTCTGCCTTTAAGTGATCTGGTAAATTTAATTTTGTCGTATAGGTACGACGGAGTTTGCAGATAAATGATCTTATGAAGAAATATGAGTACATGAGAATCTTGAGTAGACTATCGAGGGATACACCGTAAAGTTGGGAAGAAAAATTAGAAATACGGTCATGCTTTCGTAGGCCATACACATACCTCAAATTATTATCGTATAAAACATTTAGTTTACGCTTACTAGGGTTTGTATTTCTTTTGTAAATGGTTAAGGACGTAGACTTTAGCGAATTCAGCAACAGGCCATTGGCACGATATCAGGTAGCCTCATAACTACAACAAACACTTCATGTATGTATTTTGTTGGACTTCTGTCACCCGCGTATGTGCGCGCATGCGTGTTTGTGTTGTGTATTTTGACAGTTCTTCAAGCTAAAAGCAGTAGTTAGCTGGGCTACCTGGTATCCAGCTACCAGGGTTTTAACATAATATAACAAAGGTAGTAAACTATTGAGAAATGGAAGAATGCGAACGAAATATGACAGGGTGCCACAGAGATATGTACATATATAGAAAACTTATGTCGCAAGAAGTTGGACTTGTAAGCGAATTTAAACATATTTTAATGCCAATAGGTAGATGTTATATATTTACACCGGTATTCATAAAAAATAAAACATTGTTGAACCACATTTTACGACAAATTTTTCATATAAAATGTTTGCGAAAATGTATTTGAACAACGTTTTATTTTTTATGAATACCGGTGATAGTCATTTAGCAGTTGTAAATTAAACTACAAAGAAGAATGATATTTTTAGGCCTCCTAAACATACATGTGCAGACGGATGTATTTAAAAACCAGTAACAAATCTAATTTAAAAATCTAAAAACCTACATACATATGTATGTATGTGCGTTTATCACGGCTGCCTGTTATCAATGTCTATTTATTCAAAAGCAACAACAGTTTAAAGTAACAAATATGGATTTTAAATAATAAACAAAGCGAATATAAAATTAAAAATCTAGTCAAACGCGATGTGCACACCTACAACGACACATATACATATGAATATGTCTATTAAAGGGAGGTACAACGATATTACCAAAATTAACATTTGGAAAATACTACTTCAATTGCTAACAACATAAACAACCTCAAACTGTTATTAACATTTACCAAGCAAAAAATAAATAAATATATGAAATATTTTGGGTCTAAAAATCGACCTTATGAATTATTTTCTATCTTTTTCAGTCGTCTATATGCCGCCGATATTTCATTGAAGTTACTCAACTCATCAGTAAACTCGAATAAAACTTAAAAGAATGTTTGAAAATTGACTACTTCTATTATTCACATGAACACAATGAGAATTACAAATGTTCAAACAAAACTCTAAAAAAATACTGTTTCGTACAAGAGGAACAAGAATATTTCTCTCTCAAAAATTCTCTCACTTGCACGATCTTTAAGTACGGAAACAGTTTTCATGCAAATCCCGCGGGCTCCCAATGTTGAGTACGGGGGGCTCACAACTACAGTTACCACAACTGTAATGGTAAATACTAATGTTGTTATTTATAAAAAGAAAATATTTTGCGTTTAAGCTTTTTTTTTTACCAATTTCTTTACAATATATCTATTGACACCAGAGATAACAGAAAGAAAACTTCACTGTCTGTTCCTCAATGTCGAAGTCAAGCGATTATTCGCTTTCTAAGCGAAAGAAAATTGTTTTTAGTTCCTCTATGACGTTCTTGTTCATTGTTCGAATACAAGAACGTCATAGAGGAACCCAAAACAATTTTTTTTCGCTTAGAAAGCAAACAATGGCACAACCTTTGAGGTTGTGCCATTGAGGAATAGGCAGTTAGTTCCTGCAAGTAAAGTTATTGAACAGACCTAATATTCTATTAAAAATACTTGATATTTATGTGAAATCTCCCTGCCTCTAACCACACAAGATTGAACTAATCCTCAACCAAAGCCCTATACAATTTGCAATAACTAAGCGACAAAATGTTTTAGGACATATTACATTTTTATTGAATGTTGTGTGAATTCTTCAATACCATAATCTTTAACACAAAATTCGTTTAAATTACCCATTTTGATTTTTTCAACAAAATTGTACTACTTACATATGTATTAAGTTTATCAGGCTCAAGTTCTTTCTATATTATCTTTGTGTTTGATATTAATTAAATTAGACCAAGAAAACATCAAAGACATTTAGCAGGGAGGACAACTAGTTGTTTCGAAGCCGCCACACTTTCTCGTCAGCACCCGTCTTTGAACTCAGGGGCTCATGTTTAGAAACACAAAGATAATATAGAAAGAACTTGAGCCTGATAAACTTAATACGTAAATAATTATATAAGAAAAAGTTCGAATAATAGAAATTAATTAAAATTGTACTACATTAAAATTAGAATTTTCTGGAAACTATGTTTAAACACTTGGTAATTATTGGTGGCCAACATAGATTTGTCAAATAAACAAAATATTAAGTGCCCTGAGTGGCCTGGAGACGTGCAAAAAAAAAACTCTTCACCCAGTTTGACTGTGTGCGTGCGGCTAGACGTATGTACATGCGATGGGCTCTGTTTGCAGCAAAATCAAAAGTTTTTGATATTTTTTTCTTACATGTCCACTATTGTGGGACAGAAAAAAAAACCAAATTTGGTTTGAAATTTCATGGTGGATAGATACATACATAAATGTGCGGATATTTTTATATATAAAGTGAGTTCGGCTTGAGGTTCTTCAGTAAATAATTTAAATTGATATAGCAATTATTTTATCTCCAATATGCGGATGAAAAAGCAAAATGCCTAATTTTTGCTTCATTTGATTTCTTTATGCAAAATATATTTTAATAAAAAAAAGAAAGACCCCAAACTCCAAGTTAAACTAGCGCGGTTATTATCCAGCCAGTAAATATTTATTTTTCTTTTTGAACTCTGTGCTGGAGTATGGAAGTTTTACTAACCAAAATTTCCGTAAACCTTTTTTACGCACAGTTTTGTATGGATGGCTCTCAAAATGTTAATACGAAAAAAACCAGTTTCTGCAAAATGGTATCAGTTGCATGAAGTAAACAAAATTAGAGAAAACAATTTGCTAATTAAAATGGCAAGCAACTACATATATGTATATGTATGTGTGCAGGGTAAATACTTGACTTTTATTTGTTTTGGAAAGGTAAATATCTACATATGTATGTACATGCTTTCATACATGTCTATACATCTACCTAAATCCTATTGATACGGTCTATGCAAGTTTTCAGCTGATTGACTAGTTACTCGTTTAATTTTTCGTTCTGTTTTCAAAATACATTTTGTTTTTGAAGGCAGACCACTTTGATGGCATAATGGATTTATTAGACCAACAACAATTGGGTTGCATTTACTTTATTATTTAATTTATATGCACTTAAAAGTAAAAATGTTAACGACTGGTTGTGATGTGATTGTTATGGAACGTATTGTCGGTATGATTGAGTTTGGGTGTAACTACTCACTCGACTGTGACTCGACACATTTTAATTTTTATTTGGGCTCAAGTTCAATTTAAACTATTGCCTGCAATTTGCATTTGTTGATTAAAAACCAAAATTAGGAAAAGCTAGGGGACAGCTCGCTATTGATTTTGTATGCACTACTAGTAAAGTCTATTTGATTTTCACTATGTGATATGGCTCTATACCACATGCGGGTATACATTCAAAAAGTGATTGTTGTAGCTGTCTCGTTTATTAAATAACACTGTACAACAGTGAATATGGGTTCAAGAAAAAACTATGTAGGCTATATGTAATTTATAGCCTAGACAGACGGCCGAGTTAATTTGCATTAAGAGCTCACTAATTTGAATTAAAATTTTACGGTGGCAGACGACGGTTTCTGCATTTAGTAAACAGCTGCATTTAAAAAACAGCTGTTGTTTACTATTGACTTTTTGTTCTGGTATTAAAATATTTACTTAGTTTACTTTTACACATAAAATGGATAAAAAACAGAGTGTAAAATTTGCAGGTATGCTGTTGATGGGAAATCAACATTTATTTTAAAGAAAGTTAAAATTTCTTTTCATGAAACTGCTCCATAATACGAAAATTGTGCATGCACTAGCAATCACAAATTTAAATTTGTTGCACCAGTTAAAACAGCTTGCCGTTTTGTCTGTGATTCCATTTTATCTATTTACAATAGTAAACAAAATATCAACAGCTGGCGGATTTCGACGGTGTTGCCATATTATGTAACTGAATTTAGTATAAATGCAGTTTGATTTTGTGCATTTATGACAGAGCTAAATTCACATTAGAATGTATGTATATAAGGCACGACTAAATGCACAAAATGACCACTAATGCAAATTAACGCTGTCGTCTGTCTAGGCTATTAGTGCTCTAAACCCAAATCTGTTTTCAGTTCTTCTATATCTTGCGCTTGGCTTATTTTGCCCCATAAATTATAGAGTTAAGCCCATATATTTAACCATAATTCGGAAGACCAATTTTAGTGACTCGCACTTAGACTTATTTCCAGAAAATCTCAATCAGGTGACGTGACTATGTAGTGTTTCTCTTAATTATATTAGTGACTATTTCACACCTGAGAACGTTCTCCTCCGTTCGCATCACTACATTGAAAACAAAATTTTTAGTGTTTTTGCTGCCCATTGTGCGAATGATCCACAATGTTCGCCGATGGGTAATAGGCTCTTAATAACAACAATGTTTTACAATCATCAGTATTTTCTTTTTGGCGATTTAACACTTTTTTCTCCTGGCAACTCTGTAATTAAGTAGCTCTCCCTGCAATAAATAGCTGATGGAAACTAACACATTAGCGGTACTCAGTGTTTGGTGCGTTTTTGGTTGTGACTATTTGCATTTGCGATTATATTGCAACTGATATTGAGCACCCTTTTTAACAACTTTGCAAATTTTATTGCACTCCAAATAACAGCTGATAAATTAATACACAATTTTTAATTTTTAACGTTTTATTTTTTTTGGTAATTGCTGCTGGCTCTATCTCTACAATTTTTTGTTTGCTTTGTTTTAAAATGTCAGCTGTTCGAGTGTCAGTGTTGCAAACGCAATACTCATGCGAAAAAAGCAACACGTAATTAGCGGTGCGTAGCAACTTAATTAGTAACCCATCAATTTTATAGCTTCCAGCGTTGCCATAACAAAGATGTTTTAGTATTTTGATTTTCCCGTATTAGTTTGGTAATTTCATTTGGAACTACGCTTATGCATTAATGTTTGTAAAGAACCATTTGTCTTTTTTTCTTAAAAAAAAAAAAAAATGGTGCTGCGGAAGTTTTTTTTCTCTATGATTTTATTGTTAAAGCTGCTATTTTATTTAAATGTATCTCTAAAATAGTTTATTCCATTCTCTTTTACCTTTTTTTAGTTTTTCGAAAAATTTTTTTTATTTAATAATAAAGAAATTAATAACATTACCCATCATTTAGACGGCTAAGTAAATGCCTGAAAGTTGCAATACACTCACACTTTTTTTTACTAACACACTCACAATTTTCTAACTTCAACTCAGCGTTCAGCAAAATTTTCCTGAAAGTAATTTTTTGACATTTACTGAAAGTATAGTGACGAGGTAGTAAACATGGTTGACTACTCCACGGCACATAAAAATTTTCAGGATTGCAGTAGAATAATTGTAAATTTTAAATTATTTTGTACCTACATTAGAAAATATTTAAAACATTTTTACCGCAAATACGAATAAAAAACACATATACTTCAATAGCTATAGTGATAGTTATTAAATTAGTTAATAAAAGTTTAGCAAATAAAAATTGTTTTCGAATGTTGCCCTATAAATTTATGTTTGTAGTAGTTTTGGCAATTCTATTTCAATAATAAACAAAACCATAATACTTGCAACTCTTCGCTTTGGCGACATTTTTAAAATGAACTTACACGTTCCTTTGAAATTGAGCAAGAAATTTTCATGAAAGTGACAGATCTTATTGAAATTTTTATTCATAATACGAATTTAATGAAAGCACTTTGCCGTCTAAATGCCGGGTTGTACGTAATTTTCTGGCCATTTGGAAAAAAAGATTTCGAATAATCACTTTGCTGAGGTGGTAACGCTGGTTTAAAGAAGAAATCACACGTACACGAATGTTTACATCAATTTTTTTTTTCATTTTGCCCTTAAGTAAATGATAGAAACCAAGATGTATGAACACATGATGCTTCAAGTGACCGACTCTATTCTTGTTGGGCCTTGTTAAATTGTTAAAACTCTGTTGAGCACACTTGCTATAACCATTTTGTCTTGACATACGATTTTTTTCAAACGAGCCCATTCGATATCTAAGAATAAGCAAATAATTTTGAACCTTTCACAATAAAAACCTACAATTTTCAAATAGTAACATTTTCACGCACATCTGGCAGCATTTTCTTAACCATGTTTATAGAAATGAACATTCACTCTCTTTACTTAAACACACACACACACATCATTTATAAATGATAACAATGGAATATCAACAACAATACACACAAATGCACATTTAATGGCTTGCATACATACCTGTTTCAATTCCCTTTCGATTTCACCAGCTCTTATAACCAATGGTCCACGCACTGCATATTCCATGGTTATAAAATTTGGATTAATATTATCCAATTGTAAAATTTTGTTGGCTTGGCCTGGCATTTTGTCTGATGAAGAATTTACTACGGCAGATGTTGATAAAGCGCGGCAATAGTCTGTTGTACACGAACCACCACTGAGAAAACGATTACTGCGCGTGTTGAATGTCTGAGCCGGACTAAATGCTGTTTTTGAGAGCTGACGATGGTTCTGTTGTTGATTCACATGAATCAGCAACGATTTCCAGCGGCGAGCTACATGTTTTGATAACACCGGCGATGTTGTTCTCACACTATTGCTGCTAGAAGAAACGTTAGCAGTGGCTGCGGTAGCAGCAGCGCGCTGAAGAACAGCATTGGAATTATTAAGTAAAAGGCGACTCATTTTTGTTTATAGTGTGGAAAATGTATATGCACGGCTTGCTGCAAGAGAAGTGGTGAAGAGTGAGGTGGTTTTCTTTTTGTTCGGAAAGCTTTTTGTTTTGGTGTGTTTGTTAAATAGAAACAACTGAAAATAGATTTTAGCAGAGAAGTTTGTGTAATAGAAAGTTATCGATAAAATGTTTTAATATAAAAAATAAATAACTATGTACATATGTATATTCTATAAATGGTGACGAAATTAAAAAATGATAATAAAATAGGACGTCAGCAGCAGCTGTGCGTTCGGTTGGAAGGTTACCACAACATGATGGCAAAACAGTGCTAGATAAAGCAGTTTAAATTTTTTCATATTTAACGATATAACTGTGCCACTAAATTTCTGAAGAAATTTTATAGTTGAAGCTTTTTTATCCGTTAATATTCAACTAAAATTTAAATTATTAGGTGATTTAAACATGCATAAAAGGATTGGGTAATGGCATAATTAGTTTGTATCTTACTTTCTAGTATGATAAAGCAGTTTTATTTATAAAGCTGTGACTTTAGTTTTGTTTTCCTCTTTTTGCGAGGAACCTGACGAACGAACCTGTAGAAAATAGAATTCAAAGTGACAACTGGAATTTTTCAGATTTTATTTCTTATTGTTTAAAAATATAAATTTTTGATAAAAGCTAAAATTGTTCTAATCAATAGCTGTTAGAAAAGGTGTGCTGTTCGTGAATAAAATAACAAAGTGTAAATTGTTTTTTGTTTGTGATATAAAAAAAGGATTATTTTCAACAACGGAAATAAAAAACTAATGAGGCCTTAATGCAGTTTTCATGCCAAATATTTAGGTATTTATATTTATAACTGTGCTTTTGTAAAACTTTAGAAAGATTAAAAAATTAATGATTGCGAGAACTTCAAAAGGGAATAAATTTAAATTAATATTGAAATTTAAGCAAAATCTACAGTTTTGTAATAGCGTTTTGCCTACATACATATGATCAGTTGCTGTAATGATAAGTGAAGCAACTAGGAATTTATATGTACATATATGTAAGTATATTTCAAGTGGTAAGTGCAATTTTACGCAAATAACAAAAAAAGTGATGTATGTATTGTACCTGCTTAGTTCGTTATAAATAACCAGAAATAGGAACCACTTAATTTTTAGGTTATGGAGAAAACTTTGCTCGCATAAGTACATACATTCACATACATGTATGTATGTATGTATGTATAAAACAAAGATTAATTTTAATATGTTGTTGTTGTTGTTGTTGTTGTTGTTTTAATGATACTAATTGACGTGAGCAAACTGGTTCAACATCGATGAACTGGCAGTAAGAACTCTAATCGGTGAATAGGTATAAAAGCGCCACGTTTTGTATACCAAAAACAAATTGATACAACAAGAGCATCACTTTAATATTTTTTTTTATATGTTAAGAGAGTAAGGGAAACTTTGGAATAAGGAGCTAGTCTTTGAGAGAAATAAATTTTATAGGTTTGTAGAGGTGGTGAACCTCTCAAACGTAAAGTCAAAGTCGATGTTGAAATTGTGGATTTTACTAAGTAAAAATAAAAAGTGGAAATATTGGTAAAGCAGAGCTGCCGGAAGAAAGTTTTTCAACAGAACATAAGATCGTGGACTCCTAAAAGGTTTCAAGCATCGAAAATCGTATTTTTTTTAATTTCGGTTTATACATTTTTGAACAAGTATGCAAAACTTGTTCTAGGCATCCGGCCTTCGGTCGGGCTAAGGAACTTTTTTTTCTGTGGTATAACCAAGCTACCTCGATATCAGGTAGCCTCATAACTACAACAAACACAACTCCAACAAACACTTCATGTATTTTGTTGGTAGAAATCTTGAACTTCTGTCACCTGTTTGTGTGTTTGTGTTGTGTATTTTGACAATTCTTCAAGCTAAAAGCTGGGCTTGTAAGGCTATCTGGTATCGAGCTACATATATTGGGTACAACCAGCATGTAAATGTAGAAGTGTTGCCTTCTTGGCAGTTTTCAGAAGCTGTACTAAAAGAAAATGCATGTTATTTATTTATTGAAGTTGTTCTTATTGTAGGGAAAAGGTATTATCTTGAAAGTTTTAAGCATGATACAACTAACAAGGTAACCTTTTCGCTACAATAAGAACAACTTCCATAAAAATAACATGCATTTTGTTTTTGTACAACTTATGCAAACTGTCAAAAAGACGCCACTTCTACATTTACAGAAGAGAGATGCACTGAGCTAACGCGGATATGCTACCTCGTTTTGGCTGCCTTTCATCTCTGCAATCTCTTGACAACCTAAAGTAGTCAGATGATTAACGGTTTAGCTGACGAGGCTACCTTGTTAATTGTATCATGGTATAAGTAGTCAGATGATTAACGGTTCAGTTGATGAGGCTGCCTTATTAGTTGTATCATGGTTTCGAGCACAAAATCGGTAAACATCTGGCAGCACCCTTTTTCATTTTACGGGTATTGGTACCATTATACCATGATACAACTAATTAGTTGTATCATGCATTATACTAAAGCCGACTCTGAGCATGTACTTCAATACCTCTCTTCATCCCCAAAATTTGGTGGCACTGGAACGCTAAGGGTTATAATAAATTTGCATAGTATGTTATTTGAACACTGTATTTCGTTTATAGATTTTCAAAGACCTTCAGTTTTCAGGCGTCATTACAGATACTCGCCTTTGCGTCTGTGCAGAGATTTTTATTGGGTTCTGGACTCATTGTTGGACTTCTTGGTGCAAAAAATAATTGTAACTTGTGCTCTAATTTTTACAGGCACTGTAAGTATATTGAAACTTTATTATTTCCTCGCACATTGTTATTGAAATATGGGATGGGTAATGGTACATCACATGTTGTCTTGTAAATTTTTTACACTATCTTATAACTACTTTATTGGTTTAAATTGCTTTTTATTTAATTTAACTTTTATTTACAAACACAATCAGCAAATTATTGATGCAATAACAATGACTGCGATTTATTAGTCAGGCTTCAATTAGCCACTTTCTTTGTCCAAGTCATAGTAGAACTAATAAAATAATAGAGACACTTGGCTAAACTTGCACAAAGCGTGAATTGAAGTAGAATTATTTCAACAGTTTCAAATTAATACATACATATGTATGTACTGTATTCGCAATAGCCATAAAGGTTAAATGTGTTTAAGAACACGTTTTAAGATCTTAAACAAAATGGTAATACTTTAATTTCTATGCTGTGATTTGATATTTTTCTAGTTTTATTTTTATTCTACAAAACTATAAAACAAAAAGTGTATATGGTAAACAGTTTTATAGTTTAATGAATTAAGTTATCTGTTGAGACTACAATTATGTCATGTTACGCGGGCTGCCGGTCAGGACAACGGCCCACTTGGCCCGTTTTTTGTTGTGTTCAATATAAAATTAAGCAAAAGAAAACTTCGTTCGCATTTAGAGGAACGTATAGTTACGACTTTTGTGACACTATCTTGCATTTAGTCTTATTTAAATAAACTTTCGAAAAATGTGCGAGACCTTCTGCACTAGGAATTTATGCAGCAAAATTGATAATGTTCAATTTCTACATTTGTATAAAATATTTTTTGTTTTAACTAAAAAGTTTAATGAGACCATGACAAACATGCAAATTACAATGCTTTATGCATTAATGGAAACATATTTTGCAAGTTTTGTTTAATCCAATTTGACTTTTTTTCAATTACACACACATACTTATAAATATAAGCGAAACTTACATTTTTATAATGTATTAATTTAGGTCCAAAAATGAAATTTTTTAAAAAATATTTGCTGTCTTTTTTCAGCTGTCTATATGCCGACGACATGTCGTTGGTGCTAATGAACTCATCAGTAGACTAGAAAAATTCCTAAAAGTTTGTTTGAATTGATTAGCACCAAGGAAATGTCGTCGGCATATAGACAACTGAAAAATGACAGCAAATATTTTTTAAAAAGGTTCATTTTTGGACCTAAATTAATACATTTCAATTGGCTCTTAAAGCAAATAAATAATTAAGTTCATATTTGAACATTTTTTTAATGTTCAAGTTGAAACTTCTTGAATTTGCTTTTTGCTAATCACGTGATTTTAAATCATACGATTTCTGAAATCAGAAATAGTTGTAATTATTATTATAAAGTTAAATCAATGTGTAAAATTATTTATTATTAGTTTTTGAAGTGAAAACAAATAATTTAGCAGATTTTTTAGGGTGTATAAACATTTTCAATAAAATCTGTGCTATCTGCAGATTTTTACATTTATTTTTCATGCATAATATACGAGTACCACACTCTGTGGTTAAAATTGAAATCAAAACGAAAAGAACAAATCATATTTAATGTTGGTAAAATAAAAAAAATAAAAAAAATCGAAAATAAACATGGAACTATGCCGAACTAAGGAACTAAAAGAGCCCACAATTATGAGCGGCTCCTTTAGTTTAGTCGTGTGAGTACATCTCTATGAAATATGTCTATAATAGCTTACATCTTCTCGACAAAGATACAGTAAATGGAAGTATGAAAAATTTACGAATAAACACTCCTTCCTGAAGCGATACCAGGTACCAGTGATGCGGCTGATTATTTTCATAAATTTTCATTGCAGTTCATAAATTTCAAGCATCAATAAATTTACACAGCCGTCTGCTTAGATTTGTAAATCACTGTATCTATGACGCTGTTAAATGAAATTTGAACTGGACATTGAAACATGCTGCTCAGTTGGAAGTGTTAGAGATTATTGATGTGACTTTGAGAGATAAGAGTAAAAATTAAAATAAATAAGATTTAGATAAGAAGATTTTTGTATGGTATTTATGCACACTTGTTAAAACAATTTTTTTAATTATAACTGCAAAATTAACTATTAAATTAAGTAGGTATGTATATGGTTTATGCTTTAATCCATACTTCAGACGGATAGTAATAGCTTTCCATGTACAACAGAAAAGTCTATCATTTGCTAAAACAATACCCATCTCACTGCTTTCGCCGTACACAAGTATGTTTTCAACACAAATGTAATTTTGTTACAGGCAAAAACATGTTACAAATTTATTCAATTTACCATATTTTGAATGAAATACATATTTCATTAAAAGTTACAGACCCAACTTGATTGGATTGTAATCGTTGTCAAACTCATAATTCCCTGTAATTTAGTATTTAAAAACTTATTTTGTAGTATTTGAATTAAAACAAGTAACCCCCAATTTTTGACTTGGGATTTAAATACAAAATTAGTAAATTTTCCTTAAAATTTAAATTGGATTTAAAATAGCTTTCTGTTTTACAGTCTAAAATTATTTTTGGTAATTAATTGTAATAAAAGTACGGCAGCACAATGTAAGTGTCAAAAAATTATCGATAACTCAATAAAAAAACAGCTGTTTAAACAAATTTGGAAGCAAGTGAAATTGTGAAAAGTTTAGAAAATAATAAATTGTTTTGTAAAAATTATTAAAATGAGTAGCAAAAGTGATAAAAGGACTCCCAATTTCACTGCCTCCCAATTGATTGCCTTCTGGAAATAATGAAAAATCAAATTATGAAACAAAAAAAAAAAAAAAACTTGTGCAATTTTCTTAATTTGCAGAACAAAAGCAAACTATCACAATCATATGGCAGTACGAAAAACTTAAATCGATTTTAAATGGGCACGGCAGGCCGTTTAAGTTTGATTTAAATAGCAACTGTTTGACTTAATTTTGTATTTAAATTAAATTGAAATTGAAATGGCATTTAAAATCCAAGTCAAAAATTGGAAGTAAGAGTGCTATATTCAGCTGGGCCGAATCTTAAATACCCTTCACAATGATACATGTACCATTCTGATTGATTTTTGTTGCCAAAAGTTGTTTTATTTGGCTTTTAGAGCCGACTTCTTGAGAAATCTGGAGGAGCGTTATCTGGTGTGCATATGGGCCAATATCCAAAAATGTTCTAATTTTTGCCTCTGAACAGCCTATATGTACCATTCTGACACATTTTTAGTGCAAAAAATTGTTTCGTTTGGCTTCCAGGAACGACTTCTTGAGATATCGGGAGACGCAATATCTCGAGTGTATATGGGCCGATGTTAAATTTTTTTTCCAGTTTTGCCTCTAAATAGCCTATATGTATATCATATAGGCTATACATAGGTATATAGTCTATATGTATATCACAACGTGACCTTTCTAGGACCCAAGTGGGCCGGTTTCCCTACCGGCGGCCCGCATAACATAACATAGCCTATATGTACCATTCTGATTGATTTTTGGTGCTAAAAGTTGTTTTATTTGGCTTATAAAGCCGATTTCTGGAAAAATCGGAAGACACTATATCTCGGGTATATATGGGCTGATTCTTCGATTTTTGGGATCTAATGGGCATTAAAAATTAAATGGCTAACTTTTTAGGAAAACAATTTTTTTTCTCAAAAATCTGACCAAAAAATTGGCCAAAAATACCCCTCAAACCCCGGTTTTTTGGATATATCTTGGCTGTCCATGGACCGATCTTACTAAATACTCAATAGCAGACCCACCATCGGGATTTAACATATTTTAGCGAAAGAATGAGGTTTCTATCTCAAACCGTTTTCTCAGAAACGGTATTTCAACGACTACAGATGGACATCGCTTAATCGTAATCTCTATTGATTCTGATCCAGAGTATATATACTTTATGGGGTCTTAGATGGTTATTTCAATGCGTTACACATGGAATCACAAACTTATATATACCCTTACACATTTTGTGAAGGCTATAAAAAATAAAATAATACTCTTACAATTTCATTTTAAATTATTAAAAAATGCATTTAAAAAAATTTAATACCAACTAAATTTATTACATTTTGCGAAAGAATGAATAAATATTACAATAAATTTGTATTGCTTTAAAGGCTACATTCAATCAAGAATACAAAGCCAATAGGCCAAATGCATTGATAATAAAAAAATATATTCAAAATTATGTTTTTTCTCCATGCAATTGTGTAGGCAAATAACAAGGTTCGTAGTTATGAAATTGGCTCCAAGTTTATTCTAAGGTTTGAAAAATATTACAGAGAAAATAAACCTGCCTACAATAGGCAGTTGGACCAGATGGCCTTTGTAGTTCCTCAAGTCATGCTATTAAGTGCTGCCCTACTGAAAATTCTTTAGTCAAATAAATATTCTCATGCAACAATTTTTTTTAATTCATAAAAGCAATGTAACAAGCAAAAAAACAAGTGTGAACGATTTAACACTTCAGCAATGAATTAGAGGCTAGAAAAACAAAATAAAAAGTGATAGGTACTCAAAAACAAAGGCACAACAAACAATAGAATTAATTAATAGGTACAAATGTAAACAAAACATCTAGAAATGGCAGCAGTAAACAATAAAATTGAATCAAAATATAATTGAGGAAACTTTACGTTCTATGCAGATGGATTAGATCAAAACAATTGTGTAGATAGAAAATCCGTCTGAAGGAGATGACAAAACAATACGGTGGGTAGTGTGGGGGTTGTCCGAATTTAAAAATAAATAGCTACAAGTATGTGAAGGTGAGCATAAGGCATGTACAAATGCATACATACGTTTGTATATTGTACATTCATACATACATACATATGCAGGATATGTATGTATGTATGTTCTAATACGATGCTGTTGATATCAAAAGAGGTGTGTTTATAATAGGGAAACAAAGAAATTAGCTCAATTGATTTTTTGTTGTCCTAATTCTTGAATTTGTATGTTTTCGGTTAGGATTTATGTGTACACACATCTACACTTCTATATATATGTATCTCATAACAGAAAAATATTTCTTTCTCAGCCAGCAAGCAAGTGATTATCTAATCAATAACTGTGCTTATTTACCTGGTAGTTATGGTCTTTGAAGAAATTGTTAACTTTTATTTCAACTTAGCGAGTAGTGGTTTTTCATGCAACACATGTGCTTCATTCATCAACTTGCCGTAAATACAAAGTATATTGAAGTTCTGATTTTTATGGCAAAGTTAGCTTTAAATACACATATTAGAAAATGCTTACGTACACACAATTTTTTCTTTGAAAACTGTTAAGATACCAAAAATCTTCACCGAAAAATACAATCTTCACTAGCAAACACACCGAGTTTTATTGGCAAACTAAACATATGTAAACTTTTTGTTATAACTTTTTCCTTTCCATCCACCAAATTTTGTCTCATTTCGTTTTTTTATAACTATTTACGTTCTATATGGCACTGCTTTAGCGGCTTTTATTTTTTGTACGTTTTCTTTTATGCCGCCTTTCTTGGAAATAGAATCAGCGGCGTTGCCAGAACTGTGAACATTTTCCAGTTTCAAGCTATTTGCAATACCAAAAGCCAATAAAGCCAGTACTACTGGAATAACAAGATACAAAATTATTTATAATTTTGTATTTTGTAAACGTATTTGATTGCAATTTAGACGAACAAGGCAGATTGATACCAGGTAATCGTATAACTACAACAAACACAACAACAAAAACACTTCATGTATTTTGTTGGTAAGAAAACTATATGACTGTCATCTGTTTGTTCGCGTATGTGTGTTGTGTATTTTGACAGTTCTACAAGCTAAAAGCATTAGTCAGCTGGGCTTGTAAGGCAACCTGGTAACATGATACAACTATTTGTTTTTGAATCAAATTTTATAAATTTTGGCACACTTTTCACTTCACTACGGTTTTTTTATTTTCAAAAATAAACGGGTTTTTTAACGTTCATAAACAAATCTTTGACATTTATACAGGCCGGTAAACAATAGTCAGCTGTTCTTGTGCGATTACCTGGTATCGAGGTACCTTGCGAGTGACGAGCTTATTGCACATATCCAGGACACTTAAAGCCCATACGCATCACATTTTTCATGCAATGTGCCATCGACAAAAAATGAAGAAAAGTAAAGATTTCCAAGTTAAAATTGACATTTTAAGTCAAGTTTTGCAGAATCAGCGGGTTTTTAAGCAGTTTTGCGATTTAAAACTCCTTTTTTTAATCTTTCAACATTTTCTTGGAAATGAAAACCACAAACAAAATGAGTTACTGCCTGTTCCCCGAATCAATTTGGGTTCCTCTATGTCGACAGGTTACGTATGCATGGGCTTACGTCATGAAATTTTTGGAATTTTCTTCACAGAGATACCAGATCGGTAAATTAAAGTTTTGGTTGATTTATTATTAAAGTATTGACAAAAACTACTATATTGTTCTTGTGTAAATACAACCCTTCTTAAAATTGGCCAGCTGTGTACATACAAAGCAAATACATACATAAATAAGTACAAAATAAAAAAGCAAACATCTTGAAAGTGCATAAATAGTTTTTGTGGTGTTTTAAAATTTAAAAGTATATTTTTGCATAGACATTTAATGAGTATTTTGACGCACTGCACACTGGTATTTCTTTGGCAAACTCAGGACTTTCTTCCATTTCGAGAACAAGTGAACTGTTTAGGAAACTACATGCATACATATGATAAATGCTTAATATATTTACTAAATAAAATAAAAATGAAAAATATGCTTTGCCGAGTGGTTAAAGCGGCTGTGCCAAAATTTGACACATTCAAAGTTCATAGGGTGCTGATGAAGGGTGTTTGCTACCCAGAAACAGCCGGTTGTCCAATAACTATTCAAATTTTACTTTTCTTTACTTAATTGATATTAATTAGGAAGTTACTAACCAAGGATTGAACCTGAGCCTGAAAAAGTAATTTAATATAAATGTATTATACTACAATAGTTCAATGAAATTAAAATTTTCAGTAAAAATAAAATTTTTGCTTTAAAAACATCCACTAGATGGGAAAACAACAAGTGCTTGATTTTGACGTTTGTGTTCGCCGTGCTGACGACACGATCGACATGGAGGAATCGGATTTTGTATGAAAACACTTACGTCTTTTCGACTTGTCGATCGAGTGATTGTTCGAATAAAAGAACGTCATAGAGGAGCCCAAAACAGTTTTTTTCGCTCAGAAAGCGAATAATCGCATGACATCCACATTAAGGAACATACAGTTAAACTTTTCTTGTGGTTGCAATTGCTTATTTTTTTTTTTGATTAATTTTTATATATTTGGTTCTTTCTAGTAATTGCTGTTTGTTTCTATCAATGTGGTAGCAATTAATGCACTAAAAATGTAGTGTTGTACGGATTTAATCAGTCCCAGGGTGACCGTAGAGGAATCAAATGTATGACCAACCATACATATCATATATACCAATAGTATTTTCGCCAACATTTCGATTGCAAAATATCGACACATTTTGGTCCTTATAAATCGACCCACCAACCTACTATAAACATTGCAAACAATAAAATTTGCTATCGAGCTGTAATGTGCATTCCAGCAAAACGATGGCTGCGAAAGTACTTGAGTCGATAAGGCAGGTTTTATAAAACTGTGGTAATAAAGTGCTTGAAGTAGACGAACTTATCATTGATATTGCAGTGTTCGTTTGAGAGACATACGAATTTCCGTTATGTTGTTTATAAATTAAGAGAAGTGTGAAGTGTTGGCCACACAAAATTTCAGCAATAAATCTGCTAATTGTTATCATATTTAAAAGAAACCACATCTTTATGCAGGAAAATTATTTTTTAAATTTCTTTTAAAACTATTTTTCAGTATTTTGTGTGTAACTATTTTGTTAAACAACGTACTTTGATTTGAACTTTTATTTTATTTAAATTCAGTTGGATTTGTTAATTAGTTCTTCGGTTTTTACTTCCTCAGAGTTAAGAAAGATTTCTTGTCATAAAATAAAAACATTTTGAAGCCTTCTTTTTGGATTTTGAAAATTTTCAAAATGCCTTTCAAGAGCCTTTCTCTATGACTCTATCGCTTTTAAGAACTAAACTTTGTGTATTTTCCTTATTTTGTATCGGTCTTGTTTTTTCAAACTGTTTAAAATATGGTGTTACTCTGTTTTGCATATGAAAATTTAAAAATTTTCAGTTGTTCAGCTCACATGGTTTTGTGCGATTTTTTACCATTAGGTCAATAAAAATGAGATTTTAACACAAAACGACAATTATTTTCATTTACTTTTGGCAGCTTGATCACAAAACTTTATAATTGTTCCTCAATTTGTATCAGGTGATTCCAATTTGAAAGATCACAGTAAGCTATGACATAGATGTTCCCAGCAGTCTTATTTTTTTGTCTATTCTATAATTCTATGACTTTATGATAACTTTTTGAATTCTGTTAATATGTTGGAAAACACATTCAGATGACTGTGAGAAAGTAAGAGAAAAAATTCAGAGAACCACTTCTTACAGCATCCTTACAGGGTAATATGTACAATTATTTTTATTTATTAATTAAAAAATAACATACACTTGCCAAAGCTTCACAGAATTTCCGAAGTGATTTTTTAGGGTTCCCTCTTCATGGAGTGAAAACCGAACTCTATTGCTGAGACTTCAGTATCCTTCTGTCCTTCTGTAAGAGCTAGAGAGCTTGAATTTTCACATAAGCTGTGGCTACCCGGCTCTCTGTCTCTTACAGCTTGAGAGTTACGTTTAATTGTTACTTCACTTTGTATGGGGACACCTGGTAGTTTTCGATTTGTTGTTGGTTTTAGTATTTGTTAATGTAGGGCATCAGTGAGTTCATATATTGTGCAAACCTCATCTCTCTGTCTCTTACAGTTTGGGAGTTACGGCTAATTTTTACTTTACGTTGTATAGGGACACCTGGTAGTTTTCGACTTGTTGTTATTTTTTGGATTTGTTGTTGTAGGGCATATGTAAATACATATATTGTGTGAATTTCAGCTCTCTGTCTTTTACAGTTTAGCAGCTACGGCTAATTGTTACTTTACATTGTATGGGGACACCTGGTAGTTTTTAATTTGTTGTTGTTTTTAGTATTTGTTGTTGTAGCAGCAAGATACACGAACATTCTGTGAAAATTTCAGCTCTCTAGCTGTTACCCGGGTCGGACGGACGTAGGAGTCTCGGTAATAGAATCACCTAAAAATGGTGATTCTGCCACAGCCACATATCGCGCTTTAAGAAGAGATTATGACTTACTTAATCCATAGTCCAACTATGCAAGCAATTGGCGAAATTGTGAGCAAATTTGAAGAGCCTGGAGCGCTTACAAATATTGTAAGCGCTGTGCATCATCGTTTTCGCTGAAAATATCACTGCTGTAAGTGAAAGTGCTGCCGAAGACCCGAATGTGTCGATTCCTTGTCGTTCTCAGGAATTAGAGCTGTCTTACGGCACATTATGACGTATTTTGCATTTATATCTACACCTAAATAAAACATCAATCTAAGATCCATTGTATTTCAATTAAAGTAGTATGCATTCGGGGCGGACACCCTGTATAAATTTGGCAACGTGGCAGAAAATGTCAAACAGCTGATGTCTTGCACTGGTTGATGACTGAAGCTTAAATGTTAACTTTTTTCTTTTCGTTTAAATGTGGTTTAAGTATTCAGTTTAAACGTAAATTAAGCCAAACTTGATGGTGTAAGCTCGCATTGATTTCTTGGCCATAAGTCTTTGATTTAAGCGAATAGCAGAAATACTATTCTCTTGGTCTTTCAAATGTGATTTGCAACCTTTTACGCATCCCACATGATTTTAATACACAATGTGTATTAAAAGGAAAACCTTAGCCGCAAACGGGATGTGCACAAATTAAGCCATTCAATGCTGCAAATAATTATTGAGCGCCAAGTTGTTGGTGTTTTGTTTCCCCACCAATAAAACACATGCGAGTACTTCTCATATGTATGAGCAACATTAACTATACACGCTTAGTTACACTCATTTCCCAAACCACTTACGAACTTTTTGTGGTTTATCAAAAAAAAAAAAAAAAAAAAAAAAAAGAAAAAAGAAAAACTTTAGTTATTAACATTTTAAATAATGCTATAAAAACGTTAACCACTGCCGTTTTATGGGCCAGTTGAGTTCTCCGTTCAAACATTTTCTGGTTAACTGCATAGAGAGGAAATCAACAGACTCCAGCCATCAGCCTTAAAACAGAAAAAATAAATAAAAAAAAAGTATATGTACAGTTATACCATGGTTATTAATTCGATTGAGGAAGTGCCCATGTTTACCACCAGCTTGCGTATAATGAAATTTTGGGCATTCCTTTTGGCTCATAATTGGCGCAGATACGCCAGCTTAATACCGTACGTTCTGCTAAACACAACACAGTTTATGGAGATCTACTTCAGCACTGAACCAGTGGATGCCATCATACGTAATGCCTATATAGCTGTATTATTTTTTAATTCCACTTTGCGAGGTGTGGCGTTGTGCCTAAACCGTTACGGCTATGAGAGATTTATGGATGTTATACGTCTGCTGTACATTGAGTTGAAAGTAAAAGGATGTGTTTTGAGCTAAATAATTTTTCATTAAATTTTCTTTAATTAATTAATGTACATGAAGGCATCGGATGATTTGAGCATAAGGAGAATGCTGCAAAGAACTGCGAAAACTTCCATGTTGGTATCAAAAATTAATTTGGTTATGGGTGCCTGTTCGGTTTTGGGATTTCTTATGTATCCCTTATTTGCCACTACAAAAGGTATGCGATTTCAGAGCGATGTTTAAAGTTTTAGTTTGGCTTAGAGGTATAAAAAAGAATTGTTGCTGCTTGCCAAGCAAAAATGTTTTTTTATTCAGTTTCACGCACTGCCAAAAATTTCATTGAAAACGATGTTGAAATTTTTTATTTTTTTAAAATTTTTCTCTCATCGCCATACTTACTCTTTGGCACCAAAAATTGTTTTAGCTGGCTCACGGGACTGACTTCGGGAAAAATTCGTTAGTGCTCTATATCTGCTATAAGGGTTATCCATTTTATAATAATTTTTTTATAAAATATTTTTTTTTGCATGATATTTCTTTTTAGGGTTCCGTGTACTCATCAGAGTGAAACGGAACCCTATTACTTCTACGTCCATTCTCCGAAACGGTAAGAGCTAGAACAGCTGAAATTTTCACAGGATGTTATTGTACCTTGCCGCTACAACAACAAATACTAAATCCCACAACAAAGCGAAAACTACCAGGTGTCCCCATACAACGAAAAGTTACAATTAGCTATAACTCTCGAATCATAAAAGATAGAAAGCTAAAATTCGCACAGTCTATGTATTTGTAGATGCTCTACAACAACATATGCTGAAGACAACAACAAGTCGAAAGCTACCAGGTGTCCCTTTACAACGTAATGTAAAAATTAGCCGTAACTCCCAAACTGTAAGAGACAGAGAGATGAAATGTGAACAATATATGTACTCACATATGGCCTACAATAACAAATTCTAAAACCAACAACAAGTCGAAAACTACCAGGTGTCCCTATACAACGTAAAGTAAAAATTAACCGTAACTCCCAAACTGTAAGAGACAGAGAGATGAAATGTGAACAATATATGTACTCACATATGGCCTACAATAATAAACGCTAAAACAACAACAAGTCGAAAACTACCAGGTGCCCCTATGCAACGTAAAGTAACAATAAGCCGTTACTCTCAAACCGTGAGAGACAGAGGGATGAAATTTGCATAATATATGTATTCACATAGGCTCCACAACAACAATTGCTAAAAACAACAATAAAAACAACTGTAAAACTACCAGGTGCCCCTTTACAACGTAGAGTAACAGCTATAACTCTCGAACCGTAAATCATAGAAAGCTAATACTCACACAGTCTATGTATTTGTAGATGCTCTACAACAACATATGCTAAAGACAACAGCAAGTGGAAAGCTACCAGGTGTCCCTATATAACCTAAAGTAACAATTAGCCGCAGCTGCTAAACTGTAAAAGACAGAGAGCTGAAATTCGCACAATTTATGTACTTACTTATGGCCTACAACAACAAATGCTAAAAACAACAGCAAGTCAAAAGCTACCAGGTGTCCCCATAGAACGAAAAGTTACAATTAGCCATTAGAGAGAGACAGAGGGATCAAATTTGCATAATATACGTATTCACATATGCTCCACAACAGCAAATGCTAAAAACAACAACAACAACTCTAAAACTACCAGGTGTCCCTTTATAACGTAAATTAACAGTTAGCTGTAACTTTTGAACCGTAAGAGATAGAGAGCCGATTTTTGCACAGTGTAGGTATTCCCACATGCCTTACAACAACAAATGACAACAACAACAACAACAACAAGTCGAAAGCTACTAGGTGTCCCGATACAACGTAAAATAATAACGAAACGTAACTCTTAAGGTGTAAGAGACAGAGAGGTGAAATTTATACCATTCCATACCATACGTACGGAACCCTAAGTGTGCGAGCCAGCCTGAACCAGTACTTGACTGAATATTGGTAGTATGTTTTTATTATTTTTTTATTTATTATTTTTATTGATTATTTTGCTTTCAACTGAGAAGACACAAATTGGTTTAACATGTTGGTTTGACAGATGTCGAACTCCAGTCCTATACTTTTGAAACCACGAAATGGATAACCCGTTATAGTGGAACTTATTGAAGTAATGAAAACGATTTGGTCCTCAATTTCTGCAAATTACACAAAACCACTCTATGGATCTTATTTATAATAAATATTTTAGCTTTATTAAACTCTTATTTGACAGATTTTCCATACAAATATGTCAAATAAGAGTCTTAAAGGCCTGAAATAATTTTTATGAATTAGGGGGTATGACATGTTCTAGCAGGATCTATAAGACCATTTTAAAATTATTGATTGAAGTATTTACTTGTCTTTTTTTTTATAGCTTAGACAATAAAAACCCAAATGAAATAAAATAAGAAAGCATTAATTTTTAATAAAAATCTTAAATTTGCTTACAATCTCCTTTTCAAGTGTCGCAAATTTAATAGGCATTGTGCAGTTCTTAGCAGGAGATATTGAAAATATACATAAATAAAACAGTTTTCCATTTAAGGTTTGATTTATTTTTGTTCTATTAAGTAATAATAAATCTTTGGAAAATATAAACCCATTCGTTTTTAGCATTTATTACCAATTTTATTATTTATTTATTTTCAATTTAATTACAAATATTATCCTGAAGATGATAACAAATTGTTATCGAAATATTGAATAATATTGTTAATTAAAATTTTTTTATAAAAACGAACTGAAGCTGTATAAAATAGTTTTTCAAATAATTAAAAAGATCAAATAAATATTATATATTTATTACCAATAAGATATTCATGTTGAAATTATACATATATTTACTCTTCTTTTAAATTGATGAGCAGTGTAACTTATTAACTTTGTCCTAATTTATTGGGTGCTTATTAGGCCACATTTTCTCTGTGCATTCATGAGCCGATTTTGCAACTGACAGCAAATTAGTTTATAACCTCAATAAGAGCCCATGGCATTTAATATTTTGTTTGTGTATATTTTTGTTTTTTGTATTCTAAAGCTTTGCCATATGGCATCTACATTCCTGGCATTGACAAATATAAAAGTCCGGTCTATGAAATATTCTTTTTAATGCAAATCATCATGGCTCCCATGGGCTGCTGCATGTACATACCGTTTACGAATCTAATAGTGGCCTTTATACTCTTTGGCATACTCATGTGCCGAGTATTGCAATTGAAGCTGTCCAACTTAAAAGATGTCGGCAATGAAAATGCACGGGAAGTCATTGTTTGGTGCATTAAATATCAAACAAAATTAGTAGGGTAAGAGAGAAGTAATAGAGCCAATGGCATTAACTTAACTTAAATTGCAGTTCATTTGTGTACGCCACTTGTACAAGGTGGGCCAGAAGAAATCACCCTATTTGAAATTGGTCTCTGGCAAATGAGGGTCAATGTCAAATCTGTTTTTATACAGCTCTGTGAATGAGACAGCTGTAGAATACAAATAAATAAGCCATGGAACGATACACTCCTCAAGAATGCGGAATAATTGTGTCCATGTTTTTGCATAACAATTTGTCTGTGGTGTTGGCGCAGTGCAAATTCCGTTGCTCATTCCCCGGTTGTCCGGCACCGACTGCACCGTTTGGCCACCAACACCAGACGCTGCCAAGAGTGGCCGGCCTGGGAGCGCCCGTTCTGCCAAGAATATCAACGCTCTTGCGGAGGATGTCAAGTTGTCGCCAGAAACATCGATTAGGTGCCGTGTCTCGCAATTAGACATCAGCTGGTCGCCTCTAAAGCGAATTTTTGGTCAAAGTCCAGTCCATGCATCAGCTACTGTCTATCGACCGTCAAACGCATGTAACCTACGCCCAAGCCATCCTCAATATCGAGGATGAAGTGGACGATTTTTCGACCAAAATCATAATGAGCGATGAGGCTCATTTCCCCTCAGCGGGTACGTGAACAAGCTAAATTATCGCTTCTGGGGTATCGAAAATCTACGAGTGATGCACGAGGAGTGTTGTCTTCTCACCCGCTCAAAGTGATTGCATGGTGCGCTATTCACGCTGGAGTTGTTATTGAGCGATTTTTTTTCGAGAACGCCGCTGGCAAAGCGACAACGCGCTATAGGGCCCTGTTCACCGAGTTTTTGCTGCCGGAATTGAACAATGGAGGCTCCAACAGGATGGATCAACGACCAACGGATATTCTGAAAGCCAAACAACATCGGATGATCTCTTTTGGACCATCTGTTATTAAATTTTTTTAGCTAAATAATTAAATTTTTACTGCAAATAATATTGATTTTTATCCATTATTTCTATTCCATTTTTCCAGTCTGGTAGAGGCCATGAACTCGTTAACCACTAATATTTATATGATTGAGTTTTTAACATTCGGAGCCATGTTGTGTGCCATGCTGTTTTCATTGGTGATTGTAAGTGTTGTCTTCTCACATCTTTTTGGCAGACTTCCTTCCTTTAATTTTTTAATATTTTCTCAGGCAGAAACTTTCGCCCAAATGATCATAATTAGCATTTATATGTTTATGATCTTTTCGCAAAGTGTTGTTTTGTATTATTTCGCCAACGAACTGTACTACGAAAGCTTATTGGTGGCCAATGCCGCGTATGAATGCAGTTGGTTTGATCTGGATGTCAGCAATCAAAAATTCATAAATTTTATGATCTTAAGAGCTCAAAAGCCATGTGCTGTAAGTAACTTGGAAGGACATGAGATACTGGTATAATTGCAAGTACTTTAGTTTGCGTTTCTTTTGCTTTGTTTAAGATACTGGTGGGCAGAGTATATCCCATGAACTTGGAGTTGCTGCAATCTCTGCTAAATGCTACTTATTCTTATTTTACTCTATTAAAGCGCTTTTATGGTTAATGTGCCATAAATTGAGTTTGTGGAAAATTAGCAAAATTAAAAGAAAATAAAAAGAAGTTAAACAACATTATTTGTTATAAAAATCTTGTACTAATCTTGCAAAGAACTTGTTGCGTTTTTGCAAACAGGACGACAAATGCTTTCAAGTGATGCATTCATTATTCGTTTAGTTTTAAGGAAGTTGACATTTTTGACAAAATTTTCTCACAAGGCTATAGCCCATGGTAAAACGAAGATTGGAGCTAGAGTCAAAGAATTAGCTGTATCTTCTACAATTTTGGAGATATCAAAAGGATTGTTGCAGTTTTCAACAAGGAACTACAATTCCTTTCTAATGATGCTACAATCAATAAATTCTGGGGAAGTTGACATTTTTGACAAAATTTTCTCACAAGGCTATATAGCCCATGGTAAAACGAAGATTGGAGCTAGAGTCAAAGAATTAGCTGTATCTTCTACAATTTTGGAGATATCAAAAGGATTGTTGCAGTTTTCAACAACGAACTACAATTCCTTTCTAATGATGCTACAATCAATAAATTCTGGGGAAGGCTATAGCCCATGGTAAAACGAAGATTGGAGCTAGAGTCAAAGAATTAGCTGTATCTTCTACAATTTTGGAGATATCAAAAGGATTGTTGCAGTTTTCAACAACGAACTACAATTCCTTTCTAACGATACCACAATCAATAAATTCTGGGGAAGTTGACATTTTTGACAAAATTTTCTCACAAGGCTATATATAGCCCATGGTAAAACGAAGATTGGAGCTAGAGTCAAAGAATTAGCTGTATCTTCTACAATTTTGGAGATATCAAAAGAATTGTTGCAGTTTTCAACAACGAACTACAATTCCTTTCTAACGATACCACACTCAATAAATTCTGGGGAAGTTGACATTTTTGACAAAATTTTCTCACAAGGCTATAGCCCATGGTAAAACGAAGATTGGAGCTAGAGTCAAAGAATTAGCTGTATCTTCTACAATTTTGGAGATATCAAAAGGATTGTTGCAGTTTTCAACAAGGAACTACAATTCCTTTCTAATGATGCTACAATCAATACATTCTGGGGAAGTTGACATTTTTGACAAAATTTTCTCACAAGGCTATATAGCCCATGGTAAAACGAAGATTGGAGCTAGAGTCAAAGAATTAGCTGTATCTTCTACAATTTTGGAGATATCAAAAGGATTGTTGCAGTTTTCAACAACGAACTACAATTCCTTTCTAACGATGCCACAATCAATAGATTCTGGGGAAGTTGACATTTTTGACAAAATTTTCTCACAAGGCTATATATAGCCCATGGTAAAACGAAGATTGGAGCTAGAGTCAAAGAATTAGCTGTATCTTCTACAGTTTTGGAGATATCAAAAGGATTGTTGCAGTTTTCAACAACGAACTACAATTCCTTTCTAACGATGCCACAATCAATAGATTCTGGGGAAGTTGACATTTTTGACAAAATTTTCTCACAAGGCTATATATAGCCCATGGTAAAACGAAGATTGGAGCTAGAGTCAAAGAATTAGCTGTATCTTCTACAGTTTTGGAGATATCAAAAGGATTGTTGCAGTTTTCAACAACGAACTACAATTCCTTTCTAACGATGCCACAATCAATAGATTCTGGGGAAGTTGACATTTTTGACAAAATTTTCTCACAAGGCTATATATAGCCCATGGTAAAACGAAGATTGGAGCTAGAGTCAAAGAATTAGCTGTATCTTCTACAGTTTTGGAGATATCAAAAGGATTGTTGCAGTTTTCAACAACGAACTACAATTCCTTTCTAACGATGCCACAATCAATAGATTCTGGGGAAGTTGACATTTTTGACAAAATTTTCTCACAAGGCTATATAGCCCATGGTAAAACGAAGATTGGAGCTAGAGTCAAAGAATTAGCTGTATCTTCTACAATTTTGGAGATATCAAAAGGATTGTTGCAGTTTTCAACAACGAACTACAATTCCTTTCTAACGATGCCACAATCAATAGATTCTGGGGAAGTTGACATTTTTGACAAAATTTTCTCACAAGGCTATATATAGCCCATGGTAAAACGAAGATTGGAGCTAGAGTCCAAGAATTAGCTGTATCTTCTACAGTTTTGGAGATATCAAAAGGATTGTTGCAGTTTTCAACAACGAACTACAATTCCTTTCTAACGATGCCACAATCAATAGATTCTGGGGAAGTTGACATTTTTGACAAAATTTTCTCACAAGGCTATATATAGCCCATGGTAAAACGAAGATTGGAGCTAGAGTCAAAGAATTAGCTGTATCTTCTACAATTTTGGAGATATCAAAAGGATTGTTGCAGTTTTCAACAACGAACTACAATTCCTTTCTAATGATGCTACAATCAATAAATTCTGGGGAAGTTGACATTTTTGACAAAATTTTCTCACAAGGCTATAGCCCATGGTAAAACGAAGATTGGAGCTAGAGTCAAAGAATTAGCTGTATCTTCTACAATTTTGGAGATATCAAAAGGATTGTTGCAGTTTTCAACAACGAACTACAATTCCTTTCTAACGATACCACAATCAATAAATTCTGGGGAAGTTGACATTTTTGACAAAATTTTCTCACAAGGCTATTATAGCCCATGGTAAAACGAAGATTGGAGCTAGAGTCAAAGAATTAGCTGTATCTTCTACAATTTTGGAGATATCAAAAGGATTGTTGCAGTTTTCAACAACGAACTACAATTCCTTTCTAACGATACCACAATCAATAAATTCTGGGGAAGTTGACATTTTTGACAAAATTTTCTCACAAGGCTATAGCCCATGGTAAAACGAAGATTGGAGCTAGAGTCAAAGAATTAGCTGTATCTTCTACAATTTTGGAGATATCAAAAGGATTGTTGCAGTTTTCAACAACGAACTACAATTCCTTTCTAATGATGCTACAATCAATAAATTCTGGGGAAGTTGACATTTTTGACAAAATTTTCTCACAAGGCTATAGCCCATGGTAAAACGAAGATTGGAGCTAGAGTCAAAGAATTAGCTGTATCTTCTACAATTTTGGAGATATCAAAAGGATTGTTGCAGTTTTCAACAACGAACTACAATTCCTTTCTAATGATGCTACAATCAATAAATTCTGGGGAAGTTGACATTTTTGACAAAATTTTCTCACAAGGCTATAGCCCATGGTAAAACGAAGATTGGAGCTAGAGTCAAAGAATTAGCTGTATCTTCTACAATTTTGGAGATATCAAAAGGATTGTTGCAGTTTTCAA
This sequence comes from Sturmia bella, assembly GCA_963662145.1. NCBI lineage: Eukaryota > Metazoa > Arthropoda > Insecta > Diptera > Tachinidae > Sturmia > Sturmia bella. The sequence continues at coordinate 19,675,107 of OY759170.1, forward strand.
CAACGAACTACAATTCCTTTCTAATGATGCTACAATCAATAAATTCTGGGGAAGTTGACATTTTTGACAAAATTTTCTCACAAGGCTATAGCCCATGGTAAAACGAAGATTGGAGCTAGAGTCAAAGAATTAGCTGTATCTTCTACAATTTTGGAGATATCAAAAGGATTGTTGCAGTTTTCAACAACGAACTACAATTCCTTTCTAATGATGCTACAATCAATAAATTCTGGGGAAGTTGACATTTTTGACAAAATTTTCTCACAAGGCTATAGCCCATGGTAAAACGAAGATTGGAGCTAGAGTCAAAGAATTAGCTGTATCTTCTACAATTTTGGAGATATCAAAAGGATTGTTGCAGTTTTCAACAACGAACTACAATTCCTTTCTAATGATGCTACAATCAATAAATTCTGGGGAAGTTGACATTTTTGACAAAATTTTCTCACAAGGCTATAGCCCATGGTAAAACGAAGATTGGAGCTAGAGTCAAAGAATTAGCTGTATCTTCTACAATTTTGGAGATATCAAAAGGATTGTTGCAGTTTTCAACAACGAACTACAATTCCTTTCTAATGATGCTACAATCAATAAATTCTGGGGAAGTTGACATTTTTGACAAAATTTTCTCACAAGGCTATAGCCCATGGTAAAACGAAGATTGGAGCTAGAGTCAAAGAATTAGCTGTATCTTCTACAATTTTGGAGATATCAAAAGGATTGTTGCAGTTTTCAACAACGAACTACAATTCCTTTCTAATGATGCTACAATCAATAAATTCTGGGGAAGTTGACATTTTTGACAAAATTTTCTCACAAGGCTATAGCCCATGGTAAAACGAAGATTGGAGCTAGAGTCAAAGAATTAGCTGTATCTTCTACAATTTTGGAGATATCAAAAGGATTGTTGCAGTTTTCAACAACGAACTACAATTCCTTTCTAATGATGCTACAATCAATAAATTCTGGGGAAGTTGACATTTTTGACAAAATTTTCTCACAAGGCTATAGCCCATGGTAAAACGAAGATTGGAGCTAGAGTCAAAGAATTAGCTGTATCTTCTACAATTTTGGAGATATCAAAAGGATTGTTGCAGTTTTCAACAACGAACTACAATTCCTTTCTAATGATGCTACAATCAATAAATTCTGGGGAAGGCTATAGCCCATGGTAAAACGAAGATTGGAGCTAGAGTCAAAGAATTAGCTGTATCTTCTACAATTTTGGAGATATCAAAAGGATTGTTGCAGTTTTCAACAACGAACTACAATTCCTTTCTAATGATGCTACAATCAATAAATTCTGGGGAAGTTGACATTTTTGACAAAATTTTCTCACAAGGCTATAGCCCATGGTAAAACGAAGATTGGAGCTAGAGTCAAAGAATTAGCTGTATCTTCTACAATTTTGGAGATATCAAAAGGATTGTTGCAGTTTTCAACAACGAACTACAATTCCTTTCTAATGATGCTACAATCAATAAATTCTGGGGAAGTTGACATTTTTGACAAAATTTTCTCACAAGGCTATATAGCCCATGGTAAAACGAAGATTGGAGCTAGAGTCAAAGAATTAGCTGTATCTTCTACAATTTTGGAGATATCAAAAGGATTGTTGCAGTTTTCAACAACGAACTACAATTCCTTTCTAATGATGCTACAATCAATAAATTCTGGGGAAGTTGACATTTTTGACAAAATTTTCTCACAAGGCTATAATAGCCCATGGTAAAACGAAGATTGGAGCTAGAGTCAAAGAATTAGCTGTATCTTCTACAATTTTGGAGATATCAAAAGGACTGTTGCAGTTTTCAACAACGAACTACAATTCCTTTCTAATGATGCTACAATCAATAAATTCTGGGGAAGTTGACATTTTTGACAAAATTTTCTCACAAGGCTATAATAGCCCATGGTAAAATGAAGATTGGAGCTAGAGTCAAAGAATTAGCTGTATCTTCTACAATTTTGGAGATATCAAAAGGACTGTTGCAGTTTTCAACAACGAACTACAATTCCTTTCTAACGATACCACAATCAATAAATTCTGGGGAAGTTGACATTTTTGACAAAATTTTCTCACAAGGCTATAGCCCATGGTAAAACGAAGATTGGAGCTAGAGTCAAAGAATTAGCTGTATCTTCTACAATTTTGGAGATATCAAAAGGATTGTTGCAGTTTTAAGGAGAGTACAAAAATTTCAAATAGTCCACAATTTTTGGGGTTTGTAAGTTCTTAACATAAGAATAATAATTATTGTGCCAACCTGAAACGCGTTTTGTATAACGCCAGCTTGTTTTAATCCATAACTCTTGTGCTGCCATAACTCTTGTGATGTATAAAAAAAATCAACTTAAATAACGCGCCTTCTTTTTATTAACAAATTTCTTCATATTTATTATTCATTTTCTTTTTATTATAATAATATATACTTTACTAAATTTTTAAAATTTAATGCTATTTATATATTTTTCATATAATTCTAAAAAACGAAAGGAAGCACAGATTCGCTTTTAAATAAAAAAAATTCTTTGTTTTTATCCTTTTTTTTTAGTTTTAATATTACAAAGTTATTTGCTCTTTCTTTTCTTTTGTTTTTTTTTTTGTTGTTGGTTTTTGTGATGAAATGTTTATTTGTTCATTATAAATATTGCAGGGTTTTCTTTGCCATTAATTGGTAGTGGAGAAAGCTAAGCTTTTCCCCAACACAATCAAATTGAAGAGATAAAGTATTGAAATTTCCCAAATAAAATAGAAGAAAGAGAATTTGATATGTTTACAAAAAAAAAAAAAAAAACATTAGTGATGTATTCGATTCGATTTGTGATAAAAAGTTTGGTTAGTTTAAATAAAATATGCTTTAAAGTATAATAATAGTTTACAAATAAAAAAAAAAAGGTTTTTAAATTACAAAAAAGGAATGTTTTTTTAGATTACAAACTTAATAAAAAGTTTTAAAACTTAATAAGACACATACAAAAATTGTTGTTTATATTTTATAAGCGGATTTTAAATAAACTCTGCTTTTGTGTTTTTTTTTTGGTAGAAAAAAAACATGTGATTATTTAATAATATTTAACATAGTACATATTACACATTAAAAAAATATAATTAATTATATGTAAAAATATTTTGAATAAAATTTTTGAAACAAACTTTCAAATGGAAACAGCGTTCTAATACGTTCTAAAACAATTGCGGAAGTTTTAACGAAATTTAAAACTATTGCTAGTTTTTAGGTTTTTGTGTTGTTGTTGTTGTATTATTTAATTCTTTTTTTATGAGCTTTTATAAAAAAATATATAAAATATTTAGAAAACTATTTAAATTTTTCTTTCTGGTATCTCTTTTTGTTTACTTAGTTTCTTGCTCTGTTGCTTACTAGTTTTTTTTTTGTTTGTTTTTCGCATTACGTTAATTTTATACAATTTTGTTTGATTTATTAAGGTTTGTGTAAATACAAAAACTTTTAGATATTCTTTTTCTTTTTTTCTTTTTGTGGTAATATTGTCTTTCAAATAATTTTTCTCTTTGTGTATATATAAAAGAAAAAAAAAAAAAAAACTATGAGTCAAGCCTGTTTAATCGTGAAGTTGAAGGCAGGCTTGGATTTGTTTAAGAGTTGCCATTTGATTTGTTGTCTATTATTACAGCTAAACGAGTTCGAATTTGTCTGGTAGCAAAGATATGTGTTTTGTTATTCAGTTACTTAGATTTCTATAAAAATGGGTTGGTTTCTCTTGTTTTCTTTGTATATATAAATAATTTATAATTCTGTTTCACATTTTTTTCCTTTTCTGAACATCGTCCGTTTCACCGGTGATGGTAACGTTTGTCTAGGTATACTGTTAAATTAGATTTAAATTTGTCCTTTTTATGGTAGTTGTTCCACATGTTGTTAGTGTTATTGTTGTAGCAGTAGCTAGAATCTGATGTTAGGGCTTATATCAGCACTCAGACTTATCTTCTTCGACCAAATATTGGGTGTCCTTGCCATTGTCGGTGGAGGGATCAAGTTCTCTGGTTCTTAGTTGTAATTGTGGTGAGGATTTGTGCGTTATACTGCTAGGTGCTAAAATGGCCGATACCGGTTCCGTAAATGGACCAAGCGGTTTGGTTTTGGAGGGATCATGTGGCACTTCATAAATACCTAAATTCACAAAATTAATTTTTCGCATTAATCAATACAATACTCAGTTAAATGCAGTTTCATTACCTGATCCATTGCTTAAAGTTGGATCGGTGGTTGTACCGGACTGTACGGCATCGTACATGGGATTTGAGAAATCTCTAGTTTTAGCTGTATTCACAGTTTGTAAATTGTAGCCTTCCAAAGGCGCTACATCAGCGGCAGAGGCACCTGTGGGCATATTGGGTCCAGGGAAGCCGGGAGCATTAAACTCCACATTAGTGCCCTGGCGGAAAGTAACACTTTGTGAAGATGTTAAAGTAGGCAAACGAGCCAGTTTTCCACTATACCAAAAAGAAAAAGACAAAGTGAGACAATTAAATTTGATTTGTTTATCAAACCTTTCTTTAGGCATGAACAACTTACAAGGGTTTCTTGCGTATGACGAACCAAACGCTGGCAGCTGCCAAAAGCACCAGTAAGATTACCATTATGGGTACCACCACAGCTGTAACATTGGCTCCACCATGGCCAAACATGCCAGCCGCATTTTGTTCACAGTGATTGCCCTTAAATTCAATCAAACATTCGCACATTAGTTCGCCATTATTGTCCTCTACGCAGAAGCCACCATTTTGACAAGGACAAATTCTGGGCGAAGGTCTTTGCCTTTCAGCAGCAGCATCACATATCACTTCTGCGGTGCTGCGATGTGAAGGCAATGAGCCAGAGCTGTCCGGACAGGCACAGCGATGACCGCCCGGCACTAAAAGGCACAAATGAGAGCAGCTGGAACCAAAGCAGGGATCTTTCAAAGATGTATTGTAACGTTTTTCGTGGTAGATCTTTAGGCCAGCAGGATTAACCAAATTTCTATGCACCACTACCTGCACTCCACGACCAAACTTGTCTTGTCTCAGCAGCTCGCCTGTATCACGGGTAACCCAAAACATATTCGATTCGAATATATCCAAAGAAACAGGATGCCTTAGTTTATCACTTTTGACAATGGTCTTGCGCCCGGAGCCATCTGGTCGCATGGACTCAATCGTATTGAGCTTAGTGTCCACCCAGTAAACAACATTGTCCTGGGAGTAATCAATTGTTAGACCAGCCGGATGTCTTATTTGTTCAGTTATAACGGGACGACGTTTGGAGCCATCCATCCAAGAGGACTCAATCTTGGGTGCCGTGCCTGCATCAGACCAATAAATTCTACCCAATTGGGGATTAACTGCTATAGAAGTGGGCACTTCGATGCCAGCATTCACTATAGATCTGCGGTAACGGCCATCTGTAGTGGCCACCATAACACGTCCTCGTGGCTTGGAGCCAGTTCTATCCACTTCTGCCCAGTACAAGTTATTGGCCAGCCAATCTACTGCCACAGCTGTGGGCTTAGAGCCTCCTTTCATGTTCAAGTCCTGGGCAAAACCTATCTTGGCCTGGCCATCAACAGCATTAACCATATAAGAACGTTTAATGGTCTTATCATAACTATCCGCCCAGAATACAATTTGCTGTTCCGCATGGTAATCCAAAGCTTCGATACGTTTCTCCGACAATATAACATCGAATTCTTCTTTCTTTTGCAAATCCAAGGCTCGTATCTCCGGGCCATTTGAGAATATAATAACCACATCATCTTTTTCCGCTTTACAAACTCCCGAAGAACTATCAACTAAACGGAAACCTTCACGGCAAGCACAAGAATAGGTACCATTGAGATTGTTACACTGGTGAGAGCAGGTGTGTTGACGGGTGGCACATTCATCTACATCAATACATTTCTTTTTATTGTCCGGAGCTATAATATAGCCCGGATAACAGGCACATATGTAACCGCCATCAGTTAAATTATGGCAATGATGTTGACAGCCACCGCGATTCTCTTCCAAACAGGAAGAAGTATGATGGCAGCCCAACTCATCGGAAGCATCGCCACAGTCATCGGAATAGTCACAAACTTGGGCTCTTTCAATACAGTTTTTATTGGCACATTGGTATTGGGTATACAAATCACAGGGCTTAACCTTGGCAGCGCATATTGTCATGTTGTTTTCGTCTGAACCGTCACCGCAGTTGTCCACACCATCACAGATTTGATAACGAGCTACACAACGGTGATTAGCACATTGGAATCTACGCAAAGTATCACAGTTGAAGTCGGTACAAACTTTGGGATCTTCGTCGGAGCCATCGCCGCAATCGTCAGTGCCATCACACAAATCGGAAGGTGACACGCACAGATTGTTGTTGCATTGGAAGCGAGATTCCGGACAGTAGCGTCCGCCTGGGAAACGAGGCGGACAATCCATTTCATCGGACATATCGCGGCAATCACGATCACCATCACAACGGAAATAGGAGGCAATACAATGACCGGAGGTACACTGGAAAGTGCCATTTTTACATTTGAAGCCTTCGCAATTTAACTCGTCCGAATTGTCGCCACAATCGTCCTCATGATCACACTGCCAACGCGATGAAATACACTTGGCATTGCTGCAACGGAACTCCGACTCGGAACAGTCACGATATTTGCCCTTGCAAATGGCTTCGTTTTCATCAGAGCCATCACCGCAATCATCAGCAAAGTCACACATCCATTGCCTGCAAAATAAAATGACTGGTTTAAGGCACTGCAGCTCAAAAAATTCAAATTGAAAACTTACTTTGGTATGCATCTGTTATTGCCGCACTTAAAGTCGGTATCCAAATTGCAAGAAGGACAGTTTTCTGGCTGTTCATCACTATTATCACGGCAGTCGTCTTTGCCATCACAGAACAGCCATTTGGGTATACAACGGTAGTTGGATTGACCTGGGCATCTCTGCCACCCAGTAGTACAATTGCGTTGGCGGCACATATAAGCAGGCTCATCGGAATCATCCCCACAATCATTATCAAAATCACACATCCATAGTTTCGGTATGCAACGGCCATTTTTGCAGCTAAACTCAGTATCTGGATCACAAGTACGTTTATCTACACATTAAAAACAAAAAAACAAAAGAATTGAGCACACATATTTCCTTCATTTTACCCATTTTCTTTTTTACTTACGACACACAGCCGGATCTTCATCGCTTCCGTCTTTACAATCTGCATCACCATCACAGCGCCAACTGTCCAAAATACATCTACCGCTGGACTTGCATTTGAAATCGGAATCAGGACAGGGCAAATCACAGTTTTGCTCATCCGAACCATCACCGCAATCATCAATGCCATCACAAATTGTGGCCGAAGGAGTACAATTCGTATTCTTACATTGGAATGTTCCTGCCCTGCAGTGGCGTTGCGGACAAGTGGCCGGCTCATCGGAAGCATCCTTGCAATCTTTCTCGCCATCACATTTCCAGAACCAGGGTATACATTTCTCATCATCTCCACCACAGCGATGTTGGCCCGTTGTACAGTTTGCTATGCAAGTCTTGCTGTCACGAGCCAAAAAGAATTGATTCGGACAAGCACATTTATAGCCGGGCGCTCCTTCCTCTATATAACCCTCTATATTCAAATAAGTCGACTCTGGTGGCGGTGAGATAAGACAGAGATGGGAACAACCGCCATTGTTAGTGCCACAAGGATTATTGTAGGGTATTTGTCTTAACGGATGATTAATATGTATGTCATAGGGACGGTGGGTTGTGTTACGTAGGACGGTAAAATTAGCACCAGTAAATTTATTAGCTCTTGCTATGGCCTTTAAATTCCAATCACTCCAATACAAGTAATCATCGAACAGGGATATGGCAAAGACATGAGGCACTTTTGCACCCGACAAGACAATATGACGATGCCTGCCCTCCAAATCGGCATAAGCAATGTAATCCAAATGAGCATCTGCCCAGTAAATGCGGTCAGTAAAGTAGTCTACAGCCAAAGCATTTGGCCAAGCGATATCATCTTCCCAAGTCAAAATTCTGGTAAAATTAGATCCATCCATACCCATTTTGGCAATATAAGCTTGTAAGTGCCAAGAAGTAAAGTACATATAGCCCGTGCCAGGATGCACCACAATAGCTCGCGGATCCACAACTCCACTGCGCAAAGTTTTGCGCTTGGTGCCGTCCAACTCAGAAACATCCAGATTCTTGGAATGCCTGTCCAACCAATACAGTTTGCGGCCTACCCAATCAATAGCAATACCCTCTAGGCCATGCGAATCATGACGTATAACAGCTTCGCGGGTGGGTTTCTCGCTGGGATCTGTGTACTTTGATCTAAAAATGGTCTTGGCAGTAACATCACAGAAATACATGTATTGCTCCTTGATGTCGAAATCCAGCGCCACAACATTCATTAGATCTTGATGCATCAGATTCAATAGATGACCATCAGCCGACATATTGCGCACATAGTATTTATTTGTAAATATTAGCCAAGCGGAGGTATTGTCTTTGCGTTTGCAAGTATGTTCGTCCAGCTGCCTCTCATAATAACGTTCATCACATTTACAATAGAAACTACCGGGAGTATTCGAACAATGTTGTGAGCAGGCTCCCGGCAACTCCAGACACTCGTCAATGTCTGCACAAGCTTTACCATCAGCCAAAAGTCTGCAATGGCAAACCATGCATTAGCATATAAAATGAAAAGGAAATTTTCTATAACACTTACTTATAGCCCTTGTTACAGTCGCAATAATAACTAGTGGGTGTATCTACACATTTATGACCGCACTGATTTATTTCCACCTTGGCACACTCATCTACAAAGCAATGGGCTGGCTCATCGGACTCATCCGAACAGTCGGGCACCTTGTTACAAACCAAAGTCGAATTAATACACTGGCCATTGCTGCAAGCAAATTGACCAGTTGAGCAGGTAGCATTATCCTTTTTGCAATCCACTTCATCTGAATGATCTCCGCAATCATCTTCACCATCGCAACGATATTGATTACGTATACATTTGAAGTTCTGGCAGGTAAACTCTTGCGGCGAACAGGTTTTGTATTTCGAATTGCAGAATTTACCCTCATCAGTACCATCGCCACAGTCATTATCATGATCGCACACCCAGCCCTTAGAACAGAAAACATTATCAACATTATATAGAGAGAATTAAACTCAAAATCGGATATGGTACCTTATTAATGCATCGACCATTACCGCAAGTGAACATATCTTCGGCACAGGGTTGCTGAGTTGCACAGTTGTGTAAAGTTACATTTTCATCAGCCCCATCCACACAATCGGGATCACCATCACATAGCCATTTTTTAGGTATACATTGGGCCCTTCCCCAGGATTTGTTCTCAACACAAGTGAATTCAGTTTCCTCATCACATTTACGATCATCTACACAATTATTTCATTAAGATCAATTAACTTATACTAACTTTTTGTTTTCTTTCGAGTGTTAAACTTACTGCACTGATGCCTGCCGTCTTCATCGGAATTGTCCAAACAGTCATTATCGCCATCGCAAATGTATATGCGCGGTATACAGTTGCCATTATCGCAGGTAAATAGATCACCAAAACAGGTTCTGCCTTCAGATTTGCAATACTCTGGCGGCTCATCGGCACCATCACCACAATCATCGTCTCCATCGCAATACCAGGTAGCTGGAATACATCTGTGATTTGGACAGCGGAAGCTGTTGGTGGGGCAAGTTCGCTGACCACAGTGTAGGGGATCTTCATCAGAATTATCGCCACAGTCATTGTCGCCATCGCATAGCCAATAGGGCTCCACACAAATGTTGGTCTTTTCACATTTCAAATGATTTGCCGGGCAAGTGGTATTGGTGGGACATCTTTCGTGGGTCTCATCTGAGGTAGCATTATCCTTGCAGTCATTAACGCCATTGCACACCTGAGACTGGGGTATACAGCGGCCATTTGCGCAAGTGAATTCACCATCTACACACGGAGGATAGGAACAGTCAACTTCATCAGAACCGTCTTTGCAGTCATTTTCGTGATCACACTTCCAGCTCTTGAATATACAGCGACCATTATTACAGCGGAACTCGTTGGGAGAACAAGAATGGTATGCACAGTAGTTGGGATCTTCATCGGAATTATCGCCGCAGTCATCATCACCATCGCAAGACCACATGCGTGAGATGCACTTGCCATTTTGGCAGTAAAATTTGCTGGCCTCACAGGTGTTATTGCGAGGAGCACACATGCGTCCTTCATTGACCACCTTTGAATTGTCACCACATTTACATTCCGCCTTGCCATTGGGAGCGGGATGGCAGGATTGAGCACAACCCCCATTACTGATAAGACAGGGGTTCACATTACATTTTTGTCTCTCAGAGCTGTACACTCTTATATCCCTGGGCGAGTCTTCCAAACGTTTAACCATTTCCACCATATTAGCACCAGTGTGTTTTTCGGCTCGATAGACACCTCTCAGTTGCAAATCAGTCCAGTATATATAATTACGGAAAACCGTTATGGAGAAGGGATATATGGTAGCAGCCACCAACAGTTCTCGATTTTTACCATCCAAATCAGCTCTTTCTATTTTTTCTCTCACCGCATCTGTCCAATACAGCTTGCGTTCATCGTAATCTATGGCCAAGCCAGAAGGTTGGGAAAGATCTTTGTCCACAATAGCGCGCTTCAGAGAGCCTGCCATGGTTGTTTTGAAAATCTTGCCCGATGTGCCAAATCTTCCCCAATCGGTGAAGAATAAGGTACCATTGCAGGGATCCAACACTATAGCCCGCGGTCTTTCTACTCTGGCTATCATTACCAGATCGGAGCCATCCAAATTCATGGCATATATGGAATTATTAGAGCTGTCTGTCCAGTAAACCTTGTTTTGAGTCCAATCGTAAGCTATACCCTCGGGATTAATACCTTTGCTAAGCACCACCTGAGCATCAGTAAGACTGGGTGAGTCGGCCTTGGTGTAGGCAATTTTCGCCCATGGACGGATTTGTGTATAGAACATGTGATTGTCGTTGAAGTCAAAATCTAAGCCTACTACATTAGTAAGATTGGTCATGGGTGGGAAGGGTATTTGGGTGGATCTGGGATCCAAATTAACAGCACGTATTTCAGTACGAGTGGCAAATACCAAATATTCGTTAACAGTTTCGCATTTACGTTCATCCTTGGCCAGTTTTCCGGTTGCACAATCGCAAACGTAATTGAGGCGAGTCGGTTTCGAGGCATCCGGTGGAAAGCTAAAGCACAATTGATCGCACCCTCCATTACCCAAACGTGTACAAGGATTACTTTCATCTTGCGGCTGATTGTTGATGCTGTAAATTGCAATATCTCGCAATTTGGCAAGATTGGTTCTTACTTGAGTGGGCAGGGAATCGTTGCCCGGCAGCTTAGAGGCCTTGAATACGGTCATCAAATTGCGATCCACCCAGTAAACATCGCCTAAATGTATGGCAATACCCATGGGATTAGGCAGGTTACGTCTAATGATTTGACGATTGCCACCGGAATAGGAAATCTTTTGTATAGTATCTAATTTGGAGTCTACCCAATACACATCGTGCGTCAACATGTCTACTGTCAAGTCCCTGGGATTTGATATGCCTGAAGTAACTACCGGCGTCCAATTGCTGCCATCCAAGAATGCCTTGCCTATACGAGGATACTGGCCATAATCAATCCAGTATAAAATGCGTTTAATAGGATTAACAGCCAACTCTCTGGGAGCATCATTTGTGGTTTTCACCAACACCTTACGATGACTGCCATCCAACCAACACACTTCGACATAGTTTTCATGAGGATAGACATTAGTAAAGTACATGTTGCCAGCAACCCAGTCAATGGTTAAGCCTCTTATACCGTTGCTGCCTATGCCCAGTTTGATTATGTGCTCCAATTCAGTGCCATTTGGTCTGGTGCGGAAAATACCACTCCATTCGCCTCTATTATACTCCGCCCAGTATATCCACTGTTCACGGAACAAAACATCAATGTGTAGAATATGATGACCCACACCGGTAATAGGAACCATGGCCTCCGAACTATCGCTCAAAGAGTAACCTCGGGTAACATCCAATTGGGAGACCACAGCAAATGTCTTAAAAGCAACACAGGTGACATCGTTTTCTTTGCGATAGCCCATGCCGCAAGCACAAGTACGCGAAGCACTATCATCTGGTATACACAAATGTTCGCAGTTGCCATTGTTGGTCTGGCAGGGATGCTGCATCATGGGGCGTTTTTTATAAATCATCATGCTCTTAAGCTCTGGCTCATTATCCACTATAGTCTTGGGATTGTCACCTCTTGGTAAGTCTACTCTTACAATATTTTCATATGTGGGATCTAAGTAGTACAGTCTGGAGTCTAAAATTCCCAAGCTTTTTGGTTTAGCTATGGCATTTTCTTCTGTCAGCAATATCCTATGATCTTCGCCATGATAATCCATCACACAAATAGTAGCTGGATGCTGGGTGGAATAGTAAACCAAACTTTTGTCTATATCCAAAGCAATACTTTCAGGTTTTTCCATATTTTCTTTCAGAACAATGGGATTATTGCCATTCATGTTAACCCGTCCAATCTTGACTGGCACGCCGAAACCTCCTTCATCTATCCAGAACAGCTTGCCATGGTTAGGATCTAGTACTATTTGTTTAGGTTTTGAGACAGAAACTTTATTGCCATTGTTTGCCAGGACAATAGTTCGGTACTTGATCTTGCCGTCAACGCGCACCGCCTCAATATTGCTAGCGACACGATTACCCATATACAGATTACGACCCAACCAATCAAATGCTATGGTATAAGGAGCACCCACTATACCAGAATCTGAGCCCAGGAATTGAGTCTTGTTTCCACCTCCATAAGGTGTGGTAAATATAGTGCAGTTTTCATCATCATCTTCACGGCCTTGTATCCAGTACAGGGTTTCACCTTTACGATCAAAATCTAAGCCAGTGCTGCTTTCAATGCCAATGACTGGAGCCAAGTTTCCAGCACGTGCATCTCCACCATTCAGTGGAATATCCACGATTTGTGTACCCTTGACCACCATAAGGAAAGGATTTTCTTCTTCAATACAACGACCTTCACTCAACAAACGATAGCCTGGCTTGCATTTGCACGAATAACCTTCACTAGCACTGGGACTGAGCAGGCATAGATGCTGGCATTTGGAGTTTTCGCAAGGATTTGGATGTAGTGGCTGCAAGGAAGGATGATGCACATGTATAGATAGTGGTTGGCTTATGAGATGGGACACCACAGTTTGATTATGACCACGGAATTTATTGGCGGAAAGTACACGGTTCAGTTGGCGGTCTGTCCAATAGAGAGTGTCTTCAAACAGAGATAAGGAATGTGGATGTAAAAGATAGTGACTGCCTGCTAAGACCTGTTGCCTGCCCGTGCCATTGTAGTAACAAAAGTCAATAAAATCCAGTTTAGAATCGGCAAAATACACTCTTTTAGTGGCGGTATCCAGCGTTAAGCCATTCGGCCAATATATTTTGGTATTAATAATGGTCTCTCTCATAGTGCCATCCATGCCAATGCGTTCGATGCGTGGGTTTTCACCCCAATCAGTCCAGAAAATAAATCTGGCATTTGGACTTGGATCAATACACATACCTCTAGGCTGGGTAATATTTTCCCTAACTAAAACCAATCTGTTCGAGCCGTTTTCTGAAGAAACTTCTATGGTATTTAGTTTACTGTCCAGCCAGTACAAGTTTTTGGCTATCCAATCATACGCCAGTCCTTCAACCAAGTCTAAGCCAGTAGTAATAATTTCCTGCGGATCAGAGCCACGATCTAAACGTGAAATCTTTTTCAACTTCATATCGCTCCAAAATATGGTGCCGCTGTGCATATTCGAGGCAGTGGCTACAACATTTTCCACATAGATCGGCACACGTTCCAAGCCCTGATCTTTCAAGTCAGCTACCAAAATGGAATGGCGATTGGATATTATCAAGAAGGCCGCTGAGTGGTTTACAGCTTTGCATCTGTGCTTGTCCGCATCCAAGAGATAACCATCCGTACAAGAACAAAAATATGAACCTTTTGTGTTTGTACACATTTGCGAGCACAGACCGGGAGGATCACATTCATTGGTATCTACGCAAGTGTAGTTATCTTCCCCAATTTCCGAGCCCGGAGGACATACGCAGGTAGCACCTAGAGGGGTTTTTTGACAGCCATTCGAACACAACCCCGTTTGGTGCTCACATTCGGCTAGATCACATCCTTCTCCTTCATCAGCACCATTGGGACAGTCGGGGCTGCCGTCACACACTGAAGTCATATTCACACAACGCTCACTTACACCGGGACATTGCCATTGACCATGAGGACACTTGAAAGGCGGAGGAACGCAAGCATGATGGCTACTTTCGTCTGAACCATCTCCACAATCATCTTTACCATCACAAATGTAAGCTTTGAACACACAATTAGTGTTGTTACACTTGAAGAAATTGGGAGCGCAGGTGATTTGACCACAATCCTCTTCATCTGAATGATCTGAACAGTCATTGGAACCATCACAGTGCCAGGCAATAGGTATGCAAAAACCTGTAGACTTACAACGAAAGTGTTTCTCCAAGTTACATTGATTGGGACCCATAGAAGGACAGCCCAGTTCATCTGAGCCATCGTTACAATCGGGTATGCCATCACATTTGTACGACTCCTCTACACACTGGCGAAGATCTGCGCACTTAAACTGGTTGGCCAGACATGTTATAGGCGGACAATCTTTTTCATCTTGCTTATCGAAGCAATCATCATCGCCATCACACACCCAGCTTTGAGGTATACAATGACCAGTTCGTGGACAAGTGAATTGAAAATAGGCACACGTTTTTTCGGCGCAAAAGTCTCCCTCATCCGAGCCATCGCCGCAATCATTTTCACTATCGCATTTCCACATATTGGGTATACAACGGCCATTGGCGCAGGCAAACTGGGCTGTGCCACAAGTCACATTGCCACATTCAAACTCATCGGAATTATCCCCACAATCATTTTCCTGGTCACAGCGGAAGTTAAGAGGAATACAACGGCCTGACTTGCACTGGAATTCGTTGGAGCCGCAAGTGGGTTCTGAAAACATTAAAAAAATACATAAAAGAAATGCAAAGATTTTTATATTCCAACTACTTACTGGTACAGTTCTGCTCTTCATCACTGTTATCCAGACAATCATCATCACCATCACATACCCAAGATTTGGGAATACATCTTTGGTTGTTGCACGTAAAGTCCCAAGAGTTTGGACAGGGTTGTACTGGTGGTTCAGCGCTTTGATCCACAACGCAGGTAGTCTGATCATCAGCTAATCTCTCTCCATAAGGACAAGAGCATTTGGCTTCCAGGATACCAGTGTCATTGTTGGGCACCGCAAAGCAAAACTTTTCACAATTTCCATTACTCCGGTGGCAAGGCTGCACATCTTCCACATTTTGCACATCATGGCTGTAGACCTTAACACCATACAAACGATTCGTTTGAGGTTCTCTAACCATCATCTCTTCCTGCTCGCCAGTTAACTTGTGCAAGCGTATAATAGCATCCAAACGCCAATCTGTTATGTACATCCACTCATTATGTATGACAATTGAAAAGGGATGACGTACTAGTCTGGAGTTGACTGTTTTTATGTCACTGCCATCAAGCTTGGCATGCTGAACATGGTCCAACAAAGCATCACACCAATAAACACGATCTTCCTTGAAATCTATGGACAAACCATTGGGCCAACCCAGGGTTACATTCTTAAACACCAGCAAATTAGTGCCATCGGTATTGGCTCTAGTTATATTGGCCGGCCGATCCCACTCCGAAAAGAATATGAAACCTCTATTGGGGTGCACAACAATAGCTCTGGGTCTTTTCAGGTTCTTTAACAAAGTACGACGGTAGGTGACGTTGTGGGTGGATAAAACATTTAGAGTACCCTTGCGCGAATCGATGTAATAAAGATTTTTCGAAACCCAATCAACAGCCAAACCTTCAACACCTTCATTTTGTGAGGCTAAAACAATTTCACGTCCAGTGCCATTGCGATGCACTCTATAGATAACGTCTTGTAAGACATCCGAATAGTAGATAAATTCATCTCTGGCATCAAAATCCAGGCCCACAAAGCGTGCTCTTCTCGAGACGACGGGCAGAATAGCATCACTAAAACCCTCAATAACAGGCTCCAATACTTTGCCTTTAATAAAACGCTGCTGCGAGTACATGAGGAACTCTCTCACTATTTTACAATTTTTCAAATCCGATTGCAACTGATAGCCGGTGTGGCAGGCACAACGATAACCCAAATGATTGGCACCCTTAACAGCCGTTACAATGCACATATGATTGCAGCCACCATTATTGGGACCACAAGGATTCGAAGCCTTGGGCTGGCTCAAGGCATGTACGGCTATAATGCCCTTGGGTTCTCTTATGTCTTTGGCCTTGTAAGTGACTTGTATTGAAGTAGGGCCAGCATATTTATCAACCGACATAATGCCCTGTTTGGTGGCATCTGTCCAGAAGATGCGATTCTCAAACAAAGCCAAACGGGAAGGTGAGGGAACCTGCTGTCCTCTCAGAACCATAACACGTCTATTGCCGTCATAGTCCACGGTCTCAATGTAGTCCAAAAGAGAGTCGCACCAGAACACGCGCTTGCCAATTATATCCACAGTTACGCCAGATGCCTTGTAGGCAGCTTCCGAGACAATAGATCTGGTATGTGTACCATCCATATGAGCTCTTAACACTTGGCCACCATCAGCCACAAACATTAAGCCGGCAGTGGGATCCAAGGCCAAATCTGCTGGACTAGTAAGATTAGAACCCAAGACCACAGCATGCCAATTGCCACTCAGCTCAAAAACATCGATTTTCTGACCCACCAAATCAGCCACATAAATTTTATCGCCCACCCAATCCACTGCTAAAGCCACCGGGGCCCAAGTACCGGGCAATGTAAGATCCAAAGGCTGTATAGCACTGCTAAACACATCCAAAGGTAAACTCTGAACTTTGCGAGTTTTTATATCCGACCAGTACAAAGTGTTTCTTTGATAGTGATAAGCCACACCAGAGGCGGCACTAGCATTCGCTATCACCCGAGGATCACCGCCATGAGCTGACATTTTAACCACTGCCCGATCATGGGCAAATATTAGTTGTAAATTATTAGCATCAGGAGCTATACATTTTGCATTATTAATTAAGGTATAGCCATGGCTACAGGAACAGCTGTAGGAGCCTTCGGTGTTGGTGCACAACTGATCGCAGTGGCCCCACTCCGCACACTCATCTAAATCCACACAAGTACGATTGTCTGGAGCCAAAGATTGGCCAGTACGGCAATAACAGATGCCACCCGTTAGCGAAGGTCCACATTTGTATTCACAACTTAAGGCTGGGCAGGAAGTGGTGGCTGTTGGAACAAACAAGACACAGAAATAAGAGACTGATTTATGCAATGCATTTTCATTTATATTTGTATTTTCTAGAATGCTTTCTTTTAAATCTCATTCACTTGTCACTCTAAGGCTACACAAGCATGTGTATGTGAGCAGAAATTAATACTTACAACAAGCTGTCTCCTCATCACTACCATCTTCACAATCTCTTTTGCCATCGCACAGTTGTGTTTTCAGTATACATTTCGGCGTCCCATTAGCACCGCCGCGTGGACAAAGGAACTTATTATCAGGACATGCTATCGCCGTACAATTGGCTTCATCACTTTCGTCCGCACAATCGTGATAGCCATCACAATAGAAATTCGAAGGGATGCACAATGCATTCGTACAACGGAATTGGCCATGATGGCAAGGTGGAAAATCTAAATGGTGCAAATGCAAAAGATGAAATTAGAGCAAATGAAACTGATGGATGGCACATAATAATGACAGCGTCATCTGCAGGTAGACGAGTGTGTATGTATGTATTTGTGTGTATTTGTATGTATTTCATGCTTTGCTTAGCAATGCATTAGATTTATTCCAACTGAAAGGGGGATAATGGCGTAAACGTTCATTACATGGCACTTGCATTTTCAAAAGGGTTAAGAACACATCAAGAAGGATTTTGAGTGCAAGACGAAGCATAGATGAAGATAATTTTGGATAATTTAATTTAATAAGAGAAAGCTAATTACAAAAGTTGGTTGGAGCAGTTCATTATAAATGTAATAGTACAGTAATTGTTTTGAACTAGATTTTTGGGCTTAAAAACTGTTTTTCTGAGCTGATATACCCAGCAGCTAAGGCTTCTGTTTTAGTAACTTATTAGTAATTAATTATTTCTACGTTATTAAATATATAAATTCATACAAATTTGATTAAGTCTAAAAGGTGGTAACTGAAAACAAACGCTCTACGTATGACTACAAGTATGTATGTATGTATGTATATCATTTTACGATCAACAGGTCACTATTAATTAAGAACTCTTAACACTGTGGACGAAAATCACATTTTTATGATAATGCATGACATTTTGTGACCAACTCACACTGACTAGGGAAAGCTGACCTCAAACTTCTCGACTGATGCATATAAAATCGAATGAAAATGCAATATTTTTTTCTCATTAAGCTGCATCTATAATTTCTTTTGGCGAAAAATAGGTGTCACGTAAGAGAATACCTGCAATTTTACACACATAATCTGTGCCTAGAAAACTTTGGCGCAAAGAGTTGACTCTGGTTCTAAACTTTTTGGGTTTTTTGAAAATTGTAGCAGCCCACATTTATCCAATAAGTATTTGCGGTATTCAAACGGTCTCATATTGTGTCATAATGTCAGAAAGTACTAACATTTTATGATAGTTTAAAAAAATTGTTGTTGTGCTGCAAACAAAAATAGTCATGAACAAATAGGACTTCATCGACTGTGTTTAGTGATTCGTCATAAGTTAACAGCATACACAGAGCCTAAGCGATAAAGTACAATTTTTAACTGTATGTATGTCAATTGGAGTCTGTGCAGTTTTTGGATTTATGTTAAATACAGCATCGCCTTTAATTAAGTCTAGCATATATGCAAATTCTTCCGGCTGAGCCCGAGCCTTCTGATTAAACCGATTGTAGTCAAATTTGTTCAGCATGTTTTGGTGATGCCACTTTTCACTTTTTGGGACTCCAAGGTGAACGAACGCTTCTACTCTTAGCTAAGCAAGTAGCACAAAATTCATTAAAAATATTTCACTATTTTTTTCTTCCACTTCTTCGTTACCTAAGAAATAAATGCATTAAAATGTATATTTTTTTGTAAATATAAATTTAAAATTTACTTTTATCAGCTATCAAAACATCTAATAGATAATTTTTGCACAAACTGGCTATTAGTTTAGTTTTTTCACTCACTTTAGGCATTTTGACAAAAATACATATTTAAATTGCTTTCCTTTACTTTAACAGCTGATTCATATTTTATATAGCACACTGCTTTATGACAGGTTGCTCACAGCAGTCATATATTTTCGTGCTATTATTTTAAGACTTCTGACTTTAGGACTACCCTTTGAATACCGTAATTATTTCTTGCCTTATTTTATTCAAACTTAACGGATATGTCATTAAATACAATATTGTATCTTTAAAACTCTGCTTTTGGTTCCAAGTGCAACTCTTTATGATACTTTTGTATACATTTGTTACAATATATAACTGTACAAACACGTGAATGTAAACGTTTAGAAAAACTATTTTATACAGCTTCAGATCGTTTTTATATAAAAATTTTATTAACAATATTATTCAATATTTCGATTACAATTTGTTATCATCTTCAGGATGAAGTATCATAAAGAGTTGCACTCACTCTGAACCAAAAGCAGAGTTGTAAAGATACAATATTGTATTTAAAGACATATCCGTTAAGTTTGAATAAAATAAGGTAAGAAATAATACTTCCTGAAGATGTTAACAAATTGTTATCGAAATATTGAATAATATTTTACTGTAAATTTTAATTTTGTTATTGAACTTCTGTGTTGTAATACATTTATATTAAATTACTTTTTCAGGCTTAAGTTCAACCCTTGGTTTGTCACTACTTTTAATTAATATCAATTAAGTAAAGAAAAGTAAAATTTAGTAGCTAGGTGGACAACCGGCTGTTTCTGGGTAGCAAACACCCTTCATCAGCACCCTATGAACTTTGGAAAAAAATATCATTGCTTTGGTTAATGTTAATTAAGTATACAAACAGAAAGTAAAATTGCGTGAGCTTTGGTTGCCGAGTGGTTAAGCCGGCTGTGCCAAAATTGTGAAATTTTACACGTCCAAAGTTCATAGGGTGCTGATGAAGGGTGTTTGCTACCCAGAAACAGCCGGTTGTCCACCTAGCTACTAAATTTTACTTTTCTTTACTTAATTGATATTAATTAAAAGTAGTGACAAACCAAGGGTTGAACTTATGCCTGAAAAAGTAATTTAATATAAATGTATTGAATAATATTGTTAATAAAATTTTTATATAAAAACGATCTGAAGCTGTATAAAATAGTTTTTCAAATAATTAAAAAGATCAAATATATATTATGTATTTAGTAAACGTTTAGAATTAGTATAAACGAAGCAGCATTTGTATGGAGAAGTTAATTAGAATTTTGACTTCTACCTTTTAAGACACTATCCAGGCTTCTAAATTTCCGCGATATGCTTAAAAGTAAAGAATAAAAAAATACCTAATACAGCACTACTTTAAATTAAATTCTAATGAATATATATATAATATTAGAAATAAGATTATTTCAAAATTTATTAAAAATTTCATGTATTCCTTTATTTTGTGTTGGCCATTAAATAGAAAACTCGGTTTTTTTAAATTTCTTTGTGATTTATGAAACAATGAGTTACCGGATTTCAACGGGCAACTAAATATTTGTTAGTGTTTAGTATTGACTTGACTACAACAGTTGGCCACATCATCGAATTTTAAACAGCTGTCATAGCCCAGTGTACTTAAAGTACTTATGTTTAACCTTTAAGCTCTTTTTCTTTGCAAAACTCTTAAGCAGCACTAACACTTCACTCCCGATTCTAACATATACATATATCTGGAATGCTTATCTTATCCCGTTTCATGCTGGTTCTGCTTATCTGCCAACCAACCTTGTTACATCTCAATGCGGCATCGTAAATTTGCATGAGAAATTCATTTCTTTTTCTACCATTCATTTCTTTTTATCTGCATTTGCATGCAAACTATTAAAAAAGCACACACTCACACACACACACACGCACACAAAGTTAAGTATTTAATAATAAAGTGTATGTATGCTAAAGAATATATAGTAAAGGCGAATGTATGTATGTTTGGTGTTTTGTAAATATAAAAAGGATATTGTACTTACTGCAGCCCTGTTCATCAGAATTATCGCCACAGTCATCTTTGTGATTGCACTTGAGTGAAGCACTAATACACTTTAAGCCATTGGCACAACGAAACTGATCCAAACGACAGGCAGTGCCCTTGCAACTCTCCTCATCACGGCCATTGCGACAATCTAAATAGCCATCGCAGCGTTTCTCTTTGGGCACACAAGGACCGGCCAAGCGGCTGCCATCGGAGGGTGGCAGACCTCCCGGTTGATTGCAAAATACATCGGTTGTTTGACATTTTCTATATGCTGATGTTCGTTCGTGTTCACAAACAAAAAGTGAAAAACACGCACATTAAATTTTGTAACAAAAGGACAAGCAGTTGCATTTTATGGTGGCAGCACAATGATTTAAAGTAGACAAACATTTGCAAAAGAAGACAAAATGAAAGAAGCAGATGCAGCGCAAAAAAAAAAAATTAAAGAAAAAGGTCACATGAGTAAATGTGGCAACAGTATCAAAAGATTTATTTGTTTAACAAAAGACCCCCGAGAAACGCAAGTGTATGGGGAGGCAAAAAAAAAAAAAAAAAATAATGCAAGTGAAAAGCGAAAATTGAAAAGGATAAAATATATATGTGTACATATTTTTTTCATATTGACAATTTATAGTCCATTGTTATTGTTTTATTGTTTAAATGGTGAAAGATAAAAATGTTGTTTGTCGTTGACAATTACGTTGTTGTTTTTGTTATTGTTTGCATTTAAGTGCAGCCAACAAGATGACAGGCCATACAAGAACAGCAAAAAAAAAATAAAAAAAATAAATAAATAAAACAATAACAAATGTGATATGAAAGTAAACGAGTAATATTGTTGTTAAAAGAAAATAATAATAATAATAGCGTGTACAAAGAGGGAAAGAAAATTTTAAGCAGGAAACGGATATAATTATTTTTACACACAAACACAAGCAACAGTATTTAAATTACAAATATTGCATAAAAAATAAAAACAACGTTGAAAATTTCCAGCCAGGCGATAGAAGACGAACATGAAAAGAAAAAGAAACAATTAAATAAACAATTAGTATTATATTTAAAATATTTAATTAAAGTCTTAATTTAATTTTCATATTAAACTTATTTTATAGGAAAATTAAATTAAAAGAAATTTGAACTTTCTTGCTTAACATTGCATTTATTTGTTCATTCAGACGTGCCAGAAGACAAAACATACAAAAAAAAAAAAAACAAAAAAACTTCTTCGTCATCATCTTTGCCATCATCTATCATGTCAATTTCATTAGTTTTCTTCTATTTGTTTTTTGTTCAATTTAAACTTCATATTATTTGTTGTCAGGAAGTGAATCTTTTTCAATCACTTCCTTCTCCATTTCTACAATTATATTATAAGACCCACAGACAGACACATTTGAACGCTTTCGTTTTGTTTCTTCATTTAAAAGTGTTTCCTTTCCATTCTTACCATTTATACTTGCTAAAGTTATTGTCTGTTTTTGAAATGTTGCTACAGAAAAAACAAACTATATTTCTTACAGTTTTTTGTTAAACAATTCTTTTCTGATTTTTCAGTTTTTTTTTTTTTTTTGTACACTTTCTTATGGCTGATAACTGTCAGATTGTATTAACTCTTTTTCATTTTCGTTTTGTTCATTTGGCTTTAAGTTTCTTGAATGTTTCAACTGTAACTTTAAATGTAGTTTTTACTGAGTAGTGCATGCTACAGCAGGCATGCACAATTTTCTAGAATAATATTAACGGGTTTTCAACTTTGTTTTTCACTTCCTCAAAGAAAGATTTTTTTGTGTGATAAAATTGGGGTGATCAACATTTTTAAGGAAAACAAGAAAAGTAAAGTTGAAGACTTATTGGCGGGAGTACGTACAACCAGGGCTGTTTCACGATCGCCACGGCGCTCATCAGCACCCGAATCGCTTCCAACCCCATCTCTGATTAAAGTACACTAGAGCCCCGACTTGCGTCGTTAATGGGGACCGGAGAAATGCGACTCAAATCGAAACGACGCAAATCGAATCACTTTTTTCTATATAAATGCACTGAAATTTAATTTGTTGGGGAGAATATTTAAAACAAAGCAAAAAATGTTGTATTTTTGATAAAAAAAAAATACTAGCATGAGTACGTTTTTATTTGTTTAATTCACTTCAACACATGTTTATATATATTATAAAGAAATAAATATAAAAATGACTCATGTTTTTTTTATGTCCTTAAGGCATATTCTGCTGAATCACACACTAAATTGTTACCATAACCAGACAACTGCTCTTAGCACCACTTATATAAAAAAAGAATAGGGGATTCCCCTTTTTTCATGCAATCTGAAAATTTCTTAACGTACAGGTGACGATCGTTGTTGCCAGAAGTTGTAAAACCTAATGAATTCAAGATGCTAAATACATACTATACTACAAAGGCTAAAAATGGTAGTCCACAATGATGCAGTAAAAAATGTAACTGTGTTTAGCGACGCAAATCGAAATCAAAACGATGAAAATCGAATCGACGCAAATCGGGGTCAAAACGATGCAACTCCAACCGACGCAAATTGAAACCGCAACGACGCAAATCGAATTTTTTCCAGTTTCAAAAAGCGACGCAAATCGAAACGATGCAAATCGGAACGACGCAAGTCGGGGCTTTAGTGTATACTGTTTTTACGCAGCTCTGAGCTCTTTATTACTGACAATATTTAATCTTATTGATCAACTTTCCACTTTATCACTGTTTTTAATTTAATTTAAATATTGTTGCACAAACGCTGTAGTTTTTAACATACACAAAATCATTTAAGTAGCTGCAGTGCGATCAGAATTTTTGAAAAGATATTCCCAATACATATATCTTATTGTTTTTTTTGTTTGCTTACTCAAGGGACTTAATCAGGCCAAGTTCAAACCCTACATGATTAATATCAATTCAATTATGATTTTGTATTTCTTTCATTGGGCTCAAGTTTGTCTAATATTCTCAGCTCGTTTCATACCTTTATTGACATTTCGGCGTAAACTTTTTGCAACATTTACGTTTCACTTCTTGCCATGTCATGGGGTTTAATTTTTTATTTTTTTGTTATATTTATTTTTTGTTTGTCATAAGTTTTTCGATATTTGTTTTCGATATTGTTTCTGGTAGTAGTTGTAGTTTTTGTAATATCAGGGTTATTTCGGGAAAGCAGCAACATGCACAGCACCAACGTGGGTGGCACTTGGATGTGGGAATAAACAGACGTCGTTATGATTTGTGCAGTTGTAAGACGTTTTTTTCTTTTTCGACAAAAAAAAATAAAGAAATAAATTTCAAATGGAAGCAAATAGAAAATGAAATAACTTTCCTTTTAATGGTAATAGATAATTTAAAATTGTTAAATTAAAGTTTAATTAGTTTAAACGAATATTTTGCAATTTGCCAGAGTTTAATGAAATAAATTTTAATTAAAAGCAGTTTTAAATGAGCAACCAGTTGAATGAAAAATTACGAATATTATATAAAGTTAAACATGAGCAACGAAATCCTTGAGCGTTAAAGAATAAACGCAGAGAAAAAAGCCTTATAAAACTAATAGGACTAAATATTCATCGTTATAGGGTTTGGCGTATTTTAAAAACGACAGTGTTATTGTCAGTTTTAAAATCACACTTTTTGGGGCACTTTTGGCAGCCAAAGACGCCAAACACAATTGAGATTTATTGCCCTTCTTGTAGTAAATTTTTTGCAAATCATTGCATATTTTTAAAAAAAAACCTGCCTTTCACAGCAAAAAGGTCAATCCTTTTTAAGGGTGGTTGAATAAAAATCTTTCTGCGTAAATCGCTACTAGTTCCATTTGTTTTAATTTTCCCCAAAGGCAGAGTGGGTTTGTTGTCAGCTCGATAGTCGTGAGGTTGCGGTTCGAGTCCCGTCAGAGTTAAGCGAAAGAATTTTCAGTACAAAAATAAAAAAAACGTCATAAAAAAATTAAATCAGAGAACAATTAAATCAATAAAATGAGTTGGGACAAGTACAAGAATGACTCATAGAGCAAGATTTTGGTACTACTTTACTACCTGGCTTAACCTACTTCACTGACCGCTTATATGGGACGTTCTTTTAAGTTTTAATTTTTTGTTATTTTAGTATTTGTTGCAGTAGCGCCTAGGTCACAACATATCCAGTGAAAATTTCACTTCTCTATCTCTTACGGCTCAAAAGTTACAGCTAGTTTTGAAACTAAAGGGTGCCCCCATGTATTGAGATTTATTTCAGGTTTAACTTTTTGTTATTTTTGAAATTTATCGCTGTAAAGACTATGCAACTAGACACAGGGTTCAAACTTCAAGTCTCCGTCTCCTACGGCTCAAAAGTTACAGCTAATTTTTAAGCGAAAGGGTGCCCCCATATATTAAGCATTATTTAATTATTAATTTGTAGTTTTTGGTATTGAATGCTGTAGCAGCCAATTTTAACTACATATGTTGTGCAAATTGCAAATTTAAAATTTTTTCCGGCTCAAAAGTTACAGCTGGTTTTCAGTTTCTTGTATGGAGCACCCTTTAGATTTAAAATTTTTGTTTGTTTGAGTATTTGATGTTGTAGCACTCAGCGGCAACTACATATCTAGTGATAATTTCAGTTCTCTATTTCTAACGATTCCAATATTTAAACTAAAGGGTGCCCGCAGGTATTGAACATCATTTTTATTTTAGAGGCCAGGTAGCTGCATGTCTAGAGAATATTTTAGATCTATATCTCTGGTGGTGCAATGGTTGCATCTAATTTTCAAATTAAAGTAAAGCACTGTAAAGTAACCCATGAGTAAAGCAATGTATAAATTGTATATTTTTATTAATTTTAGTAGCAATTCTCATGTTTCTATCTCTTATGCCCCAAAAATTACATCTAGTTTTTAGTTTCTTGTATGAAAGCACCCTTTAGTTTTTAATCTTTTGCTGCTTTTGGCATATTATGTTATAGAACGCATGTGATTATGTATCCTGTGTGGAATTCAGGTCTCCATTTCTAATGGTCCCAAAATTACAAATAATATTCAAAGCCCCTTGTATGGAAGGCGCCTTTATTTTTAAAATTTTTGTTGGCTTTCGGGTTTGTTGCTGCAGCTGCCGCTTAACCATATGGCCTGTGCAAATTTCAGCTCTTCTGTTCTTGCAGTCACAAGGAATGGGAGCTATGATGAACAGAAGGACGGACGGACGGACGGACGGACAGCTAAGTCTCAGTAATAGGATTCCGTTTTCATTCTATGAGTACGAACAAAAATATACAATTTTCATTTTTACTGAATTTCAGTGAACTTCTGTATTGTAATACATTTATATTAAATTACTTTTTCAGGCTTAAGTTCAGCCCTTGGTGTCAAAACCAAGGGTCGAACTTAAGACTGAAAAGGTAATTTAATATAAATATATAATTTTCATTTTGATTTTTGTTTACAAAATCAGTCTGAATTTTATATGGCGTAAAAAATCATCAGTGACAAACAGTAAATCAACTTTGTTTTCTACATTTTTATCGGGTGCTTTTTCTCTGTATAGTACACCACCAAAATGTTGAACTCATAAACCTGACGACAGGCAACAAATTGAATGAACTTTTAAAGTACTAAAATGATTTAAGAAAGCACTGTTTTTTTTTTGCAGCAGAATGTTGGCAGAGATGAAGTCTCCTTTACTTCTTTTAACTTTACCAACGTCTTGGCGAAACTTGAAAACATTTTTGGCCATGAGCCATCATTTCAGCCATATTTCAAGTAGTACTAACTAAAAGTTATGCAGCAGTTTTAGCTCCTCTAAATTTAGTTTATAACCCAAGCCTTTAATATCGTTTAATTAGAGCCGCATTTGAACAATATACATATATTTCTTATTTTTGCGTTCATTTAACCACCATTTATTTCTGCCACTTAGATTGCAAAATGAAATAAGTAATTTACGGAAAAAGCATAAAAGAATACTGAAAAGGAAACGGAAATTTACTCAAATGAAACAAGAAAAATTCAAATAAAATGCAAAATTGCAAGTTTTCAGTGTTTTGTCTGGCAAAAAGCAACAAAAAACAAAGCAAAGGTAATTGGATTATAAAAGTTTTTAAATGTTAAAGAAAAAACAAAAAAAAAAAATGAACATAAAAAACTTAAGGTGCCCAGCTTAACTTTTAGTTTAAATTACGCATCTACAAAAAAACAAAAGAAAAAAAAAACAAAAAGTTTGCAAACTGTTTAAAATTTCGCTTTTGCCAAATTCAAAGTTGAGCACTTTGCTAAACAACTTGCATTAAACAACTACGTGTGTAAACTGCACAGTTGCTTTAGAAACGAAAGAAAGAAGGAAAAAGCCATTTATCTATCTCAGTGCGAGTTATTCTTCGCCACTTTTAGCAAGTAAGCGGCGGCAAGGTAAGCGACAAATGGCATAAGAGCCATTTTTAAAAAACCAGAAAATATAACAAAAACAAAAGTATTAGAACCAACGTATAAGTTTAGGAAATTACTTTTACGTTTAAAACTTTGCTGTGGACATTAAGCTGTAATTAACAATTCAGCTTTTGTATTTTGGGTCCTTTTTCAGTTGCAGCCAACTGTGTAGTTTTACGCCATTTTTCATGCAGCAATTGTATTAAATTTTGTGTGCATATTTTAAAGTCACTACTAAACAAACGCAGATCTACGCCGCTACTCATGCCATATGTTGCACTTTAACCTATTACAATATTATTTTATTTATTTCATATTTATATATTATTTTATCTATAATTTTTGACCTTTATTGTTAAAATTAAAAAATAGTTTTATTAATTTTAACAATAAAGGTCAAAAATTATTCATAAAATAATATATAAATAAATTGAGTCAAGTACGAGGCTGGCTCGCACTCTTAGGGTTCCGTACGTATGTATGTGTAATGTATGTATGGAATGGCGTATGTGAATACATATGTATATTTTATAAACTTCATCTCTGTTTTTAAAGCTACTTTATGTTGTATGGGAACACCTAGTAACTTTCCACTTGTTGTTGTTGTTGCTGTAATTTGTTGTTGTAAGGCATCTGGGAATACATACACTGTGCGAATTTCGACTCTCTATCTCTTATGGTTCGAGAGTTATAGCTATTACTCTACGTTGTATAGGGACACCTGGTAGTTTTACAGTTGTTGTTGTTTTTAGCAAGTGTTGTTGTGGAGCATATGTGAATACACATATTGTGCAAATTTCATCCCTCTGTCGCTCACAGTTCGAGAGTAACGGCTAATTGTTACTTTACGTTGTATAGGGACACCTGGTAGCTTTCGACTTGTTGTTGTTTTTAGCATTTGTTATTGTAAGCCATATGCGAGTAAATATATTGTGCACATTCCATCTCTTTATCTCTTACAGTTTGAAAGTTACGGCTAATGTTTTTTACATTGCATAGGGACACCTGGTAGTTTTCGACATGTTGTTGTTTTTAGCATTTTTTGTTGACAAGCATCTATAAATACATACACTATGCAAATTTCAGCTTTCTATCTCTTACGGTTCAAGAGTTATAGCTAATTGTAACTTTTGGTTGTATGGGGACACCTGGTAGTTTTCGGATTGTTGTTGCTTTTAGTATAGGTTGTTGTGGAACATCTATAAATACATACACTGTGCAAATTTCAGCTCTCTACCTTTTGCGGTTCGAGAGTTATGGCTAATTGTAACTTTTCGTTGTATGGGAACACCTGGTAGTTTTCGACTTCTTGTTGGTTTTAGTATTTGTTGTTGTAGCGGCAAGGTACAACAACATTCTGTGAAAATTTCAGCTCTCTAGCTCTTGCCGTTTCGGAGAATGGACGCTGTGACGGACGGACGGACGGACGGACGTACTTGTCTCCGTAATAGGGTTCCGTTTCACTCTGATGAGTACGGAACCCTAAAAACCAGAGCACGGGAAAATCTTTTAAGAAAGCAAGATGAATTATCGTCGCTTCAAGAGTAGAATTTTGTTGTTTAAAAAATTTTTTATACAAAATAATAAAAAAAAAAAAAAACTATCAAAGATCCCTGACGATGCTAACAAATTGTTAGCGAATTATCGGAAAAAATTAATAAAGATAAATAAAAGAGCTTAATCTTTAAAAAATAGTTTTATTAATTTATTTCATATTTATTATAATTAAAATTAAAATAAATCTCAAGGCTAAAGCATGATACAATTAACAAGGTAGCCTCGTCAGCTAAACCGTTAATCAACTGACTACTTTAGCTTGTCAAGAGTTTGCAGAGATAAAAGGCAGCCGAAACGAGATAGCTAATCCGCGTAAGTTCAGTGCATCTCTCTTCTGTAAATGTAGAAGTGGCGTCTTTTTGACAGTTTGCATAAGTTGTACAAAAACAAAATGCATGTTATTTTTATTGAAGTTGTTCTTATTGTAGCGAAAAGGCTACCTTGTTAGTTGTATCATGGGCTAAAGTATTAGCAACAGGGGCTAACGGCTTTCTATTACCATACTGTTTCGGCAGTTGAAAATAACGGGTTATGCATTTAGTGATTTCAAAAGTATAGAACCGGAATTCGACATCTGTCAAACTAAAATGTTAAACTAATTTTTTTCTTCTCAGTCGAAAGTCGGACATGGACGAAAATGGATCGCTTAACTCTCAATCATACAAGGCATACAATTTATCAAAATATACTACAAAAATGGTGATTCTGCCACAGCCACAGATCATGCTTTAAGAGGAGATTATGGTTTTCATAATCCATACTACAACTATGAAAGCAGTTGGCAAAGTTGTAAAGAAATTTGAAGAGACTGGAGTGGTTACAAATATTAAAAGGACTGTGAATCAATGTTTCGCTCTTTAAGGTGAAAATATCGCTGCTGTCAGTGAAAAAATCGATTGCTCGTCATTCTCAGGAATTGGGATTGTCTTACGGCACATTATGGCGTATTTTCGTTTTAGATCTACACCCATATCCATATAAAGTCCAGCTCACACAACAGCTGAAGCCAGCTGACCATCCACAACGTCGTAGATACGTGGAATGTGTGCTTGAACAACAGGCGGTGGACGGCGATTCTGCGAACAAAATTTTCTTCAGCGATGCAGCACATTTTTTACGCGCTAGGCATGTTCATAAACAAAATTGTTATATTTGCGGTCCAGAGAGAATCGTCAAGTTATTGAAAAAAGGCCATTGCATCCAGAAAAAGTCAATGCTTGATGAGCTCAAAACGTTCTGAGTACGTAGAACCGCAAAAAGGTCCAACTTTGCGGTAGAGCTGTCAGGTGCTCTATTGCAACACTAGCGTTGGCAAATCCAGGAACACTAGAGGCACTCGTACATAATGTTATATATTGCTTCATTT
Organism: Sturmia bella; assembly: GCA_963662145.1. Classification (NCBI taxonomy): domain Eukaryota; kingdom Metazoa; phylum Arthropoda; class Insecta; order Diptera; family Tachinidae; genus Sturmia; species Sturmia bella. Next base: position 19,705,879 of record OY759170.1, read on the forward strand.
TTTCCCTTTCCGTTGAAAGTTAGTCTGGCTATTGGAGTAATATATTTATATGATCTATTATTACAAACAGATATTTCTTCATATATCCTATAAAATAAATTGAGCCAAGTTGAAGACTGACCTGCACAACAAGCGTTTCCGGCTACCGTGCAAGAAGTGGTAGACAAAGAGTAGCCCTTGTATGGGAACCCACTTTAGTTTTCAACCTTTTATTGTAAACATTTCTAGTCTTCATATCTTACGGTTCAAAAGTTATTGCTTTTTTTTCAAACTAAAGGGTGCCTCCGTGTATGAACACCAGTAAAATTGAGGGTTTTTGCTGATTTCGGTATTTGTTGCTGCAGAGGTCTGAGCACTACATACTACTGTGAAAATTGCAAGTCTCTATCTTTTACAGTTCAAAAATTAAAGTAAATTTTAAAGGGTGTCCTCACTCACGTATAAGGCAACATTTAAGTTTTTACTTTTCGCTATTTTTGTTGCTTGTTCTTGTGTAGGCCTGGTAAATGAATATGCTGTGAAAATTTCAAGACTCTAAGGTTTCAACTAATTTCAGTTTATTGTATGGGAGCACACTTTAGTTCTTGACTTTTTGTTGTTTCTGGTATTTATTGCTTTAGAACCTTTGTTCCGTGATCTAAAATTCTGTAAATTCTTCAAATTTCAAGTCTGATGGCTTAAAAGTTACAGCTAATTTTAGATAATTTTCACAGTTTCTTGTATCGGGACTCCCTCTAGTTCTTAACTTTTTGCTGTTTTTAGTATTTGCTGTAGCGCCTGGGTAACCCCATGTTCTGTGAAAATTTCAGCTCTCTTGTTTTTACTGATTGGGATGGACGAACGGCAAAGTTCCAGCAATAGGATTCCGAAAAATGATTTTTATCTCCAAAATCATTGTTACTAAACAATCGTGCAATTCGCCTAAACCGTTTCAAAAATTCGTGTAGTTCCTTTTACACATTTTGGGGGTAAAATGAAGTTGCCTGCAACTCAAGTTCTTGTTGATTTAGGGTTGTTGTATTTGTTGTTCTTAATGTATAAATTTTGTTAGTTTTTCATTACTCAAGTTGCGTGAATAATTTAGCAACCTTTAAACAGGCGAAAAGAAATGCGGTTTCAACACATTCCTCTCATGTGGCTGAATTTCGTGGAAGAGAAACAGCGTTTGCATAAACATTGTCTCAACAAACTCCATTTTTTATTTGCCAAAGTTTAAATTACTATAAATATGCAAAAATGTTCTTAGTCTGAATATTTTTTTGTTCCATACTTAAAGTAAATTTTTTTTTGAATAGTAAAAGTTTTTTTTTTTCATTTTTTAGTTTTTGTTTCAAACTAACATTTTAACAATGACAATAATGTGTTGAAAAGAATTGTGTTAAAAAGGAAGCAACAAAACTTCAAGTAATTAAAAAAAATAATAATAAAAAAAGAGAGAAGGATGAACTAAAATAACAATTTACAAAAAGTCCTCTATGAAATACTCCAGAGACGGATAGACACTTTGCTGTGTTAAACAAGTTTTTAGTCGCAAATAAAAATAAAAACTCAACAAAAATGTAATTAACACAAAATGCAGCAGATATTGTAAGAAAAATATTTAGAAATTGTTTTGCTCTACAAAAAATATTTCATTGTTTTATTTTTCAATGAAGATACAACAATTTTGAAGTGCATATTTTGAAAGAGTTTTATGTTCTAAAAAAAATTATATGCAATTCTAATTAAAGTTGAAAAGAAATTAAAATCAACGGGGGACCCCCGTTAGGAACGAAGTTCCTTACGTTTTTTTTCACCTTTGAATTTAATACAAGGTGAACTCTGTATGTTTTATTTTGTGTTGTTTTTAAAATTTTGAAATTTTATGATTCCTTAAATTTTTGGAACGTTTTCCAACTAATTAATATTTATTTGTATGTGTCTCCGCTGCTGTCAGTGGAGACACTGCCAATCATACACAATTGCTTTTCGACAGTACACCAATACATATAAACAGCTCACACGCTTTCGTGACGATTTCTACTAATTTAAACTACCAGCAAGCCGCGTTAAGGAACTTCGTTCCAAAATGCTATAAACGTTATTTTTCTACGCTGAAGAACAATAGAAGAGCAACAATTTTTAGCAGCGATTGCTAAAACGCTCTTCTTCAAACGCTTTGTTTTAAAAAGAAAAATAGAAAATAATCAAAAACTCGTGATTTTTTAAATTAAATAATTTTACCATCTACATATTTTTACTATTAGAATGCAATATTTAGCTTTTCTTGAGCTCTATTACATTTTAATTATTGAATAAAAGCTCAAAGTATTAGAAGAACATGTATGTCTTTCAATATCTATTGTTTTCCAGGCAGTTTTTTTACAAAGTTTACAAATCACAAAATGTACTTTTTAATGTATAGTTCGTGGAAAAATTTAGCCATTTTTAAAGGATTCCTATTCCAAAAGAAACTTTAATTGAAATTTACATTTTTAGGGTTCCGTACTCATCAGAGTGAAACGGAACCCTATTACCGAGACAAGTACGTCCGTCCGTTCGTCCGTCCGTCCGTCGCAGCGCCCATTCGCCGAAACAGTAAGAGCTAGAGAGCTGAAATTTTCACAGGATGTTGTTGTACCTTGCCGCTACAACAACAAATACTAAAAACAACAACAAGTCGAAAACTACCAGGTGTCCCCAACAACGAAATGTTGCAATTAGCTATAACTCTCGAACCGTAAAAGATAGAAAGCTGAAATTTCCGTAGTGTATGTATTTATAGATGCTTTATAACAACAAATGCTAAAGACAACAACAAGTTGCAAACTACCAGGTGTCCCCATACAACCTAAAGTAACAATTAGCCGTAACTTCCAAACTGTAAGAGACAGAGAGCTGAAATTCGCACAATATATGTATTTACATATGCGCTACAACAACAAATGCTAAAAACAACAACATGTCGAAAACTACCAGGTGCTCCTATACAACGTAAAGTAAGAATTAGCTTTACTCACGAAGCGTGAGAGACAGAGGGATACAATTTGCACAATATGTGTATTCACATATGCTCCACAACAAGACTTGCTAAAAACAACAACAACTGTAAAACTACCAGGTGTCCCTTTACAACGTAGAGTAACAGCTATAACTCTCGAACCGTAAGAGATAGAGAGCTGAGAATCGCACAGTGTATGTATTACCAGATGCCTTACAACAGCAAATTACAGCAACAACAACAAGTCGAAAACTACTAGGTGTCCCCATACTACATAAAGTAGCTGTAAAAACAGAGAGATGAAATTTTTATAATATATTCATTCACATATGCCATTCCATACATACATTACACATACATACGTACGGAACCCTAAGTGTGCGAGCCAGCCTCGTACTTGACTTAATTTATTTAAGGTGTTTTGCGAAAAGAGAATTTTTTTCATCGATGCCGCTTTTAGTAGATGCCTTTCTCTTATACAACATTTACATCTACGCAAAATCTAGCAGAGTTGCATTGAAATCTTCAACAAAACCTTTCTTGCAATAATTTTAACTTTGCATTCAAAATTATATGATTTACAATTGCAAATAAGCCAAATTAATCTCAATTATTTATTTGCTTTAAGAACCAATTGAAATGTATTATTTTAGGTCTAAAAACAGACCTTATTAATGTTTGCCTGTTTTTTTCAGCCGTCTATATGATGAGTTGCTTAGCATCAACGAAATGTCGCCTATATATAGACAACTGAAAAGGACAGAAAGCTTTGATGAGGTCTAGTTTAATACCGAAAACAGTAAATTGCAAATAATTTTATCAGGTTTTTCTGTTCGAGTTTTACTTTCTCAAAATTGAGAAGGATTTTTTTTTATAAAAAAAACTGGAGTGATCAACATTTTTAAAAGAGACAAGAAAAGCAAAGTTATCGAAAAATAACTTTTGTAAGGCGTTTAAAAAAAATTCCTATTTTAAAAGCAGTCTTTTTTAGAAACTGCTTTTTGAAAAAAAGTACCTTTTTAAAAGGAATCGTTTTTAGAATTTGCTTTTTGAAAAAAAGTACCTTTGTAGAAGGTACCTTTTTAAAAAGTGTTGTTGTTAAAAGATATTTTTTTTAAAGCTACTTTTAAGAAACGCCCTGTTTTTAAAAGCAGTCTTTTAAACAATACTGTGTTTTAAAACATTACCGTGTTTTAAGAGAAATTTTTTAAAAAATAACCTTTCAAACGATACTTTTGAAAAGTTACTTTTCGAAAGGTATTTATTGAAGAGGTTTGTTTTCTAGAAGGCACTTTTTGGAGTGTAAATTTTTGCAAAAGTACATTCTTAAAAATATTATTCTAAAAGGCACGTGTGTGAGAGGTATTTCTAAAAGAAGTATTTTTAAGAGATACTTTTTTGTAGGTACTTTTTTGAAAGGTATTTTTTTAAAGGGTTTTAGTTTAAAAGATAGTTTTTTAGAAATCACTTTTTCAAAAAGTACTGTCTCAAAAGTTAATCTTTTAAATGGTATATTTTTCAAATGGGCTGCTTTTAAAAGTTATTTTTAAAGATATTTTTTAAAAACGTACTGTTTTAAACGTACTTTCTCAAAATGTGATTTTTGAAAGCGTACTTTTTAAAGCGTTGTTTTTCCAAAAAAAAAAAAAAAAAATTTTCAAAAGATAATTGTTCTAATTAACCTTTTGAACGGTACTTTCTGAGAGTTACTTTTCAAAATGTACTTATTTTACAATTTTTTTTCTAGAAAGCACCTTTATGAAAAGTACTTTTTTTTTAGACATGCTTGTTCTAAAATAACCTTTCAAGAGGTACTCTCTAGAAGTTACTTTATAAAACGTACTAATTTTAGAGACTTTTTTTTCCAAAAAGTACTTTTAGGAAAAGTATCTTTTAAGTACTTTTCTAAAAGGTACTTTTTTAAAACCTATTTTTTTAAAACAATATTTTTTTAATGGGGAACTTTTTTAAAGGGTACTTCTTTAAAAGGTATGCTGCTAAAAAGTACTTTTTTAAAGACATCTTTCTAAAACGTGATTTCTTAAAACAATTTCTGTTTAAAAGTTTCTTTTTCAAAGGGTACATTTCTCTAAAGAACTCTTTTTAACAAATTCGTTATTAAAAAATTATTTTTTAAGTAGAATTAAAAAAAAAAAACCTTGCAAAGTGTGTAAAAGGTACTTTTTTAAAAGGTAGTTTCCTGAACGGTATTTTTAATAATACTTTTTCGAAGTTTTTTTTTAAAGATGGTTTTTTTTACTAACAACATTTTTAAAAAAGTACCTGTAAAATAATACTTTTGAAAATGTACTTTTTAAGAGATTTCTTTTTTTAAATTTAAAAAAAAATTCTTTAAATATAACAGTTTTGTTAAAAATATTTCTATTAAATTCAGGTACAAAAAAGGGATTTTTTGAATACTGTTTCTAGTTTTATTGTTTAAAAGGTTATTATCTTTTATCATTTTTTTTTTGTTTAAAATTTGTTTTTTCTAGATTTTTTAAGAGCACTTCCGAGAATTGATTTAATTTATTTTTGATTAATTTATTTCGATTCGTTTAATGTCTTACACTTATCTTTTTATTTTACTTCAATCACTTGCATATTTTTTGCTCTCCTCAAGCTGGTGCAATAGAATAAATATCCTTGCTACATAGTTTGTATTTATTTTTCTTAACAAAGTTACTTTTTAACGACTTAATGAAACTTTTGCCATATTCTTCTTAACTTCCTTTAAAAGTAGTAAAATAAATTTTATGACTGTAAAATATATAATTACTCTTTCGTTGGTGAAAAGCAACAAAAAAAAAATAGATGCTGACATCTTAAAAATGTGCGAAACAACTTAAAATGTCTGTCATCAAATTCGTAATTTAAAGGACACAGACACACACACACACACACGCGCACACTTCAACAAATAAAAAGTTATATATTTGTAGAAAGAAAAAAAAAAACGGAAGTGAGAGGGTATAAAAAGGTCTTAACAAACTGGCTGCAGTCAGTGAAAAATATTTCCAATTGCATTATTATTATGTGGCAAGACGTGGCAGAGAAGACGAGTGTGCAAGAAGGAAGGTGTGAAAAATTGATGCAGAGTCTTTTATTGCAATATTTTAAATGTTGGTCTTACTGCATGGCAGAGAACTTTAAAGTAATTTAGCTGATTAATGCTTGTGTTTTTATATAATTTTGGGAAGACGGAAAATAGACGAATTGTTAAAATTGAAACAGTTTTGAAACAGTTGGGCTAAAGTATGTTCAGAAGACATACATTTTAGGTTTTTTGAGTTAAAAATATATTTGAGTACTTTATATATTTATTTGAGCTCAAGGTCTTTTGGAATTTGAGTAATTATTTTTGTCAATATTTCGCTCTCCTTCGGATAGCTTCTTCAGGAAAATAATAATGAAAAATGTTTTGATTGGTTTTTTTTTTCCAAAAGAAGCTATCTGTCCTGAAGAAGCTATCCGAAGGAGAGCGAAATATTGATAAAAATAATTACTCAAATTCCAAAAGACCTTGAGCTCAAATAAATATATAAAATATAGGAACAAAAGGGGTCAAATTAACTAATTATTAAATATATTTGAGTACTTTTACCAGATTTCTTAGAACAGTTCATTTACATTTATGAGCCTTATGAAAAACTATTTAATATGAGATAATGGGCCATTAATCAAAAACTAATTGTAATTTTTTTTTATATTTTAATATTTTAACACCTGCGCACGCTGGAGTCACGTATACTCGTTGTAATTCCATATCAACCAACACTCATACGTCCGAGTGGAGAGTAACAATTTCGTTTGGTGGTAATAAAATTGTAAATATTTCTTATATCCCCCATTTTGTTTATTTTATTATTTGCATGCCGAACACGTATCCAGACCACAAAAAGCGCAGCAATTTACGCAATTAAATTTTTTTTTGCTTTTTTTGTTCGCTTATATTAAACAATGTTTTTTTCATTTCTAATTAAATACTCGTAGTTAATAAATTGTTTGAACAATTATGGTCAGCAAAGCAAGTTGATCTACTGAAATGCCGTCATTTATTATTTAAGCTTAGAAATTACAGTTTTGCATACAAAATTACTGTGTAATTGATATGAGAATTTTTAATATAATAATTACAGTAATTTGAAGAATTTATTTGGTTTTAAATTATTAAGGCAGGAGTAGCCAGACCAGGATAAGAAGTAGGTTAATAGTTTACAAGTTTTGTATTAAAAAAGAACAGAACATTTTGCTGACTCAAAAAAATGTGTAAACAAAGATAGCGGGATGCACAATACTTTCAGTGTCCCATAGAAGAAGTTGTCGCATATATTTATGAACTATTTTCTAGTTTTTGAAAACAATGTACCGGCCAGCTGTTCATTTGTACCAAAATTTATTTTTTATTAGTTTTCTATAGATTGCACATAAAATCAAATACTACAGTACACAATTCATGTCCAATTCGCATCCAATAGATAAATCATGTTTTACAGGAAAAATATTTCTCGTAAGAAGCGGAAAACTGATATGCCCACAGCCCGCTTAAGACAAAAATTTTAATTTTAAATATTCGGGTCTGTTCTAGAATCCGATTCGGATTGATTTAGCAAAATTTTTTTAATCCGAATAATTCATAAATTGGTGTTCTCAATTCAGAATGTTTTTAGATATTCGAAGTTTCTGTTCGAAAAAAAATTCTAAATGTCAAATACATAAACAGCAGGTTTTTATGTTTTGAAAAGAACCATCAGAGGACGAAGCCGATGGTAAAAGTTGGCTTATCATACAAATAGTCGCCGGCGGCAAACCAAAAACCGACTGTTGACGACCGTCTGAACAATGTTTTTACAATCATGCAGAAAAATTTAAAAATTAAGTTAAAATATGACAAAAACTAAAACATTAATAGATTATTCTGAGAAAGCAGCTCTACCGCAAGCAGCAATAAGTCGCTCTTGACCGCGACGGGTGTACGTAAGGTTGTGAAATTACCGGCGCGGCAGTTTGCCGGCTATGAGCACATGAACTACGATCTATGACAACCAAAAGAACGCATTGCCGGACTATTACAATGGAATTTGACCGCTAAGTACAATCATATTAATATAAATGTTGCTTAAATTAAACTAAATATAGGAAATTTATTATAATTTCTTTTAAAATGTCAATTTTTCTTTTTCAATAGATTCTGATTGCATTAAGCAGTAGTCTTTAATATGTAGGGCAACTTCGTGTTTTCGATCATAAGCAAAATTTTTATATTTTTGTTTTGCGCAAGTGCAGGTTAGCAGGACACAAATCTGACCAAAAATATAGGAACTATAATTCTTCGCAAAAGACAGCATTATCCACACATTGTCGTGATCTTAATCATTATCCAGATTTCGAAAACACTTCAGTTTTGAGCACAGAGAATAATTACAAACGTAGATACATGTTAGAAATGTTGGAAATTATTAAAGTTCCATTAGAAAACAGGATAAATTTTAAGAAGGATACAGATGGACTAGCTAGAAATTATAGACATCTAATTACAAAAACCAGAACAGGACTCAGAACATAATATCTTATTTTTTACATTAATGATTTTTCATTCTTTTTTATAAAAAACTAAAAAACCCAAAAAAAAAAAATTTTTATGTTAAAAACGTTATTATGTATAAAATAATTATTAACATTAGTATAGATATATATAATTGTATAGATAATAAGTATGTATGTAAAGCCTATTTATGAATGTAAAACCCTTTTTATTTTTCATTTAGTTTGTCAATGAAATTTGAAAATTTATAAAATAATAGAAAACACATTTTCCTGAAGAAGATACACAAAGGCGTATCGAAATATCGAAAAAACTTATCAATAAATAGAAAATATATTTATTGAGAATTGAGTGACCTTAAGCTCATTTATAAAATCTAACAAAGTTAAATAAAAAGGTCGAAGAACGAGTATCCAGAACTTTTATTATATTTAATAAAAAACACTTCAATTTAAAAGAGAAAATTTAGTTTTTATTTAAAAAGTTATCACTTGCATGAATAAAAGCCGATTCTATTTACTTTCACTGACCCTGTATAATATTCTAATTGAAAACGAATAAAAACATGGGGATTCGGATTGCAGAACACCAAAAATTCTAAAGTAATCCACTTTAGAGTGAATTCGGATTCCAGAACAGACCCGATTATTATTATTAAAAATAGGAAACAATTTTAGTAACTAAAAAATATCAGAAAGTATAACATTGAATGTCAAGCAGCATGTTTTGTTTCCGGCGAATTTAAAATTGGAGGAATTTTTCTCCACAAAAATATTTTCCCATAGAAAGAAATTTCCCTAGAATATTGCTAATTTCAATCTTAAAAAACTAGTTAAGAAATATTGAAAAAGGAGATGTTTAAAAATGTCACCATATAAAGAAATTCTATATAAGGAGTATGTGGCAAGAATTTACGAATTATTTTTTTTTGCCTCTTTTTTTCCTCTTTTTCGAAGAAATAGCCTTTAAAAACTTTTTTCCCAGCAAACACACCTGCAAAATGTTAAAAACTTAACTTAAAAGAAGATGCTTTTTAAAAAAGCAAATTTTTAAATAGGTATCTTATGTTACCATATAAAATAAAAAATCCTGGCAAAAAGTACCTTTACAAAGAATTACATTTTAGAATGGCACCCTATAAAAGGAATTTTAAATATTGTATTTATTCGACGAGAAATTTTTTTTAGTGAAAGTTCCTTTTACAAAATATTACCCAGAAAATGGTCTATGGAAATGGGTACCTTTTAAAATGAAGTGAGCTTAAAATAAAGTACGTTTCATAATAGTTCCTTTCAAAATAATGAAAAACGAGTTCCATTTTAAAGAATACCTGTTCAGACCGTCGCTTGTTGAAAAATCGGATATTTTTAAAACATATCTTTGAAAAAGTGGCTTTTAAAAAAGTACTTATTAAAAAAGTACCTTTCAAAAAAGTACTTATTAAAAAAGGTTCTTTAAAAAAAATATCTTTCAAAAAAACTACGTTTATCTTTTAGAAAGGTACGTTTTTAACCTTTTAAAAAGGGTACGTTTTGAAAAAAGTACCTTTTGAAAAAAGTACCCGATTGTTACGTTTTTATTCTAAAATAAAAACGGTTTTGCGGAGTCCTTAATTGCAAATGAAAAGCTTTATTATTTACAGCACTTTCAATTCAATTTAACTTTAATTACTTACTCATTTCTGTTAAAACACTTTACTAGAACCCATTTCATACTGTTACACTACTGCTGTAAAACCCAGACTAGCTTTATAATTTTATTGTTGATGGTAGCACAGACAGTACAATATCCATCCACAACTCAAACGCGTGCCACTTTTTTGAGTTAAGAGAATATATATGTATATAGTCCTACTTCCTCCATTTTTAAGATAACGGTATATCTCAAAAAGAAGAGCTAACTTAAAAAACCGGTTAGCACCACTGAATTCAGCTCACTCAAATTAGGTTTAGCCACTGGGTGCTTCGTCTGTCGAAAAAAAAACTTTCAAATTCAAGCACAGTGTACACATTCCATATGCAATGCCTACAGACTAGAATGCTTTGGCACTATTGTAAATCATTTAGTTCGACTAAAAATTTAAATATTAACATTCACAAGTTTTTTTTTTTTAAATCAAGTTTTGAAATGAAAAGTAAAAAGATCAAAACCTAAAAATTTTTTTATTAAAAAAATTAAGTTCTCACAACCATTTTTTTGAAGCCAGTTTTTGTGTATTAATTTTGCTTAAACTTGGCTGACTTTTGCTACCATTTGTTGAGTATGCAGGAGTTACACAAAATCAATTTCTTACAAGTTTTTTGAGTTGTACTTTTATCTATCGATCCATTAAATTTTGAGGCAAACTATTTTTTCAAAAAAACTAAATTTTTTAATAAGATATTATTTGTCTTTAAAGTGTCTCCTGTTTTTTTTTGTTTTTGCTCAATAACATTGTGAAGCATATAAAAGTAACTTTCCACCTGCTAACCGCTGTTTTGGCTCTAGTCCAGCAAATCGCAGAACAAGGCCACTTAAATAAAGGAAAATGGGAATGATATGCGTTATGAAAATGTTGGCCATCAAATTTTATTTTATATGTCATAGCATACCAAAGCTCACAACTTATTAGGAATAGCATAGACAAGGCAAACACCTGCGTGCTCATTAATGTCATATCGTTTTTTATTTTTTTAGCCCACTGTCACATTGATTTTTGTACATGAATTTTATAAACTGACCTTTCATTAGCTGACTTAAATAATTCAATTCATGTCAAAAACTAACTTAATTGCCGAAATTCATTGAAAATTAATCTTAAATATTTTAAATTGCAAAAACAAAAAACATTTTTCACACGTGCGCTCATATTTGTCTACGTTGAAAAACCAATAAATTTTACCACTGGCAACATCTGCTTAAACAGTTGAAAATACAATTTGAAGTGCCACTCACTCACTTTAACACTCACATTTACTACAATTTGAATAACGGTTGAGGCAACAGAAAAAATAATAACAACACCAGCCACTACAAAAGCGTTGGCAAATAACAGCCATAGTGAAAAAGCTTGAATACTAACTATGGTTGTTGTTTTTTTTTTGTTTTTTCATTTTGGTTTTACAGCTGCAACACTAATTGTTTGTGACATTTTTTAACCCTTATATGCCATTAATTATCGTCAACATAAATATACCCAAGTGTGACAACAAAACGAAAACTTAAGCAACACTGTGGCTTTCAAGAAAGAAAATTCAAGCCGAAATACTTAGAAAAAGTTACTAATGAAAATTCAAAGGGTAAATAACCTTAAGGGAGTATTTGTTTATAAAAAGTAACAGGCAAAAGTTTTAATTTAATTTTCAACAAAACGAAAGTAGAAACTAAAAGGGATTTAATGTCAGATATTATGACTTAATAAAGATTTTCTTTGAAAAGTGATTAAATTAAAAACCCTTTTGCGAAATATTAACATTTTTTTTTTTTTTGTATTTATTTAGCCACTTTACAAAGTTTGTTGTACGTGCAAATTACTACTGGTGTAAAAATGCAAATACAGTGAAGGACTAATGGCCAAAAAAATAAGTGGCAGATAATCTGTTGTCTTACCCCCGATTTTTGACTTGGGATTTAAATACAAAATTAGTAAATTTTCCTTAAAATTTAAGTTGAATTTAAAATAGCTTTCTGTTTTGCAGTCTAAAATTATTTTTGGTAATTAATTGTAATAAAAGTACGACAGCACAATGTAAGTGTCAAAAAATTATCGATAACTCAATAAAAAACAGCTGTTTAAACAAATTTGGAAGCAAGTGAAATTGTGAAAAGTTTAGAAAATAATAAATTGTTTTGTGAAAATTATTAAAATGAGTAGCAAAAGTGATAAAAGGACTCCCCAATTTCACTGCCGCAGAAGTTGATTACCTTCTGGAAATAATAAAAACTCAAATTATCACCCCTATTCTGCGTTTCGATTAAGTCTCCGCATTCAGTTCCGTTGCGATCGAAGATCGGTATTCTGAAGAAAAACGGAATCGAAAGAAAAAGAAGAAGACAACAATGGTTAAAAAATTAATAGCATCACTGTGAAATGTGGAAATGAAAAAGCAAAATAATCAAGTTCGTTATAATTTTCATAAATAAATGTCAACTTTCATACAAAAAGTTGTTTGCATACATAATTAAAAATAAATTCTTGATGAAGCTTAATAAAAAATTGTTAAATAAAAAAAAAATATATAAAAACAAACTAAAATTTGTTGTTTATAAATATATTACAGAGCAAAGAACCTAGTGAAGATAAAGGTACATAATTAAAAAAAAGGTACATTATTAAAAAAAATAATAGTGTTGAGAGCAAATATGGAAGGACCAAAAAAAATTTTGATGCTACTGAATTTGCCAATCCTATATTATTTTTTATGTATTATCATCAGATCTTGTACAAAAATTTAAAATCTAAAACAAACAAAAATTAATTAAATTAAATTAATTAATTAAAAATAATTTAAAGTGTTCTTTAATCACTTCTTACATTTTTTAAAATTTTTAGCTTAAAAACACAAATAAAGAAAACCTTTACGTTAACAAAAAACCAACTGAAAAAAAACGGAGCTCCGCTCGTAATGTAGAATACATACAATCGAAAGAAACAGCGGAATCGAAACGCAGAATACCGAAGTTGCCAGACCGAGAAAATTTCGATTTCGATCGAAACGCAGAATAGCCCCCTATGAAACAAAAAAAAAACATGTGCAATTTTCTTAATTTGCAGAACAAAACCAAACTGTCAAAATCATATGGCAGTACGAAAAACTTAAATCGATTTTAAATGGGCACGGCAGACCGTTTAAGTTTGATTTAAATAGCAACTGCTTGACTCAATTTTGTATTTAAATCAAATTGAAATGACATTTAAAATTCAAGTCAAAAATTGGGGGTTAGTTTGGCCTGAGTTAAAACTGGCAGTGAATGTTTAGATTGAATTAATTTTAAGTTTCTATAAACTTCGACTATTCGAAGTTTATGATTTACAATTGTTAATCGTTTTATCAGGCTTGAGTTCGACTTTACTTCCTCAAAATTAAGAATTATTTTGTTTTTTTGTGATAAAATTGGAGTGGTCAACATTTTTGAAGAAGACAAGAAAAGTAAAGTTGAAGACTTAAGCTTGGTATAGACGGTTGTCAGATCTTACAATATTGTAAGACCTAACAACGTGCTGGCCATATACTAGAAATACAAAATTGTCAGCATTAAGAAAATTATCAGTTCAGACAATTGGAAGAAAATCTTACAATTTCATTGCCAGACAATTGCCTGACAATAAATTTAGCTACTAACGAAAATTGTCAGCTTACACGGATGTCAGATTTTCTATGTATCAAAAATTGCCAGCCAATTGTCATTATCAAAATACATACACACACACACATGCCATTATTCATTATTTATTTTTGTCGCTTAATAACCATGTTTTTAACTTTTTTATTCTCTTTTCTGCAACTTTAAACTCTCGTACTCATATTTTTACTATTCTCTTGTTTTTCTCTCCCTTTCGTATACACACATTTTGCTTTAATATTCTTTGTCATTACTCTGACAATGACGCCATTGTAAGGTATTGAGAATTTGTGCATCTTACAATATGCCAATGTCTGACAATGTACTAGCAATGATGATATCAAAGTGTTCAGACGATTGACAGTTAACTGACAATTAATTGCTAGGTAGGTGGCCTGCCAATGCTTTGACTTACAATATTGTCAGGAAGAAATTGTAAGTTCTCACGACTGGTTAAAAATATTCTATACATTTTCTGACAATATTGTAAGATCTTGCAATCGTCTACACCTAGCTTTACTGATTGCACATTTTAGTTGCAAATGCGCTGGTTGACTTTTGTGGCATTGCTGCCACCCACTGTTTGAAAAAGCCTGGATAATAAATTGTTGAATTATTTTCTCATATAAATTTTAAGTTGAATTTAAATAATTGAATTTAAAACAGAGTTAAACGGTTTAACACAAATTTTCTGTGATTTAATTATAGTTTAAATTTCGATGTTGCTAATCAGTGAAATGTTTAATGTTGGTTGTTTTTAGCACAGGAAATTTGGCAACGTTACACAAAATGTCAAACAGCTGATGTTTGCCACTATTTGATGACTAAACCTTAAAAGTAAAATTTTATTTGCTCAAATGTGATTAAGGTATTGCCTGGTTTAAAAGTTTACTTGTTTAAATGTAATTTAAACTACAGTAGAAACAACTTGTGCATCTCGGGGGGTTTTCTATGCAGCTTTTTGGTATGAAATATTTGTCAAAATACAACTTATACGGTAAAAGTCTGACAAATCTGCAAATGCAGATCGTTTTGTAGTCTTCTTCTCTAAATATTTCCACTTTCAAATTTTATACACCAGAAATATTTTAGAAAATACAGTAGAAACAAGTTGTGCAGCTCGGGGGGTTTTCTATGCAGTTCTACGGTATGAAATATTTTGACAACTTTTACAGGAAAATTTTGGGAAATATTTATATATAAATTTAGAAGAAGACTTCTCTAAATATTTCCGTTTGCAAATAAAACTTGAACCGATCTTAATATTTTTTGGAAACAAATCAACTCAATCAAGTTATCAAACAATGAAAGGGGTTTTCCTCTCTTAGGTAGATTTAATGGATTTGCCAAATTCATCTGTTAACGTTGAACGAATTTTTAGTCAAGTGATCTTAAACAAAACTAAACTTAGAAATTCCTTGGAAACAAAAATAATTGAAGGGATTTTATTTGCTAAGGACTATTAAAAATATAACTCTTCAGAGTGTTTTAATGTAAACATTACAAAAAGTTTAATTAGAAGGCACAAAGCAATAAATTTGTTTGAATAATATTTACAAAATTTTTTTATAATACGTACATATGTATATGTATATTAGGGCGGGTCGATTTGTAGGGATAGAAAAAATTCACCAATTTGCCAATGATTTCCGTATTCTATGGGTTATTCCATGAAAATTTGCAGAAGGAACCATAACTCTATCGTTAAAATCGAGTCCCCTACTTTTTGTTGGTAAAAAGTTCAAAAGTTACGGGCATTTTTATTCAAATTTTGGACCATTTTTTTCATGATTTTGTCCAAGAATACTACTGTCATGGTTATTTTTTTGGCTCAATCCATTATTTAATTCAATTTACAATTCAAAACGAAGAGTTTAAGCCCAAATTTATCGAATTCGGTTGATTAATTCATGCGATATTGCTAAAACAAAATAACACATAAAACCAACGTTTTGATTTTTTTTCCCTTTTTATTTTTTTCTACAAAAATTCAAATTAAGAGATAATAAAGTATCTATCAACCTATTATCAAAAAAAAAAAAAAAAAAAAATTCAATTTGAGTGTAGTAAACGACAAAATGTGAAAAAAACATTATTTTTTCTGAAAGTCTTGTTTGCTTTCAAGTCTGGGTGTTTTCGTACGGCTTTCTAATGTCGTCGCCATAGCGCCTTCTACATTCTTTCCTGCAACTCGTTTAGCAGTGGCAGCCAGCAAGTGGACATGTCTTTCCGTTCCTTGAATGTATAAAGGAATTTGTGGATCATCGAACGGTGGCACTTCGTAAGTCAAAAAAATTTAGAAAAAAAAAAAATGGCCATAAAAGTAATATTCTTGGACAAAATCATGAAAAAATGGAAAAAATGCTCCAAAATTTGGATAAAAATGCCCGTAACTTTTGAACCGTTGGACCAATGTTGGAGATTTTTTTTTTGTAAATTAATCAAAATGAGCTCATATTTCCAACGCGCCTACTGGCGATTAAACTCGATCGATAGTTTTTGAGTTATGGATGTGAACGTGTAGGTAATATTTCATACGAACGTCAATTTGGGAAAAAATCTACCAACAAAAAGTAGGGGACTCGATTTTAACGATAGAGGTAGAGGTTCCTCTGGCAAATTTTCATGGAATAACCCATAGAATACGGAAATCATAGGGAAATTGTCGAAAAATAAATCGACCAGCCTTAATGTATATACATACTAATATTTTTTGTAAAATTTTAAAATTGTTCTTGTTTTGTTATAGTAAAATACGTGGTGAATTGTGTGTTGTTCAATATAAAAGATCTTATTAAATAAAATTAATTAAGTTTGGGTTTATTTGTACATTTTTATAAATGACGTTTGTTGGACGTTTTTTTTTTGACGTTTTACGAATTTATTTTTGACGTTTTTCTTTCCAAAAATTTGACGTTTTTTGAAAAACATTTCCTAACACCCCTGTGTACTGTTTACTTCCAAACACTGCTTGCGAGACCCCTTCAGAAGTTTTAACATTTTTTTTAGTTCTCCACTCTACTCTACATTGTGAAGCGTTAATCCTAGTGAACTGTGAGAAATTGGAAATTTTTTTTAGATATGAGCTAAAATATAAATATTTCTAACTTTTTTGCATGTTTAGCACTTCACTAAACAAAAAAAAAAAAAAAGAAAAGAAAAAACAGAACTAAACAGTGACGTGATTATTCCCAGGATATAAGACTAAATGTTTATCCTTTAAACTGCTTAAAAAATTAGCTATTGTTAAAAATATTGCCTAAGCTAAAAAATGTCTTTGCAGTCACACACAAATTATGAAAAATTTTCGGTGTTGGCAGCTGAAGGTATTAAATGCGCACGAACCGGAATTGCAAGATTGTAATGTTATTGGAGTAGAATAAGAGGAAGAAAATGATGGCGCTAAAATCATGACAAACGGATATCCGCTTTAGTTGATAATTATTTATGCAAAATGTATTAACTGCGCCACTACAAAAACAACACTCTTAACAGCAAACGACTACTGGCTGCCGGTAGACAAAAAACATAAATTTCAACTACATAAATCGACATTGTCATTCGAATCTACACTTGAAGCGATATTGAGTAAGCCAGCGTAAGTAGAAGCAGTTTAAAAGTACACTGAAGCAATAAACAGAATTCAAGCAGAAATTTAATTAGAAAAAAAAAAAATTCAAAAAACTTAAACAAATGAAAACCATGGAAAATTCAAACTTTCTCAAAAAATTTAAATGATACTTTTGCAGCCCCGCAACTGGGTATTTATGTTGGAAATTTTCTAAGAATATTTAAGTTTCCTTGTAAAGTCTTTTTTTCTCCCCGTGTAATTTCTCCATTACCAGTAGTGATAACAATGCGTTTAACAGGGCATATTTAAAGCGGAAGTTTTAAAATGACCTCTTTTTATTGCCGCAAAAACTACCCAGGGAGGAATATGGAAAATTAATCAATTTTATAGGATGTCAACACGATAGATAGGAAATGATATGGTTGCTGTTTATAAATAAAGTAAATGTGTTGAAATGTCAGTGTGCATGAGTTTGATTATAGCCCAGTGATAAAATAAACAGCTTTGAAGGCGATCGAAATGAAATACTGAAATGCGAGCAATTCAAAATGTTACTCCATTCTACACAACTGTAGAATTCATTTACTGGAAACTGATAGGCAAATCTGCTGGGATGCTTGAGATGGATCAACAATGGCATTCGTAATGGAATTAATTCGTGATCGAATGGTGTGGGCTTATTGCTTATTTTGTTATTTTCATTTGTTAAATCAAATTGTTAAAGAAATCGCCTCAAGCGGCCACAGTATTAAACTTTTGTAAGCCACTTCGAAAAGACAACTCTGATGGCATGAAAAAACATGGTTTTTTAAGGTTGAAACAAGTCGGCCAGACTTGTCAACAACTCCTTCACACTCATGCAGTGTTAGTCCGCAGCATCGCACTTTTTGAACACATATGTCGTATTTATTACACCGTACCATGGCATGTTCACTCGCACACTTTTAATCCAAGCTATCACACTTTTTCGACACACATGTCATTTTATCAAAACGCTCAATTAAATTGGAAAGTGAATCACGACCTTTATAGACGTTCACTGAAATTAATGGGGAATGACTTGTTTTATTTTTGTTACTAGTGCTAAAAATTACACCAGAGTCAAAGCATGGCGTGGATGTTAAATCCCACAATGCTATAAAAACTTAGTATGTAGCTTTAATTTTCAAGTTTAAAACTTAAGGCTCTGTTACAAATCACGATCCAAAAGTTGTTGGCTGGCCATTCACTTGCAATTAATAACACAGTCGAGCAAAATGGTAAAGTCGCAAGCAACTGCCGCTACAGACTTACTGATATGACTGGCAGTCATATTCGAGAGCAGCTGATTTGAACTTTGTTTGCTCTTCATAATAGAGCCATTGATTTAGCAATGTTATGATATATTGTTACCCCCTAATTCATAAAAATTATAACAGGCTTATAAGACTGTTATTTGACATATTTGTATGAAAAATCTATCAAATAAGATCTTTATAAACCTGTTATAAGTTTTATGAATTAGACGGTTACCCTTTTTGTCGCTTTAATAGAACCCGGTTGTGGATTCTTTAGTTGCAAACGAAAATAAAACACACTTAGTGCTAGGAACACAAGTGGGACGAACGACGAATTTTTCGCCGTGAATATTCGCCATCAAAAATAAAACACATTGATGTATATGACAATGCGCACAGTCACAGCGTCTGGCGAAATTCATTGTACGCGGCGAACTTGAAATAGATTTATTTCAAGACGAATCAACTACAGGTGGTCGCAATTCAATTCGCTTCAACATTTTCTCTCCAAACGTCATACATTTTGTTGTCGTTTGCTATCAGCTTTGACAACTCAGAAGATAAAATCATGTAAAAATGTTGAAGCGAATTGGTATGCGGGCACCTGTAATGGATTCGCCTTGATTTATTTCTATTTCTTACGCCGGCGAACGAGGAATATATCAGTACCATGCGGCTATTTTGGTTTTAGTTTTCAAGTGTTTTAGTAGAGTGCAGTAGTTAATTTTTAATTTAATAGTTTTTATTTTAAGTGCTAAGCTTTGACTTTTTGCATTTAAAATAAAAAGCCAACATATTCTAAAACATGTTTGTAGTGTTTAATTTTTTGTTTTTGGTAATGCAAAATTTTTTAGTAAGCAATTTTTTTAATATGGTCACCCCATCAGCTGTTCAACTATAATAAGATAAAATTAGAAAAACTGAGAAAATGGATACAAGTGAAATTATTAATTGAAAATGTTAAACTTCATGTTTATATATTCATAATGAACATTATTTTAATTATTTTTACAAAATTTGAAATTCTTCGATTAATTTCATTTTTTTTTATCTTTGAACATACAATAAACAACTTTATCAGTTATAGCACACGTTTTTGTTTTTCGTTGGAGCACAATATCATACGACGAATTTACACAGCGAATTTTAAGCGGCGTATTCGTCCTGTTGAACGATTCGTCGTTCGTCCCAGTTGTGTTTTTAGCTTAGCTTTGTTCTTTATAGAATTTAATAGTTTAAAGCTTTATTAGTTAATCAACTCTGCAAAAAAAAAGCATTTTACTTGAACTCTGGCAACACCGCTACTGTAAAAAACCAGATCGCCTAAATAGGCTTGTTGTAGACGGTAACACAGTTTCAGCTAGTACCAATCTCAAACTCGAATGAGTGACATTATTTATACTCAAATTTAGCTGACAGACAACAAGCCTACAAGTTAGCCTGATCAGCTGAACCGTTAATCATGTGACCACTATAAACTGTCAAGAGAATCCAGAGATGAAAGGCAGACAAAACGATATAGCAAATCAGCTTAAACTTTGTTCATCTTTCTTCTCCAAGTGCTGTACAGTTTGTAGCAGTTTTGGCTTTTTGACAGTTTGCAGATGTGGTACAAAAACAAAATGCATGTTATTTTTCTAGGAGTTATACATACTTGTTATAGGGAAAAGGTTATCAGATAAAATGTATCATGGTGTATGCTGCACGACATGGGCTCACATACCCCTCGAATCAACCCAACCTAAGCTAGCTTCCAGATATTTCTAAGTTAAGAAGCACTGGATGCCAGTCCAGTATGGCCTGTCGTACTGCAGTATTTGTTTAGGCCAGAGGAGAAACTAATCTCTAAAGCTCTACCATGATAACCTTCAATGCTACTGTTGTGCGTGATTTGAGCTTGAGAAAAGTCGAGAACCTTCTATTTCCGTTATCTTACGATATTGTAGCTCCATTGAGTTCGCCTACATGGCAATGCTACCAACTATTTAAATAAGACTTCTTTGCTGAATATGGGAGGCATTTTATAATTCAAATGCAACTTTATAAGAACATCATTATTTCAAAGAGTCGTAACAATATGAACAAAACTAAAAGTTTCAGAAATTCACTAACTCAAGAGCTCTCGTTATTTATAAAATTTTTCACTGGGTTCTTCGCTTGCTTACTCATTGCAAATACATGCCAAAGTCAATATCCTTTGTCTGGACATACATACATTTCAAATAAGCGAAAGGACATAAAATCTGCTCAAGCATTATGGCCAAATAGCTGTTGTTATTGTATTCGTTCAATATACTGTGTAAAGAGTTGAAACAAGTTTATAGTCAGGGATCGTAAGTGTTACGTTTTGCAAGAAGAGCAAAAGCTGGCGAAGAAGTTAATAATTTGATCAGTTTTACTTTAAGCGAAATAACATAAACAAATACTTGTTAAACTTTTTGAACTTGTTAATAATTCTATAGTGCTTTTAGTTTGATTTTACTTTCCCAGAATTGAGAGAAAATTTTTTCGGGTAAAATTGTTGTGGCAAACATTTTCATTATTCAAACTTTTTCTTCTATTATTCACCCCTATCGTGAGTAAAATGTAGAAATTTCACATTTTCCCATAAAATTTCACATTCCATTTCACATTCCCATAAAATTTTAATTTCCAAAGTAGGTAAAATTTGCTATCATGAATATTATGGGAACATTTGTTTTGCTATCAATATGTAGTGAGTGCACAATAGGGAAGAAAAAAATATATGTATATGCAAAGGAGATTTATTGAAAATTTGTTGGTTATGTTTTATAATTAATAAACAGAAATTTGTAGTTTAAAAGGTAAAAAGGGTGAATAAATCGGAGTTTTCATGCCTGTTGAATATTTTGACAGATTCTCTAACGGAAACAAAAAAAAAATCATTTGATATTCCGCTCATCGTAAATGTAAGCGCATGCTTACGTTTTTTTTGCTGAGGTTGGATACCAAAAAAGTGTTGGAAGAGATTACGAAGTAGGAATGGCGCAATCCACTTTTTGCAAAGTGCTCTCTAAAATGGTGGATGCTTTGGAAAAGTCTCTGCGCAGAATGAATAAAATTCCATTCATGAACTTTTATAATAGTAGAGCCATCATTTTTTAGTTCTTTTGCAAGCGAATGCCAAAATTCGGCCACCTTATCTTTAGAAACCTTCACAAAACCACATGCAATGGGTGTGTTATTTGGCACCCTATTGAGAAGCATGTCATCTAGCACATTATTTATTGATTTACCTAAAAATAGTTTTCAGCTAATTTATACATCCATTAAAATGTAGCATTTTTTTCTAGTTCCCCAAAGAAAAGAACATTAACAAATTAACACAAAAAATGGGAAAAATGTCTTTGAAAATTCCATACACGATAAGGGGAAATTTCGAATGGGAAGACATTTTTTTTTAATTATTCATGATCGCACTTTTGGGAAATGGGAAAAAATTTTAGGGGAAAAATTATTCATGATGGGGGTGATTATTTTCATTTTATATTGCTTTTATCGGTTTCAATTTTGGTTTTTGGTATTTTTGCGATGGATATTAATAAGACAAGCCAAAAAAAAAAAAAAAAACATCAAAGAAATTAGACTAGCTGACAACTAGCTGTTTCGAAGCTGCCACAACCATAATATATTCCACCACATATTTAAACAACAATATATTAGTCTTCGAATATATATTTTTTCTGCGCCTTCATGCCATTCAGCCAACCAAGTTGTTGTATTTTGTCGGACTCAATCAGAAAATATACAACAGCTTGGGTGGTTGAGTGGCACGAATATTGCTTTAGTTAAAAGGCAGAAACTGAGGAGAAGTGTGGCAGCTTCGAAACAGCTAGCTGTCCCCTAGCTATCGGCCTTGGATATTTTCTTTGTCTTGTTTAATTAATATCACTCGTAAAAGTAATATAGAAGGAATTTGAGTGCGATAAAGGTAAGATAAAATAATGATAAACATTTTAAGAAGACAAGAAAAGTAAAGTTGAAGACTTATTGGCTGAGCTGGCTCATTCACGTCCGCCACGACACTCATCAGCACCCAAATTGCTTCGAAGTGAGGTCATAACTAATTATATACTGCTTTTAAACAGCAGCCCTTAGCAATTTTACTTCCTGAGAGAGTATGAAATATATTCCAATCAACAGAAAAACTGAAAAATTATCAAAAAAGATTGAATACAGATAGTCAGTTCTAGGTCAGGTATTAGGATAGCTAAGCGCTGCTGTTCAAAGGCACTATACATTTACTGATGACCTGAGTTTGAAGCAATTTGGGTGCAGTAGTGGCAGTCGTGGACTGTAACTCAGGTTGATCACTACAATTTTACCACAAAAATTTTTTCTTAATTCTCGGAAAGTAAAATCAAACTAAAAGTTCTATTAATTTAAATTCCACTTGTAAGTCATACCAAATTAAATTAATGTTAGATTTTCCTTAAAAAAAAACAACTTAAAACTACAAAAATCAATTCAAGCTTATGAATTTTATTTAGAATAAGAATAAGTGATTTTTGAAAAAAAAAACCCATAAAAACTATTTTCATTATTATTGGCCTGAAGAAGCTATCCGAAAGAGAGCGAAATATCGACAAAAATTAACTATTTTTAACAAAAAAAAAAGACCTTTAGCTCAAGAAAATAAATTTATAAAATATAAAAATAGAGGTCGAAAAAAAACCAAATAATAAGTGAGAGTTATAAAGCGAGAAACCACAACACCCATTCAGACATACAAAACTGTATGAAATTTCGTATGTCAAGCTAATGTTTCGAACCCTGCTCATTGCCCAAACAGACACATCAAAGGTAAATATGTAAGTTTGTACAAGTATGCATAAATATATTTTATGTATTGAACAGTTTGTAATATACAATGTTTAAATAAATATATAATGCTGTGGAAAAAATTGTGCATATAGTAATCTTTATGTGAAATCTATATGTATGTGCATCCAATGCACAATGTACATACATAAATATATTATTTAAATGAAATTACACATGTGTAAGCAAATGCAAATAAAGTACATACACATAAGGTCATACACATATATTATTATAGAGGCATAATAAGGAAGAAACTTCAGCATACGAATACCAGTAATATAATTAAAAACCGATTATTTGAATTAAGTATCAAAAAAGCCTTTAGAAAAACTGAAGAAAACTTGTACAAAATTGAATTAAGATTGAACTAAAATAGAGTATAAAGGAAATGCTTAAGATTAAGAATGTGAAGAAAAATTATATTTTTTTTTTCGACAGAAAAATAATTTCAACATAAAAATCTTTGACTCAAGTGAAGTTTTCTTATTTTTCATAGTGGTCATATTATTTGTTTGGGCATTTTGTTAAATTTTTGTAAATTAGCCAACAAGTGCAGTAAAATTTGAACCACCCTGTTGCAACACAGGATGACTAACAGGTTGTCAAAACTGTCTACCTCGAGCAAGAAGAGTTTCGCAGAAAAAGAAAAACTATCGAGGGTCTACTTTATATATTCTACTGCTACAAAGGCACAGTGGAACTAGTCTACTAAAATCCATTTCGTGGTTTTAAAAGTATGGGACCGGAATTCGACTTCTGTCGAACTAAGTTGTTAAGCCAATTTTTTTCTTCTCAGTTCAGAGTCTAACATTGATGAAAATCGACCGCTTAACTATCACACAACGCATAAAAATTATCAACACATGCTACCGAAATGGCAATTCTGCCACAGCGGTGGAGGGCGATTTTTCAAAAAAAATTTTCTTAAGCGATGTATCACATTTCTGACTCGGTGGGTATGTTAATGAACAAAATTTTGATATTTGGAGTTCTGAAAATCCTTTGGTAATTGAATAGAGGCCATTACATCCAGAAAAAATGACTGTTTGGTGCCCTCTTTGGTCCGAAGGTGTGATGGGGCCTTACTTCTTCGAAAACGACGATGGAACGACTGTCACCATCAGCCCATAATCGGAGCGTTATGGCCATATAATAACCGACTTTTGTTGCCTGCTATTGAAGTATACGACTTGAAGAATATGTGGTTTCAACAAGACGGTGCCACATGCCACACAACTCGTGCGAATATGGCTTTATTGCAAGAGACATTTCCTGGCCGCGTAATTTCTTGTCGAATTGGCGATATCAACTGGCCACCAAGATCATGCGATTTGACACCATTATACTTTCTGTTGTGGGGCTACGCAAAATATCGTGTTTATTTAGATAAACCTTTTACTTTTGAGCACTTAACAACCAACATTCGTCAAGTTATGGCTGCGATACCGCCCAATAGGTGTCACAAAATGGTTGAAAATTACCTCTAACGAATCCTTTGGCTTTAATAATCTGCTTTGGCTTTAATAAGCTTCTTCTCAAGGGAGAGATCAGAAAATGGACAACATCCATCACAGGAAAACTGTGGAACGACACTAGGGGTCTGGAACACTCGAAGAAATTTCTTAGCTTTGATGCGTAGAGGGCGGATCTCGCTCTAAAACTAAATAGAAAGAATCTAAGAACACTGTGTGGGGCGCTAACAGGCCACTATACCAGCAGGAAGCATCTACACAGTAACACAGGGACTAACCAGTACGGCAACCTGCAGATTTTGGGGAGAAGAAGAGGAGACAATGGAACACTTGATTATTGAATGTGTGGCACTAGGCCACAGAAGATACAGGCTGTTGCAGGCCTATATATTGGGTTCACAGGACTTGCAAGGGCTTCCACAGAAGGAGCTAATACTGTAGTGTTTCACACATAATGCCACCATTAAAACTTTATAATAAAAAAGAAATATCATGAAAAAAAAAATATTTTATATGTGTTCTATTTACGTTTACTTTTGAAACCGCTTAATGGATAACCCGTTATAAGGAAGGCAAGCAAAGTTAAATTACCAGCTTGGGGTACAACCGATGCAAAATATATCATGGCAGGGTTGAGTGAAGTTTATGACCGAACAGTA
Source organism: Sturmia bella (assembly GCA_963662145.1). Classification (NCBI taxonomy): domain Eukaryota; kingdom Metazoa; phylum Arthropoda; class Insecta; order Diptera; family Tachinidae; genus Sturmia; species Sturmia bella. The sequence continues at coordinate 19,731,550 of OY759170.1, forward strand.
GAGCACACGGAAAGAAAAAATATGGTTGAGGTAACCGCATTCGAAGGCAAACATACTATTGTTGAAATAGATCTTTACAGATTAAAAATTTCAGTTGTTAAATAAACATGCAGATTGTTATTAATTCCAATTACAACGATTATATTATTGTGGCCACTAAACATATTATTGCTATATTCAATCATAATCTTATGATGATTGACTAAGCTTTGGCAATTTTAAATCATATTATTGTCGCATCCAACAATACTATTTTCATTTCTTATCATACTTTTGTAATTTCTAAAGATTTTATTGTCAAACTCAACTATATTATTTTCATATTGCAGGTTGCACATGACAATATTAGCAGAGTTTATCGAAAATATAGCAATATTATGATGAATTTGGCAGCAATATGGTTCTCTTAAAACCTGCTTTTTCCCAATATGTTTGAAAATGGCAATGGTATAATAGGTGGAAGTAGCAATATTATCGTGGAAAATGACAATTGTATGACTAGGCATGGTAATATCATGCTTGAATATAACAATGCCATATTTAGTCGCCGCAATAGCATAATCGATTAGAATATGTACAGAGTGCAAGCAAATATTTACACACACATGCACATAGTATATATGTCACTGAAAGCTCTTAGTTACTTACATACAATAGGAGCAGCTCTTCATTGCACTGTTCCATAATTTGTATTGAACAATTACCTTACAACTGCAGTGTCTTGTTAAATTTATTTTTTGTATCCTTTTGATAAAAGGAAAATGTTCATTAACAAATTTTCAGTCACAGCATAGAAATTGAAGCAAAATTAGCAAGCCACGGCAACATTAAAACTTTTATTAAAATAACAATATTTTCTTTATTATTTGATTACCATTTTATGGGTCAAAAATATTGTATTTGTCACACATAAAGCTGGCACAAATTTCCATTGTAATATGGTTGCAGATATTGTTTTTCTTTTCTAATTTTCATATCTAATGACAACAAAAATATCAAACTGTAACAAACACTGTGTTTACTATGACCATCAGCTGTTTACGGAATTTTAAATAATAATATCTTGTTTGTCACAATCTTTCGCATTGGTAAAGATAACAAAATATCGTTATTGCAACCATATTGAAAAATGTTTTTTCTTTGCGTGCGATTTCGCAGCTTTTAACGAACCCATAACCATAGCTTTAATTTTTCTTCGATTTTGCGTAGCTTTCAGTAATAGTATTGAGATTCTATAATTAAATTTTAGCCATTGTAAACAGCTGTATTATTGCGTTCGTTTGGATTTAATTGTTTTTAATTTTTTATCACCCTTGACGAAATCTCTCCACTAAATGACAATTCTTCATTTGTCGCCTAGTGTCTTGGAACAGACATTTCTCAAGCACTTATGTAAGCTTAAAATTTTTTGGATTTTCTAGAATCAATAAATTTAATATTTTGCTGTTTTTCAATAATATCTGCTGAAATTTAAACAATCTCTGTCATATTAATTTTTAAAACGATTAACCATTGTTAAGCTTTGAACAATGAATTCCTTTTGAGTATTGTTTTGTTAAAAACATAATACATATGTATATCAATTGTGGTATTGTGTATCATTGATATGTTGCTGTTTTGATTAAGGTCAACTCACTTGGCAGGCAGCAAGCATTCATAATGGATTTCAATTTGCAAGACAAAGTAGGCAGCAAAAATTAAATATCCTATTTGAGCATAAATAATTGTGATTGTGATAGAATAATGAATGAATGCCATAAGCTGGAAAAATTAATATTAATGAAAATTCCTTTTGTAAACACAAAAGCAAACTCCTACACATACATAAGTTTCTATACATACATATTTACACACGTATGTTGATGAAATATAAAATTTACTTAAGAGCTGTTCCCGATAAATCAAACATAACAGCTCAGGATATTCAATTGGAAAAGAGTGCATTGCAATGAAATCGAATTAAAATATTAATGTCAGGCCCACGATGTCACTCGACAACCTTCATTTGTAGTCATAACACATAAAACAACATTAGCATATCAAAATTTGTTAATAATATGCAAGTAAATAAGAGAGCTAGTGATGTTCGGCGACATCGTGGGCCTGACAGTAAATCTGAACAACGCGCAATTTAATAAATTTATATATTTAAAACGTGCGTTCTGATTGTAAAATAATGTATGACCTTGCCTACGATGCTTAGGCAAGGTCTTTAAGTGCAGTAAAATTTGAACCACCCTTCAACACAAAATAAGTTTTAAATTGTTCTCTCCAAGTGCTTTTGGGACTACTTTCGGTCTCATACGCGTAATTCCACGATTCATCAGCTGTCACGATGCCATAGATCTGTTTCGAAGTACCGCAGTAGTATATTTTGAGCGTTTCTTTTGAACAATCGATCCTTTTTTTTTTGAGTCATTAACAAATTGTGTGGGATCCAACGGGAACAAGTTTTTTCGACAGTCAAATGTTTATGCAATATTGAATATATGCTGGTCCTTCTATTGCCTAAGGTTTTCTCAATCTCACTTTAGGTCACATGGCGATTTCAATATCAGTTCAAGCACAGCATCAATGATTATCGGAACAACAACTAAATTTGAACGACCTTCGCGAAATTCGTCTTGGAGTGAACTAAACTATTAATAACCACTGGCGCTTGATGAAGTTTTATGGCCAAAAATTGAATAAATTCATTTATCCACTGCTGCTGCAGTCGAAAGTTGTAAAAAATAATCACGATTGAATTCCATTTCTAGGTCAGAATGAATCTTCTAAGTTACTATAAGCAACGCAAATAGCGCTCATATTTCGAAACGTTCTGAGCAGGTATAACCTCAAAAATGTCTAACCTCACTATAGTGCAGTCAGCTGGCAGATTGCAACACTAGGGTTGCCAAATCCAGAAACATAAAAGACCTCCCTTGTACTACTGGGCTTGTGAATTTAGCAAATTTTTTTTACGATTTATGCTTATGTTTTTCGTATCTTCACTCTATTTTATGTTTAAATGAATTTCCAGCCACCTGCCTGCCTGCCTGCCTGCCTGCCTGCCTACTTACCTACTTTAACGATCTTATCTTAGTTTGTTATACTAGCAGAAATCACCCTGGGGTCGCACATCTGCAATTTTAGCACATATAGCATGATGTTTTGCAACAAAGCGTGAGTGTCTTTTTCAAGTGTTTGGCAAAATAATTATAACAGCTGATTTTAGAGTAACGGAATATATAAATATTTTTGTTTTGTAAATTGAAAAGGAAGCTTAGAAAACAAATTGCAAAAATTTCGTTATGCAATATTTTTTTTATTTCTGTATCGGTCAATCTTTTAATTACCATAATTTTATTTTTAATTTTTTCCATGCTGTTTTTTCTTGCCTGTTTATTACTTATTTGTTTACAAAATTTAATAAAATGAGTTTGCCGCATGAAATAAGCTAAGCCGCAGCCAATATTTGCAAAGCAACGCCGTCGATAAAACTTGCACGTGAAGCAACCGCGCGATTTTTTATTTACTTTATAAAATTTAATAAAAATTATGCATTATAACAGGTATAATATTCACTTTTTACTAGTTTGTAAATACTTCTTTGAGCAACATTAGCCTTAACTTAATTCCAGCACAGGCATGTTTTGTGGCGGCCTTGCCGTCGTATAGTTTTTTGAGTTGGATTGTAAAAAACAAACAGCTGTTTTAGCATTTAAGGGCAATTCAGACTATTATACAAGTATAAATACTTTTATCGAGTTTTGTGAGATGAAAATATAATTAGATTTCTTGCGACTGTCACAAAGTCTAACGTAAATTACATTTTACATTCACACCATCACACTTTAAATAAAATAAAAAAATTGAGTGGAAAAGAAAACAGCTGTTGCATATGAATGTACATGCGGTAATCATACATACGTTTAATCACAGAATAAATGTGCCAACATAAAACTTTACACGGCGGCAGAAGAGCAATTTCATGTTGGCGGTGGACGTGCCGGCGCTAAAAAATATTCAGCAGCTAAAATAATAGTTATTGTAAAACAGAACCAAATTGAATAACACAAAAATATTTTATCTTCTAAATACAGCTAGAGCAAAATACATTTGTATACGGTAACCAAATTCCAAATTTCGAACCCTTGTACAACGAAATCAAATACCATCAGTGACGGCACGCCATCGGCTGTGCAACAAGTGGCTAGTAAATTTTTCAACAGCTGCTTGTGTTAAAAAAACAACCCTGATCGAATAAAATGTATTATCGTTTAGAAAATTTTCAAAAAACGGTGAAGTCTTATGGGATGTCAATTTTTTATCGTATTACTTCTCGTTTTCATAACACATTGCATTCACACCATCACACCTGCACGTATTATTTGAATTTTTGGCAGGTATTCATTCATACACAGTATAATAGTCTGAATTGCCCTTTAGCAACATTTGCAAATACGGATCTGCAATGGTTTTTTGGTTTATTTGCATATTTGCTTAAGTGATGCAAGTCTCGGTTACATACATTTTGTTCTTGTAGTCTTGCAGACTATGGCACATATGCTACGGTTGCAATATCTGCAAGTTTTGCAATCAACCATGAGTTCCGTTACTATTTCGCAATAAGTTTTTCCTTAATACTTTTCGTTTAACTTGGAAGAGAAATTTCATTGCCAGCCACACATTTGTGAAAATATCTGTTGCAGCTAAAGAGTTTAAATCGCATTTAGTAAAAAAAAAATTCATCATACGATTTTTCTTTTGGCAATTTAAGCTAAATACTTATTGCTGCACATTTTTAGATACTCACACTGTTCTTCAAACATAATGCGTGCACAATTGTTTGGGAAAGTTCGCAGCTGACAAGCAGATGCAGAGTACAATGAACTTTAAGCTATTAATTAACATGCTTTTTGACTTGTTAATGCAAATTTTTCATTAGATTGTGTTTAACATGTCTTAAATTCTTCGGGGCATTTCAATTATGTTTGAATAAAACTCTACGCATAATTTGAGCACTACTTAAAAGATTAATTATGGAAAATAATCGAAATGAATAACACAAAGCATTATTGTTGACTTCATTTAAACATATTAATTTGTTCATAAATAACTCAATGTGAAATTTATATGTTAATACCTTTGAGTTCCATGAAATATGGAACTGATTAAAAGTTAAACACTTCATGCACAAGTATTATGCATAAATTGCATAAATTAACAACAATTGTTGTATTAATTTTTTCTGTACGAAGACACAAGATATCTTGATAGAGAGGAAAGTATTTAAATATGTTTTCAAAACAGATGCAACAATAAAATATTAAAAATAAATTTCTGCATAATATTTACTGAAAAGATATTTTAATTATACATGCATAGATAAATTAAATAAAAAAAAAAAACAAAATTCTATCGTTCTACCTCTTCATCCTTCGAGGCGCTCAAATAAAGTTGATGATAAATTTTAGTTTAAAAAGACAAGTAATTTTTAGCGATATTGTTCTTAGAAATACATATCTCTTTTAGTTTATTTTCTTATTTAAACATACTCAATCTGTCACCGTAAAATTCTATCTGCAATATTTGTTTGGCTCTAAAACACTATTCTTATCTTTTGCTAAAACAAATGTTTACTATCAAATACCCTGATGCCTGCCCAGTGGTAAAATTAGAAAAGTTCAATTATCACCTCATCTCCAAACAACAATTTGTATACCGAGTTGCAAATAAAATAATAAAATCATCTGATATAGACAAAGAAAAGCTCTTGCTTTGCAACATGCCACGATGTTGGCAAGGCTCCCGTAGTTAAAAAATAAATTATCAAAAGTTTTTTTTTTATCTAATAATAAAAATCCTCTTATGACATCGATTTTTCTATGTCTAATAAAAAGATGAGTGCTTAGAAGTATTCTCTATGAGAGCTCAAGGCAGTTTACTCAGTCGAATGCTTTAGCTCCTGTTAACAACTGATATTCTAACTAATACATCAAAAAACCAGATGATAGCTAATGACCTGTTTTACTATCATCTCATTAAAAGTTATTTAATGGGCTATGCACAATTTCCAACAACAGCTCAATAAAACGTTGGGTTGGTTTCGTAGTTGGGGACTAAAGATAAACAGTGATAAAACAATACAAGTAATCTACACCCTTGACAAAATCTCACCACTAAATTACAATTCTTCATTTGTCGCCCAGTGTCTTGGAACAGACATTTCTACAAGTAATCTACACTAATAAAAATACCAAATATTCGACCGGTTCAAATAAACAGCTCACCAATTTTTTTTGGATACAAAGGCAAAATACCGGGGAATGATAATTCACTCCAAGCTCACATCTGGCAAAAGAAAAAGGAATTGAACAACAGATTCAGACAACTATTCTGGCTGTCAACTCAAAACAAACTGCTCATATACAAAACGATCATAGCTCCTACTTGGAAGCACGGCGTGGAAATTTGTAGCTTAGTTAGTACAAGGAATATACAAATTATTCAAAGAATCCAGTCCAAAATATTGCGAACTATTGTCAATGCCAAATGGTACATTGGAGATGAGGACATACATCGAGATCTAAAAGTCAAAAAGAATAAAAGATTAAAAGAATAAAAGATTTTAACGATTACTATTACTGCTGTTTATTAAGCGAAAGCGAAGAAATTAAAATTATGACTGTAGCTGAGGTTCCAACTAATTCTTTCGAAACAGCCACATTTTCCATCAGCACCCTCTTATGCCATTAGCAAATTCTTACTTTCAGTCTATATAAATGTCATCATTTGGGAGTGGTTTTTTTCGGCCGGAAGCGAGACAAGCAATTGAAAAACAGTTGATTATGAAACTTCATGTAAATACATACATAAGAATATCGTTTTTTTTCCGAACACTTTAATACACTTCTTTTAACGTTTCTCGATACTGAAAAAAGGTAGTTTTTGTGGCTAAATTTTAGATTATTATGTAAGGGTGGGATCATACGATTGCCGCAATGCACCAATATTTGTTACATTTTGTGTGCCAATCGTGTGATAGCACAATTTATTGGCTCATGCGGCAACCAAAACGAATGTTGTTCCTATTTGTCCCAATCAAATACAACCCTGATGCGACAACCATGTGAACACTTGACATACAACTAATCACCAATAAAAATTCTAAAAATGCACCAATATTTATTGTGTTCTCATGCGGCAACCAAAGAAGACAATACGCGCCAATAATATGCATATGTATACATGTATTTAGTTTCAAAACTGTTTAAACGCGTCTTCCAAGCATGATTTCTGCTTTTCAATCAGTAAAATGCAACTGTTGTTACTATTCATTTTTTGCTTTTTTCAGCCCGCACAACATTATAATAATACCCGAAGCAATTTTCTTTCTTTTTAATGAACAAACCATATTTTTAACATTTAATTAATTTATTTTTTTTTGGGGAAAACAAAGTTTGTCATCAGCCACAACAGCTGTTTTTCACAGTTGCCGTATAATATAAAAATCGTGTGACTATAATGCGGCAATTATTGGTACTAAATTGTTTTGCGGCAATTTGCGACAATAAAATTTCAGTAAAATGTCACAATCATGTGATTGCAGAGAATTTGATTGGGACAAATTTTTTATTATGCTCCAATTCAGCCCAATAAAAATTGTGTAAAATTGGTGCATTGCGGCAATCGTGTGATCCCAGCTTAAGACAGGCATTTGATTGCTTACATACCATTTACACAGGCCAGCAACTTGTTGCAAGTTGTATGTACATACTAACAACCAATACATTGACAGGGACAATAAAAGCTAATGCTGCCTGCTTGATTGTTGGCACAGGCAAGTACAAGTTAATTTTCAAAATATCGTCAAAGGAAATGGTCTTAAAGCAAATTGCTTTACTTTACAAAATATAACAATTATATTAAAATAATAAGAATAATAAAAGAATTATGGGGAATAAAACTACCAAAACACTGTAGAGAAATGCGATATCCTCGCTCAAACGTTCAGATCGAATCATTCAATTTCTGCCGACCTCAGCGATCATCTAACTATAACAGATGTAAACAATACGCTCAATCATTTTATACCTACAAAGCAACGCGCCCAATATTTATCAATCTCTGCTAATAAAGTATCTGACATTATAAAAAACTTTAGGTCAATGAAAACACCTGGTATCGATAAAATAAACAATAAATGCTTGAAGGCTCTTCCAGAAAAAGGTTTCAAATACATAGCAATAATAATAAACTCTTGTCTGCGGTTACACCACTTTCCGAAAACCTGGAAGCACGCCAAAGTGATACCGATATTGAAACCAAACAAACCTGCTAATTGTCCACTCTCATATAGGCCAATAAGTCTTTCTTTTATCTTCCTTGAGCAAGATCCTTGAAAAAGTGATTCAAGAGAAACTCATTGATTTTATGGATGCGAATAATATCTTGCCTTCCCAACAATTTGGATTTCGCAAGAAACACAATTCTACTCAGCCACTTATCAGAATTAGAAATTTAGTTACGTCAAACTTTAGCAATGGAAAGTCTGCTGGAATGGTATTGCTAGATATTAAATCTGCTTTTGATTCGGTTTGGCACAACGGTCTTATATACAAAATGATAAAAATTAAATTTTCCTGCAGACCTAATTCTGATAACGCAAAGTTTCTTTCTGAACGAGCTTTTAACGTATATATCGGCTCAAACTCGTCCACGTTAACCACAGTGCCGGCCGGTTGCCCACAGGGTTCTTGCACTTCACCAATATTATATAACATTTACACAGCTGATTTTCCTATTTTAGATGGCTGTATCACTTCAATTTTTGCAGACGACACCGCTATTCTCAGCTCAGAAATACTTGCCATAAATGTTATATCCACATTACAATCAGCCCTGACCAAAGTTTCTTCATATTTTACAAAATGGAAAATTCTTATAAATCCCCAAAAAACCCAGTCCATTTATTTCTCCAGGAGAATTAAAACTTGCTACTTACCACAACAGCCGATCACACTAAACAACAATAATATACCTTGGACGAATAAAGTTAAATATCTAGGCTTGATCTTAGACCCCAAACTCAAATTCAAATACCACATTCCGTACATTGTCAATAAATTAAATAAGACAACTAGATTATTGTATCCTTTAATAAATAGAAACTCACAGCTAAGCATACAAAATAAAATGCTAGTCTCACAAGTTAATATTTCAGGCTATAATGTTATATGGTGCTCCAGCTTGGTCCACAGCAGCTAATTGTCATAAAAAAAAAAATTGCAAATAGATCAAAATAAATTATTAACAATGATTCATAATCTGCCTTGGCATTACTCTGCCCAACGTCTTCATACCCTAGCAAGCGTCAAACCCATAAATGACCAAATAAGCCGCCTCACTCTTAACTTCAATTGCAGATGCCTCAGTTGTGAATTTAACCACATCAATGAGATAATCTCATCATAATTTTTACCCTTAGTATTAAGATTTTATCATATACGCCCCAAAAAAATTTCACACAAAGGTTTTTCAAAATTTTCTCCTTTACATTAAAAATAATTTAAGCTCAGATAAATACAAAATGTTTGTTATCTAATATCTAAGTAGAAAAGGATAAAGCATCTTAAACTCTTTAAGAAAATTATTGAACTTCTAAAAACTTGGAAGATATTTATAAAAAAAGAATTGAATTGAATTGAACCAAATCACTGTTTTATTTTTTATATTTAAAATCACTATTTTTGGCCTTTTTTGTGTATTGTTTATTCGGTTTTTGTGCGTCTGCACAACTTTTTAATGGCTGGGTTGCCAAAATATTGTCGTACGAACTGTGGTGGGGAAGCAAATTATGGGAACATATTTTTTTTTTTTATCAAATAAATGTACATTATAAATCGATAAATACCATATTCTACTTAAATTTCTTTATATTTTATCTTATTTTTCGATACGTAAGATCAAATAGTAGTGCACTAAAAATCATTGCTTGTAAGTTATCTAAAGAAATTAAATTTTAATATTTATAAGGTAAAACTGATTTTGCTTTTTGTTATTTTACCGACTTGCAAGTAAAAAAAATTACTGGCAATCAAAGTTTCTGGCAAGGGAGCTCACAACTTGAAGGAGTCTGATGGCAATAGTAAAAAAAAAAATGTTAATGTATTGAGCTACTTGTATTTGAACCTCCGCATGTAAATTGGGGGGTAAACAAACAACCACAAAGTTTTGGGTGCCACAAAGACAATAAAGCAATAACTACGGCTGCCATCGGCACTGCCTGGCAGTTCAACTGTTGCTCACTTGCCATCTAGTTAATAGTTTTTTTTTTTAAATATTTACATAAAACGTTGCTCGAATACATTTTAGAAAAAAATTTTATATGAAAAATTTGTTATAAAATGTGTTTCAACAATATTTTATTTTGTATGAATACCGGTGTTAAGCTTGTTTGTCTGATTGTAATTATGTATATACAAAATAAAAAAAATAAAAAAAAACAAAGATTGACTCTCGAATAAGCAACCAACTATACAAAACTATTTTCTAAACACTTTCAAAACCTCAAACAATTTTCTTTAGAGCCTGTAAAAAGTAGTGTAAAAGAGAATCTTTGCATTAACTAACAAATTTTCTGGTTCTTTTTACCACTGGGTAATTACATCAAATATACACAAATAAGAAGCATTTTCTAAGCAACAGTGTAACAGAATATCGGACTATTTGTTAACGTTTGTATTTGTACACAGTAAATCTTTTATACCATTAGACTTATGTATTTGCACCCATACACATGGCCGTACATCAACATATTTAAACATCGTCTCCATATCACTGCAGTAAACAACTTCAATCTTATACGATTGATTACTAGAAATATGTTTCTCTTTGCTGTGTTTCTTGTGTTCATCTATTACTTACACTTGCCGACATACATTCACACTCCTTAGAGTATAGAATTGCCTTCTCTTAGTTTTTTTTTGTTTAGAAAAGTTTTTCTTTGCTGCAGAGAATGAAATATTTAATGCCAGCATGTTGTTAGTTAACAATAAAGCTCATAACAACAGCAATAAGAGCAACACAATATTCAAATAATATTGTTGCAATTTAATGGCAGATATAAAATTTGTTTTTGCTGCTGCTAACACCGACTCATCTACTTTTTCTCCTCTCAACTCTCGAACACACAGAGAGGACAACAAAAAAAAAAAAAAAAAAAAGAGAAATGTGTTTGTGGAAATGTATTTTGTAAAATTTTATTATAAGTACATGTGTTTTTATTGCTCTGAAGGCTGTTCAGCTGCATAAAATTTAAACATGTCATACCATTAAATTTTCTATCAGCATCTTAAATGTTTTGCTCTGTTTACGTTGCGTTGTCTTAAGACGCATAAAATGTGTATTTATTAAATAAAAACATTTTAGCAAAGTGCTGCTCAGAGATAAGAAAATTTATTTTATCTAATTTTAAATCTAAAGCTCTGCAATTGTTTGAATAAGATAGATACCAAAGAAATACATAATAACAATGCTGTTCAAATAAATTACATCTGCAAATATTTATTTAAAAATTCAAGAAATAAATATTTAAGAAAATATTGAATTTGAAAATTAAACAATGTTAAAGGCGTACATTTTAACTACTACAAATGAGTTCATATTTAGCAAATTGTAAATAAATAAAATACAAAGATTTAAGACACTTTACTAGATTGTTTAAAAAGCAAATAACATTTTATTTTAATAAAGTATGACACACATTTCTTGAATAGTTTAAGACAAAATATGTATTTACATAAATATGTATTTAATATGTCTAAAATGGATTTTATGAAATACCATTTTTTAGACTTTCCTTCTGCAATATTAATGTATGATTATCTTTCGGAAAGCTTTAGAAATTATTTTCATTGGAAATTATTTTCATTCTGTGCAAAGATATTATATTACGATAAGGTCCCTTCGGCCAACATGAGTTTGCAAACAATGTGACCACTATTTTATTGAGGACCTGTGTTTTCGCCTGGCTCATAGATACAACTACAAAAGTTTATAAACAGAGTGGATCGATTTAGCAATAAATATTGTGCCCCTATGACACTAATCAATCTCAGGATGCCCCTACGTTAGCCATATGTATGACCGATCTTCAATAATTTTTCACTTCAATATTTTTTTTTCGCAAAAAGCGACTCCAAATCATGCCCTCTTATAGAGACTCGCATATAAAACTCCAAAAAATTAAAATTGTAGCTCCCAGAAAATGATTTTTTTTCTACATTTTTTTTCTGTCAAAAACCATCGAAAACTCAATAGCGAAATATCGAAAAATAATCCTTGTTATAAAGTAACATCCGTCTTCATAAAAAATATTTTAGGCTTATAAGGCAGTTATTTGACATATTTGTATTGAAAATTTGTCAAATAAGAGTTTAATAAACCAAAAATATTTATTATGAATAAGACCCTAAAACTGGGAAAAACCATTAAAACATTAAATTATATATAATTATTTCTGTATTAAGTTTATTAGGCTCAAGTTCTTTCTATATTATCTTTGTGATTGATATTAATTAAATTAGACAAAGAAAACATCAAAAGAAAGAACTTGAGCCTAATAAACTTAATACAGAAATAATTATATAAGAAAAAGTTCGAATAATAGAAATTAAATACCATTAAATTATATATTTATATATTTTAAGGTTATGTTTGCTGAACAAGCAAATACAAAATTTACAGTATACTACTTTTTGAGCTTACAAAAACTTTGCAAGAGCAATTGAAAATTTTCTCTAAATTTATGTTTGCTGGTTGAGCAGACATAACCTCAAATGTGGTTCCTATGAAATTCATTATTTTTAGTTTTTTATCCAGTTTCTTATTTCGTTAGTATTTTGGTGTTGTATTTATGTGAAAGTATGTGTATTTTTTTTTTGCCAAAATAAAGGTCAACAAGAAAGTAGTGGTCATGTTTTTTGGGCAAAATCTTTTTTTATATGTGATTGCAGCCTTCGACGATTTGATTTACACCAATTTAATTTGGCACAATGAACTTTATGTGAGACTTTGTCCTTTTATAAACCAATTAAATCTACAAAATCTATATAGTCAATGGCAAGTCATGAAAAAGTGAAAGTTTTGTAAGCGTGTATTGCAATACATTTTGCTTTGTATCAACAAAATTCAAAAAACCCACTGACACAAGTTTTGCATATTTTATTGCTATTTTTTCTAGGATTACTACAGGCTCCATTAATCGGTTTTTTTTTTGATATTAATGATGTAAAAGAAAATGTACGCTCTACAGTATACCCCTTAATCTGTGAGTTCCGTGAAATATAACTACTCCATTCATTCTAGTCCAGTTCTGGGACACTTTCAATAGTATTGAGAAAATCTTTGTATTACTGGACTGTCTGGGATACCAGCAGGTCGGTCTCATTACTGGCAGCCTCTGAAACATGGTACTACACGTTTGCGGAACTTGTGAAGAGACGGCTCTACCAATACTGGCTGTTGTCTTTTTTTCTATAATTTAAATACATACTGTGTATTTTATTATTATCAGCTTTGCTGGACATCTCATTGGCCACGAACGTGGTATGAACATGATATTGAATATCGTGACTTTGACTTTGAAGTCTTATTACTAGTAAGACTTAAATAAATGCAGATAAATATTTCGTGACTTTTTCATCAAAGCGCCAATATTACAACTCAGCTTTAGCTGAAATTATAGATTTGCTAATTGGACAAAACAATTATTTAGTAAAATTTATGTTCCAAAAAAAAAAAAAAAAAAATTGAGCCATCATGGAAGGTTTTATATATGAAGTTACCATATTTTCTTAATCTGCCATTTTATCGACTTGCAATGGAATTCTATGGAGGAAGTAGTCTTATACCTTGTTCATACATGCATTTCTAATTGAGATAATATTCAGTTTATTGACATAATATTTTTTGCGTTCATACATACAAATATTGCGCTAACTCAATTAGTATTTGACAGCTGGAAAAAAGTTGTTGTTTTTGTTTTGGTAGTGAGAAAGAAAAAGTGAAAGGTATTTTCAAATAAGAAAAATGGAAGAAAAACTGCCGTTTATTAAAAAGATTTTAGTGTTGTACAATAAAAATATGCAACTTGTACAAGTAGTGCGTTCATGTTATGACTCCAAAGCGGCAATAATAAAAAGAAAGAGAAATACAAATTTGGAAATGCTGCAATGTTTTTATTTTTATTGTATTTATTTTTATTTTTTTATTATTTTGTTTTGTTTGCTTTTGTTGACATTTATCTGGTCATTCATCTCGCATTGTATACTTTTGCTTATTAAACACATCTTTTACAGTATTGTGTTTCATCTTTTTCTCAATACTCAAAGCAATTTTGAGTTTATTAGGCCATAACTTTATTGACTTTTTGTATGGAATATTGAGCTCAATAATGGACTTTATTGCGATTATCTCAATAAAGGCGCATGTATGAACATGGTATGATAGCATAATTATTCCCATGCCAAGCAGCCATAAAATGTGTTTTTTTTTTGCAAATGTGATCTTTGGCATATATTCATCTCTTTACCAACTTTGGTGTATACCTATTTTGATCAGTAATTCCATGTAGAGTTGCCACACAGTGATAAAAATAAATTTTATATTACCGCCAAGTTGCAGTATTTTCATGAATCACACACTACTGCCCAACGTATCACTGAGTTGTACTAAAACAATTTTATTATAAATTAAAAAGTAGAAAAACAAAGAAAAAGAACATTTTATGGAAAACCAACATTGTTTACATTCTACCACCATAAAATCTTTCAGACACGTGTATTAACACAGCAAATAAGTAATGCAACCTTTTTCCCAACCGTCCCAAAAAACCGAAGAAAAAACACCGAAAACTTTTGCGAAAATTAATTATGTTTTTGTTGTCTTTAGTCCTGTTTAAATACTGTCTCGTTTTAAAAGGTTTCTAACAGAATTTCTAAATGACAATGGAAATTATAAATTCCCTAAAAGCTACTGGCAATTTGCTTTTACAGTGAGTTAAGTCAGTAGGATTTAATTTTGTCATTCATGCAAATTTAAACAATTTATGTAGGCTTCTAGGATGCTAAGGGTGGCAGGGAGGCATAAAAAGGGCACACAAAATTATTTTGTTACAAGTAAAAATGGAGATGAAGCAAATACTTTGAGAAAAAATTTCAAACAAGAATAATAAAGTAGGTAAAAAGAGAAAACAAACACATTAACCTAATCTTTACGAAATGTTTGCTTTGTAGAGTTTGCTCCATCAATTTAACTATTTGACTGAGCCTTGCTCAATAAATTTATTATTATTTTAATGCATCTGATAGTTCACGTGTTGGACCTGTGAATTGGCCTCCAAGATCTTGTGATTTAACACCGTTAGACTACTTTCTGTGGGGCTATGTATAGTCATTGGTCTATGCGGATAAGCCACGAGACAACATTTGCCGATATACGGCCACAAATGTTGGAAAAAGTCATCGAAAATTGGACGTCCAGATTGGACTACATCCGCGCTAGAAATCATATTTAAAATGTAATGCCACAAGATTATCTATCTCTCTCACGGCCCTCCTTATAGCGAACCGCGACACCAGTGTTGCCGCCCGAGAATTTTTAATTCTCTCGCAGCGCACCATGACGCCAGGGTTGCCTCTTGGGAGTTTTTAACACTCTCACGGCACTCCTTACAACGAACCACGATGCCAGGGTTACCATTGTTCTGCCCGTAAGTGAAGATACCCCTAATAAAGGAAGAAGAAAGCATATACTTGTGTTTATTGATTCATGTCGTTACAGTATATGCAGTTTGCAGGCCTCTACAACAACAAATACTAAACATAGCCAAACCTTTAAAATTTGGTTGTTGCTTATACACGGGGACACCCTTTAGTTTGCAAATCAGCTATAACTTTTGAACCGTTGAAGATAGAGGCTACAAATATACACGGTGCATGTAGTTGTCTGGTCTCTATAACCCATTATTGAACTCAGAGGCTCATGTTTCTAAAGCGACAATTCTGACGCTCAGCTGCCTAAGTTGTTGTTGTATATTTTCTGCCTAAATTTTAACTATATCAAACACTTACATATAGTTCATATTCTCACCATATATATTCTCACCACAAGGTACTGATATAAAATAAAAAGTAGTGATAGTGGGTGTGTTTGATATATATATATATATATATATATATATATATATATATATATATATATATATATATATATATATATATATATATATATATAAAATTTACCTTCAGTTTTTGACTTGGATTTTAAATGCCATTTCAATTTAAATTTGATTTAAATACAAAATTGAGTCAAACAGTTGTTATTTAAATCAAACTTAAACGGCCTGCCGTACCCATGTAAAATCGATTTAAGTTTTTCGTACTGCCATATGATTTTGACAGTTTGGTTTTGTTCTGCAAATTAAGAAAATTGCACATGTTTGTTTTTTGTTTGTTTCATAATTTGATTTTTTATTATTTCCAGAAGGCAGTTAAATTGGGGAGTCGTTTTATCACTTTTGCTACTCATTTTAATAATTTTTACAAAACAATTTATTATTTTCTAAACTTTTCACAATTTCACTTGCTTCCGAATTTGTTTAAACAGCTGTTTTTTATTGAGTTATCGATAATTTTTTTTAACACTTACATTGTGCTGCCGTACTTTTATTAGAATTAATTACCAAAAATAATTTTAGACTGTAAAACAGAAAGCTATTTTAAATCCAACTTAAATTTTAAGGAAAATTTACTAATTTTGTATTTAAATCCCAAGTCAAAAATCGGGGGTAAGGCTGGGTTGGTGCGACCTCAGTTAATCTAGGCTTAGTTAAACTGAAAATAAATACGCTTAAAATGTTATTGTCTAAATAAACAATTCAAAAATATTATTTGAGAGCAGTGGTGGCATATATTTACTATAAGTTTAACTAAAATTAATTTAAATGAGATCTCAAGAACCCAGCCTTTACGACTCATTTAAATTTTGGAATTTACATACATATAAACTAGGAAAATTTTCCTATAACTAATTGCCGTGTTTGATTTTTGGACCTATTTGATATTTTATTTCGTGGCTAGTCTTTGAAAAAGACTGGGCATTTGTTCTCTGGTAAATCGAAATAAAATCTTTTGTATGTTGTCGTTATGAAAGTTCAAAATTCTTAACTTAATATTGAATAAAAAAAAAAAAATTTTAATAATAATAATTTATTGCTTTGACTTACTGCACTGGGCCTCGTCCGATTTGTCTTCACAATCTTCTGTCATATCACAACGAAAATGCGGTGGTATACAATAAGTATTATTAAATACATATTGGCCGCAATTAATTTGACCCGGCTCACATTCAGGGGGTGCTTTACAAAAAAAAAAGAGGAGATAAAATATTTATAAGTATCACATATACATTTAACACGGAAGAAAGAAAAACGGCTTAAAAGCAATACTAACGACATGATTGTTGTTCATCCTCGCCACCCTCGCAATCTTTTTGATAATTACACACCCATAATGATGTGATGCATTTACCATCATTGCAACGAAATTGTCCCGGAGAACATGGCACATTTGGTGTGGCTATGGAACTTAAAATACCGCCATGCACAATGCCACTATTGTCACCGAAACCAATGCGGCCACCATCTGTTAAACCACCTGCAATGAAGAAATAAAAAAAAAAATTTTTTTATATAAGAATTAAAGTTAAAAAAATTTTTGCTTTAAAAAAGAGACTGGAAAGAACAAAACTCAAACAAACAGTTTATGTTTGTTGACAATGGCATATAGTTTTTTCTTATTTTGTTTCCCGTACACATTTTCAATGGAAATATTTTTACATTTGATTAAAGCAGTGCAAATACTGACTGCAATTCAACACAAATTAAGACACTTTCATGACTGCATCAAAAAAAAAAAGAAAAAAAAAAAAGAACTTCCTCCCTGTGTTTTTTTGCTCTTTAGTATGAGCATTACTCAACTGTCGCTGTTATTATTGTTGTTGACAATTGCAACCACTGCTGAATCATTGGGGAGCCTTTTGAACAGACAATATTTACACAACAATGACAAGAAAACAAAGACATCACACTACCATTTCCAGAAGCAACAACAACAACAACAGAAACAAAGCAAGAAATATTGAAAACAAAACAGCTTCAGAAAATTTACAACATAATACCATTACACACACACACACACACACACACACACACACACGCTTAAACTGAAAATAACGGTATGATGTGAACACGAATATGCAGGCACAAACAAAAAACTTTGACAGTGCATACTTTTTGGCGCTTGAATGAATATTTTGCAAGAGCAGTAGTAACACATGTATAATTTACATAATGTACATAACAACACCCATATAACCCATGCACACAAACATGTATGCGAGCATATACATATATAAATATTTATTTTCTTAAGTTTGTTTTTTCTGAAGAAAGTTCTGTTTATCATGCAAATATCCGGCTCCTTTTAAGCAGGAAAAAAATTGTTAATTCCCCCTAAGATACAAAATTATATTTTCCAATTTAAGCCTTGAAGGAACTATCAAAATTCTGTTTTAATTAAATTTGGTGTTTTTTTTTTTACTCAATTCAGTGTCTCTTTTCATTTTAAATTTTATGCAACTAGGCCGTTTGAAGCACTGTTCCATAAAAATGAAAAAAAAGCTAAATTGTTTAACGACAAGAACTATTGACATGCATAAATGCAAGGCAGTTTTTCATATTTGAAAAACTCTCACATGAAAATATGTTAACAGGCTTGAGTAGAGAAAGAGGCAAGTACTATTTAACATTAAAAGTGTTTTTGTTTATTTGAAAATGCAGCGTTTGTGCCCATTGATTTCTGAAGGAAAATATTTTTTTGCATTAAAATTCATTGAGGTTTGTGATAAGCCGATGAGTGCTAAATTTTTGCCAGCATAGAAAATAAGACAAATGATCAGTAGAAACTTAAGAAGGCAGGAGAAATCTATTGCCAAGTATTCGTACATCGAAAAAATAAATGACGCACTGCAAAAATGCATTACAAGTTTTCAAAACATTATGAAAGTATAAAACATTTTTCATTACAACTTCGGTTTCATTTTGGACTTATGGACGAAGGTTCTTGTGTAGATGAGGGAATACTTTTTCTTAAAAAGCTTTAGAAATTTACTAAAGCTTTCCACATGTCAGTCTCACAACGTAAGTGCAAAAAATGGCAATAATAGCCGTTCATTGCATTCCATAAATTTATATTCCTGTTACTCACATCTAACTTCAACCCCTAGACGATTCTTTACCTTTAAAAGAGGGTGCTTAAATTTTAAGGGCCGATGCTGGTTTAGAATAAAACACTAACACCTGTATTCATAAAAAATAAAACATTGTTGAAATTTTTTATATAAAATTTTTTCTAAAATATATTTCAGCAACGTTTACGAATACCGGTGTAATTGTTTAGAAAATTTTGTCATTTTCTTTTAATGATAAATTGGCCTTGGTTCAATTATGTGTGGCACAAAATATCGGCCACGTGACCGCCGCAACCGCCGGTGGTCTTTCCAATGATCCAAATTTTCGATAATGCTGTAGCGTAATTGAGGTTTTATGCCGTTAGTGTAACGAATTATTTAATTTTTTAGCTCTTGAATTATTGCTAGCTTATCGACAAACACCTTTTCCTTTCAATAACCTTAAAAGAAGAAAGCCAACGGTGTCAAATCACATGATCTTGACAGCGGTCAATTGACCTCCGCCACCACGTCAGATAATACGGCTGATGAATCTGTAGCTCAAAAGAGTCATTGTGTCGTTAGCTGTATGACCAGTGGTACCTTTTTGTTAGGGCCGCATATCGTTCACATTCGTATCTCCCAATTTGGGCCGTAAGAAGTTCCTTATCTTCTCACGATTCCGAACGCCATTCACTGTAACTGCCTGGCCGGGTTCAGTTTGGAAAAAAGTACAGCCCGATGATGCCACCAGTCCAAAAACCCCACCAAACGGTCACTTTTTGTGTGTGCATTGGTTTTTCGACAATCATTCTTGCATTATCATTTGTCCAAATGCGGCAATTCCGCTTATTGACGAATCCACTGAGGTAAAAGTATGCCCCATCACTGAAGATGATTTTCTTCGAAAACTGATTATCCACTGTTGCCATTTCTCGCCACCACTCGGACTATTGACGACTCTTGGAATCGTCAAGGGGCTTTACCTGTCGAGTCAACTGCATCTTGTAGGAGTGTTAATAAAAGTCTTTATGCAAAGTGTTCATCAACGACAGGCGTGAGAGATGCAATTGTTGTGCACTAGGACGCGTTCCGCCACACTAGCGCAAACAGCAACAATATTTTTTCTAGTACAAGCATGAAATAGTTTGTTCTTATCTCCTACAGTCCAGATTTGCAAAAATGTTTGCATTTTGGACGATTAAATTGACCGAAAAAATTTAAAAGTGCACGATATGCATTTTGATTTAAACACTCATTTTCATAATAAGCCAGAGCACCCTTAGCGCATTGCTCGATTAGGTGTCTTCCCAAGGTTAAAACTCAGTTAGTCTAAGATTGAGAAATGTTAAATGAAATGCAGAGAAAAACTTGATGTTTGCTTGTAGTTTACATTCAACATAAGCCCTTAACTGTTATTGACAGCATTTAGATCTTTGTTTTCATTGACCCAACTCTCCATGATGTTGTTAAAATTTTCAATCGAACGCCTCAAAATTATTTCCAGCAAACGCAAGCCAACTTCATACCTTTATGTAAAATTTTTTCATTATCCTTTTGTTTTTTTTAATTTAAGGCCGAAGTTTTTTTTTAGCCTTTAAGCAAATAGGAAATTGTCTAGTTTAACGTTTTGTTTCCCTTCGTTTCCTTTTCTCCTTTTTTCTGCTGCAACTTTTTCATGCCCGTACTTTTTAGTTTTTTTTTTTTTTAGTTTTTTAGATTTCGTTACCAGTTTTGTATTCGTTTGGCTTTTTTGTGAGCAAATGCCAACCTTGACTTTCTCTCTCCCCCTTTCTCTCTCTCTCTCTCTCTCTCTTGCTCACCTTAACAAAGCAGTATTGTTTTAGTATAATTGTATGGATTTTGTTGCTGTTGTTGTTGAGTTTTGATTAAATAGCGGGCCCTATTTACTTCTGTGAGCTCTCTTTGTTTGTTCTGGTTGGGAACAGTTAATTTGTGAGCATGAGTGTGTATTTCTGAGGTTGTTGTGAATTTGAGAAATAAATCAACTTTTAACTGTAACACATTTCTTTGCAAATCTTTGAAGGAAGTAATAAATCATTTAAATTGATTAAGACCAATAAAGTTTTGTTTTCTAGCGTTTTGAAAAAAGAAAATTCAAGTCACTACGAAAAAGGAAATTAAAAGATTAATATATAGCAGGCCTTATTTTGTATTAATAAAAAAAAATCTGAAGATTTTTTTGTAGCTTTTTCCCCATTAGACTACTCCCTGGACAACAAATTTTGAAAAATAACATATTTTTTCCCATTTTTTTGGCTTGTCATTGAAAGTTAAAATAGTATTGTTAAACATTGTGATTTTATTCAACGTCAGTGTTTATGGCTTTAAATCTGTTGCAGATCTTTGGAAGAGCAAACGGAAATTATGTTGGGATTTGATTTATTTTCAGCTGTTTTCATGCAGTTGTTGGTTTGTCGAACCTTGTTTTTTGTTTATTCTCCAAGGAAATATTTGGCCAAATTTGAGATGGCAAAAACAGGGGATGGTGCACTAAAAAGGAAAAGGCGAAAATAAATAAAAACCGTCATTCTAGTTGATGGATGGTTCTTTATTTTGATCCATAAATTGCAGTTTTAAGGTTTTTTTTTACAGTTTTATTTGCTTTTAAAACAAAATAAAAACTTTTTTTTTGATAAATCATGATAAATAATTTATTTCTGTGTGTTTTTATATATGTACATAGATATATTTTTTGCTTGTATTAAAAACTAATAAAAGCAGTTGTGGTAATTTTGCATTATCAGTTGCTGCAAAACTTGTCATAATAAAAAATGATTAATAACAATGTTGGAAGTTGTCATTGTAACAGATGAAAATGTTGTTAAAACAGTTTTATTTCTGTCTTTTTTTGTCGCTGTCGAAATTAAGTATTTAATTCATCATGAAATAAAAAAAGAGCTGATTTGTGATTAAGTTAGGGTAAATGGCAATTAAAATAAATAATAAAAAACAATGAATGACTTTGTGCTATGAAAAAAATTATTGTAAAATTTATTGCACAGCGAAAAAGGAGCAATGATTTATTTTTATTATTTTATTTAAATAAAGTCAAAACCCTTAAATGTGAAAAAGTTTGCAATGATTTAGTGGTTTTTTTTAGCGGATATTTAAACAGTCTAGAGAGTATTCAAAAAAATTAATGTCAACTTCCAATACAAATCAATAAACATTTTCTTTATAAAGTTTTCTTAATATAGAACTCAAACACAATATTTCACACGAAATTAAATAGTTCGTAAGAAAAGAAAAATTTATTCAATACAGAACGCAGAGCTATTTCCATCCCTGCATATGTTTCGCCCTTTTGACGTTCACAAAAATTAACTTCATGAAGAGACAATTTGCCTGTTCAAAGTTATTACAAATAATTCGAAGTCCTGTATAATGAACGTGCCCAAACAGTATTGCAACCAACGACACTGACAGTTCGCTCCAGGTCGCTCCTGTGCATTCAGCCTTTTGTGGGCTATAAATCATGGAGCTTAGTATTCCAATTCAAGCCCACATCAATCCTACACTCCGTTGATACAAAGCTGAAGACATAAGACCATATATATTACTTGTTTACAGCTGGAGGTTGCCTTTAAATTTTATAAAAGAAAAACATATTTCGAAACGCTCATTTCTAGATAAGTATGGTATGTGACAACGTTTTAATGAAACCAAGGCCAGCTCTTCCATTTTGAGCGGTATTGCTCACTATTCACGGCAATGTTCCTGAACTTGCCTTTTTCTTATTACTCAAAAGCCTTTTCCGAGACAAAGGCTACATATCCTAAAGGCTGTTTTAACAGGACACTGTCACAAGCCAGTACATACGAGAAGACTAAATCTTCCATACCTCTACATGACCTCTACAGAGGCTGCAGAGATGAAAAGAAGGAGGAGAGTGCCAGACATTTCCTCTGTCGATGTGTGGCTCTCTCGAGTAAGAGAGCAAATTACTTGGACAGACCGACACTACATGGGCTGGCAGATGTGTCGGAATGCAGATTGAACAGGGTGGAGTTTTTTATCCGTTCATCTGGCTGGTTCTAGACAGAACCAGTAGGAGGTTTGTAGGGCTGTCTCCTCACCGCCTCTTCGGGTAGCACAGTGGGACCCTCGAGTATCCAAGTGGGCCAGCCGCCCGCAAAATATAACATAATATAATCAGAAGCTGTTTAGTTTTATAATATACAAGGTGGGCCAAAAGAAATTACCTTACTGGAAGTTGCTTTTATTTTTGTAGATAACTGCCAATGTCAAATCTGTTTTCACACTTTCAAGTTAGACAGTTGCAGAACACAAGTGAACAAACTATGGAGCGATACACTCCCCAAGAACGCGGAATAATTGTGTGTATGTCGAAGTGGACGATTTTGCGCTCAAAATCATAAATAGCGATGAGGTTTATTTCCCCCTCAGTGGGTAGTTGAAAAGCAAATCTATCGCTTTTGAGGCAACGAAAATCCACAAGCGGTGCACCAGGGGCCATGACACCTGCTCAAAGTAAATGCATGATGCGCTGTTGATGCTGGAGGAGTCATCCGGACATTTTTTTTGGGAGCAAGACGCTGGTCAAACGACAGCACGCTAAAGAGACATTAGGTCTGGAGGACATGCAATTAGAACAGCACGGAACAATGACAGACACTGCGCTAGCCATAATCGATACTCTAAAAGCCAAACAACACCAGCTAAATTCTTTTGACCCACATCAAATTTTGTTGCTTTTCTGAATTTTTAGGATTTCGTTTGTGGCGATTTCATTTAGCAATATATTTTCTCCCTTGTGTGTAGTGTTTATTGTAAAAGAAAAACGTTCGTTATTTAGGTAAGCATCTAAAGTTTGCGTGACTTTTTTAGCCAACTAAATTAAAAATATTGTTGCTGAGTTTTTGCAAAACAAAATATTTGAATGCTTTAGCGGCTTGTTTCCTGCCGGCTTTTCTAAAATGCATATAGATTTTTTTTTTGCGAAACATATCTTCATATTTTGTTATTGTTTTGAATAATTACCCTGAAGGAAATTTCAGTAGAAAAACTCTAGTTATTTACTACTGACATGGTCACCAGTACTAGTGACATATTATACCTCATACAATGATTTTTTTCTGTTGACCATTCAACATGTACTTGTTATTGCAAATCGACTACTCACGAAGGAACTAGTGACTAGGTGGTTCTAATGCGACTGTATGACGACCATGGTGCTATTGTTTCTATAGATATTGTCGCAGCCCTGAAAGAAATGTCACAAGAGAAACTCAATAAATAAAAGTTGTCTACTCATTAACAATGTTGTCAACTTAAACGATTTTTATTTCACGATCTTGGTGGGCTTACAAAATTCCACCATCACAACACTGTTCAAAAACAAAAAACTGGAAATACTCTGTTGACAATTTGATAAAAAAGTCACCAATATAGGCGAAAAGTGTAGCGACTTGGAGCCACTTGACTCTAGGTTTCCTTCAGGGTAAATTCAAAAAGGAAAATTTTTTGTGTATTTTAAAAGAAAACGGCAGTAAAAACCATTTTATTTTTAATATGAACTAAATTATTTATATGCTTTAGGAGCGAGCCAATTGAAATGTATTCATTTAGGTCCAAAATAGACCTTTCAAATGTTTTCTGTCGGCGGCGGCATTGAGACGGCTGAAAAAGACATTTGAAAGTTACATTTTTGGACCTGAATTCATTCAATTTATTTTTAAGCCAAACTGAAAAAGCTGGAATTATATTATTATTTATATGCTTTTGAAAGTATTTCACGATTTCTGTACATAATTTAAAGTAAATAATCATAAATGTCTTGCTTAAAACTGAAGGCAAAGATTTAAAAAAAATGTTTGTTTTAGTAAAGAACCCATTAAAATCTTTTTCCACTCTATAAGCGGCAGACTGAACGCATTCGTAATAAAGTGATTAAACAACACTCATACGCAACGTGGCCGCCCGTAGACATGCTGAGATTGCAGACAGTTGCCAATAAAAAAAAAACCCTGCAGTTCTAGTGAACTGTTTTATCATACGTTTTCAGCGACTTTGTAATTTGTTATTTTTTTTATTTTTTTGGGTTTTCTGTGTTGGGGTTTTTTTTGTGCAACTGGGGCGCACAAAGGTGTAGTTGTTTTAATTTTTCTTTAGGGTCTAATTTCACGAACCTTTTTTTTCCATTTCAGTTATTGCTTTTGTTAATGACGTTGTTGCTGGTTTTAACCACTTTTTCTTTATGCATTCATTCGCTTATGCATTCACTTATTTTAATAAACTGATATTTTCACAGGCAGACATGTTCTGGCACAACGTGAAAGAAGTTTATTTCTTTTGTTGTGGGAGAAAAGGAACTCCCATATGAAAAAGTTTCTAGGTCTCAATTCATTATCAAAATATTTATTCAAATTAAGTTCAGCTTTGATTACAAAACACCACAAACCTTTTCCTTGTTTTAATTTATTTCCCCATAAGATTTCCCAATTAGAAATTTTGGCAAATAGGCTGTTTTTCTCTCATTTGATCTGGCTGCTAATGATGCAAATTATGTAATAAGAACACAGAAGCTAGAATGCTGTTTTCTAAACCCAACAAATTGTTAAACAATGTGTTCGTGTTTAAACACATAAAATAAACACACAATTGCAATTATTCATAGTCAGTCCTGAGAGATATTCACTCACTTAACTGCCAGCCGGAGTGAAAATTTTAAGAAAACTAAAAACCTAGTAGCTTTTTGCATTTTTGTTCGAGTTTGTTTAAATACGAATGTATTTGTGTCAAAATGCTTTGAAAAATGTTTTCTTTTTCTAATTAGATTAGGGAAATGGGAATGAAAATAAAACGCATCTTT
Organism: Sturmia bella; assembly: GCA_963662145.1. NCBI lineage: Eukaryota > Metazoa > Arthropoda > Insecta > Diptera > Tachinidae > Sturmia > Sturmia bella. The sequence continues at coordinate 19,757,681 of OY759170.1, forward strand.
GTATTTCGTTTTCACTATTCTATAGATGACTGTGTTTTGACTCTGTTCATAATTTTTTGAAATGAATTTGTTAATTAAATTTGAAAACAAAACCTTTTTTTTGTAATTAGATAACATCGTCCTACGAATAATACAAATTTTCTGTGGAATTGCTTTTGAGTTAAAAATAGAGTGACTTTAATGTTAGAAGAAAATAAACACAAGGTTTTCACTAGATAAGTTTATATTTTAAGGCGGGCAGAAGTGATGAATTTATGGGGGAATTCAATATGCTGTTGCTGTCTTCGAGAAGAATTACGGCTGAATAAGGGTGTTAAATTAAGTTCATTTTAAAAGAAAAACTCTTAAGTGGTCTTAGTTTCTGATTAAGTGGTCTTTAAATTTCTTCTTTTAAGAGAGGCTTCTAAGAACATTGTAGGCAGCAACTCCGGGTCCGCAATAGCAGGCTTCTATTTTAAAAAAATCTGCCACTGCTTCATTCCTGCTTAGGGTAGACAGCCGCTCAAGATATCTACGCCATTTCATCGTTACATTTAAAAACGCCAAGTACCTGGTGATTAGGGTTTGCGAATTCCCGGACTTTTTCTCTTCCCGGGATTTCCGGGAAAATTTATAAATTTCCCGGGAACTCCCGGGAAATTTTCTTCTACTACAAACAAGTAATTTTTAGTAATATTTTTAGTAATGTGGGTAGCCAAGGGTCACCCGCTGTATGGAAGTGCTGTAAAAAGTAAAAGGTGTTGCCAGACGTAAAATGCTTTCTGTATAGAAAGCTTGTTTGAGCATTTTGGAATAAGTAGTTGGGCTTCAAACATTCTTTTTAGATTTTTCAAGTCTACTGATGAGTTGCTTAGCAGCAACGAAATGTAGGCGGCATATAGACGGCTGAAAAAAGACAGAAAGCATTAAGGTCTATTTTTTTTAGACCTAAAGTAATAAATTTAACATTTTGCTGTAAATTTTAATTTTTGTTATTGAACTTCTGTGTTGTAATACATTTATATTAAATTACTTTTTCAGGCTCAAGTTCAACCCTTGGGTTTTCACTACTTTTTAATCAATATCAATTATGTAAAGAAAAGTAAAATTTATTTGCTAGGTGGACAACCGGCTGTTTCTGGGTAGCAAACACCCTTCATCAGCACCCTATGAACTTTGGACCTATGAACTTTGGAATTTAAATTGGCTATTATAGCGAATAAATAATTAAGTTCATTTTTAAGTTCATTTTTAATAAACTTTTTTTAATTGGTTTTATTTAAAATTAAATAATAAAGTGCATATACATACATATATACATTTAAAACTAAAATTAATTTAATTAAATACCACATGTTAATTCAATTTGTGCAATAAAAAGAGACAAATAACAGTAAGGAAATAATTTGAGATCATGTTTAAATAAAAAAAAATGCAGAGTTCATACCATCACTTCGATAAAAAATAAGTTTTTAGTAGGACTAGAAAAGCATTAAGTAACTCGCTTGATGTTTGGTTTCGTACTTTTGTGGCAAAATTGCCAGCAACGGAGAAAACCCGTTCACTATCCACCGATGTTGGCTTTATTGTTAGCACTGAAAAAATTATCTAAGTTGTTAGTCCGAATATTGCTCGCTTCATATAAAGCAAATTCGTTTCTTAAAAAATTAGTCTGAGAAAGTTTGGGCATTTTGGGATTAGCCCTTGCATTTTCCATAGCATTTTTCAATTTAATTTCAAAACATTCATTAATTTCGTTGTCAGATATACCAGCATCGCTGCTGGACAATTCGGAAAGTGATAGCATATAATTTTAAAGAATTTTTTTATAATTTCGTATTGACATCAGGCATTTTTAAATGACTTAGTAATGCTATCATTTTTTCATTACCTCTTTGGCCAACTTTATCTAGAATTGGCTCAGCTATGTCTTGAGGAAATGGTGTTTTTATTAACATAAGCTGTGCAAAAAGGGTACTGATTATAGCATCAGCTACTAAGAGGTTAGAGTCTCGGCGACTAAGCGGTGTTTTGTAAAAGTGATGCTTACGTACAAACAGAGTATTTTTAAAATGAAATTCCGTTTTTTTTTTTAAATTAATCTAACAAAAGTTTTTTTTTATTAGATGAAAGATTTAATTTTAAGAAAATAAAAATGTGGAGAAATAAAATATTACTGTTATAAAATCCACTTTAAGCAATTCCCGTTTTCCCGGGAATTTTCAAACATTTTCCCGGGAATTCCCGAACACCAAACCCTACTGGTGATGCAAAATTATCCACATGTAAAACCAGACTTTATAAAAAACTGTGCACGGTTTCTTAATGCCTGATATGACAGATGGCGCTAGAAATGTTGGTGAGATGGTAAATTGTTCGTTGAGTTTACGAATAGTCGTTTTTGTTGCATTGCAACTCATTAGGTTTTTGGAAAAACAGCCATATTGAGAACAAAAAAATATTGTTGACTACAAGCCATGTACATCAATAAACAATAGCATATACATATATGTTAGGGTTTATGGATTTGGCAAAATGGTGCTCGGCGGACAATGAATTCATAGGTACATATGTACATATATACAGGGAAAATCGATTTATAAAGACAAAAATGTGTAGATGTTTTGCCATCGATTTTTCGATGGATTTTGGCATGAGGAAAAACGTATTAAAACAATATATCAAAAAACTCATTTTCCAGGCTCCCAAATTTATTGTATTTTTGTATGGCAGCCCCTCCCTCCGCCCCTAAAAAAGGCATGGTACAGGGTCAGTATGTTTGAAAAAAATATTCAACAGGTAAAGTTATTGAGAATTGCTCAAATATTTCACTTCTCCAAAGGCACTCTCTTGATGATTAGTGTGACGGGGTATATTCCAACAAAGACCCAATAATTTTTTCTCTCCCACCACGTACTCTCCTCTCCAGAGAGATTTTCATAAGGAAATACAAAACTACGAAAAGTTGAAATTTGAACCCTTGAAAATTGTTTTTTCGAGAAGTGGTGGTGAAACTTTGTTCGTCAGGCCAAAAGCTATCGAAAAATCGATGGCGTTGCTTGGAATAATTTTTGTTCTCCCAAACAGTCTTCTCCTGCTAATACTACAAATATAGTTTTTTACTTGTATATACATATGTATATCACATTATACTTTTTGTTAATAGTAAGTATTTTTTTTTTTCAATAAATAGAAAGGGAGTAATTTATTATTTATTAATGATTTTTTTTTAAATTACAAAATTTTTTCATCCACCATTAACAAATATTTACAAATTTATTAATTGAATGTATTTAAATTCCATTAAGTTATTTTGGATTTATAAAAATCCGATATTATTAATTAAAAGGTAATTAATGCAGCAAAAAAAAAAAATTAACTTTTTAGAACAAAAATTTCCATTAAATGTTTTTTTTTCTAAGCTAAGAAAAACTGTAAATAAAAATATTTATGCAAATATTTAAAACATTTTATTGTTTATTTATTCCATGCCATTAAAACGTAATAGTAAATTGAGCTTTTTTTCTTTATGATATTATTTTGACAGCTGGTTTTATTTTGACTTTATAACCGTCTATTAAATACAACTTGCTTTTGTTAAAGCCAGCTGCTTCCTTTTGCACTCTTTTAGAATGATGCTGCATTTTTTCTTTTCATTTTTCTTTATAATACGTTTGGTTCGTTCTTTTTTTGTTTTTTGTTTTTATTTACCGGACATATATTTTTACTTTTTATCTCATTCTCTATTTTATTTTCCGTTTTGTTGCTGAAAAAAAACAAACATAGCCGTTGGCAATGCGGATGGAGTTTTAATGGTTTTCTAATGACTACGCTGTGGCATAAAGAAACAAATAGTTGTTATCGAAATTGCTGGAAAAAGGAAAGTATCATGAATTTGTGCTCGAGTTAGATAAGTGACGGGAATAGTTCAGAAAAAATATGTATGTATGTATAAAGTAACAAGAAAACACACAATTGAGTGAATTTATGGCAATTGATGTCATTTAAGCAGAATGCGTAATCGAGATAAATATATAATATTTCATTACAATAAACAGTATTTCATTACAATGCACTGTGGTCGGAAATTTCATTTCATTGGCCAAAAGTCAAAATGTTTACACTCACGAAATATGTTTTTGTTTTTGAAATCTAGTAGTCAATACTCCAAAATAGCCAAAAATTTATTTTGTTGTTGTAATATGCAATTCACCGTTATTCGGTGAGTCATCGAAATTGAATTTGTTTACTTCATGTGTAAACAGAATTGCGTTCGCTGTTTTATAGTGCTTACTTCAGTTGTTTGTTAAAGCTGAAAACAAAGCGTATTAAATAAAAGTTTAAATGTAAAACGAAGGTGCTGATGGTAAGTGTATTAATTTTGTAAAATATAATATTCAAAAATTGGATACTCTAAAAAATAAAATAACTTTTTCCACAAGTTTTTAACATTTTGGAATTTATGTTATTTTTTAATACCATCTTCATACATGCGCCTTTATTGAGATAATTGCAATAAAGTCCATTATAGAGCTCAATATTCCATACAAAAAGTCAATAAAGTTATGGCTTAATAAACTAAAAATTGCTTTGAATATTGAGAAAAAGATGAAACACAACACTGTAAAAGATGTGTTTAATAAGCAAAAGTATACAATGCGAGATGAATGACGAGATAAATGTCAACAAAAGCAAACAAAACAAAATAATAAAAAATAAAAATAAATACAATAAAAATAAAAACATTGCAGCATTTCCAAATTTGTATTTCTCTTTCTTTTTATTATTGCCGCTTTGGAGTCATAACATGAACGCACTGCTTGTACAAGTTGCATATTTTTATTGTACAACACTAAAATCTTTTTAATAAACGGCAGTTTTTCTTCCATTTTTCTTATTTGAAAATACCTTTCACTTTTTCTTTCTCACTACCAAAACAAAAACAACAACTTTTTTCCAGCTGTCAAATACTAATTGAGTTAGCGCAATATTTGTATGTATGAACGCAAAAAATATTATGTTAATAAACTGAATATTATCTCAATTAGAAATGCATGTATGAACAAGGTATAAGTTTGGGTAAGCTTAACACATTTTGTTGAGGAGTAATAAGCATAAGATTAAACATCAAATTACTTTGAAGTGTTTAGTTCTTGAAAACGTTTATCTCGATTTGCGGTTTTTTGCGGTTTTTTGAATATTTGATTAAGCAACCCAAACTGACTTTCTTAAAGGCACAGCTTATAATAGAGTAAAGTTTCATCCTATCGATGGAAATCTAAAGTACGCACCTAGTCCACGGCACTCCTGGATTAGATTTTTTGAGTTCGTACTACATTTTGGATAAAAAAAAAATAAAAACTCAGAAAGAAAAGAAAAAAAATCGGACCAGAGATACAGGGATATTAATACTCAGAAGACAGCATTATCTTCTCATTGTGCTAGATCAAATCATTATCCTCATTTTGAAAATGTTTCAATATTGAAAACAGAAAATAATTATAAGAAATCTTTTTATGTTAGAAATGTTAGAGATTATTAGTACTCCAATATCACGTAGAATGAATTTTAAAATAGATACAGAGAATGTAGCACAGAATTATAGATATTTAGTCAGTAAGAAATTAAATACATAATGTGAAATGCAATATTATAAGTATAATGTTAACACAATTTAAAAAAAAAAAAAAATGTACATAGTTCTATGAGTAACATTTGTTCTTTAAAATTTAATTTAATACACAACATTTTGAGATATTAACAAAACAAATGTTAGTCGTAGAATTATTATTATTTGGTTTGAATATGTATGAGTTTTTCATTAAGGTGTAAATATTTTTAAAAACATTTTTCTTTGAGTTTAAAATTTTTGAATTTTGAATTTTTATAACTCAAAACTTTTTTCATTGTTATTATTTTTGAAATAATATAAAAAAAAATATTCCTGAAGAAGCCAACAAATTGTGGGCGAAATATTGAAATAAATAAATATATTTGTTTTGTTACAAACATTTTTATAAAAAGATCTTAAGCCTTTAAATTAAATTTATTATTAAAATAAAAGATGAAATAAACTATACGTTAAAAAAAAAAAAAAAAAAAAATTATGTAAAAATTTGTTAATTTTAATTCTAAATGTTGATAATTTAAAAAAAAAATATTAATTATTTTATACAAAACACTTACACCGGTATTTATAAAATTTAAAATGTTGTTGAAATACATTTTAGAAAAAATTTTATATGAAAAAAATTTTCTAAAACGTATTTAAACTACATTTTGCTTTTTATGAATACCGATATTAAAATATACTGCAAATTCAAATTCCAGTTAAAAATTCCGTTATTTTAAGTTTTAATAGTTGTGACCAAGAAAAGTGATGTTTCCGACCATAGTGCAATGTCTAGAGAAAAACTCTTATCTTTAGTTGCTTTATTTCAAGGCATTTGATAAACGGTTTTTGAGAAAGCAGCATGAAAAGTAAAGAGAAAAAGTGTTTGTTATTCAATGAAAAAACTAAAACTTATAAAAAGAAAAGTTAAATTTTAAGGGGCGATGTTGAATTTGAATAAAGCAAAAATTATCTAAGAAATTTTGCCAGTTCGGTTCCATTATGTATGCAATAAAACATCGGCTTAATAGCCGCCACAGAGACAGTATCTTTATTGTCTCGACAGTGAAATAAAAGAAACCACCACCGCACTATACAATATTCGTGTGTGCATGTATGTGCGCGGCTCATATGCTTAAGTTTCATTGCCGCGTGTATGTATGTCGGTGGGTGTGTGTATATCTTTTGTTCATTATTAGTTTTAGTGCGAGGTGGCGTGATCAGCTTCTGTAAACTTCTCGCCTGATCGAGCAATGATCATTGAGAGGTGTAAAAGTAGCTCAGCTTAACGCTGAGAAATCAGTCTATTTCTCACTGCGCTAACATGTAAAGTGTCTTAAGTAATAAAAAGTGAATAAGTAAAAGGGTTCTTCTTTTAGTAAAGTGTTTGTGAGTACAGCGTGTTTAAATAAATAAAGTATTGAACTGTTGAGTACTGTGAACTGAAAACTTGAGTGTTTTAACTTCATTACAATTAAAGAATCTGCGGAAAACATTTTTAAAAGGTAAAACCGTAACAATATGTATACAAAAATTTAATGGAAGTTCTTATCCGTCTAAATGCAGTGTTAAAGTGGCTTGTTTTATAAACTGTCTGTGCCCCAGCTTTTGCGGCTAATCTCTACAAATGTACAAGCTGAGGAATTGGGATTGCTTCTACTAACAAAACAAACTGGAAACTAAAGCGTGCTGCCCTACAACGCTTTACTTTGCAGAAAAACCAGCTGTTACCTTTTCATCCCAAATAATTTTTTTTGTTTTTTTTTTTTTTTGGCACGAAAGCAGTTTTTAAATCGCTTCATATTTCATATCTGTGATTAAAAGTCTCATTTTGTGCATACAAATTTATGGTGTTTTTAAATAAAAATTTTGTAATAAACTACCAAATTTATGACAATTTACTTTTAATATTATTCATTTTTTAAAAATGTTTTAAATCTAAACATTCGGTTGCAGTAACATAATTCTTTATGTTCCAATTTTTTTTTTCTTTTCTGATTTTGCGCCATAAAACCTAAAAGCATGTTTTCGTTAGAAAGGAAAATAATTTATTATGCATATGTATGTTTGTACAAAATTCTCCAAATACAAACAAATTTGCCATTTTGTTGCTTTCTATTGGTTTTGAAATGGAAAATAAACAACTCATACACATGCAGAGCAGCCACAACCCTCCCCCGAAAAAAAACGGCAGTATTTAATTTATGACCAAAACGTTTATGCATAACGATAATCGTAATAAATTTAACAATATAAAGAAATCAAATATGTGCAGCAATATAATAAATACTATTTGCAAAAAAATCAAATTTGATATTTCCATGTGCAACATTTTTTATTGCCTTGCTGAATATTTAAATTCAAAATGGAAAATTTTAATTGAGTTATTGCCATAAAAATTACATTTCTATAAAAATAACAATGTTAAGATATTAGTTAAATGGTTGTCTAAAAACTAAAGCAAATATTGAGCAATAGGAAAAAGCCAGGGCAGCTTACAGTGAGCAATAAAATTAGGTGATAGCTATGAGGTAGAATCACGGTTAAATCCACGATCACGGTTAAATCCACGGAGGGCACAACAAGCCTATACTGGCTTAGGTGTATGTCGCAAGACATGGGCAAGCAAACCCCTCCAATCAACCTAACCTAACCTAACCTATGAGGTAGAATATAAGCTTAGGTATTTAGGCACATGCGGCAAGGCTTGGATAAGCCGCTGGAAAGTGTAATGATTTTTTTAATGGTAAAAGTTCTTTAATAGATCTTTTCCTTGGCTATTTTGTGCTACATTTATCGGGCTCAAGTGAACCTATGCAAATGCATGACTCAATAGGCAATAAAAACAAAACGTTAAATCACGAGAGCATACTTTAAGGTTATATTTCCTCAATGAGCATATGTATATAAAATTTATAGACAACAATTACATCAGTTTAAAAAATCTTTGCAAGAGTAGTTGCCGAATTGCCTTAAATTTTCTTTTCACTCCTTGAGCCAACCTAACCTTAAAACACACCCCTGCGTAATGTTTATGTACATATTTACATTTTTCTTTACTTGCATTGTTGTTTATTGTTATAACCCTGCGACTTTATTTTTTTTTATTCTTTATTAGCTGTGAACAAATTTGTGGCACATAAAATTTTCGCCAAAATAATTTGGATTCGATTTAGGACTCTAACCAAATTATTAATATAATTTACTTGGTGTGAATAAATTATATTCGTAGTTTAGGAAAGGAAATAAAAAGAAGTAATAAGTATGTGAGTAAATGTGAAACCTTTCTTTTGGTTCTAGTTGGAGCAATTGGTTAATACACAGAGAAAAAAGCACCTAATAAAGTAGAACAAAATCAATAAGATATCTCTATGGTTTTTTTTCAAGAAGGATTCCTTATTATTTTAAATGGGAAAACCTTATTGAAAAAACAACAATTAATGAAATTAAAAAGATGATTTACGTGTGTTTATATAGGAAACTAATAAAACCAATAGGGAAGAATTAATAGGATAACCTAATAAAATCAATAAGAAATCCTTATTGTATACAATTTACAAGAAAACCTAATAGAATCAATAAGTTCTTCTCTATAGAATTTTTTTTGGTACCATGCAAATCGGAAACTGAGTAAAAACAAACGTGAGTAACAAGTTTTCTGCTTGGTTTCATGTGTTTTTCTTGTTGAGACAATTAATAAGATTTGCAACATGGAAGTAATAAGAAATACCCATAGAAAAATCTTCTTTTCTCTCTGCTGGGATACCCCTCAGCCTAAAAACGTTTCAAAGAGAAAATCTTATTGAATCTATTAGGAAGTTTTCGCTCTGTGTAGTTACCTCAGGTAAGTATTGATTAGGAATGTCTCTTTAAGGTAAGTAGAGCCTAATTCGTTTAATGTAATTCAACAAATTTTATTTTCAAATTAGCTTTAGATCAAGTATAGGTTACTATAACTTTTATATTTCTACGCAGTCAATACAATGTTGAGGTTGCGGTGATACAACACGGAATGCTTGAAAATTCCTTAAGTTCGGTCTACAAGAAAACTTCAGTTTTAATTGTTCTGATCCTTTACCATGGACATTTTCACTTGTCATATTAAACAATATTTTGGACAGCAAAAAACGCGATTTTCATACACTTATCGAATAAATAGAACAGCACACACACAAACACACATATTAATAAATGTTATTTCTATATGAAAATCGCGATTTTTGTCAATTTAGTTATCTCAGTAAATCGTTGAGAAAATCAAAAGTTGTGCACAGATTTCAATAAGATAAAGCTTATTTGATTCAAAATATATTAAGCTAAATGCTCTTAGACCAACATTGGGACTTTAGTTGCATTATTTTTTTTTATGAATTTTTAAATAAGAATTTTTTTTTTATATATAAAATTGTTATTTTTTTTTTTCAAAACTACAACAATATCTCTGAAACTACTCGTTCAAATTAAAAACAATGTAGGCACGGATTAAAGATAATTTTGTTGGCGAATTTCAATTTTTTTTTTAACTGAATATGGTGAACAGTTATCAAGTTGTTTATGTATTTGTACTGGCAGCGCCTTAATTTTACACATAACGGTATATCTTAAAATGTCGAGCTGATGAAGAAAAATGGAGTTTAGATTTAAAATCAGCGACCTCAAGTTAGTAAAAAATTACTATAGAATCCCAAACAACCCTCAAAAAGTTCAATTTGGTTCCCTTGTGTAATTAAAGAAATAAAAAGATAAACAAATTCAGGATCAATAATTGCAAATAATTTAAAAATTCTAAATTCAAATTAAATCTACTATTAAAAGCAAATGGATGAGAATTGTCCAAGTGAACTTGGACAAGCTGTATTTGTTGCAAATAAAGGTAAGCACAACAGAAGTGGTCAAGGTTTTAGGGCCAAAAATGGGTCACCACTCGTTTATGTTCTTTTATATTAAAAAAAAAAAATTACTTTAAATCACCAAAAAAGTGAACTCAGTCACACACAAAAAAAAAATATTCTAATAAAAATGCTGTTTACAAAGAGTTGATGAGCAGCCAAAAAATGTAAATAGAAAAATTATCACAATATTCATGGCAATAGGTTTGATGGTGGGCATAAGTATTTACAAAAGTTGAGATACTATAGAGCAAAAATTACTCTATTAATTTTTAAAACTTTTTGCTCAAAATGCACTAAATGTCGAAAGGAAAAATAAATGTCATGTGATTTTAAAACGGTTTATATTTTTAAAATCACATTTTTTTTTAATTTTTTTTTTAACAAACACAAAACTGCGAAGCTTTTTTGCTTGTCTGCAGAAACACCCAGAGCCTTCGGCAGGAATCGAACCTGCGACCTCGAAGACTCTTGGTAGAGCACTCTACCAATTCATCCATCGAGGCGCTCATGATTTTGGCTTTAAAATCACTACTCTATATACATATATAAAATTAAAACTAAAAATATAAAACAAGTTGAATGGTTGAGTGTCATAAGGGTCGCTTTAGAAACATGAGAATCCAGGTTCAAGGACGCATGATGGATGAGAAGTGTAGCGGCTTCGAAACAACTAGCTGTGGCCTAACTAAAGGTCTTAAGTGTTTTTTTTTTGTCTTATTTAATTAATTATTTTGTATCAAGTTTATCGGGCTCAAGTTCCTTCTATAATATTATTTTTGCGATCGATATTAATTTAATAAGACAAAGAAAACATCAAATGGTTTTAGAAGGGTGGACAACTAGCTGTTTCGAAAACGCCACACTTCTCGTCAGCCCCCCTCCTTGAACTCAGAGGCACATGTTTCTAAAGCAACACTCATGCCACTCAATTAACTAAGTCGTTGTATATTTTCTGTCTAAATTTTTAATTATATCAAACACACCCAAATAATAAAAGCCAGTGTAGATTAGGACCTAAAGTCTTGCAGTGAGTGGTCTTTTCTAATGCCTTACACCATGCAAGCGACCCATATACAAATAGGGGCTACAATAGCGTACCGAAGAGCCAATAGACGTTTCTAGGGTTTATTGCTCAGTTCTTACCCTTCGTTGACCCTTCGTTGCAAGTATAAGGCAACTTTTATCAACAGCTAGATAAAAATTGAGAATACTTTTGGCCCATATTCAAGCCTTATAGAATCAAAAGGATTAACTAAATTACCAGACTCTGCAAAAATGCTTGGCTGAAAACTCTTTAAGTGAGTCAAGCTGTGTGTAGCTGGTCTCACACAGCCCTGGCAGTTCACTTTCATTACAAGACCTGGTTTTATGTCTTAATTCATGAAGGCTCCATCCAAGTAAAGCATTTCATTTATTATATTTTATTTGGGTTCGTTATTAGGTTTTTTCTCTTTTTTTGTTATTTTTTTTATGTTTAAAACGTTTTCTTAATTCTGGTTTATTTTTGTTTTTTTTCTTATTTTATTGAAATTTCATTTGAATGAGTATATAAATTCATTGTATTTATTTTGGGATGTTGATTTGTTTTAAACGTTATTGTTCATAAACTTTTTGCATTTGTTTTTTGTCTTTTAGGATTTTTAAGACCATTCAAACCAATTGACAGGCATCAGCTTTTGTCTTGAGCATTTGACATTTAATTTTGATGTGTTTTGTACACACGTTTTATTGTCACCAACATTTCTCATAGTGAAGTCAACAACAACAACAGAAATCATAAACAACATGGCAATTTTTCGACGTGACCAAAATTTATAATCAAATTAAACACACACACAACTGATGATGATATTCTGAAGAAACATAATCAGTAGGCAGTTTGCAAGGCACAAAATGAACGTAACAAAACGATAAATCGTCTTAATGTTGGTTTGGAATTTTGCAAAAAAAAAAAAAAAGAAAAGAAAAACAAACAAAAAAACGATAATAAGGAAATAAAGTTTAATTACACCCTCGTGCAAAAATTAAGTTGGGGGAATTCCAAGTAAAATCAGGAAATTTTTAAATAAAATTGCGAGTTTTAATATCAATATGTTTTAGTTGTATAAATTCAATAAATGCCATATTCATAATAATTATTGTAAGTTTATTAAGCTCTTATTTGGACGTATTTCTACGGCATAATTGTCAAATAAACGTGTAATAAACCTTCAATAGTTTTTATGAATATGGGTCTTAAGGAGCAAATTTAGGGCTAAAAAATTACTTAATTTGGGCCGTCAATATCTCAGATGATTTTCATGTTTGTCTACAATATTCCTCTCTTTCATGCTTCTTTGACGGCATTATAATAAATTTTTAAATACTCGTTTTGCTCTATATTAAATTGTGTAAGGACGTTTATGTGTGGTTCGCATTCACCAACAGCCCTTAAAACTCAGCCAACCGTTACAGGAATGTAAAATAAAAAACAAAAAAATAGAAGAATAGAAAATGATTAGAGTTCGTGCAATAATTTTGCTACAACTCTTCGGGCATCAAATGTATGATCAACTCTCTATAATTTATGCTTCCCTATATTTTTTCTCGAGCACATCGACCCCCCATACCCGGTCTCCTTTTAAAGTTGCTTTACTTACACAGGAAAAAAATTGAAAACCGGGTGCCTAGAAAATGATTTTTTTGATAAGTCGCAGTGGAATTTTTTTCTATCTTGTCAAAAACGATTGAAAAGTCTATGGCACAATATTGGCACACAAATCCTTCTGGCCTAATATATTTTCTTTGTACTACAAATCCTATTTTTAAAAATCATAATTTTTATCATTAAGTCTTATAATATTTTGTCTGCGTAGTTTTATCTATGGCACTTGTCACACTTTTCATGTGCAACATATTGTGTTTGTAATGCTTATTTGTGTTATGAGTGTAATAAAGAACATCAAAGGCTCTACTACAAAAGCATCTAACTAATGCTTTAGGATAAAATTGTGTCATTAGAGCATTAATTTTGCTAAACTGAAAAAAAGGGAGAGAAAAAAAACTAAATATCAGACGAAAGGAGGAGACTGAAAAAACATTGTAAGGATTTGTTATCTATTATGTGCAGCATTAAAAAAAAAGCTGCTCTTTTTTTTTCTTTTCTTCAAAATGGATTTAATAGCTTGTACAAAGTATTACCAAAAGGCAGCCACATGTACACAAAGTTAGCAAGCAAAACATGTAAGCAAAAGTTGCAAGCCTTCTTATGACTTTGCATATTCTAAGGTTGCATTTCAAACTCAAACAATATGTGCAACTTTAAACTTGAATTTTTCTTAACGGAAATCCCTGTTTTTTCTTCTTGCACAGCTTTAAGATTAACCTGATTTGATACGAGTATTTTTTTTTATGGCAGATTTTTTCCAGCTCTTGAAGGAAATTTTTTTCAGCACAATGTCGCTACGAGCAAAGTTTAAAGGATGCGAAGAAAAAAATTGTGCACCATGTGATTGCAAGAATATATGGTAGATTCTCGCTATTTAAATTTTTTCTTTTATTAAGCAAAAAATAGAAAAAATATTTTAACAAAATAAATCAGCTAAATAGTTTTTATAACAATTAAGCATATTCTGCATAGCGACTGTGACTTTAACTCACAACGTAGAAATTCTGTTATCATATCAGTAAGTTTGAGAGATAATACAATCGCATTTGTTTGCACTAACGATTCAGAGATTCATGAATTTTAAATTAAAAATTAAAAGAATGCCGAAGCAAAACGATTAGTAGTTTTGAATTATGCTTGGAACACAACTGGGACGAACGACGAATTTTTCGCCGCGAATATTCGCCGTCAAAAGCAAAACACATTGGTGTATATGAAAATGCCCACAATCACAGCGTTGGGCGAAATTCGTTGTACGTGGGGAACTTGAAATAGATTTATTTCTATTTTTTACGCCGGCGAACGATGAACAAATCAATACCATGTGACCATTTTGGTTTTAGTTTTCAAGTGTTTTAGTAAAAACAGTTAGATTTTATTTTAAGTGCTAAGCTTTGACTTTTTGCATTTAAAATAAAAAGCCAACATATTGGATTATAAGACATGTTTGTAGTGTTTAATTTTTTTGTTTTTGGTAATGCAAAATTTTTTAGCAGTAAATTTTTTTAATATGGTCACCCCATCAGCTGTTCTTCAACTAAAATAAGATAAAATTAAAAAACTAACACCCATATTCATAAAAACTATTGAAGGTTTATTACACGTTTATTTGACAAACATTCCGTAGAAATACGTCAAATAAGAGCTTAATAAACTTACAATAATTATTATGAATATGGCCTTGAGAAAATGGATACAAGTGAAATTATTAATTGAAAATGTTAAACTTCAGGAATGTTTATATAATCTGGAATCATGTTCATTATTTTATTTATTTTTACAAAATTTGAAATTCTTTGATTCATTTAATTTTTTTTTAACTTTGAACAAACAATAAACAACTTTATCAATTATAACAGATGTTTTTGTTTTTCGTCGCCATTGTACTTCATACAACGGATTTACACAGCGAATTGTAACCGGCGTTTCCGTCGTGTTGGGCAAAATTCGTCGTTCGTCCCAGTTGTGTTCCCAGCATTAAGTAGTCCACCCAAAGTCAAGTTGCATTAACTGCCTTATGACTAGACTAATCTATCGAACGTTGGCTTGTAACTAGACTAGAACTAGAAAATTTTAACCCTCCGATGAGTGAGAAGGTCCCTAGGGACCTTTTTTGACTTTTGAAACTGAAATTACTCCTACTTCGGCCACTACAAACCACTCCAATGTTACTGAGTGTTCCAAGTATTTTGTTGCGCATCTTTTGAAAAAAAAACCAAGCCAATCGGATCATTACTTTAGGAGTTACTGAGGTTTTTGTCAGAATACTACGCGGACGTGTGAATAGGTCCGTATGGACCTTGTACTGAATTGCACTAATAAATGCATGTTTTGGGCATCATTATAATTTTTTTTATTGTTTCAACACATAATTCAAATTCTAATTTTATACTACTAGCAATAAACCAGTTCTTAGAATTTTTTGTTCTTTGTATTTTTTTCTTAGTATTTTTTGTTCTTAGTATTTTTGTTCTTAGAATTTTTTCTTAGAATTTTTTGTTTTTATCATCTTCCCTAATGTCTTTGAGGTTAGGTCTTTGTGTTCAGAACAAGTACATTATGTGTTGAAACAATAAAAAAATTTAAAAAAATTATTTTTTTATGTAGAATTTAGTTATAAACAATAAAAACAACAAAAAAATAAAAAAAATAAAAATTTTTATATGAAAAAAACATGATTTACAAAAAAAGGTCTGTACACAGAGCGAAAACTTAATAATAGATTCAATAAGATTTTCTCTTTGAAACGTTTTTAGGATGAGGGTTATCCCAGCAGAGAGAAAAGAAGATTTTTCTATGGGTATTTCTTATTATTTCCATGTTGCAAATCTTATTAATTGTCTCAACAAGAAAAACACATAAAACCAAGACGAAAACTTGTTACTCACCTTTGTTTTTACTCAGTTTCCGATTTGCATGGTACCAAAAAAAATTCTATAGAGAAGAACTTATTGATTCTATTAGGTTTTATTAGGTGTATGTCGATAAGCCAGCATTAATGAAGGAGGTAAAGTATGAGATAATTCGGCACATTAACGATATCGAAATTTCAGACCACGAGATTGAGCTGTTCCATCGAGGTATTTGGCCGATACACCATTGAACTATACCAATATTATCATAATAAAAAGATATAACAAAATTTCTTAAATTATTTCACCGGTATTCATAAAAAATAAAACATTGTTAAAATACATTTGAGAAAAAATTTTTCATATCAAATTTGTTCTAAAATGTATTTGAGCAACATTTTATTTTTTATGAATACCGGTGTTTGTGTTTTATTCAAAATCAATATCGGCCCTTAAAATTTAACCATCCTCTGAAAGAAAGAAAATATTTTTCACGCTATAAAAGAACGAAAGTGTAGTATATATGTATAATATAATAGAAAAAATTTATAAAAAAGACTACACGTTTTCGTTTTGCCAGGAATCAGCCGTACGAACTGTGCTGCATCAAATGCGATTAAAGAGCATAAGAAATTGCACTTGTCGCTTGGCTGCTTTTCTTTGCAGTTCGTTTGTTGTTGTGTTCCTTTAAGGAACAACATGTTCTTTAGTATTTTAATGGTGTGTGTCAGACCAGTGCACACACACACACACACACACACACACACACACACATGCTCGCTTATGTATAAATACAAGAAGATTAGGGTGGGTCAATTCAGCAGTCGATATTGTGCCATAGATTTTACAACAGCTTTTGGCATGAGGAATAAAAGGATACACTACGCCATAACAAAACAATCATTTTCGAGGTGTTTGATTTAAAATTTTTGTATGGCAACACCTAATAAGGGGTCGTGGTATGGGGTCAGAGTGCTTGAAAAAATATTGGAAGTAAATATTATAAAGTGTTGGTCATAAATTTGATTCTATTACGGGTACCCTGAGTACAAAAGGCCCAAAATTAAGGGCTTCGAAAATTAAATTTACCTCCCTTCACACTGACCTGCCCCAGACAGCCTGTAGAGTTGTCAAATGTATGATTACCCCCGAGTAATTTTTTCTATCCACTTTCTTTGCTTTTTTTTTTTTTTGTGGAACCCACCGATTCCGTAACACGCTTCCTCAGGGGTGGCCGCACAAAAAATACAGAACAAAAATATTTCTTTTGACATATCGTAGTAGACTTTTGTTTCTTAATGACAAAAGCCATCGTAAAATCGATGCCACAATATCGTTAAATTTTATGTTCATGCGAATTGACCCAGCCTTATGATCACACATATGAAAATATGTTAAGTTTCCATTAATTTGCATTTGTATGTTTAAAAAGGTAAATTAAAGCTAAAAGAAAAAATTATTGAATCAAACGTGATATTCTAGTGAATGGTATAATGTGTTTTCTTAAATTTAGCAAACAATTGTGCAAAAAACTTGAAATTCTTTAAATTCAAATATTTCTTTGAAATTGGCATCTTTGTTGGTCTTTGTTAAAAGAAGCAGATTCTTTTCGTTGTTCTCTCCAAAATATGGTTTCAATAAATCTAGAATTTTTTTTCTTTTTTGTGATAAATGAGAAGCTTTAAATTGCCAACATTATTCATGTGCTAACAATTTTACACAGTTTCGTTTAAGGCTCAAACTAACAGGGTGCTGGGGGGGGGGGGGGGGGGGGAAGAGGGGAAATCAGGCAAACTGTTTCAATAAAGCCTTCTAAACTCATTTATCAACAGCGCTAAAATTAATTTGTTCAGCGTTATGAGCGGCATGGCATGCAGGCAACAACTTTCGCTGAAATCACAAATAGAAACATGAAATTTTTTTTCGTAGCAAAATGATAAAAGTGCTCATTAATGAATGATACTGTTTGAAGGAGGGCAAATGATATTAAAATGTTTTCAGCACATGGCGTAGTTTGCAGGCGCTTGTTATAAAGATTTTGCGTTGCATACGTTAGGGCTGAATTTTTTCCATTAAAAACGTGTCTATACTGGAAAGAAATTTTAATTTAAAATTTTAATATTCAAAACAATGCTAGTGGCTAAAGCATGCTTGGCTACAACTTTGATTTAGAAGCTGCAAGGGATAAACATATTTGCCAAAGCTTAGAAGGGCCTTTCTCTATTGCATACTCCAAAGCCAAATGTTGAAAAATTAAAATAAGATGAAAATTAGTTCAAGCTATTAACACGAGGTGGTTGGGTAACATTCAAATTACGATGTAAGGCCCATATTTCTGCTACACCTCAAGAGTATTAAGGAAAAACAATTTCATTTCATTATTCAAATTTTACTCTCAAGGACTTTTAAAATTGATTTTTAATCAGGTTTAAAGTATTAATTATGGTTTATATTAATTACAAAAAAGCTAGCTGTTTCAAAGTCAAAGTGCTTCAGGACTTTGTGATGTGAATGCAAGACATACTTCATGCCATAAGCTACTTGAGATATTTTTTAGTGTAAAGTTTTTAATGAGGCTAATATTCATGCATGTTTCTCACTGAGCAGAGCTGCTTAAACAATTTTGATTTTCAGGATCAGGCTACATTGCAATAGGGAAGCGATATGTTCATATACATGTCTAAGCTAGTATCAGTAAGCCTCTTTACTCAGTTGTTTATGAAAATTTTTATTTTTGGAACGAAGTTCCTTAACGCGGCTTGCTGGTAGTGCAAATTAGTATAAATCGTCACGAAAGCGTATGAGCTGTTTATATGTATTGGTGTATCTGTCGACACACAATTGTGTAGGTGCCTGCGCTGCTTTCAGCGGAGACACCTACCAATAAATATTATAAAATAAAATTAGTTGTGAAAACGGACACTATCAGTTGATAGATGTCGCTAAAGTAAAGTATGTCACAATAAATAAACAGCAATATTGAAAAATTTTCTTCCTTTTTCCAGCAGATTGGCAAGAAAATACCGCATGTATTAAAGTAAAAAAAAACGTTCCAAATATTTTAAAAAGCATACAAAATTTAAAAATTTAAAAAAAAAAAATTATTTGTGAAGATAACAAATTCTCTGATATTATTTTCTTCTGTGTACATCATTTTTGAAACAATTTCACGCAATTAACTCTGCTGTCATTTACTTCTGGATGAATGTTCGATAATAAGGATAATTTAAAAATCTTTTTTATGTGTTTGACAAGGCTGTTGGTTTCTCCTTTCCCTGCTGTCACAGTTTCGTAATTGGCTGTATTATTGCAGCAGCTAAAAATTTCACTCAATATTCTGATGCTTTCCCTTCCTTGTTTTTGTTTTTTCCTTTGAAAGACAAACCGTAATCCTTGTAAATTAATCCCCATGCAGAGCTGAGTGCATGCACTCGGTTTTCTTTCAAATAGTACGCACTTGCAAAGCAAATATTTTGCAACAATTATTTGTTTTGTACCCGTTAAATTTGTTTGCTTTACGTTTGCTGGAGAAAATAATCAAATGGAAAAATTTTGTTTGAATGTACACACATTAATGTGTGTATATGTGTGTGTATTGAAAAGAAAGTTCTAACTTAAAACTATTGAAATTTTAAAACATTAACCTGGTCAAGCCTTTTTTATAAAGGGTAATTTTATTAAGCCCAAAAGAATTGGAAATTGTAAAAGATATAGAATAAAATTTTAATTAAGTTTTTTTTTTATTTGAAAGTTAAAATACTCTTTAATGATTTTGGTCATAGAAACCCTGCAGCTGTTTTGGAACTACTGGCCGCATGCCAATATAGATATTCTTTTAGAATTTCTAATACACAGGTAATATTATCTTTAGTGAACAGATACTTATCTCCTGCTTTTTTTTTTTTGCAACATTTATATAACATGTGCCTAAATTTAACCCTGGTTTGGGGTATGGCTTGTCGAAAAAACTTAAACTCAGCAAGTCCTGTAAAGTTGACTAAATTTGAAAGTAGCTTTGGCAGCGGTCTATAGGCTACTAATCCTATGCATCAGCAAATTATTGTAGAATGCCTTTCAAAGTTTGTACGACTCTTGAGGAAACGCCCAATATTTTATGAAAACTCAGTAGTGCTTTTCATAGTGGTTTTAAGCAGATTTGTTTGGGGCTGGTAAAATAATTTTTTTTTTCTTTTTGGAGAACAAACTTTTTTATGCCCTTTTGGCAAAATGCTCGATTAGAGAGCCATAAATACAAATCATGCCATACGATGATTGGAATACATACAAACACAAACAAAATAACCATTCAAATTTGTGCTAAAAATTACTGCATCCAGTCACACACACATACACACAAACATTCAAAATACACCTAGAAAAAGATGGGAGAGGCGAATTTTGGTATCTTGTTTTGGCCTTAGGCCCTTTTTTGGTGTGGATTGGACACTGCGTAGGTCATCATGCAGGTCCATTTACAATGGTATTGACTTTGGACGTATTGACGTTTTCACACAGAGAAAAAAGCACCTAATAAAGTAGAACAAAATCAATAAGATATCTCTATGGTTTTTTTTTTCAAGAAGGATTCCTTATTATTTTAAATGGGAAAACCTTATTGAAAAAACAACAATTCATGAAATTAAAAAGATGATTTACGTGTGTTTATATGGAGAACTAATAAAACAAATAGGGAAAAATTAATAGGATAACCTAATAAAATCAATAAGAAATCCTTATTGTATACAATTTACAAGAAAACCTAATAGAATCAATAAGTTCTTCTCTATAGAATTTTTTTTTGGTACCATGCAAATCGGAAACGGAGTAAAAACAAACGTGAGTAACAAGTTTTCTTCTTGGTTTTATGTGTTTTTCTTGTTGAGACAATTAATAAGATTTGCAACATGGAAATAATAAGAAATACCCATAGAAAAATCTTCTTTTCTCTCTGCTGGGATACCCCTCAGCCTAAAAACGTTTCAAAGAGAAAATCTTATTGAATCTATTAGAAAGTTTTCGCTCTGTGCATGATCGAAAATTCGATTAAGTTCTTGGAAGGTGCACCATCCTCTGACTACCCGTTGATTCAGCGATGCTTTTCTTTGCCAGCTGGTTTGCAAACAATTCTGGTTAGAAGCTATTTTCTCGCCTGTAGATCTCTTGCATCTAAGAAATGGTGGTCTGATCTTTGATGGTGCAGATCTTCTGTTTTATCATAGGCGGATTAGAACATTGGAGATATCCAGTACCGTTTATAATACTGCGCAATAATACTGTGCGGCCTTTACCATCGTAGTTTATGGCAGCACATTGTAGCTAAACACTAAGGAGTTCCTTGCCTACTAGAGACACAGTGGTGCACCTGGTATTATTGTAACAAACAAATACTATATGTTATGTTTCAGGGGCCCCCAGTCATGAGAACAGCCCACTTCTGATCTAATAGATTTTTGTGCTGTGATAAAATCAGGAGATTTTTGGTGCAAATTGCAAAAATTTCCGAATTAACAATACTATTTTATAGTAAATAGCAGGACATTATAGTTATACATTAAGGAGTTCCTTGCTAGTAGACAAAAAAAAAGTGGCAAAATATTCGGCGGGCAACAAATCCAGTTGTTTTCTCTGTGTGCATGCACATACCGGGGTGCACAGCCCTTCATGTAATCGAATCAATATGTGCCTTCAACTTGGCAAATAATATGTTCGAGAACTATGCTTTCATTTCCTATAAAACAAAACAAAATAATAAGAATGTAAAAAAAAAAAAATTTGCACATGAAAAAAGCGAAAAACATGACAGCGCTATCATTATGAGCTGGCAAAGACATTACAAGACAACAACGCATGTTAATAATGGCCAACAACAGAAAATAACAACATTTTGTAGCCACCGAATGACCGGCCAGCCGACCAACTGAACATGCAAGCGATCAGTAATAATAAATGCTACAAGCGAAACTACAAGCATTTTGTGTTGTCAGTTTCTATTTAACGTTTGTTTTCATTTAACTTCCTTGCATGCACACACATGCTTATGCATACATACTTGCACACAATCAAGATTCACACACATACACACATAGACGCACATACACATTCAACTTGTCGCTGTATGGAATGCAGGTCAATTATTAGTAACACACGCACAGGCAGCAGGCACATTAATGCGAATTCATGTCCAAATGTCAATTTTTGTTGTTGTTCAAATATTGTTGCATTGTTGTGCAGACTGACATATTTGAGCATTGAAATTAGCCTGCACTGCAAATACAAATTGAATTCAGCAGCAGGCCACACATTTTGTATGTGAATGTCAAGAATGGAATAAATAAATATTTAGGAATCAGCAGAATGGTAGTGGATATTTTTGGTCTAAACAAAAGTATTATAGAAACTTGACATTTTGAAGGGATGAAATGCTTATTCAAATGACAGTTAGATATTTTGTGTTTAAAGGTATTATCACTCTCCTTCACTCTGTCACTCTCTCACTCCACCTGGGTGCACAATATGCATCTTGGTGATCGTAACCAGCTTGATGTCGTGCCAACGGGGTAGAAGGGGTGCAGGATACCTCGGCTAACTTGGTAGCTAGAAATCTTAGGCAGGTTCCGAGGGATAGCGGCGTGTCCTGAGGGATTTGCTGAAACCCCTCACCGAGGGTCGATTCGGCAGTACTGGGACCGGAGCCCCGAGATGACTCTACGGTGTCGTCTCGCCGGTCAAAGGCTGAAACGTACTGCCAATGGTTGCAACCATAAGTTCGCATGGGAGGAAACGTTAGTAGCTATACTGATCATAGACCCTCGGGTCTATGTTCGGTCGCCCAAATGGGCCCGTAGTGCTGCTGTTGCAACATACGCTGCTTTGTAAGGAACTGAATTGGCGGGAACATTAACACTGGTTCAAAGACTGATGCTCTTCGGGACTTCGGGCTACCACGGTAGTCGTGTATGCTATTGCCGTCTAGGGAATTACAATGCAGCAGGGGTTAGATAGCGTTATGGCCAAGAAACGTAGCAAATAAATTGCTAGCCGAGCAAATGCTCCAGCTGCTGGGGGCGGTGGTACAACACGGTGGTACAACCACGTGGTTTGACCACCGTCAGGTTGGGCCGCAAGGCCGGCACTGACGTGAGTCATTCCACATATGTCACTCTCTCACTTTCTCTCCTTATGGTTTATGGAGCACAGAGAAATAAATAAGAAGAAAGTTATAAGGATATCTCTGTAATTTTGGGAAAAAAGCAAATCTCATTATTTCAATAACGAACTCATTATTGCAAAAATCAAGAAGGAATTCTATAATTGTTATATTGTCCAAAAGTGAAGAGTATAAAAAAGAGGCATTAAAAGTAAAAGCAAACCCAACACATTTTGTTGGGTTTAATATTGTATTATGATATCTTTAGTGCAACGGCACCTTCTAGGAACCAAGTGGGCCAGGCTCATAACTGGCAGCCCGTAAAGCATAACACAAGATATGTTTATTGATTAAAAAGAAAAAGAAAAAGAGACGGTCTCTTGATGAATTCGAAAGCACAACCTTGCGATTGTCGGTCGGCCACTCAAACAACTCAGCCATTAAGGCACTCGAAGGAATTTAAGCAAATACTGCACGGGATCGTTAAAAACTGAATGCCATCAATAAGCCGTACTTTTTCAAAGAAACAAAAATAATAAGATAATCTAATGAAATCAACAAGAAATCCTTATTATATACAATTTACAATCATACAAAATGAAATTAAAAAGTTCTTTTTTGGTACCAAACCCAAATGGAACTGAGCAAAAAATATGAATAATCAGTTTCCTCTTTATATAATGTGTTTCCATTGTTGGAGTGGAGGTAACGGAGAGCGGATCATTGAGAAATAGAAGTAATAGATTATCCATTTACATTAATAGATTCATCGTAAAGCATGAAGAAATATTTCGAAAATCAATCAACACTTTTTATATAATAAATCAATTCACACACGACGAAGTAAAAAAATATAAGATTGTAGCATCACGTGCCAGAAAGACTACGAGTCACTAAGAGTAACCCTCTAGTAGGACAAAGAAGAAGAAGAACAAGTAGTAGGAAAGTAGAGAGATAAAAAAAGGACAAGAAGAGGGCAGTCATGAAATGTACGTACGGGCAAACGGTCAGCAAATCAAGAAATTAAACCTAATTAAATTGAAGGTAAATTAATGCTATTAAAATAAACAAAAGTGAACTGAATAAAACAATAAAATTATTAAATAGAACCAAATTTAAGTTAGAATTTAATAGTGAAAGCACAATGAACTGAAATTGATAAAATAGAAATAAAGTCAAAAAAGAAAAATAAAAACTAAATCTAAATCGAAACTAAAGGCAACAGCCACCAGAGTTTAATTTCATCCGCCAACTGGGAATCCGAAACGATTCCCACATATAAGTGGGGATAAGTCGATTTGCAGGGATAAATATTTGTCGATATTGATTGTTCGATGGGTTTTGGCTTGAGGAAAGAAGGTTTTTTTACGTCACATCACAAAAACAATTTTCTAGGGGCCAAAATTATTTTTTTTTTGTTTTGTATAGGAGAACTGCTAAGAAAAAAAATATTAGACAGAAAAAATTATTTGACTACTCTGGGGAAAAATATTGCCCACAATCATAACTACTAATCAGGCCCACGGTGCCCATGAAACATTACATACCAAAATATTATTTTGAAAATATTTTGGCTGAATATAAAAGCCTGAGGAGAATGAGAACTTTAGTTTTTAGCTGGCTCCTGTTTTATTCAGAAGCCAGCTGTCAAAGCAGTGTTGCCAATGCGCTGTAAAAGTCAGGGAAAAGAAACCCTACACCGAGTGTGTTAAATGCAAAGGAGAATAGTTTTACTTACATAAAACAAATTAAGTTAGTCTTTTCGAAAATAGATAAAATAAATTAAAATAATAATTTTATTTTTTAACAATTATGAATAATTTCCTGTGGCAGGAAGTACGTTTCGAGTTTCAGCCTAGAGCGCACTTACTCTATTTTTTAACTGTTTATCCCCTAAAATAGGCAAAACAAATTATGTTATCTCCTTGCCAGACTGAATCAAAACCGATAATTTGTTTGAACATATTAAAATAAAGTGATAATTTATTCAGATGCGCACGCACTAAATTGTTAATTTATTAAAATCTTGCCACCAGCAGTCGAACAAATATGCCTGCCCTGTTTAGTGAGTTTCAAAAACTTGTTGTATTACCGCTTTGACAATTGTGTCCAAAAGTGTGCGCCTCAGCCAAGGTGTGCCCCATGTACATGACAGGTACCAAACTACATTTGTTCAGTTTATGCCTGCTGCAATTTTAGTGTGTGTTTTGTTTTTCTCTTAGAAAATTTATTTTCTGGCTTCCGTTTAATTCGTGTGAATGGCACTAAACATTTTTAAGTTACGATTTTAGCCAAAGTTGTAGTTTCCTGCTGCTGCTGCTGCTGTTGCTGATGGTGTTGGTTTACTATCGCCATTATCACGCGTTGTCGTGAAAACTTATTTAGGGGACATAAACTTGTATTTATCTTTTCTCTGTTTCACATGTGTGGGGAGGTGGAATAAATGTAGAAAAAATGCTGGATTTTCTAGTTTATTTGGCTTTCAGGGGGAAAGTTGTTTTTCGGTGTGCAACCACATGATAGTTTAATTAATACTTAAAATTTGATGGGAAACTAAAATCTAAATTGGCAAGTTTCTGGCTTTTCATTAACACAAGCTCTGTGTAAAAGTGTTTAAGAGTGACTTTAAGTGCACAAATGTTGTTATAATGAGAATGCTGCATGTGAAATCGTAAAAATTTGAGTTTAAAAGTTATTTTTAGGTGCTAATAAAAACAGCAACTAATTTTAGGTGATACAATTAATTTAAAAATAATTTAATAAACACCTTCAAAGTCTTGTTTCGTGCAGGACTTCTACTCCATAAAGCAAAAGCGGAGATTATCAAGTCTGTTCTGAAAATCACTTTGTTTGAAATCGCGTGATTTCCAAAAACAAATTGCATGCTCCGCCTGACGTTATGCTAAACTTTTGTGATTATTCTTAATTATATCTTGCTTAGGAAATGTTCCTTTTGAGTTTAGAAATCAGGTGGTTTCAAAGCAAGTGATTTCTAGAAAACGCTTGTATGGCTCTAGTTTAGATGACAGTTAAACCGTAGAAGAGGTACCACTATATGGCACTATATTTGAGCGATTAATTTTTAGGTGTTAATTAAAACAGCAACTAATTTTAGGTGATAAAATTAATTTAATAATTTAATAAACACCTTCAAGGTCTTGTTTCGTGCAGGATTTCTGTTCCTTAAAGCAAAAGCGGAGATTATCAAGTCTGTTGTGAAAATCACTTTGCTTGAAATCGCATGATTTCCAAAATTAAATTGCCTGGGCCGCCTGACCTTATGCTAAACTTTTGTGGTTATTCTTAAGTTATCTGAAATGTTATTGCAAACTTCCCAAACAATATAGAATATTATCTTGCTTAGGAAATGTTCCTTTTGAGTTTAGAAATCAGGTGATTTAAAAGCACGTGATTTCTAGAACAGGCTTGTATGTCTCTGGTATAGATGACAGTCAAACCGCAGAAGAGGTACCAGGTAGTGAAAATGATAAGGCGGTACATTCACTGCTAAGCAGTGCTTATGTGGCTAATGCTTCTTTGCTCTACGTAGCGCAAAGTTTTAATTTCTCTTGTACAGAACTTATACAGAAACGTTTTGAAGTTAAATGTTTTTTTCATGTGTCTGCTCCCATTTCTTTAAATTCAAGATAAGCATTTCCTTGAATTCAAAATATACATTTCAAAAACTTACTTAATTAAAAACTTCTTTGTGGGGACGTGACAATTACCTGCAAGTAAAAAGAACATAAACAAAAAGTTTCGATTAAAATTAATCATAGAATTTGATGGAAAAAAAAGTTTGTAAAAAAAAGTTGTAAATAAAAATAAGTGAAAATATTTACACCCATATTCATAAAAACTATTGAAGGTTTATTACACGTTTATTTGACAAATATTCCGTAGAAATACGTCAAATAAGAGCTTAATAAACTTACAATAATTATTATGAATATGGCCTTTATTATTTGTATTTTTATAGTGTTTGTCTGCTCGTGCCACTCATAGTTTAATGCTTCAATTTAGACATGATTACATGCTGCCAAGCTGGTAGCCATCCGGTTTGGCAGATATTAACAGCCTTTTCTGACATTGATTACTCTGCGTAAAATACCACTAAACGATTTCGTTTTTCTTCTCAGCATATAAAATCAATATTATCCTAAAAAGCAAACTGACAACTCAATTGGAAAGCAAAAAGTAATGTGTTAACCAGGAGGGAAGTTAATGGCTTTGATTGTTATTGGAAACTTATTGAACTCCGCAGAAAAACAAATGCCTGCATTTTGGGGTGGCTGTTTTATAAAATTATTATACGAAAATTAATAATAATGCCGTAATGTGTTGAATTTGGTCATTTGTATTTTTTCCTTTGTATTTTTGGGGGGTTTCATTTTCATAACAAAAGGTAGAGCTCCCTGGTATATTTTAAAAACAAACTTAAACTACACACATTTTTCAAACTACACGTATTTTTAAAGGCCTTTGTGATTTTAAAACCACACATGATTTGAATATGGCTTACGAATGCAATACTCTTGAATTTCGACATACATACACAGATAACAATTAATTCTCAAATCAAATTGTTTTATGGATGAAAAAAAAATTTGATAGATGCAATCAATATTTTAATTAGTTCAATTAAAAAATTAATTACAGTGATTAATCAGTGCAAAATCAAACAAATTTTATTCAATACCACAAACTTTTAATTTAATTCGGTGTACAACTTGAGGCTTAGTTCGACTTAACAACACATGCGGTTTTGAAATCACATCACAACTTTCTTGAAATCAAAGTTTAAAGTGGGTTTTGTACTAAATGATTCCTGTGCTAGATATTGTTTAGAAGGAGCATAACTAAATATAACATGTCGTGTTAATTAATTTCTATATTTTGAACTTTTTCTTATATAGTTATTTCTGTATTAAGTTTATCAGGCTCAAAATCATTCTATATTATCTTTGTGATTGATATTAATTAAAATACACAAAGAAAACATCAAAATGTCTCTGATGTTTTCTTTGTCTAATATAATTAATATCAATCACAAAGATAATATAGAAAGAACTTGAGCCTGATAAACTTAATACAGAAATAATTTTATAACATGTGATGTTGGGACAGCCTGTGGTTTTAAAAGCCTCCAGAATTTCCAGATCACCCAGAGATCGCGAAATGATAAATAGTTTTACCAGCAAATGTGATCTCAGAACCATATGATTTTAGATTTAAATGGGCTTTCAGAAAAACTATTTAGAAATTATATAAACATTTTTTTCTAGTGATTTAAGGTGTGATTTGCCCAACAAGGCTCATCTGCTGTCATGTTTTAAAATACACACGACTTCAAAATGTTCGTGGTTTTGAGGTTAACATGATAATTGAGAATGATGCTTAGTTTTAATACCACAGGCGATTGTAATAGCACTTGTGATTTTAAAATCACATTTGACTTTCAGGTAATTTTAGAATCCCATCATAAACACTTTTTTAATATTACTAGATTAAAAATTACATGTGATTTTAAAAGAATAAGTTATTTAAAAACTCAAAAGATTTTAAAACCGTAACGTGTTCAAATATTACACGTAGTTTAAATACCATGTATTGTTTTAAAAGCGCGGGTAACTTCGAATTGGCTTGTAATTTTAAGAGCGGTATGATATATATAGTTTTAAAATCACAGGTGATTATAATTACACATTTAATTTTGCCACCACAATTAATTTTAAGTTAACGCATAATTTTAAGACAGCATCTTTCTTAGAACTCACATGATTAAAATTTACATTCGATATTAAAAGAATATGCGATTTTAGCACCGTCACCCAGTCTAAAGATTTTAATATTAACTGCTATTTTAAGAACTCATGTGATTTCGAAACCGCTGTCTCTCAGCGGAGACACCTACCAATAAATATTAATTAGTTGTGAAAACGGACACTATTAGTTGATAGATGTCGCAGATTGACAAAAAAAATACTGCATGTGTCAAAAGTAAAAAAATAAAACGTTCCAAAAATTTTAAGAAGCATATAAAATTTAAAAATTTCAAAAACAACAGAAAATAAAACATACAGATTTTACCTTGTATTACATTCGAAGATGAAGAAAAAATATAAGGAACTTCGTTCCTATCGGGGGTCGCCCAAACGCATTTTTTTTGATATAAAAGATATAAAACACATTCACATGGATAAAAAACAAACGAAAATTAACGGAAAAAAAACTAAATGTAAGAACATAAACATTTTACAAAAATATATTTTGAGGTTATGTTGGCTCAAGGAGCAAATACAAAGTTTAGAGCAATTTTGTAGTTACTCTTGCCAAGGTTTTGTAAAATGATATATTTAATACCTATAAAGTTTCTATTTGCTCATTGAGCAAACATAACCTTAAAATATGCCCTTGTGAACTTTAACGTGTCAACATTTTCTTCATGGTTATTGTTTGTTGATTTATACATTTGCATTTCTAGTTATTTATATTCAAGTACTTGGCCCAAAGAATGGTCAACGAGATAGTAGTAGTTAATATTTATTGTAGATTATAAATATTTATTGTTAATAATTCGTTGAAGTAATCACATCTCTTATATTTTTATGGCATTTTCTTCACCATTTGTTCTATAAAGTAAATTCTATTTCCTATAAAAACCGAAATTTTAAATTATATAGCCTGCTCTGCTGATATTTAATTTAAAATAAATTAATTTCAAGCCTTATTGATGATGAAATCAATTTCACAGCTAAAAGTGTATTTAATTTCAGTGCTGTTGGTATGAAAATATTATTTTGATGCTTTCTAAAAATCATATCCTTTTAAATTTAGGAAGGTGACTGCAAAGTAAACAATTGAAGTTAACAAATTTTCGCATCGGTAGCGGCAATACTTCATATTTGCCAACATAGATTCAAGCAAATATACAAATAAATATTAAATTTTCTTTATCATATAAAGCGTTGGTAAACAATATCCGGCGGAAACGAAAACCACTTACACAACATGTATACATTGAATACAAGTTGAAAATTAAACAACAATCAGTAACAACAGGCTTATCGACAAAAACGAAAAATCGTTGTTGTATTAATTACAGCCACAGCAAAACTACAACAAGTCCACAAACTAAAATAACGAGAAATCACAACATCAACAGCAGCAGCAATAACAACACAAACGTTATAATTATTATTATTTGTACCATTATCATTGAGGAGGACATTATCCAGTGAATATTTCATGCGACCATGTAGTGAACGATTTACAAACATATTAAAGACATTATTGGATTCAATATAATAAACGCAGATTGATTGGAAACCTTAAAATTTACCTAACAAAAATTAATTTGAGATTTTGGGGTAATATATCGAATACAAGGAAGTTGGCGATCGGATATAAGCTTCTGGAAATAGTGAAAGATGGTTGCTTTAGTAGAAGTGTTCAAACAGCAATGTCATGGTTCTGTGGCCGAATCCATACTGACTATATGGGGTACATATCTATAGCTAGCTAAAGCATAGAACTATTTCAAGGAGCTGCTCGTACTGCCATGAAAATGGAAGCACAACAGATCTACCGTATGCTCCGACCAAAAGTTTCTCTTGCACCAATTATATTCAATTACAATATTGAAATAATATTTCTAACATTAATGCAAGAAAAATAGAAAAACATTCAATAGCGTTACCGGCTGTAATGGACTGCCCACGGCATTTTGATTGTCAGAATTTTTTTTTTTTTTTTTTTTTGATTAAATCCAATTTATGTATATTGGTTGCAAAAAAGTCCAAGTGAAGCTGTGTTTTCCTAGTCTTTTAACACGCTTAGCACATAGAGGTTTTTCGATTTCTATTGCTTTAGGTCGAAAAATAGATCTTAATGCCTTCTGTCTTTTTTCAGCCGTCTATATCAGCCTTGTTGCTAAACAACTCATCAGTAGACTCGAAAAATCTAAAAAGAATGTTTGAAGCCCAACTACTTATTCCAAAATTCTCATGAGTAAACTGAGAATCAGAAATGCTCAAACCAACTTTTTATACAGACAGGATTTTACGTCTTGCAACAACACCTTTACTTTTCTTAGCCCTTGCTTACAACGGGTGACCCTTGGCTACCAACGTCTTGTATTCTTGAAAGTATCTCGATTTTGTTTTAAGGATTGACGGAATAGAGGTAGTTCCCAAGAAAGAGGTAAAATTCTTGGGCATTACCCTGGATAGGAAACTCACAATTTTTACTAATTACAATTTGTTGTAACATATGTATGTACTTTACTTTAGCGACATCTATCGACTGATAGTGTCCGTTGTCACAATCAATTACACCGGTATTCATAAACAATAAAACATTGTTGAAACACATTTTACGACAAATTTTTCAAAAAAGCTTTTTTTTTTTTTAATGTGTTTGAGCAACGTTTAATTTTTTATGAATACCGGTGTTAATATTTATTGGTAGGTGTGTCGACTTATATGTACACCAATACATATAAACAGCTCACACGCTTTCCTGACAATTTCTACTAATTTGCACTACCAGCAAGCCGCGTTAAGAAACTTGGTTCCAAAAAAAAAAAACAAATGTTTTTCTTCAAATATGGTTACCTCAACCATATTTTTTCTCTATACGTGTGTGTGGCAACACCACCACCGAAAGATATAAAATCAATTTTGTTTTCTACGTTCTTACTTTGTTTTTGTTTGTGTGAATGGAAATAAGGGGCGAAACATCTAGTTCCTTTTGTTCTGCAAAATCACTGAAACCAGTATTTTTTACCTTCATTTGTACAAGAGCTTTTTAAAGCTTTATTATATGCTTCGTTAGTTACCTGCCACTTCCTCGAAATGAGCTCTTTTACAAACATGTGTGTACTCAAATCAGTCAGCTTCAGGCGGACTCTTACCAAAAAAAAAAAAAAAAAGAACTGCCATAACTGCACGGTATATTCTGTTTATTTTTTTCCGTGGATATTTGTTTTGTGCAAGTGTAAATTTCAGGCTGATTGATAACGTAGTTGCAAGTTTTTCTTTTTGTTGTTGTTATTATTGTGTGTGAGCCCGTTTTTTTTTTGTGTAATAATGTACATGTGAAGTTTGCCATAATTACAGCACAATTTTTTCGTTGTTCTTTTCATGTTTCTCACATACATATGCCCAAAAGTATGCCACATTTTTGTTATTGTTTTCAGATTGTTTTTCTCATTTTCTGGTTTTTTTTTTGTAAAAAAAATGTCGTTGTTCTGGTTTCATTTTCAGGCCTATTGTTGTGAAAGTTTTGTGTTCAGTTTAATTGGTAATGCATTATGTTTTCTTACTTGCCAGTTAATGGTTTAAGAAATTTGCAGTTGCTATTATGTTTTCTGTTGAGAGTCTACAGGATGGAAGTCCTTTTTGAAGGTGCATGATTATTTTGAACATTTAGTTGAAGAATACTTTAATGAGCTGTGTAGTTTTAAATTTCATATTTTAACAATTTGAGTGAAATGTATAAAACTGACCGAAATTTTTTTCCAATGAGATTATAGAAAATTTAATAATAGAAAACAAATGGTTGCTAAAGGCACTTAAAGCGTTTAAAATGCGTCATGCTATTGTGTGTGGGTGCGTTATGAATGGCGCATGCAGGACAAAAGCTGGAACTGTTATTTTGATACAACAATTATGTTAGTATGTTGGTTGCCAGGCTATCAGTTATTTCTGGCGCCAGAGAATTTAATTAAAGTTAAATTATTAATGCAATTGAAACAATAATAATTGAAGTGCCTTTTTTACTACTTTCTTATTTTCTCAATTTAACTTTATAAATTTTGGTAAAATTTAAACATTTTTTGTTATTTTGTTATTGAAGTTGTTTGTAGTTCACAACAATGCATTGCCGGAATTTAAACGAAAAGCAATACCAAAATTTTACAATATTGTTTAAACTTGTTTTTATTTTGTGTACAAATTGTTAAAAACTTCAACGTCTCAGGAAGTGAGATGTCATTATGTGAAGTTGGAGTTTTATATGTGTGTGCAAAACAATAATTTTTTTAAAAAGTATACTCAAATTTGTTATTGTCTTTTATAAAACATCAGGCATTACGTTGTGAATAACAAAATCAGAGCCTACGTTTTGCAAATCTAAGAAACGTGAAGGCTTTTTTTGGCTTTTAATGTGGCAATGTGATCTTGAAGCAAGCAATTAATTCATTGCTGTTTTCAAGTAAACTCTAAGTCGGCATAAAAAGAAAAATAAAATTTCATAAAAAAAAACTGGAGCTAATGAGAATGGTAGCAGCTTCGAAATTGCCCGTAATTTGCCAGCTAAACTCATAGTTTTTACTGCTTACCATTTGTGTTCTCGGGAATTCTCGTTTGAAACTTCCCGGGAAAACGGGAAATTTTTAAATTAGATTTTATAAGAGTAGTATTTTATTTTTAAACATTTTTATTTATGGTGTGTTTGCTATAATTAAAAAATTTAGACAAATTTAATTTAAAATGAGGTTAAAAAATTTTTTTTTATATTTTTTTTTGGATTGAAACTCGTTTTAAATTTATTTAATATGTTTTTGAAAATACCTGATTTATTGCTCATTAAACTTCTGGCATTGAAGTTCTTTGATTTCAAGCCTCCTTCTCTGCTGCCTTGCTTTTTATTTAACAAGACTGTCAGTTTAAGGATTAATAAGGCAATAATTCATGTCTTGTTTGTTGCACGAGCGTATGTATCCCTCCTTCCCTTGCAATTATTTGCCACGATTTCAATAATAATTTCACAGCCTAGCCCACATTGCAGGCTGTTCATTTTCCTTCCATCGTGTTTGTCAGTCGAATATGTTGTATAATTATTTATGGCGCAGCTTATTTAAGGCAACAATTTCAATAAATTTATGCCACTTCAAAGAAATATGTAGTTGTAAGCTCGTTCCTGTTTGTGCACGTCTTTAAGTTGTTAAGTTGCAAATATAAAATCGATAAAGATTTTGCAGGCATATCCTTTAAATGATGTGCAAGTGTAAGTGCAAGGGTCTTTTAATGAAATGCGCAAATTTGAAATAAATCGGAGTCTTACAGTTTTGCGAAAGCTGGCAAACAAAGTGAAAGTGGAGGATAAGAGATTGTAGTAAACCTGTTACTTGCCACAATCTTGTGAGAGTGAGAAAGAAAATGTGTTTAAATTTTAAATTTTTTTATTAAATTAAAGACAAAAAAAAAGAAATAAACATTTTTAATCTAACATATCCCTTTACGTTGCAATTTATCACTATAACTCATATAGAGTCACAAACAAAAGGCATTTTTTGTTTCTCTTAAGAAACACTTCTCTGTTTTGCTTACACTTTTCTACGTAGCACCCTGGGGATTTTGCGGCAAAAAGTCAAATTGTCAACATACTCGAAATCAATATGTAATGATATTTTGAAATTTTAGACTAAATGGTACAAACAAATCAAAAAAGAATTACTCCAATCTGATGGCTAGGTTTTTTTTTATAGCCGTCTCAAACTCAGTATGTCGGCATAATTTACCGAACCAACTTAATTTATAGCTAAGAATTTCAATCATGAAAAATGTTTTCCCTAAACTTTTTTCCCATTTCCCAAAAGTGCGATCATGAATAACTTTTCCCATAAAATGTGTTCCCATTCGAAATTTCCTCTTATCGTAATTTAACAATATAAAGATCAAATGAAATAAATAGAGATAAATAAATCATTTAAATTTTTGTTTGTTAGTTATGGCTATTGACATTGTAGCTAACGATATGCATATCTCTAATTTTCATTATTTTGATTACTTATGTAGTGTATTACTATATAAATAAATTTTAATTTGTGATGATATCACTACATTTTTTGACAAATATATTTTTTTCCTCACCTCCATACAAAAATCCCCAGTGTGCGTCAAAAATCCCCAGTTCAAGCCATATAAAGTTTTTTTACTTCTAAATGTGTTACTCTAAATTCATCGCAGTTTTCTGCTTTTATCTGAGAAAATTGCATCCGCAATTGTTGTTAAATTACTTCATTGTTAAGTATCAGGTCACTGGGACAGGATGCCAGTGGTAAAAAGCCTTCCTACAACCACTTTTTATTTTATTTTAAAATCCTCTTAGCACTCAGCTGTAGGATAAGTGTGCCTGTGAGAGCCACAAAATGAGCTGACTTACACAGAAAAAAATTATGTATTACCATTTCAGAAATGAACTTGATTATTTTTGTGCTTTAAAAGCCAATTGACAGGTATTATTTGAGGTCTACAAATAGATTTTATTAATGTTTGCTGTCCTTTTTTAGCCAGCTACAGCCGCCGACATTTTCTTGATGCTAATCAACTCATCAGTAGACTCCAAAAATTCTTATAAGAATGTTTGAAACTTAACTACTTTAATTTAATAATTCCCATGAAAAAAAGGAGAAAAAAATATTTTCTTGAACATTTCTGATTCTCATTTTGTTCATGGGAATCAGGGAATAGGTAATTAAGTTTCAAACATTTTTATGGGATATAGGCTTGAAAAAAATATCAAGGTCTATTTTTGACTAAAAATAACACTGCGCTAGTTGAAAAAAAATCAACAGACGGGGCATCCAGTGACTAAACCTAATTCGGGTAGGCTGAATTCAGTGGTGCTAAGCGTTTCTCTTTTTAAGTTAGCTCTGGTTTTTGAGATATAAGATTATTTTAAAAATGGAGGAGGTAGGACAACATATGTATATTCACATAACTCAAAAATAGTTCAGAACATGGCAAAAAACACAAAAACCGAAATTCGGCAACAAAATTATCTTTCCACAACTGTTGGCATAACGCTGTTCAAAAACGAAAAGTAGACGAGGGATGCCTGATTATCATTCCGAAGTTTAATGTACATATGTAAGTATGTATATATAATTTGTTAGCTACGGAATTTTGCCTTTTGTCTATCGATATGTAAGTTGTTATTTACTTTCATCAGCTGATATTGCTTTATTTTGCTGAGCAAACAAAATGTTTCTTCCATACTACTTTCATTTAATAAAAAATATTTTCTAAATTTTTCAGGCTTCGTCTGGGGACCGATTGAAAGTGCAATCCTTTGGTTTTTTGTGAATAACTTCCAAAGTTGTGCACCGATTTTAGTCATTTATGGCTTTTTTTTTTTTAAACTTTATTTGTTATGAACGTATGAAAATTTATCAGCATAATTTTAATTTTTCATCTTTTATGATGTTTAAAAAAAAAAAAAAATTTCAAACTTTTGCAAAAAATTAAATTTTTTTCACCGAAAAACAAAAATTGTATTTTCTAAACTACTAAACTTATCAAAAAGATTTTAAAAGATAATTTTGTTGTCGAATTTCGGTTTTTATACTGTTTTCAATAACTTAAACCGTTTTTGAGTTAAGGCAAGATATGTTGTCCTACCTCCTTCATTTTTAAAATAACGGTATATCTCAAAAACAAGAGCTAACCTTAAAAACGGTTAGCACCACTGAATATAGCGCATACGAATTAGTTGCATCCCTTGGGTGCCCTGTCTGTCGGAAAAAAGTTTCAAATTCAGGCTTAATGTAATTATTACCTATTTTAGATTAATTTTTCTTTAATTTACACTCATTTATAGAAAATTCCATATTACAGATTACATTTCTAATATTTTACAACTTTAAAATTTGGGTTTTTACAGTATTTATATGAATGAATGACCATTTTTGATCTAGATGAACTGCCTGCTGATATCTGTTCAGATCTTTGAGCCACCCTAATGGTTACTTTTCTGCTCCATTTATTCCTGCTTATTTGTTTTCTTTCTTTTCCTGTATTTTGCCAGTTATATTTTATTTATTTTGTTCTGTTTTTTTTTCTTTTTTGTTTATATATTTACAGAGAAATTATTTTAAGAGCAGTTAAGGGGAAAAAAGATTATTAGCTTATTTTCCCCCAACTAAAAGTTGTATGGATAAAATAAGTAACAAATCCAAAAGAGGGAAACAAAAACAAAAAGATTTTAACGCGAACACAATTTAAGGACTTAAATGAAAAAGGCAGAAAAAATAGACATCATTTTCGAATCACTCATGGATGACAAATGCGCAAGGAAAGGCTTTAGATTTAAATATTTAATGCCTTAGAATTGCCATTGAAAATGCTTGATCAAAACGAAATAGTTAATACATTAAAAGAAAACATTAAGTTTTCATGCCACAGCTCCTTCCCAAGTCTTACGAATTTCAAAAGTATTGCCCCAACGTTCACAGCATCATATTTATGAGGTTTATGCTTCAATGTCATTTTAGTTTGGTAGCGACAGGTGTAGTGAGGCCTGCGGAGTAGTAAAATCTATATAATTTCTGTTTTCACAATGTTGTTAGGGCTCTAAGGTCATAGATTGAAAACGGAAGCTTTTTACTGAACTGAGCCACATCTGCATGAAACGCATGGAAGGTGTTGAAAATGAGAACCGGCAGTTTACGTTGCTTATTAGATATGAGCATCTACCGCCACTCAAAATTGAAATGCACATGCTGGTCGACATAAGGATGGAAATTATTTTACAAAAAACTTCATTTAAACTCTAAAACCCAATTAAGTACATCCAATTACTTACTGTCACTTTGCTGACAGGTGTAATAAAAATGGGTTCAAAAACTATATAGAACGATAAATTCTGCCATTTAAGAATTTAATTATATAATTGAAATACAAATTGAATATTTTTTTTTTTTTTTTAATAACAGCCCATATTTGTTATTTTATAAAACAGGCACATTCATTAATAGAGTTGCATGTGTATGTATGTTCGCACAAACGTACAAGTAGTTGAGGCACTGCTGCCATCTTGTTGCCATTTTTTGTAAGTCAAGACGTCAGCAAAATGTAATGCATGTACCTCAATATTACAAAGGCAACATCTAAAAATACCAAAATATATCTATCTGATACTACAAAGCTAATTACAAAATCGATTTTTCTATGTGCAATATATGTGAGTGTTTTGAAATTTTCTCTATGAGAGCAGCAATACTTCAAGCCAGTGTATTGGGTCCAATACTTTATCTCCTGTTCATATCAGACATTCCAACTCCAGCACGAAACAGTAATTTTGCTAACATCTGACGCCTTTTCGTCAGATGTTAATAAGCTGTGCTAATGTTACAACAACTACTCAATATCATGTGGGACTGGTTCCGTAGTTATGGAAGACAAGTAAACAGTGACAAAACTGTTCAAGTAGTTTACACAAACAGGAAGATACCAAATATTCTACCCACTCAAATGAGTGACTCAACCATCCTATCGGACACAAAAGCGAAATATCTTAGCATGATAATTGACTCCAAACTCACATGGAAAGATCACATTAGGCAGCAGAAAAATGAATTAAGAAACTGTTTTTTGGCTGCTAAAGAGAGAATCCAAGTTATTGACAAAAAATTTACAGCGCCAACTAAAAAGGATGGCGTAGAAATCTGGGGAACTGCATTTTTTATGAACACCGGTGTTAATATATACATATATATTTATTGGCCTAAAAGGCTTCATATACATCCTAAAAGGTTTCATACTGTACACAGAGAAAAAAGCACCTAATAAACTAGAACAAAATCAATAAGATATCTCTATGGTTTTTTTTTCAAAAAGAATTCCTTATTATTTTAAATGGGAAAACCTTATTGAAAAAACAACAATTAGTGAAATTAAAAAGATGATTTACGTGTGTTTATATGGAAAACTAATAAAACAAATAGGTAAAAATTAATAGGATAACCTAATAAAATCAATAAGAAATCCTTATAGTATGAAATTTACAAGAAAACCTAATAGAATCAATAAGTTCTTCTCTGTAGAATTTTTTTTTTTTTTTGGTACCATGCAAATCGGAAACTGAGTAAAAACAAACGTGAGTAACAAGTTTTCTTCTTGGTTTTATGTGGTTTTCTTGTTGAGACAATTAATAAGATTTGCAGCATGGAAATAATAAGAAATACCCATAGAAAAATCTTTTTTTCTCTCTGCTGGGATACCCCTCAGCCTAAAAACGTTTCAAAGAGAAAATCTTATTGAATCTATTAGGAAGTTTTCGCTCTGTGTAACGACACGTACGCGCTGGTTGCTGGGGAAGCTCAGCTGTGTCCAGGGTCGTTCAGTAAATAACACTAGGCAACAGCCATTTTGTTATTTGGTTCTAGCATACTTTTTCTCATGGATTTGGACCTACTGAACACGAAAATGAATTTTAAAAATTTTTCTGTCGATTGGTTTGCGAGATACAAATTTTTTAATTTTTTTTTTTTAATTTTTGGAGGTACACTTACTATTTTGAGCATATCTTTAGTCTTCTTTGACCTATTTTATCCTACTACTACTCAAATTAAAGACAATTGAGCCGTCTACAACTTATTCTCAGAAAATTTTCAAATCGGGTTAGTAGTTTTGATGTTGGCGGCTTAAAAAGGTTAAAAAACTGGGTTTTTTTAGTAAAAATGTGGCTGAAAAATTCATATAAAAATTCATATAAAATATAAAACGCGATGTTAACAGCGATTTTAATTTTTTTACGTATAGCTGACACTTTTCCAAAGAAAATAAGCCCTTACTTAACAAAATCTGATGACAAATGGCCGACTTATTATTTTTTTGGTAAACGACCGAAATTCCGCTATTTCACGATTTTTTGATTTTCATTATTTGCACAGCTTACCTACCCAACGCAAACGAATAAATACATTTGAACTTAATTTAAAATAAACAAATTAGTCTTCGTATATTATTTTTTAATTTATTTACAGCACTACATGCTCATACATATTTAAACATAAGGAGACACGGTTATCAATTGCAATTGAAAGATGAAAAATTCCCAAAGCTGTTATCACCCATCGAAGCCGCAGCATGGAATTCCTTCAGGCTTGTTGTGGAAAACTTTTTAGGAAACAACAAAAGCCCGAATTATAAGGACATAGTTGAGGATCTGGTAAAGAACTATGAAGCCATGGGAGTGCACATGTCACTTAAAATACACTTTCTGCATTCTCATTTGGATTTTTTCCCTGAGAATTTAGGAGACGTGAGCGACGAACACGGCGAGCGCTTTCATCAGGAATTGAAGGCTATGGAACGACGCTATCAGGGCATCTATGACACGGCTATGATGGGTGACTATATTTGGACCCTAATACGTGAGACCGATTGCAGCGAATACAAAAAACAAAGAAGAAGTCAGCAGTTTTTCCACATGGCATAAAATGTACACTTATATCTTTGTTTTTACTCATTTTTTTTGTGCGTTGATTTGCTTAATTTAATTAGTTAGTTTAATTTCGTTAGTTTAGCTAATTGTGCGATACATTGAGCATGTAGTGCTGTAAATAAATTAAAAAATAATATACGAAGACTAATTTGTTTATTTTAAATTAAGTTCAAATGTATTTATTCGTTTGCGTTGGGTAGGTAAGCTGTGCAAATAATGAAAATCAAAAAATCGTGAAATAGCGGAATTTCGGTCGTTTACCAAAAAAATAATAAGTCGGCCATTTGTCATCAGATTTTGTTAAGTAAGGGCTTATTTTCTTTGGAAAAGTGTCAGCTATACGTAAAAAAATTAAAATCGCTGTTAACATCGCGTTTTATATTTTATATGAATTTTTATATGAATTTTTCAGCCACATTTTTACTAAAAAAACCCAGTTTTTTAACCTTTTTAAGCCGCCAACATCAAAACTACTAACCCGATTTGAAAATTTTCTGAGAATAAGTTGTAGACGGCTCAATTGTCTTTAATTTGAGTAGTAGTAGAATAAAATAGGTCAAAGAAGACTAAAGATATGCTCAAAATAGTAAGTGTACCTCCAAAAATTAAAAAAAAAAAATTAAAAAATTCGTATCTCGCAAACCAATCGACAGAAAAATTTTTAAAATTCATTTTCGTGTTCAGTAGGTCCAAATCCATGAGAAAAAGTATGCTAGAAACAAATAACAGACAAAAGTTTGTTATTTGTGACCTAGTGTAATTGAACACCTTTTTATTTTTTACACAAAACGTTATAAAACGTATTTATTTATCGTTCGTTTCTATTTTAATTTTTGTGAATAATCCTTGCTCGCTTCAGATCGTGAGACAAAGAGACTGGATTTGTAGCCAACTACCAGTCGTTTGTTACAATTGCCCACGAATTACTTTTATTATTTATTCAAATAATATAAGGAATTTCTACACCGGACTACATACGCATATCAGATAAGTAACCTTCCTCCAATATACCGTACTTGTCTTGTGCCGGGCTGCCGACCAACTGACTCAAACTGATCATTGTCTGGCTATTTATAACCGCCAGTCAATGAACTTATCTAGGAATATCGTGGCAGAGGTTTTAACTAACCTGTTTGATGCTCGAATCAAACCTCTGTTTATTGTTGTTACAATTTGCCTTAATACTAGTAATTCAAAAGAAGAAGACCGAAACTAGCGGTCATTAATTTTATATGCAAAACACTAACAAATAATTTTTGATATTTTATCTTATAATGATATTAAATAACAAAAGAGAAATTCAGGTATGTGAATAAAAAAAAATGCGTATACATATGTATATGAGCGAATAGGATATGTGAGTACAGTTTGTATTACAAAACAAAAATGCTTTATTTCAAATTTTATGTGACCCAAAACGAAGGATGACTTTGGGCGTCACAATAAAATATTGTGTTGAAAATATTGAAAAAAAGTGCAAATGCTCAGTACTCGATATTACAACACTCAATACTTCACTAGCACTAACAATGATTAGCTCAACTGTTGAATATTTCTGCTGGGTCGGCCGACATAAAACTGCTCATGACTTGTTGTAT
Organism: Sturmia bella; assembly: GCA_963662145.1. NCBI lineage: Eukaryota > Metazoa > Arthropoda > Insecta > Diptera > Tachinidae > Sturmia > Sturmia bella. Next base: position 19,799,639 of record OY759170.1, read on the forward strand.
TTTTGAATTTATTTAAATTGTGACAGCCTGAATGGAAAATGTAATTTACATTAGATTTTTCGAGAGTCCCACGAAAATTGTGTTTGGTTTTTTTGTATCGTCAAATGCCAGCAAAATATTTATATTTATTTAATAGTCTGAACTGCCCTTAATAAATAGTTGTCGTGAGTTGGTGTAATGCTTGTAGACAAGCAACGTTTTTCCTTACAATTTCATTTTTAAATTTGAAAAAACTTCCGAAAACAATTTTGCAGAAGTTGATTTTATTTTTAATGCTTCAACTTTTTGTTGTCAGAAATTGGGAACACTTTTCCTTTTTCTTGTTCTATTTTTTTTTTGTTTGACAAAAATTGCCAACTTTTAAGCATTTAACTTGAAGTAAGTGACGTTTTGTCACCGTTTAAACAAAAATGTAAAGGAATTTTTTTTTGTCGTCAGCAGTTTTTGTTCGCCTGATTGTTTTTCAGAGGGAGTAACACACATTTTGTTTCAGTAGTTGGAGGCAAATTGTTATTGTCGTCTGGCCATTAGCCTTGTCAAAGACATTTTGTAAACTCCAATTTTGTTGTTATTGCTTGCGAGCGTTGTTAAGTTGTTGTTCTTTTTTTTCGACTTGTGTTGTGTGCTTTTCTAACACTTGTGTTTAAGGGTTTGTTAAATTCATTTATATTTTATTTGTCCACTGCTGCTGTTGTAACGCTGCTGTTCGACGACTGCCTGCATTTGTGTGAAATTTTGTTTAGGTTTTTGCCAAAAAAAAAACACCTTTTTTATTTCTATTTACTTTGTTTGTATATGTACAAGACCGTTTTGCCTTTTGGTGTCGTCGTCTAACAATGTGCCATCAAATAGACAAATTTTGTTGTCGATTTTTTAGAGTTTGACATTTAGATTTTTTTTTTTTTTGATAGCTTACATAATATTTTTAAAAGGATTTTCACCAATCCTGCTCATACGTGTGAGGATTAAAAAGTTTTGTTTAGCAGGCATCAAAAGAAAAAAGCAAATATAATTTTGGAGAAAGTAAAACACCAAACTTAAGAGTTTGGCCAATCAAAATTTCTAAAATAGTGTGTTGTTGTTAAAATCCTTGCAATAGTTTTTTTTTGTAGTCAATCATTCTATTGTTATGAACCAATTTTTTTTTCTTTTTGCTAAAAACAAATGAGCAATGTAGCTCGACCTGATGACTACAAGATGGGCCATAAGTCAATGAACATTGTGCATGGTATAAAATTTTACTTTTTGTACGTTTGTTTTTAGTATGAAAGAAAGAATGTTTGGCAAATTTAATGGTCATGAGTATGAACGAGAATTAGTGGAATTTTATAAACAATTATTAGTAATGCAAATTAAATTATTTATTCAAGTGTTAGATGTTTGTTTTTTATAAAAAAATAATTTAAGAAAATTATATTTATTTATTCTCAATATTTCGGCAACAATTTGTTAGCATCTGCAGGAAAATAATTGTAATTGTTTCAAATTATTTTTTTTATAAAAAAACAAAGATCAAATAATATTAAAATAAATTAGTAACTCTGATTTGCCGAAAAGCAGTCAATCATATTTCAGGCTCGAAACAATATCTCTAACTAAGCCAAAGAAACAATTTCGAGTTCGAGGAGTTAAAAGCGTTTTTGCAGATCTTAATATAAGCAAGTCTCTTGGGTCACGTGACATTTTTGCCCTTTTGGCAAGTTTCCAGTATGCCAAAATCGCAGTTTACTCCTCTCAAGCGCAGTTTACTCCGTAATATCCAAAGTAATGGAAATTATGGTGAACTATTATTTTATGAGAGATATTTCACAAAACGGTTGCTGACCGGAGAAATTGTGCTACTGGATCGATTATCTTGGGCAAGCCAAAGTGGTTATATTCTAAGCATTTGACAGAGTGTGGCGTGGTCAATTTTTTTTTTTTGACAAAACATATTTGGTGTCGGTAAGGAATTCGCTCGCTTTATATGGGTGTTTCCATGGTTACACACTTGACATTTGTACACGTTTAATTGTTTTGAATATTATAAAAATATAAATGGGTTGGAATTTTTGAATAGAATTTTGCCATTGTTACATTTAATGTGATGAGTTCCTTCCAAAAAGTATATATGTATATTGGAAAATTGAGCACTGGGTACCCAAGTTCCATGCGATCAAAGTTGACTTACGCACGTGACAAAAAACGTAAGTGCCTTTTAAAGCAGCACGAAATATTGCAAAAGTAGGCGAATTGTAGAAGATTTTTATTTCGGAAAAAATGTTTTTATAAAGGTTATTAATGGACCTTTATAATCATGGTTTGTTCAAAAACAAGTGTGCATGGGTTGGCTAAGAAAAAAAATTTTTTGATTACGCACGTTACATTACGCACGTGACACTTTTTACCTTCATACATATTTTTGTAATTTAACATATATTTTCAGAAGTTTTTACCATCATTTAAAATTATTATAAGTTACAATTTTTTTTACATAATAAAATGTCAATAGTTTTTTTTTTCAATTTTCTGTGCTTAAAAAAATTGTGCGAGCGTTTTGATTTTTTAACTAACGGTGGACCATTTCATGGAAATACCCATATCAAGTTTCTTCAAATACCTCATTATACAAGTTGGTTTAGAGGGGGTTTCTTCAAACGGGTTCAAGATTAATTCAAGGCTACCGCGAAATCTGTACTTTCTCCTACTCTATTTTTATACCCTTTTCCAAAAAGGGTATATAAAGATTTGTCATAAAGCAGTATTTTCGGGCACTAATTGTAGCTTCACAACCAGACACATTATTGATCTAAAGCGTACTTTAGTTGTTTTATAAATGTCCCCTCTGCTTGGGGATTGAAAATAAGCGAAATCGGGTGTACAATTTTTATTTGAATGTTTGGCCAAACTTTGATAGCAAAATTGTAGCTATTAATCGGGAGATTAGCTTAAATCTGCCTCAATGCTGTTATGTTATTCTCAATTTATAAGTAATAATATGTATCTCCGTGATATGATATTATTCACATGCGGTGAATGAGAAAAAAATATATTATTTTTAGGTATTAGAAATAAGTTGCTTTATTATGTGAAGCATAAGACGCTCACCTTTTAGCTTTTATTTGTGTCATGAGAAGTGCCAGAAATTTGTTTTTGTAGTTGCCACGAAGGCTCTTTTCGTTCAGTTTTTTACCAGTATTTTGGCGCTTAAATTTGAGAAAAGTGTTTGTAAATAATTCGAATTATTTTTACATGTTTACTACAATAATGTAACACTTTCTGTCGATAACACGATTGTAACCGAAAACTATCAGCTTTAATTCAAATCTAAATTTTAGTTAAAATTAAATATAATTTCAATAATATTTCCAAAATCGTATACATAAAAAATATGATTATTTTTAGAAAATAAAAAAAAGCAATCCAATTTTTTACCACATTAATATTTTATAAAAAAGAGCAAAACGAACAGGACGGCATGGAACCAGCAACATGCGCATTAATAAGCAGCCAACACTACCATTAAGCCATCGCCGCTTGTTGGTGAGAGTGGCATTTTAGATGTATACAAGCAATCGTCTCATGTCAGAATTTCACCCTTTTTCTTATAGGTTTAATTTTTTATAAAACATAGAACGGCGCTTACAGTGTTAAAGGTTTGTTTGAACATTTATGATTCTCATTTGGTTCATGGGAATTATGGAATAAGTAGTTAAGTTTCAAACTTTCTTTTAAGAATTTTTCGAGTATACTGATGAGATGATTAGTATAGTTGTCGGAGGCATATAGACGGCTGAAAAGCACGGAGAACAATTGTAGGTCTATTCTTGGACTTTTGGAATTAGTGCAAATATTCAAAAGACTTTTTTTTTGATACTTTGAAACACATAAAACTTAGTAACCGATAGTAGTAACTCGTTGTAGAGAAGGTTGCAAAAAACAGTAAAAAAAATTGCAAAACAAAAAAAATATTTACTGAGTTTGCTTAAAGATTTATGACTCTCATTTGGTGGTTCATGGGAATTAGGGAATAAGTAGTTAAATTTTAAAAAAATGTTTAAGCATTTTTCATGTCTACTGATGAGCTGATTTGTACCAGCGAAATGTCAGTGGCATATAGACGACATTTTTAAGGTCTATTTTTGGATCTGAATTAGTAATTTTTTTTATTAGTTTTTTTTTATCGTTTTTATATAATTATCATCTACCTTATATTCTTTTGTATGGCAAAGTTTTCCGTTTACCTCTGGTACGATTTAAATCGCCATTGTAATAATAAATTAAGTCAAGTACGAGGCTGGCTCGCACTCTTAGGGTTCCGTACGTATGTATGTGGAATGGCGTATGTGAATACATATGTATATTTTATAAATTTCATCTCTGTTTTTAAAGCTACTTTATGTTGTATGGGAATACCTAGTAACTTTCCACTTGTTGTTGTTGTTGTTGTTGTAATTTGTTGTTGTAAGGCATCTGGGAATACTGTGCGAATTTCGACTCTCTATCTCTTACGGTTCGAGAGTTATAGCTATTACTCTACGTTGTAAAGGGACACCTGGTAGTTTGACAGTTGTTGTTGTTTTTAGCATTTGCTATTGTAGGCCACATGCGAGTACAAATATTGTTCACATTTCATCTCTCTGTCTCTTACAGTTTGAGAGTTACGGCTAATTTTTACTCTACGTTGTATAGGGACACCTGGTAGTTTTTGACATGTTGTTGTTTTTAGCATTGTTGTTGTAGGGCATATGTAAACTCATATATTCTGCGAATTTCAGCTCTTTGCCTTTTACAGTTTAGCAGCTACGGCTAATTGTTACTTTAGGTTGTATGAGGACACCTGGTAGTTTTCAACTTGTTGTTGTCTTTAGCATTTGTTGTTGTAAAGCATCTATGAATACATACACTGTGCAAAATTCAGCTTTCTATCTTTTACGGTTCGAGAGTTATAGCGAATTGCAACTTTTCATTGTATGGGGACACCTGGTAGTTTTCGACTTGTTGTTGTTTTTAGTATTTGCTGTTGTAGCGGCAAGGTACGAAAATATCCTGTGAAAATTTCAGCTCTCTAGCTCTTATCTTTTCGGAGAATGGACGCTGTGACGGACGGACGGACGGACATACTTGTCTCCGTAATAGGGTTCCGTTTCACTCTGATGAGTACGGAACCCTAAAAATGTACTACAAGCAATTTAGCCAAATGTAGTGTTGTGCTATAATATTGTATGAGGTTATTATTTTTGTACGAATTTAGCATGATTTTAAACAAATTTTGTTCATACCAATTTTAGCTTAATATCAGCTTAATGGAAAAATATAAAAATTTATTTTCATGTTCGGCCCATCTGGGATTTGAACTCGAACCTCTTGGCTTAACAGTTGGCGCTGTATGAGTTATATAAAAATATTAATGCATTATAAAATACACACAATGTAATGGAAAAAGTGGCTGACATATAGTTAGAATGAAATGCTGGCAGTAAGGACTTGTCGTATAAGTTGTGAGTGAAGCTTACAGTGGTGTGCTACAAACATTAGTTACTAAAACTAGATTTTTCTTTTAAGGAATTTATAAACGTATTATTATTTATTTTGTAAAACAAAAGCATTTATAGTTTCCGATTTTTGCTTGATGAAAAGTCATTATTTGAATGTACCAGAGCCAGTTTTTCAAAATAAACTTGGGATTATCAAAGTCCATAAATATGGCCTGATATTACACATTTATGTAGAAAATCTACCAATTACTTTGTTGGCTGTTGAATTGTGTTATCTTTAACTATATGTACATAGCTACATATAGTTATATATATTGTTGAAAATGTATTTGTTTTTCGCACATACATGAGATTTCTTTTCCAATTTTCTTTTTCACAGATCTATTTTTCTCCTTGACAGAAATTAAATCTGGCTGCCAAAAATTCTATTTCGCTGCATGACATTTAAATTAGAATGTTTTTCTTTTATAATTGTCAAAATTCTTTGCTTAAATGGTTTGTCATATTTTGTTGCTTCCCCTGTTTTTTTTTTTAAACACTCAGGTGCATTAGGGGGTTGCAGATTAACGGGCAACTACTACCACTAAAAAGTATAATATTTGAAAAAAAGAATAATAAGTATATTATAGGCTTAAAGATTTGTCTAGACGGTTGTAAGATCTTACAATATTGTCAGAAAATTTATAGAATATTTTAACCAATCGTGAGAACTTACAATTTCTTTGTACAATATTGTAAGCAAAAGCATTGACAGACCACCGTCCTAGCAATTAATTGTCAGTTATCTGGCAATCGTCTGAACACTTTGGCATTATCACTGCTAGTACATTGTCAGGCATTGGCATATTGTAAGATGCATAAATTCTCAGCACCTTGCATTGTCAGAGTAATGACAAAGAATATTAAAGTAAAATGTGTGTGTACGAAAGGGAGAGAGAAAACACAAGAGAATAGTAAAAATGTGAGTACGCGAGAACGAAAGTTGCAGAAAAGAGAATAAGAAAATTAAAAACATGGTTATTGAGCGACAAAAATAAAGAATAAATAATGGCATGTGTTCTCAGGACGGGGTAAAAATAATCTATACATTATCTGACAATATTTTAAGATCTTACAATCGTCTATACCCAGCTTTAGCTGATTTTATTCATTCACTATCAAGAGGTTGTTTGTGTCTCGTATTGCATTTGAAAAACTGGTGTTTATGTAAGGAAACAACAACTTTTTTGATTAAAAGTATTTTGTATTTTAAATATAAATTTCTGTTACATTGTCTTTTGTATTTCAAATACTTGCTTTTAGAATGCAGTATTTTGTATATTCTAATTTAAATACATGGAATAAAAAGTATTTGTGTTTTGTATTTCAAATACACGACTTTCATGTATTTTGTATTTTAAATACATCAGAGCATGTAAATAGTTTGCCCAGCTCTGGCAGATGTACCTAAATACATTTAGGTATGTATGTAAAAATGTTTCTTTCCTTTCATAAATTGTTTTATTTTTTCAATTTAAAATTTTTTTTGTTTGCTTGTTAATTGTCAGCAAAATGTTGTCACCAAGATTTGTTTTTTTTTTTTTCGTTATGGAAAAGGGAATTTTTATTGCAACCGTTGGTGACACATTGTGTCAACCATTTGAATGTGAAATTTATTTTAACAGTTGGTTGGCAAGCGAACATTTCAATTCTATATTTTTTTTTATGTTATTGGTTGCCGTTGAATTGCATAAACGTTGTTTTTGAATAGATAAACTTTTAAGGAAGGAAAAACTTTTAAATTAAAGTTATTTTTTTATTTCTAAATTTGTCAGCTCTGCTTAAATTACATGAAAAAGTTAGTAATTTTACTTCTTTGAAAAGAGTTGAATATTAATAAGTTTATATATTCTTTACCAGGAGCTAAAGTGGTACAGAGCACGCTAACTAGGGGTTAAAAGCTCTAATGTTTCAGTATTGTATAGTGCTGGAACAATAATTCACTGCGCATCGTTACATACAGAATTGAAGCAGCGAAACACAAAAATAGTCTAATAATGGTAGGTGGAATAGGTAAGGGTGATTGGAGGGGTTTGTTTGCCCATGTCTTGCGACATACACTTAAGCCAGTATAGACTTTTTGTGGGCTTCTTGGATTCAACCACAAACCTTTTGACCTAAAGGTCTATAAAAACTATATTTCATTCGCAAAGTTTGTGAATTTCCTCCCGCATATGCCCTGTTACTGGGCTATGTCTAGTAAGGTGTCTCTCCCAAGATGTCGGCACCATATTTCTGAGAAGGCGGGAAACTGGCAAAATAGTGCTGGTGTCTCGCTTTCCTCCCCTCATGCCCTACATTCACCTCCTCTCGCTATTCCTTGTGGTTAAAATTAGTTGAGAGTGACCTGTCATAGCTCCCATTTATCTACTCAATTAGGGCTTGCAAAAAGTTCCGTGGTGTTTTCTATATAAATACCAAGTCATATTTTTTCCTCTCGCCCTTGATCCATCCGTGTAACAAAGCAGCTTTATGGAGATCTGGCTTAAAGGGTCGATAAAGCAGGAATGTGAGTCAGGAATTAATGTTTCACAATTGGCCTCTAGTCTGGTCTCCGGTTTGCTATCTGACATCAACATTTCCGATAGAGACTTGCCTATGGCTGAAAAGATTTGTTGATGATGCTGCTGGTGTCCCTGATCGATCCATTCACCCATCATCTTTAATCGTTTCGCTGTGAGAGGAGCTTCATAATTTATACGAATTACGAGTGACTCGACGGATAGTATTACTTTCATTGCCCTTGTTGGTGTAGTTTTTAAAGGCCCACTTATACGAAGACAGCAGGTTCTTTGAACTTTTTGCATGGTTTTGATGTTGCATTAACGTTTCACAGACGTTCACCATACTATACAAGCATGGGTCATAATCGGCTTAATAATGCTACACTATAAATCCAGCGTGTCATCTTTGTTTGTGCCGATGGCTTGTTTACGGATTGACCAACATAAAGATATGAGCCTTATTGACTCTTTCATCTATGTGACATTGGGATTTTAATTTCAGATTCAGCGTAACTCCAAGCTACTTCACCTGTCGGAAATATTTACTATCTTCTCAATAAATCGTAATTCAGGACTTATTTAATAAATGTTATGTATAAATATGTGATAATATTTTCGTTTTTGGTATATACATATATATGGTTAAAAAAATCGTACCCAAATAAAAAAAATTCGTAGGTTTTTCACAGTTTTTACAAAAATAAACTTTGTTTTTCTGTTTTTGCCTATTATTTTTTTTCTCATATTTTTTTTTTTTCATTTAATTCATTATTTGTTTTCAGTCTCTGGAGTGTAATTTTTATTCTCTTCAACAACGATTCCGTTGGGCTTTCCATGCAGAGTAGCGGATACTCATACACACCAATACATGTGTGTATGCGTTTGTGTTTCTTATGAGATTGGTTTCTCTTTTGGCTACCGTGTGGTAGTAGTTCACATATGCTCACATTCATTATTTATGCTAGTGTGTATGTTAATGTGTGCATTTGCCTGAGTGTCTGACGACTGCGAGGGAATATATTTGTTTTTGTTTTATTTCGTTTTTCTCATTTTTGTTTTTGAACTCCCCACAAGGACTTTTAAGGTTAATGTGGTGATAACAGAGAACTGAGTTACATGTATGTATGTGCATGATTTTTGTTTTGTTTGAAAAGTTTTTTTTTTTTTTTTTGAAATGGGGAAATACAAAAAATCGTAAGATGGATTTATTTTCTTAAATAAATTTATAGTCTCAAGGGAATCTTTCTAATTATCATGAAGAATTTGAGTAAAATGAAACTTAGTTTTTGATATTTAAAATTTATATGATATGAAATTTAGCTAAAAAAACGTGCTGGTGGGAGAACAGCAAATTGAAGTGTTCAGGAAAGAAAAGTGTTACATACCAAGTTATTGTTTTGGGGAAAATAGGCCAAGTTTACATACCTGTAATAAAAGATAGAAGAAGAATAAGTTAATTATTTTTAACATAATTTTTTTTAATATTTAAATTTTTACGTATTTGCATATAGGAAGAGACTGTTGTTGAAAACACCAGCAAAAATTTAGTTTATAATTTGTTTTTAAAGCCTAATTACCTTTCAGTACAAGGGTGCAACAATATCATTTCAATTGTCTTTTAGGTGAAAATTATTTAAGCACATATGTATGTACTTCTCATTCTATTTTTTCCGGAAAATTTAAAGCTAGTGTTCGATGAGCAGCGCTGACATATCAGATGATATGTGTGACTACTTTGAAATATAATTTACTTTATTTAAGATTTGATAATTTATCTCCAGGTTATTGACAGTACTTGCAAATGTTATTGAGATGCAAAATATTTAGCAAATCTGAACATTAGGCTGTGAGGATTTGTTTGGACAAAAATTTGTCCATATTTTGATACCAATATCAATTTGGTGGAAATAAAAGTTCCACCACAACATACCAAACTATAATTTTGGAAGTATCCTATTTAGAATTTTTTTTTTATACTTCTGTATGGAAACCCTTCCTTAGGAGGCACCGTACTGGGTTGGTAAGTTAGAAGAAAATAATGCCGACAAAAAATTATTAGGGGTTGGGTATACATTTGACTCCCCTACGGCCACTGCGGGTACAAGTTGATGTGATGGGAGGAAAATTTCATGTTCGAAGCATCTAACTACTGGCCCGTAAAGGAGTCTAATGTATGACCAACTCCCAATAATTTTTTCTCGCTTTTATTGGACTAGGTATCAGTCTTAGGGTGTTTCCAAACAAAAAATACAAAAAAAAAAATTATTTAAAGTAAATTACAAAATTGAATCTCAAGTTTAAAAAACACTTACACCGGTATTCATAAAATGTAAAACATTGTTGAAATACATTTTAAAACAAATTTTTCATATCAAATTTGTTATAAAATGTATTTGAGCAACATATCATTTTTTAGGAATACCGATGTTAGCATTTTCATTTGAAAAAAATTAAAACCGAAAATGATTTCTTTGTGTGTCTGTGGCATCGGTATCGCAATGCCGATTGCTAGATCTACCCGCCCTAACGATTAATATTTTTTGTTTTGTGCAGCATTCATTTACCACTGTGCACAGCTTCAACGTGCCTCAATTTAATTTATAATAACAAACGGTGCGTATGATTTATATTTATGCAGTGAATTGCTAAACAAATATTTATCATACGCTTAGCTCTATAATTACTGTTAGTTGCATTTGAAATGAAATTTTAAATTAAAATGGTGTCGTTATTGAAACAGCAAATTTTTATTTTATCACAAATAGATACGATGCTTATGGAAAATCTAGTATGGAAATAAATACTGTTTAGCAAAACTGTCACAAACGTTTTTGAGTTCTGCAAAGTGAAACCTGTTCTTTCGTTGTCATGTCACTTGTGTGTAACGGTGACAGTCTGCTATATGCTTAGGTAATTGCTGTCACAAAAAATTGGCAGTAATTTAAGACAGGAGCACATTGTGTGCTCATCACAAAAGGTGATAATTGTTCCGAAGAGTGACAAAAATTAAACTTTGCTGTTAATAGTGGCGATAGTCAAGGTAAGATGTGACCGCGAGAACTTTGCACTTTTAATTAGAATATAATAATTACAATCAAAAAATTGATTGTCTGACTATATGCCAATATTTTAACTTAATAATTCGAGCTTGAGGCCTTTTGTTATTTTTTTAATGCTTATGAAATTCATTATTTCGATACCTCAATTAGTATCTTCTTCAGGGAATTTCTTAAATATATAAAATTTAAGAAATTTTATATATTTTTTAATATATTTTATATTTTACTATTCTTTCAAGAATTGAAAACAATTAATATTCACTTTTAGTTCTTCTATGCACGATTTAGTTAATCATAGCTCTGTTCTTTAATTTATTCTTTAAATTCATTTCATTGTCTTTGCAAAACGAAAGAGTTTTATTTAGGAATAGTTTTGTTTTATTTAAATCAAACATTAATTCATTCCTTAAAAAAAAACTTTTATTGTTTTAATTTGTTGACTTGATTAACAAGCCAGTGAATTTTGTTTTGTTCTTCAAGAAATTTATTTGTACTGAATGAAACGTGGTAAAGGGAATATTTGATGGGTTGAAAAAACTAATAAAAATAAAATTTATTTCGTTTTAATTCTAACCAAATGGAAAATTAATTTCAATATATTTTTTTTTTCTTCTTCTTCTTCTACTTTCAACGATGATACTTGACATTGTTTTGTTAATGCTGTTGCTTTCCATTTTTGAATAAATTGAATCTAGTGTCAGCTGCCTTTGTAGCAACAAAGAGAATACATTGAAATGAAACGGCTTAAATGAATACAGCTGGGTGTGTGTGTGTGTGTGTGTGTATATTGTAATTGTGGTGCGCGTTTGCCTGTGTGCAAAAGTTTGTTTTGTATGCTGTGATCTGTTCTTTTGGAAAAATTCGCACAAACTTTATTGTTGCAGCAGTTACAAATAAACTCGCTTTGTTTTTTGCTTTGCTTTTGTTGCGAAATACTAGTAATTGTTAAAATTGTAGTTGAAGTGTCTGTGTTGCCACTTAATTAGAAAGTTTTCAAAACAGGATATTTTAAAGGCTCCTTAAGAGAAAGTGATTTTGTTTAAAAATTTTTTCTATTTTAAATGATAACATTAAAGACGCCTAATCACAATCTAAAATTATATTTTCATTAAATTATGTTTCAACTAATTGCCAGTTTGGCTAACACAGACTTTTTAACTGCCGGTTAGCGACTCAGATTTTACTAATTTTCAATTGGCTAAAAGACACAAATGGTGCATAATATTTCAACTTTACAGAAAAAAAAAAAAAAATTATATAATAACAGAATACATGCTACTTTTCGGAAATAAATTATAAAATTTTGCAAAACTGTACGAACTTACAATCCAACTTAAATTAGCGCATCAAGCGTAATTTTGCTATCCAACCCCCACATTTTGTATTTAAATGGGTGGTTTAGACAGCAAAAATACGCTTGACGCTCTAATTTAGGTTGGTGTGTTAAAAGTGTAGTCGGGAAAATTATTGTACCTACACCATAGATGCCCAATGTAGTAGTATTGGTGAGAGTGATAAAATAGCACTGGCAGAAAACAATTTGCTATTCATTTTATTTAGTCGTCAACGAGATTGTGACACATGCGTGGCGAGTGTTGTACATATTTTAGTAATACTCTTGGTAGTCTGAAATATTTTGAAATAAAAAGATTCTTCGAAGTGTTTATAAATTTTCCCTCCATTAATCATTGTTGATCTTGTAATTAAAAAGTAATGAAATCTTCTATGGATACTCTCATTGCAGTTACGCAATAAAAGTGTATTTCTCAAACTACAAAAATTCAGCTTATTGCGTTTTTTTTGAGCAAATATAATTCATATCTGAAAATATTTGTGCGCAAAGATACATTGAGGGAAATAAGGATAAATATTTCAATATTTCTTCTTTATTTCGGGATATATTGTACCCTCCAGATTTTTCCAGTTTTATATTGATAAAATTATCAGGGAAATCTAATTCACTTCGAAGAATAATAAGTTCTGTTTGGATTGGAAATTCGTACTTTAATAGGTATATCGCATTTAAAAGGGTTTTGAAAAATATCCAGTAAATGCTTAATATGATCAAAATCCTTGTCGTAAATAACAGAAGTTTTCGGAAAGTCCGAAAAGTCTGCAGAATCAATTTGAGCTGCAAGTAAAAATAGCTGAGTTTTAAAATCCGAAAGAATTTTAAACATAATCATATACATACATACATACATGTTCATGAATCATAAACATGTTCACTGACAGCACTCGATGACGATTAAAATGTAAAACAACACACAGAAGTTCTTCAAGTGTAGTTTGTCTCTCGCACTCAACATGGTGATTTCCTATTGGTTGATTGACGATCAAACAAAAGAGCGTAACTATACGTGTGAGTTTAATTTGCTGATATCAGCCACTGGGCATCTATGACCTACACACTAGGGGTTAGCATCAAGTGTATTTAAATTCAAATACATTTGCTTTTTTAAATACACCCAGTTTAAGTTTAAATCAAAATGACAAACAAAAGAAGCAAATTCAAAGAAACCAAGAGACATATGAAAATGTTGTTTTCTGTATATGTCCCAGGTAGTTATGTTCGCTGCGATTAAAAAAAAGCCTTTTAAAACCAAAACTAATTTACCTATATAGACTTATGTATACGGGTTATCCATTTCGTGGTTTCAAAAGTATAGGACTGGAATTTGACATCTGTCAAACGAAGTTGTTAAAGACAATTTTTTTTGCTCTCCGTTGAAAGTCTGATATTGACGAAAATGGATCGCTTAACTATCACACCGGGCATAAAAATGATCAAAACCTACTAAAATTAATGGTGATTCTGCCTCTGCCACATGTCGTGCTTGAAGAGGAGATTATGATTTACTTAATCGTCCATCAAAGCAAGCAATTGGCAAAATCTTGAAGAAATTTCCAGAGACTGGAGCGGTTACAAATATTGTAAGGAATATAATAAGATGATGATGCATCTATTTCTCCCACAGTTTGAAAGTAATCGTTTATTTTACACTGCAGTTACACGACCAAGTTTTGCTATCAAGTTTTTTTCACATACTGCTTGTCAAAATTCAATAAAATTGATAGCTGTGACGTAGGCTGCACGCAATTTCATAACAATTCGTTTTCAAGATGCCGTCAAGAAGAAAATTAAAAATAGCTGCTTCATTAACAGTACTATCAGAAATAAAGAAAAATAAAAGAAGAAGAAAAAACCAGAGGGCAGAAAGGAAATACTGGGTGAAGCCCTTATTAGTAAGAAGGTTGGTAAATATTCCACATAACTTAGTGGCTTCTGTATAGCTCTATAAATCGCAGCACATCATTTGTTGGTTTTGCTCGGAAACATTTTTATTTCTATTTTTAAGCTTGAATCTGTTTAATTTTTATCACTTTTAATTGCAACTTTCAAACAAAACAAAAAAAAATATTTACAGACAGAACGACAAAAAAATTGTTGTCAGCAGTTTTGTTGATTGTGACTTGAAGCTCTCTATGGAAAGCAAAAATTGTCATCAAGTTTGTATCAATTTTCAAAATTAAGAGTGTATTAGTAAAAAAGTGTGAATGTATTAAAACTTGAAAGACAAAACTTGATCGTGTAACCGCCAAGTTAAGTAATTTGGACACCCTTTAGTTCTTAGTTTAGTTCGTTGTTTTGAACATTTGTTATTGTAGCGCCTACGTAACCACAAATTGTTGAATCATTTCAGCTTTCTAGCTCTTAAAGTTCAAAAGTCACAGCTAGTTTTAAACTAATTTTTACAGTTTCTTGTAGTCTGTTGTTGTTGTTGTTGTTGGGTATTTGCTAGCATATAGTCTATGTAACTACATATCCTTTGAAAACTTCAGTTCTTGGACTCTTTTGTTACAAAAGTGGCAGCCAATTTTATTTAATTTCCACAGAGTCATATTTGGAGACCCCCTTCAGTTTTAAAATATTTGTTGTTTTTGGTGTTTGTGGTCTTAATGGCTGGGTAACTACATGTGATGTGAAAATTGCAGCTCTCTAGCGCTTACCTTTTGAGATAATGTGGCCTGTGAAGTAAGGATGAACTATAAAAGTCTCAGTTCCGTTTTCACTCTCTGAGTATGGAGCCCTAAAACACAATTTCCACCTTTTAGGTTTTTTTTTTGTTTTGGATAATAATAAACGGTGGGTTTATTCACTTTATATTACCAGCCTTTTGCTGTTGTTGGCAATTTAAATTTCAGCAATCTAAATTTGTTTAAAATGAAATAAATGGTATCACTTACAGTTTTTGTATTTCTATTTATGTCATTGTTTTTATTTCTTCCACTTCAATTTCGATTTAAATTTACAAAAATGCATCACAAAACTTCACCAGAAGTTGAGTTCGTATGAAAGCAAATCTGTTAAAGCTTGCCAAATAGATTCCAATACTTTTTTGTGCTGCTGTTTTATTTTTATATTCTAAAGCTGATTTTGAAAAGTACATGTTTTAAAGGCAATCAATACATTTTTTTTTTTTTTTAGTATTGTATCTTTCGCGTCAAGAAATTCTGCATCAAAAAAAAAAAAAGCTGTTGCTTACAAGGTCCACTGCTGCCACGTCAAACAAAAATGTAGCAATTGTTTTCAAATTCAATTCAAGTTACTTTTCTCTAAATTACAAACTCTCTCGTTGATTGGCTGTGGATTTCTTCAGTAACAAACGTGATTGGTTACAAAGACAAATTTTATTCTTTTTTATATTTTTATTTTAGTAGAAATTGGTTCCTGTGCAATTATTTCAGTAGGTTTTTCCTATGAAAAAGCTGTAGCAACTAGAAGATTTAGTAATAAAATATATACACGTTTAAAGTAAGTGAAGCAGCTAATGAATGCTCTTTTAGTAGAAATATGAGATTTTTAAGTGCAAATAAATACATATTGCAAAATAAATTGCCAGGGAGACAGCATCAAAGTGTTTCTCACATTCGCCGAATGACTTGAAAACGCTAAATTTATTTTTTGATAATTTGTGACTCACGCGTTTCGCTTAAGACTTGTCATGTTGTTTATGATCAGCTGTTTGTTCAAGTCGCCTGTGCACTCGTACACAATGGAGCGTGAAAATGAGCAAACCAAACACCATCATTTAATTTTAGTATATTTGATGAAAATTCTGACAGAATCAACTAGTTTGGATATAGACTGAAAGAAAACATATCTAGTTTTATTTCTTTATCATTTGATTGTTTGTTGAAAGATCAGTTTAGTATAAATTCATAAGTTCTCTTCAGTATACTATATGCCAATTATATTTTTCTGTCTAGCTAATTGCATACGGTTTTGAAGAAGCAGCTCTTAACCCTCCTACTACCTGAGATTTTCATAACCCAGGTTATATTCAACCTACTGAGCAACCATCAATTATGTCATTTTGTTGATTGAAATGCATTTTATATTCTCTCTTCCTTATCCAATTGATATTTTAGTAAATTTAATTTAAGCTTCAATACCTTACAACACTCTGCTATGAATATTTAAATATACATTAAATTATATACTAAATTTATTAATATGCAAAATTTGAAAAAAGGATTCAATTCAATTTTATTCCACAAACCATTTACGAAATTAAAAAAAAGAAAAAATACAACTCTAATAAGCAGAGAAATAAAATTTTGTATTTATTTTAAGGAAAAAAATCACGCCACTTTTGTGGTGGTCGATGGTGGTTTCTTTGTTTGTTGCTGGTTTTTCAGCTGTCGCAAAATAAATAAACCATCTAAAGCAAACTTGTCTAGACATTGACATTCTATTAAGGCACATTGGCGATGCAACACAAATTGCAGTATGAAAGCAAAACAGCAACAACTTCTTTTTAAGAAGAAAGAAACTAGAAAAAAATTTGTTTTTTTTAGACGAGTAATCAAAAGAAGAAAATTTGTTTTCCGCATAGAATAAAATAAAACTGTTTATTTTCGTTTTGTTGGCTTATTTTTTGTCGAACTTTCTGCAAATTGGTTCACGAGATTGAAAAAACTAGAATGTGTCGTTCGTTACTAGAGCTGTGTGCAGTGGTCGGGAAAATGATCGTGATAAAATTTTAGAAAAAAAAGTCCTAATGTGTAATAACCTTTTTTTTAGGCAGTTCCAGCAGTTTCGCGAAAAAGTTAAAAAACATATTTTGGTTTGCCAAAATAGCTTACACAGCTTTCCTTGGGATATTGTGCAATCTAGTTGATTTTAACTCAATTTCTACTACCACACATGCAGTGTATATTAGACGGATTCGACTTGTATGCGCAGGAAAAAATAACTACATGAATAATTTTAATCCAAGAAACTTCATGTAGTGCAAAATAAAAAATGAAAGCACTAGTTAGACCTGTGAACAATGTTTTATCTGAGTTTATGAATAAAAATTAACACTCTGGAGGCATAAGTTTTATGACACTAAGGTGAAAACTCATGAAAGCAAAAAGAGTTAGAAAAGAAGATTTCTGGCTCAACAAGTCTCCACAATAAAATTATAATGATCCTTATCGCTCTTTAGGATTTTGGTCATTTTGAGAGGGTTCAGTGGCTCCTCGTGCATCACTCATGGATTGTGGGTGCCCCAGAAGCGATTGTTTGGCTTGTGCACGTACCTGCTAAGGTGGAAATGAGTCTTATCACTCATCATGGTTTTGAAAGAAAAATCGTCCACTTCACCAAAGACACGATTATTCCTTATTCTTGGGGAGTAGATCGCTCCAAGGCTTAATCACTTGTATTCTACAGCTGTCTACTTCACAAAGGTAAAAAAAGATTTAACATTGGTCGACATTTGCAAAAATAAAAGTAGTGTGATTTCCAATAGGGTGATTTCTTTTGGCCTACGTGTTATATTGACCTAAATCTTGCACTGTCTGAGCCCAGTTTGTAGTTTTAATTAAAGATGGATACTTTCTTTTTCATAACGTGACTTACTCTCCAGCAGCGTGACAGTTGAAAAGTGACCTTGAAATTGAATTTTTTTTTATAAACAAACACAAAACTGCAAAGCTTTTTGGCTTGTCTGTAGAAACACCCAAAGCCTTGGGCAGGAATCAAACCTGCGACCTCGTGGACTCTTAGCAGGACTCTCTACCAATTCATCCATAGAGGCAAACTTTTTATGAAGCATTTTTTTTTGTTGATGTAAACGGGTAATTATTAATTTTTTCACCACTACACAGAGAAAAAAGCACCTAATAAAGTAGAACAAAATCCATAAGTTATCTCCATGGTTTTTTTTCAAGAAGGATTCCTTATTATTTTAAATGGGAAAACCTTATTGAAAAACCACAACAATTAATGAAATTAAAAAGATGATTTACGTGTGTTTATATAGGAAACTAATAAAACCAATAGGGAAAAATTAATAGGATAACCTAATAAAATCAATAAGAAATCCTTATTGTATACAATTTACAAGAAAACCTAATAGAATCAATAAGTTCTTCTCTATGGAATTTTTTTTTGGTACCATGCAAATCGGAAACTGAGAAAAAACAAACATGAGTTACAAGTTTTCTTCTTGGTTTTATGTGTTATGTCTTGTTGAGACAATTAATAAGATTTGCAACATGGAAGTAATAAGAAATACCCATAGAAAAATCTTCTTTTCTCTCTGCTGGGATACCCCTCAGCCTAAAAATGTTTCAAAGAGAAAATCTTATTGAATCTATTAGGAAGTTTTCGCTCTGTGTAGCAGGCAGGAACAATTCATATGGGGAAGATTATATATTTTGTTTTATTTATTATCCCTGCGTCTAAGTGAAAAATGAATACATTCTTTAGGAACGCTTTTTCAAACTCACTTCCCTTAAAACACTTCCCTTAAATCGATAAATTCAAGTGAATTTCTAGATAATTTTTTTTTTTTTAATACCAATCTTTTTATTTACAATATTTAGTAAATTCGATAAAATTAAATACAATAACATTATCCAAACATGAATCCTACTAAGCCTCCAAATTTCATTTGTTTCATCTAGCAGGGAAATTGCCAGTATTTTACAATGGTTACTAAGTCAGTTAACGTATCGTGAACTAAATCTGTTTATTTCATCCATAACAAAAGGAGTTTTAAGAGCTCTGTGAATTTGTTTGTTGGTCATATACCACGGAGCGTTGGCAGTGAGACTTAATGTTTTTGATTGTTAACGTTGTAATATCTCAACGTTAGATTGACTAATTCTATGCCATAGGCCCACACTGGTTTTAAAATTACTTTGTATAGTTTGATTTTCTTTTCCATACTAAGTTGAGACTTTGCACCAAGTAACCAATAAATTTTTTTTGTTTTGATGTTAAGTTGATCTATTTTGTCCCTTATATGATCTTTCCAAGTTAAACCTTTATCAAGGTACATCCCCAAATATCTAGTAGCAAAGTAAATGTGATGTGTTTTGATTTATCCGTATTAGTTTCAATTTTCCATTTGCAGAACCATTGTTGTAAAACATTAATTTGATTTTGAAGGATAGTCGATGCTTGGAACTGGAGATTCATTTGCAGATATTATGGCAGTGTCATCAGAGTAGGTGGCTAGCGTAATACTATCTCTTGTGGGCATGTCGGAGGTATAAATAGTATACAGTATGGGAGCCAAAACAGTATGCCTTGTGGAACTCCTGAATATATTTCGTATGTATAAGAGTTTTCATCGTCAACCTTTACAAAAAATTTACGGTCTGGTAAATAGGATTTTAGTACAGAATAAAATGGTGCAGGTAAGATGCATTTTACTTTGTATAAAAGGCCTTCATGCTATACTCTATCAAATGCTTGTTTAATATCTAAGAATACCGCTGAGCAATACATTTCTCTTTCTAATGTATTGGATATAACATTTATTATCCTGTGGCATTGTGCTGATGATCAGGAATTATTTCTTGTTTTTCTAAAATCGGTCTTAATCTGGATGCAAAGAGTTTCTCAAATATCTTCGAAAAAGTTGGCAGCAAACTTATTGGTCTGTATAATGCGATGGAGTTTTCCGGTTTATTGGGTTTTTGAATCATAACTATTTTAGCACATTTCCATTCAGATGGAAAGTAGGATCATTTTAAAATAGAATTATATTGTTACAAATTTGGTCGTGAACGGACCGATTGTGATTGTTCTAGAACGTACTGAATCGTTATTTTATATGTGCTTATATTGTCTTGTTATTATTTGTAAATGAACACAGGAGGTCGGATACATAGAAACTTGTTGATAAACCAAACGGCAGCACAGCGAGTGTACACATACTGACACACATGGGTAGATAAATAGGCACAACAGCGAAATAAAAGAAACCACCACCGCACGATACAATATTCGTGTGTGTATGTATGTGAGCGGCTCAGATGTTTGAGTTTTACTGCCACGTGTATGTATGTCGGTGTGTGTGTGTATATCTTTTGTTCATGATGAGTCATCGCACATCGCACTAAAGATGTGGCGTGATTAGCTTCTGTAAATGTCTAGCATGTTCTAGTAATGATCATTAGAGGTATAAAAGCAGCTGAGCTTAGCGCTGAACAGTCAGTCGATTTTTAGCTGCGCTAATGTGTAAAGTGTCTTAAGTAATAAAAAGTGATTAAGTGAAAGTGTTGTACTTTTAGTAAAGTGTTTACAAGTATAGTGTGTTAAAATAAATAAAGTGTTGAACTGTTGATTATTGTAAACTGAAGACGTGAGTGTTTTAACTTCATTACAATTAAAGAATCTACGAAAAACGTTTTGAAAAGGTTAAAACGTAACAATATATAAAAGTTAAATATATAGTGCTTTTCTAGATAATCAAATACATTTTTATACCCTTCACAAAAATGTGTAAGGGTAAATTTATGATTCCGTGCGTAACGCTTTGAAATAATCATCTAAGACCCCATAAAGTATATATATTCTGGATCAGAATCAATAAAGATTACGATTAAGCGATGTCCGTCTATCCGTCTGTAGTCGTTGAAATACTGTTTGTGAGAAAATTTTGGGATAGAAACCTCACTCTTTCGCTAAAATGTATTAAATCTCGATAGTGGGTCTGCTATTGAAATTCAGTAAGATCGGCGTACGGATAGTCGAGATGTATCAAAAAACCGGATTTTGAGGGGTATTTTCGGCCATGTTTTTGGTGAGATTTTTGGAAAAAAAATTTTTCCTAAAAAGTTCGCCATATCATTTTTAATAGTCAGTAGATCCCAAAAAATCGAAGAATTTTTGAAATCGGATCACTTTTACCCGAGATATAGCGTCTACCGATTTTTTAAGAAATCGGCTCTAAAAGCCAAATAAAACAACTTTTGGCACCAAAGCTCTATCAGAATGGTACATATGTACATATATCATTGTGAAGGGTATTTAAGATTCCGCCCAGCCGAATATACCACTCTTACTTGTTTTTTTCGTTTAGCATATTTATTGTATTTAGTTTGAAAGGAAACAATAAGAAAAAAATATACACAAAAGACAAACTAAAAATTGTCGATCTATTTGGTAAACAAGTTGTGTTTTAAATTATCATTTAACACAACCCAAAATGGCTCAAAATTCCTGTAAGAAAAAACAAATTTTGTTTGAGTTGTTCTGTTTGCAAAACTGTCACATTCTCTTTGATATCTGCAACACCTTTGAAGGTATAGCCAATTCTTTGAAGGCGGGTGCAGATCTCACATTTATCATGGGCTATAGCCTTGTGAAAGATTTTTGTCAAAAATGTGGACTTCAATAATTGTAGCATCGTTTGAAAGCAATTCTTATTCATTTTGCTTATTACGTTTTGCCAGTTACTGTTTTTGGCATATCGCCTGTTTACATCGGTGTTTGCTTCAATATACCTTAAAACCAGGAAACGACGTTTCGTTTCGTTTCGTTTCTTTTTTTTTTTTTTTTTTGTTAACGAAATTCACTTAAAATTTTATTTTTATCTTCAGTTTCTTAGTTTTTTTTAACTGTTGCATGTGGCTTTTACATGCAAATCGTTTCAACAATGTGATTCTATTTTCTATTTATTTTTTTCTATAGATTTTGCTGTATTTCCTTGCTTTACTTTTCTATTTGCTGGATATGTTTCGAAATAAATGTGTTTTGTTTTGTAGATGTAGATATTTAAATTTTATAACAATCCACTGCAAATTGGTATCATCCTTTTTGTTTCTTGTCAAGCAAAAAATGTGTTCTTTTTCGAGCCATGTTCTGCTGTAGGCAGAATAATTCTTAAAGTGGGAGGTTTTTTTTTTTTTAGCAGAAAAAGAATTTATAGCTTTTGCAACATTTGTTGCATGTAACAGCATGATAAATTCATGTTTGCGAGAGTATTTTGTTGCAGTGACAATGCTAAGGAAAAGTCATTGAACTTACGATGTATTTTAATGCATTTAAATTAACTCTTAGTTTGGAAGGCATTTATTTCTATAACATGAAAATATATCAACATACATTTTGCTGTTCAAAAACACTTCATCTACAGGCAGAAATATATATTGAAATAATATATTGAAATATTTCCATTTTTTTAAGCTGCTTGAAATGAAACACTTTTTAAACAACATTATTTCTTGAAAGTCTTTAAAAAATCTTTAACTTGTTTTTTTGTTGCTTGTTTTCATTTTGTAAACCTTTAAATTGTCTTGTTTAGCAAATTGTAAACTTCAATTCTTTTGTCTTGTTTCGGGTTTATTTATATCCTTTTTATTTCCTCTCTTTTTTTTTTACTCTACGACTCTTTATTTTGTGAATTTGACAATTTATTTGTTTGAACATTTTTTGGTGTTGCTGTAACAAACAATTTGTATGGAAAGGATTATTTCTTTGTTCTATTGTAAAGTTGTCAAAAAAAAAAAAAAACACACACACACACACACACACACATACACACGCAATGTTTAAATTCAGTTTTATTTGCAGCATTTTTAACCTTTTTTGGGGAAAATTTTTTATCTTCATTTCAACATGAAACTGAAACTTAAACAAAATAAACTTTTTGTTATCCGAAAATACTATTTTATTCTTGTTGATAATTTTTCAACTTTTGTTGTTTAATATTTTAATTTAATAATTAGAGCTTGAGGTCACTTGTTTTTTTAAATACTTGTTTAATTCAATATCTCGATACCTGAATGGGTGTCTTTTCCGGCAGTTTTTTTTCCATAGAAATACCTTTTAAAAGATACCTTTTAAACGGTGTAGTTCTTGAAAGCAACTATTTTCAAGTACCTGCTTTTTCAAGGCTGCTTGGGTTGCCAAAATGAAAAGTGTGGCTTTGGCATACTTAAAGATTCATTTTCTCAAAGGTAGTCTTTTGGAAAGGCATTTGATTAATTAATATGTATAACATTTTTCTAAGATCTATAATTTAAAAACTTGTTTTGAAGGATATTTTTTTAAGCGGTACTTTCTGAAAAGTTGCTTGATTAAAAGGAATTTTTTTTTAAAGCTTATTCCTTTTTTAACATACTTTTTATTTATATTTATACAGGTATGTTCTGAAAATCACTTTTCAGGAAAGTGATTTGAAATAACTGAATTGGTGTTCTGTGCACAAATTTTTTTTTTAGTAATTTCGTGATTTGAAACCGGTCAGCTAAACGACCACCGATTTTAAATCACTTGCACATGTTTTCCAATAATTTTGTTAGCAACCAAATAAAAAACTTATTGAGTACTTTATATAATGTTTTTTTTACTTATTCATGTAATAATATTATATCTTTTATACAAAATAAATTGAAAAGATCACAAATTACTGAGGACACTGCTTGCTTTTAAAGGAAAAAATACTTCTGTAGATAATCTTCGTGATTTAGTTTTTAGCAGTCAGCTCGAAAATATATTGTGGTTACCTGATTGTATGAGCCAAATGAATTATTGATAATTTATTCAATTAAACAAATGATTTTAAACAAAATTTAATTAAAGTTATAACTAGTGTTTCAATTTTATGAATAATTTAAAAATAAACCAGCTGTTTATTCGTGATTTCAAAAATAGAAAAGCACGCCGAAAACTCTTAAGTCTCGTGATTTTCAGAACACCAAGAAATCACCTGCGTGATTTTGAAACCGTTCGTGATTTTAAATCACCGTGATTTCAGAACAGGCCTGATAACATACTTTTTATTTACATATATTTTTATTATTCAATATATTTATATTATTTATTTGCTTTAAGAGCCAATTGAAATGTATTTATTTAGGTCCAAAAAATAAACCTTTTTAAAAAATATTTGCTTTTTTTTTATTTTTTTTTTAACGGATGAATGAGAAATATCTTCAAAGATTAGAAAGCCACGTCAACCCTCTAGCAAATGTACTACTAGATGACAGCACCACAACCCGAAGACTGAAACGCACACACGTATTAGACATACCTGCAAGGTTATTTTAGTTGTAAATGTGGCTCATTGGACCTGCATATCTCCTGTTAATTATTGCTTATGAGTAATAAGAACTGCTTATTGTCTTAAAGTAGACAGATTGCAGATAAATATAGACTTAATTAAAAAAAAAATTGCTTTTTTCTCAGCTGTCTATATGCCGACGACATTTCAAGTCTACTGATGAGTTAATTACCACCAACAAAATGTCGTCGGCAAATAGACAGCTGAAAAAGACAGCAAATATTTTTTAAAAAGGTTCATTTTTGGACCTAAGTTAATACATTTCAATTGGTCGCTTTTGGAAGGAAGCATATAAATAGTTACACGAATGTGATGTTTTAAATAATATCAGGGTAACTTATCATTATAATACCTTGTTCATACATGCATTTCTAATTGAGATAATCTTCAGTTTATTGACATAGTATTTTTTGCGTTCATACATACAAATATTGCGCTAACTCAATTAGTATTTGACAGCTGGAAAAAAGTTGTTGTTTTTGTTTTGGTAGTGAGAAAGAAAAAGTGAAAAATATTTTCAAATAAGAAAAATGGAAGAAAAACTGCCTTTTATTAAAAAGATTTTAGTGTTGTACAATAAAAATATGCAACTTGTACAAGTAGTGAGTGCGTTCATGTTATGACTCCAAAGCGGCAATAATAAAAAGAAATAGAAATAAAAATTTGGAAATGCTGCAATGTTTTTATTTTTATTGTATTTATTTTTATTTTTTATTATTTTGTTTTGTTTGCTTTTGTTGACATTTATCTCGTCATTCATCTCGCATTGTATACTTTTGCTTATTAAACACATCTTTTACAGTGTTGTGTTTCATCTTTTTCTCAATATTCAAAGCAATTTTGAGTTTATTAAGCAATAACTTTATTGACTTTTTGTATAGAATATTGAGCTCAATAATGGACTTTATTGCGATTATCTCAATAAAGGCGCATGTATGAACATGGTATAACGTTGTTGAGCTGAAGCTGCTGTCTGTGGGACCGGAAAATGTTTTATTTTTTTGTGACACACACAACATTGCGAAGCTTTTTGATTGACTGCAGGAAGTCAAAGAACCTCCAACAGGATTAGAGTCTGCGACCTTTTTGTATACGTTTTTAGAACCAAAGCATTTTATTCCCGGTCTTTTTATTTCAGATACTGTATTAAAAAAGTAATTTCTATATAGAGACTTTTTATTAAGGGAGTAAGGTTCAAATATATATTTCGCAAAGTACATTTATGTTTCAAAAAAGATTTAAGAAAAATATTTTTATAATAGTTAATCTTTTCGAGGTGAAGTTTTGTAAAAAAAAAAAAACATTTTTAGCATTTTAGCAACTTTTCTGCATCGTAATTCCCTAAAGCTACTTTTGAAAAAGTTTGTGGTAGCAAAATATGGCGATTCAAAATACCATTTTTTTAAATGACTTTTTCATACATTGAAATATTAACAAAATTTCACTGAGCAAATAAACCTGATAAAAATTATGTTTACTCTTGTTCATGATTTTGTGCAGCTGAGATAATCTTTGGGGAAATGACACATTTTTTTGCTTTCTCCTCCATAACAAGACAAGAAATGAAAATTAGTATAATGTTATCATCTTTCTTTTACCGCTTTTAGAAAACTTTTTGTGTAGCGTTTCCTTGTTATTTTATCAAATTGTGTTAAAAGAAAAAAAAAAAAAATGGAAAAAAACTCAGGTTAAGGTCAGTGAAGCAGTTGGGTTTTAACTTGGTGTATTTGCTAAAAATATATATATATATATATATATATATATATATGTATATATATATATATATATATATATATATATATATATATATATATATGTATATATTTTGTTTTGCTTAAAACAGTTTAGGTTTTAAGAAAAATTGGAAAAATTTAATGCACACAGTTAAAGTTTTATCGGGCAGATGCAGGGTGTTGTAGATTTATTAATTTAGGTGTTAAAAACAGCTTTACGTTGATTTAATTAGTTTGGAAATTTTTTGAAGAGCGCTTGTGTGGGCTTGTGCACCATCTTAATTGTAATGTAAGTAGTTAGTTTGCAAAAAAAGTAACAAGTATTCAACATGTGAAGTGTACCATGAATAACTAACACTTTACTTCCCTCTCAACTTTCGACTAACACACAGTAAAGCACGTTAGCCATAAAAACACAGCTATTAACCAGTTTTTATTTACAGTATTGATTGATTGATTGATTGATTATGCAGTAAAACTTTCTCATATTTTTCAATTGAATAAATTCAAATTATTTAAATCCAGGTTTAATGCCGTGAATGTGAACAATTAAGAACCAATAATTCATTTACGTTTT
The DNA here is from genome assembly GCA_963662145.1 of Sturmia bella. Taxonomy (NCBI): domain Eukaryota; kingdom Metazoa; phylum Arthropoda; class Insecta; order Diptera; family Tachinidae; genus Sturmia; species Sturmia bella. The sequence goes on from OY759170.1 coordinate 19,826,383, forward strand.
AAAGTTTAATTTTTTTCTTTCATTGTCCTGGCCATAGCAGAATGGACTTTTCAGTGATGCTCAGAACAACTTTGTTTAATTACGCATAAAAGTTTTGAAAATGTATAAAAACCAAACTGCAAAAAGTTTATTGAAGCATGCAAGAGACCAAACTGCTGCAAACTCACTTATTAAATAAGAGTACATATGCTATGCACATACATCTGCATATATATATATATATTTTTTTTTTTTTTATTAAAATACATTTATAAACAAAAACTCTTGAGTATTAAAGTTAAAAGCATAAAAATTGTTAAAGCTATACACGGTTTACCTCTGTTCTGTGCACCACTGAACGTATGTTTAATATATGATGCATTTCATGATTAAAATATCACTCATACGTCACGTATAATTTAATACTAAAATATTGAGTGCAAACCAGATAAAGTTCGTCTTGCATTTGTGTTCAAATAATTCTAGCCATTAGTTCTGTTAGTTGTTTCAAACGATTTAATCTAAGAAATGATTCGATTAATCGATTACATTTGCGAATAAAATATATGAGTGCATATAAAGTTTGGATATATTAGAAAAAATTTAAACCGAAATTAAAAAAAAAAAAAAAATTCCAAAATAAAAAAAAACAATAATTAAATCATTATTTCTGTATTTATTAGGCTCAAGTTCTTTCTATATTATCTTTGTGATTGAGATTAATTAAATTAGACAAAGAAAACATCAAAGACATTTAGCAGGGTGTACAACTAGTTGTTTCGAAGCCGCCACACTTTCTCGTCAGCACATAATTAAATCAAATATGCAAATAAATAAATTGAATATACACCACTTGCTCTAAAATGTTCTTGAATCAGTTTTATTTCTGTGGTCAATTTCTCAATTGATTTACATAGACTATGGCTTCACTATTTTAAAAAATACTTTCGTTGCTCTCTTAATATTCAGAAACTAAAACCATGATTAACGTAAAGTGTGGCAGCGGCTTGTAAGTCACTTCGGATGTGTCTTGAGTAGTTATCTGCACCGAAAATAAAATTGATGGTGTAGCTTTAAAAAATCAGCATCAATTAAATGCAAGTTAGAGTAGATGCCGGTGACACTGCGTCTTGTACTCAAGCCAAATCTCAAAGGGACAGGAGGTTACTGGGTGGTAGTTATGGTAAAACTATCGGTTCAGCCAATTATTAAGGTCATTGTCTGCTTTTCACAGACACATGTAAGAAATATCGCTCTATGTATTTAGTATTTTTTTTTAGCAATAAAAAGCAATGCTTCTTATGTTCAATAATTTGCATTGCAGTTCTAATAACTGCGGTTTTTTATTTAATTTATTTTTTATTATTCCTAAGCACAGACAAGCTTTCAATCACAGCACAAACATTTTAGAAAAATTAGAAACGGAAATAAAGAAAGGCGAGAAAAATAACTTATCATAGAAAGAATGTTTTGCCATGAAAATCCGGGGCCTGGTAGTAATATTTATTCCTTTACGAGTCACATTTATGTTTTTTTTTTCAATTATAGAATTGTGTAAAAATTGTGTAAGGTGTGGAAAAATTCCTAGGGACAGTAAAAAAAATGTAGTAGCTTAGAAATAAAAAAGTGCTTCGTCATGAAAATCATAGTTCTGATAATAATAGCGAACCTTTTGTAAACCAAGCTGATGTTTTATTTTATTTGATATTCGAATTGCAAAACCTATTATGATTTGGAATAGTTGCTAAGCAAATTAAAACATTATATTTTGGAATTCACAAACAAAATGGCTAAGCATTTTCGTTATTTTCGTTTTTAGTTTCCGGTCAAAAAAATTATTTGTGTTTAAGTGTTTCCTTTGATTTCTTTTTTTTTTGTGTACAGATACGCGGCTGGCGTGGAGGGTTGAGAACCTCCTGAGTATTCCTTAGAGCTAGACGGATGTCTCGTCATGTCTACCGGTCTGGGACATAGAAAATGGTTACCATACTATATCGTTCACGCAAAATCTAACGAATTTTAATACTAGAAATAGATCAAATTTTAGAATTCCTAGATGTAGACTAGAAATAACGAAACAAGGAATTGACTATATTGGTGGAATTGAATTGACTAAATTGCCTACACCTTTGAAACAAATTGATCGAATATCAATTTTCAAGTCCTCTTGCAAGGAATACTTATTAAATATAATTGAAACGCTCTTGATATGACTTTGATATAAAATGTGTAATAAACTTGTGTCGAACTAGTTTTTTTAATTAAATTTTGCCACGAGCTGATTTAAATAATCAGGGTTCGACACAAGTCAAGTCTAGTTTGTAATACCCATTATAATCTTCTTAAGTAGCTAATGTTTTATTTGTACATTTTTCTTTAATTGTTTTGCCAACTTGCCTCAATAATGCCTTTCTGGCGCTGAGGCCAAATTTAAATATGTAAAAATGAATTTTGTTCAAATAAAGTACGCAGCTGCATTCATATGGATGTTTATGTAGCTAAAAAAAAAAAAAAAAAAAACAAATCCCAGCCCTGGAAAACTTTCTTGCCAAAGTTGGCTAGTTTCTTAAGCCTTTTTTTCGACTTAAATTGTTAATTTTTAATTTCTATATTATTTTTATTCTCATCTTGACATTTCAAAATTAGTATGGAAATAAAACTTTCAGCATTTGGTTTTCGTTTTGGGGGACCACAAGTCGTTTTAGATTTAAACAGAATTTTATATAAAATACGGTTGATTATAAATTCATTATAAAATATAATATATTGGCATGTATGGTAGTAGTGCTGTGAAAGAAAACTTCTGAAACCCACACGAGAAGAATTATGTAATAGTCTGCCTGTTCACCACATGTGAGTTTCGTTTTGTTATTGTTTTTTTTTGCTTCCTTTCAGGGAGCAACTAAAACAGTTTTCTGACTTGTCGATGCATTTCATGTACTTTTGCTGCTTTTTCAGCCTTTTTTTTTTGTTCTCATACATGTATGATGATGCAACAAAATATTACATAAATCCTTTTAGATGCAAGGATATATGTAAACCGAAAACAGTTTCCCTTTTTTGTAGGTATTTACATGCAAGTATTGTATTCATAGTGCAGGCATCGACTACATAACTTTGGATATATTTTATGCTGCCTTATTTGCCGCACTACGTCTGACTTGCTGATTTTGTTGGTTTGGCAAAAAATGGAACAGACGATTTTTGTTTGGTATTTGAAAGTGTGTAAATGTTCTAGTTTAAGCTGGTACTGAATTAAAAAAAAAAAAAAAACTCTTTTTTTTTTGGGTTGCAACATCAACACAGGCACATACAAAATTTGAAGTTAAACCAGCCATCATAATGGGGAGCAAGAGAGACAGCGCGAGAGAGAGAGGAAGAGTGTGTGTTTCATGTGACAGCAAAACACAAAGTTTACCCATTTCTGTTTGTCAAGTAACCATAGAGAATTTATTACAATATTCATTTCAAAATCATTTTTTGTCTTTATTTATTATTTATTTTCTTTGTAAAACAGACGGACTGTTTTTGGGGATTTATTTTGCCATTGACAAGAAATATTTTATTTTGCTTAAATGCACACAAAAAGAAAAAGATCGACTTGTAAAATGTGTATCCTATTGTCAATAAATGTATGTTGTACATATTTTTAAATAATAATGAACTTTTCTTTACAAAAAGCAAAAACGAAAGGAAAAATAAATATTCTTTTATAAACAACAGGATAGAAACGTCAATGCAGCTGCTGGAGAGTGAAAAGAGTAATGGAAGAGTATTATTCCTTTTTTTTTCTTGTGGCAAGATTATCGAAAATAAAAAGGAAATAAATTTTGTGCAATGTCAAGATATTATATTTGCAATGTTTGAAACATAAAACTTGTTTACTTGTAACGCATGACAGATCAAGCATTTTTTAATTCGTTGAAAGCCGGAAATGAACAAAAAGTGTTTGCAGATTTATACTCAATTTTTAATTGAAAACTTTTTTTTTTTAGCTAAAAAGTTGTAAGGAATCTTTTCCAAAAGCATCTTTATTATGTACTCGTAGTGAAACAAATTCGTAAAGAGATGAAACAATTAGATAAATCTTTGATTTGTTTCGATATGCTAAACAGGATTTTCTGACAAGGAGAAGATGTGTAAATTCAAAAATATTAAAAAAATCATGCTTTTCCCAGAACAAGTTTGCCTTGAGTAAAAAAAAAAAAATGCAATCCTTTGAATCATGTTTCAAAATAGGCTTGCTGCCAGAAGTGATTGTTAAGGCAGTTTAAGTAAAGAGTATATTATAGTTTATATAACATTCAACAATCTGAGCTAAAGAATTGGGCACACAGAGCCCATTTACCTCTATGGAATAACGACACCATGGCAACGAATGCAAAAGTTCTAGAAGGCAACTGCTAAGATTTAGCAAGCCCAATTTAAGTAGAATAATGGGCGTTATGACAGATCACTCTCAACTGCTGGCACATTTTAAGCACATCGAAATAGCGGCAGGAGACGAATGCAGAGCAAGTGTGGTGAAAAGCAAGTTAGAGCACTATTTATGCCAGTGCCCCGCCTTCTCACAATTACGGTCCCAATATCTTGGGAGAGATGACTTACCAGACACAACCCAATTATGCAGCATATGCTAGAGAACATTAAGGAACTTTAAGAATGGCACCGTGTTGCTATAGACCAATAAATAAAACTTTTTAGGATTCAATTCATGAAGCGCACATTAAGCTTATACTGGCTTAAGTGTAAGTGGCATAGGTAAACAAATGCCTCCAATCAACCTAGTCTAACCTAAGCTAATATTCATATATACTAGCTGTGTTGAAATTTTAATTAATAAGCAAGGAATTCCAAAGTTTCAAGGGCTTATTGATCTGCCCTCGTTTGTTCTAGATGTATTGCTCTGTGTTGCTAATGTTTGATGGTGTTAATAATCACCCCTATCGTGAGTAAAATATGAAATTTTTATTCCCATAATATTTTCATTTCCCAAGTAGGGAAATTTGCCATCATGAATATTATGGGAACGTTTGGGAAGAAGAAAATATAAATACAAAGGAAATTTATTGAAAATTTGTGGGTAAGTGATTAAAAAGTAATTAAATTTATTTAATAAACAGAAATTTGCAGTTTAAAAGGTAAAAAGGGTGAATAAATCGGCCTTTTCATGCCTGTTGAATATTTTGACAGGTTCTCTGTCGGAAAAAAACCATCTGATATTCCGCCTGCTTACGTATTTTTTGCAGAGGGTGTATACCAAAAAAGTGTTGGAAGAGATTACGAAGTAGGAATGGCGCAATTCACTTTTTGCAAAGTGCTCTCTAAAGTGCTGAATGCTTTAGAAAAGTCCTCTGTGCAGAATGGATAAAATATCCATTTATAGTAGTGTAGTGAACTTCTACAAGTCACATATTCTTTTGTTAATATTAACATACTAATATGAATATTCAATTATTAATTACTAATAATATTATTTGTTTTGACTGTCACTGTTATCGGTATCCTTATGTATGTATGTTTATAAGAATGTTGTCTTTTTTATGTACTTTCATTCAATTGGAAAGTAACTATTTATTGACAACAATAAACATTAAAGTTTGTAGTTTTAAGGATCCTGTTGTTTTAGTTTATAAGAAATGAATTTTGAAAATAAAGATTAATGCTTGTATGTTAAAAAATTTAATAACAGCATGTTAAAAATTTTGTATGGAAATTTCCATACAAAATTTTTAATATGCTGTTATTAAGTTTTTTAGCATACAAGCATAGCTTTTTACAAGCCAATCATTGGCACTTGTTCTTTTTTTCTATACAAGACATTAAGCTGCCTAAGAATTATTAATCAAAGCCAGTGGCATATCGTACGGCTATACCTTTTTTGGCTTATTTAAACTCTTCTCTCCATTACCTTATATAAACTCGTTATATGGCAATCCTGCCAAATCTGAGCAAACAAGAAGTTCCGTGGCAGGAGTATGTCCCTGCAGGCCAAAACGCAGAAGCACCTCCGTATAAGGCAACGGGATCAAACGTGGGCCCCAAGCCGATATCGTTGGAAGAATATCGCAGGAGGAAACAATCAAAATTAGAGGCCAAACTTACATATATTCCGCCAGTCGCAAACTCTTCTCTCCACCACCTTATATAAACTCGTTGTAGTAGGAAAGGCAGCACTTTTTAGTTCTTCTGCAAGCGAATACCAAAATTTGGCCACCTTATCTTTAGAAACCTTCACAAAACCACATGCAATGGGTGGGTTATTTTGCACCCTATTGAGAAGCAGGTCATGTTGCACATTATTTATTGATTTAGGTCTACTAAAAGTAGTTGTTAGCTAATTTATATATCCATTAAAATATAGCAACTACTTTCATGTTTTTTCTAGTTCCTCGAAGAAAATGAAATGAACAAATTGATACAAAAAATGGGAAAAATGTCTTTGAAAAATCCATTCACGATAAGTGGAAATTTCGAATGGGAACACATTTTATGGGAAAAGTTTTCGGAAATGGGAAAAAATTTTATTCTTTTTCTTATAGGTTTGATTTTTCACAAAACAAAGGCAAGTTCTATAATCTAACACATACACACAGAGATTTGAGTCTCGAAATGATCATGGTCTCATGTAAGTATATGTTGTAAACAGTGATGCCAGTAAACTTTGCTCAGAAACATAATTTTTGGGAAAAAATCGGCAAATGAAAAATTGCAAGATAAAAAATAAATTTCTTTGTTGCGGAAAGCCAGCGTATTAATTTAAAAAAAAAAAATACTTAAAAGAACAATTTATTATTAGTAACTAATGTTTATGATACGTATAAAATAATAAAAGTTTATTATTTCTGTATTAAGTTTATCAGGCTTAAGTTCTTTCTATCTTATCTTTGTGATTGATATAAATTAAATTAGACAAAGAAAACATCAAAGACATTTAGCAGGGTGGACAACTAGTTGTTTCGAAGCCGCCACACTTTCTCGTCAGCACCCGTCTAATTTAATTAATATCAATCACAAAGATAATATAGAAAGAACTTGAGCCTGATAAACTTAATACATAAATAATTATATAAAAAAAGTTCGAATAATAGAAATTAATTAATAATAAAAGTTTTATAAAAACGGTTGTAGTTTGTATTTTAGGGTAATTTCTTTTAATAACACTTGGTAGTTTAAGCAAACTAAAAACATATGTGTTTCACATCTGTATTTAACGTTTTTATTAAATCAATTGGGGATATTCACCACCAACATAACTTCAGGTATTAAATTTTAAATATTCTTTCAGAGAAACAGTTCTTGTTAATACATTAATTTTGCAAGGAGCCTTTAAGCTTTGTGTTGCTTCAGTTGATTTAATATTATATTTTCTAAATCTTTAGGTCTTTTCATTGTAGGTATTTAATGTATTTATTCCAATATTTTTGTCGATATATCGCTCTCATTCGAATAGCTTCTTTTGGACACTGAAGCCCAGCATCGACAAAAATATTTAGATAAATAAGTAATGCATTATACTTTTTAAATGTGTAATGAAAATAAAACCCCTAGTTTTATGTTTATAAGGGTAGTCGAAATCATTAGTCTCGAGGAATATTAAAATACTTCCAAAACATTTTTTTAAGTAATTATTTTATCTTCTACCTTAATTTCTTTTGTCTTGCAAATGTTTCCATTCACTTCCGGAGTAGGTTTTAAATCGCCATCGTAATAAAAACGTACAACAAGAAATTTAAATAGATGTTATGTTACACTATGTTATTATTTCTATACGAATTTAGCATGGTTTTTAATCAAAATTTGCTCATGCTAATTTTAGTTACCAAACATCAGTAAAACGGAAAAAAAATTAAAATAATTTTTTATGTTCGGTCCATCTCTAATTCGAACTCGGACTTCTTGGCTTAATAGTTGACTTAATAGTTTTCGGTGGTATGTTACAATCAATACGTACTAAAACTATATGGTTATTTAAAGTAATTTATAAATATATTATAATTTATTTTATCTAAGAACTGTATTTATAGTTTCCGATTTTTGCTAATGCTTGGTCAAAATTCATTATTTTAATATAAAAAAATACCTATTTTTCAAATAAACTTAGGGATATCAAAGTTCATATACGACCTGATATTACACTTTTTTATAGAAAAGCTTCTAATTCCACTTTGGAAAAGGGTAAATAGGATTCAGCTTAGTCAATAAAACTCTTACTTATTTTTTCTTCCATTTCCTGTACAACAAGATTTCATTTATATTTTTGAAAGTCCAGAAATGCGTTAAGGTGGCACAACTAGTTTTAGTCACAACCGGAGAAAATATCTTTATTATATAAATTAAATGTCAACAAATTAAAAATACAAAATAATAAAATAAATTAAGTAAACAAAAATCTTTTGAAACTTTTTGAGTTGCTATTAAGTTGCTGAGTAGCGGATAGAAGACGCGCTGCATGTAAAAAATGCCACTCTGAAACCAGACAACTATGACGCAAAATAATGACTTTTTCTGCGTCTAAGTGATCTGGCATATATATTTTCATCGTAAAGGTACGAGATAGTTTACAGATAAATAATCGTATGAAGAAATATGAGTATACGAATTTTAAGTAGACTATCGAGGGATACGCCGTAGAGTTGTGTAGAAAATAAACATTTTTAAACATTTACAACATTGCAGTTATTCATTAGATACTTAATGGTCTCCAGTTAAGTTTTACTTCTTCAAAATTTAAAGACGTCTCTTTCATTACTCCAGTTTTCTATTTATTATATTAATGATTTTGATAGTCAACTTATTTTATTCAAATTAGCTGCTGCTTTGAGGGTTTGCATAAATATTTTTTTCAGTGCACCAACAAAACGATGGCATTTTTTTTTTGATTCGGAAAATACCATACACTATGAAGGTTTAATTATGTGCAACCACAAGTAATTAACATATTTATTGCAGTCGCAATGACTTTTGTTTAGAGTCTAGAAGTTGTCAACGTTACTTATTACTGTTTCATTTTTCTCTGAAACAACAGTAATTTTTCTTGTGCCATTAATTTACTTGTCTAAGTAGTGTTTTGTTCGCAAATAATACCACATTAATTATCTTTGCAAATTTGTTTATAGCATCTGAGAAGACTTGCGTTCTTCTTGAACATTTTCTTGAACATTTTACTGTGCATTTTTTTTTTTTCGTTCAACACAATTTAGTTGATTGCTTATGGTCTGTAAGCAAACTAAAAAATATCCCCAAAAACAATGTTTAAACAATACGCACAAATTACGACAAAATAAATGGTGTAACAAAGCTGGATTTCGTTATTATTCATTTAGGGAAACAGAAAAATTTATTCTTGAGGAGGACAACTATTCGATGTTGAGGTTTTATAAAATATGAGCGGTAGCAAAGCGAAATGAAATTTGGGTTTGCACAGTAATATATATTTTAACTTTTAATTATGATGCTATGATTTAGAAATGAGTTTATTTTCAAAGTAGTATTTATGGAACTCTTTATATATAATTTTTTTTCTTTTTTTTTTAGCAAACACAAAGCTGCGAAGCACCCAAAGCCTTCGGCAGGAATCGAACCTGCAACCTGGGGCACTCTTAGTAGGACACTCTACCAATTCATCCAGCAAGGCGCCACTCTATCAGTTTATTTATCGAGGTACTCGGTATATTCTGGGTTCTCTCATCTGTGGGTGCTGTAAAAGGGCTTCGGAGATCTTATAAATATTTACAATTAACACTCATATTCATGAAAACTAATGAAGGTTTATTACACGTTTATTTGACAAATATTCCATAGAAATACATCAAATAAGAGCTTAATAAACTTACAATAATTGTTATGAATATGACCTTTAGTATAGTAATTGTGTTTTCTTGAGCTGCAGGTCCCTTATTACATAATTTCTATATTTCTTGGCATGTTTGTGTTGATTCCTCGCTCTGCAGAAGCTGACGAAAGGAGAGCGAAGTACCAACATAAATATACAAAGAAATAAAAAAACATCTAGTAAAAGCAAATATTAAATAAAGCAGCGTCGAATGAGCCAAGCATAAGGCATTTTAATATAAATAGTTTAGTTTTTAAATGTAATTAAGCCGTCACTGGCCGGCACTTTAATGGCTCATACAATTTGCAAGTCTCCTACAGAGAGAGCATAATTTTGACTCTCGCAACATGTTTGGCAACATGATTGCAGTGTTGCTTTGTTTGCTGGGCAGAAGCCATTTTTTTTTTGAAATTCAAGCAACACATTTATTTTGTTTTTTCTTTTTTGTTTTCAACAATTTTGTTTTACATATTTTATTTTCTTTTGTTATTAGTTTTTGAGATGACGTCTAATTTCCGTTTTAGAAAAACATAATGAGCCTGAATACAAGCTTCAATGGCTACAAAAATAGTTGTTGTTCAACAAATGTGGCCTGTAGACACGGATTGTGGTAGCTGTATGTGTATGTGTGTGTGAATGCTTTTTGGCAACAGGATAATAACATACAGAACACTGCTGGTTTGCAAGAAATTTCAAAAAAATAAAAATAAATAACAATCCTCCAATTGTTGGAAATCTGTTGGAAGTTTTGAAGAGGGTAAAACGGTCACTATTAAATTACAAACAATTGTGGCAGAAACAGTCATGCCAAAGGAGGTTTGCATTTTTTAAAGTTAAGGCAGAAATATTTAAAGTATATCCATCATTTTAAAGGAGCAGAGTGTTGAGCACTGCCTTTGACATAGTCCGGCTCTTTTCATTACGATGGCGAAGTTTTGAGGGGCAAATTGACACTGCATGGGTTAAGGGATGTAACGGGAGAATAGTCCACTCGGTCATCTGGCTGGTTGAAGTCAGAACCAGTAGGTGGTGTGTAGGTTCGCTCGCTACTGCCTCCTTGGTCAACTAAATGGGACCTATTAGGCCCCAGTAGTCTAGTCTTGCTGTGGACAGCCCGCTATACATAATATATTACTTTGAAAACGTGGCAAGCTGGCGAGTACAGTTTTCTCCGTAGGCTGATGCTGGAAGGCTTTTAAAGAAAGGCTTTTTAAATAGGTAATTTTTCTCTATGCATTCGCCTATAGAACTCTCCCAAATTATAAAGCTTTCACATTGTGCAATACTTTGTCATTTTGGCCAGCATTTGCAGCAGTGTTTGCTGTTTGTCCTTTCTATCCAGTGCAGCAGTGTGGCAGCAATTTATGTATTTTTTGGCACAATTTTGTTGTTTAAATGGTTGGCTGTAATCACGCTAATAACCAGTGATTTTGATAATGTTTTCTTTGCTTTGTGTGTTGGCAATATGTGTTTTATTTATTTTTAATGTTTGCTGGATTGCCATAATACTATCCCGCTTACTCATACACACACTCACTTATGCACACACTCCAGCTAAAACTTTATAATTAGCCATGTTTTAAAGTTGTCTTTGGCATATGCAAATAATGTTGTTTTTGCTGTTGCTGTGTAGCAACAATATAAGCAAAACATGTTCGAAAGTTGCTAAGTTTTTTTTTAGTTATAGTTGAGCAAAAGTTATATTAATGTTTTGTGTATCATTTATTAAAAAAGAAAACACACAGCGCTTAAGCTCAAAATTTCATGGCTTTTTTTGCATTGTTATTTTGTTAAAGTTTGTTTATTTATTAAATTTAATTTTTTTATGCTCTGAATAAAGTGGCGTGCATTATGATTTCCTTTGGAGTAGAAAAATTACCCTGGATTTGTTTAGCTATAAATAAAGTTTACAGAGCTCGGTTTCCTGCCAAAGGGTATTACTTATTTTTTTAAAATTGTTTTTCAATGTTTATGCTTAAGCAAATGCATTGTCTGCCGCATTTAATTTGCATGTAAAGACCATAATTTTTGAATTTTTTTTTGTCAAATTATTATTTAGTATTTTTGTCTATAACAATAAATCTTGTAGTAAACTAAGATTAAGTCTCTTGATATTTAAAACATTTATTACCAAAACAAAAGCAAATATAACGCAAACGAGTTCGTGCAGCTTGAATTTAAAATTTCTTTTTTTGATGCTAATTTTTCGACCTTTGTTGTTTAGTATTTTAATTGTTCGTATTTATTGAAGTCCATATTTCGATATCACAATTCCTGAAGAAGATATCCATTGTGATATCGAAATATCCAATTCAATAAATACTTATAAAAAAACAAGTGACCTTAAGGATCGAAGAATTAAAATACTAATTGTAATTTATATGAAAACCAAAGAAAAAATTTGTTTGATAAAAAAAGGAGATGCTTATTGCAGGCTAAATACGTCTTTATGACTGTAAGTTATTGATTCTTACACCATATTATTAGTAGAATTTAAACTATGTACATAAATATTTTCGAATTTCATAGCTGATAATCTGTGTTATGATAATCTGGTGAAAGAAACAATGAAATGCAATCAAAAGACACATTCAAGAAGCAAAAAATTTATAAATAGTGTTAAAATAAAAAAATCATAATTTAACAATTTTCACTTATTAAACGCTTATTAAACGCTTATAGTTGCGTAGAGGCCACAATAAAAATATCCAATTTATAAGATGGTTATAAGCAGCATAATAAGCTAAAAACCGTTTATGAACACAATTTTCTGGAAGTTGGTTATAACCCTCTTATAATGTGTTTATGAATTAGGCCGTTAAACTGACTTTAAGCTAGGGAAATTTTGCGTGTGAGCTTCAATTATTTTTGCACGGCAAATATACATGTTGGATGGCTTTTCTGCCCTTTTTGCCTGCCATCATTTTAAAAAGCATTAATAATAAAGTGATTTTTTTTTCAGCACAAGCAAACTCTTCAAATAACTTCAAAAAATAACACTTCTTGCAGGACGCATGAATAATAATGTATCGATTATATTAATCATACCTCAAGCGGGCTAAGTAAAGACACTCACAATACATTATGCCATTATGTATCACAGCTGATAGAGAGTACTTTTATTATAAAAAATTCATTAAAATTCGAGACTTAGGTCGTTTTTGGGGTTCCGCACTCAAAGCGAAAAATCGAAGCCATATTATTGAGACTTAGTTATCCGTTCGTCTGTGTGTTCATCTTCGAAACGGTAAGAGCAAGAGGTCTGAAATATTCAAGCGATATGTAGCTTCTCTTCAGTTACAACAACAAGTGCTAACAACAGGGAAAACATTCAAACTAAAGCGAGCCCTCACAAAAGAAACAGTGAAGATTAGCTTTAGCTTTCAAACCATAAGAAACCTGAAATTTGCACAAGATATGCGGATTCATGGGATCCAAAACATAAAATGAAAAAAATAAAATAAAAACAAAAGCTGAACACTAAAGGTTTTCCTTGTACAATAAACTGACAATTAACTATAACTTTTAAAACTTTAGAGGTAGAGAAATAAAAACTCATACCCCCTAATTCATAAAAATTATTACAGGCTTATAAGACTGTTATTTGACATATTTGTATGGAAAATCTGTTAAATAAGAGTTTTATAAACCTGCTTTAATTTTTATAAATTACACGGTTAATGTTTTCTTTTTTCCAAAGGGTGGTTAAATTTCAAGCGCTCAAACGTCAAGAAAATTTTTTCATTCCTTTTAAATTTACGACTAATTCAAAATGCACCATCGAAAGACACATAATCGACCTACGTGTTAAAGATATGCCAGTTTGTTATGAAATGGGCATTGATATCAAAATGAATATCGTACACTTCATGATTTTTTGGATCAATTTAATTCTCCGAATGTGCATACCACCAGATAAATCGTGCACGAATTTGAGCCAGCCGGGTTTGTGGGAGAGGTGCTCGTCCTGCAGAAAATAGAGCTGCTGTTCGGGATAGTGTGGCTGAAGAGCCTTCAAATTTGACTTATCGTCCTGCACAACAATTGCACCTCTCATGAGCGCCATTGATAAAGACTTGCCACGCCCACAAGCTGCAACTGATTCAACAAGTAGAGCCTGTTGATCATTGCATGAGACGTAAATGGTCACAACGATGGCCAGAAATGGTAACAGTGGATGATAAATTTTCGAAGAAAATCACCTTCAGTGATGCGACACATTTGCACCTCAGTGGATTCGCCAATCAGCAGAACTGGCCCAGTTGGGCAAATGGTGATCCAAGAATGATTGTCGAAAAACCAATGCACCCACAAGGAGTGACTGCTGGGTGCGTTTTGTGGGCTGGCAGCATCATCGAGTAGTATCTTTTCCCAAATGAGACCGGCCAGGCAGTTACTGTGAATGGTGTTCGCTATCTTTGTGACCCGAATTGCAAGATATGGATGTGAACGATATGTGCTCTCAACAAGACCTTACCACTTGCCATACAACTAATTAAGCAAATGACTCTTTTGTGTGACAAGTTCAATGGCTGTGTTTTCTCACGTGGTGGCGATGTCAATTAGCAGCCAAGATCAAGTGATTTGACTTTGGGGTTATTTAAACGAAAATGTGTATGTCGATAAGCCAGCACTACTGCAGCAGCTAAAGGCTGAGCACATTCACGGCACATAAATGTAAAGCCAACAAAGGGTTAATTAGTACTGAACATACCGCAAATGTCTAAGAGGCAGAAGAACAGAAATTATGAGAGAAATGTCAGAAGGGAGATAAAGAAAATAAGTTAGCAGTTAAGTTAATCGTAAGAAATCGGTTGAATGGATCAGTCTTAGAAGAAGTAAAAAGTTGTTCCCGTTGCATTTACAAACTTTAACTCATTTTAATTATATTCTGAAACCTAAATACTAATGTACAAATTACATACACTATGAATTTAAATAAAGCTTTTAATTAAATTTTGTACGAATAATAAACTTACTTTACATAAATTTAACTATTTAACACGGCCAAAAATCGATGACCCAACATTGATTACTAAATCGAGCTACCCTATTATATAACGATTTTACGGAAATTCAAATTACTTTTCTTTTATTAAGTTAATCATATTTGCCTTTATAAATGGCATCATAATAATTATTCATAGCGTTATTCAAATTATACAAAAAGAAAACCAGGATAATGATGGCAATAAAATTCTTAATCTTCTTTAAATGGACAGTTTAAAATAAAATGAGTTTATGAGCTTTATGTGCAAGAGAAAAACAAAATGGACGGAATATTAATATCTTCAACATGTCACGTTGTTTTAAATGTCATTATGTATGAGATGGCACATGACTACAAATAAAAGTGTACAAACAGACATGCAACTAAAACCAAAAGAAATGAAAATAACAAAAACCAAATGTACACATACATATATACATATATATGTATGTACATTAAAAATGTAATAGCAGCATTCAACAAAACAATTGTGAGAGTCAGAATGAGCGTGTGTGCGTGTGTGCGTCTGTGTGATTGTCTGTGTAACAAAACAAACAATGAAATTATCCTTGAGCGACTGTGGAAGTGATGAGTATTTACACTACTTTCATATACATACATGCATTACAGTATCATCGCAAAATTTGTATACGCTTGTGTTATGCTGCCGTTTTCAAAACGTCTGTGTTTATTTTTATCATTTTAGGGCAGTGAAATTTATTTGTGCTTATAGCCAGCACTGCATCTATGAATATTTCATTAATATGGTATTGTATTACAAAAAGCATAGAGAAGAAAATTTGACTGACAAGCGTGTGAAATGGTTTCCTTAATGCTTGTCTGTCTGTCTGTCTGTCTGCCTGTCTCTCTTTTTAATCTACCAGTCATAATTGCGCTTTGATAAAATAAAAATAAAACTTTTTTTTTTTTTTTAATTTAATATTTCATTTGCAAAACTAAAACTTCTTTAAGCAGAAGTGCAAAGCTTGAAATAGTTGAGGGATAATTCGTTAGCATTTCGGGTTTTTGCATTGAAAAATCAAAAACATCATATAATAAACCATATTATGTGCGCTTAAAAATAATGAAACCAAAAAATACATTTTGAGTACCTAAGAACTCACAAGCATTTTAAGCGATGACTGGATAAAAATTTTCAATTGTTTGCTAAATGCAACGGCTAAGCTCTAAATTGCGCTCGATATTGTCTTGGCAAAACCACACACAGAAAGGAATTTATTGCATTCGATACATTTTCAAGGCCTTTTCTCATCAAACCCAACAGGAAAATGTGTTTGGATTTCCTTTAGAAAACGGTGCAGGTGATTTTTAAGAAAACTTACGCCGTTTTCGTTTCCACAGCAAAAGGCAACATTTCTTATTTTATATGACAACCAGTATTCCGAAGGTCATTGTTTTATTACATTTTATTCTGGTTATGGTAACAATAACTTTTTGATCTTATGGCCGAAACAAACAAACACACAAACAATCAAATATTTCCACTTTAAAATCTATGATGAAATTTTCAGGGAATTTTCAGAAAACTCAGGCAGGTAAAACTGTGAAGCCCGATTTTTGATTTTCGGTCTGCAGGCGGTGGGGCGTGGCAAATCCAATTTTCATATTACACCGCCCATGACATTTTTTTACATATAAAATTTAATGTGTGTTTGTTTGTTCCTTATAGACCGCTAAACGGCTAAACCAATTTGCTTGAAATGTCTACAGTATATCTCTGCAGGTCTGGAAGGAACCATGGGCTAGGAATATGAATTTCAAAATTACCAGTGCCAAAGGGGTAAAATCGGGAAAGTCCCTAATTTGAACAGGATACTTTAATGTAACAAAACAGAAGAGAAGACATTTCGCTGCTACCAGGCAAGCAACGAAAAGTTCTTCCAAAAATTTTAAAAGAGAACTCGTACGAGACTAACTCGCACAGCAATTTATCCCTTCTACCATACAAAAGACTCAGCCCATTTAAATTCGCAGACAAAGAACTGCCGAATTTATATCAGTTAAAAAGGTTTATTTCTATATGTATTACACAGTAGATACTACATTTATCAGGTGATTGATTCGGGACTCAATTCTGATAATTGTTTAAGAAAGTAGCCCCAAACAGAAGAAGAACTTCTGCATAAACATTCCATTATCAGCTCAGCGCGCTGGTTCAGGTCGAAATCGTTAAGGGGTATGTAGGAATATCTCCCTACAGCCTATTCGGGTAGCACAACGGCAGCTTTTTTAATATCATAATCATAATCACTCCAGTTTTATCGCAAAAAAAAAAAATCTTTCTAAATTTTGAAGAAGTAAAAATCAAACTAGCAAACCTGATAAAATTATTAACAATTGTAAACCATATAGTTCGACTAGAAAATTAAAAAATATATGAAACTATTTCACATTGAAACACAAAAATGCACGTAATAAATTTTCCACCAACTTTTTATATTAATGAAGCGAAAGTTGGTCTAATGAAATTTATGAGGCAATTATAAATAAATTTCCGTTTTAGCGTGTTAAACTACAACCTTCACATTTTTTCCAAGTATTTATCTGCTGCGTTAAAACAGGTGTACTTTCTTATCATAGTTAATTAGCACAAAAAAAAAAATAAATAAATAAGAAGAAAAAAAAGAAGCAAATAACGAAGAATAATTCATAAACTTTAGCACTTACAACCCCATTATAAACATGCTAATATTTTCATTATACTTTATAGCTGTTTTAGAGGAAAATATATTCTATAGTTTTTGGTGATGGTTGCTTCATTAATAAGTGAAACAAAAAATAAAAGACAGAGGGATATGTTTTTTTTCTTGGTTATTAAATTTCAATGGTTAAACTTTTGGGGGAAAAAGAAACTCTAATATATTTACACACAGCACATGCTGTTTAAAAATAATACGATGTGGTTGTGTTAAATACGCAAGCAGGTTGGTGGCAGGGCAGAAAATGCTATAATAATTTTTTTTTTTAATAAATTTCAAGGATCTCTCTATGATTTTGATATTGTTGCCGTTGTTGGTAGTCTGGCTAAATTTTTAGCATCCGTAACGTGGTTCAGAGTAAAATGTGTGCTGCCAAGCTTATACAGAGAACTTGGCAGCACAGGTGATTTTTTTTTTTTGCTTCTTAGACTTTACCACCGATTGTTATCGATTTCTTTACTTTTTGTTTGCAAAAATAATCCCGCCGCTTTACTTTGTTCTTATTTGGTTGAAAACTATTGGCTTGTGAACAGTTTTTTTTTTATATTTGTGTTTAAGCACGTTACGGAGGTCTTGAGGAAATTTGGTCAAATAATTGTGCAGACTTACATGGATAATTTTATTACAAACAGCAAATCATTTTCTTCAACTTGTACGCAGTCATCAAAAACGTCTTCATCCATTTTGATGGTTTCATTTTATTGCATGCACTAAATGTCAAAAATTCTA
Source organism: Sturmia bella (assembly GCA_963662145.1). Classification (NCBI taxonomy): domain Eukaryota; kingdom Metazoa; phylum Arthropoda; class Insecta; order Diptera; family Tachinidae; genus Sturmia; species Sturmia bella. Next base: position 19,844,636 of record OY759170.1, read on the forward strand.
CAGGCAACTTGACAGGCAAAAAGTCTCCACTAATAGCTGTACACTCAGAAAACTTGGTCAGTAAAATTAACTGGAAAACACTCTTTAAAATAAATGAAACTTTATTTAAAAACCGTTCTACTTATTTTTCATTTAAATTAACAAATTACTTCATTTGAATTTGAATGTCAAAAAATCTACGGAACCCAATCGGTAAAAATAATGATTTTTTCCTTTATTCTAATGGTTAAATAATTCATGCGTAATCAACCTGTAAAAATTGTTTTATTTTTTCTTTGGTGATTGGTCGTTATATTTAATTATAGTTTTCTATCTGCTTTTTCAATTCGCTAATTTCAATTTTGCTTTTCAAAGCCTCTGCCGAGATTCGAACATGCAGCATCTCGACTTGAAAGCTGCTGCCGTACACACTCCGCCATCGCAACCATTAGAACCAATTCAACAACAATCAATATAAGTGAAGAGTATGTATGCCACATATATATTTAGAAAACAAATTATAAATATGTATGTATGTATGTACGTATTCCTTCATGTGTGTGTATTATAAGTTACTACTGTCATTATTAACTGTCAGCGAAAATCCGTATTTATCTGTAGTTAGTTTCTTAAGTAACTGTACAAATCAGTTAAAGATAAAATTTAATTATTTTTTAAATGTTTCGTCATTTGAAAATAACTGCTTTGATTACTTATAGAGTAAACTAGTAAATGATCTTTAACGTTTGTTACTCCCCTCGTCCCCCAGTTGGAGGAAAAATTATTGCCAGACAACTATACAGCATACACAGAGCGAAAACTTCCTAATAGATTCAATAAGATTTTCTCTTTGAAACGTTTTTAGGCTGAGGGGTATCCCAGCAGAGAGAAAAGAAGATTTTTCTATGGGTATTTCTTATTATTTCCATGTTGCAAATCTTATTAATTGTCTCAACAAGAAAAATACATAAAACCAAGAAGAAAATTTGTTACTCACGTTTGTTTTTACTCAGTTTCCGATTTGCATGGTACCAAAAAAAAAAAAAATTCTATAGAGAAGAACTTATTGATTCTATTAGGTTTTCTTGTAAATTGTATACAATAAGGATTTCTTATTGATTTTATTAGGTTATCCTATTAATTTTTCACTATTGGTTTTATTAGTTTCCTATATAAACACATGTAAATCATCTTTTTAATTTCATTAATTGTTGTGGTTTTTCAATAAGGTTTTCCCATTTAAAATAATAAGGAATCCTTCTTGAAAAATAAATATAGAGATATCTTATTGATTTTGTTCTACTTTATTAGGTGCTTTTTTCTCTGTGTACCATCCAAATATTCACCAAAAGTAAGTGATTTAAAAATGGACCTCTAAATCAACTGCCTTGTTCATATGATTTAATACTTTGTGATTATTTTTTGCGAGCTCACGTGAAAACGGCTTTATGTTTTGTCAAACTCGCCACGATCGATTATTTGAAGTACAATATTCCATGCACTATTGTGGAAATAATACCAAGTAATAACAACTAGCATTGTGGGATGAGCTCAACGTACTGCTTTTTTTTTCTTTTTCTAGTGCGCCTTTTTCTTACGCCAGTCAGCGTACCATCCCTAAAATACATCTCTGTAAGTCTACAGGCACCTTAACATTCTTTTATACTTACAACAACTGACAACGATGATGAAGATGATTCACACTTGAACCATTTAATATTATTTTATCTATAATTTTTGATCTTTATTGTTAAAACTAATAAAACTATTTTTTAAAGCTGTAGGTCTTTGAATTTTCTTTCTTAATTTTTCGACGTTTCGTTAACAATTTGTTAGCATCGTCAGGAATCTTTAATTCTTTTTATTTTTTTCATTTAATTTTTTTTATGTTAACTTAATTCATCAGAACTGTAGTTTGATTGTTAAAAGTGGTCTGTGACACAGCTGTCAGCAAAGTGACAATAAGTAATTGGATGTGTTTGGAAAATTGGTGCGTAATTGGACCAACAACACGGCGTTCAGCAGGATCAGAAGCGGAAGCTGTAGGTCAGAGGTGATGGGTAAATATAAAATTGTTCTGAATGCCATTGAATGTAATGTATCTCGTTAAAAAAAAACAATTAATAAATTGAAATTCAGGTTGAGAAGGGTGCTAATAACAATAACTATGTTTAGCTATTGGTGTAAACGAGGTGTACAAGCCTCAGTGTTTTCCTTTAAATTTAAAATATCAGGGAGCGCTAAATGTCATATTATGATACAAATATGAGTGTTGGTATTCACATTTCTTTCAGCGATTATTGAATATGCATATTTGTTACACCACTATTGTGAAAAATTCACCTGTTTCATTTGGCATATAACAAAAGAACAACTTTAACTATTCATAACTTTCAACACATGCATTTATTTTTAAAATAAAATTTAACTTTTACTGGCGTACAAATGCTTTTTATTAAAAATATAATAAATGCTTTATATTTTCTATTATGTTTGTGCATGCGGGTGATGACTATTCATTCTGACACACACACACACACATACACAGCCACTCATAATAAATTGTTACTGCATAGAAATTTTAAACATTTTAATGCAATGACTCCATTCATTGTTTGTAAAACGCAAACACTTTGATCTCTTAACCCAGAACACAAAGAAAAGCCACTTTAACGCTTGATATGCATATTGGAGACGTAAAACATATAAAAGTTAGAAAAAGCCTGCAGTAGGGCTGCTATAAGGAACTTGTTTTTAGCTGAATATTAAAAAAAATGTTTAGCAAAACAAAACGGTGCATACGAATTGAGTGGTTTGAAAATCGTTAAATTCAAATATCAAGGGTTTCGTTCAGCACATCCATTGTTATCAAGTGGCTGCTTACATTATTAAGGTACGGTCAGATTGGTCAAATATTTGAATCAAATATGTTTGCCCGTTTTTGGGAAAACAAAATGAAAATTCAAACCAATTTTGTTTTGTGGTCACATTAGCCATATTTTTTTGCCTGTTTTGTTAGTTCCAACATCAGTCAAACAACAGAAATTTTCTATTTGACAGCAAATATTTTCGCCATGGTAAAGTTTATTTGCCGTTAAAAAATATTTGCTCAAACAGTGAAAAAACAAAAAATTATTTCATTGAAAAAAAATAATTAAATTATGGAAGAAATTGAAGATTTCCTTTTGTTAAGCTGCGGAGCAGCATCAGTTTTTGTCTTACAAGAGCAAGAAATAATAAAAAAAAAGAAAAAAAGACTATGGGTACGGAAATGGGTACAACGTCGAGAGGAGATTGGATGCTGTTCAAAACTGCTTCGCGAGCTCCGTTTAGAAACTTCAGAGCTATACAAAAACTTTTTACGGATGAACGCAATTGACTTCGAGTACTTGGTAAGACATATCAGAAAGATTGTATAAAAACCGAGATTTCACAATTTTTTTTTAGCTCGAACTGGTGGAGCCGCTAATTATAAAGCAAACTACTAAGCTTCGGAAACCGATTTCTGCAAAGGAACGTTTAGCAGTAACACTGCGGCATCTCGCGACTGGCGAAAGCTTTAGATCCCTCCAATACATTTTCCGGATTCCCCACAATACCATTTCAACAATTATTCCGGATGTATGTGAAGCTATTTACAAAGTGTTGCAGCCGGAATATTTAAAGAAATTTAAAGAAAATTATACCATTGTTGTTGGCTAATTTTTAACTTAGGTACCATTAACCGAGGAGGAATGATTAGATGTTTCTGAGGAATTGTGGAACTTTCCCAATTGCCTATGATCACTGGATGGCAAACATGTTGTCATGACTGCGCCAGCTAATGCAGGAAGTATTTACTACAATTACTGAGGTACAGCTATCTAGTTTAAGAGTAAGAACACATAGTATTGTTCTCATGGACATCGCAGACATTTAAAATGTTGTTATTGCTTTGCATGTATTTATGCGAGCGATCGATGTCGAGTGACATCGGTAGCCAGTCAGTAAATTAAAAAAATTATTTTTATTGAAACAAAAATACTTCAATGAGTAATAAAACATAACAAAAAACCTTAATTTAGTTTCTATATTTATACATGGGTATTTTGCTATAAAAGCCGCTATTTAGACGGTGATTAAAAATCATGTATAGCATTCATAAAGTTTTTTTTTTGTATGGAAAATATTTCCCTGTTTGCTCTTACAAAAATTTTGTAAGATCAAATAATTGTTTGCCGAAAAAAGAGGAAAATATTTGCCAACATGTGTTCACACTTTGGTCACATTAGACACATTTTTGTTTGCCAAAAAACAATTTTGTTTGTACGCTAACATATAAATTTTTGTTTGCCGATAGTAATTGTTTTATGGTCACATTACAGCGAACTGATATTTGATGTTTGCTTTCAAATATTTGACCAATCTGACCGCAGCTTTAGTATTGTATGGTATTTTGTAATGCATTATGGTATGATATGACATTTCAGACTCGTCCCATTTGAATAAGGCACTCTTGTTTGCGTTTTTTTTTTGTCAACTCCTCCCTAATGCCTGCCGTACCTCTAATTCCTTTAGAAGCTTTTTACCTTTTTTTTGTGTTTTGCAAACAGTTTATAATATCAACTTTTACTCTGCTTTCATAAATTGCTTAAATGACACTTAACTCACTTTTCTCTTTGTTATCCTTTGTGTGTTTTTTTATTTTATTTTTTATTTGCATTCACCAGTGACTTGTGTAGTTCGTTTTATTCGTTCCAGCAGCAGTCAAGTGTATTGTACGAGTATGTAGTATGTGCGGCAATTGTAACATTAGTAAAACAGAGCAATTGTTGTTATGACAATGTAGGGCAACAAAAATCCTGTATGTGTCTGTGTGTGTGTGTGTGTGTGCGGTTTTCTAAGTGAGATGTTTTCAATAAAATTTGCAGTATTTTAATGTAAAACTTGCTCCACATAATCATCCATCTGTCTGTTTTGCATACATATGTATGTACATGTGTATGTAAGTACTTTTAAGGCTTGTGGCTTTACAAACATTCCCAAGTATCTAGTTTCAACCAACTGCGACAGGATTTACATAAAAGCAAGATTACAAAGGATAATTTTCATTTTGTGGCCAGTTGTTCCACATTTAAGAAATTACGATATTACAACAAAAGTAACAGACATTTAATATTGTTGTATTTCATATAATGTCATTGTTCTTAAAAATAAGTATTGAAAATTATGTTTGCCAAAACGAAAAGTTTAAAAATAAAAGTAAAAAAACGTAGCAAAAAATTTATAAAAAATGTATAATGCCATTAGAAACAAAGTACTACTAAGTATTGCCCCTGCAAGACTCTCATGTATGCCTTTCGCTCGGCTTAAATAATTGAAATCTTTAAAAACGGAGTCAAGTCATTAAAGTCGGCAACAGATTCTAAATCACATGAATTTTAAGCTGTAAATGAGTCTTTCTTCAACAATATAAAATTCAAATGACTTAACATTTCAAATGACTCAACTTGAGAAAAACCCCGTGTAAAGTCAGTTTTTCGATGCCACTTGTTTTTAGCAATCAGCTGATTTAGACTAAAGTCATTTCTCCAACACACCTGACAGTCCCTTATATTTTTACAAAATTATTCTTTTGTAAACCAAAATATTCGAATATTCCAAAATAGTTTCAAAAGGTATTAACTTTTTTGTTTGCTTCTTCATTTGAGCAGTTTTTTTTTTAATTTAATTTATATGCAAATATTATCTGTTTCTCAGCCAACTAGAAACTGAAATATATATTTTAAAAAAACACACACACACAAACATTTGAGTTTAAGGATAAATTTCAAACCACACAACAGACATGACCTCTTGACCAAAAACCCATTCAAGCAGCCAAACAAATATTAAAAAGGATGGCAGGAAGAAAAATAAAAGGGATTTCAACAGCAAAGCAAATCTTTTGCGCAAAGTGGTGAAATGTGTATTTAGTAAGAACAAAAAGGCTAAAAACTTTGTGCAATCATTAACTTTAATACAAACGTTTGATAAAACACAAATTAAAATAGAAATTAAAATATTTTGCAATATAGCAATGGTGGAGGCGTAAAGCAAGTGTCTTTTTTCTAAAGTATTCATAAATAACTACTTTTGGAAAAGCACAAAGCTGAAATGTATTTTTCTTGAACAAGCTTGCACCACAGTACGGTGCTAATACCTTTGGAGATGGCTGGAATGAAGGCATCACACACGCGCCAATGTTCTCTAGGCATTAAAGGAAATACTAAATAATACTAAAATAGCTTAATATGCGAGAGAATTCACATTACCAAGAAAGCAGTTGTTTATACCAGTGTGACCATATATGATTTCTAAGGTATTTCTAAGACATACATGTCTCTTTCTGTAGACCGATTCCGAGTGGTCTGTACTTGTGTAAATATAGTCGCATAATTTTAATCGTTCTTTACTAAAGAGACAGAGAGAGAGAGAGAGGGAGAGGGAGAGGGAGAGGGAGAGGGAAAGGGAGAGGGAGAGAGATAGGGAGAGAGAGAGGGAGAGGGAGAGGGAGAGAGAGGGAGAGAGCGAGAGGGAGAGGGAGAGAGAGAGGGAGGGAAACAGAGAGGCAGAGAGAGAAAGAGACAGCGAGACAGAGCGATTCGTTTGTGAACTTTTGACCATAGCGGAAGTGTTTTTAGTGATGTGTAGTCGTGCTTTTTTTTTATTGGCCTATTTAAAAAAATATTCCATGTTTATTAAACCTTTATTTGACTAGGTTAAGTTAGGTTAGGTTGAATAGAGGGGTTCGTCTACCCATGTCTTACGACATACACCTAAGCCAATATAGGCTTGTTGTGCGCTTTGTGGGCTTAACCGTGAACCAGTTATAGGTCTATAGGAATTCCATGTCATTCACAAAGTTCCTTAGTTTCCTCCAGCATACGCCCCGTAATTGGGTTATATCAGGTAAGGTGTCTCTACCAAAATGTCGGGATCGTATATATGAGAAGGCGGGGCACTGGCATAACTATGTATAGATATTTGTCAAATGAGATCTTATTAAACATGACATATTTTTAAATAACGGGTTATCCAATTCGTGGTTTCAAAAGTATAGCACTAGAATTCGACATCTGTCAAACTAAGTTGTTAAACCAATTTTTTTCTTCTCAGTTGAAAGTCTCACATTGACGAAAATGGATCGCTTAACTATCACACAACGCATAAAAATTATCCAAACATGCTACAAAAATGAAGATTCTATCACAGTTTCATATCGTGCTTTAAGAGCAGATTATGGTTTACATAATCCATAGTCCAACTACCCAAGCAATTGACAAAATTGTAAAGAAATTTGAAAGGACACTTGAGCTCTGGAAAATGTTCGCTACGAACACTAATTCTAAGCCCTAAATAGTAATAACCAATTGTTTTCTAAACAGTTCTATTAGTTCTATATCATCCATTTTCAAACTTTTCACCGCTCTAAGCGCTTTTTAAGCATTAATTTTAACTTTATAGACCGAATTTATTATTTGGTTTTTTCCGACCCCTTTTTTATATTTTTTATATTTATTTTCTTGAGTTAAAGGTGTTTTATTAAGATTATTTAATTATTTAAATAAAAGGACTTTATCTCAAGAAAATAAATTTATAGACCGAATTTATGATTTAAAATTTTTAATTACATTAACAGACATTTAGTTCGATTTCACTTCCTCAAAATTGAGCAAGATCTTTTGGATTAAAATTAGAGTGGCGTAGTGGCTTTTAGTGTTATTTACCACTTACTTTTTATATAGACGTATAAAAGTTGGTCTTATCTTAAACTCTTACAGGCAAATAAGCACTTCTTTATTTCTTTACAATTTATTTTGAAAAAATTTTGTTTTATTAGAAAATTCTTACCCAGTTTTAGTATTTAAATTAAAATGATTGAATACCTGAAAAGAAAATCAAAAAAAAAGATTTTATAGTTTGATCTCAGATTACTTAATCTATATGCAAATTTACAAATAAATACAGATGTACAATAAATGCACAATAAATTTCAATTATTTATTTTATTTTTTATTTTATTTATTTCTTACGAAACCAGACTACTTGAAAACATAAATGCTTTTACAGCTTAAAATCTAAATCTCAATAAAAACTCACTTTTAAATTACAACTCAGTTTAAGGTGGCTGGGAAAATTAAGGTCAAGGGCATAACTATTTTTGATTTGAGCATAAAGCAGTGTTGCCAATTTAGGGGGTTTCCCCCTAGATTTAGGGTTTTTTTCTTTTAGGGGTGAATTTGCGGTGTTAAATTCTTTTGGGAAAAATTTAGGGGAAGCCAATTTATTTTTGGGGTATTTTTAGGGGATTTCTGTGTTTAGTTGAACGGTAAAGTGGCAGAAGTTAGAATACGTCTCAACTGATAAATTTAAAGACTTTAACGATTTTTAAAGTACATTTCAATGAGATATATTATGTACATCCGGTAGCTTCAAGTACAAAATTTTGCTACTGATAATTGTGAGTACTTTTTTTTGTAGAGTTGAATGAATTTTTTCCTCATTTCATTTCTTTCAAATTTTTCCATTTCTTGAGAATTGGGAAAATTAAAATATTTAAAAACCTTTGATAAATTTAATTAATTTCTATTATTCTAACTTTTTCTTATATGATTATTTCCTTATTAAGTTTATCAGGCTCAAGTTCTTTCTATATTATCTTTGTGATTGATATTAAATAAATTAGACAAAGAAAACATGAAAGACATTTAGCAGGGTGGACAACTACTTGTTTCGAAGCCATCACACTTTCTCGTTTGAACTCGTCTTTGAACTCAGGGGCTCATGTTTCTAAAGCGACAACCAAGCCACTCAGCCACCCAAGTTGTTGTATATTTTTTGTCTAAATTTTTAATTATATCAAACACACCATTTGAAAACATGTTAAAATATTTATTTGAAAGCAAAAGAAAACTATTTTTAAACTGATTAGAGCATCACAACTTTGAGTAGGCATCACTGCTTTAGTTGACCAGCCATTTAAGTTCAGTTTGATTTGAAATTTTATTATAAAATTACTTATACTAGAGCAACGCGTGGAACTCATTGAAATTTGTAAACAAAATAAGGTTTCATCACATTCGTTGTGTACTTCTGACATTTATGGCGTACATAATCAAGTTTCAGAGCGGCTAGTTCGAGGAATAACAGATCGTTTGTAGACCAAACTGATAGTGATAATTCTCGTCCCATGAGATGCCGAACAATTCGCACTGAAAAAGCTGTAGCTACTGTACGGAAAAGCTTTAATCAACCAATTCCACGCCGTTCTCTCTCTATAGAGTGTTCTTCTACTTTATGAAAAATTTTGCGAAATTATGTTGGCTAAAAAGATTCGCAGATTCAACTTGTGTAGGAAGTAATGCCAAAGGAATATGGTATGTGGCGCCCATTCGGCAAATGGGCTGAAGCACAAATTGCTGGTGATTTTGAATTTCCTTTCCAAATCCTATTTTCAGTGAATGGGTACATAAAGCAGCAGATTTGCCGAACTTGGAGGAACAAGAATCTATAGAGTTTTGAAAATTACTGTTTGGTGCACTTTATGCGCTGCCAGTGTCAGTGGCTCAATTGCCTTCAAAAATGATGATGGTCAGAGTGTCACTGTCAATGGTGACAGTAACATTTGAAACGATGATTCGAAATTTTTTCGCACCCCAATTGTGTGACATATATCTTTTTGCTATGCAGCTCTAACTAAATCGGTTCAGATACCACACTGCAGGAGATACCATTGATTTTTTAAGAGAGACTTTTGATGAAAAAATAATATCACGTGTGATTTAACCCCATTGAATTATTTTCTTTGGGGTTATGCATAGTCGTTTGTCTACATCAATAAATCATAAAAAATTTAACAGACGTGGAATGATTTTAAGTCAGTAGCTGGCTCAAAGCGCTAACCTAACGGTTAATCAAATCATGTGGTGGTATTCCGATATTACGTCATGGCCCCTGAGCAGCCGGTCACACTGATCGGATGGCAATTTACTTGCTACTGTTCTTGGGCCGCAACCTAGTCCCTTGCTGAGGAATTTGAGCTTTGTAATGCCTGCTGTAGTGCAATTCTCTGGAAAGGTTATGGAAATCACAGCTACAGCTGGTAGCCCGAAATCCCCAGGAACATCAGGTCTTTAACCAGCCCTGATGAGCCCACCATTCTAGTTTCTTACAAAGCAGCGTAGCAACACCACTACGGGCCGCCGCACATAGCCCAAGTGGCCATATGATCAGTTTGGTTGCTGACTTTCCTTTCCATGTGAACTTATTGCACCAGCTACACCCAGCACCTTTAAGCCAAGGAAGGCTTCGCAACCTGTGAACCTGTCAAGTTTCTGTCCAGTGGAGGGTGTCAACAGGTCCCTCAGGACCTGCCTCATATAAACGAGGTATGGTGCACCCCTGCTACCCCGGTGAGAGAGCAGAAAGCTGGTAGTATCAGCAAGATGCATTATGTGAACCCGGGTGAACCAGAGAATTGAACGCCTGAAAATCAATATGCGGAGAGCAATCGGCGAAATACATACGTTCGCAACTGCTGCGAAAGGTGGTTGCATATTAGTGTTCTAGTTTACGCCTTTTATGCGCCAGCATAATCATATTTAAATCGTATTTAAATAATAATTTCCTAAGCTCTTCTTTCAAATATATCACGTTTCATTGATGTGGAAGATATGATTCCTTGTTTTATTATGACTTCAACTTGTGTCAGTCTTTAAAAAACCCCCTTGTGTACATCCCTGGCTTAATTTTTTTCTAAGATGGATATTTTTGCAATACCAAATAGTTTCGATACATTAAGGAATGCCATAAATGATTGTTAGAAATCAGGCGACTTATATATTTTCTGTACCAAGGCAACGATTTCGTACCTAATACTTTTATTTGTAAGAGTTTAAAATGTTTTAAGAAGTAGTTTATGATATTTGCAAAATTTTTTGCCTTCAGTATGCACTTTCCCACAACAAACTGTATTTTTTTTTCGCTTTTTTGTACAAATATTCTGCATTTATAAAATGTAGAACACCTGTAAGAAAACACACATATTTTTTTTTTGTTAACATGTTGCCACAATGCAAGTGTTCAAACAACATTTTGTTTTATTTTCAAGCCGTTTACTTAAGTTGGCACTTTTAGTTTTAGCTCATGCAGGGTACGGAACTGTATTTTACACTAAGACACTTTTATAGCACTTTTACTGCCATTACGTTTTATTGTTCTTCTTTTATAGGAAAACCTTCTCGGTCTAAGCAAAACTGCCACATGCTAAGCATTTTGTGGTTGATAGTTTTGTGTGTGGCTTAAATTGGGAATGTGGTCAGGAGTAGAGAGCGATATTGGCGAATGTATGCACTTGCCAGGTGAGTGATGCTTTGGCAGGGATTGCCATTCATTTCAGCACAAAATATCACAAATGTTTGATTATTTCTGCTCACGCTTTGTTCACATTGACCAAATACTTGAGTGCCGGCAAATAATTTTATTTCCCCAAAGTCAGCTGTTATTTAATTACAAACTCAAAATAATTTTTTGCTCAGACTACAGCAAAGAAATATTTGAAGTTTACACTTAAATATTAACACCGGTATTCATAAAAAATAAAACATTGTTAAAACACATTTTACGACAAATTTTTCATATACAATTTTTTCTAAAATGTATTTGAGCAACGTTTTATTTTTTATGAATACCGGTGTAAATATTATTAAGCCAAGTATCTTGAATAGTTTGATATCTTAAAAAAATTTTGTATTTAAATCCGTTTTAAATCGAAAAATCTACTTTCATTAAACAAATAGAGGAAAATCGGCTGAAATTGACATTTAATAGGAAAGTAGTGGTCACATTTTTCGAGTATCAATGAGTTTTGAAGAGAGGATTCTGTAGAGTTTGTGCACATGCATGCGAGGATTGCCTTTTATATTTCGGGATTAGAGAGCAAAACCAAATTTTAATCATCGAAAATCATTTTATTATTTTTCAAAATATTCCACATGAAGAGATCCCTACAATTTTACATGCCTCTGAAGCAATTGTCGAAACATTTTTGCAACTCTGATTCATAGATCTCCAAGACATGCGTTCTGAATGCATCAACCCCTTCTTCAGGTGTCGAAACAGGTGTTTTACTCTTAGTCTCTGTTTGGAGTCGTTTGGTGCCATGTCAGGCGGATGACTCATCAAGTCGATATTTTGGGTGCTCAAAAACGCTGTTGATTGAGCCGATGTGTCAGAGCACGCAATGTCGTGGTGAAGAGTGATCCACCTTTGGCATTTAATTGTCCTGATTTCTTGGAAGACCATTGACAAACAAACCATTGTGTACCACTCAAAATTGACTGTTCTGCGTTGTGCTGGTGGTACGATTGCGACTTGATCAGTTTTTCTGAAAAAAGATTCGACCATTGGCTTGGAAGTGCTTCGTGCACGAAACACTTTTGTTGGATTTTGCTTAACTTGAAACACCCATGCAGTCGACTACTGCTTCCTTTTGGACTCATCAGCATAAACCCACTATTCATCGTGGTTCGACTTTAGTATAATGGTACCATTTGCCGTAAAATGAAAAAGTCTGCTGCCAGATGTTTACAGATTTTGTACGCTAAGCCGGTGTTGGTTACAAGGAGAAAATTCCTTGACAAGAACAAATTTTGCATACCTGTTAAAAAATTTTTCGAATTAAATGTAAAAAATACGATTTTGGATGCTTGAAACCCTTTATGAATTCGCGATTTTATGTTCTGTGCAAAAATGTTCGTCTGGCAGCGCTGTTTCATATTTTTCTTAGTAAATTCCCCAATTTCAACATCGAATTATTAATAAACTGACAGCCTCCGGCAGACTTTGACTTCAGTTTCGGGAGGTCCACGACCCCCTCTACAAACCATTAAAACTCATTTCTTTCAAAGCCTGGCTCCTTATTCTAAGGTTTCCCCTTCATCATCTGTCAAGTTCTCATAGAAGTGTTTCGAAGCACCGCGATCGTATATTTTGAGCATTTCTTTCTAACAATTGAGCGATTGCCTAAATGTGTGGGATATAATGCGAACAAATTTGTTTAACTGTCATATGTTTATGCAATATTGATTCTATGCTGCTGCCACTAATGCCTATGTTTGTCTCAATCTCACAACAGGTTACCTGATGGTCTGGCAATATCAGTTCCCGTACAGTATCAGACTTAAACTTTTCAATAATATGGCCATAAATTAAGAAAAATCTAGAAGTTGTAATGAACAGTTTATAGTCCACCTCTGCTAAAGGTAATTTCAGCTAAAGTGAACTTTATCGAAAATTCTTAACGATTACTGTTTTTGGCCCACTGCTTTACATTGCCATCCTGATTATTTATTTTTTAATGACACGCTAGCATTAAATTTAAACTGCGTTTTGGGTAACATTATTTATATTGTTTATTTAATATAGGAATTTTATTCAAGTTTATTTAATATAGGAATTTTATTCAAGCACAGCTTGTTATAGTTGAAATTTATATATCATGGGTGGATTGTTTTATTTTTGCTGCTATTTGCTATTTCTAGCTCAGGTAAATTAACGAAATACCCAAGAAATTAACAAAAAAAGGTACCAAAAAAACAACAATTATCCATCCCTGACCTTTAAATTTATCATGATTTATTTACATTTTAGTTTAAGTGTTACCTAGGGTGGCGCTTCAAATACGAATATAAATTGAAATTTTCACCAAATCCTAAGCAGTTTCTTAAATAACAGCAGAATTTTTGAAATTAAGCAAAGAAAAATGGAAGCAGCAGGTTTTAGACAACATAGAAAAATAGTGAGTCAATGCAGTTAAAATTTAAATATTCAAAATCCAGCACAATAGCTAGTTGTAAGCTTTTCTGCCTTTGGGACGGCTAAACACTACTACAGCTGGCAAGTCAGCTAAAGTAGTGTTTAGAAAACTCCTTAGCGGGCCACCAAGAAAAGTCGAACAATTCCATGGAAACTTGCATTTTGAACGCTCCGCTCAACACCAAGACTCTCGATCCAGCACTGAAAACTGCAAATTAAGTCTGAAGGGATTCTATTCTACTCCAAAAATCGCATCAAAATGACCTTGTTATCATACTTTTCTTAGCAACTGCGAAAAGGCAACTCTGATCGCCTGGCAAAATATCGTTTTCGAAAATGTTCTAAAGATTAGCAAATCGCACAGACTTGTGCTAAAGTATGTTACTCACATACACTTTTTTAGTACACATGTTATTTTTGAAAGATCGTACGATTAAGTAGCAGAGTGTATCAGGGGCTTGGCTGATGCTTATGACGCTCCCGGATCCGTTAAATCTCAAAAACTTCTCCCAGAAATTATAGCTGTACCTTAATGTACAATAAAAATAAAAAACATGTGTTTGTGCACCAAAGAGGTTGATGGTCTTCTCGAGTGTTATTTGTATTTTGTTGGCTAAATATTTTATGTGATTGTCTTATGCTGGGGTCCAAGCGTCTGTATACGATTATACACACACACACAAACTCACATACCGACTAACCCAACAAGTTTGCTTGTTTAACACATACTATTGCTCGCTCACGCCTGTACCGGAACATGTGAAGTGTAGGTGTTACCTTAAAGCACGCTCATGTAGTATTCTCTCTGTTTAAATACATACGTAGGGGTATTTACTAACACCACTCTGACTACGGGTACTTAATTCAATGTTCTATTTCAGTACACAAAATAGTTTTTAAGTGCTTGTGAGTGCATTTAAGCATGGCAAATATATTTATCATGTCAAATATTTCGCAAGGATTTTAGTGTCCGTAAACGTCCTGCTGTTGCATGACCGTGCAAACGTTTGTAAATATGTTCATTGCCAGAAAAATCGTTGGGGTTTTTGTAGTGTAAAATGAAAGTAAACAACATTTATTTGAAGCATTTTTTGGCATAATACCTTAAGACTTTTTAAATTTTAAGATGAGTGTCCCAAAATTGTGGCAAATAATAAACACATTGTAAGTTGAAACATTTGAAGTTTCGGATTGCATACTGCTCATTACTATTTCTTAGTTTCTTTCAATAAAAAACAAAAATTGTTGTGCCAGGACCTGCTCAAAAGCTGCTTTCTGCAGACTCCAAAGTGAGTAGCGTCAAAGAAATATCGGCATAATGCGGTGGGTAAAAATGTTACTGAAAATAATTTTTAAAGAGCTCAACTTAACATAATAAATTTTAATTGTTAATAATTTTATCGATTATTGAGTTCAATTTTTACTTCCTCAAAGTTGAGAACGATTTTTTTTTTTGGCTAAAATTGGAGTGATCAATATTTTTAAGGAAGACAAGAAAAGTAAAGTTAAAGGCTGGATTTCACTACCACCGCATCGCTTATTGGCATTAAAAAATTCGCTACGAGCCTAAGCCATGACCAATTGTATAATGTTTTTTCTGCAGCAGTGCATGACTAAGCTACCACCTGAGCTCTTCATTGCTGACTGTTCATATTTACTCTTTTTGATCAACTTTTCATTTTATTACTGTGTTTTTCTGTTTGTTGTATTATATTCAGTCTAATCATGAATGATAATTCCGTGAGAGTTTTTTCTCTTTTCCCATTCCTCTTATTATGTTGAAAAATTCCTTAGGAATTTTTTTTTAACCTTCCCTGTTTTAGCCACATCGAAGGGGAAACATAGTCGGCAGAAGAAAAAATAGGCATTCTAAAAACATATGTTTTTTGTTTTTTCCTATAAAAAATTTCGTTATTACCAACTTTTATTTTTTTGTTTGTCAGGTAATTTATGATTGGAGGAATTTTTTTCTCGAGAAACGTATTTTCCTTAGGAATAAAATTCCTTGAGAATATTCATAATTGGGCTGATTTTGTATTCTCTCACCAACATCCAATGGATTTTTGTGTTTGTTGCTATTGTCTCAATGATAACAGTTATTTCAAACCTTTTCCGGGCCCAGCGAGTTTTAAGCATTAAGCAGTGAACTATATGATTTACAGATGTTAATAATTTTATCAGCTCAGTTTTACTTTCTTAAAATTGAGGGAAGAAAAAATAAAAAAAAAATAATTTACAGAACACAAAAAAAACCACCTCCATGATTTTAAAACCGGTCATGGTTTAAACCACCGTGATTCCATAGTAGGCCTAATAGTAAACCTATACTCGTGGTTTAGTAAGGGGTTATCCATTTTGCGGATTCAATAGTAAATGCAAATAAAACATATAAAAAAAATTTTAAAATTAATACAACTATTTTTTAAAGCTTTAGGTCTCTTATTTTTCTTTATTAATTTTTCAGAAAAAAAAAAAAATTAACAAAGAAAAATAAAAGACCTAAAGCTTATAGATAAAATAATATAAAAAAAGGAATGCGGTCGGGGGACCCCCGTTAGGAACGAAATTCCTTACGTTTTTTCTTCATCTTCGAATGTAATACAAGGTGAAATCTGTATGTTTTATTTTGTGTTGTTTTTGAAGTTTTTTATATGTATTTTTTTGTCAATCTGCTATAAAACGAAGAAAGTTTTTCAATATTGCTGTTTTTTGTTGTGACATACTTTACTTTAGCGACATCTATCAACTGATAGTGTCCGTTTTCACAGCTAATTAATATTTATTGGTAGGTGTCACCGCTGACAGCAGCGGAGACACATACACAATTGTTTGTCGACAGATACACCAATGCATATAAACAGCTCACACGCTTTCGTGACGATTTCTACTAATTTGTACTACCAGCAAGCCGCGTTAAGGAACTTCGTTCCAAAAGTTTTTGGAACGAAGTTCCTTAACGCGGCTTGCTGGTAGTGCAAATTAGTAGAAATCGTCACGAAAGCGTGTGAGCTGTTTATATGTATTGATGTACTGTCGCCAAGCAATTGTGTATGATGGGCGGTGCCACTTATCAATAAATATTAATTAGTTGTGAAAACGGACACTATCAGCTGATAGATGTCGCTAAAGTAAAGTATGTCACAACAAAAAACAGCAATATTAAAAAATTTTCTTCGTTTTGTAGCAGATTGACAAAAAAAATACTGCATGTATCAAAAGTAAAAAAATAAAACGTTCCAAAAATTTTAAGAAGCATATATAATTTCAAAATTTCAAAAACAACGCAAAATAAAACATACAGATTTCACCTTGTATTAGATTCGAAGATGAACGGGGGTCCCCCGACCGCATTTCTTTTTTTTTCATGATATTTCTTTTTGATTATCAAGTTTGATGTGTGAAACACTACATCATTTGAATGACCACCACGCGAAGTGTTGCAAGCACTGATTATTTTGAGGTAGTTTCCGAACAGTTTTTGACACATTTTGGGCGGTATCTCACTTATAACTTGACGAATGTTGGCTTTTAAGTGCTCCAGAGTTCAACTTTTATCTGCATAAACACGGTCTTTCGCATAAACACGGTCTTTCACACCTTCGGACCAAAGAGCGCACCAAACAGTGACATGTAATGCAGTACAACTTCAATAAATTGAAGACATGTAATGCAGAAAAACTTCAATAAATTTTGAGATTGATATCAAAATATAATACAATCTAGAATTGACTATATACTGTGTAGAAAAAAAAAAAATGTCAAAAGAAAAAAAAACCCAATTTAAAGATAATAAAAAGATAGCGATATGTTTGGTATTTTGCCATATAGTACTCAAAAGTGCATTTGCAAAGTGTATGTTATAAAGGTTATTTGTATATGTATTTATAAGGAGCAGGGACCGTAAATTGTCCACCCAAATATAGTGCTTTGTGCGGTTGGGTATCCGCTTCTAGAAAAAGCCCCTTCGCAAATCAACTTTGGGTATAAATCCACCCCAATAACTATGTGAATAAGAGCAGACTCATAAAAATTTGAATCTGTTAAGAACAAATCCTTAAAATTCCGTTTATATGTTTCTGGAAGCGATTGTGCAGGCGTACGGACTGGAATTCTGTTATCGACCCTGAAAGTGCCCTCCAATTTTGCATATGAATCATATCTTGACTTAAGGGTTATTGGACAGATAGTTTCTTCATGTAGTGTATATGCGGTCAAGTGCAATTTATCGACTTGTACTTTGGATTCCTATGACTACGGTAACAATAAATATCCATATTCTAACTCAAAATACTAATTTCTTGGTTTTATTTCTTTTCATTTTCTACGGTATTTTGAATTATTCGAGTAAACAAAATAAAAGTACGATTTTCAACTAGGATTTATTTTGTTTACGCGGTTGGCTCAGAGAGTGACTTCACCTAATTTTCCAGCCAGTGTCCAAAACTATTTTCACATTAACATTGCCTCTCTGCAATTATTTGAGGATTCTCAGAAACCCAAAAACGACAATTTTGTTTATGAACATACCCACCCACCGAGTGAGAAATGTGCTACATCGCTGAAGAAAATTTGGTTCGAAAAATCGCCGTCCACCTCCATTGCACATATCTTCGACGTTCTGAATGGTCAGCTGGCTTCAGTTGTTGTGTGAGCTGGCTTTTATATGGATATGGGTGTAGATCAAAATGGAAAATACGCCATAATAAGCCGTAAGACAGTCCTAATTCCTGAGAACGACGAGGAATCGACACATTCGGGTCTTCGGCAACACTTTCACTTACAGCAGTGATATTTTCAGCAGAACGAGCGAAACGCTGAAGCACAGGCCTTACAACATTTCTAACCACTCCAGTTTCTTCAAATTTCTTCAAAATTTTTCCAATTGCTTGCGTAGTTGGACGATGGATTATGTAAACCATCTCCTCTTAAAGCACGATATTTGGCTTTGGCGGAATTACCATTTTTTTTAGTATGTTTTGACAATTTGTATGCCTTGTATGATAGTTAAGCGATCGATTTTCTTCAATGTCAGACTTTTAACTGAGAAGAAAGAAATTGGTGTAACATTTTAGTTTGACAGATGTCGCTTTGTAGTGCTATACTTTTGAAACCACGAAATGGCTTACCCGTTATTTGCGTTTGGCAGATATGAAACAGGAGAGATTGTTAAAGTATCGCTTATTGGTTTCAACTTTGATTTAGCAGCTTAAAAAGGAAGTATTTGACGCTTGTACACAACCAATGGCAAGTAAAAACTATAATGGGGCTTAATTAAATGCTAAATATTCTTTGACAGCATCAACTTTGTTCCTCCAGTAAAGAAATGGATTATCAACATCTTAACATTTCCATTTTAACTATATTTTTTTTTAGAATTTCAGAGATATCATTTGAGATATTTTTATCTACCCTTTAAATAAAGTTTTTTCTGAAGTTTTAATTAATTTAAAAAGGTATAAGAAACGACACCAGAACATTGTGCTGCCACAAACTTTTTTCGTAGTAATCTTTCTTTTGCCATTAAAGATCTAAAAATTCTAAAAATTTAAAAGAAACATTTTTTTGTGTACGCGGCTTTAAACTGTCATCGCTGATAAACTTTTTACTTTAAGAGACACAAAAACTAGCAAACTTAGCAAATCCTTTATACATATTTGACTGGTTTTTTTTTAGTATTGTGGAAAAAACATTTGTTTCGCTCTCCTATTTTTCAATATATCCTGCATTTCTCAAGCCTTTAAGCTGGTCTTTCGTTGTACTCAGCAAAAACAGAAAGACCAAACAACCGACCGGTCAGAAACACATATTGAAATTCAGTCAGGGACATTTATAAGGATATAAAAACGAAGAATAAGAAGATTAAAGTGGTCAAATTGTTGCCAGCAAACAGAAATGTACAAATAGACTAAGTCAAAAAGGATATGTGAGCAAAAAAAAAAAAAACATAATACTTTTTTTGTTATAGTTACGTGTCGTTAGCTGTAAATATAAAAAAGCAATTCAGATTTTATTTATGGTTGCAGGCGTCTGGAATATGTTGAAAAAACGCTCATAGAACTTTTAATGGTAATGGCCACAGAGATGGCAATGGTAGGAAACTAGAGAAAAAGGGCATTGGAAATAGAAAAGCCAACACCATTCCAAAAGAAAATCAACATGTTTTAACAAATTTCTTAGATAAGCTTTAGCAAGGAATGCAACAGAACGCCTTTTAACCTTTCCGAAAGCATAAACTATACTAAAACTATTGAGCTGATATTTTCATTTGGGTTGTAAAATTTTCTAAGCACTAGAATTGTTTTCTTGACTTTAAATAGCCAAGGGTACCGTTTAGGACCGCTCAATATAACTAAGCATGGCCTTATTTGGCCCGCCAATATAATTTAGTTGATAGCCTCTAAAATATGCAGTAAATTTACGCAGAAATGCAGAAATAAGTATTATTCTCTAGTAATCTAAGTCCTTTCACAACTTACAGCACTTTAAAGAAAACACTGACTCTACGATCTATCCCCAAATATGGCAGTCGAAACTTGCAGTAACAAGAATTACCATCAATGACGATGCCGGTACTCAACTTCCTCACAAAATACCAATAAACCAATTCGTCGTTCGTCCCAGTTGTGTTCCTAGCAAAAGAATACAACTGGGACGAACGACGAATTTTTAGCCGCGAATATTCGCCGTCAAAAGCAAAACACATTGGTGTATATGAAAATGTCCACAATCACAGCGTCGGCCGCAATTCGTTGTAAGCGGCGAACTTGAAATAGATTTACTTCTATTGCTAACCCCGGCGAATAACGAAGAAATCAGTACCATGTGGCCATTTTGGTTTTAGTTTTCAAGTGTAGAGAGCAGTAGTTAATTTTTACTTTAATAGTTTTTATTTTAAGTGCTAAGCTTTGACTTTTTGCATTTAAAATAAAAAGCCAGCATATTAGATTATAAAACATGTTTGTAGTGTTTAATTTTTCGTTTTTGGTAATGCAAAATTTTTTAGCAATCAATTTTTTTAATATGGTCACCCCATCAGCTGTTCTTCAACTATAATATTAAAATAAAAACAATCAAAGATTCCTGACGATGCTAACAAATTGTTAGCGAAATATCGGAAAAAATTAATAAAGATAAATAAAAGACCTTAAGCTTTAAAAAATAGTTTTATTAATTATAATAAGATAAAATTAAAAAACTGAGAAAATGGATAGAGGTGAAAGTAGAATTGAAAATGTTAAACTTCATGAATGTTTATATAATCTGGGATCATGTTCATTATTTTAATTATTTTTACAAAATTTTAAATTCTTTGATTCATTTAATTTTTTTTTTTTATCTTTGAACGAACAATTAACAACTTTCTCAATTATAACAGATGTTTTTGTTTTTCGCCGTTATTGTGCTTCATATGACGAATATACACAGCGAAAATTTTAACCAGCGTATTCGTCGTGTTGGGCGAAATTCGTTGTTCGTCCCAGCTGTGTTTCCAGCATTTGTTACGCTGCATCCCTGATTGCTAACAATTATTTTGAAGAGCCGTGATTGTGTCATTGCACTTTCTTACTGATTATTAAAAAATAAATAATTTTTTTAAAATGGCGATAGCTCCTTGAATATTGAAGATACAGCGAAAATAAGCTGGAGTCGGTACCTGTAATAACATCATGACTAGAAGAAAAACCGAGTCTTACTGCCTGTTCCTCAATGTCGAAGTCGTGCGCTTGTACGCATTCTGAGCAAAAGAAATTTGCTTCGAGTTCCTCTATGACGTTCTTCGGCTCGAATTCGAATGATCACTCGATCGACAAGACGAAAAGGCGTAAGTGTTTTCATACAAAATCCGATTTCTCTATATCGATCATGTCACCAGCACTGTGAACACAAATGTTAAAATCAAGCACTTGCTTTCGGGCCTTGAAGATAGGCCCGAAAGTTGTTTTTTTATTTGGCTTATAGAGCCGATTTTTTTTGAAAAATCGGGAGACGCTTTATCTCTGGTATATATAAGCCGATTTCAAAAATTCTTCGATTTTTGGGATCTAATGGGCATTGAAAATGATATGGATAACTTTTTAGGAATTTTTTTTTTTCAAAAATCTCAAAAAAAAAAATGGCCAAAACTACCCCTTAAAGCACGTTTTTTTTGGATATATCTCGGATATCCACGGACTGATCTTACTGAATTTCGATAGCAGATTCAACACATCCACAACCAGGATTTAACACATTTTAGGGAAAGAATGAGGTTTCTATCTCAAACCGTTTTCTTAGAAACGATATTTCAACGACTACAGACGGACAGACGGACATCGCTTAATGGTAATCTTCCAGAATATATATACTTTATGGGATCTTACATGGTTATTTCAATGCGTTACACACGGAATCACAAACCCTTACACAGTTTTGTGAAGGGTATAACAAAGAGCTTCAAAAAGTATAATACTAAGAAAGTATGCAATAATTTTTGTAAAAATATTTAAATATCATATTGAAGCACCAGAATTTTGTATAAAAATCTTAAACCCATCTCACACTTAATATGTTTTATTTAAATTCAAAACCAGACATCTGTTTATCAACAACCTTCAGGAAGTTTCGTATGAAACTACGCCAACTAATTAAACCAGCTGATCCGTTGAACCCACTTCCACCCTCTGGCCCCCCTTAAATATTGTATTTTTCAAGCACATAATTTCACTTAGTATTGCAAGTAATCAAATTAACTTTTTACCAACTTTGTTCTAACGAATAGTGTACTTGAAGAAAAATCTCTATTACACCTTCAAACTAAAGTTGTATGTTTTAAATTTCAATGAATTTTAAACAAGTTTTTATTTTCTGGTTGTTAACTGTAAAACGTAAAAAAACTCTAGTGGAATTTTCAAAAGGGAAAAAATTTCATGTTAATTTTTCTTGCTTTATGATGTGATGTTCGTTTCCTTTACTTCTTCTCTCATTTTGCAAAAGTCAGAAAAAAAAAAAAATTATGAAAGTGTTTTTGATTACTTGAGAAAGTCTGTTGCAACAGCGTTTTAATTAAAAGGGGAATACAATTTGTTGCACTCGCAAAAACATACAAACTATTTAACAACCAAATCCTTCATTCATTGCAGTTTGTTGTAGATTTGAATTTTTCAATTTCTATGAACTTATTACCTTATCTCTAGTTTATTTTTTAATTTGCAAGGAATTTCTTTGCCTTTTTGTAAATTTGTAAACTATTTCTGCTGAAAATACCAAATAAATCCAGTTGCAGGAAATAAAAGAAAAATTGAAAAAAGAGAGAAATATCCTTTGTACTTTCAAAGTTAAAGTTGTTAGATTTTAATGCAGCTAAAGTTTTAATCAGGCAAATAACCGCAGCAGAAACAAAAATCAATTAAAAAATACGTAACAAAAGAAAAAATTGAGAAATTTATGGTGAAGCTTCCAAAAAAAAAAAAAAAAAAAACAAAATCATATGGCAAAGAACAATTGTAGAATGAATTTAAAATAAAATCAGTTAATTATCATAAGCTTAAACCGTTTCATTTTTCAATTGAAAGTTTTCAATTAAAATTGTTAAAAGTTTGATCAAACAGTAAAAGATTTAGAATCAGTCCAATGAATGATTTAATTCCTTAGTTTTTTTTTTTTTTTTTGAAGTAGACTTCAGTTGGAAAATATTCAGTTGTATGCAAAAAAAGTCGTAGTTTTGGTTTAGTTTGAAAATTTGTTAATAAGCTCATTAACCCCCCATATTTGACTTGGGATTTAAATACGAAATTAGTAAATTTTCCTTAAAATTTAAGTTGGATTTAAAATAGATTTCTGTTTTACAGTCTAGAATTATTTTTGGTAATTAATTGTAATAAAAGTACGGCAGCACAATGTAAGTGTCAAAAAAAAAAATTATCGATATCGATAAAAAACAGCTGTTTATGCAAATTTGGAAGCAAAGTGAAATTGTGAAAAGTTTAGAAAATAATAAATTGTTTTGTAAAAATTATTAAAATGAGTGGCAAAAGTGATAAAAGGACTCCCCAATTTCACTGCCACAGAAGTTGTTTACCTTCTGGAAATAATAAAAAATCAAATTATGTAACAAAAAAAAAAAAAACATGTGCAATTTTCTTAATTTACAGAACAAAACCAAACTGTCAAAATCATATGGCAGTACGAAAAATTTAAATCGATTTTAAATGGGCACGGCAGGCGGTTTAAGTTTGATTTAAATAGCAACTGTTTGCCTCAATTTTGTATTTAAATCAAATCTAAATTGAGTCAAAAATTGGGGGTAAGCCTAATAAACTGTATTAACAATTTTGTATTCAAAAAACGCTTATTAGCTAATAAATGATTTAAGGCAATTTCAATCTTGAAGCTGGCAATACTGTTTCATAAACCGTCTTCATACACACATACATATGTATATGTATATTCGCATTGCATTCATATCTCAAATTTACTTTTTTCAGATAACAATCAAGACTAAAATTTAAGTTTCGTGTAATTGCAAGAAAAAAACCTGAAGCGTACAATTGTTTTGTTTTATTATTTCATATGTAATTATGTGTATAACATAGATGCCCAATGCAGTAGTATTGGTGAGAGTGACAAAATAACACTGGAAGAAAACAATTTGCTATTCATTTGATTTAGGCGTCAACGAGATTGTGACACATGTGTGGCGGGTGTTGTACATATTTTAGTAATACTCTTGGTAGTCTGAAATATTTTGAAATAAAAAGATTCTTCGAAGTGTTTATAAATTTTGCCTCAATTAATCATTGTTGATCTTGTAATTAAAAAGTAATGAAATCTTCTATGGATACTCTCATTGCAGTTACGCAATAAAAGTGTATTTCTCAAACTAGAAAAATTCAGCTTATTGCGTTTTTTTTCAGCAAATATAATTCATATCTGAAAATATTTGTTCGCAAAGATACGTTGAGGGAAGTAAGGATAAATATTTCAATGAAATCTTCTTTATTTCGGGATATATTGTACCATCCAGATTTTTCCAGAGTTCTATATTGATAAAATTATCAGGGAACTCTAATTCACTTCGAAGAATAATAAGTTCTGTTTGGATTGGAAATTCGTACTTTAATAGGTATATCGCATTTAAAAGGGTTTTGAAAAATATCCAGTAAATGCTTAATATTTTCAAAATCCTTAAACCTGTCATTAAAGTTATTAAAAAGCGTTGCTAATATTTCTAAAAGTCCAAACTTTTTCAAGTTTTTCTCCTTGGCGTATATAACAGAAGTTTTCGGAAAGTCCGAAAAGTCTGCAGAATCAATTTGAGCTGCAAGTAAAAAAAACTGAGTTTCAAAATCCGAAAGAATTTTAAACATAATCATATACATACATACATGTTCATGAATCATAAACATGTTCACTGACAGCACTCTCGATGACGATTAAAATGTAAAATAACACACAGAAGTTCTTCAAGTGTAGTTTGTCTCTCGCACTCAACATGGTGATTTCCTATTGGTTGATTGACGATCAAACAAAAGAGCGTAACTATACGTGTGAGTTTAATTTGCTGATATCAGCCACTACTGGGCATCTATGGTGTATAACAGGGGTGCCCAAAATCTTCTTATGGAAGCGCAAACACCAATACGTATACACTTTATTGACGCACACAAGGAAAAACAGAAATAAACTCATAACAAAAAATTATTTCTTCAAGTGTTTCATACTCACGAAATCATTAAAAAAAACAACAAAATCATGAAAACAAAAAAACAAAAAACAACAAAATTTACGCTTGGCACCAATGTGTACCAACAAAGTCTGCGTTCGTTTTGATGTGCATATGAAAGTGGTGTTGCTTTGAACTTGGGGTATGTGTGTATGTGTGTATTTCATACAAAGAGTTGTGTATACATATTAGAATGCTCAGCCAATGCTTCGCGCTTTTACAAAAACAAAAGCGTACCAAGCGTATAGGCCGTGGGCATCCCTGGTGTATAAGGACAAATCTGACTGAATTATTTGTGCTTTTTTTTTATTCCTTTTTTAAATTATTTTGTTTTATTTTTATTATTTTTTCTTATTAATTTTTAACTTTATTTTATATTATAATATTGAAAATAAATAAATAATTGTTTAAAATTATTATTTATAAAAACAAACCAAAGATCAAGATCAATTTAACAATTATTTATTTTTGTTTTATTATTGTTTTTTTAAATACATTGTATGAATATTGTATATACAAACATACCCCTGCCTATTAATGTAATATTGGGCTAGCTCACCAACAGTTTTTTTTTTAATTTTTATGTTATGTGAGTTCCACCAATAGCCCCAATAACTTGATGAAATTTGGCATTCTTCTGCAACGGTAGCAGGCATTCTTATTTTGCCTTTGGCCAGTTTGGCTAGTACTCACGCTACTTTTGAGCAAATTCGGCTAATCGCTGATTGAGACAGTCCGTCAATATCGCCTGCATCACTCCTGTACCTAAACGTTTTACTTTGTCTTATAAGCCTACCACAAAGAGCTGTCTTAAAATACTTGCCTCTGTTCTTCCCCAACAGCGCAAAGCTGCCAATACCTGCAAATGCACTGGCGAACCACGTCCTCTTTTGTCCACCATCACATAATCTTTTATCAAATTTGCAATTTCTTTTACCGTTTCCTTGTTAAAACGATATTTTTGTTTAAAGTCGGTGTTAGGAATACATAACGGGTCGACGCTCTCCTTATATATTCTTGGCCGACTGGTTGACGATATTTGTTCATAATATTCTATTAAAATGGCACAATTAAAACAAATTAATTGAAATCACGATATTTCTTACCAATTCGACTTATTAAGTTTAATGATTTAATTTTTTCACAAAAAATTTCTTTATTATTTTTCAAAATTTTTACCACAAATTGTAAACAAACCCA
Source organism: Sturmia bella (assembly GCA_963662145.1). Taxonomy (NCBI): domain Eukaryota; kingdom Metazoa; phylum Arthropoda; class Insecta; order Diptera; family Tachinidae; genus Sturmia; species Sturmia bella. The sequence continues at coordinate 19,871,352 of OY759170.1, forward strand.
TAACAACAATTGAAATGTCATTTTAATTTACATTTAAAGTGGGGGGGAACGTGTATTAAATTTTCTACTTTTAATACTGTGTTAAAGCATGCAAATTAAAAAAATATTTTTTTTTTTTTTTTTTTTTTGAATAACACTTTAAGGATTTTTGATTATTAGTGGCTAATAACCACTAACTTATAAAATTTTTTTTTGCATACAACTGATTGTGTTAATGTGGGCTATAGAACGTTCGACTTGATTAACTACTAAAACTTCTAGGTGTTTATATATAGGTCTAGCTATCTGGATATATTTTCAACTATCTGTCTATTAATCTATCTCACATTTATCTACAGTATTTATCGGATATAAGAAACTTGAAAAATCCCCCAAAAAAGTTCCTTATAAGCGTTCCTTTCTTATATACAATTATTTTATATAAGAAACTTATTTTATTAGCTACGGCCATAAGGCATTTGTTTCCTATACGAGCTTTTTTACCTTTTTATGTATATATGTACGTAGATGTATGTATGTAAATAGAAAAATAAAACAAATCAAATTTTATTTTATTAACCCCTTTAGTAAATAGATATAAAAAACTAGACAACTTCAATTTGAAAAAATTATAGGTATGTAGTAAATACATGTACATACATACATAATTCATTTTGTACTATTTATTTATTTATACGAGGCAAGAAACAAAAACTTCTCATGAGCACTAAAAGTAAAAAAAAAAACGTTGTTGTTGTTGTTGTTGTAAAACTGTCAGAAAACAGAGTTGCTTATGCAAACTACATAAATTCAGTGTTGCCCTTGAAAGTTTCTTATATAAATTCTTTTTCTATACATTTTGTGGTTTTGGTGTTCAAGAAAAATGTTCTTTTATCAGTTTTTTTCTTATAAGCGTTTTACTTATATGAAATTTTTTTTTCTTAGAAAAAACACTAAAAAGATATGGTGTTTTTGCAAATGTTTCTTATAAGCGTTTTGTTCTTATATGAGATGTTCTTATATCCGATAAATACTGTATCTAGCTGGTAGCTAGTACCAGGTAAATATCTAACAATTCACTCATCTGTCTATCTATCTATTTATTTATCTATCTCTCTGAAAAGCCATCCATCTATTTAACTATCCAGCCACCTATGCATCCATCTATCTAACTATGTATCTGTCTATATATTTTTCTAGCCATCTGTCTATCTACCTCTCTGTCTATTTATCTGTCTGCCTGTCTCTCTATACATGTGTATGTCTCTCTGAGGTAGATAGCAGAGACTGGCTGCGGCTATCAAATTTTCGAGCATGCACAATCTTTTGCTTAGATTTTTTGTGATTAACATCTTTAGTTCATGAACGATACAGTCTCATTTTAGCAAAAGTTCATATCGAACAATCAGTTTTATTCACAAATTGTCGCAGTTGAGTTGAATGTTCGTGATCGTTTTTTGGTATGAGTGTAACAAAAGTGATCGAACCAACAACAATGCTCATGTTCATTGACTGGCTAAAGAATCTTTAGTAAAGATATTAAACTTTGAAGCATACACAAACATTTACTGTTTTTTTTTAGGATTAAAACTATTTATTCGAAAACAAGAAAGTTAGAAGAGTGTTGTAATATACATGCACAGATATACATATGGGTACTTAGTAAATAATCTTAAACTTGAGAAATATTAATTTTTAGTATGACATTCAAATATGAACTTCATTATTTATTTGCCTTAAGAGCCAATTGAAATGTATTAATTTAGGTCCAAAAATTACCCGTGTTAAAAAAAAAAATATATGCTGTCTTTTTCAGCTGTCTATATGCCGACCACATTTCGTTGATGCTAATCAACTCATCAGTAGACTTGAAAAATTCTTAAAAGTTTTTTTGAAACTTAACTACTTATTGCATTATCCATGAACAAAATGAGAATCAGAAATGTTCAAACAAACCTTTAACCCAGCAAACATTTTTTTCGTTTTTACAACTCTTTTTCGTTGTATAGAAAGTTGCACAGAAAAGTAACAGAGTTGCAAAAACGAAAAAATAGACTATCTATCTAACCATCTACATATTTATACATCTATCGATCTACCTATCTCTACGGCCGTGAATTTTAATAATAAAAATAAAGACGTATTGGCGAGCGGACCAAACCAGCAAACATAATGTCAAACACCAAAAATAAAACAAAACAAAAACAACTGAACCAGTAAAACTATTGCTTATGGGGCATCGAAAATCCACGAGTGACCAAACTTCAGTAAAACGAAAAAAAAAATAATTTTTAATTTTCGTCCCATCTGAGATTCGAACTCGGACCTCTTGACTTAATAGTTTTCGGTGCTATGCTACACACATTAGTAACTAAAAATAGATTGTTATTTAAAGTAAGTTATACGCATATTATACTTTATTTTATTTAAAAGATGCACTTATAGTTTCCCATTTATGCTGATGCTTGGTCAAAATTCATTATTTTGATAATAATGTTTTTTTCCAAATAAACTTTGTGATATCAAAGTTCATATACGACCTGATATTACACGTAATTGCTGCATGGTGTTGCAGGAGTCATCGAGAATTTTTTTTCAAGGACACCGCTGGTCAAATGACAACCGTGGGCGATGAGCACTATAGGGCCGTGTTAGCAGCAATCAAGTCTGGAAAACATGTGATTTCAACAGAATGCAGCAACGGCACACAATGCGCGACACACACTGAAGACAATGTTTCCAAGTCGCCTTATCTCTCGTTTTGGCCCGCAATATCTGGCAATTTAACGTTTTAGCCATTTTTTTGTAGCGGTTTTTGAGGTCGCGTGTTTATGTGAGCAAACCCGGGACCCTGGAGGTACTCAAGAACAACGCTCGGCACGAGTGTGAGAATCTGTCACCCGAATTTTTAGCCGAAGTGATGAAAAATACCAAGAAACGATCCCACATAACAATCAATTAAGGCGATGCCCATTTGTCCCATATCATCTGCTCGGTTTGGCCAATAAACTAACAGAATCAAAGAACAAAATCGAAATGAGAGCCAAACACCATCGAATGACTTCTTTTCACCCACCTTGTATTTTGCTTTTCAATAATATTCTACTTATTGATGTAAAAACCCGTCTCCATTTATTTTATGTGCATGTTTTCGACCCTCTTCATTTCTATGGCATTATTAGTGGTTTCTCCTCTTCATTACCTAACTACAATTCTTTTATTGGGCATAAAAAGTGCCGACAGGATTGATTAAAATACTCGTCATTTAAAATTTTGCAAGTCTACCAGAACCGCTTTGTTCTTGTGAGTCTTCAGCAATTAATTTTATCATTTTTTTTTTTTTTTTCTGTTTCCAATTTTGGTGGTAACTTGGACGACCATTATGAAGTTGTTGGAAATTTATAGATGATTAGATTTTGATGGTGATTTTACTATTTGTTGCCATAGTAGTTGAAATTTTGTTCGTGTTTTTAATAATGCAACAAAGACTTGCGGTTTTTTACTTTCGTTTTTTTTTTTTTTTGGTTGCAAACAAATATCAAACCGAATCGTGTGAAAATACTGGAAAAAAAATACAAAATAATGTTGGTACTACAAAGAAACACCACAAACAACAAATCCACATCAATGCTAAAAATTCCAAAAATTTTGTTGCAACCACAAGCAGCCATAAGAAACATTGTTAAAAAGTTGCATTAAAATTGCAGTCTTTAAAGCGGGAAAATATATTGTTGATTTTAAGTCCGTTCTGCAATTTATGGCGTTTTTATAAGAAAAAGAAACAACAAAATTATAATAAAAAAAATTTCTAGTAAAAACAAACAAAAAAAAATACTGCCATGGAGGACGTGAAAAAAAAGTGTTAAGCTTCAGTTAAAACTTGCAAGTAACAACTTGAAGCTGCTGCATAAAAACCGAAAAAGGAATAAGAAGTTTTCGCACAATTCGATTTGTCAGAAATTTGAAAAAAAACACAATGAACTGATTTGATACCCTACAGATATTTAAGCAGACATTTTAATTGAATTAAAACGTTAAAAAACAAGTAAGAGTACTGGGCCGAATCTTAAATACCCTTCACAATGATATATGTACCATTCTGATTGATTTTTGGTGCCAAAAGTTGTTTTATTTGGCTTATAGAGCTGATTTCTTGCATAATCGGGAAACGCTATATCTCGGGTATATATGGACCGATTTCAAAATTTTCAAATTTTGATTTTGAACACCCTATATGTACCATTCTGATCAATTTTTGGTACCAAAAGTTGTTTTATTTGGCTTTTAGAGCCGACTTCTTGAGAAAACGGAAGGAGCGTTATCTGGGGTGCATATGGACCGATGTCCAAAAATGTTCTAATTTTCGCCTCTGAACAGCCTATATGTATGTTCTGACATTCTGACAAATTTTTAGTGCAAAAAATTGTTTCGTTTGGCTTCCAGGACCGACTTCTTGAGATATCGGGAGAAGCTATATCTCGAGTGTATATGAGCCAATGCCAAAAACATTACCAGTTTTGCTTGCGAATAGCCTACATGTACTATTCTGATTGATTTTTGGTGCCAAAAGTTGTTTTATTTGGCTTAGAAAGCCGATTTCTTGAAAAATCGGGAGACACTATATCTCGGGTATATACGGGCCGATTTCAAAAATTCTTCGATTTTTGGGATCTAATGGGCATAAAAAATGATATGGCAAACTTTTTAGAAAACAATTCTTTTTCAAAAATCTGACCAAGAAATTGGCCAACAATACTTCTCAAAGCCCGGTTTTTTTGATATATCTCGGCTATCCGTGAACCGTTCTTACTGAATTTCAATAGCCGACCCACTACCGGGATTTAACACATTTTAGCGAAGGAACCGTTTTCTCAGAAACGGTATTTCAACGACTAAAGACGGACAGATGGACAGACGGACATCGCTTAATCGCAATCTGTATTGATTCTGATCCAGAATATATATACTTTATGGGGTCTTTGATGGTTATTTCAATGCGTGAAGGGTATAAAAACCAGTACAAGAATTTAAAAAAATAGATGTGGCGAAATCGAATAACGACTAACGTTGACATACATATTTACTTTCTTAAGAGCAACCGGGAGACTACTAAGAATTAAGTAGAATAATGGGAATTATGACAGGTCTCTCTCAACTGCTGGCACATTTTGACGGCATAGCAATATCATGTGGAGAGGAGAGAGAGGCAGTGTCCCGCCTTCTCACAAATATTGTTCCGATATCTTCAGAGACATAATCCAAATTACGAGACACATATTGAAGGAAATTAAAGAACTTTGTGAAAGACATGGATTTTTTATAGACCTGTGGGTCAAACGGTTCAGGTGTATGTCACACGACATGGGAAAACATACCCCTCCAATCAACCTAGCCTAATGCGCTTATCCTTGGGAGCAAGTCGGTGCCAGGATGGCCAGTGCTTTGAGGATGATCTATTGGTGGAATTATCGCTAGTCATTGGTTGAGAATACCTACTCGGCTGCAATGTGTCAAATGTTGGTCAGTGTAATGGAAAACAAGCAGACGTTGATTCGATGCCTACGGAGCTCTGGTTTTGTCATGGAACATTACGTTAAAGTTGCTTTCAAGTACCAAGTTTGGGCTCTGTTATTAGAGAATAGATAGCTTTTCGGAGTGCTCAACAGACTTGTCGGTAAGAAACTTGATTGTTAAAATTATTGGGCGAGCGTTTTTAAATGTTTGTTAATCTGTTGTTTCTTTGTGAATTGCAGTCAAGCTCAAGTTACCAGATAGCCCGAAAATATCTCAAAAAGAGTTTATTGAATATTAGAAATGTTGCTTTCCGTGTGCTTATTTTAATATCTAGGAGGATTTGTAAGGCATCAGTTTTTAGTCAAGGAAAAGATTCACCATCAGATAATGCCAGGTCTTAGTGTAAACCAAATTCACTGCTGTCTCTCTTGAAGTCCGCCAGAAATCTAATTGAGCCTTTGTTTAATTTCTCGACTTAATATTCCGCTTTTCAGAAAAGAAACGAACCCAACACAATCTAGGATATCCTTATGCATATAATGTTTTTCTTCGATAACTGAATTTCTAAGCCCTCCACTAAACGTTAAGGGATAGTATTGTGATCTGTTTAATATAGGGTTATTCTTAGAGTTGGGATGCACTGCCTGTGGTTACAACTGTAACAGCTAGGAAGAGAGTATTGAAGTTATATATAGTGCTGACAAGAATCACTTTTAAAGGGACTAAAATATCTCTCGGGATAGATATTTCACTTGCTTAACAAGATATTCCGGTAGATGCTGGGGTCTCATTTGACCCCTTCATCCAAAGTTAATCAGTACTTTATAATACGATGTGTAAAGCATCTGACTGTTATCATTTACTATATTACAGATCATGGTTAAGGTACATACCTGTGCCACAATGCAGAGATTGTTGCTTAGTACCATAAAACGTGTGAAAATGAGTTACTTTCAAGTCTCAAGTCGCTGTTGTTTAGCAAGACAGCTTGTGTACTGTCCTAGATATTTAACAGTAATCAGAGAAGATTGAAAGCCCGAAGAGGCCCAGCGCCTACCCAGTAAGTTGTAGTAATACTGGGAATGAGAGATGCGACCGCCTACTCTCATCAGCCAGATGTTGTGTGCGGACCAATGCAAAGTAACATCTAAATCATCTCGGAAGAAGCTAAAAACTGTTCGTCGGAGACAATGAAAACCAAGCTTTACATCAAGTGCATTTGGCTTACATTAGCGCAAAATCACTAAAATCAAAACTACATCAATATCTTGGGGTTTCTTGTTATGGCTGACTTAAGTCTGTTTAAGTTTTGGAATTTCTGCTACCGTAATGCCAAAGAAATTGACTCATCCCAAAAGGCTAGTTCCTAGAGGTAAATCATTCAGGTTTTTACCTTGAATGAACTTCTGGCCCCTTAACGGAACATTAATCAATACCACTGCGCTCAATTGTCAAGCCAAAACGCTTTGATCGCTTTCAAATTATCAAAGTTTTAGTCATAATAATTGAATGGTTTGAATGGTTTTCGATTTCTGCTTTCTTAAAATTGAAAAAGTTTTTGTTTTTGTAGCAGTGACAATTTTTAAAGAAGATAAAAAAGAAAAATTAAGGCCTTATTGGCTGGGGGACCACCATATCGCTTGCTAGTTCACAGTTATCAGCATCCAGCTATGAAAAGCTAAAGCAAACCAATTGTATTTATAAATAAATTTATAAATTTTTTTTTTAACCTATTGCCGAATTCTGAAAAGTGCTAAGCATAAGTAAGCCCCTAAGATTTGAAGGATCAATCTCGAAACTGAAGTCCCTTGTGAATTTATTCTGTCATATTTTATATTGAATGGTATATAAATGTTGAATACTAGTTTTCACTTTGTCTATGACAAAGTGGACAATTTTTTACCAAAATCGTAACAAGAGATGATGCTCATTTCTACCTCAGCAGCAAAACTATCGCTTCTAGAAGACCGACAATCCACGAGTGAGGCACGTGGAGCAATCACACCCGCTCAAAGTGACTGCCTAATGGGCTGTTCATGCTGCAGGAGTCATCGTATCGCTTTTTTTTCGAAGACGCCGCTGGTCAAACCATAAAGCGCTATAGGGCCATGTTAACCGGTTTTTTTTTAGCCACGACCAATATTCTGAAAGTCAAATAATATCGGCTGACTTTTTTTTTTTTGCTTAGCTTTTACATATATAAATTTTCTTGTGGCCATTCAATTCATTTTTAGGGTTCCGTACTTATCAGTACTCATCAGTGAAACGGAACCCTATTAAAGAGACAACTTCGTCCGTCCGTCACAGCGTCCATTCTCCGAAACGGCAAGAGCTAGAGAGGATATTGTTGTACCTTGTCGTTACAACAACAAATACTAAAATAAACAACAAAGCGAAAACGACCAGGTGTCCCCATACAACGAAAAGTTACAATTGGCTGTAACTCTGGAACCGTAAAAGATGGAAAGCTGAAATTCGCACAGTGTATTCATTTGTAGATGCTCTACAACACTAAATGCTAAAGCCAACAGTCGAAAACTACCAGGTGTCCCTATACAACGTAAATTGAAATTCGCACAATATGTGTATTTGCATATGCCCTACAACAACAAATACTAAACACAACAACAGGTCAAAAACTACCAGGTGTCCCTATACAACGTAGAGTAAAAATTAGCCGTAACTCCTAAGCTGTAAGAGACAGAGAGCTGAAACTCGCACAATATATGTATTTTTACATGCCCTACAACAACCAGTCGAAAACTACCAGGTGTCCCTATACAACGTAAACTAACAATTAGCCGTTGCTCTCGAACCGTGAGAGACAGAGGAATGAAATTTGTATAATATATGTACTCACATATGCTCCACAACTACAACAACAACAACACCTGTAAAACTACCAGGTGTCCCTTTATCCCTCATAGAGTAGCAATTAAACGAAACTCTCAAGCTGTAAGAGACAGAGAGATGTAATTTATACAATATATGTATTCACATATGCCATGCCATACGTATATTATACGTATGGCAGGTACGGATCCCTAAGTATGCGAGCCAGCCTCGTACTTGCCTGAATTTATTTTAAATAATTAAGTTTATTTTAAATTTCGTTTTTACGACCTATAAAAAAATTAAAAATGGTTTGGGTTGTGTAGCAATATTATTTATCAATCAATCAATCTGTTATTTAGTATTTAAGATCAAGGTTTCCTTGGACAGTGCTGATGCTACAGCGATGTACAAGCATGGCCAGTTTACTTGCAAGTAATGAGAGTGAAATAGAAAATCAACGAAAAGTTAATGTTGTAGCTAGACCTTATAAGCTCCTTATGAGGTACTTTTTATTTATTTCAAAATATTAACAAAATTCATTTAGAGGTTTTTATTTTGTTACCAACAGCTTAAAGAAACCAACATACCAGCTTTTCATTTGTCCTGTTTATTACAGGTTCAAAAGACTGTCGTCAATGAATTTCATGTACTTAAATGTTCATTGTCTTAAGCAAAGAAAACGAACAGCCAGCCAACCAGCCATATAAACCAATTTTCTCAAGAGTTTCTTTTGCAAAAAAAAAAAAAAAAGAAAAAAAAACTGAAGCTTCAAATAAGACAACATACTGAAATGTAATAATGAAAACGAGTAAAAATGCACACACACACACACACACACACACACACACACACTGTGTATGTGTGGCATGCCCTGACATGAGTAATAAAAGTTTTACCCAAAAGACTAGTAAAACGGCAGACAAACAAACAGTCTGTCTGTGGATAATGATGACTCCATCCATACAGCAGCAACTTGTAATAAAATATCGAATGAGAAAAAAAAAAGAAAGACAAAAGAAAGTGTGGATGACCAAAACCACAGGCGAGACTTTGACTTGGAAAATGCTTTAAAAAGTTTTAATAATATTACAACTTGAATGTTGCTGCAACTATGTATGTATGTATGTATGTTCAGCAGGCCGCTGAAAACCGCAGCTCTCTGTCGTTCACAAATATGCACCATCACACATCGACTTGTGTCCTAAAACTATACATGCTTCATTTGTAAATGTGTCTTTTCGATGGTTGGCTGGTTTTCACATCTTTTGATATTTCATTTCATGCTTTAACATGATTATGAACGCCAACAACATTATTAAGAAGCATAACAACAACAATAATAATAATAATAATGATAATGAGACCAAAGATTGCTACACTCTTAGACTGGCTACAGCATAAAATTGCATTGTGGCAGCTGCAGCAAATTCGTACTGATACTTGTTTATGCTTTGTACGACAAATGTAATTGAATTAATTAAGCGTAACATTGCATTTGTAACAAATTCGCTTTTACACATTCAAACAGTTTCATTAAGAAGATTTCCAAATCACACAGACATCTGGAAATTGTAAGAAATTTTTTTCTTTACTCTAAAAGTTTACAAGGTTTTCTAACACTCTGCTACAATTATGTGCTCAAGAAAACTTGTCAGACCAGAGGAGATTCTCTACTCTGGCAGCTATTGATTCAAATCTTTTCCACATCCAAGTAGCATGCATTTAAGCGACCACTACTGTTCTCCTTTTTGAGTTTTCATTCAAGTACAACTGCTTGTTTTTGTTTTCGTTGTTGGCACAAAAAAAAAAGTTAATGAAATAAATTTTAGTTTTCATTTCACATAATATATTTCAAAGTTTTGTATGTTTGATTGTTTTCTGCAATTTATTTGTTTTGTGGGAAATTTTCATTAAGCAGCTGAATGAAAAACAAAAAACGAAAAGCAATTCATAGACGCCCAAGTTAAGTCAAGGAACAAAAAACCAAAAAAAAAAAAAAAACACGTAATTGGAAAATTGCTTAGAGATTCATGTACAAGCATGCAGCACACATCAACACATTTGCAGATATTGCACATAAATCTGTATGAGCGGTACAATTTACTGAGTACTCGTTAATATTTACAACTCTTGTGAGAGTGAGTACCAGCTAAAACATGCGAATAAATGCTTGCGGCTGAGACAATTTCAATGACACAACGCAAAAAAATGCTACTGCACAAAAACAAACAAGCAACTTTATGTTGTTGTTGTTTTTTTTTAAGTTGTACAAATGGGAAGTTTGGAATTAAAAGTTAAATTAATGTTAAAGAAAAAGTTTCTTTTTTTGTTCAGAAGTAAAAGTTTAGTTTATTTTATGTATTTAATTTCAGATGTTTTGTCAGAGATGCATTTATTTTTTTTTTTTTTTTACAAGGGCTGAATTATCTGCGACTATTGGCATGTGAGGCATGATTTTCCCCCAGAGAAAAAATAACCTCAAAAAAAACTTAACCCTTAAATGCATGAATTTTGCAAATACACTGAAAAAAATATATAAAAATTTTTTTTTTAATTTTTATAGTAAAATTTATTTGTGATTTTGAAACCGTTCGTGATTTTAAATCACCGTGATTTCCGAACAGGCCTGTATATCCTGGCATTTTAACGTTCAACCTCAACCAAACACAGAAATCCCCTTTAAAATACCCCAAAAATAAATTGTTTCCCCCAAAAATTTTTCCCGGAAGAATTTAACAACCCAAATTCATCAGTAAAAGAAAAATGCGGTCGGGGGACCCCCGTTAGGAACAAAGTTCCTTACGTTTTTTGTCATCTTTGAATGTAATACAAGGTGAAATCTGTATGTTTTATTTTGTGTTGTTTCTGAAATTTTGAAATTTTATGATTCTTTAAATTTTTCAACGTTTTTCAACTAATTAATATTTATTGGTAGGTGTCTCCGCTGCTGTCAGTGGAGACACCGCCCATCATATACAATTGCTTGTCGACAGTACACCAATACATATAAACAGCTCACACGCTTTCGTGACGATTTCTACTAATTTCCACTACCAGCAAGCCGCGTTAAGGAACTTCGTTCCAAAAAAAACCCTAAATCTAAGGGGAAACCCCCTAAACTGGTAACACTGGTCACTAGCAATGACCAATATAATGTAGATGAAAAACATGTATTATTTTTCGTTTAAAAACTTACTACCACCAATTCGAAATGATGGCATCACTGGCTTTGAACCTATTATTTGTGAATTCATGACAAAAGTTTCGATTACTGGTAGTATTTTTTTTAACATTCATAATGTATTGGATAATTTAAATATTTTTTGCTTACCATATATTTCATTCTTTTTGTCAAAATATTTCAAGTTTTAGGGAGATTTTTGCTTACCTGAAAATAAACAAAAGATATACGATACATAAGTACTAATGCAATTTTTAATTAAAAACTTATTAAGTATTACATCTAATACAAATAAATTCAAATTGATAAAGAACAGGCAACAAATCGTTATTATAATCTTTTAATAATAGTATACAAAGCTTTACACAATTTATCACATATACATACATACATATGTATGTATGCATGTTTGTATGTATGTTGATTTAGCAAGCCTTATTATATATTATTTATTATTATGGGGTTGATTTAGCAATACAGTCAAAGCCCGGTTTAACGAATGATATAATGTTCAGACCTTTCGTTATTCCGAGATATTCGTTATATCGAACAGTAATTTTTTATCTTAAAATTTTATAAAAGACGGTGGTCCGCAGTTTTAAAAACATCCAAATTTAATTGTAATGACAACTCAGTGTAGAAATAAAACTTTAATTGATATTTTAACGTTCATTTAAGAATTGTTTTTATTTCTAATATGTAAATTCATTAAAAATCATAAATGTACATAGAGGCATATACATACATATTTAGCTATGTTTGGATGCTATTAACATGTGTAGGTTTATCATTACATTTCATTCATATTATTCATTTGTTAAGAAATCGACATCTCGTTTTCACAATGAACCAAATAAAACTACTAAAATTTTAACGAAAAAAGCAACGCATCACACGTGTTCTTTCAATCCAAAGAAAGAAGCCAAAAACACACACAATCCAACGGTATTTGCATATATGGTTTCGAATATTTGTCAAATTACAACTTATACGGGAAAGTGCCGGCCAATCTGCAAATGCAGGTCGTTTTGTGGTCTTCTTCTCTAAATATTTCCGTTTTCAAATTTTGTGAGGAAGAAGTATTTTAGAAAATACAGTAGAAACAAGTTGTGTCTCCGTGGGAAGGGGTTTTCTATACAGTTTTTTGGTTTTGAATATTTGTCAAATTACAACTTATACGGGAAAGTGCCGGCAAATCTGCAAATGCAAGTCGTTTTGTGGTCTTCTTCTCTAAATATTTCCGGTTTCAAATTTTGTGAGGAAGAAGTATTTTAGAAAATACAGTAGAAACAAGTTGTGCCTCCGTGGGAAGGGGTTTTCTATACAGTTTTTTGGTTTTCAATATTTGTCAAATTACAACTTATACGGGAAAGTGCCGGCCAATCTGCAAATGCAGGTCGTTTTGTGGTCTTCTTCTCTAAATATTTCCGTTTTCAAATTTTGTGAGGAAGAAGTATTTTAGAAAATACAGTAGAAACAAGTTGTGCCTCCGTGGGAAGGGGTTTTCTATACAGTTTTTTGGTTTTCAATATTTGTCAAATTACAACTTATACGGGAAAGTGCCGGCAAATCTGCAAATGCAAGTCGTTTTGTGGTCTTCTTCTCTAAATATTTCCGGTTTCAAATTTTGTGAGGAAGAAGTATTTTAGAAAATACAGTAGAAACAAGTTGTGCCTCCGTGGGAAGGGGTTTTCTATACAGTTTTTTGGTTTTGAATATTTGTCAAATTACAACTTATACGGGAAAGTGCCGGCCAATCTGCAAATGCAGATCGTTTTGTGGTCTTCTTCTCTAAATATTTCCGTTTTCAAATTTTGTGAGGAAGAAGTATTTTAGAAAATACAGTAGAAACAAGTTGTGCCTCCGTGGGCAGGGGTTTTGTATACCGTTTTTTGGTTTTGAATATTTGTCAAATTACAACTTATACGGGAAAGTGCCGGCCAATCTGCAAATGCAGGTCGTTTTGTGGTCTGCTTCTCTAAATATTTCCGTTTTCAAATTTTGTGAGGAAGAAGTATTTTAGAAAATACAGTAGAAACAAGTTGTGCCTCCGTGGGAAGGGGTTTTCTATACAGTTTTTTGGTTTTCAATATTTGTCAAATTACAACTTGTACGGAAAAGTGCCGGTCAATCTGCAAATGCAGGTCGTTTTGTGGTCTTCTTCTCTAAATATTTCCGTTTTCAAATTTTGTGAGGAAGAAGTATTTTAGAAAATACAGTAGAAACAAGTTGTGCCTCCGTGGGAAGGGGTTTTCTATACAGTTTTTTGGTTTTGAATATTTGTCAAATTACAACTTATACGGGAAAGTGCCGGCAAATCTACAAATGCAGATTTGTAACAATTTTTTAAATGTATTTTGCTTTGCCATTCGTTAAATCGAGATTTATTTTTTTTGTCATTCGCTACATAAGACAGTTAATGTAAAAATTTCGCCATTCGTTATATCCGATATTCGTTAAACTGAGTATTCGCTATACCGGGCTTTGACTGTACTTATTATGCCGTTAATTTCCCGACAGCTTTTAAAACGTAAAGTAAACGATTTTGCAGTGCTCGAATGAAAATTTTCTGATTTTTATATGGAAGTCCGTCTAAGGCCGCACGAAGTCGATGTGCTCCAAAAAAAAAAAAAAAAAAAAAAAAATGGTGGAGAGAAAAAATTATTTGAGGCTTAATCATACTGGAATCTCCTTCTGCGCTGCAAATAAAACACGTCAAAATCTATTTGCAAGATTTTATATAAAAAGTTTATTTAAGTGGTAAATAATACCATGTTCACACATGCGCCTTTATTGAGGTAATCGCAATAAAGTCCATTATTGAGCTCAATATTCCATACAAAAATTCAATAAAGTTATTGCTCAATAAACTCAAAATTGCTTTGAATATTGAGAAAAAGATGGAACACAACACTGTAAAAGATGTGTTTAATAAGCAAAAGTATACAATGCGAAATGAATGAAGTGATAAATGTAAACAAAATCAAACAAAACAAAATAATAAAAAATAAAAATAAATACAATAAAAATAAAAAAACTTGCAGCATTTCCAAATTTGTATTTCTCTTTCTTTTTATTATTGCCGCTTTGGAGTCATAACATGAACGCACTACTTGTACAAGTTCCATATTTTTATTGTACAACACTAAAATCTTTTTAATAAAAGGCAGTTTTTCTTCCATTTTTCTTATTGGAAAATATTTTTCACTTATTTTTCTCACTACCAAAACAAAAAGAACAACTTTTTTTCAGCTGTCAGATACTAATTGAGTTAGCTCAATATTTGTATGTATGAACGCAAAAAATATTATGTCAATAAACTGAATATTATCTCAATTAGAAATACATGTATGAACAAGGTAGAAGGCACAGAAAAATTTAAAATAAACAATTTTCTATCAACATGAAAATACAAATCAAAGCCAACTTGATGGGCAAAACAAAATCTTAAAAACTAGAAACAAAGTAGTCGTACTGCAAGTTAGAGTTTCTTAACCTATAAAGGGTTATCCATTTTGCGGTTTCAAAAGTAAACGTAAAGAAAACACATATAAAATATTTTTTTTTTCATATACTTTTGAAACCACGAAATGGATAATCCGGACTTACAGCCTTGGATTGATTAGTATTAAAGCCCAAACGGATTTTGATAGGTTGCCCACACAGAAGTCGAAAGAATGGCCAGTGACGGCATTAGTTTTTCTGCCAAATACCTTTTTGAAATATACAAAACTCCATTGGAATTTTCCATGCAGTAATGTTTTTATAAACTTTCTCCCCTCCTCGAAAACTGATTTTAGGCTCTTTCTTTCTATAGCGAATCTGCACGGAGACGGAAAATTATTTCACTATATAGAAACTTCATTATACAGAAATATTTATTTTTATTCAAAATAATCAGGCATTTTTGTTTGAACTGCATTTTTTTTTTTATAAATAATACTCTAGAATGCGCGAAAATTACCACCAGTTCGTTATATTCTGTTTTGCTTCCCCACTTGTCACATATGGAGGTTTTTGTGAAAAATGTAGAATGTTCTTTTTGGCAGATATCTATTTCCATTTCGAATTTATGTAAATGTCTCACGTCTCCCTACTTTATTTGCTGCCCTAAAGATTCCAACTAAACACATTTGTGTTGCTACTATTCCCAATATTTCCATAGTGCACAACATTTATGGAAACCAAATCCCAATTGTTTGACTGACACAATACCAACTAGTTACTTAAATTTCACCAAAACTATACCTGTTCATTTCAAAATGTATTTAAATCAGTATAGTATTTCACTAATTAAACAAAACCTCATGCAACTCACAATACATTAATTGGCAAACACCCGTCCCAAGACAGTTGCCTTGGACGAACAGGTCAATAACGATTTGGGTCTGGAATACATTTGACATTTGCATGCAAAAAACGAAAAACAAAAGGTTGAAGAAAAATTTAATACGTACTACCCAAGGGTAATAAACAGAAAGTGTTTAAATTGATTTCTGCATAAAAAGTGATTGAATCGCAAAAATGCTTTTAATTAGATTATCACTAATTGCCCACGTCAACGCCAATATTTTATTACAAATGTTTGCTAAATGGTATTCGCTGTGCTTGAATGTTGTTTCATTTGATACATTGTTGTTGGTTGGGTTTTGAGTTTCATTAAATTAAACTAAGAACGATTTGCAATATTTTGTTAAATTGGCGTATTTTGAAATGCAACAGTTGCTGGCAGTGGGGGGGAAACAATTTTCAAACTACTGGTATCACAAATATTCAATCATGTGCACAATTTTCTGTAGAGCATAGAAATTGGAATTAAACAGAGATGGTAATTGCGAAATGTTAATTTCTATTTGTTGCGTAATTTTTTTTTTACTAGTGACATAAAGATAAAATTAGCAAATTGAGTTCCTCATCACGCAGAACAAATTCATTGTGGCAACCAAAATTGTTGAAAAATTTTTTTATCGATTTTTTGAAAAAAAAAAAAAAAAAATTACAGTAGCACTTCCCTATAGTGAATCTCCCGGCGGACAGAAAATTATTTCACTATATAGAAACTTCATTATACAGAAATATTTCTTTACTTTAGGTCTACAAAAAATAGACCTTAATGCTTTCTGTCTTTTTTTCAGCCGTCTATATGCCGGCGACATTTCGTTGCTGCTAAACAACTCATCAGTAGACTTGAAAAATCTAAAAAGAATCTTTGAAACGTTTTTAGGCTGAGGGGTATCCCAGCAGAGAGAAAAGAAGATTTTTCTATGGGTATTTCTTATTATTTCCATGTTGCAAATCTTAGTAATTGTCTCAACAAGAAAAACACATAAAACCAAGAAGAAAACTTGTTACTCACGTTTGTTTTTACTCAGTTGCCGATTTGCATGGTACCAAAAAAAAAAATTCTATAGAGAAGAACTTATTGATTCTATTAGGTTTTCTTGTAAATTGTATGCAATAAGGATTTCTTATTGATTTTATTAGGTTATCCTATTAATTTTTCCCTATTGGTTTTATTAGTTTCCTATATAAACACACGTAAATCATCTTTTTAATTTCATTAATTGTTGTTTTTTCAATAAGGTTTTCCCATTTAAAATAATAAGGAATCCTTCTTGAAAAAAAACCATAGAGATATCTTATTGATTTTGTTCTACTTTATTAGGTGCTTTTTTCTCTATGTAAAAAGAAGGTTTGAAGCCCAACTACTTCAAACATTCTTTTTAGATTTTTCAAGTCTACTGATGAGTTGTTGAGCAGCAACGAAATGCCGGCGGCATAAAGACGGCTGAAAAAAGACAGAAAGCATTAAGGTTTATTTTTTTAGACCTAAAGTAATAAATTTCAATTGGCTCTTATAGCGAATAAATAGTTAAGTTCATTGTGGAAATATTTCTTTTTAATTTTTTATTTATTAAAAATAATCAGGTATTTTTGTTTTAACTAAATTTTTTTTATAAATAATACTTCAGACACGGGAAGATTCTTAGAACGAGCAGCCGTTACCCAGTTGTGCATTGCTTCGTCAATGACTTGGAAAAGACCAGTATGAAGTCTCTTACGCTTAATGCTTAACTGAGTAAGTGACTTGTTTTTTAAATTGCTGGATAAAGTACTGGGAAGAATGCCAAACTCTTTAGCTGTATCTTTTTTCTTTGATATGCCTTCTTCAACTCTATTAATTACTAATAACGTTTTTGCACGAGAAATACTACTGCGGTGCATGATTTTCGTTCACTGAACTCGGTCAATGTTAAAAGTGATGTCAAAAGTCAAATCATAAACTTTTTTGTTTTCATTTTCATTACTTTGGGAACCCCAAAAATTAAAAATTATTTTCTTTATAAATAGTGTTGCTTACAAGTGTAAAATAAAGCTGCTAAAAATAGTTCACTATATGAAGACAAAAACACACTTAAAATGTATTTTTGTTTCCAAAAGTTTGTTCATTGTACAGAAAAATTCACTGTATGGAAATTCATTATATAGAGATCAAAATATTTTACATTGAAAGTGGAACGAAAAAGCTGTACACTTGATTTTAGTTCATAATAAGGAGAACTTCATTGTATAGAAAGCTCACTATAAGGAAGTTCGACTGTATATATTTTTGCCTTAAGGTGGCATAGTGTTTGGCATGATCCATGAAAGAGCATTTTTGTGCAGTGATCAGCATTTGAAAAGAAGTAAATGAAAAGTAAAATTGCAGACTTATGGGCTGGGGTACATGCCATGGCTGTTTTACGACCACCATGCGAGGCGCTGACCAGCACCCAAATTGCTGCGAGCTCCGGTCCTGACTGATTGCATAATAATGTGTCACAATTTTATCTTAAAATATCTTTCTTGCTGCTGAGGAAGCAAAATTGAACCGAAATATATTTACCTTGCCAAAAAATTTTAAATTTCTATGTTTTTTAATATGTTGCGGTAAAAAATTATTCCTTTGGCATATTGTGCTATCGAAAAGTCGATAGCACAATACGGATTGCTAAATCGCTCTATTCATCATACATAACCTCAAAATATTTCGCTTGTGAAATTCTATATTTTTTTTCCTGTTTTTACTTTTGGCTATTGTGTTTTCTTGTAATTACTTGATTGTGTGTGTGTGCACCTTGAGATGTTTATACGCATGTATGCAGCCAAAGCAAAGATCAACAAGAAAGTAGTGGTCACATTTTTCGGCCAAACCATTCAATACTTCATTTTACTTTATACCTCTTTCGAACACATTTTTGCATGATTAACAAATCGTGTAGTATGGTGGAAAATTTTAATTAAAAATAAAAAAAATAAAATAAAAAAACAGAAATGCGGTCGGGGGACCCCCGTTGGGAACGAAGTTCCTTACGTTTTTTCTTCATCTTTGAATGTAATACAAGGGGAAATCTGTATGTTTTATTTTAAGGTGTTTTTGAATTTTGAAATTTTATATGCTTCTTAAAATTTTTGGAACGTTTTATTTTTTTTACTTTTGACCCATGTAGTATTTTTTTTTGCCAATCTGCCACAAAACGAAGAAAATTTTTCCATATTGCTGTTGTTTATTGTGACATATTTTACTTTAGCGACATCTATCAACTGATAGTGTCCGTTTTCAGAACTAATTAATATTTATTGGTAGGTGTCTCCTACACAATTGTTTGTCGACAGATACACCTATACATATAAACAGCTCACACGCTTTCGTGGCGATTTCTACTAATTTGCACTACCAGCCAACCGCGTTAAGGAACTTCGTTCCAAAAAAAAAAAAAAAAACAAAGAATTTGTTCCCTGAAACAATTTTTGTCACATTTTTCAATCAACCCTGCAAGCAATTGCTCGCTTTTTAGATTTAAAAAATTAATAAATAAATAAATAAATAACAATAATACATTTTTCCATCCCTGCTTTAAAATTTAATTCAGCAAAAAAATAGCGCCCCATACTTTCCAGTTATCATGCATAAATCAATAATGAAACATAATTTATGCTAAATTTAATGAATTTGTTTATAACAATTTATTGACTGCATAAATTTGTACTAGCTCTTTTTTTTCTTACTTTAATTTATTTGGCTTCAGCAATTTTGTTGCATTGTTGTTCATTTAATGGTTTTGCGCGTTATTGAATTCGCATAATTTATGCATAATTTTTTTACACTTATCGCCTCAATCAATGATGAAGTGAACGCACGTTTAAAAGGCAGCTTTAGCTTTTGGGAGTTTATTACATTCATAATCATAAATTCATAATTATTTTTTTTAATACATAACTGAGAACTGTTTAGAAGGCCATCAAAACGAGTGTGGCCATATCAGCTGTTTTTAAGAATATTACTTTTCTGGAAAAAATTGTGCATTTTGTACTTTTGTTTTGTTTTGTGTTTAAACGCAAATTTCAATAGTTTAGAATAAAATAATAGATTGTCAAAACAATGAATAGGTTAGACTTATAGCTGAAAACCATGCTAGTTGACATTTATTTTGCGAAATGATAATGAAAATTCTGTATTTATTGTAGAAAAGAAAACGGCATGAGTGCGATAAAATATATGATTTTTTTTTTAACACAGAATCTTTTAAAATGCTATTCTTTTAGTATGCAGTTATTGTTAGGAAGTGACCTTCTATGTTACACTTGGAAATTCCAGTCCAACTGTTGGGTATTCTAGGGAAATTCTGGTCTTACTGCCTTATTGTAAGCAAACGTATTATTTTCATACTATGACTGAATCTAATCATACTATGCTACTACTATTAATATTCTGGTAATCACTTAAATCAATTATAAACATTTGTTAGACGGAAGAGTAGTATAATCCCTTGCTTCACTATTTCCTATAGGGTTAGGGTGGGCCAAAACTATGGCAAGATAATCCTGATAATGCAATACTATGAGCCGCTGCCATAAAATTGAAAAATACTATAGTGCTGTGAGCATATTTTCATATCATTCACATTTGGCCCAGTAGGCGTGCCACACGCCTTGTATTTAAAATTTACATTCTTTCTCACTCTAGACCATACTTTTATATTTGTTATGTAATATTTGAAAATTTTACTTGCAGTTTGTCTGTCACTTACTGTGCATGTATGTGTGTGTGTGTGTACGTGTGTTTTGCAGTACATTTAATTATTTTAGTAGCAGTTGACTGTGCAATATGACAACGAAATTAATTTCTGAGTAAATGTATATTTTGCTCAAAGTTTCACATAATGTGTACACCGCAAAAGCGCAGCCACAATTGCAAAAACCAGATTAAATTATAAACTTAATTATAATTTGTAGGAAGAGATGTCATTACAATGTTTTATGTATTTTTTGCCATGACCACTAAGTCATATAAATATGAATTATGTACTCTACTATGTGCGTTTTTTTTTCTGCTGCATTGTGGGTGTGTTACTAATTAGTGAAGTGGTTGAGTACAACTCTTCAAAAAAGAAAAAAAAAATTAATAATAATAAAATAAAGAAAAAGAGGTAAAAGGAAACAACAAAAAATACAAAAGGGCAACAAACTTGTATTCATGCACTTTGGCTAACTTAAATTCATAGTGGCCATATTATGAAATTATTGTGAAACAAGTGGACTTAAAAGTTAAACTCATATTGTGGTATGAGAGACTAATTGCATATGAGAAAAAAATCAAGTTTTTATTATGTAGCACAAAATGTGAAATCAACACTATCATAGAGGCTGATTTCGAAATGCAATTCGAGCTGTAGATTGGTCCAGGATGGCCCTTTGCACTGCGACCAAGAATGATCTATTGTGCAACCCTCTTCCCTCACGAGCTTAATACATCAAGAAACAGTACAAGCTCCTTCTGTGGAAGCCCTTGCAAGTCCTGTGAACCCAATGTATAGGCCTGCAACAGCCTGTATCTTCTGTGGCCAAGTGCCACACATTCAATAATCCACACAATCCATTGTCTCCTCTTCTTCTCCGCAAAATCTACAGGTTGCCGTACCGGATAGTCCCATTCTGTGTAGATGCTTCCTGCAGGTATAGTGTCCTGTTAGCGCCCCACACAGTGTCCTTAGATTCTTTCTATTTAGTTTTAGAGCGGGATCCGCCCTCTTGGCATCAAAGCTAAGAAATTTCTTCGAGTGTTCCAGACCCCTAGTGTCGTTCCACAGTTTTCCTGTGATGGAAAACTGTGGAACGACACCGCTGATTTAAAATCTAGTATTTACTGTTCCTCATCAGCTCCAGTTCTTGAAGTATCTTAAAGTATAACTTGTCCAGTTCACCAAGAAAATAGTTTTGAAAAACCAACTAAAAGTCATTAGTTTTCAATTGACTTACCAGCTCTAGAGATATTGCTCAATTCTTCAGGGAGACCATTCATTTTATTGAACACTTAAGATTTTTTGTTTAATTTTTTTTAATTCACAAAAATTCCCAAAAACCTCAAATAACCATTATTTCCCCTATGGTTTTGGGGAATGTGGCTTCTCAAAAAGTAGAGCTAAGGAGCAAAAATTGAAAGTTAAATTTGAAACTAGCGACCTGAAATTAGTAACGAACAGTGAAAAAAGTGCAAAGCTTCGAAGATTTTAATATTGTATTAAAATGTAGCAGATATTCGCCCAATTCACAAGCTGGTCGTATTGTTGTTATGTCGTATTTGGAGAGGCAATTTCAAAGACAATTCTTTAAACTCAAATAAATGTTCAAACAATTTATGTTTCGCTTTAAGAATTGTGTTTGAAATTTTCTCTCATGATACAACTTAACAACGATACGATCAGCTTGTGAATTGTAATGTAATCTCTCTACACACATTTACCTATTACACAGTGGAACGGCCTCTTTCTTGTGTGAAACAGCATTTGAATATTCAAAACCTTTAAATTTTTGATACTTTCTCATATACAAATCTTAGTAGCAAATGGTAACACGTTGTATAGAAAATGTTAAAATAAGTAAAAGTGTTGCCAGACAAAACATTTTTTCTGTGTTAAAGATTTGTTTGAACATTTCTAGTTCTAACTAATGTTCAGGGGCATTTTTGAACAAGTAGTTGGGTTTCAAATATTCCTTTAAGATTTTTCGAGTGTACTGATGAGTTCAGTAGCATCAACGAAATGTCGGCGGCATATAGGCATCTCAAAAAGACAGAACACATTAAAGGGATCCATATTGTAGGACCTAAAATAATTCCATGAATTTATTTATCCATATTCATAAAATGTTTTGTTGCTCTAATTTTCGTTTCTTTAAATTAAACGTTTGCAAAATAATCTTTGACTTGAGAATAATTTTAAGCTTAAGGCGATCTTTTGTTACCACATCAAAGTGTTGAAACCTACAGACCACATGCAAGAAATCAAATAGAAAAAAGACAGAGAAAAACAGAAAAGAAAAACAACAGCATTAATAATTTAATGTCATTAAACTCTAAGCGGGCTTTGTGCCACTTAAGATATGCTTGAGTTCATGATTGTTTTTGTACACTGGCCAGCGCACACAATAAAATATTCAATTATTTGCTGCTCGTTTTTAAATTTGTTATTTAAAATTTTACTTCTTAAATAATTTATTCACAATTACAAAAACATGTACAAACATAATATGCCGGTATGTATAAGTTTGCACGTAAGTTACCAAAAGATGATTAAACGTGGGCATGCAGATGCATGCAAAGTTACACGCATAGCATCTTACAGCTTAAATTATTTGTTTGTCTGCCAATTCTCCAGCTAAACTTTGAAATAGCTTAAAGATATTTTCGCTTTTTTTTTTGTTTAAAAAAATTACCACCACCATTATTTCAACTGCTGCTAATACCGCCTGACTTGCTAAGTGCGCTTAATAAAAAATGAACCAAAAAAAAAAAAAAAAAAAATAAATAAAGTTAAAATTAAGAAATTATAAAACAAATCAACAACTAAAAATTCACGAGAAAATATTTAAACATGAAAATTGTTCCATCACGCTTCTCAGCAATCTTTGCGGCAAATATTTTTAGCAGTTGCTGCAGACAGTCAATGACTTGTTGCGAAACAGAAAAATTCACAATTATTTTATTTTGGAAAAAAATAAAATAAGAAAAAAAAAACCAACGAAAATTTTTTAATAATGAAATCTGTTGTGTGCAGATATGAAATTAATATTAGTAAATTATTAAAAATCAACATGAGTTCAAGGTCATTGTACTATTAAGGGCAATTTATGTATATTTAATTTTCGAAATACTTTTAGTATTTGATTACTGAGGACGTTATTACAATTTGCCGATTGCCAAAGACAGGGGTTTATTTTCAGAGCTTAAAACTTTTGATTGAAAGTTTGTGGTCATGGAATATTTTTGCGAAATGCGGTTGATTGTAATAATGGAGCCCCAGGCTCATCAACCTTGTCATTTAAAGTTTCAACAAACCTAAATCTCTGTTAGTCATGTCATTTACCCTAAAGGGCAGACTATTAGACATGACATGCCATGACCAAAGACTCTTCAAAATTTCGTAACAACAAGCTGCCTCCTATAGGACTCTAAAAATTTTAAATTTTCATTAAAAAACAACAACTGCGGTGTATCAACAAATAGTAGTTACTCCACTTGGCTAATTCGTCATGTTAGCGAACATCTCCGGGATTTCTTGTAACAGAAGTTTAAGAATTTTCAATTATATTGATTTTTCTAATTTCTATTTCTCACCTCTGAGCACTTAAAGAAAATATATATAATATTATGTAATACAATTTAATAACCACTCAGTCTGGTCACTAATTTGTGGTCTAGCAAGTCAAGAAAGATTGCATTAAGTGAAAATTAAAATCGTATCTGTCTGTAGTTAAGATTAAACTTTAATGTAAATAAACAAATAGAAAATAATATGTATGTATGTATGTTTATTGTCCAAGCAACAAAACTAATAATGCAACAACACATTGAAATCGCCCCCAAGCTCTGTGAAAGGATAATATTTATTTATTTGTTATTTACAAAGCATTTAAAAAATGCAAATAAAGTGTTTTTCCCTCTCCATCATACAGTTGCAAAATAAAAACACATGTAGAGAATTTTAATGAAATTTTTGGCCAGCCTTGGGGATTATAAAAATAAGCTTGAATACAAATACAACCCAGCAAAGTTTAGATTTTTGAGGGAATTTTTAAAATATGTACATGCATACACGGAAGAAATTATTATTGTAAATGCTGTCATGCTGCCAAGTCGCCATGACAGAGAGATGTGGTTGAAATTTTTCCATTTTCCCTTTTCTATTACAGCTGTCAGCAAAGTGACCAGAAGTAATTGGATGTACTTAGTCAATACATAGGATAACTTATAACGTATGTTAGTGAGAGTAAGAAATATAAATCGTTTTTTGCACAGCATTTTGACTCTTCTAGCAAATCTGCTGGGGGTCGGCGTTTCGTTCGGCAGCAATTGTCTGAGTCTCGTGTTGGAATGTTGTATTAAAAAAGGAGTTAAAGGCACATTATCTTCCAGCAATGTTACATGTGGAACATTCCTGCCAAGATAGTAAATTGCCTCAATCACTGTCAACCAGAAGTTTGGTAGTCACTCTGCTACAACCTAATCCCTAACTTGCTGTTCTGGTACTCTTTTTCACCATATACTGAGTCGGTATCTATGGGTTATTTCGAAAGAGACGTAACATTTCCTCAGCTAACTAATTTATTGTAATAATATAATTTAAATTAGTTCTTTGGGTGAAAGTATAAAATATTAAAGAAAACGCCATCAAAAAACAGGGAAAATTTTTCTCTATGAGTTTAGTACTAAATTAGTATATTCCAAATATTTTTCTTTGACAACAGTTTAAAATTGCCAGGTATCGTAACTTTCGTCACATAATGAGACATACTTATACATACATGTAGTTCATATGATGGAATATTAATTATACGACTCACTATTACGATTGCTGATCCTTACACGGATGTTATGATAACATGGCAGATCGTTAGTTCCACCATAACTGTATATAGTACGAGGTGGGCCAAAGGAAGTCATCCGATGTTGTTTGACTAGCATCTTTGTTTTCTAAATAAAAAACTTTGGGCCTATTTCTCACCTGCGAACGCACAATTACATTGAAAGCAAAAACAATGTTCAATATTTTGTTTTTGCTTTCAATGTAATTGTGCGAACGAACGACAACGTTCGTTCTTGGTTTTTAATTTTTTGATTATATTTATTCGAACTTTTAGAAGAATGTGTGTTAATCAATTTCTCTGATTTTTGAGCAAATACATATAAAAGTTCTATTTAGAGGCTAGAAAGTAGTATACAGGGGGCTAAATCCAAAGATGACACACTGGCTTTATAGTAGCGTTATCAGACCAATTATGACCTACGCTTCTATAGTGTGGTGGAAGTCGATGGAATATAAATGCAACATCAAAATTATACAGAAAGATCAAAGAATCTGCTGTCTTGGCATAAGTGGAGATTTCAAAACGACGCCCATAAGGGCAATGGAAGCAATATTATCCCCGTCGAGCCAATCGAAATTCGTATCAAATATGAAGCAAAACGATTTAAGGTGATGGGTGAGTGGATCGATCAGGGACATGAAACGCATCATCAACAAATCTTTACGGCCATGGGCGAGCCTATAGTGGAAAATGTAACGTCAGATCGTAAACCGGAGACCAGACTAGAGGCCACTTACATTCCTGGTCGACCGACCCTTTGAACCAGATCCCCATGGGTCTTCATTGTTACATGGATGGATCAAGGGCGAGGGGAAAAACAGGACTTGGTATTTATATAGAAAATATCATGGAACTGTTATTTCGTCTGCTGGACTTTTGCACAGTTTTTCGGGCGGAAATTCGGGCGATTGCAGAGTGTATTAAGGAGCTCAATGAAACTGAAAGGTCAGTACCTAAAGATAAAGATATTCACGGATAGTCAAATGACCATCTCAGCTGAGCGAATTAGAACACGAACAGTTTGGGATGGCAAAAACGCTATTAACAGTTACCCATCTCATGGTGAAATGCGCATGATATGGATGGATGCCAGAGCATGCGGGAATAACTGCAAATGAAAGAGCAGGCTCACTTGTTTCCATAGGACGAGAATTTAGTAACATAAGCATGGTATGCTTGAAACTTTTCCATGCAGTTAAATCTAAGCTACAGAACTGGACACATATGACCCATTTAACTCTCTGGAATTACGAAGTCGTGGGCATCAAGGCAAGAATTCTATGGGGGCAGCCAGATGAGAAAAAAACAGGGCGACTGCTAAGACTTAGAAAGCCCGAATTATGTAGATTAATGGGAGTTCTGACAGGTCACTCTCAACTACTGGCACATCTAAACCGCATAGGAATAGCAGGAGCAGATAAATGTAGAGTAAAGTGAGACACTAAAGCACTATTTATTCCAATTCGCCGCCTTCTGACAAATACGATTCCGACATCTTAGGAGAGACACCTTAGCAGACATAACCCAAGAAATTAAGAAACTGTTCACGGTTAAATCCAAGCTTATACTGGCTTAGGTGTAGGTCGCAAGGCAGGGGAAAATAAACCCCCTCCAATCAACTGAAGCTAACCTTTAAAGTGAAAAGAAAGGAAAATCTGCATGAAGATCACCTGCTTGAGAGGAGCATTTTTAATTAAATATTTGAAGCCTTGCTCTTAGTTACCTAAATCCTATAAAATATTTCTAAGACCATTCTTTTCCCTGAGTGTACTTCTACATATTTCATTTTTATTCTGCTACATTTTCCTCATTCTCCATAAAATTGTTTACAACGAAAAGCAAATTTCCGAAATGATTTTCATTCTAATTGTTCATGGGGCTTATTTATTCGAACAATTTTTCATTTCCAAAAAATTTGCAAAACTTGTTTTGCATATTTATTTATTTAGAATTCTTTTTCATTACATATTGGATTGTTTTTTTTTTTTTTTTGGGTGTTTTGTTCTCCGAAAAACTGTAATAAAATTCTTTCATAAACAATTTAATTTTAAAATCTACAAATGTTTGTTTGTTGCACATACATATTTTTGTCATAACAAATTACAACAAATGCTGTCTGTTATGGCAATGTTTTCGGAAAGTAACTTTTGCTTTTATCTCTCTGTGGTCATATTAACTTGTATGTGAATTGTTATGCGGCCTAAATTCCAACAGTAAAATATAGTAATTTGTTGTAGCCTGAAAAATAGTAAATACTACGCAGTGATAATCATTTACAAACAATTTTGTAAATTTTAGGTAAAATTTGTAGCAATTTGTAATTTTAGAGAATTTGTAAAGAAATTCACATGGTGGGCGAAGCGAACTGAAGTGGGTTGTTAATTATTTTATTTAAAGCTCATCAAATGAACGTAAGCAGCAAATACGAGGGAACATTCAACTAAACTCTTGCTGAATACTTGAGAAAACAATTCGAACCATACAAGGTAAGCTATTAATATATGATACAAATGGGGCCTGGTCCAAGAAGGCCTTCAACACCGTGAGGAATGGTGGGTATGTTAAAGCTTCCATCCACTTCTGTTTAGGTATTGTAGCAGCCCACATTTATCTAATAAGTATTATTTTTTACATTATTTTATTTAAACTTAACGCATTTGTCATTAAATACAACATTGTATTTTTACAACTCTGCTTTTGGTTCAGAGTGCAACTCTTTATAATACTTTTGTATACATTTGGTATAATACATAATTTTACAACCGCGTGAATGCAAACATTTCAGGCGTAGTTATGCGAATGTCTACGTAAGCTAACGGAACGTGCTTTAACGTATTGACGCTAGAGCTGTTATACAACGTTTATAAATTTGATAAACGTCAAAAAAATAAAAAAAATATTTTGAAATTAAATAAACTTTTTTCATTGAAATTTGAAATAAAAAACATAATTTCATTCCAATTTAATGGATGTGGAGGACTTATTTGTTGATTTAAGCTTCTTAAATCTTAAAATTTAATTTTTCGTCATCCATTGTATCAAAAAATGCCCATAAAATACATAAAAGTTTAGTTAAAATAAAAATATATAAACTACAGAGATGGTAGCTGAAACGGGATATGTTTTCGTATGGTTTGTAGAAAAAGTACCATAACAAAAAATAAGGAAAGATTTGAACAAGAAAACGAAAACTGAAAATTATTTTATGTTACCTAAAATCAAAAGGCCGTAACTGACAAAAAAAATCGAAAATCGACTTTTTACTGGATTATATTTTATATATAAAATATATATTTTTTTTGAATTATTTTAGACCAATTTTATTAAAAAACTTATAAGGCCGTAACTACAATATCAACAACTGTATAAGCGAAAAGGCTGTAACTAGACTAATTAATCTTACTTTGTAATGTGAGCGCTGTTTCTCTCCATGTAAGCAATAATTAATTTTAGTTTTTTTTCTTAAATAAAATGAATTATTTTCTCCAATTTGTGAAATTAGCAGTAATTAATTTTGTATATCTTATATTGAAAATAAAAATAATACAAAGTAAAGAATGTAGTTTGATTAAATACATAGTTAATAAGGCAAAACAGATAAATTTTTCGTCCTAATTTTATGTAATAAATAAATGGGTGGCTCTTATGGCTTCTTCTTGGTATTAGAAAAAACAGTTTCAAAAAGCTGTATGCATTCTGAAATTACTGTCATACTAAAATTTCTTTAAACTTGTGTTTATTAACAAAAAATTATAAAGTATTTAGCATTTCAATATAAAAGTACGAAAAGGGATTTATTATGCCGTACTAATGATCAACAAATTTAAGTTCCATCACTGATTTACAAATATCAACTAGAAGAACAACACTGGCTAGCAAATGTCACGTAAAAACGTTATGACTTTCTATTTTATACAGGTTGAAACGTTCCGTCAACGTGACATTTGATTTCGGTAGATAAGCGCTTACATTGTTTTAATATGCCAGAAACACACGTCCGTTCCATTAGCTTACGTAGACGTTCGCATAACTAGGCCTTTAGAATTAGTGTAAAAGAAGCAGCATTTGTATGGAGAAGTTAATTAGAATTTTGATTTCAACCTTTTAAGACATTATCCAGGCTTCTAAAGCTCCGCGATATGCTTAAAAGCAAAGACTAAAAAAATACCTAATAAAGTACTACTTTAAATTAAATTCTAATGAATAGATATATAATCTTAGAAATAAGATTATTTCAGTATTCAATTTATGAAGAATTGGCAGGTAATATGCGTCTAGTGTATGCGCAGGTATACACCCATTACAGGTTGGGAGATGGTTAATGGGGTTATAGCCTTTAAGATTTTTGTACTTGTGAATGGAGCTTGTCTGCATAACGTGCTTCTTTAGCACAGCCATTCTAAGTAGTACTAGGTTTGGAAGAGCTAACATATTTAAATTTTGCATAGAATTCATAAGCACTGCGACGCATAGACACGGTCCAAATATTTAGGAATATTTCAAGAGCTCTTACTCAAAGGACCATCCAAGTAGTTGTTTTCTATTCGAATTGCTTTATTATAGACTTTCTAGTCACTGTCTCAAGTAGTCCCTCCCAGGCAGGGACCTGCGCCGACTAATATTTTCGGCGGCGGCGGCTTAGAAAAATATCGTTGGCGGCGGTTCAAAACCGGCTGAAGCCGGCTAGAACAAGTTGATATAAAAATATTTTTGCAAGGAATTTCATCGGTGAATATTGATTTTGAGGTGGGAAAATCGTTGCTTATTTCTTATTTTAGGCTGTCCTTCGGAAATTGTTAGTTTTTAAGATACAATTTGAACTAACAAAGTCGAAATTACTTAGTGAGCCAGGCAGACATTGTCAACATTATTTATGATTTTACAAAATAAGCAATATTACATTCAGCTTAAATTGGTTCAATATATAAAAGTGATATTAAAAAGACTCAAACAAAAAAAAAAAAAAAAAAAACAAAGAGTTGCATTTGGCAATAATAAAAAATATTTATTTCACCAAAAAAAAAAAAAAAAATGTTAAATACTTTTAATGCGTCAATCCAAGCAGAATATCATTGTGCTTGTTTTCTAAAATCATCAAAGTTTCCAATACATTTCAATTGCTAAGCTTCAAATTTTCAAACAAAAAAATCCCTGCAAAAATTTGGACCCACGAAAAAATGGCGTATCGACAGTAAACTATCGCCGATAATGATATATCATCTAATCAGAAATATTGCCGATACATCGGTTAATTCCTAATTTTAAACAAATTTTGAATATAATCGATATACTCTTTGGAAAATACATCTTTTCAATTCAGAAATTGTTACCAAAAACTGTTTTAGTTTAGTTCTTTGTATTTAAAATTAGTTTGAAAAGAAAAAAAACTTAATTTTCAGAGCAAAAATGGTCACTTGGCTAAATTTGATCATGAAAATCGTCAAAATGACGATTTATCGCCAAATCTGGCAGTTGTGCAAGTGTAAATAGTACATATGTATACAAAAGATCCACATTTCGACGTTTCTCAAAAAATCCATGATCAGTAGCAATAACGAACAAGGAAAACTTGCCACGTCATCATTAGAAAGGAGGAAAATAAATGGATTAAAATAACAACTATTTATTTCCAACCGCTGCTAAAAAAAATTATGATCGGCTGCTTGCTGTCAGCCGCTAAGATCGGCGGCTTATTTTAAGCCAATAGAAGTAGCAAAATTTTCGTCGGCGGCTTTGAAACATTTTCGGCGGCGTGGCTAAGCCGGCTGCAGCCGCCACGGTGCAGGTCTCTGCTCCCAGGTAAATGTGCTATCTAATACAATGTCTGGCCAAGAATTCATGCACTTTAATGCCTCTGTTCGGAATTTTTCTTGACTGCAATTTTCTTGCAAACTGTTTAATTGTGTTGATTTTAATTTCTATTAATTCTTTTACATTTTTCCTTAGTTTTTTTTTCTTTGTCTTTGGCATAACAGAATTGCTTATTCTTTTGTCTGCTGAATTAAAAAATTAAGTTTCGTTCACTGAGCAAGAAAATTTCTTTGTTAGTAATCAATTAAATTCCGAAATCATGTAATTATTTTGAAATTCTTTTCTTTGTACGTTTACTCTCTTAAAACTAAGATAATTAGCTGCTGTTTTGTGAAAATAAAAAAAAATAAAATTTTTAATTAAGAACATTTAAGTGAAAGAGAAACAGAAATTATTTTGTTTAACCTTTTAAGCTTTTCTCGTCAATGCTGCTGCTGCTGCTGTTGGCTGGCTGTTGTAATTATAACAAGTGACAGACACACAAAAAAAAAAACAGCTTGACATCTTCGTCATTTTCTTTGTATTTTTATTAAGAATATGTCTCTGCTTAATATGAATTTATGACATTTTGTGATTTTATTTTCAGTTTCTTTACACTTGACTTGAACAATGTTTTTTAAAGCTTTCTTTTTCGTATTTTTTTTTTTTACTCTGGTTTCTGTCATAATTTGCAAAATAATAAATGAAAGCAAAAACAACAATAACATGAACAATTTACTCAAAGACTTAATTAAGAACTTAATGCTATGAAAGCAACAAAAACAAAAACTACTAAAGGAAAATTGCAAAAAAAAATTATACATACATTTATTATCATTTAAATTAAAAGAAATTGTTTGAAGAGAAATCTTAAAAATAATCTCAAAAAAATTTACACGGACTTAAAATAATGCAACACATTTTAAGGTTATAGGCTACTGACGAGCAGCAGCTAGCAGATGATCCACTGTCGCACTGTCCACATAATAATATTCGCAATAAAGGTCTCTCAATCACGCTAAACATGTCTACAAGATAAGCAAACAAGAATAGAAAACTCAACTTTATTCCCAGCAGACATCAGCAGTGGACAGATAACACTTTCTAAAATGCAGAATTGGCAATGTTTCTCGTTAACGAAAATGTAATACCAGTGGCCGCCCTTAAAAAGTCATAGATTGTCCTGCGAGCCGCAGTCTCTACTAATTCATACTTCTAAAGACTTTTACATCAACTAAATATTTAATGCCATTTAAATAGTCAAGAAAATGATATTGGCAATGCCAAGAAAAAGTAATATTTTCGCAAAAGTTGTTTTAGTATGCTGAAGGTTAGAAAAAAATGCTTGCAGGTTATGTTAGTAATTACTTATAGCCGAATCATAATAAGAAGAGAAAAATGTGCTAATAATCAGTAAAACCAAGAATAGGCAATTGCATGCTTTTTCTCGTGCCACACAGGAACATGAGGATACATTAATTAACAATTTTCTAACTTTTTGTAACGATTTTTTGGTCCCTATTTTGGTGTTTTAGTATTAGATGTAACACAACAAGAGTATAGATTAATACTAATGCATTGATATTAGAATTGCCATTACCATAGACTTAGACTTAGCCACTGGCGTGGGTAACAGCATTAGCATTGACATTGTCATAAGTATGGGTATTAGCACGGATATTGGAATTACCATTAGCCTAAACTAAGACATTGGCATCGGTATCAGCATTAGCATTGTCTTCGGTATAAGTATTGGTATTAGCACTGGAATTGGCTCTAATTACTATTGCCATTGCATGCAACATATCATTAGTATTGAATAATGCTAAGGCATTGAAATCAGCAATGTCATTGGTATCACCATTAACATAGACATTGGCCTCGATACCAGCACTAGCAATGGCATTGGTGTAAGCAGTTTCACTAGCATTTTCATTAATTGTTATGGTCATTCCCATCAGCATTGTCTTTAGTACTGGCATTGCCAGTGATCTTGGCGTTAACTTTATCATTAGCACCATTAGCATAGACATTGGCCTCGATACCAGCACCAGCATTGGCATTGGTATAAGCATTTTCATTCATTGTCAAGGGCATTCCCATCAGCATTGCCTTTAGCGCTGGCTTTGTCTTGTCGTTAGCACTATCATCATTGGCACTGACATTGGCATTGTTGTGGGTTTTGGCATTATCATTGGCACTAGCATTAGCATTGGTATTAGCGTTGCCATTAGTATTGGTATGGGCATTGGCATAAGCATTGGAACTCGCATTGTCATTAGTATTGGAATTAGCATTGCCATTAACATTTGTATTAGCTTTAGCTTGAGCAGTGGCATTAGCATTACCATTAGCTCAGCCATTAGCACTGAACAATGGAGTTAGTATTAGCATTAGTACTGGCATTGGCATTGTTATGGGTTTTGGCATTGGCGTTGGCACTGCATTAGTATTGGTATTAGCGTTGCCATTGGTATTGGTATGGGCATTGGAATTAGCAGTGGAACTCGCATTGTCATTAGTATGGGAATTAGCATTGCCTTTAACATTTGAATTAGCTTGAGCAGTAGCATTAGCATTACCATTAGCTCTGCCATTAGCACTGGCATTGATAGGGCATTGTCTGTTTTAGCATTGAACCTCGCATTGTCATTTGTATTGGTATTAGAAATAGTATTACCATTAAGATTTGCATTAGCATTGGCATTGCAATAGCTTTAGCTTGAGCAGTGGAATTAGCATTACCATTAGCTCTGCCATTGCTGTTAGCATTGTCATTATCCCTGTCATTGGCAATGTTAGAATTGGCTTTAGCCTTGTCATTGTCATTAGCATTGGTATCAGCATTAGCATTACTATTACAAAAATCAGCACTAAAATTGGAATTTTCACTCCGTTTTACAAAATGCTTTTGTTATCTGATACCTGCAATTTCATACACTAACTCTACTAAAAATTTAATATTATTGTGTGCCCGCGAAGTTGCATAACAAGTCTTGCAACCTGCCCATACAACTTACACCAAAAAAAAAAAAAAAATGTAAAACTCTTAAATCTTTCGTATGGCCAGTTCATACATTTTTACTGCTAGCTTGCCAACTTTGCAATCTCATATACAACCATCTCAGGTTGGGGCAACAGTCATGAGGTGTATGGGCTGATCAAAAACCAAGAAGCATTAAATGCACTTCAAGGGAGGGCATCATTGATTGGCAGAAATTTTGAGCTGCCATTATGTTTCCTTAAGGGCGCATTTGCTTAGTTTATTATATCATCTGAGCATGACAACACATACGTTTTAGTCTGAATATCAAAGGACGGCGGTTTTAATAGGGCCGCAGCTCATGTTACACAGTACATTTCCAACGAGTGATTGTAGGGCATGTTCTTAGCACTTTGACACAGAGAAAATGTTGTACTAAAGAAAACGAAATTGACACTACGCGTTGAAAAGTGCAAAAAAGGGTTTGTTTAGTTTTTAATCTGGGGATTATGCAACAGGGAATTGTTCAAAAAATCAATTTAGCTCAAGTTTGACTATTAAACTTTGCCCTAAAGAAAAAAATCGCTTCATTTTATATTCATAGTTTTTGCACTCACAGAAAAAATTTAATTGAATTTCTGTCATTTATTGTTTTTTTGGGAAAATTTTTTTTTTAAAGCTTTTCATCAAAAATCTTTTAAACCGGGTGACAGTGAATATTTGAAGGTATACGAAAAGTTGTGTGTAAAAGTTACCGTATGCTTTAGTCTCTGTCTGCTTTTTTTTTGTGCGCTTTTTAAATTAAAAACTTTTTTTTTTTAACAAACAATTGTGCCGACTGCCTGCTTTTTAGAGATATGTATGTATGTCGATACAAGTGGGCACACATGCACTTGCATACACACGTTTGTAAATTGATATGCGTATGCAGGCATGTAGTGTGTAGGTGTGTGCAAGTATCTGTGCTTTTAGTTAACAGTGTGAGTGCGAAAGACTGTTTTGATTTCAGAATGGTGTCACAAATAGTTAAGCAAAATACTCGAATAAATACATACATATTTCCTCACACAGAGACACCATTTTAAACGAACTCACTTCAATGCAAAAGGTGAGCTGAGATCAATTTATTTTTAAATTTAGAAAGTTATAAACGAAATATTCTAACGGAAAGAAAAAACTGTAGAGTGATTGATTGAAAAGTCATAAACGGCAAAAATATGATATAAAAGAAATATATTCGCTGTTCCTTTTTTTTCTTTCTTCTAAGCAATGTTCAGACAGAGATTTTTAGTGGGAAGATGAAGCATTTTTTTCAATATCTGAAAACGCAGAATAAATAAGAATTAAAAGAATAATAAACCCTGAGGTTAGTAGTGATTTCATTACTTCATTAATGATTTTTCCCCTACAAACATTGGCATATTCTTAAGATATTTTTTCTTAAGCTACGGTCACATTGATGATGCAGTGATATAAAATATTTGTTAGATCAATGACTTGCTAAAATAATATACATATATAAATATATTTTGTCCAGACTACACTCAAAAAGAAAGGGAGATCCAATTAAAATGCACAATGCTAATTGCAAATAAAACTAAAACTTTTCAGAGAACTATTTTAATATTTTTCATTATGATAGGCGTATGTATCTATAACAGTTACATGTGAGCAAATCTGTATATGGCCCAAATAATTGTCACGGCTGCGGTGACATACCGCTATCCGATGGTTAATATTTTCAACGACTACGAGATAAAACTGAGGTGCCATGTTGTTAATGTTCAAAATTATCTCTTTCCTTAGACCCTGAATTATTTTTGATTTATTGTCATACAGATTTTCTTTTAAATATATTCCCTAAAAAAATCACATGATTGTGGCCGCCAATTAACATCGTCCCCACGTGACATAGTACTACAGCCATTGAATTTGTCATGTCATTGTTTCGTTGGCTGTAAGGCAAGTGGCCAACATTCTGTTGTTAGCACAGATCGCCCAAATATAAATCATCAATTTCTAAAAAAAAAAATTGCCAACATCATTCACGCTAACTGCTTGGCCGCCCTTATTTTCGATGACGATGACGGCGCCAGCACATAAAATGCACCCTACAGTCACTTTTGGCAGCTGCAATGGCTTTTCGCCAAGCAATTCTACTTCTTAACTAATTAACTGAGCTGAAAGTCGCTAATAAAAAAAAAAACGCAAAGTGCACAAAACTGATTTTAATTGAACTCGCATGTAAAAATTGTAACAATTTTAAAGCGCTACTCAATTTTGCCGAAACTCTGAAATATAGAAAAACCAAATTAGGTTGAGAAAAAAAACCTTCACGTTCAAGTGTGTTTGACAAATAACACCAAGCCAGATGGATGGACCACCCTGAACAAGTGCAAAAGAGTTATCATTGAAGCCATACCTCATAGACTAAAATTAACAAAAACTGGAAGCAGCCCTGCAGAAATTATTGGAGTATAATGATCCATGATCCGATGAATACAAAAAAACTATTTGGCAATACTCGCAGCACATGTGGAAATCCAGGGAGTAGTAACATAAAGTAATTTTAAGACTAACCCAAGGCGAATCCATTACAGGTGCCCGCATACCAATTTGCTTCAGCATTTTTCCACGATGTTATCTTCTGAGTTGTCAAAGCCGATAGAAAACCACAACAAAACTTGTGATGTCTCGAGAGAAAATATTGAAGCGAATTGAATTGCGACCACCTATACTTGATTCGCCTTGGACTAACCCGGTGTTAATAAAGGGCTAGTTTTTGGATTATGCTATGAACACAACTGGGACGAATGACGAATTTTGTCGTATGTGTAAATTCGTCGTATGAAGCACAATAACGATGAAAATCAAAAACATCTGTTATAATTGATAAAGTTGTTTATTGTTTGTTTAAAGATAAAAAAAATTAAATAAATC
Organism: Sturmia bella; assembly: GCA_963662145.1. NCBI lineage: Eukaryota > Metazoa > Arthropoda > Insecta > Diptera > Tachinidae > Sturmia > Sturmia bella. The sequence continues at coordinate 19,908,479 of OY759170.1, forward strand.
AAAGAATTTCAAATTTTGTAAAAATAATTAAAAGTAATGAACATCATGTTCATTATGGTAAAAGCCTTGAAGTTTAACATTTTCAATTATAATTTCACTTGTTTCCATTTTTTCAGGTTTTCTAATTTTATCTTATTATAGTTGAAGAACAGCTGATGGGGTGACCATATTAAACAAAATTGGTTGCTAAAAAATTTAGCATTACCAAAAACAAAAAATTAAAAACACTAAAAACATGTTTTATAATCTAATATGCTGGCTTTTTATTTTAAATGCAAAAAGTCAAATAAAAACTATTAAAAAAAAAAATTAACTATTTTTACTAAAACACTTGAAAACTAAAACCAAAATGGCCACATGGTACTGATTTGTTGGTCGTTCGCCGGCTTAAGAAATAGAAATAAATCTGTTTCGACCGACGCTGTGACCGTGTGCATTTTCATATACACCAATGTGTTTTCTTTTTGACGGCGAATATTCGCGGCGAAAAATTCGCCATTCGTCATATAGTTGTATTCCTAGCATTATGCTGAAGTAATATTTTGGGCATTACATGGTCCTCCCTTAGGACATTGTGATGTCTAGTGGAGCATGTTTTTAGCATACATTTGGATTACTTTTGGACTAGTCCTGGTTGCTTGTGGAGTACTCCTTACACACGTGTAAGGATTAGTCTCGATTTCTTCAGGGAGGCTATAAAAATTCTAATACCACCTAATGAATTTATAAACAACACACATAAAAGTGCCGAAAGTTTTCCATACCCAAATTCTAATTTTGAACAATTGTAATTTTTTTATGTTTTGCAAACACTATTTTTCATACATTTATATTAAACTACGTTTTCAGGCTCAAGTTCAACCCTTGGTTTCTCACTTTTTAAATCAATATTAATCAAGTAAAGAAAAGTAAGTATTTTTCAATAACAATTGTTAATTATTTTGTCGGGCTTTGATGTCGATTTCACTTTCTCAAAATTGAGATTAATATTATGTGGTAAAAAAAAAAAACGCAAGAAAAGTAAAACTGAGGACTTATTAGCTGGGGAGAAGACCACGATCATCAATACCTTAATATCTATTAAGCTCAAAGAAAAATTTTTAAAAAAATATTTACACCTTAATGAAAAACTCATACATATTCAAACCAACAAATAATAATTCTATCACTAACATTTGCTTTGTTAATCGGGTCTGTTCTAGAATCCGATTCGGATTGATTCGGCAAAATTTTTTTTTAATCCGCATAATTCATAAATTGATGTTCTCAATTCAGCATGTTTTTAGATGTTCGAACTTTCTGTTCGAAAACAAATTCTAAATGTCAAATACATAAACAACAACAGCAAAGCCGATGATAAAAGATAGCTTAACATACAAATAGTAGCCGGCGGCAAAGCAAAAACCGACGGTTAACGATCGTCTAAGCCATGTTTTTACAATCACGCAAAAAAATTAAAAAATTTAGTTTAAATATGACAAAAACTAAAACATTAATAGATTATTCTGAGAAAGCAGCTCTACCGCAAGCAGCAATCAGTCGCTCTTGACCGCGACGGGTGTAAGTAAGGTTGTGAAATTACCGGCGCGGCAGTTTGCCGGCTATGAGCACATGAACTACGATCTTTGACAACCATGTGTTGTAAAAAGAACATATTGCCGGACTATTACAATGGAATTTGACCACTAAATACAATCATATTAATATAAATATTGCTTAAATTAAACCAAGTATAGGAAATTTATTATAATTTCCTTTAAAATGTCAATTTTTCTTTTTCAACAAATTCTGATTCCAATAAGCATTAGCCCAAAAAACATTGACATATCACACTTTAATATGTAGGGCAACTTCGTGTTTTCGATCATGAGCGAAATTTTTGTATTTTGGTTTTGCGCAAGTGCCATTTGACAAAACATACAAAATTTTTGGAAGAAATTAAAGAGAAGGTTTTTTTTTTTACTAATAATTGTGTGCAAATTCAAATTTTTTTAAATTATATTTAGTAAAAAAAACACTTCAAATTAAAAGAGAAAATTAAATTTTTATTAAAAAAGTTATCACTTGCATGATTAAAAGCCGATTCTATTTACTTTCACTCACCCTGTATAATACTCTAATTGAAAAGGAATAAAAACATGGGGATTCGGATTGCAGAACACCAAAAATTCTAAAGTAATCCACTTTAGAGTGAATTCGGATTCTAGAACAGACCCCAAAAATCTCAAACATGTTGTGTCTTAACTTAAATTTGAAAGAACAAATGTTACTCATAGAACTACATATGAACATTTCTAGAAACTGTGTTACCATTATCCTAATAATATTACATTATGTACTTAATTTCCTACTGACTAAATATCTATAATTCTATGCTTTACTCTCTGTATCTATTTTAAATTTTTTTCTACGCGATATTGGAGTACTAAAAATCTCTAACATTTCTAACATAAAAAGATTTCTTATAATTACTTTCTGTTTTGCAATATTGAAACATTTTCAAAATAAGAATAATGAACATTTTTCTTTGAGCTTAAAATTATTTGAATTTTTATAACTCAAATTTTTTCATTAGCGGATCTCACTCTTGATAGTAAACTCGGTTGCAGATTTGGTTAAAGTAGCAGATTTGATTAAAGTACTAGTGTTTATACATCACTGCAGCAACAAAATGTACTGAACTTTTATTTACTACGCTGTGATTAAAAAATCACACAAAAAGCTTTAGTTAACATTGTAAAATAATTATTGGGAATCACAGATATACTGTGCCGTGAATCGTTTTGCCGGCAAAACCTAATTTTGTGTTGAGAAAATAAAACATATGGAAAGAACAAATAAAAATATACTGGTGAAGAGAAAACGTGACAAAATTCACAACAGAAGGTGGACAGATAAAGAAATTCAGCAAGTTTTAGAATATATGCAAGAACATGCAGACTTTGAGGTAAGAAAGTCACTCAAGCTTTGTGGTAAAAATCGTAGTGAATATAGCAGAGTGGTAAAATTAGTATCAAGAGTGAAAACCGCTATTGTTATTGTTTTTTAAGATAATACTAAAAAAAATATTCCTGAAGAAGCCAACAAATTGTGGGCGAAATATTGAAATAAATAAATATTTTTGTTTTGTTGCAAAAATTTTATATAAAAAAGCTCCTAAAATTAAAATTTAATTCATTATTAATAAATTTAAAATTATTAATAATTTTGTATCGATTTTTACTTCCTAGAAATTGAAGGAAGATTTTTTTGTGATCAACATTTTTAAAGAAGACAAGAAAACTTGAAGACTTACTGGCTGGAGTGCATACCATGGCTGTTGCGAACCCAGGCCCTGATTAATTGTTAAACATACAGTTCGACTTTAAAGTTAAAATTTATGCGTGATAAATTTAAGACCAAATTGGATGCTGATGAGTAGCGTGACTATTTCGAAACAGCTGTAGCTGAAGCCATGAAGTATGTTTGCACATTAGCATTTGTTTGTAAAATTTTGCACGAAAAAAAAAATGGCAGAAAGGAAATTTCAGGCATATGAACAACTAAAAATGTGTATTCACAAGGAAACACAAACGTAAGAAGAAAGAATGCGATCCCTGCTTTAAACATTTTTTCTTAACTTGCAAACTCTTAATTCCATTTCCTTTATCTCTTTGGAAAACAGAAAACCAATTTTTAAATATTCCGACAAAAAACTTAAATTGAAATCGTTTTAATTGTTATTAGTTTTTTTTTTCAATTGCAACAGCCGAGTTTTTAAGCTGATCCTTTAAAAGTGTTAACAAATGCATTTATGGCAGCTGTATGTGCAAAACAACAAGCAAGTTTATTTAAACCAGTACCAAAGCATTTGTGTTTCTATACATTACTTTTGATGACAAAAGGGGTCATTTGTTGGTTTTTATTTTTTCCAAAAATCTGCTGCTGCAATAGATTACCATTCTATTTTTTCTTCTCGCCGTTTTTTGCCATTTTCGCTCTGCAATACTTACAATTGAACAAACATGCCATTTACTTTTACGAGTACATACCTAAAAAGAGAGAGAGAGAGAGAGAAGAAAAAACAATATAAATAAATATATTTTTGCACATGAAAAAAAAGCCAAAAAAGTTTTTGTTATTCTCTGATATTTATATAAACATTTGGTTAATTCAATAAAATAAAATAAATTTAAACGAAAAACCTAAAATAAAGGCAGCCATTAAAACAATGTAAAATATTTATTTTTAAATTTATTCATTGCTGCTGGCGATTTAACCAAAGGATTTTTGATGGCTTAAACAAGGAAGCACAAACAAAACAATAGAGACAGAGCCAGAGAAGAGAAAACAAAAACCAACGAAAACTTTGTGGCAGCTGTGTTTGTGGAAAAAGAACTCAAGTTAAACAAACAAGTGGGGACACATCAGTTTATGGCAAATCTGCTGGCTTAAATATTCAAAAGCTCAAAAATTCCACAGCCTTTAAGTTTCTACAAAAGTATTCTGAAAAAAATTTTGTTTGGTTGGATTTTTATTATTTTGCAATTAAATTCTTCATTGAAAAATGAAGGCCACACATGGACATCATAAGTTCTATTTTGACAGCCATAGAGTCGAACAGGTTTGCAGAGCACATGACAGGCAAATTAATTTGTTTTGCTTTGCCACACTACTCCTCATTTTTTCTGTGTAAATACCCTGCAAGAAATAGCTGATGGAAACCATGATACAACCAGGGCTGGGCATGTATTTTACCCAACACTGGATACAACTAATAAGGTAACCTTTTTACCACAGACTACACAGATATCCCAAAAGTGACGTTTGAAAAGTGGCCATATCATTTGTTGTTTGTTTGCCAGTCAGAAGTGAGCAGTACAGAAAATCGTAGCAACATGAGTGTGTGAGACCAACCAGTGTACACAAAAACAAACATAAACAATGAAAAAATTTTGTTGTAAAGTGTTTGGAAAAATATTGGTTTTGTTGTAATTATTCCGAAAAAAGTAGAAAACATGAATGAAAATTTTTGAAAATTAAGTTTTAAATATATTCGATGTACTGCTAATGATGTACTCAATGTAAATAAAATATTAAATACAAATTATTATTATTTGTTTGCTTGCAAAGCTGTTTTGTTTGCACCAGATTTGCACTGAATTTTTCTAACCAAAAATCAAATGTAAACAAATGCGGAGTCAACCAACAGAGACAGCTATATAAAAATGTTCATGTTTGCTGTCCTTCACTGGATGCTCCAGCAAGGCAAGGCTGCCACTTTCATTAAATTTGACAGAAAATTGGTATTTTTTGTAGTCCGGCAGAGCTGATGACCCTTCTGGTTGTTTTGTGCTTTTTACTACAATAACAACAACTTCAATAGAAATAACATGCATTTTGTTTTTCCACAACTTTTGTAAACTGTCAAAAAGACGCCACTTCTATATTTACAGAAGAGAGATGAACAGAGCTTACGCTGATTTGCTCTCTCGTTTTGACTGCCTTTTTTCTCTCTGTATTCTCTTGACAGTTTGAAGTAGTCACATGATTAACGGTTCAGCTGACGAGGCTACCTTATTAGTTGTATCTTGATGGAAACTAAGCCATTAACAACTTAATTACTAACACATGCAAAGCAATTTTATAGCTTTCAGTGTTGCCATTAGAGTGATTTTTTTTTAATATTTTGATTTTTTCGTATTAATTTGGTAATTTCAGTTTAAACTACGTTTATGCATTACTGTTGTTATAGGTTCATTTGTGCTTTATTTTCTGAAAAAAAAAAAATGCTGCTGAAGAAGTTTTTTCCATAGGAGGAATTTTTTCTCGAGAAACGTATTTTCCTTAGGAATAAAATTCCTTGAGAATATTCATGATTGGGCTGTATATGTAATTTTGTGGGCATTTTGAAAAAAAAAGATTTCGAATGATCACTTTGCTGAGGTGGTAACGCGATTTAAAAAAGGAATCACACCTACGCGAATGTTTACATCAGTATTTTTTTTCAATTTCCCCTTAAGAAAATGATAGAAACGCTGATGTATGAATACATCAGCAATGTCGTTCATACGATGCACCAAATGATCGGCACTGTTCTTGCTGGGTAGCTGTTGACCAAACATGCGAACAACAAACATTTTTTTATTGAACATGTTTATTGTGACCGTAAACAAATTTTTTTATTTTTTTTTGCTTTTGGACAGCAATTAAAGTTGGCATCAAAAATAAATATTACTGCACGTGCATATTATATATGTAGGTATATTTTCATGCCTGGTTGTTTTTGCACACCTCATGGAGTAGGTGCCTGAAAGGAGTGTAATTTACATTTACATTTGTATATCGAAACAGCATTTATGGTAAATGATTCTTGAAAACAAGATAAATAAATATGCAGCTCAGGTTTATAATCGAAGTTTGCAATACTCTCAACTGTTTTATTTAACAGAAAAAAAAACAAACAGGAAACAGATTTGTGAAATGCGTGCTGCTTTCTTTTGACCGGGTGGGAGTGGAATTGGACAGACAGGTGGTGATGGCAAAACTGAAGAGCTTTTCTAGCTACTGCAGTAACGCGTCATGATATTACTGCTTAGAGCAATGTTGAATGTATCAGTTAAGCTATTATGGTCACATACGAGTATGATATAAATATTTGCCCAAAAAAAAAAAAAAAAAAAACGTGACCACTAATTTTTTGTTGAACTTACTTTTAGCCAAATACATTCATATGACCAAGTACAGGGAAATAATTCTTGGGCAGTGTATAGCGCCATGGCTTGTTCACTTGTATTCTACAGCTGTCTAGTTCAAAAATGTAAAAACCTGTGATGAAGTCTACAACAAAGGTTCGTAGTAAATTGTAGATTTGCTGTAAATAAATCATTCCTTTACCCTTTCTTTTACAGAAAATCGTTTCGTAATTCTATTAATTTTTATCCCCGGAAAGGTTTTCAACACGCAGTTTCTCTTCCAGACATAAACACTTCCTTACAAATTTTAACTCTTGATTTTTATTACAGCACATTTTTCTTAATTACTTACATAACAAGCCTATACTGGCTTAGGTGTATGTCGCAAGACATGGGCAAGCAAACCCCTCCAATCAACCTAACCTAACCTACATATTTATTTTCTTGGCCTTTTTTTTAAAACAATTTATATTTGCCTTTCAATATGTTAAATTTACGGTACAAATTTAATATTTAGTTATTTTGACCCCTTTTTTTCTTATATTTTATATATTTATTTGAGCTTAAGGTCTTTTTATTACTGTACAAATTCGTCAGTCACGAATCAATGAGGATATGAACAACTTGCAGTACCAGCTCAGTTCTATAAAATCTCTGGAAACTTTCGTACTAGCTGTTGCACTAGTTGTTTTGGCACAATCACAACTCAAACTGCTAGAGTGCCTAGACAGTATTTGGCCAAACCGCAGACCCAACAAAAGAGTAGTGGTCACGTTTTTTGTGGTCATATTCTGAGCAAAGCATAGTAGTAATTATTTTACTTTGCAGATTCCAACTAAAGAGGGCACTATAATATGTCTTAGCTGAATATGAATAACTAACAATACATCAGCACCATTGTTAAAATTGGTCACAGCGGAAACGCGAGTCTGGTACCCCTGGCTTGGTGAGCATTTTGAGCAGCCATGCCATCCCCAACTTATGCCATGCATTTTTGTTCTTAATTTTTTTTTGCAAAATTCTTTACAATCTTCAAGAAATTTTTTTGAAATCTGTGTACGTGCTTTTTTTTAACAACTTTGACTGGCTTAAGCTTGTCACATACTACTGAATACCTGTTCACAGCTGCACTTGAAGCAGATGCCATTAATGATGATAAAATTCATATATTAATGAGGGTATTCCATTGCTTTTTCAATTAAGCAAAGTTGTACTTATTTTATATAAATAACAGCTGTTTGACATTATTTGCTGTTTGCGATCGCCCCCGAGAGATGCATTAAACTAAAAAGAAACCTGAGATTTCAACTTCAAGTTTTCTCAACCAACCGACTGCAACAAAATGTGGACATTGCTTTTATAATAATCTTAAGAATATTGTATTTAGTTACTTATTTATTTGAGGGAATATCCTGTTTTTCAAATTTCATTTTCTTCTGTTACTCTTAAAATTTCACAACCATCCTTTGTATGCAGCATCAATTAACAGTGATGATCAATAATTGCGCATGTTTGCTTTTTAAAGTTAAATTTATATGAAAAACGTAGTTTAAAATAAAATCAGCTGAAGAGAAAAATTTTCTTGCTGATGGGAAGTGTGGCGGCTTCGGAACAGCCAGTTGTTCCCCAGCTGAAATCATAATTTCACTTTTTGCTATTTGTTATTTCTGGTCAATGGTTATTATTTGTTATTAATGTCAATTAAAACAAAAGTCTGTAGACACAAACGCTAATAGTCGTAAGACTAAAAAAAAAATTAATTAAATATTGTTTAAAAATAATTCGTTGGAAATTTTAATGAATTTTCTTGGAATGCTTTCTTTTATTTGCGTAGGCCTAAAGCTAAAGAATAAATGAAATAAAGGTTAAGTAAGCCTGTGCTTATCTGATCATTATGCAAAGCTTGGAAATTATCGTGCATGTTCGATCATGTTTTCTAAAAACTTTATTTCAGTTGCCCTAAAAATATGCTTCATTATTGTCACTCAAGAACAAGCCAACACTGAGCTCAAGCCCGTTGGATCATTTTAGCCACTATATACATAGATGTACATATTTATTTCAAAAAAAGCTAACATACCTAAAATATTTTTACCGCAACACTGTCGCTTGCATTGCCCACCACTGTAAATAATGCAAATAACATCACGGCCAGAAAATGTAGCAAAAGACTTCAGCCAAATTGCATTATCGTTTCGTAACGAGTTTTATGCTTAAAATGTGTAAAATTTTTACAAAATGAACGAACACAAAATAAAAACATCTCCTGGCCGCGCACAAAAATGAAATTTGTAAATATTCATCTGTATGCTTTCACACGTATAAGAATTTTTGCAAGCATGTGCATGTTCATGAAAATAAATATATAGTAGACCGTTTGGTGCTATAAAAATATATGTATACATGCAAATAAACGTTTGTTTTTTTTTTTTTTGGCAAAATAAAGAAAAAATATCTTAATAAAAATTAATTTGCACTGGTGGTGTTCTGGGAGTCTTATGAAGAAAAAAAATGGGGTTTAAGTAAATTTGGCTAAAACAAAAACATTGCCCAACAAATTGAAAACGATGAGGAAAATTCAAAAGGGCATGGCTTCACCCCATCCACGAATAAATACTTAGATTTTTTTTTTATTAAAAACATTATTTTGGATTTAATATTTAATTTAACTTATGGTGGCGGATCATGACTACTGAACATAATTACCCAGCGGCGAAATTTCGTAGGTCCTCCAAAATCAGGGCTTCTTACAGCTGCTTTAAGATTCAAATCTTCTAACGCACGTTTAAGCCACCGAAAGCAAAACCGAACTCTGATCGGCTTCAATAATACGACTAAGTTGTATAAAAGCTTTTCAACGAAGTGGATTGTATGTAACACAGTGGTTTTTGTTTCTAGGGTTCCGTACTTATCAGAGTGAAACGGAACCCTATTACCGAGACAACTACGTCCGACCGTCACAGCGTCCATTCTTCGAAACGGTAAGAGCTAAAGAGCTGAAATTTTCACAGGATGTTGTTGTAGCGGCAAGGTACAACAACATACTAAAGGTACAACAACATACTAAATACTAAAAACAACAACAAAGCGAAAACTACCAGGTGTCTCCATACAACGAAAAGTTATAATTAGCTATAACTCTCGAACTGCGAAAGATAGAAAGCCGAAATTCGCACAGTGTATGTATATATAGATGTTCTACAACAACAAATGCTAAAGACAACAACAACTGCAAAACTACCAGGTGCCCCTAAGCAACATAAGATAACAATTAGCCGTAGCTGCTAAACTGTAAAAGACAGAGAGCTGAAATTCGGACAAGATATGTATTATTATATGCCCTACAACAACAAATACTAAAAACAACAACATGTCGAAAACTATCAGGTGTCCCTATACAACGTAAAGTAACACTAAGTCGTTACTCTCGAGCCGTGAGAGACAGAGGGAGGAAATTTGCATAATATATGAATTCATATATGCTCCGCAACAACAAATGCTAAAAACAACAACAACTGTAATTCTACCAGGTGTCCCTTTACAACGTAGAGTAACAGCTATAACTCTTGAACCGTCGGAGATAGAGAACTGAAATTCGCGCAGTATATGTATTACCAGATGCCTTACAACAGCAAGTGACAACAACAACAACAACAACAAGTCGAAAACTACTACTAGAGGACTCTTCAGGCCACCATTTGTATATAGTGTGTGGTGCGCTGAAGAGCTAGTTTTTCCAAAAATGTTCCTAATCTTCTCCAGAAATTTCATATTTTCAACAATAGAGTCTGTTAAGTCATTAATAGTGCTCCGTTAACTTCAAAATTTGTCTTTGCTAAGACAAATGGTTTGCGTCCGGGGATTTAAATTCGAATTTATCTTCACACACCTAAATTTAGTTTGTGTTAAATTTTTGGAATACGAGGGTCGGCTTAGTACTATGGTACAGGAGAAAATATCAAATTAAATTTGTAAACACTGAGTTGTTTAATCAAAAAATTAAAGAACCTCGAATTCAATTCATAATTTGAAGATTTAGAAATTTGGTTCTTATTGCACTTTCTTTTGTTCGCCCCAAGTGCTTTAAACCACGCGAAATCGCTTATTGCTCAACATATTCTTAACCCATTGGGAGGCTTCTGTAACTTTGGGTTTGTGTGTACTGAAGTTTATTCAGGTATAGAACAAAAATCCTCCAAGATATTTTTAACAGAAACATTTACCTGCACCTCGTGCACTTCTCAACATTCTACATTTGCTCACTTACATTTTCTACTTAACCTTAAATATTCGAACATTAATCCTTGTAAATCAAGTTGGAAAATAATTAAGTACGTTGGCTTCGGAGTGAGGGCTGACTTTTTTTATAACTGATTTTATTAATTTTCATTTTTTTTACTCTTTTATGAATGCATTCGCATTTATTTTCTTCTCAATTGCTTGGTTTGAAGGTTAATTGTGAAGTGTATGCTTGTTACACATCGTTTCCATCAGTCAGCCACTTTATGAATTAAGAGGGGGGAAAAAAGTTGGTTAGCAAGCAACAATCACTTGTTTTTTCACCCAAAGCTAACATACATATGTAGTCATAAATTAAAGCGAATCATGGCAAAAAAAAAACCAGAAGTTGTTTTGAGGAAGTTAGATGGAATACAGGCTATAGTAGAGTAAGTGTTTTTTTTTACAAAAGGGATGGATTAAGCAATTCGAATAAAATACATGGTGGTACGATTTACACTTCAAAACGCTTTACAAAATAATTCGTTAAAAACAAACTAATGCTAGGAATAGTCTTGATTTTTATTTTTTCATATATATATATGTGAGTTTCAAATTTCAAAAAAGCCATTCGAAAGTGAAAATATGACTGCTGATGAATCAAAAAAAAAAAAAAAAAAAAAAAAAATAATAATAATAATAATAAGTTGCTTTTGTAACAGTAAACTGAACTTTATTGCTTGACAGTCAAAAGCAAAATTAAAAGTGTATATAATTTTATCGGGCTTGAGTTCGATTTTTACTTCTTCAAAATTGAGAAATATATTTTTTTTGTGATAAAATTATGGTGATCGAAATTTTGAAAAAAAAAGAAGCAAAGTAAAATTAAATACCTATTTGCTGGAATACATACCACGGCTGTTTCACGAGCAGCACGACGATCATCAGCATCTAAGTTGTGTCGAATGCGAATTATGACAAATTGCAGACTGTTTTTAAGCAGCAGCGCTTAGCCGCCCTACAACCTGAACTCTTCATTATCGACTATCTGCATTTGGTCTTATTGATCTACTTTCAATTTCATCGCTGTGCTTTTCTGTTGATTAGTTTATATTTTAGCATCCACATCTAATTGAGTTCCAATTGAATTTTGTGTTTGCTGCTATTGTATCAGTGATGAAACTTTTTCATCATCGCTGTGCCCAGCGATTTTTAATCATTTATTTTAGCCTTGACTATGAAGTTATGTATGAACTGCAATTGTTAATTATTTCATAGGGCTGGAGTTCGATTCCTACTTCCCAATAAAATTAATTATTTTACATTACAAAATAAATTATTTCATCATTACAGCGCAAGATGTGAGACCACCCAAATTCAACCAGTTTTAGTTTTATATATTTATTTTCTTGAGCTAAAGGTCTTTTATTAAAATTATTTAATTTTTATTTTGTTAATTAATTAATTTTAATTAATTAATTAATTTTAATAAAGGACCTTTAGCTCAAGATAATGAATATATAAAATAAAAAAAGGGGTGGAAAAAAACAAAATGATAAATTCTGTTAGTTTTTTTAACACAATTATATTTTTTAAACTCGAACAATAATCTACTTATGGGCGCCTGCGTTGCTTGAGCACAAGGCACCAAACTTCCTGGATTTCTGTCTTGTTTATTTTGAGTTGGAGACACTCTATTTGTGTATAAACTTCAATTTTTGGTCTTCCCAATGCTGACAGGTTTTTTTCTTTTAAAATATTAAATAACTTAAGCAAAAGCGTAAATATGTAATATAGTAAATAAGAATTAAATGCACACGCAGTATGAAATTACAAAACATCACACTACAATAGAATGAACGAAAGAAAGCAATCAAACGGAATAAAACCGCCCTCATAAATGTGTATGAATAATCAAACATTTAAGTGTTGATGAGGATCAAGATAAACACCATTAGTTCCAGAGACCACATTGTCATCGTCATTATCATACACCCATCAAGCCAACACTTAAATTAACACATGAAAATCTCAGCAGAATATGTTTTAATCTGGCATTAATAATAACAATTTATGAGTGTGTGTGTGTGTGTACGTGTACACATGGCGATATGAAATCAGAATAAAAGTCTTTATAATTATATTAAGACTTCCGGGTTAGAAAATTGTTCTAATTTTGTCAAATTCTTTTACGAGTCGCTTTTTTCAAGTGTCAACTTGAATTCTGTATGCATAATGCTTTTGCTCTAAATTTAATACATATGTATAATTAAAGCTTAAGAAATTTTACATTTATGAAAAACTTAAATATTACACACACAAAACTAAATTCTAAACATTTGAATGAATTCTTGTTTCACCTTCTCATGCTCAAGCATTGCCACCACACAAATAAGTTGTGTTGTGGCACGAGTACGTTGGTCTGTGGCTTCCATTTGCAAAGTTCTTGAGCATGTTATTGGTTTTTGCTCTTGTAGGCCTTCAAGTATGAAATGCTTAAAAACTTCTACTTTAACAAAACCAGACTAAAAACATACCACTACAACAACATGCTGATAACACATTAAATACACCAAAGCAACAACACAGAAATGTATAAAAATGTATTAAATATTCATTGCGAATGTATAACAAGTATTGTGGGTTTCCTTTGTGAGGAGGACAATCAAATGCCAGTAGGAAATTTTTCAAGGATAAATATGACGAAATGTGCCTTTTCGTAAGAGAGAGAGAGAGAGAGAGAGAGAGAGAGAGAGGGAGAGAAACACATCTGTTTTAAATGAGCAAATTTGTGAAACCAATTAGAGAATCGTTTAGATCTGCCTCCTCCACAAACTGTATAATATTGATTGCTTTTTAAGATTTGTTTAAACGAAATTATTTGTTAATAATTTTTATCGGGCTTTCTAGTTGAATTTTCACTTCCTCCAAATTGAGATGAGAACCATTATTCAAAGGAGATAAACAAAAAGGAATTAATAGCGATTTAGTGTAAAAGAGAAAGCTGGAATGCCGCTTACTGCAGCAGACAAATTATGAAATTTAGCTTCACCAAAGTTCATGGGGGTACTGATGATAAGCGTAGCGGCTTCGAAACATTTATTTATTTATTTCAAAATCCATGTCGCAAGCCCATAGGGCCTAAATTGACAAGACTACAACTTAAGATAAGTATGTACATTGCAAAATATACAAAAGTATATATGAATTAAAACAAGTAATTTAATATGTGATAAACAAGAGATTAATTCACTACCATGTTGGATATTTAATGTTTCTTTCTTGATTTAATCATTATAAATCACTCACCACATTTGACAAATTTGAGCTTAACAAAATGTATACAAAATTTATGAAATGTAAAAATGTGTTTCAGAAACGTGCGTTTAATTACGAAGAGTTCAAAACCGTTATTAGCACTAATACGATACCATTAAACACAAAAATCAATTGAATGTGGATGAGAAAATATAATATATAATCCAATCAACCGATATACACAATGATAAAATGAAAAAAATTGTCAATGAGATAAGGCTCTTCACTACTGATTGCCTAGGTAATGAAGATCCCAGGTGGTAGGATGACTCTGAGGTGCTGCTTAAAAACAGTATACAATTAGTGATGGCCTGGGATCGCAGCAAGTTTGGTTGCTGATGAGCAGCGACGTGGTGGTAGTGAAACAGCCATGGTATGCACCCCAGCCAATAAGTCTTCAACTTTACTTTTCTGGCCTTCTTAAAAAAATGTTGATCACTACAATTTTATTGCAACAAGCAAATCTTTCTCAATTTGAGAAAATCAAACCAGAAAGCCCGCTAGAATTATTAACATTTTTTCTGTATTTATGTTATACATTTTTGCTTAATCCAACGTCCACAAATATTCCCTTTTTTTGTTTTCACCCACCACTCCCCCCTTACTATTTTTCTAGGCCCATTACAATACAATGCATAGGTAGGGGTCACCCGTGAGTACTGGTCCAAGTCTAGAAAATGAGAAGAAGAAATACAGCAAAGCACAAAATTTATCATAAGCACTCAATAAGGTCCACTATGGGTTAATATACTTACCCCCTAATACCTTGTTCATACATGCATTTCTAATTGAGATAATATTCAGTTTATTGACATAACATTTTTTGCGTTCATACATACAAATATTGCGCTAACTCAATTAGTATTTGACAGCTGGAAAAAAGTTGTTGTTTTTGTGAAAAATATTTTCAAATAAGAAAAATGGAAGAAAAACTGCCTTTTATTAAAAATATTTTAGTGTTGTACAATAAAAATATGGAACTTGTACAAGTAGTGCGTTCGTGTTATGACTCCAAAACGGCAATAATAAAAAGAAAGAGAAATAAAAATAGGGACATGTAGCAATGTTTTTATTTTTATTGTATTTATTTTTATTTTTTATTATTTTATTTTGTTTGCTTTTGTTGACATTTATCTCGTCATTCATCTCGCATTGTATACTTTTGCTTATTAAACACATCTTTTACAGTGTTGTGTTTCATCTTTTTCTCAATATTCAAAGCAATTTTGAGTTTATTAAGCAATAACTTTATTGACTTTTTGTATGGAATATTGAGCTCAATAATGGACTTTATTGCGATTATCTCAATAAAGGCGCATGTATGAACATGGTATCATTCATAAAAATTATTACAGGCCTATAAGACTGTTATTTGACATATTTGTATGTAAAATCTCTCAAATAAGAGCTTTATAAACCTGTTATAATTTTTATAAATTAGACGGTTATTATTTAGAGTAATACTACATTTACATCAACAACAATTTAGCGGATTTCCATTAAAATCTTTGACAAAATCTATCTCGCTTACACTATCGTTTTTTAGGTCTTGCAAGATTTTATTTACGAAAAAAAAAAATATAAATTTTTGTGAGATGTTTGACAGAGCAAATCGGTTCATGTGCACTTAAACAGCATATTTAAGAGGGCTTTTCTACGACAGCGTAGTATTTTTAAGTACTTTATGAACAAAATAGCAGTTCCACCACTAGGTACTGAGTAGATTTTGGGAGATTTCGTTAAAGTCAATTAAAATTTCATAACAGATTGTATCACGCTTGCTTGAATATAAACTTTTGGAAAGTAGAAACACAGAGTGTTGCAATCTAGAACGGACTACAGGAATATTGGCTATAATTTAACTACACCACCTTTAAATTGATTTGGCAACTCTCTTATTAATACCAACACTCATAGTTGCTTTCAAAGAATCAAGTTTTAAAAGTTCTTGGCCAGCCAAGCGTTTTTATTTATTTTTACGTTTGTTTACCAGCCCCATGCATAGAATTTCCTAAAAGACCCTTTCGCATGCACCATGTTATGCGTTTTCATCACTTAAAGCTCTGCCTCCAACTTCTTGCATTCTACCATCAGCTTATTGTTTATTATTTCATGCCTGTCTGACTAAATGGCAGGCCTGTTTGCCAGTCTGCCAAGCTGACTCTTGATAATTTGTAAAAGAGTTTTTTCATTGGTCTTACTTTCCGAAGTAGCAAGTTTACACAAATGTTTTCATGTAGTAGGCAATTTTTACATACACACATACACAACGCCGTATAAGTGTGTGTGTATGTGTATGCGTCTGCAGATGCAAAATGTGCAGATATGCAAGCTTTTGCTTTGTGCCTTCGCCACATGCACATTTGTATTCCGATCATATATTCTGCAGCACTTTAATGCAATCATGTTTAACAGGCATTTAGAGAATATTTTAGTTTTTTTTTTTTTTTTTTTAATTTTTGTAGTGAAGTTTTTGTTATTCATATTTCTGCTATAAAATAAATGTTGACATATCGAATTTATAATTTGGCTTCTTAAATCCGATAATTGGATAAATTATTGGCAACAAGGCAGTAGTAGGCAGTATAATAAAGTGGCTCAACTGATGTTCATAATAAAACATATTTTCATGGCCCCCAGCCCTACACTAAGAATGAAAACAGTTTTTGTACAAGAAATTTCCTGTACAAGGGACACATGAGGAACACACGTTTTGTTCTCTTTCAGTAGTTGGCTCGAAGGTTGCTTGAAATTATTACGATAATATAAAGTTATTGCGCTCTTTCGCCAGGTACCCAGAATTTTTCCACGAAAGTTTGTTATTGAGACTATTGCATTCTTCGCGATGAAAGTCTTCCCTTTCAAATTTCTTATCATTTTGACAATATATATATATCTCGCACCCTCGGCTAGAGTCTAATTACTTAGCTACAACGAAAAGCTGTATACAATAAAGCTGAACACCTGGTCTTCTGCTACTGTGTGTTGTAATAGAGTTTTGAAAAACAACCATCGCGCCCTGATGCAACTAATAAGGTAGTCTGATTAGCTGAAGCGGTAATCATCTGACTTGGCAAAAACTGTAAGGAGAATACAGAAATAAAAGACAGTCAAGGCGCGCACAGAGAAAAAAGCACCTAATAAAGTAGAACAAAATCAATAAGATATCTCTATGGTTTTTTTCAAGAAGGATTCCTTATTATTTTAAATGGGAAAACCTTATTGAAAAACCACAACAATTAATGAAATTAAAAAGATGATTTACGTGTGTTTATATAGGAAACTAATAAAACCAATAGGGAAAAATTAATAGGATAACCTAGTAAAATCAATAAGAAATCCTTATTGTATACAATTTGCAAGAAAACCTAATAGAATCAATAAGTTCTTCTCTATAGAATTTTTTTTTTGGTACCATGCAAATCGGAAACTGAGTAAAAACAAACGTGAGTTACAAGTTTTCTTCTTGGTTTTATGTGTTATGTCTTGTTGAGACAATTAATAAGATTTGCAACATGGAAATAATAAGAAATACCCATAGAAAAATCTTCTTTTCTCTCTGCTGGGATACCCCTCAGCCTAAAAACGTTTCAAAGAGAAAATCTTATTGAATCTATTAGGAAGTTTTCACTCTGTGCGATTGCATATCCTGTTCATCCCTCTTCTCTTAATGCTGTAAAATTTGAGGCAGTGGTGTGTATTTGACAGTTTTCTCAAGTTATAGAAAACCAATATGCATGTTATTTCTAGTGAATTTGTTCTTATTTGTAGTGTGTGTGTCTACAGATGCCATACAATAACAAATGCTAAGAACAACAACAAGTCGAAAACTACCAGATGTCGCTATACAACGTAAAGTAACAATTAGCCGTTACTCTCGGAGGCGTCCCCATACAACGTAAAGTAACAATTAAACATAACTCTCAAGCTGTAAGAGACATTATACGTATGGAAGGTACGGAAGCCTAAGTGTGCGAGCCACCCACGTATTTTACAGAAATTTTTATTATAAAGTTTGAGCGTTAACACTATGTGTGAAACACTACATCATTTAAATGACCACTGTCCAAATTAAGTTGGACAATTATGTATTTTTTATATGTATATATGAATTGATATGAAATTTGAATGAAATATCAGCTATTATATTTTATATTTTTTACCCTTTAAACATTACAGTCCGTTAACGGTTGAATTTTGTTTACTTGTTTTGAATTGTGAAAATACATCACTCTTCTACTAAATGATGCTGGAGCTGACAAATGGAAGATTTCATACGCAATGTGCGGCTTTTCCAGAAAGCCGAACTTTCCTCATTGAAATCAAAAAAACTTACTTCGTCATTCTGGATCAACCATCAACGTTAATAAGAGCTGCATTAACATTAGTTCCTATCAATTAAACAAGTGTTTTTTACCAACAAAAAATCCAAAGGTGATTAATGTTAATAAACCACTACGTTAAAGGAAATATTTAACTAACTCCTTGTTTTATTTCTCCTTATCCCTAAACTCAGATATATTTACTCATTTTGAGTAAATTTATATTTAATAAAGTTGTTTGGAGTATTCGCTCTAAACAAATTTATTTTAGCGCAAAACAATCTCTTGCAGACAAAAAAAAAGAATTTTTTTGTTCATGGTCCTTCGAACCAACGAAGTGTTGCAAGTACTGATTTTTTTGAGGTAATTTTCGACCACTTTTTGACACATATTGGGCGATATGTCAGCCACAACTTGACGAATTTTGGTTTTTGAGTGCACAAGACTTAAAGGTTTATCTGCATCACAACACAAAATTTTTCGCGTAGACCCACAAAAAACAACAAATCTAATGGTGTCAAATCCCATGATCTTGGTGGCCAGTTGATATCGCCAAGACGACGAGGGAATGTCTCTACATTAAAGACAGGTGGCACCGTCTTGTTGAAACCATATATTCTCCAAGCCGCACTCTTTAAAAGCAGGCAAAACCAAGTCGGTTATCATGTGATCATAACGCTTCGAATTGAGGACGACAGTCGTTCCATCGTCAGTTTCGAAGAAGTAAGGTCCAATCACACCTTCGGACCAAACAACGTACCAAACAGTGACTTTTTCTCTTCAATTACCTGGGGATTCTCAAAACCCCAAATACAACAATTTTGCTTATTAACATACCCACCACGTAAGAAATGTGCTTCATCGCTGAAGAAAATTTTGTTCGTAAAACACGGCGATTTTCCACCGCCTGTTGTTCAAGCACCCATTCCACGTACATTCTACGACGTTGTGAATGGTCGGTCAACTGGCTTGAGTTGTTGTGTGAGCTGGACTTTATATGGATGTGGGTGTAGATCTAAATGCAACATAAGCCATAATGTGCCGTAAGACAGTCCTAATTCCTGAGAACGACAAGGAATCGTTACATTCGGGTCTTCGGCAGCTCTTTCACTTACAGCAGCGATATTTTCAGTGGAACGAGCGAAACGATGAGGCCTGGCAATATTTGCGTTACCGCTCCAGACTCTTCAAATTTCTTTCACACAATTTTGCCAATTGCTTGCGTAGTTGGACTATGGATTATGCAAATCATAATCTCCTCTTAAAACACGATATGGGGCTGTGGCAGAATCACCGTTTTTTTTTTTTTTTTTTTGGTATGTTTTAATAATTTTTATGCGTTGTGTGTGATAGTTAAGCGATTCATTTCCGTCAATGTCAGACTTTTAACTGAGAAGAAAAAAATTAGTTTAACATTTTAGTTTGACAGCTGTCGAATTCCAGTGTTATACTTTTGAAACCACGAAATGGATAACCCGTTATAATATTGGCCTTCAAAGAAGAGCTTCAAATTCCAGATAAAGTTATTTTTTGTTTGGCTTTAGCAGCAAATGTGTAAGAAACAAAAAGCAGACATAAATTCGAAAGACTGACTACATTGCAGGTTGTTGTCTACAGATGAAGAAAGCAAGTATGTATGTACATGCTGTGTATGTGCTACATTTATGTGTATTATATACTATATTTATATACTATATGCATTACAGTTAATTTTTTATTAGTTTCAAATGGTTTTAAGGCTATGAGTTACTACAATATACATATTCAGTCATCAACACAACATCAACAGCCATTGTTGTTGGTATACATATATGTACATATATGTTTGTGTGTGTGAGTGCAAGTGTGTGTGTGTGTGTGTGTGTGTGTGTGTGTGTGTGTGTGTGTGTGGGGTGGTGTACGAGTATTTATACCACTTTTACTATATTCTACATGCTATTTAATGCATTGTGACAGTTCTGAGTGACAGTTACTTTGATAAATTGTAGCAATGGAAATTGTAGTTAAATCGATGTGTCAAAAGTTTGTTATAAATTCTAAACATGTTGTATATGAGACTGTTGAGTTTTTCTATTTTATATACTTAATTTTATATCACTTTATGCCTGACAGTACAATCTACATATGTAAGTATTTATTTGTTATAAAAATAATATTTTTCATAAAATATTTTTCATAAATAAAAAGCCTGAAAAAGTGTTGGAAATTTGCAACATAAATACAGAACAATAATTTCTATTTAACATGAATAAAAGAAAATCAAATCTAACATAATGATCACTATAATGTCTAATGGCAAATGGTTTGCTAAAATGACAGTACAAAAATTGAAACAATAAAACAAATTGACTATTGGCAAGGTATTCAATTTGCCTGTCAACTTTGGTAGGATTAAAAGAAAAAGCTGCACAAAAAGCCACCAACCACAAAAAAAAAGCGGGGTCACATGGCGAGTTTAGTCGATGACAGGCAACCCAAACTGGTGGGACAAATGCTGGCTTAGGAAATATTTTGATATTATTAATATCGAACAGCAATATTTTAGGTATAATTTTGCGTTTTTATTTTTAACCCATTAAGGCCCCGCGTTGCGTTTTCGCAACGTTCACTTCAACCACGCCTCAAGCATTTCGTGATTATAATATATTATAATAAACCACAGAGAAATAAAATCTAACTTAATATCTAATCGACCTGTTTTTGGATTTTTATGATACCTAAATTTTTTTTTATACAAAATTTTTTTTTTTAATTTTTGATTTTCCCGGTTTTTTGGGTACTATTGGAAATTGTTGAAAAAATAAATGAATATACATTATGAACCTATATCAAACTTTTGAGGGAGGCAGCTAACATATGACCACTGATATTTCTACTGAAAAATCCAATCATTCTAGATATATTCTACTATTTTTATGACTGGATATATCCGTGATGCGAAAATGCTACGCTGGGAGTTAACGATATATAAATACATATAATAAAATTATCAAATGTGTACGTATTTATACAATCTAAAGTATGCTTAGTTTAGACGATATGTTGAATCAGCATATTTATGCTGAAAATTTTGTTTAAGTGCCATCATATCGTGTAAACGCAAAATTTTTACCAGCATAAGTATGTTTAGCAACGTTTGCAAACAATTTGTTAACAACACCAACAAAAATATGTTGGCAATCTTAGCATATCGTGTGAACAGTGTGTTTTTAGTATTTGATTAATTTCCTGCGTATGCTAGCTGATATGCCATTTGTTGAAAATGCTGTTTAAGCTTTTCAGCATATATCTAATTTGTATGCATATTTGCCGAATGGCTTTGTTGAGCCAATTTTGTTGACAATTTTCGTTTATGTAGATATACATATGTATATCTTCTTCAAAATTTGCAAACGAGCACAAATGTAATGAAATGAAATTCAATGAATTAATTGCTCTCAAATTAAAAAACAATAAATAGCTCAAGGCGAGTTCATACCAGGTGGTTGCAAGGGAATTTGCAAAATGAAAAAAATACATGTATTTCATTACATATATTTCAAAGTGAACAAACAGCTAGAAGCCAAAATAATCACCTGTGTTTCAAGTCCAACAATCAACGGCAAGGCGTTGATTACATGCATACATCCAGATTTCAACCGCCGCCCCACTTTTGTTTTCAGCGGCTGCCACGATGAAAATTAATTGGCACAGATCTTCGCGCGTCTTATAATTCTTTGTATAATTTTGCACAAAAACCTTCATCTGGCCGCCGTTCTACCCATTTCCTTTTCCAAACTCGGCTTCTTTTTCCTTTTACTTCACTTTCATCACTATCAAAAACAAGGACTGCACAAGCAATAGCAAGCGATATTTCTTCCGAAGACATTTTTTGTTTTATATTAAAAACACGAATTTTCTGCAATAACGCGTTGTATAAATAGAAAGTAGCATCAAACTTATTTTACAAGCAAATGTTTATACGATTCAGCAGACATATCACCATGTAATTATCAACATATCGTATAAACACAAAAATTGTATGCTGAAATATGTTGAATGAAAAAATTTGGTAGTTTCAGCATATAGTGTAAACACCTTAGCATATGATATGTGATGACATATGCATTTGATGTTATTTTTTTTAATCATACAGTTGTTAGCATATACAATATGCTGATTCAACATATCGTCTAAACTAAGCTTAAGGCTGTTAGAAACGCATAATAAAAGCATGTACATATGTAGGTATGCGGTTGTTATTTAAGTATTTTAAAATCTTGAGTGGCGTCGTAGTGTCGCGTGGAAGTAACGGTAGCTTACATACATACGTGCAAATTCGTGATTTGGTGAATTGAGCTCAAGTTGAATAGAGCAAAAAAAAAAAAGAAATAATGTTTTATAAACCGAATCAGCATATTATCACTTTCGACAATGGCAAATTTGCAAAATGCAGGATATTTCGCAACAGGTGCATTTCAACTTCATTATTTTTCTTATGCACAAAGTGTGTCATTTAATTCAATAGGTACAGTAAGAGAAAACCGCACTAGCAATGCAAAATTAACCTTCTCCAAAATATTAAAGAAAACAGAATGTGGAAGTTACGACTATTGTTATGACCCGAATTATGAAATAAGTGCTATACGTTGGAATGACAACTCTGTAGTCACTATTTTATTAAATTTTGTTTGCTTAGAGCCATTGAAACAAGCTAAACAATACGACCGTAAGAATAAGAAAATGATTACGATTGCCATGCCTAACGCCATATATGAATACAGATGTGGAATGATTTACGTGAGTACCTGCCACTAGAGCCCAACCTCACGGCGGTCAAACCACGTGGTGCAATCAAGACGTTACACCACCGCCCCCGAGCAGCCGGAACAACTGCTCGGGTGGCAATTTATTTGCTACGTTACTTGGCCATAACAAAACCCCTTGCTCAGGAGTTGAGCTATCTAACCTCTGCTGCATTGCAATTCCCCAGACGGCTAAGGATACACGACTACCGTGGTAGCCCGAAGTTCCTAAGATCATCAGTCCTTGAACCAACGCTAATGCTCCCGCCAATCTGGTTCCTTACAAAGCAGCGTCTGTTGCTTAGCAACAGCACCACGGGCCCATTTGGGCGACCGAACATAGGCCCGAGGGTCTATGATCAGTATGGCTACCAACGTTCCCTTCCATGCGAACTTATGGTAGCAACCACAGCCAGTACGTTTCAGCCAAGGAAGGCTCCTCAACCTATGACCGGCGAGATGACTCCGAAGAGTCAGCTCTAGTAAACTCCTGGAAATTAAATTGCCTTTTGAAAAAACGGGAAAAACCAACTCCAATGCCTCAACTAGAGTTCAGAATGTTTATTATTGAATCTCTTTGGCGGACTGAAAACTGTGAGAGAATAATAGCTTCTACCAGTAGTGCTACTAACTCAGTGATTCGAACTGATAGAGTCGATCATAAAATTATTCATCACGACAAACGATTGAGATGTGGGCAATGTAGAAGCCAAACAATTTGAAAATATGAAAAATGTGACGTAGCAGTGCAGCCGAAGTGCTTTGCAGCATATCACAATTAAATTAAATATAGTTTATAAATGTATGCTTTTTGGTTATTAGTTCTAAAGACGAGAATAAAATATTTTAATTTAAAATTTTTACACATGCCTTTAATTATTATATCGTTAAGGCCCAATGTTGCGTTTTCGCAACAGGGGTTATCTGGGCCCCCACTGACCCGATTTGCCAAAAAAAATTATTTTATTTCTTATTTAGGTACAAGTAATAAAATTTTAAAAGTTTCATCATTATTGCTCAATGGGATCATGGCTCGGGCCTTAATGGGTTAATTAAAAAAAAAGGTCGTCCTCCCCCAATTTGGGCCCGAAAAGTATGCATACATTTTAAATTCAAGATTTCCCTGAACAATAAAAAAAATCACTTATCAGTGGAAAAGTGCTTAAATAACTGAAAATCATTTTAAAGCAAATATTAAGTTTATGTCAGCCTTTTTAAAGCGAAAATAATTGTCATTAGTGCATACTGACTTAACGAGTAGTAAATACACTTGGCTACTGAACATTTCATTTTAATGACATGTTTGTTTGAAATTCATCAGTTACAAGCACTTTTTTTTCTACTCTTTAATTGCTTCTTTACAAATGAGCAATAAATCAATTTGAAACAATCGTTTTTTTTTCTTTTCTTCTTTTGTGTTGAAGCTTCAACAAGTTTGTACTTAAAGTAACAAGCTGGTTTGGAAAATCCCAATTAAAAATCTGACTAAAAAACACACGTTTCATGACTTTTAATAATCTTTTGCAGTTTTCAGCGAAAATTTATTGTTTAAACAGCAAAATGCATCATGTGCAGGCAGGCGAAGGCCAGTTTACGGAAAGCGTTTGCAAGGCGGAACAGGGGATGGCAAGCCATTTCGAGGAATTCTCGGAAGGCTACTTTTCTCTACACAAACATACATACAGTTTAAAAATTTTTATGTAGACTCAAATATGAACTTAATTATTTATTTGCTTTAAGAGCCAAGTGAAATGTATGATTTCAGGTCTAAAAAAAAGACCAATTAAAAGTATTGATAGGTCCAATTTTGGACCTCAATTAATACATTTTTCAGTAGATTTACTTAAAAAACAGGCAGAAGAACCCCTCCATTCAACCTTACCTAACCTAACCTACTTAAAAAACAACTTTTGCTTAAATTTAAAAAAGTGAAATTAATTTAACAGAAATTTCTGCAGCCATAAAATGTAAACCACTCAATTTTAATTCAAAATTTAAAAAAAAATCACAAATTAAATGTTTCAATAAATAGATAAAAACCCTTGAAAAAGTCGACAAAAAATCGACGAAACGTCGGGTACAACAGTAATTAAAACTTTGTTTTAATTATAAAAGATATTATGAATTATAAGCTAAACCAGAAATGGGAAAAAACACGTAAAATAAGGAATTGGCCAATATATACTAGAACACAATTTTTATTAAGTAAAAAAAAAAATTTTTATGTTCTTATATTATATATCTTCTTACCCTCAGTTATCTTAGCATGAACTTTTCGTCTTACCTAAAAAGAAAAATGAAAAAAAAAATCAGAGTTATAAATAAAATAAATTTAAATTCGGCACAAATTAAGGAAATATATGGGTATTTCCATGAAATGGTCCACCGTTAGTTAAAAAATCAAAACGCTCGCCCAATTTTTTTAAGCACAGAAAATTGAAAAAAAAACTATTGACATTTTATTATGTAAAAAAAAATTTTAACTTATAATAATTTTAAATGATGGTAAAAACTTCTGAAAATATATGTTAAATTACAAAAATAT
The DNA here is from genome assembly GCA_963662145.1 of Sturmia bella. NCBI lineage: Eukaryota > Metazoa > Arthropoda > Insecta > Diptera > Tachinidae > Sturmia > Sturmia bella. Next base: position 19,934,340 of record OY759170.1, read on the forward strand.
GTATGAAGGTAAAAAGTGTCACGTGCGTAATCAAAAAAATTTTTTTTTCTTAGCCAACCCATGCACACTCGTTTTTGAACAAACCATGATTATAAAGGTCCATTAATAACCTTTATAAAAACATTTTTGCCGAAATTCGCCTACTTTTGCAATATTTCATGCTGCTTTAAAAGGCACTTACGTTTTTTGTCACGTGCGTAAGTCAACTTTAATCGCATGGAACTTGGGTACCCAGTGCTCAATTTTCCAATATATATACTTTTTGGAAAGAACTCATCACATTAAATGTAACAATGGCAAAATTCCATTCAAAAATTCCAACCCATTTATATTTTTATAATATTGAGAACAATTAAATGTGTACAAATGTCACGTGCGTGACCATGGAAACACCCATATACAAAAAAGTCATTGTAACACGAGATCCGAAACTACCAGAAAGATTTTGTTCAATTTTGCCACAAACCCAATAGCAATCGATATCTCGCCATAGATTTTTTGAAAGCTTTTGCCATGAGGAAAAAAACTTCTATAGAAACGCTCGGTTTTAAATTTTGTTCTTTTATTTTCATTTTTAGAAGCCCTATTAAGAAGGCATGTAACGGGGTCGGTGTGGTGTGTTGGAAAAAAATGTAGGGAAGAACAAATTGTTGTGGGTTGGTGATGAAAGAGTCAAAAAGTCTCATAAATGTTGGTTAATCTATAAAAGCGAAATAAATTCAAGATGAAGGCTGAGTCCAGAGATGACACATTGGCTTTAATGGCAGCGTTCTATGGCTCATTGTGAACTACGCTTCTATAGTGTTTAAATGTAGGTACAAGAAACCTTCTGTGTTGGTATTAAAGCAGCTTTCAAAATCTCACCAGCAAAAGTAATGCAGGCAATATTAAGCATCAGTCAATTGAAATTCGTATAAAATACTTAGCGGCTCTCACAAAAAAGGGGCTAAAGGTGTTAGGTAAGCATATTCCCAACGGCTCTTTACAGGCGCGGGCGACTTGCTAGCATGTTGCCACGACATGCGCTTTGCTCTCTATTTGTGCTTAACACCATAATCAGGAGCAAAGCAACATGCTTCGCCATACAAAATTTTGAGAGCGAATGAAGTGGCTTCATATTGAAGCTACATGCGAACCACGCCAAAATCCTGTCTTCTATAATTTATATCGCAAGTTTATCTGGACTATAATAGTCGCATAAAAATAAAACTTATGTTCCGGGTTATATTTAATGCTGTGCAATGCCAACTCCGAAGAAATTTCCATCTGAATTTGGATTTTTTTTTCGCCAACACTTTCATTTACATTTTTTGCTCATTAGAAAAATTTTCTTAACGAAATGGAAAATTTATGTTGGTTTATTAAAAACAAAAAGCACATAGACGAGTCGTGTAAACAGTGTGATTCACAAATGTAATTGAGAGAGTGAAGCGGGTGATTCAACTCGTAATGGAAACATATTATAACACTAAATCATGGGATGTCTAACACCATTACAGATCAGCAGACTAGAGGTCAACTGCGAAAAATTTATTAGTTAATCAACTCTCTCAATCAGCTTTCCATGGGACTAGCTGTGGTATACACGGTTGGATAATTGGCGAAGAGGAAAACTGGACTTGATATTTAGCTGGCAAAACGCCAACACAGAACTGTTGTTCCGTCTGCCAGATTATTGTACAGTTTTGCAGGAGGAAGTTTGGCCAATAACAGAATACATTGAAGTAGCCGATGAAATTGGAAGGCACCAACGGCCAAATTCTGGCATTCGTGATCGATCTAATTCGTAATTGAATGGTGAATGTTTGTTGCGTGTTTTGTTTTCGCTTCACATTGCTTTTACCGGCCAGTATATTTAATCTCGAAGACCACGATTCGGCCCCAGAGCCGCTGAATATATTTGAGTTATGCCAGCTAAATGGATCACAATACCTATAGTTTTGATTGTAAGAATGATACCAAGGCGTTGTGTGAACTACGCCTCAAATGCGCAACGTGTCAAACGGATATATCTGGGAACAATAGTTCAAATTCTCTGGCCACAAGCCCATTCTGGAACAATTAAATCGTGAGACTCATCGGAACTAGTTAACCGTTCGTGCAGCTTATATGTATGTGTATATGTATATTTATATGTATATGTATATTTATATGTATATGTATATGTATGTGTATATGTATGTGTATATGTATATCACTTGTCCATGATAAAATTCGAGATAAGTTATCTCATTAATTTATAATAATTTATACCCCACTAATTAAAATCTATTACTTATTGTCACTTTGTTAACAGGTGTAAAAAAATGGGTAAAATAAAAAAAATGTCTTACTAAGATTTATGTTACTATGAACAGAGTTTCAACGAAGACTTTTTTTTAATTGTGGTCAAAGGTTTTAACAATTAATCACATTTTCGTTTTACAAACGAGTAATGCTGGGAACACAACTGAGACGAACGACAAATTTCGCCCAACACGACGAATACACCGGCTAAAATTCGCGGTGTAAATTCGGCGTATGAAGCACGAAAAACAAAAACATCTGTTATAATCGATAAAATTGTTTATTGTTTGTTCAAAGATAAAATAGAATTAAATGAATCAAAGAATTTAAAATTTTGTAAAAATAATTAAAATAATGAACATGATCCCAAATTATATAAACATTCGTGAAGTTTAACATTTTCAATTATAATTTCATTTGTATCCATTTTCTCAGTTTTTTTAATTTTATCTTATTATAGTTGAAGAACAGCTGATGGGGTGGCCATATTAAAAAGATTGCTTGCTAAAAAAATTTGCATTACCAAAAACGAGAAATTAAACACTACAAACATGTTTTATAATCTAATATGTTGGCTTTTTATTTTAAATGCAAAAAGTCAAAGCTTAGCACTTAAAATAAAAACTATTAAATTAAAAATTAACTGTTTTTACTAAAACACTTGAAAACTAAAACCACAATGGCCACATGGTACTGATTTGTTCGTCGTTCGCCGGCATAAGAAATAGAAATAAATCTATTTCAATTTCGCCGCGTACAACGAATTTCGATCGACGCTGTGACTGTGTGCATTTTCTTATACACCAATGTGTTTTCATTTTGACGGCGAATATTCGCGGCAAAAAATTCGTCGTTCGTCGCAGTTGTGTTCCTAGCATAAGAAGCAAAACTGCTAGCCACTTTACTAGTAAGATTTGTATTCCTTTTCGTGACATTAAAACTCAAAATGATTCAAGCACAAGGATTGATGAAAAGACCCATATAAATACATGCATTCTGAGACCATAAATTGCAAGAAGCGCTGTAGAAAAGCTGTCTCGAAAAGCACATTTGCAGGTGTGTGAGGCGACTGTGTTTTCCTAATGTAAGTAATATTTCCTTAATTTATTAAAATTGCTTTACACAGCTCTGTTCACAAAAATAACAGTTAATCTTTTAATTAATTTTTTTTATGGTTTTCTCTAATCAAATGTATGTATGTATGTAAATAGAAATCTCGTTCACAAGCACACATCACTCTCAAGAATTTAACGTGTCACCTTGTAACTGGTACCATCAAATGCACTAATAAAACTGGCTTTTATATCTACTTTAGTCATCTTTTTCTCAAATACAAACATACAAAGATTACAAAACAAATCATTCAACTGCAACCAAGTGACAGAAATAAAAAATAAAAAAACGTAACCCAACAAACATTTGCATACTTGGCAGGGCATACGATTTTTAAGCCTACGCTAAATAGAACGAAGAAGTTTTTACATTTTTGTGAAACGAGTTTTTTTTTAAACAAAAAATAAATATCAAAACAAACAAAAACATCAATTACATAATGGTGAGAAAATATCAAATATATATAAATAAATAAATATATATATATATATATATATATATATATATATATATATATATATATATATATATATATATATATATATATATATTATTTTTTTTGTTAAGTTTATTTTTGTATATTATTGTTGTGATTGATATTAATTAAAAAGACACAAAGAAAACCTTAAAGACATTTAGGTTAAAGGACAACTAGCTGTTTCGGAGCTGCCTCACTTCTCATCAGCAGCGGTCCTAGTTTCTAAATCAACACTCTTGCCACTCAGACACCCAAGTTGTATGTGTTCTGTCTAAGTTTTTAATTATATCAAACACAATCATTAGTATTGCTTTTATATACATACGTCATTGCATATGTACCGGCGTAAAGTTTCTCACCACACGCTACATATACAATGATACATATAACATTGAAAAAGTAACAACGGGTATCTTTGATATTATTAAAAATTTAGACGGAAAATATGCAACAACTTAAGTGGCTGAGTGGCATGAGTGTCGCTCTAGAAACCCGCTCTAGAGCCCCTGAGCTCGAGGACGGGTGCTGGCGAGAAGTGTGGCGGCTTCAAAACTGCTAGTTGTTGACCGTGTTAAATGTCGTTGACGATTTCTTTGCCTTATTTAATTAATAGCAATCATAAAAATAATATAGAAGGAACTTGAGCCCGATAAATTTAATATAAAAACAATTTTATTAAAAAAATTTCGAATTATAAAAATTTATTAATTTTAAATAAATTACAATTAAGAGAAAAATAAACTCAAATATAAACTTAATTATTTATTTGCTTTAAGAGTCAATTGAAATGTATTAATTCAGTTCCAAAAAAATGGGTTAATTTTTGGACCTGAATTAAGAAAAATAAACTGATAAAATGGAAAAGCGATCAGTAACATTCAACATACATATGTAGGCAGTCAGCAATAAAAAGCTCAGGCGATAGGATGGTTATGGGTTGCTGCTTAAAACCAGTATACAAGTAGCCATTATCTGAGTTTAAAGCAATTTGGGTGCTGATGAGCGTCTTGATGGTCGTGAAAGAGCCATGGTAAGCCTTCAGCTTTACTTTTCATGTCTTCTCTTAAAAATGTAATGTTATCAGACAATAATCTTTCTAAATTTTGAGGAAGTAAAATCGAACTTAAACTTGATAATTTTTATTAACATTCTTTAAATTATTTTCAACAGACTTGAGGGTACTGTTAATAACACGCTGGTATTGCAACTCGAAAGGAAAAAAAACTAGTGAGAAAGCAAAGGACTCATCTTCTAATGGCTCATTCATTTCGTGGTTTCAAAAGTATAGGACTGGAATTCGACATCTGTCAAAGTAAGTTGTTAAACCAATTTTTTTCTTCTCAGTTGAAAGTCTGACATTGACGATAATGGATCGCTTAACTCACATACAACGCATAAAAATTATCAAACACTACAAAAATGGTGATTCTGCCACAACCCCATATCGTGCTTTATGAGGAGATTATGGTTCACTTAATCGTCTAACTACACAAGCAATAGGAGAAAGCGTGAAAAAATTTGAAGTGAATCGAGCAGTTAGAAATATTGTACGGCCTGTGCGTCATCGTTTCGCTCGTTCCGCTGAAAATATCGCTGCTGTAAGTGAAAGTGTTACCGAAGACCCGAAGGTGTCGACTTCTTGTCGTTCTTGTGATGTGCCTTACGGCACACTATGGCGTATTTTGCATTTACATCTACACCTACATTCATATAAAGTCCAGTTCACACAACAACTGAAGCCAGCTGATGGACCATTCACAACTTCGTAGATACGTGGATTGAGTGCTTGAACGACAGGCGATGGACGGCGATTTTTCGAACAAAATTTTCTTCAGCGATGAAGCACATTTCTTAGTGAAATCGCAGTTAGTAATGCATAATTTTTTGGAATAAGTTGAACTTATTCAAGCCTTGGAATTTCATTTTTTTTTTTTATTTACGTTCCCATTAAAGCTTAATATGGTAAAGAACCCACCCATTTCGACGAGCGTAGCTGTTTCATATTCCAAGCAACCAAAACTATATTAAACTAAACAAATAGGATATTACGAGCATAAGAATTTGCAATATAAATAAAATGGCAGTGGGTATGTTAATAAACAAAATTGTCGTATTTGGGGTTCTGAGAATCCTCAAGTAATTGAAGAGAGGCCAGTACATGCAGAAAAAGTCACTGTTTGGTGCGCTCTTTGCTCCGAAGGTGTGATTGGACCTTACTTCTTCGAAAACGACGCTCGAACGACTGTCACCGTCAATTCGGAGCGTCAGGGTCATATGATAACGGACTTTTTTGTGCCTGCTATTGAAGTATACGACTTGGAGAATATGTGGTTTCAACAAGACGATGCCACATGCCACACAACTTGAGCGAATATGGCTTTATTAGAAGAGAAATTTCCTGGCCGCGTAATCTCTCGTCGTGACGATATCAACTGGAAACCAAAAATCATGCGATTTGGCACGATTTACATATAAAACATTAATTAGACCAATTATTACATATGGATGCCAGATATGGTTTAACATATCACCGTCTTATATGGAAAAAATCAGAGTCTTCGAACGAAAATGTTTAAGATCTTGTATATCATTATTTAGATCAAAATCAAGTAATTACAAAAGATACGTCTCAAATAAGATCTTATACAATACAACAGATACAATAAGAATCGATAGCTTCATAGTTTATCTCATAAGAAATCATATATTAAGATCTATGACCTGTATTGAAAATAACATCATTATGGCATCATACTACGCAAATGAAGAATATATTATAAATACTCTGAAAGCTGGGTTTGTACCACCAGAGGCATTTCTGTATCTCGATAAAATTAAATTTATCCAAAATGAAAATGCAGTCCCAATATTTTATCACAATTTTAGAAGGGCAAATATTAAAGCTGTAGACTGCAGTATAGAACAAACTAACTCAAGGTATGAAAAAAGTATTTCTAAAAATGATAGATATCTTTTTCAAAGACAAAATACCAACAAATTTTGGTGGCTAAGTGAATAAGCACTGTTTTCTTGCTTTCACTCTTTTGTTTTTACTTTTATTTGACCTTTTTTTAAATCAAAATATTAAAGTGATGTTTTTAAAAAAAATTTTTCATTACAGAAAAATAAACATATTCTTCATTTGAAGTACAAAATCCCAAAAAAAAAATATTGAAAACTTAATATTGTTCTTTCTTATACTAGAGAGCTCTGAAAAGGGACTGTGTGTATTTGTAAATATTTGTAAATATTAACTATTGTTTATTGTAGTTTTTGATAAATTTTCTAAGAAATAATGTTCAAAATTCTTTTATTTGTCAGTGTGTACAGTTATTATTTACTGTATGCTTGTCATACAGAACAAACCCGTCTAATAATGTTTGCTGGGCCGCCGCCACTACGCACACACTCTCGTCGCAGTTGCACAGGCAACTGCATTCATTCATTGAACATAAATAATGAGCGAGTGTTTGAATGCCTTCCTTGCCAGACTCAATTTAACTAATTTAGAGATGATGCGGTTTTAGTACCCATCACTCAGAGCATTAAAAACTTCAAAGTATAAACGGTTTTGAAAAGAAAAATAAACGTAACAAATTTCATTAGAGATTATTGCCAACATTAACATCAAGCACACTTAGTTTACATTTAAATCTATCTTGCTTTCCTTCTTCTGCTTCTGTTTTATCTTAAGATTTTCAAATTGTGGATACAACTATTCCCCTCAAACCATTTCAAAGTCTTTTGCATCATTATGTTTGAAAAATGATCTCTTTCGCAATGTAGAAGAAAAAAAAAACATCGTTTGAAAATAATACTTGAAATGTGACTTGATTTGAGGTAAAATGGAAAATAAATTAAAAAAATAAAATGCGAAATAAAATGTCAAATGTTATGTTTAGCTTGCCATTATCGTTGATATTTTCTTTAGCAAAATGTTCAACTTATTTTAGTTTTTCAATTTTTGTTTTTTTCGTTATTTTTTGCTTCACAGCCAATGAAAAATATAATCCATATCCAACTGAATGAGTTTTAGTTAAGTCTGTGCTTTTGCTCAATTATTGTTATTATTATTTTTTTAATGAAGAATAGTTTTAATTAAACAGAGTAAGAAAACCAAAGTTATTAATTTTTTTTCGGGATTTTTGAAAGTTATATTAAACAAGATAAAGGACAAAATGAGATTTTGGCAATGTTTGAAGGTTGTGTGTGTAAACTTTTAGCAAAATCCATTAACAGAAGATATAATTAGGAATAGAAACAGGGGCAAAACTTGAAAATGATTTATAAGTTAATGCATGGTTTTAATGCTGGACTGGCTTAAGCATCACTGCAGTGCAACATTTTATGCTACGAACACAACTGGGACGAACGACGAATTTCGCCCAACATGACAAATACGCCGGTTAAAATTCGCTGTGTAAATTCGTCGTATGAAGCACAATACTGACGGCGAACAAAAACATCTGTTATAATTGAGAAAGTTGTTTATGGTTTGTTCGAAGATAAAAAAGAATTAAATGAATCAAAGAATTTAAAATTTTGTAAAAATAATTAAAATAATGCACATGATCCCAGATTATATAAACATTGATGAAGTTTAACATTTCCATTTATAATTTCATTTGTATCCATTTTCTCAGTTTTTTTTAATTTTATCTTATTACTAGCTGACTCGGTCCGCGTTGCTGACCCTAAGAAAGCTTCTTATAAAATTTACGGCCTTAATTATTCCAGCTCTTGATCTTTGGTTTTTTATAAAAAAATAATATTAAACAAATATTTATTTATTTTCAATATTTCGCCAACAATTTGTTGGCATCTTCAGGAAAATAATTATAAAATTCAAAAACAAAAACAAATTATTGAAAAAATTTGATTAATAAACATTCAAAAAATTCAAAAATATTTTTCCCGCCTTAAAATATTTTTGTATTTTTGAATTTTTTTAATGTTTATTAATCAAATTTTTTCAATAATTTGTTACTGTTTTTGAATTTTATAATAATTTTCCTGAAGATGCCAACAAATTGTTGGCGAAATACTGAAAATAAATAAATAATTGTTTAATATTATTTTTTATAAAAAACCAAAGATCGAGAGCTTGAATAATTAATATAACAATATAAAGATCAAATAATATAAATATAAAGAAATTTACGGCCTTTAAATAAAAATCCATGGAATACCTATAAATAGGAAAATTGGATTTTGCCATATACATGTATACACACAAAGAATTTTATATATATAAAATATAGGGTGCGCTAATACACTGGATACCCTTTAATACAAAAGTTTTGAGATTTTTGGTACATATTTGTTGTTGTTGTGTAGAGAGTAAGGCAACTACATATTCTGCTCAAACTGCAGCCGTCTATCTCATATCGTTAAAAAGTTACAGCTGATTTTCACTTTTGTATGGAGCACCCTTTAATTTAAAAATTTTTTTTGTTGTTGTTTTAGGTATTTGTTATTGTAGAGCATGTGTAAAAACATATCCTGTGCAAATTTCAGCTCTCTAGCTCTTATTAATTATTATAATTTGATTACAATGACGCCATAAGAGCCAATTGAAATTTATTACTTTAGGTCTAAAAAAAATAGACCTTAATGCTTTCTGTCTTTCTCAGCCGTCTATATGCCGCCGACATTTCGTTGCTGCTAAACAACTCATCAGAAGTTTACTCAGCCAGTAGACTTCTTTTTTTCTTTTTTTTTTTCTTTTTCAAGTCTACTGATGCTTTGTTTAGCAGCAACGAAATGTCGGCGGCATATAGACGGCTGAGAAAGACAGAAAGCATTAAGGTCTATTTTTTTAGACCTAAAGTAATAATTTAATTACCATAATTTTATTTTTAATGTCTTCTGTGTTCATTTTCTTGCCTGTTTATTATTTATTTGTTTACAAACTTTAATAAAGTGAAATAAGCTGAGCCGCAGCCAATATTTGAAAAGCAACGCCGTCGATAAAATTTGCACGTAAAGCAACCGCCGGAAATTTTGTTTATTTTATAAAATTTAATAAAAATTATGCATAATAATAGATATAATATTAACTTTTTACTATTTTGAAAATACTTCTTTTAGCATTAATTAGCATTAATTTAATTCCCGCACAGGCATGTTTTGTGGCGGCCTTGCCGTCGTAAACTTTTTTTGAGTTGGATTGTAAAAAGCAAACACATGTTTTAGCATTTAAGGGCAATTCAGACTATTATACAAGTAGAAATACTTTTATCGAGTTTTGTGAGATGAAAGTATAATTAGATTCCTTGCAACTGTCAAAAAGTCGAACGTAAATTACATTTTACATTCACACCATCACATTTCAAATAAAATAAAAAATTTGAGTGGAAAAGAAAACAGCTGTTGCATATGAATGTACATGCGGTAATCATACATACGTTTAATCACAGAATCAATGTGCCAACATAAAACTTTACACGGCGGCATAAGAGCAATTTCATGTTGGCGGTGGACGTGCCGGCGCTAAAAAATATTCAGCAGCTAAAATAATAGTTATGTAAAACAGAACCAAATTGAATAACACAAAAATATTTTATCTTCTAAATACAGCTAGAGCAAAATACATTTGTATACGGTAACCTCCCCCCGGGGGCACAAAATGCATCTTGCTGATCGTAACCAGCTTGGTGTCGTGTCAACGGGGTAGAAGGGGTGCAGGATACCTCGGCTGGCTTGGTGGCTAAAATCTTAGGCATTTCCTGAAGGAGGGCGGCGACTCCTGAGGGACTTGCTGAAACCCCTCACCGAGGGGCAATTCGGCAGTACGGGGACCGGAGCCCCGAGATGACTCTTCGGAGTCATCTCGCCGGTCATAGGTTGAGGAGCCTTCCTTGGCTGAAACGTACTGGCTGTGGTTGCTACCATAAGTTCGCATGGAAGGGAACGTTGGTAGCCATACTGATCATAGACCCTCGGGTCTATGTTCGGTCGCCCAAATGGGCCCGTAGTGCTGTTGCTAAGCAACAGACGCTGCTTTGTAAGGAACCAGATTAGCGGGAGCATTAGCGTTGGTTCAAGGACTGATGATCTTAGGAACTTCGGGCTACCACGGTAGTCGCGTATCCTTAGCCGTCTGGGGAATTGCAATGCAACAGAGGTTAGATAGCTCAACTCCTGAGCAAGGGGTTTTGTTATGGCCAAGTAACGTAGCAAATAAATTGCCACCCGAGCAGTTGTTCCGGCTGCTCGGGGGCGGTGGTGTAACGTCTTGATTGCACCACGTGGTTTGACCACCGTGAGGTTGGGCCCTAGTGGCAGGTACTCACGTAAATCATTCCACATCTGTATAAGGTAATCAAATTCCAAATTTCGAACCCTGGTATAACGAAATCAAATACCATCAGTGACGGCACGCCATCGGCTGTGCAACAACTGGCTAGTACATTGTTCAACAGCTGCTTGTGTTAAAAAAACAACCCTGATCGAATGAAATGTATTATCGTTTAGAAAATTTTCAAAAAACGGTGAAGTCTTATGGGAGGTCAATTTTATATCGTATTATTTCTCGTTTGCATAACACATTGCATTCACACCAACACACTTGCACGTATTATTTGCATTTTTGGCAGGTATTAATACACAGTATAATAGTCTGAATTGCCCTTTAGCAACATTTGCAAAAACGGATCTGCAATTTATTTTGCGTTATGCATATTTGCTTAAGTGATGCAAATCTCGGTTTCATACATTTTGTTCTTGTAGTCTTGCAGACTATGGCACATATGCTACGGTTGCAATATCCGCAAGGGTAATTTGCAATGAACCGTGAGTTCCGCTACTAATATGCCACCTTTTAAACGTTTGCAGTTTTGACCGCAGTATTTTGTCTGTTTAGTTTTACATCTCTGCGACTCCTTTTTTTTTTTTTTTTTTTTTTTTTGCCAATCGTTGTATGCCATCAAAGCCCAGTCCAGCTCTTCTGTGTCTCGTGAACAGGTGGCAACGTTTAGAAAACAAAATCAGAAGATGTAAACAAAATGTTGCATAACTTTGTTTTGAATCATTTTGAATTGAAATAGAGCGGTAGTTTTAGGCCCAGGAAATGCGATAACTTGTATCAACTGTGAACTGTGAGTCGATATTCATAACAAAAAAAAAAAAAAAAAAACTTTTGCCATAAAATTATTTTCCGTTATATAAATATTCTGTATGTTTATAGTTTACTGTCTAATTTGAACTCCATTCTTATGTCCTTCTGGCCCAATACTATTAAGCCAAACGTAAGAGCTTTTCGTTAACAACAAGTAAACGATAATGAGTGTTTTTTATGAGCTTTAATTTCGTTTTTCATCTACCGGTATTATGGATAAATTTTAACTTGCCAAGCAGTTTTTTCTAATAACTATTTTTGTTTTTCTCTTTTGAATTTATTTTGGCTGATATTCATATTGCATACTAAAATATTGAAAAAAAAAAAGATGGTGTATAATATTTCCAAAGTGGTTGGTTGTGGTGGTGGCTGACGGACGGGTTGTTTGGTCGGTTTGGTTTGCTGGACTGCCTGTTCTGAAATTGCTGGCTGGCTGGCTGTCGGTTTATTTGGATAGATTTTTCGTTAAATAAGTTTGGTCTGTCCGATGGTTGGACAGTTGGTTTCAGGTTTTTGTGTTTTTTTTTTTTTTTTTTTTAGTTTCGTATTCATATAATTTTGGTATGATGATCCGTCCATTCATTCATTCATTGCTTAATATGTGTGTTGCATTTTAAATATTTTTTGGCTTTGGTTTTGGCTTTGGCTTTTAATTTAGAGAAGGTTTTTATCTATTGTTGCTATTTTCATTTACAAATACCCACACACACACACACACAATTTATATAAATTAAACATTCTGTCAAGAGATAACAACAAAAGCAAAATTTTTTTTTTAAACAATAAATACAAAATTTCTAACAAATAAACATAATATTTACTAACATGTGCTCTTTATTTATGTGTATTTGTTTTATTATTACGTTTTACATATACTCTTTATTTTTTATTATTTACTTAGACCAGAGTATTTGAGTGAATATTAATTCGCAATGGCTGTGAATCAAGTCAGCAGACACCCAGCCTTACAGACACAAAGGGAAGGTACGAAAAAAGTTTACAATCAAAAATGTATTACCAAGTATTTATGTAACAGAGATGTTCAGATGTTTTGATATTTACTGCTCTTTTATTTCCTGGCTGCATAAACTACAGGTTGGCCCAAAATTAACAAACTGATTTTTTATTTAAAAAATAATTATAAATTTTTTTTTTAATACAGTATATAAATGGAGAATATTTTAAGATAAGTTATAAAAAATAATATCTCGCCGGTGGTGGCCATTTTCTGCTTCGCATATTCGTGCTCTTTGGAACACATTTTCCATAACCTTTCGCAAAACTTCAGGCTGTTGTGGTGCTTATTTCGTCACGTTTAGTGCGTTTTAATTGCTGAATGGTTCTTAAATTATTAATATAGAATTTTCCTTTCAATTAACCCCAAAGAAAACTGCAGCTGCAGCTGTTAAATCCAGTGAACGCGGAGGCCAATGAAAATCACTTGTATGCGAAATAATTTGTGCACCAAAGATGTCCCCTAAAAGAGCCATTGTGTCCCCTGCAATGTGCGCTGTGGCTCCAGCATAATTATGGATGATTTTCCCCAGCTGGCCTTAAAAAATTTTTTCCAACATTGCCTAATATCTGACACCATTGACGGAAACGGCGAGCCCGTGTTCATTTTCAAAAAAAAAAAAAAATAAGCACCAATTATCCTTTCCAATGAAACACCGCACCAAATCGTATTGTTAGGTGGGTGCAATTCTCGCCGTTGAACTATTCCCGGATTTTCCATAGCCCACATCCTGCAGGTTTGCTTATTAATGAACGATCGCATTTAATTGGAAATGGGCTTTGTTGCTCATAATTATTTTTTTTTATGAATGGTGCAGTGCAAATCTGATGGAACTTCATTTGAATAAATGTAAATTACTGCGGTTTGCAAGATCTAACCAAATTACAGCAAACTACGTTCTTGGCGAGCATCAATTGGATTTGGTCGATAGTTTCCTCGATTTAGGTATATTACTCGACCCCAAGCTGACTTTTACTTCCCATATTACTCTAACAATAAACAAAGCTAGAGGTACACTTGGATTTATAAAACGATGGGCAAAAGAGTTTAATGACCCATACATTGAAAAAGCACTATATACCGACCCATTCTGGAATATGGTTCAGTAATATGCGATCCAATTTATCAATGTCACTCTGATGCAATTGAATCCGTGCAGAAACAATTTCTTTTGTTCTGTCTTAGAAGTTTACATTTTGATCCTCTTAGTAGTATGCCCCCTTACACAAAAAGACTTGAACTTATCAAGCTGCCTACTCTCAGAAGCCGTCGAGTTATGCTGAATGTATCATTTATTCTAAATTTTATTAATGGCGATGTCTGCTCTGGATTTTTGATCAACGAAATCTTATTTAATGTTCCTCAACGTACATCACGTACTTTTATTCCTTTGTTGGTAAAAGTTTATAGAGAAAATTATGCTGATGCTGATCCTCTCAGGGGAATGTGTTATACTTTTAATCAATTTTATAGATTTTTTGACTTTTCTTTAAATACCGCTGCAGTAAAAAACTCAGCTATTCATTTTTTAAATTCATAAACAATTTTTAATATTTTTTATTTTCTTTTTAAATGTAATAAAATTGTATATTATAATAAATATATAAAATATAAGGAAAATAAGGGTTCAAAATAACGAAATATTAAATTGTATATTATGTATTGTAAATTGTCTGTAGGGAATTAATTTCCATGGACTAAATAAATAAAAAAAAACCCGGCATAATCAAATCGTTGCTGGTATTTTAACGGTTTCAATTCTTGGACAAGCTGATTCTTGTAGGGAAACATGACTATTGCATGCAAAATTCTCTGCAGTGACACTCGTGAGAGTTAAATTTTTATCGAACGCCTACTGGTTAATATTTCTCCATCTGCCCGCATACTTCGAAAATTCGCAACCAGATGGCTTATTGTTGACTCACACATGCAAATAACGACGATAGGCACGCTGAGTCAAAACAATGGATCGTTGATTTGAAAAATAAAGCTCAACAATTTGGGCACGTTTTTCAAATTGAGTACTGCTTCATTTTATTTTGATTTTACTCTTACTTTCGTTTTAATATCTTAATACCTGAGAGCTCAAGTATTTTCACACAGAATACCAAAAAAAAAAAAAAACGACCATGAAAATCTCTTACTGTCATCATGCCCCCCAATCATAAGGAACCATCTTAAACATAATTTCCTGTTTTTCCCTCGTGCTTCAAATGTCAAAATACTTTTAAAATGAAAAAAAAAGTAATGTAAAGTCCTCAAGTAGGAAGACAAGCAAGAAATTGAAAAGTTGAGTGAAATATATACACAGTGAAAAATATGTGCGTCAAGGAGTAAAATTATGTGGAATTTAATTTACTGCTGACGTCAAATTTGTCTTACGGACAAGAAAAGTATGTTTTAAACTCAGAAAATGTTTTGCTGTTACATAAACTACTTGGTATCAAATATATATATTTTTTTTTTTTGTGAATGTACTTGCACGTAAAAATTTCACCCCTTTTCCCATAATATTGTACTATCTGCGTTTGAGCATTTCCTTACAAAAGTAAACCAAATAAAAAAAAATAAAAAAAACACAATATATCGAGGATATTTGAGAAGATTAAAAAACTTATGTGCTGTATGTGATTTCGCCTTCAAGGAATTTTTTCATTTCAACGATATCAAAATTTGATTATGAGTACAAATGATTATTTTTCTCCAGAGTCTCTAAGCGTGTGTGTGTGTGTGTGTGTGTGTGTCTGTCAGTATTCAAAGTGGTGTTTGTTTGCATAAAAATGGTTTTATATTAGATTTTCAGCGCATTACCCTTCAGCAAAAAGGGAATACAGATGAATACAACATCTTCATCTTCAATTTAAAGTGAATTTCACATCTATAAAATAAATTTGGGTTTCAGTAAAAACTTTTTTTTAGTAAAAAAAAATTATGTTCTTAAATGTATTTTTTGAAAATTAAATTTATTTTAACTAAAATTGTTTGTTCCAAAATGAACTTAATTATTTATTTGCCATAAAAACCAATTGAAATGTTTTATTTTAGGTGTAAAAATAGATCTTATTAGTGTTTTCTGTATTTTTCAGCCCGTCTATATGCCGCCGGCATTTCATTGATGCTGAGCAACTCATCAGTAGACTCGAAAAATATTAAAAGAATTTTTGGAGTAAAAAGTTGGGTTTCAAACAGCGTTTCCAGTTCAATGTATTTCTTCCCCCCAGAAAATGTTTAAAACCCCCTAAAATTCAATGTTTTTCTACAAAATTTCCCAACAAAATTTTGGTGAACCTTCTGCTTTAGTTTGCGAATCACCAATATTAATGCATTGACAATGCGGAAAATGCATAAAATCGTTAAATTTTCCCCAATTAAAAAGAAGTAAAAATTAACTGATTATATGTATTTTTTAGGGCATATCTTATAATTACAGTCAAATGTATATTTATTATAAATTTTCGATTTATTTGTATTAACATATTTTGAGATCTAAGTATGTATTCACAGGCAGCTGGAAATTGTTATCTGCGTATCAGAAAAAATTAAGTGTCTCCAAAAATATTAACAACTTCCAAGTCTTCTCTCTTTGCACTTTACGTTCGTTTGACATTTTCATAAAAAGAGTTTCAATTTCGTCAAAGGTTCTTAGATATTCTTAAGAAACGAAAAAAATTCAAAGAAATGGCTCATAAGGAAAAAATTCATTCAACTCAACAAAAAAAAGTGTTTAAAACTACAGTTGCAAAATTCTGTACATGAAGCTACCAGATGAACATACAATTTTTCATTTAATTTTATTTTAAAAATCGTTTAAGTCTTCAAATTTATCAGTGGAAAAATATTCTAACTCCTGACATTTTACCGTTTAACCAATTACAGAAATCCCCTTAAAAAAACCCAAAAAATAAATTCTTTCCCCCTAAATTTTCCCCGAAAGTATTTAACACCCCAAATTCACCCCTAAAAAAACACCTATATCTAGGGGAAACCCCCTAAACTGGCAACACTGGTTTCAAACACACTTTTAATGAAAATATTGAACAAATTGCTGAAGAATTCTTGTATTGCTATTATAATAACAATAAAAATATAATTGTAAAAAGTTTTGTTAGACTAGACTCGAAAAAAAATCGAAAAAACCGCACCTGTTGTCCAAAGAGTTCGCCCTGCAGGTGGCACAGTCATGTTCTGAGGCTGTCTAGCATACAAAGGCTTGGAAGACTTGGTTTCAAACGAAGGTCCGATGAATCAGAACTAATATTTAAGACTTTTAAATGAACAAGCATTTCCTTTTGGCAATAAATTAATCGAAAAGTCGTTTATTTTCCATCCGGACATAACGCCTCGCCATAAGAGTGAAATGATTAAGACATTTTTGCATTGAAACTCTAGATTGGCCACCCCAAAGTTCAGATTTCAGAATTGAAAATATCAACTTAATTATTTATATGCTTTAAGAGCCAATTGAAATTTATTAATTCAGGTCCAAAAATGAATCTTTTTTTTGAGAAAGGTTCATTTTTGGACCTGAATTAATGTAATTGAAAATTTTTGGTCATATATAGAAAGCGCCAAAGAACAGAAAGAACCAGTAAAGAATTAACAGCAGAAGTCACATCTTTGTTGGAGGACATACCAACAAAATATGTTCACACTTTGATCGATTCCACTACTAAAAGACTACGGAAAGTTATGGCCGCTAAAGGAGGATACATATTTGAAATCATATATGTTTTTGTTTGAAAAATTAACATATTATATGTCAAACTACTTATGCCACCCCCTACACGTTTAACTTAATGGCCTAAAGATGCAAATTTAGCATAAGAAGTAATAATTTTATAGGTTTTAATTGGTAAAAAAAAAATGTTACTTTAATTTGAAAAAATTGAGTTTTATTTATTGCATGTAACCGAAAAAAAATTTTAAATTATGAAAGTTCTCAGTTGTCCAAATAAATATGCCAGCCACTGTATATTGCAGTCAGCGTTGCCAGCGTTTTGTATAACAACAAATTTAATTTGAAAAATACTTTAATTTGAAAAAATGGTGTTTTATTTATTGTATGTAACTGAAAAAAATTTTAAATTGTAAAAGCTCGCAGTTTTCGAAATAAATATGCCGGCCACTGTATATTGCAGTCAGCGTTGCCAGCATTTTGTATAACTACAAATTTTACAAATGAAAAATTTGTAATATTTTGTCAGCAAAGTGCCTGTAAAATATTGTTATTTTTCCAGTTTCACATGTAGATTAAAATCAATTGCAGCCATTTAAGAACCATGTCATTACCATGCCAGTACCATGCCCGTGTCAGTACCATGTCATTTTCATTGGGAAACATCATGCCCCAGTTATAAGATAAATGTAGTGGCAACTGATGTTCCAACAATTTTGTCTTGTTACACAGCCTGGTAAAGGGTATATAAGATTCGGCAGGGTTATGCATAATATTGTTATTTGTTATTTTTTTTTTTTTGCTAAAAACTAAATTAATTAATTTATTATTTGGTTTTTTTTCGACCCCTGTTTTTAAATTTTATATATTTATTTTCTTGAGCTAAAGGTATATTTTTGTTAAAAATATTTAATTATTTTTGTCGATATTTCGCTCTCGTTCGGAAAGCTTCTTCAGTTTTTATGGGTTGTTTTCAAAAATCCAAATTAATTAATTTTTATTTTCGAACTTTTTCTTCCATAATTATTTGGCGCCACGTTTAGCGAGCTTTAGTTCATTCCAAATTACTGTTGTGATTGATATTATTAAGATAAAGTAAAAACATCAAAGACCAATAGCTGGGGGACAACCAGCTGTTTTGACACCGCCACAATAGAATAACCTATTAAATCTTGACGTTTTGTTTCAAACGCACGTCCCGCAATATGGGGAGCTCGAATCCCGCAGGAATGTGGTCTGCAAGAATTAACGCAACATTTTTGGATTTATGAATTTTTTAAAAAAAATTTAGGTAGAATATAAAGTGAATGTTGAAACAGTTAATTCAGGTCCAAAAATTAACCTTTTCAAAAAAATGTGTGTTGTATTTTTCAGCTGTCTATATGCCGACGACATTTCGTTGGTGCTAATCAACTCATCAGTAGACTTGAAAAGTTCTTAAAAGTTTATTTGAAATTCAACCACTTATTCCATAATTCCCATGAACAGAATGAGAATTATGGAAAAAGTAGTTAAGTTTCAAACAAACTTTTAAGAATTTTTCAAGTCCACTGATGAGTTGATTAGCACCAACGAAATGTCGTCGGCATATAGACAGCTGAAAGATACAGCAAATATTTTTTGAAAAGGTTCATTTTTGGACCTGAATTAATACATTTCAATTGGCTCTTAAAGCAAATAAATAATTAAGTTCATAGTTGAAACAGTTACCTAAAATCTTTTGAGCCTACTGACAATTTATCTGTGCCATATAGACAGCAAGCAACTGAAAAGCTCTTCTACACCTAAAGTAATAAATTTGCATTGGCTCTTATACGATAATAAATAAATAAATTTTTGTGTTTTATTTTCTTGGAGTTTTTTAAATCATAGATTTAAAAAAAATTCTCTACAAAGACTTTCTGAATTATCGTATCCAAAACGGATTTTCTTTCTTCAACAACTTATTTCAAAGAACTTAATAACTTCAATTATTTTTATCTAATTTTTTGTTTGTTTCTAGAACTTTAACCTTGTTGCTAATGTGGCTTAATTAATTTTTCTTTGCTTTTAGCTTTCATTTTGAATAATTTTAAGAAACAAAGCAAACTTACTCCTTTTTAATCTCAAACATAGACACTCGAAAAATTCATTTAAAACTAAAAGAGAATTACTTCATATGAAACCAACAACTCTGCAGAAATTTGCTTCAGAATAGTTTTCAAAAGTTCATAAACCCTGTACAAAAATGTGTGTTTGCCTTAAACAGTAGTTGTTGTTTTTTTTTTCTCAAACTAATTTTTTGAGTGTAAAACAAAATTAAATAGTATGTGTTCATTATCAACAAAAAGCATAATTTTTGATTATGTGGCTTTGGGTTACAGCTGCTTGTATGAAAACAGATGAGATACAAAGGTTGCACATTTGTTTAACGTGAAACCATTCGTTAATAAAATTAACTTAATTGATATTAATATTTAGTTTAAGTTTTCTTGGTTTTCAAAGTTTAGAGTTTTATTATAAAATTAGATAAATTAAATGCATCCATTATCATTAAATGGCTATAGGAGACAGCAGGAGGAGGAAAGTAACTAAATAGGGGCTGTTATAAGCTAGAATAATATTTCCAGGAAATTTGCGAGCGCAAAATAAACAAGATAATTAATTAATTAAAATGGCATAAAAATGCTTTATCAGATTTAAACAGACTTAAAGCTGGATTTTTATATGAAAATGGTATTTTTTTAATCAAATTTATAGGTGATAGAGAATAGTACGAAAGCATGTTTTTTTTAAAAGCCCTGGAGCAATGAAATCGTGAAAGTACATTTCAAAAACTGGTTGAAGTTGTGAGGTTTTCTTTGAAAATTAAAAAAGTAAATAAATTAGCAACAAGTGCATGTGAGATTTCAAAGGCAGCTCAAAGAACACATGCAGAATTAAAATTAGAATTGTTTAAACTACTTTATGTATATATGTATGTAGTTATATCTATGACCAATAATGTCTTCATATACTCAAATTTATGTTACTCCATTTGAAGCTGTTAAATCAGTTTATTTTCAGGAATTATATTTGTATTAATTCAAATTTATATTAGTCTATATGGATGTTGTTGATAATCACAACCCTGAATTTTATACCTGTTGTGATTTTCTTGAAGTAATAACGGTTTTTTGTAGCACAAGTTGGCGAAAGTACCACAATTTTTTAAACTGAATAGAGCCGTCTTCTGACTTTCATTTTAGCCATTCAAGCTGCCAGAAGTATCCAAGAAGCTCTCGTCAAGGTAGCGATAAGTAATACTCAGCTAACCTTTCCCAAATAAACCAGTATTGAAAATATTGGTAGCATAATTGAAATTGAGTCAGATTTCCGTTCTGTTCCACTCAATTAACAGCGCAATCAATCCCCTTAGGTGATACCCAAAATTTATTAAAGTCACACAGTTTGATCTCCAAACCTGTGGTTGGTTCCATTCGCAATTTTCCCTCCATTTAGTGTAAAGATTCCCTTCAAATTTTTGCACAACAAAAGTACAATTATTTAATTTCGGTCAAATTATTTATGCCAAGATTAAGCAAAAATATTTTACCGAAATTTCAATTACATTTAACTATGACAATGTAATGCATTTTTATTAAATTACCTTGAGCCTGGTCACTTTTTTTTATCAAAATCAATTAGGTAAAGAAAATAATATAAATATTATTAAATTCAGGTCCAAAAATTAACCTTTTCAAAATATTTACTGTATTTTTCAGTGAATATTTTGCAAAGGTTCATTTTTGAACGTAAATTAATACATTTCAATTGCCACTTAAAGCAAATAAATAATTAAGTTCATATTTGAATAAATATTAGTTATAATATTAATATAAATATATTAAAACTAGAATATATTGTGGCACCAGTTGATAGGAGATATATTATGGAATTCACTTTTATTGGATTTACTGAAGTTCGTTTAGTCCTTCTCAAGAGCATGATTTGATTTAACACCCTCTCTCTCTCTCTCTTTCGCTCTCTGAATAAAAAGGAACTAATATCTTTCCTTCAGTATCGCGGAATTTCTGAGTCTCTGTTGTCACTGAGAAACTTTTAATACTATCGCCAAATCTTAATTGGTAGGAATTAGACCAGCTGGCATCAGAGCATTTTTCTGGTGGCAAAATATGGCTTGAACAGCACGAGAAAAGCTCTTATACCGGTTGATGATCTTAAGCAGCGTTAGTATTTTGGGTATAAAAAAGCTATGCTTTGATTTTGCTTCTCACCTCGAAGCCCTATCGAGTGTCTTAAAGAACCTCATGCAATCTAAGGTGACCTTAAGAACCAGGCCTTTGAAAGAAGTCTATTCTCCACCTGTAGTTTTTTGAATTTCAAGTTGGAGAAAAGAAACAATCTTAAACTTTTACGATGATAAGCCGTGTTATTTTTTATCAGCATTACAAGTATTGCTCAACTTCTCGTTGGACCTTGAAAAAATATTTTCAGAAACCCCAGAAAAACTAAAGTGTTCAAATTTTAGGAAATTTTAGAGGCAGTCTCTAAGAGAGTTTTCTTACGCTGATTTTCCCCCAAAATGGCTTAAATTCCTTAGATAGCATGCTAAATACATCAGACTGTTAATTTGTTGTTTTTGTTGTTGCAAGACAACACTTGCAATAGATTCCCCCTTTTTTTTTAATGACTAAGACTAAATGGCAATGCGGTCATGTTCGATTAAAGTTTGATGGTTTTTTGGGACTTTGGGACGCCAATATTTGGCGCATTGACTTCCTTGCGGTCTTAAAAATTAACACGGCAAGTATTAACTAGTCCAGGTCAAAAAAAAAACCAAGACTACATATTTGTAAGTTTTCTGTACACTAAGTAAGGCAAACCAGGGTAGTGATGAGCTATCAATAAGCTCAGCACGTGGAAGTGCCGCCCCATTAGGTTTTGCCACAACTTCTTTTACGTCCACTATCAATTTTCCGCTGAAAATTACTGCGTTATGAATACAGATGTGGAAAGATTTACGTTAGCATGATGGTGGATTAAACCACGTGGTGGCAGCAAAATGCCACACCAACGCCCTGGTTAGTGGTTTGCTACAATATATTGGTAAGTAACGCCACCCCTTTTTTAGGAGATCAAGCCTATCTGTATTGCAGCGCCTTGTAAAAATCGTAGCAATCTCTCTATAAACAGAGGATCAGGCCTTTAGCCAGACCTAATTATTAGTTCATTACATGTCTCAGATATACTGATAACATCATTCAAAAAAATATATTCGGCTCTCAACTTCAGCCCATTAGTTGTTATTTGAGGAAAGTTCTATAAGTTAGAATAGTTGCTCCAGGACCCTCATATATGTAGTGCTGATTGACTTTTGGAGGAGGGTACACCTGACCATCCCCGTCTTTTAACACAGAGGTCCACATAATTCAGATTTTGTTCATTAAGATAAGAGATGCATCCTGCACTTCTGTATTCCAAAAGCATCAAGCTGGATAAAAACAGCAAGATGTATATTTTTGCAAACTTTTGAATCGATTTGGGGTAATCAGCAATAAATGATCAATTTAAAAAGAAAATCTAGCTTAAAAAATTATCACCTTTCTTAAGAGTGTGTGAAAGAATCTGATTTTGTGGCACTCACAACAGCTTGGCAGTTTTTAAGGCGCAATGCGACCATTTTGTCGCCTACAACCATATAAAAATAAACTTATTCAGCTAAAGCTAATACGCCAAGGAGAACAATAAGTCTATAAGTTCAATTATACTGAGCAATTTCAAGCTCACACTTAATTCTATTTAAAAAATATCATCTTTCTTTCAAATAGAAGCACTTCTTCAAACAAATACTATACAGAAATTACCAGTCTATTTTGAATTTCTAATGTCATAGCGTAGCTAGGAGAATATTGTTATGATATATAAAAATTGACAGATTCTTACGGCAGATTGAGGTTTTTGGTATGTCATCATAAATCACACAAAGTAGTGTATAAGTTGCCCAAACTGAAGTCTAATGTTCAAAAGTAAACTTCGACAGATGGGTGGCGTTATTCAAGCATAAGTCTATGCGAGATGAACTGACAAAGTCAGGGACCGGAAATAAGAGTTATTTTTCAATTTTGGAAGAAATAAATCATACATAAACGAACTTAGAAAACTTTTCATTACACCATCATGATTTTTAGGCGAAATGCTTTCAACATATTGCATGATTTTTAAATTTTTGATTTTTATTTTAACAATCAAAAATAAGAGTTATTTTTGATTTTTATTTTTTTAAATGAATAATGAAAGTTATTTTTGATTTGTATATTTTTAAATGAAACATAAAAGTTATTTTTGATTTTTATATTTTGAAATGAAAGATGACAGTTATTTTTGATTTTTATATTTTTAAATGAAAAATAAAAGTTATTTTTGATTTTATTATATCAATAATAAAAATCAATTCAAAACTCTTATTTATTTGTTGATGCCGTATGTATTATAATATGCTGCTTCATTTAAATTTCTATATGAATATAATATATTATGTGACTTATCCATTATCAGCTATAAAAACATGAATGCATAGAAATAGCTTATAAGTTTTGGCTGCCATTCTTCCAGGCAGTGTTAAGAGGTCGTTTTCAGGTGTTCAATTTTACCATCATAATTGATTTTAAATGTTCCTCAGATAAATTATATGTATCTCAAATCTCCCAATATTAATCTGAGTGCTGAAAATGACCTTTCTACACTGACTTGAGTGGCAGGTACAGAATGAACAATTAAAGCTAATTTTCGAAGCCATGGAAACACAAATTTTTTGCTCTCCCAATACTCCAATAAATTAGCAGAAATACCGAAACGCTTTTCTTTGTAATTGTCTATTTCAAAATAAGCTTTGCGGACATATTGCCTATACCACGAATTTTGAATTGATTTTTATTATTGATATAAGAATATAAAAAATCAAAAATAACTTTTATTTTTCATTTAAAAATATAAAAATCAAAAATAACTTTTATCTTTCATTTAAAAATATAAATATCAAAAATAACTCTTCTTTTCTATATAAAAATATAAAAATCAAAAATAACTCTTATTTCTTGATTTTTTGGATACAAGTCATAAGAGCTACGGTCCCTGGAGAAAGTAAATCACTCATATGTATATAACCATGCATCTCAGTTATAATAACAAAGCTGTTTGATAGTAATCTATCGGCACACACTTTGTTTCATTTAAATTTGGGAATAGGAAACGCCTAATAAATTTCTCAATGTCTTTTTCTACTCTCGTAAAAAAAATGTCGCAACAAAATGATTAAGTAGTCTGTCTGCCTTAATTTTTCATAATATTTTGCTTGATGGCTTTTTCCTATACAAATGACCGCTATAAAACCTACGAAACATTTCTTTCATACCCACCAAATCGATTTGTTAACTTGAAGGCAAAACAAAAGCGCTTAATTAACGTGCACATTTGTTGCAACTTTCCTGTATTCGAATTCAATTTCTAAAAACACGACATATTTAACTACCAGTTGTGAAACAAAACAAACCTGCATTACACATTTTCTACTACTACCAATAATTATAATAATTTCTGTTAAAAATGACGTTGTTAAACATTAAAGAAAACAAGCAAAACCACTTGATTAAAAATCCCAAAAGAATCGGGTATATAATAAACGAAAAGGAAAAATAAATTGAAAAAAATAATATGCCAGTGCCGCCCATTTCCCGCTTAATGGTTGGAAAATATTTTCTAATGCAGTTTTTTTGTTTTTCCAATTTTCTATTTAAGCAGAGCAAGCATTTATTGCAAACGGGCCTACTAGGCGCACAAATAGAAGAAACACATACAAATACGAGTACTCACACACACACACACACACATACAGCTGCAACTTGTATTGCATATAACCAGAAATGCAGCCACAATTAACAACCGGCTTCAACTGCACACATACCACTACAACAACAATAATATTAATAATATAAATAACAACAACAGCGCTCTAACCAAATGACAAGCCAACCAACCAACCAAACAAACGAACCAACGAACGTACCAACATCATCGACCAAAACCCTGGGACTTGTTTCATTTTTATGTTGTACAAAATCTTTTCAAATGCCCGTATACTACAACAAACATGACATTATTATTTTCTATTTTGTTTTAATTTTTATTTTCTATAATATTTGTTTTAATGAAACTAAATGCAATTGAAAATGTACAACCTTTTGCATTGAGAGGGGCCGGCCGCAAGACGGCAAAGAAGTATCTACAATAGAACACAGATAATATTCAAAAAATGAACTTAGTTATTTATTTGCTTTAAGAGCCAATTGAAGTGCATTATTGTAGGTCGAAAAATAGACCATTTTACTGGTGTTTTCTGTATTTTTCAGCCGTCTATATGCCGCCGACATTTCTTTGATGCTGAGCAACTCAGAAAAAAAAAATCTTTAAAAAATGTTTCAAACCCATCTACTTATACCAAAATTCTCATAAACAAAATGAGAATCAGTAGTGTTCAAACAAACTTTTAATACAGAAAACATATTCCATACAACGGAAACAGACCAGTAAAAGTGTTGCAGGATAAAAACAATTTTTCTGTATCAAGTTTGCTTGAACATTTCTGATTTTCGGTTTGTTCATGAGAATTTTGCAATAAGTAGTTGGATTTCAAACATTCTTTTTCGATTTTTCAAGTCTACTGATGAGCTGCTCAGCATGAACCAAATGTTGGCGGGATAAAGACGGCTGAAAAATACAGAAAACTAATATTATTGATTAGATAAATAATTAATATATTATTTATTAGATAAATAATATTACAAAGCTTTACATTTAGACCGTTTTATATGAATTATTGCCTAACTTGCCCCAGAAATACGCCATCAAGCTAGGAGGATCAGAAAGATGCATCATAGCCTCAGTCAGACAGAGAGAGAGAGAGAGAGAGATAGCGAGAGAAAGAGAGCGAGGGAGAGAGCGAAGCAACCAAGAAGAAGTAAGTAAGTAAGATCATCCTACTTCGGTCCGTATTAGGCCCGCTTTGCTATTGAAAGATGGCTTTGTTTTTAACGAGCCACAGCTTTAATTGACAGGCCTCATCTTATTACTTCTTTTCGTGGCCTGAAGCTGTGAAAACCAAAGGATGTATATATCTCAACTAACTCCTGATTTCGACATGCATTCGTCTATGGAATTCAAGATGACGATCTCTGCTTCGTCAATTTCGATCATTTCAGAGGCGAGTTTCACCTCAAATTCTGTATGGGTTATTGAAGTTGTTGAGCAGTAGTCAATGTCAATGGAAAAACCAGCTTTCTTTCAATTATAGAGGGATGTCGTGAGGACGCATGCATCCACACGCCCCCACCCAATAGCCGTATCGCCAAAATCATGGCAGGCTTCTTCGAGATGAGGTTAGTTTCTAGTTCCTGGGTACCTGCAAACAATACGACTACATTCCTCATTCCCTCCACTTGCCAAAGCTACTAACATTTTTAGCCTAGAATTAAAAGCTCTCTTGTCCTTCTATAGAAAAAAAATCAAAGTCGAAAGCTCATTTTCTCCAGATTCATCAGAACGGCCGTTTAATTTTTTAGGGGAAGCTTTTCGTGTGTTGCATAATGTCCTGCAGGCAGGCCCTTTTGCTTTAAATCTCTTAAATTTTTTTCTTACTAATCCTATTGCGGTGCTAAAGATGTTTATTGACTTCTTTGTCTTGTTTAATTAATATCAATTACAAACATAATGTAGAATGAACTTACGCCCGATAATTGAAATTCGAAATAATTAATTATTTCGAATTTAATTTTCCAATGAGTTACACCAGCACCGGCCCAAGAGCCTTTACGTGACAATGAATTAAACCAAGTGGTGCCATCGAAGCGATACACTACTATCCCCAAGCAGCTAGTCAGACTCCAGGGGTGGCAATTTATTTGTTACTAGTCTCGGCCCGTAACATAACCCCTTTGTGAGGGATTCGAGCTGTATAAACTTTCCTGCAATGCGAATCATTAAAGCGCAGCAGATTCATAGCTACGGTTCATAGACTTAACTCCTAAAAGCAATTTTAACCGAACGAGATTCTAGTCCAGGAGAAAACAGGTTCTGCCATGATTTAACCACTCCCTTAGATAATTTTGATGCCCAAAGATGGCCCCAGAAGACTTCCCAATCAATAACTACTACAGTGGCAAAACTAACTACTACAACTTAGCTGAGATAGGCTCCTCAACCGATGATCAGGCAGCGCCACTCAGAAGAGTCACTTTGGGACTTTAATCCCCCTAAAACCAATTGATTCCCGAGATTCTAGTTCATGACAAAAGAGTCTCTGCCATGGGGTAACAACCAGATTTTCTGCCCAAATATGGCCCCAGAAGACTCTCTCATCAAGAACTACCAACGTTCTCTTCCATGTGAGCTGCTGCGGCAAAAATAACTACTACGATTTAGCTGAGATAGGCTTCTGAACCAGTGATCAGGCAGCGCAACTCCGAAGAGTCACTTTTGGACTTTAATCCCCCTAAAATCAATTGATACCCGAAATTCTAGTTCATGACAAAACAGTCTCTGCCATGGGGTTACAACAACCTTAGAACATTTTCTTCCCAAATATGGCCCCAGAAGACTCTCTAATCAAGAACTACCAACGTTCTCTGCCGGCAAAAATAACTACTACGATTTAGCTGAGATAGGCTACTCAACCGGTGATCAGGCAGGGCGAATCCAAGGAGTCATTTTGGGACTATAATACCCGTAAAACCCATTGCCTTTTGGTGGAAGTTTTGAGAGCTCTCTGCGGCCGTAAATGCACAAGATCTGCCTAAAGTTTTGGCCACCTGTACAAATAGCCAACTGTCGCGGTTATCATATAATACTAAGTTTTGCTTCCCGGGGAGAACATGTCACATTCAAATAGCTTTGTTACATTACAGGTGTACTCTATCATCTGTGTTGGCTTCGTCAATGCAAAAAAAAAAAAGTGGAAACATCAAATGGGGGAAAAAAATAAATAGCATCGTAGTATTTGTTCATAGTAGCCGCTTGAATGAACAAATCAGTCTTTGGTAATTGAGCGCAAATGACCTGTCACTAAAACAAACAATCTGGCACAGCACTACAGTTATCAAGACTTTGTGTGGCCGTAGCACATAAGCACATAAGAAGTCCTTATGTTATATCGACTATTTTCTCCCTCCAACCATTTTCCAATCGCTACAACAGAAGCATACCTTATACATTCAGAAATACACATTTCTGTCCTTTAATAAGCAAGTGCTGCCACCTGTCCGCAAAAACGTTCCACTCAGTTATTTGGCAAGTGAACATACTAAAGTGGTGGTTGTCAATTTCTCGTTTCACTAGTTTCATTTTTCTTTCACTGCACGCGGCCGATTTTCTTAAGGTTGAAAAATCTTTTGAAGCAAACAAAAAAAAACATTATAAAATGTGTATGAAAGAAGGAAGTAAAAACGACAACTTTTTCATACGAAATCAAGTTAAAGCAAATGAAATAAAAAATTCACAAAAAAAATCCGAAACCCACTGAACCCGAAAATTGTTCTTCTCTGTGGAAAAATAATGCTGTTGTAGATTGTAAGTTGGTGGTTTAAAACTAAACGTGCAAGCGAGTACATACATTTGTATGTATATATATACATCCATACAGCCATACTTGTTGGTTACGTTAGACATTTGTTGTTGTTATGGTTGTTACAACTCTGGCTGTTCTGTGTTTTTTTGTTTGTTTCTGTGCTTTGTTTCGGACGGATGGCATGCAAAGTTGGTGTACAGATGAATTGTTGTATGTATTTTGTTGCCATTGCTGGTACATACATATTGTTGCAACAACTACAGTCAGGCAGGAGGCAAAAGCAATAGCAACAACAGCTGCCGATGCTAATGCTAATGTCGCTATCGCAATTTGAGGTTAAAGTAATAGAGGGAAATCGGATACTTATGCAAACATGTTCACCAAAACGGCACAAACAGCAGCAACAGCCAGGCGCTACCAGCTCTAATAATAATAATAATAACAACTTTAGCAAAACAACAACAACAGCGATGGGGGGGGGGGGGGGGGGGACAAATAACAAAATATAATAGAGAAAAAAAATATTCTACTTATTATTGGAATTTGTTAAGCCATTGTAACTGCTGGTCAAGCGCAACGAATATTTGACTTCGAATATAAAATAAAATACATACATACAGTTGCATCTACACTCAACATTAGAAAAAAAAAAGTAATGAAATCAAATATGTACATATGTATGTATTTATTTGTGTTTTCAAACTGTCACATTTTTTAATGCCACGCTCTTAAATCGTTTCGCATGCATCATGCATGATGGCATTTGCTTCTCTTGCTCTCTATCTTTCTCTCTCTCTCTCTGTCTGTCTTTGATGAAATATACAAATAGAATAATGATAACAGCGTTGCCAACCGCCTAAAATAAAGCAACACCCAGTGATTTAGTTCCAGAAGCGTATTCCGAAGATCGAGTTGCATTGATTTCGTGATACGTTCTCCGTCACATTTTTCAATTGACGTTGACGTAACAACGGGGAAATTCAATGTAATGAATACTTTGTAATGTTGTATGATGGCTTCAAAACAGTTAGTTGTCCACCTTGCTCCAAGGAGTTTGATGTTTTCTTTGTCTTGTTTTATTTTTATATATTTTGCAAAAATAAAATAAAAACATAGAATCAATAGTACAGCCCGAGACAAGTAATACAAAATAATAATAAATAAATTTTAAGGGCCGATGGTTAATATGGACCAAGCCTAAAGCTCAAGTCTTTTCTGCATTTCTTAATTTCAGACCAACTCAAATTCAACCATGGAAATACACACAATAGACCAGTGGTTTTAGTAGTTTAGACTTCTGAAAATGGGCGTTCAAATCAAAATACATATCGCGTTACTTCGCGATTTTCTCGTTCAACTTAAGTCATAAAAAAAATACGCTTGCGGGTGTTTATACAACATCTCGATTGGTTCATGAATGTCGGATATCTCTGAATCAAATAGCGAGACATTCAGACCTGGAGCTTCGCTGGGTACGTGGACACAATGGTGTGTCCGGAAATGATAAGGCGGATGAACTGGCAAGATCTGGTTCCCGCCTACGGCAGGAGGATGTGGACGAATTTGTTGGTGTTCCCGTCAAAGGTTGCAAGCAGCTGATACAACGACAGCTGTATAAGAGGACTGTGGCCTTGTTGAACTTTCCGAGGCATAGGCTTCACACCCTTGTGGCTGTTCTAACGGAACATAGTCACATGGGAGTACAAGCGAGAAGACTAAGTCTTCCATCTAATGATTTCTGCTGAGGCTGCAGAGACGAGAAGGAGGAGGAGAGTGTCGAACACTTTCTCTGTCGATGCCCAGCTCTCTCTCTGACAAGAGAGCAGTTTACTTGGGCAAACCGACACTAAGCGGGCTACCGGAAGTGTTGGAATGCAGTTTGGACAGGGTGGACTTGTTTATCCGTTCATCAGGTTGGTTCAGGTCGGAACTGGTATAGAGCATGTAGGGCTATCCCCTTACAGTTTACTCGGGTATCACAATGCGACCTTTCTAGTACCTAAGTGGGCCAGTTTCACTACCGGCGGCCCGCATAACATAACATAAGTGCGTACAATCGGAAAAGTCGTGCAAAAATTTGCGCAACGCCGATCTGCAGGAGATGTGAAAACACTAGTTCATGCTCGTACTGCAGAAAATTTTGCTGTTATTGTCGATTGAGTGGCAACTCATCGTCGTGTCCCACAATTGCACCTCTCACGCACGTCGTTGATAAACATTATGCATAGACAATTGCATTTACACTCATACAAGGTGCAATTGACTCAACAACTAAAGAGCCTTGACCACTCCAGGCGTCGTCAATGGTCAGAATGATGGCAAGAAATAGCAACAATGGATGATCGAATCTCGTAAAAAATCATCTCTAGTGATGAGGCATATTTTCAAATCAGAGCACTCGTCGATAAGCAGAATTGACGCATTTGGGCCAATGATAATCCAAGAATGATGGTCGAAAGACCAATGCATAGAAAAATAATTGACTGTTTGTTGCGGTTTTTGGGCTGGCGGCATCATGGGGCGGTATTTTTTCTATAATGAGGCCGACCAGGCAGTTACTGTGAATGGTGTTCGGAATCGTGAGATGATAAGGAACTTTTTACGGCCCAAATTGGGAGATACGGATGTGAAAATGGTGCCACTTGGTATACAGCTAACGAAACAATGACTCTCTTGAGCTACAGACTCAATGGTCATATTAGCTGACGTTGTGGCGATGTCAGTTGGCCGCCGACAAGATCAGGTGATGTGACACCGTTGGACTTCTTTCTTTGAGGTTATTGAAAGAAAAAGGCATACGTCGATAAACTAGCAACAATTCAAGAGGTAAACGATGAAATAATTCGGTACACTAACGGCATAGATCCTCAATTATGCTACAGCGTTAGTGTAAATTTGGATCATTGGAATGACCATCGGGGTTGCGACAGTCACGTGGCCGATATTTTGTTCCACACATAATTAAGCCAAGCCACACACATAATTATCATAATAAAAAGGAATGACAAAATTTTCTAAACAATTAGTGTTTTATTCTAACCTCCGATTTTTGACTTGGGACTTAAATACAAAATTAGTAAATTTTCCTTAAAATTTAAGTTGGATTTAAAATGGCTTTCTGTTTTACAGTCTAAAATTATTTTTGGTAATTAATTGTAATGAAAGTATGGCAGCACAATGTAAGTGCCAAAAAATTATCGATAACTCAATAAAAAACAGCTGTTTTAACAAATTTGGAAGCAAGTGAAATTGTGAAAAGTTTAGAAAATAATAAATTGTTTTGTAAAAATTATTAAAATGAGTAGCAAAAGTGATAAAAGGACACCCCAATTTCACTGCCACAGAAGTTGATTACCTTCTGGAAATAATAAAAAATCATATTATGAAACAAAACAAAAAACATGTGCAATTTTCTTAATTTGCAGAACAAAACCAAACTGTCAAAATCATATGGCAGTACGAAAAACTTAAATCGATTTTAACTGGGCACGTTAGGCCGTTTAAACTTGATTTAAATAGCAACTGTTTGACTCAATTTTGTATTTAAATCAAATTTAAATTGAAGTGGCATTTAAAATCCAAGTCAAAAATTGGGGGTAAATCAGCATCGGCCCTTAAAATTTAACCACCCTCTTTTAAAGATAAAGAATCGTCTAGGGGTTGAGAACTTAGATGTGAGTAAAAGCAAATTTATGAACTGCTATTATTGCCACCGTATCCTTTACACTTACGTTGTCAAGCTTCTAAAGTTTTCTAAGCAAAAGTATTCCCTTATACTGCTCTCATCTACATAAAAATCTGCGTCCATAAATTCAAAATTAAACTGAAGTTGTGATAAAAAATGTTTTATACTTTCATATTATTTGGAAAACTTTTAATGCATTTTTGCAGTAAGTGATTTATTTTTTCGATGTACAAATACTTGGCAATAGATTTCCCTTGCCTTCTTTCTAAGTTCTTAATAGTCATTTGTCTTATTTTGCAGGCTCTAAGAATTTTAATGAAAAAAATATTTTCCTTCAGAAATAAATGGGCACAAATACTGCATTTTTAAATAAACAAAACAATTTTAATGTTCAATATCACTTGTCTTTTTCTCTACCCAAGCCGCTTTTAAACTTGCATTTATGTTCACACACGAACAACTTTTACATCAACGATGTTTATTTATCATTATTTAGGAAGATATTCATCAAAATTTAGTAGTAAAAAACCCAGTTCGAAGTGCAATATTAAAAAAAGAAGCATATTTTTTCTCGCTTTAATGCTTGGGTACAAAATCAGGTGGAGTGAGAATTTAAGCTCCATGAAGAAACTCCATTACAGGAAAAACTTTAATTAACCTTGTTTTTCGCTTTTTGCGAACTCAGATCCTGAAATTGCATTATTTTAGATCTTATTACACCTTTTTATATTTTTGTAGACTACAAAAGTACCGTGAAATGGTGAAATATAAATCAAACAAAAATTTTAAATCATTTAAATTATATTACATGTTAAACTGAAAGTGGCAACGCTGGCACATATGTATAGAAATCTGTATTATCTT
Organism: Sturmia bella; assembly: GCA_963662145.1. Classification (NCBI taxonomy): domain Eukaryota; kingdom Metazoa; phylum Arthropoda; class Insecta; order Diptera; family Tachinidae; genus Sturmia; species Sturmia bella. Next base: position 19,968,171 of record OY759170.1, read on the forward strand.
CATTATCATAATAAGACAAATCTTGTTTATTTGTACTGAAAGATAATTATGGCTTTAAAAACCTCATAATTGCCTGTGATATTTATGAAAGAAAACAAAAACGCAAATTGTGAGGTCTTTTGTTTGCTCTTAATCATGAGTGAAATCTTAATTATTTTTATTTTATAACAAAGCAGAAAACAACTTAAAAGAAATAATAATGATGCTAGATAAAAATAAAAAATGAATAAAGAAAGCGGCTTGAGAATTAATTTTCAGTGAGTTTTTAAAGTTGTGACACTCATTTAAAACTACCTTAAGAAAAATTTCAAAATTTATTTAAAAAAAAAAAAAAATAACTAGTACAGATAACAAACAAGATAAAACAAAGTTATGTTTAATAACAAATTATATGATAACAACAACAACAACAACAACAAGATGAAAAACGTTTTAGTAATGTATACATATATAAAGGATTTTTCAACAGGAACGCTACAAAAAGACAGCAGACGATGCCATATTTCTTTCTGCTCTTTTAACATTTCTCTTCAGTAAAGATTACCATTTCATGATGGCAAGACATGCGAGCCAACAACGAGTCGAAATTATTAAAATTTACTACCAAAATTCCGAGTCAGTGGCCTCAGCGTTAAAAACGTTACGTCCAATTTATGATGAGTTTCATTTCTGCCTGAATGGCTTCATCAATAAATATAATATGCGTTATTGGTCAGGCAGCACAATCCACATGTACTCCATGAGTCATCATTGCATTGCGAAAAAATTACGATATAGTGCGGTTTGTGGGCCGTACTTCTTCCGTGATGATCATGACCGGCAGGTTACTGTGAATGGAAATCGCTACCGTTCAATGATAACCAAAGAGTATTGAACACTTGTACTTTTTTTTTTTGGATACTTAATACTCCAAAGTTCTTTCTCAATACTCTCAGAGTTGCAGCTTTTTAACCAGATTTGAGGGAAAATTCCAAATGCAATGCAACTCTATTGAAAAGCCAATTCTGATTAATATTGTAACAATTTTCAAAAAGCACCAGTATAAAGTCTAAGGTTACGCGATAAGAAAAGATTAAAATTGATGAATTTAAGAAAAGATTAAATCCATTTCGTGGTCTCAAAAGTAGAGCACTGGAATTCGACATCTGTCAAACAAAGTTGTTAAACCAAATTTTTTCTTCTCAGTTGAAAGTCTGATATTGACGAAAATCGATCACTTAACTATAACACAAGGCATAAAAATTATCAAAACATACTACAGTATTTATCGGATATAAGAACATCTCATATAAGAACAAAACGCTTATAAGAAACATTTGCAAAAACACCATATCTTTTTAGTGTTTTTTCTAACAAAAAAAAGTTTCATATAAGAAAAACGCTTATAAGAAAAAAAACTGATAAAAGAACATTTTTCTTGAACACCAAAACCACAAAATGTATAGAAAAAGAATTTATATAAGAAACTTTCAAGGGCAACACTGAATTTATGTAGTTTGCATGGACAACTCTGTTTTTTGACAGTTTTACAACAACAGCAACAACGTTTTTTTTTTTACTTTTAGTGCTTATGAGAAGTTTTTGTTTCTTGCCTCGTAAATAAATAAATAAATAGTACAAAATGAATTATGTATGTATGTATGTACATGTATTTAGTACATATAATTTTTTTTTCAAATTGAAGTTGTCTAGTTTTTTATATCTATTTACTAAAGGGGTTAATAAAATAAAATTTGATTTGTTTTATTTTTCTATTTACATACATACATCTACGTACATATATACATAAAAAGGTAAAAAAGCTCGTATATTCATATAAGAAACAAATGCCTTATGGCCATAGCTACTTATATAAGAAATAAGTTTCTTATATAAAATAATTGTATATAAGAAAAAAACGCTTATAAGAAACTTTTTTCGTGGATTTTTCAAGTTTCTTATATCCGATAAATACTGTACAATAAATTCAGTCAAGTACTAGACTGGCACGCACACTTAGGGTTCCGTACGTATGTGTAATGTACGCACGGAATGGCGTATGTGAATACATATATTGTATAAATTTCACCTCTCTGTCTCTTACAGCTTGAGAGTTACGTTTAATTGCTACTTTATGCTGTATGGGATACCTAGTAGTTTTCAATTTGTTGTTGTTGTTGTCATTTGCTGTTGTAAGGGATCTGAGAATACATATACTGTGCGAATTTCGGCTCTCTATCTCTTACGGTTGGAGAGTTATAGCTAATTGGAACTTTTCATTGTATGGGGACACCTGGTAGTTTTCGCTTTGTTATTGTTTTTAGTATTTGTTGCTGTAGCGGCAAGGTGCAACAACATTCTGTGAAAATTTCAGCTCTTTACCGCTTACCGTTTCGTAGAATGGACGCTGTGACGGACGGAGGGACGGATGTAGTTGTCTCGGTAATAGGGTTCCGTTTCACTCTGATGAGTACGGAACCCTAAAAATGGTGATTCTGCCACAGCCACATATCGTGCTTTAAAAGCAGATTATGGTTTACATAATCCATAGTCCAACTACTCAAGCAATTGGCAAAATTGTGTGAAGAAATTTGAAGAGACTGGAGCGGTTAGAAATATTGTAAGGCCTGTGCATCATCGTTTCGCTAGTTCCGCTGTAAATATCAGTGCTGTAAGTGAAAGTGTTCCTGAAGTCGAAGGAATTAGGACTGTCTTACGTTACATTACGGCGTATTTTGCATTTAGATCTACACCTACAGCCATATAACATACATCTCACACAACAACTGAAGCCAGCTGACCGATCATTCACAACGTCGTAGATACGTGTAATGTGTGCTTGAACAACAGGCTTCAGCCATGAAGCACATTTCTCACTCGGTAGGTATGTTAATAAACAAAACTGTCGTATTTGGGGTTCTGAGAATCGTCAAGTAAACGTATATATATGACTTGCCTCACTGAGGCAGGAACAGCAAAAAAAAATGGGTTTTCAGAACCCACGTGCTTCATTTCCAGGAACCCAATATTATACTTTACTTACAGGCACAGCAAAGATGGTTTTCAAAGTCCACCTGCTTCATCTCGAGGCATTTATGACTTGCCGTGAGCTCAAAAAAAACGAGAGAATTCTTGGAATGTCCCAAAGCTGACTGTAGGATCAATGTTTGAATTATAATTGATCACTATATCTTGCGGAATTACATTAAGCCAAAGTGTTATATTGCAATGAGAACGAAAAGAAGACTAGGTTACGCCTACATGAAACCTGCCCTGCACTAGGGGACCTACTACGTCTAAAGTATTTGTGTCCTTATATTCAAAATTGATTGTAAGCTGATTTTGCAACAAAAATTTGCCATTTGAAAAACGTTACAATAGCATGTTAGCCTGAATTTGGCGTTTTTTCTCCACCCATTGGCCGAAGTTGTATAAGATTCGGCTCAACTGAGTGTAGCGCTCTTACTTGTGTTCGGCCACACACAAAATTGTTATTGATATTTTACCAGCCCTGATTCCACCAGCCTCATACTCTGATTTCCGATCAGAGTTCTCTTTTTATGGCAAGCATTTTTATAGCGATTTTTTTGTTTACTACTTTTGTTGTTGTTGTTTTTGATCATAACGTTAATTCAGAATTTTGTATGCATTTTATTTATTTTTTTTTTATATATGTATGTATGTATGTATATATTATGTTTTTTTCCGTCAAACTGTTTATTTGGCTTTCAATTCGTTTATCCAGCCGATTGCTCGTTCGTTAGTTCGACCGTCTGTCTCTCACACTTTTGATGATAGAGCAAGCAATGTTCGATAGTTGTCGCGTCTCACCGTTTAAAGTAGATTTGTTGCTTGTTTTCGTCGTTGTCTGTCCAAGAAAAAAAAAAAAAGTTATCGTGCCTGGTACGGTGATCACCGTTTCAGGCAAACGACTTTACTTGGCATCCATAATTCAGGTTTGTTTTTTTGTTGTTTTTGTTTTGCTCTACGTGATGTTTTTTTTTTTTGTATTGTTTTCATATTGTAGAGAAAAACCAAGTAAACATGCACACAAACAAATGATGCCATGTTTGTTGTTATTGTTGTTATTGTGGTTGTATTGTTATTAGTATAATGGCAGTAGTTTAGTTAGTTATTGTTTAGACTACAATTCAATTCAAATCTGAATATTTGGCAAACATTTTTATACTTATGAATACATACATATGTACATAAAGCAATTATACATGAACATGCAATTTGCATTGTTTTTTTTCTCTGTATTTTGTGTGGAAATCTGTTGACTTTAGGGCGCAAAAAATAAACCTGCTTTATTAAGTTACTAGGTATGTATTTACGAATATGCCAGAATTCTTGAGCTGTTATTTTTCTCCCAGAACTGAATGAAATTCTTGACATTCTGTCCCCACACAACAAATGGACTAAGCATCAGCCACACAACTGCTACCGCAGCCCACATGCCTGCATACAAAAACACAAATTCTCATTCTTTATAAAAACTTGTTTTGGTCTAAGAAGAGGAACGGGGAGAGAGAGAGAGAGATGAAAAATATTATTTTAATATTTTTTGCAATAGATATCAATTAACATGAATTTATGAAAGAATTAATTGAACCACAAGCAGGCTTAAAAATTCTTAAGACAGGTGGTCAAACACAATCACTGTTGATTATGGTCTTAACATCTCTGTAGTTACCAAAAAAAAAAAAATGTGTATGGAATGTTTGGCTGTAAATAGAGTATTGATGTTGTAGTACCCAACATACAGCCAGTGCTGGGACAAATGCATGCTCTGATGTATTTAAAATACAAAATATGAAATACATGAAAGTTGTGTATTTAAAATACAAAATACAAATACTTGTTATTCCAGGTATTCAAAATACAAAATTACAGTATTTCTAAAAGCAAGTATTTGAAATACAAAATATAGGCATTCGACTCTGCCTGGCACTGTGGCTTAATATATACAATGATTCAATTTAACATACATCTGTTTCTAGTTAAACTTGTAAACAACTTTTTATATGCTAGACATTATTGTGTATATGTAGGCAATTCCTTTCCTGATTTGCACAGCTGGTGTGCCACAGGGGTCTGTTCTTGGACCAATATTAAGCTTTGTCTAGACGGTTGTCAGATCTTACAATATTGTAAGACCTAACAACGTGCTGGCAATCTGCTAGAAATACAAAATTGTCAGCATTAAGAAAATTGTCAGTTCAGACAATTGGAAGAAAATCTTACAATTTCATTGCCAGACAATTGCCTGACAATAAATTCAGCTACCAACGAAAATTGTCAGCTTACACGGATGTAAGATTTTCTACGTATCAAAAATCGTCAGCCAATTGTCATTATCAAAACACGCACATACACACATAAATGGCATTATTCATTCTTTATTTTTCTCGTTCAATAACCATGTTTTAAATTTTTTTTATTCTCTTTTCTGCAACTTTTTACCTCTCGTACTCACAATTTTACCATTCTCTTGTTTTTTCTCTTCCTTTCGTTTACACACATTTTTCTTTAATATTCTTTGTCATCACTCTGACAATGACGCCATTGTAAGGTGTTGAGAATTTATACATCTTACAATATGCCAATGTCTGACAATGTACTAGAAATCATGATGTCAAAGTGTTCAGACGATTCACAGTTAACGGACAATTAATTGTTAGGCAGATGGTTTTTTATCCTTGTAATTTATTTTTTCATTGTTTAACTTTCTGACAACTTGGCGATTTCCTCAGTGTGTATGCATTCAGTTGCTTTTACTTTACACAGATATTTTACGTTACGCAAAATTTTCCATTTTTAATGGATATAAAAATTTATTTTGAAAAATGTATTTTGAGACCACAAGTATTTGAAATACAAAATACTCAAGCAATCAGTATTTAATATACAAATACTAAATACATTCATGAGACGTATTTAAAATACAAATACAAAATATGTATTTGTATTTTAAATACGTATTTCAAATACATGTGTTTCAAATACTGCCCAGCCCTGCATACAGCAATTACCTACTTTGTTGCAAAAGGAACTTAAACAAGGAAAATCAATAACAGAGATATTGGTACATACATATGTGTGGGTGTAACTGCAAAAATGAATATCCCGAACACCAGCTACATATGTATCTCGTTTTACTAACGAGAATAATTACTGCATTAAACTTTTTGAATGGCAGGCACAAGTTTTTATAAAAGTAGAATATTTCAATTTTACTTCTTAAATTAATTTTAACAAAATAATTCACAAATAAATTAATAATAATTCACAATAAATTAATTAAACAAAATAATTTGTTAATAATTCAATCGGGCTTGAAATGGATGTTTTACTTCCTTGAAATTGAGAAAGATTTTTTTTGTAATAAAATTGGAGTGATCAACATTGTGGAAGAAATGTAAAGTTGACAAGACTTGCTGGCTGCTTCACGACCACCATGTCACTTCGAACCCACGCCATGATTCATTGTACACTGTTTTTAGCAAGCAGCTTAAAAACATTCTACCACCTGACCTCTTCATTACTGGATGTCTGTCTATACACATATAATCTTATGGAACAACTTTCCATTTTATCACTGTGTTTCTCAATCGTACCATTTTAATTAAATTGCTTAAGCTACACTTAATTAATAAATTAAAATCGTTTAATTGCACTGCGCTCTAAACAATAAAATAAGATTTATGAGAGCAGATACCATTTGTCTGTATTGACAATTGCATTAATGGAATGCTGCAAGCAGACAAAACTAGAAATACATACATTAATGAATTGTAATGGGGGCTACACTTGATTTTATTTGATTGAAATTTATGAAAAAAATATATTATCAATAAAAGAAAACATAGAAAGATAAAAATTTGATTTAATTAGATGTGACCTTTTAATTTTTGCTGTTGAACAATTATTCTGTTAATGCAATTGATTTCATTTAGGAATATTTTTGGTTTCTTCCACCTGAACAACTTGCTGCTACAATTGGAATGAAAACAAGAAAAACTATTACTAAACCAAATGTACAAGTGAAATTTGAAGGGAAAGAAAATAACAGCTTGGTTCATTTACTCTACTGGCAGAAACTGGTGGCCAAAAAAATGTACCAAAAGTGAGCTAAAATTTTTTGAAGTTCAATGTATTCCAGGGTGGCCCAAAATTAACGAAGGGGTTTGCATTGCTTATAACTTTTTTATTAAATTTTTTCCTTCTTCTCTTCTTTTCAGTATTTTGTAAAGAAGTCTGGGGGAATTTAAAATGGAGCAGTACTCAATTGAACAACATGCCCAAATTGTTGAGATTTATTTTTCAAATCCACGATCCATTGTTTTGACTCAGCATGCGTATAGTCGTTATTTTCATGTGCGCGTTGGACCCTTAGATTCAACAATAAACCGTTTGGTGGCAAATTTTCGACAACAAGGGGCAGCAAGGAATCTTTCTGGTGCTGGCAGACGATAAACGGTGCATACGGATGACAATATTGAACTGGTACAGAGAAGTATTCGGGCAGATGGAGGAACATTAACCAGTAGACGTTCGCCAAAAATTGAACTCTCACGAGTGTCGCTGCAGAGAATTTTGCATACAATAGTCATGTTTCCATACAAGATTCAGCTAGTCCAAGAATTGAAACCGTTAGATTACCAGCAACGATTTGATTATGCCGGGTTTTTTTCGGCCAAAAGCAGAAGAAATCCATATTTTTACTCTTAGTTTAATTATGAGCGACGAAGCCCATTTCCAGTTAAATGCGTTCGTTCGTTAATAAGAAAATCTGCTGGATATGGGCTATGGAAAATCCGAGAGTAGTTCAACGGCGAGAATTGCACCCACCTAACAGTACGATTTGCTGCTGCGTTTCATTGGAAAGGATAATTGGTGCTTATTTTTTGGAAAATGAACACGGGCTCGCCATTTCCGTCAATGGTGTCAGATAAGGGACAATGTTGGAACATTTTTTTCGAGGCCAGCTATGGAAAATCATCCATAATTATGGTTCCAACAAGATGGAGCCACAGCGCACACTGTAAGGCACACAATGGCTCTTTTTAGGGGACAGTTTTGGTTCAAAAATTATTTCGCATACAAGTGATTTTAATTGGCCTCCCCATTCACCGCTACAGCTGCAGTTTTCTTTGGGGTTAATTGAAAGCAAAAGTCTACATTAATAAGTCAAGAACCACCCAGCAATTAAAACGCACTAAACGTGATGAAATAAACACCACAACACCTGCAGTTTTGCGAAAGGTTATTGAAAATGTGTTGTAAAGAGCACGAATATGGGAAGCAGAAAACAGCCACCACCTGCGCGATATTCTGTTCATGGGAATTATGAAATAAGTAGTTAAGTTTCACACAAACTTTTAAGAATTTTTCAAGTCTACTGATGAGTTGATTAGCACCAACGAAATGTCGTCGGCATATGGACAGCTGAAAAATACAGCAAATATTTTTTGAAAAGGTTCATTTTTGGACCTGAAGTAATACATTTCAATTGGCTCTTAAAGCAAATAAATAATTAAGTTCATATTTATAGCTTAAATAAAAAAGCCATAAGCAATTCTAACCTCTTCGTTAATTTTGGGTCTCCCTGGTTACTGCCACACTGACAAAAAAGGTTAGATTTTTTTTTTTGGTACATTGCTGCTAAATTTGGTATCTAGTTACGTTTTGGAACAACCTTGTTACTAGTGGTAACAATACATTTTTTCGTCTTGCAACACTTTTTCTTTTCTAAACAACTTCTGTGCAACATGTTAACATTCTCATTTTATTTATGGGAGTTTCGTAATAAGAGTAATTGGCTTTCAAACATTCGTTTAAGAATTTTTTGAGTCTAATGATGAGTTGATTAGCATCAACGAAATATCGGCGACATGCAGACGGCTCTAGTTTTTAGCTCTAAAGTGATAAAGCCAAAGACCATCCAAAAACTACTATACATATGAACACGTTTCTGGAGAAGGGTAAGTAAAAGTCGAGCCAGCCCGAAAAAATCACTGCTACTAATTTCTAAAGTAACTTTTTAAAGGTATTATTTGTTTCTTTTTTCTCTGCTGAAAATCAATTTTGTTCAGGCAACACTCTTGGCAAAATCACAAGCATTAATTTCCTTTTTAAGAAATCCCTTCCCCCCACACAACCACACATCAAATAAACGGTTTAGTGCTTGAGTTATTTGCTACTTTTGTCGATACATATTCGTTCGCAAGAAAAAAAAAAACAAAAAAAACACAATTCAGCGCACGTTTTAACTTTCTGACACTATTTGATCTCGTTGATGTTGCTTTGGTTTCTTTTTGTGTATTTCTAGCACCTTTAACCCTTTGCATAAAATTCGAAATTGAAAAAATCAACTCGCACACGACATAAATTAAACGACTGTCACATGTGACACATAAAATGCTTAAATAAGAAAATAATAAATGATATGAAAGCATTCAAACACAGTTTTTTGGTGGTTCTGCTAAGAACTTCTTAGCATGACAAAATGACTAATGGTTGTGGAAGTTGACTGCTCGCATGGCACGTTGCACAGTGGTTGTAATAGCAGTGAAAATCAGTTTTAACTGTGATAAAGGAAATTTCAAGAGTCCAAAAATAAATACACATATGCTGAAAGATAAAACTCGTTTTAAATTTAAGTTTTTCCTGAGACTTTAAGTACGCAGGAGAGGCAGGTGAACTTAAAACAAGCCGAATTGTTTAATTTTGGCATAAATAATTTAACCAAAATTAAATAATTATACTTTTAGTGTGCGAAACTTTGAGGAGGAGTAGGAGGAGAGTATCGAACACTTTCTCTGTCGATGTCCTGCTCTCTCTGTTAAACGGAGCTAATTATTTGGGCAGACCGACACTAAATGAATTACCGGAAGTGTTGGAATGCGGTTTGGACAGGGTGGACTCGTTTATCCGTTCATCGGGTTGATTCAGAACGGAACTGGCGGAAAGCATGTAGGGCTATCTCCCTACAGTTTACTCGGGTATCACAATGGGACGTTTCTAGGAGCCAAGTGGGTCGTTTTCACTTCGCATAACATAACATAACATAACATAACATAACATAACATAACATAACATAACATAACATAACATAACATAACATAACATAACATAACATAACATAACATAACATAACATAACATAACATAACATAACATAACATAACATAACATAACATAACATAACATAACATAACATAACATAACATAACATAACATAACATAACATAACATAACATAACATAACATAACATAACATAACATAACATAACATAACATAACATAACATAACATAACATAACATAACATAACATAACATAACATAACATAACATAACATAACATAACATAACATAACATAACATAACATAACATAACATAACATAACATAACATAACATAACATAACATAACATAACATAACATAACATAACATAACATAACATAACATAACATAACATAACATAACATAACATAACATAACATAACATAACATAACATAACATAACATAACATAACATAACATAACATAACATAACATAACATAACATAACATAACATAACATAACATAACATAACATAACATAACATAACATAACATAACATAACATAACATAACATAACATAACATAACATAACATAACATAACATAACATAACATAACATAACATAACATAACATAACATAACATAACATAACATAACATAACATAACATAACATAACATAACATAACATAACATAACATAACATAACATAACATAACATAACATAACATAACATAACATAACATAACATAACATAACATAACATAACATAACATAACATAACATAACATAACATAACATAACATAACATAACATAACATAACATAACATAACATAACATAACATAACATAACATAACATAACATAACATAACATAACATAACATAACATAACATAACATAACATAACATAACATAACATAACATAACATAACATAACATAACATAACATAACATAACATAACATAACATAACATAACATAACATAACATAACATAACATAACATAACATAACATAACATAACATAACATAACATAACATAACATAACATAACATAACATAACATAACATAACATAACATAACATAACATAACATAACATAACATAACATAACATAACATAACATAACATAACATAACATAACATAACATAACATAACATAACATAACATAACATAACATAACATAACATAACATAACAGAACATAACATAACATAACATAACATAACATAACATAACATAACGTAACATAACATAACATAACATAACATAACATAACATAACATAACATAACATAACATACCATAACATAACATAACATAACATAACATAACATAACATAACATAACATAACATAACATAACATAACGGGAAGTTGAGCAATACTTGTAATCCTGATAAAAACTAACACGGCTTATCATCGTAGAAGTTTAAGATTCTTTCTTTTCTGCAACTTGAAATCCAGAAAACTGCAGGTGGAGAATAGACTTCTTTCAAAGGCCTGATTCTTAAGGTCACCTTAAATTGCATGAGGTTATTTAAGACACTCGACAGGGCATCGAGGTCAGAAGCAAAATCAAAGCTTAGCTTGCCCTCCGATGGCTTTTTAATACCCAAAATACTAACGCTGCTGAACATCATCAACCGGTATAAGTGCTTTTTTCGTGCTGTTCAAGCCATATTTTTTGCCACAAGAAAGATGCTCTGATGCCAGCTGGTCTAATTCCTACCAATTAAGATTTGGCGATAGTATTAAAAGTTTCTCAGTGACAACAGAGACTCAGAAATTCCGCGATACTGAAGGAAAGATATTAGTTCCATTTTATTCAGAGAGCGAAAGAGAGAGAGCATATTAAAGCAAATCATGCTCTTGCGAAGTACTAAACGAACTTCAGTAAATCCAATAAAAGTGAATTCCATAATATATCTCCTATCAACTGTTGCCACAATATATTCTAATTTGAATACATTTATATTAATATTATAAATAATATTTATTCAAATATTAACTTAATTATTTATTTGCTTTAAGAGGCAATTGAAATGTATTAATTCACCTTCAAAAATGAACCTTTTCAAAATATTCACTGAAAAATACAGTAAATATTGTGAAAGGGTTAATTTTTGGAGCTGAATTAAATAATATTTATATTATTTTCTTTACCTAATTGATTTTGATAAAAAAAAAGTGACCAGGCTCAAGGTAATTTAATAAAAATGCATTACAATATGATAGTTTAATGTTTTGGTTAAATCATTTTCTTGGCGAAAATAATTTAACCAAAATTAAATAATTATACTTTTTTTGTGTGAAGCTTTGAAGGGACTCTTTACATTAAATGGAGGACTTTACAATGAATGGAACCGACCACAGGTTCGAGATGGAGATCAAACTTTGTGACTTTAATAAATTTTGGGAATCACCACTTGATTGTGGTGTTAAATGAGTGGAACAGAAGGGATATGCGACTCAATTTCAACTGTGTTACCAAAAATCGCTGCTGTAAGTAAAAGTATTGCCGAAGAGCTAAATGTGTCAATTCCTCGTCGTTCTCAGGAATTAGGACTGTCTAACGGCACATTTTGGCGTGTTTGGCATTTAGATCTACATCTACACCCACCACGCCGCTCATCCGCCACCAAATTCGCATACATCGTTAGCAATGAAGGGTCCAGGTGGTAGGATGGCTGTGAGCTGCTGCTTAAAAATATCATACAATTGGCCAGGGCCGGGCTTCGAAGCCAATTTGGATGCTGCCATGGTCGTGAAACAGCCATGGTATGTACCCCAGCCGGTAAGTGTCCAATTTTACTAATCTTGTCTTCTATAAAAATGTTGGTTATTCCAATTTCATCCCAAAAAAAAAAAATCTTTCTTAATTTTGAGAAAGTGAAAATTGAACTAGAAAGCCCCATAAAATTATTAAAAGCCCGTAAAATTCAGCCACTCTTTAGTAGTATATATCATGTATAAGCACTTGACGTTATTTAAGAATCGGTCCAGCCGAATATTGCACTTTTTTTTTGATTTCACATAGTTATAGTGACTTATTGCTTTTGCCGATTTGTATCAATTGATATAAAAACATTTATTATAATAATAATTATTAATAAAAATTTTTTTTCTAAGTTTTTGTTTTTCTGCCAACACACCCACCCCACTGTGCTTTAATGCCTTTGCAAAGGAAAACTTTTTTCCACCTTTCAACGTTGCCTTGTCATTCTTTTATTTTGCTATTTTGAATATCAAGAAAAGGTTTATGCATAAAGACATTCAATTGTGTTACAAACACTTACCTGTTTGCAGTGGAAGAATACGGGTATTTTCACGTTGGGCGGAGGCTGTTGCTTGTGTTAATGGTAGAAAAGAGGCAAAATTATTCAAAATCACCACTGTTACAAAACATACAATAAAACTTAGATTACAGCTGCTAAGACGTTTGCGGCTGCTGGTGCTGGTATTGTATTGTGGCGGCCTCGTCGTTTGTGGTCTCAGGCATGATGGTGACGATGACGAAGATGGATATAAAAATGAAGATGTTTTGCAGGAATTATCAGAGGGGGTGGTTAAAGATGACACTTTATGAATGGTGCTGCTGTTGTTGTGTTGCTTATTAATATTTTTTGAAAACTTTTTGCTTTTACTTGTTGACATTTTTGATGGCTTAATCATTGCTGAATTACACTCAATTAAATAAATGTTTTGTTGTTGTGGCCGCCGGAATCCATTGCCAATAGGCGGATCCATATTTGGCTCAAACATTCAAAAAAACGCTTTAAGCGTTTTTAGGCAATAAAATTTTATAATAAATAAATTTGTTTTTTTTTTCTTGAATTCCACTCACGAACTTTTATTTAAAAAATTTAATGATTTTCTCAAACACTTTTATTTATTTTCAAACACAATTAAAAAAATAATTGAACTCGTATAACTGAAATGGCTGCTTTCAATTATTAACAAATATTTAACAGAATTATTTAACAAAATTTTCCAGAACTTTTTTTTTTTTTTTTAATATTGCCTTTTAATTTTCTTTTATTTGCATAGAAACAATTATTTTTTGAATAAATAAAACAATATTTTTTTTTAGTATTATTTGATAAATTTGAATTTGTTAAATAAAATATATTGCACTTGAACGCCTGCTGGAAAAAATAACAAAAGAAATGAAATTAGTATTTTTTTTTTTTTTTTTTGTTATAAAGAAAAACGATATGTATATAAAATATTAAATTCTCTTTTTTGTTAAATAATTTGAGCAAATTTTTTCTTTGTGTCTTTGAAAAGCTGGTATGCTCTTTTTCTGGCTTTCTTTCTTAAAAAGGAAATCATAAAAATAAAACATTTCTTTTTTCATGACAAGCTAATATTTTTATTTCATTTAAATTGCTGCCTGTAGCAGCAGCCGCAACAGCGGCAGCTGCAGCGCTGCTGTCTACTGTGCACTGCGTTCAAAATCTTTTGGCTGGTTTTCAGTAAAGCTTGTGCTTTTCAGTATGTATGCTTGTGTGTGTGTGAGAGAGCGCTCGAATGTGTGGGTCCGAGAATGCCTGTAAGTTTTTGTACTTAACGCAAACAGGAACCGGAAGTTAACTTTAGCTGCCGGTAATTACGTGCACAGAATCTATAAAAAGCTGAAAATAAAAAAAGAGAAAACGAAAAAAACAATTATTATTTTCACAATTTATGTTGGTTTGCTTTTTTCAGCTAATTTAACTTAAATTATAAAGTGATTATAAAGATTTCTTTTTGTTGCTTCTATTAGAAGAAAATTATGAAGACTATAAAACTCAGCTGTGCTGAATCATAAAATATGAAATTCGTTTTGCTTAGTAAAAATCGCATATTTTATGTTGTAAAGTAAAAAAAAAAAAATTAATTTTCTTATTTTTTCAGGTAAAAACTTTGAAACAGATTTATGGATACAAAATTTTAGTTGTTAATGATTTTATGCAGCTTGAGTTGGATTTTTTCTTCCTCCAAGCTGAGAAAGATTTTTTGTGATAATATAAAAAAAGTGATCAACCTTTTCAAAAAATGAAGACTTGAAGACTTAAGGGCTGGCGTGCTTACCCCATGGTAAACACGAACCGCTCTGCCTCTGCTAAGTGAAATGTGTTAAGCCTATGGCAGGGCAGTACGGAGCCTTTGCTAAGCGCGTAAGTTCCAATACCAGACTTCTTCTTCTCAAGTACACTAAAAAAAATTTGTTCATAAATTCAATTAATTCGGACATTAAGTTAATGAAAAGTGGTTAAAGCGGCTGTGCCAAAATTGTAAAATTTGACACGTCCAAAGTTCATAGGGTGCTGATGAAGGGTGTTTGCTACCCAGAAACAGCCAGTTGTCCACCTAGCTACTACATTTTACTTTTCTTTACTTAATTGATATTAATTAAAAGTAGTGACAAACCAAGGGTTGAGCTTAAGCCTGAAAAAGTAATTTAATATAAATGTATTACAACACAGAAGTTCAATAACAAAATTAAAATTTACAGTAAAAAAATTTATTATTTTTCAACCAATGAACCATAGATTTAATGAATTCGTCTCATTAAATTTATACTAATGATCGTTCTATGAAATATATCTATTTTAGTCATTAAGCTAATGAAGTATTTCATTGGTTTAATGACAAAAAAATTATTGTATTGTATTATTACTGGGCTGGCCCAGGATGGCCTTTTGCACTGCGACCAAAGATGATCTATTGTGCAAAGAAATCATTAACTAAATGAATTGATACATTAGATATGGGAATTTGTTCATTAAGCTTAATTTTTATGTCATATATTATTAAGTTTAGGTACACTAAAAGAATTTTGTACATAAATCAAAAGAATCGCGACATTAAGTTCATGAAAAAATGTATTATTTTCAAACAACAATATGGTTCATTGAATTAACGAATTTGTCTCTTTTAAATTTATACTAATGATCGTTCTATGAAATATATCTATTTTAGTCATTAAGCTAATGAAGTATTTCATTGGTTTAATGACAAAACTTCATTAACTAAATGAATTGATACATTAGACATGGGAATTTGTTCATTAAGCATAATTTTTATGACATAAATTATTAAGTTTAGGTACACTAAAAGAATTTTGTTTATAAATCAAATGAATCGCGGCATTAATTTAATTAAAAAAATTGATTATTATTCAATTAACATTGAGGTTCATTGAACCAATGAATTCTGATTCATTAAATTTTTATAAAAGGTCGTTTCATTAAATATATGCATTTTAGTTATCAAACCAATGAAATATCTTGTTGGTTTAATGACAAAAAGTCATTAACTAAATGAATTGATGCATTAGATATAGAAATTTGTTGATTGGTCTAAAGAAAACAAAACATAATTTTCATGACATTTATTATTAAGGTTACGTACACTAAAATAATTTCGGTCATAAATCCAATGAATTGCAACATTAATTTAAATTAAAAAAAAATTCTTTACTTTTCAACTAACATTGGAGTGCATTGAATAATAATTTTTATGACATATATTGTTAAGATTACGCATAGTGTTATTATTAGTAGATATTACAAAAAATGTCGCCACTGAAAGTGCTACTTGCAGCAGACTTCAAAACCTTAGCGAAATATTAAAATATGTTACCATACATCCAAAATTTCTTTGCAAACCAAATGATAATTAAAATCTCAATAAACGAATATATTGATTTAATGAAGTTGTTCATTGAGTTGATGATATTTTTTAATAAATCCATTGATAATTTTTAACGACATTAATTAAACTAATTAACAGCTTTTAATGAAATTTTTTCATTAGATCTGTGAAAAAATTATAAAAAAAATATTAATGAAATAAATTTATTAGAACTATGAAGGAAAATTCTTTCAGTGTAAGCGATACCACTTAACTTTCCCTACAAGTTATTTGATGACGATTTACTTGCAAATGAATGATTGGAGATGATGATCTAGACACAGTGAGTGACTTGGTCAGCTTATGAGTCTTTCTAGACTCACTGTTCCCTACACTCAGAAAATTTTGTAAGTAAAATTAACTGAAAACACTTTTTAAAATAAATGAAATTTCATTTAAAAATCGCCTTATAACATGTTCATACATGCGCCTTTATTGAGATAATCGCAATAAAATCCATTATTGAGCTCAATATTCCATACAAAAAGTCAATAAGGTTATTGCTTAATAAACTCAAAATTGCTTTGTATATTGAGAAAAAGATGAAACACAACACTGTAAACGATGTGTTTAATAAGCAAAAGTATACAATGCGAGATGAATGACGAGATAAATGTCAACAAAAGCAAACAAAACAAAATAATAAAAAATAAAAATAAAAAAATAAAAACATTAAAATTTTTAAACATTGCAGCATTTCCAAATTTTTATTTCTCTTTCCTAACATGAACGCACTACTTGTACAAGTTCCATATTTTTATTGTACAACACTAAAATCTTTTTAATAAAAGGCTTTTTTTCTTCAATTTTTCTTATTTGAAAATATTTTTCACTTTTTCATTCTCACTACAAAAACAAAAACTTTTTTCCAGCTGTAAAATACAAATTGAGTTAGCGCAATATTTGTATGTATGAACGCAAAAAATATTATGTCAATAAACTGAATATTATCTCAATTAGAAATGCATGTATGAACAGGGTATTACTTATTTTTCATTTAAATTTACTAATTACTTCATTTGAAATTAAATGTTAAAAAATCTACGTAACCCAATCAGTAAAAATAATGAGTTTTCCTCTATTCTAACTGTCAAATAATTCATGCGTAATTAATTTGTAAATTTTTTATTTATTTTTTCTTAGGTGGTCATTTTATTTAATTAAAGTTTTCTATTTGTATTATCTGCTTTTTTAATTCGCTAATTTAATTTTTGTACTGAAAGAAAAGATATTCGAACATGCAGCACCTCGACTTGAAAGCAGCTCAGCCATACCTACTCGGCCAACGCAGAACAAATTCAACGACAATCAATTTGAGTAAAGAGTGTGTATGCTGCATATATATGTAGAAACCAAATTATTAATATGTTTTTACATATTGGTTCCTTAATGTATGTGTAACATAAGTTACTACTGTCATTATTGACTGTGACCGATAATCCGTATTAATCTGTAGTTAGTTTTTTAAGTAACTGTACAAATCAGTTAAAATTAAAATTTCATTTTTTTTTAAACGTTTTGTCATTTAAAAATATTTGCACTGATTACTTCTAGAATAAACTACGATCAGTTACTGCAAAAATATTCTGAGTGTATGCACACAACTGCAGCGGCTCTCAAAGACTGGAAAAACCAGGCCAAAACCTTATTTATACCCAGCTTAATTTATAATAGTTTTCGAATAAAGCACATTTCAGCTAAACTATAGCGCTAAAATTTCCTTTATATGTGTATATAAATTTAAAGGTAACAACGTTTTAACGAAAGCTTTTTATCACAAAAAAAGTAAACTTTATTTAATGGATGTAATATTTCATAATAATATTTCATTTCAGCTCTATCCCCCACTTGTCTCATTCAAAGATTGACAAAAGTCTTTTGAATACGTTTTTTTTTTAATTTAGAGAAATTTTTTTTTTGTATCATACAGACTCAACTACTGATACAAATGCATTAATGTTGATTTACCTCAATTTCTGTTACCGACTTTAAACTCCATATCAAATCAAAACAGGCAATAAAATTTTATGATCGTCATTTTAACTTTATACTTTGTTTACCTGCACACGTTAATATGATTACCTTTGATAAAAGGTCATTCACTTTTTACCCACACACATGAATGGGGGGGGCCACACAAAACCAAACCAACAGAAAAAATATCACACTACAACTACAACAACAAACTGGCACTACACCTAGAAATTATCATAAACAAGACCGTATTAGAAAACCAACAGGTTTCTTAAAATTTTCTTTCTTCGTTTACCATTTTTGCATTCATTTCTTTGAAGTAGAAGTTCAACAACAACAGCAACAACAATAAATCGTGTTGTTGTAACTGTTATTTTCTATTTGGCTGACAGTTTTTATTACAACAATGCTTTTTCACATCTCGCACTGCTCCCGCTCCGCACTTTTTCACATTGTAATTACATGTAATGCCACAGCGGTGTGACCATTTCAGCAATGTGGCCATTTAGGCAATGTCATTGAAGCCAGTTTCATATATTTAGCTTCCAAATCATTGCTTAGATTTTTGTTGAAAATTCATTAGATTCATTTCTAGCTCTTTTTAAATGCTGCAGCGGGCTCAAAAACTTCGCTATAAAACAAATTAAATATCGGCTCAAAAAATATGTTTACTGTGTTAAAGGTTTGTTTGAACATTTCTGATTCTCATTCTGTTCATGAGAATTATGGAATAAGTAGTTAAGTTTCAAGCATTCTTTTAACATTCTTTAACAGCTTTTGCCATTTAGGAGAACGGGGGCAGGACGGAGAGACGTAGACGTCTCAGTAGTAGTGCTCCGTTTTTACTCTATAAGTACGGAACCCTCAAAACCTAAATTTATTACGATCTTTTTTGCTCTGTGTGAATTTGACAAGCAGTTTTTGCTTTTAGTTTGAGGAAAGGAACTTGAGCGAGTAGCTGCCGAGGAAAAGGACATAAAATTTTTAAGAGCTGGTCACACTGTGTTACACTACAACTTCTTTTATACCAGTAGTAGTTTTGTTTGTTATTTTTGGTTTTGTTTCTCTTTTAAGACTTTCTAAGGTGGGGTATGTTATTGTTGTTGGTGTTTACTGCAAAGTCTTGTTGGCCACGGAAAAGGCTGTTGTTTTGACTTGTGCACAGTAGTCTTAAATGTTTTGAGTTCACTTAATTTGTAGGAGGTTGTACTTTAAGTACATTTTTATAACAAAAAATGATTTAATGTCCATATCGGGAAAAAATTTGGTTGACAAAAAACCATAAGACTTTGCCTGAAATAAAGTGCATAAATAAAATCAAAGACAGTAAAAATTTCATATAAATCTTGACGTATGGATGTCTCAGCAAAATTTTGTCAGGTATAGACCCTGCAGAAAGTAACAAACTTAAACATTTGCCTTTAGCTTGCTGTGAAGGTAATTCAATGTGATTTCTTTAGTTTCGAGCTTGAGGTCCCTCCCTGTTCACTATTTTTGTTTTTAATATCTCCAAAACTTCTTGAAGAAATAATATTTTCTTGAAATGGAAGAAGTCATGTAATTAACTGCAAAATAAACTAAACAAACTGTTGAAGTAAATTTACATAATTTGTTTTAAAGCCTAGACGTGATGAAAAAAAGGTCAAGGCCAATAGGATAGAAAAAAAAAAATTGCTTTAACGTGAATATTAAAAAAAGATTTGTTTGAAGAATTCACAGAAGGTTCACTTCTTTTTTACCACATATCAAAAATTGACAAGAACGTAATTTTCCTAGAATGTTTTACCATATTTGTTACATATCGGCACATAAGTATTGTCATGACATAATAAAAAGTCACTTAGATAAATAACTCGATTGAGTGCCCTACTATCAGTCTCAAGATTGCGGGTTCACTTCCTGCCAAAGGCTCTGAGTGTTTCAGCAGACAAGCAAAAAATCTTTGCAGTTTGCTGTTTGTTAAAAAATAAAGGAATCGATCAATTCAGTGATTTGGTAGAAAATTTCTTATGGCAACTACTCGTTAACATTATGTAATTTTTCTATACAAGAATTCCAAGGTACCTCGATGCCAGGCCCAGCTGACTACTGCTCGCAGAACTGTCAAAATGTACAACACAAACACACAAGTGCGAACGAATGGTTGACCGACTAATGCTGGGAACACAACTGGGACGAACGACGACGAATTTCGCCCAACACGACATATACGCCGGTTAAAATTCGCTGTGTAAATTCGTCGTATGAAGCAAGGCGAATCAAGTATAAGTGGTCGCAATTCAATTCAATTCACTTCAACATTTTCTTTCGAGACATCATGAGTGTTACCGCCACTGGCAACTCTACACTTTATGCATAACACATATTTGTCCTCTTTTTCTTTATCGTACCGTAATATTATAAGCTCTGCTTGTTATCCAAATACAAGTGTAACACAAGATAGAATATAGTGGATTATAAATGATCTTGTTCAAACGTGCAAAGCTACGGATATGCCGTAAATTTTCGCGAAAGCGATTCCGCGTACAAACTTCATATAAAAAACACCACAAAAATTGCCTGCGCATATTCTTGGCTATTGCACTAAAATTAAATTTAATGCTGGTCAATAAAATTATTAGCAATTAAAAAATGTGCATCTTGTTTTACGAATCCATTCAAATTCAAGCCATAGCCAGGATTAAAATCGGAGTAAACGCCTTTCTCGTTTACAATGAGTTTTGTTGTCGTTTGCTATCAGCTTTGACAACTCAGAAGATAAGACCGTGGAAAAATGTTGCAGCGAATTGGTATGC
Source organism: Sturmia bella (assembly GCA_963662145.1). Taxonomy (NCBI): domain Eukaryota; kingdom Metazoa; phylum Arthropoda; class Insecta; order Diptera; family Tachinidae; genus Sturmia; species Sturmia bella. Next base: position 19,989,666 of record OY759170.1, read on the forward strand.
GGGCGCCTGTAATGGATTCGCCTTGGTATAAAGCACAATAACGATGAAAAACAAAAACATCTGTTATAATTGATAAAGTTGTTTATTGTTTGTTCAGAGATAAAAAAAAAAATTAAATGAATCAAAGAATTTCAAATTTTTTAAAAATAATGAACATGATCCCAGTTTAAATAAACATTCATGAAGTTTAACATTTCCAATTATAATTTCACTTGTGTCCATTTTCTCAGTTTTTTAATTTTATCTTATTATAGTTGAACAGCTGATCGGGTGACCACATTAAAAAAATTGGTTGCTAAAAAATTAAACACTACAAACATGTTTTATAGTCTAATATGATGGCTTTTTACTTTTTAATGCAAAAAGTCACAGCTTAGCACTTCAAATAAAAACTATTAAAGTAAAAACTGACTATTTTTACTAAAACACTTGAAAACTAAAACCAAAATGGCCACATGGTACTGACTGGTTCGTCGTTCGCCGGTGCAAGAAATATAAACAAATATATTTCAAGTTCGCCGCTTACAACGAATTTCGATCGACGCTGTGACTGTGTGCATTTTTATATACACCAGTATTCCCCCCAGAAAAATTTTAATACCCCCTAAAATTCAATATTTTTCTACAAAATCCCCCAGAAAAATTTTGATGAACATTCTGCTTAAGTTTGCGAATAACCAATATTAATGCATTGACAATGCAGAAAATGCATAAAATCGTTAAAATTTCCCCAATTAAAAAGAAATAAAAATTAACTGATTATAAGTATTTGTCAGTGCATATGTTATGATAACAGGCGTATGTATGTATATTTATTATAAATTTTCTATTTATTTGTATTCACATATCTTGGGATCTAAGTATATATTCACAGGCAGCTGAAAATTGTTATCTGCGTATCTAGAAAAAATTAAGTGTCTTTAAAAATATTAAGAGTTTCTAAGTCTTCTTCGCTATTTACGTCCTTTTGACATTTTCATAAAAAGAGTTTTAATTTTATCAAAGGTTCTTAGATATTTTATTTATTTATTTATTATTCTATTAGCCTTATAATTAAAATTAAAAGCTAACATTTTTTAGGCAATGGCAGCTTAGGCCTTCAGCACTAGATATTTTAATTTTACCAATTCTTAAGAAACGGAAAAATTCAAAGAAATGACCGGTAGGGAAAAAATTCATTCAACTCAACAAAAAAAGTATGTACTTGAAATTACCAGTTGCAAAATTCTGAACTTGAAACTACCAGATGATTTAAAGTTTAACCAAACACAGAAATTTCCTACAAATACCCCAAAAATAAATTGTTTTCCCCTAAATTTTCGCCGAAAGAATTTAACACCCCAAATTCACCACTAAAAGAAAAAAAGGGTTTTTTTCTAGGGAGACATCCCCCAAACTGGCAACACTGATATACACCAATGTGTTTTCATTTTGATGGCGAATAATCGCAGCGAAAAATTCGTCGTTCGTCCCAGTTGTGTTCCTAGCATTACAGTATTGCAATATGTTTGTTGGTGCGGCTACCTGGTATCGAGCCGCCTTGAAATAATTTCCAAAAATGTTTCTTAATATTTTAATACTATGGATTTTTGTAAAAGTTTTTCCAACACCACCACTGCGTGCACCAGAGTGCCTGTTGCATATTTAAACATGCTGATATTACGGGTGCGATGTTGATTTGTTGCTGTTTGTGTGCAGCGTTGTGTTGGTGGTGCTTAATAAGTGACTCTATGAATTTATTATAACTTGAGTGGCAACAGCTACACAAGCCATCGTACTTGCATAAGGAATAATATTATTAATAACAACAAAGCACTGTCTCTGGCTCTATTCACATTTAGTTTTAGCTTCCAGCCATTGAAGTCTTAGTTAGCACTATTAAGATGGTCTTAGAGGAACATTTTATTATTATTATTATTATTTTTATTGCCAGTATCTTACACTTTAAAGAAGAAAATATTGCAGCCATGGCGTATGAAGGGACAGAGAACTGAAAGTGAATAATCTTTTGTGCATAATTCATTGATTTATAAGAAGCACAAACAAATTAAATGAGAATGAAAATGTTATAATCCATATGATACAATAAATGTGGGATATTGTTCAGTTTTTACTCAATGGTTATCTGAATAATTTGTTTTAAAAATTTTCGAAAATTTTTGAAAATTTTGCCTTCCTTTACTCCAGACTCTTAAAAGGTTTGGTCGCTTGATTAAACAGATTGGGCCATAACTATAGACATCGAAAAAGTATGCTTTAAGCAATTTTAAGTCACTGCTTAATAAAAGTAAACTTTATGTCTACTATAGACAATAATAAATGCTAACTTTACACCCAAAAGTTTGTTCTAAACTTAAAACCGGCAGAAGTTGTCTTTAACTTATTAAGCAACAGCTGCACAGAGAAAAAAGCACCTAATAAAGTAGAACAAAATCAATAAGATATCTCTATGGTTTTTTTTCAAGAAGGATTCCTTATTATTTTAAATGGGAAAACCTTATTGAAAAAACAACAATTAATGAATTTAAAAAGATGATTTACGTGTGTTTATATGGGAAACTAATAAAACCAATAGGGAAAAATTAATAGGATAACCTAATAAAATCAATAAGAAATCCTAGTTGTATACAATTTACAAGAAAACCTAATAGAATCAATAAGTTCTTCTCTATAGAATTTTTTTTTGGTACCATGCAAATCGGAAACTGAGTAAAAACAAACGTGAGTAACAAGTTTTCTTCTTGGTTTTATGTGTTTTTCTTGTTGAGACAATTAATAAGATTTGCAACATGGAAATAATAAGAAATACCCATAGAAAAACCTTCTTTTCTCTCTGCTGGGATACCCCTCAACCTAAAAACGTTTCAAAGAGAAAATCTTATTGAATCTATTAGGAAGTTTTCGCTCTGTGTGTGCTCAAGCAAATGCCACTTTTATATGCTGTCCAAATTACATTTGTAAGAGATTTTGGTTATAGTTGATTTTTCTGCATAGAAAGTTCCTACAACCAGTCAAACTCAGTTTCAATTCTGTACTGTTTTTATTTCTTTCAACTTAAATACAAGAATATTACAATTATGAAAAACGGTAAAGGTTATGGAATGTTAAGAATTCAAAGAAATTAAATAAATACTTATGTACATACCTACAAGCAGAACAATAAATATTTCTGTTGATCTGCAAGCAGCGACAACAGGACAATAAAAGTTGCTGCGTAAACAAAGCAATAAAATAATTGCAGCATACGCGCAATGTAGGTAAATTTATAAGTTATATTGAAATTAAAAGCAAGGGTTTCCGATATGGACTATTCGAATTAATTAGTAACAAACACACAAGTTTTTTATGGTTCAATTATACTGGTTTGGAAAAAATCCCAAACAACATTGGACAACTTATTTTTTTAAATTATTTTTTTTAAATATATATATATGAAAGTATTTATGAATTTTTATATTTAATCTAATATTTCAATTTTGGCTAAACATTGAATTCTTTTAACTACCTGTTTTGAATTGATTTAAATATAATTTTTGTACTAAATGTTGCTAGAATTGACAAATGGAAAATTCCATATGAAAAGCGCCGGTTTCCCAAGAGTTATAACTTTCCTCATTATGGATTAAAAAACTTCAGGTCACTTTTTGAACAACCGTGATGGTTCACGGTTCTCAATTTGGATTTAATCTTTAAATTTATTTAATTTGTATTAAATTGAAATGAATAAAACTTAAATTATTTAAGACAAAATTCAAAGCTAATTTCATGTCAACAAACCAAACAACTAAGGAGAGGTAAAGTTATCCACTCAAACCCTTAGTGAAAGGAGAAATTAACTAACAAAAAGTTGTAGTTTTTCCTTTCCCTAACTCAAATATAATTTACTCCTTGTAAATTATATTTAATAAATTGGCGACGAGTAATCACTTAAAATACAATTTATTTTAGCACAAAATTTAGCTTTCTAATGTAAGTTTTTTTTTTACCTTAAACAATTATACCAAAATGAACTTAATTATTTATTCGCTACAAGAGCCAATTGAAATTTATTATTTTAGGTCTAAAATTAGAGCTTAACGTTTTTTGTCTGTTTTTGCAGGCGTCTATATACCGTCGACATATCAGTAGACTCAAAAAATCTAAAAAGAATGTTTGTAGCCCAACTACTTATTCCGAAATTCTCATAAACGAAATGAGAATCAAAAATGATTAAACTCAAAGCAGTTCTGATTCTCATTTTGTTCATGAGAATTTTGGAGTTTTCGACTCCACTGATGAGTTGTGTAGCAACAACGAAATGTAGGCGGCATATAGACGGCAGAAAAAACACAGAAAGCATTAAACATTAAAGTAATAAAATCCTTTTTCCTTGCGTAAATTATTAATTTTTTCTGTGTGTTATTTTATTATTATTTTTTTTTTTTTTTGATAAGTCTATATGCGCTGCCTTCATATCGTTTATGCTTTTCGCAAAATTTTAAAGGAATGTTTGAAAGCTGACCACTAAATTGTTTCACTTTGTTTGTAAAACTAAGTTTTGAATTCACTATTTATGAACTGTCTTAGTGTAAATAAAATCCGCATCAGTGTTGCCAGTTTAGGGGATTTCCCCCTGGATTTAGGATTTTTTTTCTCTTTTAGGGGTGAATTTGAGGTGTTAAATTCTTTCGGAAAAAATTTAGGGGGAACAATTTATTTTTGGGGTATTTTTTAGGGGATATCTGTGTTTGATTGAACAGTAAAATGGCAGAAGTTAGAAAATTTTTCAACTGATAAATTTAAAGACTTTAACAATTTTTAAAGTAAAATTATATGAGATATTTTATGTACATCAAGTACATAATTTTGCAACTGGTAACTTGAAGCATTTTTTGTTTGTTGTTGAATTGAATGAATTTTTTTGCATTGACCTGGGAACACTGGTACGCATGGTCTGGTTCCCTGATATATTGTAAAGCGCTGAAATATATAAAATAATTAATTTGCAAAAATCAACTCAAAATGTTTTATTTTAGGTCTAAAAATACACCTTATTATTTCCGTCCTTTTCAGCAGTCTATATGTATATCAAAGAAATGTCAGCGGCATATAGACGGCTGAAAAAGACAGAAAACATTAATAAGGTCTATCCCTAGACCTAAAATATATACAAAGAGATTTTGAAATCACTCTAATCCTATTAACTGAGCGGATAAAGTATTAGTAGGGTCCTATTACCAACCTTCTAGTCAGCTTAGGGGCCAGATACCGTTATGGTGTAATATTCTAAACAACTGGGCTCTAAAAATAATGCCTGTGCTTTTGTTTGCACTTGCTACTTTCTATTACTAATGGACAGTGCAGGTGACATGGCCACTTATTTCAGCCAATTATGCTTTGAAACCAGTCTTTTATAAACTGGCTTTGCTTCAATACTGGTTTTGTTTAACTTAAATATTTATTATATATTTGCTGCTCCCAGAGGCAGAGACTAATTTAAATATAAAGGTGCGATTTTTAGTGCTTTTCTTCTAACTTGCGAAGGTAACGAACAGCATTCGTATATAATTAAGTATTATAAAACTTTAAGACGCACCATCTTTGCTGCGTTCAGCAAAATAAATTGTGCTCAGTTTTTTTTTTTTTTTAATTTTATTCTTTCGATTTTTTTTTTCTTCCAGCAAATTTTATTCAATTTTGTATCTCTCAAGTTATCGTCTTTGTTTTTAATTTGAGTTGTAGCTGAAAAAAAAAAAAAATAATGTTTGATTGGTTTCTATGTTTTCGTTTGAGTATTTTCCTTTTACGGTTTCTTTTTGTTGACCTGAGGACATTCTGCATTTAGACAACGACAATCAAATAAGAAAAAAGTAAAACTCATTTGGTATTGTTTGATCTTGAGATGTCAGTATGTAGTTGTTTTCAATCTTGCTATTTTTCTTTTAAAACCAAAAAAAAAAAAAAAAAAAACAAAAAACAAAATAAGAAAATAGCAAATAATTTTGTTTAGTGAATTGGAAAGATTGGGAAAGCAATTTGAAAATATATTAATTAGTTTTGTTGAAACAAAAACAATTTTTAATTAAGAAAACTTGAAACTTGCCGTAACGAAGATGGCCAGAGGTAATAAGAAATAAAGTTGTAATTGCTTTAATTTGGAGTAATAAGAATGTTCATTGTTTCGGCAAGCACATATTGTTTTAAAATTATACGCGAATTTTGCTGTCAGTTCTTTGACCTTTATGAAAAAAATTCAGTCAAGTACGAGGCTGGCTCGCACACTTAGGGTTCCGTGCGTATGTGTAATGCACGTATGAAATGGCATATATGAGAATAAATATATTGTATAATTTCATCTCTCTGTTTCTTTTAGCTTGAGAGTTACGTTTAATTGCAACTTTATGTTGTATGGCGACACCTAGTAGTTTTCGACTTGTTGTTATTGTTGTCATTTTTTATTGTAAGCCATCTGGCAATACATACACTGTGCGAATTTCAGCTCTCTATCTCGTACCGTTCGAGAGTTATAGCTGTTACTCTACGTTGTAAAGGGACACCTGGTAGTTATACAGTTGTTGTTGTTTTTAGCATTTTTTGTTGTGGAGCATATGTGTTTACATATATTATGCAAATTTCATTTCTCTGTCTCTCACGGTTCGAGAGTAATGGCTAATTGTTACTGTACGTTGTATAGGGACACCTGGTAGTTTTCGACTTGTTGTTGTTTTTAGCATTTGTTGTTGTGGAGCATATGTGAATACATATATTATGCAAATTTCATGCCTCTGTCTCTCACGGTTCGAAAGTCACGGCTAATTTTTACTTTACGTTGTATAAGGATACCTGGTAGTTTTCGACTTGTTGTTGTTTTTAGCATTTTTTATTGTAGGCCATATGTGAGTACATATATTGTGCACATTTCATATCTCTGTCTCTTACGGTTTGGGAGTTACGGCTAATTTTTCTTTTACATTGTATGGGGACACCTGGTAGTTTTCGATATGTTGTTGTTTTTAGTATTTGTTTTTATAGGGGATATAAAAATACATATATTGTGCGAATTTTAGCTCTCTACCTGTTACAGTTTAGCAACTACGGCTAATTGTTACTTTAGGTTGTATAGGGACACCTGGTAGTTTTGCAGTTGTTGTTGTCTTTAGCATTTGTTATTGTAGAGCATCTATAAAAACATACACTGTGCGACTTTCAGCTTTCTATATTTTTTGGGGTTCGAGAGTTATAGCTAATTGCAACTTTTCGTTGTATGGGGACACCTGGTAGTGTTCTTTTTAATGTTGTTTTCGGTATTTGCTGTTGTAGCGGCAAGGTACAGCAAGATCCTGTGAAAATTTTAGCTCTTTAGCTCTTACCGTTGCGGAGAATGGACGCTGTGACGGACGGATGGACGGACGGACGGACGGACGTACTTGTCTCCGTAATAGGGTTCCGTTTCACTCTCATGAGTAGGGAACTTTAAAAAAGCGAAAAAAAATTCTCTTTTTCTCTATAAATTAAATGCGTTTTATGAAAAATAATGGCAGCAACATATAATTTATAAAAACAACAACACCAAATGAGCAAATTTATCATCAAACACTCCTTTTTTTCAGTTTTACACTGTACGTTATTTGAAAAGCTTATTTAAATTCCACTTTTGAGAAAACATCATTGATTAGACTGATATGAACAGAAATTTCTTTCTTAAAATCTTTCTACCTGTCTCTGCAATCACACCGACTGTGTTGCAAAGAAACAATTGGCTGCGAACAACAACAAACAATTGCTGTTGAATGAAAGAAAATAAATTGAAATAATTTTATGCAAATTTCATAAAATATTTAGAAATGAAAAGAAGGGCGTGTCGTAAATGTGGGAATACAGCATTTAACACACACACACACACACATACATACTCTCAAACAATTTCTTTGCAGCTCTTCTTTTAAATAAATTATTACGCTATTGATAATAAAACTGATGATGATGATGATGATTAAAGATTTCAATGATACATATGTATGTATGTACTTTGATTGTTGGCGGGGAGTGTTTGCTTTCATATGCAAATTAATATCTAATATTTTATATTGTTTTTGTATGTATGTATGTGTACGTTTTTTTTTTTGGTATTGATTTTTTTTTTGCTGGGAAAAAAATCACTTATTTCCTGTTTTATGATTTTCATTTATTTAGAATGTGAAATAAATTTAAATACGTTTTTATGGCAAAGTTGTACAAAAATACCCGCAGTATTTTTGCTTTATTGCTGTACATTTACCACAATTTATTATAAATAATTAAAAATATTTGTGTTCTTGCAATGAATAGTTGCAGAAGCGGCAATTTTATTTTGTGACATTTTGTGGATGTGACAAAATGTGTCTGTTTCTTTTTTGCGGCAACTTGCCACTGCCACAACGCCCACATTAATTGAAATTGTAGTTACTTTTTGTGGCAGCAATTTTAAGCTTTAAATACATTTTAAATAATTTTGTCATTAAAATATTTTAGGTGGCTAAAAGCAAAGACAAAAAAAAAAGCAACACGCGCACTCTGCGGGTAATCTGATTACAGGTAATATTTAAAATATTTAAAAAATTATTTTTATTTAATTTGTTGCAAAAGAATTTTTTTTTCAAGGGATTAAGAGAATTAAATCAAATTTGTGCAAATTTCGGGTTCGCCAATTGGCAAATTTGCAACTTGTAAATTTTGTTTTTTTTTTTTTACATTAGCACATAAAATGTCTTTTTGTTAAAAACTTATCAAAAAAGTGATACACTGATCGATGAACAACAGAGCAACTGAAACAAATTTTAAAGAATTGATTTCACTTGACTCTTCCAGACTCCAGCAGAGACCGCTACTACAGGCTTCGAATTTGAGGAAAAATTGGCAACAAATTATAATTATTTTTGCAGCAAATTTATGGGGCTCAAGTTCTTGCTATATAATTTTTTGTAATTGCTAATAATTAAATAAGACAATAAAAACATCAGAGATGCTGCACACACTTCTCATCAGCAACCGTCTTTGAACTCAGCGGCTCATGTTTCTAAGTGTGGCACTCATGCCCGGATCTTAAGAACGGGCGCTGACGAGAAGTGCGGCAGCTTTAAGGCATCTAGTTGTCAACTGTGCTTCCCCCTCGGGGGCACAATATGCATCTTGCTGATCGTAACCAGCTTGATGTCGTGTCAACGGGATAGAAGGTGTGCAGAATACCTCGGCTAACTTGGTGGCTAGAAATCTTAGGCAGGTCCCGAGGAATAGCGGCGCGTCCTGAGGGACTTGCTGAAACCCCTCACCGAGGGGCAATTCGACAGTACAGGGACCGGAGCCCCGAGTTGACTCTACGGAGTCATCTCGCCGGTCATAGGTTGAGGAGCCTCCTTGGCTGAAAAGTACTGGCTTCGCATGGAAGGGAACGTTGGTAGCCATACTGAACATAGACCCTCGGATCTGTGTTCGGTTGCCCGAAGGGACCCGTAGTGCTGTTGCTAAGCAACAGACGCTGCTTTGTAAGTAATTAGATAGGCGGGAACATTAGTGTTGGTTCAAGGACTGATGCTCTTCGAGACTTCCACGGGCTACCACGGTAGTCGTGTATCCTATTGCCGTCTAGGGAATTGCACTGCAGCAGAGATTAGATAGCTCAACTCCTGAGCAAAGGAGTGTTGTTACGGCCAAGAAACGTAGCAAATAAATTGTCACCCGAGCAGTTGTTCCAGCTGCTCGGGGGCGGTGGTGTAACATTCTGATTGCACCAAGTGGTTTGATCACCGTCAGGTTGGACCGCCAGGCAGGTACTGACCTAAATCGTTCCACATCTGTCCACTCTGCTAAATGTTTTTGGTATTTTCATTGTCTTATTTATTTAATATCAATCATCATAAATTATATAGAAAGATTTTGAGACCTACAAATTTAATAAAAAATAGTTTTTTAACGTATAGTTTATTTGATCTTTTCTTTTATTTTGATAATAAATTAAATTTTTAAGGCTTAAGATCTTTTTTATAAAAATGTTTGTAACAAAAAACAAATATATTTATTTATTTCGATATTTCGCCCACAATTTGTTGGCTTCTTCAGGAATATTTTTTAGTATTATTTTAAAAATAACAATGAAAAAAGTCTATAATTTCTAGCTAGTCCATCTGTATCCTCCTTAAAATTTATCCTCTTTTCCAATGGAACTTTAATAATTTCTAACATTTCTAACATGTATCTACGTTTGTAATTATTCTCTGTGCTCAAAACTGAAGTGTTTTCGAAATCTGGATAATGATTAAGACTTTTTTCATTGTTATTTTTAAAATAATACTAAAAAATATTCCTGAAGAAGCCAACAAATTGTGGGCGAAATATCGAAATAAATAAATATATTTGTTTTTTGTTACAAACATTTTTATAAAAAAGATCTTAAGCCTTAAAAATTTAATTTATTATCAAAATAGTTTTTTTTATTAAATTTTTATATTATTTGATCTTGAGACAACTAAATAAGTTATTCAAGCTTAAGATCTTTTATGAAAAATAATTAGAAATATTCAAATATGAACTTAATTATTTATTTGCTTTAAGAGCCCATTGAAATGTATTCATTTCAGGTTTTTTTGAAAAGGTTCATTTTTGGACCTGAATTAATAATTAGAAATAATTATATTTATTTATTTTTGATATTTCACCAACAATTTGTTAGCATTGTCATGAAAATAATTATAAACTTTAAAAGCAAAAAACAAATTATTTTCAATAATTTGATTAACAATGTTTATGAACTCTATGAATTCCATTAATACTTTTAAAATTTCCCTCTCCATTTTGTTAAAATTTTTTTGTTTTGTATGTTAATAATATGTGCACAACAGCTGATCGAAACAAAAAAATATGGCGCTTACGAAGCGTTGTATGTAACTTATAGTGTGAAACGCATCGAACGCGTAAAACGCATAAAAAGCATGAAAAGCGTCGATGCGTCCAAAGTGGGCTATGTAGCTTCACCTGAGAAGTTCCCAAGAGAGAATTTATTCAAAATGCGAGAGTTGGAAGCGGAGAAACAAGAACTATTATTTCGAATCAGGGTGAATATGTTTTCAAACTTACAGCACTTTCATTTTGCCCAGTCAGCATACACATGGATATCCATATTGTGTATGTTTTGAAATTTTATTTCTATGCCATGTATTTAAAAATTCAAAAGCTTTGCTTTTAATTTTCCAATCTACACATAAAGCCTTGCATACACATGTTTCGAAATAAATATTTGCCTGGAAAAAATGTCAGTCCCAACAATGTCAAAGTAATAAATTTATTTCTGACATTGGTATTTTAGCATGCAAACATATTTTATAAGAGGCTTCTAAAGTAATTTATTTATTTTGACTATTAACTAGCTTCAGTTTTATTTCAAATCATAATGTTGCAGTTGTACATAAAAAGAGCAACTGATTTTTTTTTTATGTTGTTCAGGGGAATGACAGCATTTCTAGCAGCCAGCAGGTTTTCTTAATTTTACTCAAGTAGTTAAATAAATTAAAGTTTTTCGTAATTCACATGGTCTGTCAATAGCAATAGGTTTCTTAAATGAGATTTATTTTGGAAATAAGAATTTATTACACAGTCATTCATATGTTTTCACATAAGTCGGCATGTATCTGCATGCAAATCTGTGGCATGCATATGCAGGTCTTTTAATGGGCTTGTGTGCGTATTAATAAAAAACTAAAAAGCATATAAATTTCCGTTTTTATTGAAATCACTTCCGTTCCCTTTTTTTTCTTAAATGAACATAAATATTCATTACAATATGACACAATTTAATGTTGCAGTGATTGCAGTGTTTTATTTATTTCTTTCTACAATAATATTCTTTTATGTATAAGCGAGGTAAGTATTCAGAGATTTGAAACTTTTGGAATTTAAATATGATAATTTAAAAAAAAAAAAAATTAAGTTTTTAGAGACTTACACCGGTATTAATAAAAAATAACACATTGTTGAAACACATTTTACGACAAATTTTTCTTATAAACTTTTTTCTAAAATGTATTTGAGCAACGTTTTATTTTTTATGAATAACGATTGTTAAGGCCAATACCAAAATTAATGATTTTATTTTATAAGTCTGGCATCGCCAAATTATAATTTTCTATTTGTACAAATTTTCCAAATAACGAAAGTATTTTAGGCCAGCGCCTTTTTGCAGCCATCTTTTTTCTGTATGTAATCAGAAATCATACGAGCTGGTTGCGCGTAGCGTCCAGTAATTTTGTAACTCAATAAACTTTGTAATTTTATGAATTTTATCCTGGTGATTTGCACACCAAAAATTATGTATCACAATTTATTAATTAATTGTTAAGAATTATATTCTCTTACATTGTTTGAATTTAATGTAGGAATTTTGATATAAATACACTTTGCTACTTGGATGGATTGTGTGTTTTATTCAAAATCCCGTGGGAGTGGCTGGGACTTGCAGCTGGTGTGCTTTATTTACACCGGTGGTGTTATAATAGCACAGTTCATTATTTGGTGCAAATGTCTTGCGTAAGTGCGAATGCAAGAAATCGTTGCTTTTTCTTTGCAAACTAACAACAAAATATACAAGGTTGCACTCGCAATAATTTTGCGTGATTATGCACCGCTAATCACGTGTTGCTTTTTTCGCATGAGTATTGCGTTTGCAACACTGACACTCGAACAGCTGACATTTTAAAACAAAACAAACAAAAAATTGTAGGGATGGAGCCAACAGCAATTACCAAAAAAATAAAACGTGAAAAATTAAAAATTGTGTATTAATTTATCAGCTGTTATTTGGAGTGAAATAACATTTGCAAAGTTGTTAAAAAGGGTGCTCAATAATAGGGTGCAATATAATCGCAAATGCAAATAGTCGCAACCAAAAACGCACCAAATGCTGAGTACCGCTAATGTCCACTTGAAAAGCCGGTTAGTGAAATTTTCTAAGAAAACCCGGGTTCTAACGCCGGGGGGTTTTTTTTTTTGCCTGAGTTCATAAATCTCAAACTGTGTTTTTAAGAGTCAGCTGCAGGCCATCCTGTCATATATACATCAGTTTGAACCGACAAATATTTTAAACGTGTGACAGAAGGAAAATTACAAAGAATTGTCTTTAAAATGTTTTGGACTTCAGCAACTATTTTGGCAATATTTTATGTGAAACTCTAGTATTTGCTTATCTGTTTTTTTTAAGCCACGCTTATTCAGTTATTTATAGCTTCGTAGTTAAAACTGGATAAAATATTACAATGTACGATTGAAATTTAAGGTGGACTTTGACGTCTAGCTTGGCAGACAAAAAATATGAAGTTAAAGTAAACGTTAAATGATTTGCTTTATGTTATTTTTGGTATTTATTGGAGAGGCCTGCCAACTAATAAATATGTATATTGTGAAAATTCAAACACCGGTATTCATAAAAATAAAACATTGTTGAAATACATTTTAGAAGAAATTTTTCATATCAAATTTGTTCTGAAATGTATTTGAACAACATTTTATTTCTTTTGAATACCGGTGCAAGTCTCTGTCTCTAACGATTCAAAAGTTATAGTTAATTTTTAAGCTAAAGGGTGTCTCGATATAAAGAGCAACATTTAAATATTTACTTTTGCAATTTTCGGTATTTGTTGTGGTGTAGGCCGGGTAACCAGGGGTGTTAGGAAATATTTTTCTAGAAAACGTCAAAAACAAATTCGTAAAGCGTCAAAAAAAAACGTTATTTATAAAAATGTACAAATAAAACCAAAATTAATTAATTTTATCTACCAAAGTCTTTTATATTGTACAGAAAACAATTCAACATGCATTTTACTATAATAAAACAAGTACAATTTAAAAATTTTACGCAAAATATTAGTATTTATTATTCTCACAAATGTATTGCTTGGTGCCTTTTAATTAAACTTTTTGTAATGTTTACCTTAAGACACTCAGAAGAGTTATTTTTAAAATAGTCCTTCAATTGTTTTTGTCGCCAAGGAATTTCTTAGTTTTGTTTAAATTCACTTAAATAAAAATTCGTTCAACAATAACTTGATTTAGTTGTTTCCAAAAACTATTAAAATCGGTTGAACTTTTATTTAAATTTAAAATCCGCATTTCTCTTACTGCGTTTTCAACTTCCTGGTACTTCTCTAGAGATACCGAATTAGGAAAAATTTTTAACAGGAATATTATAGAAGTATTTTTAGTTAAAATACCATGCAAGAAATAGCTGATGGAAGCTAACACATTAACAACTTAATTACTAACACATGCAAAGCAATTTTATAGGTTTCAGCGTTGCCATTACAATAGCGGTTTTCACTCTTGTTACTAATTTTACCACTCTGCTATATTCACTACGATTTTTACCACAAAGCTCGAGTGACTTTCTTACCTCAACGTCTGCATGTGCTTGCAAATATTCTAAAACTTGCTGAATTTCTTTATCTGTTCACCTTTTGTTGTGAATTTTGCCACGTTTTCTCTTCACCAGTATATTTTTAATTGTTTTTTCCCTATTTTTTATTTTCTCAACACAAAATTAAGTTTTGCCGGCGCTGTGAATCGTTTGATTCACAGCACTGAATATCTGTGATTCCCAGTAATTTTTTTACAATGTTAACTAAAGCTTTTTGTTTGATTTTTTAATCACAGCGTAGTAAATAAAAGTTCAGTACATTTTGTTGCTGCAGTGATGTAAACACTAGTACTTTAATCAAATCTGCTACTTTAAACAAATGTGCAACCGAGTTTACTATCCAGAGTGAGAACCACTAATGATTGTTTTAGTATTTTGATATTCCTTTACTAATTTGCTAATTTCATTTGGAACTACGTTTATGCATTAATGTTTTTATAGGTTCATTTGGCCATTTTTTTTAATATAGTTTATTATATTCTCTTGGATTTGTATTTTGAAAATTTTCTAAAAATTCTTTTTTTATTTATCAATAAAGAAATAAATAGCATTACATGTAATTTTGTGGGCATTTTGAAAAAAAGATTTTGAATGATTACTTTGCTGAGGTGGTAACGCTGGTTCAAAATAGAAATCACACGTACACGAATGTTTACAGCAGTTTTTTTCAGTTTTCCCTTAAGAAAATTATAGAAACGCTGATGTATGAACCCATCAGCAGTGTCGGTCACTGTTACCCTGTTCTTGCAGTTTAACAGATGGTTTAATTAAATTTAAATTATTTAAAACTGAATTTCCAAAGTCAAATCTTTTCTATATTTGACAGCATCACTCAACATAGAATTCAATACAATTATCTTTAAGTTGGTTATAAATTTCAACGCAGTGTTTACTGCTACATTTTTTCTTTTCCTTGAACACCAACATAAACTTCATGTCTTGGTAAAAAAATTTTGCCTTTCACAAAACTTTCTGTCATGCCTGGTGTATGGTTATAATTTACCATTACATATTTCTTAAACCAGGTAAACGCAGTACTACAATTAATAAAGTTGTGTTATCGGACTGCCATACAAATTCAAATTTTATACAGAGTTTGACAGACATATTATGTAAATAGTTCATTCTTATTAGCTTGTTGTAAGCGATCTATTAGTCTCTTTCTTTCTGGAGTAAATTAAAGCATAATTATTTTTTTTTTAAGTTTTCTTTCAATTACTTTCTTGTAGTTGCCATAAATGTAAAAAGGAGCGAAGCTAGAAAAACGTCAAAATACAAGAGCTGCTGTAATGAAAAACGTCAGGCGTCAATTTAGTGTTTTTGATCAAGACGTAAAATCGTCACATCTAACACCGCTGCTGGTAACTGCGTATCCTGTGCAAATTTTAATTCTCTATCTCTTATTTCTTAATTTTTCCTATTGCTTTTGGTAGTTGTTGTACAGCGTATAGAAACTTATATCTGCTGCAAATTTCAAGTCTCTAACGATTCAAAAGTTACAGCTAATTTTATCTTATTTGCACAGTTTCTTGTATGGGGACCCCCCTTTAGTGTTAAACATTTTGCTCTTTATATTATATTTATTGCCACAAGGGTTGGGCAACCACTTCTCCTGTGAAAGTAGATGGAGGGACCACGAATTTTAGTAATAGAACATCGTTTTCATTTTAAGGTTAAGTACGAACAGAATTATTAACCACAACGACTACTGAATTTGATTTGAATCAAAAAATATACAAACAAATTATGTTTTCTATTTTTTTAAATTTATGCCGCCTGGAAAATTTAGCAGGTTTAGGCGACGATATAATTTATTAAACCTTTAAACAACTACTTTACATACTCAAAACCGTAGATTATATAATTCACAATAATCATATCAGTGTCATCTGTTTATAACAATAATCTTGCAAAGCAAATAAGTGTTATTAAATAATATTATTTTTAAACACCATTAACATAAATTATGTGAATTAATGATAATTATTAATATTGGTTATTAATGATACTACTTATAATAATGCAGCCATAAATCAGTACAAGTGGCTAATTAAATTGTTAAAAAAAAAAAAATAATATTACACTCAGTAGAGTTATTTTGTTTAAAATTTTTTAAATACGCAACAAAAAAATATAATGGTTAAAAAATGAACTAGTTTCACGAAAAACCTGTTATGCATGTTTATACGTGGTAATTGGAGTCGTTAGATTTGACAATTAGATCATCCCATATGTGACATATGGGATGTATATGCATTCGAGCAAGGAATAAAACAGTAGGTGAACCATTTTCAAAAACAATTAATAATGATAATAAACAAAAAAAAAGCCAACAAAACAATTATGATTTTACCCACAAAATTTCTATAGAATATTTGTTAAATAAGTTTTTGGTAAACATAAAATAAGTTTTATAACAAGCCAGTAAATATTTTTGAAATATATATATTTTTTTTTATATATAAACAAATACAAAACTGCGAAGCCTTTTGCTTGTCTGCAGAAACACCCAGAGCCTTCGGCAGGAATCGAACCTGCAACCTCGGAGACTCTTGGCAGAGCACTCTACCAATTCATCCATCGAGGCGCTCCTTTATATATTACAACACAACGTGAACCGCACAGAGAATTAAAATCAATAAAAAGGAATGCTTAATATCTGATTCCTTATGCATAACCTCAAAGTTAAGAAATTCGTGGTTTGTCGCAACTAAATAGTGGTATCACTTTCAGAGCCTCAATATTTTTTATACCCTTCACAAAAATGTGTAAGGGTATATATAGGTTTGTGATTCCGTTTGTAACGCATTGAAATAACCATCTAAGACCCCATAAAGTATATATATTCTAGATCAGAATCAATAGAGATTACGATTAAGCGATGTCCGTCTGTAGTCATTGAAATAACGTTTCTGAGAAAACGGTTTGAGCTAGAAACCTTATTCTTTCGCTTAAATGTGTTTAGTCTCGGTAGTGGGTCTGCTATTGAAATTAAGTAAGATCGGTCAACGGATAGCCAAGATATATCCAAAAAACCGGGTTTTGAGGGGTATTTTTGGCCATTTTTTTGGTCAGATTTTTGAAAAAAAAAATTTTTTTCCTAAAAAGTTAGCCCTGTCATTTTTAATGCCTATTAGATACCATAAATTGAAGAATTTTGAAAATTGGCCTATATATACCCGAGATAAAGCGTCTCCCGATTTTTCAAGAAATCGGCTTTATAAGCACAAAAAACAAGTTTTGGCCACAAGAATCAATCAGAATGGTGCATATAGGCTATTTAGAGGCAAAACTGGAAAATTTTATGATATCGGCCCATATACACTCGAGATATAGCGCCTTCCGATATCTCAAGACGTCGGACCTGGAAGCCAAACGAAACAAATTTTTGCACTAAAAATTTGTCAGAATGGTACATATGTACATATATGCTGTTCAGACATAAAATTATGACATTTTTGGATATCGGCTCACATGCACCCCCAGATAACGCTCCTCCCGTTTTCTCAAGAAGTCGGCTCTAAAAGCCAAATAAAACAACCTTTGGTAACAAAAATTGTCCACAATGGTAGATATAGGGTGTTTAAAATCAAAATTTGAAAATTTTGAAATCGGTCCATATCTACCCGAGATATAGCGTTTCCCGATTTTGCAAGAAATCAGCTTTATAAGCCAAATAAAACAACTTTTGGCACCAAAAATCAATCAGAATGGTACATTATCATTGTGAAGGGTATTTAAGATTCGGCCCAGCCGAATATATCACTCTTACTTATTTTAATATACGTTCAGACTAAAGGGGAAAACCAAAACTAAGGGTATTGAAGATCACAGTCCCATTTGCTGACATTTGTCTACAAGCAACGTGACCACTACTCTTCTGTTGACTTTTGTTTTAAATTAAAAGTAAAAATGCATGCATATATGCATAAACTTACATCAACAAATACCAATGAAAGAGAAAAAATAAAACAAACAAGTAAACGTAACAGCATATTTAAAGGTTATGTGTGCTCAACGAGTAGTAGCATACATACAAATGTATGTAGAAACCAAATTATAAATATATAAATTTTTATAAATATCTACATAGCTTGGTTGCTTCATGTATGTGTAAAATAAATTACTACTGTCATTAGTAATTGTGACTGCAAATCCATATTTATCTGTTGTTAGTTTTTTAAGCAACTGTACAATTTAATTAAATTTCATTCTTTTTTCAAAGGATTTTCATTTAAAAATAACTGCACCGATTATTTCGAGAATAATGTTAATGTGAAAATAGTTTTGGAAACTGGCTGGAAAATTAGGTGAAGTCACTCTCTGAGCCAATCGCGTAAACAAAATAAATCCTAGTTGAAAATCGTACTTATATTTTGTTTACTCGAATAATTCAAAAAACAATATAAAAATGATAAGAAATAAAACCAAGAAATTAGTATTTTGAATTAGAATAGCAGATATGGATATTTATTGTTACCGTTGTGACAGGAATCCAAAGTACAAGTGTCTTACATGAAATTTTAGCAATTGGAACCAATATGGTAGGCTTTATTAATTAAGCTGTCATTAAATTTAGGCGTTGTTTAGGACAACTTTCAGTTTATGTTTATAAGTGAAAAGAGGGATAAATAAGTCCATGCCTGTTACTATGGCCAAAGGTTTAGTTATGCACTTTTGGCATTAACAAATACATTATGGTCAATTACTGCAAAAATATTCTGAGTGCAGCTGCTGTAGGAACATTGAACCGTTGAGGGATGTAATAATGTGGCAGTATTTAAAAAAAAATCCTTTCACACATTTGTTCTTATTTTGTCAAAAATATATAAAATATTTCTTAGAGAGTGAAAGTTTCATAAAGTTTTTTGGAAAAAATACTAACGTAAGTTCGCATACCTGTACTTATTTTAAATTTAATTCTTAATTGATTGTGGTTTGTTTTATAAAGCCACTTGCTCTAGTGAATTTTTGAATCTTCTTGGAGCAAAATTTTTCCTCATATTGAACAAATATCTCACAATATTGATTTATTTATTTTTTCTCTGACACCTCTTTAAAGAGCTCTATGCATTTCAGCTAACAATATGTACTTGGAATTTGTTTTATTGGCATGAATCTATGAGAAATGAAATTAATATTATAATAGTCAAGGATAAATCAATATTCATTTTTCAAAAATAAACATTCTTCAAAACATGCTGCGGCATGTTAAAGCATGCTCAATGTAATGTTTCCCTTAAATATTTGTATAGATATTTATGAATGAGCAAAGTATCTGCAATTGCTCTTCCTCTGTCTTCACTTTAGCCTCAACTTTTGCTACTAAGCCTTACAATTATTACTTTATTACCACTTCTCAGCCTTCTAATGAATGAACTTTAGCTGCAATCTTCTTAAAAATTTAACTTTCTCTTTTCAGCTGAATATTCATTCAAGACCAATTAAATCTGCATCAATTCTGAAATTAAGAACAATATTTGCTTTTAATATATTTTAACACACTTCAAAGTTTGTGTGGCCTTAAATTGTATTGAATTTCAATTTCTTGTTATCAGAAACTTTAAGCTGATTAAACTTAGCCTGCCCCCCTTGAAAATAATCGCAAAAATTTTGATTTTTCAAGCAAATAAACATGCAATAAACTTAGAATTTTGCAGGTGATTTATTTCTCAAGCACTAGTTCACATATTTACAAACTTAACAAAGGTGGAAATTTGTTTTCTTATGGAAGTAAGAAAAAAATGTCAATAAAAAATACCGCAACAAATTGAAAACTACAAGAGTAAAGAAATAAAAAAAAAATAACAAAGAAAACTATAAAGAAAAATTGGTTTATACTCAAACAAATTAACACCTTAACCCTGAGGGTGTAAAAAGTAATTTTCTCCAAAGGACCACACACAAAAGGAGACTGCAGCTACTATAATAAAACTTCAGCCAAGGGACATATTTAAGCCAAAGCAGGGCAAGTTTTTGCAAGCAGCGGCAGGTTTGGGCATGCTTTTTTTTATTTTATGAAGAACACTTTTTGAGCCATGGTGGTTTTAATTTCTTAAATAAATTTAAACATAATAAACTGTAAAATGTGTTATTCAGCAGCTTGGAATATTTTGAAATATTTGAAATGAAAAATTTGAAAAACCAAAAGATATTTTACTGTAAATTTTAATTTTGTTATTGAACTTCTGTGTTGTAATACATTTATATTAAGTTACTTTTTCAGGCTTAAGTTCAGATATTTAACTTTTTCTCACATTTTTCTTGCCTCTTGTACTTGATGTAAATTTGAGTACCACGATTTCATCAGTTACTTGTAGCAATTGTGATACAATTTGTATGAAATAATTGTTGTAACATACAATGTTGATATAAATTTTCATATCACCATTTTAGCAGGCACATACATATTTGTATAAGTTTTTTTAGGTGCAAAATATTCTACGAATTCAATAAACGGAAATCTTAAAAGTAAATAAAGAAATTCCAGTGAATATTTATACATTTTCTTACACATTTACTTGTGTAAAATACACTGAGCTATTTTTTGTGCTTATTTTTTGTTACCCAGATCAAGTAAGTTGCGAAATACTGTTGAATAAATTTCACAAAGAAAATGACATCTAAGCCAACCAATAATGATGAATAAATGGAAATTGTGAGAAGACAACCTTGTTGTGTCATACCTTCCTTTTGTCCTGTCTTTTTTTTTTTATATAAAACCAGCAGCAAAAGCATGAAAAAGGTAAAACATCTCAACATGTTAACAAATTGTTTAGCATTAAAGTAAACCCCCCACAAAAGCAATAACAACAGTGAATTTGAAGCACAAAAACATAAATTTTGATAAAGGTATCACACTAATGAAAAGCTTTTTCATGCTTCGTTTTCCTGCATTTCCTTACGCAAGATCTCAAAGAGGTAAGTAATAAATGATAATGAATAAAGTCTGACACAATTTTTTAAACCCAAATTTGCACCTTCTTTATTAAAATGATACATGATTAATCAATAGCAGGCATTAACACCCCAAGGTCTTATGAAAATAGGAAGCAAAGCATTATTTCTTCATAACTAATGCCGAATAAAGAAAAGGAATAAAGCAAAAAAATCTTATACATTCCTTTTCAACTAAATAATATTTGATAATCAAGCAGTCACCCTTGGAATTCATATACTTACACTCAGAATATTTTTGCAGTAACTGACTATAGTTTAGGCCAGAAATAATAAGTGAAGTTATTTTTAAATGACAGAACGTTTAAAACCTAATGAAATTTGAACTTTTACTGATTTGTACAGTTGATTAAAAAACTAACCACAGCTGTTGTATGCATTTAGCTGAAATAAATAAATATGGATTTTCGGTCACAGCTAATAATGACAGTAGTAACTTATGTTACACATGCATGAAGGAACCAAGTTATATATATGTATATATATATATACAGTCGAACTTCCATAAGTCGAACTCCTCTTAATCCGAATTTTCTCTAACTCGAACTAATTTTGTTGGCAGTAGCGTTAAAAGAACAAATCACAAACCATTTTCCTTCCGTAACTCGAACTGCCATAAGTCGAAGTTCTCCATAACTCGAACAAAAAACATACACCTGAACTCTATAACTCGAAGAATTTTGCTTGTTAAATTGGTTTTTTATTTTTGTTTTAGTTTTGGTTTGTTTGTTTTACTCTCTTG
Source organism: Sturmia bella (assembly GCA_963662145.1). NCBI lineage: Eukaryota > Metazoa > Arthropoda > Insecta > Diptera > Tachinidae > Sturmia > Sturmia bella. The sequence continues at coordinate 20,011,781 of OY759170.1, forward strand.
GGTTGCTTCAGCTGGTTTTTATACTTTACTTGCTATTTTTGCTCAGTCCCTTATTTCCGAATATTTTACTTAACTGTAAATTTTTAAATACATATGTATATGAGAGTAGTTTTCGATTAGAGGCTATTTTAAATAAAAATACATGATACAAAAACCTTACGATAATTTACGATAATTTTACGATAATTTATTTATTTATTTGTTTATATCCTGTACAACAAGATTCAATCTTATATTTAAAGTACAGGAAAGCAATATTCACAAGTTGCAAAAAAGATCACACATTTGAATAGACAAAAGTAAATAAATTAGATTACAATTTATTATACTAAACAATTATATTCTACTGCGGCGCAAAATAATCAAACAAAAATTGCTTAAAACTATTTGCGTTGCTATTAAGTTGTTGAGCTTGAGGAAGACAATTCCAAAGGCGTGCTGCATATATGAAAAAATGCCTTTCAGATACAAGAAAGCGATGGAGGGGAATTATGATCTTTTTACCTCTAAGTGACCTGGCAAACCTAATATTATTGCTAAGATATTGTGGAGCTTCCGAATATATAATCTTATGTAAAAGTAAGAGTGCGCGAATATTCAAAAGATCATCAAATGATACACCGTATAGCTTTGAGGAAAAATTGGACACATGGTCATATCTTCGTAAGCCAAACACATATCTTACAATGTTATTATATAAAACATTCAGCTTTCTCTTACTGATGGAATCGCAATTTGCAAACAGTTCACAACCGTACATTAAGCCTGGAAGAAGATAAGATTTTGCAATCATCTGTCTAATATTGAGAGGTGTATAATATTGTGTTGACCAAAGACAACTTAGCTTCCTATAAGTTTGACCTACCAGAGTGTTGACATGATTTGTCCAATTGAAGCTATTATTGAAAATTAGCCCAAGGTTTTTGGCAGTATCCACAATATTTAGCTTTACCCCATTTATTAAAATGTCAAGACCAATATTGCAGTCAAGTTTTCTCCTACGAATCATTATGCATTTCGATTTATTAGGGTTTAGGCAAAGACCATTTGCGGTGGCCCAGCGATAAACGTTATCTAGTTCATTATTGAGTCTCCCAATTTTTTCGGCGACAGATTGTACTGGACTACTCAGATATAACTGCACATCATCTGCGTACATATGAATATTGCAGTGCATGAGTTGTTTTGGCAGATCATTTACGTAAATTGCGAAAAGCAGTGGTCCAAGAATTGACCCTTGAGGCACACCTCTAGATAAACCTAGCGAGGAAGATTGGGCATTTTTCCAATAAACGAATTGCGAGCGATTTGAAAGGTATGATGACAAAAGCCGTGTTGACGTTTCAGAAAAATTAAAAGAGTGTCTCAACTTCATGGACAACATGCCGTGATCAACCGTATCAAAGGCTTTTGAGTGATCAAGAAGGACCAAGAAGTTTAATTTGTCTTCATCTAAATCGCGTCGTATATTTTCAGACACATCCAGTAGTGCGGAAACACAGCTATGATTTGTCCGAAAACCGGACTGTTTATCGAACAACAACTTATTATCATTTATGTATGATGACATCTGAAAATAAAGAACTTTTTCTAGGACTTTAGAAAGATAACACAGTATAGCTATTGGCCTAAATTCAGAAACAGTTTTTTGTATTGGCACTATTTTTGCAATTTTCCATTTCGACGGAAAGGTGCTAGTCATTATAATACTATTAAATAAGTGTGTTATTCTATTTTGACAAAAAATTCTGTAAATCGAAGTCTCGGTAAGTCGAAGTTTTTTTTTGGGATATTGGTGATTCGAGTTATGGAAGTTCGACTGTATACTTATAATTTGTTTTCTACATACATCTATATGTGTGCTACTCTTTGCTGAAATTGCTTGTTGTTGACTGTGTTGTGATTGCTGCGATGGCTGCTTGCAAGTCGAGATGTTACACGGTCGAATCTAAGCAGAGGCTTTGTGCAATACACAAATTAAATACACGAATTGATAGAGGAGATAATACAGATAGAACACTATAATTAAATACAATGACCACCTAAGAAAAAATAAAAAAAATCTATACAAGTTGTTTACTCATTATTTGACCATTTGAATAAAGCAAAAAAATCATTATTTTTATCGAGTGGACTCCATAGATTTGTTAATATTTATATTCAAATGAAGTAATAAGTAAATTTAAATGAAAAATAAAAAAAACGGTTTTTAAATGAAGTTTCATTTATTTTAAATACTATTTTCAGTTAATTTTACTGACAAAGTTTTCTGAGTGTAGCTGTGATCTGAATTAAGTAGAAAATTAGTTAAAATGTTGAATTGCTTGTATGCAGAAAAAATACTTTATTATAAAAATAATCTAAAAATCTATTTTTTAAACAAATCTGCATTCGGAAAGGTTAATGATGATAAACTAAATAAACTTGATAAGATTCTCAGTAAAAGTGGCATGATATTCAAGAAATTTTGCTTTAAGCTAAAAGAACTATTTAAACAAAGAAATAAATTGCCAATTAATTTTAAGCTCTAAAATAAGGATATTATACAAAACTATCCTATTGCGAGGGCGCATGAAAACAAGAAAAAAAAATATATACACTAGAAAGATCTTAAGCTAAAGAAAATTATAATAAATAAAAAAATTATACGAATAAAATCCAATATAAAACATGTAGGTATATCTTACCCCCGATTTTTGACTTGGGGCTTAAGTACAAAATTAGTAAATTTGCCTTAAAATTTAAGTTGGATTTAAAATCGCTTTCTGTTTAACAATCTAAGATTATTTTGGTAAATAATTGTAATAAAAGTCTGGCAGCACAGTGTAAGTGTCAGAAAATGATCGATAACTCAATAAAAAACAGCTGTTGAAACAAATTTGGAAGCAAGTGAAATTGTGAAAAGTTTAGAAAATAATGAATTGTTTTGTAAAAATTATTAAAATGAGTAGCAAAAGTGATAGAAGAGCGGCCAACTTCACTGCCACAAAAGTTGTTTACCTTCTGGAAATAATAAAAAATCAAATTATGAAACATAAAAAAACATGTGCAATTTTTTTAATTTGCAGCACAAAACCAAACTGTCAAAATCATATGGCAGTAGGAAAAACTTAAATCGATTTTAAATATACACGGCAGGCCGTTTAAGTTTAATTTAAATAACAACTGTTTGACTCAATTTTGTATTTAAATAATATTTAAATTGAAATGGCATTTAAAATCCAAGTCAAAAATTTGGGAGTTATTGTTCATAATATGTACTTACTAAGTCACAGATAGAGATCAAATGAGCATAAAATGTATTTCTTACCTGAAATTATAGAGAAAATTTTATTTGTTAAAATTACTGAAACTATTATGATGGAATTTTTTTACTTTTATAAATATTTTATTTCAAATTTTTTTTTCCACTAAAGAGTTAAAATTGATGATTGTTAACAATTTGTAAAAAATAAAAATATAATTAATTTTATTAAAAAAAATGTTTGTGGTTTTTTCTTAGATTTTATATATTTTTATATGAAAATCGGGAACAACGGCAACCTCGTTTTGCTCTAAAATTGCACTATTTGCAAGCTTTGTTGAGGCGTGAGTCTATTCATGATGAATTTTCAAACCAAACTGAGAATAAATCACTTGACAGCTGTTAAACCGGTCGCCAGCTTGCACAGTAATGCCAACTGAAAGTTCTATGCCTCGAAAAAAACACCCTTTACATTAGACTGGGTGTTATCTTTGAAAATTGAGTTTTGGACTGAAGCAGTTTAAAAAATGGCATTTATGTAAAAGAAAAGTACATCGTGTAAAAGCAGCCATGCCGCATCTGCCGATAAATTGAAACAAAATGTAAAAAAATGCATATTATGCGCCATCATGGAATCAGCTCTAGTGTCATAAATTGTTTAAATATTTTTTGCGTAATCTTAGAAAACATATCTACTCCTCATATTCATTCTTTAGGGCTCTGCAATACAACAAAATAAAAGTCTTTTTAAATTTTCCCCCCAATGTTCTAACTAGCTCCACTGTGCCTCTTGATATTTCTATTGGAACAAACTAGTCTTCTATCTTCACTCCCTGGGGAGGCTTTCACACAAAAAAAATTAGTAAAAAGTCTTAACTGGCCCAGAGTGTTTCTGAAGCAGTCAAATATGTTTGTTGGTCCTCAGTTTCCCTTTTCTGACATTTCGTCGAAACAAACCAAATCTCGACGTCTATTGCTTACGGGGGCTTCCATACAAAAATACCATTTTCATAATTTTACGGGTAAACAGACGTATTTAAATACGATTTTCATAAATGTTCGCTCTACCTAGCCCCACTGTGCCTCTGGAATAGTGAAATTTATGACCAATTTTGTATACTATTCGAACTTATTTCGAGCAACTTTCTATGCGCCTCACTCAAACATTTTTTAGTTTCTTTCCTTGGGAATATGCACCAGTGTTGCCTGTTTAGAGGGTTTCCCCTAGATTTAGGAGGTTTTTTTGGGCTGAATTTGGGGTGTTAAATTCTTTTGCGGAAAATTTGGGGGGAAACAATTTATTTGGGGAGTATTTTTAGGGGGTTTCTGTGTTTGGTTGAACGGTAAAATAGCAGGAGTTAGAAAATTTTTCAACTGATAAATTTGAAGACTTTAACGTTTCTTAAAGTAAAATTAAATAAAATATTTTATGTTTATCTGTACAGAATTTTGCAACTGGTAATTTTAAGTACTTTTGTTTTTTGTTGAGTTGAATGAATTTTTTCCTTGTGGGTCATTTCTTTGAATTTTTTCCGTTTCCTAAGAATTGGGAAAATTAAAATATGTATCTAAGAACTTTTGATATTAATTAAAAGTAGTGATAAGCCAAGGGTTGAACTTGAGCCTGAAAAGGTAATTTAATATAAAAACTTTTGATAAAATTTAAACTCTTTTTATGAAAACGTACTGAGCGAAGAAGACTTAAAATTTCTTAATATTTTTGGAGAAACTTGAATTTTTCTAGATACGCCGATAACAATTTCCTGCTGCCTATAAATATGTAGTTATATTGTACTTAGATCTCAAAATATTTGAATACATATAAATCAAAACTTTATAATAAATATATAAATAGGCCTGTAATCATAACATATGCTTTGAAAAATATGTACATATAATCGGTTAATTTTTACTTCTTTTTAATTGGGGAAAGTTTGACAATTTTATGCATTTTCCACATTGTCAAAGCATTCATATTGGTGATTCTCAAACTAAAGCAGAATGTTTACCAAAATTTTTGAGGGGGATTTTTTAGAAAAACATTGAATTTTAGGGGGTTTTAAAATTTCTCTGGGGCCAAGAAATACCTTGACCTGGAAACACTGTACAGTGTTCTATTCTATTTAATAAAACAAAACAACAACTAAAACTAAAACTCTTTTTCTTTACTCTGTTTTAGGTACCTTTTGTTTAATATAAATACCAGCTCAAACTAAAAATCATATATTTTTGAGACATAAACATTTTTTTTATTAATCCATAATTAAACTTCACCCAGTAACACATTTATAACGAAAATAAACAAAACTATAAAAACCCAGTTAACTGGCCCAATACCACTTACTTAGTCATTCTTTTTGTTTTAGTTTTTTGTCTACATTAAAGTTTTTAATTTTTTTTTTTTTCAAAACTCTGTATGTATGTACGTTACCTTTTGCTTAAAAAATTTTTTTTTTTTGTTAATTTTGTTTGTGCAGTTTGTTTGTCTTTCGGTTGAGCAGAGAAGAACGTTTAACCTAAATTGTCAACCGGCTGCTTGGCTGACTGGTTGGTTGGGTAAATGAGTTTGCAGAAAAAATTAAAACACACATGAAAAAACTTAGTAAATACTTACAAAATACATATTTTAGTAAAACCTACATAAACTGTTTGCCAGCTTCTTTTGCTAGACAACGAAAACACAAGCATCTGCAAGTGCCAGCACCAGCCAGAGAGATGATGGAAAAAAAATAATGAAAACAATTAACGAAAAATGTAGACAAAATCTGTTCAAATTTTCTCTAAATTTTTTTTTTTTTTTTACTTGTTTACATTTATTTTTAATCTCTGCTAATGTGGGCTAAAATTTACTTGAAAATTTAATAATAAAAAAGAAAAAGTCATTATGACATGTAAAACCAAGGCGGTAAGTCTTTGGAAATTTTTTTTATAAATACAGGGTGGCTAAAAAGTTGTCGTGAAGAAAAAGTTTTAGGAAATGTTAATAGAAAATTTGATAACTTTGTATGTACATATGTACATACAAACATGTAAGTATGTAGTTTTTATATTTCTCCGAAATTATACAAATAACATCACAACTCCCAACCTTGTAAGCAGAACGTTTAGCTGTCACTTTTTCGCCGACACAGCCTGAGCCATAAGTTAACACAGGGCAAAGCTATTAAGAAGACTTTAAATTTAATCACCGGTATTCATAAAAAATAAAACATTGTTGAAACACATTTTACAACAAATTTTTCATATAAAATTTTTTCTAAAATGTATTTGATTAACGTTTTATTTTTTATGAATACCGGTGAATAAGTTTTTCAATTTATATATAAACATATTATTCAAATGACGTTTTAAAAACACTGGAAGGAGTCACAACTCAACAAGGCACCAGTATTTTCTAAAGAATTTATCACCGAAAAATTATTTTAACACAAACACAATATTGTTGACATTTAAACTCTAGAAGTGTCCACTGAAAGCACAAGCTGTGACTCAGTTCAGTGTCGCCGATTGCAAGATTTATTTGGAAGGACTAGCTCACGTTTCATTCACTCTACAAACTGAAAAAACTAAAAAAAATTAAAATTATTCTGTTTTGTCGGGCACTTTTGAGCTCTTCCCCAAAATAATTTATTCTCCTTTTACATAAATTGATTTAATTTCAGGCAATTTCCAATTATGTCTAATGGCCAATGCGCTTATCACATGGTGAAATTGTTAAAAAAAAATATTTTATTTATTTATATAACAAAAATATTGAAATATGAGCCAACTGATGAATTGATTAGCATCAACGAAATGTCGTCGGCATATAGACAGCTAAAAAAATACAGAAAAGATTTGAAAAAGGTCTACATTTTTGGAGCTGAATTAATATAACAAAAATATTTATTTCTAGGTTTTATGATTTTTGTGATGACTTTTCTATTATTTTGTGTTGACTTTGGTGTACAAAGTATTATAAATACAAATTATATATTTATCTTTTGTATTATTTTAGGTCTAAAAATATACCTTAATACAATTTAATCATTTTTAGTGCATTTTTTTTTTAATATAAATTAAAAATGTATTTTGAGAGCACAAGTATTTGAAATACAAACTATTCAAGCTCTTAGTATTTAAAATACAAATACTAAATACATTATTTTATCTATAATTTTTGACCTTTGTTGTTAAAATTAATAAAACTAATTTTTAAAGCTTTAGGTCTTTTATTTTTCTTTATTAAATTTTCGATATTTCGCTAACAATTTGTTAGCCTCGTCAGGAATCTTTAATTAATTAAAATTAATAAAGAAAACTAAAAGACCTAAAGCTTTAAAAAATAAATTTATTAATACTAAATACATTCATGAGACGTATTTAAAATACAAATACAAAATAGGTTTTTTTTATTTTAAATACGTATTTTAAATACATATTTTAAAATACATGTATTTCAAATACTACCCAGCCCTGGCTACACTAAAAAGGTTTGTTTGAACATTTCTAGTTTTCATTCTGTTCATGGGAATGTCGAAATAAATAGTTGGGTTTCAGACATTCCTTTAAGATTTTTCGAGTCTGCTGATGAGTTGCTTAGCATCAACGAAATGTCGACGGCATATGGACGGCTGAAAAAGACAGAAAATAACAAGAATAAGGTCCATTTTTAGACCTAGAAGAATACAAAAGATAAATATGTAATTTAAATTCATAATTCATTTTAAACCCTAGTGCTTAGCATCAACGAAATGTTGGCGTCATATAGACGTCTGCAAAATACAGAAAGGTTTAATAAGGGGTAAATTTTTATACGTAAAATAATTTGCTCTTAAAGCAAATAAATGATTGGGTTCATTTTTGTATCTTTTTTTGCCTTAAATTTTATACCTCGAATCAATGCCTTAATTTCATACGAATACTGTATATTTTGACGTGACTTTTTCACGCGAGTCTTGGACGAACATATCTATAGCTTAAGAATAGAATTAGGTGTATACCATATTCCAATTGCCTTCATACATATCATATCAAGTCAATATCGAAAAACTTGCTCAGGTACTTTTCTCTTCGACCACAGTTTTCTCTCTCATTATGGAGTTCGAGCATGAAGAACTACTGTTCTGTTTCTTTGCAGTCATATGACAACTTCTAGGCATAAGGGCCAGAAAAAGCCTATTGATCACTTTCAGCGCCTTATGAGACTCTTTTACTAGAATACATTAGAGCATCGTAATAAGAAGCCCCGAGGTCGCAGGTTCGAGTCCTGCTAAAACCTCTAGATACTTCTGCTGACAAGCAAGAAGGTTCGCAATTTTATATTTGTTTTTTTTTTTCTATAAAAATAAATTGTTATTGGTAGCGTGAAGGCAAGAGCCAGCTTTACCGCATAGACTTAACGTAATGGCGACAACATCTCAGATCTTAAATTTCTCCTTTATTGTCTACTGGCTGTCTTTGTAGCCATCTATTTGACGGCACTAAAAAACAATTTGGAATATATTTTAAGACAATTTTAAGAAAGAAATAAAGAAAGAAAGATTTTTAACTCTCATGGCGACTTTTGTTGCACCCTGTATTTAAAGCTGGTTTTCCAAACGACTCGTTTGTTATTAAAATGTGTTTTGCATTTTTTCTGAATAGAGGTCAAGTTATCTTTGAAATACATTGAAAAGTTTCCAGTTGAGCATGAAAAGCAACATTGAAATAATATACATATGTACGCGTTCTTACAGTGAAAATGTCCTAGATATTGAAATTTGAAAGTCTGCGCCATTTAATATTTATCAAATTCAAAGCACTCAAAATGCAACTAAGAATTTGTATTTTATTTTGTATAAAAATAGTTTTAATTAATGTTAAAATATCCCTTCGAATTGAAAAACATTTTTATTGCAACTCAGGAGTTTAAAGTTAATAAGTTACAGTGTATCCCTGTTGCTCTGAGATAAAAAAAAAATTAAAATCAGAATTACTCTAAATAAATATTGTTACTTTCAAAGTTCATCAACAAATTAAACTTAGACAGTCTCTGAACTGAGGAGTTCAGAGATGACTAAGCGCTGCTGCTTGAAAACAGTATCGATTTAGTTAAGACCTTGGTTCGACGCACTTTGAATTGCTGATGATTGTTGTAACGGACGTGAAACATCCATGCTATGTTCTTCAGCCAATAATTCTTCAACGCTATATTTTTTCTCTTCCTTAAACTAAAAATGTATCGCAAAAAATCTCTCCCAAATCTGAGAAAGCAAAAACACTCTAAAGGCCTGGTAAAAGGTAATTGACAACTACGATTTTCTTTTTTTACAATATGAGGCACTATTGTCATATTTAAATTTAGAAAGCTCCCAGCAAACCTCATTTTTGCATATAATTTCAGCTATTTCAACATAGAAGAGAGAGTATTTATGTCACTTGGCTATAAAGTTTTCTCTCTCGCTGCCTGTCCAATTTCGCTTTATCACTTTCTAAAACATGTAACACATATTTCACATGGCTGAAGGCATTCAGAGGTTGACTGTTAATTCTCTTGATCAAAGCCAAATTATGTATGTTAAATACTTTATAAATGCTCTCCATTCTCATTTATCTGCTGCTAACAGTTTAATTTCATGTCAACTCTTAGTCTGAAAAGCTAACTTTTCTCTTTTTGCCGTCGCCAAGTAAAGCTGAAGTTACATAGTACGCTTTTTACGCGTCGACGCTTTTCACGCGGTTGTCAAAAAAGTAGGATTAGTGCATTTGTATGTGACAAGTTACAGAGCACAAAGCATAGAACGCGAAGACGCGTAGAACGCATAAAGTAGACCTACTTTCTACTTTTATATGCGTCACAAGCGTCATGAGAAAATGTCAGCTGTTTATAATAACCAATGATGTGCCTACTCTCAATGTTATCGATAAATACCTTTTATATCGTAAAATAATTTATAAAATCTTTTGCAAAAAAAATATTTTTAATAAAAAAGAAAAGTTTTGTTACAAATTTTATAAACATTCTCACGAATGAAACAAATTGTAATTGTTTTTTACAACACTTTTTTCATTAACGAAATTTGGATTCGATTTATCGATTGCGTTTGCCTACTGAGTATCATCACTGTTATGTTTACAAATATTTTCAATTTATTGAAACAAGCGATATGGTAGAGAAGCTAATAAATGCAGTTAAAAAGCACTAGCTTTTATATAATAAAACCTTGCTGCTCTATCGGAACAAAAATAAAAGAGCAGCTGCATGGAGTGCAATAAGTAAGGAGCTTAATTTACCAGGTATGTATATACATACATATGTACAATTTTGGAGCTTTTCGTAAGCTCTTAACGCACAAATAACAATGTTTATGAACTCTATAAAGTCCATTAATTCTTTTAAAATTTCAATTTCACTTTCCATTTTGTTAATATTTGTTTTGTATGCTAAAAATATTTGCACAACAGCTGATCAAAACAACAAAATACGGCGCGTATGAAGCGTTGTATGTAACTTGTAGTATGAAACGCATAGAACGCGTAAAAAGTATAAAAAGCATGAAAAGCGTGGATGCGTCTAAAGCGGGCCATGTAACTTCACCTTAAAGCAGTCTTAGTAATATTCAAGGCGAATCAAGTTTCAACATTTTCTCTCGAGACATCACAAGTTTTGTTGTCAATTTCTGTCGGCTTTCACAACTCAGGAGATAAAATCGTGGAAAAATGCTGAAGCGAATTGGTATGCGGGCACCTGTAATGGATTCGCCTTGGTAATATTGCCTTCAAGTTTCTTTAACGTATGCCCAATTCGCCGTTCACAGCAGAATGTCTGCTTTTAGTGGTAAATAAATAGGCTCAATTTATATTTAGAAAAATTTGTAGATTTTTCGGTATCTTCTGTTATGAAAAAAAAGTATCACAGCGACATATCAGTAAAATTATTTTCAAGACCTCCGATTTTCCATTTTTTTATGGGGGCAATCTTAAGGAGGCCTTTTACCTGGTTGCTGTACTCGAAAAAAATATGAGGAAGTAAAAATGTTCGTAGGTTGCTCAGACATTTGACTTCTATAGGGAACATTTGACTTCTATGAGGAAGTAAAAATTTTTGTAGGTTGGTCAGACATTTGACTTCTATGCGGCACCCTAGGTCAAGTTAGTGTGATAGGAGTGACCTATAGATGGCTGAAAAAGACAGCAAACTTTTTCGACCTAAAAAAATACTTTTTCGGAATTTTTTTTTTCTAAACCAAGACTATACCTCACCGCTTTATTTAAATTTGCTCTTCACTGTACAAAACACCTCAAATCTCTATACAACTAAAAAAAAATATTTGCTACATTGCTGTGTTTGCATGTAGAAAATAAAAAACGAAAAAGAAACAAATGTAAATTTTGCTGACATTTTCAAGTTTGAGACTGCAGCCGTTTTAAATTCAAATTTCATGCAAACAGAAATTGCAATTTGCTAAACAAAGAATTTTATAAGAGCGGTTCAACTTCCGAGTCTAAATATGTATTTGCATACAAAAAAAGTAATAATAGCAGTGTTTTTTTTTTTTTGGATATGCATAAAACAAACAAAAATTCACGGCAACACAACTAACCAGCCTATAAAAATTTCAATTAAAACAAATTCTTTGGTTTAAATAAATAAGCGGAAGATGAATATTTGAATTTTAAATGAACAGAAAATGAATTAAAACGTTTAAAATAATAATAAATTAGCAAGTGTTGTAATTTAGAAAAACTATTGCATATATTGTATATTTTTGTATTCAAAATTGTTTTAATTAAGTGAATACTGTTATTAACAATAATAATAATAATAATAAGAAAAATGTTGACAGAATCAAAACTAAAATTTCAATAATGAATAATTTTACTGCTTGTTTTTCTACACGGGAACGAAATTTGTATTTGTTATATTGGCATTACTGGCATCCTTACAAGAAATGCCCGATAGAAACTAACACATTAACAAAATTACTTGCTAACACAGGCAAAGCAATATTATAGCTTTCAGTGTGGCCATCACCATGTTTTTTTTAACATTTTGATTTTTCCGCATTCATTTGGCCATTTCATTTGGAATTATACATTAATATTTTTTTAGGTCCATTTGTCATATTTTCTTAAATAAAAAAAAAAAAATGATGCTGCGAAACTTTTTTTTTCACATAATTTAGTTTTCTATTGTCAAAACTGCTACTGATTTCTATTTCCTTTTAATGTAACCTAAATGTCTTACTAAGCTCATTCTATTCTTTGTGTGTGGTTTTTCGAAATTTTTCTAAAAACTGTTTTTTTTAGTATATTAAATGTGTTATTAATATCGACTTTTTAAATTAGATAAATTGATTCCTTTTATGGTTTCCCACCAAAATGGGCTTTCAAGGTCCTTAGTTTATCTTTTAATTTAAAAGAAAAATTACATTTTTTCATTTAAATTATTCCCGACGTTTCGTTGGTTTATTTCCAACTTCTTCAGGGGTAAATTTTTATTTAGTGCAATCTGGCAACATGATTAAACAAATTTTTTTCTTTTTGTTTCTTGTTTTTTTTATAATGAAGAAATTAATAGCATTGTACATATGTAAGTTTGTGGTCAAAAATTCCGTACAAACACTTTGCTCAGGTGGTAACTTTTTTTTGTTTTATTTCATAATAAAGAAATTAATAGTATCATTGTATAGTTGTGGGAATTTTGAAAAAAAAAATCCGAATGATCACTTTGCTGAGGTGGTAACTCTGGTTAAAAAAAAATAATCACATATACATGCTGTTTTATTTCATAATAAAGAAATTAATAGCATCATTGTATTATCTATAACTCAGTAAAAAAAAAACAGCTGTTTAAACAAATTTGGAAGAAAGCAAAATTGTGAAAAGTTTAGAAAATAATAAATTGTTTTGTAAAAATTATTAAAATGAGTAGCAAAAGTGATAAAAAGACTCCCAATTTCACTGCCACAGAAGTTGTTTACCTTCTGGAAATAATAAAAAATCAAATTATGAAACGAAAAAAAACATGTGCAATTTTCTTAATTTGCAGAACAAAACCAAACTGTCAAAATCAGTATGGCAGTACGAAAAACTTAAATCGTTTTTAAATGGGCACGGCAGGCCGTTTAAGTTTGATTTAAATAACAACTGTTTGACCCAATTTTGTATTTAAATCAAATTTAAATTGAAATGGTATTTAAAATCCAAGTCAAAAATTAGGGGTTAACGGTATAGTCAATATTTTACTTTTGGCTTATTCAACCCCGTTCACAGTACCTTGCAAACGTTAGAACCAATTCATACTTTCATTGATAAGCCTACACAATTGGACGGCAATTTTTCGATTAAAATTTTCTTCAGCGATGAAGCACATTTCTCACTTGGTGGGTATAGTGATAAACAAAATTGTCGTATTTAGGGTTCTGAGAATCCTCAAGTAATTGAAGAGAGGCCATTACATCCAGAAAATGTTACTGTTTGGTCTGCTCTTTGCTCCGAAGATGTGATTGGACCCATATTCTTTGAAAACGATGATGGAGCGACTGTTATCGTCAATTCCAAGCCTTATGGTCACATGATAGCCCACTTTTTTTACCTGCTATTGAAGAATACGTACGACTTGGAGAATATGTGGTTTCAACAAGACGTTGCCACAGTCGAGTGGTGGTCATTTCAATGATGTAGTATTTCACACATAATGTCAAGATTAACATTTTTTAATAGAAAAGAAATATCATGAACAAATATATTTTATCTGTGTTTTATTTACGTCCACTTTTGAAACCCCCAAAATGGGTAACCCTTTTGAACAAATTCGTTCGGTTTCTTTAATAAGAAATCGAAGGAAATTTGCTAGAGCCTAATAATGAAATTAATTATAGGGCTGGGATTTGCCCAGTGTTATAACAATCTTACGTGTGGGAAGAGTGTTCTAAGTGATTAAAACGCTGAGTTGGTTTTCTTGCTTAGATTAACGTACATGAATGTTTATGGGGGGAAACAAATGGGGTTGACTGAAGCTCTTGCTGTTGATTCGTCCTTCAAATTCAAAAGGGCGCAATCAAACCAAAATCTTCGTTCAATTTGGCTAATCGCTATAAAACAATTCACAATATGTGTGCATATTTGCAGAGTCGGAACTACTTCACTATTACTACCGCTCATTGCTAATTTATATATCTAATATAATATTCAAATTATTCATAATTTCAATATACATGTATGTTTAAAATTTCAAAAATAAAAATTAAGTTAAAAGGGATTTCAAGGGAATTCAATATTTCACAATTGTTCAAAAATTTTCCTTCCGATAATGTTCACATGTAAACACCTTTATTATGTTTCTTTCTAGCTACTCAAGGAATTTTTCCATATTCCGTCTATAACGCTCTTGCTTTGCTTGAGTAGAAATTTTCATGATGCTAAGGGCTGAGTAGGTTCTTAAATCTGCTATTCTTATATGTCAGCAAGTTGAATATGCTAAAATTTTACTATTGAACGTTAAGAAGTCAGCGTGTTGCTTACTGCTGTCATAAAGGGCCGCGGTGTACTTGAACTGCTCTTTCTGGTGCCCTGTAGCAGACAGACATTGCTGAGCTATTTCTCCTAACCATGTGCTTAAGTTTTCAGGCATTTTATTAGATTCCGAGATTAAATGTATTTTTAAGTTCTTTAATTTCATAAATTGTGTAGAAATATTAACCCACATTAATATGTACTCAATGATGTAATATTAGATATTTTAGTTTATTTTTCAATAAAAATATTTCGAATGCACAGAGTAACTCAATCGCACATACACACATAACGTAACACATATATTTTTTTAAGTTGCTGAATACAACAAGAAACGTTCTCAATTTGCACAGAAAAGCCTCTTAACTGCTGTTTTTTGTTTGTTTTTTTTTTGGTAAGAAAATTTCAAGAAAAATGAAAATACCATTTTTAAATAAAAAAAAAAAAAAAATAAAAACCAAATACGTACAAAGCTGCTGGCTGCTGAGAACCATTGTGGGTGGTATAACAGCAAAATTTTGTGTGAATGTATTTTGAAACCAGAACACACACACACACACACACACAAAACACAGCACCCGAAAAATACTGGTGATATTTCTTTGCTTTCGAACGCAAATACCATTAAGAGGCTTCACAAAATTAAGGAACCCATCTAAATTGTAATCAATGTCTTACGTTGTTTTTTTTTTCACCTTTTGCTTTAGACTTTCTAATGCATTGATTTATGTGGTGAAGGGGGTGGTAGAATGGCAGGGGGCGTTTACACACGTAGTCACAGCAAAACTAACAAATAAAATTTATACTACATCTTATTTGAGGAAAACAAAAGAAATTTTAAAATTTACACAAACAAGCAAACAAAAAAAAAAAAAAAAAAAAAAAAATGATGGAAACGCGTACGACTTTAATGAACAAACATTTCAAATTGTTCAACTAATATAATTTAGGAAAAATTACGCTCCAATAGGTTTTAAGAAAAAATAACAGTAATGGGAGAAAAACGAGGCAAATAAATTGCGTTTAATGACTGTTTTTTACACCCAATAAAATTTTGCGAATACATCAATCAGCTGCAATGTGGTATGCTGCGTATTCATTTAGACATTTGCGATAACTACACTGCAGAAAATTAGTAGGAAGAGACTTATGCCGTTTTCATTTCTACACAAAATTACGCATGAAACTAAGATCTAAAGAAAATGTGCGAAAATGAAACGAAAATGGCAATAATGACCTCTGTTTTGATCAAGAGCATGAATACAAATATGTAAAAACACTTATGCATTTACATGAATACGTCAATAACCACTAACAAAATAGAACCGGAAAAAAAACTTAAGAACATTAAATTTTTCAAGAGCACATTTTGAGGTTATGTTTGCTCAACGAGCAAATACCAAATTTACAGTGTATACTTATTCGATCTTAGAAAATATCATCAAGACAACGTTCAGATTTGTGCTGGGCAAACATAACCTCAAAAAAATTTTTTTATGAAATTTAGAAATTTATACATTAGTGTGAATGTATATGAAGTTATAGTTGTTTTTATGCAGACAGTAGCCCGAAATAAAGGTTAACAAGAAAGTAGTGGTCACGTTTTTTATACAAATACAAATAAATATTACAGCTGATAGCTGTTTGTTCGGAAACAAGGTTTTTCAAGAAAAAGTATAGATATACTCGGCGAGCAAACTTAACCTCAAAATTCGCTTTTGTGAAATTTATTGTGATATATTAATCGCCTTTGTTTTAATTTCATTGTAGTAAACATGTTAATAAATATGTAATTTTAGTTGTTTTTATGCAGGCATTTGCCCGATATAAAGCTCAACAAGAAAATAGTGGTCACGTTTTTTTTCAGCAAAATTGGGAAAATATGAGTTTACTTTAACTTAGTTATTTTTATGCAGGCATTTGCCCGATTTTATGCAGGCATTTGCCCGATATAAAGCTCAACAAGAAAATAGTGGTCACGTTTCTTTTCAGCAAAATTGGGAAAATATGAGTTTACTTTAACTAAAGTTTTGAAAATTTTTTTAAAGTTGTAAATTTTTTGGTTTATTTTTAATATCACATCAAAATGCAGAACATTGTCAGCCACCGGTTCACCCCGGTTACGAATTATTATAATTAGAGATACCTGCTTTAAATTGGGAATAAAATCAATATTTGTTTATGGATTTTTCTGATTTGTAGCTTATTTTATTTCTTAGACATGTTGAATTGAGAATATTAAAAGAAAAATGTCAAATGCTGATCATTTTGATTTTT
This sequence comes from Sturmia bella, assembly GCA_963662145.1. Classification (NCBI taxonomy): domain Eukaryota; kingdom Metazoa; phylum Arthropoda; class Insecta; order Diptera; family Tachinidae; genus Sturmia; species Sturmia bella. The sequence goes on from OY759170.1 coordinate 20,028,780, forward strand.
TTTTATAGAATATTGAAAACAAAAAAGAAAACGAATTTGGCATGAAAAAAAAATTTTTTTTGCTCTTAATTTCGGAATAACTTTGAAACGGAAAAAGACAGCAATTTGTTGTTGTATGCCAGTATTTTAAATAAAATTTTGCTGAGCTACTCACTAAAATTGGAGAAGGGTCTTTCGAATTATGGTTGAATACATGTGGTTGTAACTCTATAATTTAAGGAGGCAAAATTAGCCACACCCATAAAAAAAATCCTTACGTGATAGAGAAAAACTGAAAGCAGATTTGGATTTAGATTTGGATTTAGAGCAAAATACATATTTTTATTCAAAACACTACCAAAAAGTGTTATTTTGCAGAACAGTGTAATTATAGTTAGATGAAAATGTTCATATAAAGAAAATTAATTCGTTTCATAATTCCCTTCTTGAAACAATAAGAAACCTAATAAGTTTGGAATGTTGGTACTTGCAGCTATTTAATTTGCAGAATTTTGTTTTAGAAGAAAAAAATTGTGCTATTTTCATGCTCTCAATTTTTTCTTGATAATTCCGCCAGTTGGAATTGAACTGAAATAATCAAATAAGTGTATGTGTGTGTGTGTGTGTGTGTGTGTGTGTGTGCGTATGTGTGCCTGTGGCGTACACGTAATTGAAAAATCATTCAGAAAAGCAAAGAATATACAAAAAAAAAAAAAACCAAATAAACTAAAATACCTGTATGTTGCACAAGCAAATAAGGCTGTAGCAACAATATCGCACAAAAAAATATTTAAAAAAACTGAAATAATATAAAATGACATGAAATGAATACGTACACAAAAGCTCATCAGTGCCATCAGCATCAGATACAGCCACAGCTAATGGTTTCTAATGATTATGTTTTGCTGATAATGATGGCACTGATGATGATGCTGATGCTGGGTATGGGCTGAAATTCAAATTGTATTCCCAAGTTTTCCCAGCGACATAAACAACAACAACAACAATGAAATTATAAAATAAAAAACCGTTCCACTTAAATAAAACAGAGAAAAACTTCAGGACACTTCAGATTGTTGACAACTTCAAACGCTATAAAATATAAAAAGAAAAATATTTATTGTACTGTAATCGAAGATGATAAAAAGAAATGTTAAGTATTCTTAACTTTTTTTTTTTTTGTTGCGATTGCTAACGACATAAATATTGAGAGGCAGGTGAAACTGTCAATGTTGCCCCACAGCACAACACCCACCCTTTTGAAAAAGCACAGAATAGTAAATAAAGCATAGAGAAGGTCTTCTATGTAAACCTATTTAATGGCAAATAGTTTAGGGGTAACAATTGTTGAAATACCATAAATAACAATAATATAATTTGAATTGTATTGAATCTTGCCACCAACACTGGCTGCTGCCTGTTGCCGGGTGTTCTGAGTGGTTTTTTGTGCCTGTTGCCAATTCACTCTCATGCCGTTGTCGTTGCTCGTCCCTGTTGCTTTGGCACAAAAGGTGCAGCCAACTTGAACCTTCGAGCTGCTACTGAGACAACCATCAACAAATAGTGGCAGATATTGAAAATTGAAATAAATTGTTGGCTCCCTTTTGCTTTATTTGAAATCTACTGCTGGCTTTAAATAATTTTCAACAGATTTTTTTCTTAATTTTTTTTTCGTTCCACTTTGCTGCAGATAACATAAAAACGCACAAACCTTGCCGAGCTAGAGATAAAAAGCTCGTTACATCAGTTTTATTCAAATTGAAAGCATATTCTTAGCCGCCGGTTGTTAAGAGTTTTCTTTAGCTACTGTTAAAATGTTTTACAACGGCAGAAAAGAGATTTCTAAAAACTAAAGGGTGATTAAGTTGTAAGGGCCGGTATTGATTTTGAATAAAACACAAACTATTTAGGAAGCAAATTTGGCTGCTGATGAGTGACGTGGCAACTTTATTTTTTTGCCTCCAATTTCATAGCAAAATTAAATTTTTCTCAATTTTGAAGCAGTAAAAATCGAACTAGAAAGCGGGATAAATTTACATTAATGATTTAGATTTAATATTTAGTTGTTTGACCCCTTTTTTTCTTATATTTTATATATTTATTTGAGCTAAATGATTTAGTTTTAATTCACACCCAAAAATGTTCCTTAAAAATGTTTTCTGTTTTTATTTCCGCCGTCTATATGCCGCCGACATTTCGCTGATGCTAACCAACTCTTCAGTAGACTAGAAAAAATTCTTAAAAGAATGTTTGAAACTTAACTACTTATTCCATTATTTTCCCGAACAAAATGAGAATCAGAAATGTTCAAAAAAAACCTTTTACACAATAAAACATTTTTTTCGTTTTGCAACTCTTTTACTTTTCCTTGTCTACTGGTGAGTTGTTTAGCATCAACCAAATGCCGGCGGCATATAGATGGCCTAAAAAAGACAGAACATACATTTCAATTGGCTCTTAAAGCACACACATAACTAAGCTCATTTTTGAATACTAAAGATTTGGGAAACATTGTTTTTTTTTTAAGATAGTATTAGCTCAACTATATCGGGTTATCCAATTCGTGGTTTCCCTTGTCGTGGCGATATTCAACTGACCACCTAGATCATGCGATTTAACCGCATTCGACATTTTTTGTAGGGCCACGCTAAAGACCGTGTTTATGTAGATGAACCTTCAACTCTTGAGCACTTAAAAACCACCATTGGTCATGTTATGGCTGGTATCTCAGCCAATATTTGTCAAAAAGTGGTCGAAGGTTATCTCAATAGAATCAATGCTGGCAACACTGCGCGTGGTGGTCATTTAAATGATGTAGTGTTTCACACATAATGTTACCGTTCAAAATTTATTATAAACAATAAATTTTATGAAAAAAAAAAGTATTTTATATGGGTTTTATTTGCGTTTACTTTTGAAACCGCAATATGGATAACCCGTTATATGGAACAAAATATAGCCCAAATGGCTGCTGCAACCTTAGCGCACACCTTCATTCCGTGGTCCAAGTTATCGATGACGCTGGATTATAATTGCGGTTCTATGCCGTTATAGCCTTTTTACACCGATTGACATCCACATGAAACTCACGGAAGATGTTGAAAATGTGAAACAATCGTTTACATTGACACCAAGGCGAATCCATTACAGGTGCCCTCATACCAATTCGCTTCAGCATTTTTCCACGATTTTATCTTCTGAGTTGTGAAAGCCGATAAAAAACGACAACAAAACTTGTGACGTCTCGAGAAAAATTGTTGAAGCGAATTGAATTGCGACCACCTGTACTTGATTCGCCTTGATTCACACCATCTTTCATTTAGTTAGATGTCAAAAAAAAAACCCCCGAAATATTTGTGAAAAATAAAAAAACTTTAAAATAGACTTGGAGAAGGACTTTTGGACTTTTTTCTTTCCATAGGTCAAGCAACGTGTTCTCCATATTTATTGACCAGACGATGCGCTTTCTTTTGCACTGCAATTAAAATGAATTTATTTATAATTAATTAAAAACTATAACAAAATAAATGTTCCACTTATTTTTGTTTTCTGAAATGTCATTTTGCTAGTGATGGTACAAAAGCAATTTTTTTAGTGATGGCACTAAAAAATTCGATAGATGTAAGATGGAATAAAATGAGAAAGGATCATCTTCGGCTGATGTAGAAAGATGTAGAATTTTCGCCCTGTATAATTCTTATGGGAGGAAGTGAATACATTTTTGCAAATTGATAAAAGATGTAAGATGTGTGTCTGTGTAAAAAGGCTATTAATGTGCCGGATTGGCTCATCCTTTATTTTTTGTATCGTTAGCTATGCGTCAAGTGGCACCGTCCTATTCAAATCACATACCATCCCCACCCACATCTTGCGATTCGGGCCACCATAATGAACACCATTCACAGTAACTGCTTTCATTTTGGAAAAAACACAGCTCGGTGGTGATGCCATAAGCCGCACCAAACAGTCACTCTTTGTGAGTGCATTGATTTTTCGACAATCTTTCTGGGATTATCATTCGCCCAAATGCTGCAATTCTACTTACTGACGCATACACTGAGGTGAAAATATGCCGCCTCATTAATAAGGCTGATATTTTTCGAAAATTTATTATAATTTGTTGCCATTTCTTGCCACCATTCTGCCCATTGGGGACGCTTGGAATGGTCAGGGGACTTTAGTTGTTGAGTCAATTGCACCTTGTGAGCGTGTAAACACAAGTCTTAACGCAATGCGTGTGAAGGTAAATAGGCCGAGTTAAATATGTTTGACGTAACGACACATTTGAGTGTGAAGATAAATATGTTTTTCGTAAATGTCTTTCCCTTTGCCCAAAAAATATTTCTATAAAGACCAGCACCCCCTGTTAAACACTATTTAAATTTGCTTTCATTTCTTTTTCAAATTGATGTTTTGTGTTTTCTTCCTGTAGGAAATTGAATAAAGCATCAGGTGCTTTTTATTAGAAAATTGAGCCATTGCAAATAAATTTAAGTCTCAAAATGTTAAAAATATGCTAAAATGGCACATTTTCTCTTTAATGGCAACATTATTTTCAAATTATGAAAAAATTCTTGCTGCCCCAATGTTCTGTCTTTATTGGCAAGTGCTTACAAGTGTTTTATTATTTTTGTTATCATATTGTGTTGCTTTCAACGAGTTTTATAAGTTTGTGTTGTTCTTAGGCTGTGCTGGTGCCATTTCTGTCTTTTTTTTTCATCTCTCTGTGTTAGAAAAAAAATCCATCAAATTCTCATTATAAAGTTCAAGGCTTAAGAGATCCTTTAACTGGCTGGGCCACGAAAATACAGTTTTTGGCATAAGGCAACAAGAAAATAAATCATAAGGGCTGTGAGGCATAATCAGGTGTTGCAAGCTAAAGTTTTGAACATTTATTTCATATTTTAGCAGATTTTATTATTACTTCTTGTACACAGCATGTTGTTTTGTGTTCTTTGCCACAGGCAACCATGTAAATGACAACAAAATTGCTGTTTATAATGTCGTCAAAAATTGAATTATGGAAATTTGTCAATAACACATATTTATATAAATGCTATAGAAAAAAAAAAACTTTTAACAAAAATTATTACAGCATACATAAATATTACGAAAATTTCTACTTTATTACTGGAGTATTTGAAAGGCAAATCTACATACGTGACAGAATCAGGCAACACTATGCCCAGTTTTATACTGATTAAAGTTCCTGTGCCTGCAATGGATTTCGTACAGCATTGTTGTTTTAGAAACATGAGCCTCTGAGTTCAAAAATGGGTGCTGGCGAGAAGTGTGGCGGCTTCGAAACAACTAGTTGTCCAACCTGCTAAGTTTCTTTGATTTTATCTTTGTCTTATTTAATTAAGATCAAGCACAAATATTACATAGAAAGTACTTAAGTACGATAAATTTAATACCACATGCCTGTGCATAATAAAAATCTATTGTAATCGTCTTAAGCATTTCTCGTCTGATAAAATCATGAAACCTTTGGGAAATAATTCTATTTGTAATGGAACTTTTATATGAATTTAATTGCATTTAACACATGTTAATTTTAATACATTTTAAAGTATTTGCTTGGCTGCTTTTGTATCTTAAATTTAATCTTAATGTATTTGAAACTGAGTTGAACCATAACAAATCTCTACTCAATCAAGCAGTAAAATTTCTCATTTGAATTTTTGTTTTATGCCAGAATCTATTAAAACTCGTTTGGACTGTCAAGGCAAAACAGAGAATGTGAAAGTACCAAATGGGCAACCTTTTGCAAATGGAAATTAAATAACACACAAACTGTTACAACTCGTTAAATCTGAAGCACCTTATAAAGAAAGAACTTTGCAAGAATTGCGATTAATTTGATTTAAAATGTCTGTTTGATAGGGAAAACTAAGCATAAGTATGCACACATGCCTTCGTTTGGCAATGAATAGTTTATGTTTCTTTTTGCCTTGGTTGGCGTAGAGTGTGTAAATTTCTAAATAAAGATATTTAAGCAACATGCAAGTTTGCTTGCTTTACAAACGACATTAACTTTCATAATGACACTTTTACTACAGCATACTACATATAAACTATGTGATAGTTTAACACTAACACACTGGCAGTGAGTGCAAATGCAAGTTTACATGAATAAACAGCTTTTCATTATCTAACAGCACAGACATCAAATGCAACTTTATGATTGTACTTTGCAATTGCATTTAATCGTCCGTAATGTTTTTTTTTTTATTCCTGCTTAAAAGATTGGTTTTGTCAGGCAAATGTCAGTGCAAATGTTGTAAAGTAGTTACTGATACTGAATTGAAGAAGACTTGCTCAGCTTAATTTAGAGGTCATCACTCAAGACTGTAGTCCAACCATTCAAATTAAAATGCCACTGTTTAGGGGTTTTTTGTTTTTATCTCTGACATAAAATGAATGATGTAACTTTTCCATCCCTGGTATCAGGCTACAAAAATCACAATTATTGGAAAACTTAAGCAAGTCGCTTTATATTCATTAATAATTTAGCCAAAAAAATATATATTATTTCATTAATATTTGTAGAGTTTAGCAACCCTACTGCTTATAGCACAGCCGTAGCAAATGTAAAAACAATATTCCGCTTTATGCTACGAACACAACTGGGACGAACAGCGAATTTCGTCCAACACGACAAATACCCCGATTCAAAATTCGCTGTGTAAATTCGAAGCACAATAACGACGAAACCCAAAAACATCTCTTATAATTGATAAAGTTGTTTATTGTTTTGTTGAAAGCTAAAACAAAAAAATTAAATGAATCAAAGAATTTCAAATTTTGTAAAAATAATAATTAAAATAATGAACATGATCCCAGATTAAATAAACATTCATGAAGTTTAACATTTTCAATTCTAATTTCACTTGTATCCAATTTCTCAGTTTTTCTAATTTTATCTTATTATAGTTGACGAACAGCTGATGGGGTGACCATATTAAAAAAAAATTGTTTGCTAAAAAATTAAACACTACAAACAGGTTTTATAATCTAATATGTTAGCTTTTTATTTTAAATGCAAAAAGTCAAAGCTTAGCACTTAAAATAAAAACTATTAAAGTAAAAATTAACTGTTTTTTAACTTGAAAACTAAAACCAAAATGGCCACATGGTACTGATTTGTTTGTCGTTCGCCGGCGTAAGAATTAGAAATAAATCTATTTCAAGTTCGCCGCATACAACGAATTTCGCCCGACGCTGTGACTGTGTGCATTTTCATATACACCAATGTGTTTTATTTTGGATGGCGAATATTCGCGACGAAAAATTCGTCGTTCGTCCCCGTTGTGTTGCTAGCATTAGCTTTATGCTTTTAGGTTGCACATCGAATATGCTTTTCTGAGTGCATAAATGGTTTTCCCTCATTTAACGTTAATGTCTGTAATTTAACATGTGCTCTTTTACCCAGGCAATTTTTTCATGCCTTTTGGAGAAAATATTGGTTTTATTTGAAAATTATTTTCTATGACTTTTGGTTTACTTTTTCTTTGTTCTTTCTGTTTATATCAGCTTGTTGCTGAATATTACATGAAGTGCAATTTAAAGAAAACTTCGTTTAATTTATGTAAATTGTTAGTCTCTATTTCCCTTTCTTTCGCACAAAATTGTCCTTACAACTGTGAGCTATTTAAAAGCAATTTTCTTAATCTATAGCATTATTGAGGGCGTTGCTAGACAATGCTTGAATATAATACAACAAAAAGGACAGAAACCATATTAAATATTCAATTACAAGATCATTGCTTTAAATTATAATGCCAAATACACAAAAACTTTGGAGTTTTGTAGATTTTGTTTGCCAAAAATAAATAAAATCATAAAACAAAAAAAAAATGCGGTCGGGGGACCCCGTAAGTAACGAATTTCCTTACGTTGTTTTTTCATCTTCGAATATAATACAAGGTGAAATCTGTATGTTTTATTTTGTGTTGTTTTTGAAATTTTTAAATTTTATATGCTTCTTAAAATTTTTGGAACATTTTATTTTTTTACTTTTGACACATGCAGTATTTTTTTTTTATAACGAAGTAAATTTTTCAATATTGCTGTTTTTTGTTGTGACATACTTTAATTTAGCGACATCTATCAACTGATAGTGACCATTTTCACAACTAATTAATCCGCTGTTGTCAGCGGAGACGCCTACACATATAAACAGCTCACACGCTTTCTTGACGATTTCTAATAATTTGCACTACCAGCAAGCCACGTTAAGGAACTTCATTCCAATAAATTTCGAGACTGACTGACTCGTACAGCAAGAGTTACCCAACAAGGTACAGGCTTATCCTTCACTTCACTTCACTTCACTTAGAATACACAGGGAACACCGTTTAGATTTTCAATTTTTGTTGTTTTCTTGTTTATTGCTGTAGCGGTCAGGCAACTACATATTCACTAAAACCTTCGCTTCTCTAGATCTTATGGTGGGAAAGCTCCAGCAATATTCAAATTAATGGATGCTCCCAACTATTTAGCACCATTTGGGTTTAATTTTTTTTGGTTTTTGTTGTTATAGAGGCCAGGCAACTTTCTTTCAAGTTTCTATCTTGTACGTTACAAAAGTCACAACTAATTTTCAAACTAAAGAGTGCCCCCCACAAGTATTGATCAATAACGGCTTATCAATTTCGTGGTTTCAAAAGTATGGGACTGGAAGTCGGTATCTGTCAAACTGAGTTGTTAAATCAAATTTTTTCTTCTCAGTTGCAAGTCTGACATTGACGAAAATCGATCGCTTAACTATCACACAACGCATAAAAATTATCAAAACCTACTGAAAAAAAAAAATGGTGATTCTGCCACAGGCCCATAACGTGCTTTAAGAGGAGATTATGGTTTATATAATCCGTAGTCCAACAATCGCAAGCAATTGGCAAAATGGTAAAGAAATTTGAAGAGACTCACGTAAGGCCTGGGCATCAGGTTTCGTTATTCAGAATTCAATCAAGTACGAGGTACGTGTGTGCAATGTACGTATAGAATAGTATATGTGAACACATATGCTGTATAAATTTCATCTCTATATCTCTTACAGCTGTCTCTTACGTTGTATGGGGACACCTGGTAGTTTTGGACTTGTTGTTCTTGTCGTTGTCATTTGTTGTTTTAAGGCATGTATTCGCACAAACACTGTGCGAATTTCGGCTCTCTATCTCTTAAGGTTCGTTAAGTTAAAGATAGCTGTTACTTTACATTGTAAAGGGACACCTGGTAGTTTTAGAGTTGTTTTTGTTTTTAGCATTTATTGTTGTGGAGTACACATTTCATCTCTCTGTCTCTCACGGTTCGAGAGTAACGGCTAATTGTTACTTTACGTTGTATAGGGACACCTGGTAGTTTGCGTTTTGTTGTAGTTTTTAGCATTTTTTTTATTGTAGGGCATATGAAAATACATGTATTGTGCGAATTTCAGCTCTCTGGCTATTACAGCTTTGGAGCGCTGCCGGCTAGTTGTTACTTTTCATTGTATGGGGACACCTGGTAGTTTTCGACTTGTTGTTGTTTTTAGTATTTGTTGCTTTAGGTCACCTGTAAATACATGCACTGTGCAAATTTCAGCTCTCTTTGCCTTACGGCTTGACAGTCATAGCTAATTGTTGTTTTATATTGTAGGGGGACACCTCGTAGTTTTCGACTGGTTGTGATTTTTAGTATTTGTTGTTGTAGCGGCAAGGTACAACAATAACAATTTCAGCTCTCTAGCTCTCAGCGCTTCGCAGAATGGATGCTGTGACGGACGAATGGACGGACGGACGGAGCTAGAAGTATCGGTAATAGGGTTCCCTTTCACTCTGATAACTGTCAGCTGGAAGAGATATCCTGATATGATTGAAAAGTTTTTAATGCCACAACTGCATGCTTAGGGCTTGATTTACATGTATTATCAGGAAGACGATGCCACATGGCCATACGGTCAGCATTACAATGTAATTACTGCGCGACTTCTTTCTACAACAACTTTTTACAAGAAATGGTGATGTTGACTGGCTTCCATGGCCGGCTGATTTGACTGCTCCGGCATTCTTTTTTTTTGGGAATTTTTGAAAATCAAGGCTTATGCAAACAAACCAGAAATAATGCTGGTGCAACTCAAACAAAATATTCGTGATAAAATCAATCAAATACCAAGTGAAATGTATGAAAATGTTGCGTAGAAATTGCAGAAAACGGCTGGCATTTGTGAGGTCAGCAGAGGCGATATTGTATTCCCTACATGATGGCCAACAATAAACAAAACATTTATCATTATCAGATCCATTCTCTTTCATTTAATCAAAGATTAAAAACAAACAAGGTAGTATGCCTCCCCGGACATCCTCTTGATTAATCATTTAGGCTGGTTAATATCATGGATCTCTGTTCGGTGGCCCATCAGCGATGTGAAGGTCGTGAAACATCCATGTCATGTTTGCAACTTAACTTTTCTTGTCTTCTTTAAAAATGTTGATCACAACTAAAACTATCTCAATTTTGAAGAAATAAAAATTCGAACTAGAAAACCCAGTAAAATTATTAACAATTGTTAATCATATGGTTCAGTATAAAATGAAGTTAATTGGTAAAATTAAATTGACAAAATTAAGTTAATTGGTAAGAACTGCAGGTGTCTGGTTCTTTTTGCCAGACACCTCACAAATTTGGTTGATGCACCAAAATCTCTTTTTGGGACCCTGCGACTTTGGTGAATGTTTGGGGAGGCAAAATCACTAATTTAGTATTGCTCTCCCAAACCCACATCTTTGAGGCAAAAATTTCTCAAATTTTTTTTATACCCTTTCTTTGTTTTCTCACTTTTTATTGACATCTAAAGACAAACTTGTGCATTTGTAAATTACAGCTGCTGTTCTATATAAATTATAAACTCTTGTTCGAACTTCTTTCATAACAGCTGACATTTTGCAACAAACATTGTTTGCAATCATAATTTGTTTGCTTTAAGGGAATTATCTTTGGGGCCAAAGTTTGTTTTTGCAAACTTTATGGCCAAAAATACAAGTATCTGGCATATTTGGTTTTGCAAAAGTTTGAAAAGATATGAAAAAGAATTGTTTATTTATTGCTGATTTACATAAGCAGCTTGGTTGTTTGGCTAAAGGAAATTTTGGCTTTTAAGACCTGCTAATCAAAGCAAAAAAAAAAAATTGTTTTTCTGATTTTAAATTGTTGTTTTTTTTTTCGTTTTTCCCCCTTTCCTTTTTTTTTGTTATTTCTTAGCAAAGTGACATATTGTTGTGCGTTTTCATTTGACAGGGAAAAGAGACTGCAAAAAAAAAAAAACACAAGCCAAAAAAGCGCAGGCATAAACTTGAAAAAACCAAAGTTGAAATGCTTAAAACAGACTAGATGATAGTATTTCTTCTAGCAAGTAGTACGGTGGCATATATTTTAACATAAAACCCCAGCAGAATCTATCAAAAAACTGTGAAAATGTTTAGAAACTCATTGAAGCTGGCATTTGTCATTGATTAACCAACATGACTTAAGTGCCTGCGACAGAAGACGTTTTCCCAATTTTACACCATATCGTGCCTACAGCTTAGCGCCAAACATGTTATCAGATCTTATGAAAAATGAATTATTGTCTTTTACAAAAACGTTACTTTAATTTACAACTCTCTTTATTACACCTGAAATTTCTTTTCGCGATACAAAAACACATGCAGTTATTAAATTTGAAATTTAATTACAATTTCCAATGAATGCTACACATTGAATAGCTCATAAAATTCATTACTTTCATAGTCAACATACATTAGGGGGAAGCAGTTTTCTTTTTTTTTTTTTTGGTGACTTTGTTTAAAGCCAAAAGAAATATGTGGAAGTGCGTTCTTTTGACGTAATCCAACGTAAATGAGAGCTTAAGCAAATTGCTCATTTTTCGTCTTAAATTTAGCGCCAGGCCCACGATATCGCTTTCTACCCTAATGTCCATATGTACATGTGAATTTGCTGTAACAAACCACATAAAACTGTGTCCTTTTTATGTACTTGTTTTTTTTTATATAAAAGAACAAAAAATATGCAGATTTAATTTTAAACTTTTTACACATTGCTTTTGGTTTCAAAGAGAATTAATTGAGTCCAGAAGTTATATTGAATACATCATAGAAAAAGAAATATTAATTCAATCTGGGAAATTTACTAATTCTACATTACAAATTATTGAAGAGAAAAGCGAGCATTAGGAAATTTAAAAAGCATTTAATGAAATTCTACTGTTAATATTTTTATCAAGATTGAGTTCGAGTTTGCTTCCTCAGAACTGAGAAAGATATTTAGTGATAAAACTGTAGAGATCAACATGTTTAAGGAAGACAAGAAAATTAATATTGCAGACTAACTGGCTGGAGCACATGCCATGGCTGTTTCACGTCCAGCATGATGCTCATCAGCAGCCAAAGGGCAGGGAACATACATAGGTCATGTCTACCTGATCTCATCATTACTGATCGTTTATATTCAGACCTATTGACCAACTTTCCAATTGATTTTTGTATTTGCTGCTATTGCATCAGTGAAAAGAACGGTTTTTAAGCCTTTTGCCATGCATTAGTCTTAACTTTATTGAATTGAACCTTTTTGCCTTACAATTATCCATAATTTTATCAGGCTTGGGTTCGAGTTTACTTCCTCGAAATCGAGAAATATTTTTTATTAATTTTTTTTTTTAATACAGAATATACTGTAGATTTATTTTTGTTCAGAATATACTGAAATATTTTCGTTTTTAGCAAAACTCTCTTGGCGGAACTATAAACACAAAACATTATCTTATTCCGCTTTATATTTACACTCAGGTTTTTCTCTTGGAAAAGTTTAACATTTTTAGAATAAAGGGGGGGGGGAGGAGAGAGAGAGAGAGAGAGAGAGAACAGGGAGAAATTTCCCGGAGAAGTTTTATTCAGAATAGGAGAGTTGAGAGTATACGAAAAAATTTCCATGGAGCTATTAATTAGGATTGGGGTGATGGTTCCACTGTTTCATTATTCCCAAGAGAGAGAGAGAACAGGGAGAAGTTTCCCGGAGAAGTTTTATTCAGAATAGGAGAGTTGAGAGTATACGAAAAAAATTTCCATGGAACTATTAATTAGGATTGGGGTGATTGTTCGACTGTTTCATTATTTCCAAGAGTTAAATGAATACTGGGTATCCCGCTCTTTAGTTAGGATTTATTTATTTTTCCGCTGGCTAAGGGAGAGAGAGAGAGAGAGAGAGAGAACAGGGAGAAATTTCCCGGAGAAGTTTTATTCAGAATAGGAGAGTTGACAGTATACGAAAAAAAATTCCATGGAACTATTAATTAGGATTGGGGTGATTGTTCCACTGTTTCATTATTCCCAAGAGTTAAAATGAATACTGGGTATCCCGCTCTTTAGCTAGGATTTATTTATTTTTCCGCTGGCTTTCAACCATATCAAAGTTACATATCTAGTTTCTTTACTGTTAAGGTTAGCTTATATACCCTCTCATTTTCTGTTAACCCTACGAGTTAGGGTACCTACGTGATGCAAGTTTGCAGCACTTCAAAACTTCAGCCAAGATCGCTTTAATGGCCATTTGGCTCTCCGTATTATATTCATAGACATTTCATTTAACTCTCTAATGAGTTCCGCAAGTGACTGCATGGTCGAGAGAGTTGTGCACTAATCTGGGAAAAACACAAATAGCTCAATATTGATATTTTCCATACACCATTGTTTCACTCATGGTTGATGCATATGTATGTGGTGTGTGGCAGCGTAGTCTTAATTAGATCTGATTCAGGGTGTTGTTTCAACCAGAAGTGAGTATCTGAAATCAGGGTTTTACAATTGGCCTCTAATCTGGTCTCTGGTACAGAATCTGTTGTCGCATTATCTGGTATACACTCGTTACTGGCTGTAAGCACCCGCTGCTGATGCAGTTCGTGTCTCTAAAGAACTACTCATCGCCCATTTTTTCTCGTTTCGCTGTACGAGCCACTTTACATCTTACACATATGAGTTTCAATTGGCTTGATAGATATTGCGTTTGATTGCCTCTGAACTTGCCGTTTTGAAAGCTTTACTAATGCAAAAATAGCAGGTTCTCTGATTTTTATACTTTGCATTGATATTCTGTTGACATCCACCAGGTACTACGTTACTCTAGGTAGGTAATAGTTGATACATATCGATTTCCCAGAGACAGTGTGTCATCTCTGGATTCAGTGGCTAGCAGAGCGACCAAAACTTATTAGGCTTCTTCTTATCAAAGTTATAATAACGTTTCAATTAACGATCAAAGATGATTGTTATATATTTTGATCTACCAGAAATTTTCTATGAGTTCCAAGAGAGCACGACTCTGTCTTTGACGTTATGGTTGTCCCCTGTTTATGTAGGGCGATTTCGCTTTCGCAGACATCAAGGCAGATATCTCTAGAGCAGCTACTCGTTGCTTACGCACAAGATTTTGTCAACAGTTTGCTAACACGCCTCCTAACATGTTCTTTTTCCAAGAAAAGTACACATGATTTTGTAACTTTTATTAAGGAATTTTGCCTTTTCCATTTTATCAAGAATCGTTTATGTTTTTCTGCTGCTTTGGCCTGGTCTTACACTGCTACCTTGGTCTGGTCTTACACTTAACTCAAGTGGTCAGTCCTGGTTGTCTGTCAAGGTTAGTGCCTGCTAAGGAAACTGGTTTAATCAGTTTGGATTCATTCGCTTCCAGAGCCCATGGCATCGTCAGCATAACAGCTGGCCTAGAAATCTTGCTTTATTCGAAACTTAATGAAAAATTGTTAAATTATTGTTGCGAGAAGGCATGATAAAATAAGATAAAAGAATCTTCAAGATAATGGTCCTTAGTGGGTTGCATGAAAAAGGTTGTATTATGTTTACTATTTTGTTACACTATGCTCATAAGTGAAGTATGCTGAATATTGCTTGAATAGAAATATTTTTATTGTGAGAGCAAAGATCGATTTTAAAGGAGACGTTCGGATTATACTTATTATTATTTTTTTTTTTTTTGGTCCAAGCTCAATAAATACCTCTTGCACAACTTCTTAGGAATACTAATTCTACAGCTTTATTGGCCGTTTTGCAACAATGGTGTGAAGTGGCCGCAAAATTCATTATTTTCTTTAAACGTTTTTGTTTCTGGTTACAAAAAACAATTAATATTTTCACTTTTGTAATTTTAGCAGTAATAAAAGTTATTACTTTTTTTTACAAATAACAATTATGGAAACAAAAGTGTTGGCAAAACAAATACGTATAAATACATATATTTACATACATACACTAATGCATGCAGCTTCATATTTATGACAGGTTGTATAAGAGAAAAAAAAAAAAACAATCAATAGTTATTATTGTTTACTCATTTGCTAATTTTTAATTTTTTTTTTTTTTTCAATTTTATGTTCAATATTAACAACATTTTAGTTTTGGTTTTTCCTCCTTGTAAACTGAAGCCAATAAACTTTTGTATTCTACACTCTACTCGATTTGCGTTTCATGTACATGAAAAGGTATGTATGTATGTATGTATGTCTGTCTGTATTGCATACATAATTTCTCAAACATTCTGGTGTGCAAAAAAAAATAAATTAAAAATTTAAATAACTTTCATGATTAAAAAACTAAACGTCTGACTGAGATTTAATTAAAAAACAATAATTTCAAAACAGGTTGTGCTTAAGAGCTTAATGTGGTTTTAACAGAAAATTAATTCTAAAGAAATAATAAATGACGCAGTGATTTGAGCAAAAGCAATAAATATTTTGAAATAGAATATTTTAAAAATGAATTTCGGTTTTTACGAAAGATTAGATTGGACTACAAAAAAAAAGTGGTAAATGAAACTTTTTAACTGTGAATGAAACCTGAATTCATCATAGTGCAGCAACGCAAATCCAATAGCAAGCATTTGGGTGAACAGGTAGCAAAGAAGGCTGAGCCAACAAGGTTATTAGTCCAGTTTATTGGTATACATTGGACGTAGCTCGAATCGATTGCGTTGCAGTGTAATTTCGGCGCCATATAGACAGCTAAAAGCAATGGAAAACACTAACAAGGTCTATATGTAGACCTGAAATAAGAAACTTTAAATCGGTTTTTTTTTTAATTTTTCAAAAATCTTTGATAAATCAAGCACAAAACTGCCACACGTTTTGCTTGTTTTTAGCCATACTTAAACCACAAAGTGCACAGAGATGAAACACGACCGAAACGAGATAGCAAGTCAGCTCAAAACTCTGTACCTCTCGTTTTCACCGACGCTCGAGAACTTGTAGTCAAAACAAAACAAAAAAATGTTTTTTTCAACACCTTTTTGTTATGCTTTTTCGGTCTAATTCATAAAAGTTATAACAGGTTTATAAAGCTCTTATTTGACAGATTTTCTACACAAACATATTATACATATTATAAAACTGTAATAATTTTTATGAATTAGAGGGTTTGTGTTTATATTGCGTGTATGCGGTAAGAAAAAGTGGTGGTTTTTTTATTATAAATTTATAAAATGTTTAAAAAGTAAAGGGTGTTTTTTTAAGCTAGATAGAACTTTAAATTGTAAAAAGTAACACAAAAAGTTAAATTTTGATGAAACTTTTTTTTTATTTGTCTCAGTATACTCTGACAAATCATCATGAATAGACTCACGCTTGAACAACGCTACGAAATTATCCAAATTTACTTTGAAAATCAGTCGTCGATTCGCGCAACTTATAGACGACTTCGTCATTTGTATGGCGTACATAATCGTCCATCTGAACAAGCCATTCGTCGAACTGTGGATAGATTTCGTACCACATACTCTCTAGAGGATGCAATAACACCAGCACGTCGAAGGAATGTGCGTCATGAAGACAATATCGCCGCTGTAAACGAAAGTGTGGAAGAAGATCCAAATTTATCGATTCATCGTCGGTCGCAGGAATTGGGGCTCTGTCCGTCCACTACGTGGAAAATTTTGCGCAAAGATCTCGGCCTACACCCGTATAAGATCCAGCTGGTGCAGGAATTGAAGCCACGAGACCATTATATGCGTCGTTCTTTCGCCGAAAGCAGTTGGCAACTGACCCGTTGTTTTATCGCAAAATTGTGTTCAGCGATGAGGCGCATTTTTGGCTTAACGGGTGTGTTAATAAGCAAAATTGCCGCATATGGAGTGAGACCAATCCACAACAGACCCTACAGACTCCATGACATCCAGAAAAATGCACCGTATGGTGCGGTTTTCACGCTGGTGGCATCATCGGACCTTATTTCGTCAAAAATGAGGCCGGAGCTCGCGTTACGGTCAATGGAGATCGTTACCGCACCATCATCAATGATTTTTTGTTTGAAAATATGGATGACATTGATCCGGAGGAGATGTGGTTTCAACAGGACGCCGCTACGTGCCATACGCCGAACGCAACCATCGACTTATTGAAATCAAAATTTGGCGATAAGTAGATCTCGAGAAATGGACCTGTCAATTGGCCTCCAAGGTCGTGCGATTTGACACCTCTCGATTATTTCTTGTGGGGCTACGTGAAGGCACTGGTTTATGCTGATAAACCAGCAACAATTGACGCCTTGGAGGCCAGCATTGTTCGTGTTATTCGTGACATACGGCCAGCAGTGCTCGAAAAAGTGGCCCAAAATTGGACGTCCAGAAGGCACTTCGTCAAGAACAGCCGCGGTGCCCATATGCCCGAAATCATTTTCAAATGTTAATGTCACGTATTGATCTTTCGAATAAAAAAAAATTTTGATTTCAATTTAATTTTTTGTGTTATTTTTTACAATTTCAAGTTCTATCTAGCTTAAAAATACACCCTTTATAATAAATTGTTTATTATATCTAATATAAAATTTTATAGTATTCATTGTTTATAATGTGCTAAACAATATTTATTTATGGATTATTTTGTGATTTAAAGGACAGTGTTTTGATTGTACTTTGTAGTGCAGGTTTTGTGAGGAAAAAATACATACACCCAAAAATTATCAAATTCTACGTCAAAGAGGGTTTTTAGTTGACCACTTTTTACCAATTTTTTACTTTTAATTTAAATTATTAAATTTGTGCTGTTTCGGCGGTAGTTGTTCATAAAAACGTGTTATTTTTTTGTTTTGTTTACTAATTTAGGTCCAAAAATATAGACCTTTTCAAAATGTTTTCTGTCTTTTTCAGCTGTCTATATGCCGACGACATTTTGTTGGTGCTAATCAACTCGTCAGTAGACTTGAAAATGCTTAGAAGTTTGTTTGAAACTTAACTACTTATTCCATAATTCCCATGAATAAAATGAGAATCAGAAATGTTCAAACAAACCTTTAACACAGCAAACATTTCTTTTCGTTTTGCAACTCTTTTACTTTTCTTTGCAACCTTTTCGTCGGCATATAGACAGCTGAAAAAGTTAGAAAACATTTTGAAAAGGTTCATGTTTGGACCTGAATTAATACATTTCAATTGGCTGTTTTAAGCAAATAAATAATTAAGTTCATATTTGTTTTGTTTACATTTGTTTTTCGCATAAAATGCATACTATAGCTATCTCTTTCAACAAGCTGTCTAGCAGCTGATTTGGCCGATTTTCAAAAGTCACTTTGTCCTTTTCTCTATACTCTGTAACTTAAACGTAAACGAAACTGCGATGTAGCAACTGTGGTAAGGGTATGCTATCAATTCATTCTTGGCGGCGCTCAAATTGGAAAAACAAATTTTATTATTTATATGCTTTCAACATTTTTATCAAATAATTGTTAAAAAATAATATCAGGCAATGCCCTACAATTTGCTGAACGGCAGCACAAGACTGGACGTGAGTCAGATGTGCATCTTCACTTCTCTAAACTTAGGCAACTGCTCTTTATTATCAAGCCGTGCCGTTTATTCAAATAGTAAAATGCATTACTTAAATCTCGTTAAACATGGCAATAATATTTATCATCTTTTAAATAGTCCATTTCATGAAAGTACTAAATATTTGTTTGTTTTTGTTTATTGTTATATACATACTAACTTTCAAGTACAAAATTACTTCAAATTCTCCCCTATCATACTAAATACATACATATCTAAGAGCAAATTTACAACATGACCCTTGCATGCAGAAGAAATCTTATGCTTGGGTTTCTTTAATTTGCAAAATTAAATTATTTTCATTTCAATTCTCAATAAAGTTTTTCCTCTGCCCTTGTAGCAGAAAGTTTAAATTGTTTTTGAAAACCCTTTGGCAAATTATTATTATAAGAATTTGCTTTGTAAATTCATACAGTTTTAACGAAATTATAATTCCATAGCATTTTGTAAGAAACACTCTAAGTAAATATATATGTATGTATATATATAATTTTTATTTATAAAAATACAACAAAACGAAATTTTCATGCAAAAGTTTCTTGTGTTTGTTCTAGCATAACATGTATGGTTTATTCAAATTTTACATTAAGGTATACATATATACATACATTCAAGCACAAATAGTGTATGTGTGCAAACAGATGTATGTATATGTATTTAATATTTGGTAAGCATAAGAAACTAAAGAAAAGGGTACTTTAAGGAAAAAATTCGTTTTTGAAATTAAGTGGTTTTGGAAAGGTGTTTTTATTTGAAATCGAAAAGTTTTTACTGTTTGAGCTATTAATCTAAAAAGTGCAATTATGTATTTAAAGAAAACTTAATTTATGGATTTATGTGGTTTTGAAAACGAACGTTTTCTAAATCGAATTTTTTGTTTCTTTTTTGATTTCTAGTGATTCATGGTGCATCGTTCAATGAACCGAAATTGATTACAAGAATGAGGCATCTATTAAGTTTCAATTAAGTTAAATCGTTTTCAAATCGTATAGTTTTTCGAAACCACATTGCTGTATGTGTATCTCTGTCTTCAAAAAGATATTCGAAAAAAAAACCAAATCATAGCTGATTACTTATTTGAATGTACATGCAAACCCACACTTGTATAAATATTGGAATATGTATTTAAAATTTAATCGATTTAAAATTTTCATCAAGTGCTTGAAATAAATTACTTGAAAGTCATTTTCGTTTTGTATTGGCGCACACTCTGGCAAATTCATTAACAAAACGAAGAGGTAATAATTGTTTAAATACATGCTAAAACAGATATATTTCAAAACCTAATTCAGGGCGATTTCAAAATCGCTATAAATTTGGTAAGTTCTTAAAAAAGGCTAAGGCAAAGGTAGAACTTATATAGAAAAAAATAACTAATTTAAAAAATTTCCAGCAAACTGTTGTTGGTTTTCTGGGCAAGTTTTCAACGACTCAAAAAAATTATGCGTACAAATTTTTGTACATACCACGATAAATTTATAAAATATTTTAATTTTTTTTATTATATTTCAAAGAAATTTTGACATTGCGATGTGAATTGCAAAATTATGAACTTGAAAGGAAACAGGGGCCGAATTCTGGCACTCGTGATTCAACGATTTCGTTATAGAATGCTGTGTGTTTGTTGCTTATTTTGTTTTTGCTCTACATTGTTTTTTTTATTATCGAGTATATTCGATCACGAATGCCGGAATCCGGCCCCAGATCTCTGAACGTTGGCTGAAATTAAAAAAAAAGAGTTGCGTAGAATTTCGCTTGAAATCGATTTGGTTTTTTTGTTCCCCCAAAAAATATTAAAACTTATAAATGGCATTTGTAATTTAGTTTGACTGCCCGCAAAGGCCTTTCCAATTACGTTCAATCCTGTATATCACGGAAACTATAATATTTTCGTTATATAATTAAGGGGAAAGAAAAACGACTACGTTCTGTTAACCATTTTAACATTTAATAGCACCTTAATATTTGCTTTATTATTTGCTTTATACCCACTATGGCTTCTTGCTAACTCTCAACACGTTTGAGCAATTTGTTTTAAAAAGGATTTAAGCAAAGTAAATTTTGACCCTTGTAACATAAGCTTCTTGAGAAAAATGAAATTAAAACAGAAATATAAAAACGTTCTACTTAAAACGGAACCACATAATCCTTTAAGTTCACAAGCACATGAACATGTGTTCATTCAAAAACCCTAAGACGTTTGCTGAGCTGGTAGGAGTTTAATTTTGAATTTAAAATTTTAAACAAAATTTTGCAGTCTACAAAGAACTTTTGACTTTTCTAATAATCTTCTTAACATATTAAAAATAAAATGTTTGTTGCAAATCTATTAATTATAAATTTCTTTAAAATTGAAAAACAAATAGCATTTGATTGGTTTGTCAAACCAAGGGTTGAATTTTAGCCTGAAAAAAAGTAGTTTAATATATATAAATGTATTGCAAATATTATAGTTCAATGTAATTTAAATTTCAATTAAATAGCATTTAAGTTTTTAAATTTAAATTATTCCATTAAATTTAAAATAATGGCAAAGGATAAATGATTTGAAAGCAATGCTTTTTTCGCAGACTTCTGTAATACAATTCACTAATTTATTTTAGCTATAAGCTCAGCATTAAAAACATTTAACTAAAAAATTTTATGTTTACGACCACAGTTACTGGTGCTAACTTAACAACTATACTTTGATTGTTTTTTATTTTAACCATAATATTGTTACGTTTTTACCCTTTAATAAAACCGGATTTTACGGATTCTTTGATTGCAAATGAAATAAAACACACTTAACTATTTTACATACAGTACTTTCACTTCCGTTCACAGTTTATTAATTATTCATTTATGTTAAGCACTCTGCTAATACACTTTTTCACTGTTACACAACTACTGTATAAATTCGAACTGCTTAGTGTTGATGGTAGCACACTTACTCTGCAGTTACACGATCAAGTTTTGTTATCAAGTTTTTTTCACATACTGCTTGTGAAAATTCAATAAAATTGATAGCTGTGACGTAGGCTGCACGAAATTTAATAACAATTCGTTTTCAAGATGCCGTCAAGAAGAAAATTAAAAATAGCTGCTTCATTAAAAGTACTATCAGAAATAAAGAAAAAAAAACCAGACGGCAGAAAGGACATCATCGAATGACATCACAATCATATTCCACAGAACTTCGTGGCTTGTGTATAGCTCTATAAATCGCAGCACATCATTATATTTGTTGGTTTTGCACGTAAACATTTTTATTTCTATTTTTAAGCTTGAATCTGTTTAATTTTTATCACTTTTAATTGCAACTTTCAAACAAAACAAAAAAAAAATATTTACAGACAGAACGAAAAAAAATTGTTGTCAGCTGTTTTCTTGATTGCGACTTGCTGCTCTCTATGGAAAGCAAAAAATTGTCATCAAGTTTGCATCAATTTTCAAAATTCTGATTGTATTAGTAAAAAAGTGTGAATGTATTAAAACTTGAAAGGCAAAACTTGATCGTGTAACCCCCAAGTTAAAATTAGACTGGGACAAAGTTCACATCGTGCCACTATTTATACGAAGTTGCCGAATTCGAGAACTTTCTAATACGAGAACCAACGACCACGCTTATGCTAATGACTTGAGCGCCAGCAACGCACAAATTGATCGCGACAATTCTAAGACAAAACCAAATTTGCTAAAGCTTAAGATAGGGCATCAACTTTCGAGATCCTCTTCGAACAATCGATAGCCGGCCGTATTGATTTAAATTGCATGGTGGTGTTTGCCCTACTCTTTCATAGATGTCGCATATAACAAAGCTACTCAACCACTTGTGTTGTATTAACCCATGACGCACTACTAGCTAAAATTTGTAACAATATTTTAATATATTCTAGTGCAGTTACAAGCCAATGCTCGATATTTAAGTCTAGTCATGAGCCATTTGATGGGACTGGACGATGCCTCTTGTTTCTTAAGCTTAGGAACAATAAAGAATGAAGAGCGGCATGTGTGTGTGTGTGTGTGCGTGTATTTTAATAATGACAATTGGCTGACAATTTTTGATACGTAGAAAATCTTACATCCGTGTAAGCTGACAATTTTCGTTGGTAGCTAAATTTATTGTCAGGCAATTGTCTGGCAATGAAATTGTAAGATTTTCTTGCAATTGTCAGAACTGATAATTTTCTTAATGCTGACAATTTTGTATTTCCAGCAGATTACCAGCACGTCTTACAATATTGTAAGATCTGACAAAAGTCTATACGAAGCTTTAAGCTCGGTACAGACGATTGTAAGATATTGTAAGATTTTATTGTCAGAATATGCATAGAATATTTTTAATCAATCGAGAGAACGTACGAATTCTTGCTGACAATATTATAAGCAAAAGCATTGACAGACCACCTTCCTAACAATTAATTGTCAGTTATCTGGCAATCGTCTGATTACTTTGGCATTATCATTGCTAGTACATTGTCAGGCATTGGCATATTGTAAGAGGCATAAATTCTCAACACCTTACAGTGGCTTCATTGTCAGAGTAATAACAAGGAATGCTAAAGAAAATGTCTGCTCACGTGGGGGAGCAAAAACAAGAGAATAGTAAAAAAGTGAGTAACGAGAGACAAAAAGTTGCAGAAAAGAGAACAAAAAAAAAGAATTGAAAACATAAACTACAAGAAACATATCTGATGGAAACTAACACATTAACAACTAATTACCAACACATGCAAAGCAATTTTATAGCTTTCAGCGTTGACATTACAATGATTGTCTTAGTATTTTGATTTTCCCTTATTAATTTGGTAATTTCATTTGGAACTACGATTATGCATTAACGTTTTTATAGGTTCATTTGTCCATTTTTTTAAATATAGTTTATTATATTCTCTTTGAATTGTTTTTTGAAAATTTTCGAAAAATCCTCTTTTTATTTATCAATAAAGAAATTAATAGCATTACATGTAATTTTCTGGGCATTTTGCAAAAAAGATTTCGAATGATCACTTTGCTGAGGTGGTAACGCTGGTTCAAAAAAGAAATCACACATACAGGAATGTTTACATCAGTTTTTTTCATTTTGGCCTTAAGAAAATGATAGAAACCCTGATGTATGATCCATCATATGACCGACACTGTTCTTGCAGGGATTGTTTGGAGCCAGAACAATAAAGAATGAAGAGTGGCTTGTGTGTGTGTGTGCGTGTATATATTTTGCTAATGACAATTATCTGACAACTTTCGCTACGTAGAAAATCTTGCATCAGTGTAAGCTGACAATTTTCGTTGGTAGCTAAATTTATTGTCAGGCAATTGTCTGGCAATGAGATTTTGAGATTTTCTTGCAATTGTCTGAACTGATAATTTTCTTAATGCTGATAATTTTGTATTTCCAGTAGATTGCCAACACGTTGCTAGAGCTTACAATATTGTAAGATCGGACAACAGTCTGTGCGAAACTTTAATATAAAATTATATTGAATATGATAGTTTATGAATCACTGCATCGTTAGTGCAAACACTAAATACGAATGTTTAATTCAACAATTGCATTATCTTTAAAAATTACTGAATTGCACTACTGATCTGTAATCATTCAAAAATGTTAGTTTATTTGTCTTTACTCAGCCTGTGATGCCTGCTTTTAGGCAGCACTCATGTAATCAGGCCAAAACTGCTATAAAGTTGTTAATCAAAAGTGCTTAGTTGGCAGTAAATTTATTTACAAATTTTGATACACCCACCCACATTTTAAAAGTCACAGAAATTTGTATTCATCTCTCAAAAGCTATGAGGGCAAATATTACTACAAAGCTTTTACATCTTATGAAAAATCATATGCAGACTAATAATACTGGCATATTTTACATTTTCCACAGTTTTCCCGGTGATATTAAATTTAAACAAATTTTGCCACAACAGCAAATTGTGCAGTAATTATAATTTAATGAAGACTTATTTTAAAACAGCATGTGTTACAAAAGTATAATTAATTTTTTTCAGTTTCAATTTTATTGAATTGCTGCTTAATAAAACAAGACTATGTAATTACAGCACAGTAGTATTATTATGGTCCAAGCATTTAATTAATAACGTTTGGTGGGAAAGTAACTAATAAATAAATTACAGCCAATTGGCCAAAATGTTACAAATTGAAATCTCAGCTGGAAAGTTAGAAATATCTGAAATATTTCGGTAATAATTAATTCAAAGTACCGGATTTATGAAATTTAGTCCTGGAACTTTGGGAAGTTTTTCTGGTTATTTAATTTATAATTTTTTAAATACTCAAATGAGCATTAGCTGTACCATTCATTTTATATGAAACTTAAAACAGATTCGGATTCACAATCAACATTTCTAGCACTCAGATTCGATGTCTATCTAAATCGTAGTAAAAAGCTCTTGTCTTTTCTACAGTTTTCTTATTATTGTAACAGTTTCTTGGCACCAAAAATTATGGCTTTATTTTTAACTATATTTTATTTATATATATTTTTAATCATATTTGGGCGCAGATGTTAATATTTGTGTCTTCTTTCATCATTTTGATCACAACAATTTTACAAAAAAATTTTTTTTTTCGATTTCAATAAAAAAAACACCGAATTTAAAAATCTAATAATTAAATATCAATTACAAATTGTAAAAGTTCCACAATCAGGTGTACGCCATAAATCACTTTACTTGATATGAAGTGGTTTGCAAAAACAAATATTCTTTTCTTTTTAAATACAAACACAAAACTGCAAAGTTTCTTGAAACACCGAAAGCGTTCGGCAGGAATCGAACCAGCGACTTAGGGGACGACCATCGAGGCGCTCTGTGTAATAAAAACCAGACTTTATGCTCATCTTTTATGATTTTTTTTTTTTGTTGCAGCCGTCTATATGCCGCCAACGTTACGTTGATGCTAAGCAACTCATCAGTAGATTCTTTCTTTTGTGTACAGGCAATTTTGTTAGCTGGGTTGTTCTTTTATAAAAATATACTTCTCTGGAATGTTATACAGAAGTATATTTTGTAAAAAAAAAATTTCCCTCCAACCCCTTGGCGGTTGCCCAGAGGAGGATCACAAAAATGGCGGCAACGCGTTTATGGGCGAACGGAGGGGAGTACAGAAATAATTTTGGTACCGTTGGATAGGTATTGACGCCGCCTAACGTAAAAAAAATGTTTACTCTTCACCCCTTGGCGCTACCCCAATTGCGCACTTTGGACCCAGTCGGTACTCAAAGCCCTAAGCAGCAGTACGTTCACATCCAGGACAATACTGGAATGTCACGACGGGCTAAATGACAACCAGATCACTCTGATATGGGTACCAGGTCATGAGGGGGCACAAGGGTTGGCTGAGTTAGCTGACACTTACACAAAAAGGGGGGCCAATGGGCCTTCATTGGACCCACTCCATCCCTTGGCTTTGGTAAACTCCTTCTCAAGGGGGAAGTGGACAGCATCCATCACAGAAAAGCTGTGGAACGACACTAGGGGTCTGGAACACTCAAAGAAATTTCTTAGCTTTGATGCTAAGAGGGCGGATCTCGCTCTAAAACTGAATAGAAAGAAGCTAAGGACACTGTGTGGGGCGCTAACAGGCCACTATACCTGCCAGAAGCACCTATAGAGGATGGGCCTATCCAATACGGCAATCTGCAGGTTTTGCGGAGAAGAAGAGGAGATAATGGAACACTTGATTAACAAATGTGTGGCACTAGGCCGCCGAAAACACAGGCTGTTGCAGGCCAAGGGCTTCCGCAGAGGGAGCTAATACTGTTTCTTGAATGAAATTAAAACAGAAATATAAAAACGTTCTACTTAAAACGGAACCACATAATCCTTTAAGTTCACAAGCACATGAACATGTGTTCATTCAAAAACCCTAAGACGTTTGCTGAGCTGGTAGGAGTTTAATTTTGAATTTAAAATTTTAAACAAAATTTTGCAGTCTACAAAGAACTTTTGACTTTTCTAATAATCTTCTTAACATATTAAAAATAAAATGTTTGTTGCAAATCTATTAATTATAAATTTCTTTAAAATTGAAAAACAAATAGCATTTGATTGGTTTGTCAAACCAAGGGTTGAATTTTAGCCTGAAAAAAAGTAGTTTAATATATATAAATGTATTGCAAATATTATAGTTCAATGTAATTTAAATTTCAATTAAATAGCATTTAAGTTTTTAAATTTAAATTATTCCATTAAATTTAAAATAATGGCAAAGGATAAATGATTTGAAAGCAATGCTTTTTTCGCAGACTTCTGTAATACAATTCACTAATTTATTTTAGCTATAAGCTCAGCATTAAAAACATTTAACTAAAAAATTTTATGTTTACGACCACAGTTACTGGTGCTAACTTAACAACTATACTTTGATTGTTTTTTATTTT
The DNA here is from genome assembly GCA_963662145.1 of Sturmia bella. NCBI lineage: Eukaryota > Metazoa > Arthropoda > Insecta > Diptera > Tachinidae > Sturmia > Sturmia bella. Next base: position 20,056,001 of record OY759170.1, read on the forward strand.
AACCATAATATTGTTACGTTTTTACCCTTTAATAAAACCGGATTTTACGGATTCTTTGATTGCAAATGAAATAAAACACACTTAACTATTTTACATACAGTACTTTCACTTCCGTTCACAGTTTATTAATTATTCATTTATGTTAAGCACTCTGCTAATACACTTTTTCACTGTTACACAACTACTGTATAAATTCGAACTGCTTAGTGTTGATGGTAGCACACTTACTCTGCAGTTACACGATCAAGTTTTGTTATCAAGTTTTTTTCACATACTGCTTGTGAAAATTCAATAAAATTGATAGCTGTGACGTAGGCTGCACGAAATTTAATAACAATTCGTTTTCAAGATGCCGTCAAGAAGAAAATTAAAAATAGCTGCTTCATTAAAAGTACTATCAGAAATAAAGAAAAAAAAACCAGACGGCAGAAAGGACATCATCGAATGACATCACAATCATATTCCACAGAACTTCGTGGCTTGTGTATAGCTCTATAAATCGCAGCACATCATTATATTTGTTGGTTTTGCACGTAAACATTTTTATTTCTATTTTTAAGCTTGAATCTGTTTAATTTTTATCACTTTTAATTGCAACTTTCAAACAAAACAAAAAAAAAATATTTACAGACAGAACGAAAAAAAATTGTTGTCAGCTGTTTTCTTGATTGCGACTTGCTGCTCTCTATGGAAAGCAAAAAATTGTCATCAAGTTTGCATCAATTTTCAAAATTCTGATTGTATTAGTAAAAAAGTGTGAATGTATTAAAACTTGAAAGGCAAAACTTGATCGTGTAACCCCCAAGTTAAAATTAGACTGCGACAAAGTTCACATCGTGCCACTATTTATACGAAGTTGCCGAATTCGAGAACTTTCTAATACGAGAACCAACGACCACGCTTATGCTAATGACTTGAGCGCCAGCAACGCACAAATTGATCGCGACAATTCTAAGACAAAACCAAATTTGCTAAAGCTTAAGATAGGGCATCAACTTTCGAGATCCTCTTCGAACAATCGATAGCCGGCCGTATTGATTTAAATTGCATGGTGGTGTTTGCCCTACTCTTTCATAGATGTCGCATATAACAAAGCTACTCAACCACTTGTGTTGTATTAACCCATGACGCACTACTAGCTAAAATTTGTAACAATATTTTAATATATTCTAGTGCAGTTACAAGCCAATGCTCGATATTTAAGTCTAGTCATGAGCCATTTGATGGGACTGGACGATGCCTCTTGTTTCTTAAGCTTAGGAACAATAAAGAATGAAGAGCGGCATGTGTGTGTGTGTGTGTGCGTGTATTTTAATAATGACAATTGGCTGACAATTTTTGATACGTAGAAAATCTTACATCCGTGTAAGCTGACAATTTTCGTTGGTAGCTAAATTTATTGTCAGGCAATTGTCTGGCAATGAAATTGTAAGATTTTCTTGCAATTGTCAGAACTGATAATTTTCTTAATGCTGACAATTTTGTATTTCCAGCAGATTACCAGCACGTCTTACAATATTGTAAGATCTGACAAAAGTCTATACGAAGCTTTAAGCTCGGTACAGACGATTGTAAGATATTGTAAGATTTTATTGTCAGAATATGCATAGAATATTTTTAATCAATCGAGAGAACGTACGAATTCTTGCTGACAATATTATAAGCAAAAGCATTGACAGACCACCTTCCTAACAATTAATTGTCAGTTATCTGGCAATCGTCTGATTACTTTGGCATTATCATTGCTAGTACATTGTCAGGCATTGGCATATTGTAAGAGGCATAAATTCTCAACACCTTACAGTGGCTTCATTGTCAGAGTAATAACAAGGAATGCTAAAGAAAATGTCTGCTCACGTGGGGGAGCAAAAACAAGAGAATAGTAAAAAAGTGAGTAACGAGAGACAAAAAGTTGCAGAAAAGAGAACAAAAAAAAAGAATTGAAAACATAAACTACAAGAAACATATCTGATGGAAACTAACACATTAACAACTAATTACCAACACATGCAAAGCAATTTTATAGCTTTCAGCGTTGACATTACAATGATTGTCTTAGTATTTTGATTTTCCCTTATTAATTTGGTAATTTCATTTGGAACTACGATTATGCATTAACGTTTTTATAGGTTCATTTGTCCATTTTTTTAAATATAGTTTATTATATTCTCTTTGAATTGTTTTTTGAAAATTTTCGAAAAATCCTCTTTTTATTTATCAATAAAGAAATTAATAGCATTACATGTAATTTTCTGGGCATTTTGCAAAAAAGATTTCGAATGATCACTTTGCTGAGGTGGTAACGCTGGTTCAAAAAAGAAATCACACATACAGGAATGTTTACATCAGTTTTTTTCATTTTGGCCTTAAGAAAATGATAGAAACCCTGATGTATGATCCATCATATGACCGACACTGTTCTTGCAGGGATTGTTTGGAGCCAGAACAATAAAGAATGAAGAGTGGCTTGTGTGTGTGTGTGCGTGTATATATTTTGCTAATGACAATTATCTGACAACTTTCGCTACGTAGAAAATCTTGCATCAGTGTAAGCTGACAATTTTCGTTGGTAGCTAAATTTATTGTCAGGCAATTGTCTGGCAATGAGATTTTGAGATTTTCTTGCAATTGTCTGAACTGATAATTTTCTTAATGCTGATAATTTTGTATTTCCAGTAGATTGCCAACACGTTGCTAGAGCTTACAATATTGTAAGATCGGACAACAGTCTGTGCGAAACTTTAATATAAAATTATATTGAATATGATAGTTTATGAATCACTGCATCGTTAGTGCAAACACTAAATACGAATGTTTAATTCAACAATTGCATTATCTTTAAAAATTACTGAATTGCACTACTGATCTGTAATCATTCAAAAATGTTAGTTTATTTGTCTTTACTCAGCCTGTGATGCCTGCTTTTAGGCAGCACTCATGTAATCAGGCCAAAACTGCTATAAAGTTGTTAATCAAAAGTGCTTAGTTGGCAGTAAATTTATTTACAAATTTTGATACACCCACCCACATTTTAAAAGTCACAGAAATTTGTATTCATCTCTCAAAAGCTATGAGGGCAAATATTACTACAAAGCTTTTACATCTTATGAAAAATCATATGCAGACTAATAATACTGGCATATTTTACATTTTCCACAGTTTTCCCGGTGATATTAAATTTAAACAAATTTTGCCACAACAGCAAATTGTGCAGTAATTATAATTTAATGAAGACTTATTTTAAAACAGCATGTGTTACAAAAGTATAATTAATTTTTTTCAGTTTCAATTTTATTGAATTGCTGCTTAATAAAACAAGACTATGTAATTACAGCACAGTAGTATTATTATGGTCCAAGCATTTAATTAATAACGTTTGGTGGGAAAGTAACTAATAAATAAATTACAGCCAATTGGCCAAAATGTTACAAATTGAAATCTCAGCTGGAAAGTTAGAAATATCTGAAATATTTCGGTAATAATTAATTCAAAGTACCGGATTTATGAAATTTAGTCCTGGAACTTTGGGAAGTTTTTCTGGTTATTTAATTTATAATTTTTTAAATACTCAAATGAGCATTAGCTGTACCATTCATTTTATATGAAACTTAAAACAGATTCGGATTCACAATCAACATTTCTAGCACTCAGATTCGATGTCTATCTAAATCGTAGTAAAAAGCTCTTGTCTTTTCTACAGTTTTCTTATTATTGTAACAGTTTCTTGGCACCAAAAATTATGGCTTTATTTTTAACTATATTTTATTTATATATATTTTTAATCATATTTGGGCGCAGATGTTAATATTTGTGTCTTCTTTCATCATTTTGATCACAACAATTTTACAAAAAAATTTTTTTTTTCGATTTCAATAAAAAAAACACCGAATTTAAAAATCTAATAATTAAATATCAATTACAAATTGTAAAAGTTCCACAATCAGGTGTACGCCATAAATCACTTTACTTGATATGAAGTGGTTTGCAAAAACAAATATTCTTTTCTTTTTAAATACAAACACAAAACTGCAAAGTTTCTTGAAACACCGAAAGCGTTCGGCAGGAATCGAACCAGCGACTTAGGGGACGACCATCGAGGCGCTCTGTGTAATAAAAACCAGACTTTATGCTCATCTTTTATGATTTTTTTTTTTTTTGTTGCAGCCGTCTATATGCCGCCAACGTTACGTTGATGCTAAGCAACTCATCAGTAGATTCTTTCTTTTGTGTACAGGCAATTTTGTTAGCTGGGTTGTTCTTTTATAAAAATATACTTCTCTGGAATGTTATACAGAAGTATATTTTGTAAAAAAAAAATTTCCCTCCAACCCCTTGGCGGTTGCCCAGAGGAGGATCACAAAAATGGCGGCAACGCGTTTATGGGCGAACGGAGGGGAGTACAGAAATAATTTTGGTACCGTTGGATAGGTATTGACGCCGCCTAACGTAAAAAAAATGTTTACTCTTCACCCCTTGGCGCTACCCCAATTGCGCACTTTGGACCCAGTCGGTACTCAAAGCCCTAAGCAGCAGTACGTTCACATCCAGGACAATACTGGAATGTCACGACGGGCTAAATGACAACCAGATCACTCTGATATGGGTACCAGGTCATGAGGGGGCACAAGGGTTGGCTGAGTTAGCTGACACTTACACAAAAAGGGGGGCCAATGGGCCTTCATTGGACCCACTCCATCCCTTGGCTTTGGTAAACTCCTTCTCAAGGGGGAAGTGGACAGCATCCATCACAGAAAAGCTGTGGAACGACACTAGGGGTCTGGAACACTCAAAGAAATTTCTTAGCTTTGATGCTAAGAGGGCGGATCTCGCTCTAAAACTGAATAGAAAGAAGCTAAGGACACTGTGTGGGGCGCTAACAGGCCACTATACCTGCCAGAAGCACCTATAGAGGATGGGCCTATCCAATACGGCAATCTGCAGGTTTTGCGGAGAAGAAGAGGAGATAATGGAACACTTGATTAACAAATGTGTGGCACTAGGCCGCCGAAAACACAGGCTGTTGCAGGCCAAGGGCTTCCGCAGAGGGAGCTAATACTGTTTCTTAATGTATTAAACTCGTTAGGGACAAAGGGTTGCACAATAGATCATCTATGGTCGAGTACAAAGGGCCATCTTGGACCAACCTAGTCACAATACAATACAATGCGTGTAATGTGACCGCACTTTTACTGGAGGGTAGCGTATCATATCAACACTCACACTTAAGAGATATGTTATGGCGGTTTGATTTGTAAGAACAAAAACTTACGATATTGTGTCATCGGTTGGAATGAGTAACAAGAGGTCTACTATAACACAGCAAACAAATCGTTTTTGACGAGTCTAAGTGTACATTTTCTTTTATTTTTGTATGGCAGTTTTCATAAACAGGCATACCAAGGCCTCCTAGGGAGGACGACTGCCTTACAAAAATTCAACTTTGGCCACCTCGAAAATTAAATCTTTGATATATCGTGGCAAATCTAGTTTTTCTTTATGCAAAAAGGCATCGGTGGAACAATATTTATTGTTAAATTGACTTACCCTAAGGTATATTCTAACTTTCCCTGATAAGTTCTGTCATCCGATTGATGTCATCTGTTACATAACTGATGACATTTTTCATAACACTCAAGTCATGATTGTGGCAACATGCAGTCCATAATACATGGAGGTACACGAGTATAGGAGTAACCTAGAAAAAGATTTATGAAGTGTGAAAATGCTCAGTTGAAAACATATAATGCAAACAACAATACATGGCGCTAGCAGAAGGTGAGGCCTACCAAATATTTTCCGCGGAATAGACAAAAAAAATTTACTACAATAAACAGCATATTCATGTGATTTAAAAATAAATAAGATTTTTTTTCAGCGAATGCCATTATGAACTTTAATTTAATTATAATGTGTTTTAATTTAAATTTATATGGCTGTCTTCCCAAAAATAAAATAAGATCGGTAGCGGCTTGTAACATAAAAACAAAGTCGACGGCGGCTGCATGCCAACGTGACGCCGATGTACTTTTTCCTCTGTGACAAGTCGTGCCTTATTAATTACATATTACATTTGTGTTATTTAGAACTTAAAAATACGTAAACGAATTTAAACAAAATATTAACAATTGTGTTCTTAAAAATAAAATAAAGAATTTGTTAGAAAAGACCCAGGAAAAAAGCAAACAGATTGTGCAGATTTGCACGAAAAATAAACGGTGCGCTCACAATCATTTATAAAAAGCACTGCAAATTTGCACAAAGCATATTTGCACAGCTACCACTGTGAAAACCCTTAGTGTTAGCGATAATTATTATAAAAAAGCTAAAATGTATAATAAATTTATAATTTTTTTTTTCATTTACTATACAAATAAAATTTTAAAGACACTTTTCTGCAAAATGTTTTACGAGATCTGTAAAAGTCAGCGTAGGCTGACGACTTATGATCTGTTTGAGTGTAGCACACTGTCCCCCTGCCCATGACAGTTGTCTGAAAATCACTAATTTTCTTAAATGATTTCTATACAAATTTCCCCAACAAGTTTCGATTTGCTTACGGCCTGATGCTGCTACATCAGCATCAGAGAAATCAATTTCATTTAAATACAAACACATGTGTTGTTCATTTTGATGATAATTATTTAATTTTTAATTAAATTAATTTGCACATGCAGCAATTTCGTTTAAGTGCACACATTGCGTTTGTATGTGACCATTGAAAATTTTTAAATTGAATTTAACCTTCATCTTTAAAATGTCTAGTGCAAAAGTTATTAACGAACACACACACACACACACAAATGCACATTTTTTATACCTACATATACACACACACACATATATACTACATGTATGTGTGCATACATACATACATATATGTATGTAGTAATCATGGAAGTAAATAAAATGATTATAAACTGTAATGAAAACAACCAAAAAAAAAAAAAAAAATGGCAGCCAGTAAACAACTGCTGAAATGCCCCCACATGCGGCGGCCGCTCTTCATTGGCATCAACAGCTCTACAGCATCGTCGTCATCGTCATCGGCATCATCATCATCTCATCGTCATGTGCAGCATTGACAGCAGTAAAAGTTGCTGCTGCTAAAATTAAAAGTAAAGCAACATCATATAAAACAACATGGTCTACCCAGAAATACAAACTTCATTTCTATAATTGTTTCAAAGCCGGATACGGATAATAATCGTATAAAAATACAAATTCACTACAGCAATGACTTTAAATTATTTTAATTATAATTATTGCCTTTTTTCGCTGCTATTTGTTATCATCATCATCAACAACATTGCTTGATGTATTTAAAAAAAAAAAAAAAAAAAAAAAACTCACGAAATATTTTTTTTAATGAAATTTTATTTATTTATTTATCATCATGTTTTGTAATAAAATTTGCATTGAATTATTCTGTTTTTTCTTGAATGTTTTTGTTACGTGTGTTTTTGTTAAGTTCAAAAAAACAACGCTGTTAATACTTTTGTGCATTTAACATTAAACATGCAAAAATAATAAAAAATTTTTCAAAATGCAAAAAAAAAAGAATATAATTTTATTAAAAATAAAGATTAAATGCCCTACGTGACATCAAAGCAGTGTGTAACCTGCTCTACGTGGCTAAACTTGAACAAAAAAAAAAAAAAAAACAGAAACGAAATAACACATTTATATTAATAATGTATTTCTTGCCTACCAGGAAATTTGTTTTAAAAAAATGTTTTAATAAATTAGTGTAAAGAAAGTATAAGAACAGAGAAAAGGTGTGTGCTTTTCAAACGAATATTGATGAGGCATTATGGTGTTTGAGCAGCTCGAATGACTTTGAGTCTTCGCAATATTTCTGTATATTTTTTTTAAATAAAAATATTCCTTTGATAATAAAATAAATATAAAAATGTTCATGTTTCCACATTGTATATGCCATTAAATTTGAAATATGAAACAATTGGCAAGCTTTTTGAGTAAATGAAGAGTGAGAGTTTCAGCTCATCGAAGACAAATACTCGAAAAAGAATAATATATTTTATTAATTTTCTTCACTAATGGCATAAATTTAAAAGAAGAGAAAAACATTTTTTTTCGCTATAAGCATGATATTTTTAGAAATGCTGCTTTAATTCATAATTATTTACAAAAGCTAATATCCTCTATTCTCTTTGCCGTCTCAAATATTTTCACTTTGAACGTTCCCTCACTTGCATTCTGGCAATTTAAGAAAACAAGCAATGTTTTTTTTTTACTGTAAATTAAATTTTCATTTCATCAGTTATAACAGGTGGGCCAGAAGAATTCATCCAATGTTGTTTGGCTTCCAGAATATTGGTTGGGGCTCGCGCAGTATGCGATCCTGTTGGAACCACAAGTCCTCCTTGTATTGTATTGTATTATTACTGGGTTGGTCCAGGATGGCCCTTTGCACTGCGACCAAGAATGATCTATTGTGCAACCCATTTCCCTCACGAGTTTAATACATCAAGAAACAGTACTAGCTCCTTCTGTGGAAGCCTTTGCAAGTCCTGTGAACCCAATGTATAGGCCTGCAACAGCCTGTGTCTTATGTGGCCTAGTACCACACATTCAATAATCAAGTGTTCCATTGTCTCCTCTTCTTCTCCGCAAAATCTGCAGCTTGCCGTACTGGATAGTCCCATTCTGTGTAGATACTTCCTGCAGGTATAGTGTCCTGTGAGTGCCCCACACAGTGTCCTTAGATTCTTTCTATTTAGTTTTAGAGCGAGATCCGCCCTCTTGGCATCAAAGCTAAGAAATTTCTTCGAGTGTTCCAGACCCCTAGTGTCGTTCCACAGTTTTCCTGTGATGGATGTTGTCCATTTTCTGATCTCCCCCCTGAAGAGGAGCTTATTAAAGCCAAAGGATAGAGTGGGTCCAATAAAAGCCCCATTGGCTCCCCTTTTTGCGTAGGTGTCAGCCAACTCGTTACCCTTGTGCCCCTCATGACCTGGCACCCATATCAGAGTAATCTGATTGTGAGTGACCAGTTCATTTAGCCTGTCGTGACATTCCTGTATTGTCCTGGATGTGAACGCATATCTACTCAGGGCCTTGAGTACCGACTGGCTGTCGGAGAGTATCTTGATTCTGACTCCTGTGTATCCCTTTTCGGATAGGACCCATACAGCTTCCAGTATAGCTTATAGTTCCGCCTGGAAAATTGTGGTGTCCCTGCCAAGTGTTACTGCCCTGCGTGCCCTAGGCCCCACTATTCCATCAGTGTATGTACCATTTTTGTGAGTCATCTCGTAGCCATATAGGGTTTGAGTACCTTGTAGGAAAGAGGAGCCCATACTTTCGACCGAAGCAGTTTATGGGATCCATGTGATCACTCGACCGAGACATATGAAAAACGTCTCTCAATCCCCTTAGGATCGCTAGATGACAAATAATGTTATCTTCCTTCATGTCCTCCTTAAGCTCTAAACACTTACCGTCTAATTCATAAAAATTATAACAGGTTTATAAAGCTCTTATTTGACAGATTTTCCATACAACTATGTCAAATAACAGTCTTATAATCCTGTTATAATTTTGACGAATTAGAGGGTTAGACGACAGCAGACAGCAAGCACCAATATGTCAAAAATAAAATGCATGTGTTTAAATGAAAACGATTATTTTGACGGCAGCAGAGCAGCACGACTGCACAACAGCATTTGCTGCTGCTGCCAACTTAAGCCATTTTCTATTTTGACGGCCAGCAAATAAGCAAATATAGTGTTGCCATTATATATATATATATATATATATATATATATATATATATATGTTGGCGAGCTATCTGCCTTGGTGGCTTCCACTATAGATTATAAACGCGCAAGTCTAATTTAATTACAATTCTTTATTTCAATTTTTATTCAATTTAAATGACTTTGTGACTTTATTAATACTTATGCGTTAAAATTCTTTTTGGTGTGGTCACCGCTTTAGTTTGGCAGGATAAATCAGCTAAAAATGGCTGATTTCCAACCCTTTTATTTTCACGTCAATCAGAAATCCGCGTGGAATTCTTTTGGATTTTTATGATCGCGTAATAAAATATAAAGTCACTCAACCAATACAAACATATAATTTGACATTTAGTAGAGCTGTGTTTACAGAACAAATTATGTACGTGAAGCTAGCAATCTTTTGGTACAGCAGTAGTGGCGGTAACACCCCTTCCCAGTAAGATGAGATCGTTCGGCAGCTTACTTCGTATTCTGAGCCACGTCCAGGATAGCTAGCTTTGATGCAGGTCTCTCGAGAATGCCGAAGGTCGTCATTACTTTCGCTTTACGAACTTGTCCATCTGTAGACTTGTATATTTCTACGATTCTGCCTTTGGGCCATACATTCCTTGGATTTGCTGGGTCAATCACTACCACTAATTCACCGACCGCTAACGGTTTAACTTTCTCAAACCACTTTGTTCTGCATGTTAGTGTTGGTAAATACTCCGTTATCCACCTCTTCCAGAACTTGTCCGCGTATTGTTGACACCGTAGCCAACTCTCTCTCAACACTGTGCCATCATCATTGTATAGTGCAAGAGGCTTAGTGCCATTTGAGCTCCCTAAAAGAAAATGATTGGGGGTAATGGCTTCTTCGTTGTCGTGGTCAACTGGAACGTATGTAAGTGGTCTAGAATTGATAATATTTTCTATTTCCGCCATCATACTTCTTAAGATTTCCTCGCTTGGAGATTTTTCGTTCTTCATTTTGTAGAGAACTGTTTTTACAGATCGAACTAACCGTTCCCAAGCACCACCCATGTGTGGCGCAGATGGTGGATTAAAATTCCACTTTGTAGTTGTATTTGTAAAGTTCCGAACCAGTTCATTTTTATCGACTTCTTTTATGGCCTCACGCAGTTCCCGTTCGGCTCCTACAAAGTTGGTGCCATTATCGCTGAAAAACTCCCGAGGTTGTCCTCGCCGAGCTGTAAAATTTCTAATAGCCATTATGCAGGAACTAGTGTTTAGGCTATTCACAATTTCAATGTGGACAGCTCTGACTGTCAGGCACGTAAATAACGCGCCGTACCTTTTCTCAGTGTGCCTATTGACTGTAACAGTCAGTGGGCCGAAAAAGTCGACACCTGTGTAAGTGAAAGGTGATTGAAAGGAGGCGAGTCGAGCTCGAGGCAATTTGGCCATCTGAGGGACAACAGGCAAAGTTTTTTTTATTTTGCACATCTGGCATTGTCTTGTATAAAATTTACATACAATTCTTAATTTCGGGATGTAGTATTTCTGGCGTATCTCATTGACTAAGATTTCATTATTCATGTGGTGATATTTATTGTGGTAGTATAATATCAGTTGTTTTGTAATAGTACAATATTTTGGTAAGATTGGAGGATGTTTAAACTCATCGTTAATATTTGCATTTTCAATCCGCCCGCCTACACGTAACAATCCATTATCATCTATAAATGGGGATAATTTGTATAAAGGGCTATTTTTTGGTATGTTTGTGTTTTGTTTAATACAATTAATTTCATCAGAAAAATTTTGCTTTTGGGCTTGTTTTAGTAAAATTGTTTCGGCTTTTGACAGTTCTTCCTGTGATAGTTCTGTTTTGTTTGGAAAGTTGGTTCTGTTTCTTACAAGATTACAAAAGCGCGTAGCAAATGCTGTAGCTCTTAATAATCTACACCACCGAGAGAAACGTTCCGTGTTAATCAATGGCTCGTCGTTTTGTATAACTAAGTTATGCTGTTTTAGCTCTATATCAGTTTGTGCCACATTGTTTGTTTTAATGTGCCATTCCTCTTCAGGTAGTTTCAGAAATTCTGGTCCGTTGATCCAGCGGCTAGAATCAGAAAAATTTGGTTTCTTATTCCATTTGGTACCATCGTCGGCTACATTATTTTTCCCTGATATCCACAACCATTCGTTTGTTTCCGAAATATGCAAAATTTCGCCTACTCGTACAGCGACAAACTGGTGATATTTGCGGTGATCTGAATGTATCCAGCTCAGAGCTGTTTGCGAATCAGACCAGAATACTTTTCGATTAATATTTATTGTATGGCTTTGTAAAATAGTATTGGCAAAACGTGCGCCTACTAGGGCTGCCATCAGTTCCAATCGTGGAATGGAAACCACTTTTAGTGGTGCTACCCTGGTTCTGGATCCAATTAGTGATATTTCTACTTGGTTACCATCACAGATCCTAAAATAAGAGACGGCTGTATAACCATTTTCGCTGGCGTCTACGAAGGTGTGTAACTGTATATCAAGGTTTGTGTAATTTTGGAAATTTTTAAGATAGCAACGAGGTATGCTAATTTCTTTTAGCTGTGGCAGGAAGGATAACCATTTATTCCACTTCGCGAGTTGTTCTCCTAAAATGGGTGTGTCCCAATCTACGCCACTTCTCCAGATTTCTTGCAGAACTACTTTTAGATACATTAGGAGGTTACCGATTAGGCCAAGTGGGTCGTAAATGCTCATTAAAATTTTTAAAACCTCTCGTTTTGTTGGATGCTTTTTTCCCAAAAATATTTCATTATTCATAATGGACGGAGAGAGCTTAAATACAATTTTATCGTCAACAGGAATCCAAAAAACTCCTAACACCTTTTCTGTTTCCAAGCCGTTGCTTATATTTAGCGTTATTGGATTTAATGATTTATTTGGGCTTAGCTCTTCAAGTACAGCTTTACTATTTGAGCACCAATTTCGGATGTTAAACCCGGCTTGGCTATGGATATATCTAACCTCTTTGGCTAGTTGACTAGCTTCGCTTGGACTATCTGTAGAACTTAAAAAGTCATCTACGTAGTGGTTATTTTTTATTGCACTGACTGCTTCGGGGTAAATATTTTCAAATTTAGACGCGTTGAGATTTTTCACGAACTGTGATATACATGGTGCACACGATGCCCCGAAAATTAAGACATTCATTACATAGACGTCTGGCTCTTTATTTTCATCACAACCTCGCCACAAGAAACGTTGTGCGTTGCGATCTTCTTTACGAATATATATTTGGTGGAACATTTGTTCTATATCACCACACACTGCCACTTTTCTTTGGCGGAAACGAAATAGAATGGCTGGAAGTGATGCCAGTAAATCTGGGCCTTTCAGCAGCATGCAGTTTAACGAGATACCGTTTGATTTTGCAGCCGCGTCCCAAACAATTCTTGTTTTGTTGGGTTTATTTTTGTTGAATACGGGGAAAATTGGTAAATACCATACATTTTTTAAGGATTTTTGTTCTTTATCCCACTTGTCAATTTTAGTTATATATCCTTTATTTAGATACTCCGAAATTGTATTCTCGAAAATATTGAGCAATCCTTTATTAGATTTCAATGACCGTTCTAGGCACTTTAACCTTTTCATTGCCATGTTAAAACTTTGTGGTAGTTTGAAGTCATCAAAACGCCACAACAATGCGGTTTCGTAATGACCGTTGTCGGTTTGTTTTGTGTACTTTTCTAAATAATTCAGAGCCCTTTGTTCATTTTTACCAACTAGGGGATCGGCATTGCTTATACCGGCCATCTCAAGGGAGTAAAAGTTTTTTACTAACTCGTTTAGATAATTGTCATTAGAACGATGACATTCACAAATATGAAAATTGTACTCCAAATCTTTTGTTTGATTTACGGTTGAATTACCACATATAAACCAGCCAAGGCGTGTACGGACAGCAATAGGCTCATTAATTTCGCCTTCTTTTATACGTGTTGGTATACAAAGCTTTATGTTATTGATGCCTAATAACACAGTCGGGACGGCATCTTTGTAATCGCTAACGGGCAGGCCTTTGAGATGTGGATAGTGGCGGCATAAGTCCTTATAGTTGACGCTCTGACTAGGCAAAGATAACTGTTTGACGGTGCGAACTACCAAATCGTGTTTAACTTTGTTTGGGCCAGAAATTTGTAAGTTTATTCTTCTCGAGTCTTGTTCGTTTCGCCCCATATTGCCCGTCCACTTTAAGCATAAAGGTTCGTGTTCCCCATTCAGATTCAAATGTTTGACAATACTTTCGTTAATTAGGCTTACTGATGAGCCTTCATCAATAAACGCAAACGTTTCTACACTTTTATGGTCTTCTCCATATATGACTATGGGTAAAATTTTAAACAAAATGTTGTGGCTGTTGTTACTATTGTGTGCGGCATGAGTGTTGATGTTAACATTTTCTTTTTCATTTGTGCCTTTAACATTTTTTGTTTCTCTGTTAACAACTGCAGTATTATGTAAAAGCGTGTTATGTCGAATTTTGCATTCTTTGTGAGTGCAAACAATGTTACTTTTACATGCACCGTAATGACGACGTAGACAAAGTTTACAGATGTTGAGCTTTCGTACCAGATTCCATCTCTCATTTCTATCGGCTGCTAAAAAAGTTGTGCACTTTTCAACACTATTGCAATGTTCACCACAGACCAAGCAGTTTTTTTTGTTATGCACTTCATGTGTGTTAACGAAGGCTTTTTTAGTTTTTTGTGGATGATCTGTTAGCGTAGTTCTCTCGTTGCTGCTTTCAACATTTACAGAGCTTGCTGATATACCTACGTCGTACATCCAATTTGCAAATTCTGTTAAATTTGCTTTTTTGTTTTGCTTACATAATTCTTTTTTATATGTACCCCAGTTTAGTTGAAAATATGGTGGTACTTTGGCAATTAGTTCCTGTAATAGTGAAGAATTATTAAGCTCGTCTAACAATCCACAAGATTTAATAGTTGTTTCTAGGCCTTTTACTTCAACAGCAAATGCTGTAATGGTATGTAGTTTGTTTGAATTCAATGGAGGCAATAATTTTATTCTGTTTTTTAGCGAAGCTAATATTTTTTCCGGCTGTCCGTAAAGAAGTTTTAACGTTGACATGGCATCTAATACACAGGAGGGATGGACCAGTATGTGTTGTACAGATCTTAAGGCTTCACCACGTAATGCTCTTTGTAGTCTAATCAAATTTTCTGCATCAGTTAAACCGCAAATTCTAGTGGACCAGTCATATGTTGATATAAAAAGCGGCCACTCTTCAGGTATGCCTGTAAATATGGGTAGGTCTTTGGGGACCGTTTGGCGCGCGTTCATCTGTGGTTGTGTGAGGTTACACGGCATGTTGTACGCATGTGGTGCCAATGTAGACGACGGTGGCATGAAAAACGTTGGTTCATGGAAGTCAAATGGTGGAGCGGTGGTTTGGTGATTTGCCGTGGTGTAGTAAGAGGCATTCATATTTGGGAGCGAAGGTAGTTGATTCGGTGGGCCTGTATATAAAACATTTGTCGACGGCACATTTTGAGCTTCAGTTGTTCTTTTGTTATACAACATATTCAGTGAAGCCGTATTTGTATAACTTTGCGGTGCATTATTAATAAACGTACGCGTACTATTTGAGACTGTGTTGTTTCTTGATGCTTGGTTTATTGAATCTGAGTGAGTAGTAGCTGTAAATTTGTGTGTACTTACGTTTTCGCTTGTTGACGTTAGATATGGTAGAGTGGTAGGTGCTGATCCATCAGTTAGTTGCGGATATGTGCGGTATGTGGATTCGTTTAAAAATGTTAGGCAATTCTTGTGCGATGTAGGATTTGGTCGACTTCTATTATCCGCTTGATTATTACGCCAATCGTTTACGACATCAACTTCTGAATCTGTGTCATTAGCGTCCTCGTTTGCTTCATGAAGGATCTTATATTTTTTGCGAATAAGTTCCCTTTCAAGTTTAGCCTCTTCCTCTAGGCGCTGAAGTTCTAAATTATGTCTCCGCGATCGGAATGTATTTGATGTGGCTGAAACGTTGGTGTGAACGGACTGAGGAGAGTCTGGGCGTCTTTGATGTTGGACGGAACATTTTTTACAGGTCCATGGCTGTTGTGTGTGGTTGCTGTCAATATTAACGCATAATAAATGGAACTTTAACTTACACGTGTCGCAGCATATCACATTGTCAATGTCTGCTGGTTTTTGACATATTTCGCAAATGGTTACTAGATTTGTGATTGAGTATTCAGCTAGGTCGTTAGTGGGTGTGGTGTTTTGTGATTGACCCTGTAAGGAAGGTGTAGAATCCATTATTTTGGGACTTACGTTATTTTGGCCAGGCGCTTCTTCCAATTCCGAACGGGGTACAGCACTTAACACGTCACAAAAAGAATTTTAAGATTGTTGGCGAGCTATCTGCCTTGGTGGCTTCCACTATAGATTATAAACGCGCAAGTCTAATTTAATTACAATTCTTTATTTCAATTTTTATTCAATTTAAATGACTTTGTGACTTTATTAATACTTATGCGTTAAAATTCTTTTTGGTGTGGTCACCGCTTTAGTTTGGCAGGATAAATCAGCTAAAAATGGCTGATTTCCAACCCTTTTATTTTCACGTCAATCAGAAATCCGCGTGGAATTCTTTTGGATTTTTATGATCGCGTAATAAAATATAAAGTCACTCAACCAATACAAACATATAATTTGACATTTAGTAGAGCTGTGTTTACAGAACAAATTATGTACGTGAAGCTAGCAATCTTTTGGTAAAGCAGTAGTGGCGGTAACAATATATATATATATATATAAATTGGACAAATTAGAAAAAAAAAATTTTTTTTTTATATTAAACACAAAAGAACATTGCAAAAATGCCATAAACAAATAATTGTATGTGTTTTTATAGTTGTTTTTCGTGATATTATTACATTTTTCATCAATAACTTCAATTTTATTCATTATGAAATAAAAAATACGGCATCCCTGAAATTTGCCTTGCTAAAATACACAGCTGTTCATTTTTAATATCAAAACTATTTTTGTTTTAGTTTGAGTTAATTTTTTGTGATATTTTATTTAGTTTTCATCCTGGTTGTTTTGAAAAAGTGTTCTTCATCTTTTTGCTTTCAGCTGTTTTACACATGTTTTGTAAAAGCCCTCTTCATCACGGGTTATATTTACTGGGCGAGCCACCATCTTTGGTTTCTTATATTATTCGTCTTATGGGCTTTATACAATTCAGCTGTAGTCTGAGCTATTTTAACAATTGTTGTGATAAAATTCACTAAATTTTCTTCGCTCTTTTTTTATATCTTTAAATTTTGAATTTGTAAAAACTTGAAATTGATCAGCTGATTATTATGTTGTTGCTGTCTTCAAAATAATTATGAAGCCTACTTCAGAGCAGCATTTGAAGTTGGCAGCACTTGAAATTGCCAGCATTTGAAGTCTGCTGTCGTCTAAGTGTTTATAGCATAAGTCGTTCAAGTGCGGCAAATAAAAAACTTGCTTAACATGACCCTATAGCACGTTGTCGTTCGCCCAGCGGCGTCCTCGAAAAGAAATGGCTCAATAACTCCTGCAGCTTGAACAGTGCACCAAGCAGTCACTTTGAGAGGGTGAAATGGCTCCTCGTGGATTTTCGCAGCCCCAGAAGTGATAGTTTTGCTTGTTCCCGTACCTGCTGAGCCTCATCGTTGATCGTTTCGCCCATAAGACGAATAGTACAAGAAGAAACCGTGGGCTCGCCCAGTAAATATAACCCGTGATGAAGAGTGCTTTTACAAAACATGTATCGCTCCATGGCTTGTTTACTTATATTTTAGTTAACAAATGTAAAAGAAAAATATGAAGAACTTTCAATAGGGTGATTTCTTTTGGCCCGACTTGTATGAACCTTAAGAAAATTACAGAAAACATTAAGGTCCATTTTTACACAAAAATTAATTCAATTGGCTTTTATAGCGAATAAATAATTCAGTTCATTTTCCAAGATTCAAAAAAAAAACGTTTACTGCTTGATACATTCAAGAAAACAAGTCGTGATAGCTAATGGTGGAAGTGCTAAGAAAAGTAGAGCTGTAGCAAGACGTAAAAAAAATAAAAAGTATAAAAAGTTTGTTCGAACATTTCTGATTCTTATTTTGTTCATGCGAATTTTGGAATAAGTACTTGCGTTGCAAACATTATTTTTAGATTGTTCAAGTCGTTTGATGAAGTTGATTAGCATCAAGGAAATGTTGGCGGCATATAGACGGCTGAAAAAAGGCCGAATACATTGAGGTCTATTTTTAGACCTAAAATAATAAAGGGCACAGTAATAAAACATGAAAGTCATTGAGAAAATAATTATAAGCCGAAGGTAAAACAAAGCCTGTATTGGCAAAAAGCATTGAATGATTGATCATTATCGGTTCCTGTTCGAAGCTGATGTGGCTGCAGATAAATATCACAGAATAGTTGTCCCCCAGCATATAATTTCATACTCATTCATGTTAATGATTTTAAGGCATATTAAACTACTTGCAAAAACCTCTTGACTTCTGTATACAAGTTCTGGCCATTTCCAAATGAAATCCCTTTTATGTTAATGGTTCGATTTGTTCGTTAGAACGTTGTGCTTTGGCAACTAATTTATACTACAGAAATTTTTTTTTAACCCTGTAACCATACCGATTCTTTGGAGATTTGTTTTCCTTTATGCTTAAAACTTCGAACAGCCAAATGCGTGCTGGAGAAGGATTTCTTATTTTGATTTTCATGAAATTTGTGCTCTTGTTTTCAAATGTTTGGATTTGCGAAAGCTCTAAGGCATACACTTAAGTACGTAGAGATATTTTGTTATTTTCAGTTGCCAGATAAACGTACAAACAAAAGTATGTTTTAAAAAAGAAAACTTCTTCGATTTTTGTTGCAAAATATGATGAAGCAGCATCGATGAGAGAAAATGCAAGAAAAACACTGGTTTATTTGCCATTTACTCTGGCTCTGTGTGTGTGTGTGTGTGTGTGTGTGTGTGCGTGGCTTTTGCGGATGCTTTAAAAATTCAAGATTTTTCGTCTGTTCAATACTGCATCTGCTTGTTCGTTCGGCTGCAATAAAATTACACTGCTGAAGTTGACGACGATGGCGGCTGCAAGTTGTTCAACATTTTCAAACCGAGTGCTGATAATGATGATGATGGTGATGGCATGAAATGATTACAATAATGGTCAGATTGTCTTACAAATTTCTTTTTTTTAATGTTTTGAGTGGGTGCTTGATTTCTTGTACCAACTTTTGTGTTTAAGTTCTCTACTCTTTCATTGCTTTTCCAACAAATTTCCTATTGTTTAATTTTGACTATTGGTTACAAAGATGCCATTTAGCACTTGTAACAATTTTACTTCTCTTGTGGGTCGGTGGATGTGTATGTGTGTGTTTGTGTGTGTGTGTATGTGTGTGCGTGTTAATTAAAGTCTTTAAGTTTTCTAACGGAGGATTTTCTTTTGTTTAATAATGCTTGTCTATCTGCTTTTGTATTCTTTGTGCATATTTTTTGTGATAAAAAGTTTGATTTTTCAATTGTCTGTTTTAGTACCCCAAAGTATTGTGTGCGTAGATTTTGGATTTCCTTTTGTAGTCATCATCAAGTTTTTAATGACACTTGATGTTCAATTTATTGTATTTATTATACTCTATTGTGTTTTGTTCAAAGTTTTGAGAAGCAGCATAGTGTTCTTTTTCGATAAAAACACAAAAAAACAAAACAGGAAACACATTAAAGTAGATTGTATCAAAATCACTTTCCTCCTCTGGTTTAAGGCAGAGTAATAGAGATTTTGTGTAATATTTTTTTCTTAATCAATTTATTGTTTAATAGAGGTTTCACTATACAATTCACCAAATATTGTACAAATTGAATATGAAATCTGTTCGTCGAAATCATTCGTAGTCAGGCCTTTTGTAGTTCACATTGAGCTATAGTTCTTCTACTTCTAGAAATCATTACTTCCTCTCTTTACGGAGGTTTCCCTGCACTCAGAATATTTTTGCAGTAACTGGCCGTAGTTTATTCCAAAAGTAATCAGTGCAGTTATTTTTAAATGACAAAACGTTTAAAAAATAATGAAATTTAAATTTTAACTGATAACTAACTATAGGCAAATAAATGCGGATTTTCGCTGACAGTTACTAATGACATTAGTAACTTATGTTACACATACATGAAGGTATCAAGCTGTTAATAGGCATATAGTACATATTTATAATTTCGTTTCTACATACATATATACATTTTACTTAAATTGAATGTTGTGGGATTTGTTCCAATCGTTGCAATAGCAGCTGATTTCAAGTTGAGATGCTGCAGGTTCGAATCTCAGCAGAAGTTTTGCAGTACAAAAATTGCACAAGCGAATTGAAAAAGGAGATAATGCAGATAGAAAACTATAATTAAACCATAATAAAACCACCTAGAAAAATTAAAAAAAAATTTATAGGTTGATTACGCATGAATTATTTGACAGTTAAGAGTCAAGGAGAAATCATTAATTTTACCGATTGGATTCGGTAGATTTTTTAACATTTAAATTCATATGAAGGAATAAGTAAATTTAAATGAAAAATAAGTAGGACGGCTTTTAAAAGAAGTTTCATTTATTTGAAAGAGTGTTTTCGGTTAATTTTACTGACAAAGTTTTCTGAGTGTAAGCAAACCTTCCTCACTTTAGTAAGGCATCCTCTAAGACATCCAATAAAATATACAACAATAAGGAAATTTTAACTTAAGACTCTATCAGAGGTTTTCACCTAAACATTCAGTTTTGCTTTTTAGGCCAGACTTATGACTTTGTATGGTTTTCGTTGACTGCTTCAAAAACAGTATGTGAAGGCAATCAGCCAGTGTGTGTGTGTGTGTAAATCTGCTATTTCTATACTCCGGGGGAATTGCAAAAACCCTCAGGAATTTAAATACTTAATTACAACCTTTTGCTTCGTTTCCGAGCTGTTGAGTTTTGCAACTAAAGTCAACCCTCTTGTCCTTCCTAGGACCGATGTATAGTAGAGCTGCATTGTTCATGAACGAAATTGCTCAATTGATCGGACTACTAAAATAAATGAAGTGATTTCACTTTGTTCCATAGCGCTTTTGCCTACTTTGTTTCAAAGGAATCCACAAAATTAAAGCTGGGTCTACATGAGGTTTATCATTTCATCGTATATAAATAAAAAAAAATTTAACCAGGTTAGGTTAGCTTGATGGGAGAGGTTTGCTGGCCCATGTCTTGCGACATACTACATTTAAGCCATGTACAGTTTGAACCATAGACAGGAACTCCGTGTCATTTACAAGCAGTGTTCCCAGCTCAATGTATTTCTTCCGCCCAGAGAGAAACCCTCACCCGCTAAATATGCAATGATAAATATAGAAAAATAAAATAGAAATGTTGTAATTGATATAATTAAAATTTAGACAGAAAATATACAACAACTTGGGTGGCTGAGTGGCATGGTTGTCGCTTTAGAAACATGAGCCCCTGAGTTCAAAGACGGGTGCTGACGAGAAAGTGTAGCGACTTCGACACAACTAGTTGTCCACCCTGCTAAATGTCTTTGATGTTTTCTTTGTCTAATTTAATTTTATATGAATCACAAGGATAATATAGAAAGCACGTGAGCCTGATAAACTTAATACAGAAATAATTTTAAACTACGTTTATGCATTAATGTTGTTATGGGATAGTTTATGCTTTTTTTCTGAAAATAAAAATGCTGCTGAAGAAGTTTTTTTCCATAGAATTAAGTTTTCTATTGTTAAAACTGCTACTGACTACTGTTTTTCGTTCAACTTTATCTCAGTGTATCTCTAAAATAGTTTATTCTATTGTTTTTTGAAATACAGAAATAATTACAGTCAAAGCCCGGTTTAACGAATGATATAATGTTCAGACCTTTCGTTATACCGAGATATTCGTTATATTCAACAGTAATTGTTTATCTTAAAATTTTATAAAAGACGGTGGTCCGCAGTTTTAAAAACATCAAAATTTAATTGTACTGATAACTTTGTGTAGAAATAAAATATTAATTGATAATTTAACGTTTATTTAAGAATTGTTTTTATTTCTAATATGTAAGTTCATTAAAAATCATAAATGTACATAGGTGCATATATGTACATATTTACTTATATTTGTGTAGGTTTATTATTACATTTCATTCATATTATTAATTTCTTAAGAAATCGACATCTCGTTTTCACAATGAACCAAACAAAACTACTGAAATTTTAAGGAAAAAAGCAACGTATCACACGCGTTCTTTCAATACAAAGCAAAGAAGCCAAAAACACCCACAATCTTACAATTCTGTAACGATTTTTTAATGTATTTTGCTTTGTCATTTGTTAAATCGAGATTATTATTTTTTGCCATTCGCTATATAAGGCAGTTAATGTAAAAATTTCGCCATTCGTTATATCGGATATTCGTTAAACTGAGTATTCGCTATACCGGGCTTTGACTGTATATAAGAAAAAGTTCGAATAATAGAAATTAATAAAATATCTCATTTAATTTTTTTTTTTTTTTCTTTAAAATTGTTAAAATCTTCAAATTTATCAGTTGAAAAATTTTCTAACTCCTGGCATTTTACCGTTCTACCAAACACAGAAATCCCCTAAAAATACCCTACAAATAAATTGTTCCCCCTTAATTATTCCCGAAAGAATTTAACACCCCAAATTCACCCCTAAAAGAAAAAAAACCCCTACATCTAGGGGGAAACCCCCTAAACTGGCAACACTGTTTACAAGGTTCCTTAATTTTGCTAGCTTAAATAGTGCTCTAATGCACATTCATCTCCTCCCGCTATTCCTATGCGGATCCATAGCTCGCACCATCAAGCTCAAAATCAACATAATGTTCTCAGTTTTTCATATTCATGTCACCTTTTTGTCCTCATTGCCAAAAAAAAAAGAAGAAAAAAATCGTATCTAAGCTTAACTAAAAAAATCCCTTCAAATTAATTTGTATATTTTATTTGGAAAAGTTTATCTCCAGGCAATTTTCTGTTGTTTTTTTTTTTTTTTTTTTTTGTTGGAATAATTTTACATTTTTTCTAATCATTTAACAAGAATTTGAATTTAATTTACAAGTCACTTCATACTTTGTAATACACTTGAAAATCGTTCTTGTACCAAAGAAGAAGAAGAAGAAAAAAAGGCACAGAACGCATAAAGAGATAAAAAGAATTTGCATACGATTTGGTCATGGCACGTCTGGTTGGTTACCTGGAAACAAAAAGATTACAGTTTAAAGGACATAAAAGCAAAGTACAAAACACATTGACTAAAACAAGTGTCAGAAATGTATTGTAATGGAAAATTTGGCACAGGCAAAAAAAATCACACACACACACACACACACACCCATACACACACAGAAACAATTTACCCAACGAAGCAGAAAAGCAGCAAGAGAAAGAGTTTTAACTTAAATGACAAGAAAATCCTTCAATATTTTCTGTACCGACTGAAACACACACACGACAGGCAACATTTTATTGCAACAATAGGAACAACATTTACAAACATCCATCCAGCCCCAAAAGAACACACAAACAAAACAAAAAAGACGAAAGTCGGCCATAAAAAGCCAAACAACAACAGCAACATTTTACATAAAAATTAAATAGCAACTGTAAAACTATTACATGTACAAAATCCTTTAGGTGCAAAAGTGTTTTTGGGAGCAGAACATTTACGAGTTTGGATCAGTAAAATTTTATTGCTACTGCTGATGAAAATTTCGATGACACAAGAGGTATTGGCGTATGCTTGGGTATGGCTGGCAGAGTATGTAAGGCTTTATTTTGTACTTATGGATGCGAATTAAACGTAAATTTCTACTCTCTTTTTTTTGTGGGAATTTTGAAGGATTGTAAGCAACAATGTATGTACTTCCTTTCTAGGGTTATATGGTTGGTTGGGCGTTTTGTCATTAGTAAGTAAATATTGTCGAGTGTGTAAATATGCTTATGATTACCAGACTTTAAGCTGAGGGATGGTGGTAAGGCCTTTTAGAGGGCCTTTGTGACATTTATTTTACAGACATTGCTGAGACTATGATGATAGTCTCGTGAAATTCTGTCAGTCTTCATTCACATGGTACAAAGGCAGGTTTCTAACAAGGTCTTATACAGGGACGTTTTTCCAATTGTTTTATTCTGGCATGATGGGCTTGTGTACAAGATGATGACTGGGGGCTTTAGCCCTGGTATCTGCCGAATGGTGAACAACTTTCTAAGGGATCGAATATTTAAGGGATCGTATTGGTGATGTTCTCTCTGAGCATAGTTCGGTCTTTGCGGGACTTCCACAGGGATCCTTGTTAGGGCCTGTATTATATAATATCTTTGTGTCAGATATGCCACAACCTTCTGAGGATGATCTTCTTTAGGTGGATGCTGATGACGTACTGATTGCGTCATCGGGCGGTATGGCGAGGACAGTGAATGGACCAGCAGGATGAACCAGTACTTGTCTATTTTAAAGGACTTATATTTTTTAGTGGGGGTTAAATTTGCACATGTAGAAGGCAGTGACTATGATATTTAAGGGGAGACGAAAACATATTTATAAAAATTGGAGGACATACATATGTATATGCCTCATATATAAGATAGAGACAAAATTGTCTAAATAATTTGTGCTTTAGTTAAAATCAACAATGGCTTATACAATTTAACCACCCTGCAAGACTTCTTCCAATAAATAAAATATCCTGGATTGCCCAACACGTTATGAAAGTTATATTTTTATTATAAAAAAAGGTTTTGGTATGCGGGCAATAAATCAATATTTATAAATAATTCAGTTAAAGTTATTTTATATTTATATAATTATAACTTGAAATTAATAAATAATTACTTGAGTTGCTAAACTTCTTGATACGTTGAATTCAATTTCCGTACTCTTTTATACTCAAGCAGGGTTACTAAAAATGTCAAAGCAGTTCGGGCGTGAATGAAATAACACAGGGATGGAAAATACATTACATTGTTTACTCAGGTGAACACACCCTTTATAACGTGAAGTCTTTTATCAGTTCGTCTGGCTGGCATAAATCACAAGTAGTTGGTAGTGCTTAGAGCTACATATTTATCTGCCACCTCCTCGGTTAGCATGATTGGATCTATTAAGAACAAAATGGACTAGTCCCATGACTGGTTTCGCCATTACTTTCTCTCTGTAGTATTTGCTGTTACAAAGACCAGACAACGGTGCATGACCGTGTATATTTTTAGCCTCTGCCTCCTAAGGTTCAAAAGTTATAGTTGATTTGCAACCTAAAGGGTGTCCCCGACTAAATTTTAAAGTTTTGGATATGTTTAGTATTTGTTGTTGCAGAGGGCTGCAAACTCTATATACTGTGAAAATTTCACGTCTTTTGCGGTTCTAAAATTAAAATCATTAAAGGGAGTCCCCATTTTTGTTATTTTTGGCAGTTGTTTTTGTATAGACCTGTGCAAACTTCAAGTTTCTGCCTCTTACGGTTCAACAGCTGCAGCTTATTTCAGTTTCTGGTACGAGAGCATCTTTTAAGGTTAAATTAGTCCCGACTTAACCATAACCATATAAAACAGCTGGTCGAACCAACTTTATGGGCAGCACTGTAAATGAACAGTGCTGACTTAACATAATGCCATAGCCATAACCATAACCATAGATACCAATTGAATTTTGGTTTTCTGCCATAACCATAAACAGTTGATTGCAAAATGTATACATACATTTGTTGTGTTACTACTACTGCACTATTGAAATTATAAAAATAATAAAAAATAAAAAAAAAAATAGCGGCACTATTTGTTGCCAGCCAAAAAAAATTATGGTTATGGCTATGGTTATGGTATGGCCTTATGGCAAAGTCAGGACTAATTTAAACTTTAGTTCTCAACATTTTGTTGTTTTTGATATTCTCTGTTTTAAAAGTTAAATTTTCAAGTCTTTATCTCTTGTTAACGCCACAGCAAACTGCTAAAACATCAACTGATAATCGCTAACCCTTTTTTACTGCTTATAATACATTCATATGGTATAAGTAAATCTATTACATATTGTGTATGCGTAATTTGTTAACTTTCGGAGTAAATGATCTCTGTGAATATCACTTCAACTTACAAGGCTAACGTGGTAACGAACAGCTAAAATTTCGATATTATATAATCTAGTGGTTTTCATACTAAAAAGTAAGTTGTTTTCTGTAAATGAGGCTAAGAAAATCTGAACTAAAATCAATATTAATTTTAGGAATTTTAATCTAAGAAACATTGGAATAATAAATTTTGTACTTGAATTTAATCCACTGCTCTTTTATTCAAAATCCATTGAGGATCACTAGCGAGGCGCATTCTTCATTCCAACATCTCGTATGATTCAAAAGCTACAGCTAACTTAAGTCAATTTTAGGAGTTTTTTGTATGGCGACCTGTCTTAATTTTTTTTTCGTTTTTTGTTTTTGTTGTAGAAACCGGACAACCACATGTCCTGTGAAAATCTCAGCTGTTTATCTTTTACTGTTTGGATTCTTGGGGCCTGTGCCAGACAGACGGATGGACAGCGAAGTCTCCATGAGTAGTAACATTTACATATGTAATTTATATTGTTGCTAACAACAAACTACAGCAATAGTATTAAGCTGATTATTATTTTATTTTGATAAAGACATTTTAACAAGATTTTTTGCCATCACGACACCACGATAATGTGTAGAAAAAGTTGTGCCAAAATTAAGTTTGTTGCCAAAAGGTAGCTATTTTCCCCCCTCTCTCTCTCTCTCACTCACTCTCTCTCTCTCTCTCTCCAATGACAGCAACATTACACGGAAGACATGTTGCAAATGGCTTTGGCCGCTTTTATGTAGTGTTTAAAATTCTCCAACAATTCGTGCAAAATGTTGCACCGCCATGCAAAAATTTCTACACCAGTAAGAAAAAAAAACAACAACAACAACAAGGTAAGAGTGTGGAAAATGTTTTTTTAAACGTAGAAAAACAATTTATAGAAATGAAAAAAAATAAATAAATTCAGAAAACATGAAAAAGACAAACACAAATACCGGTATTTATTAACTAGTTTTAACTAGTTTTTCACTTACCTTTATAAATGTTGTTGCTTTTAGACTGCTTTCAGTGGGTATGAACGACAGACGGGTTACACTTCAAGTTGCAAGTATGCACACACACACACATGTAGAAATATTTTATTTAGGTAGGTATGTATGTATGTAACATACATACGTGCGTTTTACAACTGGTGAAATTCAGCCAGATGAACTTGAATTCAAATTGTAAAATGTGCAGAAAAAAAAAAGTATTTAGCACAAACGAACATGTTTGTTCATGCATTCTATTACACACAAAATTGTAGTCAAAAGTTTTTCAATATTTTTTTAGACATACATTTTTTGTTATTTGCTTTTTTTTTTTTTTGGAATTTTATTAATTCTGTAATACGTTTTACCTTGGGTTAAACTTGTGCAAAAGAAATTTATTATTATTATTATTTTTTTCTCGTTTGTTCTTCGCCTCTTCTACAGACTTTGTTTTTCAATAAAATTGCACGTATTTAAAGTTAAAGTACGTTTTGTTTTCGTTTTTAAGTTTCAAAAGAGTTTGTATTTAAATTATTCTTTTTTTTTTGTGTGTGTTTGGTTAAAAAACACTTATAAACTTTTCTTTTAATTTTTGGATTTAAATATTATAAGTTCTGCTTAAAATACAGTTCCTTTTTTTCAAGTATTTCATTTTAATCTCTTTAATGTTTTGCATACTTTTCTGTCTATTAGCAAAGTTGCAGTTATTCTTGTTTAACAGTTTTATTTATATGAAATTTATTTAAAAGCAAAAGGTATTAAGAAAGTTTTCTTTTTTCTAAACATCTTAAAAGTATTTTGCATTTATTAAATAGTTTAGTTTGTGGCATGCAGACATTAAAATTTTAGCTTGAACAACTATTAACACCCCCACCCCCACCCTCACCCCCACCCACACACGCATGCATTTATTTACAAAATAAAAACCAATGACAACATTTAAGAAGTTTCTTAAGTACTAATCTTTAAAGCTCATGTGTATTAAGAAATAGTTATGATTTTATTTATGGTAGAAATAGTTTTTAAAATGAAACATACATTTTTTGGAATGGCTTTCTTCCACATACATACATACATACATATATTTTAAACATTAGAAAGACTCATGGAAATTTTACCATTATGACATTCCAGTAGAAAGGAGTTTTATTGAAATGAGAATAGACACAGAGTTATTCATTCTTGTTTTTTATTTTGAGAATCGGGGTTGCCCTTTATATTTCGGTAACAAAAACATATACCAATCATCGCAAATCACTTTATTGTTTTTCAAAATATTGCTCATGAAGGTCTATACACTTTTGCATGCGTTTGAACCAATTGTCGCAGCACTTTTGCCACTCTGCTTAAGGTAGCTACAAAAACCTACATTCTGAATGCAGCAAGCACTTCTTCAGCTGTCGAAAAACGTTGACCTCTCCGTTTGTTTTTTACATACGCATTATGTGTGTTAGTGTTGTTTGTATTTATGTGATATTCGTTTTAGCTTCAAATTATGCTGGCAAGATCAACATCCAGATTCAATTAACCGCATGTGTACACCATATGACAGACAATCACAGACTAAATTCGCTCTGTGAAAAGAAAAAATCCGAACCTAATTTTTTATAGGTGTATATGTATTTGTTTTGTTCTGCCTTGTGCGGGATTGAAGCTGGTTGAAAAATTGTGCCAACCAAAAACGACTCCCCATTGCCATTTTATGCCAGCATAATTAATCTCATGTATATGGGCTCTATAATCAACAAAGACAATATGAACGGACAGGTCGCGTATCAACGTTAAATTAAGAGACTTCTTTCTACACGATGAATCGAGGAGAGCTTAGTGGATATTGTGCGTTATGTGCTTATGCCTCATGCATACGAGCGACATTGTTGGCCATTGTGTCAGACATGATTGGTTGGGCTTTTGCTCAAAAGTTTTATCCATTGAAGAAAAGGTAGTATTATTTCCATGTGATTGGAGACACTCAAGTGACAGGAGTGTGATCAAATTTATAATGCCACATCCAAGGCGAATCCCAGGTGCCGGCATCCCAATTCGCTTCAACATTTTTCCCAGATTTCATCTTCTGAGTTGTCAAAGCTGATAGCAAACGACATTAAAACGTATGACAACACGAGAGAAAATGTTGAAACGAATTGCATGGCGACACCCTGTACTTTATTCGCCTTGGCCACATCGTTCAAAAGATTCTGAAAAGAAACATACATACTTATATGCAAATTAATTATTGAAAACAATCAAAAGTTCTGTTGAATATTTTGATTCTTTTGATTGTTATCAATTTAAAAATATATCTTTTTTTCAGAAGCATTCAAGCTTTCAAGTTAATCGATGTTTCATTATAAATTTGTTCATACTCCTGTCACTTGAGTGTCTCTAATGTTTGTGTGATCGCAAATAAAACTCCTTTTCATTTAATGGATAAAACTTTGTGAGTGCTCTACCTTGTTTTGCTTTGAAATAATAATAAATTCGAATAATATTTTGTCCCAAAGCTTTTTAGATGCATTAAAAGTTTTGCTAGTATTCCTTAAATGTGTTTAAATACAATCGAAAATAAAATGTGAAAACTAAATAAAATATACATACATATATATTAATCGATGTCATGTAAACTTTATCTTAAGAAACAGTAACATGATGCAAGTGTAGAAACTCGCCTTAAAAACACGTATAAAAAACCTATTTTAGTAAAACAATGAACCCAAATTCAAAATTATATTTTATCTATTTCTCAAAAATGTTGCTGGCTACTTCTGCACGTTTGAGGTTTATGCGTGTTGTTATGCTGCTTTTTAACATTGTAAATCGTTAAATTTAATTAACAATAAAACTAAGAGAAAAATATGTATGTATGTAAATGTGTAAGATCATTTCACATAATTGAAAAATATTTCGAAAGGTGTGGAATTTGAAAAAGTTTGTTCAAGCGTAAAATCAAAATAATTGTAGTTTGATTTAAACGAAAACGAAAATTTTAAGCTATTTAAAGTTTTTCGAATAAAACATGAATCATATATTTACTGTACGTGAAGAAGATGGGGAAAAATGTGATAACAAAGCAGATAGAAATAAAGCTAAAAAAAAGAGAGGCTTCTCATTTGAGAGAAACTTTGATTATTTTGTTTTGTCTTCCGCTGAGGACTACCCATGATTGTTGAAGCTACATCTGCCAATTGGCTGTCATTTATGCAGCCTGGCCTAACAAAGTAACGGGTTATCCATTTCGTGATTTCAAAAGTATGGGACTGGAATTCGACATCTGTCAAACTAAGTTGTTAAACCAATTTATATCTTCTCAGTTGAAGGTCTGACATTGACGCTTAACTATCACACAAGGCATAAAAATTATCAAAACATGCTACAAACATTTTTTTTTTATTTTTTATTTTTTTTATATTATGGCTTGTCTGCAGAAACACCCAAAGCCTTCGGCAGGAATCGAACCTGCGACCTCGGAGACACTTAGTAGGACACTCTACCAATTCATCCATGGAGGCGCTGGTGATTCTGCCACAGCCACATATAGTGCTTTAAGAGGAGATTATAGTTTACATAATCCATAGTCCAACTACGCAAGCAATTGGCAAAATTGTGAAGAAATTTGAAGAGACTGGAGCGGCTACAAAAATATTGTAAGGCATCATCATTTCGCTCGTTCACATATCGCTGCTGTAAGTCAAAGTGTTGCCAAAGACCCGAATATGTCGATTCCTCGTCGTCTTCAGGTATAAGGACTGCCTTACGGCCCATTATGACGTATTTTCCAATTAAATCTACACCTGATCCATTCTCAACGTCGTAGATACGTGGAATGGGTGCTTGAACAACAGGCGGTGGACGGACATTTCTCACCTGGTGGGTATGTTAATAAACAAAATTGTCGTATTTGGGGTGCTGAGAATCCTCAAGTATTTGATGAGAGTCTATTTTATTCAGCAAAAGTCACTGTTTGATGCGCTCTTTGCACCGAAGGTATGATTGAACCATACTTCTTCGAAAACGATGATGGAATGGCTGTCACCGTCAATTCGTAGCGTTATGGTCATATAATAAACGAATTTTTTTTTGCCTGCTACTGAAGAATACGACTTGAAGAATTGGCAGTTTCAACAAGATGGCGTGCCACATGCCTCACAACTCGAGCGAATATGGCTTCATTGCAAGAGACATTTCCTGGCCGCGTAATTTCTCGTGGTGGTGATATCAGCTGGCCACCAAGATCATGCGATTTAGCACCATTCGACTTTTTTTTGTGGAGCAACGCAAAAGGCCGTGTTTATGCAGATAAACGTTTAACTTGTGAGCACTTAAAAACCAAACTGTGTCAAGTTATGGCTGACATATTGCCCAATATGTGTCAAAAGTGGTCGAAAATTATCTCAAAGCTTGCAACACTTCGCGCGGTGGTCATGTGGTGTTTCACACCTAAGGTCAACTTTCAAACTTTATAATAGAAAGGAGATAATATGAAAAAAGATATTTTATATGTGTTTTATATTTTTTTATTTTCCAAACCATAGAATGGATAACCTGTTAGTTGGAATTAAATGAAAATTTTAAGCTTTAAATAGCTTTTCAAATAAGCCAGCTTCAATCATATCATACTACACAATCTAATAATAATTTCATTTGAAGGGCTTTCCATCTCCCATACTTTGTTTAGCTTAAGTTTAAATATGAAAATCGTGTGTTAGAAGGACCGAGAGACCCAAATGCCTCTTATAACATGTGTTTCACATGTAATTCAAAAACCTACTTGAAAGTGTTAAGAGTGATCTTTAATTTGTTTCAAAATGTCAGATATTCTAAATTTCTTGCAATCTTTCTTGAGAACCTTGGTTTTCTTAATACCAACCAGCCAACCAATTTAGTCTAAAATACTAGAAATTATAAAAAAAATTAAACTGTTTGCACTCCATACATAAACCATTACCATGAAATGTCATTGCACCTTGACTTGAAGTGCAGTTGTTAGTGAACTCGATAAAACTACTTGTTACCTTGAAATCGTTTTAACTAAGTTAACGTTAAAATGCATATGAATATCGGCTTATTAAATGCTAAAACTAACTATTTCTGTTATTGCTCTGCAAAAAAGACCTTTGGAATCAATGGAAGCCATAATTGTAAGAAAATTGTTTAAGTACATTGAACTTTTAATTGTGTACGTGTTTCTAAATTTAAACGCCTTTTTTCTTTAAATCAATAATAAAAGTAAATTTTTTAAACAAGAAAGTAAAAAAAAAATTCACTGTTTTTTTTAAGCCACCACATAAAAAAGCGAAATAAAACTTCACTTTGATATCAAATGTTGGCCATCAGCCAAATAAAAACCACGTTTACTTTTAGCCAAATAATCTTTGAACATTTTTGTATCTTTTCCTTCATTTCTTTGTGCTTCCTTTCTTGGCATTTATACACACACACACACACACACACACACACACACACACACACACATGCATACATACACTTGCTGCGAAATCACTTTAATACGAAGATATGTATGTATATGCATTCGTATTTTTCCATTAAATTATTTAATTTGATTTTAAACAATTTTGTTTAAAATTATTTAAAAGATTTTTGTAGATGATTTTTTTTATACAAATATATTTTATTCTTACACTTCTTTCTTTAGAGTTATAAATATCACACCTTTTTCAGTATTTGTTCTGAATTAACGCTTTAGAAACTCTATAAACTTCTACCGTTTTCCATTCAAGTTAATTGGCAGCGAAAAGAAAAAAAATTATTAAAACCGCTTTAATATTTGAAACGTTTGCATGTTTCAAGCACGTCTTTACACCAACTGAATTTAAGCCATTTGAACAATTGGTTAACTGGCTGGATGGCTGGCTGTTTCAAGCTGTGTTACGGCTGACTAGAGTTGAAGAGAGCGAGGTACTCAAATGTTTTTGCTTAAAAAAAAAATTGTTTTTTCGTCAGCCACACAATGATCGTGTCAATAATAATGACGATGACTACATCATTATAAATTCACAATGAGCATTATGCCCAGCTATCACGGCTACAGTTAATGATGATGATCAGCAAAAACCAACTTTAACACACCACACCATATTACAATAACAAATACCTGTTTTGTACTTGTAATATTGATGTACACACACCCTGAGAAAGAGAGCAGCTCAGCCGCTACAAACCTCTCATTTTCCAATACTCATTTAAGCCGATTATTTGTAATGGTTTTATATGGCTATGTGTTTGTGGTTGTTGTTGTTGCTTGCTGTTTTCTTCGGTATTTTGCTCTCTGTAAATATTTACATGTATGTATGTACGTGTGTATTTTTATGCTCTTACCATGGTGAAGATGTTTTAACATTTTACAATTTAATTGTTTTGGCTGGCTTCGTGGAGGTGCGGTAAGTCGTGAGTGAGTTCATACAACAAAAATAACTACAACAAAAAGAACACAACGGGTTGGCTGGTTTCTACGATTGCGTGTTCTATTCATTTTGAATTTTTTTTTTCTCGTTCTTGGTTTATGTTTCCTTAACTCTTTCTTATTTTCAATTTAACATTATTTTATTGTATTATATTTGCTTTTCTCTACCTGGGTATTTTGTGATTTTTATGGTGATTTAATATTTATACTTTTCATTAGATCATATAAGAATACTTATAATAAAGAGGAATTCAAGAGAAAATAAGTAATTAATCCGCGGTTACTTTTGGGCTCTAATGTTAAATAAAACTTTGATTTGAAAACAAATGACGAGGGTAGTTTAAAAAGATACATACATTGATTATATAATCAGCTAAATATTAGTTACTTCGATATTTTAGATCCAAAAAGTCTAATTAATTGTCAACTAGTCAGAAGGCTCGAAAAATCGAGTCACCCAAAAATAATAGAACCTATATGGTTACTTGAGAAGAAAAGTGCTCTCAGGAGTTGTTAAGAACATCATTCTCTATGCAGCTCCGATATGGTCAGAGTCAACAACACTTAAGACGTACTGCGGAAGGGTCGGTTCTGTTTACAGACTTAGTGCACTTCGTGTCTGTTGTGCATACAGGACGGTATCTGATGAGGCAATTTTCGTTATAGCAGCGATGATGCCCATAGACATATTGGCGAGGAAGGCCAAGTTGAGCTTCCGCAGTTTCTCAGAGAGTGGTATTGCTGATGAGAATATGCGAGCAAGTATTACAGAGTGGCAGACCCGGTGGTCCACAGCCACAAACGGAAGATGGACATATACGCTCATACCTGATATTAGAGCTTGGTGGTAATAGGAAACATGGTTTCCTAGATTTTTATATCACTCAATTTGTAAGCGGTCATGGGTGTTTTAGATCGTATTTACACCGCTTCGGTCTGGACCATTCCCCATACTGTCCATACTGCGTTGTTAGTGTAGAGGATCCAGAGCATGTGTTTTTGATATGCCCACGATTTGATCAGCATAGAGCAAACTTAGAACAACATACAGGAAATAGAGTAACCAAACAAAACATAGTTCCATTGATGTTGGCTTCTTCAAGCAGCTGGAATTATGTGTGTGAATTTGTGAAGTTGGTTCTCTTAGAACTTCGTATGCAGGATACAATTCGTAGGCAGATTCAATAGAACTGTGTTTTGGATTTAAACCTTCACCCCCCCTGTGAGGAAATACTTTTGCGGTGATTCCACAGGGATAGTGGGTTAGTGAATGAAGGTGGTATTAGTCGGTAAGAATCCGACATACCCCAAGGGGGACCTATGCAAGGTTTCCACCTAGTTATTCTCGAGAATAACTACCATGATTAGATAGAAGTTTAATTTGTTTCGAGAAAAAAAAACGCAGAAGAAAAGACACTTATTGGGGCCAATCAAATGCTTGGTCCCTTTAGAGCTAGCATGGGAAGATGGAGGCACAATTTTTGAGAACACTTTCGTATGGGAGCCCCCAAGGCAAGAAGATAATGGGTGGTTATATCTCAAAACTCTGTTTGCGAGAATAAATTAGGGGGTCAATGATATATTTGACTTCTGCAGATGCAGTTGGTGGGGGAAAATTGCAAAAAATGTTTTATTATGGTGATCTTCTTAAAGAGAAATGATAGAGGGTTGAGTTCTGTTCCTTAAAAATGTCACGGGAGGCGAACCAATAGAAATTTGTTAATCACTTGACTCCTGTACTGTCGCAAGGGGGGTGGGGAGGGTTTTAGTTAGGACACTGGGGTGGAGATTTATAAAAATTATATACTCATTTGTTGGGTTGTCCCCTAAGGAAGAGAGATAGGAGGTTGATTAGTTCCGGGAAAACGTCAAAGAGGAATATCTAAGGGGTAGACCACACATTACATTCCTCCAGAAGCACTAATTAAGATGGTGGGGGAAAATTTCTAAAACTATTTTTGTACGTTAGCCTTACTATGGAGGAGAGAAAGAAGGTTGATATTTACCAATGAAATATTGGAAAAAGAAAATTTCGGGAATTTGTTCACACCCTTGACTCATCTAGACGCACAGTGGGCACTGAAGCCAAGCAGTCAGTAAGAAAGATCGGGCAACTTAGTGCCTTTCGACTATTTTTTTTTTGAGCCTGTGTTACGTTTACATTATTAAAAATAGGGTAAACTTTCATGTCACACAGAAAGTGAAGCAATGGACTAATTGAGAGTCGCGTTTGAGAAGCAGCTTATTTCATGTCTGAAGCCAATCACTTGTCTGCCTAGATTGTGGAATTAAACGCAGTGAGACTATTTTTAGTGAAGCTTTATTAAAATAAATTTATATAAAGGCAAATTCACAATGGCTTAGGCTGTGCAAGTCAATATTGGAGAATTTATTGCTAAGATATTGCCCAATGTGTTAAGAAGGGTATGCAAAAATCGGATGCTTTTCAGAAAACATTATTGATATAGAGCCTATTTTGCACTTTTTTCGTAAAACTACACGTTTAAGATTTTATTCAAGTAATTAAAAAAAATTATTAAAACAATGTCCTTCACAAT
This sequence comes from Sturmia bella, assembly GCA_963662145.1. NCBI lineage: Eukaryota > Metazoa > Arthropoda > Insecta > Diptera > Tachinidae > Sturmia > Sturmia bella. The sequence continues at coordinate 20,091,873 of OY759170.1, forward strand.
TTTGATTACCATACAAAATGAAAAATGTTACCCTCTACTGCAGAAACGAAAACAGCATGAGACCCACTCAGCGCTTATCCTTCGCAGTGGTAAAAGCTATGTGGCTAAGCTTTTCTTAGTATATCTAGCTGCCGGGTTGTTGCAAGGTATACAAAAATCAAAAAAACTTGGAAAACTATTGGAAGTCCTCACACAAGAAACTCTCAAAATTAGCTGTAAATTTTGAGCCATGATTTTGATGAATTTGAGATTGATATCATTATAAATAATAATAATAATAGTAACTTTTAATCGATTCCGTAGAAATTTTCCATATAAAAATTGAGTTCATCAATTTATTTCGAAACATATTTTTACTTGTATGAGCAAAAATATTTTTTTTTTCTTGCTGCAAATTTATGTTTTATATAGAAATTTTATGCGAAACAAATGGCTGAATTTAGCTGAAGACTTCTATACCTATTGCAGCACATCTTGTTGCTAACAATTTTCGCAACTTATCAAACCACTCACGCATTTGTATTACTATTTAAAATTCAGACCGCATATAAAAATATTTTTAAAATATAAACGAGTATCAGGAAACTTACTGATTTTTTTTCTTTGTGTTTTTATTTTGTTTTACAACAAAGTTGTTTCAAACTCAAATACGTGTTTCATTTTGATGGTGGAAGCAAAAAACAAAATTAGCAAAACTCTTTATGATTTAAATAAATATAAAAAAAAAATGCTAAGCAATTTTAAGCGTTTTTCATCAGCAACAACTCATTAGATAAATCTTTTTTTTTTTTTTTTTTTTTTTTTTTTTTTTTTTTTGTTGCGACTACAATTCTGGGTCAGCAAGAAAGAGCAAACAAATATTTATAATTGAAAAATTTACATAGTCAATAAATGGTAGCAACAAAGTACTTAAAGTTGCACTATTTAGTCAAATTTAGTATAGAAAGTTAGATATAAAGTGATTTATAGATACAAGCAACAGGATATGAGTAAAATGTAATTAAAGAATTTTATGGGCTAGAAAAACCATGCGATGGATGCAATGTCAGCTGCAGCTGGAACGAGCTTAGCTTATCTTAAATGCCTGGTGGTTTGAAGGCCCTCTAAGGCCCAAAATATCAGTTAAAGTTAGAAGTCTGGTTCAACAAAACGTTTCCGTGATTTAATTGCAGTTTAGGCTTGACTAAAAATAGAAATTTGGCAACATTGCAAAATATATCAAACAGCTGGTGTTCAAAGACTTAAGTTTAAAAGCTAAATTTCCCTCATTTGAATGTGGTGTAACTGAGTTGAAAATTGACTAGTCTAATAGTAACTCAAACCAAACTTAGAGATGAACTAATGCCGTTTTCATTTCTACACAAAATTACGTCTCTATTTTGGGATTTTCTTTCTTTTTAAAATGCCACTTTTAAGATTTTAGTGAAACTAAGATCAAACAAAAATGTCACCAGCTCGATAAACAGGCATTCAGCTGCCTTAAACAAAAATAATAGTCAGTGGCTGTCAACAGCCGGCTAAATATGTAGGGAGGTCATTTTGCTCCTTTCCAACAAGGCACTCACACACACACACACTCGCTTAAGCTAAAAAACCTCACACACTTTATGGCGAGAACCATTTATTATTGAATGCTTTAAGAAATAGAAATTTGGCAACGTGGCATAAAACAGCTGATGTTTTGTACTGGTTGCTGACTGCAGCTTAAATGCTAAATTTTCTTGGTTTAAATGTGGTTTAAGCAGTCATTGATTTATGTTTGTATGCTAAAAAATTTAATAACAGCATATTAAAAATTGTGTATGGAATTTTCCATACAAAATTTTTAATATGCTGTTATTACATTTTTTAACATACAAGTATTAGTGATTAATTTGTTTAAACGTAAATTAAAAAAAAAAAAAAAAAAACTCCAAGATCTGCTTGCACTGATTTTTGCGTTGTGAGGTTTAAAGCTTGAAGGCCTCAAACGCTAAACCCTGTAAGCAACTCGGCCTTATCAGCCTGTATTTTTATTTAAAAGTTGATGTTACTGGCAGTAGTCTACTGACCAACAGTATCTAAACTATAAATTTTAGCTCAAAAAGTGTTGTACTTTCATTTCAAGTCACAATTTAGTGTGTAGTCTTTACAAGCGTAGAAATGTATGTGTGTGTATGTGTGTTGATTATGAAGTATTTCTGGTTTAAAATGAAAATATGCTCGTCTTTTGAAACCCACACAATCAAACACTTTCCCAAATAGATTTACATGCCCAGACTCATAAGCCAACTGAAATACACTTCAAAGATATTTATATCTTTCATAAGGATTCTCACATAACTACATATATTAACAACATTTTGCAGGCAGGCAGGCAGACAGGCAGCCGGGCGGGCAAGCAGGCAGACACACTTTGCACAGTTAAAAATAACAAGAAGGCACTATCAGCAAAAAGTTGGTCAAACTAAAACTTTCATATTGCTACATGTTGCAAAGAGAATAAAATTAAAAACCAACATTTAACTAACAAAAAAATCAAAAAAATAAAAAAAAAAGTTCAAACATAATGAAGCTGAAACCATTAGACCTAAGGGGTTATTTGGGAAAAGAATGAAATAGTTTGTGTGCACATGAAAACGTATTCAAAATGTTAAAGGATATTTTATGATAAAAGAGAATATTTTTATATTGAGGTTTCTTATATGTAACTAGCAAAGGCTTAACAATTCCAAAGAGGCCATTAAACAAACACCGGCTTGAAGCTAAAAATTAAACTGTTTAAATCAATATGGCTGAAAATATAGAAAATAGGTCCAAGCCAGTATTAATTTAGATACACTTGATACACAAACTGTCTTAAGCACAAAACCAACAAACATGCCCCTGACATACATACATCTAAGTGGTTGCTTTGTGATGAAAAAATACCCTCCCTTAAGCCAAGTGCCTTAATCGTCGTCACTTGAAGGCGTGTTGAACATCTTAGATCGTTTTTTGTTTTGTTTTCATTAACATACAAATTTTAATATTTTCTTGAAATTTTACCAAGAAGGGAAGGTGTCGGGGCATGTTAAAGTATGTGTTGATTTTTGTTAATTTTGACACTGGTAAATGGGGAAATTTCTACGTTTGATCTAAGGAATTCCTAGCGGTATTACCGTCCCACCAAACGAAATACAGACTAAGTAATACTTGAGAATTATAAAAATAAACTACAAAAAAGATCATGGCTTTGTATTAATTCAGATCCAAAAATTACTTTTTACAAAATATTTGCTATCTTTTTCAGCTGTCTATATGCCGACAACATGTCGTTGGTGCTAATCAACTAATCAGTAGACTTGAAAAATTCTTAAAAGTTTGTTTGAAACTTAACTACTTATTCCATAATTGCCATGAACAAAATGAGAATTAGAAATGGTCAAACAAACCTTTAACCCAGCAAACATTTCTTTATCAAACTTTGAAAAAAATTTCACATATAGACAGCTGAAAAAAAAACAGATAAATTTTGAAAAGTTTCAGTTTTGGCCCTGAATTAATACATTTCAATTGGCTGTTAAAGCAAATAAAAAAATTAAGTTCATATTTGATCATTGCTTTGGTTAATGTTAGTTAAGTATATAAATAGAAAGTAAGACTGCGTGAGCTTTGGCTGCCGAGTGGTTAAAATTGCTGTGTCAAAATTGTGAAATTTAACACGTCCAATAGGGTACTGATGAAACAGCAGGTTGTCCACCGAGCTATAAAATTTTACTTTTCTTTACTTAACTGATATTGATAAAAGCAAGTGACCAACCAAGGGTTGAACTTGAGCCTGAATAAGTAATTTAATACAAATGTATTAAAATTTAATACAAAAAAAATTAAAATTTTAAAATTAAATTTGTATTAAAATTTAATACAAATGTATTAAAATTTAATACAAATGTAGTTCAATGTAATTACCATTTCAGTCAAAATGAACGCGATTGTGGTTTCTGTTTTCCAAGTGTCGTAGTCCAGGTCGCATTCAATCGTCATGGAAAATGTATGGTTGTATGGCAGGTGGACCAAAAGAAATCACCACATTGAAAGTTATTCTTATTTTCGCAAATGGCGGCCAATGTCAAATCAGTTTTTACATTTGTGAACTACATCGCGGTAGAACACAAGTGAACCAGCCATGGAGCGATCGCTAAACTCCCCAAGAATGCGGAAGAGTCGTGTCTATGACGAAGTGGTCGATTTTTCGGCCAAAATCAAGATGAGCTCATATATCCAGCTCAGCGGGTATGTGAACAAGCAAAACTATCGCTTTTGGGGCACCCAAAATCCACGAGTTATGCACGAGGTGCCATTACACTCGTTCAAAGTGACGGCTGGGTGCGCTGTTCAGGCTGAGTGAATCATCCGCCAATTTTTTTTTCGAGTACGCTGCTGATCAAACAACTACGCGCTATGGGGCCTTCCTTGTAAAACGAAATTTTTTTCTGCCTCAATTGAACGAATGAGATCTGGGGGACATGTGGTTCCAACAGGACGGAGCAGCGGCACACACTGCGCGAAACGCAACCGAGATTCGTAAAGCCAAACAACATCGAATGGCTTCTTTTGGCCCACCTACTACTTTATTATACTCCCATTATGGTAAAAAAAATAATTCTCAATATTTCGCTATAAAATAATATAAATAAATTATTATCAAAACATCAACAAACTTCAGGTAAAAAATCACAAAAATTTCTTATGAACAAAAGCTGGAGATTTATTATTATTATTATTATTATTATTATTATTGCTATTTTTATTTTTTGGTTTAAAACAAATATTTACGCTTGCCAACAATATGTTTTCATAAACATTTCTTTGTTAAGTACTTTCCAACAAACTGTTTGTATGACTGTTTTAAATAATTAACTCACATTGCACTTTCGTTTAAATTTAAAAGGAAAACAAAAACACCTTTTGTTTTAATTCTGAGAAACGAACAATGAAAAAGTATTAACAGTTTATATGGCACTGCAAATTGCACAAATCTGTGGTAAATTATAAATTTTTATTGGGGTTTTTAAGCGGGTGGTAGCTTTTTGCGTTGTACATTTTCGTATAAATTTATGATCGTCTCTTGTTGAATCTGTTGCAGAATGCGAGAAATTTCTAACACACAGGAGCGAAGCCATTACAAAAATTCATGTCATTGAAGTTTTAATTATTTTTCCATATAGAGTTGCCATGGTTGAATAAATGTTAAGGAATTTATTTGTAGACAAAATTAATTATATTTGTATTTCTTTTGCATGAAATTTTTGAATTAAAACTAAGTTCCAAATTTATGTCAAGTTTTATGTGCTCAGGCTCATGGCAGAATTAGTGCAATAGTATCGTAGAGATGCATTGTTTCTGTGGCTCACAAATATTTCAGTTTCATAAGATTAGAGTCTCCAAATACTGGAGGTTTTCAAATGCTACAGCTATTTGGATAAGCAGAATTTTTATATCCAATAATATTTGGCAACTTATATCAATATGCGTTTTAGAAACATTTTAGAAAACTATGGGTTCTAAGAGTTATTTCAAATTGATGGTATTTTTAGTGAAGGCCGGTGCTAAAGTGTAAATTATTTCATCTTTAATAATTTTATATTTGGCATATAATTGCTTTTGGATTTTCCCGCTGCTGGCATTAATTTTCTTAAACAACTGTTATGCAAAATTTTTTTTTATTTGACTTTTCGGCACCACAATATTTTAAAACACCTCTGACATTCATTTACTTAAACCAACCAGGCAACAAGCACCAGCATTAAAAAAAGCTTCTTTCAAGCTCACAGCAGATGAAGTTATAAGACAAATAGATAATATGAAAAAACAAAATAGAAAAAAAGACTTAAAAGCCAAGTCAAATAATAAACCTTCTTCTACCAGCCATACAATAATGTTTTAGCTGAAGGTTTTTTATTTCTTTTCATTAAAAAAAAAATAATAAATTTTTTTTTTCTTTTAATGGTTTATCTTTTGAACGTAAGAGAAAGAAAGCAAAGTTTTAGAGCGGGTTTACATTACTACTAACAACTTTAATATATTAGTTTTTTTCCTTCATATTTATTTGTTTGTTAAAGTCTTTTTTTTTTTTGTCTACTGTAATTTTTTTGTTTTCTTCTTCTTTTTTTCGTCAAAATGTTCGCAAACACCAACAAGAGGAAGAAATGGTAGAAGACGTTGGAAATGTAAAGAAGCAAGAAAACTTTCACCAAACTTTAATATATATTTTGCTCAAAGAAATATTTATATGGCAAACATCGCTAACTCCGTTGACGGGATGATTTAATTTTACATATCAAAAGTTTTCTTAGAAAAATGTTGTATAACGATTGGAAGTATGTATTAGACTTATTGTAATTCTGCTAATACAAACTTTTTTAATTCCTAGGAAAAGTGAAATTGAAACTCACAAATTTGTCAGCTTGTGTTCATTATGACTTAATGAAAATAGTTAAGCTTCAAACTGTTCTAGTTATAGCGCTCAGTAATATGAAGCTTATGCCGTTTTCTTTTCTGCATAGAATTAAGCATTTACATATTTTGCACTTTTTTTTTCTTAAATTGCTGAAATTAGTCATTAAGTAATTTTGAATTTTATAGAAGAAAAATTTTCCATTAAATTCCACAAACATCTGTCAGCTCTGTGTCAATCATGAACGAGCATGCTGCTTTCAGAGAACTGATTCTTTTTTAAACGCAGCTGCTGGCCAATGTGGCAGAGATTTATTGTAACCTTAATTGGTACAATAATTAATTAAATATATAATTTATTAAACTGTCATCGCTGGCATAAGCTTTTATTATTAGTTTTCCATTTCGCAGCTTTGAGCCAGGCTCAAGTGTAGTTTGTATAACCTTTTTTGTTTTCAATATATGTATAACACAGTTTATATGGTTGGTAACCTCATTTCAAATTATTTATATTTTATGTATGTATATAAATTAAAAAAACTATATATATTTTCTCAGCAAATAAGTTTTAGTTTCCAGTTCTTTTTTTTTCGTTTTGTTTTGAAGTTGCTTTTGTTGCTGGGTTCGCTGGAAGATGTGACAAGTAAAAAGACATTTAAACTTGTTTACAAATCATTTCCTTCCTTAAAGTTTGCAGTTGTTGTTCGGTTTGTTTGTTTTTGTTTTTGAAAATGCATTATCCTTATGATCCTTAAAGATTAAACAAATAAAAAAAGGGATGTTGAACAAAAGCAACAGCACTAGCAGACACTTGTGAGCACAAACTTTATTTGTGTTTTTTTTTTGGGCTCGTTTCTACTTTCTTTTTGTATTTAAAAAAATTCTCAAGAATTTTCAGCATAACCTTAAATTTTTTTCCTGCACAGAAACACACACGCACAATCACACAGCTTTAAACACAGCAGTTATGTCTTAAATTACAAAATGATTTCCTCTGCTTTTAACTTGTTTTGTTTTCTTAATCTTAATTATAATATTTTGTTACATATCATTTTTTGAATTTCTTACTTTTTCGGAGGTTTGGCAGGAAGGGTTGTGGTGTAAAAATTTCCGTTTAACAATTTTTGAGGGCACACTTTTTTAGCCACTGTTCACGGTATTTTGTAAAAATTAAATTAAAAAAAAATTAAATACACAAAGCAGTTGCCTGTAATGCCGCGTTTGTTTTATTGTCGTCTTCACTTGACCACCGACTGCTGCTACTGGTCACTTTCTTTAAAACTTCCTTTTTCGTTTACATAAATTAAATTTTTTCTCGTTTTCTTTTAAGTGCAACTTTTGCCGTTTTGCTGTTGTTGTTGTTGTCTATTTGCTTGACAATATTTTCAATAAACTTTTTTGTTTGATTTCCATACAGGTTTGCGACACTCTTTTTTTTTTTAATTAAGTTTCGTTGGTTTTGTCCACTAGCTATTTTTGTTTGATTCACGTTTCACTAAATATTTACCCGTCTTTGAGTGGTCCAATGCAAGAAAATTCGAAAATGTTTCTTGGCTTATTCTCGTAAGAAAACTCTGTTTTCAAAGACCGTTCACGTTAACGCTCGGAGAGCGACTGAAGCTGTTATTGCCAGTTTGTTTTATTGGCCTGTGTGTGTGTCGCTTTTTCATACTGTCTTTTTTGCTCTGTGTTTTCGTCTTTTGCCAGTTATAATGCATTAGTGTGAGTGGGGGGTATCTGTGTGGCAATGTTTACAAAGATTTTGAAATTCTGTTTATGTGTGTGTTCTTCAATGACTATAGTTGTTGTTTTTGTTTATCTTTTTCAGTTGCTTACTCTCTTTGCAATATCTAGATTAGGTTTGAACTGCATTCTGTCTGTGTGTTATATCCGTTTGCAACATGTTTGATGTTGGTTGTTTTCTTGTAAAAAAAAAAAAAAAAATTACCAGTTGCTTAATGTTCTGAGGGTATACCGCTACTTGTTGCATTCAATTGAGTGTTTGGTAAACCAACCACGATGATTCGTTTTTTTAGCCGCTTTTAAATTATCTAGTGTTGGCTAACGTTACAATTTGTTTTGGAATTCTTTGACGTGCAAGTGTACGCACACACATTCGAACGTACGACATACAACACGTTGTTTTCTTTCTGATTGCTTAAAAATCATCTAGAATTGATATTCTTAGAACACATTTATATTTGACATTTTGTAAATGTTCACAAATTGAAGCATGTGAGCTTTCAGCTCAAGAAAATAATAACATGGAAGCTTATTAATTATTATTTTTTGCAACATCGGTCCATAGCATTTGATACATTTTACTCGGCAAACTGGGAAAAAACTTTTTTGGCACAAAAAACATGAAATTTATTGTATTTTTTCGTTTCAAAACTAAAATTGTGTATAAGTTACAAATATACTGCCTGTTCCTCAATGTCGAAATGGTGCGATTGTTCGCTTTCTAAACGAAAGAAATTTGTCTCGGGTTCCTCTAAGACGTTCTGTTAAGTCGAAAAAACGTAACTGCCTGTTCCTCAATGTCGCAAGCGATGGAAATGTAGTCGCTCGATTTCGGATCAATTTAGAATCCTCTATGTCGCCAGCATAGTTTTACGTCATGAAATTTTTGGCATTTACTTCACAGAGATGCCAGATCGGTACACTAAAAAGTTTTAGTTGATTTTTTTTTTATTGCGGTATTGAAAAAAACTACCAAATTGTTCTTGTGTAAATACAACCCTTCATAAAACTGATCAACTGTATTTGACAAGCCAAAGCAAATACATACTTAAATAACACAAAGTATTCTGTGATAAAAAAAAAAGTACAAAATAAAAAAGCAAACATTTTGAAAGTGCGGAAATAGTTTTTGTGGTGTTTTAAAATTTAAGACGCGATGAGCACTGGTATTGCTCTGGCATGCTCAGGATTTTCTTCCATCCAGCAAACAAGTGAAGTGTTTAAGAAAACCACATGCATGCAAGTAATAATTGTTTAACATATAACATAGTATATAATATTAATATATAAATAAAATAAACATTACAAATATGCGGGGTTTTTAATTTTATTTCCCAGTTTTTTAACAAAAATAAACAAAAAGTTTTTCTATAAAAACTCCCACTCGATAGCAAAACAGCAAGTGCTTGATTTTGGCATGTGTGTTCGCAGTATTGACGACATGATCGATATTGAGGAATCGGATTTTGTATGAAAACACTTACGTTTTTTCGACTTGTCGATCGAGTCATCGTTCGAATAAAAGAACTTCATAGAGGAACCCAAAACAATTTTCTTTCGCTTAGAAAGCGAACAATCGCACAACCGCAACATTGAGGAACAGGCAGTAAGTGTTTTCTTACAAAATCCGATTCCTCTATTTCGATCATGTCGTCACCACTGCGAACACAAATCTCAAAATCAAGCCCTTGCTGTTTTGCTATTAAGTGGGTGTTTTTATAAAAAACAAATTTATATTTATTTGTTAAAAAACTGTCAAATTAATAACGAAACTCGATATATTTTTAATTCTTATTTTATTTAGTAAATATATTAAACAATTATCTGGATGGAATAAAATGCTGAGTTTGCCAGAGGAATACCAGCGTGCAGTGCGTCAAAATACTTATTAAATTTCTATACAAAAAAAAAATACTTTTAAATTTTAAAACACCACAAAAAATATTTCCACATTTTCAAAATGTTTGCTTTTTTATTTTGTACTTATTGTAGGTATTTGCGTTGACTTGTCAGACACAGCTTACCAGTTGGTCAGGATTGTATTTACACAAGAACAATTTAGTAGTTTTTGTCAATACTTCAATAAAAAATCCATCAAAACTTTAATTTGCATATCTGGTATGTCTGTGAAATAAATAGCAAATATGTCATGACGTAAGTCCATGCGAACGCAATCTGTCGATATAGAGGAGCCCAAATTGATTCGAATTTGTGAGACTTCATTTCGATCGCTTACATTTTCTTGCGACACCGAGGAAAAAATTTAAAACAACAACTGCCTGATTGTTTTAATTTTTTTTCAATATGGCAATACCTTCTTAATTAGGTGACATATATTTTTTTTAATAATTTTTCTGTCAGCATTTCACCATTGTGGAAAAATTTTAAATTTCTTGCTCGAAGAATATTGAAGTGCATAAATTAAAAACTACATGCATACAAATTTAATATAGTGTTTAATATATATTTATATAATTTGATAGTTTATTAATTCAGATCCAAAATTGAACCTTTTCAAAATATTAACTGTATTTTTCAGCTGTCTATATGAAATGTATTAATTCAGGTCCAAAAATGAACCTTTTCAAAATATTTACTGTATTTTTCAGCTGTCTATATTTTTGCACCTGAACTAATACATTTCAATTGGCTGTTAAGGCAAATAATTAATTAAGTTCATATTTAATTTGATAATTGTTTAATATATTTACCAAATAAAATAAAAATGCAAAATATTCAAAATTCTAGTTTTATTTCCCAATTTTTTAACAACTAAATAGAAAATGTTTTCTATAATAACAACCACTCGATAGCAAAACAACAAGTGCTGGATTTTGACATTCGATCATGACATGATCGAGATAGAGGAATCGGATTTTGTATGAAAACACTTACGTCTTTTCAACTTGGCGATCGAGTCATTGTTTCAATAAAAGAATGTCATGGAGGAACCCAAAACAATTTTCTGTCGCTTAGAAAGCGAACGATCGCACGACCTCGACATTGAGGAACAGGCAGTAATATCTTAGTCCTAAATAAATAACATATCTATTACACGTTGATAGTGGGAATTTTTTTTTTTTTTTGCAAAATTTGTTATTACAAAGCAGCATTTGCAAGATCACAACAGTCATAATTTGTCAAACTTTTCACTGTTACTTGTCTAAAATAAAATATTCCACTGGGAATTGACAAAAAAAAAACTGCTAAATTTGTTCCTAATAAATCAATTTAAATAAAGAGAAGGCATGAATGTTTGCTTACTTTCCTGTTTTCTTACTTTCCACAATTCCATTATCTTTTCATTGATACTGTGAAAACCAGGCGTTATAAAATTTAATTAACATTACTGACGTTCTTTAAATCAACAACTTGTATGTACATACGTACATACATATGTCTAGGAAATCAGCTTTGACTTGCTGGCTGGCGTTAAACAACATTAATATTAATTTTTTTTTTTTTTTTTTTTTTTCAAATATTTCCCAGAATCGCTGTGGGAAGTAGCAGACTGGTACCACTTGACGTGCTTTTTGTATACTTTTTGTGAAATAATTACTTTACTAAACAATAAATCAATTTTAAGAATTTAAGCAGCGTTAGTTCTTTTTTGCGCTTTAATTGAGATGAAAAACTGTAAAATGTTCTTGTCATCACGAGTCACACAACCACACACTTTTCAAGACTTTGCTTTTGTATTTTACAGTGTATGTGTACTTATGATTTCAATAGGAAAATATACAGTTTTATGAATGTGTTTTATTAGAGATGCTTGTTATGTTAAGAAAGGCAGAGCAGACTAGAGTATATTAATTTTGGCAGCGAAAAACTTAAAAGTAAAACTTGTTTAACATAAAATAACATCAATGCAAAGTGCTTAATTTCATCACATCTGATGATCGAATGATTAATTATTTATTTTGTTATTAATTAAAGAATTGCCAAAACTAAGTAAACATTTGCGAGGTTTCTTTGCAATTTTTAATGCAAGCCTACACCAAGCGACCAAGTTGATGCAACTTGGTATAGTTTTATATGAGACTATTAAGTTTGAGATGGCGTTTCGATTATGTAAAAGGATAAAGTTTGATTTTCTTAATGCTGTACAAAGAGGTTGTACAATTTGGCAGTAGACTGTACAACTTTATGCTACCATATATTTATATTCCCAGTGGTACAAAATTTTATTTGCATCTAGAAATGAGTGCCTTCAATTAAATTTATCAGAAAAAATTTATAATTTTTCTGAAATTTCTAATATTTACTCACAAAAAAGTATTTGTGGAATATAATTGTATTATAATGTGCCAAGTACTGCTGGGGAACTCTGCTACTTTTCATTACTCATTGATACTTTTGGCTTGGATACTCAATGGTACTCAATAGTTTTAGTGGATCTTAAAATATTTAAACAACAGAAAGTCTTTTTAAAGGTTTCGGTACTCAGGGGGCGGCACAAACGGGACACTACTGCTGAGATGTTGCTGTGCGCCCATCCGTCCATTACTGCACCCTTTCTTCGAAACGGCAAGAGCAAGAGAACTCACATTTTCACAAAACATTTAGTTACCCGAAAAATACTACAACAGAAAATACTAAAGACAACACAAGTTTAAGATTAAAGGGATCCCTCATACCAGAAACTAGGAAACCATAAGGCATGGAGACTTAAAGCTGTAATAGAACATGTGACAGGGATTCTACAGCGAAAACATACCAATAATAATGAAAAAAGTAAATACATTAAAAGTAAAAGGTGCCCCCATACAAAAACCTAATAATTCGCTGGAACGCTTGCACCATCCAAGGAGACAACGACTTTCAACTCGCACCCAGTGTTCGGTTGCCTGAGCTCTACAACAGCAAATATCAAATAATGCAAAAAAAAAAAAGAAATGCGGTCGGGGGACCCCCGTTAGGAACGAAGTTCCTTACGTTTTTTTTCATCTTTGAATGTAATACAAGGTGAAATCTGTATGTTTTATTTTGTGTTGATTTTGAAATTTTGAAATTTTATGATTCCTTAAATTTTTGGAACGTTTTCCAACTAATTAATATTTATTGGTAGGTGTCTCCGCTGCTATCAGTGGAGACACTGCCCATCATACACAATTGCTTGTCGACAGTACACCAATACATAGAGACAGCTCACACGATTTCGTGACGATTTCTACTAATTTCCACTACCAGCAAGCCGCGTTAAGGAACTTCGTTCCAAAAACTAAATTGTCCCCCATACAAGAGGACACATTTTGGTTTGAATATTGGCTGCAACTTTTGAGCCCCATGCGACAGGAATTTCTAATTGTCTTCGCAACAAATGCCAAAACTAACAAAACATAAATTTTTATATTGTGTACAATTCCTGGGAACAACCTTTAGATGGAAAATTAACGGCAGCTTTTGAACTGTAAGAGATCGAGACTTGAAATTAGAGAATAGGGGCAGATATAAGTCACACACATTTAATTAGATAATAAGAACAAATTTAGATTTAAGACCGTTTATGTTTGCTTACAGGACAGACTTCTGAAAATATCGCTTTGCGCTGTATGCGGATAATATAGACATATTCCGATAGAGACAGATTTTATTATTGTCTTTATAACGGGCTACCCATTTCGTGGTTTCAAAATTATGTAAGACTAGAATTCGACATCTGTCAAACTAAGTTGTTAAACCAAAAAACCACGAAATATTTGAAAATTTTCTTTTGTTAAATTTTCATTTACATAGAATTTAGAATCAGAGCGAAAACCGAGCGACTTCTATGTATCAAAAGCTTGCCATGGTGAATTTTGATAATTTTTTTTTACAACTCTTACAGTTTTATAAGGGAGTGTTTCTGTACATCGACAATAGAGTTAAGTACGGTGACTGCTAGAAAGTTATGCCTTCAAATCGTTGCATTATATGAGCATCAATGAGCCTCGCCAGTTTTGCAATGAAAATACTAACACCGGTATTCATAAAAAATAAAACGTTGCTCAAATACATTTTAGAAAAAAATTTTATATGAAAAATTTGTCGTAAAATGTGTTTCAACAATGTTTTATTTTTTATGAATACCGGTGTAACTGTTTAAAAAGCCTTCTCATTCTTCTAATTTCTTTTGCCAGTTTTGGGAATACTAATTGGTCTAACGCTTCCCCATTTAGCCGGCCCAAGTTGGCGATGGGAAAGACAGAACGTAAATATTCTATGAGGCCAGGGGATGATATGCCTTTTAGTACTCTGCAGCATTTTTGGCAAAATAAAATTAGCTCCTGGAAATTTGAATTCTGATAAACTGTCTATTGCTCCTGATGTCCTTTCATAGGATATGATATTTCTACTAAATCTAGGTGGCTAAATCTACTAAATCTATGGTGGAATACTTGCTGTTCATGAAAGGAATGTTCAGCTGACGATTAAGAACAGGGGCCGGATTCTGGCATTCGTGATCGAATATACTCGATAAAAAAAACAATGTAGAGCAAAAACAAAATGAGCAACAAACACACAGCATTCTATAACGAAATCGTTCAATCACGAGTGCTAGAATTTGGCCCCAGGAGTCATTTTGTATACGTATTATGAATAAAAATTTCAATGAAATCTGTAACTCTCATGAAAATTTCTTGCTCAATTTCAAAGCAACGAAAGAGTTCATTTTAAAAATGTTGTCGAAGCGAAGAGAGTATTATAGTTTTGTTTATTACTGAAATAGAATTGCCAAGCCTACTACAAACATAAATTTATAGGGCAGTATACGAAAATAATTTTTATTGCTACACTTTTAAGGCCATATTCATAATAATTATTGTAAGTTTATTAAGCTTATGTCTACGGAATATTTGTCAAATAAACGTGAAATAAACCTTCAATAGTTTTTATGAATATGGGTGTTATTAATTAATTTAACAAATTATCACTATAAATAAAATTAATTTGTTTTCTTTATTCATATTTGCTGTAGAATTTTTTTATATATTTCTAATGTACAAAATAATTGAAAATTCACAATTATTATTCTACTGCAATCCTGAAAATTTGTGTGTGCGGTGGAATAGGCAACCTACACTACCTTGCCACTTTACTTTCAGTAAATGTCAAAAAATTACATTTTGCTGTAAATTTTAATTTTGTTATTGAACTTCTGTGTTGTAATACATTTATATTAAATTACTTTTTCAGGCTCAAGTTCAACCCTTGGGTTTTCACTACTTTTTAATCAATATCAATTAAGTAAAGAAAAGTAAAATTTATTTGCTAGGTGGACAACCGGCTGTTTCTGGGTAGCAAACACCCTTCATCAGCACCCTATGAACTTTGGACGTGTCAAATTTCACAATTTTGGCACAGCCGCTTTAACCACTCGGCAACCAAAGCTCACGAAATTCTACTTTCTGTTTGTATACTTAATTAACATTAACCAAAGCAATGATATTTTTGCAGTCTTGGACGATATTTGTCGTCTCAGAAGACTGTTGCTCTCTGTTTATATGAAAGCAAGTCCAAGACTGCAAAAATATCATTGCTTTGGTTAATGTTAATTAAGTATACAAACAGAAAGTAGAATTGCGTGAGCTTTGGTTGCCGAGTGGTTAAAGCGGCTGTGCCAAAATTGTGAAATTTGACACGTCCAAAGTTCATAGGGTGCTGATGAAGGGTGTTTGCTACCCAGAAACAGCCGGTTGTCCACCTAGCAAATAAATTTTACTTTTCTTTACTTAATTGATATTGATTAAAAAGTAGTGAAAACCCAAGGGTTGAACTTGAGCCTGAAAAAGTAATTTAATATAAATGTATCAAAAAATTACGTTCAGGAAAATTTTGCTAAAAGCTGAGTTGAAAATTACAAAAATGTGAGTGTGTTGGTAAAAACGTGTGAGTGTATTGTAACTTTCAGGCATTTACTTTCCCGTCTAAATGCCGGGTAAAGGTACCTTTAAGTGAGCGATAAATTGGCTGCTAAGCAATTTTCATTTTATTAACTTTCGGATACGAAACATTTGTTCTCTGTTAACTTGTGGCAACACTTTTGAAAGGTTTAATTAAATCTGGAGGAAAAATTCATTTTTTTTTCTAAGTAAAATTTTCCAATTAATTAATCGTTTTATATTAATATAGCGAAGACACCACCAGATAAGGTAAATGCCAAGGCTAAACCTCCCGTTAATTTACCGGTGGGTTTATTGTTCTGATAATTTAACGATCACTTTTTGTAATAATGAAAAATAATTTATCTGCACGATAAAATCCTGATTCTAAATAACAGAAAATTGTAATTGTACTAGCTGAAAATTACTAATAATAATATTTGGGAATTATTTTTCGTAGAGTTCACACTTAAGGTGTGTTTTTTAATAAAATAAACCATCATCATTGACAACTTTATGAGTTGACTATTTATGGTTTAATAGGACAAACATGATGTTTGATTTGCAAAAACTATTATTCCGATTAGAACTTAACACAATAACCGAAAACCAACAACAACACTAACAGCCATGCCAATGAGAATACAGCTAAATTATCCATCCCTGTGCTCTATGTAAAGGTTTGATTAAGGGTTTTGATTCAGTGGTCATTTTTATTTAGACAAAAACGAAAAACAGTGGCTGCTTCTTTAACTCTATGGCGCTGTCAGTCATTACTATACTCTCATTTTATGTAATTTTAAACAGTGCAACGGCTTTAGGCGGCTAAGCTGAAATTCAATTAAACGTTTTTCTTTTTTGCTTTGGATTGCAGTAAAATTCTGCAATGACAATAAATGAAATTTTGTCAACAGTTCAGAGTTTATGATAATGATGATGACGACGATGACGTTGTGTGGATGAAAGAAAAAATGAATGTTTATTGTTGCATTTCATGAACTGTACATACAAATTGTGTGTTCTATGAAAAGTTGTACATCTTTTGATTACTTAATTTTTTCTTGCTTTTTCTGGTTTAAATGATTTTTTATTTGTTGTCTTTTATGTTACGAAATTGACTGTATTTAGTTGTAGAATGTACATTGGACGACGATCAATTAAATAATAAAAGATAATTTTTTTTTCTTCATTAGTTTGTAGAGTTAAGGCCACAAATTATTTACATACTAAATAAATTTATATAACAATGATACTTTGAAGAATAGAAGATGTGTACGTACGTCTGCGGTACGAAGGTTTTTTAAGCAGGCGCCATTCGCTTACGAGACAGCATTTTGTTGATAGAAAATAAAGAACAGCAAATTGCAGAACAAGACGGCTAGAAAATATTGCCAGAGAGATAAAAAGTAGAAATAACTTCATGTAAACACTCGTCATTCATAATAGCGTTTCTGCAAGCATCGTCTTAGAACCGCATGAATCATATTACACAATTCACGTTGCGTTCTTGCAATGCTTCTGTTTGGTCTTCATATCAAGTGCGTCACTGTTTATTGAACCAGAATTGAACTTCGTATAGTTGACCTATAAAGTTAAATTAATGCTGGGTCCAGCGTAAAGTTTGACAGTGTTGTCATAACTGATACAATAGCAACAAACACGAAAACAAAATCAATTGGATGTTGGTGAGAGAATCGAATATAACTATATTCTAAGCATCAAAAAAACTCAGCAATAAAATTGAAAGACGATCAATAGGACTAAATATAGACAGCTAATAATGAAGAGATCAGAGAGTAGGAATATACGCTGCTGTTTAAAAATTGAGTTGTTTGTGAACTCTTTGAGCAGAGCGGGCGTAATTTTTTCTTCTTATGATGTGTAGTCGTAATAGGTGAACACGCCCTTTTTTTATTGGCTTATTTAAGAAAATATTCCATGATTATTAAAAGTTTATTAGGCAAGTTATGCATTGATATTTGCCAAATAAAATCTTAATAAACATGATATACATATTTTTAAAAATAAGTCCGTTAAAGTAATTCGTAATAGGTCTTGTCGTGGTTATTGTGTCGTCTGTTTGTTCTGTATAAGCAAAGTTTTGCCATGTGGAAGAGGTTTTGTTAAATGTTGTTAACTGGATACACAAATTAGCAACAATTAATCCTGACTAATTTAGTTTTTCAAAAATAAATGTTGTTTTTATTTTATAATTTTTTTTTACTTAATCAAACGTTTACAAACACTCCCCACTTTCAATTTGCACCCACCAATCGCTCCCTCCCTTTCTAGTTCCAGTACAATACAATGCATATATAATAGGGGTCATCTCTTGAGTACACATCTCCTGTCCCAGTGCACAAAAAAAAAACAGCATACAATTACGGGTATTCATGACCTGATTTCGAAGTAATTTGGGTGCTGATGAGAATCGTGGTGGGCGTGAAACAGTCGTGAACAGCCTTCAATTTTACTTTTCTTGTTTTTTTTAAAAAATGTTGTTCACTACAATTTTATCATAAACAAATCTTTCTCAATTCTGAATTTTCTGTTTAAGTATTAATATTATTAAGCACACTAAATCAACATTTTATTAAATTTTAATTAGTGTATTTTAATTGTAAGTCTCCTAATAATGCAACGTAGTTTGCTTTAGCAGTAATAAATTCAAGAAACACTTGTGTAAATTTTATGAATTTTTTACACTGACATCTCAAAATGTCACAATTAGTATTTGGATTAAATATTAAGCCCAGAAAGTCGTTATTTCGTCCAAAAATGTAATCAATCGCTCAACCTTAACTTGTTGATAAAAAAAAAATAAAAGTATGTATAATTGGCCGATGAAAAAATTTAATAGAATATAACAACAACAGACATACATATGCTTCAAAAGCGAATTAGTGGCTTTATGATGGCAAATAAAAATATTCGAGTGTCAAACGACACGACATCGACTTAACGATGTAATCAAGCATGTGAGTTTGGGGCTAAATAAAAATAATGAATGCATGCTTAAGTTTAATGTTAAAAATTTGTTTCTTTTTCATTTGTTAACTAAAGATAAAAAGGTTTTTGCTATTCACAAATAAAAGAAAAAACCCCAGGTAAGTTGGGTTTAAAAATTGTATTTGCTAACAGAAATTTTATCCTTCTATACTTCCAAATTGTGTTAATTTCAATTGTACCAACTTTTACACACCTGACCAAGCGAAACAACGCTAGCGGTTCTCACTCTTGATAGTAAACTCGGTTGCACATTTGGTTAAAGTAGCAGATTTGATTAAAGTACTAATGTTTACATCACTGCAGCAACAAAATGTACTGAACTTTTATTTTCTACGCTGTGATTAAAAAATCAAACAAAAAGCTTTAGTAAACATTGTAAAAAAAATTACTGGGAATCACAGATCTTCTGTGCTGTGAATCGTTTTGCCGGCAAAACTTAATTTTATGTTGAGAAAATAAAAAATATGGAGAAAAAAAAACATATAAAAATATACTGGTGAAGAGAAAAAAGTGACAAAATTCACAACAAAAGGTGGACAGATAAAGAAATTCAGCAAGTTTTAGAATATTTGCAAGAACATGTAGACTTTGAGGTAAGAAAGTCACTCGAGCTTTGTGGTAAAAATAGTAGTGAATATAGCAGAGTGGTAAAATGAGTATCAAGAGTGAGAACCGCTACTATAATAAAAAAGAGTAAATTCTTGAACGAAAAACAACTTATGGTAGTCATTTATTTCTTTTATATCTCCAAAAATTTTGTACCCAATTCTTGCCGATTTGAAATACCGCGCAAGAGGAGATTGTTGGAAAATAAGTATTTCCAAACTAAGCTTAAATAATTTTCAAATATCATAAAAACTAGCATTTACGAAAGAGTTTTGGAACGAAGTTCCTTAACACGGCTTGCTGGTAGTGGAAATTAGTAGAAATCGTCACTAAAACGTGTGAGCTGTTGATATGAATTGGTGTACTGTCGACAAGCAATTGTGTATGATGGGCGGTGTCTCCGCTGACCGCAGCGGAGACGCGTGTGTCAAAAGTAAAAAATGAAACGTTCCAAAAATTTAAAGAATCATAAAATTTAAAAACTTAAAAAACAACACAAAATAAAACGTACAGATTTCATCTTGTATTACATTCAAAGATGAAAAAAACGTAAGGAACTTCGTTCCTAACGGGGGTCCCCCGACCGCATTTCTTTTTTTTTTATATACACCCTTTTGGTAGAGGATATAAAATAAACTTTTATATTATAATTGCCTAAGTTCATAGACCAAGCAGTGTAGTTTTCGCGAAACAGCAACTGAATTCCAGCTTCAAGCTTCTTAAGCTCAGCAATAAAGAATCGGTAAGTGCAATATATATTTCTAATAAAAAAATTAAAAAAAAACCAAGGTAACTCGATACCAGGTAGCCTTACAAGACCAGCTGACTACCACTTTTAGCTTGAAGAACTGTCAAAATACACAATACAAACGCACATACGCCAACAAACGGGTGACAGAAGTTCCAGATTTCTACCAACAAAATACATGAAGTGTTTGTTGTAGTTATGAGGCTACCTGATATCGAGGTAACTTGAAAAAAATAAAGCATTTTGAACTAAAAAAATACGTTTTTTTTTTGTTTGCTAACAATGACTATGAAAATGTGGTGGCTTCATAAAAATGTTGATGCTTATTTGCGTTAGATAAATAAAACAATAGTGGTACAAAAAAGAAAATAAAAAAAAACTGTAACTGCAAAAAACGCGAACAAATCATCAAATCCATTACATGCTCATGAATGCAACACTGTATGCAAACGTGCCAAAATGCCAAACGTAATAAATAATTCATCTTTGAATTCTTATCGGAGTGCCACGAAGCCAAACACACACACACACACACACACACACATACGCACACAGCCAACCAACTCACTTCAGTAGTTGGCAATGAACTTAATTTTTGTTGTCAGTCTGCAACTGGTAGCACAGCATTTCTAAACAGGACAGCCAACACTGATAACTTTTTCCATTATTATTTTTCCAAATAAAATAAAAATTCCAGAGGGGTGATTTTCACCAACCAAACGAAGGTTAGAATTTTAATACGTTTTTTTTTTTTAAACTCAAGCACCAATGCGAATAAACATTGGAGCAATTGCAGCTGAAATTAGTACAGCGCTGAGAATCGAGTAAATTATGGTTGTACAACCTTCAAGCTTTTATAACCTTCAAATTTAGAATTAAGGACAAACAAATGTGATAATAAGTGTTTCGTTTTCTAATTTGCAGAGCTGTTATGACTATGCTCATATTTTAAACGAACTAAACGCAGTTTCTAAGAAACTCGGTGATGCACGAGGAGCCATTACAGCCGCTCAGACTGGAGGAGTGAACGGCACGCCGTTGGCCGACACGACAATGCGCTATAGGGCCATGTTAACCGAGTTTTTTGGTGCCATAGAAACGAGAGTTTTGCTTGAGGTGGAAATGAGTCTTATTGATCATTATGATTTTGGTCAAAAAATTGCCCACTTCGTCGTAGATACGAATATTTCGCGTTCTTGGGGAGTGTATTTCGCCTTGAAGCGCTCAACAAAAACAGGCAAACTGAAGACAACATTTGAGAAAGATTTCATTTCAAACTCTAAATGCGTTCAAGTTAACAACGTTCATAGCATTTATGTGTGTGTGTGTGTGTAAGAGATCTCCTTATTAATATATCTTTGAGACTTTCGGTAGCATACATATATTGTTACATTATACTTTTTAAGATGATTTACGGATGCAGTTCATGGCAATAATTTATCAAAGAGTATTGTTCTTTTGATTTTATATAATTAATTGTCTTTCTTTTTTATACGCTTGCCGATGAGATTTGAACCGCAACCGCACAACTAGTGATCAGCAACTTAAGTGGACAGTTAATTTGAAAATAGATCATTGGTTTTGTGCAAACCTGACAAGATTTTTAACCAATATTTTTATACCCTTCACATAAATGTGTAAGGGTATATATAAGTTTGTGATTCCGTTTGTAACGCATTGAAATATCCATCTAAGACCCCATAAAGTATATATATTCTGGATCAGCATCAATAGCGATTACGATTGAGCGATGTCCGTCTGTTCGTCTGTAGTCGTTGAAATACCGTTTCTGAGAAAACGGTTTGAGATAGAAACCGCATTCTCTCACTAAAACGTGTTAAACCTCGGTAGTGGGTCTGTTATTGAAATTCAGTAAGATAGGTCCACGAATAGCCGAGATATATTCAAAAACCGGGGCATTTTTTGCAATTTTTTTATTCAGATTTTTAAAAAAAAATTTTTCTTAAAAACTAAGCCATTTCATTTTTAGTGCCCATTGAATCCTAGAAATTAAGGAATTTTTGAAATCGGCCCATATATGTATATCCGAGATATAGCGTCTCCCGATTTTTAAAGAAATCGGCTTTATAAGCCAAATAAAACAACTTTTGGTACCGAAGATCAATCAGAATGGTACATATAGGCTATTTAGAGGCAAAAGTGGAAAATTTTTCCACATCGGCCCATATACCCTCGAGATATAGCGCCTCCCGTTTTCTGAAGAAGTCGGCTCTAAAAGCCAAATAAAACAACTTTTGGTACCAAAAATCGATCAGAATGGAACATATAAGGTGTCTAAAAGCAAAATTGGAAAATTTTTGAAATCGGTCCATATATATCTGAGATATAGAGACTCCCGATTTTTCAAGAAATCCGCTCTTTAAGCCAAATAAAGCAATTTTTGGCACTAAAAATCAATCGGAATGGTACATATAGACTATTTAGAAGCAAATGTGAAAAATTTTGGACATCGGCCCATATACACTCGAGATATAGCGCCTCAAATTTTCTCAAGAAGTCGGCTCTAAAAGCCAAGTAAAACAACTTCTGGTACCAAAAATCAATCAGAATGGTACATAGAAGGTGTTTAAAAGAAAAATTTGAAAATGTCTGCAATCGGTCTATATATGTATACCTGAGATATAGCGTCTCCCGATTTTTCAAGAGATCGGCTCTATAAGCTAAATAAAACAACTTTTGGCACCAAAAATTAATCAGAACGATACATATAGGTTAGTCAGAAGCAAAACTGGAAATTTTTTTGTTATCGGCCCATATATGTTCGAGATATAGCGCCTCCCGATATCTCAAGAAGTCGGCCCTGGAAGCTAAACGAAACAGTTTTTTGCACTAAAAATTTGTCGGAATAGTACATATAGGCTGATCAGAGGCAAAATTAGAACATTTTTGGACATTAGCCCATATGCTCCCCAGATAACGCTCTTCACGATTTCTCCAGAAGTCGCCATTAAAGTGTGGTTTGTAACAGGTGGACTTAATCCAAGTTGCTTTCCAGGCAGCTACTGACGTAAAACGAATTCACATTTAGTGATGTATGCTGCAAGATCTCCTTTGCGATTTTATCTAATGCCTTTTTTTTTCTACAACATTGTTTTGCACAATAACTATAGATGAGCACGGTTTTGATAATTTGTTTTACTTGTTTATAGTTTGAACCTTTTCTTTTGATCTGAATCTTGCATTTTAAGAAAAAAAGTGCAAACTTTTTTCCAGAAAAGAAATTGGTATAAGATTACTTTCATTTTAGTTTTTTATTTCGCCTCAAACTCCACCAAAAATTCACTGTACTCTCATATTCTATTAAACATTTTTACATAAGCAATTTTTTTTTTTAATATCTCTGTCATATATTTTCCATTTTAAAGGTTGATTCTATTTAGCAGCAATTAAAATGGTATGTTTATTGCAAACTGTTCGCCTTTATGGTAAGATACATACATAAGATTTAATTAAATTAAATACAATCAACTGGCTTTTCTTTTTCAAGACCAATTTCTACGTGCACGTATCTTGATCTGGTCGTTGTAAACTTGCACACGCATGAGGTGGAAATAATAACAGCATCCTTTTACATATTAAATTTCATTCATAAGTTATGCAGGCACCCCATACACTGACATGTACCTGTTTAAACGTTAACACCACCATTCACACGTAATTTTCGCTTAGATTTTAGTTTAATATCTTGTTATCCTTCGTGCTGTTCCTTGTAAAATACGAGTATATTATATATCCTCCATTTAGGTTTATATATGAGCTCTAGCCGTTTCTGTGTACTTGTTTTACACTTTAATTGAAATGTTTTAGTTTTAGAATGAAAAGATGCTGTCGGTAGATAAATGGCTTCAAGTGGAAACTAGAAAACGTGCTGGAAAACGTAATATTTTTTGTTTTGTGTGGCTAAGGGCTGTAACAGAAACTTGACGTTCACCAATTGGCATGCATGCAGTATAAAGTGACACAACTCAAAATTCAAACATTTTGAAAGGACGCACAAAACTACATACGTTTTAAATCAATTTATTGTTTGAATCTTGCAACCAAATTCAGCTTTTCTCGCACAGATGCCCATAATGCAAATGAAATGTTGGGGATTGTTAAAGATTTGCATATCTACAATAAAGAAAATTGATGTTGAGAGTTGTATGGGCTTATGATTTAGCGTGCCATATAATTTTTATGTCATTAAAAATAAAATATGACTTTTTAGATTAAACATATTTTTATAATTTAATAATAAAAATTATACAATTTTTTCGCATACGGGTTTGTCTTTTATGTTTCGGGGTTCGATTTATTGTTTTTCAAAATGGTCCCCATGAAGATCTGTGCACTTTTGCATGCATTTGAACCAATAGCCGAAGCACTTTTGCCACTCTGATTGAGGTATCTTCAAAACATGTATTCTGAATGCAGCAACTGCTTCTTCAGGTGTGGAAAAACGTTGACCTATCACTTTGGTTTTTTAGGTAGAAGAATTAAAAGAATTCATTCGGTGCCAAGTCAGGACTATACAACGGATGACTCGCCAAATCGATGTTTTGGGTGCACAAAAATGCAGCTGTTTGAGCGAATGTGTGAGAGCTTGCATTGTTGTGGTGAAGAGTGATCCGTCTTCGGCGATTGGCTTTTCTGATTTCTTGGTAGACAACTGGCAAACACATCGCTGTGTAGCACTCAGAATTTACTGATTTGCATTTTTCTAGTGGTACGGTTGCCACATGTCCAGTTTTACCGACAAAACAGGCGAGCATTTGCTGGGAGCTGGATCGTGTGCGAACAACTTTTGCTCATCTTGTAACAGCCATATAGTCGACTGGTGGTAACTCTTGGGCTCATAAGCATAAACTGACGATGCGTCAGCTGTCACGATGTCATAGACCTGCATGATCGAAGCACCACGATCGCAGTTTTTGAGCATTTCTTCCGACCAATCGACATGAACCTTTTTTGAAGCGATTAATAAATTGTGTGGGATCCAATGCGAACAAATGTTTATGCAATATGGAATGTATGTTGGTCCCACTAACGCCCAAGGTTATCACAAAGACACGGTAGGGCACATGACGATCTTGCAATATCAGTTCACGCACAGCATCTATGGTTGGCGGAATAGCATTTGATTTAAGATGATCTTGGCGAATTTCGCCTCGGAGTGAACTATGAATTTACCACACCATCGATAAGCACTGGTACTTGATGGAGCTTCAACGTCAAAAACTCAAAAACACTCAATTCATGTCAAAAGTTGTAAAAAATAATCGCATGAAAATGTTCGCGATTTCATTCAATCTTTAATCAATTAATTGAGAATTGTAGATCTTAATTTTTTTAAATTTATTTTAGCTTATTCGGACTAGTGGTTCTCGAGTTATGACAAACAAAAGAGCCTAAAGAGCCGTGACAAACTCCCCTACACGATACTTACTAACTTCAAATTAATTTTTTAATTATTATTTGAGGTACCCAGACCAAATGAATGATGCAGAAGTTCTTCCCTTTAGGGCTACTTTCATAAATAATTACCAGAATTGAGTCCCGAATCAATCACCTGAAAAATGTTGCACTGTGTAAGGATAACAATTCCACTACGACACACCAAAAAAAAAAAAAAATAATTTCCAATCCTTTTTTTATATTTTTGTAGGCAGTGTTTTAAGCACGTGGATCGATGTATTCGTAAAACATATTGGGAATTAAAAGTTATTGGGAGTTTAACTCCTCTAAGGCAATCCTAAAGCAGGTTAGTGCTATAGCGGAAAAATTTAATTTTATAGTCGCCCCAGTACAGGCCCTTGGGACTAATCAACATGTAGAGGAGTAAAATGTATGATGACCAGCGCAATATCCTGCCTCCTAATGGCCACTGCCATACTGAAATAAATTGAAATTCAAACGCCTCGAAAATGTTGATTTTTTTTTTAATTTAACTTTTTTTCTCTTGCCACAAGCTATCAAAACAGCGATGGCACAATGTCGATTGCTAAATCCACCTCCCCTAATGCATACAGTTATAATTGTAGTAACCGAAATCACCCCATGTAAAATCGCTCAGACCATGCGCTTTATAGTTGTGTATTTAATCAAAATCATTAACAACAAGTAGAAAGTAATAGTAAACTTACAAAAGTAATAATCTCATATACATACATATGTGTGCAAGTAAATAAGGTTTACTACTGAGTACTAAACAATTCTGTGCCTGGTACTAAAGATCTCAACTAAGTACTAATTTAGCTGTAAGTATTTTACAAACAAATACAACTACAAGCAATAATCATGACTTTCAAGATGTTGATTTTGATTTGTTTATTATTTCTGGTGAGTAAAATGTGAAATTTTTATGCCCATAAAATTTTCATTTCCCAAGTAGGGAAATTTGCTATCATGAATATTATGGGAACGTTTGTTTTGCTATCAATATGTAGTGAGTGTGCAGCAGGGAAGAAGAAAATATAAATACAAGGGAAATTTATTGAACATTTTGTGTGGGTAAGTGATGTAAAAAATAAATTGAATTTATGTGTTATAACCAATAAACAGAAATTTGTAGTTTAACAGGTAAAACGGGTGAATAAATCGGAGTTTTCATAACTGTTGAATATTTTGACAGATTCTCTGCCGGAAACAAAAACTCAAAAAAAATTTTTGTATTCCGCAAATCGTAAAACTAAGCGCATGCTTACGTTTTTTTGCAGAGGATGGATACCAAAAAAGTTTTGGAAGAGATTACGAAGTAGGAATGGCGCAATCCACTTTTTGCGAAAAGCTCTCTAAATTGTTGATTGCTATATTCTCTAAGCAGAATGGATAAAATTCCATTCATGAAGTTTTTTAATAGGAGAGCCAGCACTTTTTAGTTCTTCTGGAAGCGAATACCAAAATTCGGCCACCACATCTTTAGAAACCTTCACAAAACCACATAAAATGGGAAGGTTATTTTGCACCCTATTCAGAAGCATGTCATGTTGCACATTATTTGTTGATTTAGAACTAAAAATAGTTTTTAGTTAAGTTATATACATAGTAGTTATTAAAATGTAACAACCACTTAAATTTTTTCCAGTTCCCCAAAGAAAATAAAATGAACAAATTAACACCAAAAATGGGAAAAATGTCTTTGAAAAATCCATTCACGAAAAGGGGAAATTTCGAATGGCAACACATTTTATGGGGAAAGTTATTCATGATCGCACTTTTGGGAAATGGGAAAACATTTTAGGGGAAAAATTATTCATAGTAGGGGAGATTATTAGCAGGTGAAAATAACCCAGTACACATTATTTTGAGGGTATTATAAGTGATTAATTTTTAGATGAAAAATAAATTGGATACACAGAAAAAGCTTGTTCTAAACTTAAGTTTTTTCTACTTGATTTCAGTACGAAGCGTACTTGCAAATTTAAGTATGCACATGACACAAGAGTACTTTTTTTTTATTCTGTATATTTAGCACGAAGGCTATTAAAATAATATATTAATTGTTATATTTGGCTAAAAGGATTTTCTACATTAAAATTCACATTTTATGTACTGTATTAACTTTCTTTTGAAAATATAAAAATTGGCTTCATTTTTTAAGTCTAAAGGAATTTCATTGAAAAGCTTAAAACCCTTGTATAATAATGAATTTTGGCTGAAATGTGTTCTTCTAAAATTTAATCTGAAGTCTCCAGCATTTCGCAAATTGTAGGGTTGAACATCAGCAACGTAAACTAGTTGTGTTTGCATATATTTCGGCATCTTTCCAGTTTTTATTTTATAAACAAATAATAAAACATTCATTATGAGTCTTTGGTTGACCGTCATCCACTGCAACTTGTTTACCATATCACTAATGTGCGTTAATCTATGACATCGTAGAATACATCTCATACCCTTGTTTTGTAGTTTTTGAAGGCGATTTTTCATTTGCTGCGTACCCAGAAATAGCAAAGATGAGCAATATTCAAAATGAGGTTTTATTGTTGTATTATATATTTTTATGGAGGTAGATGTTGACAGTTGATAGCGGATTCTTCTAAGAAAAGCAATTGGGAATATACTACTTTCTCCAAAATTTTGCTTACTGTCATTAACATATTAATCGGTTTAATTTCTTGAGGATCCGTTATATTTTTTACTTTCTTAATAGGTACTATGCATGACTCTTTTAAGCAATCTGGAAATGTTCCCGTTTGTATGGAGGACAATATTACACTGTGTAGAAATGATCCAACGATATCAAAATTATTTATTAACATCTGAATTGTTAGAAAATTTTGGTCTTTTTTATTATTCATGAAATTCATAATACATTTTAGATTATTTAAATCAATATTATGAAACTTAAAGGTGCATTGTGGGTGTTCTTGTATCAAATTTGTATATGGTACAATTGCTATGCTTTCAACAACTTGCTTTACACTGGTTATAAAAAATTTATTTAATTTGTTAGCGATTTGTTGTTCAGTACAAATTGTTTTCCCATTTAATTTTATTTCTTGTATTTTTGAATTGTCTTTTCTTAATACAAATTTTTTTGTTGTTCTCCACACAGTTTTCTGGTCTTAAAATACTTAAAACAAGTCGAATATTTATTGTTATAGAGAATCAATACTGTTAAGGCTTAAAATGAGTACGATATTGTGAGGTGTATTTGTAACCAACAGTTGTCTTTGCTTGTATAACTGTTGAGTTTTGTTGCATTTTTTTTTTAATTACTTCAAAGGTTAAATTGAAAGGGTGGCGGAACAGGTAGTAGTTAGGGCCCAAGTTCAAATTGGCAAAAAGACAAAATAATTTATAAATTATTAGTTATTAAATTAAGGAAGTAGAGCGAAATATTACAGAAACGAATTTGGTAATAAATAGGCTTCAGAAACATCGAATCAAATGCATAATCAATCATCACACTCAAAACAAATTCAATCCTTTTATACCTAAATCAATCCCATGCGGTCTCAATCGTATGGTAAATATCAATGTTCTTAAATCAAGAACGGCGTTCTTGTTTTTAAGCACTGATTTCAACTATATTCAAGCCGAAACCAGGATTGAAGGTGGCTACAATCAATCCAAAACTGTGACTGAATATACACTGTACACTGTCTGCCTCTATTTCCAAAATAATAAATACAAATAAATGACTATTTTGAGTAGTCTCCTACTGTAATGTTATGAAGAAAGAAAATTAATATTACATAAAAAAATTTTTGAAGTAAAAGTTTCTAAAGATTTAAGCCTTATTAATATTATTACAATAAATTACAGAGGGACTTAAATATGTTCTATTTATTTTTTCATCTGTCTATATAACACCAGCATTTAATTGGCGCCATCTAACTTGTGAGTTCACTCAAAAAACTTTTGTATAACTGTTCAAGCCTTTACCTCATATTTTATAATCTTTAGCAACATATTGAGAAATCAACAAATTTTCAACAAAACATTGGTAAATTATGTACGGCAGCCAGTGTTGGGCAAAAAACATGCTTTAATGTATTTAAAATACAAAATACAAAATACATGAAAGTTGTGTATTTAAAATACCAAATACAAATATTTTTTTCCATGTATTTAAAATACAAAATACTACATTCTAAAAGCAAGTATTTCAAATACAAAATTCAAAATACAGTGCAACAAAAATATGTATTTAAAATACAAAATACTTTTAATCAAAAAAGTTATTATTTTCTTTCATAAACACCAGTTTTTCAAAAGTGATAACAGACAAACAATCTCTTGATGGCGAATAAAAAACCCAGCCAACGACAAACTCTCAATGATTTCTTATTAGAAAGCGATATTTTATTGAAAGACATACGAATAACGGAATTAAGAAATATGTGACAATTAGAAAACATTTCGCTTTTTTAAAAAATTTCACCAAATACTATATAACTATATATGTATAGTCTATCCAAGTCAACATTTGATTGATATTTTTTCTCTTGTTTTAGATTAAAATGTCGAACACTGTTTTTCCTTGTATTTTATTTTTTCATTATTTAACTTTCTGACAGCTTGGCGACTTTCTCAATGTATGTGCATTCAGTTGCGTTTTCTTTACACAGCTACTTTGGTAATTAAATTGTGGTATTGCTATTTTTATACCCTTCACATAAATGTGTAAGGGTATATATAAGTTTGTGATTCCGTTTGTAACGCATTGAAATATCCATCTAAGACCCCATAAAGTATATATATTCTGGATCAGCATCAATAGCGATTACGATTGAGCGATGTCCGTCTGTCCGTCTGTAGTCGTTGAAATACCGTTTCTGAGAAAACGGTTTGAGATAGAAACCTCATTCTTTCGCTAAAACGTGTGGAACCCCGGTAGTGGGTCTGCTATTGAAATTCAGTAAGATAGGTCCGCGGATAGCCGAGATATATTCAAAAAACCGGGTTTTGAGGGATATTTTGTGTAATTTTTGTATTCAGATTTTTGAAAAAAAATTTTTTCTTAAAAACTAAACCATATCATTTTTAGTGCTCATTAAATCCTAGAAATGAAGGAATTTTTGAAATCGGCCCATATATATCCGAGATATAGCGTCTCCCGATTTTTAAAGAAATCGGCCTTATTAGCCAAATAAGACAACTTTTGGCACCGGAGATCAATCAAGATGGTATATATAGGCCATTTAGAGGCAAAAGTGGAAAATTTTTCCACATCGGCCCATATACACTCGAGATATAGCGCCTCCCGTTTTCTCAAGAAGTCGGCTCTAAAAGCCAAATAAAACAACTTTTGGTATCAAAAATCGATTAGAATGGAACATATAAGGTGTTTAAAAGCAAAATTGGAAAATTTTTGAAATTGGTCCATATATATCTGAGATATAGCGACTCCTGATTTTTCAAGAAATCCGCTCTTTAAGCCAAATAAAGCAATTTTTGGCACTAAAAATCAATCAGAATGGTACATATAGACTATTTAGAGGCAAACGTGGAAAATTTTGGACATCGGCCCATATACACTCGAGATATAGCGCCTCAAGTTTTCTCAAGAAGTCGGCTCTAAAAGCCAAATAAAACAACTTTTGGTACCAAAAATCGATCAGAATGGTACATATAAGGTGTTTAAAAGCAAAATTTGAAAATGTCTGCAATCGGTCTATATATACCTGAGATATAGCGTCTCCCGATTTTTCAAGAAATCGGCTCTATAAGCTAAATAAAACAACTTTTGGCACCAAAAATCAATCACAATGATACATATTGGTTAGTCAGAAGCAAAACTGGAAATCTTTTTGTCATCGGCCCATATATGTTCGAGATATAGCGCCTCCAGATATCTCAAGAAGTCGGGCCTGGAAGCTAAACGAAACAGTTTTTTGCACTAAAAATTTGTCGGAATGGTACATACACGCTGTTTAGGGGCAAAATTAGAACATTTTTGGACATCGGCCCATATGCAGCCACCTTTTGGTACCAAAAATCGATCATAATGGTACATACATACATACATATGTATATAATGTTTAAAAGCAAAATTCGAAAATATTTGCGATCATGTATGAATGTATGTATGTATGTATGTATGTATGTATGTATGTATGTATGTATGTATGTATGTATGTATGTATGTATGTATGTATGTATGTATGTATGTATGTATGTATGTATGTATGTATGCATGTATGCATGTATGTATGTATGTATGTATGTAGATACGTTTGTATGTATGTATGTATGTATGCTTGCAAGTATGTTAGCATAAACAATTTTTTTGCTTTGGTGTAAAAATGTGTATGTATGTACATACATATGTATACACGAGCTTGAAAATGAAAGTGATATAAAGAATTGTTGAAAAAAGGGTACGCAATGAAATTCTTTTAAACAATTGCGTCTTCAAATTCATTCACTCAAAAAATCATTTTGTGTTTCCCTACGTACTTACATATGTACATACACACACACATGTGTATGATGATACGCAACAGATCATCAAAAACGTGCACAAGAAAAAAATCATTTTGTGAAAAAAGCAAGCAATGTAAATATGTATGTATGTATATATGTATGTACATATATAATCATTGTTTTATGGAACACACTGAAAATATTCAATAATAAAGAATTTATTTTAGCGTTTTCTATTATAGATACATACATACATACATACGTATGCGTGTACCCACATACGTAAGTAAATTGAAAAGAAAATCACACTTAATGGCAATGTTTAGCATTATAATTCAAAAATAATGCAATTATATGCAATTTTTTGTTAAATATATTTTACTATAAAGTTAACTGATAAATAATTAAGAAATACATTTTGCTTTTCTTTATTTCATTGATATTAAAAAGAATTGGTGTGGTTGAACTTGAGCATATTAAGAATTATTTAAATAAAAGTTTTGCAGCCTGTGTTAAATCCCGGTAGTGGATCTGATATTGAAATTCAGAAAAAATCGGCCCATATATACCCGAGATATAGCGTCTCCCGATATTTCAAGAAATCGGCTTTAAAAGCCAAATAAAACAACTTTTCGCACCAAAAATCAATCAGAATGTATGTACCATTGTGAAGGGTATTTAAGATTCGGCCCAGCCGAATATAGCACTCTTACTTGTTTTTTTTTTTTTTTTTTTTTTTTTTTGGAAATCAGACAGTTGCAAAATTTTCGATTTTAGTTAATGTATGAATGGAATAATTTTTAGCGCATATTTTTTAACATAAATTAAAAATGTATTTTGAAAAATGAATTTTGAGAGCACATGTATTTGAAATACAAAATACTCAAGCGCTTAGTATTTAAAATACAAAATACAAATACATTTATGAGACGTATTTAAAATACAAATACAAAATACGTATTTGTATTTCAAATATATGTATTTCAAATACATGTATTTCAAATACTGCCCAGCCCTGATGGCGGCATACTGTAACTTTTAACTATCTGATAATCACAACTGTTTTCTACATATTTATTTCATCGCTTGCAGTAACAATTGTGTAATTCTCTAATATACTTTTAACGATGGCAACCAGCAACGGTTGGCAATTTTCACTGCACATGGATTAAAATTATATAATTTTTGAAAAAGATAAATAATACAAATTATGTTGCTATTATAGTTTTAATTTATTTTTTTACACTTCTAATAATAAAATAAAATATACTTTAATGGTTAAATAAACAACATGCTCATGTAGGTGGTTAAAATATTAGTAATGGTCGGTAAAAGTAACAGGTGATCCCAGCAAATATCGTTAAACAATTTCACTGAAGAGCAAAGTCGATAAAATATTGCCATAATTATTTTAACAATACAATTATCGCAATAAAATATACAGAATGCCGCTGTTGAAAGCTAAAAGGAAAACAGAAAACAACTTTAAGGTTTGTTTTGATCTATTATAACATACATATTTGAAGGAGCTTCAATAACATATGTACAAGTCAATTATTCGCATATTTAAGTGCAAGAAGATTTAATTTGTAAAAATGTATAAACTACAGTTTATGAAAAATGGAACTTTCTATGAGAGGTCTACGATGTGTACATTGTATGGCATCTTATTTGTATGCAGCGGTTGCCTGTCACAAGTTTAAGATTGCCACTCGGAGCGACTCGCTCTGCCAGAACTGTTCTCCGTAGCGAAAAACTACATTGAGAAAATTTCAAGCGGATTCCAAAAGACCAATAGCCAACATTTTCTCGACAAATATACAGCCTTTTTCTTGAAACGATTTTGCTTTCTTTTAGTCAGTCAAATACTTGACTCTTGCAGAGGCACCATGAGTTTAGTTAGGAATGTGGAGGACAAGTTTTAGCAAACTTCTTAAAAGAGAACTCATTTAGAAAATCACATGAGTGTCTGCATGCTCTTTAATATACACTAATGCTAGAATGTGCTCTAGTTTTTTTTTTTTTTTTAATCAGGTCTTTAAGGAAACTTTCCATTTTGATTTGATTTATTTATATTCCCTGAGAAAGATAGAAGATATTCCGCTTGGTCGCTTAAAATTTCTGTATAACCTGAATGAATTTTTAAATGCAGCAAATGACCCATTTTATTTTGTGTATAAATAAATTATTTTCATGTCGTTCAAAAAAGCAAAGTGCATTTAATATTGTTAAAGCCATTAACGATTTATAAAATAAATGTTGAGTGCGTTCGTTGGTTGGTTTTATTAAATAAACGAACAATGAAAAAATCGAAAGCCATTAAATAATTTCAAGCAATAAATTGTTTTTATGATGGTGATAATTATTAAAAGGAGAAAAAAACAGTTCAGTTTATAGAAGGAAAAACGTGTAAGTACACTGAAAGAATTTTCGTTTAGAGTTGTAATAAATTTCTCCTCAATTCAATTAAAATCGTTAAAGAGTGTAATAAATTACCTTCATTAAACATTTTTCATTAGTTCTTATAGTTTTATTTAAAAATAGCATTGAGTTTACGAAAATATTTTGGCTGAATTAATGAGTCTGTTCTGAAACTGTTCACTTTGCTTGACATCACGCGATTTACACAAAACAAGTGGCATCGAAGACCTGACCTATTTTTAATATTTTGTGATTTTTCTAAATTCAAGTGGCTTAAAGTGTTATTGCAGACATTGTTAATAATATAGAAATTTGTCTTTCTAAAGCTTTATGAATTTTGTGTTTAAAAATCATGTGATTGAAGAGCACGTGATTTGCCGCTGCAAGATTTCATTAGATCACTCGCCTTTTCAATTATCATTTAATATGTCAAGCCAAATTGGATATGTGGTTTAAAATAGTTTAATGTTTCACAAAGGATTTGAAGACTACTTACGGGTAGCAACTAAACAATGGGTCTACACATAAAACGGCGCATTCAGTTTAACTTAATAGTCAAACCATATGATTTACAATTGTCAATAATTTTATCAGGCTTCCGTTCCAGCCAGCAAATCTTCAACTTTGATTTGCTTGGCTTCTTTAAAAATGTTGAGCACTTCAGTTTAATCATAAAAAAAATCTTCCTCAATTCTGAGGAATTAAAAATCAAACTCCAACGTGATAAAATGAGTAAAAATTATAAATCATATAAATCGTGTATAAAGTTAACATTAATGCTTAAAAATCTGAAACGTTTCGCCAAGCAGGAAATCTTTGTTATCACTGTTACAATAGCAACAAACACAAAATGAATTGAAAATGATTGAATGTTGATCAGAAAATATAAAATATATTTCAATCAATAGAAAAGCACAGATCAAATATAGACAGTCAGTTATGAAGAAAAAGCTCAGGTGGCAGGATGGCAATGCGCTGCTGTTTAAGAAGAGTATAGAATTAGTCATGGCCTGGGTTCGAAGCAAGTTAGACGCTGATGAGTAACACGGTGGTCGTGAAACAGACCCCCCCAGCCAGTAAGCCATCAACTTGTTGATATCTCCAGTTAATTCATAAAAAATTGTGCTCAATTTTGAGAAAGTAACAATCGAACTTAAGCCTTTTAAAATTATTAACAACCATAAAATGGCGTTTTATTGTTTTTTGTTTGTTTTTTATAGAATGGGGCATATCTGTTATTGGTAGTTTAAATAATATACTTCATAAATATAATGTTATATAACATTATGTCAACGAAAAAATTCATATATTAAATGAGTAACCATTAACCAAATCAATGGTCATACTTCATTAGATTAATGAGCACAATTCATATATTTTATGAAAAGTACATTAATTTAAATTAAATCAAATGCAATTCACTGATTCAATGACCTCTAACGTTTTCCTTATAATCAATGACAGAATTTATTGGATTTATGAACAAAATTCTTTCAGTGTAAACTGAAAGCAGGTTATTGCAATAAAAGAATAGATTTTCTTTTTGCATTGAAATTTGAAACGATTGACAAATTTTGTTATCTCTTGTTTTAGAAATTGTTTTCCTCATGACTCATTTTGGTGGTTCTTTTATTACTAAAATTATCGCTTGTCTTAAAGAGGTTATAAAATTTAAATTTTGTTACACACTGTTTGTTTTCTGATTTTTTTACTATATTTTTTATTTACTTTAAGCATGTAAAATACCAGTGCACCTGCCAAAAGAATTTTCTTTGATAATTTTCCTTTTTTTTTTTTTTGGAAAGTTGCCAAATATTGATTTACGAAAATTAAGGAAATACTTTCTTACAACATGTGGTGAGAAAGAACACAAAAGAAACTTTTTTCTTTGCCGCTTTATTTATTGAACAGGATCAAAGTTTTCTTCTCATGCTCCTGGGAAATTAGAAAAAAGAAATGTATGTAAAAGAGTAATAAGATGTATAAAAACTGCTTTTAGGGGGATTTCGTTCTATGTTCATTTTAATGCTGCCGTAAGGAGGTGATTTATTAGTAAATTTAACCTAATTTTGTAATATTGTGTGCAAAAAATGTTTAAGAAAATTTTGTATTTGCTTGTTTTTTGTTTTAATTTTTTAAAGTAAATTATTGTAAACGCCAATATTTGAAACTTTAAAGCAAATATAAGAAAAGCACAACCATATTTGGGCTACGAGCAAAAATATCTTTGTGATGGTTGTATTAAAACTAAAAAGGGTGTTGTCTGTACTAAATTAAAATCTTTCAAAATATTGTACTTGTTTATTTAAGTTCATAAAGGAGATAAGAATTTAACAGACAAATGCTAAAATAATAATTTTCGACACACAAAAAAAACCTGTGCTTATGAAAATCATAGAAAATATACAAATGTACATACACACATATGTGTGTTTTAAAAGTTGCGAAATCATTGCAAAGACTTACCTGTTGAAAAAACAGTTCTTTCATGATGTCAGCTTCGTTTGTTAGTTTTTTTTCGCACTATAGTTTTTATGAAATCACACACATATATATATATATGTTCACTACCCTGTCTGTGTCTTAATGGTATGGAAAGTTGACTTGTTTGTTCTTCTATTTAAGCTTAAAGAAAATGTGCACCAGCAAATCGCTTGAAATACATTTTTTTAAAAAGTATGTTTGGATCTCTGTGTTTATGTAATTTCATTGGACATGAAGGCGAATTTGAAGAAAATTTTACTGATTTTCCAGAAGGAAAATGTGTTGCTTTTTTGTTTTTTCTTTCAAGGGTGGCATCTCCTGCAATATCGTTGCCACCTGCGAAATCATCCATTGCTTTTACAAGAGGTAACAAAGGAAAACAAAATAGTTATGCAATAAGAGGCTGTGACACAACAATAGCGGTACTCAGCGTTTGGTGCGTTTTTGGTTGCGACTATTTGCGTTTGCGATTATATTGCGACTGATATTGAGCACCCTTTTTAACAACTTTGCAAATTTTATTGCACTCCAAATAACAGCTGATAAATTAATACACAATTTTTCATTTTTCATGTTTTATTCTTTTGGTAATTGCTGCTGGCTTCATCTCTACT
Organism: Sturmia bella; assembly: GCA_963662145.1. Lineage (NCBI taxonomy): Eukaryota > Metazoa > Arthropoda > Insecta > Diptera > Tachinidae > Sturmia > Sturmia bella. The sequence goes on from OY759170.1 coordinate 20,129,654, forward strand.
ATTTTTTGTTTGCTTTATTTTAAAATGTCAGCTGTTCGAGTGTCAGTATTGCAAACGCAATACTCATGCGAAAAAAGCAACACGTAATTAGCGGTGCGTAAATGTACAAATATTGCGAGTGCAACCTTGTATATTTTGTTGTTGGGTTGCAAAGAAAAAGCAACGATTTCTTGCATTCGCACTTACGCAAGACATTTGCACCAAATAATGAACAGCGCTAATTTATTCACCAAAGAAATTCCTTAAAGCTTAAGTAGTAAAACCAACTTTTAGTTTTCCAAAAAAAAAAAAAAAAAAATTCTGGATCCAAATTGTCGCATTGGTGATCGAAGGAATTACGTTGGTTATGCTGTGTGTTTGCTGTTCATTTTATTTTGCATTATTTTTACTCGATAGTTCAATCAACATCGATTGCGACGGTTTGGCCGCTGTATTGAACATAGAAATTATTTATTGAATTATAGCGAGAAAAAAACCAAGCAAACAATCACCGAACTAAGGAAAATAAACTAGCACAGTGAGCATTACATACTACAGTACAAGTGGTAGAAAATGGATACCACCCTTTGTGAGCAGTACCCTTAAGGGGGGAACTTTAGAATAAGGTGCCATACTTTGAAAGAAATAAGTTTTATAGGTTTGTAGAGGGGTAGTAGTAGACCTCTCAAAACTGAAGTCCAAGTCTGCCGGAGGCTTTTAGTTTATCAATAATTTGATGTTGCAGTTGCGGAATTTACTAAGAAAAATATGAAAATGTTGGTAAAACAGTGCTGCCAGACGAAAGTTTTTGCACAGAACATAAAATCGCGAATTCATAAACTGTTTGAAGCATCCGAAATCGTATTTTTTTACATTTAATTTAATAAATTTTTACATAGATATGCAAAATTTGTTCTTGACAACCGGGCTAAGGGATTTTCTCCGCCATGGTATAACCAACATCCACTTCGCGTACAAAGTCTGTAAGCATCTGGCAGCACACTTTTTAATTTTACGGCAATTGGTACCATTATACTAAAGCCGACCCCCCTTAAGATTTTGATCTTTATTATTTTTAAGAGGACAGAAATCTACATGCACCGTTTAAATTTCGAGCTTCAAAAGTTACAGGAAATTTTAGCTAATTTTTACAGTTTCTTGTATGAGGACTCCCTTTAGTTTAGTGAAAATTTCAGCTCTCTAGCTTTTACCGTTTGGGTGAATGGGACCTGTGACGGATGGACAGATGGATAGCGAAGTCTCAGTAATGGGGTTACCTATTCACACACAGTTTTTTTCTTTCACTCTGGAAATGGCTGTTGCACTGTGTAATCTAGCAGAAACAACATAAGACAAATTTTTGACTTGGTATTTAAATGTTTAATTAGTTAAGCCTGTGTTAGTTTTTCAGTCGTTAATGAGTGTTCGCATTTAATTACATCAAAAGTATGGTAGCACCTTTTCATTTCCAAAGTTTATGGAAATCTTTCCAGACAACAGCTGGTTTTTATTGCAGCAAAAAAAATTTGTAATGAAAATAATTATTTTATTACCGGCAATGAAAAGCTTTCTTAAATAAATCTGCTAAATGATTGTAGGTATTATTCCTATTTCTTGTCATACTATTATTTTAGAGATGTTGGTTGAGGCAAACTCTCATACATGCGTCTGATGGTGTGTGCTTTGTTTACTTTTTAAGCACATCAGCAACAAGAAACACTAAAAACAATATGATTACATATGTTTAAAACATAAATGAGCTTAAAATGGAAAGAGCTGTTCATTTGAGTAGCAATCAAATAAGTGCTGAAAAAATAAATTTTATGCTTAAATGCAAATTAAAGCTAAATGACATTTGATTATCAACCCAAAAATTTAGTTTAAACACATATGCAGGTACCTATGCACATACATACATGGATATCTCGAGAATATTCATGTTATTAGAACTCACATATAGTTATTTTTCATTTAATATTTTTATTCAATTAATTTACCAACCTATTTCTGATAAATTATGCTTTCAGAAAAATTTAATTTAGAATGAAGGTATATATAGGTACATACTTATGTATATTGTCATTTTGGCTGTGCAGATTTTCTTAAAATAAACTGGCCGTACCAATTTAACATTTTTTATCGGTACTTCCAAAGAAACCTATTTTCCCACATATTTGTTTTATTTGAATACATTTGCTCTTAGAAAATATATTTTGTTTTTTGCGTTTTACTCTTACTAACTTTATGCTCTTTTAATTGAACAACTATGAAATATCCACTCTTTTCACTACCAATTAATTTTTGCTTCACTTGTGCTTGCTCTTTTAAATTTATTTCCTTTCCTCTTTTACAATAACAAAACACACACGCCAAACGCAAAATAATATTACCGCTGCTTGCGTCTAAAACACTTGAAAGCAGAAGCTGCGCTGTCGCTATTTTTTACCTTTATGAAAAATCAGCCGTTTCTCAAAGATTCATTTAATTTCACAAACACGTTTACTCTTTATTAACGAACTAATTAAACTTCTACATATTGTTGCAAAAATATTTAGTTTTTATGCACATTTTTAAACATCTTAGCCAAAAAAAAAAACACCGCACACTTCTTTAGACCAACCGCGCACCACAAGAAATTCTAGAAACTAAAGAAATAAAAGAAACTACTGCAGAAATATGCACGCGCACACACATGTATACATGTAGTTTACTTAGCATCATAACGGCATATTTTTCAGAGTAAATTGTGTGGGAGTAAATGAGAGTAATTTATTCACTTTTTTAACTCTACTAAAGACAGGTATGGATAATGGGCATTTCTAATTATTAAAGCTTGCTCGAAAAACTGTGCCGTATTACTAGAAATTATGAAATGACAAGTAAAGGGTTTGAATTAAAAGTGTTTGCTATAATAAATAATAAATATACTGTTACGTTTTAACCTTTTCAAAACGTTTTCCGTAGATTCTTTAATTGTAATGAAGTTAGAACACTCAAGTCTTCAGTTTACAATAACCAACAGTTCAACACTTTATTTATTTGAACACACTATACTTGTAAACACTTTACTAAGAACACTTTACTAAAAGAACAACACTTTCACTTAATCACTTTTTATTACTTAAGACACTTTACACGTTAGCGCAGCTAAAAATCGACTGACCCCTCAGCGCCAAGCCTCGCCGCCCTTACACCTCCAATGATCATTACTAGAACATTCTAGACGTTTACAGAAGCTAATCACGCCACATCTATAGTGCGATGTGCGATGACTCATCAGGAACAAAAGATATACACACACACCGACATACATACACGCGGCAGTAAAACTCAAGCATCTGTGTCGCGCACATACATGCACACACGAATATTGTATCGTGCGGTGGTGGTTTCTTTTATTTCGCTGTTGTGCTTATTTATCCACACATGTGTGTCAGTATGTGCACACTCGCTGTGCTGCCGTTTTGTTTATCAACAAGCTTCTATGCATGCATGCGTGTATATACCTCCTGTGTTCATTTACAAATAATAACAAGACAATATACGCACATATAAACTAACGATGATTTAGTACGTTCTAGAACAATCACAATCGGTCCGTTCACGACCAAATTTGTAACACTGCCGCCCGCTCAAGCCTGTTCGTCCCGAACAGGCCCAGAACCACTACTTCCGTACCTTGCGAGTCGTTCTAAGTGTACAACCTTCATTTTGGATCGTTGGCTATTATGCTTCTGTATCCTGTATACAACGTCGTTCAACCTCTTAATCACCTTATACGGTCCATCCCAATGCGTTTGTAATTTGGGAGACAGTCCTTTCTTCCTTTGTGGGTTATATAGTAGAACCAGTTGTCCCTCGCGGAATCCGTCGGAATTTGCAGCTCGATCGTACCTGGCTTTCATTTTATCGCTGACTACTCGAATTCTGTTGCGTACAAATTCGTGTAGGTCATGCAAGTCGCTTTTCTCCTGTGAAGAATTCTCGGCATCCTCATTCTTCGGTACAGGTTTTATGCCAAATTCCAAATCTCCAGGCAGTCTGAGTTCTGTTCCAAAGACAATTTTTGCTGGTGTTTTAGACGTTGAGTCATGTACGGCGGACCTGTATGCCAACAAAAATTTTTGAATGTGCTCATCCCAGTCTCTCTGATGGTCGCTCACTACTTTCCTCAGGTATTCCTCCAGCGTGCGGTTAAATCTTTCAACCATACCGTCAGATTGCGGGTGAAGCGGTGTTGTCCTGGTTTTTCTTATTCCATAGAGCTCGCACATTTCCTTAAAAATTGCAGACTCAAAGTTTCTGCCTTGATCGGAATGCAACTCCATCGGAACACCATATCTGCACACCCAATTATTGATGAAAACATTTACCACAGTTTGAGCCTCCTGGTTTGGTATGGGGTATACTTCTGGCCATTTGCTGAAATAGTCCATCACCACAAGGACATAACGATTACCGGCAGTACTGACTGGAAAAGGACCTGCTACATCCATAGCTATTCGCTCAAAGGGCGCACCCGAATTGTACTGCTGCAGGTGTGCTCGAGTTCTCCGTGCTGGACCCTTCGCCGCTATACATTCCTTACAGTTTGCAATCCAGTCGGCTACTGATTGTTGCGCTCCAATCCAGTAAAAACGCTGCTTCACCTTTTCCAGTGTTTTATTAACTCCAAGGTGACCACCACTGGGACCATTGTGGAACTCTCGCAAAACTTCCGGTATCTTCGATGATGGTACAACTATTAAGTTAGAAGTTGTTTTGCCATCCGCACTTTCCCATATACGGTATAAGCATCCGTCTACCAGCTGCAAGCTGCCCCATTGCGCCCAATAAGCTTTAGCGAGGGGACTCTCAGCCGCAATTTCATTGCGTGCAGGCCTGCTATCACTCTGTTTAGCAGCTATTATTTTTCTGAGCACCGGGTCATTTTTCTGCGCCGTTGGCCAGTCTTCGTGGGAGTCTATCTGCGTTAGCCGAACATCAATGATGGACTCTTTCTGTTCGGCCTTGATGCAATGTCGGCATTCTATACTGCATGGTCGTCTCGAGAGGGCATCCGCATTATTGTGTTTTGTCCCTCTTCTATGCTCGATGCTAAAGTCATAGCTCTGCAGCCGTTCAATCCAACGTGCCAACTGCCCTTCGGGGTTTTTGAACTGCAACAGCCATCTAAGCGCGGAGTGATCAGTCCGCAACGTGAAATTCTGGCCATACAAGTATTTATGGTAATGCTTAATGCATTCCAATACTGCCAGAAGCTCACGCCGTGTCACGCAATAATTTCTCTCTGGCTTTGAAAGTATTCGACTATAATAGCCTACTACTTTCTCGACTCCATCTACCACCTGAGAGAGTACACCTCCTATACCGAAGCCACTTGCATCGGTATCTAGCAGAAATCTTCCTCCAGCAACCGGGTATGCCAGAACTGGTGCTGTGCACAATAACTCCTTCAGCTTCTGGAATGCTCGTTCCTGTTCGTTTCCCCATTGGTATGCTCGTGACTTCTTAGTCAGCTCGTGCAGACTGGCGGCTACGCTGGCAAAATTTGGCACAAATCGTCTATAATATGTGCAAAGTCCCAGAAAACTGCGCAACTCGTGAAGATTACGTGGCTGTGGCCAGTCCCTTACGGCTTTTATTTTATCTTCGTCCGTCGAAATGCCATCTGCAGTTACACGATGTCCCAAATATTTCACCTCTTTCTGGAACAATGCACACTTCTTCGCGCTAAGAGTGAGTCCTGCCGACGATATTCGTTTAAAAACTTCCGCCAAATTTTTCAGGTGCTCGTCAAACGTTTTTCCCATTACGATTATATCGTCGAGGTAGACCAAACACGTCCGCCAGTGAAGCCCCTTTAATACCTGTTCCATCAGTCGCTCAAATGTGGCTGGAGCATTACAGAGCCCGAATGGCATTACTCTAAACTGCCATAAACCATCTCCAGCACTAAACGCAGTCTTCTCCTTGTCCTTGTGAGCAATTTCTACCTGCCAATAACCACTTTGCAAGTCCAATGTTGAGAACCATTTTGTTCCGGACAGCGTATCTAGGGTATCGTCAATCCTGGGTAGTGGATAACTGTCCTTTTTCGTGACGTCGTTTAGCTTCCGGTAGTCCACACAAAACCTCGTGCTACCATCCTTTTTCTTCACCAAAACTACCGGTGAGCTCCACGGGCTAGTAGATGGTTCAATTACCCCACTCTTCTCCATTTCATTGACTAACTCTTTAACCTCGTTACGCTTGGCCAGGGGTACACTTCTGGGCGCCTGTTTTATGGGCCTCGCTTCGCCAGTATCGATTTCATGCCTCACAATAGCCGTTCTCCCTTGGCTCTTACCGTTCATGGCGAAAGCGGAGGCGTATTTCCTGAGCAGCTGTTTGGCTTTGTTTTTATCAGATGCTGGCAGCCCTGTGACCCATTTCTCGACATGCTGTTCAAATGTTTCTCGTTCTTTAGGTGACAAGCTAGTAGATTTTGGTTTGGTCTCACAATTTACAATTGCCTCTGCTGGAGTACAGCTTCCTAAATGCGATTTTGGACTTACGACCTTCTCACTGGTTGACAAATTGAGCACTCTAACTGGGACTTTCCTATCGGCACGCATTTCCACGAGAGCTTTCGCTGTTAATAAATCGCCCGTTATATTTTCTGATTCTACTACCCACAATCGACTGTCCGCACAATCTCCATTCGTTCGAGCCCATATCAGTGCCTCAGATCGTGGTGGAATTCGTTGAGTATCTTCAGCAACCAGTTTCAGCACATGGGGCTTATTTTCGTAGCCAACATCTAACTGTATCTCCACGTCACGCCACGTCATAATTTGTTGACCCATGTGCAGATTTATGCCATGTGCTATCATAAAATCTGCACCAATAATCACCTCGTCAACAATATCGGCGACAATAAACATGTGGCTGACGGTGATGTTAGCTATACGCACCTTTGCCTCAGACTTACCATAGACGCTAGCGGCCTCCCCAGTAGCTGTACGCAGCCTCACGTTACGTAGCGGTTCAACCCTTCCTGATACCAAATCAGGCCTTATTATGGACTGCGACGCTCCTGTATCTATGGTTAAAGTTTGCTTCTTCCCATTGATGTATCCACTGACAGTTAAGTTGCTGTTTTTCTGCTGCATCACTGATATGGAGATTGTGGGGCCCTCGTCTGTGGGAGCCAGCTTTTGCCCCTTAAAGCTGACTCGTTTTAGTTTAACGGTGACTCCTGGGGCTGTTGATGGCTAGCCCTTTTGCTCGGCCTCTGTGGAGATACGGATCTTGTACGCTTCCTGGGAGCTTTACAGTTGCGCTGAAAGTGGCCTGCCTTTCCGCAGTTAAAACACTTTGCTCGGCCTTTGTTCGAGCTTTCGGCCAACGCTTGCAACACTGCCTCTTTAATCGTACTGGCCAAGCCATCTCCTGGCTCATGAACTACCTCTAGCTCCCTTATTTTGTGGACCTGTGGCCTTGAAATTAGTCTGGCTGTCTCCTGGGCCAACGCAAATGAGACGGTTTCGGCGAATGACGGCTTTTGTGTTGCACATACAGCAAGTTTAATGTCGGGATCTCGAATTCCATTCACAAATGCCTCCGTCTTGAAATGGTCCAAAAACGAGTAGCTCTCTCCAGGATAGCTAAGCTGCACAAGACGCTCAATCTCCATTGCATAATCTTGAAGAGTCTCATTGCTTCTCTGCACTCTGCCTCTCAGCTCCATCCTGTGGATTTCTTTCTTGTGCTCTCCACCATACTTACGTTGCAAAGCTGCCATGATGACTTCATAATTGTCTCTAGATGAAGCGGGCACTGTTTCCAGGACCTGTGCAGCGACACCCTTCAACGCCAAAATTAACTCAATGCACTTCTCTTCCTCCGTCCATGCATTTTTATTGGCCACAGTTTCAAACTGAAACTGGAAAATGTTAAAAGGTGTGCTGCCATCAAAGGTGGGCGCTTTTATTCTGCTCGCGACTTCCGGAATGACTCGCACTGGCCCCTCCTGCAGTTGAAGGCCATTCATTCTAGCTTCCAGGCTATGAAGCTTTTGATCGACCTCATTTTCCAGGGCAACAAATTTTTCTTCCATGGCATTTACTCTCTGGTTTATAGCGGAAGAAAGCTTCATCAAATTTTCATTCGTTGTCGTATGTTTTGCGTTTATTTCTGCTAGAAGCATTTCATTATTCGCTTTCATCATTACATTTGTTGTAATTGACGCCTCTTTGATAGACTGCATCATAGCAGCAAACATCGAGTTTAAGTCCATGCTACTTGCAACTGCTCGTGTACTCATCTCCAGTTCTTCTTTTTCTTCGAAGTCATGAGTATTGATGTCCAGGCCTAGCCGATGAAACTCCTCCATTAGCCTCTTCTGCAGCTCCACTTTATTACCAGTTGTGGGCAGATCCAACTTGCACAACTCCTTTTTCAGTTGTTCCACTTTAAGCTCGTCGAACTTCATTTTACAATTTCACTTCTGACACCAATTGTTACGTTTTAACCTTTTCAAAACGTTTTCCGTAGATTCTTTAATTGTAATGAAGTTAGAACACTCAAGTCTTCAGTTTACAATAACCAACAGTTCAACACTTTATTTATTTGAACACACTATACTTGTAAACACTTTACTAAGAACACTTTACTAAAAGAACAACACTTTCACTTAATCACTTTTTATTACTTAAGACACTTTACACGTTAGCGCAGCTAAAAATCGACTGACCCCTCAGCGCCAAGCCTCGCCGCCCTTACACCTCCAATGATCATTACTAGAACATTCTAGACGTTTACAGAAGCTAATCACGCCACATCTATAGTGCGATGTGCGATGACTCATCAGGAACAAAAGATATACACACACACCGACATACATACACGCGGCAGTAAAACTCAAGCATCTGTGTCGCGCACATACATGCACACACGAATATTGTATCGTGCGGTGGTGGTTTCTTTTATTTCGCTGTTGTGCTTATTTATCCACACATGTGTGTCAGTATGTGCACACTCGCTGTGCTGCCGTTTTGTTTATCAACAAGCTTCTATGCATGCATGCGTGTATATACCTCCTGTGTTCATTTACAAATAATAACAAGACAATATACGCACATATAAACTAACGATGATTTAGTACGTTCTAGAACAATCACAATCGGTCCGTTCACGACCAAATTTGTAACAATACTATACTTTTCACAGTAATTGAAAAATAGTAAAATAAACTGATCCTCATTACTTAGATATAAAATGTAATGAGGATCAGTTTATTTTACTATTTTTCAATTACTGTGAAAAGTAGTCTCCTATGCTGCCAAGTTTTTTGAGTTATCATCATGTCCGTTTTATAAACCGAAACCGTGTGAACTCCTCAGTTCAAAAACAAGTTTTTGTTTTTGTTGTTCCTTAAACTAAATCTGCATAATATAACTTGTTCTTAAAGTGAAAATACCTGGTAAAACGTAAAAAAAAGCGAGCCATATTGTAGTAACTCACTGCAGAAACTTAAAAACTCAGTACGATTAGTCATTTTATTCATCATTTTGAATAAAAATATTTCCCGTTTAAAACATGCAAATAAAAATATTAGAATAAAAGCAAAGATCTAAAGGTGAAAAAAAGAAAATAAATCATTAAATACTCTATGAAAAAATTATTTAATGTTTATTTCTGTAATTAAATAATGTTTGCGTACCTTTGTTTATAGGCTCTAGGTCATACCTAGAGCCTAGCAAACATGCATAAGGTCAAATAAATTTAACAACTTTATAATTAAATAGTATTTAATATAATTATTTTCTTAAGCTGAAGGTCTTATTATAAAATTGTAGATGCTTTTTGAGAGCGAAATATCGGCAAAAATATTTTAAAAAAACATGTATAATTTTATAATAAAAAAAGGCCTCAGGCTCAAGAAAATAATTATATTAAATAAAAAAGGGGTAGAAAAAAATTAAATTAAAAGAAATACTCGTAAACAGAGATAATAAATAATGTTTCTAAGTATTTTATATGCTTCCACGAAAAATCAAATAACCATGTGTAGATTGGCAACTGCTCAAACGTGTTCAGCTGTGTTTATTTGGTGATATCCTCTATAAAGACCGTGTTACACTATCCTACTCAATCGTACGATTCATGCACTGAAAATTGCTAGCTAAATCTGATAGAATTCTGTCCTACTTTAAAAAGTCGCATCAAAACGGCCACACTATTATACTTTTGTAAACAACTTCGAAAAGGCAACTCTGATCGCATAGAAAAAGATAGTTCTTGAAAATTTTCAAAAGATTAACAAATCGGACAGACTTGTCAAAAAGTCTTTCACACACATACACTTTTATTCCAGCCTATCACACTTTTTGGACACACATGTCATTTTTAACAGATCGTACGATTCAGCAGGATAGTGAATCATGGCCTGTAGCAATTGACTTTAGATAAATATTTTTGTCAAATCAATCAATTTGTGGAACACCAAATAGACAGTTGCTCGTTTTTGAAAAACCTTCAGTTTGCACAGCAAACCAGACGAATTTTGCTTTAGCAAATTATGTGCATTAATATAGTACATATCTACGTTGCATAACGAATTGGATTGCATTTACCCTGCATAAATTTATTTGTTTAGACATTTGCCTAAATAAGAGCTAACAATATTTTAATTCATTTATGTACTTAACTGCTGTACACTACAACAATTGCAACATTTGCCAAATCATTTCAATTCTGCAATTTAGTTTGTCAATAGTTTGTAATCTTCTATGTCTGATAGCCAAAATCAATTTTTTTCTTTTATGGCACAAATTTACCAACCTAAGTATTTTGAATATACCTACTATGCCTTCAGAAAATTAGAATCTTACTTTTAGCATTTTAGCGGTGCAGATTTTCTTAGAATAAACTAACCGTACCAAATTACCATATTTTATAAGTATGTAATTCCAAAAAACACTTTTTTCGGATTGCTCTTTTAATTGAACAACTATGAAATGTCCACTCTTTTCACTAACAATTAATTCTTGCTTCACTTGTGCTTGCTCTGTTAATTTATTTCCTTCCTCTATTGCAACAACAAAACACACACACCAAAAACAAAATAATATTACCGCTGCTTGCGTCTAAAACACTTGAAAGCAGAAGCAGCGCTGACGCTATTTTTTACCTTTAAGAAAAATCAGCCGTTTCTCAAAGATTCATTTAATTTCACATACACTTTTACTTTTTATTAACAAACTATTAAATTTTAATATATATTTTTGCAAGTATACCTATATAATTTTTAAGCCCAACTTTTAACACTTTACATAAAAAAAACGGACGTTTCTCTAAATCAACCGCGCACCACAATAAATTCTAGAAACTAAAGAATTATAAGAAACGACTGCAGAAATATGCACGCGCACATACATACATACATACATGAATACTAGTAGTTTACATGGCATCATAACAGCATATTTTGGAGAGTAAATTGTATGGGAGTAAAAGAGAGTAATTTGTTGACATTTTTAACTCTACTAAAGACAGGTATGGATAATGGGTATTTCTAATTATTAAAGCTTTATCGAACAGTTGTGTCGTATTACTGGATATTATGAACTTGCAAGCAAAGGGCTTAAATTAAAAGTGCTAGATAATATTTTATATATTTATTTGAGCTTAAGGTCTTCTGTAATTTGAGTATTTATTTTTGTCGATATTTGGCTCTCCTTCGGATAGCTTCTTCAGGACAATAATAATTATTATTGTCCTGAAGAAGCTATCCGAAGGAGAGCGAAATATCGACAAAAATAAATACTCAAATTACAGAAGACCTTAAGCTCAAATAAATATATAAAATATAAGAAAAAAGGGGTCAAAATAACGAAATATTAAGTGCTAGATAATAATCCAGTTAAAATTTTCAAGTTAAAGAGAAACATTTCAATCAATAAAATCGGCAAATTTTAATTATCCATATATAAAGACTCGGTCAATTGCCCTTGTAGCTTTGATAAAAATTTCAAAAATAAACTGTGCATGTGATTTCGTTAAACAAAAATTCATTATTTGCTATTTCGCTGCTTAACATTTAATTATAAAATGTAATGGGGATTAGTTTATCTTTTAATATTGCGATTGCTGTGAAAAATTTTTTTTTATTGCAATTATCTAGTTTATTCAAACATTTTCGATATTATTTCATTCTTCGAGCATAAATTACCATATGCTTATTTTTGATTTCTATGTATATGTAAATAACCATGAGTGCTAAAAACAGCAGGAAGCAAAAAGTAATGAACTGTGCTGCCAAGTTTTTCTAGTAATTATGTCCGTTTTATAAACCAAATCCGAGTAAATCGCTGATTTGTAAGAACGAGTTTTTGTTCATGGTGTTCTGAAAACCGAATTCCTATAATCTTACTCGTACTTAAATCAAGTAAAAATACCTGGTTGAAAGCACAAAAAAGTGAGCAATACTGTAACAAAACATTGCAAATACTTAAAATAACAATAGCCCCTTCAAAAGTAATACTTTTGTTTATGATTTTTAAAAACAACTTCCACTTTAATACATTTGAATATTAAAATTGTAATTTTGAAAAACACAACCGTTTTTGTCTACACATTTGCTTGTAGTAATAAGTAAAATTATTTGGATGAATCAAAACACTTTAGGTGTGAAATTTTTAGGCCCAGTATTGAAAGGCCTGCCTTAAACCTATAGATAGATATTTCTTTTATAAATATCTATGTTATAATTTAGCATTTTGCCGGTGCAGATTTTCCTGGAATAAAGTAGTCGTACCAATTTACCATTTTTTTATGGTACTTCAAAAAAAAAAAAACTTGTTTGAGAGAAATTTTTATTTTTTTTACACCTGGCCATCCTGCTCTTAGAATTTTTTTTCCTTATACTCTTACTAACTTTATGCTCTTTTAATTGAACAACTATGAAATATCCACTCTTTTCACTACCAATTAATTCTTGCTTCACTTGTGCTTGTTTTTTTAAATTTATTTCCTTTCCTCTATTGCAACAACAAAACACACACGTCAAACGCAAAATAATATTACCGCTGCTTGCGTCTAAAACACATGAAAGCAAAAGCAGCGCTGACGCTATTTTTTACCTTTAAGAAAAATCAGCCGTTTCTCAAAGATTCATTTAATTTCACATACACTTTTACTTTTTATTAACAAACTAATTAAACTTTTATATATTGTTGCAAAAATATTTAATTTTTTAGCTAAATTTTTAACACTAGATAAAAAAAACAACGGGCGTTTCTCTAAATCAACCGCGCACCACTAAAGAACTAAACGAAACGACTGCAGAAATATGCAGCCGCACATACATGTTGTTGAAATAGCATCATAACGGCATATTGTCCACAGTAAATTGTATGGGAGTAAAAGAGAGTAATTTATTTAGTCTATTAACTCTACTAAACACAGGTGTGGATAATGTGTATTTCTAATTATTAAAGCTTATTCGAAAAACTGTTTCGTATTACTGGATATTAGGACTTGCAAGCAAAAAGTTTAAATTAAAAACAATAAATGATAGAATTTTCGACTTAAAAACAAACATTTCAATCAATAGAGTCTTTTATATATATGTACAGATTCAGTCAATTTCCGTTTTGCTAAAAATTTAAGAAATGGACAGTGCACTAAAAAAAATAAAAATTAATAAATAAACCATATGCTATTCCTTTATATATCATTTAATTCTAAAATGTAATGTGGATCAGTTTATATTAATATTAAAATGCGATTGCCGTGAACACAATTTTTATATTAAATATTTACTTTATTCGAACATTTTCAATATTATTTTACTCTTCGTGCTTAAATTACCTTCTGCTTATTTTTGATTTCTATGTAATTGTCAATAATTTACAAAAACAAATAAATTCAGTCAATTACGAGACTGGCTCGCATACTTAGGGTTCCGTACGTATGGAACGGCATATGTGAATACATCTATTGTATAAATTTCATCTCCCTGTCTCTTACAGCTTGAGAGTTACGTTGAATTGTTACTTCTTTAAGGGCACCTGGTACTTTTCGATTTGTTGCGGTTCCGTTTCACTCTGATGAGTACGGAACCCTAAAAATAGGAGGCAAAAAAAAATTATCTATGCTTCCAAATTTACCTAGTAATCATGTCCGTTTTATAAATCTAATCCAAGTAAATCGCTCATTTTAAGAATGAATTTTTGTTTATAGTGTTTTGCAAGCCGAACTCCAATAATCTTACTCGTATTTAAAACGAGTGAAAAAAGTAAAAAAAAGTGATTTTTATTATATGCTTCTTTTGAAGGGCACTATAAAGAGACATACATATAACCATGTGTTGTTTGGCAACTCTTTAAACGTGTTGAGCTGTGTTTATTTGGTAATGTCTGATTGTAACAGCTGAGTTTGAAGATATAAACATTTTATTTCGAATTTCGCCAAATCGAGCAACTTATACAACACCAAATAGCAACTTGGTAGTTTTTAAAATTTTTTCGTTTTCGAAAAACGTCCGGTTTACGAAGCAAATCGTAATAATTTCGCCTTAAGCATTGATGTATGTTATTTGTTATGTTGAGCAACGAATTGGAGTGCCTTCACCCTGTATGAATTAGTTTAGATAAACATTTATCTAAGTGTTTCGAACACTTTCAGACATCTGCATACATACATATGTATGTAGCGAACTGCAGTACACAACAATTGCACTGTCCTCACCATTTCAATTTTAATAATTTGATTTGTCGGTAGTTTGTAAACATCAAAACAATTTTCTACGTTTGAGAGAAAAACTCAATTTGTTTTTCGATTATGGCACAAATTTATTATGAAATTGTTCAAAATTCGTTTTACTTTGTATGTATTTAAAACTTAATCTACTTACATTTTACATCAGCTTAATTTTATACATTCTCGTCCTTCGGGTTGGCGTTAAAAAATTTCGTTATCAGTAGTTTTTTTTTTAACGTTAGTTTTTACCTTTTTCTTATTTTTGAGCCAACAACATAGAGCACCTGTTCGTACATGTGTACACATACATACATACATGTTTATGTGATGGCTTATAAATCAGTCTCTGAAGCTGGCTACAACATTGAATGAAAATACACAATTTTAGCTCATTATGGTAAAAGCAAGTGAACAGAATTTATTTGCTTTAAAAAGCATTTTGTCAGCGCACTTGGAAATTATCTTATTTTACATGTTTATAACTGGTTTACAAGATTTCTTAAGTTAATTGTTGTTGTTGTTGTTGAGTGCACAACAATTTCATATGGCCACCTTCCCTATTGGCATCAGACAATTGATAGAGTTTTTAAATTTTCCTTCGTTCCCTACTCATCAGAGTGAAACGGAACCCTATTACCGAGACTGTCCGTCCGTCACAGCATTCATTCTCCGAAACGGTTAGAGCAGAAATTTTCACAGAATTTTTTTATACCTTGCCGCTACAGCAACAAATACTAAAAACAACAACAAAGCGAAAACTACCAGGTGTCCCCATACAACGAAAAGTAGCAATTAGCTATAACTCTCGAACTGTAAAAGATAGAGAGCTGAAATTCGCACAGTGTATGTATTTATAGATGCTCTACAATAACAAATGCCAAAGAGAACAAGAAGTCGAAAAGTACCAGGTGTCCCTATACAACCAAAAGTAACAATTAGCCGTAGCTGCTAAATTGTAAACGACAGAGAGCTGAAATTCGCACAATATATGTATTTACCAATGCCCTAAAACAACAAATGCTAAAAACAACAACATGTCGCAAACTACTAGGTGTTCCCATACAACATAAAGTAGCAATTAAACGTAACTCTCAAGCTAAAAGAGACATAGAGATGAAATTTATACATTATACATATGTATTCACATATGCCATTCCATACGTACATTACACATACATACCGAGCCCTAAATGTCCGAGCCAGCCTTGTATTTGACTGAATTTATTATTTAATAACCTAATTTATAATGTGTTACTCATTTTGCGGTTTCAAAAGTAAACGTAAATAAAACACATTTAAAATATTTTTTTATATTATTTCTTTATTAAATATATAATATTTATTTGATCTTTTTGTAATTATTTGAAATACTATTTAGTACAGCTTCAGATCGTTTTTATATAAAAATTTTTATTTACAATATTATTCAATATTTCGATAACAATTTGTTATCATCTTCAGGATAATATTTGTAATTTGAATTACAAATTAGACCATTAGACTAATGGTGTCAAATCGCATGCTCTTGTTGGTCAGTTGATATCGCCACGACGAGAAATTACGCGGCCAGGAGATGTCTCTTGCAATAAAACCATATTTGCTCGAGTTGTGTGGTATGTGGCACCATCTTGTTGAAACCACATATTCTCCAAGTAATATTCTTCGATGGCAGGCAAACAAAAATTGGTTATCATATGACCATCCGAATTGACGGTGACAGTCTTTCGATCGTCGTTTTTGAAGAAGTAAGGTCCCATCATACCTTCGGACCAAAGGGCGCACCAAACAGTGACATTTTCTGGATGTAGTGGCCTCTCTTCAATTACTTGAGGATTCGCAGAACCCTAAATACGACAATTTTGTTTATTACTATACCCACCGAGAGAGAAATGTGCATCATCGCTGAAGAAAATTTTGTTCAAAAAATCGCCGTCCACCGCCTACGTATCTACGACGTTGTGAATGGTCAACGGATATTTGTTTTGTTAGTTCTGTGGAAAATATAAAAAAAAACAATGACAATTGAAAGAGAGATGCGTGATAAAAAAAACACCAAAAAAAAAACTGAAGATTGCAAAGGGAAACCAAAGATGAGATGAAGGATATTTGTAGTGAACCATTTTGAACAGCAAGTTTACGATTATGGCTACAAGAGCTGGGTATGCCATCAAATGGAACGAAAAGCGCGTTACTACTGAGGTTACATGAGTCGCCGAAGGAAGAAAGGATTGAAAGTCCGCCTATGCAATTCATGGAGGAAGAAGGTGAAGTTATAAATTTGAAAGGTGATTGTGAAGGAAATGTGAGCGGTGATCGAAGAAAAGAACAGCAAAGACGTGATGAAATATTGCAGGAGAAAACTGATAGTCAGAGCAGAGAAAATGATAGAGCCAAGTAAAAAAAAATGAGTGTGAACAGATAAGCAAAAAAGGGTATATATTTTTGAGTGAGTTGACAGAGAGGGAGTTGAACAATGAACAATGCACGAGAACGTGAGTTATTAAATAAATTAAGTCAAGAACGAAGCGGGCTCACACTCTTAGGGTTCCGTACGTATGTATGTGTAATGTATGTATGGAATGGCGTATGTGAATACATATGTATATTTTATAAATTTCATCTGTCTGTTTTTAAAGCTACTTTATATTGTATGGGGACACCTACTAATTTTCCACTTGTTGTTGTTGTTGTAATTTGTTGTTGTATGGCATCTGGGAATACATACACTGTGCGAATTTCGACTCTCTATCTCTTACGGTTCGAGAGTTATAGCTATTACTCTACGTTGTAAAGGGACACCTGGTAGTTTTACAGTTGTTGTTGTTTTTAGCAAGTGTTGTTGTGGAGCATATGTGAATACACATATTGTGTAAATTTCATCCCTCTGTCTCTCACGGTTCGAGAGTAACGGCTAGTTGTTACTTTACGTTGTATAGGGACACCTGGTAATTTTCGATTTGTTGTTGTTTTTAGCATTTGTTATTGTAGGCCACATGCTAGTACATATATTGTTCACATTTCATCTCTCTGTCTCTTACAGTTTGGGAGTTACGGCTAATTTTTACTCTACGTTGTATAGGGACACCTGGTAGTTTTCGACATGTTGTTGTTTTTAGAATTTCTTGTTGTAGGGCTCTTTGTCTTTTATAGTTTAGCAGCTACGGCTAATTGTTACTTTAGGTTGTATTGGGACACCTGGTAGTTTTCAACTTGTTGTTGTCTTTAGCATTTGTTGTTGTAAAGTATCATACACTATGCAAATTTCAGCTTTCTATCGTTTACGGTTCGAAAGTTATAGCTAATTGCAACTTTTCGTTGTATGGGGACACCTGGTAGTTTTCGACTTGTTGTTGTTTTTAGTAATGGTTGTTGTAGCGGCAAGGTACAAAAACATCCTGTGAAAATTTCAGCTCTCTAGCTCTTACCGTTTCGGAGAATGGACGCTGTGACGGACGTACTTGTCTTCGTAATAGGGTTCCGTTTCACTCTGATAAGTACGGAACCCTAAAAAGGGGAACATTTTCCCACTCTCACCATCTAATTTGGTATATTGCTATATCTTTCAAGGATCGTTTCTACTTTTCCACTTTTTCATCTTGCTACTATGAGTATTTTTCAATTCGCCACAGAAGTTCCCCCTAGATTGCGAATACGTTTAAGGACTTACTAATTACAAACGTTTACGTGTGCCTGTATTATTTAACGCTATAAAAACTGTGCGTTATTGGCATCCATCTTTATTTTAAAAGCCTTCTGTCGGAAACAATGTTAAGTGCATGTAGTTTTTTCGACAGCTTCCGCTTTTAAATATTTGGTCTGCCTTTTATATTTTTATCTATAAGTATACGTGCCGTATGTGAGAGAAAATCTCATGTTAAAGGACTACTTTTAAAATGGCAAAAAACATGGGGGCTGATTAAATTAAAAAACCAAATGCCAAAGTAAAATTGTATCGTAAATCAAAGAGAATGTTGTAGTTTTGCAAACAGAACAATAATTGCATTCAAGCGATGCAACTACTATTAAGTTCCAGCGAAGTTCACATTTTTGACAAATTTTTTCGCAAGGCTATAGCCTTGCGAAATCTGCACCTGCCTTCAAAGAATTGGCTATATTTTCAAAGGTGTTGCAGGTATTAAAGGGATTGTTGCAGTTTTGATAACAAGACAGCAATTGCTTTCAAACGATGCTACAATCATTGAGTTCCAACGAAGTTCACATTGTTGACAAAATTTTTCGCAAGGCTATAGCCCATGGTAAATGTGAAATCTGCACCTGCCTTCAGAGAAATCTCTATATCTTCAAAGGTGTTGCAGGTATGAAAGAGATTGTTGCAGTTTTGAAAACTGGACAACAATTGCTTTCAAACGATGCTGCAATCATTGAGTTCCAACGAAGTTCACATTTTTGACAAAATTTTTCGCAAGGCTATAGCCCATGGTAAATGTGAAATCTGCACCTGCCTTCAAAGAAATCTCTATATCTTCAAGGGTGTTGCAAGTATCAAAGAGATTGTTGCAGTTTTGAAAACTGGACAACAGTTGCTTTCAAACAATGCTGCAATCATTGAGTTCCAACGAAGTTCACATTTTTGACAAAATTTTTCGCAAGGCTATAGCCCATGGTAAATGTGAAATCTGCACCTGCCTTCAAAGAAATCTCTATATCTTCAAGGGTGTTGCAAGTATCAAAGAGATTGTTGCAGTTTTGAAAACTGGACAACAGTTGCTTTCAAACAATGCTGCAATCATTGAGTTCCAACGAAGTTCACATTTTTGACAAAATTTTTCGCAAGGCTTATAGCCCATGGTAAATGGGAGATCTGCACCTGCCTTCAAAGAATTGGCTATATCTTCAAAGGTGTTGCAGGTATGAAAGAGATTGTTGCAGCTTTGCAAACTGGACAACAATTGCTTTCAAACGATGCTGCAATCATTGAGTTCCAACGAAGTTCACATTTTTGACAAAATTTTTCGCAAGGCTATAGCCCATGGTAAATGGGAGATCTGCACCTGCGTTCAAAGAATTCTCTATATCTTCAAAGGTGTTGCAGGTATGAAAGAGATTGTTGCAGTTTTGCAAACTGGACAACAATTGCTTTCAAACGATGCTGCAATCATTGAGTTCCAACGAAGTTCACATTTTTGACAAAATTTTTCGCAAGGCTATAGCCCATGGTAAATGTGAAATCTGCACCTGCCTTCAAAGAATTGGCTATATCTTCAAAGGTGTTGCAGGTATGAAAGAGATTGTTGCAGTTTTGCAAACTGGGCAACAATTGCTTTCAAACGATGCTGCAATCATTGAGTTCCAACGAAGTTCACATTTTTGACAAAATTTTTCGCAAGGCTATAGCCCATGGTAAATGTGAAATCTGCACCTGCCTTCAAAGAATTGGCTATATCTTCAAAGGTGTTGCAGGTATGAAAGAGATTGTTGCAGTTTTGCAAACTGGACAACAATTGCTTTCAAACGATGCTGCAATCATTGAGTTCCAACGAAGTTCACATTTTTGACAAAATTTTTCGCAAGGCTATAGCCCATGGTAAATGTGAAATCTGCACCTGCCTTCAAAGAAATCTCTATATCTTCAAAGGTGTTGCAGGCATGAAAGAGATTGTTGCAGTTTTGCAAACTGGACAACAATTGCTTTCAAACGATGCTGCAATCATTGAGTTCCAACGAAGTTCACATTTTTGACAAAATTTTTCGCAAGGCTATAGCCCATGGTAAATGTGAAATCTGCACCTGCCTTCAAAGAAATCTCTATATCTTCAAAGGTGTTGCAGGTATGAAAGAGATTGATGCAGTTTTGCAAACTGGACAACAATTGCTTTCAAACGATGCTGCAAACATTGAGTTCCAACGAAGTTCACATTTTTGACAAAATTTTTCGCAAGGCTATAGCCCATGGTAAATGTGAAATCTGCACCTGCCTTCAAAGAAATCTCTATATCTTCAAAGGTGTTGCAGGTATGAAAGAGATTGATGCAGTTTTGCAAACTGGACAACAATTGCTTTCAAACGATGCTGCAATCATTGAGTTCCAACGAAGTTCACATTTTTGACAAAATTTTTCGCAAGGCTATAGCCCATGGTAAATGTGAAATCTGCACCTGCCTTCAAAGAAATCTCTATATCTTCAAAGGTGTTGCAGGTATGAAAGAGATTGATGCAGTTTTGCAAACTGGACAACAATTGCTTTCAAACGATGCTGCAATCATTGAGTTCCAACGAAGTTCACATTTTTGACAAAATTTTTCGCAAGGCTATAGCCCATGGTAAATGTGAAATCTGCACCTGCCTTCAAAGAAATCTCTATATCTTCAAAGGTGTTGCAGGTATGAAAGAGATTGATGCAGTTTTGCAAACTGGACAACAGTTGCTTTCAAACAATGCTGCAATCATTGAGTTCCAACGAAGTTCACATTTTTGACAAAATTTTTCGCAAGGCTATAGCCCATGGTAAATGGGAGATCTGCACCTGCCTTCAAAGAATTGGCTATATCTTAAAAGGTGTTGCAAGTATCAAAGAGATTGTTGCAGTTTTGCAAACTGGACAAGAATTGCTTTCAAACAATGCTACAATCATTGAGTTCCAACGAAGTTCACATTTTTGACAACATTTTTCGCAAGGCTATAGCCCATGGTAAATGTGAAATCTGCACCTGCCTTCAAAGAAATCTCTATATCTTCAAAGGTGTTGCAGGTATGAAAGAGATTGTTGCAGTTTTGCAAACTAAACAACAATTGCTATCAAACGATGCTGCAATCATTGAGTTCCAACGAAGTTCACATTTTTGACAAAATTTTTCGCAAGGCTATAGCCCATGGTAAATGGGAGATCTGCACCTGCCTTCAAAGAATTGGCTATATCTTCAAAGGTGTTGCAAGTATCAAAGAGATAGTTACAAACTAGATTTTGCAAACTAGACAACAATTGCTATCAAACGATGCTGCAATCATTGAGTTCCAACGAAGTTCACATTTTTGACAAAATTTTTCGCAAGGCTATAGCCCATGGTAAATGGGAGATCTGCACCTGCCTTCAAAGAATTGGCTATATCTTCAACAGTGTTGCAAGTATCAAAGAGATTGTTACAGTTTTGCAAACCGGACAGCAATTATTATTAAACAATGCTATAATCATTGAGTTCCAACGAAGTTCACATTTTTGACAACATTTTTCGCAAGGCTATAGCCCATGGTAAATGTGAAATCTGCACCTGCCTTCAAAGAAATCTCTATATCTTCAAAGGTGTTGCAGGTATGAAAGAGATTGTTGCAGTTTTGCAAACTGGACAACAATTGCAATCAAACGATGCTGCAATCATTGAGTTCCAACGAAGTTCAAATTTTTGACAAAATTTTTCGCAAGGCTATAGCCCATGGTAAATGTGAAATCTGCACCTGCCTTCAAAGAAATCTCTATATCTTCAAAGGTGTTGCAGGTATGAAAAAGATTGTTGCAGTTTTGCAAACTAGACAACAATTGCTATCAAATGATGCTGCAATCATTGAGTTCCAACGAAGTTCACATTTTTGACAAAATTTTTCGCAAGGCTATGGTAAATGGGAGATCTGCACCTGCCTTCAAAGAATTGGCTATATCTTCAAAGGTGTTGCAAGTATCAAAGAGATTGTTGCAGTTTTGCAAACTGGACAAGAATTGCTTTCAAACAATGCTACAATCATTGAGTTCCAACGAAGTTCACATTTTTGACAACATTTTTCGCAAGGCTATAGCCCATGGTAAATGTGAAATCTGCACCTGCCTTCAAAGAAATCTATATATCTTCAAAGGTGATGCAGGTATGAAAAAGATTATTGCAGTTTTGCAAACTGGACGACAATTGCTTTCAAACGATGCTGCAATCATTGAGTTCCAACGAAGTTCACATTTTTGACAAAATTTTTCGCAAGGCTATAGCCCATGGTAAATGTGAAATCTGCACCTGCCTTCAAAGAAATCTCTATATGTTCAAAGGTGTTGCAGGTATGAAAGAGATTGATGCAGTTTTGCAAACTGGACAACAATTGCTTTCAAACGATGCTGCAATCATTGAGTTCCAACGAAGTTCACATTTTTGACAAAATTTTTCGCAAGGCTATAGCCCATGGTAAATGTGAAATCTGCACCTGCCTTCAAAGAAATCTCTATATCTTCAAAGGTGTTGCAAGTATCAAAGACATTGTTGCAGTTTTGAAAACTGGACAACAGTTGCTTTCAAACGATGCTGCAATCATTGAGTTCCAACGAAGTTCACATTTTTGACAACATTTTTCGCAAGGCTATAGTCCATGGTAAATGGGAGATCTGCACCTGCCTTCAAAGAATTGGCTATATCTTCAAAGGTGTTGCAGGTATGAAAGAGATTGTTGCAGTTTTGCAAACTGGACAACAATTGCTTTCAAACAATGCTGCAATCATTGAGTTCCAACGAAGTTCACATTTTTGACAAAATTTTTCGCAAGGCTATAGCCCATGGTAAATGTGAAATCTGCACCTGCCTTCAAAGAAATCTCTATATCTGCAAAGGTGTTGCAAGTATCAAAGAGATTGTTGCAGTTTTGAAAACTGGACAACAGTTGCTTTCAAACGATGCTGCAATCATTGAGTTCCAACGAAGTTCACATTTTTGACAAAATTTTTCGCAAGGCTATAGTCCATGGTAAATGTGAAATCTGCACCTGCCTTCAAAGAAATCTCTATATCTGCAAAGGTGTTGCAAGTATCAAAGAGATTGTTGCAGTTTTGCAAACCGGACAACAACTGCTTTCAAACGATGCTACAGTCATTGAGTTCCAACGAAGTTCATATTTTTGACAAAATTTTTCGCAAGGCTATAGCCCATGGTAAATGTGAAATCTGCACCTGCCTTCAAAGAAATCTCTATATCTGCAAAGGTGTTGCAAGTATCAAAGAGATTGTTGCAGTTTTGCAAACTGGACAACAATTGCTTTTAAACGATGCTGCAATCATTGAGTTCCAACGAAGTTCACATTTTTGACAAAATTTTTCGCAAGGCTATAGCCCATGGTAAATGTGAAATCTGCACCTGCCTTCAAAGAAATCTCTATATCTGCAAAGGTGTTGCAAGTATCAAAGAGATTGTTGCAGTTTTGAAATCTGGACAACAGTTGCTTTCAAACGATGCTGCAATCATTGAGTTCCAACGAAGTTCACATTTTTGACAAAATTTTTCGCAAGTCCATGGTAAATGGGAGATCTGCACCTGCCTTCAAAGAATTGGCTATATCTTCAAAGGTGTTGCAGGTATGAAAGAGATTGTTGCAGTTTTGCAAACTGGACAACAATTGCTTGCAAACGATGCTGCAATCATTGAGTTCCAACGAAGTTCACATTTTTGACAAAATTTTTCGCAAGGCTATAGCCCATGGTAAATGTGAAATCTGCACCTGCCTTCAAAGAAATCTCTATATCTGCAAAGGTGTTGCAAGTATCAAAGAGATTGTTGCAGTTTTGAAATCTGGACAACAGTTGCTTTCAAACGATGCTGCAATCATTGAGTTCCAACGAAGTTCACATTTTTGACAAAATTTTTCGCAAGGCTATAGTCCATGGTAAATGGGAGATCTGCACCTGCCTTCAAAGAATTGGCTATATCTTCAAAGGTGTTGCAGGTATGAAAGAGATTGTTGCAGTTTTGCAAACTGGACAACAATTGCTTTTAAACGATGCTGCAATCATTGAGTTCCAACGAAGTTCACATTTTTGACAAAATTTTTCGCAAGGCTATAGCCCATGGTAAATGTGAAATCTGCACCTGCCTTCAAAGAAATCTCTATATCTGCAAAGGTGTTGCAAGTATCAAAGAGATTGTTGCAGTTTTGAAATCTGGACAACAGTTGCTTTCAAACGATGCTGCAATCATTGAGTTCCAACGAAGTTCACATTTTTGACAAAATTTTTCGCAAGGCTATAGTCCATGGTAAATGGGAGATCTGCACCTGCCTTCAAAGAATTGGCTATATCTTCAAAGGTGTTGCAGGTATGAAAGGGATTGTTGCAGTTTTGCAAACTGGACAACAATTGCTTTCAAACGATGCTGCAATCATTGAGTTCCAACGAAGTTCACATTTTTGACAAAATTTTTCGCAAGGCTATAGCCCATGGTAAATGTGAAATCTGCACCTGCCTTCAAAGAAATCCCTATATCTGCAAAGGTGTTGCAAGTATCAAAGAGATTGTTGCAGTTTTGAAATCTGGACAACAGTTGCTTTCAAACGATGCTGCAATCATTGAGTTCCAACGAAGTTCACATTTTTGACAAAATTTTTCGCAAGGCTATAGTCCATGGTAAATGTGAAATCTGCACCTGCCTTCAAAGAAATCTCTATATCTGCAAAGGTGTTGCAAGTATCAAAGAGATTGTTGCAGTTTTGCAAACCGGACAACAACTGCTTTCAAACGATGCTACAGTCATTGAGTTCCAACGAAGTTCATATTTTTGACAAAATTTTTCGCAAGGCTATAGCCCATGGTAAATGTGAAATCTGCACCTGCCTTCAAAGAAATCTCTATATCTGCAAAGGTGTTGCAAGTATCAAAGAGATTGATGCAGTTTTGAAAACTGGACAACAGTTGCTTTCAAACGATGCTGCAATCATTGAGTTCCAACGAAGTTCACATTTTTTACAAAATTTTTCGCAAGGCTATAGCCCATGGTAAATGTGAAATCTGCACCTGCCTTCAAAGAAATCTCTATATCTTCAAAGGTGTTGCAGGTATGAAAGAGATTGATGCAGCTTTGCAAACTGGACAACAATTGCTTTCAAACAATGCTGCAATCATTGAGTTCCAACGAAGTTCACATTTTTGACAAAATATTTCGCAAGGCTATAGCCCATGGTAAATGTGAAATCTGCACCTGCCTTCAAAGAAATCTATATATCTTCAAAGGTGTTGCAAGTATCAAAGAGATTGTTGCAGTTTTGAAAACTGGACAACAATTGATTTCAAACGATGCTGCAATCATTGAGTTCCAACGAAGTTCACATTTTTGACAAAATTTTTCGCAAGGCTATAGCCCATGGTAAATGTGAAATCTGCACCTGCCTTCAAAGAAATCTCTATATCTGCAAAGGTGTTGCAAGTATCAAAGAGATTGTTGCAGTTTTGAAATCTGGACAACAGTTGCTTTCAAACGATGCTGCAATCATTGAGTTCCAACGAAGTTCACATTTTTGACAAAATTTTTCGCAAGGCTATAGTCCATGGTAAATGTGAAATCTGCACCTGCCTTCAAAGAAATCTCTATATCTGCAAAGGTGTTGCAAGTATCAAAGAGATTGTTGCAGTTTTGCAAACCGGACAACAACTGCTTTCAAACGATGCTACAGTCATTGAGTTCCAACGAAGTTCATATTTTTGACAAAATTTTTCGCAAGGCTATAGCCCATGGTAAATGTGAAATCTGCACCTGCCTTCAAAGAAATCTCTATATCTGCAAAGGTGTTGCAAGTATCAAAGAGATTGATGCAGTTTTGAAAACTGGACAACAATTGATTTCAAACGGTGCTGCAATCATTGAGTTCCAACGAAGTTCACATTTTTTACAAAATTTTTCGCTAGGCTATAGTCCATGGTAAATGTGAAATCTGCACCTGCCTTCAAAGAAATCTCTATATCTGCAAAGGTGTTGCAAGTATCAAAGAGATTGTTGCAGCTTTGAAAACTGGACAACAACTGCTTTCAAACGATGCTACAGTCATTGAGTTCCAACGAAGTTCATATTTTTGACAAAATTTTTCGCAAGGCTATAGCCCATGGTAAATGTGAAATCTGCACCTGCCTTCAAAGAAATCTCTATATCTGCAAAGGTGTTGCAAGTATCAAAGAGATTGATGCAGTTTTGAAAACTGGACAACAGTTGCTTTCAAACGGTGCTGCAATCATTGAGTTCCAACGAAGTTCACATTTTTGACAAAATGTTTCGCAAGGCTATAGCCCATGGTAAATGTGAAATCTGCACCTGCCTTCAAAGAAATCTCTATATCTGCAAAGGTGTTGCAAGTATCAAAGAGATTGTTGCAGTTTTGAAAACTGGACAACAATTGCTTTCAAACGATGCTGCAATCATTGAGTTCCAACGAAGTTCACATTTTTGACAAAATTTTTCGCAAGGCTATAGCCCATGGTAAATGTGAAATCTGCACCTGCCTTCAAAGAAATCTATATATCTTCAAAGGTGTTGCAAGTATCAAAGAGATTGTTGCAGTTTTGAAAATTGGACAACAATTGCTTTCAAACGATGCTGCAACCATTGAGTTCCAACGAAGTTCACATTTTTTACAAAATTTTTCGCAAGGCTATAGTCCATGGTAAATGTGAAATCTGCACCTGCCTTCAAAGAAATCTCTATATCTGCAAAGGTGTTGCAAGTATCAAAGAGATTGTTGCAGTTTTGAAAACTGGACAACAATTGCTTTCAAACGGTGCTGCAATCATTGAGTTCCAACGAAGTTCACATTTTTGACAAAATTTTTCGCAAGGCTATAGTCCATGGTAAATGTGAAATCTGCACCTGCCTTCAAAGAAATCTCTATATCTGCAAAGGTGTTGCAAGTATCAAAGAGATTGTTGCAGTTTTGCAAACCGGACAACAACTGCTTTCAAACGATGCTACAGTCATTGAGTTCCAACGAAGTTCATATTTTTGACAAAATGTTTCGCAAGGCTATAGCCCATGGTAAATGTGAAATCTGCACCTGCCTTCAAAGAAATCTCTATATCTGCAAAGGTGTTGCAAGTATCAAAGAGATTGTTGCAGTTTTGAAATCTGGACAACAGTTGCTTTCAAACGATGCTGCAATCATTGAGTTCCAACGAAGTTCACATTTTTGACAAAATTTTTCGCAAGGCTATAGTCCATGGTAAATGTGAAATCTGCACCTGCCTTCAAAGAAATCTCTATATCTGCAAAGGTGTTGCAAGTATCAAAGAGATTGTTGCAGTTTTGCAAACCGGACAACAACTGCTTTCAAACGATGCTACAGTCATTGAGTTCCAACGAAGTTCATATTTTTGACAAAATTTTTCGCAAGGCTATAGCCCATGGTAAATGTGAAATCTGCACCTGCCTTCAAAGAAATCTCTATATCTGCAAAGGTGTTGCAAGTATCAAAGAGATTGATGCAGTTTTGAAAACTGGACAACAGTTGCTTTCAAACGGTGCTGCAATCATTGAGTTCCAACGAAGTTCACATTTTTGACAAAATGTTTCGCAAGGCTATAGCCCATGGTAAATGTGAAATCTGCACCTGCCTTCAAAGAAATCTATATATCTTCAAAGGTGTTGCAAGTATCAAAGAGATTGTTGCAGTTTTGAAAACTGGACAACAATTGCTTTCAAACGATGCTGCAATCATTGAGTTCCAACGAAGTTCACATTTTTGACAAAATTTTTCGCAAGGCTATAGCCCATGGTAAATGTGAAATCTGCACCTGCCTTCAAAGAAATCTATATATCTTCAAAGGTGTTGCAAGTATCAAAGAGATTGTTGCAGTTTTGAAAATTGGACAACAATTGCTTTCAAACAATGCTGCAATCATTGAGTTCCAACGAAGTTCACATTTTTGACAAAATTTTTCGCAAGGCTATAGTCCATGGTAAATGTGAAATCTGCACCTGCCTTCAAAGAAATCTCTATATCTGCAAAGGTGTTGCAAGTATCAAAGAGATTGTTGCAGTTTTGCAAACCGGACAACAACTGCTTTCAAACGATGCTACAGTCATTGAGTTCCAACGAAGTTCATATTTTTGACAAAATTTTTCGCAAGGCTATAGCCCATGGTAAATGTGAAATCTGCACCTGCCTTCAAAGAAATCTCTATATCTGCAAAGGTGTTGCAAGTATCAAAGAGATTGATGCAGTTTTGAAAACTGGACAACAGTTGCTTTCAAACGGTGCTGCAATCATTGAGTTCCAACGAAGTTCACATTTTTGACAAAATGTTTCGCAAGGCTATAGCCCATGGTAAATGTGAAATCTGTACCTGCCTTCAAAGAAATCTATATATCTTCAAAGGTGTTGCAAGTATCAAAGAGATTGTTGCAGTTTTGAAAACTGGACAACAATTGCTTTCAAACGATGCTGCAATCATTGAGTTCCAACGAAGTTCACATTTTTGACAAAATTTTTCGCAAGGCTATAGCCCATGGTAAATGTGAAATCTGCACCTGCCTTCAAAGAAATCTATATATCTTCAAAGGTGTTGCAAGTATCAAAGAGATTGTTGCAGTTTTGAAAATTGGACAACAATTGCTTTCAAACGATGCTGCAATCATTGAGTTCCAACGAAGTTCACATTTTTGACAAAATTTTTCGCAAGGCTATAGCCCATGGTAAATGTGAAATCTGCACCTGCCTTCAAAGAAATCTCTATATCTGCAAAGGTGTTGCAAGTATCAAAGAGATTGATGCAGTTTTGAAAACTGGACAACAGTTGCTTTCAAACGATGCTGCAACCATTGAGTTCCAACGAAGTTCACATTTTTGACAAAATTTTTCGCAAGGCTATAGCCCATGGTAAATGTGAAATCTGCACCTGCCTTCAAAGAAATCTCTATATCTGCAAAGGTGTTGCAAGTATCAAAGAGATTGATGCAGTTTTGAAAACTGGACAACAGTTGCTTTCAAACGATGCTGCAATCATTGAGTTCCAACGAAGTTCACATTTTTGACAAAATTTTTCGCAAGGCTATAGCCCATGGTAAATGTGAAATCTGCACCTGCCTTCAAAGAAATCTCTATATCTGCAAAGGTGTTGCAAGTATCAAAGAGATTGATGCAGTTTTGAAAACTGGACAACAGTTGCTTTCAAACGATGCTGCAATCATTGAGTTCGAACGAAGTTCACATTTTTGACAAAATTTTTCGCAAGGCTATAGCCCATGGTAAATGTGAAATCTGCACCTGCCTTCAAAGAAATCTCTATATCTGCAAAGGTGTTGCAAGTATCAAAGAGATTGATGCAGTTTTGAAAACTGGACAACAGTTGCTTTCAAACGATGCTGCAATCATTGAGTTCGAACGAAGTTCACATTTTTGACAAAATTTTTCGCAAGGCTATAGCCCATGGTAAATGTGAAATCTGCACCTGCCTTCAAAGAAATCTCTATATCTGCAAAGGTGTTGCAAGTATCAAAGAGATTGATGCAGTTTTGAAAACTGGACAACAGTTGCTTTCAAACGATGCTGCAATCATTGAGTTCCAACGAAGTTCACATTTTTGACAAAATTTTTCGCAAGGCTATAGCCCATGGTAAATGTGAAATCTGCACCTGCCTTCAAAGAAATCTCTATATCTGCAAAGGTGTTGCAAGTATCAAAGAGATTGTTGCAGTTTTGAAAACTGGACAACAGTTGCTTTCAAACGATGCTGCAACCATTGAGTTCCAACGAAGTTCACATTTTTGACAAAATTTTTCGCAAGGCTATAGCCCATGGTAAATGTGAAATCTGCACCTGCCTTCAAAGAAATCTCTATATCTGCAAAGGTGTTGCAAGTATCAAAGAGATTGATGCAGTTTTGAAAACTGGACAACAGTTGCTTTCAAACGATGCTGCAATCATTGAGTTCCAACGAAGTTCACATTTTTGACAAAATTTTTCGCAAGGCTATAGCCCATGGTAAATGTGAAATCTGCACCTGCCTTCAAAGAAATCTCTATATCTGCAAAGGTGTTGCAAGTATCAAAGAGATTGATGCAGTTTTGAAAACTGGACAACAGTTGCTTTCAAACGGTGCTGCAATCATTGAGTTCCAACGAAGTTCACATTTTTGACAAAATGTTTCGCAAGGCTATAGCCCATGGTAAATGTGAAATCTGCACCTGCCTTCAAAGAAATCTATATATCTTCAAACGTGTTGCAAGTATCAAAGAGATTGTTGCAGTTTTGAAAACTGGACAACAATTGCTTTCAAACGATGCTGCAATCATTGAGTTCCAACGAAGTTCACATTTTTGACAAAATTTTTCGCAAGGCTATAGCCCATGGTAAATGTGAAATCTGCACCTGCCTTCAAAGAAATCTATATATCTTCAAAGGTGTTGCAAGTATCAAAGAAATTGTTGCAGTTTTGAAAATTGGACAACAATTGCTTTCAAACGATGCTGCAATCATTGAGTTCCAACGAAGTTCACATTTTTGACAAAATTTTTCGCAAGGCTATAGCCCATGGTAAATGTGAAATCTGCACCTGCCTTCAAAGAAATCTCTATATCTGCAAAGGTGTTGCAAGTATCAAAGAGATTGATGCAGTTTTGAAAACTGGACAACAGTTGCTTTCAAACGATGCTGCAATCATTGAGTTCGAACGAAGTTCACATTTTTGACAAAATTTTTCGCAAGGCTATAGCCCATGGTAAATGTGAAATCTGCACCTGCCTTCAAAGAAATCTCTATATCTGCAAAGGTGTTGCAAGTATCAAAGAGATTGTTGCAGTTTTGAAAACTGGACAACAGTTGCTTTCAAACGATGCTGCAACCATTGAGTTCCAACGAAGTTCACATTTTTGACAAAATTTTTCGCAAGGCTATAGCCCATGGTAAATGTGAAATCTGCACCTGCCTTCAAAGAAATCTCTATATCTGCAAAGGTGTTGCAAGTATCAAAGAGATTGATGCAGTTTTGAAAACTGGACAACAGTTGCTTTCAAACGATGCTGCAATCATTGAGTTCCAACGAAGTTCACATTTTTGACAAAATTTTTCGCAAGGCTATAGCCCATGGTAAATGTGAAATCTGCACCTGCCTTCAAAGAAATCTCTATATCTGCAAAGGTGTTGCAAGTATCAAAGAGATTGTTGCAGTTTTGAAAACTGGACAGCAGTTGCTTTCAAACGATGCTGCAACCGTTGAGTTCCAACGAAGTTCACATTTTTGACAAAATTTTTCGCAAGGCTATAGCCCATGGTAAATGTGAAATCTGCACCTGCCTTCAAAGAAATCTCTATATCTGCAAAGGTGTTGCAAGTATCAAAGAGATTGATGCAGTTTTGAAAACTGGACAACAGTTGCTTTCAAACGATGCTGCAATCATTTCGAGTTCCAACGAAGTTCACATTTTTGACAAAATTTTTCGCAAGGCTATAGCCCATGGTAAATGTGAAATCTGCACCTGCCTTCAAAGAAATCTCTATATCTGCAAAGGTGTTGCAAGTATCAAAGAGATTGTTGCAGTTTTGAAAACTGGACAACAGTTGCTTTCAAACGATGCTGCAATCATTGAGTTCCAACGAAGTTCACATTTTTGACAAAATTTTTCGCAAGGCTATAGTCCATGGTAAATGGGAGATCTGCACCTGCCTTCAAAGAATTGGCTATATCTTCAAAGGTGTTGCAGGTATGAAAGAGAGTGTTGCAGTTTTGCAAACTGGACAACAATTGCTTTCAAACGATGCTGCAATCATTGAGTTCCAACGAAGTTCACATTTTTGACAAAATTTTTCGCAAGGCTATAGCCCATGGTAAATGTGAAATCTGCAACTGCCTTCAAAGAAATCTCTATATCTGCAAAGGTGTTGCAGGTATGAAAGAGATTGATGCAGTTTTGCAAACTGGACAACAATTGCTTTCAAACAATGCTGCAATCATTGAGTTCCAACGAAGTTCACATTTTTGACAAAATTTTTCGCAAGGCTATAGCCCATGGTAAATGTGAAATCTGCACCTGCCTTCAAAGAAATCTATATATCTTCAAAGGTGTTGCAAGTATCAAAGAGATTGTTGCAGTTTTGAAAATTGGACAACAATTGCTTTCAAACGATGCTGCAATCATTGAGTTCCAACGAAGTTCACATTTTTGACAAAATTTTTCGCAAGGCTATAGCCCATGGTAAATGTGAAATCTGCACCTGCCTTCAAAGAAATCTCTATATCTGCAAAGGTGTTGCAAGTATCAAAGAGATTGATGCAGTTTTGAAAACTGGACAACAGTTGCTTTCAAACGATGCTGCAATCATTGAGTTCCAACGAAGTTCACATTTTTGACAAAATTTTTCGCAAGGCTATAGCCCATGGTAAATGTGAAATCTGCACCTGCCTTCAAAGAAATCTCTATATCTGCAAAGGTGTTGCAAGTATCAAAGAGATTGTTGCAGTTTTGAAAACTGGACAACAGTTGCTTTCAAACGATGCTGCAACCATTGAGTTCCAACGAAGTTCACATTTTTGACAAAATTTTTCGCAAGGCTATAGCCCATGGTAAATGTGAAATCTGCACCTGCCTTCAAAGAAATCTCTATATCTGCAAAGGTGTTGCAAGTATCAAAGAGATTGATGCAGTTTTGAAAACTGGACAACAGTTGCTTTCAAACGATGCTGCAATCATTGAGTTCCAACGAAGTTCACATTTTTGACAAAATTTTTCGCAAGGCTATAGCCCATGGTAAATGTGAAATCTGCACCTGCCTTCAAAGAAATCTCTATATCTGCAAAGGTGTTGCAAGTATCAAAGAGATTGTTGCAGTTTTGAAAACTGGACAGCAGTTGCTTTCAAACGATGCTGCAACCGTTGAGTTCCAACGAAGTTCACATTTTTGACAAAATTTTTCGCAAGGCTATAGCCCATGGTAAATGTGAAATCTGCACCTGCCTTCAAAGAAATCTCTATATCTGCAAAGGTGTTGCAAGTATCAAAGAGATTGATGCAGTTTTGAAAACTGGACAACAGTTGCTTTCAAACGATGCTGCAATCATTTCGAGTTCCAACGAAGTTCACATTTTTGACAAAATTTTTCGCAAGGCTATAGCCCATGGTAAATGTGAAATCTGCACCTGCCTTCAAAGAAATCTCTATATCTGCAAAGGTGTTACAAGTATCAAAGAGATTGTTGCAGTTTTGAAATCTGGACAACAGTTGCTTTCAAACGATGCTGCAATCATTGAGTTCCAACGAAGTTCACATTTTTGACAAAATTTTTCGCAAGGCTATAGCCCATGGTAAATGTGAAATCTGCACCTGCCTTCAAAGAAATCTCTATATCTGCAAAGGTGTTGCAAGTATCAAAGAGATTGTTGCAGTTTTGAAATCTGGACAACAGTTGCTTGCAAACGATGCTGCAATCATTGAGTTCCAACGAAGTTCACATTTTTGACAAAATTTTTCGCAAGGCTATAGCCCATGGTAAATGTGAAATCTGCACCTGCCTTCAAAGAAATCTCTATATCTGCTAAGGTGTTGCAAGTATCAAAGAGATTGTTGCAGTTTTGAAAACTGGACAACAGTTGCTTTCAAACGATGCTGCAATCATTGAGTTCCAACGAAGTTCACATTTTTGACAAAATTTTTCGCAAGGCTATAGTCCATGGTAAATGGGAGATCTGCACCTGCCTTCAAAGAATTGGCTATATCTTCAAAGGTATTGCAAGTATGAAAGAGATTGTTGCAGTTTTGCAAACTATACAACAATTGCGATGCTGCAATCATTGAGTTCCAACGAAGTTCACATTTTTGACAAAATTTTTCGCAAGGCTATAGCCCATGGTAAATGTGAAATCTGCACCTGCCTTCAAAGAAATCTCTATATCTGCAAAGGTGTTGCAAGTATCAAAGAGATTGTTGCAGTTTTGCAAACCGGACAACAACTGCTTTCAAACGATGCTACAGCCATTGAGTTCCAACGAAGTTCACATTTTTGACAAAATTTTTCGCAAGGCTATAGCCCATGGTAAATGTGAAATCTGCACCTGCCTTCAAAGAAATCTCTATATCTGCAAAGGTGTTGCAAGTATGAAAGAGATTGTTGCAGTTTTGAAATCTAGACAACAGTTGCTTTCAAACGATGCTGCAATCATTGAGTTCCAACGAAGTTCACATTTTTGACAAAATTTTTCGCAAGGCTATAGCCCATGGTAAATGTGAAATCTGCACCTGCCTTCAAAGAAATCTCTATATCTGCAAAGGTGTTGCAAGTATCAAAGAGATTGTTGCAGTTTTGAAAACTGGACAACAGTTGCTTTCAAACGATGCTGCAATCATTGAGTTCCAACGAAGTTCACATTTTTGACAAAATTTTTCGCAAGGCTATAGTCCATGGTAAATGGGAGATCTGCACCTGCCTTCAAAGAATTGGCTATATCTTCAAAGGTGTTGCAGGTATGAAAGAGAGTGTTGCAGTTTTGCAAACTGGACAACAATTGCTTTCAAACGATGCTGCAATCATTGAGTTCCAACGAAGTTCACATTTTTGACAAAATTTTTCGCAAGGCTATAGCCCATGGTAAATGTGAAATCTGCAACTGCCTTCAAAGAAATCTCTATATCTGCAAAGGTGTTGCAGGTATGAAAGAGATTGATGCAGTTTTGCAAACTGGACAACAATTGCTTTCAAACAATGCTGCAATCATTGAGTTCCAACGAAGTTCACATTTTTGACAAAATTTTTCGCAAGGCTATAGCCCATGGTAAATGTGAAATCTGCACCTGCCTTCAAAGAAATCTCTATATCTTCAAAGGTGTTGCAGGTATGAAAGAGATTGATGCAGTTTTGCAAACTGGACAACAATTGCTTTCAAACAATGCTGCAATCATTGAGTTCCAACGAAGTTCACATTTTTGACAAAATTTTTCGCAAGGCTATAGCCCATGGTAAATGTGAAATCTGCACCTGCCTTCAAAGAAATCTCTATATCTTCAAAGGTGTTGCAGGTATGAAAGAGATTGATGCAGTTTTGCAAACTGGACAACAATTGCTTTCAAACAATGCTGCAATCATTGAGTTCCAACGAAGTTCACATTTTTGACAAAATTTTTCGCAAGGCTATAGCCCATGGTAAATGTGAAATCTGCACCTGCCTTCAAAGAAATCTCTATATCTGCAAAGGTGTTGCAAGTATCAAAGAGATTGTTGCAGTTTTGAAATCTGGACAACAGTTGCTTTCAAACGATGCTGCAATCATTGAGTTCCAACGAAGTTCACATTTTTGACAAAATTTTTCGCAAGGCTATAGTCCATGGTAAATGGGAGATCTGCACCTGCCTTCAAAGAATTGGCTATATCTTCAAAGGTATTGCAGGTATGAAAGAGATTGTTGCAGTTTTGCAAACTATACAACAATTGCTTTCAAACGATGCTGCAATCATTGAGTTCCAACGAAGTTCACATTTTTGACAAAATTTTTCGCAAGGCTATAGCCCATGGTAAATGTGAAATCTGCACCTGCCTTCAAAGAAATCTCTATATCTGCAAAGGTGTTGCAAGTATGAAAGAGATTGTTGCAGTTTTGAAATCTGGACAACAGTTGCTTTCAAACGATGCTGCAATCATTGAGTTCCAACGAAGTTCACATTTTTGACAAAATTTTTCGCAAGGCTATAGCCCATGGTAAATGTGAAATCTGCACCTGCCTTCAAAGAAATCTCTATATCTGCAAAGGTGTTGCAAGTATCAAAGAGATTGTTGCAGTTTTGAAAACTGGACAACAGTTGCTTTCAAACGATGCTGCAATCATTGAGTTCCAACGAAGTTCACATTTTTGACAAAATTTTTCGCAAGGCTATAGTCCATGGTAAATGGGAGATCTGCACCTGCCTTCAAAGAATTGGCTATATCTTCAAAGGTGTTGCAGGTATGAAAGAGAGTGTTGCAGTTTTGCAAACTGGACAACAATTGCTTTCAAACGATGCTGCAATCATTGAGTTCCAACGAAGTTCACATTTTTGACAAAATTTTTCGCAAGGCTATAGCCCATGGTAAATGTGAAATCTGCACCTGCCTTCAAAGAAATCTCTATATCTGCAAAGGTGTTGCAGGTATGAAAGAGATTGATGCAGTTTTGCAAACTGGACAACAATTGCTTTCAAACAATGCTGCAATCATTGAGTTCCAACGAAGTTCACATTTTTGACAAAATTTTTCGCAAGGCTATAGCCCATGGTAAATGTGAAATCTGCACCTGCCTTCAAAGAAATCTCTATATCTACAAAGGTGTTGCAAGTATCAAAAAGATTGTTGCAGTTTTGAAAACTGGACAACAGTTGCTTTTAAACGATGCTGCAATCATTGAGTTCCAACGAAGTTCACATTTTTGAAAAAATTTTTCGCAAGGCTATAGCCCATGGTAAATGTGAAATCTGCACCTGCCTTCAAAGAAATCTCTATATCTTCAAAGGTGTTGCAGGTATGAAAGAGATTGATGCAGTTTTGCAAACTGGACAACAATTGCTTTCAAACAATGCTGCAATCATTGAGTTCCAACGAAGTTCACATTTTTGACAAAATTTTTCGCAAGGCTATAGCCCATGGTAAATGTGAAATCTGCACCTGCCTTCAGAGAAATCTCTATATCTTCAAAGGTGTTGCAGGTATAAAAGAGATTGATGCAGTTTTGCAAACTGGATGACAATTGCTTTCAAACGATGCTGCAATCATTGAGTTCCAACGAAGTTCACATTTTTGACAAAATTTTTCGCAAGGCTATAGCCCATGGTAAATGTGAAATCTGCACCTGCCTTCAAAGAAATCTCTATATCTTCAAAGGTGTTGCAAGTATCAAAGAGATTGTTGCAGTTTTGAAAACTGGACAACAGTTGCTTTCAAACGATGCTGCAATCATTGAGTTCCAACGAAGTTCACATTTTTGACAAAATTTTTCGCAAGGCTATAGTCCATGGTAAATGGGAGATCTGCACCTGCCTTCAAAGAATTGGCGATATCTTCAAAGGTGTTGCAGGTATGAAAGAGATTGTTGCAGTTTTGCAAACTGGACAACAATTGCTTTCAAACGATGCTGCAATCATTGAGTTCCAACGAAGTTCACATTTTTGACAAAATTTTTCGCAAGGCTATAGCCCATGGTAAATGTGAAATCTGCACCTGCCTTCAAAGAAATCTCTATATCTGCAAAGGTGTTGCAAGTATCAAAGAGATTGTTGCAGTTTTGAAAACTGGACAACAGTTGCTTTCAAACGATGCTGCAACCATTGAGTTCCAACGAAGTTCACATTTTTGACAAAATTTTTCGCAAGGCTATAGCCCATGGTAAATGTGAAATCTGCACCTGCCTTCAAAGAAATCTCTATATCTTCAAAGGTGTTGCAAGTATCAAAGAGATTGTTGCAGTTTTGAAAACTGGACAACAGTTGCTTTCAAACGATGCTGCAATCATTGAGTTCCAACGAAGTTCACATTTTTGACAAAATTTTTCGCAAGGCTATAGCCCATGGTAAATGTGAAATCTGCACCTGCCTTCAAAGAAATCTCTATATCTTCAAAGGTGTTGCAAGTATCAAAGAGATTGTTGCAGTTTTGAAAACTGGACAACAGTTGCTTTCAAACGATGCTGCAACCATTGAGTTCCAACGAAGTTCACATTTTTGACAAAATTTTTCGCAAGGCTATAGCCCATGGTAAATGTGAAATCTGCACCTGCCTTCAAAGAAATCTCTATATCTTCAAAGGTGTTGCAGGTATGAAAGAGATTGTTGCAGTTTTGCAAACTGGACAACAATTGCTTTCAAACGATGCTACAATCATTGAGTTCCAACGAAGTTCACATTTTTGACAAAATTTTTCGCAAGGCTATAGCCCATGGTAAATGTGAAATCTGCACCTGCCTTCAAAGAAATCTCTATATCTGCAAAGGTGTTGCAAGTATCAAAGAGATTGTTGCAGTTTTGCACACTGGACAACAATTGCTTTCAAACGATGCTGCAATCATTGAGTTCCAACGAAGTTCACATTTTTGACAAAATTTTTCGCAAGGCTATAGCCCATGGTAAATGTGAAATCTGCACCTGCCTTCAAAGAAATCTCTATATCTGCAAAGGTGTTGCAAGTATCAAGGCGATTGTTGCAGTTTTGAAAACTGGACAACAGTTGCTTTCAAACGATGCTGCAATCATTGAGTTCCAACGAAGTTCACATTTTTGACAAAATTTTTCGCAAGGCTATAGCCCATGGTAAATGTGAAATCTGCACCTGCCTTCAAAGAAATCTCTATATCTGCAAAGGTGTTGCAAGCATCAAAGAGATTGTTGCAGTTTTGCAAACCGGACAACAACTGCTTTCAAACGATGCTACAGCCATTGAGTTCCAACGAAGTTCATATATTTGACAAAATTTTTCGCAAGGCTATAGCCCATGGTAAATGTGAAATCTGCACCTGCCTTCAAAGAAATCTCTATATCTGCAAAGGTGTTGCAGGTATGAAAGAGATTGATGCAGTTTTGCAAACTGGACAACAATTGCTTTCAAACAATGCTGCAATCATTGAGTTCCAACGAAGTTCACATTTTTGACAAAATTTTTCGCAAGGCTATAGCCCATGGTAAATGTGAAATCTGCACCTGCCTTCAAAGAAATCTCTATATCTTCAAAGGTGTTGCAGGTATGAAAGAGATTGATGCAGTTTTGCAAACTGGACAACAATTGCTTTCAAACAATGCTGCAATCATTGAGTTACAACGAAGTTCACATTTTTGACAAAATTTTTCGCAAGGCTATAGCCCATGGTAAATGTGAAATCTGCACCTGCCTTCAAAGAAATCTCTATATCTGCAAAGGTGTTGCAAGTATCAAAAAGATTGTTGCAGTTTTGAAAACTGGACAACAGTTGCTTTCAAACGATGCTGCAATCATTGAGTTCCAACGAAGTTCACATTTTTGACAAAATTTTTCGCAAGGCTATAGCCCATGGTAAATGTGAAATCTGCACCTGCCTTCAAAGAAATCTCTATATCTTCAAAGGTGTTGCAGGTATGAAAGAGATTGATGCAGTTTTGCAAACTGGACAACAATTGCTTTCAAACAATGCTGCAATCATTGAGTTCCAACGAAGTTCACATTTTTGACAAAATTTTTCGCAAGGCTATAGCCCATGGTAAATGTGAAATCTGCACCTGCCTTCAAAGAAATCTCTATATCTTCAAAGGTGTTGCAGGTATGAAAGAGATTGATGCAGTTTTGCAAACTGGACAACAATTGCTTTCAAACAATGCTGCAATCATTGAGTTCCAACGAAGTTCACATTTTTGACAAAATTTTTCGCAAGGCTATAGCCCATGGTAAATGTGAAATCTGCACCTGCCTTCAAAGAAATCTCTATATCTTCAAAGGTGTTGCAGGTATGAAAGAGATTGATGCAGTTTTGCAAACTGGACAACAATTGCTTTCAAACAATGCTGTAATCATTGAGTTCCAACGAAGTTCACATTTTTGACAAAATTTTTCGCAAGGCTATAGCCCATGGTAAATGTGAAATCTGCACCTGCCTTCAAAGAAATCTCTATATCTGCAAAGGTGTTGCAAGTATCAAAGAGATTGTTGCAGTTTTGAAATCTGGACAACAGTTGCTTTCAAACGATGCTGCAATCATTGAGTTCCAACGAAGTTCACATTTTTGAGAAAATTTTTCGCAAGGCTATAGTCCATGGTAAATGGGAGATCTGCACCTGCCTTCAAAGAATTGGCTATATCTTCAAAGGTGTTGCAGGTATGAAAGAGAGTGTTGCAGTTTTGCAAACTGGACAACAATTGCTTTCAAACGATGCTGCAATCATTGAGTTCCAACGAAGTTCACATTTTTGACAAAATTTTTCGCAAGGCTATAGCCCATGGTAAATGTGAAATCTGCACCTGCCTTCAAAGAAATCTCTATATCTGCAAAGGTGTTGCAAGTATCAAAAAGATTGTTGCAGTTTTGAAAACTGGACAACAGTTGCTTTCAAACGATGCTGCAATCATTGAGTTCCAACGAAGTTCACATTTTTGACAAAATTTTTCGCAAGGCTATAGCCCATGGTAAATGTGAAATCTGCACCTGCCTTCAAAGAAATCTCTATATCTTCAAAGGTGTTGCAGGTATGAAAGAGATTGATGCAGTTTTGCAAACTGGACAACAATTGCTTTCAAACAATGCTGCAATCATTGAGTTCCAACGAAGTTCACATTTTTGACAAAATTTTTCGCAAGGCTATAGCCCATGGTAAATGTGAAATCTGCACCTGCCTTCAAAGAAATCTCTATATCTTCAAAGGTGTTGCAGGTATGAAAGAGATTGATGCAGTTTTGCAAACTGGACAACAATTGCTTTCAAACAATGCTGCAATCATTGAGTTCCAACGAAGTTCACATTTTTGACAAAATTTTTCGCAAGGCTATAGCCCATGGTAAATGTGAAATCTGCACCTGCCTTCAAAGAAATCTCTATATCTGCAAAGGTGTTGCAAGTATCAAAGAGATTGTTGCAGTTTTGAAATCTGGACAACAGTTGCTTTCAAACGATGCTGCAATCATTGAGTTCCAACGAAGTTCACATTTTTGACAAAATTTTTCGCAAGGCTATAGTCCATGGTAAATGGGAGATCTGCACCTGCCTTCAAAGAATTGGCTATATCTTCAAAGGTATTGCAGGTATGAAAGAGATTGTTGCAGTTTTGCAAACTATACAACAATTGCTTTCAAACGATGCTGCAATCATTGAGTTCCAACGAAGTTCACATTTTTGACAAAATTTTTCGCAAGGCTATAGCCCATGGTAAATGTGAAATCTGCACCTGCCTTCAAAGAAATCTCTATATCTGCAAAGGTGTTGCAAGTATCAAAGAGATTGTTGCAGTTTTGCAAACCGGACAACAACTGCTTTCAAAGGATGCTACAGTCATTGAGTTCCAACGAAGTTCATATATTTGACAAAATTTTTCGCAAGGCTATAGCCCATGGTAAATGTGAAATCTGCACCTGCCTTCAAAGAAATCTCTATATCTGCAAAGGTGTTGCAAGTATGAAAGAGATTGATGCAGTTTTGCAAACTGGACAACAGTTGCTTTCAAACGATGCTGCAATCATTGAGTTCCAACGAAGTTCACATTTTTGACAAAATTTTTCGCAAGGCTATAGTCCATGGTAAATGGGAGATCTGCACCTGCCTTCAAAGAAATCTCTATATCTGCAAAGGTGTTGCAAGTATCAAGGCGATTGTTGCAGTTTTGAAAACTGGACAACAGTTGCTTTCAAACGATGCTGCAATCATTGAGTTCCAACGAAGTTCACATTTTTGACAAAATTTTTCGCAAGGCTATAGCCCATGGTAAATGTGAAATCTGCACCTGCCTTCAAAGAAATCTCTATATCTGCAAAGGTGTTGCAAGTATCAAAGAGATTGTTGCAGTTTTGAAAACTGGACAACAGTTGCTTTCAAACGATGCTGCAATCATTGAGTTCCAACGAAGTTCACATTTTTGACAAAATTTTTCGCAAGGCTATAGTCCATGGTAAATGGGAGATCTGCACCTGCCTTCAAAGAATTGGCTATATCTTCAAAGGTGTTGCAGGTATGAAAGAGAGTGTTGCAGTTTTGCAAACTGGACAACAATTGCTTTCAAACGATGCTGCAATCATTGAGTTCCAATGAAGTTCACATTTTTGACAAAATTTTTCGCAAGGCTATAGCCCATGGTAAATGTGAAATCTGCACCTGCCTTCAAAGAAATCTCTATATCTGCAAAGGTGTTGCAAGTATCAAAGAGATTGTTGCAGTTTTGAAATCTGGACAACAGTTGCTTTCAAACGATGCTGCAATCATTGAGTTCCAACGAAGTTCACATTTTTGACAAAATTTTTCGCAAGGCTATAGCCCATGGTAAATGTGAAATCTGCACCTGCCTTCAAAGAAATCTCTATATCTGCAAAGGTGTTGCAAGTATCAAAAAGATTGTTGCAGTTTTGAAAACTGGACAACAGTTGCTTTTAAACGATGCTGCAATCATTGAGTTCCAACGAAGTTCACATTTTTGACAAAATTTTTCGCAAGGCTATAGCCCATGGTAAATGTGAAATCTGCACCTGCCTTCAAAGAAATCTCTATATCTGCAAAGGTGTTGCAAGTATCAAGGCGATTGTTGCAGTTTTGAAAACTGGACAACAGTTGCTTTCAAACGATGCTGCAATCATTGAGTTCCAACGAAGTTCACATTTTTGACAAAATTTTTCGCAAGGCTATAGTCCATGGTAAATGGGAGATCTGCACCTGCCTTCAAAGAATTGGCTATATCTTCAAAGGTGTTGCAGGTATGAAAGAGGTTGTTGCAGTTTTGCAAACTGGACAACAATTGCTTTCAAACGATGCTGCAATCATTGAGTTCCAACGAAGTTCACATTTTTGACAAAATTTTTCGCAAGGCTATAGCCCATGGTAAATGTGAAATCTGCACCTGCCTTCAAAGAAATCTCTATATCTTCAAAGGTGTTGCAGGTATGAAAAAGATTGTTGCAGCTTTGCAAACTGGACAACAATTGCTTTCAAACGTTGCTGCGATCATTGAGTTCCAACGAAGTTCACATTTTTGACAAAATTTTTCGCAAGGCTATAGCCCATGGTAAATGTGAAATCTGCACCTGCCTTCAAAGAAATCTATATATCTTCAAAGGTGTTGCAGGTATGAAAGAGATTGTTGCAGTTTTGCAAATTGGACAACAATTGCTTTCAAACAGTTTTGCAAACTGGACAACAATTGCTTTCAAACAATGCTGCAATCATTGAGTTCCAACGAAGTTCACATTTTTGACAAAATTTTTCGCAAGGCTATAGCCCATGGTAAATGTGAAATCTGCACCTGCCTTCAAAGAAATCTCTATATCTGCTAAGGTGTTGCAAGTATCAAAGAGATTGTTGCAGTTTTGAAAACTGGACAACAGTTGCTTTCAAACGATGCTGCAATCATTGAGTTCCAACGAAGTTCACATTTTTGACAAAATTTTTCGCAAGGCTATAGTCCATGGTAAATGGGAGATCTGCACCTGCCTTCAAAGAATTGGCTATATCTTCAAAGGTGTTGCAGGTATGAAAGAGATTGTTGCAGTTTTGCAAACTGGACAACAATTGCTTTTAAACAATGCTGCAATCATTGAGTTCCAACGAAGTTCACATTTTTGACAAAATTTTTCGCAAGGCTATAGCCCATGGTAAATGTGAAATCTGCACCTGCCTTCAAAGAAATCTCTATATCTGCAAAGGTGTTGCAAGTATAAAGAGATTGTTGCAGTTTTGAAAACTGGACAACAGTTGCTTTCAAACGATGCTGCAATCATTGAGTTCCAACGAAGTTCACATTTTTGACAAAATTTTTCGCAAGGCTATAGCCCATGGTAAATGTGAAATCTGCACCTGCCTTCAAAGAAATCTCTATATCTGCAAAGGTGTTGCAGGTATGA
Organism: Sturmia bella; assembly: GCA_963662145.1. Lineage (NCBI taxonomy): Eukaryota > Metazoa > Arthropoda > Insecta > Diptera > Tachinidae > Sturmia > Sturmia bella. Next base: position 20,173,565 of record OY759170.1, read on the forward strand.
AAAAGATTGTTGCAGCTTTGCAAACTGGACAACAATTGCTTTCAAACAATGCTGCAATCATTGAGTTACAACGAAGTTCACATTTTTGACAAAATGTTTCGCAAGGCTATAGCCCATGGTAAATGTGAAATCTGCACCTGCCTTCAAAGAAATCTCTGTATCTTCAAAGGTGTTGCAGGTATGAAAGAGATTGTTGCAGTTTTGCAAACTGGACAACGATTGCTTTCAAACGATGCTGCAAGCATTGAGTTCCAACGAAGTTCACATTTTTGACAAAATGTTTCGCAAGGCTATAGCCCTTGGTAAATGTGAAATCTGCACCTGCCTTCAAAGAAATCTCTATATCTTCAAAGGTGTTGCAGGTATGAAAAAGATTGTTACAGTTTTGCAAACTGGACAACAATTGCTTTCAAACGATGCTGCAATCATTGAGTTCCAACGAAGTTCACATTTTTGACAAAATTTTTCGCAAGGCTATAGCCCATGGTAAATGTGAAATCTGCACCTGCCTTCAAAGAAATCTCTATATCTTCAAAGGTGTTGCAGGTATGAAAAAGATTGTTGCAGCTTTGCAAACTGGACAACAATTGCTTTCAAACAATGCTGCAATCATTGAGTTCCAACGAAGTTCACATTTTTGACAAAATTTTTCGCAAGGCTATAGCCCATGGTAAATGTGAAATCTGCACCTGCCTTCAAAGAAATCTATATATCTTCAAAGGTGTTGCAGGTATGAAAGAGATTGTGTCAGTTTTGCAAACTGGACAACAATTGCTTTTAAACAATGCTGCAATCATTGAGTTCCAACGAAGTTCACATTTTTGACAAAATTTTTCGCAAGGCTATAGCCCATGGTAAATGTGAAATCTGCACCTGCCTTCAAAGAAATCTCTATATCTGCAAAGGTGTTGCAAGTATAAAGAGATTGTTGCAGTTTTGAAAACTGGACAACAGTTGCTTTCAAACGATGCTGCAATCATTGAGTTCCAACGAAGTTCACATTTTTGACAAAATTTTTCGCAAGGCTATAGCCCTTGGTAAATGTGAAATCTGCACCTGCCTTCAAAGAAATCTCTGTATCTTCAAAGGTGTTGCAGGTATGAAAGAGATTGTTGCAGTTTTGCAAACTGGACAACGATTGCTTTCAAACGATGCTGCAAGCATTGAGTTCCAACGAAGTTCACATTTTTGACAAAATGTTTCGCAAGGCTATAGCCCTTGGTAAATGTGAAATCTGCACCTGCCTTCAAAGAAATCTCTATATCTTCAAAGGTGTTGCAGGTATGAAAAAGATTGTTACAGTTTTGCAAACTGGACAACAATTGCTTTCAAACGATGCTGCAATCATTGAGTTCCAACGAAGTTCACATTTTTGACAAAATTTTTCGCAAGGCTATAGCCCATGGTAAATGTGAAATCTGCACCTGCCTTCAAAGAAATCTCTATATCTGCAAAGGTGTTGCAAGTATAAAGAGATTGTTGCAGTTTTGAAAACTGGACAACAGTTGCTTTCAAACGATGCTGCAATCATTGAGTTCCAACGAAGTTCACATTTTTGACAAAATTTTTCGCAAGGCTATAGCCCTTGGTAAATGTGAAATCTGCACCTGCCTTCAAAGAAATCTCTGTATCTTCAAAGGTGTTGCAGGTATGAAAGAGATTGTTGCAGTTTTGCAAACTGGACAACGATTGCTTTCAAACGATGCTGCAAGCATTGAGTTCCAACGAAGTTCACATTTTTGACAAAATGTTTCGCAAGGCTATAGCCCTTGGTAAATGTGAAATCTGCACCTGCCTTCAAAGAAATCTCTATATCTTCAAAGGTGTTGCAGGTATGAAAAAGATTGTTACAGTTTTGCAAACTGGACAACAATTGCTTTCAAACGATGCTGCAATCATTGAGTTCCAACGAAGTTCACATTTTTGACAAAATTTTTCGCAAGGCTATAGCCCATGGTAAATGTGAAATCTGCACCTGCCTTCAAAGAAATCTCTATATCTTCAAAGGTGTTGCAGGTATGAAAAAGATTGTTGCAGCTTTGCAAACTGGACAACAATTGCTTTCAAACAATGCTGCAATCATTGAGTTCCAACGAAGTTCACATTTTTGACAAAATTTTTCGCAAGGCTATAGCCCATGGTAAATGTGAAATCTGCACCTGCCTTCAAAGAAATCTCTATATCTTCAAAGGTGTTGCAGGTATGATAAAGATTGTTGCAGCTTTGCAAACTGGACAACAATTGCTTTCAAACAATGCTGCAATCATTGAGTTCCAACGAAGTTCACATTTTTGACAAAATTTTTCGCAAGGCTATAGCCCATGGTAAATGTGAAATCTGCACCTGCCTTCAAAGAAATCTCTATATCTGCAAAGGTGTTGCAGGTATGAAAGAGATTGATGCAGTTTTGCAAACTGGACAACAATTGCTTTCAAACGATGCTGCAGTCATTGAGTTCCAACGAAGTTCACATTTTTGACAAAATGTTTCGCAAGGCTATAGCCCTTGGTAAATGTGAAATCTGCACCTGCCTTCAAAGAAATCTCTATATCTTCAAAGGTGTTGCAGGTATGAAAGAGATTGTTACAGTTTTGCAAACTGGACAACAATTGCTTTCAAACGATGCTGCAATCATTGAGTTCCAACGAAGTTCACATTTTTGACAAAATTTTTCGCAAGGCTATAGCCCTTGGTAAATGTGAAATCTGCACCTGCCTTCAAAGAAATCTCTGTATCTTCAAAGGTGTTGCAGGTATGAAAGAGATTGTTGCAGTTTTGCAAACTGGACAACGATTGCTTTCAAACGATGCTGCAAGCATTGAGTTCCAACGAAGTTCACATTTTTGACAAAATGTTTCGCAAGGCTATAGCCCTTGGTAAATGTGAAATCTGCACCTGCCTTCAAAGAAATCTCTATATCTTCAAAGGTGTTGCAGGTATGAAAAAGATTGTTACAGTTTTGCAAACTGGACAACAATTGCTTTCAAACGATGCTGCAATCATTGAGTTCCAACGAAGTTCACATTTTTGACAAAATTTTTCGCAAGGCTATAGCCCATGGTAAATGTGAAATCTGCACCTGCCTTCAAAGAAATCTCTATATCTTCAAAGGTGTTGCAGGTATGAAAAAGATTGTTGCAGCTTTGCAAACTGGACAACAATTGCTTTCAAACGTTGCTGCGATCATTGAGTTCCAACGAAGTTCACATTTTTGACAAAATTTTTCGCAAGGCTATAGCCTTTGGTAAATGTGAAATCTGCACCTGCCTTCAAAGAAATCTCTATATCTGCAAAGGTGTTGCAGGTATGAAAGAGATTGATGCAGTTTTGCAAACTGGACAACAATTGCTTTCAAACGATGATGCAATCATTGAGTTCCAACGAAGTTCACATTTTTGACAAAATGTTTCGCAAGGCTATAGCCCTTGGTAAATGTGAAATCTGCACCTGCCTTCAAAGAAATCTCTATATCTTCAAAGGTGTTGCAGGTATGAAAGAGATTGTTACAGTTTTGCAAACTGGACAACAATTGCTTTCAAACGATGCTGCAATCATTGAGTTCCAACGAAGTTCACATTTTTGACAAAATTTTTCGCAAGGCTATAGCCCATGGTAAATGTGAAATCTGCACCTGCCTTCAAAGAAATCTCTATATCTTCAAAGGTGTTGCAGGTATGAAAGAGATTGATGCAGTTTTGCAAACTGGACAACAATTGCTTTCAAACAATGCTGCAATCATTGAGTTCCAACGAAGTTCACATTTTTGACAAAATTTTTCGCAAGGCTATAGCCCATGGTAAATGTGAAATCTGCACCTGCCTTCAAAGAAATCTCTGTATCTTCAAAGGTGTTGCAGGTATGAAAGAGATTGATGCAGTTTTGCAAACTGGACAACAATTGCTTTCAAACAATGCTGCAATCATTGAGTTCCAACGAAGTTCACATTTTTGACAAAATTTTTCGCAAGGCTATAGCCCATGGTAAATGTGAAATCTGCACCTGCCTTCAAAGAAATCTCTGTATCTTCAAAGGTGTTGCAGGTATGAAAGAGATTGTTGCAGTTTTGCAAATTGGACAACAATTGCTTTCAAACAGTTTTGCAAACTGGACAACAATTGCTTTCAAACAATGCTGCAATCATTGAGTTCCAACGAAGTTCACATTTTTGACAAAATTTTTCGCAAGGCTATAGCCCATGGTAAATGTGAAATCTGCACCTGCCTTCAAAGAAATCTCTATATCTTCAAAGGTGTTGCAGGTATGAAAGAGATTGTGTCAGTTTTGCAAACTGGACAACAATTGCTTTCAAACGATGCTGCAGTCATTGAGTTCCAACGAAGTTCACATTTTTGACAAAATTTTTCGCAAGGCTATAGCCCATGGTAAATGTGAAATCTGCACCTGCCTTCAAAGAAATCTCTGTATCTTCAAAGGTGTTGCAGGTATGAAAGAGATTGATGCAGTTTTGCAAACTGGACAACAATTGCTTTCAAACAATGCTGCAATCATTGAGTTCCAACGAAGTTCACATTTTTGACAAAATTTTTCGCAAGGCTATAGCCCATGGTAAATGTGAAATCTGCACCTGCCTTCAAAGAAATCTCTGTATCTTCAAAGGTGTTGCAGGTATGAAAGAGATTGTTGCAGTTTTGCAAATTGGACAACAATTGCTTTCAAACAGTTTTGCAAACTGGACAACAATTGCTTTCAAACAATGCTGCAATCATTGAGTTCCAACGAAGTTCACATTTTTGACAAAATTTTTCGCAAGGCTATAGCCCATGGTAAATGTGAAATCTGCACCTGCCTTCAAAGAAATCTCTATATCTGCTAAGGTGTTGCAAGTATCAAAGAGATTGTTGCAGTTTTGAAAACTGGACAACAGTTGCTTTCAAACGATGCTGCAATCATTGAGTTCCAACGAAGTTCACATTTTTGACAAAATTTTTCGCAAGGCTATAGCCCATGGTAAATGTGAAATCTGCACCTGCCTTCAAAGAAATCTCTATATCTTCAAAGGTGTTGCAGGTATGAAAGAGATTGATGCAGTTTTGCAAACTGGACAACAATTGCTTTCAAACAATGCTGCAATCATTGAGTTCCAACGAAGTTCACATTTTTGACAAAATTTTTCGCAAGGCTATAGCCCATGGTAAATGTGAAATCTGCACCTGCCTTCAAAGAAATCTCTATATCTGCAAAGGTGTTGCAAGTATCAAAGAGATTGTTGCAGTTTTGAAAACTGGACAACAGTTGCTTTCAAACGATGCTGCAATCATTGAGTTCCAACGAAGTTCACATTTTTGACAAAATTTTTCGCAAGGCTATAGCCCATGGTAAATGTGAAATCTGCACCTGCCTTCAAAGAAATCTCTATATCTTCAAAGGTGTTGCAGGTATGAAAGAGATTGTTGCAGTTTTGCAAACTGGACAACAATTGCTTTCAAGCGATGCTGCAATCATTGAGTTCCAACGAAGTTCACATTTTTGACAAAATGTTTCGCAAGGCTATAGCCCATGGTAAATGTGAAATCTGCACCTGCCTTCAAAGAAATCTCTATATCTTCAAAGGTGTTGCAGGTATGAAAAAGATTGTTGCAGCTTTGCAAACTGGACAACAATTGCTTTCAAACGATGCTGCAATCATTGAGTTCCAACGAAGTTCACATTTTTGACAAAATTTTTCGCAAGGCTATAGCCCATGGTAAATGTGAAATCTGCACCTGCCTTCAAAGAAATCTCTATATCTTCAAAGGTGTTGCAGGTATGAAAAAGATTGTTGCAGCTTTGCAAACTGGACAACAATTGCTTTCAAACGTTGCTGCGATCATTGAGTTCCAACGAAGTTCACATTTTTGACAAAATTGTTCGCAAGGCTATAGCCCATGGTAAATGTGAAATCTGCACCTGCCTTCAAAGAAATCTCTATATCTTCAAAGGTGTTGCAGGTATGAAAGAGATTGTTACAGTTTTGCAAACTGGACAACAATTGCTTTCAAAGAATGCTGCAATCATTGAGTTCCAACGAAGTTCACATTTTTGACAAAATTTTTCGCAAGGCTATAGCCCATGGTAAATGTGAAATCTGCACCTGCCTTCAAAGAAATCTATATATCTTCAAAGGTGTTGCAGGTATGAAAGAGATTGTGTCAGTTTTGCAAACTGGACAACAATTGCTTTCAAACGATGCTGCAGTCATTGAGTTCCAACGAAGTTCACATTTTTGACAAAATTTTTCGCAAGGCTATAGCCCATGGTAAATGTGAAATCTGCACCTGCCTTCAAAGAAATCTCTGTATCTTCAAAGGTGTTGCAGGTATGAAAGAGATTGATGCAGTTTTGCAAACTGGACAACAATTGCTTTCAAACGATGATGCAATCATTGAGTTCCAACGAAGTTCACATTTTTGACAAAATGTTTCGCAAGGCTATAGCCCATGGTAAATGTGAAATCTGCACCTGCCTTCAAAGAAATCTATATATCTTCAAAGGTGTTGCAGGTATGAAAGAGATTGTGTCAGTTTTGCAAACTGGACAACAATTGCTTTCAAACAATGCTGCAATCATTGAGTTCCAACGAAGTTCACATTTTTGACAAAATTTTTCGCAAGGCTATAGCCCTTGGTAAATGTGAAATCTGCACCTGCCTTCAAAGAAATCTCTATATCTTCAAAGGTGTTGCAGGTATGAAAGAGATTGTTGCAGTTTTGCAAACTGGACAACAATTGCTTTCAAACGATGCTGCAATCATTGAGTTCCAACGAAGTTCACATTTTTGACAAAATTTTTCGCAAGGCTATAGCCCATGGTAAATGTGAAATCTGCACCTGCCTTCAAAGAAATCTCTATATCTTCAAAGGTGTTGCAGGTATGAAAAAGATTGTTGCAGCTTTGCAAACTGGACAACAATTGCTTTCAAACGATGCTGCGATCATTGAGTTCCAACAAAGTTCACATTTTTGACAAAATTTTTCGCAAGGTTATAGCCCATGGTAAATGTGAAATCTGCACCTACCTTCAAAGAAATCTCTATATCTTCAAAGGTGTTGCAGGTATGAAAAAGATTGTTGCAGTTTTGCAAACTGGACATCAATTGCTTTCAAACGATGCTGCAATCATTGAGTTCCAACGAAGTTCACATTTCTGAAAAAATTTTTCGCAAGGCTATAGCCCATGGTAAATGTGAAATCTGCACCTGCCTTCAAAGAGTTCTCTATATCTTCGAAGGTAATGCAGGTATCAAACATATTGCTGCAGTTTTGCAAACTGGACAACAGTTGCTTTCAAACGATGCTGCAATCATTGAGTTCCAACGAAGTTCACATTTTTGACAAAATTTTTCGCAAGGCTATAGCCCATGGTAAATGTGAAATCTGCACCTGCCTTCAAAGAAATCTCTATATCTGCAAAGGTGTTGCAGGTATGAAAGAGATTGTTGCAGTTTTGCAAACTGGACAACAATTGCTTTCAAACGATGCTGCGATCATTGAGTTCCAACGAAGTTCACATCTTTGACAAAATTTTTCGCAAGGCTATAGCCCATGGTAAATGTGAAATCTGCACCTGCCTTCAAAGAAATCTCTATATCTTCAAAGGTGTTGCAGGTATGAAAGAGATTGTTGCAGTTTTGCAAACTGGATAACAATTGCTTTCAAACGATGCTGCAATCATTGAGTTCCAACGAAGTTCACATTTTTGACAAAATTTTTCGCAAGGCTATAGCCCATGGTAAATGTGAAATCTGCACCTGCCTTCAAAGAGTTCTCTATATCTTCGAAGGTAATGCAGGTATCAAACATATTGCTGCAGTTTTGCAAACTGGACAACAGTTGCTTTCAAACGATGCTGCAATCATTGAGTTCCAACGAAGTTCACATTTTTGACAAAATTTTTCGCAAGGCTATAGCCCATGGTAAATGTGAAATCTGCACCTGCCTTCAAAGAAATCTCTATATCTGCAAAGGTGTTGCAGGTATGAAAGAGATTGTTGCAGTTTTGCAAACTGGACAACAATTGCTTTCAAACGATGCTGCGATCATTGAGTTCCAACGAAGTTCACATCTTTGACAAAATTTTTCGCAAGGCTATAGCCCATGGTAAATGTGAAATCTGCACCTGCCTTCAAAGAAATCTCTATATCTTCAAAGGTGTTGCAGGTATGAAAGAGATTGTTGCAGTTTTGCAAACTGGACAACAATTGCTTTCAAACGATGCTGCGATCATTGAGTTCCAACGAAGTTCACATCTTTGACAAAATTTTTCGCAAGGCTATAGCCCATGGTAAATGTGAAATCTGCACCTGCCTTCAAAGAAATCTCTATATCTTCAAAGGTGTTGCAGGTATGAAAAAGATTGTTGCAGCTTTGCAAACTGGACAACAATTGCTTTCAAACGATGCTGCGATCATTGAGTTCCAACGAAGTTCACATTTTTTACAAAATTTTTCGCAAGGCTATAGCCCATGGTAAATGTGAAATCTGCACCTGCCTTCAAAGAAATCTCTATATCTTCAAAGGTGTTGCAGGTATGAAAGAGATTGTTGCAGCTTTGCAAACTGGACAACAATTGCTTTCAAACGATGCTGCGGTCATTGAGTTCCAATGAAGTTCACATTTTTGACAACATTTTTCGCAAGGCTATAGCCCATGGTAAATGTGAAATCTGCACCTGCCTTCAAATAAATCTCTATATCTTCAAAGGTGTTGCAGGTATGAAAGAGATTGATGCAGTTTTGCAAACTGGACAACAATTGCTTTTAAACAATTCTGCAATCATTGAGTTCCAACGAAGTTCACATTTTTGACAAAATTTTTCGCAAGGCTATAGCCCATGGTAAATGTGAAATCTGCACCTGCCTTCAAAGAATTCTCTATATCTTCGAAGGTAATGCAAGTATCAAAGAGATTGTTGCAGTTTTGCAAACCGGACAACAACTGCTTTCAAACGATGCTACAGTCATTGAGTTCCAACGAAGTTCATATTTTTGACAAAATTTTTCGCAAGGCAATGGGAGATCTGCACCTGCCTTCAAAGAATTGGCTATATCTTCAAAGGTGTTGCAAGTATCAAAGAGATTGTTGCAGTTTTGCAAACCAAACAGCAATTATTTTTAAACGATGCTACAATCATTGAGTTCCAACGAAGTTCACATTTTTGACAACATTTTTCGCAAGGCTATAGCCCATGGTAAATGTGAAATCTGCACCTGCCTTCAAAGAAATCTCTATATCTGCAAAGGTGTTGCAGGTATGAAAAAGATTGTTGCAGCTTTGCAAACTGGACAACAATTGCTTTCAAACGATGCTGCGATCATTGAGTTCCAACGAAGTTCACATTTTTGACAAAATTTTTCGCAAGGCTATAGCCCATGGTAAATGTGAAATCTGCACCTGCCTTCAAAGAAATCTCTATATCTTCAAAGGTGTTGCAGGTATGAAAGAGATTGTTGCAGCTTTGCAAACTGGACAACAATTGCTTTCAAACGATGCTACAATCATTGAGTTCCAACGAAGTTCACATTTTTGAAAAAATTTTTCGCAAGGCTATAGCCCATGGTAAATGGGAGATCTGCACCTGCCTTCAAAGAAATCTCTATATCTTCAAAGGTGTTGCAGGTATGAAAGAGATTGATGCAGTTTTGCAAACTGGACAACAATTGCTTTCAAACGATGCTGCAATCATTGAGTTCCAACGAAGTTCACATTTTTGACAAAATTTTTCGCAAGGCTATAGCCCATGGTAAATGTGAAATCTGCACCTGCCTTCAAAGAAATCTCTATATCTTCAAAGGTGTTGCAGGTATGAAAAAGATTATTGCAGTTTTGCAAACTGGACATCAATTGCTTTCAAACGATGCTACAGTCATTGAGTTCCAACGAAGTTCACATTTTTTACAAAATTTTTCGCAAGGCTATAGCCCATGGTAAATGTGAAATCTGCACCTGCCTTCAAAGAAATCTCTATATCTTCAAAGGTGTTGCAGGTATGAAAGAGATTGTTGCAGCTTTGCAAACTGGACAACAATTGCTTTCAAACGATGCTGCAATCATTGAGTTCCAACGAAGTTCACATTTTTGAAAAAATTTTTCGCAAGGCTATAGCCCATGGTAAATGGGAGATCTGCACCTGCCTTCATAGAATTGGCTATATCTTCAAAGGTGTTGCAAGTATCAAAGAGATTGTTGCAGTTTTGCAAACCGGACAACAACTGCTTTCAAACGATGCTACAGTCATTGAGTTTCAACGAAGTTCATATTTTTGACAAAATTTTTCGCAAGGCTATAGCCCATGGTAAATGGGAGATCTGCACCTGCCTTCAGAGAATTCTCTATATCTTCGAAGGTAATGCAGGTATCAAAAATATTGTTGCAGCTTTGCAAACTGAACAACAGTTGCTTTCAAACGATGCTACAGTCATTGAGTTCCAACGAAGTTCACATTTTTTACAAAATTTTTCGCAAGGCTATAGCCCATGGTAAATGTGAAATCTGCACCTGCCTTCAAAGAATTCTCTATATCTTCGAAGGTAATGCAGGTATCAAAAATATTGTTGCAGTTTTGCAACTGAACAACAGTTGCTTTCAAACGATGCTACAGTCATTAAGTTCCAACGAAGTTCACATTTTTTACAAAATTTTTCGCAAGGCTATAGCCCATGGTAAATGTGAAATCTGCACCTGCCTTCAAAGAAATCTCTATATCTTCAAAGGTGTTGCAGGTATGAAAGAGATTGTTGCAGCTTTGCAAACTGGACAACAATTGCTTTCAAACGATGCTGCAATCATTGAGTTCCAACGAAGTTCACATTTTTGAAAAAATTTTTCGCAAGGCTATAGCCCATGGTAAATGGGAGATCTGCACCTGCCTTCATAGAATTGGCTATATCTTCAAAGGTGTTGCAAGTATCAAAGAGATTGTTGCAGTTTTGCAAACCGGACAACAACTGCTTTCAAACGATGCTACAGTCATTGAGTTTCAACGAAGTTCATATTTTTGACAAAATTTTTCGCAAGGCTATAGCCCATGGTAAATGGGAGATCTGCACCTGCCTTCAAAGAATTGGCTATATCTTCAAAGGTGTTGCAAGTATCAAAGAGGTTGTTGCAGTTTTGCAAACCGGACAACAACTGCTTTCAAACGATGCTACAGTCATTGAGTTCCAACGAAGTTCATATTTTTGACAAAATTTTTCGCAAGGCTATAGCCCATGGTAAATGGGAGATCTGCACCTGACTTCAGAGAATTCTCTATATCTTCGAAGGTAATGCAGGTATCAAAAATATTGTTGCAGCTTTGCAAACTGAACAACAGTTGCTTTCAAACGATGCTACAGTCATTGAGTTCCAACGAAGTTCACATTTTTTACAAAATTTTTCGCAAGGCTATAGCCCATGGTAAATGTGAAATCTGCACCTGCCTTCAAAGAATTCTCTATATCTTCGAAGGTGTTGCAGGTATGAAAGAGATTGATGCAGTTTCGCAAACTGGACAACAATTGCTTTCAAACGATGCTGCAATCATTGATTTCCAACGAAGTTCACATTTTTGACAAAATTTTTCGCAAGGCTATAGCCCATGGTAAATGGGAGATCTGCACCTGCCTTCAAAGAATTGGCTATATCTTCAAAGGTGTTGCAAATATCAAAGAGATTGTTGCAGTTTTGCAAACCGAACAACAATTGCTTTTAAACGATGCTACAATCATTGAGTTCCAACGAAGTTCAAATTTTTTACAAAATTTTTCGCAAGGCTATAGCCCATGGTAAATGTGAAATCTGCACCTGCCTTCAAAGAAATCTCTATATCTTCAAAGGTGTTGCAGGTATGAAAGAGATTGTTGCAGTTTCGCAAACTGGACAACAATTGCTTTCAAACGATGCTACAATCATTGAGTTCCAACGAAGTTCACATTTTTGACAAAATTTTTCGCAAGGCTATAGCCCATGGTAAATGGGAGATCTGCACCTGCCTTCAAAGAAATCTCTATATCTTCAAAGGTGTTGCAGGTATGAAGGAGATTGTTGCAGTTTCGCAAACTGGACAACAATTGCTTTCAAACAATGCTGCAATAATTGAGTTCCAACGAAGTTCACATTTTTGACATAATTTTTCGCAAGGCTATAGCCCATGGTAAATGTGAAATCTGCACCTGCCTTCAAAGAAATCTCTATATCTGCAAAGGTGTTGCAGGTATGAAAGAGATTGTTGCAGTTTTGCAAACTGGACAACAATTGCTTTCAAACGATGCTGCAATCATTGAGTTCCAACGAAGTTCACATTTTTGACAAAATTTTTCGCAAGGCTATAGCCCATGGTAAATGTGAAATCTGCACCTGCCTTCAAAGAAATCTATATATCTGCAAAGGTGTTGCAGGTATGAAAAAGATTTTTGCAGTTTTGCAAACTGGACAACAATTGCTTTCAAACAATGCTGCAATCATTGAGTTCCAACGAAGTTCACATTTTTTACAAAATTTTTCGCAAGGCTATAGCCCATGGTAAATGTGAAATCTGCACCTGCCTTCAAAGAAATCTCTATATCTTCAAAGGTGATGCAGGTATGAAAGAGATTATTGCAGTTTTGCAAACTGGACAACAATTGCTTTCAAACAACGCTGCAATCATTGAGTTCCAACGAAGTTCACATTTTTGACAAAATTTTTCGCAAGGCTATAGCCCATGGTAAATGTGAAATCTGCACCTGCCTTCAAAGAATTCTCTATATCTTCGAAGGTAATGCAGGTATCAAAAATATTGTTGCAGTTTTGCAAACTGGACAGCAATTGCTTTCAAACGATGCTGCAATCATTGAGTTCCAACGAAGTTCACATTTTTGACAAAATTTTTCGCAAGGCTATAGCCCATGGTAAATGTGAGATCTGCACCTGCCTTCAAAGAAATCTCTATATCTGCAAAGGTGTTGCAGGTATGAAAGAGATTGTTGCAGTTTTGCAAACTGGACAACAATTGTTTTCAAACGATGCTGCAATCATTAAGTTCCAACGAAATTCACATTTTTGACAAAATTTTTCGCAAGGCTATAGCCCATGGTAAATGTGAAATCTGCACCTGCCTTCAAAGAAATCTCTATATCTGCAAAGGTGTTGCAGGTATGAAAGAGATTTTTGCAGTTTTGCAAATTGGACGACAATTGCTTTCAAACAATGCTGCAATCATTGAGTTCCAACGAAGTTCACATTTTTTACAAAATTTTTCGCAAGGCTATAGCCCATGGTAAATGTGAAATCTGCACCTGCCTTCAAAGAAATCTCTATATCTGCAAAGGTGTTGCAGGTATGAAAGAGATTTTTGCAGTTTTGCAAACTGGACAACAATTGCTTTCAAACAATGGCAATAATTGAGTTCCAACGAAGTTCACATTTTTGACAAAATTTTTCGCAAGGCTATAGCCCATGGTAAATGTGAAATCTGCACCTGCCTTCAAAGAAATCTCTATATCTTCAAAGGTGATGCAGGTATGAAAGAGATTATTGCAGTTTTGCAAACTGGACAACAATTGCTTTCAAACAACGCTGCAATCATTGAGTTCCAACGAAGTTCACATTTTTGACAAAATTTTTCGCAAGGCTATAGCCCATGGTAAATGTGAAATCTGCACCTGCCTTCAAAGAATTCTCTATATCTTCGAAGGTAATGCAGGTATCAAAAATATTGTTGCAGTTTTGCAAACTGGACAGCAATTGCTTTCAAACGATGCTGCAATCATTGAGTTCCAACGAAGTTCACATTTTTGACAAAATTTTTCGCAAGGCTATAGCCCATGGTAAATGTGAGATCTGCACCTGCCTTCAAAGAAATCTCTATATCTGCAAAGGTGTTGCAGGTATGAAAGAGATTGTTGCAGTTTTGCAAACTGGACAACAATTGTTTTCAAACGATGCTGCAATCATTAAGTTCCAACGAAATTCACATTTTTGACAAAATTTTTCGCAAGGCTATAGCCCATGGTAAATGTGAAATCTGCACCTGCCTTCAAAGAATTCTCTATATCTTCGAAGGTAATGCAGGTATCATAAATATTGTTGCAGTTTTGCAAACTGGACAACAATTGCTTTCAAACAATGCTTATTACTAAATTATTTCCATATATTATAAAAATCACCAGAACTTGCATTAGCGACGAAAGAAACTTCTTAAAAGTTACAAGTTAATTAAATTTTATAGGCGAAATGAAAGCAACAAAAACAATCCCACTACAAGAGCAATGACAGCGAGCCAATCTCCCTGTTATTAAATTAATACTCAATATCAATAAAAAATGTGACACATATTCACGCAATTTATTAATTTATTCGGCAAATGAACCGATACACTTTTTGCTGCAGCAAATGTACAAAGAGACAGCACCGAAAATTTACAGTAACAACCCAGTCTGCATATCATAAATTATCAGGTTAAGTATGGTACTTTTGGCCACAGCAGTTACTTGGCGTTGGAAAACTACTTATCCGTGGCCACAGAAAAGAGTTGTTGCCACGAACATTATGGCCAACACCGCAATCGGTAATCCATAATTGATGTTGTACTGGGGTTTGATTAAAATAAAACAGAAAAGCCTTAGAGAAATAAATAACAACTTTAGTTAAGTGAATATAACGAGCTTAATGTTTATAGATGATTTCATGAAAATGTTGACCGAGGCTACGTCTCAAATAGTTAATGCCATCGATACTATTTTTGATATGCTTTCTCCAACATAACGGCCAGAATTTCATGAATAAACTACACAATAATGGCTTCCAGTGCATCAACCACGAATCAACGAATTCCTTTTGCAGTTCAAGAGTTATAGCTAATTATTACTTTTCGTTGTATGAGGACAGAGGTATGAAAATTGCACAATATGTGTATTCACATATGCTCCACAACCGCAATTGCTAAAAACAACAACAACTGTAAAACTACCAGGTGTCCGTTTACAACGTAGAGTAATAGCTATAACTCTCGAACCGTAAAGCCCGTATGACACTACATTTTTCTTGCATTGTTCAAATTTTGGAGAACAGTGCAAATATAATGTAATAGTTGAATTTAGTATGTGCAACGCGTTCAGCTATATTAAGATAAATGCAAAACTGTCAACAATTTTGTTGAAGTTATCGATAAAAAAAAATGAGATTATGTCAAAAAAAAAATGTAAAATTTTTTAACTTAAAATTGACATTTTAAACTTGAATGTTGCTGTGCCAGCGGTTTATGGACAATTTTTGCAATTTAACGCTTCTTTTTTGGAAAACTTTTATTTCCTAGCGCTTTCTTGAAATAAAAAGAATACAACACTTACAAAAAAGATGCCAGTTTTGTTTACGTTTTGTATATTTGGTTCTTTCTAGCAATTGCTGTTACTTTCCATCAATTCTATACCAATTAATGAAAGAAAAATTAAGTATCATACGGGCTTAAGAGATAGAGAGCTGAAATTCGCACAGTTTATGTATTCCCAGATGCCTGACAATAGCAAATTACAACAACAAGTGGAAAATTACTAGGTGTCCATATACACAATAAAGTAGCTGTAAAAACAGAGAGATGAAATTTATAAAATATACATATGTATTCACATACGCCATTCCATACATATGTACATTACACATACATACGTACGGAACCCTAAGAGTGCGAGCCAGACTCGTACTTGACTTAATTTATTTATTGTTTGTATTAATCTACAAAATTTTAGAAGCTTCATCAGTAAATGACTTTTAGGCAAACTGGTTTCCATCATTGTATTTTCTCGCAAAAGAGTCGCCTTATTAATAGTATATGTATTATTGAAATGTCTTTTAAATGCAGACAGGGTTTATTAAATCGCTGCCAACAATACGTTTGTAAAATTTTCGTAATGAAAACATGTCATATCATGACACTGAAATATAAAAACTTGCAATAAAGGCCATCATTAATAAAATGTTAACCTACAAATTATACACATGTACATTTTGATGTCTACATGATGTTATTTTATTTTATTTATTTTTTTTTGTGTTTTAAATTATTTGCAAGAGTTCAAGGTGAACATTTTCACTTGAAATAAATGAAAAATTGAAAGTAGCGTAATGGGAGCAATGTCATTGTAACTACATAAAAGCCTACATTGATGGTTTTTGATCGTATTAGTATTCGCATCCACTACACAGTGCTTGAATTTGAAACAGTTTTTTGCCGACACGCAGGGCACCCAGTGGGCAAAACCGAATTCAAGTGCGCTGAATTCAGTGATGCTAACCGTTTTTTTTTATTTTTATTAGCTCTTGTTTTTGAGGTAAACCATTATTTTAAAAATATAGAAGGTAGGTTAACATATATTCCCTCAACAAAATTACCTTTCAATAACTGTAAAAATCTTTTTAATCGGCAAAATAGTTTAGAAAATACGCATCAAAAAAAAATTCAAAATTTTTTGTTTGTTTTGCAACTCTTTTACTTTGCTTCGCAACCTTCCAGACAACGAGTTGCCATCGTTTACTACGATTTGTATTTTTGAACATATTAAAAAGTAAAAGTTTTTTTAAATATTCAAATATGAAGTTCATTATTTATTTGCTTTAAGAGCCTTTAAGAGTGTTAATTCAGGTTCAAAAAATAGACTTTACAAATGTTTTCTGTCTTTTTCTTTTTTTCGTTTCAACATTTCTGATTGTTATTTTTGGAACGAAGTTCCTTAACGCGGCTGGCTGGTAGTGCAAATTAGTAGAAATCGTCACGAAAGCATGTGAGCTGTTTATATGTATTAGTGTATCTGTCGACACACAATTATGTAGGTGCCTGCGCTGCTTTCAGCGGAGACACCTACCAATAAATATTAATTAGTTGTGAAAACGGACACTATCGGTTGATAGATGTCGCTAAAGTAAAGTATGTCACAACAAAAAACAGCAATATTGCAACATTTTCTTCGTGTTGTAGCAGATTGCCAAAAATGTAAAACGTTTCAAAAATTTTAAGAAGCATATAAAATTTCAAAATTTCAAAAACAACACCAAATAAAACATACACATTTCACTTTGTATTACATTCGAAGATGAAGTAAAAACGTAGGAACTTCGTTCCTAACGGGGGTCCCCCGAGCGCATTTCTTTTTTTTTTATGGGAATTATGGAATAAGTCGTTAAGTTTCAAACATTCTTTTAAGAATTTTTCGAGTCTACTGATGAGTTGATTACGGCGAAAAAAGCAAGATAGATGGTTTAAGCGATAGAAATTTACTGACAAGCTGTCAGTAGGTTTCTGAATGTTAAAACTTAACAGGAAGAACAAGGCAATCTTCTCTGACATTTAGATGAAAATTTAGACTAGAAAAAAATAAACTAAGTCAAGTACGAGGCTGGCTCGCACTCTTAGGGTTCCGTACGTATGTATGTGTAATGTATGTATGGAATGGCGTATGTGAATACATATGTATATTTCATAAATTTCATCTCTCTATTTTTAAAGCTACTTTATGTTGTACGGGGACACCTAGTAATTTTCCACTTGTTGTTGTTGTAATTTGTTAGTGTAAGTCATCTGGGAATACATACACTGTGCGAATTTCGACTATCTATCTATTACGGTTTGAGAGTTATAGCTATTACTCTACGTTGTAAAGGGACACCTGGTAGTTTTACAGTTTTTGTTGTTGTTTTTAGCAAATGTTGTTGTGGAGCATATGTAAATACACATACTGTGCAAATTCATCCCTCTGTCTCTCACGGGTCGAGAGTAACGGCTAGTTGTTACTTTACGTCGTATAGGGACACCTGGTAATTTTCGACTTATTGTTGTTTTTAGCATTTGTTTGTTGTAGGCCACATGCGAGTACATATATTGTTCACATTTCATCTCTCTGTCTCTTACAGTTTGAAAGTTACGGCTAATGTTTTTTTACGTTGTATAGGGACACCTGATAGTTTTACAGTTGTTGTTGTTTTTAGCATTTGTTGTTGTAGGGCATATGTAACCAAATATATTCTGCGAATTTCAGCTCTTTGTCTTTTACAGTTTAGCAGCTACGGCTAATTGTTATTTTAGGTTGTATTGGGACACCTGGTAGTTTTTAACTTGCTGTTGTCTTTAGCATCTATAAATACATACGCTAAGCAAATTTCAGCTTTCTATCTTTTACGGTTCGAGAGTTATAGCTAATTGCAACATTTCGTTGTATAGGGACACCTGGTAGTTTTCGACTTGTTGTTGTTTTTAGTATTTGTTGTTGTAGCGGCAAGGTACAACAACATTCTGTGAAAATTTCAGCTCTCTAGCTCTAACCGTTTCGGAGAATGGACGCTGTGACGGACGGACGGACGTACTTGTCTCCGTAATAGAGTTCCGTTTCACTCTGATGAGTACGGAACCCTAAAAATCAATTCGCTGTAGACTTTATTTACTAGAAACGCTGCAACAGATATTGCATTTTTATACAGGGCTTGAGCGCCTGCGTCTAAGCAACCTCACCTCATGTTGCTTAAAATGTAAAACTAAAAATAATTTACTCAAACCTAAAATGGTAGATCTAAATTTCTTCTTCTTAGAGCAATTCAGCCCACACCAAGCTAAAAACAAACCTCCAAATTTTCTTAACACGTTTTAAATTAATTTGTTGCCAGACACGTTTTATTGTTTTGAAAACCATTTGTTTCGACTTGTAGGTGTTTTAAAGGAATTACCATAAGCTGCTTGCAATAACATACTTGTGTGTGTGTGTGTGTGTGTGTGTGTGTGTGTGTGTGTGAGGGTGTGAAAATGTTTGTAGTGTGGCTTAGTGTTTTGTGTTTTCCTTAAGGCGTTTTTCACACGTACCAGAACAACCTCATTAACACAACATAAGACCATTAAAGCATTATCATTATTGCTACAAAATGAAGATTGAAAGAAGCCTTGTTGCAAAGTGTTGCAAAGAAAGTGATATTTTACATGCACTACCCAACAATAGAGATGACCAAAATAACTCCCGCCAAAAATCGACTTTCTACCTTCGATTGCTACTAATTTTCTGCAACTGTGCTTTTGTCTATTCCTTTCAATTTTACTTACATTCTTTTGCTCCTGCAACAAAGCTTCAACAGTAAAAAAAAACAACCCGTTATACTGAATAAAAATTGTTCCATCAAAGCAGCAAAAAAAAATGTTAAATATTTAAATTCCATTTGCAACAGAAATATTATTCCACACACACACTTATTT
Source organism: Sturmia bella (assembly GCA_963662145.1). Classification (NCBI taxonomy): domain Eukaryota; kingdom Metazoa; phylum Arthropoda; class Insecta; order Diptera; family Tachinidae; genus Sturmia; species Sturmia bella. Next base: position 20,192,747 of record OY759170.1, read on the forward strand.
GCCATAATAAGGAGAGCTGATAACGGAAATTGTTGCTGAAACTTATAAAACCACAAGCATTTAGAACATCACCGTGGGGAGCAGTGAAGTTAAGACATGAGGTTTGTCTATTATATGCACAAACGCATTAGGGTGGTGGCCCTTTAGCTAAACTAGAAAATTTGAATTAATTAATATGCTAATAGTACTAGTTCGAAATATGCCTCAAGAAAATGATAGCGCCATATTTTTCGGCACGTCCAACAAAATCCTTATGCGGACTTATTTGCGCAAGCTAATTATTATTATTTTTGAGTAGGAAAAAATACCTTTAAGATTTTCCTCAATCTTACTGGGCTAATCAGATTTGAAATTTTTATTTTTCATTTTACGATTAACAGGGTTAAGTTTATTCCACATAATTTTTTTAATTGTTACTAAAGGAACAAGACAAAGAAAACATCAAAGACCTTTTGGGATGGGGGACAATTAACTGTCCTGACCTGTTCTTGAACTCAGAGGATCGTGTTTTTAAAGTGATACTCACACAGTAGAACATTTTTCAGGTGATTACCTTTTGTTCATACGTTATGCGACTTTACGTGAAAGTAATAAAACTTGACACTTTTTTGGATTTTTTATGTATTAAAAATTAAAAAATCCAATTTTTTAGGCAAAAAATATTTTTTTTCCTTATACACTTTCCTTATATCCTTATAACAGCGAAACTATTGCTTATATAGAGAAACATTGTATAAGCAGATTAAAGAAATTGTAGTTCTTAATTTTGTGTCTTGGTACAAGTGGGGCTTTCAAAACGACACAAACAAGGGCGATGGAAGTAATATTATCCGTCGAGCCAATCGAAATTCGTATAAAATATGAAGCGGCTCTCACAGCGAAACGATTAAAGATGATGGGTGAGTGGATCGATCAGGGACACGCAGCGCATCATCAACAAATCTTTATGGCCATAGGCGAGTCTATACCGGAAAATGTGACGTCAGATCGCATACTGGAGACCAGACTAGAGGCCAATTGCGAAACATTGATTCCTGACTTACATTCCTGGTTGACCGACCCTTTGAACCAGATACCAATGGGGCTTCATTGTTATACGGATGGATCAAGGGCGAGGGGAAAAGCAGGGCTTGGTATTTATATAGAGAAAACCACGGAACTGTTATTTCGTCGGCCGGACTTTTGCACAGTCTTCCAGGCAGAAATTCGGGCAATTACGGAGTGTATTAGGGTACTCAATGAAATGGGAAGGCCAGAGTCTGTGAATATATTCACGGATAGCCAAATGGCCATCAGGGCGATCTCAGCTGAGCGGATTAAATCACGAACAGTTTGGGATTGCAAAAATGCTATTAACAGTTACTCGTCTCATGGTGAACTGTGCATCATATGGGTGCCAGGGCATGCGGGAATAGCTGGAAATGAAAGAGCAAACTCACTTGCTGCAAGAGCAAGAGAGTTAAGTAACATAAGCTTGGTATGCGCGAAACCTTTCGATGCAGTTAAATCTGAGCTAAAGAACTGAGCACATAGGGCCCATTTAACTCTCTGGAATAACGAAACCGTGGGAATGAATGCAAGGATTCTATGTGGGGATCCAGATGAGCAAAAGACAGGGGGACTGCTAAGACTTAGCAAGCCCGAATTAGGTAGACTAATGGGAGTCATGACAGGCCACTCTCAACTACTGGCTTATCTTATCCGCATGGGAATAGCGGGAGGAGATGAATGTAGCGCATGTGAGGAGGAGAGCGAGACACTAGAGCACTATTTACGCCAGTGCCCCGCCTTCTCACAAATACGATCCCAACATCTTGGGAGAGACACCTTACCAGACATAACCCAATTACGGTGCATATGCTGGAGGAAATTAAGAAACTTTGTGAATGACACGGAATTCCTATAGACCTATGGGTCAAACTGTATCACGGTAAATCCACGGAGCGCACAACAAGCCTATACTGGCTTAGGTGTATGTCGCAAGACATGGGCAAGCAAACCCCTCCAATCAACCTAACCTAACCTAACTTTTTTTAATTTATTTCAGCTTCAGAGTTATGACAAACAAAAGAGCCTAAAACGTGACAAACTCCCCTACACGATACTTACGAATTTCAAATTAATTTTTAAATTATTATTTGAGGTACCAAGACCAAAGGCATGATGCACAAGTTCTTCTTTCTGGGGCTACTTTCATAAACAATTATCAGAATTGAGTCCCGAAATCATGTGCTGTAAAGTGTCATGGAACTCAGCCACCACCGCTTTTGGATATTTTCTGTTTAAATTTAGTTTTACAAGCGCTGGGTCAAAAGACATCACCCTATTGCAAGTTGATCTTATTTTTGCAAGTGCCGGCCAATGTCAAATCTGTTTTTACATTTGTGAACGACACAGCTCTAAGATACAAGTGAACAAGCCATGCAGCGATGCCCTCCCTTAGTACGCTGCATTATCGTGACTATAACATAGTGAATGATTTTTCGAACAAAATCATAATAAGCGATGAGGCTCATTTCCACCTCAGCGGGTACGTGAACAAGCCAAACTATTGCTTCTGAGGCACCAAGAATCCACCAGTGATGAACGAGGAAATATTACAGCCACTTGAAGTGACTGCCTGGTGCGCTGTTCACGCTATATTCGAGTATGGCGCCGGTCAAACGACATCGCGCCATTTTAACGGGATTTTTTCTGCCGCAATTAAAAAAAAATTAGGACTTGACGACTTGTGGTTCGAACAGGACAGAATAGCGGCATACACTGCATGCGCGACAACCGATATTCTGAAAGCCAAACAACATTGGATGACTTCTTTTGGCCCACCTGTTATAAAGGACACCAATTATTCTTTTTAATTGAAATCGCTCAAAAAAAGGCTGGTGTCAATTGGTCGAAAGAAATGCTCAAAAAATACGATTGTGGTGCTTCGAAATACGTCCGTGACATCGCGACTGGTGGTGAATCGTGGATTTATGCGTATCAGCTAGAAAGTAAACAGCACTCTATGCCTCTTTCAAAATGAAAAAAATGCAACAAAAATTGTTCGCTCAGGAAGCACTGCCAAGCAAATGGTCGCGACGAAGTTTTCGCCACAAATATTCGCCGTCAAAAATAAAACACATTGCAGTATAAGAAAATGCACACAGTCACTGCGTCGGTCGAAATTCGTTATGAGCGGCGAACTTGAAAAAGGTTTATTTCTATTTCTTTCGCCGCACAGTGGCTGAAAATCGTTTTTCGGTGGCCAAAATTCTGTAACTTTTGAACCGATCAAAATATTTAAGTAATTTTTTTTTTTTTTTTTAATGGACAGATATTTAGTTGGGCTTGACTGAGTTTTAATTACATTAAAATTGATCAAGGACTTTTTATGGATTTCTAGGTCAAAGTTGAACGTTTGATTTTTTTAAACTTTTATAGTGAAATATGGGTTTTATTTTTTTATTTACACATTAAAAAATTTAGTACTTGGAAATTAATAATAATTATAACAATTTTTTGTGATAATAGAATTTTTTTAATCCTACACTCAAAAAAATTTTTACACTCAAAAAATTTTTACACTAAAGAAAAAAAATAAACTTAATTAGAGGTTTTTGCCGATATTACAAAAAAAAAATTATTATTTTTTGCTGTCAAATTTGATAATTTTAATAAACATTTTAAAAATAAGAACTGCAATACATTTAAATAGCATTTGTAAGAATGGTAGGTTATATTTATTATTATTTTTTACTAATACTATGTTTCTCGTACTTAAACACCTATTAAATGCAATTATAATTATTATTCATTTGACACAAATATTGATTGCAAATATTCTATATTTTGTTCTGTGCTATTTCCGTTCTTTAGTAGTTTTTTGTCTTCTTCATCTAAATCCACTTTCCATTGATTTCGAATATTGGAGATGAACGGATCTGACGTTGCCAATAATATATTAAATAGATCTTCATTTGTGGAATTTCGTGACATTTTTCTAGTATTGTGCTCTCTATAAAATCTGTAATCCTTGTTCCTTTTTTCCTGATCCTCCTCTGAAAGATCTCCAAGTGGCACCAAATGATATTTATACATATATATTTTTGCAGTTTCCTTAGTATAATCACCAAATTTTTTAGAGTCAATTTCTTCATTGCACGCAAGTACTTCTAGGATTATTTTAAATCTGAAAATTAGGTTTAAGTCCACTCCTGTTATTTTAGATGCTGTTTCTGGATCTGAAAATAATCTTCTTGCGGTATTGCCATCATTTGTATTGCCTGACCCTTGTTTTGGCTGATCTTACTTTAGCCAACTTCTTGGAAGCGTTCTTTTTAGTGCTTTTACAAAATTAGATAATTGCTCTTGTATTTCAGTGCTACACGAATTTAAGTTTAATTTTATATTAACGTAACTAAGAACATCTTCCTGGTTTTTATTTCTAAAATATTCTTCTGCCAGTTCTTTATAACTTAAGCTCTCCATATTTTTCTGAATATTTTTATTTGTGTATGTTATGTTTTATCACTTGTACATGTGTGCGCTTAAAGCATTAACTTATTATTGAGCAATCCATTAACGAATCCGTAGTTTTATATATTTTTAGGTAAATATTATTCAAACATTGATCTTCAATTTCATAGCAGGTAGTACATAAACTGAACAAAACTGCACTTGTTATTCAGACCTTAATATCAGGAAAAATTAATAGGTATCTCGCCAATATGGGGTTTTTTTTATCTTTAGTGGTTTAATGTCGCGATTATTGCTATAAAATTGTTTATGACATTGGTTGATCTTAAAACAGTTGATAACAGGTAAATTAGAAAGAGATCCTATGTGTAGTGTGATATTTTCAACATCCTTTTTTTTTTTTTTTTGCTGATCAAAACAAAGCCATAAAGCCCTTTTGTAGGTATTACAGTTATGTGAAAAATAATAAGCCATAAAGCCATTTTGCAGGATTTACAGTTATGTGCATGCAGTTGTTTGCACTTTGTTGTTTACGTATTTATGTAAAATGAAAGAATTTGAGATTAAGGAGAATTGTTTTGTAATGGATGTAAGTAACATTAAGAAATCCCGTTACAATTTGTGTTTCTTTTTGTTTCGTTTTTATAAAAAATTTTTCTCGTTTTGAAAAAAATGTTCCAATTTTTTTGGAGTAATTTCATTGAAATGAAAAAAGTGTTCTACTGGCGGATCGTGGCGGGTGCAAAAGTATGTATAGGGTTAAAGAGGACAATTTCAGCTTTCTTTGAGAAATATACGTTTCTTGTTCCCTAGAAGTTCTACTCCACTAAATTTTAAATTTCAGTGAAATATATTAGTTTCATAAATATTTCATAATACCCGTAATATTAAACGCTAGAGCAGTAGCCACTTACAATAAGTACAGACTATAATCCTACCAACATTAGAAAAAAAAACGTAGGCCATTATTGACGATAGTTTGCGAGTAGTAACCATTTATTTTTGACAAAAAACAAGTAAACAACACCTTTTTCTGAAATTAAAAAAAAGAAGAGTTTGACAGCATGCCACGCCCACAATTATCGATAGATAAACCTAATTTTTTGGCTACCTTAATATTACCTCTAAAATGGCGTAAAAATTTTAAAAATCGGTGACAAAACAAAATTCGACTTTTGGCCACCGAAAAGTGATTTTCAGCCACTGTGCGCCGGCGCAAGACGAACAAATCAGTACCATGTGGCCATTTTGGTTTTAGTTTTCAAGTATTTTAGTAAATAAAAATTTCTTGTGACACTAGAAAGTAAACGTTAGTGAGAAGTAAATTGATGTAAGGAATAGCCTGCTAAGTAAAATAGGGTTAATAACTCAATAAGCACTACTTTTATTTTTGTAGATTGTAGTTATAGACAAAAAAAAATACCATATGTAAAATAAAGCAACCATATTTTTGGTTCTCCCCTGAAGCTGTAAGTATGAAATGTAAGCAGTTTTTTGCCGCTACCATAAAATCTGCTGAAAGGGAGTTATCAGATTGGCATACGAGGGTATTGAGCCGACAACATGTAAACTGTTATTAGTTCATTCTAGCCTAATTACACTGACTAACATTCACGCGAAATGCATGGAAGATGTTGAAAATGTGAAAAAGTCGTTTACATTGATAACATCTTTCGTCTTTCAACAAAAAAGACGCAAATTTTTTGTGAATAATAAAAAAATGTTAAAATGGACTTGGAGGAGGTATTAACCATTGGATTAGCCCTTAATTTACAAGAGCAAACGCTAGTTTTAATGCAGTGCATTGAAATATTGGGCACTATCATGGCAGATGATGATGAAGAAGAACTTGTGGTAGATATAAGTATGACCCTTACCCGAAAGGTTTGGAGTAAAAATATTATAAATTAAGTTTAGTTTTTTATATGTATATGAAATATAAAATATATACATTTTGGGAAAAAGATATCGTAAATAATCATGATGAATTTTTTAAAGAAAACTTTCGAGTCAAACGACAACATTTTTAGCGAGACAAGTACGTCCGTCCGTCCGTCCGTCCGTCACAGCGTCCATTCTCCAAAACTGTAAGAGCTAGAGAGTTGAAATTTTCACAGAATATTGCTGTACCTTGTCGCTACAACAACAAATACTAAAAACAACAACAAGTCGAAAACTACCAGGTGTCCCCATACAACGAAAAGTTGCAATTAGCTATAACTCTCGAATTGTAAAAGATAGAAAGCTGAAATTTGCATAGTGTATGATACTTTACAACAACAAATGCTAAAGACAACAACAAGTTGAAAACTACTAGGTGTCCCAATACAACCTAAAGTAACAATTAGCCGTAGCTGCTAAACTGTAAAAGACAAAGAGCTGAAATTCGCACAACATATGTATTTATATATGCCCTACAACAAAAAATGTTAAAAACCACAACATGTCAAAAACTACCAGGTGTCCCTATACAACGTAGAGTAAAATTTAGCCGTAACTCCCAAACTGTAAGAGACAGAGAGATGAAATGTGAACAATATATGTACTCGCATATGGCCTACAATATCAAATGCTAAAAACAACAACAAGTCGAAAATTACCAGGTGTCCCTAAGCAACGTAAAGTAACAACTAGCCGTTACTCTCGACCAGTGAGAGACAGAGGGATGAAATTTGCATAATATGTGTATTCACATATGCTCCACAACAACACTTGCTAAAAACAACAACAACTGTAAAACTACCAGGTGTCCCTTTACAACGCAGAGTAATAGCTATAACTCTCGAACCGTAAGAGATAGAGAGTCGAAATTCGCACAGTGTATGTATTCCCAGATGCCTCACAACAGCAAAGTACAACAACAACAATAGGTAGAAAATTACTAGGTGTCCCCTTACAACGTAAAGTAGCTAGGGAGATGAAATTTATAAAATATACATATGTATTCACATACGCCATTCCATACATACATTACACATACATACATACGTACGGAACCCTAAGAGTGCGATCCAGCCTCGTACTTGACTTAATTTATTCATTACTGTTGGAGAAGCTCGAAATTTTGAGAAAAAAGGAACGACACAAATTTCAAGCAACATGTGCTACATATCGATTGACCACACGAAGCGAACACTAGCTTTCTTTTGCAGTGCAATTAAAATGAATTTAGTCATAGTTAATTAAAAATCATAATAAGTTACATGTTCCGCTCCTTCTTCTATGTTCAATGTGTTTTGTGTTTATTTTCTGAAATGTCATTTTGCTAGTGATGGTACAAAAGCAATCGATTTTCTGCAATTTTTTTAGTGATGGCACTAAAAAAGTCGAAAGCTGTAAGATGGAACAAAATGAGAAAGGATAATCTTCTGCTGATGTAGAATTTTCGCCCTGTATAATTATTATTATTAATTGATGAAAGATGTTAGATGTACGTCAGTGTAAAAGTGTTGAGTTTATTTTAAAGAACAGCGACCAGCGTGAAATAGGAATGATTTTAGGACACGTGGTGAAATTTAAGTTCGCTTCTCTTCAGTGTAGCAACACTTTTTTCTAATTTTTGTACCATATTATGCTAAGCGGGCTGCCGGTCATGAGACTGGCCCAATTGAGTCCTAGAAAGGTCCCGTTGTGCTATTTTTGCGCTATAACTTGTTTAAGCCTCATGTAACTGAAAGATTTTACCAAGAGTAATGACTCCATCAAAATTTTCATTTTCATTTCAAGGGCCCTCCTAATATAGAAAAATACATATGTTTGTGTATGCGTTAAGCTATAAATACTTTTAAGCGTTGAAGTACAACATGAATAAAAAGTAACGAGAGAAATATCAAATATATAATAAATTTTTAAAATTCATACGTACAAAAGAAAATCGAATGGAAAACCACTTAAAACTTTTTTTTTTAGTGTCTTATGTGAGCGGAGCCACACCATTTAGAAGGTGGGCCATATCATTTTAAAATGTAGTAACTTACAAAAGAAGGGAAATTTTCAAATTTTCTTTACATACACTAGCGCCAAGCAAAACTCGTACATGTGGTGAAATGTTTTCGTTTTATATAATATATTTAAAATTATATATGCTGTTAAATCAGATTAGCTAATTTTTATTAAGCTACCGGGTAATAAATTGAATGGTAACTTTTTTTTTTTTGGTAACTTTTGTAATGGTAACTTTTTTTTATATTTTAAAATAACGACCCTTTTTCTGACAAGTGACAACTTTGAATGTGTTGCACGGTTGGTATATTCAACGAATCCACTTAAGGTATATCGGCATGAAAATAATTAAGGTGTCACGACTAGCTCGAATTTCAAGGTGTAGTTCATTTTACCCCAGACGGATCGTGCAAGCATAATAATTCATGCCTTTTCTAAAACTACAATAAGAGCTTCAATACAAAAAAAATCTAAACAGTAGACACTTGGTCTAGAGAGGGTTGTTGTCTCTCAAGGGTGCATTTTTCCCTACCCATTGCAAAGTAAAAGCACGCCAATGGCAATTGAACACCCATCAGTTATCATAATTGCCCCTTGAATTTAAATAGCCACTGTTAGTTCATGTCGAAATCAAATGCATTCCCTTTATTAGGTTATTCTAGCAATTCATTTTAGTTAACAAAAAAAACTTAAAAATATAATACAAAATTGAAAAGCATTATCAAAACTATAATGCGTAAATATAGATAATTTATAAGATGTTTAAGAAATATGAATTATGAATATATTGACATTATCGCAAATGAAAATTATTATAGACCGAAATATTGAGTAATTTTTTTTTCCTTTTTTTTTTTTGTTGCTAATAATAGGTTCGGTCCGTGATGAAAAGTAATATATAAAAATATATAAATACCTGGTTTGTTTTGTAAGTTAGATGAGGAATAATATTTGCTGGATACTTTGTTTTACCTCATGTCGAAAAATGGCCATTCTGCGAAACATGTGATGATATATGCTACTGCAATATAAAAGTTTTAAACAATAAATAAATATTCTAAAGTAACGTCACGATACAAGTTATGCCGCACTGGTGTTTATATAATGTTATATTTACTTTTCGGTTTGTTTAACTTTTCCGTACTTCGTCAATTTAGGGTTAGGTATTGTATCTACGTATGTATGTATATATGTACGTATGAAGGTACATACATATGTACGTACTCTGTAATTCACTCTTAATGCCAATTATGTAAAGTTAAATATAGAGATTTGCGACATATATATCTACACAAAATTCTGTTGTCGGGAGATCGCCATAAATGTTAATTCCTGGTTGACTAATCTCTTGGTGATGATTATTTGGTAGAATTCCCTCTCTTAGAAATCGTTTCCATTAATAATAATGCAAAATGTATGTGGGTTTATTTGTATTGCAAAAGTTGATACAAAAAAAATGCTGCTGGATTGTAGACTTGCCCAAACTGTTAAAAGTCTCCACTTTTGTGTATGAATGAGTTTTATAGAATTAAACCATGAATGGAGTGAGCACGTGACATTTATTTCTTTTTTTTTCTTTTTCTTTATTGTTGAGAGTAAAAATAAAGAAATACTACGAAGGTACCCAGTAAGAAATCGTCTGTTCAAAATAATCAAAACATATTAAATATAAACATGAGTAGTTCTATATTTAAATGAATTTATGTACCTTCTGTAAAATTATTTCGCAGGTAATGGGCACATACGTTTGATAAAAATGTTTCCACTCTGAATTTCAGGAGCAGAAAGAGATGTTTCAGCCCTTTTTATTGTTTTAATTAAACAGTTCATATGAACTCTCTTCTTCCTTCTATGGTTTCTTGGAACTTTGAATTCACACAAAAAATATAACTGAGCAAGCAGTTTATTTTGTACTAATTATTGATATTTTCTTTAGTTTTAATTAAACTTATTTGATTCTCTAGAAATTTAAAGAAACTAAATTGCACGTGGCCTTATCTCTTTCAATTACGACAATGAGTTTATGTCCACGATGTTCACTCTTTCACCATTAATATTAAATAGACAGGAAATATGTATGCAGGCCTGTCATTCAGTATTTACATAAATGCAATTAAGCTATTCAGAAGCGATATTCTATTTACATGCTGCCAAGTTTTATTTATGAATTAATAAGGTAACCTGCCTTAAATTTACCATATGCCATTATTGTTAAATTTAAACTTGATTTTTTTTTTTTTTGTTAAACAATTTGATTCATATGACATTGTGCAAAATACGATGAGGTTTATATTAACCTTAAGTTATCACGCAAGTTCTATACCCAAAAGCAAAAGAAATAAATCGTAACAAATGACAAAGCCAAACTCGTACAGTTTTAATTAAATTGGCAATACTGATTTTTTGCAAGTTGTTTGTGAAAATAAAGTACCATAACTTTTGAATTTATTTTCATATTTGCTATCAAGTTTTTTTCACATACTGCTTGTCAAAATTCAATAAAATTGCTGACTGTGACGTAGGCTGCACGCAATTTCATAACAATTTGTTTTCAAGATGCCGTCACGAAGAAAATTAAAAATAGCTGCTTCATTAAAAGTACTATCAGAAATAAAGAAAATAAAAGAAGAAGAAAAAAACCAGAGGGCAGAAAGGAAATACTGGGTGAAGCCCTTATTGGTAGGAAGGTTGGTAAATATTTAAAAATTATAATGAATGTAGAAGATATGCTCTATAAATCGCAGCACATCATTATATTTGTTGGTTTTGCACGTAAACATTTTTATTTCTATTTTTAGGCTTGAATCTGTTTAATTTTTAATTTAATTTTTATCACTTTTAATTGCAACTTTCAAACAAAACAAAAAAATATTTGCAGACAGAACGAAAAAAAATTCTTGTCAGCTGTTTTGTTGATTGTGACTGGATGCTCTCATTGCTAAATAGAAATGATAAATGAAGATAAAATCGCTAAATTGACTGGAAAGCAGCTGTATTGGTGTTACTTGAAAAACAATAACAAACACAATTTACACGATCAAGTTTTGCCTTTCAAGTTTTAATACATTCACACTTTTTTATTAATACACGCACAATTTTGAAAATTGATGCAAACTTAATGACAATTTTTGCTTTGCAATTTAGCAAAAATTGTCATTAAGTTTGCATCAATTTTCAAAATTGTGTGTGTATTAGTAAAAAAAAGTGTGCATGTATTAAAACTTGAAAGGCAAAACTTGATCGTGTAAATTGTGTTTGTTATCGTTTTTCAAGTAACACCAATACAGCTGCTTTCCAGTCAATTTAGCGATTTTATCTTCATTTATCATTTCTATTTAGTGGTTTTATTAAAAAAGGTAAGTAAACACTACTGTTTCTGGCACAACGTTGACGTGGCGACGCATCGTTGTTTAGGTTACTCAGTGAAGCGTAAAAGCAAGGCACTAAATTACGTTGTTTCTTACGCTTTAATTTAGGGTACACTGAAAAGCAACAGGGTAATGCCAAGCAATGCAATGGTTTTTAATGTTTCAGTCGAGGATTGCGGGGTCTCTTGGAGACCATGAACGGCAGATTGGCTTATTGACGTGGCCGCTCAAGTGAAAATGAGCCTCGTCGCTACCAAAAATGGAATTTACACTGCGACAACGCTTTAACGTAGCTTCACTAACACTTTGTTGCAAATCAAAGCCACATTCTTTTAGTTCTTAAGCGATATGAATTTTAGAGATATAAAATTTAAGATTTCTTTTTAAAGTTGCATAAATATTCGCTCTTGGAAATCCCAGTCAGACAGTTCTTTTCCGTATTGAAAGTCACGGACTTTCACGTAAACTGCTTTCAACTATTTTAATAATTTCGAGAGTCATTGAAGATCGGCTGGGCCCTGGCCGTGGAACATTCATAAGCGAAGCAGTTGTGCGGCAGCTTTGCACCCACGAACGAATTAAATGTAAGCTTAGTCCATCATGCATTCGTCGAATACCGAAGTGCTCACTCGACTAAAGCAAAACACCGCGACTGATCGGTATCTCTAACGGCTCCAGCTTTCAACCTGCAGGCTTTATTACTTTTTGATATAATATTTTTTATTTATTTATTTTATTTCTTTTCCATGTCCCATACACAAGACTAAGTATTATATTGCACAATGGAACTGAGAATACGTAAATACAATAAATCAGGTACGATAAAAAAATTTTTAAAGATTTGATTAAGTAATATAGACATGAATTGTAGATAATTTTAATAAAATTACAATTTAGAATAAGATTTATAAAACAATATAATGCCATAAAATATGTGGCTTGAAATGTTAAAAGCGTACACACGTTGTCCAACAATGTTCAACTTACAAAATGAGAAAAAATACTCTTCCTAAATTGGCGTGCGTTATTAATTGTTATTAATTGTATAGTGTATTTAAAAATATAAATATGCCACCAAGCACCCTGTATTTTGGTATGGCACATTGACCTTAATTAAGGCCTTAATTGCGTATGTCTGAGTTTTGTTATAAAGCGATTTTTATATACATACATATTTGTATAATTAATGTGATTGCTTTCAATTTCAATCACTACTCCTTGAGCTCGAGCAAAATCCTGATTTGTTCACTCACACCTTCTGAATATAAACCCGCGATATGTTTAATTTATTTTGTTGCAAAATTCTTGAAAAACTTTAAAAAGATTTTGAAATTTTGTCACTTAATGCATTTTAAAATGACACGGTCAACCTGATCCTGCTGGGTTTTTAATGAGCTCAGCTCCAATACCTTCTTTGTTTTAATACTCCAAACAATTTTAATGCAAATTTTTTATTGGTTTTTTTTTTTGCTCCCTTTGAAAAATGTTTCATTCTTCCTCATAAGAACAGTTCTTTACTTTGCAGAATACAAAAAAAAAAATAAATAAAAAATGGAACATGCAATAGTGTATAAACTTAGAAATTAAAAAAAAACCCCCCCAAGTTCTGCACCGCATTTACCTGATACGTTGTTGCGTTGTTTGTAGAAAGAATTCCTTTCCTTTTCCCTGGACTACACTCGTGTCTGGGTTTTTTTTTTTTTTTTTTGTTTCGTTCTTTCTTTTAACAAAGTATTTTAGCTCTACTTAACATTATAATCAAGTTGGATATTTTCTCTGCTTGATTGTTCTATTGTTTTCGTTACATCCTTATGCTGCTCTGCACATCCCTGTTTTTATATTCTTCAAACAATTGCAACTGTTTGAGTTGTTAAAGAAGTTTGTGTGCATTTAAGCTACAGAATTGACTTAATGTTTAGTTTTAAAGCAAAATTATTAATATCCAATCGGTTTGATTGAAATTTTCGGTTTGATTTTTATAAAATTTAGCAGCTGACAAGACAGACTTCGTACTGCCTCTGTCCAGAAGTAAGGACCCAGAGTTTTGTCTAAAATAAACGTAAAATAAAGAAAAGGAATCTTAAATATGTATATAATATTTATTTTATCTTTTTAATTATTTGAAAAACTATTTAATACAGCTTCAGATCGTTTTTATATAAATATTTTATTAACAATATTATTCAATATTTCGATAACAATTTGTTATCATCTTCAGGATAATATTTGTAATTAAATTAAATTTAATTACAAATATTATCCTGGAGATGATAACAAATTGTTATCGAAATATTGAATAATATTGTTAATAAAATTTTTATATAAAAACGATCTGAAGAAAAGGAATCTTTTTTTTTTTTTTTTGCTAAAAGAAACAAAAAGATGGTCGCTATGAGTGAAGTTTTATTACTTTGGATTAATTATATTTATACAAGGTGGCGCAAAAGTAATCCTCCTATCAGAAAATGCTATAAATTTTGCGATTGACCCCTAATGTCAGTTCTGTTGTGACATTTGTGTAGTATTTATTAAATTAAATGAAAGAATTTATTAAATTAAATATAAAAAATACGATTTAGGATGCTTGAAACCGTTTATAAATTCGCGATTTTATGTTCTGTGGAAAAACTTTCCTCTGGCAGCACTGCTCTACCAACATTTTCATATTTTTCTTAATAAACTCCGCAACTTCAACATCGAATTATTAATAAACTAAAAGCCTCCGGCAGACTTTGACTTCAGTTTTTGGAGGTCCACGACCCCCTCTACAAACCTACAAAACTCATTTTTTTCAAAGTCTGGCTTCTTATTCTAAAGTTTCCCCGGAGATATTTTTAAATTTCAATAAAGGACGGTTTTTTTTTTGTAAGTGATGTATAATTTAAATATACATTGTCAAATAAATTTGAAAGCAATTTTACGCGTCATCAGATGCAGAAAGCCTTTGTTATGCATTTTGCGGTTTCAAAAGTAAACGCAAATAAAACACATATAAAAAATTTTTTGTCATAATATTTCTTTTTTATTACAAAGTTTTAACGTTCACATTATATGTGAAACACTAAATCATTTAAGTGACCACCACGCGAAGTGCTGCAAGCATTGATTCTTTTGGAGTAATTTTCGACCACATTTAGACACATATTTGGCGGTAACTCAGCCATAACTTGACGAATGTTGGTTTTTAAGTGCTCAAGAGTTAAAGGTTTATCTGCATAACAACAAAGTTTTCCGCGTATCCCCCAAAAAAAAAAGTCTAAGGGTGTCAAATGACATGATCTTGGTGGCCAGTTGATACCGCCACGATGAGAAATTACGCGGCCAGGAAATGTCTCTTGCAATCAAACCATATTTGCTCCAGTTGTGTGGCATGTGGCACAGTCTCGTTGAAACCACATATTCTCCAAGTCGTATTCTTCCATAGCAGGCAAAAAAAGAAGTCAGTTATCATATGACCATAATGCTCCGAATTGACGGTGACCGACGTTCCATCGTCGTTTTCAAAGAAGTAAGGTCCAATCACACCTTCGGACCAAAGAGCGCCTCAAACACTGACTTTTTCTGGATGTAATAGCCTCTCTTGAATTACTTGAGGATTGTCAGAATGCCAAATATGACAATTTTGTTTATTAACATACCCACCCACTGAGTGAGAAATTTTGTTCGAAAAATCGCCGTCCTCCGCCTGTAGTTCAAGCAGCCACGCCACCTATCTACGACGTTGTGAATGGTCGGTCAGCTGGCTTCAGTTGTTGTGTGAGCTGGACTAAATACGGCTGCAGGTGAGGAGCTAAATGCCAAATACGCCATAATGTGCCGTCCTGTGACAGTGCTAATTCTTGAGAACGACGAGGAATCGACACGTGCGGGTCTTCGGCAACACTTTCACTTACAGCAGCGATATTTTCATCCGAACGAGCGAAACGATGATGCACAGGCCTTACAATATTTTTGTAACCACTCCAGTCTCTGCAAATTTCTTCACACAATTTTGCCAATTGCTTGCTTTGATGGACGATTAAGTAAATCATAATCTCCTCTTCAAGCACGACATGTGGCTGTGGCAGAATCACCATTTTTGTAGCATGTTTTGATAATTTGTATGCGTTGTGTGTGTGATAGTTAAGCGATCCATTTTCGTCCATGTCAGACTTTCAACTGAGAAGAAAAAAATTGGTTTAACGAATTAGTTTGATAGATGTCGGATTCTAGTTCTATACTTTTGAAACCACGAAATGTATAACCCGTTATATTAAAGAATACACTAATTCTTTATTTACCACTATTCGCTTTGATACGAAATGAAATCATGTTAATATAACAGAGCACTCTGGACTGGATCGCAAAATTTTTGGCATAAAGTCTAAATTTTCATGGAAATATTTGTTCATTTTATCTATATTTTCTGAAAGTGCATACCCTAGGTACAACATTTCAGTACATAAAAGTTATTTGATGGTAACCCTGAACTTTTACAAGGGGTACAAATTCCAATCTATACGTCAGCTGTTGGTTTTCACAAAAAAGCAGAAAAAGTTAGCTCAGCTTATAATAACCGAAAGCGACTGCCGGTAAACAAAAAAAAATTTTATAAATATGGAAAATAAAGATAAATGTATGTATATTATTAAAAATTAATAGCAATTGCTTTTTATTTGTTAAACGTTTTTGTGAATTGTTTTTTGTGAAGTCCTAAGAAAGAGAAAAAATTAACCAAAACACCAGTTTATAGTGGAGTAAAAACTAACTTTCGCCCAATTTTGGCCAAAATTTAATTATGCTTAAATATACTTGAAAGCGTACATTATAACGTGTTATTAACAGTTTTTGCCCAATTTTGCCCGTTTTCCATAAACTTGCGTATTTTTAGGTACATTAGAATTCAATCATATGCTACTCTGTTCAATGTGTGGCTAGACAACAATCGAAATGAAGACGCAATTTCAAACTGTTCAAATCGTTTATAGATGCTCAAATACCCGTGGTATCCGATGTCGCCTACTTTACATAAAATCCTGATTCATGGATCTCAAATAATATCATCATCAGTAATGCCAATAGGTTGCCTTGGCGAAAATGCATCAGAAGCCCGCAACAAATTTTATAAACAAGACAGGAGATCGCATGATCGTCAGAATTAGCGGATTAATAATATGCTCGATGTGTTTCACAGATCAATTGACTCTTCAGATCCTATTTTTTCGAGCATTTCGCTCAAGAAAAGGTCAGCTCAACTTAAAAACAAGGTGCATCCCAAAGATGTTGTTGAACTTTTGGAAGCACCAAATTTTGAAATTCAAAATTAAAATGAACCTGAGAATGAAGAGAGCTACTCTGATTCTGAAACTGACTACGAATGCGAAGGAGTAATCAATTATTCATTACAACTAGACGAAGAGGATGACTAATTTTTTTATTTTAACGCATATATTAAAGAAAGCTATATATATTTAAGGATTCAGTTCTTTTTAAGTCCATTACCATACCATATTGTATATCACTTTAATAAAACTTTTGCAATTTAATAATATTACTTTCTCAAATAAAAACACATTGGTATTCGAAATTTCAACTGAAATTTTTCGTAATTTAGGGA
This sequence comes from Sturmia bella, assembly GCA_963662145.1. Lineage (NCBI taxonomy): Eukaryota > Metazoa > Arthropoda > Insecta > Diptera > Tachinidae > Sturmia > Sturmia bella. The sequence continues at coordinate 20,210,111 of OY759170.1, forward strand.
TTACAGGTCCAAAAATTATCCGATTTTAGCCAGCTTGGGCCTGGTGCTAAATAGGTATGTATTTCTGATCTCAAGAAGCCCTTAAATTTTGTACAAAACAATATTTATTCAAAATTTGGGTATATTAAATAGTTGTAACGCACGTTTAGGCCCCATATGGGAGTAAGGCGTGGTCGGGTTGGTCCAAAATTTTACACAGATGCTACGCATACTATAACTACCAGATGTACCAAGTTTCAAGTCTGTAACTCTATTTTTAGACTTTATGCCAAAAATTTGGCGATCCAGCCCAGTGTGCAGAGCAACATACTCATTGTTTTGAAGTTTTAGTGCAAGCAATACAATGTCTTTTCTACTGATATTTATTTTATAGCATTTTTATTGCTCCAGACATCATTTTTTTTTTTTGCTGCGGTTTTTATTTTCACTTGTATCGGTAGGAAGCCATAGTTGAAGTAACGGAATTGCTTTAAAATGGTGTGACATTAAATGTTAATGTGTGCGTGTGTTAGTCTTTAATGGCTGTCCTTGTTCTTAAGGCGTTTTTCACACGTAACAGAACAATCTCATTAACACAACATAAGCCATTTTGATTAAATGCCAAACACATTGAAGAGAAAGGTTTTAAGAACGCATTAATTTATATGTACATACGAATTAATTTTAAGAATTGTTAAGAATTTTAAAACAATTTGCCTTAGCTTAAAGAAACGATTTTAGAAAAGTGAAACCTTTGGAATTTGAAAGAGCAACACTCAGGCAGTTCCGATAAAATGATTCAAAATGCCGCCGACATTTCGTTGGTGCTAATAAAAGCTCATCAGTAGACTCGAAAAATTCTTAAAAGTATGTTTGAAACTTAAGTTAAGATTTTTTTTTTCCTGATTAGTACCAACGAAATGTCGGCGGCATATAGACAGCTGAAAAAGACAGAAAACATTTGAAAAAGGTCTATTTTTGGACCTGAATTAATTAGTTTGAATTTTTTTTTTTTTTTAATTGTAATGAAAATTTTATAACAAAGTTAAATGACGTTTTCGTTTCTACAGCAAAGGGCAACATTTTAAATATTTTATGGCAACCAAAGTCCTGAAGGGCATTGTTTTATTAATTTTTTTTTTTTTTTGGTCTCAATTTCACTAAAATCTTAAAGCTGAAGTTACACAGTACGCTTTCTACGTGTCGACGCTTTTCACGCGGTTGTCAAAAAAGTAGGATTAGTGCATTTGTATGTGACAAGTTACAGAGCACAGAACGCGAAGACGCGTAGAACGCATAAAGTAGACCTACTTTCTACTTTTATATGCGTCACAAGCGTCATGAGAAAATGTCAGCTGTTTTTAATAACCAATGATGTGCCTACTCTCAACGTTATCGATAAATACCTTTTATATCGTAAAATAATTTATAAAATCTTTTGCAAAAAAAAAAACATTTTTAATAAAAAAGAAAAGTTTTGTTATAAATTTTATACACATTTTCACGAATAAAACAAATTGTAATTGTTTTTTACACCACTTTTTTCATTAACGAAATTTGGATTCGATTTATCGATTGCGTTTGCGTACTGAGTATCATATCACTGTTATGTTTACAAATATTTTCAATTTATTAAAACAAGCGATATGGTAGAGAAGCTAATAAATGCAGTTAAATAACACTAGCTTTTATATAATAAAACCTTGCTGCTCTATCGGAACAAAAATAAAAGAGCAGCTGCATGGAGTGCAATAAGTAAGGAGCTTAATTTACCAGGTATGTATGTATATACATACATATGTACAATTTTGGAGCTTTTCGTAAGCTCTTAACGCACAAATAACAATGTTTATGAACTCTATAAAGTCCATTAATTCTTTTAAAATTTCAATTTCACTTTCGATTTTGTTAATATTTGTTTTGTATGCTAAAAATATTTGCACAACAGCTGATCGAAACAACAAAATATGGCGGGTATGAAGCGTTGTATGTAACTTGTAGTATGAAACGCATAGAACGCGTAAAACGTATAAAAAGCGTGGACGCGTCTAAAGCGGGCCATGTAACTTCACCTTAAAAGTGACATTTTAAGAAAAAAGTGCAAAATAAATGTATAGTTTTGTGTAGAATTGAAAACGGCATGAGACTTTAGCTATAAATATTTGTTCAGGTCGGTACATGAACCGAATAAATCTCTAAGTCGCCTTCTACTCTAAGTCGAGCTTTTGACATGTGTTTAATGTAAATTAAATGATTTTGTATTAAAACCTGCAAAATATCTCCTGCTATGGAAAAAATCGAGTTAAAGCTCTTCTTCATTAAGGTAACGATTTGTATGTTTCTATTAGAAAGGTGAAACACATTTACTTTCCTGTAGTTCTATTCCAATTCACATGCACTGTTAGTTTTAATACTTTATCTTGCATGTGCAAGTGGAAAACAAAAATGTTGAATATTTAAATTCCATTTGCCGCATAAATATTATTCAACACACACATTTATTTACCATAAAAAAGGACCTGATAACAGAATTGTTCTTGAAACTTATTAAACCACAACCATTTGCGGGCATCACCGCAGGGAAAGAAAGGTTAAGCATCCAAAGGTTGGCCAGCATGTGGTTTCCCTCTTAAAAATATTGAACCATAAATATTTATAAGTAAAAGGATATGCAGCAATGATGGAAGAATGAAATATTTAATAGCATCTCTGTCTTTCTCTTGTTAATGCATACAATAGAATGAAAAAGCTCTTAAAACATTTTTTATATGTTTTATTTGTGTGATTTGAATTCATGCAAGAGGTTGGCGGTGGCCAACATCCAAACATCCAAGCGTAGTAATTCATAAAGAGAAGATCTTAAAACTCGATTTTTTCTTTTTGCTCGTTAAATATGTTGAAGCTTTGACTAGAAATTTTTAAATTTATTTAATAATGTCTTTTAGCCAACATGCTGACATTTTAGAGAAGCAAACCTCTTTATTTTGAGGTTCTGAAACTCCAAATGATGCGTAGCCAACAATCGTGGCTCTACTGTAAATAACAATATGACTACCATAAAGGTGGGATCACACGATTGCCGCCATGCACCAATTTTACAGAAATTTTATTGCGCTGAATTGGAGCACAATATAAAATGTGTACCAATCAAATTCTCTGCAATCACATGATTGTCACATTGTACTGAAATTTTATTGTCGCAAATTGGTGCAAAACAATTTAGTGCCAATAATTGCCGCTTTATAGTCACACGATTGTTATTTTATACGACAACTCTGAGAAACAGCTGTTGTTGCTGATGACGAACTTTGTTTTTCAAAAATAAAAATAAAAGAGTTAAAAATATGGTTTAATCCTTAAAATAGAAAGAAAATCGCTTCGGCTATTCTTATAATGTTGTGCGGGCTGGCCGTTTTCTGTCCCCTGACCAGACTTTCTCTGGTCTTGAACCTGCAAGAATTTTACAATTGTCACAAAAGTCCCCCCCGGGGGCACAAAATGCATCTAGCTGATCGTAACCAGCTTGGTGTCGTGTCAACGGGGTAGAAGGGGTGCAGGATGCCTCGGCTGGCTTGGTGGCTAAAAATCTTAGGCATTTCCCGAGGGAGAGCGGCGTCTCCTGAGGGACTTGCTGAAACCCCTCATCGAGGGGCAAGTCGGCAGTACGGGGACCGGAGTCATCTCGCCGGTCATAGGTTGAGGAGCCTTCCTTGGCTGAAACGTACTGGCTGTGGTTGCTACCATAAGTTCGCATGGGAGGGAACGTTGTTAGCTATACTGATCATCGACCCTCGGGTCTGTGTTCGGTCGCCCAAATGGGCCCGTAGTGCTGTTGCTAAGCAACAGACGCTGCTTTGTAAGGAACCAGATTGGCAGGAGCATTAGCGTTGGTTCAAGGACTGATGATCTTAGGAACTTCGGGCTACCACGGTAGTCGTGTATCCTTAGCCGTCTGGGGAATTGCAATGCAGCAGAGGTTAGATAGCTCAACTGCTGAGCAAGGGGTTTTGTTATGGCCAAGTAACGTAGCAAATAAATTGCCACCCGAGCAGTTGTTCCGGCTGCTCGGGGGCGGTGGTGTAACGTCTTGATTGCACCACGTGGTTTGACCACCGTGAGGTTGAGCCCTAGTGGCAGGTACTCACGTAAATCATTCCACATCTGTCACAAAAGTAACAACAATTGAATTTTACTTACTGGAAAACAAAAGTTATGTTTGAAAGACGTATTTAAACAATTTTGAAACATGTATACATATGCATATTATTGGCGCGTATTGTCTTCTTTGGTTGCCGCATGAGAGAGAACCCAATAAGTGCATTCTTAAAATTTTTATTGTTGAATAGTTGTATGTCAATTGTTTACATGGTTGTTGCATCAGGGTTGTATTTGATTGGGATAAATAGGAACAATATTCGCTTTGGTTGCCGTAAGAGCCAATAAATTGTTCTATCACACGACTGGCATACAAAATATAACAAAAATTGGTGCATTGCAGCAATCGTATGATCCCACCTTAAGACTGCCCGGCAAATGCTGTGGCTCCGACAATCTATGTCTACCATAAAAGCAAATAACGGGTTATCCATTTCGTGGTTTCAAAAGTATAGGACTAGAATCCGACATCTATCAAACTAATTCGTTAAACCATTTTTTTCTTCTTCTCAGTTGAAAGTCTGACATGGACGAAAATGGATCGCTTAACTATCACACACATAACGCATAAAAATTATCAAAACATGCTACAAAAATGGTGATTCTGCCACAGCCACATGTCGTGCTTGAAGGGGAGATTATGATTTACTTAATCGTCCAACAACGCAAGCAATTGGCAAAATTGTGTGAAGAAATTTGCAGAGACTGGAGTGGTTACAAAAATATTGTTACACCTGTGCATTATCGTTTCGCTCGTTACCCTGAAAATATCGCTGCTGTAAGTGGAAGTGATGCCGAAGACCCGAATGTGTCGATTCCTCGTCGTTCTCAAGAATTAGCGCTGTCACAGGACGGCACATTATGGCGTGTTTGGCATTTAGCTCCTCACCTGCAGCCGTATTTAGTCCAGCTCACACAACAACTGAAGCCAGCTGACCGACCATTCACAACGTCGTAGATACGTGGCGTGGCTGCTTGAACTACATGCGGTGGACGGCGATTTTTCGAACAAAATTTTCTTCAACGATGAAGCACATTTCTCACTCAGTGGGTGGGTATGTTAATAAACAAAATTGTCATATTTGGCATTCTGACAATCCTCAAGTAATTCAAGAGAGGCTATTACATCCAGAAAAAGTCAGTGTTTGAGGCGCTCTTTGGTCCGAAGGTGTGATGGGACCTAACTTCTTTGAAAACGGCGATGGATGGCAATGCTGGCAACACTGCGCGTGGTGCTCATTTGAATGATGTAGTGTTTCACACATAATGTTAACGTTCAAAATTTATAATAAAAAAAAAAAGAAATATCATGAAAAAACTATTTTATATGCGTTTTATTTACGTTTACTATAGAAACCCCAAAATGGATAACCCATTAGATTAAAAAAAATTAACACCCATATTCATAAAAACTATTGAAGGTTTATTACATGTTTATTTGACAAATATTCCATAGAAATACGTCAAATTTTGAGCTTAATAAACTTACAATAATTATCATGAATATGGCCTTAAATGTTTTCAAAGATATGCACATACATACATACATATGTACATATGTATATCGTAATTTTTTATCAAACTACATTTTGTTCACTTCACGGTATTTAGAGAACTATGTATGTATGTATGAATTTATGTATACTAAGTACATGTGTAATTTATAATACGACACATTACAATGTTAGTCTGTATTCTTTTTTTCCTTTTTATACTTTTATTAATTTATAATTGTCGTAATTTGGAAGCCAGATTTCTATTCACTGAGTGCTTTTTAGTTTTAAATTTAATATAATACTTAAATCAAGTATTATTGTTGTTGGTTATAATATGGAGGAGGAAATTGCTGAGACCAGGGCCCTATTCCACGAAACAACTTATCAACTTTTCACTTTACACTTATCAAATTTTTCGACAATTAGCAAAACTTTATGTTCCTCAGAACTATAAAATTTGTTAAGTGATAATTTAAAACTGATAAGTGTAATTTGCAAACTCTTCGCAATTTTTTTATTCTCTTTGCAATTTCTGTTCCACGTATGTTCTCTTTTGCAAAGTGCAAAGCTAAAATTGAAAAGTGTAATTTGCAAAGAGTTTGCAAATAATTATGATGTTTCGTTCCACAAAAACTGTAAATTGTATTTTTGCAAAGCAAATTTTGATAAGTTTATCAAAGATTTGCCAGATAAACGATCTCTTTGCAAATTCATATTGTTATAACAAGTGAAACTTTCAAAATGTTAAGACGTGAGCTTTTGATCGACGATCGTGAAGAAGTGATTATAACAAGAAATTATAGAAACAGAATTAATTTTTCGGGACTACAAAACTTGAGTTTTAAAGAGTGCTTTAGATTAAATCAAATCCAAGTTGAATTCATTTTATGTAAAATTAAAGAAAAATTAAAGCACAAAACACAACGCAGTCATGCGTTATCTGCTGAAAATCAACTGCAACTGTGCCTGCATTGGCTTGGAAATGGTTGCCAGTACCATGGAGTTTCAGCTATGCATCATGGTGTTGCAAAATCAACGGTTTGCAGAACCATCCATAAGTTTGTCGACATTTTAATAGACGTTTTATTTCAAAACACAGTGCGGTGGCCCGATGACGTTAGTGGTATTGCTGAAAAGTTTTAGAGATGGGTGGATTCCCCTGTGTATGTGGTTGTGTGGATGGCACAATCGTTAAAATTGATGCGCCTTCATTACACGAGGAAGCATATGTGGACCGGCATGGTAAGCACTCATTGAATGTAATGATGATATGCGGGCCAGACTACTAATTCTTAACGCAAAGTGAAAATCAGCTACGCAAATGCAAAGTAGGTTAAATGCTTTGTGGAACACTTTTCACATTCACTTTTCAAAAGAGCGCAAAGACTTTGCAAAGAGAGCAAAAATTTTATTGGTACTAAGAGAGATTTGCAAAGAATTTAGTGGAACAGAAACAGTTATCACTTTGCAAAAAATTCAATTTGATAAGTGCAAAGTGAAAAGTTGATCAGTTGTTTCGTGGAATAGGGCCCAGTTGTTAAGAACAACTTTTGTATATCTATAAAAAAAAAAAAAATGTATTGAATTAAATGTAAGAAAATACGATTTGGGATGCTTGAAACCGCGTATGAATTCGCAATTTTATGTTCTGTGCAAAAACGATCTTCTGGCAGCACTGTTTTACCATTTTTTTCATATTTTTCTTCGCGCATATTCCACAACTTCAACATTGATTTATTAATAAACTAAAAAGCCTCCCACCCCAATACAAACCTATAAAACTAATTTCTTTTCAAGCTATCAGATTACTCTGATATGGGATGCCAGGTCATGAGGGGCACAAGGGTAACGAGTTGGCTGGCACCTACGCGAAAAGGGGAGCCAATGGGGCTTTTATTGGACCCACTCCATCCTTTGGCTTCAATAAGCTTCTCCTCAGGGGGGAGATCAGGAAATGGACAGTATCCATCACAGGAAAACTGTGGAACGACACTAGGGTTCTGGAACACTCGAAGAAATTTCTTAGCTTTGATGCCAAGAGGGCGGACCTCGCTCTAAAATTAAACAGAAGGACACTGTGTGGGGCGCTAACAGGCCACTATACCTGCATGAAGCATCTACACAGAATGGGACTATCCAGCACGGCAACCTGCAGATTTTGCGGAGAAGAAGAGGAAACAATGGAACACTTGATTATTGAATGTGTGGCACTTGGCCACTGAAGATACAGGCTATTGCAGGCCTATACATTGGGTTCACAGGATTTGCAAGGGCTTCCACTGTTTCTTGATGTATTAAACTCGTGAGAGAAAAGGGTTGCACAATAGATCATTCATGGTCGCAGTGCGAAGGGCCATTCTGGACCAACCCAGTAATAATAATAATAATAATAATAATAATAATAATAATAATAATAATAATAATAATAATAATAATAATAATAATAATAATAATAATAATAATAATAATAATAATAATAATAATAATAATAATAATAATAATAATAATAATAATAATAATAATAATAATAATAATTTTTTTTCAAAGCCTGGCTCTTTAGTCTAAAGTTTCCCCAGCAAAATTTTTCACAAAAAACTATTTTCTTTTACAGTGTACTCAATCTCGTCTCCGCTATCACTGCTTCTATTTTAGGCATTTGACCCATAAATCACTTTCGTATTAAATACAATCTTTCTAGCCTTATCTCATATCTCAGATAAAATAGCACATCTTAGAATTTAATAGATAGGAATATTCATAAGCTGTTGTGGGGTGCAAAATAATTAAAGATCGTATATAGTCCAGATAAAAAAAAAACAAGAAAACAAAAATTATAAGAGTTGTATAGAAGGTTATAATTTAGTGTTTCAGTACTTGTCTACACAGCAACTTCTGCAAAACGTTTCAATTGAAATGATGCGGCCGCTGAATTTGTATATACTGCTTTTCTGCTTAGTGCAATGTGTATGGGCGCATAAATCACACAAGACGATAATTAAAGTGTATCGCAAGGGCTTCGAGGTTTGCGTGCCTCAGAAAAAGGCGATAGACCGTTTTATTTTCAGCGCTAACGTCAATGTAAAAATCCAAGCACACGTTTATGGCAACTTTTCAGAGATTATGTCGCAGCCAGATCGCTATGGTTTTTGGGCATATATAAATTACGAGGCAGAGCTAAAACTGGACGATGTCCTCCACTACTGGTGGACCACCATCACAAAGAAAGGAAGCATTTACAAAGAGGCCACTGGCTGCCACAAGGTCAAATATTACGACTTAGTGCCATCAGAAGCATCTAGTACATATGTCATTAATACGCTTCCTGAATACACATTTCCCGAGCCTAGTGTTGAAGTGTATCGGAAAGGCTTTAGAGTGTATATACCGCATGCAAGAGGTATAAAAGTTTTTTCCTTCACTGCAAAGATTAATAATGGCACAAAGTATTTTGGGAGCATTACTACTAAACGTGATGAGAGGGGAAATTGGTCATATACAAATTATTCTGAAGAATTACAAATTGGCGATGTTCTCTACTGCACCCTCTTTATAACTAAAAACAAAGTGACTTCTCGCGTATACAACTGGATTTATACGGTTGATAATTATGTAACCATTGCAACAAAATAGCATGGGATATTTGATATTGCAGACACTAGCTTATAATTGCTTGCGGCTGGAGATTTTGCAAATAATTAAAATGTGTTTTTTTTTGAGAACAAAATAAAATGTGTAAATTTTTCTCAAGTGTTTTATTAAGGTCCAGCTTTCGTACTTAAATAAGGAAAATTAATACATTTCAATTGGCTCTTAAAGCAAATATTCACCTGAGCAAATAATGTAATGCATTTTCCATCCCTGTGTTATTTCATTAATTTGGGCCATGCTTTGACATATTAGTAATCCTGCGTGAGAAAGTGAATAGAAGAAGTTAAGCAATTCAAGTTATTAATTATTAATTTCAAGTTATAATTATATAAATGTAAAATAAATTTCACTGAATTATTTATAAATATTGATTTATTGCCCGCTTTCCAAAACCGTTTTTATAATAAAAATATAAATTTTATAACGTGTTCGTCAATTCAGGATTTTTTATTTATTGGAAGAAATCTGGCTACTCCTAACCATTCCCTCAAACCCGGCTTAAAACAGTCTCCTTCGAACCGGATTTGAACCAGCGACCTATGGATGTCTGCACAAGTGTTGATTGAGAGAATCCCTTTTTTTTTGAGGGTAGTGAAAGCGTACTGAATTTTGGATGTGTGAGTTGCATTCCGTGGAAACTACAGTCCACCGCTCTACCAACTGAGCTATCGAAGGCAGTTAATTAAGTTCATATTTGAATATTCAAAAAGCATTTTACTGTAAATTTTAACTTCATTGAACTTGTGTATTGTAATACATTTATATTAAATTACTTTTTCAGGCTTAAGTTCAACCCTTGGTTTTGTCACTATTTTTAATTAATATCAATTCAGTAAAGAAAAGTAAAATTTAATAGCTAGCTGGATAACCGGCGGTTTCTGGGTAGCAAGCACCCTTCATCAGCACCCTGTGAACTTTGGACGTGTCAAATTTCACAATTTTGGAACAGCCGCTTTACACCACTCGGCAACCACTCGGCTTTTACTTTTTGATAATTTCACAAATACAAATCGTAGTAACCGATGGTAACTCGTTGTATGGAAGATTGCAAAGAAAAGTAAAAGAGTTGCGCAAACGAAAAAAAAATGTTTGCTCTGTTTGAACATTTCTGATTCTCATTTTGTTCATAAGTAGTTAAGTTTCAAACAAACTTTTAAGAACTTTTCAAGTCTACTGATGAGTTAATTAGCGCCAACGAAATTTCGTCGGCATATAGACAGCTGAAAAAAAAAAAACATAAATTACTTGAAAGGGCTGTTCTGGGACCTGTAGTGCGATTCAGTAACTTTTAAAGACTATCCAATCGTTAAACTAAACACCCGCATTTGGTGTTTGCACTAACGATTCTGTGATTCATAAACTATCATATTCAACACATTATTAAATTCAGAATTAAGTGGCATCCTTACTTAAAAGAATGACCAATTGAACTCACCACTAATAAATCTGAATTAAGTAGTCGAACCAAAGTCAAAGCACATTAAATGGCTAATGACTCGACTAAGCTATAGAACATTGGCTTGTAACTATACTAGAATACGTTAACATTTTGTGGTAAAAATAAACCACAATCAATTTCTAGTTGTTAAGTTAGCACCAATAACTGTGGTCAAATATCACCAATGAATCAGAAAGCCAAATGTTTTGCAGTTAAATAGTTTTAACGCTGAATTAATCGGTAAAATAATTTAGTGAATTGCACTACTGAATCAAAAAAATTGATAAAATCAAATTTATGCTGCTTCACTTGGTTGCTCACTTTTGTATCAATATCAATTGGGTAAAGATAAGTAAAACTTTTATAGCTAGGTGGACGGCCACTTGTTTCTGGGCAGCAAACACCCTATAAACTTTAGAAGCAGTGATCTTTTTGTAGTCTATTTTATGGATTGAACTTTGAGCCAGCTAAAAAGTCATTTAATTTAAATGTATTACAGCACTATAGTTCAATGTTATGTAAAAAATTTGTAGCAGTAAAATGTTAAGATTTTTCTGTTTCTTATTAACGCAGCCTTTAATCCAATGTAAACATGAAAAACACTTACAGCAGACATTTGCTCTCTTTTTCTAGAATACGGAGAGAATTTCCGTTTTTAGTCTATGAGTAAGGAACCTTAAAAATAGTACCAAAGTCGTACAACAAACCCTTCACAAAAATGTGTAACGGTATATATAAGTTTGTCATTCCGTGTGTAAACAATAGAAACAACAACATAACAAACAACAGCAATGTTGGCAACAGAAACTTGAACAACAGAAGCGGCAACATAAACAACCGTATGGGCAACACAAACAACAACACCTTCTCCATCGAGCAGCAAAACCTACCCAAATACCTCAATATCCTAAACGTTAAAAGTCTATATCAAACAACTCTAATCAGCGAATTGTTGGAAGATAAACGATTTCAAATTCACATCAGTCACCCACATAACACGAGACTACAAAGCGCAGGGAGACTTAAAATAGGACAATATGAAAATAATTACAGAAAAAAAACCCTGGCAGTTACAATACCAACCATCCTAAATAAGATACCACTAGATATAATAAACACGCAAAACACTTATAGAAGAAAAACACTCATTAAAATTTTTTTTCCTCAATTCGCAATGAATTTAACGCAATTTTGTAAAAATATTTAAATTTATGAATATCAATTTTAGATGTTAATAAAATATATAATATATGTATTTAGATAGGAGTAATATAAAGTTTCGCCAAGGAAATCTGATACATTAATATTCAATACTTCTGCAGACAAGCCAAGTGGCTTCGCAATCTTAGTATTTAATTGAAAATGTATACTATGTAATTTTGATAATAAATGAATGAATGAAATAAAAAGCATTGAAATAACCATCTAAGACCCCATAAAGTATATATATTATGGATCAGAATCGATGGATATTACGATTAAGCGATGTCCGTCTGTAGTCGTTGAAATACCGTTTCTGAGAAAACGGTTTGAGTTAGAAACCTCATTCTTTCGCTAAAATGTGTTAAATCTTAGAAGTCTGCTATTGAAATTCAGTAAGATCTGTCTACGGATAGCCGAGATATATGCAAAAAAAACGGGTTTTAAGGGGTATTTTTGGCCATCTTTTTGGTCAGATTTTTGGAAAATTTGTTTTTCCTAGTTAGTTATCCATATCATTTCTAATGTCCATTAGATCCCAAAAATCGAAGAATTTTTGAAATCGGCCCATATATAAGCGAGATATAGCGTCTCCCGATTTTTCAAGAAATCGGCTTTATAAGTCAAATAAAACAATTTTTGGCACCAAAAATCAATCAGAATGGTACATACGGGCTATTTAGAGGCAAAACTGGAAATTTTTTTGACATCGGCCCATATACGCTCGATATATAGCACCTCCCGATATCTCAAGAAGTCAGCCCTGGAAGCCAAACGAACAATTTTTTGCACTAAAAATTTGTCAGAATGGTACCTATATGTACATAAGTTGTTCAGAGGCAAAATCAGAACTCTTTTATACATCTGCCCATATGCATTCGAAATAACGCTGCTCCCGATTTCTCAAGAAGTCGGCATTAAAAGCCAAATAAAGCAACTTTTGATACCAAAAATCGATCAGAATGGTACATACATATATCATTGTGAAGGGTATTTAAGATTCGGCCCAGCCGAATATAGCACTCTTACTGTTTTAAATCATATTTTTCAAGTCTACTGACGAGTTGATTAGCACCAACGAAATGTCGTCGGCATATAGACAGCTGAAAAATACAGCAAATATTTTTTGAAAAAAGTTCATTTCTGGACCTGCATTAATACATATTTTAAACCTTTAACATTGAATGGAGTTTTCTTGGCGTTCGATTTGTGTAACGTTTGTGCACAAACTCAATTTTCAAATAAAAATTAGAACCAAGTTCCTTTTAGTAAAGTGTGTAGTAAAATTTACTGTTTTATGGCATTAGTGTTAATATGGCTCAACATTTAAAAGCCAATGTGTTTAATTTCAATTTTATTATTACTTTTTTTTTTGTATTTATATTTTATTTAAAAAGTTTTTAGATGCTGATAAATTAAATTTTTTAATGTTTGTATGTTTTTGGCATAAACGCAACGATACTTGCCTTGTGAATATTTTATTTGTAAAGAAATTTTTTCGTTTTCTTTCGTTTTGTTGTTTTTGTTTTGTACACTTTTACATGAATAAAACACAATTTGAATATTATGCTGCATCTGATCTACCGATATGTAAAGCAAAATTTATTTGAATGTACCGGAACGGTTTCTGTAGAATGTCTTATTCACTGAGTTGAGAATCGGCAAAATAAATGTTACATTTCTTTTCAAATGTTGGCAATTTTATACTTAGACGCTTGTGTAACACAAAAGATAGGAAAACATTAAAAAAAAATATATGTATATACAGTCGAGCTTCCTTATAGTGAACTTCTATGAAATTCTGCTTATTATGTACTAAAATCAAGTGCACAGCTTTTTCGTTACACTTTCAATGTATTTTTATATCTTCGTATACTGAATTTCTATACAATGAATTTTTTTTTTTTTAAATTGAACAAAATTTTGAAAACAAAACTACATTTTCAGTGTGTTTTTGTCTGCATATACTGAACTATTTTTAGCAGCTTTATTTTACACGTGTTGGCAACACTATTTATAAAGAAAATATGTTATCAGCCTTATTATGAATTCCAAGTGAACATCACTTGCAATGAAAAATCTCCGTCACGAATTCGTACAAAATGGTATCATGAATTCCGACGGATTCGAAGTTAGTGTTGCCATCCTCTTGTGTTAAGTTGAAATTAGTGCAACCAATTTTTGAAATGAAAAGCAGGGGGCAAATCACCGCATTCGAAATCGAGTCTTCTTTCGTGTATACAAATATTTCGACGGCTGCAATTTTTTGGATCACAGTATTCGATCGCAATTAATATTGTCTACTACTATTTTTTACATCGCAGTACGCATGACGTATGACAATAAAGAAACAAAACGAAAAAGGAAAACAAAATATAAATAAATTGGTGAAAATCTTCAATATAAATGAATCCAAATGTATTTTTATTTTTTTCATCTTCGGAATCGGAGGATGAGTCTAATATTGCCATTATAAGTAGGAACATTCGTGATAAAAGCAATCCTTTTTCATTGCCAGAAGCTGAGTTAGTTGTGAGTTTGAAGCAAAAGATTAGAACTAAATGTTTCATACATAGTAGATTCAAAAGACGTTTTCGGCTCTCTAAGGAAGCTTTTGAGTACGTTTTATATCTCTGGTCACATGTCGACGAGCCGTATTGTAGCCTACTGCTACATTGTCCCTTTTGGCCAGTGGCAGCTTTCAGCACACCGGAAATTATTTTTTAGTGGGGTTGGCACAAAGTACTATTTCGCAAAGCGGTGAAAAATGTAACAAATGAAATACACTACTTATTGGGAAATCTTTTTCTTGGTATTCACTTTAACTAAAAACAATAAAATTTATATTTTTTAAATTATTTCTTTAATTTTTTGTCGCTTCTTTGCTATTTTATTTGTTTTGCTGCTAAAAGCTAGAGTTTGTTTGTTTGCGATAGTGTAGTAACAATCGAGTACAACATCGATTAGATGCGTTTCGATAACGAGTGCTGTGATCCACTTTAACAGCATTTCGATCACAAAGCACTCGATTTCGAATGCGGTGATTTGCCCCCAGATGTGTTTTGTTCACATTCTAAGGATTGTTAAAAATAGTTTTCAAAAAATAAAATGAATTTGATTGCTGCAGCCGTTTCAGTGAGGAAAGAGGAATTTTAAAACAAAAACTGTTAGCGAATAGAGCGCAAAGCCTTGAGGAATGATTAGAATTCCCTTGATTTGGATTACCAGGAGTAAGCTATTAAAACATATCAGAAATTATGAAAATATTTACATATGTACATATGTAATTTTCTGTTTAGCTTAATTAAAAATTTCCGGCTGAACAAACCTGCACAATTCCATTTTTAGCAGAAGATGGATATCAACATGGTGGCGGAAAAGATGTGGACGCTGCAATTGCTTTTGCGTACCACTTTTCCGTATACACATTTAATTCCATACATAAAAGCTGCTTTTGTTCTTTTTCTTTATTTATATTGTTAATTATTTTGCAAGTAAGCTGTCAGCTGTTGCAAATGGTGTATATGAAGCGATTTTTTCTACACGTATAATCAGCAGTTAGTTTCTATTACTTTTTTTCAATAATTATTTTGAAATATACCAATTAATTATTCAAGAAATATAATTTTATAACTACTTAAAAATAGTTTTTATTCAATTTAAAAAGTTATTTTTAATTTGTTCTTATTTTCAACTACTTTTTGTATTCTACCGACAATAAGAAGAGTTCGTACAAATTTTTGGTAAAAAAAAACGCCAAATGTACGTTTCATTCGGAATTCATAATATCAATCTCTCGAATTTCGAAAATTTCGCAGCTACGTCGGAATTCATGATAGCATTTTTATGGCGAAATTCCGTCGGAACCTCCGACGGAACTTATAATAAGCATGTATATTTTTGGGATTCCCAAAGTAATGAAAATTAAAACAAAAAAATTTATGATTTAACTCTTAACATCAGTTGACCGAGTTCAGTGAACGAAAAAATGATGCACCGGAGGAAAAAAGTTATTAGTAATTAATAGAGTTGAAGAAGGGACATCAAAGAAAAAAGATATAACTAAAGAGTTTGGAATTCTTTCCAGTACTTTATCAAACATTTTAAAAAACAATTTCAAAAGAATCTAGAAGACGAGCATTTAAACATTAAGCGTAAGAGACTTCGAAAGACTTGCCTTCACAAAAACATTGACAAAGCAATGCTCTTCACTTGATGTACTACGAATTTTCTTGGAGATGGAGGGCAACATTCCAACAAATGTATTCAAAGGTCTTAATCTAATTGCAACTTTTATTGATCAAGAAAAAGGGAAAAATTAAGTTTAAACAAAAATACCTGATGATTTTAAAGAAATAAAAAATATTATTTGGTTTTTTCCGACCCTTTTTTTACATTTTATATATTTATTTTCTTGAGCTAAAGATCTTTTATTAAAATTATTTAATTATTTTTTTCGATATTTTGCTCTCCTTCGGATAGCTTCTTCAGGACAATAATAATGAAAAAAAAAAACTAATCAAAACTTTTTTCATTATTATTGTCCTGAAAAAGCTATCCGAAGGAGAGCGAAATATCGACAAAAATAATTAAATACTTTTAATACAAGACTTTTAGCTCAAGAAAATAAATATATAAATAAAAAATAAATATAGTGAAATAATTTTCAATCCCCCTGGAGATTCACTATAGGGAAGTTCTACTGTATATGTAATATATGGCACCAATGCAAATGGAAAACAAATCAAGAACAGGGTCTTTCAATAATTAAAGGTATAAAATTGCATTACAGCAGCAACGCACAAGTTGAGTGGGCGGCACGAATAACTACCTGCTATTAATTATTTTAGTGCCTGCTCCAAGCAAAAGCCAACAAGAAAGTAGTTATGTAGCCTAAAGATAGTCCAAAACAATTTTAGAAAATATCTAACGAAAGTTCCCTTACGTCTAACAATATTGTAACTACTATATACCAGAGTGGCCTTTTCTAATTCGGGATTAGAGAACAGAAGCAAATTTTGAGCATAGAATAATCAATCAATTACAATCAATTTACTGTTTTTCAAAATATTCCCCATAGAGATGTCGACATTTTTGCTAGCGTTTGAACCAATTTTCGAAGCACTTTTGCCACTCTGATTGTGGTATCTCCAAAACATAAATTCTGATTGCAGCAACTCTTTTTTCGGGTGTCGAAAAACGGTTTGTTTTTTACCCACCAGAATATAAAAGACTGTGCAGCGGATGACTTATCAGTTGCTTGAGCCGATGTGTGATGAAGAGTGATCCGTCTGCGGTGATTGGTTTCGCTGATTTCTTGGAAGACAACTGGCCAGCAAATCATTGTGTACTACTCAGAATTGACCGGTCTGCCTTGTTTCCGTGGTACAGCTGAATTTATTCGTTGGGTGAAAATGTCCTATAGCTCTGTTTGCTGTTGTTACTATTGTTGTTTTTGTCCACAATGTAATAGTTGTATTTGTTGGGGAAAATGTCTCATAACAAATGGTTGATCGAAAAGTCGAAAATCGACTTTTACTTTCTGATGCCATTTCCTAATTTTCGTGGTATTTTTTTATATAAATGTTTTTTTTTTTTTTTTACTGAAAAAGTAATCACAGTGCAGTTCGATTTCCTCATCACGAATAAAATGTTATCATTAAGTTTACTATGGGTCGCCCAAAAATATTCAATACATCATAACACTATCTAGTTGTATAATCTGTTTACATTGGCCATAGACGAAGCTCTTTTGCAAAGTTTTTTTTTTTTTTTTTTTTTTTTTTTTTTTGGCAAGCAGTTTATCAAATTTTGTGTTCTTCTCATATGAATGAAAGAAATGTTTTGCTTACTTCTAACTTATAGAAAATTAATGTTTATTCGCTACTTATCTATCAATTGATGGAGTAACTTGCAAAATTTCCATGCCAAAACGATTGCCATGCGCACACATTACATACACATGTGAGTGCATTATTTAATACAAAACTGTATGACATTTGAATTGTTAAGGAGCAAGAAAAGGAGCATCAAATAGTAATAAGGCTAAGACTTTTTGTTGTGATTTGTGATTGAAATTGAACACACATATGTAAAAGTTTTCCAGCTAGTGTTGTATACAACAGCAAAATATATATTTTATAGAAATGTATTAATTCAGGTCCAAAAATGAACCTTTTCAAAAAATAATTTGCTGTATTTTTCAGCTGTCTATATGCCGACGACATTTCGTTGGTGCTAATCAACTCGTCAGTAGACTTGAAAAATTCTTAAAAGTTTGTTTGAAACTTAACTACTTATTTCATAGTTCCCATGAACAGAATGAGAATCAGAAATGTTCAAACAAATACAGCAAATTATTTTTTGAAAAGGTTCATTTTTGGACCTGAATTAATACATTTCAATTGGCTCTTAAAGCAAATAAATAATTAAATTCATATTTGAATATTTTATAGAAAAAAATATTTTGATTTATTTTTAAGCAAAGCTTTTCATTAAATGAATTTTGTTGACTTTTTTATTTGTATGCAGGCTGGTAGTTCAAATTATTACTATAATTGACATAAATAATAAATCATAAAAATAAATAAAAATAGAGAGTAAAGTTATGGCTTTGGCTTTGGCTGGGGAAAACCCGGCTGTTTCGAAACCGCTACGTTTGACATCAGCATGGGATTGCATATACAGGACGTTCGGCGGACAGGTACTTTGTTCTGCCGCCATTTAGCGGTTAGTTTACATTTGTTTTGACATTAGTTTACATTTGGCAGTGGTGAAGTTGAGTTTGGAAAGATTTATGAAGGAAAAATATGCGGTAAATAAGACACCTAACCATTAAAACATTTTATCAAAATCAATCATCGATTACTGGTAACGATTTGAAAGTTATGTGAAATTTTTGGGAAAGACAACATGCCAACCAGCCGCACTCTGTTGCTGATAAGACTTGGCATGGACCACAACGTTGTGCAAGATTACTGCTGCTCAAGAAAGTGTTCAAAATAATCCATCAACCTCAATCCGAAGCCATGCTCAGGAGCTTAGTCTTCAAAGAACAACTTTGGCCATAATTTTGCCCAAAGTTTTCCATTTCTTTGCATTAAAGATTCAGTTGACACAAGAGTTACTGTCAGAAGACCATTTATGATGTTGCACCTCGCCCATAACAAACCGGTTTTTCATAAAAGGGTGGAAAAGTGAAGAGGCCCATTTTCATTTGAATGGATATGTGAATAAATAGAGTAGTCAATGCTGGGCAATGGAAACCAATCAAATTATTCATTATTCAACTTCGAATGCATTAAAGAGGACAGTATGGCGTGCAACTACTTCTTTGAAACTTGCTAGGATTACAAATTATTATGACACCCCTTTCCACAATAACTAATTTCACATTAAACATTACAAAAAGTTTAATCAAAAGGCAGAAAGCCATACATTTTTTATGAATAATATCAATATAAAATTTGTATAATAAGTACTTGTTTTGTTATGGTTAAATGCATATTGAATTGTTTTTTGTGCAAAATAAAAGATATTATAAAAGTTTTTTTTTTTTTTGGGTTGTAGGATGGGAAACTGCGTTACGCATCTAACATGGATCGTCATCCATGTCGTATGCTGGACTCCGATATACGGTTACCGGCTAAAAACCCACCCTAGGCGTACTGAAGATATGTTTTCCACCTGGGAACCGCTTTCGCATTACTTCCAGGTGGATCCCCCTTTGTTTCTGTCCTCGCTGTGCTCGTCATCATTTACAGCCTACGTCAGGTCTCTTTTATTCTGTGATGGTTCTGCCTTCTAGATCCAGTTCCCTTTTTTTCGCCCGCAGTACAGACTCAACGAATCCTGCGATCGCGTTCCAGTTCTCTTCTGTGTTAATCATTTTTTCTACAATGTTCTCGGGTGTTATTTCACCTATCCTGCTCTTTATTCTTTCCCGATCATTTGTCCATCGGCTACATACAAAAACTGTGTGTTCAGAATCATCTACGGTTTGTATTTGATCATACATGCAGAATGGTGTGTCGCATTTCCCCATTTGACGTAAATAACTACGGAAATATCCATGCCCAGATAACATCTGGGTTAAGTAATAATTGACTTCTCCTGTTTTCCTTTGGGTCCATTTAGTTACATTAGGGATGAGTCTGTAGGTCCACTTTCCATATCTCTCGGCGTTCCATCGTGACTGCCACCTCTCCATTGTCTTCCGCTTGATGGCTTCGATTTCTTCAGCTGGTTGTGGGCTGATTTCCTTAATGTTGAAAATTTCCATCCGTTCTAATGCCTGTAGGTCTATCGGTTTCATTCCGGCTATGACCAACACTGCGGGTGCTGATACAGAGCGGTATGCTGGTGTAACCCGAAGTGCTGATATTCTTTGCACTCTCAGTAGCATTTTGGCTCTGCTTTTTGTCTTCAGTGTTTGAGCCCAGACTTCGCTGCCATATAAGAGAATACTATTACAAGCTTCCATAAGTAACTTTCGCTATTATTAAATAAAATTAATTAATTTTGGGTTTATTTGTGGATTTTAATATATGAAGTTTTTTTGACGTTTTACAAATTTGTTTTTGACGTTTTTGACATTTTTCTTCGCAAAATTTAACGTTTTCCGAAAAAAATTTCCGAACACCCCTTCTTGCTAAACATGTTAACATCTAATAAATCCAGTCAAGTACGAGGCTGGCTCGCACACTTAAGGCCTTATGCTGTTATGCGAACGTCTACGTAAGCTAATGGAACGGACGTGTATTTCTGGCATATTAAAACAATGTAAGCGCTTATCTACCGAAATCAAATGTCACGTTGACGGAACGTTTCAACCTGTATAAAATAGAAAGTCATAACGTTTTTACGTGACATTTGCTAGCCAGTGTTGTTCTTCTATTTGATATTTGTAAATCAGTGATGGAACTTAAATTTGTTGATCATTAGTACGGCATAATAAATCCCTTTTCGTCTTTTATATTGAAATGCTAAATACTTTATAATTTTTTGTTAATAAACACAAGTTTAAAGAAATTTTAGTATGACAGTAATTTCAGAATGCACACAACTTTTTGAAACTGTTTTTTCTAATACCAAGAAGAAGCCATAAGAGCCACCCATTTATTTATTACATAAAATTAGGACGAAAAATTTATCTGTTTTGCCTTATTAACTATGTATTTAATCAAATTACATTCTTTACTTTGTATTATTTGTGTTTTCAATATAAGATATACAAAATTAATTACTGCTAATTTCACAAATTGGAGAAAATAATTCATTTTATTTAAGAAAAAAAACTAAAATTAATTATTACTTACATGGAGAGAAACAGCGCTCACATTACAAAGTAAGATTAATTAGTCTAGTTACAGCCTTTTCGATTATACAGTTGTTGATATTGTAGTTACGGCCTTATAAGTTTGTTAATAAAATTGGTCTAAAATAATTCAAAAAAAAATATATATTTTATATATAAAATATAATCCAGTAAAAAGTCGATTTTCGATTTTTTTGTCAGTTACGGCCTTTTGATTTTAGGTAACATAAAATAATTTTCAGTTTTCTTTTTCTTGTTCAAATTTTTCCTTATTTTTTGCACTTTTTCTACCAACCATACGAAAACATAAACCATTTCAGCTACCATCTCTGTAGTTTATTTATTTGAATTTTAACTAAACTTTTTTGTATTTTATGGGCATTTTTTGATACAATGGATGACGAAAAATTTAATTTTAAGAGGCCTAAATCAACAAACAAGTCCTCCACATCCATTAAATTGGAATGAAATTATGTTTTTTATTTAAATTTTCAATGACAAAAGTTTATTTCATTACAAAATATGTTTTTATTTTTTTGACGTTTATCCAATTTATAAACGTTGTATAACTGCTCTAGCGTCAGTAGGTTAAAAAACGTTCCGTTAAAGTACGTTCGCATAACTAGGCCTTTAGGGTTCCGTACGTATGTGTAATGTACGTATGGAATGGCATATGTATGCCATTTTCTGTCTCTTACAGCTTGAGAGTTACGTTTAATTGCTACTTTATGTTTTATGGGGACA
This sequence comes from Sturmia bella, assembly GCA_963662145.1. Taxonomy (NCBI): domain Eukaryota; kingdom Metazoa; phylum Arthropoda; class Insecta; order Diptera; family Tachinidae; genus Sturmia; species Sturmia bella. The sequence continues at coordinate 20,232,087 of OY759170.1, forward strand.
CCTAGTAGTTTTCGACTTGTTGTTGTAGTTGTTATTTGCTGTTATAAGGCAGCTGGGAATACATACACTGTGCAAATTTCGGCTCTCTACCTCTTGCGGTTCGAGAGTTATAGCTGTTACTCTACGTTGTAAAGGGACACCTGGTAGTATTACAGTTGTTGTTGTTTTTAGCATTTGTTGTTGTGGAGCATATGTGAATACATATAATATGCAAATGTCATTCCTCTGTCTCTCACGGTTCGAAAGTCACGGCTAATTGTTACTTTAGGTTGTATAGGGACACCTGGTACTTTTCGACTTGTTGTTGTTTTTATCATTTTCTTATTGTAGGTCATATGTGAATACATATACTGTATAAATTTCATCTCTCTGTCTCTCACAGTTTGGGAGTTATGGGTAATTCTTATCTTACGTTGTATAGAGACACCTGGTACTTTTACAGTTGTTGGTGTCTTTAGCATTTGTTCTTGTAGAGCATCTATAAATACATACACTGTGCGAATTTCAGCTTTCTGTCTTTTACGGTTCGAGAGTTAAGGCTAATTGTAACTTTACGTTGTATGGGGACACCTGTTAGTTTTCGCTTTATTGTTGTTTTAGTATTTGTTGCCAGAAGCATCTATACAGAATGGGCCTATCCAGTACGGCAAACTGAAGATTTTACGGACAAGAAGAGGAGACAATAATACAACACAACAGAGGCAGTAATACAGAGACGGTAGAAGAGATTATTATATTGTTTTATCATGACTTTAGCCTTTCGTGGTTTTGTCTGACAGAGTGACAGGTACTTCTAAATTTCGCAGATACAATATTTTTCCGATGTAAAAACACCACACTTGATCAGTAAATTATGAAAATACGACTACCTTAAACGTTTTACACAAACTTGAAAAACACTATTGATATACGATAAGTAATTTGAAGCCATGATGGATTTTTTTCCAATTCAAATCTGTATACAATAATAACAGAGAATGACAACTTGTTTCAGTTGAAAAACTCAATTTAATTTGCCTGCTTTACTTGCCGCTTAAGGGCTGAGCCCACTTTAAGCGCAAAGCCTTGAGGAATGATTAGAATTCCCTTGATTTGGATTACCAGGAGTAAGCTATTAAAACATATCAGAAATTATGAAAATATTTACATATGTACATATGTAATTTTCTGTTTAGCTTAATTAAAAATTTCCGGCTGAACAAACCTGCACAATTCCATTTTTAGCAGAAGATGGATATCAACATGGTGGCGGAAAAGATGTGGACGCTGCAATTGCTTTTGCGTACCACTTTTCCGTATACACATTTAATTCCATACATAAAAGCTGCTTTTGTTCTTTTTCTTTATTTATATTGTTAATTATTTTGCAAGTAAGCTGTCAGCTGTTGCAAATGGTGTATATGAAGCGATTTTTTCTACACGTATAATCAGCAGTTAGTTTCTATTACTTTTTTTCAATAATTATTTTGAAATATACCAATTAATTATTCAAGAAATATAATTTTATAACTACTTAAAAATAGTTTTTATTCAATTTAAAAAGTTATTTTTAATTTGTTCTTATTTTCAACTACTTTTTGTATTCTACCGACAATAAGAAGAGTTCGTACAAATTTTTGGTAAAAAAAAACGCCAAATGTACGTTTCATTCGGAATTCATAATATCAATCTCTCGAATTTCGAAAATTTCGCAGCTACGTCGGAATTCATGATAGCATTTTTATGGCGAAATTCCGTCGGAACCTCCGACGGAACTTATAATAAGCATGTATATTTTTGGGATTCCCAAAGTAATGAAAATTAAAACAAAAAAATTTATGATTTAACTCTTAACATCAGTTGACCGAGTTCAGTGAACGAAAAAATGATGCACCGGAGGAAAAAAGTTATTAGTAATTAATAGAGTTGAAGAAGGGACATCAAAGAAAAAAGATATAACTAAAGAGTTTGGAATTCTTTCCAGTACTTTATCAAACATTTTAAAAAACAATTTCAAAAGAATCTAGAAGACGAGCATTTAAACATTAAGCGTAAGAGACTTCGAAAGACTTGCCTTCACAAAAACATTGACAAAGCAATGCTCTTCACTTGATGTACTACGAATTTTCTTGGAGATGGAGGGCAACATTCCAACAAATGTATTCAAAGGTCTTAATCTAATTGCAACTTTTATTGATCAAGAAAAAGGGAAAAATTAAGTTTAAACAAAAATACCTGATGATTTTAAAGAAATAAAAAATATTATTTGGTTTTTTCGGACCCTTTTTTTATATTTTATATATTTATTTTCTTGAGCTAAAGATCTTTTATTAAAATTATTTAATTATTTTTTTCGATATTTCGCTCTCCTTCGGATAGCTTCTTCAGGACAATAATAATGAAAAAAAAACTAATCAAAACTTTTTTCATTATTATTGTCCTGAAAAAGCTATCCGAAGGAGAGCGAAATATCGACAAAAATAATTAAATACTTTTTATACAAGACTTTTAGCTCAAGAAAATAAATATATAAACAAAAAATAAATATAGTGAAATAATTTTCTATCCCCCTGGAGATTCACTATAGGGAAGTTCTACTGTATATGTACTATATCGCAACAATGCAAATGGAAAACAAATCAAGAACAGGGTCTTTCAATAATTAAAGGTATAAAATTGCATTACAGCAGCAACGCACAAGTTGAGTGGGCGGCACGAATAACTACCTGCTATTAATTATTTTAGTGCCTGCTCCAAGCAAAAGCCAACAAGAAAGTAGTTATGTAGCCTAAAGATAGTCCAAAACAATTTTAGAAAATATCTAACGAAAGTTCCCTTACGTCAGAGTGGCCTTTTCTAATTCGGGATTAGAGAACAGAAGCAAATTTTGAGCATAGAATAATCAATCAATTACAATCAATTTACTGTTTTTCAAAATATTCCCCATAGAGATGTCGACATTTTTGCTAGCGTTTGAACCAATTTTCGGAGCACTTTTGCCACTCTGATTGTGGTATCTCCAAAACATAAATTCTGATTGCAGCAACTCTTTTTTCGGGTGTCGAAAAACGGTTTGTTTTTTACCCACCAGAATATAAAAGACTGTGCAGCGGATGACTTATCAGTTGCTTGAGCCGATGTGTGATGAAGAGTGATCCGTCTGCGGTGATTGGTTTCGCTGATTTCTTGGAAGACAACTGACCAGCAAATCATTGTGTACTACTCAGAATTGACCGGTCTGCCTTGTTTCCGTGGTACAGCTGAATTTATTCGTTGGGTGAAAATGTCCTATAGCTCTGTTTGCTGTTGTTACTATTGTTGTTTTTGTCCACAATGTAATAGTTGTATTTGTTGGGGAAAATGTCTCATAACAAATGGTTGATCGAAAAATCGAAAATCGACTTTTACTTTCTGATGCCATTTCCTAATTTTCGTGATATTTTTTTATATAATTTTTTTTTTTTTTTTTTACTGAAAAAGTAATCACAGATCGAACTGCAGATTTCCTTATCACGAATAAAATGTTATCATTAAGTTTACTATGGGTCGCCCAAAAATATTCAATACATCATAACACTATCTAGTTGTATAATCTGTTTACATTGGCCATAGACGAAGCCCTTTTGCAAACTTTTTTTTTTTGTTTTTTTTGGCAAGCAGTTTATCAAATTTTGTGTTCTTCTCATATGAATGAAAGAAATGTTTTGCTTACTTCTAACTTATAGAAAATTAATGTTTATTCGCTACTTATCTATCAATTGATGGAGTAACTTGCAAAATTTCCATGCCAAAACGATTGCCATGCGCACACATTACATACACATGTGAGTGCATTATTTAATACAAAACTGTATGACATTTGAATTGTTAAGGAGCAAGAAAAGGAGCATCAAATAGTAATAAGGCTAAGACTTTTTGTTGTGATTTGTGATTGAAATTGAACACACATATGTAAAAGTTTTCCAGCTAGTGTTGTATACAACAGCAAAATATATATTTTATAGAAATGTATTAATTCAGGTCCAAAAATGAACCTTTTCAAAAAATAATTTGCTGTATTTTTCAGCTGTCTATATGCCGACGACATTTCGTTGGTGCTAATCAACTCGTCAGTAGACTTGAAAAATTCTTAAAAGTTTGTTTGAAACTTAACTACTTATTTCATAGTTCCCATGAACAGAATGAGAATCAGAAATGTTCAAACAAATACAGCAAATTATTTTTTGAAAAGGTTCATTTTTGGACCTGAATTAATACATTTCAATTGGCTCTTAAAGCAAATAAATAATTAAATTCATATTTGAATATTTTATAGAAAAAAATATTTTGATTTATTTTTAAGCAAAGCTTTTCATTAAATGAATTTTGTTGACTTTTTTATTTGTATGCAGGCTGGTAGTTCAAATTATTACTATAATTGACATAAATAATAAATCATAAAAATAAATAAAAATAGAGAGTAAAGTTATGGCTTTGGCTTTGGCTGGGGAAAACCCGGCTGTTTCGAAACCGCTACGTTTGACATCAGCATGGGATTGCATATACAGGACGTTCGGCGGACAGGTACTTTGTTCTGCCGCCATTTAGCGGTTAGTTTACATTTGTTTTGACATTAGTTTACATTTGGCAGTGGTGAAGTAGAGTTTGGAAAGATTTATGAAGGAAAAATATGCGGTAAATAAGACACCTAACCATTAAAACATTTTATCAAAATCAATCATCGATTACTGGTAACGATTTGAAAGTTATGTGAAATTTTTGGGAAAGACAACATGCCAACCAGCCGCACTCTGTTGCTGATAAGACTTGGCATGGACCACAACGTTGTGCAAGATTACTGCTGCTCAAGAAAGTGTTCAAAATAATCCATCAACCTCAATCCGAAGCCATGCTCAGGAGCTTAGTCTTCAAAGAACAACTTTGGCCATAATTTTGCCCAAAGTTTTCCATTTCTTTGCATTAAAGATTCAGTTGACACAAGAGTTACTGTCAGAAGACCATTTATGATGTTGCACCTCGCCCATAACAAACCGGTTTTTCATAAAAGGGTGGAAAAGTGAAGAGGCGCATTTTCATTTGAATGGATATGTGAATAAATAGAGTAGTCAATGCTGGGCAATGGAAACCAATCAAATTATTCATTATTCAACTTCGAATGCATTAAAGAGGACAGTATGGCGTGCAACTACTTCTTTGAAACTTGCTAGGATTACAAATTATTATGACACCCCTTTCCACAATAACTAATTTCACATTAAACATTACAAAAAGTTTAATCAAAAGGCAGAAAGCCATACATTTTTTATGAATAATATCAATATAAAATTTGTATAATAAGTACTTGTTTTGTTATGGTTAAATGCATATTGAATTGTTTTTTGTGCAAAATAAAAGATATTATAAAAGTTTTTTTTTTTTTTGGGTTGTAGGATGGGAAACTGCGTTACGCATCTAACATGGATCGTCATCCATGTCGTATGCTGGACTCCGATATACGGTTACCGGCTAAAAACCCACCCTAGGCGTACTGAAGATATGTTTTCCACCTGGGAACCGCTTTCGCATTACTTCCAGGTGGATCCCCCTTTGTTTCTGTCCTCGCTGTGCTCGTCATCATTTACAGCCTACGTCAGGTCTCTTTTATTCTGTGATGGTTCTGCCTTCTAGATCCAGTTCCCTTTTTTTCGCCCGCAGTACAGACTCAACGAATCCTGCGATCGCGTTCCAGTTCTCTTCTGTGTTAATCATTTTTTCTACAATGTTCTCGGGTGTTATTTCACCTATCCTGCTCTTTATTCTTTCCCGATCATTTGTCCATCGGCTACATACAAAAACTGTGTGTTCAGAATCATCTACGGTTTGTATTTGATCATACATGCAGAATGGTGTGTCGCATTTCCCCATTTGACGTAAATAACTACGGAAATATCCATGCCCAGATAACATCTGGGTTAAGTAATAATTGACTTCTCCTGTTTTCCTTTGGGTCCATTTAGTTACATTAGGGATGAGTCTGTAGGTCCACTTTCCATATCTCTCGGCGTTCCATCGTGACTGCCACCTCTCCATTGTCTTCCGCTTGATGGCTTCGATTTCTTCAGCTGGTTGTGGGCTGATTTCCTTAATGTTGAAAATTTCCATCCGTTCTAATGCCTGTAGGTCTATCGGTTTCATTCCGGCTATGACCAACACTGCGGGTGCTGATACAGAGCGGTATGCTGGTGTAACCCGAAGTGCTGATATTCTTTGCACTCTCAGTAGCATTTTGGCTCTGCTTTTTGTCTTCAGTGTTTGAGCCCAGACTTCGCTGCCATATAAGAGAATACTATTACAAGCTTCCATAAGTAACTTTCGCTATTATTAAATAAAATTAATTAATTTTGGGTTTATTTGTGGATTTTAATATATGAAGTTTTCTTGACGTTTTACAAATTTGTTTTTGACGTTTTTGACATTTTTCTTCGCAAAATTTAACGTTTTCTGAAAAAAATTTCCGGACACCCCTTCTTGCTAAACATGTTAACATCTAATAAATCCAGTCAAGTACGAGGCTGGCTCGCACACTTAAGGCCTTATGCTGTTATGCGAACGTCTACGTAAGCTAATGGAACGGACGTGCATTTCTGGCATATTAAAACAATGTAAGCGCTTATCTACCGAAATCAAATGTCACGTTGACGGAACGTTTCAACCTGTATAAAATAGAAAGTCATAACGTTTTTACGTGACATTTGCTAGCCAGTGTTGTTCTTCTAGTTGATATTTGTAAATCAGTGATGGAACTTACATTTGTTGGTCATTAGTACGGCATAATAAATCCCTTTTCGTCTTTTATATTGAAATGCTAAATACTTTATAATTTTTTGTTAATAAACACAAGTTTAAAGAAATTTTAGTATGACAGTAATTTCAGAATGCACACAACTTTTTGAAACTGTTTTTTCTAATACCAAGAAGAAGCCATAAGAGCCACCCATTTATTTATTACATAAAATTAGGACGAAAAATTTATCTGTTTTGCCTTATTAACTATGTATTTAATCAAATTACATTCTTTACTTTGTATTATTTGTGTTTTCAATATAAGATATACAAAATTAATTACTGCTAATTTCACAAATTGGAGAAAATAATTCATTTTATTTAAGAAAAAAAACTAAAATTAATTATTACTTACATGGAGAGAAACAGCGCTCACATTACAAAGTAAGATTAATTAGTCTAGTTACAGCCTTTTCGATTATACAGTTGTTGATATTGTAGTTACGGCCTTATAAGTTTGTTAATAAAATTGGTCTAAAATAATTCAAAAAAAAATATATATTTTATATATAAAATATAATCCAGTAAAAAGTCGATTTTCGATTTTTTTGTCAGTTACGGCCTTTTGATTTTAGGTAACATAAAATAATTTTCAGTTTTCTTTTTCTTGTTCAAATTTTTCCTTATTTTTTGCACTTTTTCTACCAACCATACGAAAACATAAACCATTTCAGCTACCATCTCTGTAGTTTATTTATTTGAATTTTAACTAAACTTTTTTGTATTTTATGGGCATTTTTTGATACAATGGATGACGAAAAATTTAATTTTAAGAGGCCTAAATCAACAAACAAGTCCTCCACATCCATTAAATTGGAATGAAATTATGTTTTTTATTTAAATTTTCAATGACAAAAGTTTATTTCATTACAAAATATGTTTTTATTTTTTTGACGTTTATCCAATTTATAAACGTTGTATAACTGCTCTAGCGTCAGTAGGTTAAAAAACGTTCCGTTAAAGTACGTTCGCATAACTAGGCCTTTAGGGTTCCGTACGTATGTGTAATGTACGTATGGAATGGCATATGTATGCCATTTTCTGTCTCTTACAGCTTGAGAGTTACGTTTAATTGCTACTTTATGTTTTATGGGGACACCTAGTAGTTTTCGACTTGTTGTTGTAGTTGTTATTTGCTGTTATAAGGCAGCTGGGAATACATACACTGTGCAAATTTCGGCTCTCTACCTCTTGCGGTTCGAGAGTTATAGCTGTTACTCTACGTTGTAAAGGGACACCTGGTAGTATTACAGTTGTTGTTGTTTTTAGCATTTGTTGTTGTGGAGCATATGTGAATACATATAATATGCAAATGTCATTCCTCTGTCTCTCACGGTTCGAAAGTCACGGCTAATTGTTACTTTAGGTTGTATAGGGACACCTGGTACTTTTCGACTTGTTGTTGTTTTTATCATTTTCTTATTGTAGGTCATATGTGAATACATATACTGTATAAATTTCATCTCTCTGTCTCTCACAGTTTGGGAGTTATGGGTAATTCTTATCTTACGTTGTATAGAGACACCTGGTACTTTTACAGTTGTTGGTGTCTTTAGCATTTGTTCTTGTAGAGCATCTATAAATACATACACTGTGCGAATTTCAGCTTTCTGTCTTTTACGGTTCGAGAGTTAAGGCTAATTGTAACTTTACGTTGTATGGGGACACCTGTTAGTTTTCGCTTTATTGTTGTTTTAGTATTTGTTGCCAGAAGCATCTATACAGAATGGGCCTATCCAGTACGGCAAACTGAAGATTTTACGGACAAGAAGAGGAGACAATGGAACACTTGATTATCGAATGTGTGGCACTTGGCCAGAGAAGACACAGGCTGTTGCAGGCCAATACATTGGGTTCACAGGACTTGCAAGGGCTTCCACAGGAGGAGCTAATATTGTTTCTTGATGTATTAAACTCGTGAGGACCAAAGCGTTGCACAATAGATCATCTATGGTCGCAGTGCAAAGGGTCATCTTGGACCAACCTAGTAATAATACAACACAACAGAGGCAGTAATACAGAGACGGTAGAAGAGATTATTATATTGTTTTATCATGACTTTAGCCTTTCGTGGTTTTGTCTGACAGAGTGACAGGTACTTCTAAATTTCGCAGATACAATATTTTTCCGATGTAAAAACACCACACTTGATCAGTAAATTATGAAAATACGACTACCTTAAACGTTTTACACAAACTTGAAAAACACTATTGATATACGATAAGTAATTTGAAGCCATGATGGATTTTTTTCCAATTCAAATCTGTATACAATAATAACAGAGAATGACAACTTGTTTCAGTTGAAAAACTCAATTTAATTTGCCTGCTTTACTTGCCGCTTAAGGGCTGAGCCCACTTTAAGCAAACATGCCAAAACCAAATAGCAAACACTTAAAATTTCTGATGCAAACAGAAATTCTCCATAACCACCCAATAAATGCTGGAATGGCAAAAATTAAAATGCATTTTGTCCCCCAAAATCGTCATTATTCACGTGAATATGCGTAAGTGACTGCATGCATAAATTTGCGTAGGCCATGGAAGCATGGAAGGCATTTGAATGAAATTTATGAAAGAAACAATGCTTTGCCCCACCATTAGATAGGCAATTAACAATTGCCAACCGCCAGACAATCAGAGTGCCAGATAACGATTTGGTTACTTGGAATTTTCGTTAACAAGTGCCTGCTTTTGCATGCTTTAATATACTATGTTTGCGCTAGTATTTGTGCAACGCAATTTCGTTTGCTGCAAAACTCACAAATAAACAAATGCCAATTTTTGTGTTTGTTTGTCCTCAACGTAATTGCTGCCAGGAGTGGGGCAGAGATTTAAAGTTTTTAAATGTGAAAGAACATTTTTAGTCACTATCAGATTTTTTTTAAACTTCTCTTAAGATGGTTTTAAAACAAAAGCTTAAAATCCAGTCACACTTTTCAAATATTTATCTCAAACATGTCTGCTCATATTTTCTTTAAATTAAAAAAAAAAAAAAAAAAATTTGTTTGATAGTCACACTATGAAGAGTGTGTTCCTAATGCCCGTTGCATTGTTTAAATTTTGGAGCGCGCAACAAGCCTATATTGGCTTAGGTGTATGTCGTAAGACATGGGCAGACGAACCCCTCCATTCAACCTAACCTAACCTAAGTTTTGGAGAACAGTGCAAATATAATGTAATAGTGGAATTTAGTATGTGCAAAGAGTTCAACTATATTAAGATAAATGCAAAACTGACAACATTTTCGTTGAAAAAAAAATCAGGTTATGTCAAAAAAAATGTGAAATTCTTCAACTTAAAATTGACCTTTCAAACTTGAATGTTGCTGTGTCAGCGGTTTATGGGAAATTTTTGCGATTTAATGCTTCTTTTTTGGAACATTTTTATTTCCTAGCTCTCTCTTGAAATTAAAAGAATACAACACTTACAAAAAAGATACCAGTTTTGTTTACGTTTTGTATATTTGGTTCTTTCTAGCAATTGCTGTTTCTTTCTGTCAATTCTATACCAATTAATGCAAGAAAAACGAAGTACCATAAGGGTTTAAACAGTAATAAAACAGCTTCAAATACCAACAAGGAAACATGTTTGTAGCAGTCAGACTTGCACAAATATTTGTTATACCAATTTACTTCACACAACAGTCAAAATACAGCAATATAATTTCTAAGTAAAAATTTTTAATAATTTTATGCAGCAGAAGTTCGATTTTACTTTCTCAATATTGAAAAAGATTTTTTTGTGATAAAACTGGAGTGATCAACATTTTTCGAGAAGACTAGAAAAGTGAAGTTAAAGACTTATTGACTAGGGGGACAAAGCTACTTCAGGCCCACCACAAACATAAATGGCTTGGAATCCAGGTCATGACTGATTGCATACTGTATCTACCTGAGCTCTTCATTACTGAATGTCTGTGTTAAGTCTTATTGATAAACTTTTCATTTTATCAGCATGAAGTTAAAATTAATGGTTAAAAATCGCTGGAGCCGGCAAAAAGCTTAAAAGCGTTCTTATCACTAACACAATATGTAGCAAGAAACACAAAAACTAAACAACAAAAAAGTTTATACCAATCAACATATTGTTACGTTCTTACCTTTTAAAAACGTTTCTCGTAGATTCTTTAATTGTAATGAAGTTAAAACACTCACGTCTGCAGTTTACAGTAATCAAAAGTTCAACACTTTATATACTTTAACACACTGTACTTGTAAACACTTTACTAAGAACAACACTTTTACTTAATCACTTTTTATTACTTAAGACACTTTACACGTTAGCGCAGCTAAAAATCGACTGAACTCCCTCAGCTGTTTTTATACCTCTCAATGATCATTACTCGAACAGTCTAGACCAGGGATGCCCACGGCCTATACGCTTGGTACGCCTTTGTTTTTGTAAAACCGCGGAGCATTGGCTGTGCATTCTAATATGTATACACAACTCTTTGTATGAAATACACACACACACACACACACACACACACACACATATCCCAAGTTCAAAGCAACAACACTTTCATATGCACAGCAATAAGAACGCAGGCTTTGTTGGTACATATTGGTGCCAAGCGTAATTTTTGTTGTTTTTTGTTTTTTTGTTTTCATGATTATGTTGTTTTTTTTTTAATGATTTCGTGAGTATGAAACACTTGAAGAAATCATTTTTTGTTATGAGTTCATTTCTGTTTTTCTTTGTGTGCGTCAATAAAGTGCAAACGTATTGGTGTTTACGCTTCCATAAGAAGATTTTGGGCACCCCTGGTCTAGACTCTAGACGTTTACAGAAACTGATCACGCCACCTCGCACTAAAACTAATAATGAACAAAAGATATACACACACACCGACATACATACATGCGGCAGTGAAACTTAAGCATATGAGCCGCGCACTTACATGCACACACGAATATTGTAGCGTGCGGTGGTGGTTTCTTTTATTTCGCTGTTGTGCTTATTTATCCACACATGTGTGTCAGTATGTGCACACTCGCTGTGCTGCCGCTTTGTTTGTCAACAAGTTTCTCGGTATGCATGTGTGTATATACCTCCGGTGTTCATTTACAAATAGTAACAAGACAATATAAGCACATATAAAATAAGGACGATTCAGTACGTTCTAGAACAATTACAATTGGTCTGTTCACGACTGAATTCGTAACAATATGAACACAGTGATAAAATCGAAATTTGACCAATAATTTTAAATGAAGATCTCAAGTAACAGAATGCCTGTGCGCTGCTGCTTAAAGACAGTATAAAATTAGTCATGACCTGGCTTCAAAGCAAAATTTTTTTTTTTTTTTTTTTAAATAACAAACACAAAACTGCGAAGCCTTTTGCTTGTCTGCAGAAACACCCAGAGCCTTCGGCAGGAATCGAACCTGCGACCTCGGAGACTCTTGGCAGAGCACTCTACCAATTCATCCAACGAGGCGCTCATTTGAGTGCAGACGAGCGACAGGGTGGTCGCGGAACAGCCATGATTTGTTCCCCCAGCCAGCAAGCCTTTAACTTTACTTTTTTTGTCTTCTTTAAAAATGTTCATCTCTCCAGTTTTATCCCGAAATAATTTCCTCAATCGAAATCAAGCCCACTAAATTATTAACAACTGTAAATCAAATAGTTCGACTATGATGTTAAAATTAATAGTTAAAAACTTTTCATAAAATTGAATGAAAAATTAAACAGAAAACTAATATTTCTGTATCAAGTTTATCAGGCTCAAGTTCTTTCTATATTATTCTTGTGATTGATATTAATTGAATTAGATAAAGAAGACATCAAAGGCATTTAGCAGGGTGGACAACTAGTTGTTTCAAAGCCGCCACACTTTCTCGTCAGCACCCGTCTTTGAACTCAGGGGCTCACAGACGGGTGCGGAAAGGTTCGAATAATAGAAATTAATTAACAGAAAACTAATATTTTGAAACAGAAAATTAAATTCTAGTTCGATTTTGACTGCCTCAAAATTGAGAGAGATTTTTTTGTGCTGAAATTGGAGTTCAAAATCAAAATTTTTGTTTAATAAACAGAAGAAAAGTAAAGTTGAAGCCATACTGGCTGGGGTACATACCGTGGCTGCTCCACGACCACCATATTACTCATCAGCACCAAACTTTACTTCAAACCCAGACCAGTATTAAATATATACTGTTTTTAAGCAGCAGCGCTATCTACAATTAATCTTATTGACCAACTTTCCACTTTACACAATTGGGACGAACGACGAATTTTTCGCCGCGAATATTCGCCATCAAAAATAAAACACATTGGTGTATATGAAAATGCACACAGTCACAGCATCGATCGAAATACGTTGTACTCGGCGAACTTGATAGATTAATTTCTATTTCTTAAGCCAGCGAACGACGAACAAATCAGTACCATGTGGCCATTTTGGTTTTAGTAAAAACAGTTTATTTTTACTTTAATTTAGTTTATTTTTAGTGCTAAGCTTTGACTTTTTGCATTTAAAATAAAAAGGCCAACATATTAGAGTATAAAACATGTTTTGTAGCGTTTAATTTTTTGTTTTTGGTAATGCTAAATTTTTTAGCAAGCAATTTTTTTAATATGGTCACCCCATCAGCTGTTCTTCAACTATAGTAACATAAAATTAAAAAACTGAGAAAATGGATACAAGCGAAATTATAATTAAAAATGTTAAACTTCATGAATCTTTATATAATCTGGAATCAGGTTCATTATTTTAATTATTTTTACAAAATTTGAAATTCTTAGATTCATTTTATCCTTGAACAAACAATAAACAACTTTACCAATTATAACAGATGTTTTTGTTTTTCGTCGATATTGTGCTTCATACGACAATTTCACACAGCGAATTTTAACCGGCGTAGTCGTCGTTCGTCTCAGTTGTGTGTTCCTAGCATTAGGGTTCCGTACGTATGGAAAACTTACATATCTTAAGAGATATATGACTTGTTGTTGTTGTAAGGCATCTGTAAATACATACACTGTGTGAATTTCGGCTCTCTATCTCTTACGGTTCGACAGTTATAGCTGTTACCCTACGTTGTAAAGGGACTTGTGGTAGTTTTACAATTGTAGTTGTTTTTAGCATTTGTTGTTGTGGAGCATATATTTTTTTCAAATATTTTAGCTGCTGATGTAGATACTCTTGGAGTACTGTTGCCAATATAGGCAAATATTTTACCAAAAACAACGTGACCAATTTTCTGTTGCTAACGTTTGCTTTGGCAAAGTACATGGAAACAAGCAATTAAAAATTTAGACATTTGTTACTTAGCCTGCGGAGGCCTTTATCTGTTATAGTTGTTTAGATATTTTTTAGGCATTTTATTGCACATATATATATATATATATATATATATATATATATATCCACTATTTAGACAAATTTAGAACGTTATCACTCACAACTTGTAAAAAAGAGATAAAGCCAAGCAAATGTATAAAAAATAAATAAAAAAATTTGGGTTATATTTGCTTATGAATATGATAATTAATTATAAGTTGAAATTTTTGTTATACATACATAATATTTTTGTCCCATATCTGTAACGCTTTTTGGAATATAGTGTTTAATTGTTATTTTGGATGGAGCATACTTTATTGTAATTATAAATGATTACAAGAGATGACCCTTATCACGGCCTATCCATGTTAATGAAAACTCATGTAAAGTGAGTACATGAGGTTTATCGCGCACATATACATACATACATATGAGTAAGTAGTGCTTACTAATTTAGAAAAACCCCTACTAAAGGGTGGCTAAATTTTAAGGGCCCATGCCGGTTTTGCACAAAATACAAATTATTTAGGAAATTTGGTCATTTCTTTTTATTGTGGTAATAATGGTATGGTTCAATTATGTACTTAACAAAATATCGGCCAAATGGCCGCCACCGCCTCTGTGGCAGACCACCATTCGGTGGTCGAAATTTGCGATGACGCTGTGGCATAATTGAGGTTCTATAAGGTTAATATGGCGAACTATCTCATGCTTTGACTCTTGAAATGTGGCTGTCTCATTGACGTACAGCTTTTCTTTTAAGCAGCCCCAAAGAAAAGAGTCCAACGATGCTAAATCACATGATCTTGGCGGTTGCCTTGCCGGCGAGATAACGCTGCCAATGAATTTGTCGCGCAAAAGAGCTGTTGTTTCGTTGGCTGCGTGGCGTATATCGTCCACATCCACATCACTCAATGTAGATGATATGTGGTTTGAATAGAACGGGTGGCTGAGTGGCATGAGTGTTGCTTTAGAAACATGAGCCCCTGAGTGCAGGGACAGATGCTGACGAGAGAGTGTGGCGGCTTTGAAACAGCTGGTTTAGTTCACCCTGCTAAATGTATTTGATGTTTTCTTTGTCTTATTTAATTAATATCAATCACAAAGTTAGTGTTAGAAAGAACTTGAGCCTGACAAATTTAATACAAAAGTAATTTCTTTTTCTTATATCTCAGTAATTTTAAAATAGATTTTGCTCAATTGCAGCCCTCTGGAAGGTCATTATCTGGGGGATGTTCTAGAAAGATATTTTTGCGAAACACATGTTTGTATACTCTTCTGTGTTTTTCGTTAATTAAAAGAACATGGCTGACTGTTTTGGCTTTCAAAACTGTGCAAAAACACGCATAACTCGGCATATTTGGCAGCATTGCATACACTAAGAAATGTATGCATATATATTCATATGTGAAAAGGGTGGCCTATTATGTTCCAGGAGTTGGCAACCCTAGTGTTATATATAATCTGACAGCTGACAGCTCTATCCTAAAGTTGGACATTTTTGAGGTTATACGTATTCAGAACGTTTTGACATACGAGCGGTGTTTGGTGTTGTTTACGGTAACTTGAAAGATTCATTTCTGCCCAAAAATGAAATTAAATCGTAAACATTTTCCAGACCAAAATTGACGCAACCTGTGAAATGCTGCGATTCCAAGTTCGATACTGGAAAGCTACATTTAATAAAGCTGAAGAGTGGCAAAAGTCAACATGTATGTAAATCTTCATACAGCTTATCCAGTACATTTTCGGTTTCATCCTCATCATTGTGGAAAATTTCTGCATTAACAAATTATTTGTAATTAAACTATTAAATTTCGTTAAATCCTGTCTGCAAACGTTATTTGTCTCACAACATGAGTAATTAAATGGTTTACAATTGTTGTTTTTTTACACTTTCTCGGGGCATGTTTAATTTTTTCACAATAATAAATTCTGCCGGAACAATAAATCAGCTGGTTTACTGCGAAAGCTACCAGACTAACAAAGTTTGAAAAAGGGGGTCGTTCACAATTAACAAACTACCGAGTAACAAATTAACAAGTTCGGTGTGAATACCGCTAATATTTGTTTTTGTTGTCTATTCCCGATAAACAAAAAACAATTCTCGTATGTATAAATCCTAGATAGCAGCAAAGTATTCAAAGGGAAGTTATTTGCTTGAATAAATCACACGTTGCTTAAATGAGTTCTTTTTTCTATCGAAATGCAAAAATGTACTTAACCAATATGTACATGTGTATACATATATATTATGTTTGTTTGTTTAGAGCAAGTTTTAAAATTTGACATGTATGTCCTTGTACAGCCAGCAGACTGCAGAAACTCTGGCTTAAGTAACTGTTTGATTTAACTAGCAAACTTTTTCTCCCATGGTCCAATCTTGTTTTCCTTTGAATGGGTATTTTCTATGCAAAAAAAGCATGTGGGTTTAAAAGTTTAAGTAGTGAGCAAAAGCAAAGAAAACTTTAATTAAGTTAGTTGTAAAGTAAAGAAATTCCAATATTTTATAAATTTCATATTTGCATTTACTTTGTTTTTTTAGTCACTTACATGCATGTTTCGGTCAGTTAACTTTTTCAGATGTGAAGAAACAAAGTTAATTTCTGAAGGAAAAGTATTGGCAAAGTGCAGGCAGAAATATTTAGCATGTCTCTAAAGCTTAAAAATAACTAGTATGAAATTTGTTTTACAAAGAATTTAGTAGTTCCAATAAGAGTGATGCATTTAATAATGATATTAGGCGTATTCACACGGTATGAAGATTAACTTTGCATCAATTGGGCATCAAGTTGTCTATCAACAAATGTATGGATTCATACAAAATGGTGTGTATGAGAATTTTTGTTTTCATTTTGAGTCTGGATATTTTATGGATGGTATGAAAATGCTGTTGGATGGCCATGTTGCTCACAAAAATGTGGATATATATGTAATACTTCACTTTATAATGTTCTTCATTAGCCTATTGCATAATTTAAAAGCTTCAAACTTTATAATAAAAAGGAAATATCTTGAAAAAAAATATTTTGTATGTGTTTTATTTACGTTTAGTTTTGAAACCGCAAAATAGATAATCCATTAACTACAATCTGGTCAAATTGTTAATAATTTTGTCAGGCATGAGTTTGATTTAACTTCCTCAAAATTAACAAAGACTTTTTCCTGATAAATTTGGCAAACTCTTAAAAGAATTTCCTTTGTCTACTTAGGAAATATATTAAATTCAATTATACAAATTAAGTACTATCCAAATGTTTGGAAAGTTGCTGCACTAATCGCTTTTCCCAAACAAAATAAAGACGCATCAACACCAATGTCTTAGAGGCCAATAACCTAACGACCATTATGGTGGTTTCTAACGAGCTGGGCGTAACAGCAACAGGCGTGTTTATTGAACTAGCTGCATTTATGTTTTGCAACGGAAAACGGATTGGTACAAATATCTGGGAATCTAGCCCATAACCTCGAAAATTCGGTGAAGGTATTGCAAGAGAAGTAAACGGAGAGGAAATGTCAGCTTGAGCCGATGTTATGTTTTGAGATGCAGTAGATCTTGTATTAGATTTTATCCGACCAGGAGCACAATAGCGACGAAAAACAAAAACATCTGTTATAATTGATAAAGTTGTTTATTGTTTGTTCAAAGATAAAAAAAAAATGAAATGAATCAAAGAATTTCAAATTTTGTAAAAATAATTAAAATAATGAACCTGATTCCAGATTATATAAACATTCCTGAAGTTTAACATTTCCAATTCTAATTTCACTTGTATCCATTTTCTCAGTTTTTTAATTTTATCTTATTATAGTTGAAGAACAGCTGGTGGGGTGACCATATTAAAAAAAATTTGCATTACCAAAAACAAAAAATTAAACACTACAAACATGTTTTATAATCTAATATGTTGGTCTTTTTATTTTAAATGCAAAAAGTCAAAGCTTAGCACTTAAAATAAAAACTATTAAAGAAAAAATTAACTGTTCTTACTAAAACCAAAATGGCCACATGGTACTGATTTGTTCGTCGTTCGCCGGCATAAGAAATAGAAATAAATCTATTTCAAGTTCGCCGAGTACAACGTATTTCGATCGATGCTGTGACTGTGTGCATTTTCACATACACCAATGTGTTTTATTTTTGACGGCGAATATTCGCGGCGAAAAGTTCGTCACTCGTTTCAGTTGTGTTCCTAGCATTAAGTGTTGATTAAACGTAATTAACACCCCATTCAAATACATACGATTACTTACTGTCACTTACAAAGTGACAGGTGAAATAAAAAATGGAGAGAAAAAAGCATTTCGAAAGAGGGCAAGAAAGGTAAAGATGAAGTCTTATTGGCTGGGGTACATACCATGGCTCTTTTACCGCCATCTACATAATGGGACCTTTCAAGGATCCAAGTGTTCCGTTCTCATGACCAGCAGCCATGACAAGAAAAGTAAAAATGAAGGCTTATTGGCTGGGGTACATACATATCATGGCTCTTTTACTTCCACCTTCACAATGGGATCTTTCAAGGACCCAAGTGTTCCGCTCTCATGACCAGCAGCCCACACAAAGTGCTTGGAACTCAGGTCAAGACTAATTGTATGCTGATGTTTTAAGCTGCAACACAGAGTCAGTCTGATACCGGAACTCTTCATTATTGACTGTCTATATTTAACCTTATAAATCAAATTTCCATTTCGTCACTGAGTTTTTCTGCTGATTGATATATATTTCATATTCTCTTGCCAACCTCCAACTAATTTCCAATTAATTTATAAACAACGGTTTCACACTTTTCGCTGGGCCCAGCCATGTTTAAGCATTAATTTAAAATTTATAGTTGAATTTATACGATTAACAATTGCCAATAATTTTATCAGTTCTACGATCGATTTTACTCAACTGAAAATTGAGTAAGATTTTTCAGTGTGTGATAAACTTGAAGGGGTCAACATTGCTCAGTCGATAAAATTGTGTTTTTAATTATTTTAATCAAAAACTTTTCCCAACCAATTTTTATAAACATAGTAGTCATTTCCATATTTATTTCATAAACAATATTAGTTAATTTCTATTATTCGAACTTTTTCTTATATAATTATTTCTTATCAGGCTCAAGTCCTTGTAATTGATATTAATTAAATTAGAGAAAGAAGACATCAAAGACATTTAGCAGGGTGGACAACTAGTTGTTTCCAAGCCGCTACACTTTCTCATCAGCACCCGTTTTTGAACTCAGGGGCTCATGTTTCTAAAGCGACAACCATGCCACTCAGCCACTCCATCTTGCTAAATGTCTTTGATGTCTTCTTTATCTAATTTAATTAATATCAATCACAAGGATAATATAGAAAGAACTTGAGCCTGATAAACTTAATACAGAAATAATTTCATAAACAATGCGACAAGACGACAAAATCGTTCTTCGATATGAGTATGAAAAATACCCAGATCCTATACTGCTGGCAACACAGCACTTGGCTTTAGTACACACCAACATACACACTTGCACAGATTTCCATTTTGTCTTAAGCCCCTAAAAGTTACTCGATTTCTAATGATTTGTTTGGAACGTTTCAAAAAAAAAAGAAAAGAAAAAACTCACACAACGAATTCACAATGTTCTGTATTATGTTAGATGTCTTGTGAGAATCATTATTTCGTTTTTCTATTTACAGTTCTAAGGACTGAAACAAAATTGAAAAATCGGCATTCGGTCTTTTGTCAAAGTAATGAACTTCTGTTATTGCAGCAGTGAATGCTTTCATGTTCCATTTTCATTAGTAGAACAAACAGAATGTGACAAAAGATTTTGATTTTGACACTATTGACCAAACAATACAGATGGACGTTACATCAATTGAGGATTTGACTGAAAAACAAGACCTGGCACTGGGCAAAATAGAAAGTTGAGTCAAACAGTGAATATAAACCTGTTTTGTTTTTTCCAAAAATTTAAGGCAGTAGTTGAGCTAAAAATTGTGTGTTGTGTTGCTTCATTTGCATCACTTCATGTTGCAACACAGGAGCAAGATTAAATTTAAGATTATTGTTATTTGCCTAAAGTTTTAAATAATTCCCAATATTTTATTTGCCTGGTTAATGGTAAGTTTGGTTTTTAACAGCTTGCAAATGTTCTCGGTGATTTTGTTGTACCACTTACGCAGACAGCATCTTTTACTTGAAATAATTTCAATTCCATTAAAAACACAGTTTAAATGCAAACAATCATCTGCGCAATTATTTTTACATGTTCACTTTTCAATTCAGGGGCACACAACAAAAAGAACATTTAATTTCTGCACTCAATATTGATTTATTTAATTACTCATAAAAGTTTGCAAAATAATGTAAAGCAGAAAGTTTATTGAAGCAGGTAGCAGCAAACCAAGCTGTTGCACTCCAGTGAATAAGAATAAAAGCAAAAATGTGTTTCATAAGAAATGTTAATATTGATGCAAAAGCAAGAAACTGATATCACGAATCAGAAGGCAGAAAATTATTCAACGTATGATTAATATTTAACTGCTCCCAAAAGCTGAATATTGCTCATACGTTGGAATACCTCCCATCACCACTAGTCACGCAAAAAGTTGCTTAGAGTGAAAAAGAAGAGATATGCTTAAAAGAATTTTTGTTTTCATATTGTTACTTCTTAGCAGCACAATGGGACCTTTCTAGGACGCAAGTGGGCCGGCCACATGACCGGCAGCCCGTGTAACATACTTCTTAGAAGCTGTATAGTTTATATTACAATTGGAAAAATATGTAAATTTTTGTACTCTATATTCATGTAGAAGATGGGAAAAACGAAATCACCATTTTAGAAGTTGCTCTTATTTTTGCAAAAGGCGGCCAATGCCAAATCTGTTTTTACATTTGTGAACTAGACAGCCAGACAGTAAAAGTGAAGAAGCCACGGAACGATATACTGCCCCTAAAATGCGGAATAAGCGTGTCGAGCGATGAGGCTCATTTACAGCTGTGGGAGGTTGTGAAAAAGCGAAACTATTGCTTCTGGGACACCAAAAATATACGAGGTGTCACTACACCCAGTCAAAGCGAATGCATGGTGCGCTGTTCACGATTTTTTTTTCAAGGATGCCACTGGTCAGACAACCAAGTGGCCCTACAGCATCAAGCTAATAAATTTTTTCTGTCACCATTGAACGAATTAGGTCAGATCAACGATACACGCTGTTGGCGCCACAACCGCTTTTCTGAAAGCCAAACAATATCGGTTGACTTGTTTTGGCCCACCTGTTATATCTAAATCAAATTCTTTTAAAAATATCATGAGGCTGCTGAGTTTTATCGCAACATTTTGTTACAGAAATCTACACAAGATGATGTTACTTGTTTTTTTTACACTGGCATTCATAAAAATGTAAATGTTGGGGAAACACATTTTAGATGTACGTGCAAATGGGGATCCCGTAGTATCCCAATGTGCACGTAAAGCATTCCCGTACTTTAAAATTGGGCACACGAGAGTATTTGTGAGAGAACATTATGCTTCTTCTTGAATATTGAATATGCGTTGAAATTATTTATACTGATTCTGGTATATATATGAAGTATATAGTAAATAAATCAATAACGTAAAACCATGGCGAAATCCAGGAATCTAATTTGATTCGAAATCGAGCGATTTGATTTCGATCGCTAATATTTTAAGGCGACATTAAAGAACAACTTTCCATTTTACCATTGCAATTTTCTGGAATATTTATATACTTATTACCCAATATTTAATGGATTTTGAATTGAGTTTTGTGTTTGTTGTCTTTGTATCAGTGATGAAAAGGCTTTCAAACTTTGCCTTGTACTCCGTCATTTTTAGGCATTAATTTAACCAGATATTCGCTGTAAGACATCAATTTAATTTCATAGTCGTTGTAGGTTGGATAAGCGCTGCTGTTTGAAAACAACATGTAACTGATCATTACCTGCGTTCGCAGCAATTTAGGTGCTGATGATTGTAATGGTGGACTTAAAATAGGCATGGTATGTTGCCCAGCCATTAAGTGTTCAACTTTAGTTTGCCAGTCTTCTTTAAAATTGTTGATCACTATAATATTTTTTACAAAAAAAATTTTTTCTCACTTCTGGAGAAAATAATCGTACTCATAACTTGTACTTAAGTTTACATTCAAAGTAATAAATAAACTACAGTATATGGCTTATTATATTCTGCTGCCTAAAACTATGCTTCGATAAACGAGTAAAGATTTACCCTGCATAAGCAGTGATGGTCATATGACCAGTGCTGATAGAAAAAAATATACATCAGAAGTTTCTATCAGATTTATGATGAAAAATATTATGGAAACTTTTGTATATATGTAGGTGATTTTGTTTCCGACTCAAACTGTTGGATACTCGATACATACATCTGACCTGCCCACTCTGCTGCTTACTTTAGTAGTAAGCTAGGGCACATTATCAGGCATGATATCTATAATAGTCAGGGGCTGTAAAGAAGTCAAATGTATAAGCAATCCTCAATCATTTTTTTCTCTCCCCCACTTCTTTCAAACACAGCAACTCTGTATGACGCCATCTAAAGGGAACTGCCATACAAAACTTAAAAACTGAGGAACTGATATGTCATAGTTTGTTCAACTAGAAGTGCGCTTCATCGCTAAACAAAATTCGCTTATGAAAATCGGGTACAACTACTGCTTTGAACGGTTCAGGCGTGAGTCTATTCCTGATGAATTGCCAAACCAAACTGAGAATAAATCACTTGACAGCTGTTAAATCGGCCGCCATCTTAAACAGTAATGCCAACTTAAAGTTCTATGCATCGAAATAAACACCCTTTATTTGTATTAATATGTTTACATGTTAAAAACAAAACCAAAATACATGGCAGAAGTAAAAATTCTAATTTGTTTTGCTAAACACATCGTTACGTTACCGCATGTACTTAAACTGAAGGTGTCAACTTAAATAAATGATTGCAACACTAGAAATGTCTTCGCAGCCAACATGCAACAACAATCGCATGTAAAGGGAATAAATGCAAAATTATTTGCTTGCGTTTACGGTAGATACGTGTAAAAACAAATTACAGTTTGTTGAAGGAAAACAACTAAATATGTGTTAAAGCCAGGGACCGTAACTCTTATGACTTTTATTAAAAAAATCAAGAAATAAGGGTTATTTTTGATTTTTATATTTTTACATAGAAAATAAGAGTTACATATTTTTGATATTTATTTTTTTAAATAAAAAATAAAAAAGTTATTTTTGATTTTTATATTTTTAAATGAAAAATAAAAGTTATTTTTGATTTTTATATTTTTTTTAACAATAATAAAAGTTATTTTTGATTTCTATATTTTTAGATCAATAATAAAAATCAATTCAAAATTCTTAAAAATCAATTCAATGTCCGCAAAGCTTATTTTGAAATAGACAATTACAAAGAAAAGCGTTTCGATACTTCTGCTAATTTATTGGAATATTGAGGAGAGCAAAAAATTTGTGTTTCCATGGCTTCGAAAATTAACTTTAATTGTTCATTCTGTGCCTGCCACTCAAGTCAGTGTAGAAAGGTAATTTTCAGCACTCAGATTAATATTGGGAGATTTGAGATACATATAATTTATCTGAGGAACATTTAAAATCAATTATGATGGTAAAATTGAACACCTGAAAACGACCTCTTAACACTGCCTGGAAGAATGGCAGCCAAAACTTATAAGCTATTTCTATGCATTCATGTTTTTATAGCTGATAATGGATAAGTCACATAATATATTATATTCATATAGAAATTTAAATGAAGCAGCATATTATAATACATACAGCATCAACAAATAAATACGAGTTTTGAATTGATTTTTATTATTGATATAAAAATATAAAAATCAAAAATACCTTTTATTTTTCATTTAAAAAAATAAAAATCAAATATAACTTTTATTTTTCATTTAAAAAAATAAAAATCAAAATTGACTTTTATTTTTCATTTAAAAATATAAAAATCAAAAATAACTCTTATTTTTGATTGTCAAAATTAAATTCAAAAATTTTAAAAATCATGCAATATGTTTGATGCATTTCGCCTAAACATCATGATGGTGTATTTAAAATTTTACTACGATGTTCATTTATGTATGATTTATTGCTTCTAAAATTGAAAAATAACTCTTATTTCCGGTCCCTGGCTAAAGCGAAGAAACCAAAAAGCAAAGCAAATTGTATATTAAACACACAGAAAGACGTTTTAGCAAGCTTAAAATAGCCCTTTATAAGAAGATGAAAGATAAGCTATCTTCTCAAGCAATAGAATAAAATTAAAGAAGCAAAAAGTATGGCCATAAAACTAAATAAGTATTAGATAAAATAAGTATAATCTTATATACCCTTTACAACAGGGTAATTAAAATCTTATATATATATATATATATATGTATATATATATATATATATATATATATATATATATATATATATATATATATATATATATATATATATATATATATATATATATATATATATATATATAAATTTGTAATATAGGGTTATATTTGGACATAAGTCTATTTGAAAAAGAGGTACTAATGTACATTAAAATAATTAATTTTCCCCAAGCATTAACAAAAATCAAAATTCATGCATGTTTTAGAAAAAAAATAAATAATAATAAATTTTTACTGAAAATTTTAATTTCATTGAACTTGTGTATTGTAATACATTTATATTAAATTACTTTTTCAGGCTTAAGTAAAAGCCTTGGGTTTGTCACTACTTTTAATTAATATCAATTCAGTAAAGAAAAGTAAAATTTAATAGCTCGTTGACGAACCGGCTGTTTCTGGGTAGCAAACAGCCTTCATCAGCACCCTATGAACTTTGGACGTGTCAAATTTTACAATTTTGGCACAGCCGCTTTACACCACTCGGCAACCAAAGCTCTCGCAATTTTACTTTCTGTTTATATACTTAACTAACATTAGCCAAAGCAGTGATATTTTTGCAGTCTTGGACGATATTTTATCATCTCAGGAGACTGTTATTTTTTGCTCTCTGTTTGACATTGAGATTGAGATCTAGATGCTCTTTTATTGATACAATTTGAACATTTACACCGTGCCCTGCGTTATTAACATTTTACTGTAAATTTTAAATTTTATTGAACTTCTGTATTGTAATACATTTATATTAAATTACTTTTTCATGTGTTACAATAATAATAAATAATTTTTTTAGCGACTAAATTTTTGTAGCAGAGACTGGCTACGGTTATCAAATATTCGAGCATACACAATCTTTTACACAGATTTTTTGTGATTAAAATTTTTATGTCAAGAACGATACAGTCTCGTTTTAGCAAAAGTTCATATCGAATGACCACTTTTGTTCACAAATTGTCGCAATTGAGTTGAATGTTCTTGTTCGTTTTTAGGGTTCCGTACTCACCAGAGTGAAACGGAATCCTATTAACGAGACAACTACATCCGTCCTTCCGTCACAGCGTCCATTCTCCGAAACGGTAAGAGCTAAAGAGCTCAAATTTCCACAGGATGTTGCTATACCTTGCCACTACAATAGCAAATACTAAAAGCAACAACAAAGCGAAAACTACCAGGTGTCCCCATACAATGAAAAGTTACAATTAGCTATAACTGTCGAACCGTAAAAGATAGAAAGCTAAAATTCACATCGCATATGTATTTTTAGGTGCTCTACAATAGCAAATGCTAAAACCAACAGCAATTCAAAAACTACCAGGTGTTCCCATACAACCTAAACTATCAAATAGCCGTAGTTGCTAAACTGTAAAAGACAGAGAGCTAAAATTCTCACAATATATGTATTTATGTATATATGCCCTACAACAACAAATACTAAAAACAACATGTTGAAAACTACCAGGTGTCCCCATATAACGTAAAGTAAAAATAAGCCGTAACTCCCAAACTGTAAGAGACAGAGAGCTGAAATGTGCATAATATGTGTACTCACAAATGGCCTACAATAACAAATGCTCAAAGCAACAACAAGTCGAAAACTACCAGGTGTCCCTATACAACGTGAAATAACAATTAGCCGTTACTCTTGAACCGTGAGAGACAGAGGGATGAAATTTGCATAATATATGTATTCACATATGCTCCGCAACAACAAATGCTAAAAAGGACAACAACTGTAAAACTACCAGGTGTCCCTTTACAACGTAGAGTAAAAGCTATAACTCTCAAACTGTAAGAGATAGAGAGCCGAAATTCGCGCAGTGTATTCATTGAAAGATATCTTACAACAATAAATGACAACAACAACAACAGCAAGTCGAAAACTACACGGTGTCCCCCATACAACATAAAGTAGCAATTAAACATAACTCTCAGGCTGTAAGAGACAGAGAGATGAAATTTATACAATATGTATATGTATTCACATATGCCATTCCATACGTACATTACACAAACATACGGAACCCTAAATGTGCGAGCCAGCCTGGTACTTGACTAAATTTATTTGTTTATATAACTCATTATTATACCGCACCAACTATTGAGCCAAAAGGTCCGATAGGTTAAGCCAAGATTACCGTCTTGAAAATTTCTCAAAGTTTATATCAGCCGCTTGGTGAGAGCATAAATAAATAAAGAAAAAACTTGAAAAATAGACCTCAATGCTTTCTGTCTTTTTTCAGCCGTCTATATGCCGCCGACATTTCGTTAATGCTACTCAACTCCTCGGTAGACTCGAAAGAACTTTAAAGAAAGTATAAAACTTTACAATTCATTCTATAATTTCCCTAAAAGCAATGAATATTTCAATGTTTAAATGATTTACAAAATTATATTTCCTTTAATTTAAAAAAATTCTGCTAAATAATAGTTACATTAAACTATTAATAATGGAAAATTCAACAATAGAAACAGAAGCTACCAAAAAAAGAAAAAAAAATTAATTACAGACGTTTATTTTTAATATTAGTCAATAGATTCCTGCATTCGGCCACTGCGGCCACAAAAACATGCCCACCAGCAATGAAATATGCATTTTGTTTGAATAATTAATTACTTAACATTATGCAAAACTAATTAAACATTTTGGTTTGGCCGCTAAAAAAATATATATTAATTAATGTATTTGGCCCCTCAGGGAAATTATTAGTTCTATAGATGAAAACTAAACTATTGTTTTATGCTGTTTTCATTTCATGTGCTTTTTAAATTTATTGAAATAAACAAATAATAACTAATGGCTGCAGCTAAATTCGGCTGCAGCAACAAAAAAGAGATAAAAAAAAGTTATTAAAAGGAAAAACTTATAATTTAGTTTTAGATATATATTAATGACTTGCCTAGATATCTTTCATATTTGCAACGTTCATATGTACGCAGAAGACGTGCAGCTCTATTTGAGCAGTTCTTCACAATCAAATGCCCAAGATGGCCTACGACAGCATAACCGTATTTCTAATTTTTCTTCACAACTTTACGGCGTATACTTCGATAGTCTACTTAACCCCCCATTTACACATGCAAGTAACTTATTGCAAGTTGCGTATACTTATTAACTACCAATACACTGGCAGAGACAATAAAAGCTGTTGCTACTTGCTTGATTGTTTACACAGGCAAGTGCAAGCTCATTTTTAAAATGTCGTCAAAGAAAATGGTCTTAAAGAAAATCGCTTTACTTTACAAAATAAAAGAATTAAATGAGAACAATAATAATAAAATAATTATGTTGAAAGAAACTACTGTTCCATTTTTTATATTTAAAAATCAGTATTTTTTGCTTTTTTTGTGTATTGTTTGTTCTTTGTTTGTCCGTCTCCTTGACCTTTTAATGTCTGGGTTGCCAAAGTATTGTAAAATGTAGCTTTTAATAATATAAATAGCAAATTTATATTACAAATCGGTAAAGGCCACATTTTAATTAATTTTTTTTTATATTTAATTTAATTTTTCGGTATGTAAGATTAAAAGATAATGTATTCAAATCGTTTCTTTGAAAGTTATCTATTAAAATTAAAGTATAATCTTTGTCCGGTAACTCTGTTTTTGCTATTTGTCATTTTACCGATATACAAGTAAAAAAATTACTAGCAATCCAAATATCTTGCAAGTAAACTCGCAACTTGCAGAAGTATTATTGTAATAGTAAAAAAAATATCAATGTATTGAGCTGCTTGCACTTGCACTTGCTTGTGTAAATGGGGGGTAAGATTCGTGTACTCATTCATATTTCCTCATAAGATTATTTATCTGCAAACTCCATAGTATCGTAGTTGATGATAAAATTTAATGTACCAGCTCACTTAGAGGCAGAAATATTATCATTATTCCGCGCTTTAATTGTCTAGTTTCAGAGTGGCAGCTTTTTATAAATGCAGCGCAGCGCGTCTTTAGAACCTTGTACCAGCTACTCAGCAACTTGATAGCAACACAAAAAGTTTCAAAAGGTTTTTGTTTAATAATTTTACTTAATTTATTTTATTATTTTGTATTTTTAACTTGTTTAGTTTTAATTTATATAATAATATTCTCTCCAGTGGTTCCCAAAACTAGTCCCGTATTTCTGTACTTTATACCTTGTTCATACATGCATTTCTAATTGAGATAATATTCAGTTTATTGACATAATATTCTTTGCGTTCATACATACAAATATTGCGCTAACTCAATTAGTATTTGACAGCGGGAAAAAAGTTGTTGTTTTTGTTTTGGTAGTGAGAAAGAATAAGTGAAAAATATTTTCAAATAAGAAAAATGGAAGAAAAACTGCCATTTTATTAAAAAGATTTTAGTGTTGTACAATAGAAATATGGAACTTGTACAAGTAGTGCGTTCATGTTATGACTCCAAAGCGGCAATAGTAAAAAGAAAGAGAAATAAAAATTTGGAAATGCTGCAATGTTTAAAAATGTTTATGTTTATATTTTTTTTTATTATTTTTTTTTTTGCTTTTGTTAACATTTTTCTCGTCATTCATCTCGCATTGTATACTTTTGCTTATTAAACACATCTTTTACAGTCTTGTGTTTCATATTTTTCTCAATATTCAAAGCAATTTTGAGTTTATTAAGCAATAACTTTATAGACATTTTGTATGTAATATTGAGCTCAATAATGGACTTTATTGCGATTATCTCAATAAAGGCGCATGTATGAACATGGTAGTAAATACAAGCGAAATCTTGTTGTGCAGAAAATGGAGATAAATAAATAAAAATAAATAAGTAAATACTTTCAACCATACCATTGCCGTTTTGCACATATATTAGTGAAAAGCAGTCGTGAGCTTGAATTCTCACTGACATGATAATTACTGAAGCAAAAAATAATCATTGACATACATACAATGTCGCTCGATTTTAAGACCAGGGTACAAAAACTATGAAAACGGGCACTCGTTGCAGTTCTCTGTCACATATTTCACGTCAAGTCAATCTTTAAAACGCTTCTACCTTTTTGACTCCTCAATGATAATTGCTGATTCCTAAAAACATATCTCCTTTAAATGTATTTTTATATAAATGTTCTAACTATCAGGGGTGTCATAGAATCCGTTATTACTGGAATCGGATTTGAAAACGACAATAAAATTTCTTGAGTGTTTTGAGATCCAGTGTCAGCAGCTTTTGTGCAAACCAGACACTAACTCCAGTTCATACAAAAAGCAAACACTATTGAATTTCATATCAATAAAGTAATTTTCCTGTCGGTTTCAGATCTGATACCGATAAGATCGGATTCTATGACACCCCGGTATGTTTGTCTGCATTTGCATACGTACACCCTGTTTTCTATATTGTTAATATAAATTACTGCCGCTGCCAGTGCAGTTGGTGGTACTTCTAATTATTTTCTAATGACTACACCGTTGCATAAAAAATGAAATATTTGTTAGATAGTTGTAGTAAAACTGTTCATTCATTCTATAGCAATGAATATGACAAGCCTTTCTTGGCTTCCCGAACAAGTGTCGAAGGAATTTCTATGCTTTTGTGCGGTACTGTGCTTTGCAGCAACTCCAACTAATTTTCCCTTCAATCAAGAGTAAGGAAAAATTACAGCGTTTCAAATTAAACATTTTAAAACATAAGCAAAATTAAAAAAAAACAAGTAAGAGTGCTATATTCGGCTGGGCCGAATCTTAAATACCCTTCACAATGGTACATACATTCTGATTGATTTTTGGTGCGAAAAGTTGTTTTATTATACCCTTCACATAAATGTGTAAGGGTATATATAAGTTTGTGATTCCGTTTGTAACGCATTGAAATATCCATCTAAGACCCCATAAAGTATATATATTCTGGATCAGCATCAATAGCGATTACGATTAAGCGATGTCCGTCTGTCCGTCTGTCCGTCTGTCCGTCTGTCCGTCGGTCCGTCTGTCCGTCTGTAGTCGTTGAAATACCGTTTCTGAGAAAACGGTTTGAGATAGAAACCTCATTCTTTCGCTAAAACGTGTGAAACCCCGGTAGTGGGTCTGCTATTGAAATTCAGTAAGATAGGTCCACGGATAGCCGAGATATATTCAAAAAACCGGGTTTTGAGGGGTATTTTGTGCAATTTTTGTATTCAGATTTTTGAAAAAAAATTTTGTCTTAAAAACTAAACCATATCATTTTTAGTGCCCATTAAATCCTAGAAAAGAAGGAATTTTTGAAATCGGCCCATATATATCCGAGATATAGCGTCTCCCGATTTTTAAAGAAATCGGCTTTATAAGCCAAATAAGACAACTTTTGGCACAGAATATCAATCAGAATGGTATATATAGGCTATTTAGAGGCAAAAGTGGAAAATTTTTCCACATCGGCCCATATACACTCGAGATATAGCGCCTCCCGTTTTCTCAAGAAGTCGGCTCTAAAAGCCAAATAAAACAACTTTTGGTATCAAAAATCGATTAGAATGGAACATATAAGGTGTTTAAAAGCAAAATTGGAAAATTTTTGAAATCGGTCCATATATATCTGAGATATAGCGACTCCTGATTTTTCAAGAAATCCGCTCGTTAAGCCAAATAAAGCAATTTTTGGCACTAAAAATCAATCAGAATGGTACACATAGACTATTTAGAGGCAAACGTGGAACATTTTGGACATCGGCCCATATACACTCGAGATATAGCGCCTCAAGTTTTCTCAAGAAGTCGGCTCTAAAAGCCAAATAAAACAACTTTTCGCACCAAAAATCAATCAGAATGTATGTACCATT
Source organism: Sturmia bella (assembly GCA_963662145.1). Taxonomy (NCBI): domain Eukaryota; kingdom Metazoa; phylum Arthropoda; class Insecta; order Diptera; family Tachinidae; genus Sturmia; species Sturmia bella. The sequence goes on from OY759170.1 coordinate 20,263,377, forward strand.
GTGAAGGGTATTTAAGATTCGGTCCAGCCGAATATTGCACTCTTACTTGTTTGGATTTTAAAGCCGATTTCTTGAAATATCGGGAGACGCTATATCTGGGGTATATATGGGCCGATTTTTTTTTGAATTTCAATATCAGATCCACTACCGGGATTTAACACAGGCTGCAAAACTTTTATTTAAATAATTCTTAATATGCTCAAGTTCAACCACTGGGTGACACCAATTCTTTTTAATATCAATGAAATAAAGAAAAGCAAAATGTATTTCTTAATTATTTATCAGTTAACTTTATAGTAAAATTTATTTAACAAAAAATTGCATATAATTGCATTATTTTTGAATTATAATGCTAAACATTGCCATTAAGTGTGATTTTCTTTTCAATTTACTTACGTATGTGGGTACATGCATACGTATGTATGTATGTATGTATCTATAATAGAAAACGCTAAAATAAATTCTTTATTATTGAATATTTTCAGTGTGTTCCATAAAACAATGATTATATACATACATATATACATACATACATACATATTTACATTGCTTGCTTTTACAAAATTATTTTTTTTTCTTGTGCACGTTGTTGATGATCTATTGCGTATCATCATACACATGTATGTGTGTATGTACATATGTAAGTACGTAGGGAAACCCAAAATGATTTTTTGTGTGAATGAATTTGAAGACGCAATTGTTTAAAAGAATTTCATTGCGTACCCTTTTTTCAACAATTCTTTATATCACTTTCATTTTCAAGCTCGTGTATACATATGTATGTACATACATACACATTTTTGCACCAAAGCAAAAAAATTGTTTATGCTAACATACTTGCACGCATACATACATACATATGTAGATACATACATACCTACATACATACAAACGTATCTACATACATACATACATACATTCATACATGATCGCAAATATTTTCGAATTTTGCTTTTAAACATTATATACATATGTATGTATGTACCATTATGATCGATTTTTGGTACCAAAAGTTGGGAGCATATGGGCCGATGTCCAAAAATTTTCTAATTTTGACCCTAAACAGCCTGTATGTACCATTCCGACAAATTTTTAGTGCAAAAAACTGTTTCGTTTAGCTTCCAGGCCCGACTTCTTGAGATATCGGGAGGCGCTATATCTCGAACATATATGGGCCGATGACAAAAAGATTTCCAGTTTTGCTTCTGACTAACCTATATGTATCATTCTGATTGATTTTTGGTGCCAAAAGTTGATTTATTTAGCTTATAGAGCCGATTTCTTGAAAAATCGGGAGACGCTATATCTCAGGTATATATAGACCGATTGCAGACATTTTTAAATTTTGCTTTTAAACACCTTATATGTACCATTCTGATCGATTTTTGGTACCAAAAGTTGTTTTATTTGGCTTTTAGAGCCGACTTCTTGAGAAAACGGGAGGCGCTATATCTCGAGTGTATATGGGCCGATGTGGAAAAATTTTCCACTTTTGCCTCTAAATAGCCTATATATACCATTTTGATTGATCTTCTGTGCCAAAAGTTGTCTTATTTGGCTTATAAAGCCGATTTCTTTAAAAATCGGGAGACGCTATATCTCGGATATATATGGGCCGATTTCAAAAATTCCTTCTTTTCTAGGATTTAATGGGCACTAAAAATGATATGGTTTAGTTTTTAAGACAAAATTTTTTTTCAAAAATCTGAATACAAAAATTGCACAAAATACCCCTCAAAACCCGGTTTTTTGAATATATCTCGGCTATCCGTGGACCTATCTTACTGAATTTCAATAGCAGACCCACTACCGGGGTTTCACACGTTTTAGCGAAAGAATGAGGTTTCTATCTCAAACCGTTTTCTCAGAAACGGTATTTCAACGACTACAGACGGACAGACGGACAGACGGACCGACGGACAGACGGACAGACGGACAGACGGACATCGCTTAATCGTAATCGCTATTGATGCTGATCCAGAATATATATACTTTGTGGGGTCTTAGATGGATATTTCAATGCGTTACAAACGGAATCACAAACTTATATATACCCTTACACATTTATGTGAAGGGTATAAAAAAACAAATAAAAAATTTAGAAAAAAGTGTTAATGATGTTCACATTCTGTGGGATGAATTACAAATAATAACGGTTATCCCTTTTTTGCGGTTTCGAAAGTAAACGTAAATAAAAAAAATATAAAATATTTGTTTTCATGATATTTCTGTTTTATTATAAAGTTTATGTATGAAACACTACATCATTTAAATGACCACCAAGCGCAGTGTTGCCAGCATTGATTCTTTTGAGGTCATTTCCGACCACTTTTTGACACATATTGGGCGGTGTCTCAGCCATAACTGGACGCATGTTGGTTTTTAAGTGCTCAAGAGTTAAAGGTGTATCTGCATAACAAAACGGTCTTTGGTGTAGCCCCACAAAAAGAAAATCCAATCTTGGTGGCCAGTTGATATCGCCACGACAAGAATTTAAGCGGCCAGGAAATGTCTATTGCAATAAAGCCATATTCGTTCGAGTTGTGTGGCATGTGTCATCGTCTTGTTGAAACCACCTATTCTCCAAGCCGTATTCTTCAATAGCAGGCAAAAAAAGTCGGTTATCATATGACCATAACGGTCCGAATTGACGACGACCATCGTTCCATCGTCGTTTTCGAAGAAGTAGGGTCCGATCACATCTTCGGACCAAAGATCGCAGTGACTTTCTGCATGCAAAGGCCTCTCTTCAATTACTTTAGGATTCTTAGAACCCCAAAGACGAATATTTTGTTTATTAACATACCCACCCACTGAGTGAGAAATGTGCGTCATCGCTGAATAAAAATCGCTGTCCATCGCTTGTCGTTTAAGCACCCATTCCAGGTATCTACGACGTTGTGAATGGTCGGTCAGCTGGCTTCAGTTGTTGTGTGAGCTGGACTTTATATGGCTGTAGATGTAGATCGAAATGCAAACTATGCCATAATAAGCCGCAAGACAGTCCTTATTCCTGGGAACGATGAGGAATCGACACTTGCGGGTCTTCGGCAACACTTTCACTTACAACAGCGATATTTTCAGCGGAACGAGCGAAACGATGATGCACAGGCCTAACAATATTTTTGGAACCGCTCCAGTCTCTTCAAATTTCTTCACACCATTTTGCCAATTGCTTGTGTAGTTGGACTATGGATTATGTAAACCATAATTTCCTCTTCAAGCACGACATGTGGCTGTGGCGGAATCACCATATTTTTGTAGCATGTTTTGATAATTTTTATGATTTTTTTTATTTGCGTGATTGTTAAGCGATCCATTTTAGTCCATGTCAGACTTTTCCCTGCAAGAAATAGCTGATGGAATTTAACACATTGACAACTTAATTACTAACACATGCAAAGCAATGTTATAGCTTTCAGCGTTGCCATTACATTGAATTTTTTAGTATTTTGATTTTCCCGTATTAATTTGGTAATTCCATTTGGAACTACGTTTATGCATTAATATTTTTATAGGTTCATTTGTCCTTTTGTCTTTGAAAAAAATGTTGCTGTGGAAGTTTTTTTTCCATATGATTCAGTTTACTATTGTTAAAAATGCTATTGACTACTGTTTTTCGTTTAATTTTATCTATACGTTTTTCTAAAATAGTTTACTCTACTTTAGAATTGAATCGTATTATAAATTTTTCGAAAAAGTTGTTATTTTAATTTAATTTAAGAAATTAATAGCATTATACATATGTAATTTTGTGGGCATTTTGAAAACCAGATTTCGAATGATCACTTTACTGAGGTGGTAACGCTGGTTAAAAAAAGAAATCACACGTACACAAATGTTTACATCAGTTTTTTCATTTTGCCCTTAAGAAAATGATAGAAACCCTGATGTATGAACCCATCAGCAGTGTCGGTGATAGAAGAAAAAAAATTGCTTTAACAACTTAGTTTGACAGATGTCAAATTCCAGTCCTACACTTTTGAAACCACGAAATCGATAGCCTGTTATTACAGAACAACCTGTATTAGAGCATCAAGCATTTTTGCTGACAAAATCATCCACTTTGCAAGTTATTCTTATTTGTTAAGAAATTAACAAAACCACTGGACAAGGCAAGATAAAGAGCAAGGCAAGATAAAGTTAAGGCCCTGGGTGGTCCCTATTTTTGTTAATTATGTCCTCCTGTTAACATCCGATATTCCAACTCCTAACTCGAATAGCAATATCATAGCTACATTTGCTTATGACAGGTTTTACTATCGTCCCATATTGTATCGGTGTTTTTAAATTTTTTTGTATTTGATAGGAAGTTATTAGAAAGTATTCGGGTTTTGTATGGTTTTTAAGGGCAGTGAGGGTGACCGATTTTAAATCTGCAAAATGTGTGGGCTTAGCACAAGCTACTTACTCCCTTAGTATCAATTTATTTTTGGTGACAAATTTGCCTGGCGGATAAAGAGCCAGGCTTTTTTTTGAAAGCCACGACGCGTTGCAAGTATAGAAAACATGAAACGAGTTGATGATTACAATGCCTGTCACGGACCTTTAAGCCTAATGGTTCCTGATATTTAGTATTATATGCACTAGTTTACTACTTGCGTTTAGTGCCACTTTGCAGAAAATCGAACCCAATGTGCGGCACTTTGTTAAGTACGAGAAATCTTCAGGGCTGCTGATGACATATAAGGTCAAAAGTTTTTGTCAGACGAAAAAAAAAATATTGAAAAAGAATATTTAAAAAGTTCACCATTTGGTTTGCACAATTAACAGTTGACATCACTGGTCAGTGTGAAAGTGAAAATATATTTTATTGATGCATTCAATGCATATTTATGCACGTGGATTTGTATGAGTACAATGGTCGGCTCCATTATGGCACAATTGCAGAGAACTCTTTCTCTCTCTCTCTCTCTGCAAATGCAAGAGAGCATAGAAATAAGATTAACCGATTATGTGGGTTACACCGAATGTAGGTCAACAGCGACTATTTTTATTTTTATTTTTTATTTGGCTGCTTACGAATGTGCAACGTTGTAGTTGTTTGCTTGCATGTAATTTGTTACATGTTTTCTTAGCGTTGCACAGTGGGGAATTTTCCAAAAATTTTTCAATACTAATCGGCAGTTTGTTAACTGGAATACGTATCACTATTTATACGCCAGCTTAGCTTTCAGAAATTTCCAAATTGAGCAGCATCTAGAAAATTCTAAGACAAGACACTTTCCTCGATTTCGTTGGTCTGGCAATTCCAGCAGTTATTTTAATTACATAAGGTACATTAATGTGATGTTTTCCTGCTCAAACAGATGTCACTTGCGGCTGTACTAATCAACCACTACTATTCGATTAGCTAAAGTAACTGATTAACTACAAATACAACTTTATCTGAAATTGAAAATTCCAGAATAAAAAATTCAAGATTAGCGAAAACGATTAAAAAACAATTTAAATTTTTTTCCAAACCTTTTGACTTTGTTTTTTTAAGTTTTCAGGCACTCTGGTGCTTCGCAATTAGTAGTCCGATGTTTAAATTTTGCTCAATGAAATATGAAGGAATATAGTATATTTTGTTGTTTAATTAATATTTATGAAAGATTTATTATATATTAACCCCCTAATTCATAAAAATTATTACAGGTTTATAAGACTGTTATTTGACATATTTGTATGGAAAATCTGTCAAATACGAGCTCTATAAACCAGTTATAATTTTTATGAATTAGACGGTAAATCTTTCGAAACCTATTCACATCGTATGTGCCTTTGTTGGTGATCAGTTTTTTCATAGCGGATATTTCGAAAGAAATTATTTTAAAATTTAGTAAAACAATTTATGATTCAGGGCAAATAGAACAAATATAACACTAAGAGTAGTTCGAAAAAAGTTTAGCCAAGCAATCTCCATGATTCAAGATCTGTTGAAGACGATTGCAAGCAGTTTGGTTTCTTGACTCTGTCATGCTTATGTTGTCGACCTTGCCGTTTTCATTATGCATTGGTGAGAGATTTTCTGTAAGATTTTTGTGAGTAATATTTTCCATCCTAAGTAATCACTTTGCCATCCCTGGCTTTTTAGCCACTAGCATGCCAACTATTTACAAACTCGAAGATTTCATGCAACCTCCGCTCAATAACTATTTATTCTCATTAATGAACAATTATAGTTATAACACAAAAACATAAATATCGATTTCGACCAGCAACTAAAGTAAATGGAAAAGAGTTGCCATATGTGGCTTTTGATTACATTGTATGTATGAGAATTTTGATTTATTATTTTGAAGCCTTGTAGCTGTTTTAGAGGGTTTTTTTGTAAAGCAAACATTTCCTGAAATTCAAGCAAACTTCTTTAAGTCTCTACTTTGGTGGTAAGAAAGAACCAGGGATGGTAAAGTCACAACTGCAATTTGATGTCGGATCTGGAAATGATTCCAATTAAAACAAAAAATTGTTTATTGTACATTTACGCCAGAGAGAAATTTTTTAGTATTTTAATAAAAATCTACTTTGAGAACTGCCTCGTTGAGACCACTGTTTTCTAATATTTATCAAGATTTCAATGCTAAGCCAACCTATACATTGAATTTGTTATATTTTTGTGTGTACATAATTGGCTAAGCTTTTATTTAAATTTGCTGTCGTATTAAAAAAAAAAAGTAATCTCATTGAAAATAAACATTTAAACGGCTTTAACTGCCTTTTGGGTCAAGTTTTGTTTGCACTGTGCCATATTTTTGTGTAAAATATCAGTAAATAAGAACATTGGTCTGCCGTTTTTTTTATAAAAATTTGACTAACAAAACTGTGAGGGTGACCGAACCTTAAGAGAGTTGATTAATTTAAGTTATTTGTCGTTTTTCACACATTTTTCGTACATTTTAGTTTCTGTGTACAAAATTAAAATTGCAACCAAGCTTCACTAGTGGTCAACAATTTATATAGATTTTTATTTAAGGAAGTGTAGTTTTCAATTTATTATACACTCAAGCGAGGATCTTGTTGTAAATAAGCGTTTATTAAAATATTTGCTAAATAGAGTTTATGAATACAAAAAGCGATTTTCGCTCATTGTATTATTATTAATTGGTGTGTTATTAAGCCACTAACAATATTTTCTGAATTAGACTGTATAAATTTGAGACCTTGGTATACATAAAATATAACAAATTAAACCCTCATTCCTGCTCTACTTTTACATATAATATTTCGAGCAAAACAAAATAAAAGAATCAAATTTAATTAAAAGTAATTAACAATTGTTAGTAAATATAAAGAGAGTACATGAAGCCCATGGAAGTAAAAAAATACACTAGTTACTGAATTAAATTATTCCTACTCTATTCGAGCCCATGAAATATAACATAAGATACAGCGGAGCCTGCTAGGAACCAAGTAGACATGTCTCACCATTGGCAGCCCGTGAAACATACTCTTCAGAAAAGACATTTATATATTTAAGTATAAAACAGCTTCTCAAATAGTGCACTAAAATTTTAATAGAATCAAACTGCCCATTAGAAACTATGCATATATTTGTCATCATATTTTTTTTTATTGCCAACTACCCCATTGTGCTTTGGTTTTATTACATATGTCTCCAGCTAATGACAAGCCAAAACCACACTTGTTGGAAATTCACTTAAGCTGCCAATACCAAACTAGGAATTTTACTGAAACTAGCTGAGGCATTTAAACAAGTAAATTAGTACCCAGGCAAGATATTTTGCCAAATGTTGGTTTCCACTTGTTTTTATTAACAGAAAAAAGTATCATGAAATTGTGGTACGTTTTACATCCGCAATAAAGATTTATAGCAAATAAAAGGGAAACAATAAAATAAATTAACAAAAAAAAAAAAGTAGTGACATGGTTTGATTAGTATCAACTGAACCCATTTTAAGAAATACCAGAGCCCTTCCTAAACTTAATTCATGAACATTTCTCCTGTCTTCTCTCTCTTTTTCTCTCTCTTTCTCTCTATTACTGCCTTTTTGAGGTTATCAGAAGCGAATCGTCATGTGAGAGACCCGCATGAGTCAAAAAAATACATTAGTTACTGAACTAAATTATTCCTACTCTATTCGCATGAGTTGGACACTTTTATATCTCCCTTCCCCGGGAGGCTGTCTCTTTAAGCTAAAATATGAGGAACCGTAATAGCTATGTTTTTATCAAATTACGTTTCAGTTGCAACTTTTCGGGGATATATCCATAAAAATAGTAAACCCAATTATGAATGAAAATTTCCAAAATGAAAACTATTGTTCTTGAGGAAAAAACTGCTCAATAACTTTTCTTGTCTGCTATAAAAATGCTGATCACTACAAATTTATCAACCACATAACAATATTTCTCAACTCTCAGGAAGTCAAATGGAGGCTTGAGTCTGATAAAATAATTAACAATCGTTATTAATTTTTGTTAAACTGCCTAAAACTGTCAACATTTATACTACAGCAGAAATTGTTTGCTATCAAAAAGTCATCATTTTATTCACCAAATATACATATGAAATTTCCTTATCACGAAGAAATGATTCACCGTAGAGTTAAGTTGCCCTTTCCCACATGACATTATTGCAAAACCCACTACCAGCTTCAAATTTTATTTATTTCAGTTAAGTAAAGCTAAGACTATGTCGTCGTTCTACTTTTTGCAAATACATATGTACATATTTCGGTTTAAGCGTTGCCACCTGTTTTTTGAAACCTGCGGTTTTGAAACAATATTATATTTTCGACTAAAATCTAAGTGCACTTTCCTATCACTAATTTCCAGCTTTTTCAAATAACTATAACGCTGAAAATTTCATTGCTAACTTTCACTATATTCACCATCATGCTTTGTGAAAACCCCCATTTTCGAATCAAACAAAGTAGTAAAAAAAAAATACCCAGCGGGAAAACGAGAAATTCTTTGCCAAAGTAACCAATAAAATAATGAATTATTTTCGATAGCAATTAAGTTTCATTAGTTTCACCATCATGCCACTTCAGAGCCCACACTTTTGGACCTAGCAAAGCAATGCAAGATACCCGGCGGGAAAACGAGAAATTCTTAACCGAAATAACTAATGAAATAATGTTTTATTTTGGATCATAACTAATTTTTATTATTTTCACCATCATGCTTGTTCAGAGCCCACAATATCGAACCCAACAGAGCAATGAAAACTACAGTATTTATCGGATATAAGAAACTTGAAAAATCTTTTATCAGTTTTTTTCTTATAAGCGTTTTTCTTATATGAAACTTTTTTTGTTAGAAAAAACACTAAAAAGATATGGTGTTTTTGCAAATGTTTCTTATAAGCGTTTTGTTCTTATATGAGATGTTCTTATATCCGATAAATATTGCATTAAGAACAAAGTAATGCCAAGTACCCAGTGGTAAAATAAGAAATTCATTGCTCAAATAACCAATAAAACAATGTATAATTTTCGAAAGTGTGATGCTTTCACTGGAATAGTGATGGTAACTACATCTTTGATTTTGTGTTAATTACCGAGTATTTTCTAAAGTAAGCAAAAAATTTAAGTTTTACAAAAATACTAACCTTATTTAAAATCAACTGTCTTTTAAAACTGCTTGTATTTCCATAAATTTTTTTATTTGCTGCCATGGCTGAGTGGGTATGGTGGCTGCTCCAGAGTCATGAGTTTGACTGTTCACGAATCCAGTCGAAGGAAGCAGGATAGAAATTAAAAACTAAATAAGAGAATAAAAAATAGCTTTCAGTTTGACTACAGATTAATGGTAATTAATTTTAAAACTAATTCTAAATGAATAACAATTATTATAAATTAAAAACCATAAACACTAGAAAAGAAGCAGTTGTACTAGGCAGGTAAAAAAAAATCACCCTATGAGACGTTACTCTTAGTTTTGCAAGCCTGTTTTTGTATTTGTGAACTAGACGGCTATAAAATACAAGTGAACAAGCCATGAAGCGATACACATCCTAAGAGCGCAGAATAACTATGTCTATGGTGTTGACACAGCGTGAATTATGCCGCCGATTCTTCGGTCATACGGCACCGACTGCGCAAACACTGCGCCATTTGGCCACCAACCTTGCAGAGCATGGGGCCACACGAGATGCTGCCAAGAGTGCTCGGCCCCGGAACGCCCGTTCTGCCAAGAATATCGGCACTGTTGCAGAGGATGTCAAGCTGTCACCAGAAACAACGACCAAATGCCGTGCCTTGCAACTAGCCATCAGTCGGTTGTCTCTAGTTTTTGCAAAAACCCTGCGCATGATCCTGCACAAATTCCAGTCCATGCATCAGCTGCTACCTGTCAACTACCAGACGCATATAAATCATCTAAACCATCCTCAGCCTCGAGGATGAAGTGAACGATTTCTCAACCAAAACCATAATGAGCGGTGAGGCTCATTATTACCTCAGCAGGTACGTGAACAAGCAAAACTATCGCTTCTTGGGGGGGGGGCACCGATAACCCACGAAGCCATACACGCCCGCTCAAAGTGACTGTATAATGCGCTGATCACGCTGGAAGAGTCGTCGGGCCATTTTTTTTTCGTGAGAGGTGTGTGCTATAGAGCCACGTTTTGAAGTCTTGTGTTTGCGTGAACAGGCCTGAGACCCTGAAATGCCTCAAGGACAACATTCAACACGAGTACGAGAGTCTGTTGCCTGAAGTTCTAGCCGAAGTGATGAAAAATGTCATAAGTCAATGACAATTTCATTGACTTTTAAATTCTCATATGGTTTGCAAAAAAAAAAATAAATTGGATATATGATAAAATATTTTGACATTTCGCAAAGACTTTGAAGTCTTCCTATGGGTAGCACCTAAAAAATATCGTCACATCTACAGCGGCATTTTTATGAATAAATATTACTGCTGAAACATTTTAATGTTTCTGCCATAATTCGTTCTTCTATATTATTTGCTTTCAAAAACAACACCATATAAAAATTAAAACCTACCGATTTCCCCTTGACTTGAACATTGGAAGATGGAAAAAAACGTAAGCAACTTCGTTTCTAATGGGGTTCCCCCGACCGCAAAATTCTCTTTTTTTGCAATTAGTCCCAGTTTTAAAAATATAAACAGTTCCCTGGCATCAAAACCAGTTTTGACTTGTGTTACCTTTTGCCGCTGGGTAGCTAAATTTTTTTTTTCTTTCTCTAATTGTTGCACAACACAATATTTCCAGAGAGAAGGCCAGATGCCAGCTGACTGTATTTGTGTGTGTGTGTGTGTTTTTCTGCTACCTGGCGCATGTCCCCTGCATTTTTTGATTATTTTCATTGTTGCATTTTTGTTTTGTACTGCATTTGCACAAAATATCTGATTTTGTCAGTTGTTTTTAATTGTAGATACGAATTGTGTTATTTTTCTAATTTTTTTCCTAATGTTTTTCTCCAACAGAAATCTTAGTTGTTTTGGATAATACATGTGCATAAGTTGACATATTTGGCATTCGTGAAGTACAACCAGAATTAGAAACGGCAAAAAGTAAAAAAAAAAAAAAAATCGTTAAAAATCAAGTTCTTGTTGTTGTAGTTATGAAACCTGTGTGTGACGCGAACACGTGCTGCCAAACGAAACTCATAAAAAATCTGTTTGGCACAATATAGAAATTGTATGAGAAAGGCAATAATTTTGCATTAAAATGCAAACAAAATTGCCATAAAAATACAAACAAAATAATTTCAGTTACAAAGTGTTGTTCTGTAGCGTTTTGTTGCTGCAATTGATTTTTTCCCGTACGTGTTTTGTACGTGCAGGTTTGTTTTTCTTAAATTTTGTTATTGTTGTTGTTGTTCGTGCACACGTAACAATCGTAAAAAAGAAAATAAAAAAGCAAAGAAAAAAACTGTTCTTGCTGTTGGTGTTCTTTTTTTTTAAATTGAATTAAACATGTTACATGATAGTTTAATTTAGTGTTTATAATTTATTGAAAGTGGCCACATCGTTTTGCCATTATATAAGATAAAATTCTCTTATTTTTTCGAAATTCTGTTCTTTATATTTTTAAAGATTGTGTTTATTTCACATCACAACCAGTGATTCGTTTTCTGTTGTGCTTGGATTTATAATTGATTTTTAATTAGTGCCACCATACAAAAAAAGGGAAAACGCTTAAAACAGATAAATAAAACAATAATAATAGACAAAATTAAATAATGAATCGTGCCAGTATTTCGACAGATATAAAAAGTCGCATTAAGTTATTTGAAAGTGAGTAAACAAAAAATTGCATTAAAAAAGTAACCAGCAACATTTTCAAGGCACTGTTGACGAAATATTTGTGAAGTTTAAAGGAAAAATATATACGAAAGTTAAAAACTGAATCTCTTCGTCATTGCAGTGGTCCCTGACGTACTTAGTGCTTAGGTATGAGCTGTTTAGAAGCTGGTAATTTACCTTCTTTAGAAAACCAGGGGGGTAGATTTAATAACAAGGTCATTTTATCTACTGGGCTTTTCTTTTCTTTCAACAACAAGAGCCTGATGGCTGAAAAAAGGATAAAACCAATGAGTATGTAATTCGTGGAGGCATTTCCTTAACATCGTATGTGACATTTATACACCGCTTTCACATAGAAAAGATGTTTAAAGTAACTGAAAACTTGATTGATACTTAATTTCAAATAATCCAAATTTAAAAATATTGTGCTCCCAAGTATGCAGCAAAATAAGGTCATAAGGTCACACTATATATGTGACGTAAAACGGCAGTGATTTTGAGTTGCTTGTACAAAAAAAAACTAATTGTGGAAGTTTTTTTTTCTCTCTTAATTATCTGTGGTAAATGTAATAAGTTTCTCTAAACAATGAAACAAATTTGTTTAGATGATTTTATGCAGCAATTTTTCTTAAGGCAAATTTGGTTAGTACACCGAAAAAAAAATTCTTTTTTCATTCAATCACAATATTAGCGGAATGAAATTATTAGCGGTTCTACAACGAAGTTTGTAAATTCAGTTACAAATTTTGCAACAGCTTTATTGGAAAATAAATTCAATGCTGCAAAATCAAAAAATAATTTTATGGTCACTATAAAAATGTTTGTTGGAAAGAAAAATATGTTCAAGCAACTGGTTGGCTGAATATATTTTAATGATAATTTTTTCTGTGTACTCTATTTTCTGGTACGATAAAATACTTCTAATTCAGTTCAATTTGATATGGGAATGTGCAATTTGTATACCCTTTGCCAAAAGGGTATATATAAAGATTTGTCATAAAACATCTGTTTTCGGGCACCGATTGTGAAGCCACCCGACACTTTATTGATCTAAATGTTACTTTAGCCATTTTATAAATGTCCCTCCCCTCTGCTGGGGGATTGAAAATAAGCAAAATCGATTTTATATTTATTGAGATATAGAGAAAAAGAACATAACACAATTTTTCACTACATCTATTGTTTAATAAAAAATAAAAATTCGGCTGCGCCGAATCTTAAATACCCTTCACAATGATATATGTAACATTCTGATTGATTTTTGGTGCCAAAAGCTGTTTTATTTGGCTTATAGAGCCGATTTCTTGAAAAATCGGGAGACCCTATATCTCTGGTATATATGGACCGATTTCAAAAATTTTCCTTTTTTTGCTCTTAAACACCCCATATGTACCATTCTGATCGATTTTTTGTATCAAAAGTTGTTCTATTTGGCTTTTAGAGCCGAGTTCTTGAGAAATCGGGAGGAGCGTTATCTGGGGTGCATATAGGCCGATGTTAAAAAATGTTCTAATTCTGTCTCTTAACAGCCTATACATATGCACCATTCTGATAAATTTTTAGTACAAAAAATTGTTTCGTTTGGCTTCCAGGACCTACTTCTTGAGATATTGGGAGGCACTATATCTCGAGTGTATATGGGCGGAAGTCAAAAAATGTTCCAGTTTTGCCTCTAAATAGCCTATATGTACCATTCTGAGTGATTTTAGGTGCCAAAAGTAAATAAAGCCGATTTCTTGAACAATCGAGAGACGCTTTATCTCGGGTATATATGTACCGATTCCATAAATTCTTCGATTTTTGGGTTTTAATGGGCATTAAAAATGATATGGCTAACTTTTTAGGCAAAACATTTTTTTTCAAAAATCTCACAAAAAAATGGCCAAAACTACCCCTCAAAACCCGGCTTTTTGGATATATCTCGGCTATGCGTGGACCAATCTTACTAAATTTCAACAGCAGACTACCACTACCGGGACGTAACATATCTAAGCGAAAGAATGAGGTATCTATCTGAAACCGTTTTCTCAGAAACGGTATTTCAACGACTACAGACGGACAGACGGACATCGCTTAATCGTAATCTCTATTGATTCTGATCTAGATTATATATACTTTATGGGGTCATAGATGGTTATCTCAATGAGTTACACACGGAATCACAAACATATATATACCCTTACACATTTTCGTGAAGGGTATAAAAAAGGAACCAAAGGGGCTTGAACCAGCAACATGCAACTTGATGAGCAGCCACCACTACCATTGGGCCATTGCCGCTTCTGGGTAAGAAGCGATGCTGTATACATCTAGTTTCATGTCAGAAGTTTTCGTTGGCTGGGTCACCGAAAGGACCTCACGGTCTCACTGGGAATGACAGAATCAACTGCTAGATGGATTTATTTTGTACTAGCATACACGCTTCTTCAAAGTTTTAAGACAACTCTTTTAAAATTAATGCGAAATTTTGAAAATATTAAAAAATTAATGTAATGATTTAGTTTTTATATTTTATGTATTTATTTTCTTGAGCTAAAGGTTTTTTTTAAAAATATTTAATTATTTTTAAAAAAGACCTTTAGCTCAAGAAAATAAATATATAAAATGTAATGACTTAGTTGATATGTGTTGTTTTGGGTTTTCTGCCTTTTTCAGTCGTCTATATGCCGCCAACATTTCGTTGATGCCACTCAGCTCGTCAGTAGACTCGAAAGTACTTAGACAAGTTCCAAGCATTCTTTTAAGTGTTTTGGAGTCTTCCCAAGAGTTGAGTAGCAGCAATGAAACGTCAGTGATATACATATATTTAGAAAGCTGAATAAGACCGTTACAATTAATGAAGTCTGTTTGCCAAAATAGTTTTTTTTTTGTACCAAAAAAGACCAGAAATCGGCTGACTATCAACTGCCGGCTTCTGAGTAAATACACCTTGATACAATGACTATAGATTTTTTTAAAGTTTTCGAAACCACTGCAGCAAGCAGGGCGGTTAGATACTTCCTGTTTTTCTGCCTAAATTTTAAAACAATTTCTTTCGAAAACTGATCACTATTAAAAAAAACTGATCACCAACAAAGGCACATACGAAGTAAATATGTTCCAAAAGATTTAGTTTTTTAAACGCCAATTAAAAAAAAATTATTGTAATTATTTCATAAAGATTTGCCCTTTTATGTACAGATCTATAGTTAAAATTTGCTAACACAACATTCTTTGAGTGAAATTCTTGACCACCGATATAATTTACGTCCAAGTTAACATATATTTAGTAATCACTCCTGCCAATAAAAATTTTGTGCCTACAGGGTTGCCGGGTTCAACGTTTAAAAAATCGTTTTTAAACGTAGAACATGTATTTTGAAAATTCTAAGCCTGTGAAGCTAAACTTTCGGTCATTGCCTTGAATTTATGTTTCATTAAAAATAAGCACCTCTCACTTATGAGAGATAGTTGATCTCGTGTGGCAAGGCCCCAACTCAAAATTGTTGCATATTTCCATATAAGATTCCTCAATCAATAAAAATATGCAAAACAAAACATGCAAAAGTGCCGAAATTGACCGAAAAAAAAGCCGAGTTTGGCGCTTTTGTACATGAGACCAACATGTTGTTAATAAGGCCTTAGCCTTTCTATTTATTAATTAATTAATTTTTTTTTCACCTAAAGATTGCGATCTAATAGTGAAACCCGAAATCGATACATTTGCTGTGGATAGTTTTGCCAGAAGTGATACAGACCAGCAAGACGACATTTGTCGAAGTAGATCGATGACCATGATGATGCCAACGCCACCACCACCCCCGCCACCAGGAGTACAAACAGATGAAAATGGTTTGATTTTACCCAAGAAATTAATAAATCCATGTCTGCAGTCAACCGATCACAAACAGTTGCATCGTGAACTCAAATTCACTGCAAAAATGTAAGTTTCTGAACACTGCTCCCAAAAAAACTTTATTAAATTTTATTCTATATAACAATTATCACAAGCATCAGGCATGTGTTCCAAGAAAATGTGTAAATAAACTGCTGAGGTCTTCTGCTCCAAAAGCATTTGTCTTTAGCCAAGTCTTAAATCGATTTCAAAATGTATAGATACACTCTAAGTGTGGCTCATTTTATAAAATGCAAAATTTTACCGTCATTTCTCTCAAAAGAGTTCTTTAGGAAAAAAATCTTTTTTTAGAACAAAACACGTAAGAGTGCTATATTCGGCTGGGTCGAATCTTAAATACCCTTCACAATGATATATGTAACATTCTAATTGATTTTTGGTGCCAAAAGTTGTTTTATTTGGCTTTTAATGCCGACTTCTTGAGAAATCGGGAGGAGCGTTATCTCGGGTGCATATGGGCCGACGTATAAAAATGCTTCAATTTTACCTCTGAACAACCTATATGTACCATTCTGACAAATTTTTAGTGTAAAACATTGTTTTGTTTGGCTTACAGGGCCAACTTCTTGAGATAACGGCAGGCGCTATATCTCAAGTGTATATGGGCCGATGTCAAGTCATTTTCCGGTTTTGCTTGTAAATAGCCTATATGTACCATTCTGATTGATTTTTGGTGCTAAAAGTGATGCTAGAGATAAACGCTATATCCCGGGTATATATGGGCCGATTTCAAAAATTCTTCGATTTTTGGGATCTAATAGGCATTAAAAATGATATGGCTAACTTTTTAGGAAAAAAAAATTTTTTAAAAATCTGACAAAAAAAATGGCCAAACATACCCCTCAAAACCCGGTTTTTTTGGATATATCTTGGCTATGAGTGGACCAATCTTACTAAATTTCCACAGCAGACCCACTACCGGGACTTAACATATTTAAGCGAAAGAATGAGGTTTCTATCTGAAACCGTTTTCTCAGAAACGGTATTTCAACGACTACAGACGGACAGACGGACATCGCTTAATCGTAATCTCTATTGATTCTGATCCAGAATATATGTATATACTTTATGGGGTCATAGATGGTTATTTCAATGCGTTACACATGGAATCACAAACTTATATATACCCTTACACATTTTTGTGAGGGGTAGAAAAAAATCCCCTTAAGCTCGAAATCAAAGAAATCGAGATATTTTTTTTTAACATTTCCTTCCGAAAACATTTTTATCAAGCAACAAAATTTTAATTTTTGAATAATTCAGCTGTTGCAAATTACCATGGCAAATGTCACTGGTACGTTTGTGATCGAAAATTTAAAAGCTTATGAGAATTGAAAAATTTTGATAAATATAAGGAGTAACAGGTGACTCGAAGACTTTAAAAAAACACTTGTAAAGCACATTGTGTGCGCGGCACTTAAGTAAAATAAAAGCTTTAATTAACTAGAGTTTTAACTCCCAGTGATTTTTGGGTATAGAAAGAAAAATACATATATGTGGATAGGTTCCTTTGATACGTGGAAATGTTCAGAAAATAAAATTAGTGTAGAAATACAGCTGAAACTGAAACAAACCCGCAATATTGGCAACCAACATTGAAGAATTTATTTGTGAGATATTTTGCAGGGAGTATGATCCATTTGGGGCATAGCTTTAAACACTGATTTACATAGCTCGCTTTATTGACTCAAACAAAGATATAGTACATGTCTTTAAATTTTCTGCATTTCTTTTTTTTAATCTAATCTTAATACTCTAAAAAAAAATCAGCCATTATTTGCATGCACCTGCTTTTATATAATTTACCAAAATAAAATTAATGCAATAAATTATTTCACCATAAAACTTTCAGGGGCATCAGTGTCTTGAATCAAAGAACAGAACTACAAAAAGCATACGATAAGCAGAGAGAAAAACAACTACAGCAACAACTAGCTGGTAGAGAGCAGCAGCAGCAGCAGCAGCAGCAACAACATCACCATCAACAACAACAACATTCACCCACCTTTGGCCTTAAAAGTGAACTCAATCGTGTGATAATGGAAAGAGCTCAAAGAAATGAACATACCCGCCTACAATCTGAGTCAGAAAATGATGAAGAGAGACAATACGTGAATCCTGAGTACTTAAATGTGAGAGCAAAATTAAGAGCGGGACAAAGGACTGAATTGAACTAAACTAAGCAGACAAGACAGCTCAGAGAGTATAGCATGAACAATTTTTATTTACCTACTTGGACTATGTATTTAATGTATTTATTAACAATTCTTTCATTACTCAAATATTCTCTTTATAATTAACACATTTATAAGAGGACCTCTTGCCCTTATTAGCGTATGTAGTAAATTGAAATTTAAAACTATAATAGTAATGGAACAAATTCAAAAAGCTGGCTAAAAATGAGCAGAAAAATCAGCCAAAGAATGGGAGACTGGAGCAGCACGGAATTCATTAGTATTATTTTCAAGGGATTGTCAAGCCCTTACCAAAATTTGACGCGTGGTTGTCAGTTATATAATGGACGATGAAAACGTCATACAGGTTGCTAAAAATTGTTTATTGAAATTTTTGTATGTTCCTTACAATTTATGCTGGGAATACAACTGGGACGAACGACGAATTTCACCCAACACGATAAATACGCCGCTTAAAATTCGCTGTGTAAATTTGTCGTATGAAGCACAATAACGACAAAAAACAAAAACATCTGTTATAATTGATAAAGTGGTTTATTGTTTGTTCAAGGATAAAAAAAAAAATTAAATGAATCAAAGAATTTCAAATTTTGCAAAAAATAATTTAAAAAATCAACATGATCCCAGATTATATAAACATGCATGAAGTTTCACATTTTCAATTATAATTTTACTTGTATCCATTTTCTCAGTTTTTTAATTTTATCTTATTATAGTTGAAGAACAGCTGATGGGCTGACCATATTAAAAAAGTTGTTTACTAAAAAATTTAGCATCACCAAAAACAAAAAATTAAACACTACAAACATGTTTTATAATCTAATATGTTGGCCTTTTTAGTTTAAATGCAAAAAGTCAAAGCTTAACACTTAAATTAAATACTATTAAATTAAAAATTAACTGTTCTTACTAAAACCAAAATGGCCACATGGTACTGATTTGTTTGTCGGTCGCCGGCCTAAGAAATAGAAATAAATTTATAACAAGTTCGCCGCTTACAACGAATTTCGGTGGACGCAGTGACTGTGTGCATTTTCATATACTGCAATGTGTTTTATTTTTGACGGCGAATATTCGCAGCGAAAAATTCGTCGTTCGTCCCAGTTATGTTCCTAGCATTACTTCGTTTAAAACTCTTTGAATTCGTTTTTCCATAAGTTGTTCATTGTTTTTACTAAAACTGTATACAGAGAGGGGCAAAAGTTACGCTACCATTTTGAGAGTACAATTAAGAGATAATTAAGTTTTATTTTCATAAAAGTGTTATTTAGAATTAATTTAGGATTTTGTGCTCCTCGCAACCGACGACTCTGTTCATTGACGCATGGCCACTGAGAAGAAAATTGACTTCATCGCTCATTTTCAATGTAAACGAAAAATCTTCAGTTTACAAGACAGCCTTCGGATTGATTCAACTCAACTCGTTGATCAGGATCTCTCGGTAGCAATTTATGGACTAATTGAGTTCTCACTGCCCCATTTTCAAATCAGTTTTAAGAATTCGCCTTGAGCTGCATGCAGCTATGTATAACTGCTAACAATATCTCCGCATTGATATTTCTGGAGACTCTGCAATACTATCGCCCACCAGAGCCACATTTTCAGCATTACGAAACACCAGTTCTCTTCTAGAACGAGGTCTGGCTGCGGTCGTACCGTAATGCCCAAAAATGTTCATGTAAACCATAAACTGTGAATTTGTGGGAGGGACACTGAATGACTAGGATATTTTGGAAGCGATTTGCGCTGAATGGCAATAATTATATTCAATAAATATTATCACTATTTCTGATCGTTCTTATAAAATCGTTAAAACTAAACTGAGGCGCGCCATCAAAATGGCAGCTGGACTTTTGTCTCACCCCATGGAAACATGGCTTACGAAAAAAAAAAATGCTTGGGGGTGTCTAAACTGTACTTATTTTCATTGAAAAATTCTACAAAAAGTCTCCAGAAAAGCTTTTATTTTTAACAAATGGTTAAAAAATTAACAGCCTACGATTTGTTTTGGCTATCCCAATTCTATATTAAAATATTAGAACTCAAGAAATTATATAAATTTCTTGTCTTATTCAAAATAAATATTTTAGGTTTATTAAAATCTTATTTGACAAATTTTCCATGACAAATATGTCAAATAAGAGCCTTATAAGCCTGAAATAATTTTTATTTTTTAGAATATTCAAATATGAACTAAATTGTTTATTTGCTTTAAGAGCCAATTGAAATGTATTAATTCAGGTCCAAAAATGAACCTTTTCAAAAAATATTTGTTGTATTTTTCAGCTGTCTAGATGCCGACATTTCGTTGGTGCAAATCAACTCATCAGTAGACTTGAAAAATTCTTAAAAGAATTCTTTTAAGAATTTTTCAAGTCTACTGATGAGTTGATTAGCACCAACGAAATGTCGGCATCTAGACAGCTGAAAAATACAACAAATGTTTTTTGAAAAGGTTCATTTTTGGACCTGAATTAATATTTTTTAGAATATTTAATGAAATTATTATTCCAATATTATCGAATTCAAATTATCTCTACCTATTTCTTCTTGTAAATACTATTTTCAATTAATTTGAAATGTGTTTTCTAAACACATTCGAATAATTATTCGAATAGTATATATACGAGTATAATTTAATATTTTGGTCTTATATATTATTATATATAAAAACTTTTTTCAAAAATTCAATGTCCCCAATTAAGGTTTTATTATGATATTTATTTCATGTGATTAATAGCTAGAATGCAAAGAATTAATCGAATAAATAATATTCGATTAAACAGTTGATTGTTGCAAATTAAGCTATTTTGTTTTCTAACTTTTAATTGTATGCAACTTAAAAAAGTTCTATTCAAACTTTTCTAGCTGTCAATTTATTCGAGTCGAATAATTGGTCGAATAATTATTATTCGACTAATTATTCGAATAACATTTCAAATATTTTGTAAAATAATAAATTATCATTTCGAATTTTATTTTAATAATAATTAGCAATGCTTGAACACCATCATATCAAATGTGCGAATAATGATGGAAGAGACGGCACAGATGTTATCAATACGGGGCCGAATTACGGCATTTGTGATCGAACGAACGAACTAACGAGTAAAAATGAGGTAAAAGAAAACCAAATAAGCAACTAACAGGCAGCATTCTATCACGAATGCCGTTATTTGGCCGCTGAATTTCTTCAATTAGCGACGTTAAAAATTTTGGTTATTCAACATTTTACTACTGCTACGAAGATGATTGTTCGTAAATGACCACCACACACACACATCTGTTCTGAAGATCTCTTGACTTCAAATCACAAGTCATTTAAAATGTCCTTCTAGATGGTATTTATACAGGTCCAAAAAATATATTTGCTGTATTCTTCAGCTGTCTATATGCCGACGACATTTCGTTGGTGCTAATCAAAAATGAAAAGGTTCATTTTTGGACCTGAATTAATACATTTCAATTGGCTCTTAAAGCAAATAAATAACTAAGTTCATATTTGATGGTATTTATAGTAAACACTTTTATGATGTAAAAGTAAAGCTGATTTTGAGTTTAGGAATCAAGTGATTTAAAGGCACATGTTTTGCAGAACCAGAACAATATAAAAAGAAATATTGGTGTTTGCCAGCACCCCCATTTACCTTTTTGCGGTAAAAGGATGTGCAAGTCAGGAACACAAGACGTTAGTTATAAATATTTTCACCTCTTTAGTAAAACAAGTTCCATTTATCTGTCCTAAAAAATTTAATTAATGTCCAGCCTTAGATTTAACTGTCACTTCCGCAGTTCACGAAAAGTGACAGGTTCTAAGCCTGTCACTTCATTTAAGAATAAAGGAGAGTCTTTATGTCTGCCGTAATGGATTACTAAATATAAACACAATTTGAGCAATAAATCCCTGTTTAAATAAACTAATAATAGTTTTTAATTTGTCTGCAACAATCATTACAGATAATAATAATATATAAAACAAAAATTAGACATTAAAAATAAAGTTTTTTTTTTTTTGTTTTCAAACTTAATTGTTGTTTTTTGTTAAACCAATTTGATATTAGTTAAACCAGCTAGTCAGATATCTATATATAAAAGAAATGTTAATTGTTTTAAGTATTATAAATAATAACAAAATAAAAATGAATTAATTGGAAACCTATATTTATAATTAAATCTAAGTATGTGTATGTATATCCTTCTCAAATTTATTTTCATAGATGTTATTGGTATTTTAAAGAGATTTTAAAGAAATAAAACTATTAAAGAAAAATATTTTTGTTGTTTATATTAACCTTATTTTACATAATAGGGTAGATTTTTTTTTTTATTGAATAACTTCCCAAATAAACAAAATTGTTCTGCATGTGTGTTTGTGTATTGGAGAGGTTAAAGTTTTTACTTTAGCTAATTTCGACTACAACTTTGTGACAAGGACTTCAATTCAAAGCGAAAATAAGTAAACGTAAGGCAGTTTCACAAAATAGTTTAGTTTCTTTTGAACTCAAAATATCACTATGTGCTTAAGGAGTTCAAAATAAAACCATGAGACCGATGGCCAAGCGCTCGGTTCAACGAAACTGACAGTTTTCGTTTGAATGAACTAATATAATATTGGCAGCGTTACCCTTGTGGTCAATTTGAGCCGTTTCTAATGCCTTTAATACCCTTCATCACATCTTTTTTAATATACCATTTTGGTTGATTTTTAGCAAACTTACGAAATGTGTTGTCCCTTTTCTGCAAACAAATGGAAGTGCGGAAATTAAAAAAATCTATTTATATCCCAAGTATGTCAACAAATTTTATCGACGGCATGGCTTTTCAAATATTGGCTGCGACCTAGCTTATTTCATGCGGCAAACTCACTTGATTAAATTTTTTAAACAAATAAATAATAAACAGGCAAGAAAAGGAACACGGAAGAAATTAAAAATAAAATTATGTTAATTAAACAAAAAGACAACAATAAATAATGGACAACAAAAAGATAAATAACGAAATTTTTTCAATTTGTTTTCTAAGCTTCCTTCTCAATTTACAAAACAAAAATATTTATATTTTCCATTACTCTAAAATCAGCTGCTATAATTATTTTGCTAAACACTTGAAACAAGATACTCACGCTTTGTAGCAAAAAATCATGTGCTAAAATTGCAAATGTGCAACCAGGGGTGATTTCCGCCAGTATTAGAAATTGGTAGCGCTTAACCAATAAGTTCAATACAGACCGAAATTTAATCAAATACTTAGTTGGTTGAGTTGCCTTGCACTAAACAACACACGTTTACTGCAGATACGTTTGTGCTTACATGTACGTAAGCAAAAACTATTTTTATTTTAACAACTATTTTTGCATTAACTACACTGTACAACAGTAAAACTGGGTTCAAGAAAAAAAAAACATGTACGTTATATATTAATTTAGGTCCAAAAATGAACCTTTTAAAAAAATATTTCAGCTGTCTATATGACGACGAAATGAAAAAGACAGCAAATATTTTTTAAGAAGGTTCATTTTTGGACCTAAATTAATATATAACGTACATGTTTTATTTCTTGAACCCATTTTTACTGTTGTATAGTGTAACACCCATATTCATAAAAACTATTGAAGGCTTAGTACACGTTTACTTGACAAATATTCCGTAGAAATACGTCAAATAAGTGCTTAATAAACTTACAATAATTATTATGAATATGGCCTTAAATGTACAACATTTACAATGTACAATAACATAACATATACATATAACCCCCCACCATACATAACAACCACTAAATAATAAAAAATTTTATTAAAAAAATATAATAATGTAATTAATTTTATGTACATGTGTATGTACATAACATATACAAATATAACTCAAGAAATCAAATTCATGTATTTAACGTGTAATTCAAAAGACAATTCTATTGATAAAAATTAGGGATTGAAAATTGGCACATTTCAATTATCGGTCCATGGAAAGGTAAAATATTCATCCATTGATAAAACATGCAAAACACGAATCAAAATTTTGCATACAATAAATAATATTTTTTTTGCTACGTAACATTTTTATGAACACCACCCCCCCCCTCACCCCCTCACCCCTCGTAAAAATCGTAACAAACTTTTTACCCCCCACTTAAGCTTTAAGTAATTTGTAAACAGCCCCTAACTGGCAATTAATTTACTTAAATCTACAAAATTACACAGGCGTATGATGAATACTGCACTTTTCTGTTAGCCATAATAGCATCAATCATACGCTCGTGGTGCAAGCATGCAATATTAGCAGCAGCTTTTCGAAAATATCACTTAATTAATAAATTATTATTATTTAAAACAAGGAAGACGAAAAACACCCCACAAGCATGATTTATACACGGTGTTTAAGCATGAACATTATTATTTTCTATATTCATTTTTAGGGTTCCGTACTCATCAGACTGAAACGGAACCCTATTACCGAGACAGCTACGTCCGTCCGTCCGTCCGTCCGTCCGTCCGTCCGTCCGTCACAGCGACCATTCTCCGCAACGATAGGAGCTAAAGAGCTGAAGTTTTTACAGGATGATGTTGCCGCTACAACAACAAATACTAAAAACAACAACAAAGCGAAAACTACCAGGTGTCCCCATACAACGAAAAGTTACAATTAGCTATAACTATCGAACTGTAAAAGATAGAAAGCTGAAATTCGCACAGCATATGCATTTTTAGGTGCTCTACAATAGCAAATGCTAAAAACAAAAGCAAGTCGAAAATTACCAGGTGTTCCTATACAACCTAAACTAACAAATAGCCGTAGCTACTAAACTGTAAAAGACAGAGAGCTGAAATTCGCGCAATATATGTATTTTCATATGCCCTGCAACAACAAAGACTAAAAACAACAACATGTGGAAAACTACCAGGTGCCCCTATACAACGTAAAGTAAAAATTAGCCGTAACTCCCAAACTATAAGAGACAGAGAGATGAAATGTGGCCAATATATGAACTCACATATAGCATAGAAAAAAAAATGCTAAAAACAACATTAATTCGAAAACTACCAGGTGTCCCTATACAATGTAAAGTAACAATTAGCCGTTACTCTCGAACCGTGAGAGACAGAGGGATGAATTTCGCATAATATATGTATTCACATATGCTCCACAACAGCAAATGCTAAAAACAACAATAACTGTAAAACTACCAGGTGTCCCTTTACAACGTAGAGCAACAGCTATAAATCTCGAACTGTAAGAGGTAGAGAGCTGAAGTTCGCACAGTGTATGTATTCCCAGATGCCCTACAACAACAAATGACAACTACAACAACAACAAGTCGGAAACCATAAGGTGTCCCCATTCAACACAAAGTAGCAATTAAATGCAACTCTCAAGCTGTAAGAGACAGAGAGATGAAATTTATACAATATATGTGTTCAAAATACAAAATATTTTTAACAAACATTCTGATATCCATGAATTGCATTTACAACCTTTAACCTTAAGTGCTTTTTTTCATGTTATACATCTTGAAGATACACTCTACATATTTGATTTTATTTATGTATCTTAAAAAATGTACATGCTAACCATCAATTTAAACTTAAAATAATTTTTACCAATCTGTAATTGAAGGAATGTAACTGCTTATTGTGAATTTTGCTTTTCGTTGACAATTGGAATATGTAGTCACTTAAAATGTCCGAAATGGAATAATATAACAATAATTCAATTATCAATTCAACTGGCCAATGGTGAACACCTCTTTTCCTAATAAAAGTTGTATAATTCAAATATCAATCTTCTAAATTTCACATTTCATTAACCCCTATTTATAAATTCTCGTAACATCCAGAATTATTAAGCGCACAAGCAGCACGAATAACAAGAAAGCTATAAATTCTGGTATAAATTCCCCATACAGTCCACTCAATCCCGCTAATCAGGGTGCTACCGCAAGTTACATCGTGTTCAATATGTATTCACATATGCCATTCCATACGTCATTACACAGACGTACGGAACCCTAAGTGTGCGAGCCAGCCTCGTACTTGACTGAATTTATTTATTTAAATTGTATTGTGTAATCGTATTTCAAAATGTAAATTTGCCCCCCAGACACCTTGTTTATATTATTAACGTTCTGTTTTCTAAATAATTAGTTTGTAGTCTTACTGCCTGATCCACAATGTCACAAGAAACTGTGAGCGATCGAAATGTAGTCGCTCGATTTCGAATCAATTTGGACTCCTCTATGTCGACAGTTTGCGTTTGCATGGCCTTACGTCATAAAATATTTGCTATTTATTTCACACACAAACCAGATCTATAAATTAAAGTTTTGGTTGAGTTTTTATTGCAGCATTGAAAAATACTACTAAATTGTTCTTGTGTAAATACAACACTACTCAAAAGTGACAAGCCCAAGCATATACCTACATAAACAAGTACACATTAAAACAGTAAACATTTTGAAAGTGTGGAAATCAAGGTACCTCAATATCAACAAATACAACACCAACAAACACTTCATGTATTTTGTAAGTAGAAATCTTTACTAGCTGTCACAGATTTGTTTGCGTTTGTGTGTTAGTGTTGTGTATTTTGACAGTTCTTCAGGCTAAAATTAGTAGTCAGCTGGGCTTGTAGGACCAGCTGGTATCATTGTACCTTGGTGGAAATAGTTTTTGTGGTGTTTTAAAATTAAAAAGTATTTTTTTTATTTTTTTTTTATTTTGTATACTTTTAATAAGTAATTTGTCACACTGAACACTGGTATTCCTCTGGCCAACTCAGGCTTATTTTCCATCCAGCGAACAAGTGATCTAATTAGGAAAACTATATAGTATATACCTGCATATGTTATTTGTTTAATAGATTTACTAAATAAAATAAAATTGAAAAATATGTGGGTTTTCAAGTTTTATTTTCCAGTTTTTTAACAAATAAATATGAAATTTTTTTCTATAAAAACAGCCACTCGATAGCAAAACAGCAAGCGATTGATTTTGAAGTTTTGTGTTCGCAGTGCTGATGACATGATCGATATAGAGGAATTGGATTTTATATGAAAACACTTACGTCTTTTCGAGTCATCGTTCGGGTAAAAGAACGTCATAGAGAAATCCAAAACAATTTTTTTTCTCTTAGAAAGCGAACAAGCGCACGACATGGACATGGCGCAACAGGCAGTTACTGATTAATACCGAGTAAGATATTTTGAAAATTAATATGGCAACGCTGATGGCATCACACTTTTAGGCTTAGTGAAAATTTTAGTGATTAGCAAAAAGATTTTAGTTAAATTGTTTTATACAGCATTTTTGAGATGAATTCTTAGAATTTGTAGGATTTGAAAATCTAAACACCGTCATGTTTTTGTATGAAAAAAAAACCAAACAAACTTTTTATTTATTATATTTAAAAGTTGTAACTCTTACACCAGTATTCATAAAAAATAAAACATTGTTGAAACACATTTTACGACAAATTTTTCATATAAAATTTTCTCTAAAATCTATTTGAGCAACGTTTTATTTTTCATGAATACCAGTGTTAATGTTCCATTCAGATTTTATTTTGACAGCTGATTTCTGCTCTGCCCTTTTAGCTGTCTGTTGGTTTTTTTTTCTTACTTTCTGGTATTTGAATTCTGTTCGTTGCTTAATTTTTTTTCCAACAGTTTTGATTGTTATTTGTTTTCTGTTTTTAACATTTTGCTCCTTTTTTAAGCCTGGATGGACATTTACTTTTCATTTTGATTTTTATCTCTACTTTATTTTCCGTTTTGTTGATACAACGAATATGATGAAACACAGCCGTTGGCCATGCGAATGCAGTTTTAATGATTTCCTTATGACTTCTTTCTTGCATTAAAATGTAAATAGTTGGTATAATAAAAATCGTTTAGAAAAACGCAAAGTATCATGAGTTTATGCTCGAAAGAAGAATGACTGAAATAATTTGTAATATTTTTGCTGCAGCAAAGGATATGATTGAAAATGAATGCGTAATTGAGATCAACAAATATTAGTTTTGAAGTAGTTTCTTTTAGAAGGAGTAAAATGAATTTTTTGCGCAGAAAAACTACGCCATAAAAAAGTTTAGGTTCTATTTACCATACATTAGTTTTATTTAATAGAGTTAAATAATCAAATAAGAACTAAATTGTTTATTTGCTGTAAGAGCCAATCGAAAGGTATTAATTCAGTTGCAAAAATAGAACTTACAAATGTTTTCTGGCTTTTTCAGCCGTCTATATGCCGGGCGACATTTCGTTGATGCTAATCAACTCATTAGTAGACCCGATAAATTCTTAAAAGAGGCTTTGAAACTTATGCTACGAACACAACTGGGACGAACGAACTGGGCCACTTAAAATTCGCTGTGTGAATTCCTTGTATGAAGCACAATAACGACGAAAAACAAAAACATCTGTTATAATTGATAAAGTTGTTTATTGTTTATTGAAAGATAACAAAAATTAAATGAATCAAAGAATTTCAAATTTTGTAAAAATAATTCAAATAATGAACCTGATCCCAGATTATATAAACATTCATGGAGTTTAACATTTTCAAGTATAATTTCACTTGTATCCATTTTCTCAGTTTTTTAATTTTATCTTATTCCAGTTGAAGAACATCTGATGGGGTGACCATATTAAAAAAAATTGGTTGCTACAAAATTTAGCACAGCATACATCATAGAATGCTTGCAATTTCGAATACGACGATTTGCCCTGGGCTTTGATAAGAAAAAAAGAAAACTTATTTGCTGCCTTAATGACAAAGCGATCACTTAAATACCGTCTCAAAACATAGAAATAAATAATATCAAAAAAGAGACTATTAAACGATTTTATGCTTTGAACTGTCTGTTCTTCAATGTCGAAGTGGTGCGATTGTTCGCATTCTAATGCTCTAAACACATAGACGACAGCAGACTTCAAATGCTGCCAACTTCAAGTTCAGCCAACTTCAAATGCTGCTCTGAAGTCGGCTTCATAATTATTTTGAAGACAGCAACGTCATAATAAGCAGCTGATGTGTAAATCAATTTCAAGTTTTTTTTTTCAAAGTTTAAAAATATAAAAAATGAGCGAAGAAAATTTAGTGAATTTTATCACAACAATTGCTAAAATAGCTCAGACTACAGCTGAAGTGTATTAAGCCCATGAGACGAATAGTACAAGAAACCGAAGATGGTGGGTTCGCCCAGAACAGCTGTGTATTTTAGCAATGCAAATTTCAGGGATGCCGCATTTTTTATTTCATAATGAATAAAATTGAAGTTATTGATGAAAAATGTAATAATATCACGAAAAAACTATAAAAACACATACATTTATTTGTTTATTGCATTTTTGCAATGTTCTTTTGTGTTTAATATTAAAAAAAAAAGTTTTTGTTCTAATTTGTCCAATTTATATATATATATATAATGGCAACACTATATTTGCTTATTTGCTGCCCGTCAAAATAGAAAATAGCCTAAGTTGGCAGCAGCAGCAAATGCTGTTGTGCAGTCGTGCTGCCGTGTTGCCGCCAAAATAATCGATTTCATTCAAACACATGCATTTTATTTTTGACGTATTGCTGCTTGCTGTCAGCTGTCGTCTATGTGTTTCGAGCATAAGCGAAAGAAAATTGCTTTGAATTCCTTTATGATGTACTTTTATTCGAACGATGACTCGATCGACAAGTCGAAAAGACGTATTTTCATGCAAAATTCAATTCCTCAGGACTGTGAACACAAACGTCAAAATAAAAAAAATTTTGTTTGGCATAAAATAAAATCTTATTATTGGTAAATCGCTTATTAGCGAAATAAATATATTTATTATTTCTAATATCCCTTTCCCCCACCCTGGATCCGCGCCTGATGCCTACCCAACCTAACCACTAAGCAATAAAAACAGCTGCATTTTCGCCGGTAGTATTTTACTGCCTGTGCTTCAATATCGCAAGAAAATATAAGCGATCGAAATGTAGTCACTCGATTTCGAATCAATTTGGATTCCTCTATGTCGACAGCTTGCGTTCGCATGGGCTTATGTCATGAAATATTTGCTATTTATTTCACAGACATACCAGATGAGTAAATTAAAGTTTTGGTTGATTTTCTATTGCAGCATTGCAAAAAAAACTACTAAATTGTTCTTGAACAAATACAACCCTTCTTAAAACTGATTCGCTGTATATGACGAAGCAAATAGTTACCTACATAAATAAGTACAAAATAAGGAAGCAAACAGTTTGAAAGTGTGGAAATGGTTTTTGTGGTGTTCTAAAATTTAAAAGCATTTTTTTGC
Source organism: Sturmia bella (assembly GCA_963662145.1). Classification (NCBI taxonomy): domain Eukaryota; kingdom Metazoa; phylum Arthropoda; class Insecta; order Diptera; family Tachinidae; genus Sturmia; species Sturmia bella. Next base: position 20,293,983 of record OY759170.1, read on the forward strand.
ATAGACAATTAATGAAGTACTTTGAGGCACTGCACACTGCTCTTCCTCTGACAAACTCAGGATTTGCTTCCAGCTAGCGATTAAGTGAATGAACTGTTTAGAAATACTACATGCATACATATAATAATTGTTTAATAGATTTACTAAATAAAATAAAAATGTAAAATTAAATGGGTTTGCTAGTTTTATTTCTCCGTTTTTTTAGCAAATAAATATGAAATTTTTTTTTATAAAAACAGCCACTCGATAGCAAAACAGCAAGTGATTGACGACATGATCGATATGGAGGAATCGGATTTTGTATGAAAACACTTACGTCTTTGCGACTTGTCAATCGAGTCATCGTTCGTATAAAAGAAAGTCATAGAGGCGCCCAAAGCAATTTTCTTTGGCTTAGAAAGCGAACAATCGCCAGTGAATGTGTTTCAAAACACAAAAATCGAAAAATGTTAATGTCAGTTAGAACAAAAAAAAAAAAAAACAAACAGTAATGTTGTACTCTGTTGTGATGTAAAACGTTAAAACATGAATCGTGTTACGTTTTTGTTTTTTTTTTTTTTAACGGAACGACCGTGCATAAATATCTTTTATTTTCCGAACACTGATTGATGGCTTCTTACTACCTTTTTATCTTCATCTGGCAGCACTGCATGTGTTCATAGCAAACCGTTACTTTCAGCATAATTGTTTTGTATTGTAAATCTGACTGAAGCTGTTGTTGTTTTCAATATTCTTCTCCTTCACTTTCATGTTATTTGTTATTTGTTGTTTTTTTTTTTCAAAATACATATATTGTATCACACTCGATATTGTCTTTTCATTGTTGTGCAAATATTGGCTGTTCGAAGGACTCCCCAGTGATTCGCCAGCGGTTGCATTTGCCAACAACAATAATAACTGCTGCAGCAGTTGAGAAAAACCAAACAAAAGAAAGTACGTGCATATTTTTGTGAAAGTGTCTTAAATTGTGCTGAGCTGTAATCAGTATTTGCAGCGATTTAATCAAACGTTAAAAATATTTTCATTAATTAAGAAGAAAAAAAAAGGACAATAAGCTTGTGTTTTATATGCAGTGAATTTACTTCAGCATAAAATGGTTTCTTTACAATAATATATTGATGAAAAATTATTGGAAGCCGATGGTGGTCGTATGGGTGGGTAGCAATGGCATTGCGAAGCGCGAAATTTTGAATGACGTAGCAGCAATAACTGTATCTTTATATGAAATATGAATGAAAAACAATAAAAATTATTGCAAGGATGGATGAGGAATATGCCAAGCAATTGAGTTGTAAGTACAATTAACTTTCTTTAAATTGATAAATAGTAAATGGAATTGCTTTGTTTGCAAATTTTCTTATAACGTTGCTCTCAAACGTAGAGTGGGATGAAACAATTGAGGACTGCAGATGCATCCACATGCATTTGTTTTACGTATTTTGACAGTTTTTTAAGCTAGAAACGGTATTCAGCTGGGCTTGTAAGGCCACCTGGTATCGAGGTACCTTGAGCCATCTTCTTAGCGGCAGGAGTGAGTGAGCAGAGCCAAGGCAGATTTAATAAGTACAAGCACTAGCAGAACATAAAAAAATACACGAGAGTTTTTGGTAGAAAAATGGCAGTCGGCTGTCAAACTCTTCTCTCATTTGTTGTGTTAAACTGGTTTGTGGGTGTATGCAAAAAAAAAAAAAATTACATAAATTTCATAAAATAAATTTATTCAAACCACTTGAAAATTATTACTTTACTTTTTTATTGAATAAAAGCAGCAAAATCACTGGCTTATTTCACTTTTTCTTCAATAATAGCTAAAAAATCACTTGCACATTTCTTTAGAAAGCAGAGCACGTTATGCGGCTTGTAAACAAACTATTAACACTAAGCTGCTAATAAACAACGAGCAGCTGTTTTAGTGGGGTTACCTGGTGTGTGCTCCAATTCAGCCCAATAAAAATTGTGTAAAATTGCTGCATTGCGGCAATCGTGTGATCCCGCCTTAGCAGCAAGGCAGATTCAATACCAGATAGGTGTATTAGAATTCGAGCGCACAACACACACACAAACTAACATATGGGCGGTACTCAGAGTTTGGTGCGTTTTTGTTTGCGACTATTTGCATTTGCGATTATATTGCAACTAATATTGAGCACCCTTTTTAACAACTTTGCAAATTTTATTGCACTCCAAATAACAGCTGATAAATTAATACACAATTTTTAATTTTTCACGTTTTATTTTTTTGGCAATTGCTGCCGGCTCCATCTCTACAATTTTTTGTTTGCTTTGTTTTAAAATGTCAGTTGTACGAGTGTCAGTGTTGCAAACGCCATACTCATGCGAAAAAAGCAACACGTAATAAGCGGTGCGTAAATGCAAAAATATTGCGAGTGCAACCTTGTATATTTTGTTGTTGGGTTGCCAAGAAAAAGCAACGATTTCTTGCATTCGCATTTACGCAAGACATTTACACCAAATAATGAACTGCGCTATGGTTTTGTAAGTGTAAAGTGATTTTTATTGTCATGGTCTGAACGTATGCTAAACACTTTAAAAGTTATATTGGAACGAAGTTCCTTAACGCGGATTGCTGGTAGTGGAAATTAGTAGAAATCGTCACGAAAGCGTGTGAGCTGTTTATATGTATTGGTGTACTGTCGACAAGCAATTGTATATGATGGGCGGTGTCTCCACTGACAGCAGCGGAGACACCTACCAATAAATATTAATTAGTTGGAAAACGTTCCAAAAATTTAAAGAATCATAAAATTTCAAAATTTCAAAAACAACACAAAATAAAACATACAGATTTCACCTTGTATTACATTCAGAGATGAAAAAAAAACGTAAGGAACTTCGTTCCTAACGGAGATCCCCCGACCGCATTTCTTTTTCTTTTTTTTTGCTTTAAACACTATCCGTATAATTCATAAAAGTTATAACAGGTTCATAAAGCTCTTATTTGACAGATTTTCCATACAAATATGTAAAATAACAGTCTTATAAGCCTGTATTAATTTTTATGAATTAGGGGCTATGAATATAAAAAATTATCGTCACTAAACTTTTCTACAAGCAAAATCTTTCGAATTGAGCGGCACCGACTTTATTGTAAGCAAAGGCGAAACAATTTTACATGCTAGATCATGATACAATTAACAAGGTAGCCTTTTCGCTACAATAAGAACAACTTCAATAAAAATAACATGCATTTTGTTTTTGTACAACTTATGCAAACTGTCAAAAAGACGCCACTTCTACATTTACAGAAGAGAGATGCACTGAGCTTACACGGATTTGCTACCTCGTTTTGGCTGCCGTTCATCTCTGCAATCTCTTGACAACCTAAAGTAGTCAGTCAGATGATTAACGGTTTAGCTGACGAGGCTACCTTGTTAATTGTATCATGAGCTAGATCATGAGCTAGATCATGATACAATTAACAAGGTAGCCTCGTCAGCTAAACCGTTAATCATCTGACTGACTACTTTAGGTTGTCAAGAGATTGCAGAGATGAACGGCAGCGAAAACGAGGTAGCAAATCCGTGTAAGCTCAGTGCATCTCTCTTCTGTAAATGTAGAAGTGGCGTCTTTTTGACAGTTTGCATAAGTTGTACAAAAACAAAATGCATGTTATTTTTATTGAAGTTGTTCTTATTGTAGCGAAAAGGCTACCTTGTTAATTGTATCATGAGCTAGATAAGATCGATATGATGCACGAAGCATAAACTAATCACCTGTGCTGCCAAGTTCACGTTGTATGAATTCGCCTTAAACTAGAGTGCGCCGCACAACATACACAAACTAACACATGCATTTTGTTAGTGTACAGTGGTTTCAAATGTCGAAGTCCGAATATTTGTTAAGCACTTTAAAAATTATGGGGAAATTTTAGAATAAGGAGCCAGGTTTTGAAAGAAATGACGTTTATAGGTTTGTAGAGGGGGTCGTGGACATCCCAAAACTTATGTCGGAGTCTGCCGGAGGCTTTTAGTTTATTAATAAGCAAAAAGGTTGGCAAAATAGTGCTGCCAGAAGAAAGTTTTTGAACAGGACGTAAAATCGCGAATTCATAAACGGTTTTCAGCATCCAAAATCGTATTTTTTTACATTTAATTCAAGAAATTTTTTCATAGGTATGTAAAATTTGTTCTCGATAACCGGCCTTTGGCCGGGATAAGGAATTTTCTCCACCATGGTATAACCAACACCAGCTTCGCGTTCAAAATCTGTAAACATCTGGCAGCACACTTTTATCTTTTACGGCAATTGGTACTATTATACTAAAGCCGACCCCCAAAAACTTTTAGAATCAAATAAAGCCAACTATTTTGTAAACAAAGGAAAACATGTGACATCTGAAGCAGGGTAATGTCCTATGAAAAGTTTAGCTCACTAGCTTTTACCGTTTTGAAGATTAGGGCAGTGTCGGACGGACGAATGGAAAGTCAAGTCTCACAAATGGGTTTCATTTTCGCGCTATGAGTGCAGAATAGTAACAAAATCGCAGTTTCTTGTATGATTACCTAATTTTGTGTTTAACTTTGTGGGTTTTAGAGAGACCTGCCATCTGGGTGTGTATGTACATATACTGTGAAAATTCCAAGTCTCTACCACTTACGTGTCAAAATTTATAGCTAACGTTTACATTAAAGGGTGTCCCCGTGTATAAAGCAATGTTTACATTTTTACGTTTTGTTATTTTAAATATTTGATGCTGTATGGGCCTGGTGACAGCACATTGTGTGCGAATTTCAAATATCTAACTCTTACGGTTTAAAAGTTGCAGCTAATTTGAATTTCTTGTATGAGAGCCGCCTGAAGTTTTTAATTTTTTTTTTCTTTTTGGATATTTGTTGTTGTAGAGCCTATGTAACCACATAACCGATGAAAACTTTAACTCTCTAAGTCTTATGGTTCAAAAGTCAAAGCAAATTTTAGCTAATTTTCACAGTTTCTTGTTAGGTAGCACCCTTTAAGGCCGTGATGCACTATCCTATTGAGTCGTACGATCTGTTGAAAATGACATGTGTGTCCAAAAAGTGTGGTAGTATGGACTAAAAGTGTACATGTATGAAAGACTTTTTGACAAGTCTGTCCGATTTGTTAATCTTTTGAAAATTTTCAAAAAGTATCTTTTTCTATGCGATCAGAGTTGCCTTTTCGAAGTTGTTTACAAAAGTATAATAGTGTTTTGATGCGACTTTTTAAAGTAGGACAGAATTCTATCAGATTTAGCTAGCAATTTTCAGTGAATGAATCGTCCGATTGAGTAGGATAGTGTAACACGGCCTTTAGTTCTTATTTTGTTGTTGTTTTGGGTATTTGTGGTTATAGAGTCTATCTAATTAGGTATGCTCTCATGGTTTAAAAGTTACTGCTAGTTTTAGCTAATTTTCACAGTTGCTTGTATGGGAGCACCCTCTAGTTCTTAATTTGTTGTTCTTTCGTATACTCGTGGTTGTAGCGGCGGGGTAACTACGTGTACTGTGAAAATTTCAACTCTAGCTCCTACTGTTTGGTAGAACCTAGAGGCCTGTGACAGACAGAAGGACGCAGAAGTCTCAGTAATAGGGCTCCGTTTTCACTCTATAAATACGGAACCCTAAAAGTTCAGAAAACTTCTCAAAAAGCAAAAAACAGTCATCTTTTCTGCTAAATTTGCAAATTTAAATGTTTGCAATAAATTTTCTTTGGCCTTGATACTAGAATACTACCAGAAGAGTCACCAGCCCTGCCGGACTACAAAAATTAACAATTTTCTGTCAAATTTCATGAAAGTGGCAGCCTTGCGGTTCTCGAGCATCCAGTGAAGGCCATAAAAAACATGAAAATATTTATATAGCTTTCTCTGTTGGTAGACTCTGCATTTGTTTACATTTGACTTTTGGTTTGGAAAAACTCAGTGCAAATCTAATGCAATTATTTGTATTTAATATTTTATTTGCATCGAGTACATCACTAGCTGTACATGGAATATGTTTAAAACTTACTTTTCAAAGCTTTTCATTCATGTTTTCTACTTTTTTCGTAAAAATTACAACAAAAACAATATTTTTCAAAACACTTTTTCACTGTTTATTGTTTTTTCATTGTTTATGTTTGTTTTTGTGTACACTGGTTGGTCTCATACACTCATGTTGGCACGATTTCCTGTACTACTCATTTCTGACTGGCCCCCAAACAAATTATATGACCACTTTACAAAAGTAACCTTTGGGATATCTGCTTAGTCTGTGCCAAGGCGAATCAAGTATGAGTGGTGACAATTCAATTCGCTTCAACATTGTCTCTCGAGACGTCACAAGCTTTGTTGTGGTTTTCTATCGACTTTGACAACTCGGAAGATAAAATCGTTTAAAAATGTTGAAGCGAATTGCGATGCGGGCACCTGTAATGGATTCGCCTTGGTCTGTGCTAATTACAATAATAACTCACCACCATAACCTTAAAATAATAACAGCTGTTCTCAAGTAATTTGTGGTTTGTTTTCCTTACATGAGAAATTAAATTGTCTAATTTGCATGCGCAGCTGACTTTTAATTTGTAAACACAAGTAATGGTTGGCGGTGCAAATTCTAGCTCCTTGGAAGCAACAAACAACAATATTAGCTCCACATATCTAACGCAAACGTAAGTGTGTTCAAAATTAAAATATATGTGTAAATTCATTAAAATATATACTATTTTAGATTTTACGAGCAGCGCCAAGTGGATGATTATATACGCAGCAGCAAAATCCTACAAATTTTAACCCAAGAAGCAGAGAATTTTATGCAGCAGCAACCAAAATCACCGGAAAATAATTTCAAGGCTATTGATATTAAACTTACATTTGTTTATAAGGATTTTGTTAATCAAAATTCGGATTTGTTACATTTTCTAATTGAAGAACCAGTACAATTTAGAAACGCGGTAAAATATTGTACATTTGCTTTGCTGCGTGATATTGTAAGGGATTTATCGCGTAAAGAAGATAACTCTAAAACAATTACCATCGACATTGATCAGGTCCATTTATTTATGCGTTTTGTTGGTTTGCCACTGCAAAAGGATTTGTGCTTCCAACCGCATTTGAACTCATATCGCACAGGCATATCCATTGTTATTGGAGTACTGTCGGCTGTAACGCAGCCGGAAAAAGTTGTGTAAGATTTTCATATTTGTTTGAGAACTATATTATTATACATATTGTTACTTTAATATGGAAAAGTTCCAAATTTCCAGTTAATTTTCCAAGTAGAGTTTTTGGCATACGTACATGTATGTATGGTAATGTAATCAGGGCTGGGCAGTATTTGAAATACAAATACATACAGCAGACTCGCGAAAACGTGACTTAATTTTTACCGAGGGTGTTCACGTTTTAGATTGGATTTTTTTACATGAAAATACATATGTTGAAAGTCAGTATGCAGTACCATTTAATAGGCTTACTCATATATAACAAATTTTATTTAATAAATTTACTGCAATACTTCATTTCCGTTGTAATGTAATGCTATGAAAAAGTGGAAAATTTGTTCCGACCTAGCAATCAATAAAATCTACACTGTAGATATAGATATTGTACTTTTTTGACAACCCCGTTACTGACGCATCTTTCCTTAAATGTTCAATAATATAACAAATTTTTCTGGAAGAGCTAAAACTTTTGGTTTCTTGGCAGACATGAAACTGAGTTTAAATTCACTTGTTTCTATGTACACTTTATTTATACTCAGACGCGTAGAGATGTTTCACCACATAAAAACTGAAATTAGGAATATACATATGTGCATATGTATGTAAGTAGGTGCGTATACATTTCTAAAAGCTGTTTTTGTCACTAAGCTGTAAAGAAATTAAAATACCCCTATTCCCAAAATTTATAAAAACTACAGAACTGACTTAAGAAAATAAAAAAAAAATCATTAGAAATAAAGTTCACATTTTAGAGCCATCATCACTTGTTCACGTTTTAGAGTAGTCAATGTTAAAATAAAAATGTTCACGTTTTTGGATGTTCACGTTTTCGCGAGTCTACTGTATTTTGTATATTAAATACGTCTCATGAATGTATTTGTATTTTAAATGCTAAGCACTTGAGTATTTTGTATTTCAAATAATTGTGCTCTCAAAATACAATATTCCAAATTTATTTTTAACTTATATTAGAAAATATGCGCTAAAAAGTATTTCATTCATACTTCAACTAAAAACCAAATTTTACTACAGTTTTATTTCTAAATTTAAATACAATCAGCCCAATCATGAATGATAATTCCGTGAGAGTTTTTTGTCTTTTCCCATTCCTCTTATTATGTTGATAAATTCCTTAGGAAATTTTTTTTTAACCTTCCCTGTTTTAGCCACATCGAAGGGGAAAAATAGTCAGCGGGGGCAAAAATAGGAATTTTAAAAACAAATGTTTTTTTGTTTTTTCCTATAAAAAATTTCGATATTACAAACTTTTATTTATTTGTTTCTCAGGTAATTTATGATTGGAGGAATTTTTTTTCTCGAGAAACGTATTTTCCTTGGGAATAAAATTCCTTGAGAATATTCATGATTGGGCTGAATACAATTTAATTACCAAACACAAAGTATCGGTGTAAAGTAAACGCAACTGAATGCATACACATGGAGAAAGTCGCCAAGCTTTCAGAAAGTTAAACAATGAACAACTACAATATAAGAAAAAAGAAACCGCTATTGAAATTTGGATCTAAAACAAGAAGAGAAAAAAATATCAATCAGATGTTGACTTGGATATACTTTATATATACAGTGGTGGCCACAAAATTAAAACAATCGGGGGTAATTAACACTAAACATCAAAATCAAAATAGGCATATCTTTTGATCGAAATAGAGTCTTGCCAAAAACTAAATAGCGTTTTACAGGTAATTTATCAGAATTTTATTTTGATACAACTAGTACATTGTTATGTAACAAAGGAGTTACAGGGTAGAACTTAAAAGTCATATTATTTTAATACATTTTTTACATATTGGCTTATAAATATTTATATCTCAATTTTTATCGAGCTCCTAGTTTTGTGTTTTTAGTATTCATCTAAGTTATCACTTTCAGCTGTAACATAATTTTTTTTAATGACGGACAAAAAAGTTACAGCGCAGCTAGATAACCCCTATTTTCAGGTTCTTTGAATATGAACCTTCAACAATTTTCTCAACCAATAAAATATTTCATTTTCCATTTATTTTTTGTTAATACATGCAAATATATAATAAAATAATACACAATAAAATATTTCTGCTAAACAAAAAATTTTACGGTCAAAAATTAAAAGGTCTTACTTATAAAGCGGGTTGTTCTAGTAACAAAATTCTACTCTGTAACTTTTTTGTTCGTCAGCACAAAAATTATTTTATAACTAAATGTAAAAAATAAATGTCCAAAATTAATACTAAAAATACAAAATTAAGAGCTCGATAAAAATCGAGATATAAATATTGATGAGCCACTATATAAAAAATGTATTAAAATGATAAGATTTTCCAGCTCTACCTTCGTAACTGATTTTTTAACTGATTATTTGCATAACCTGGTCTTTGTTGGAGGAGAATAAGAGATATATAAATTATCAGCAAACCACTTGTTAGCTTTTGGCAATATTCTATTTCGATCAAAAGATATGTCTATTTTAATTTTGATGTTTAGTGTTAATTACCCCCGATTGTTTTAATTTTGTGGCCACCACTGTAGGTCTAGCCTTTGGTCAAACGTTTTTTAATTGTCACTTATTTCTCAGTTCCATTGTTTCTCTTTCAATAAAATATTGGTTTTTAATAAGAAATCATTGAGATTTTGGCGTTAGCTGATTTGATTCATTCGCCATCAAGAGGTTGTTTATCTGATACGACATTTGAAAAGCAGGTGTTTATTAAAGGAAACAAAAACTTTTTTGAATAGAAGTATTTTGTAATTTAAATACCTATTTTTATTACACTGTATTTTGTATTTCAAATACTTGCTTTTAGAATGCAGTATTTTGTATTTTAAATACGTGGAGAAAAAGTATTTGTATTTGTATTTTTTTTTTTATTTATAAAATAGTAAGTTGAACAACTTTTTATATTCTAAGTAAACGAATATTGCACAGAAATGGCTTTGCCTTATATCTTAAATATTAATAGGTTTCAAAATAGAAAAGGAGGTAAATGCATTTATAAATAACTATAATTTTGAAGGAAAACTATTAGCAAAAACCTTCAATGTATTTTAAATACACAGCTTTTATGTATTTTATATTTGAAGTACATCAAAGCACGCATGTATTTTGCCCAGCACTGAATGTAATGTATTAAACGATTTTATATAATGAACTTGACTTTGAACAAACGACGAGTCCTGACTTACGCTTATTAAAGTATTTACTGTTTGTTTCAATTGCATTTAAAACTCAGTTATGCCTAATTTTTAGCTTACAATCTATTTGGTATTGCTCTACTGGCTGCGAGCGTAATAAAATTAAAACAACTACATTGGACGGTAAGAATCCAGCAGTAAAAGTTATTTAATAAAAATATCTCATAATCCTGGTTATATCATTTCAGTGCCTTTTTGTGTAAACTGTCGACAGTCTATGAAAGAATACTCCAAGCTACGGTACACTCAAAATGTTCAACTGTTGCGCATACTGCCAGCTGAAAGCATAGAATCTCCCAAAGAGCCCAATAAAATATTTCGTTGTTTGACTGTGCGGGTGCCCGAACATGTTTTCGATTGCCAATTGAAATTAGGCGAACGTTATTCAATCATTGGACATTACAACTATTTGGCACGAAAAGAAGAATTCGAAGCATGGCATCTTACAATAATCTAGACTCCATTAGAGAGTTATCAAACAGCCAGTTGGAGGCTCTTTTACGTTACGACAGTCCACCCGAAACACCCAACCAATCAACAGATTTAAATACAAGTAAAACAAATGACGCAACTAAACGGGGCAACTCTTTACTTGACTACAATCGCGAACAGTTTGATTCGCAAATTGGTTCTCAAATAGATTTCTCAGTTTTTCAGCGTCATTCATCGGCGGCAGCTAACTTTCTTAATTGTTCCTTGAATTTTCCAAACGCTGAAACGGGAGACTGTTTAAGTGTTAATTCTCCTTTGGAAACCATTGAAGTACCAGACTCATCAGGGCACCTTGAAAATAAAAGTTATTTTAATGATGACACTTTTATAGAAAATCACTTTGATGCCAAAAAGAAAGCCACCTCGTTGACAGCAAATACCAGTATGACCAAGAAAAAGGATCATGATTTTGAGGAAGTTGAGGACATTTTTAAAACACTGGAATTTGACAATAATTTGAAAATATCTCAAGAGAATCAAAATTATGTTTTGAGAAAGGTATTTACAAAAAAAAAAAAAATTGCATAATGTAGTTTAAACAATAAACTTGGTCGACATGGCGAACACACTAAATTGAATTAAAATGATTTCGAAATGAGTGCTTCAGCAGACCATGAGATCTGCTCACTTTCATTGTAAATATGAGCGACCTTAATTTTTTTTTTTTTTTTAATAATCAAATATGAACTTAATTATTTATTTGCTTAAAGAGCCAATTGAAATGTATTAATTTAGGTCCAAAAATTATTCTTTTTAAAAAATATTTGCTGTCTTTTTCAGCTGTCATGTCATGTCAATGTCATGCCGACGACATTTCGTTGGTGCTAATCAACTCGTCAGTAGAGTTGAAAAATTCTTAAAAGTTTGTTTGAAACTTAACTACTTATTGCATAATTCCTATGAACAAAATGAGATTCAGAAATGTTCCAACAAACCTTTAACACAGTGCTCATAATTTTTTTTACAAATAAAATTCAATAGCAAATTTTCCGTTCAAAAAAGAAATTAAAAATAATTTTTCTTTTTTAATGTTTGTTCGAGCCTTAACCACTATTAATTCGTATATTGACCATTTTCATACAATGCTATATTAAAGCGGGAAGATTTTCCCAATTAAACTGATGTGTGTGGAGATAATTATGCCGAGTTAAATATGCTTTACGTAACAATATATTTGAGTTTGATAATAATTATGTTTTCCGTAAGCGACCATTGTATCAACATGTTTATCTGTGCAAGTAAATATGTCCATAAAATTCTACATGGGACTTTCTAGGATCCAAGTAGGCCGGCCTCACGACCGGTAGCCCGCGAAGCATAACAACATAAGTATACAAAAATGAACTTAATTATTTATTCGCTATAAAAGCCAATTGCAATTTGTTGTCTAAAAAGAATGTTTAAAGCCCAACTACTTATTCCAAAATTCTCATGAACAAAATGAGAATCAGAATGGCTCAAACAAACTTTTTATGCAGAAAGCATTTTACCCGCGAAACATAACAACATAAGTATAGTAAATTTGATATGATTCTGCTGTTTAATGTTACACAGTAAAAAAATATATTTGGTGTGTGAATTAACAGTGAATAGGGCTCGTATATGTAATTTAGGTTTCTTAATTATCAAATAAATGGGTTCGATTTTATTTACGCAAAATTGGGAACGACATTTTCTGATCTAATCTTAAGGCTTAGGTATGCGAACGTCTACGTAAACTAATGGAACGGACGTGTGTTTCTGGCATATTAAAACAATGTAAGCGCTTATCTACCGAAATCAAATGTCACGTTGACGGAACGTTTCAACCTGTATAAAATAGAAAGTCATAACGTTTTTATGTGACATTTGCTAGCCAGTGTTGTTCTTCTAGTTGATATTTGTAAATCAGTGATGGAACTTAAATTTGTTGATCATTAGTACGGCATAATTAATCCCTTTTCGTACTTTTATATTGAAATGCTAAATACTTTATCATTTATTGTTAATAAACACAAGTTTAAAGAAATTTTAGTATGACAGTAATTTCAGAATGCACACAACTTTTTGAAACTGTTTTTTCTAATATCAAGAAGAAGCCATAAGAGCCACCCATTTATTTATTACATAAAATTAGGACGAAAAATTTATCTGTTTTGCCTTATTAACTATCTCCCTAATTCATAAAAATTATAACAGGTTTATAAGACTGCTATTTGACATATTTGTATGGAAAATCTGTCAAATAAGAGCTTTATAAACTGGTTATAATTTTTATGAATTATACGGTATGTATTTAATCAAACTACATTCTTTACTTTGTATTATTTGTGTTTTCAATATAAGATATACAAAATTAATTACTGCTAATTTCACAAATTTGAGAAAATAATTCATTTTATTTAAGAAAAAAAACTAAAATTAATTATTACTTACATGGAGAGAAACAGCGCTCACATTACAAAGTAAGATTAATTAGTCTAGTTACAGCCTTTTCGCCTATACAGTTGTTGATATTGTAGTTACGGCCTTATAAGTTTGTTAATAAAATTGGTCTAAAACAGGGATGCCCACGGCCTATACGCTTGGTACGCTTTTGTTTTTGTAAAACCGCGGAGAATTGGCTGAGCATTCTAATATGTATACACAACTCTTTGTATGAAATATACACATACACACATATCCCAAGTTCAAAGCAACAACACTTTTATATGCACAGCAATACGAACGCAGGCTTTGTTGGCACACATTGGTGCCAAGCGTAAATTTTGTTGTTTTTTGTTTTCATGATTTTGTTGTTTTTTTTTTTAATGATTTCGTAAGTATGAAACACTTGAAGAAATCATTTTTTGTTATGAGTTTATTTCTGTTTTTCTTTGTGTGCGTCAATAAAGTGTAAACGTATTGGTGTTTGCGCTTCCATAAGAAGATTTTGGGCACCCCTGGTGTAAAATAATTCAAAACAAAATATATTTTAGTTGAATACATCATAATCCAGTAAAAAGTCGATTTTCGATTTTTTTTTTGTCAGTTACGGCCTTTTGATTTTAGGTAACATAAAATAATTTTCAGTTTTCGTTTTCTTGTTCAAATTTTTCCTTATTTTTTGTTAGGGGTACTTTTTCTACCAACCATACGAAAACATAAACCATTTCAGCTACCATCTCTGTAGTTTATTTATTTAAATTTTAACTAAACTTTTTTGTATTTTATGGGCATTTTTTGATACAATGGAAGACGAAAAATTAAATTTTAAGATTTAAGAAGCTTAAATCAACAAATAAGTCAAGTCCTCCACATCCATTAAATTGGAATGAAATTATGTTTTTTTTTTATCTTTCAATGACAAAAGTTTATTTAATTTCAAAATATGTTTTTATTTTTTTGACGTTTATTCAATTTATAAACGTTGTATAACTGCTCTAGCGTCAGTACGTTAAAGTACGTTCCGTTAGCTTACGTAGACGTAATGATAACACTGTGCTAGTTGAAAAAACCGACAGAAGGGACACCCAGTGACTCAACCTAATTCGGGTGCGCTGAATTCAGTGGTGCTAACCGTTTTTTTAGGTTAGCTCTTGTTTTTGAGATATACTGTTAAGCTTCGTATAGAGGATTGTCAGATCTTACAATATTGTAAGACCTAACAACGTGCTGGCAATATACTAGAAATACAAAATTGTCAGCATTAAGAAAATTATTAGTTCAGACAATTGCAAGAAAATCTTGCAAATTCATTGTCAGACAATTGCCTGACAATAAATTTAGCTGCCAACAAAAATTGCCAGCTTACACTGATGTAAGATTTTCCAAAAATTGTCAGCCAATTGTCATTATCTATCAAAACATACACGCACATGCCATTATTAGCGGTACTCAGCGTTTGGTGCGTTTTTGGTTGCCACTATTTGCGTTTGCAATTATATTGCAACTGATATTGAGCACCCTTTTTAACAACTTTGCAAATTTTATTGCATTCCAAATAACAGCTGATAAATTAATACACAATTTTTAATTTTTCACGTTTTATTTTTTTTTTTGGTAATTGCTGCCGGCTCCATCTCTGCTATTTTTTGTTTGCTTTGTTCTAAAATGTCAGCTGTTCGAGTGTCAATGTTGCAAACGCAATACTCATGCCAAAAAAGCAACACGTAATTAGCGGTGCGTAAATGCAAAAATATTGCGAGTGCAACCTTGTATATTTTGTTGTTGGGTTGCAAAGAAAAAGCAACGATTTCTTGCATTCGCACTTACGCAAGACATTTGCACCAAATAATGAACTGCGCTATTCATTTTTTATTTTTCTCGCTCAATAACCATGTTTTTAAATTTTTTATTCTCTTTTCTGCAACTTTTTACCTCTCGTACTCACATTTTTGCTATTCTCCAGTTTTTCTCTCCCTTTCGTACACACTTAGTTTTCTTGAATATTCTTTTTCATTACTCTGGCAATGACGCCATTGTAAGGTGTTGAGAATTTATGCATCTTACAATATGCCAATGCCTGACAATGTATTAGCAATGATGATGACAAAGTGTTCAGACGATTGACAATTAGCATAGACAATTAATTGTTAGGACGGTGGCCTGCCAATGCTTTTGCTTACAATGTTGTCAGGAAGAAAATGTAAGTTCTCATGACTGGTTAAAAATATTCTATACATTTTCTGACAATATAGTAAGATCTTACAATCGTCTATATGTAGCTTTATTTTAAAAATGAAGGAGGTAAGACAACATACATATATTCCCTTAACTCAAAAATCTTGGAAAGAACACAAAAACCGAAATTCGGCAATAAAATTATCTTTCAATAGCTGTAAAAATATTTTTAATGAGCTTAGTTTTTGAGATATACCGTTATTTTAAAAATGGAGGAGGTAAGACAACATATGTATATTCCCTTAACTCAAAAACGATTTAATATCTTGGAAAGAACACCGAAAAACCGAAATTCGGCAATAAAATTATCTTTCAATAACTGTAAAAATAGTTTAATTAGGTTTAGTAGTTTAGAAAACACAAATTTTTTTTCGATGAAAAAAATTAAATATTTTGCAAAAGTTCGAAATTTTTTCTTTTTTAAAACAGCATAAAAAATCTAAAAATAAAGTTATGCTGATGAATTTTTACAAATAAAGTTTCAAACAAAAGCAGCCTTAAATGACTAAAATCGGTGCACAACTTTGAAAGTTATTTACAAAAAATCACAAATTGCCGTTTCAAACAATCACCAGACGAAACCTCAAAAATTAAAAAATAAAAAATTTTTTTATTAAATGAAAGTAGTATGGAAGAAGCATTTTTTTTTTGCTTATCAAAATAAAGCAATTTTAACTGATGAAAGTAAAAAAAACAACTTACATATCGATACCCAAAAGGCAAAATTCCGTAACTAATCCGTCTGTAGGCAAAAAAAAAAGTTTCAAATTCCAGCACAGTGTAATTTGTCTTAAAGAGAACAAGAAAAGTAAATTTGAAGTCTTATTAACTGTGGTATAACAATGACCGCTCACAACAACCATCATTGGCACAGTGTTACTTTTACCAAGCCCCTGAATGGCAAACAAAACAGATGGAATACTGAAAAACATATGAATGAAAGGTTACCCTTTACTTTTTTTTTAATACATATTACGTACCATGCGCCCTGTCGCTGACAAATATCATTTAGGGAATAAACCACTATATGTGTGCTATGAATGTTTCATTTTGCCAGTTAATGACTGTTAAACTATTTCAGTGTGAAGCAACAACCACCGTGAAAGAGGTAGAAGCAAAAACGATATTTTCCTGTCCAGCAAAGACCGGCAACCATTTCACGCTGCCTATTACTACTACACCTTCAAAATCCGCCCACGAATCGAATGAAGCTTCAAAATTATGCTCTCCACTTAATAAAACCCCAGAACTGGATGCATTTACCATGGATGATGAAATTTTTGAAAAGGTTCTGTCTGAATTTAATTTTAATTGCTCGAACTCTCTTCAAAAACAGGTAACTTGAAAAATCGCTTGTGAACTTCAAATGAAACTTCAAATGAAACAAATATCCATCTCATTTTAGTCCCAAGCTCAAAACCACAACAATTCCTGGCATTTATGGGATAAACCCTTTTTAAAAGATAATAAAAGTCAAGTTGCCAGTACACCCAAAAGTTTAATAAAAGTGAATACGTTGGCGGATGCCACCTCTGTACCCCCGTCCGTTAAACAGCTTTATGATGTTGTTAGATCAAATTATTCGGATTTTGCTTTTATTTATGCTTTGAGCGCACAGTTGTGTCAAGATCGGGTGCCAATGGAGTGTTTTGTTACATTGAAAATAGCTCTACTACTGAGTCTTGTTTCTATAGGAGTAAGTTTTGCAGAATGTTTAAAGAAATATTTTACCATTTTAATTCTTTCCCGCAGAATAACGAAAACCGTCCTCCCATTCCAATTGTGGCCATCACCAAAGATACTTATATGACAAATTATCTAATGACAAATATTGGTCAATTGGGATCTCGTTTTCTGGGACCGGTGGATGAAACGAAGTCACTTTCAACTAGTGAATGGCTGGAGGCCGATCCAATTATTTTGGCACGTGGTGGAGTTTTCTATGCGGGTGATTGGACTCGCTTAAAAATCAGAAGAACTGAAACAATTTTTAAAAATATTGAATGTTCTAGTGTAGCGGTTGAAAAATCGGCCGTGAGTGTTCCTTTGGAAACAGCCATTTGGACGCATTGGAGGTCATTTAAGTATGGTGCCAAGGATCAGCAAACGTTTAATAAATTTCTCAAGTAAGTGGAAATGTTTATGCGCTAAACAGTCAAGATGAGATATTAAACAAATTGGGCAACGAATCAGTAATTAAGAAACAAATTCAGTCAAGTACGTGGCTGGCACGCACACTTAGGATTCCGTACCTACATATGTGTTACTTTACGTTGTATGGGGACACCTGGTAGTTTTCGACTTGTTGTTGTTGTTTTTAGTGTTTGTTGTTGTAAGGCATCTGGGAATACATACACTGTGCGAATTTCAGCTCTCTATCGCTTACGATTCGAGAGTAATGGGTAATTGTTACTTTTCGTTGTATGGGGACACCTGGTAGTTTTCGACTGGTTGTTGTTTTTAATATTTGTTGTTGTAGGGCATCTATGAATACATACACTGTGCGAATTTCAGTTCTCTATCTCTTACGGTTCGAGAGTAACGGCTAATTGTTACTTTACGTTGTATGAGGACACCTGGTAGTTTTCGACTTGTTGTTGTTGTTTTTAGTGTTTGTTGTTGTAAGGCATCTGGTAATACATACACTGTGCGAATTTCAGCTCTCTATCGCTTACGATTCGAGAGTAATGGGTAATTGTTACTTTTCGTTGTATGGGGACACCTGGTAGTTTTCGACTGGTTGTTGTTTTTAGTATTTGTTGTTGTAGCGGTAAGGCACAGCAACATCCTGTAAAAATTTCAGCTCTCTAGCCTTACCGTTTCGTAGAATGGACGCTGTGACGGACGGACGGCTTGTGGCATACCTTAAACGCATAGGAATATGGGTGGGAGATGAAGTAATGTAGAGCATGTGGGAAGGAGAGAGCGAGACTTTAGAGCACTATTTATGCCAGTGTCCCGCCTTCTAGCAAATACTATCCCCATATCTAGGGAAAGACACCTTACCAGACATAATGCAATAACGAAGCATATGCTCAAGGAAATTGGGAAACTTTGTGAATGACACCAAGTTCCTATAGATCTATGAGTCAAACTGGCTTAAGTGTAGGTCGCAAAACATGGCCAAACATAGCTCTCCAATCAAACTAACCCTATCAAGTGTAAATATAATATTTGTAGTACTTTATAAATAAACTATAGGATAACAGTGGCTTTGTGTAACTTAAGATCCACTAAAAACAAAATTTACAATGTTACTAAATTGTTTTTTTGTTTTTCTTTAATTTCAGAATTTTTGGCATACCAATTTTTGTGTCCGACGACAATCATGAGGCGTTGATTGACTACATTTTGGATCAAGCTTCCGTTAGAGTGTTCGAATCAACAGTCGATCATTTATCCATTAGCCAGGAAGATATGCGTAATTTCTTAGTTCATGTATCGCAAAGTAATGTCGATTTATCACCAGAAGCAGCCATATTATTGAAGGACTATTTCGTGGCCTCACGTTCCATGAGACAGGGTATTAAAATAATTTAAAAATTTTCAAAGAAACTCAGTTTGATTTTTATTCTTTCGTTAATTAGATTGTCTTTCCAAACAATCATATGCCATGCTCAAGCAATTTGCCGAATCGTTTGCCAAACTCTCTATGCGTAAGATTGTGTTATGCGATGATGCAGTGGCAGCCATAATAATGAGCGAACATTTTATTGAAAATGTGTTTGCTCCCAGTGACTATGGTGCACCCCATTTTGGTAAATTCGATTTTGTCGGAGCACTTGACGAATATTTGTCACAATTCAGGGAATGGCTGGACTGTTATATAAAAAAATCTAAAACAAAATGTTAACTTGTAATTTTAATTACTAATGAATTTACAAATAAGAATTTGTCATAATATACTTATGTACACATACACCCATATTCATAAAAACTATTGAAGGTTTATTACACGTTTATTTGACAAATATTCCGTAGAAATACGTCAAATAAGAGCTTAATAAACATACAATAATTTTTATGAATATGACCTATAAGCTTTAATTCATGCGCAAACATGACAGTGGAACTTTTCCCAGTTCCAGGTTACCATAAAAAAAATTAAATAGGTAACATAAAGACAGGTTTAGATCTGAAGTGATATTGACATGGCCTGTTAAACTGGCTCGAACTTGCTCAAGCATGCTCGATAAAGGCACTTATTTTGGAGTTATATACTTCTTGGTTATCGTGCTTAAGTTTCTTTGTTTTACTTGCTATATTTCTTCCATATTTTCGAAATAAGTGTTACAAATACGTTTAATTAATTTTTCTTTCCTTTTTTTATATCAATGAATTTAAGATTTTCACCCAAAAATACTTACACCGGTGTTCATACAAAAATAAAACATTGTTGAAACACATTTCACAACAAATTTTTCATATAAAATTTGTTCTAAAATGTATTTGAGCCACGTTTCATTTTTTTTGTGAATAGCGGTGTTAATGTTTTTTATTGAGTTTAAACTAAATATTTTATGTATTCAAAAATTAGCTTTATTATTTATTCGCTATAAGAGCATTGAAATGTATTATTTTAGTTGTAAAAATATACCTTATTAATGTTTTCTGTCTTTTTCAGCCGTCTGTATGCCGCCGGCATTTCGTTGATACCCATCAACTCATCAGTAGGCTCGAAAAATCTTGCAGGAATAAGTAGTTGGGTTTCGAACAAACATTCCCTTAACACTTTTCGAGTCTACTGACGAGTTGTTTAGCATCAGCGAAATGTCGGCAGCATATAGACAGACGGCTTTAAAGGACGGAAAGCATTAAGGTCTATATTATTAGACCTAAAATAATAACCCCCTAATTCATAAAAATTATTTCAGGCTTATAAGACTGTTATTTGACATACATATTTGTATGGAAAATCTGTCAAATAAGAGCTTTATAAACCTGTTATATTTTTTATGAATTAGACGGTAAATAGTTTATGTTTAGTATTGTACTCAAATGTAAAATCCAAAAATGATGAATATATGTATCAACACAACTTTGTGTTATATTTGTTTCAATATCGTTACGTTTCTTTTTTAAAACGATTATAAAAATTAACACCCATATTTATAAAAACTATTGAAAGTTTATTATACGTTTATTTGACAAATATTCCGTAGAAATACATCAAATAAGAGCTTAATAAACTTACAATAATTATTATGAATATGGCCTTAATTTTTGTTTTTTTAAGAAACAGTTTCATATTTATTTCATGCCTCACTAATTACACACCGTGGGCCAGGAGAAATCACCCTACTAAAAGTTAGTCTTATTTTTGCAAATGGCGGCCAATGTCAAATCTGTTATTACATTTGTGAACTAGAGGTAGTCTCGTCAGCTAAACCGTTAATCATCTGATTACTTTAGGTTGTCGAGAGATTGCAGAGATGAAAGGCAGCCGAAACGAGTTAGCAAATCCGCGTAAGCTCAGTGCATCTCTCTTCTGTAAATGTAGAAGTGGCGTCTTTTTGACAGTTTGCATAAGTTGTACATAAACAAAATGCATAATATTTTTATTGAAGTTCTTCTTATTGTAGCGAAAAGGTTACCTTATTAGTTGTATCATGGTATTCACCATGGTACAACTAATAATCCCCCATTTACACATGCAAGTAACTTGTTGCAAGTTGTGTGCACATACCAACAACCAATACACTGACAGAGACAATAAAAGCTGTTGCTACTTGCTTGATTGTTTACACATGCAAGTGTAAGCTCATTTTTAAAATGACTATGGTCTTAAAGAAAATTGCTTTACTTTACAAAGTAAAAGAATTAAATGAAATAATTATGCAGAAAAACTACACAATCACTGTTCTATTTATTTATATTTAAAAATCACTATTTTTTGCCTTTTTTGTGTATTGTTTATTCTGTTCTGTGTGGCCGTCTACATGACTTTAATGGCTGGGTTGCCAAAGTATTGTCCTATAAACTGTTATGGGGAAGCAAATTATACGAATAGAGTTCTTATCAAATAAATAGTTAATTTATATGAAAAATCCATAAAAGCCATATTTTACTTCAACTTTTTTTACATTTTATCTTATTTTTCGGCGTGTAAGATGAAATAAAAAAATTCTTCCTTGTAAGTTATCTATTAAAACTAAAATATGAACTTTATAAGGTAACACTGTTTTTGATTTTTGTCATTTTACGACATGCAAGTAAAAAAAATTACTGGCAATCAAAATCTCTTGCAAGTGAGCTCACAACTTGCAGAAGTATGATGATATTTTAGTAAAAAAAAAAATGTCAATGTATTGATTTACTTGCACTTGTACTTGCGTGTGTAAATGGGGGGGTAAGGTAGCCTCGTCAGCTAAACCGTTAATCAGCTGACTAATTTAAGCTGAAGTTACACAGTACGCTTTCTGCGCGTCGACGCTTTTCACGCGGTTGTCAAAAAAGTAGGATTAGTGCATTTGCATGTGACAAGTTACAGAGCACAAAGCATAGAACGCGAAGACGCGTAGAACGCATAAAGTACACCTACTTTCTACTTTTATATGCGTCACAAGCGTCATGAGAAAATGTCAGCTGTTTATAATAACCAATGATGTGCCTACTCTCAACGTTATCGATAAATACCTTTTATATCGTAAAATAATTTATAAAATCTTTTGCAAAAAAAAACATTTTTAATAAAAAGGAAAAGTTTTGTTATAAATTTTATACACATTTTCACGAATAAAACAAATTGTAATTGTTTTTTACAACACTTTGTTCATTAACAAAATTTGGAGTCGATTCATGGATTGCGTTTGCGTACTGAGTATCATCACTGTTATGTTTACAAATACATATTTTCAATTTATTAAAACAAGCGATATGGAAGAGAAGCTAATAAATGCAGTTAAAAACCACTAGCTTTTATATAATAAAACCTTGCTGCCCTATCGGAACAAAAATAAAAGAGCAGCTGCATGGAGTGCAATAAGTAAGGAGCTTAATTTACCAGGTATGTATATACATACATATGTACAATTTTGGAGCTTTTCGTAAGCTCTTATCGCACAAATAACAATGTTTATGAACTCTATAAAGTCCATTAATTCTTTTAAAATTTCAATTTCACTTTGCATTTTGTTAATATTTGTTTTGTATGCTAAAAATATTTGCACAACAGCTGATCGAAACAACAAAATATGGCGCGTATGAAGCGTTGTATGTAACTTGTAGTATGAAACGCATAGAATGCGTAAAACGTATAAAAAGCATGAAAAGCGTGGATGCGTCTAAAGCGGGCCATGTAACTTCACCTTTAGGTTGTCAAGAGAATGCAGAGATGAAAGGCAGCCAAAACGAAATACCAAATGAATGCAAGCTCTGTTATCTCTCTTCTATAAATGCAGAAGCGGCGGCATTTTGACAGCTGACAGAAGTTGTACAAAAACAAAATGCATAATATTTTTATTGAAGTTGTTGTTATGGTGGTGAAAAGGCTACCTTATTAGTTGTAGCATCATGGTTTTCACTAGCTTTGTCGGTATCTTTCTACTCGTATCTTGTAGCAATGTGTACAATGCCAAAAAAAAAAAATTAAATAAAGAACTTAATTTCGTGCAATATTCCTCAAATAAAGTTGAAAGCTCTGCATAGCGAAACCAGAGTTTAATCTTAATATTTTTTAATTTCCAGTGTCTTTTTTGTTTTTTTGTTTTATTTTGTGCCATACCCATTTTTTAATCCCCGAAATTCGAACTAAACTCATGCCATTGTTTTGTTTATCATTGAATGTTTGTCTTCTTTGGTTGCTTGGCAAGTAGTTTATGGCGGCAACTGGTTTTTGTCTTTATTTGCTTTTGATGATTTGTCTCTATTACAAGCTATTGGTATTGCAATCAATTTGTCAAAGCAACAATAAATAATAAGCTAAAGCATTCATTTAATGCTACCGTTTGATATAATTAATGATATTAAACACATTTGCATTCATACTCATTGGAGGCTTTTGTTTGCGAATTGAGAAGTTTCAACAATGAAGTCTTGTGGGTGCTTCGCAAATTGTAGGGAATGAAGCGAATTATGTATGTGCATACATATGTATATCCTCTGCATAGTAACTCAAGCAAGATTAATACTTTCAGTATGCAACTGAAATAACGAAATAAGTAGCGTTAATGCGATTGAAATTAAATCGTTTGATCTAAAATTGTCTACGAAATATTTCATAAAAAAAAAGAAAGAATAATTTTGTGTCTTGGCAGTTGACACTATTCTTTTTTTTTTTTTTTTTTTTTTTTGAGGTAATTTTGTGTATCTCTTTGCCTAAAAGCGATTAGAGCAGAGTTCATTAATTGAAGAAAAGGAAGTAAAAGTTCTATACAGAAAAAACAGTACAAAATAAATTTACTAGATGGTAAATTAGAACAAAAAGTTTTTTTTGCCCTTTGAAAGGGTTTGTCAACAGCATGATCGAAGTAACGAATAACTCGGCAGCTTATGAACCGATGTGTACAGCCAGTCCCAGGATATCACTCGCTAACGTTCGCAAGCATTTTAGTCACAAAACAGCTGATTTGGGTTTCTCTTAAAATTTCCAGTACGACAAGTCGCAAATAAGTGACAACGTAAGTGTTTCAGTACAAATTTGAGCCCCAATAATAATAATTCTGTTAAACTTCTGGAAGTCGATATGCCAAGAGTGAAAATGGAAACCTTCTACGTCCGTCAAGAGCTGAAATTTTCACAGTACATGAAGTGAGACGGCAGCTACAACAACAAATACTAAAAACAACAAAAAGTTAAACACCCCAATTCTACAATTTTCTCTTTTCCCAACTAACCTATTCTAAAAAAGTCTCCCTGGGAGATTTTACTTTTCTCCTATTCTAAACAAACTTCGAAACTGGGAAACTCTTCCCGGGGAAAAAAGTAGCTATTACGAATGTCACAAAAAGAGGGAAAATGATGACAAATTTTGGGAATAATTCTGTTAAAATTAGATTTGAAGAGGATTGTGCCAAAAAATGTAAGTAATTTAAATTTTTCATTAAAAATTTGATAAATATCTCAAATATCTCATAGTTTTAGGTGAAAAACAACAAATAAGAAACAGTCCCACCCAGATGTTGTTGCCCGGAGATGGTTTAAAGGAAGCAAAGATGACTTAAATGCAATATGGTGCAATTTAGAGGCGGAATTAAACGCAGCTGGGTCACCACTTAAAAGTATCGCCGAATGGAAAAAGGTATGAATTATTAAGTGACAATAAAATTTCCTTTAAGAGCAACAAATGATAAATTTATTTTTCAGGTCTTTGGTGCGACCAAAAGAAGTATGTACGCCATAAGGCAGCACAAAATTTAAAATTTTCTCGGGCAACTGGTGGAGGCCCAAATATGGAGCAGCCTTTTTCTGCAAATGAGGAAATTATTTACAACTTGATTTGTATGAAAGACTCTGTCTGTAGAGGGCGTTTCTAAAAAAGTCGGTTTAGGCCCATATGGAGTAGAAAAAATATTACTAGAAATATTGTTGGCTTCCATACCCGATGACGGGCCTAAAAGCAGTGGTGTTGATAATGAAGAAACGCCCCAAAAACCACCTGTTCATTGTTGTCCAGCACTTCACTTTCATTGATTTCTTCTTCAGCTAACATTATACAAGCCGCACTAAACATATGTATCTTTTTTCTTTAACCTCTTTTTTTACTCCAAACACTTTTACTTTTAAAATTTATAAAATTAAATTGGTAAATTTGCTTAATTTTTTTGTAAACATTAGATAAAAGAAGATAAACAGCTGTTTATGTTTGGAGGATGTTAATTTTGGGAAAAACTTATTTTTTGGGAATTCAATTCCCTGGGAGTTTTAATAATTGGGCTGAAAGTGTACCTTCATGCAAGGCGAATCAAATATAGGTGGTTGCAATTCAATTCGCTCCAACATTTTCTCTCGAAACGTCATAAGTTTTATGGTCCTTTGCTATCAGCTTTGACAACTCAGAAGATAAATCGTGGAAAAATGTAGAAGTGAATTGGGGAATGCGGGCACCTGTAATGGATTCGCCTTGCCTCCATGCAAGAAAGTGATATCAGCTGTAACTCTTGAAACGTAACTTGGGGGTTACAAGATCAAGTCTTGCCTCTCAAGTTTTAATACATTCACACTTGTTTACTAATACACTCACAATTCTGAAAGTTGATGCAAACTTGATGACAATTTTTGCTTTACATAGAGAGCATCAAGTCACAATCAAGAAAACAGCTGACAACAATTTTTTTTTCGTTCTGTCTGCAAATATTTTTTTGTTTTGTTTGAAAGTTGCAATTAAAAGTGATAAAAAATTAAACAGATTCAAGCTTAAAAATAGAAATAAAAATGTTTACCTGCAAGTCCAACAATGTTTTTACATTTATTTTTACATTGATTTCCATTAAATTTATTAATTTTAAAAATATTTGTATATTTCTGATTATATTTAAATAGTTAAAAAAAATATATATTGATTTAGAATCTGAATTAGTTTCTGGGTTTAATGTAGAATATAGAAGAGGAGGTTTTGCTTTAATTTTTTTTTAGCAGAATATGCAAGAAGCTATTTTTAATTTTCTTCTTGACGGCATCTTGAAAACGAATTGTTATGAAATTGCGTGCAGCCTACGTCACAGCTATCAATTTTATTGAATTTTGACAAGCAATATGTGAAAAAAAAAACTTTAGAGCAAAACTTGATCGTGTAACTGCAGCGTAACACCCCGTCTAGACCTGCAATAAATATCTTAGCAATACGGCAATAACGCCGGCAGAACAACGGTAAAATATTGCTTATTGCCATGTTTATGTCAAGGGGTTGTGTCATCGTATTTATGTTAACTCACAATTGAAAAGAGGCCAATCAGTACGGTCGAAGTTTTTGCGCAATATTTATTGATTTAAATATGTAAGTATGTCTTCAATGTTCCAATCCATAATAAATGCACAGTAGTATTAATAACTTTTATTTATAAAACTATTATAAAACTAAAACACAAACTTTTTTATCAAATACGCTTGAAAAATGGTGGTCCTCTTGTGTTTTTATACGTCAAGCTCATTTGACAACCAAATTTGACGTTTTATGTCTGCAATAATTGTTAACGAGAATTCGTTGACAATTATTGCAGCAATTATTGCAACCTCTTGCAATAAGCCGTCTACATTAGACATGACATCATTTTGACGTTTGCTGCAATAAATGTTAACATTTTTATTGCAGGTCTAGACGGGCAGTAAGCGACAAAAACATCAACAGTGATGCCAAACGGTCGTTTTTTGTGACGTTTTTCAATTATAACGGCAAGTGGAAGATGGCCGAATATGTTGCGTTAATCGAATACACATTCAAACTGCCTGTACCTCCAAGTGCGATCGAAGTTGCCTTTTGCGCTTTTTTTAATTAGCGCAGTTCATTATTTCGTGCAAATCTCTTGCGTAAGTGCGAATGCAAGAAATCGTTGCTTTTTCTTGGCAACCCAACAACAAAATATACAAGGTTGCACTCGCAATATTTTTGCATTTACGCACCGCTAATTACGTGTTGCTTTTTTTTTCGTATGAGTATTGCGTTTGCAACACTGACACTCGAACAGCTGACATTTTAAAACAAAGCAAACAAAAAATTGTAGAGATAGAGCCAACAGCAATTACCAAAAAAATAAAACGTGAAAAATGAAAAATTTTTTATTAATTTATCAGCTGTTATTTGGAGTGCAATAAACCCTGCCAGAAATAGCTCATGGAAACTAACACATTAACAACTTAGTTACTAATACATGCAAAGCAATGATTGTTTTAGTATTTTGATTTTCCCTTATTAATTTGGTAATTTCATTTGGAACTACGTTTAAGCATTAATGTTTTTGTAGGTTCATTTGTCCATTTTTTTTAAATATAGTTTATTATATTCTCTTTGAATTGTTTTTCGAAAATTTTCGAAAAATTCTTTTTTTATTTATCAATAAAGAAATTAATAGTTACATTAATAATTACATGTAATTTTGTGGGCATTTTGCAAAAAAAGATTTTGAATAATCACTTTGCTGAGGTGGTGGTGCTGGTTTGGAAAAAAATAAATCACATGTACACGAATGTTTACATCAGTTTTTTCATTTTGCCCTTAAGAAAATGATGGAAACACTGATGTATGAACCCATCAGCAGTGTCGGTCATATGATGGATCATATTGACCGACACTGTTCTTGCAGGGAAATTTGCAAAGTTATTAAAAAGGGTGCTCAATATCAGTTGCAATATAATCGCAAATGCAAATAGTCACAACCAAAAACACACCAAACGCTGAGTGCCGCTATTGTTTTTATGGTTTAAAGACAAATAAAAAAATTGTTGTTGCTTTCAATATACATATGTAAATATGCCCAAGAAAACTTTGTAGGCATTTAGAGGAACAGGCAGTAAATGAACAGGCAACCAAAAAAATAAATATGTATCACATACCGCATTATACTCGCTTACTCGTCATATGTATATAACTTGTATAACAAGGCAAAACTGAAATGTAAGAAATTGTTTCCTGCCAGCTTTGGCTTTAGTCATACTCTTATTATTTCATTAGAATTACAAATTGCTCCATAAACACGTATTCATCGCTGTAATTTATGTATATTTTATTTATACAACGCAAGTTAAATTTATATCTAAAAAAAAAAAAAAGTTCGCATGTTAAACCCTGAGCAATAGTTGTTCAAGTTTAATGTCGCAGCACAGAGAAAGATAATGATGGCAATAAAACTCTAATCCTTTTTGAATGGACAAATTTACAAAATGAGTTGAATTCTTCTTGGTTCGGGAGGTTTGTTTTTTTTTTTTTTTTTTTTGCTTCACCCAAAAAACAAAAACTAACGAAATAAGGGGATACATGTCACGTTCTTAAAATATCATTATAAATGTTACATGACTGACTACAAGGAAGCACATGCTAAAATACAAATAGTCCCTTAGAAAGTGTATATTATAAAATATGCATGTGTATGTATAAAATATGTATGGTTTGTATGTGTGTGTGTGTGTGTGTGTGTGTGAATGAGAGCGTACAAAACCATACAATGAAATTATTGTAGAATGTGTGTGATGACACTGGAAGCGAGAAGAATACACAATCTGTACAGTTATTGTTTGAAGATATTCATGTATCCGACATTGTCTGCTTTTTTTTTTTTTTTTTGTTCTTCTTGAAATCTTATTACACTATGATTAAGTGCAACATAAGAAAAAAAAAAAAATCTAAGAACCGCTTTAACTATTTGCCTTATGTCATAGAGAGTTTGTGTGCAAGTTATTGTTATGGTTGTTAAGTGTGAAAAAAGTGTCAGACGAAACACTTCATGTAGATGGTACAAGTAAGTGTGTGTGTGTGTGTGTGTGTGTGTGTGTGAATGAAAAACTCCATTTGGCAAATACATTTTACAATGAAAGAAGATTTTCTTTGTGTTGCTTTTACTGTTAAAATTATGTATAATTTTGTAATTTAATTGCATTTTATGCAGAGAAAATATGCAGGGCTTTCTATGGCACACCTGAAGAAAGGGAGTGGTGTCAAACGGTTGTGTAACTTAAGCTGCGATCACATATGAACGAATAGTTTTCCATTTTAGTACAAAACTGTGCCGAGTCTTATATACCCTTTAGCAAAGTGTAATTAGAAGCTTTTCTATCAGGTCCATATATGGCCTCTGATATCCCCAAATCAATTTGAAAAACAGGTACTCATATACACATTAAAATAATGAATTTTCCACAAGCATTAGCAAAAATCAGAAACCATAAATATAAATTTTTCATAAAATATTGCGTGAGCTTTGGTTGCCGAGTGGTTAAAGCGGCTGTGCCAAAATTGTGAAATTTGACACGTCCAAAGTTCATAGGGTGCTGATGAAGGGTGTTTGCTACCCAGAAACAGCCGGTTGTCCACCTAGCTACTAAATTTTACTTTTCTTTACTTAATTGATATTAATTAAAAGTAGTGACAAACCAAGAGTTGAACTTAAGCCTGAAAAAGTAATTTAATATAAATGTATTACAACACAAAATTAAAATTTACAGTAAAATAAATAATAACATGTTTAGGAATTTTTATGCCGAACGTAGGGGTCATTTTTCGTTATATTTTTCGTTACATTTTTCGTTATATGCATTACATTTACAGTTTACAGTTTATCTGCATTACATTTACAGGTTAGCACCACTGCATCCAGCTCACCCAAATTAGGTTTACCCACTGGGTGCCCTGTCTGTCGGTTTTTCAACTGGCACATTGTTATCGTATAAATTACTGTGTGTGCATGAAAGTTTGATATCCGCAGCCAGTCTCTGAATACAAAAGGATCACGAACCTTGAACCACAAATATATTAAAGGGATCGTTTGCTCGAAAACTCTGTTGTTCATTGAACAAAATATCATATAATATCATATATGTAATAGCTCTGTTTCTTTACTCTACTTTGGGATCCCGTGGTATCCCAATTTGCACGAAAAGCGTTCCCGTACTTTAAAATTGGGCAAATGAGAGTATTTGTGAGAGAGCATTATGCTTCTCCTGCTTGCACGAAACAGCCCGTACTTTTTCTTCGGGCTAGTTTGGGCAAATAGTTCAGCTGTCAGCTGTTTGAAAGAAGAAACAATAACATAGAAGAAATAAGTGTTTTGGGGAAACTAAAAGAAAAATTGGAAATTAGTGTGAAACAAATATTTTAAAGCATTCTCTAAACAATTGTTGATTGCTAAATACATACATATTTATATTTACGAATTCATTTATGTACATATGTATGTGTTCGTAAGAAGTTTTATGCATTTCAACCCTTTTAATTGTCTTGAGAAAACTTTTTTAACACAAATTAAATAAAATATATTAATATTTTTTAAAAAAAATATAAAAAATATAAAATAAATTTAAAAAAAATAAAATAAATTTAGCTGTCAGAATCCTGACGTTTTCTTTTGGGGTAAAATGTTTGTGTTTATTCGTTCCCGTATTTTTGGGCATTTTTGTCTCTTATGGAGAGAACTTATAGTCTACTCTCATTTTACCGAACTTTGCCCAAAAAGTAAAGAAACAGAGCTAATATTTATAGCGGAACTCACCCTTCATTGCAAATTACCCTTGCAAACCTTGCAGATATTGCAACCGTAGCATATGTGCCATAGTCTGCAACACTACAAAAACAAAATGTATGAAACCGATGTTTGCATCACTTAAGCAAATATGCAAAACTAAAAACTATTGCATATCCATGTTTGCAAATGTTGCTAAATGCTAAAACAGCTGCTTGTTTTTCTACATTTCAACACGTAAACTCCTGCGCTCAAAAAACTGTATGACGGCAAGGCCGCCACAAAACATACCTGTGCTGGAATTAAATTAATGCTAACATTGCTCAAAGAATTATTTACAAAGTAGTAAAAGATGAATATTATACCTACTACTAAGCATAATTTTTATTAAATTTTATAAAATAAACAAAAAATCGGGCGGTTGCTTCACGTGCAAGTTTGATCGACGGCGTTGCTTTTCAAATATTGGCTGCGGCTTAGCTTATCTCATGCGGCAAACTCGCTTTATTAAATTTTGTAAACAAATAAATAAAACAGGAAAGGAAATGAAGAAAGTAAAAATAAAATTAAGGCAATTAAACAAAAAGTCAACAATAAAAGACGGCCAACGAAAAGATGAATAATAAAATTTTTGCAATTTGTTTTCTAAATTTCCTTCTCAATTTGCAAAACAAAAATATTTATATTTTCCGTTACTCTAAAATCAGCTGATGTAATTATTTTGCTAAACACTTGAAAAAGACACTCACGCTTTGTAGCAAAAATTCATGCTGTATCTGCTAAAATTGCAGATGTGCAACCAAGGGTGATTTCCGCTTATGTAAATGATTGTGCTCATCACAGTCTCTGGTGCGTATAAGTGACATGAGTTGAGGGAGTTAAGCAATAATTATAACTCATACGCCTGCCATGGTTGACAATCATAAAAATTTAATTGCTTTAAAAAAAATCAATATTCTTTAAAGTAAATATTTTTTTGCTACAATTTATTATTATTTATTTATTTTTATTATTTTATATTTTCGTACAGAAATGATATTTTTGTTTCAGTTGAGCTGAAATTCAGTGCTGGAAAATTTGTCTAAAATTTTACGCTTCAATTTTTTGCCAAGAAGTGAAAAATTATTATCAAGTTTGTTGGCGTTGATAAGTTCCCATGGTTCGCAGTTGTTGCTGTTGTTCGTTTTTTTTTTCTCCTTTGTCTTCCACTTCAGTGTTTTGAGCAAATTTAAACAAGTTATACACATTTAGTTTCAGCTGTCATTGTTTACAGTTGAATAAAATAGTTTTTTTTTTCTGCATAAGAAATTCTGTTTGAGCATTTTTATAGTTTTATAACATTTTTACTTTTGTCTATTGAAGGCAATTCATTCGGCGAAACTTCTTTGTTGCAATAGCTAGAATTACACTTTCTTGCAGCAGCCCTGTTGCTTTAGGAAATGTTTTAAAATTAAAGATGGAAAGTGGAAGCCCGCCAAAAGCTGGCTAAGAATTTTATGTCTAGGCCATAACTTTCAGCTGTTTCATAAGAGTATGTGTAGATGTTGATAACAAGCAAAATTTGATGCGAGCAAAATTTGAAGCAACGCACAGTATGATTTGGCTTTGAATTCCAATTTTGTTTAATTTCATTCAGGCCGCAAGTCTTTTAGGCCGAGAGCTTAGCTCCTCTCAAATTGCCATTTTTATAAGAAAAATATATACAGCAAGTTGTAATACAACTTGGTTATCTTTGTGTGGCACATAACTCTCACCCAAAAAACATATAAAATAAAATACTAATGATGGGTGTTTTTGATATAATCAAAAAATTTAGACAGAAAATATACAACAACATGGCTCGGGGGACTCCCGTTAGGAATGAAGCTCCTTACGTTTTTTCTTCATCTTCGAATGTAATACAAGGTGAAATCTGTATGTTTTATTTTGTGTTGTTTATGAAATTTTTAAATGCTTCTTAAAATTTTTGGAACGTTTTATTTTTTTACTTTTGACACATGCACTATTTTTTTGTCAATCTGCTACAAAACGAAGAAAATTTTTCAATATTGCTGTTGCTTTTGTTGTGACATACTTTAATTTAGCGACATCTATCAACTGATAGTGTCCGTTTTCACAACTAATTAATATTTATTGGTAGGTGTCTCCGCTGATAGCAGCGGAGACACCAACACAATTGCTTGTCGACAGACACACCAATACATATAAACAACTCACACGATTTCGTGACGATTTCTCCTAACTTGCACTACCAGCAAGCCGCGTTAAGGAACTTCGTTCCAAAAAATCGTTCTTTTTCAGCAAAAACAAAATTGTTATCGTTTTAATTTCTTCATAAAAGTAGCAGTTTTATTATGATGGTTTGTGGTGAGAAAACTTGCTGGTTTTCGTTAGTGTTGTGGTAATGTTTTGTTGCACATATGCATATTGTGCTCGTAGTTGTTGTTTTAAAGGTTTCCCCCAATAACCATGATAATAAGTTGTGATTTTCATTATTATTATTATTTTTTTTTTTTTTCTAAAACATATAGTGTTATTTTCAAGTGCTTGCTACAAAATGCTAATTTTCGCTTGTTTTTACTGTTGTGCTTGATGTTTAGAGCGACACACACACAAACACACCCAAAATAATTTATAATTGGCTATTTTTGGAAGTTGGCTTAAATGAAAATGTGAGTGTTCTGGCTTGGCAACAGTATGTGGCACTTATTGGAGCACAGTTTTTAGCTGCAGTTGTTACGGAACTTTTTGCTATATGAACTTGTTATGAGCCTATGTTTAATTAGAAAAGTTTCGACTTATTATATAATTATTTTATTTACGTATACACAGTAAATAAATGGTTAACATTTTTTTTATTTTTTTTTTTTTTTTTTTTTTTGATTTGCTCACCTGGTGATGAGCACCAGGTGAGAGACTGTGACAGCGCGCTATATTAATATGATCAAATGTGGACACGTTAGAGAATACTATAGAAAAAAAATGAAATTTTTAATCCAAATAACTATTTGAACTAAATTTTGGCTGCATATCTTCCGACGGCCCATGAAAATGTTTCATTTGCGTTTGTATGAACCAACTATTGTGACAGATATCAGTTTAGGTTTGTTCAAACCTTGTTTTGAAATCGATTAAAATTTACTACAAACTAAAGGGTGTGTTTTTCGATGTATAGAACTTTAAGTTGGCATTACTGTTCAAGATGGCGACCGATTTAACAGCTGTCGAGTGATTTATTCTCAGTTTGGTTTGGCAATTCATCATGAATAGACTCACGCCTGTATGAGTAAGCAATAGATGCGTCGAATGGG
Organism: Sturmia bella; assembly: GCA_963662145.1. Taxonomy (NCBI): domain Eukaryota; kingdom Metazoa; phylum Arthropoda; class Insecta; order Diptera; family Tachinidae; genus Sturmia; species Sturmia bella. The sequence continues at coordinate 20,327,902 of OY759170.1, forward strand.
CCCAAAACGAGATTGCCTTTGTTTCCGATTTTCATACGCGTATTTTGTTTAGCGATGAAGCGCACTTCTGGTTGCATGGTTACGTCAACAAACAAAACTGCCGCATTTGGAGTGAAGCTAATCATCAAGTGTATGTATGTCAAAATACCGTTACATCCACAAAAACTGACTGTTTGGTAAGATTTATGGGCTGGTGGCATCATTGGTCCGTACTTCTTTAAAAACGATGATGGCCAGAACGTTATAGTGATCGGTATAGAGCCATGATTACTAACTTTTTCATACCTGAATTGAATAATCCTGATGTCCAGGAGATGTGGTTTCAACAAGAAGGCCCAACATGTCACTTAGCTCGTGCCACAATCAATTTATTGAAAGACACGTTTGGTGACGGGCTAATTTCAAGTTTTGGTCCTGTGAATTAGCCTCCAAGATCTTGTGATTTAACACCGCTAGACTACTTTCTGTGGGGCTATGCTGATAAGCCACAAACGCTTGTTCATTTGGAAGACAGACAACATTCGCCATGTTATTGCCGATATACGGCCTTAAATGTTGGAAAACGTCATCGAAAATTGGACGTCCAGATTGGACTAAATCCGCATCAGTCGTGGCGTTCATATGCCAGAAATCATATTTAAAATGTAATGCCACAAGATTATCTTTCCGATAAATAAAATGCAGGTCAATCAAATAATCCATCGTTTTTTTATTGCAACTTAAAGTTCTATACATTGAAAAAAAAAACACCCTTTGCTTATAGCCTGAGTTACATTGTAACTATATTTATATATCTGCCACTTTTTGCTTTACATTGTGTGTATTTTATAAGGCATATTTTTTTGTTTATATAATTCATTATTATGCAACGCCAAGTATTGTGAGACAAGAGCTCCAAGTTCGAGTCCCAGATGGGCCGAACATGAAAAATTATTTTTATATATATTTTGTTTGCGTTTAACTGATGTGTGCTAAGTAAAACTGGTATAAGCAAAATTTGATTAAAAATCATGCTAAATTCGTACAAAAATAATAACCTGATTCAATAGTATAGTGCAACACAACATCTATTTAAATTGCTTGTTGTACATTTTTATTATGCTGGCTATTTAAATCCTACCAGAGGTAAACCAAAAACTTTGCAACACAAAAAAAAATAAGGTAGAAGATATTTAGATAAAAACGATAAAAAAATTAATACAAAAAACTTCTTAAAAAAAAGTTTTTTCGCCTGTATTTTTATATTTCTCGAGAGTAATGATTTCCACTAATTTTGTAAGCATTAAACTGTCTACAACTCTTTTTTACAAACATCAATAGAACGCAAAAAAATTACATAAAAATTATTTTTCATGTTCGTCCCATCTGGGATTCGAACTTGGAGCTCTTGTCTCAATACTTGGCGTTGTATAATAATCTATATGTATAAAATTCTTTGTGTGTATGTATGTATGTGTTGTATAGACTCCAAAACGGCTGGGCCGATTTTTGTGAAATTTTCAGGCAGTCTTCAGAATATTCTGGCGGGTGACACTGTGAAGTCTGAATTTCGATTTTCGGTCTGGGGGCGGAAGGGCGTGGTAAAATTCAAAGCAACCCTTGTACATTAAACAGTAAAATATAGCTGTAACTTTTGAACGATAAGAGCTAGAGAGCTAAAATTTGCACAGGATATTTCTTTACACATTCTTTACAACAACAAACACTAAAAGCAACAAAAACCCAACGCTAAGGAAAACACCCTGTACATTGAAAAGGAAAACTTAGCTGTAACTTTTGAACGATAAGAGCTAGAGAGCTAAAATTTGCACAGGATATTTCTTTACACATGCTTTACAACACAAACAAACACTAAAAGCAACAAAACCCCAACGCTAAGGAAAACACCCTGTACATTGAAAAGTAAAACTTAGCTGTAACTTTTGAGCAATAAGAGCTAGAGAGCTAAAATTTGCACAGGATATTTCTTTACACATGCCTTACAACAACAAACACTAAAAGCAACAAAGCCCCAACGCTAAGGAAAACACCCTGTACATTGAAAAGTAAAACTTAGCTGTAACTTCTGAACAATAAGAGCTACAGAGCTGAAATTTGCACAGGATAGGTTTTTACACATGCTCTACAATAACAAATACCTAGAAAAACAAAACAAAAATTTTAAATTAAAGGCTGGCCAGCAATGCGGACCGGGTCAGCTAGTGAATTATATAAACAAAACAATAATGCATTATAAAATACACACAATGTAATGCAAAAAGTGGCAGATATACATATAAATATAGTTACAATGTAGTGCAGGCAATAAGCACTTGCTTCTACTATATCAAACTTTAATTAGACCAATTTTAACATATGGTTGCCAAATTTGGTTTAATATTTCACCATATTATATGGAAAAGCTACGAAAATTCGAAAGAAAATGCCTAAGAACATGTTGTTCTCTATACAGATCTTCAAACAGTAATTTCAAAAAATATATAAGCAATAAGAAACTTTATTCTGCTGCTAAAATTAGCAGAATTGATAACTTTATTATACACCTAACTAGGAATCATATAAGAAATTGTTGCAGCTGCTATGAAAATAACTTAATCATGGCTCCTTATTATGTCAATGACGAATACACAGCACAGACATTACAAACTGGCTATGTACCTCCAGAAGCTTTTGTTTACTTAGATAAAAATGGTTTTATTCAAAACGAAACAACTGGAGTCCCTATATTTTTTCATATATGTATATAGAAGGGCCAATATAAAAAATGTCTTAACTAACAAAATGACAAACGAAAATAGAAGATTTGATACCAACATTTATCGTGCAGATAAAAATAGCCTTCCAAACGTGAACTATGATAAATACTGGTGGCTTATATAACTACTAAAAATTCTTCTCTTTTAACCCTTGACCATTTTATCTAAATCAAATAAAAAAGTAATGTTTTTCAATATTTTTTCTTTACATGTGTAATTTTCGCTTACAGGTAATACTACATGTATTCATTTGCAAATAGATTATAATTCGATTTAAAAAATGTATTAAATGTATAATATTACTTATAATTTCTATACTAGAGAGCTCGATTAAGGGACAGTGTATAATACATATGTTATTAAAACTACTCTTTTGTTTATTTCTAAGTATAATTATAATAACCTTTTATAATATTTTGCTGAAATAAACAATTAAAAAAAAAAAAACCAATAAGCACTTGCTATATAAGTTGTGAGTGAAGATTTCTGTGGTGTACTAGAAACATTAGTTACCAAAAATTTATGGTTCTTTCAAGTAACTTTTAAACATATTGTAACGACACGTACTCAGCCGTGTCCAGGGTTCAGTAAATAATCGAACACCTTTTATTTTTTTCTGACAAAACCGTATTTTTTTTATCGTTCGTTTCTAATTTTGGGAATAGTCCTTGCGTTGGGGCAAACAGGTGACGACCATTGAAGCGAAGACACGAATTCTTCCTTGGAGAAGAAGCCTAGCTTCCAAGGATGGATGGGGTCTTCGTAGTGTCCTTTATTGGAGAAGAATAAAAGAGCTCGCTCCAATAAAAGAGCTCGCTTCAGATCGTAAGACAAAGAGACTGGATTTGTAGCCAACTTCCAGTTATAACTTTGTTACAATTTCCCACGAATTACTTTTATTATTTATTCAAATAATATAAGAAATTTCTACACACGACTACATACGCATATCAGATAAGTAACCTCCGTCCGATATGCCGTACTTGCCAACTCTTATTTTTATTTTTCATATTTTATCTTATAATGATGTTAAATAACAAACGGGAAATTCAAGTATGTAAATAAAAAAAGGTATACATATATGAGCTACCAGGATATATGAGTGCAGTTTGTATTCCAAAACAAAATGCCTTATTTCAAATTTTATGTGGCCCAAAACGAAAGGGTGACTTTGGGCGTCACAATATTACTATTTATTTTATCTAAAAAAAAAAATGCATTTAAGGCTTCCGATTTTTGCTAATGCTTGTGGAAAATTGTAATGTAGTTTTAATGTACATGAGTGCCTATTTTTCAAATAGACTTGGGCATATCAGAGGCCATATAACACCTGATATTACATACATATGTATATAGAAAAGCCTCTAATTACACTTTGGTAAAGGGTATATAAGATATTTGGCACCGTCGAATATATACACTGTTATTTGTTCTTATTTAAACTTAAGTTGAGTTTATTTGAAAAAGCAAATGCATTTGAATTTAAATACACTTGATGCTAACCCCTAGTATTGAGAAACCGAAATCAGTGTGCGAATGAAAATGTTATTTCGCGATAGCTAAACATGTTAAATGTAGCAAAGTAAGTTTTTTCTTGGGTGGAAGCAAGCTTACTTACCTTCTTTTCTTCTGTAGTAAACTGAAATAATTTTAAAGCCAGTTTCATGTTCCTGAAAACAAATGCCCAATCTCCTGATGGGCTTCAATACAATGAAAGTAGTTGTAGTTGTGCTGGATGACCGATTTCTCAAGCAAGTAAAAGATGCTGAAGTGGAATATCTGCAAGAAATTTAAAGAAGACACAAAGTAAATGATTGGAGGAACAGCAATTTCCATAAAATACTTCCCGTCAAATATTAGGCGTTGTTAAGTTCAGGTCTGTGGCGAAATCTGGCTGAATGAGCAACCATTTTTGCGGTTTTTTTTTTGTTTTAAATAGAAAAAAATTATTATTATATTTTATATATTTATTTGAGCTTAAGATCTTTTTATTAAAGAATTTGAGTATTTTTGTCAATATTTCGCTCTCCTTCGGATAGCTTCTTCAGGATAGCTTCCGAGGAGAGCGAAATATTGACAAAAATACTCAAATTCTTTAATAAAAAGACCTTAAGCTCAAATAAATATATAAAATGTAAGAAAAAAGGGTCAAAATAACTAAATATTAAATAAATTATTATTAATTAAATCAGCAAACATTTTTAATGCATTTAAAATATTTTGAATTTCAGCTTCTCTTAAAAAAAGCGCGTTTTTGATCACCCTATTCGAAGAGAAATAATCGAAATAAGAACATACATTTCTGGATTTCGAGGATACTTTTATAAAAAAAAAATCGGCGACACAAAAAAAAAATCTTTTTTGAAGAGTTTTGGCCGCCATCTCTTCAAATGTGCCACTGTGCGGCGTATTCGTCGTGTTGGGCGAAATTCGTCGTTCGTCCCAGTTGTGTTCCTAGCAATAAGGAGTAGTCAGCTGCTTTTGCAAGGCTACCTGGTTTAAAGGTAGCTTGGCTAGAATTTTAGTTTTAGTTCAATTCAGCCAGTCAAAATAAAACAATTTTTCTTTACATTTCATCCGACATGTTTAAATATGAACTTAATTATTTATTTGCTTTGAGAGCCAATTGAAATGTATTAATTCATGTCCAAAAATGAACCATTTCAAGAGTTGCAAAACGAAAAAGAAATGTTTGCTGGGTTATAGGTTTGTTTGAACATTTCTGATTTTCATTTTGTTCATGGGAATTATGGAATAAGTAGTTGAGTTTCAAACAAATTTTTAAACATTTTTCAAGTCTACTGAAGAGTTGATTAGCACCAACGAAATGTCGTCGGCATATAGACAGCTGAAAAAGACAGCAAACATTTTGAAAAATTCATTTTTGGACCTGAATTAATCCGACATGTTTGTAAAAATTTTTTTTTTTTTTTCAAGGAGAATCCATCAGAAGATTTTTATTTGGAACCAGTTTCTTTTTCAAAGCCAAAACAATTTATAGGTACATAAGCGTAAGTCGATCTCGAACACTCGATATTGCGCCATCGATTTTTCGATAGTTCTAGGCGACACCACCCACCTATTGACAAAAATTTTTCGAGGCGCCCAAATTTGAATCCTTTGTATTTTTCGAATGGAAGCTTGACCCCTTTACAGGCGCCCTGGGATGGGGGATATCTTATTTTTTATATATTTTTTTTATTTATTAATATACAAAATAAATTTATATATTAATAACTACACTTGTCAGGAGCTGATGGCACATTTATTTTTCGAAAACACCAACCATGTACCACTCATCATCAGGGGGACTGCTACAAAACACTAAAAAAAATTGTAAATTGGGTGCCTCGAAGCATTTTTTTTTATTAGTCGCAGCAGAATTTTCCTTTTACTCATGCCAAAAGTTATTCGATGCCAGTATTCTTTTCAGTGCAAATTAACAAACAAAAACATATTATCTAATATTTGTGGGACTTATTTTCTTTGTTGTGATTTAATATAAACAAAAACTCGAAAATTTTTTGCGTTATTTTCAACAGTTATAATCGTTTTCTTTTCGCACCGTTCGGCTTAATGCTGCTGGAGCTACTAAAAGTGTTGTTGCCATTTTGTTGACTAGTCCTGCACAGTTTTGCTGTTGTTGGTGTTAGGTTTTCAGCTCTTGTCGGCAAACATGCATTAGTATTAGTGTATCTGTGTGTGGTTTGTGTGGACAGCGTTGCCAATTGTGAAGAATTTGAAAACTCAATATTAAATTCATAGCTCGAACTTTTCATATTTACTTTAGCTGTATATTTCTCAACTTCTTAATTCGCATCAAGTTGAATTGCTAAAATATTGCTTGTGATTAATATTAACTAAGCAAGAAATAGCTGGTGACCGCCGGAACTCTCTCCTATTTTCTTTGTTTATAAATTTTGATTTACTAAAAACAAAAGAATGTAGCTTATATTGGTAGATTTTTTACTTAACGTCGGTATTTCATGTATGAATGGCCGCTTCTGTTAGCCTCACAAGGGCGAGCTCTTTCGAGCTCATTTTCCATTACATGCTCCCACATTTCACACGGAAGGTATTTTATTAATTTCATCACGAATATTTTATTTGAGTTGCTGGATTTACGGTGCTCCATAAGCGATATTTTTCCCAGTTCACTTACTCGCTAAGGTGGAAATGAGCTTTATTGCTCATTATGATTTTGGTCCACTTCGTCATACACACGAATATTTCGCATCCTTGGGGAGGGTATGGTTCCATGTCTTGTTCACTTGTATTCTACAGCCGTCTAGTTTACATAAGTGAAAACAGATTTTACATTGGCCGCCATTTGCAAAAATAAAAGCAACTTCCAATGGGCTGATTTCTTTTGGTCCACCTGGTATTTTCTTTTAGCGATGCAAAAAGCTGAACAGAAAAATCGTAAAGCTATAATTTTATTGCTATTTTGTTTAGTGCTCGTTTATTTTGCTGATGGGTATTATAAGTATGGTTGTTTTTGTAATTATTGCATAAAAATATAAACACCTTGAATTCATGAAGTGGATGTTTCTAAAATGATTTATAATATGAAGATTTACCCACCGATTGCCAAATTTTGTATCCGTGTTCTTTTCTTCAATTACACAGAATTTTTTGACATGTCGTAACACAATGTATTATTATTTCTTGAGCATGTACTTTCAATTTTGAAGTCATATTGCCATATTGAAATCATGTTCTGGAAACTTAAATTTTTCTTACAAAACCTTCTTAAAACATTTTAAGCGATATATCAAACATCTAGCTACACCAATAAGTATTACACACAGCGAGGAGATTTTTAGCCCCTAATTCATAAACATTATTACAGGCTTATAAGACTGTTATTTGACATATTTGTATGGAACATTTGTCAAAGGAGAGCTTTATAAACCTGTTATAATTTTTATGAATTGGACGGTTAATGTATAGTGTATCTAAATTTTGAACACTTTTTAGCACTGGTAACACTGACCAGCGCTCTCTGAGCATGTTCGCTGTATGAGAGCCAAAATGTAGTTGTTTGATTTGTAATACGTTCCTTCCAGCACGAGCATGTTTGTTGCAGCAATCACCTTAGCAGTTGCACAGGGTTGTTAAATGTTTTAGTATGCTGCAACTTGTTGCACATATTTTACTAAAAAAAAAAAATGTATTCTTTTGCAATCATCTATGCACATTAGGGTGCGCCAAATTGGCAATTGATATTGTGTCATTGATTTTTGCATAACTTTGGTATGAGGAAAAAAACTACTTTTTTGATAAAATTACTACCTATTTGAAAAAAACATTACTTGAGAGGTCTCCGTCCTTCAATTTTTCGTTTGTACTTTTGTTTGAGGAGAAAAGATTATTGAGGAAACTGAAATTAACACCCCCCTCCTCCCAATAACACTAACTTGAGCCAGGGTGGGCATAGAGGACTCAAATCTACATATGACCAACTCCTCTTCCCCTCTCTTCCAAAATTTCTTTTCAATATTTTGTTCGAACACAGCGAACCATCAAAGCTGGAATTCCAATCAAAAATACAGAAAACCTTAATTTGGGTGCCTCGGAAATTACTTTTTAATACATATGTTGCAGGGGAAATTTTTTTCTCATGCCAAAAGCTGTCGAAAAATCAGCAAAATTATAAATATATTATTATTATTTATGACATAATAAGAATATTATAATATTCTACGACGCGAAAATCCCCAGGGTGAATGTATTAAAACTTGAAAGGCAAAACTTGATCGTGTAACCCCCAAGTAAGATATATTTTGAAATTTTTTTCGATGTCTTGGTCATCCAATTTAAGTATAAATGGTTGAAGTACCGTAATTTGATCTTTTATTTTATGAACTGTTGTTTTGTTTACATTCTAAATGTAAATTTTATTGGTCTGCAATACTTCGTTGAAGAGGTATTTTCGGTTTCTAAATAAATTTGCAAAAAAAAAAAAAAAAAACTTTGGATTCAAAAATTTGGAGCAAAATTTTTGATGTTGGGGTTAAAATATTGTTCTGGGGTACACGGGTGGAAGCAGGCGGATATACAATGGATTACAGCCGTGTAGTTAAGGGTTGGGAGTACAATATGGCAGAAGATCTTTTTGACTTTTAAGTAGAAAAACTTTGGATAATAAAAACCTTTTTAAAAAAAAATTTTTTTTTTAATTTTTAAGAAATATAAAGAAAATGTTTTTTTAGTGCGCTTATAGCTAATAACACAGTACAACAGCCAATCTGGGGGGTGAGAAATTCCAAGTCAGGGTGATGGTACTAGGTCAGTATAGTAAAACCCTCAAAGGGTTTGGCGTTCGTATGTGTCAGTTTATTTTTATGACATTTTAAATTTTTTCCTTATCTTGATGTTTTTTCGCTTAGTTGTCAAAAACGTAGTTTAACATAACTCGAGAACCACTTGTCCGATTTTGATGAAACAAATTTAGAAAAATTAAGCATTACAATTTCTCTAATCTGTTTCTATACCGTTTTCCTATATGTGCAACACTTTCGAAGTTAAAAATGAATGTATGAAGGGAAAAAAGTATTTTTTGCCTAAAAATTTAATTTTTTTTTTAAATTCATAAAAAATCCAAAATGGAAAAAAGTGTCACAACTAATTACTTTCGCGTAAAGTCACATAACTCATGAGCAAAAAAAGGCATAGATCATGAAAATTGATGTACGCGTTTCTCATTTATTCACAATTAGGTAAATCTATGGATTTCAAAAATTTGCTCCGGATATGCACAACATTATTTGGAGAAAACATTGACACTCACAAGCCGAACTCTGTTCTACTGTACTAAAAGAGAAATATTGATGTGGCAACACTGGTTCTGTAATGTTCACATAAAACATGCATTGTCAATATACTTCTTCTCTTTCTCACACTGGTTCTGTGATTTTTGTCATTCAACAAGTGCCGACGAACGCGAACAGTAAAAGTGATTTTTCCGGCATTTTGCCCGGATGTAGGAAAATTGATGGACGCAATGGAAATAAAATATGAAGCAGATGACTGGAGATTATTTATTGACAGTTCAAAACTCAGCTCAGAAAAAGTCTAGGCAATATTTATTAAAATAAATAAAAATAAATAAATAAAATAAAAAATTATAAAAATGTTTACTTAATTTTCTTAGTAGTTTATGGCCAGAAGTCTGGAGTTATTGGGGAAAATTTATAAAAAAGGCGATAAATTACACATTTTTGAATAAAAACAAATATCAATATTCTTGTCAAAATGGGATACCTTCACTTAATTGTAAATAAAAGCAGAACGCGTTAATCGTTAATCTATGATCTATGTCGCATTTTGTTTATAGGTTATGTGACTTTACATGAAATTAATAACACTTGATCCTTTTTTCCGTTTTGGATTTTTTATGAATTTAAAAAAAAAAATTAATTTTTGGGCAAAAAAAATTTTTACCGGCAAAACTGTTGATTATAAAGAAAAACTTTATATGAACGGATTAAAGAAATTGTAATTCAAAATTTTTTTGAGTTTGTTTTAGCAAAATCGGACAAGTGGTTCTCGAGTTATGTTAAACTACGTTTTTGACAACTAAGCGAAAAAACATCAAGATAAGGAAAAAATTTAAAATGTCATAAAAAAAAAACTGACACATACGAACGCCAAACCCTTTGAGGGTTTTACTAGACTGACCTAGTACCATCGCCCTGACTTGGAATTGCTCACCCCCCAAACAATAATCCCAAAAATGTTCCACAGTGTAATCTGCCTAAGAATACAAAAATTTATTTTACTTCAATATAATGTTAAATAAAAAATTTAATTTAATTTAAGAATTAATATTTTCTGAGAAATTTGTATTTTCAGCAACATTTTGTAGCATACCCGTTCGCAATGATGTAGTTAAAATAGACATGAAATTTTTTGGCTCCTGAGGTTCACTGGTATTTACTTTCAAATGAATTAGTTACGGTTGAAATCGGTAACAAAATATAAAAGAAAAATTACTTTTGGTCGCCAAATTTTAAAAAGGGTCCACTGTGCGTCGTTTGAAATACTTCTCTATAATAGCAACTTGTTAAAAATTTGCCCTTTACTAACTTTTTTTTTCCAATAATTTTAATACCACACTTATTAAATGCAATATTATTTTATTTATTTTATTGGTGTATGGTACAATTTTTTATTTACTTTATTGGTTTATGATACAATTATTTCGGTTGATTTGTTTAATTAGAGCTATTTACACAATGGCTGCTTTGATTCTATTTTATTATTAAATTTTTGAGATTCGTCTGTGGCAAACAAACACACACACACACACACACAAATAGAAATAAAACGAAAACACAATAAAAATTACAAACCAACATTCCCATAATAAATTAACTGAGGGGACGTAAAAAAGAAAAACAAAACACGAAACAGAAACAGAAACAGAAAATAAACTCAATGTAAGCAACACATCAAATCCATTACATGCTCGTGAATGCAACAAACTGTAAACGTGTCAGAATCTCTAACGTTGAATTGGAACCCCAGCAACAAATCCGAATAGAACGGATATAAACACACAACCAACGGACTAAATTCAGTTGGCAATGAACTGAAATTGTGTTGCAAAACCCCATAACTGGTACAAACCAAACAAAAATAGAGAGAACAAAATTCTGCCAGCAAACAGTGATAACTTTTTTTCTATTGTGAAATTTTAACTTTGTTCGTATTTAACCTCAAACTAAATAGAAACTTCAGTTCCTGGTTGCAGTGACTAAATCCTCTATTCAACTGACTGCTTTTATTTGTGCGAGTGTCAAGTTCAAATGAAAATGTTTTGATTTAAGTCTTCAAAAATGTAATTGATACTTTCAGGTAGAGGTAGTGGTTTTTGCACACTAACAAAATACATTTTTAGAGGATGAAAAATGTGAGAAAAAAAAACATGTTCACAAGGAATTATATAAATAAAAAAAATGTTCTGGATACTCGTTCTTCGACCTTTTTTTTATTTAACTTTAAATTATTTAATTTAACAATAAATAGAAAGTATATTTATTGAAAATAAAGTGATCTTGAGCTCAATTATTAAACTAAATATAATAAGGATAACAATATTTTGATTGTGGGATATACATATGTGAGAAAATCAGTGCAATACTCAGGGTCCAGGGAAGAAACGAAGGGCTTAGATTAAATATTCCTAAGGCGCAGTTAATGACAATAAACCTTAATTTCAATAAACTATTTTGCTTTCAAAATCAGTATGTAAGCCTCAGTGTACACAGAAAGGGCTCAGCAGTATTGCCATGCTTCGAAAATAACCATCTTTTTAGGGTTCCGCACTCATCATAGTCCGTCCGTCCGTCCGTCCGTCGGTCACAGCATCCATTCTCCGAAACGGTAAGAACTAAGGAGCTGAAATTTTCAAAAGATGTTGTTGTACCTTGCCGCTACAACAAAAAATACTAAAAACAACAACAAAGCGTAAACTACCAGGTGTCCCCACACAACGAAAAGTTACAACTAGCTATAATTTTCGAACCGTAAAACATAGAAAGCTGAAATTCGCACAGTGTATTTATTTATAGATGTTCTACAACAACAAATGCTAAAGACAACAACAACATGAAAACTACCAGGTGTCTCCGTATAACCTAAAGTAACAATTAGCCGTAGCTGCAAAACTGTAAAAGACAGAGAGCTGAAATTCGAACCATATTTGTATTTACATATACCCTACAACAACAAATGCTAAAAATAACAACTTGTCAAAAACTACCAGGTGTCCCCATACAACCTAAAGTAACAATTAGCCGTAGCTGCTAAACTGTAAAAGACAGAGAGGTGAAATTCGCACAATATATGTATTTACATGTGCTCTACAACAACAAATGCTCAAAACAACAACGTGTTGAAAACTACCAGGTGTCCCCATACAACGTAAAGTAAAAATAAGCCGTAACTCCCAAACTGTAAGAGACAGAGAGATGAAATGTGCATAATATATGTACTCAAATATGGCCTACAATAACAAATGGTCAAAACAACAACAAGTCGAAAACTACCAGGTGTCCCTATACATTGTAAAGTAGCAATTAGCCGTTACTCTCGAACCGTGAGAGACAGAGCGATGAAATTTGCATAATATATGTATTCACATATGCTCCACAACAACAAATGCTAAAAACAACAACAACTGTTAAACTACCAGGTGTCCCTTTACAAGGTAGAGTAACAGCTATAACTCTCGAACCGTAAGAGATAGAGAGCCGAAATTCGCACAGTGTCTGTATTCCCAGATACCTTGCAACAGCAAATGCCAACAACAACAACAAGTCGAAAACTGCTAGGTGTCCCCATACAACGAAAAGTAAGCTGCAAGAGACAGAGAGATGAAATTTATACAATATATATGTAGGATGGCCCATCTGCACCACTGTGCAGTTGTGTTTGCAAGAACTTACACGACAGAACGACAGATAAATAGCACAGACGGTACAAACTGCTGGGCGTTCGGCACAGTCAGTGAGAGACCATCAGGAGTAATCGTTGCTTGGTTTAATAATTAATAAATGTATTTATATAAATACTATATGTAATAACAGTCACTCTTCCCTCACTACATAGTATATTATCATATCCATCAAAAAAAAAAATGTAAATAACTTTATTAATATTTTAAAACAGCTAAATATATACGACAAAATGTAATAGCAAAATAAATGTATGTACAGATTTATATAAACCGATACAAAATCCTAAAAATTACAAAGTAGAATTAAACAGTCACTTTATACAAAATGAGCCGATGACCACTGCTGCTAGTCATCAACCCCGCCTTAACTTAATTATAACTTATTATTTTTAAGTTCTCAATAAATAAATAAATAAATAATTTAGGAGTTGTGCTGTGTGAATTATAATAATAAATGCTTTTATTGGATTAATACTTACTTTTATAAAATTTAAATAAAGAAACTGAATTCAACCATTGAAAATGTGTACTTTCTTTGCCAACAGGGACACTACATATGTATATGTATTCACATATGCCATTCTATGCGTACATTATACATAGTATGTGCGGAACCCTTAGTGTGCGAGCCAGCCTCGCACTTGACTGAATTTATTTAAATATGGCATCACATTTTTTACTAGCTAAATTATGAAAAATTTCAGGGGCCGACTTTCGACATTCGTGATCGAATAAACTCGATAGTGAGAATAATGCAAAAGCAATATAAGCAACAAATACACAGCATTCAATCACGCATGCCAGAATTCGACTCCAGGTTTGCATTAGAAGAAGACGTGCTGCAACCGCTTAAAAGTTACCAGAAACTGTGGAAAATACTCAAAATGTATCATAACTGCCATGGAGGAGCTGGCGGCATCTGGTGCCCGCTTACAACACGAGAACATGGACGAATTTGTTGGTGTTCCGCTTATTAGTTGTAAATGGCTAATACAGCGACAGCTGTTAGAAGCTGCGCAGGACAGATGGTCGAATGAGATCAATTGTCGAATATCACAGCCCACGCATCCCAGCTATGATTCTAAGCGACAAGGACTACAGGCCCTAGCGGCTGTTCTAACAGGACACTGCCTGTTCCTCAATGTCGATCGAACTGTAGTCGCTCGATTTCGAATCAATTTGGATTCCTCTATGTCGACAGCTTGTGTTCGTATGCACTTACGTCATGAAATATTTGCTATTTATTTCACAGACATACCAGATCGGTAAATTAAAGTTTAAGTTGATTTTTTATCGCAGTATTGAACAACCCCACTAAATTGTTCTTGTTCCAAAGACAAAAATACTTACTATCTCAGTACTCAGCTTTGAAAATGAACTTTCCATCCTGCTGACAAAATATGTTTTCTGTTTCAGCTGAAATTTAATATTTCTTATTTTAAATTTCATACATATATATTTTTTTTGCAAACGACTCATTTTATTTTATGTGCAAATAACTCATTCTCATAACACTTAACAAAAACGAAGTGCATTCAATATTATTAACGCCATTAACGATTTATAGAGAAAAAATAAATATTGCAGGCTATTTTTATGAAATAAAACAATGAAAAAAATGAAAGCCGTTAAATACATTTAAGCAATAAATTACTTTTATTATGTTAATGCATTTGGAGATGTGAAACAAAATTTAAGCATTATCTCATTATGGAGAATTAAAATGAAAGCAAAAAGAAAAAGAAATTAACTGCCTGTTCCTCAATGTCGCAAAGAAAACGTGGGCGATCGAATCAATTTGGATTCCTCTATGTCGCCAGCTTGCGTTCGCAAACGACTCTTACACTGCAGTTACACGACCAAGTTTTGCTATCAAGTTTTTTTCTTATACTGCTTGTCCAAATTCAATAAAATTGCTAACTGTGACGTAGGCTGAACGCAATTTCATAACAATACGTTTTCAAGATGCCGTCAAGAAGAAAATTAAAAATAGAGCTTCTTGCATATTCTGCTAAAAAAAAAATTAAAGCAAAACCTCCTCTTCTATATTCTACATTAAACCCAGAAATTAATTCAGATTCTAAATCAATATTTTTTTAACTATTTAAATATAATCAGAAATATACAAATATCTCTTTTTAAAATTAATAAATTTAATGGAAATCAATGTAAAAATAAGAGTAAAAAATTTGTTGGTTTTGCACGTAAACATTTTTATTTCTATTTTTAAGCTTGAATCTGTTTAATTTTTATCACTTTTAATTGCAACTTTCAAAAAAAAAAAAAAAAAAAATATTTGCAGACAGAACGAAAAAAAAATGGTTGTCAGCTGTTTTGTTGATTGTGACTTGATGCTCTCTATGGAAAGCAAAAATTGTCATCAAGTTTGCATCGATTTTCAAAATTTTGAATGTATTAATAAAAAAGTGTGAATATATTAAAACTTGAAAGGCAAAACTTGATCGTGTAAACCCCAAGTTACGTCCTGGAATTTTTGGCATTTACTTCATAGAGCTGCCAGATCGGCAAATTAAAATTTTAGTAGATTTTTTATTGCAGTATTGAAAAAACTACTAAATTGTTCTTGTGTAAATACAACCCTTCATAAAACTGGTCAGCTGTATTTGACAGGCCAAAGCAAATACATATGTACATAAATAATACAGATTAACTGTGTGATAAAAAAAAAAAGTACAATATAAAATAGCAAACATTTTGAAAGTGCGGAAATACATACATAATCTTTGTGGTGTTTTAAAATTTAAAACTAATTTTTGACATTTAATAAATATTTTGACGCCATGAGTACTGGTATTACGCTGGCAAACTCTTAACTGAACTGTTTAAGAAAACTACATGCATGCATGTAATAATTGTTTAATATATTTACTAAATAAAATAAAAATTTGTGGGGTTTGTAGTTTTCTTGCCCAGTTTTTAACAAAAAAAAAAAAAATTTGTTCCTATAAAAACTCCCACTCGATAGCAAAACAGCAAGTGCTTGATTTTGACATTTGTGTTCGCAGTGCTGACGACATGATCGATATTGAGGAATCGGATTTTGTATGAAAACACTTACGTCTTTTCGACTTGTCGATCGAGTCAGCGTTCGAATAAAAGAATGCCATCGAGTAACCGAAAACAATTTTTTTCGCTTAGATAGCGAACAATCGCACGACTGTGACATTGAGGAACAGGCAGTAAGCCTTTTAAAATAATAAGATAACAAACTAAATGGGCATGTTAAGTTTTGTTTGGCTGTCATAAGTTGTCACTTTGCACTTGAATTGTGAGTTTCCGGCAGCAAGGCAACACTTAAAATACATACATATGTATATGACCTGGGATTAAGTCAGGCCAAACTTCTGTTTTCTGATTCAGCTCTCAAGCAGTTGGAGCGAATTTGCTCCAAGAAATCTTCAGCTTGGTCCCACTTCCAGGATGTCAATGAAACAATAAAAAATGCCTTAGAAAAATACACAACTTATAAAGCGATAACTGGCAAATGCACCTGCATACATATTTAATATTAATTGCTCTAAAAAGTTTTCCTTCTTTTATTATTCGTAGAAAAGTTATGCAGATTTGCACCTCAACAAATTTTATTTTACTCTCTCCTTTACGCTTTCTGTCTGTGTCCACTTTTCACAATTTTTATGTAAATTTTAGGTTGTTAACTTTTTTCCATTACTGGCTACGAAATGTTTTAAGGTTGAAATTTTAAAATGGAAGGCAAAGATAAAATGGCAATTAATCGCTCTAGTGAAACGGGGGCAAAAATTTTACTATCAAAACTTGATCGATATTTCCTTTAGAAATGCTTAAGTTCCATTTTAGTTTTGTTGCTTGCTTCGCACTATACATACATATGTACATACTTTGGTGCATTGAAAAAAACAAGTCCACCCATTTGTTCTTAAATCAATTCCAAGCGTTGCCTGAAATTCGGTAAGTATGGATTTTCTTAAATCAAGTACGCTGTGCTTAATTTGAGAACGAATTTTTCAAGTACTAAATACTTAATTTTAGCCACATTCTTTCCCGATTTCGGCTTGAATACACAGAAAAAAATTATTTTTTTCATTCAAACACAATATTAGCTGTATCAAGTGAATTTTCGTTGAATTCAGGCCCTACAACAAAATTCGAAAAATCAGTCACAAAGTTTGTAGCATATTTATTGAAAAATTAATTCAATGTTGTCAATATCGAACAATAATTTAATATATAAAGTAAAAATGTTAGTTGGAAAGAGAAATATTTTCAAGCAAATGGTTGGTTGAATACATTTTGATGATCATTTTTTGGTGTACTGCTAAAATCTGTACTTATACCACAAACACAACTGGGACGAACGGGGAATACGCCACTTAAAATTCGCTGTGTAAATTCGTCGTATGAAGCACAATAACGACGAACAACAAAAACATCTGTTATAATTGATAAAGTTGTTTATTGTTTGTTCAAAGAAAAAAAAATTTAAATGAATCAAAGAGTTTCAAAATTTGTAAAAATAATTAAAATAATTTACATGATTAGATAATGATTATATAAACATTCATGAAGTTTAACATTTTCAATTATAATTTCACTTGTATCCATTTTCTCAGTTTTTTTATTTTATCTCATTGTTGAAGCGAATTGGTATGCGGGCACCTGTAATGGATTCGCCTTGCTTAATTCAATAACAATTTATAAATTATTTTGTTCTGCATCATGATAATTTCATTCATTTACTACTACCACAAAGAAAGCAGGTTGTACTCCTTCTTGCTGGTACAAGGTGGACCAAAGGAAAACACCCGATTGGAAGTTGCTCTTATTTTTATAAATGTATGCCCCGCTGGGTAAACGACAACGCACTAAAGGGCCATGTTAACCGAGTTTTTTCTACTGCTTTCAATTGTGCATTAGGTCTGGAATTCATGTGGGGCCGCGCGAGCTGACATTCTGAAAGCCACTCAACATCATATGGCTTCTTTTGGCCCACCTGTTATAAGTAGCAATAACATGTAGAGAATCCAAAATCTTTTTCCTTTGCTAAACGTTAAATTTTCTTTCAGATTTGTATGCATACAAATTGATACATAATAGATTATAACCACAGAACGCCCTTGTTATTTGTGCGGCTAAACGTTTGACGTCTTGGTGATCAAATGCAATTTCATTTGCTTCTAATGAAAGTGTGGCTGCAATTGCATTCATACAAACGTACGTTTGTCGCGCTCCCTTTAATTAAAAGCTTTTAGCTGCATGAAAATGAAAATGAATGTGTTTAATATTTTGGCGAACAAAAGCCACAAGACGGCTTGACGTACAAAAAATATGGAAAACCTTTTGACTTCACAAACAAAACCAGACATTAATTTGCCATCTTGTGATGCTGCAGGGGGCACCTGCTGGAATCAAATTGTGATGTATTGTAATGCGTACATACTTATATAGCAAATATTTTGGCTAGAAATGCATTTCTAAGCCTCGAGGCGTATGTTTATCTCCATGCATAAATTGGTGGTGCATTTCAAGATATAACATGTGTTCGCAGGCATCTTAAGGTAAGACGCTTTGATTCACAACGCATATGCTATCCAATGCCAGCCGAGCAATAAAAAAAATACAAAACCACACAGCCACTTGATGATGCCTTTGCCAATCGCTTTCTCAAATTTTATATAAGCAAATGTTTATGAATAGAAGTGCATGCGTGTGCTTGCTGGCTCATGCAACTGCAGGCTTTGTTTACTAAATTGTTCGGCGGCACATTGAACGACTTACCCCCAATTTCTGACTTGGATTTTAAATGCCATTTCAATTTAAATTTGATTTAAACACAAAATTGAGTCAAACAGTTGTTATTTAAATCAAACTTAAACGGCCTGCCGTGCCCATTTAAAATCGATTTAAGTTTTTCGTACTGCCATATATGATTTTGACAGCTTGGTTTTGTTCTGTTGGAAACAGATACAACGGGTTATCCAGTTTGCGGTTTCAAAAGTAAGCGCAAATAAAACACTAATAAATTTTTTTTCATAATACTTCTTTTGTATTATAAAGTTCGAAGGTGTGAAACACTACATCACTTAAATGACCACCACGCGCAGTGTTGCCAGCATTGATACTTTTGAGGTAATTTTCGACCACCTTTTGACACACATTGGGCGGTATCTCAGCCCAATATGGTTTTTAAATGATCAAGATTTATCTGCATAACAACACGGTCTTTCGCGTAGCCCCCACAAAAAGAAGTCTAATGGTCACAAATCGCATGATCTTGGTGGCCAGTTGATAGCGCCATGACGAGAAATTATGCGGCCAGGAAATGTCTCTTGCGATAAAGTCATATTACTTCGATACGGTGCCATCTTATTAAAACCACATATTCTCAAAGTCGTTTGCTGCAATCAGTTATCATATGACCATACCGTTCGGAATTGACGGTGACCGACGTTCCATCGTCGTTTTCGAAGAAGGTCAAATTTCTTCACACAATTTTGCCAATTGCTTGCCTAGTTGGACTATGGATTATGTAAACCATAATCTCCTCTTCAAGCACGACATGTGGCTGTGGCAGAATCGCCATTTTGATGACTCTACGCAGTCATCTCGCCGGTCATAGGTTGAGGTACCTGCTTGGCTGAAACGCACTGGCTGTGGTTGCCAGCATAAGTTCGCCTGGCAGGGAACGTTAATAGCCATACTGATCATATTACCTACAGATCTGTGTTGGATGGCCCAAACGGGCCCGTAGTGCTGTTGCTAAGCAACAGACGCTGCTTTGTAAGGAACTGGATTGGCGGGCGCATTTGCGTTGATTCAAGGAATGATGCTCTTCGGGACTGCGGGCTACCACGGTGGTTGTGATTGCTATTGCCCGGTAGAACCTAAGTGAGCCGGCCTCAGGACCGGCGGCCCGCGTTACCTAACATATTGCCCTCTAAGAAATTGCTCTGCAGCTCAACTCCCCAGCAAGGAGTTTTGTTATGGGCCAAGAAACGTAGCAAATAAATTGCCAGGGGCGGTGGTGTAACGTCAGAATTTACACCACGCGGTTTGACCACCGTTAGGTTGGGCAGGTACTGACATTAATCATTCCTCATCTGTACTTTCTTGTTGATAATTTCCAGAATCAGAATGTACCGTCAGCACCCTGTTATTTTGGAAAAAGTTCGCAAGTGTTGAACAGTGTCAATATTTTTTATTTAAAGCAAATTTTATAACTTTATGATGACAATAAATGTTAATTTCATCTTCAGAAACAAATAATCGTGTGAGTAAATTTGATTCCAAGCCAATTGTGCTTATGTGCTCTGGGCAAAGACCTTCTCCTGAAAGCGTATGATGACTTCGGTAATGGCCATATTACCAAATGACTGAACCAAGTGCTTTAGATCGTCCTCTTTCAGATAATCTCCCTGAAGACGTCTATCAAATGGATAGCCCATAGAGCGATTGTCGGGATACAATTTGTCGCGTAGACCACAAAAAGAAGGCGCTTGTTTTTTGCATCTATCCGGTCTAAAGTGGGGAAGGAAATTTATTTTTTTTAATCAGCTGTAGAAAAAAAATAGATTTACATACTCATGGTTGGGTGGTATTACCATGTCCACATCATGATTGGAAATCATGACGAATAAGTTGAATGCTATACCCTCAGGCTTGCCTTTTGGCAGAAGCATATGAGCGGGCCAACCGCAGCCACAGAAAGGATCGTTATCCTCAACCTTAATGCCCAAAACACGTTGATAAGGAACAGTAACGCTGGAGTTCATTGATTTCCTTTCAAAGGTATTGGCACCGGTATTTACTAGAAATTTTAACATGATTATACAGATGTAGCAGAAAAACTGTTTACATGTATACAGGGCGTAAATATACTAACACTCCACTGTAAACCTGTCCATTTCTATGGCAAGCTTTCGTTGCTCGCTTAGCTGAAATGCTGTACCACTTTCGTCCGTTTTGGGGCACAGGAAAATGCGACATGTGCCTTTTTTTGACTTGCCACTGTCATTAGTAACATTAATGATGTAACTAAAAGGCACATGCTGCAAATGGGTAAATGTTGCATAAACCTCAGTCTTCGAACCAAAATCCAGGCCCGACACCACATCCACATCAGTTGTTGACCAATGTGTTATCAAGGTATTGGGCTCCTCTGGCTGAGTCTCCTCCATTTTCACTTCAATTTTCGTTATCGTTATATCTTTATATGCCAAATCGTCCACGCCATATGGATGCAAAAGATCCTTATGTCTATTGAAGATAATGTCGATAAACGTATGCCATCTATAGAACATGGGATCACGCATGGCCGTAGAGAGTTCACCCATGACACCGACTTCTTCCAGGAAACGGCCATCGGGATCATGACAATAACCAATCGCCGTATGCCCATAATTATGAAGATTTCCATACAAAGTGGGATTAATTGACAAAATGCTGCTCTCCACTATGTTGCCCAAAATGTTTATGCCTTTCTTAGCATCCAACTGTACCTGCTTGCCCTCATGCTAACATTAAATACAAAAAGACCAAAAAGCAATTACATGGCAGAAAGAGAATTTTGCACAGTACTAACATCAATTGCAAAGCCATTATCAATGGCGGTAAAAATACGATCGGTCCAACGATTCATTTCCTCTATTTGCAGTTTTGTGTCCTCTCGATCCAGATCATTCAATTTGCTGTTGACAACTCTTGAGGGATAAGTACGATTATTGTTGCCATCCAAAATTTTCGGCGAATAACCTTCCACAATGAGATCCAGGAACTTGTCAAAGCTAACAGCTCGTGGCAAGTCATTGCAAAAACGCTCGGCATTGTAGCGGGCCATCATTTGGTGATGCATGTAAAAGAACAACTCGCCACGGCGATCCTTTTTCACAATTTTCATGTGATCATGGCTGGGGTATACAACGTGCCAGTGCCAGTGATGGCTATTGACAAAAGGATCTTCGCGAAAATATGCCAAACGCTGTTCAATGTCCTTCTCCGAGGCCGTAAAGTTGAATGGTATAACAATGTGGCGCTGAAAAAATTACACCATACATAGCAAGCAAATAATTACACTGCCCAACAATTGCAGGTGCTTTTCAACACTTATTCAAACAGCTAGAATGCAAGGATGTATGCAGACAAATTTAGGCATTTTGCAAGAACACATGGGAGCTCTATGGGATGAACGACGAATTTTTCGCTGCGAATATTCGCCGTCAAAAATAAAACACATTGGTGTATATGAAAATGCACACAGTCACAGCTTCAGCCGCAATTCGGGGTACGCGGCGAACTTGAAATAGATTTATTTCGATTTCTTAGGCCGGCGAACGACGAAGAAATCAGTACCATGTGGACATTTTGGTTTTAGTTTTCAAGTGTTTTAGTAAAAACAGTTAATGTTTACTTTAATAGTTTGTATTTTAAGTGCTAAGCTTTGACTTTTTCCATTTAAAATAAAAAGCCAATTTTTTTTGGTTTTGGTAATGCAAAATTTTTTAGCAACCAATTTTTTTTAATATGGTCACCCCATCAGATGAAACTAAAAAAACTGAGAAAATGGATACAAGTGAAATTATAATTGAAAATGTTAAACTTCATGAATGTTTATATAATCTGGGATCATGTTCATTATTTTAATTATTTTTACAAAATTTGAAATTCTTTAATTCATTTAATTTTTTTTATCTTTGAACAAACAATAAACAACTTTATCAATTATAACAGATGTTTTTGTTTTTCGTCCTGATTGTGTTTCATACAACGAATTTACGCAGAGAATTTTAAACGGCGTATTCGTCGTTCGTCCCAGTTGTGTTCCTAGCATTACTGGTCAATCTTTAAAGCACAGATATAAACAGATATACCCTCTAATTCATAAAAATTATTACAGGCTTATAAGACTGTTATTTGACGTATTTGTATGGAAAATCAGTCAAATAAGAGCTTTATAAACCTGTTATAATTTTTATGAATTAGACGGTTACATACTAAAAGTGACTTTTGTAAAGTGGCCATATCATGTTTGTGAGGAGACCAGTTAGACGTGCGCAGTACCGAAAGTCGTGGCAACATGAGTGTATGAGAGCAACTTGTGTACACAAAGCAATCACCCTTGCTTTCATATCTGCAATTTTAGCACATATAGTGAGTGTCTTTTTCAAGCGCTTAGCAAAATAATTATAATATCAGATTTTGGAGTAACGGAATACATACATATACAGTATTTATCGGATATAAGAACATCTCATATAAGAACAAAACGCTTATAAGAAACATTTGCAAAAACACCATATATTTTTAGTGATTTTTCTAACAAAAAAAGTTTCATATAAGAAAAACGCTTATAAGAAAAAAACTGATAAAAGAAAATTTTTCTTGAACACGAAAACCACAAAATGTATAGAAAAAGAATTTATATAAGAAACTTTCAAGGGCAACACTGAATTTATGTAGTTTGCATGGACAACTCTGTTTTCTGACAGTTTTACAACAACAACAATGTTTTTTTTTTACTTTTAGTGTTCATGAGAAATTTTTGTTTCTTGCCTCGTAAATAAATAAATAAATAGTAAAAAATGAATTATGTATGTACATGTATTAAAATACATATAATTTTTTTTTTTCAAATTGAAGTTGTCTAGTTCTTTATATCTATTTACTAAAGGGGTTAATAAAATAAAATTTGATTTGTTTTATTTTTCTATTTACATACATACATATACGCATATACATACATAAAAAGGTAAAAAAGCTCGTATATTCATATAAGAAACAAATGCCTTATGGCTATAGCTACTTATATAAGAAATAAGTTTCTTATATAAAATAATTGTATATAAGAAAGAAACGCTTATATGAAACTTTTTTCGTGGATTTTTCAAGTTTCTTATATCCGATAAACACTGTATAAATATTTTTGTTTTGTAAATTGAGAAGGAAGCATAGAAAACAAATTGCAAAAAATTTTGTTATTCAATATTTTTTTTTTTATTTCTGCATCTGTCCATCTTTTATTCTTGAGTTTTTATTTAATTAACATAATTTTATTTTTAATTTCTTTCGTGTTCATTTTCTCGCCTGTTTATTATTTATTTGTTTACAACATTTGCCGCATCAAATAAGCTAAGCCACAGCCAATATTTGAAAAGCAACGACGTCGATAAAATTTGCACGTGAAGCAACCGCCCGGTTTTTTGTTTATTTTATAAAATTTAATAAAAATGATGCATAATAATATGTATAATATTCACTTTTTACTATTTTGTAAATACCTCCTTGAGCAAGGTTAGCATTAATTTAATTCCAGCACAGGCATGTTTTGTGGCGGCCTTGCCGTGATAAAGTTTTTTTTGAGCGCAGAAGTTTACATGTTGGATTGTAAAACAACAAACAGCTGTTTTAGCATTTAACAACATTTGCATATACCGATCAGCATAATTATGTATACTTTCCCCTTAATTCATAAAAATTATAACAGGCTTATAAGACAGGCTTGTCAAATAACAGCTTTATGAACCTGTTATACTTTTTATGAATTAGACGGTTTATATTTTAGTGTAAAAATCTTGCACAATGCATAGTGCTTGCTGGGTAGCTGTTGTTATTTACTGGTTAATCAATCTGTTGATCAATTTGTTTAAGCCAAAAAGCACTTAAATAAAACAAGTGTAAGAAATGTTTATTTTTTGGGAATTTTAAGCAACATTTTGATACTGCCTTCGCAGTAGCTCTCATTGTGTTTACTTCAGTAAACATGAAGAGAACAAAAAGATACCCAAAAAAATTTTGCCACCCGAGTGAACCGATGCCCCACAATGTTTTTATGTGCTATAAAAAAATTTTTTTTTTTAACAAACACAAAACTGCGAAGCTTTTGGCTTGTCTGCAGAAACACCCAAAGCTTTCGGCAGGAATCGAACTTGCGACCTCGGGGACTCTTAGTAGGATACTCTACCAATTCATCCATCGAGGCGCTCCATTTTAACAAGCTACTACATATGTATATAATTTCATATATACCGATAATACTAAACGAACATTCGAAAAGTGGAAAAGCGTTTGTACTCCGATGTGATATTTTAAGTGCCTGGTGAAGAGCCTGCTATTTTTTCTAACAACTTTATTGTGTCTGCTTGCAGTTACTTACCCGATTTTCGGGATTAGGTATAAGTTCGCCCTCCGCTCTGGCCTCTTTGAAAACACCAGGCGCTATAAAATTTTGTGGAAATATTTCCACAACTGTTCTAACGGGCACATGCTGGGTATCCTGGCGATGCTGTATGGCCACTGTGTAACAGTATTGAAATAAATATGGATTCTGAACACGATCTTTGCAATGGACACACACAGCTATGAATTGTTCCACATTTGGAGCACTCATTAGAATGTCAACTAAACGAGCAGCAATTTTTTGATGCTTGCTGTTGAACAGGGAAAAATGTTTGCCATTCCATAGCGGTTCGGTGAAACTCAAATCGGGTATTTTTTCCAAGGCCTGCACAGGTATTTGCAATTCAACGCTGTCACTGCATCTGGGCTGAATGGAGTTTTTGTTTTCGAAATATTTTGGGTGGTAAGATTCATCGGGCAATGCAAAAACTGCCTTTCCATTATCCCGGGGCGTAAAGACAGGCTCAAGTGGACGTTGGAATAGCATTTCCAAGGCCTTGCGATTAACGGCAGCTTTCGACATTTTTTTTTTTTTTTTTGATTATTTGTTTCTTTCTTTTAAAGGTTTAAAAATTGAAAAACTTTCCAGCTTTGCAATAGTTGCACTGTTTGAAAATTAGTCTGCTTTCACTATTTATACATGAATTTAATCACTTTTCAGCGAACAAATTTACAACATAAACCACATTTATGCAGTTTGCAGTTTTCCCACAACTTTAATTACCAGGCACTTATCAGAAATAGGCAAAACTCATGAAGCCACATTGTTTTTATTAAATATAATTTTATATAAAAAGCGAATATGATAAAAAGACAACCAACCCTTGGTCTAGCTCATGTTTAAAGACCTCATGAGGAAAATTAGGAAAAATTAAATTTATTGTAAAAATGCCAAAGAAAAATATATACATAAATTTGTTCACTGCATTCAATTAACAGGTTCTATAAAAACCGGTGTTTTCGAAGACCACCACCCAACACAGGTGCTGCTGGTTGCATCCACACCAAAAAAAAAAATTAAAAAAAAAATGGTATGCAAATATTTCTTATTGTTTTATGGTTTTTGCTACCAACACAATTTCAAGTACGTTTGATACAGAAAAATGGCAGCTTATTTTGCAGCAGCACTTGTTTGTGTGAAAGTAATTAAAAATAGAAAAAAAAATGTTGAGGGCAAAACTGAGAAAAAGTAAAAACCACACAGCAGTTTTGAAAAGAATTTCCTTTTCCCTGGACTTTATACTTTATTTTGGTTTTAGTTTTTCTTTTTTTGCCTTGAATTTTCTTTAGGTTACTCGTTTAATCAAGTTAGCAATTCTTTTTTCTCTCTCTCTCTCTCTCTCTCTCTCGCTCTCCCTTCTTGTTAAACCGCTTGGGTATTTAGCACAAAGCTGTTTTTCATGTCCTTAAAGGATTTGCGGCTGCTTAAGTTGTTAAAGACAACATGTTTATAATTCTTTTTGTTTGTATTCCTACATTTTGCCACACACACACAATTGTAAGTTCTTTCGAAGCTGGCATAAGTATGTATACGAGTATACTTTGCTGTGGGAATTAAATGAAAAAGACTAATAAAAGGTTTGCATTCTAAAAGATTTTTCAAAAATAATAAATAGAGCCTATGAAGCTGCTGGAGATGTGACAAATCAAGGGCCAGATTCGTTAAGGAAATTTCAGTTATAGACAGGCTACAGCTGCAAGAAAATATTGATGGCAATTCTGAAAGGCAAACAAAATATGTATATAGATTTGAGCTAGTGCAGTATTGAGTATTTTGGTAACGAGTACAGAGTATTAGCATTCTTTCTGGATACTCAAAATTAGTTACTCAATACCTTTAGAAATGCACCTTATAGCCTAGACAGACGGCAGAGTTAATTTGAATTTTTTTTTTTTTTTGACGGTGAGGTAGGGTTTAAAATGCTTTCGCACTTACAGTGGCCGTCACCAACTGCGTTGTGTGGTGTATCCTCTAAAAAACTCCCTCCTCCTTTCTGGGGTGATCCTTCCCGGGACCGCTATTTGCATTACTTCGGGAAGGCCCAGA
Source organism: Sturmia bella (assembly GCA_963662145.1). Classification (NCBI taxonomy): domain Eukaryota; kingdom Metazoa; phylum Arthropoda; class Insecta; order Diptera; family Tachinidae; genus Sturmia; species Sturmia bella. The sequence continues at coordinate 20,355,338 of OY759170.1, forward strand.
TCTACGTCCTCCAGGACTCTACTCTATATACCCACGTCTGGGCCCGTCATTATGCTCATTACTGCTGGACCTCGTCGAGATCTACCTTTTTCAATCGTAGAATTAACTCCACGTAGTGCCTCACAGCATTCCAGCTGTTCTCGCTCTCCAGCATTTTGCCAACTATGTTGTCGGGACTAAAGTCGCCAATCTGAGTCTTCAGTAAATCACATGTCTGTCTTCCGTAACTTCACAGTAAATGCAGTAAGGGTCTGTTACCTTACCCATCCGGTACAGGTACTTCCGGAAATAACCGTGACCTGAGAGAAACTGGGTTAGGAAATAGTTGGTTTCCCCGAATCTCCTCTGCACCCAGTCCTGAATGCTAGGGAGTTAATTTGCATTAAGAGCTCACTAATTTGAATTAAAATTTTACGGTGACAGACGACAGTTTCTGCAGTTAGTAAACAGCTGCATTTAAAAGCTGTTGTTTGCTATTGAGTTTTTGTTTTGGCATTTAAAATATTTACTTACCCCCTAATACATAAAAATTATTACAGGCTTATAAGACTGTTATTTGACATATTTGTATGGAAAATCTGTCAAACAAGAGCTTTATAAACCTGTTATAATTTTTATGAATTAGACGGTTAGAGTTTACTTTTACACACAAAATGGATAAAAAACAGAGTGTAAAATTTGCAGGTATGCTGTTGATATTAAATGAACATTTATTTTCAAGAAAGTTAAAATTTCTTTTCATGAAACTGCTCCATAATACAAAAATTGTGCGTGCACTAGCAATCACAAGTTTAAATTTGTTGTAACAGTTAAAACAGCTTGCCTTTTTTGTCTGTGATTCCATTTCCATATCTATTCACAATAGTAAACAAAATATCCACAGCTGACGGATTTAGACGGTGCTGCCATATTATGTAACTGAATTTATTGTAAATGCAGTTTGATTTTGTGCATTTATGACAGAGCTAAATTCACATTCGAATGTAGATAATGGCCGACTAAATGCGCAAAATTGCCGCATTCACGATCTAATCTGTCTAGGGTATTGCTCAAACAAGGGTAACCTTTTATGTTTCAAGGTTTGGCAACCCTAGTGTAGTGTACTTTAAATTTCATTTTTACACTCATTTATTTTATTTTTATAGTTAATCAAACCTCACTCATTTGGAAATTATGTATTAAAATGCAACAACAAATGGTGCTAAATTGTTTAGCAAACAATTTTTTGACAATGAACTTAATTATTTATTCGCTATAAGAGCCAATTGAAATTTATTACTTTAGGTCTAAAAAAATAGACCTTAATTTTTTTAATATGGTCACCCCCCATCAGCTGTTCAACTGGAATAAGATAAAATTAAAAAACTGAGAAAATGGACACAAGTGAAATTATAAATGAAAATGTTAAACTTCATGAATGATTATATCATCGGGGATCAGGTTCATTATTTTAATTATTCCTACAAAATTTGAAATTCTTTGTTTCATTTAATTTTTCTTTCATCTTTGAGCAAACAATAAACAACTTTATCAATTGTAACAGATGTTTTTGTTTTTCGTCGTTATTGTGCGAATTTACACCGCGAATTTCAACCGGCGTATTCGTCGTGCTGGGCGAAATTCGTCGTTCGTCCCAGCTGTGTTCCTAGCATAACTTGGCATCGAATGACTTCTATTTATTGCCGTACGTAAAAAATAAACAGAGAGGTCAATAATTGTCGACATCGGAAGAAGCGGTTACTGCATTCAGAAGGCATGTTTTGGAGATCTCTGAACCAGAGACGGAAAAGTGCTACGGCGATTAGTTCAAAAGCATGCAACAATGCTGTTATTGTTGCATTAAAGCAGATATTTTCAGTATTACGAGTGCTAGCAGCCTCCCCTGAATTCTCAATGCCTCTTAGTATCTCGTTGTGGTTTTTATTCATTTTAAATCGCCTTTTAACTGAGTGCACTTATATTTCACTTCAAGTAGATTTACACAATTACAATTAATTTATACTGTGTTATCGGGAAGAAATGAAACTCATACCTACAACGTAAGTAAATCCCTCTTAGCAGAAAATTTAAATAATTAAAATTTGCCTTTTTTATGCCACCAATTGCAATGTGCTGCATCGAAGAGATAAGTAGAACTTTGTAGTTTTTCTTATTTTTGCTTTTTGCTTTCCTGAGGAAAATTTCGGTAAAAGTAATGAACAGTTGAAAATAAGAAAACAACAAGTGAAGAGAAAATTTCTTAGTTGGACAGAAATGTTTTCATTTTATTTCCTTCGATGGCACATGGCTGCTTGTGTCATTGGCAGCATCCGTTCATCTCCATGGAATACTTTTGGCTTTTGACATGTCACAAAAATATAAATTGAGAAAATGACAAAAAAAAAATGAAGATAAACGAATTTGCTGCTGCATTTTCTTTTACTGCCGTCTAAGAGCAAAATGTGAAAGCATTAAAATACGATTTCGCTTTAAAAGCGCTGGTCGAAGCTAATTTTTTGTTTGTTCTTGTGTTTTTGTTTAGGCGATTCTAGGCCATGGCAAAAATTTGGTAAAAAAAATAGTGAGAGCTAATAAAAAATAAACAGAATAAACATTTCTTGTTTACACTTTTATAAACATCAATTGCAAGTGTTTTTCGCTTGATGCGGCGCAAAGTTTGAGAGCATTGTCATCACTGAAGCAGCAGCTACAAATGCAAAAATCAATTGAAGATTAGTGTGGGAATATAAAATATATACTAATCAAGAGCAAAAACAACGTGATAGTTGATCAACAGATTAAATATAGACAGTCAGTAATTGAGAGCCCAGGGGGCCTTATTCGATATCGCATAAAATGTATCGAAATTTGAGATGATGTGATTCGAGAGTGAGTGATCATTCGAATGCAACCATTCGAGCTTTTTCTCGTATACAGAAATTCAATCGAAAGAACGTATAACATAAAGAAGCGGAAAAAAGAAAATGTAAGTTTAAAATTTCACATGTCTAAGAGAAAAGTAATAATACCGTATTAATTTAGGTCGAAAATAAATTATACTCAAAAAGAAATCTTAGCCAATTTCATGTCAAAGCATACTGATTTGGCCAAAAATATTTTGCCCAGTAGCTCACAAGGAAAAGCCAAAACTAACCTACTTTGGGAGCACCTAACATGCAAGCTGAATGCTTCTGGGTCACCAGTAAAGGATTCCTAAATGTGGCGCAGGGTACAGAATCAACCTATAATGAATTTCTTTTTATAAAGGTGTATGCTGACCAGAAACAAAACGTAAAGAAGCAGCTTTCCTTTAATACAGTGGTGCCCAAAATCTTCTTATGGAAGCGTAAACACCAATACGTATACACTTTATTGACGCACACAAAGAAAAACAGAAATATTTCATTAGGTACACTGGGAAAAAAAATTAAATTTCATTTTCACAATATGTATGTACTGTATTAAAATGCCTTTCCAAATCATATTTACTAATCGTCTTGATTATTTGAAAGCAAATCATACATTGTGCTCGTTTTTCAAAATTTTTAGCGAACAAAAGTCGGTTTCCCACGTGGGATTCATTCTACAAAATAAACTGTACGGTTGAAACTAATAACACAAAATTATTTCTTCAAGTGTTTCATACTCACGAAATCATTAAAAAAAACAACAAAATCATGAAAACAAAAAAACAAAAAACAACAAAATTCACGCTTGGCACAAATGTGTGCCAACAAAGCCTGCGTTCGTATTGCTGTGCATATGAAAGTGTTGTTGCTTTGAACTTGGGATATGTGTGTATGTGTGTATTTCATACAAAGAGTTGTGTATACATATTAGAATGCTCAGCCAATTCTCCGCGGTTTTACAAAAACAAAAGCGTACCAAGCGTATAGGCCGTGGGCACCTCTGCTTTAATACATCGCCAATTAAACGCACAGGTGGGGGGGCCCTTTCCGAAGAGAAAGTTTTAACCCAAGTAGAGGAACAAATAATGGTTGCAGCAGGCATTGATGTAGCTGTTGAGGGTCTAAGGAATGTCCGAAGCTTTGGCACCGAAAATTATAGCACAGCTGCTAAGGAAAATCATGTTTCAATAGCATCCCATGAAAGCAATGAAGCTTCATCTCTCTGCCCCTGCTTAGGTTTCTCTAGCGAAGATCAAATACATGACGATTTCGTCTCGGTTATGGAAATTGATGGTGCGGAGGAGACATTAGATGAAACTAAAACTGGCTTGAAACATAAAGATTTGCCAAACATTAGGAAAAAAAAAGATAATAAAACAATTTTGCTAGAGAAAAATATAGTGTCTGTGGAAATTTACCAAAAAGAAATGTTAAAAAGGCTTGATAAGCTCATTGAAATCGATAATAAAAAGGTGGAACTAAAGGTGGAACTAATTTTTTTCCTTGTTATAATAATGTTTTCATCCCCATCAGACTCGGAAGAAGATAATTGGAAGAGCAAAATAGGATCCATTTTTTGTGTATTTAATTAAGATAAACTTTAATATTTTTTTTGGCACAAATGAAATATTGTTGAACTTTTGTCGTACATAAATAAAATGATGACTTTGTTTACAATTTATTCAGTGTTGTAAATTGATATTTACACCTTTCTTTTCGACACTGAAAGAAAAACTCGATTCGTAGCGTGTCGAGTAACATCATTAGAAAATTACGAATTATCGAAATCAATTGCTATTCGAATCTAATTTCGTTCACGAATGAGGGAATTAGACCCCAGGGGGCTAACTCTGGCAGTCGTGATCGAAATTGTATTCGATTGAACGATAATTTCGAACGTACTTTATTTTCTAATTCTTTTATCCGATACTGAACGAATCGATTTTGTTTTATAGTGTTGGACAAAAATCGCGTATAAATTCGTTTTACAACACTAAAAATGCAAATAAAAAAGGTAAACAAACAATATTGTGCAAAAGAAATTTGTTGCTTGTGCAAAAGAAGTTTGTTGAAAATTAATATGAATCCGGAATTCTTGTTTTATTCATCTTCTTCCGAATCCGACGAGAATGAAAACGTTAACGTCATTCGAAGAAGAATACTCCAATATCTCTTTTTGGGCATAATTTATTTTTATTACTGTTGACCGAAAATAAAAATTTATTGATATAATTATGTTTATACATACAGTATTTATCGGATATAAGAAACTTGAAAAATCCACGAAAAAAGTTTCTTATAAGCGTTTCCTTCTTATATACAATTATTTTATATAAGAAACTTATTTCTTATATAAGTAGCTATAGCCATAAGGCATTTGTTTCTTATATGAATATACGAGCTTTTTTACCTTTTTATGTATATACGTAGATGTATGTATGTAAATAGAAAAATAAAACAAATCAAATTTTATTTTATTAACCCCTTTAGTAAATACATAGATATAAAAAAAACTAGACAACTTCAATTTGAAAAAAAAAAAAAAATTATATGTAGTAAATACATGTACATACATAATTCATTTTGTACTATTTACATATTTATTTATTTACGAGGCAAGAAACGAAAACTTCTCCTGAGCACTAAAAGTAAAAAAATTAAACCTTGTTGTTGTTGTAAAACTGTCAGAAAACAGAGTTGTCCATGCAAACTACATAAATTCAGTGTTGCCCTTGAAAGTTTCTTATATAAATTCTTTTTCTATACATTTTGTGGTTTTGGTGTTCAAGAAAAATGTCCTTTTATCAGTTTTTTTTCTTATAAGCGTTTTTCTTATATGAAACTTTTTTTTTTGTTAGAAAAAACACTAAAAAGATATGGTGTTTTTGCAAATGTTTCTTATAAGCGTTTTGTTCTTATATGAGATGTTCTTATATCCGATAAATACTGTATTTGTTTTTTTTTTAATTCGGTACTTACATTTCCTATTTTATTATTAAGGGATTAAAACATGCAAATGAAATTATCTTTTCGTTTGTTTCTTTCTACAACACAAGTATAAATAAACAAATGAAATTATATTTCTGTATGTATACTTTTATTTTTAATTTTTTGTTATGATTGCAAAAAAACGATAACTCGAACGCTTCTTGCGTTCGAGTAAAAACTCTCATGGTTGGTTTCAAACGTGCGCTTATAATCGACTGCCATCATTACAAATTTCGATACCTTTTGCTGGATAACGAGTGACAGAATCCCAAAAGTAACAAAAATCGCACGTTCGACTAAAAACTCGCTCGTATGCGATTACCAGAATTAGCCCCCAGGTGTTACGATGATTGAGCGCTGCCGCTTAAAAACACCGTGCAGTTAGTTATGATCTGTGTGCGAAGCAATTTGAGTGCAGATGAGTGTCGTGGTGGGCATGAAACAGTTATGGCATGTACCCCAGCCAGTAAGTCTTCAACTTTGCTTTTTTAAAAATATTGGTTACTCCAGTTTTATCACAAAAATCTTTCTCAAAAAAAAATCTTTCTCAATTTGGAGAAAGTAAAAATAGAGCTCAAGCGTGATAAAATTACACTGTGCTCGAATTTTAAACTTTTTTTTCCGACAGACGGGCCACCTTATATAGGGTAAACCTAATTCGCGTGCGCTGCATTCAGTGGTGCTAACCGTTTTTTTTTTTTTTATAGGTTAGCTCTTGTTTTTGAGCTATACTTATTATATTAAAAATGGAGGAGGTAGGACAACATATATTCTCTTAACTCAAAAACCGTTTAAAATATTGCAAAACCTATGAAAAGCGAAATTTGACAACAAAATTTTCTTTCAATAACTATAGAAATCTTTTCAGTCGGCTTAGTAGTTTAGAAAATTTGAATTTTATTATTTGCAAAAGTTTGAGCTTCATTGTTCTTTAAAATAGCATAAAAAATCTCAAAATAAAGTTATGGTGACGAATTTTCATACCTACATACATATGTATGTATATAACAAATAAAGTTTCAAACAAAAAAAGCCATAAATGACTAAACTCGGTGTCAACTTTGGAACTTATTCACAAAAAATCAAAAATATTGCAATATCAACTGACGGAAATAAAAACCAACTTGCATATCGATGCCCAAAAGGCAAAAAATAAGAGCCCACGCAGCCCATACCAATGGGATGATTTCTTTTGGCCCACCTTATATAAAGAAGAGACCGACAAATACGTCTTTCTTTTTTTTGAAAACGGTGCAAAACATCGAGTGTAGCTTCGGCTGTGTGACACGTAGCGCCGTCCTGTTGAAATGAAATGGTGCCAATATCCTCCTCTTCAATTTTTGAGAACAACAATTTGTTCAACATGGCTTGATAGCGGCCACTCCTTGCTCATTTTCGAAAAAAATGGCCCAATTATGCCTCTGGATCAAAATCCACACCCAAAAGTGACTCGTTTTGGGTGCGTCAGCTTTTCAATGTATGCATGCGGGTTTTCTGTGCCCCGCATGCGACAATTTTGCTTGTTTACATACCCGCCAAGATCAAAATGAGCTTCATCTGAAAAGATGATTTTTTTTTTGCAAAATCGGCATCTTCTGTAAGTCGATTGCAGGCCCACTTAGCGAAGCGTATACACAACAGTGTTGCCAGGGGTTTTAGGGGTTTTTTCCTTAGATTTAGATTTTTTTTCTTTTAGGGGTGAATTTGTGGTGTTGAATTCTTTCGGGGAAAATTTAGGGGGAAATAATTTATTATTGGGGTATTTTTAGGGGACTTCTGTGTTTGGCTGAACGGTAAAATGGCACGAGTTAGAAGATTTTACAACTGATAAATTTGAAGACTTTAACGATAAAAAAAATAAAAGAAATATTTTATTTTATATATTCATTCAGGTCCAAAAATGAACCTTTTCAAAAAATATTTGCTGTATTTTTCAGCTGTCTATATGCATATACGACATTTCGTTGGTGCTAATCAACTCATCAGTAGACTTGAAAAATTCTTAAAAGTTTGTTTGAAACTCAACTACTTATTCCATGATTCCCATGAACAGAATGAGAATCAGAAATGTTCAAACAAACCCTTAACACAGCAAACATTTCTTTTTGCAACACTTCTACTTTTCTTTGCAACCTTCTATACAACGAGTCACCATTGGTTACTACGATTTGTATTTTTGAAAGTATCAAAAAGTAAAAGTTTTTTAATATTAATATTATTATTTTAATTTAAGAATTAATTTAAGAATTAAGAATATTAATATTATTATTTTAAGAAATACATTGACCTGAGAACACTGATACACAACCATATTCGTTCAGCGGAAGGACAGGGATGTCGGACATTGAGTAGTCGACTACTAAAATAATTAACTTTACGTTCACTTTTATATACTAGCTTCAAATTAGCTACAATACAATCAATTTGTAATTCACTTTTTGTGTACTGGCTATAAGCCAGCTGAAACGTAGTGCAGAGTTAACCCAAAATTCGAATAATAACATACACACATACACGGTAAATAACTCTTTAATTAAATAGCCTATTGTCGCATTCGTTTTAAATGTTGCGATAGCTGAGTGGGTATGTGGGCTGTTCACTAGTCTTGAGGCTTAGTAGTGGTTCGATTCCCACCGGAGGCTAACAAAAAAAAAAAAAAAAGAAAGCAGGATGAAATTTAATTTAATAAAATAAAATATTACCACCGAAAAGTGTAAAATCAGCGTTGATTTGTACATTTTCTTTTCTGTGGGTACTGACTTTTAAGTAGCTAACTTTAAGTTAGTTGAAAAGTAATGCAGAGTCGGACAATTGACTACTTCCTAGGACATCACCATGTTAAAATAGTCAGTTGTTTGCATAGAGAAGTAATCCAGGCCTCAACCAGTAGCTGTTGTGAAATAGTTAGCTGTAAGTTAGCTTAAAGTTAGCTTGGTTTCCGACAGGCATAAAACTAATTATCTGTCAAATCGAACATAAGCTAAGTGTTACCATTCACGAAATCAGCACTAGTTGAAAAGAAAAACGTTAGATGGCGGACCCTTTATATGCACTAAAAGCGCAAGTATTTAAATGCATGTATATTTTAGACGCAATGGAGAACGATAATTTCAGCTAGAAGCTGTCGATAAAACTTAATTAACCCTTCGAGCGGCTCGATGGATGAATTGATAGAGTCGTCTCCCAGGTCGCAGGTTCGATTCCTGTCGCAGGCTCTGGGTGTTTCTGCAGACAAGCAAAAAACTTCGCAGTTTTGTGTTTGTTTTTTTCGTTTTAAAACCACTTGTCAGCAGCGATTTTAAATCAAAATCAAATACATATGTATATTTTGCATGCAATCAACTTAATTAATTGAATTGCTGCGCTTTGTGTAAAACACGAAATGTTGTTTGTTGTTGCCTATTGCACTTCAAGCGAAAACTTGTTTGTTGGTGTAATTTTTTAAGGATGAAAATGCAACAACACCAAAACAAACCAAAAGAAAACACAAACTGGTACAAAGTTTCAAATAAAACTTCATTTATTTAGAGCATGCTCTTGGGTGTAATAAAAAGTGAAAAGAAAGAATTTCAACGCGAAGAAAAGAAAAAAAAAAAAAGAAATATGTATGAATGCAGGCAACAACAACAACAGCAAAATGTTCCATGATAAAATAAACAAAGAACTGCGAACATTGTTGTGCGCTGTATATTATTGTTAAAACTCCCTGAAGCATCATTTAAAATAGTAAATGCAGTTGAAGAGTTATTTCCAAAGAATTTTCTTCAACAATTCCATATTCATGGTGCTTGTTGTTCTTCTACTGCTGCTTCTTTGTTTCAAATTCACATAAATTATTTGGAAAAAAATTATGGTGAAAAAAAAGGTTTTTCGCCGAAAATATATTGATCAGCTGCACTCAGTGCATATGTATGTATTATGTAAAACTATCTAATTGTATTTGAAGAGAATTTCGGACTGCGTAAATTTGCACAGAAGTTTTAAATGTAACAGGAAATTTTCAGCTCTAGAGATAAAAAAGTATGCCTAAGAAATCATAGACATTGAGAAAATTTTGAATGCTCTGTATGGTTCACTGTGCGGTTCACTGGTCAATCGACTGGCTTCAAAATGGGCGGGTTTCGGGAACAAGGTCCCGGATCTAGTCTGAGCAAAATCCATTATAATAGCGATAGAACAGTGTAACACATTCCACACTGCAACGATGCTCCAGTGAATCAATAGAGTTGAACCCCCTACAGTCACTGATTTGTGTTTCGTCGTCCTCTCCCGCACACAGTCGAGTAGCGCCAAAAAAGACTTTGAGGCTCGGGCCCAAACATGAGAGTTGTATTCCATTTTCGATCGGATATAGATGGTATAAATTGTAAGGAGATCGGAGGGGGGTGGAAGCATGTCGTGCAATTAAATGCTTCTTTTGCGACATGAAAAATATGCTCAGCCCAGCAGCCATCGCATTGAATAATCATACTTCTCAATGTCCATCCATTAGAACAGCTGATGGGGTGACCATATTAAAAAAAATTGGTTGCTAAAAAATTTTGCATTACTCATATATGAACTTAATTATTTATTTGCTTTAAGAGCCAATTGAAATGTATTTATAATATTTCAAAAAAACAAATTTTTTTTTTGTCGGCATATAGACAGCTGAAAAATACAGCAAAAATTTTTTGAAAAGGTTCATTTTTGGACCTGAATTAATAAATTTAGCATTACCAAATACAAAAAAATTAAACACTACAAATATGTTTTATAATCTAATATGTTGGCTTTTTATTTTAAATGCAAAAAGTCAAAGCTTGGCACTTAAAATAAAAACTATTAAAGTAAAAATTTACTTTTTTTTAAACACTTGAAAACTAAAACCAAAATGGCCCCATGGTACTGATTTGTTCATCGTTCGCCGGCCTAATAGGCTTTTTACACTTACTCACATCTTACATCTTTCATCATTTTGGCAAGATGTTAACATCTTCCTATACAAATTCTATATGAAAAAAAAAAAAACTCAACATTTCTCAACATCTTCACAAGATGTACCTTTTTCATTTCGCCGTATTCAACATCTTTCGATTATTGCAATGTCATCACTAAAAAGAAGTTAAAAAAAAAACGATAAAAAGTCATACCATCACTAGAAAATATACAAGTGTCAAAAATTTTTACAGTGAGCGTGAACAAAAAATGTAATTAAATTTTTTTTAAATTAAACATAATATAAAATTAGTAATGCAATACTTTTATTTTTAGTAAAAAAGAATAAAATAATGTTTTTTAGTTTGTGTGTGTAATGTTTTTTAGTTGGCTCAAACACATGAAATAATATTTGACAGATGAAAGATGTTGAAAATGTAATGTAAACAGCTTTTCTCAATTTTCAACATCTTCAACACACATCTCAAAGATGTGAGTAAATGTAAATCCGCTATAACAAATAGAAATAAATCTATTTCAAGTTCGCCGCGTACAACGAATTGCGGCGGACGCTGTGACTGTGTGCATTTTCATATACTGCAATGTGTTTTATTTTGACGGCGAATATTCGCGGCGAAAAAATCGTCGTTCGTCCCAGTCAAGGCGAATCCATTACAGGTGCCCGCATACCAATTTGCTTCAACATTTTTCCACGATTTTATCTTCTGAGTTGTCAAAGCCGATAGAAAACGACAACAAAACTTGTGACGTCTCGAGAGAAAATGTTGAGGCGAATTGAATTGCGACCAACTGTACATGATTCGCCTTGGTCCTAGTCAAGGCGAATCAAGTATAGGTGGTCGCAATTCAATTCGCTTCAACATTTTCTCTCCAGATGTCATAAGTTTTGTCGTCATTTAGATAAATTCTTGGAAAAATGTTGAAGCGAATTGGGATGCGGGCACCTGTAATGGATTCGCCTTGGACCCAGTTGTGTTCCTGGCATTAAGCATTTAATGCCTTAAAGAGTTTTTGCGTAAATTCGTTACTGCCAGTTACGAGTATGTGTTGATAGCAAAAAAAAAAAAAAAACAATTGTGCCACTCTAATCTATACAAACGTTTTAAAATTTCATAAATATCTTCATGTTCATAATTTTGATTTAAAGCCACTTTGCTCTAGTTTTATTATGATTTGTTTTCTCCAACACAACGAACGGCTGTGCAAGTGACATTTCATTTCTGTTTTTTTCTACTACAAATTAAAAAACACTCTACACATTTCATAAATGTGTCATTTTAGTAAATTTAAAGAAAACTGAACTGTGAGAAGTTTATTTCTTATTTTTTTTTTTTTTTTTTTTTTTTTTTTTTTTTTGTTGGCAAGAAAGAGTTGATGGAAAAAATTAATTTAAATAATGGGTGTATTTGTGCAGCAAGAAATCAGGCACAACTGTTCACTAAGAATTTTTGTGCGTGGAAAACGTTCATGCAAATAATAAAAATAAATATTTTTAGCCTGGATGTGGACTTGTGCGTTAGAAAAGAGGAAAAAGAAGAAGTTTTAGCAGTAAAGAACAGCAAAGGGTCTTATCATATCTTCTATCCAGAGGCACTATCCAAACGAATCAATATGAATTTCTAATTAAAACATTCTTAAGCTGAGGGGGGTGCTGCAGGATTTTTCTATATTGTGGCCACTAACCATGTTATTGCTACATTAAATCACAATCTTGTCATGTCCGATCATACTATTGTCATTTTTAATCCAAAACAGTTCATTTGTTCGCTGGGTGGAAGAAAATCCTGAGTTTACCAGAGGAATACCGGTAGTCAGTGTGCCAAAGTACTTATTAAATATCTATGCGAAAAAATACTTTTAAATTTTGAAACTCCACAAAAACTATTATCACACATTCAAAAGATTTGCTTTTTTATTTTGTACTTATTTATGTATGTATGTTGCCAGATACAGCTGACCAGCTTAGGGAAGGGTTGTATTTATTTACACCAGAACATTGTTGTTGTGACATGTTTTTTCTTTGTGTGCGAGCATTGTGGTACATACGAAACAGCTAGTTGCTCCCCAGCTAATAAGTCTTCAACATTTACTTGTAAAGTCTTCTTTAAAAATTTTTAATCTCTATGATAACTTAGAAAGAGCTGTCTTCATTTGATCTTAATGCCATTAAACACAATAAATAATAATTCTTAAATACAAAAAGTTCGACCAAAAACCATAAATTATAATACGAAATGATTGATATTTTGTTCTGATATTTTACTTATGTGCATTCTTAATGTTTGTTTCTTTGGAGTTCATTATTTTAGATCTAAACACTCACAAATGTTCAAACTAACCTTTGTTTAAGTTTTTTCGAGTCTACTGGGGAGTTGAGTTGCGTTGAGTTGAGTTGCATCAGCAAAGTGTCGGCGGCATATCAATGACTGAAAAGACAGAAAACAATTAATTAATAACTTAATGCAGGTCCAAAAATGAACCTTTTTCAAAAGATATTTGCTGTATTTTTCAGCTGTCTATATGCCGACGACATTTCGTTGGTGCTAATCAACTCATCAGTAGACTTGAAAAATTCTTAAAAGTTTGTTTGAAACTCAACTACTTTTACTCAAACAAACTTTTAAGAATTTTTCAAGTCTACTGATGAGTTGATTAGCACCAACGAAATGTCGTCGGCATATAGACAGCTGAAAAATACAGCAAATATTTTTTGAAAAAGGTTCATTTTTGGACCTGCATTAATACATTTCAATTGGCTCTTAAAGCAAATAAATAAATAAGTTCATATTAATTAATAACGTTTATTTTTAGGCCTAAATAATAAATTTTAACTGACTCTTATAGCAAATAAATAAAAAGGTTCATTTTTGAATATTATTTTTTATACGGGGCACTAGTGTGGTGGGGTATGACCCAACAAAAAATAGCCATATCAAGGCTGTGCAAACTACAAGGACTTACATGTATGTGCATCAGGGGAACCCTGAGATCCAACCCGACAGCAGGCATGAAAGCACTTCTTAACCTGACACCACTCCATGTATGTGTGCAGGAGGAAGCAGCCATGCGGGCTATCACCATCTATGGAAGAGAGGGACAGAAGGAGGGTAACCTTATTGGTCATCTTACAATCCAGAGGGGATTCAGAGATGTTTTGCATATATCTCGGTAGAGTGATCACATGGATTCCATACACTGCTTCGTTAGAAAGTATGGGGTCTTCTTTCCTACAAGGGAGGAGTGGTATTTAAACCCGAGATGATTCGCATAAGAGGTACATTGAAGGATCCAAGTCGATCCAGGGAGTGGGAGCGGGAATAGTGGGGAATAGGGCACGCAGGGCATTAATACTTGGCAAGGACACCACAATTTTCCAGGCGGAACTATATGCTATACTGGAAGCTGTAGGGATCCTATCCGAAAGGGAGTCAGAATCAAGACACTCTCCAACAGTCAGTCGGTACTCAAAGCACTGAGCAGCTATACGTTCACATCCAGGACAACACTGGAATGTCACGACAAGCTAAATGAACTGGCCACTCACAATCAGATTACTGTGATATGGGTACCAGGTCATGAGGGGCACAAGGGTAACGAGTTGGCTGACACCACTTACGCAAAAAGGGGAGCTAATGGGGCCTTCATTGGATCTACTTTCATCCTTTGGCTTTAGTAAACTCCTCTTGAAGGGGGAAATGAACAACATCCATCACAGAAAAACTGTGGAACGACACTAGGGGTCTGGAACACTCAAAGAAATTTCTTATAGCATGTTTCCATGGCATGTGCATTAGCAATCAGCAGCGAAGCAACGTGCTTCGCCATACAAAATTTTGAGAGCGAATGAAGTTGCTTCATGTTGAAGCTACATGCGAAGCACGTAAAATTCCTGTCTTCTCTAATTTATATCGCAACTTTATCTGCACTAGCTGTCAAAATCATATATTGTAAACAAAAAAAAAAATTATAAATAAATAAAAAGCAAAGAAAACGTAATTCTCCCATAAAAATAAAAGTTAAGTTCTGCCCTGCAATGCCAACTCCGAAGACATTTCCATATGAATATGGTTTTTTTGCAACAACACTTTCACTTACTTTTTTTGTTCATTTAGACAAATTTTATTTACGAAAATTAATAGAAAATTTTTGCTGGCTTATCAAAAACAAAAGTCAAATCGAAGCCCACAGATGAGTCGTGTAAACAGTGTGTTTCATAAATATGATTGAGAGAGCGAAGCGGGTGATTCAACTCGTAATGGAATCATGCTATTAGCTTTGATGCTAAGAGGGCGGACCTCGCACTAAAACTGAATAGAAAGAATCTAAGGACACTGTGTGGGGGGCGGTAACAGGCCACTATACCTGCAATAAGCACCTATACAGAATGGGCCTATCCAATATGGCAATCTGCAGATTTTGCGGAAAAGAAGAGCAGACAATGGAACACTTGATTATCGAATGTGTGGCACTAGGCCACAGAAGACACAGGTGCTGTTGCAGGCCTATACATTGGGTTCGCAGGACTTGCAAGGGCTAAAACGTTTGCTTGTTGTATTAAACTCGTGAGGGACAAAGGGTTGCACAATAGATCATCTATGGTCGCAGTGCAAAGGACCATCCTGGACCAAGCTAGTAATAATACAATACAATACAATACAATACAATATTATTTGCTTTTCCTTATGAAAACTAAAGGAAATATTTATATTAATATTTATTCCTTTTCGCAATACCTTTTCTGAGGTAGATTTTTCTGAAAATGCGCTTTTGGTGGCACTTTTTGAAATTTCGCAGGGACAACGCTGCCTTCAATTTATTTTTAATTTAATATATGTACATACATACATTCTTTTGTGTCTTAAAACGTTAAAGCTTTTAAAAAGGATAAACAAAATAAGCAATAAAATTTGTTTGATATTAAAAAACTTTAGAATAAATTGCAAATAAATATATTGTATACATTGAAAAAATATGATAAATCCTACACATACCTGAAAAGGTATATTACATTAAAGCACTGAATATGAATATTTCAACTCAAAGTATTGAGGAAAGAAATACATGTATATGTACATGTGTACACATGTATGTATGTATATTATTTTCCTGCTCCATGTGCTGCGGCATGTTTTTGCAAGCGCAGTCATGCACGACATTTAACGGAAAACTGACCAAGCAAACAACCAGCAGACCGACTAAGTGTCTCGTTGAGCGGACAAACGGGGTCATGGTTGAGCAGATTTACTGTACAGGCCAACCGTCGTCTACTGCAAAAATCAATTAATAAAAAATTGATTTTTTTTTTTAGCCAACCGATACAAAATGTTACTTACTATGGAATACATATGTACATACATATTCATGAAATGGCTTGATTTATTTACTCAGCAGTATTGCTGAAATTTAATGTCCTCAGCATTACAATTTGTTTTTTTTTTTGGTTTTACTGAATTTATATTCCAACTGTACACCCTTAAAATATGAAAGATAAATAAAAATCAAATATGTTTGCATGTACAGAGAATGCCCAGAAGCGTGAAGCTCCAACGAAAGATTAACTTGTATTGTTAATTACTTTATTGGGCCTCAACTACC
Organism: Sturmia bella; assembly: GCA_963662145.1. Classification (NCBI taxonomy): domain Eukaryota; kingdom Metazoa; phylum Arthropoda; class Insecta; order Diptera; family Tachinidae; genus Sturmia; species Sturmia bella. The sequence continues at coordinate 20,371,747 of OY759170.1, forward strand.
GTATTCACTGGACTTGGTCCCCGCTGACTTTCTTCCTCTTCCCAGAACTGAAGACTAATACTAAATAAATACTTTTTGAAAAAATTTAAAATAACGTTTATTTTTTGATCACACCTCGTAGAGGCATTCAGGGAGGTAAGTGTTATGAGATCCCAGGAACCCGGTACATAAGCCAGTAGTTTCCACCACCAAATTGCATATGAAGTCAATTATTTGCAAATAGAAGCATTCAATGAATAAACCTTAATTCCTTATTGGATCCACAATTGCATGTTTCGGTTGCTTATAGAGCAAAATGAAAATTTCGTAGGCGCGATTGGTACAGTTTGTTTTCATACACTGATTTAAATGTGTATTCTTGGGGCGCTGCCTAAAAGAGCATTCAACCACAAGCGTTGTATACTGCTCCATGTCATTTGTTTTAAAGCATGACCACAATTTCTGTTTTCTCATTAATGTACATGTTTTCTGTTTTTTGTTTTTCTGCAATCGATTAAAAGCAGACTTTTTAACATTTATTACTGTCCAGGTCACTGATTTATTAATAATGTGTCATGTTAACTTCACTTTTAAAGGAAAACTGACCGGCACATTAAAACTTAAGTGCAATTTATTTGTTTAAATTGAAAAAAAAAAATAAGAAAAAAAACTTTGTAATGCACAAGTTATAGCGTAATTGTATGCGTTATTAATTCCCTGATTTGCAGCTGAGGACAAATGGGACATCAACATATTTCTACTAAAACTTCGTTTACAACTGCTCATTGTGGCATCGATTTATCGATAGCTTAGGGAAAAAATTCCACCACAACTTATCAAAAGAATCACTTTCGAGTCGTCCAATTGCCAGCTTTTGTTTTTGTATTTTCATATGAGACAAGTGGTATGGGGTTGGTTTATTCCAAAAAATTAGGAAGAGAAAAACTTATTGAAGGTTGGTCAAACATTTGACTCCTCCACGGTCATCGTGGGACTGATTGGTTTATGAGAGAACAAGACCATTCCAATAGCGGTACTCAGCGTTTGGTGCGTTTTTGGTTGCAACTATTTGCATTTGCGATTATATTGCAACTGATATTGAGCACCCTTTTTTAACAACTTTGCAAATTTTATTGCACTCCAAATAACAGCTGATAAATTAATACACAATTTTTAATTTTTCACGTTTTATTTTTTTGGTAATTACTGCTGACTCCATCTCTACTATTTTTTGTTTGCTTTGTTTTAAAATATCAGCTGTTCGACTGTCAGTGTTGCAAACGCACTACTCATAAGAAAAAAAGCAACACATAATTAGCGGTGCGTAAATTCAAAAATATTGCGAGTGCAACCTTGTATATTTTGTTGTTGGGTTGCAAAGAAAAAGCAACGATTTCTTGCATTCGCACTTACGCTAGACATTTGCACCAAATAATGAACTGCGCTAATGTTGAATTGTTTCCATTAACGAAAATGAAGTTTGATTCAAATGACTATATTGACATACTACAGAACTACTTTAGTTATTTTATAAGTTTGTACAACTTGTCAAAGGTTTTTGGCGTTTTAACTTTCCATTGTAGTTGTTCCAACTTTTTGATATTGAAAAAAAATTATTGTATTTTTGAGTCTCACAAATTTTTGATAAATTTCATTGCTTTGCAACTGCTTAAACTTTTCAAAAAGTGCTGCGAGTATATTAAACAATTTTGCCGATTTTCGCATGCTACAAACTTTAGTTACTAAAAATGGCTTGTTTTTTTTTTTTAAAGTAATTTTTAAACATATTTAGCGCAGTTCATTACTTGGTGCAAATGTCTTGCGTAAGTGCGAATGCAAGAAATCGTTGCTTTTTCTTTGCAACCCAACAAAAAAATATACAAGGTTGCACTCGCAATATTTTGCATTTACGCACCGCTAATTATGTGTTGCTTTTTTTCTTATGAGTATTGCGTTTGCAACACTGACAGTCGAACAGCTGATATTTTAAAACAAAGCAAACAAATTTTTATTTGTTTATTTGTATTTATTCGTATGTATGTATGTATGTTTGTACATAGTACCTTCATCTAAAATTATTTCCTGGGAGACTCCTCGAGCACTATTCGAGGCATTTTTTTTTTTTTTTGTTTTTTTTTTTGTTAAAGCTTGCCAAGCAAGCACTTACACCGGTATTCATAAATAATAAAACATTGTTAAAATACATTTTAGAACAGATTTTTCATATCAAATTTGTTTTAAAATGTATTTAAGCAACATTTTATTTTTTATGAATACCGGTATTAATATCTATCTTTTAAAATTTGTGTATTAATTTATCAGCTGTTATTCGGAGTGCCATAAAATTTGCAAAGTTGTTAAAAAGGGTGCTCAATATCAGTTGCAAAATAATCGCAAATGCAAATAGTCGCAACCAAAAACGCACCAAACGCTGAGTACCACTATTATTATTTATTTTATCTAAGAAAAAATGCATTTATAGTTTCCGATTTTTGCGAATGCTTGGTGAAAATTCATTACTGCTATGTACATACATAAGTAACTGTTTTTCAAATAAACTTGGAGATATCAAAGTCCATGTATGACCTGATTTTATACATTTATATACAAAAGCTTCTAATTGCACTTTGGTAAAGGGTATAGCACTCGTAGTTGTTTTTGCTATATTTTTGTTAGATAGTGCAGATAAACTTGCGATATGAATTAGAGAAGGCCGGAATTTTTCGTGCGTGGCCAGTAGCTTCCATATGCAGCAACTTCATTCGCTCTCAAAACTGTGTATGGCGAAGCACGTTGCTTCGCTCCTGATTGGAGTAACAAGCATAAATAGAGAGCGAAGCGCATATCCTGGAAAATCATGCTATAAGATGGGAAGGGTAATTCGAACTTATTTTTTTTTAGGCCAAGTCTTTTTTGCCTGATTTCAAAGATTTACAGCCTAATTCATAAACACATTATAAGAGTGTTATAACCAACTTATAAGCAAAAGTCTATTCATAAACGTCTTATTTATAGCTTATTATGCTGTTTATAAATAGAATATTTTTATTGTGGCCTCTACCCAACTATAAGCGTGTTTAATAAGGTGAAAATTGTTGAACTGATGATTTAGTTCCTTAAATTTAAGTCCTCGGTTTTGCTTTGCACTTTTGATTTTCACTGTTTGCACAGGTAAGTATAGAGTTATTTTGGTATTTGTTTTTCTAAATGTAGCAAACATCTATACGTAAAGTTTTTGCATAACAATTGTTACACAAACTGCACTAATACACGCAATCATTATATTGCAACACACACACACACACACACAAACACACACAAGCACATGCATAATATCCTTTAGCCACAGCTACACTTGTGCATAAAGAGCAAATAACCAAATTGTTATGTAGGTCTGTAATTGTGTGGTATTGTGGCATCTAAATTGCCCTTCTAGCGGTGGGTAACTTTGAATCAGTGTTTTTCCCCAAAAATGCATTCATAAACATGCCATGTTATATGAAATGAAAATTGTATGCAAACTGACTTGCTCTACACAGGCTTGCAAACATTTGTGCACACACGCTAAAAATGTTTAAATCATAATGCTTTGTAATTTGCGGAATGCAAATTCTCTGTGGGTTGGTTGTAGCATTCATGTTCCTGTTCAAATGCTGAACGAACGAACGCGCAGTACTTTGTTATTTTTCTATTACGTGAACACATTTATGACTGTGAGTGTGTGTGTGTGTGTGCTGACAATGCAAGGTATTAGTCAAAATGTCATTTATTTGAGCGGCATTAGAAAACCCGCCAACGTCATTCGCAGCAATACAAAATAAATACATTTTTGATAAGGCTGCAAATGCAGCAGGAATATGAAATATTAAACTGCCAACTGTCTGCTACTGAAATTATTAATTACAAAAGAGTTTTACTGAAATGGGATTTTTGAGACTGTCAAATGTACAGACATCATGGAAAATTAGTTCTTACTATCAAATGGTACAACAAATACTAAATGTTATAGTCTGAGGGAGAATATTTAAATCGAATACTACTACACTACGGAAAGCGTGGATCTGTGCTTGAGCGGGTAGCAGCACAGTCATATTTCTATAACTGCAAACTCAACTTCGGCTTAATAATTGAATATCTCAGAGTACGAGGTCTGATAAAAAAATAACTGTTATTTTCAATTTTTCCAAAAAGTATTTGTTTATGCAACAATATGAACTTAATTATTTATTTGCTTTAAGAGCCACTTGAAATGTATTAATTTAGGTCCAAAAATGAACCTTTTTATAGAAGGTTGCAAATAAAAGTAAAAGAGTTGCAAAAACGAAAAGAAATGTTCGCTGGGTTAAAGATTTCTTTGAACATTTCTGATTCTCCTTTTGTTCATGGGAATTATGGAATAAGTAGTTAAGTTTCAAGCAAACTTTTAAGAGTTTTTCAAGTTTACTGATGAGTTGATTAGCACCAACGAAATGTCGTCGGCATATAGACAGCTGAAAAAGGCAGCAAATATTTTTTAAAAACGTTAATTTTTCGACCTAAATTTATTCAACAATAACTATTTTGTCCCCTTTAAAGTAATCCCCCACTTATCCCAGCGTTTTTTCCAATCCTCGAAACACTTCTAAAATTAACTTTTTGGTATCGCCATTAGCTTCTGTTTCGATTTTTCTTTTATCTCCTCAATTGTAGCAAAACGCGTTCCTTTCAGCGGTGTCTTCAGTTTTGGGTAGAGGAAAAAGTCAGCGGGCGACAAGTCCAATCAATATGATAGCTGACTCATATTCATCATAACTCAGGCGCAAAACGCAAACGGCTCATAACTTCAAGGTAGCATTCCTTATTGACCGTACAACCTTGTGACAAGAATTCGTAATGCACTACGCACGCCATTGCAGTCGAAGAAAACAAAGAGCAAAACCTTCACATTTGACCCAACTTGACGTGCTGTTTTCAGTCTTGGCTCTACTCTGGACGCTTCCAGTGGGATGATTGGCCTTTGGTTTCAATGTCATAGCCATACGAGTACACCCATGATGAGCCATCAGTTTTGATCTTTTTGAGGAAATCTGGTTCGTCGTTGACGATGCTCAACAGCTCCTGAGCAATTTAGCAATTTTGGAACAATCTTCACTGCCGCAACTTTCATGCCTAAAACATTGCTGGGCATGAGCTGCAAAATATGCCAACATCATCACCAACGATTAGCCAAAAACATTCTTTCACTGCAGCAATGTTTTCATCGGTTATCGTTATTGACATCTTCTCGGCCTTCCTTAAACCGTTTATATCACCACAATTAAACTTGTGTTCTTCTCCTCATGTAGACTCGCCAAACGCCACAATCAACATTTCAAATTTCCTTGAGCGTTTAATTTCACTTTTTAAACAAAATTTAACACACTTTTTCTCTGATTCATTTTTTCGAATAGTAAAAAAAAAGCGTAGAGCGCACCAAAACACGACTAACCTTTTTAACTGTCAAAAACAAACTGACAATCCAAAATGGCTGATATTGCCTACATTGTATATAACAGACATAAGTACTAACATAACAAAAAAAAAAAAGAAGTGATAATCGAACACACATAACTCACGAAATTTGAAACTAGTGGTTATATTTTGATCAGACCTCGTACGTGCTTGAGCCAGAAGGTAAACAGCAGTCGACTACATGGGTGCGTTTGATATAATTAAAAAAAAAATTTAGACAGAAAATTTACAACAACTTGAGTGGCTGAGTGGCATGGTTGTCGTTTTAGAAACATGAGCCCCTGAGTCCAAGGACTGACGAGGGTGCTGACAAGAAAGTGTGGCGGCTTCGAAACAGCTAGTTTAGTTCATCCTGCTAAATAAATGTCTTTGACACAAATAATAGCCCTGTTTCTTTACTTTTTGGGCAAAGTTCGGTAAAATGAGAGTAAATTGTAATTTCTCTCCATAAGAGACAAAAGTCTACAAAAGTACGGGGACGAATAAAAACAAATTTTTTACCCCAAAAGTCAGGGTTCTGACAGCTCAATTTAAAAAAAAAACATATTTATGTATGTATTTTATTTAATTTGTGTAAAATAGTTTTCTCCAAAAAATTGAAATGTATAAAACTTTTTACGATCACAACAACTCAAAAATTCATATTACTACATACATATGTAATTGAATTTGTAAATATAAACATATAACAATCAACAATTTTTACAGAATGCTTTAAAATATTTTTTCACACCAATTTAAACATTTATTTTTTTTTCTATGTTATTGTTTATTTTTTGAAACAGATGACAGCTGAACTACTTGCCCAAACTAGCCCGAAGAAAACGTACGGTCAGTTCCGTGCAAGAAGAAGAAACATAATGTTCTCTCACAACTACTCTCATTTGCCCAACTTAAAGTACGGGAACGCTTTTCGTGCAAATTGGGATCCCTCGGAATCCCAAAGTAGAGTAAAGAAACAGAGCTGATATAGATAGAACTTGAGTCTGATAAACTTAATACAAAAAAAAAAATGTTTTTGTTCTTTAAGCGCGAAATATAAAACTACCCTCGTATATCTCTGACTGGTAATTAAAGAGGCAATTTTAATCTAAACCACAGATGCCCAGTAGAGGCTGATATCAGCAAATTAAACTCACGAGTATTATTATTACGCTCTTTTGTTTGACCGTCAATCAACCAATAGGAAATCACAATGTTGAGTGGGAGAGACAAACTACACTTGCAGAAATACTGTGTCGTATTATTGCGATATCTTAATGATGGCAGCCGAAAAGTATTTTATGTTACAAAATGCTTTTGATGACATGCAATGTCTTATTTGTCATAAGATATTTAAAAAAAAAAAACTAAGAAATATAATTTAAAAAAAAGCATTTTGAAGCTGTGGATAAAATGAATAGCAAATTGTTTTCTTCCAGTGTTATTTCGTCACTCTCACCAATACTACTACCATGGGCATCTATGATCTAAAGTTTAGATAGATAGTGTAGTCAACGCGTAAAAAGATTTAGCTAACCGCTACTATATTATCTTAATCTTAATGTAGTACACATCATTCTAATAATGTGCACATTAAGATTTATTTAAATAATCTCACGTATCATTATAACATTCGATATGAGCTATCTTAATTATGGACTTAAGATAACTGTCGCCAACCAAGTAAACTCAATTACTCAAATGTCATGTATAATATTTATTATATAAATATTATAATAAAACAAGTAAGAGTGCTATATTCGACTGTACCGAATCTTAGATACCCTTTACCAAACAGTAATTAGAAGCCTTTCTATATAAACGTGTAACATCAGGTCATACAGGGACTTTGATAGCCCCAAATCTATTTGAAAAACAGGTACTCATGTGCATTAAAACAATAAATTTTCCACCAGGATTAGCAAAAATCGGAAACTATAAATGCATTGTTTAGATAAAATAAATTACTTTAAATAATAATCTATTTTTAGTAACTAACGTTTGTAGCATACCACCGAAAACTATTTAGCCAAGACGTACGAGTTCGAATCCCAAGATGGATCGAACCTGAAAAATTATTTAAATTTTTTTTTTTTCATCTTTTTAAAAAGAACTCTTTGTCTCAAAGAATATCTAAAATTTAATAGCTGAAGTTGTGTTGGTGGGCATCAGGGGTGTTAGATGTGACGATTATACGTCATTTTTTTACGTAATTTTGTTTAAAAAAAACACTAAATTGACGCTTGAGGTTTTTCTTTACAGAAGCTCTTGTATTTTGACGTTTTTCTAGCTTTGCTCCTTTTTAAATTTATGGCAACCACGAGTAAGTAATTGAAAGAAAACTTTAAAAAATGTTTTTACTTTAATTTACTCAAGAAAGCAAGAGACTCATAGACAGCAGCATTCTTACGATCGCTTACAACAAGCATACATATGTATGTTAATAAGAAGTAAGTAAATAGTAACACCATGATACAATTAATAACATAGCCTCGTCAGCTGAACCGTTAATCATCTGGCTACTTCAAACTGTCAAGAGAATACAGAGATGAAAGGCAGCCAAAACGAGATAGCTAATTTGCTCTGTTCGTCTATCTCCTGTAAATGCAGAAGTGGGATCTTTTTAACAGTTTACAGAAGTTGTACAAAAACAAAATGCATGTTTTTTTTTATTGAAGTTGTTCTTATTGTAGTGAAAAGGTTACCTTATTAGTTGTATCATGTAGTATCACTATGAACTATATACACAATATGGCTGTCAAACTCTATATAAAATTTGAATTTGTATGGCAGTCAGATAATAAAACTTTATTAATTGTTTAAGAAATAATGATAAATTATATTCATACAAAAGGGATGACAGACAGTTTTGTGAAAGGAAACATTTTTTTTCTCTTGGTGTTCACGCAAAAAAAATATGTCGCAGTGTAGAATTGACATTGAAATTTAGAACCAACTTGCAGATAATTGTATTAAATTCTATGTCTTGCTGTCAAATAAAGAAAAGATTTAACTTTGGAAATTCAGTTTTAAATAATTAAAATTTAATTAATCCATCTGTTATTTTAAATAAAAATACTTCTATAATACTCCTGTTAAAAATTTTTCCTAATTGGGTATCTAAAGAGAAGTACCAGGAAGTTGAAAACGAAGTGAAGGAAATGCGGTTTCTAAATTTAAATAAAAGTTCCACCAATTTTAATATTTTTTTTTTTTTGCAAACAATTCAATCAAGTTATCAAATAATGAACCGGCTTTTCCCATCTTATATGGTTTTATGAACGATTTAATGGTTCTGCCAAATTCATCTGGTAACGCTGAACGAATTTTTAGTCGAGTAAATTTAAATAAAACTAAAATTAGAAATTTCTTGGGGACAAATACAATTGAAGGGACTAAAACATAACTCTGCAGAGTGTCTTAATGTAAACATTATAAAAAGTGTAATTAAAAGGCACAAAGCAATAAATTTTTTAAGAATAATACATACTAATATTTTACGTTAAATTTTTAAATTGTACTCTTTTCTTATAGTAAAATGAAAGTTGAATTGTTTTTTTTTTTACAATATAAAAGATATTATTAAATAAAATTAATTAATTTTGGGTTGATGCGTATGTATGTTTCTATAAATGACGTTTTTTTGACGTTTTACGAATTTGTTTTTGACGTTTTTTTTCCAAAGTTTGACGTTTTTATAAATGACGTTTTTTTTGACGTTTTACGAATTTGTTTTTGACGTTTTTTTTTCCAAAGTTTGACGTTTTTATAAATGACGTTTTTTTTGACGTTTTACGAATTTGTTTTTGACGATTTTGACGTTTATCATTCCAAAGTTTGACGTTTTCTGAAAAAAAAAATTTTCCTAACACCCCTGAACACAGTAAACAGTTTTTTCGTTATGCAACTCTTTCACTTTTCTTTGCAACAAAAAGTAACCCGGCATTTAGGCGGGAAAGAGCTTTCATTAAATTTTTTATACGTATTATGAATAAAAATTTGATTGAGATCTGTGACTTTCCATTTGCTCCATTTCAAAAGAACGTGAAAGTTAATTTTAAAAATGTCGTCAAAGCGAAGAGTTGCGCAACGATTGAATTTTCTTTTGCACTATTTCTGGCTTCATACCCATCTCCTTTGCAACCTTTTCATATAATTTTTGTTTTAAATCGTTCCGCCTGTATGATTTATGATTCATATCCCGCAAAATTGGATATGAACGATATAAATTAATTAATTTTAATTTGTTTTGGTGATTTAATTTTGCCACTATCGTTATAGTTAGTTTTTTTTATTACTGAAATAGAGTTGCCAAGACTACTACAAACATAAATTTATAGGGCAACATTCGAAAATAAATTTTATTGCTAAACTTTTAAGGCCATATTCATAATAATTATTATTCATAATAATTATTGTAAGTTCATTCATTCATTCATTCATTCATTTTATTTTCCATCATCATACAACATAAATATTTTAGATATATTAATATTAATACTAAGTTTGAGATATTACTAAATAGTATTGCACCAAATATTAAACTATTATAAACAGATAAGAATCATTGAAAATATAATCAGGATTTAAGGAGAAAAAAGTTGCAAGTTAATTAAGTTCTTATTTGACATATTTCTACGGAACATTTGTCAAATAAACGTGTAATAAACCTTCAATAATTTTTATGAATTAATTTAATAATTATCACTATAAATATTCTACATTAGTGTCCTTTATTCATATTTGCGGTGAAAATATTTTAAATATTTTCTAATGTAGAAAATAATTTAAAATTCACAATTATTATTCTACTGCAATCCTGAAAATTTTTATATGAGCCGTGCAGTAGGCAACCCTGCTTACTACCTTGTCAGTTTACTTTCAGTAAATGTCGAAAAATTACTTTCAGGAAAATTTTGCTGCAAGCTGAGTTGAAAGTTAGAGAATTGTGAGTGCGTTAGTAAAAAAGTGTGTGAGTTTGTTGCAACTTTCAGGCATTTACTTTCCCGTCTAAATGACGGCTAAAGAAACAGAGTTAATGTTTTTTATTACAAATATAGATTATTGAAATACATATTGTTTTGTATTTATCTAAATATTTTAGTCGATTTTTTGCTTCGCAGAAGCCAGGAGAGCGAAATATCGACAAAAATATTCGAATATATACACAAAATATATACAATAAAAGGACCTTCAGCTCAAGAAAATAATAATATTAAATCGACATTAAAGCAACACGCAACTTAGAGGCTTCTTACAAAAGAATGTTTAAAATTTACTAAAACTGATTTAATAAAAATTTTAAACACAAATGTCAACCAAATATGTTCATATGCATAAAAAATGTAGTAAAAACATATTTTTTCAGTTTTGGAAGCAGTTGGCCTGAGCTACTAAATGTTATTAAAACAAGTTACCCTAAAGTGCAAACTAAAATATTTTGCATAATTATTATTATTATTTTATAAAAATATTCTAAACATTAGTTGCTAATAATAAAGTGCTCTTTTAAGTAATTTTTTTTTAAATTAAATCTTGCAATTTTTAATTTGCCGATTTTTTTCCAGAAAATTTATATTTTTGAGCAAAGTTAACTGGCATCACTGTTTACAACACATACACACATGAGACTCAGCGTTTGTATCTTGCCCAAGGCTAGATCTATGTTTTATGAAAAATCAAATCTAAAGGGTAAAATTCTGACATGACAACTGCATGTACATATATGTACATCTAAAATGCCACTCTCGTCAAAAGGCAATGATGACTCAATGGGCGGAGTGAATAAAAATTAAGTTAATGCTGCATAGCATAAAGTAGTAGCACTAGCTTAATCTTTTTAGTACTAGCTTATGCTACTAGCTAAAACTATAAAAAGTGTGAATAACACTTGGCTAGTGCCAGGTAGTTAAAGCTAAAAAATTTAAGCAAAATCTGAAAAGCTCAACAGCTGACAAAACCTTTTAAAGAGCTGCCATATTTTATCCATAAAGCCGGTATGTACATACATACATATGTATATCCGAAATTGAAAAATATAAATTATATATGTATATGTTTTTTTGCGATTTTTCATGTTTATTACATTTTTTATATACACGTTGAATGTTTTTTATAGATAGATAAAAACATTTATATTAGTATTATTCAAACCATGCCATTTTAAATAAGAAAAATTATATGTTTTCATGTTGAAACCCTTATTAATTAATCTAAAAGTAGCGATGTTTTCAATATTTTTATGACTTTTACGGCTAGAGTATATAAAATTTGATATTTGCAATAAAACTCAGTCATATCCCTGGTGTACAGAGGTACTAATAAATTGTAGGTCCACCTGACCACGATTAATCTGAACTTTTACAATATTTGGTTGCTCTACATAAACCGAACCACTTCTTCGCATTGCTTTTTATTTCCATAAATATTCAAAAATGAGTTAATAAAAATTTATTTTATTCTGTGTATATTTTATAGCCGATTGTCGACGAAGTTTTATCAGTAAAATCGAACAACTTTTGAAATGCTATTCCAAAATCTGTTTCATATTCGACTATTTTTGGAACTCAAAAATGTTAATACAAATTTTCAATAAAAAACAACAGTTTAATCGTATTGCTACATATTTTTGAAAAGGGTTTTCTATTAGTATTCCTTGAAAATTTCAAATTTATAAATAAAAGCACTTTATTCCCAAATAGTATTTTAGGTATTTACGGGGTGAATAATAAACAAACACACAGTGGCAACATCTTAACATTTCATTTGTTATTGTTTTATGAAATTTGAATATTGCAAACAAAGTATACATTCGAGGTGATGTTTTTAAAGATATCAACATATGTATGTATATGTGAGCGCTCCTCTATATTAACATATAGAGGAGGACTGCTCCTCTGCATTCATAAATTTCCTCCAGAAAGTCTTCCGATAACCATTTCACATTTTCTTTCTGAAATCTGTATAAATTGAAATAGTCATACGGTACTCTTTCCTATGACGAACGTTCATAAAAGCAGGAATTTTAAATTTTAATTGAAATATTCGAAAACACTATTCTTTCTTAATAAAATGCAGAAAAACAAACTTTCAACACCGCAATCAGATGCTTAAAAGTATCTAAGCACAAACTAGTAATATTAAGCATTTGCTTATTCACACTTTTCTTAAGCCAGCGCTGGGAAAACTAGCTTTTACTATTAAGTATAAAGTACTTGCTTCGGCTGAATTTTTTATTCAACCCCAAAGCTAGTTAAAACTAAAAAAAATTGCAGCATAGGCTTTAGCTAACATTTTATTCACTCGGCCCAATGGTAGTGTTGGCTGCTTCTCAACCTGCATGCTGCTGGTAGTCGCTTCACAATCGGTGCCCGGAAACAGGTGTTTTATGACAAATCTATATATACCCTTTTGGCAAAGGTTATAAAAACACAACAATGGTTTAATATTGCAATACCGGTTTTAGCTTGAGGGAGAAAAGAGAAAACCAGAGATAAGAGAATATCATTAAAGTTTTTCTCCTCTGGGACAAGCTCAAGACATTTCCAAGCGCTTCAGGCAAACCCATAAATATTTAAAGCTGCATTCATTAAAAAAAATTCAACAGCATTGGAAACCATTTTAGGGAACTTTTGATAAAACCGTCTTCATAAATGAATTTTAAGAACAATAAGATAAAAATCAAAGAAATTCTCTTCAACAACAATTTTCCAAAACATTTAATTAATAACCTTATCAAACAATGCAAAAGTCCCAAAAAAGAAAGAATTGACGATCCAAAAATATATAAGTCAATCACATACATACATATATACCTGAAGTTTCTGAAAGATGGGGAAATTCAAAAATATTTGATCACACCCAATATAGAATAGCCCATAAAACTGGTAATACTCTAAATAAATTATATAGTAGAACCAAAGATAAAGTAGATAAACTGGACATGGCGAATGTAGTCTACAAAATACCCTGTAGTGGCAATAGTATGGAAAATTGTAAAAAAGAATATGTTGGAACGACAAAGAACAAACTAAGGACAAGAATTGCTGGTCATAGATCCGATCAAAAATACAAATATAATTTATCACAAAAAACTGCACTTTCATCCCATTGTGCGGATTTACATCACATACCGGCCTTGGATCAAACAAAAGTTTTAAATATTGAGAAGAATTACAAGCGCCGCTACATGCTAGAGATGTTACAAATAATAAAACTTCCAACAGATGAGAGAATTAATTATAAAACAGACACTGAGAACCTCTCACAGATATATATGTAGATATTTAGTCAACAAAAGAATTGAAAAACTGTGATAATTACATGTAAGCTAATTTACATATATAAAATAACTCAACAAAGAAGAGCTTTTTTCGTGTGGCTGTAAAGTCCTTAATGTAAGTTTGTTTTATTCTTGTCACCAAGTATTTATATATGTTGATGTTTCTTGTACACTTGCTATATTGTTCATCCATTTATGATGGATATTAAAGAAAAAAAACCTTTGTACTTATTTATGTATTTATTTATTGTTTGACATTAGCCCTGATGATGCTACCCATAATAGGTTAGCGAAATATTGGAAAGGAAAATTTTTTTTTAAATAAATTATAAAATTGGACCTCAAGCTTGAAGAAACATTTAGCATTTTCATTTTAAAACTAAAAAGGTCGAAAAATCAACAATTATTTTTTGTAAGCTAAAATGTTTATTTTAATGTCTTTTTAAATCAACTGATTTTAAAATTGCTTGCGCCCATGTTTAAGGCAATTTTAAAATGATGTTTGTCTGTTGACATTTTATATTGTGAAAAATTTAATCTAATTAAAAAAGTTTTTGTAATTTTAAAATTTACATAAATAAATAAAGAAATAGTTCATAAAAATAACCGGAAAAAAAAGAAAACTTTTATTGTACATACGTGTTGTTTGTGGTTTTTGGCTATTGTTGTTTTTAAATCTTCGATGGAAATAATCATCGCAATCAAAAGATTTATTTATTAATAATGGATACAATTCTTTAAGTACAAAATTTTAGTTTCTTCGAAATTAATAAAACTGGAATCTAATATTTACCAACGGATCGAAAACAAATAATTTCACAACATTTGCGATGGTTGACTCAAATGGAAGTACATTAAATTGTGGTCATATAGAAAATTTTTGTTCAAACTTTACCGCCGAAGCCTTAGCAATATTTCATGCAGTTGTGTTTGCTTCTAAGTCCGAATTAAAATATATCATTTGCACAGATAGCCTCGCATCAATAAAAGGTTTACAAAACCCTAGTAACGACTCTCCTCTTATAAATCAAATAAGAAATATTTGTATAGAACACCCTGACAAAATAAAAATAATCGGGGTTCCCTCCCATGTTGGAATAACCGGTAATGAACATGCCGACGCAGCTGCCACCGAAGCGAAACAACGTCCACTGCTGACGTTTCCAACTTGGGAGGCAAACGACATTATAAACGCTGTATCACTTCACATACAAAATTCAAAGACTCAACAATGGTCAACATATAACCACGATTACAAGAATATCAACCCGTTAGGAACAAAAGCCATCTTTCCGAAAAACTGTCCTAGAAAGACAACATCCGTTATAACTCGACTAAGAATTGGTCACTGTAAATTTTCCCACAAGCACTTACTAGAAAAAAATCCTCCTCCGCAATGCCTTACCTGTAACAAACCAAACAACGTACATAATTCACACCCTAGATGAATGCCCCACTTACAACATACAAAGGAAAAATATCTTTCGATCCCAGCTACCCACAGATCTCGTAAAAAATATTTGTGATAAAAATATAAAATTAATCTTTAAATTTATTGTTGAAACCAATCTTTTAGAAAGTATATAAGGTTTTTATAAAGATCTCGGAGTCGATAGCCATGGCAGCTCGTACTCCTATTTGTTTTCCTATTAATTAGTATAATTTTATTATGTAATTAGTGCTAAATAAATAAATAAATAAAATAAAACTATTTTTTAAAGCTTTAGGTCTTTTATTTTTCTTTATTAATTTTTCGATATTTCGCTAACAATTTGTTAGCATCGTCCGGAATCTTTAATTGTTTTCATTTTCTTCGAAATTTTTGCCGCAAATTCAATAGTGACGTAAAAACAAATCAAAACAAATAAACTAAAACTCCTTATTCGACTAAATTGATCAAAAACAAAAATTGTTGGAACAATTTACTGCCATTTAACTTTTAATTTGTTTTATTTATTTATTTATTTTTTATTAACTCATAAAGTTTTACTAAATTCTTTAAAACATTTAAGAAATATTTTTCTTAAATGTAACATAAGCATTGTGGCGTATTCGGTTATTTAAAAAAAAAAAAAAAACTAGTTACTGTGTGGCATCATTAACACTAAAATGATAAGTAAAAATAATAGTGCTGCCGGATCATACTGCATAAATTCGATAAAATAGTTTTTAGTTAAACAACTGATTATGAATACAATTGTTGAAAATTTACTTTTTAAGAGATAAAAACATTTTAACTAAAAAGTTGTTAAAATGCTTATTAAGCTTTTATTATGAATACACCCAATAAAGTTTATTGTTATTTGATTAGGGTATAATAAAAGTAAAATAATAAAAGATAGCTAAAGGAAAATTAAATTAGAAAATATATACATAAAAGGCAAAGAAACTTCTCAGTACCCCTCGACACCACAGCCGAGTGCAAAATAATTCAGTGAAAATGAATCGAGCTATAAATTCTTCAGTATTGCTGCTGTGTCTAGTACACAGTTTGATAGCGTATGAAATACCTGAGCCGGCATTTGATATTTACTCTAAAGGCTTCGAGGTGTCCATAGCAAATAAAAAGGGTATAACAAGTTTTACCTTCAGTGCCAACCTTGATCAGGGGATCTATCAAAGGGACTTTGGCACATTTTTCGGCCGCACGACGAAACCTGATAAGAATGGCCATTGGTCATACAACAATACTGATGTAGAATTAAAAGTGAACAGTTCTCTCTACTATTGGATCCAAGTGGAGAAAAATGGAAAAATGTATTATTACCCTCGGACAGGTATGGGCCGCTACATAATCGGAGCCTCGTATTACGACTGGGAAAATAAGATTTGGCGCCCTTAAGGGATCGATCCAGCGATGCCTACACCACAAATGTTTCTTCATTTTGATTTAAAAATATTAAATAAATACATATTCATATGGGCATTTTCTTTATTATGTTTGTAGCACCAGTGTGCCGTGGTCGTTTCGGGAAAAGGTTCAAATAAAACAAATAAAAATTAATAGTACTACAAGTAACTAATGCCGTTTTCGTTTCTATACAAAATTACACGTTTACATTGCACTTTTTTCTTAAAATGCCGTCTCTAAGATTTTAGTAAGTTTAAAATAAAAGCAAGTAAGAGTGCTATATTTGACTATAACGAATCTTATACACCCTTTACCAAAGTGTAGTTAGAAGCTTTTTGAAATATATAAAATAAACTGGGCAACAAATGGTTCAATACTGCTCTTGTGTCGTCGGATACAAAGCCTGACAGCATACAAAATACCTGATACGACGTTTATGGTTTATTCGAAGAGCTTCACAGTTTCTATACCACATCAGGAGGGCATAACAACTTTTACCTTCAGTGCTAACCTCCAAAGCATATTGGCACTTTTTCCCACCGCAAGGTGAATTTGGATGACAACGGCATTTGGTCATACAGGAGACCTGCTGTAGAATTAAATGTGAACGATTCTCTGTACTATGGGATCGAAGTAGAGAAAATTGGAACAATTTATAGGAGACCCCAGAGCGGTACCTCGCCCTTCAGATGCTCAGACAAGAATTGGCGTGATTAATGGATGAAAAGTTGGTTGCACCACAATTTCTTGTTGGTATCATTTTAAGTTTAATTGAATGTGAAAGTTAATTTCAATAAAAGTTCGTTGAGCTTGAGGTCACTTCTATAATATTCAGTTTCGGCGCGGTACCTCTTTGTGCACCTTTGTGTGGAAAACTGTTTTCGTTTCGGTTTTTGTTTTACAAATTTCAAATAAATTGAGCCAAAAACCAGACTAACTCGCACACTGGATTCCACACTGTCGTGCTAGTTCTAGCCAAAGGGTAACCCTGGTATGGGAAATCCCTTAGTTTCAAACTTTTAATTGTTTTTAATCTACGTACACCGTCTGGATTTCAATGCTCTAACTCTTACGAATCAAAAGTTATAGCTGGTTACCAAACTAAAGGGTGTCCCCGTTTATAAATCGGGCCATTTGTCATAGATGTTGTTGTACAGGCCTGCGAACTACACAGGCACTGAAAATTTCAAGTCTCCATTTTTACTGTTTAAAAAGTAAAGTCAATTTTCAAATTAGGGGGTGTCGCCATGTCAAGGACAACATTTAAATTTTTACTTTTTGCACTTTTTGATATTTGTTGTTGTGTATGCCTGGTAACTGCAAGTATTGTGCAAATTTCAATTCTCTATCTTTTACGGTTCAAAAGTTACAGCGAATTTTCACAGTTTCTTGTATGGGAGCAGCCTTTAGTTCCCAATTTTTTGTTATTTTGGATATTTGTTGTTGTAATAATTACAAGCTATAAAAATTTCAACTTTCCAGCTCTTATGGTTCCAAAGTTACAGCTACTTTTATCTAATTTTCACAGTTTCTTGCATGAAGACCCTCTTTAGTTTTTAACTTTTTATTGTTTAAAGTATTTGTTGTTGTAGCGGCCGGGTAACCAGACATAAACTGTGATAATTTCAGCTCTCTAGCTCTTACAGTTCAAAAGTTACAGCCAATTTTAGTTAATTCTTACAGCTTCTTGTATGAGAGCACCCTTTAGTTTTTAAATGTTTTTTTGTTTTTGTTTTTGTTATTTGTTGTAGTAAAGCCTGCGTAATAGCATTTCATGTGACATAACCAGCCCTCAAGCTCTTATAGCGCAAAAGTTACAGCAAAATTTAGCTAATCTTCACAGTTTATTGAATGGAGACCCCCCTTTAGTTACTGATTTTGTAGAGCTGATGTGATTACATATGTATCTTGTAAAAATGTCAGGTTTCTAGCTCTTATGGTTCAAAAGTTACAGCAAATTTTGGCTAATTTTCATTGTTTCTAGTATGGGGACCCGCTTTAGTTTTTAACTTTTTGTTGTTGTGGAGCGTACAGTATTTGTTGTTGTAGCGCCCGGGTAGGCGCATATGCTGTGATAATTACAGCTTGTACCGTTTGGAAGAATGGGGCCTGTGGCGGACGGACGGACGGACGAACATAGAAGTCTCCGCAATGGGGTTCCGTTTTTACTACGCAGCCCTAAAAACAACTCGTAGGGTATATTTACAGCTAAAATAATACAAACGATTATTTTGAAGATATTCGTTTTTATGTTTTTTGACATAAAACTAAATTCTTAATTGATTTTGTGAATTCTTTGAGTTGTTGGCAAAAATAATTTGATTTGATCAAGTAATACGAATATTCGATTAATCTTAATCGATTAATAGAACAAAAAATCAAATAATTGAATACTCTAGTGATGGCTTTTTTGCTCTTCTTAAAACAGTACTCAGGGCATGATGCCTGCATATGCAGTCCATTGCAAAGGAAGCAGGAAAATAGAGGTTGGCGTAGGGTTGCCAGACGGGCTTAATTTGGCTTGATTGTCAAGCTTTTTCAATGTATGTCAAGAATCAAGAAAAAATAGAATTTGTCAAGCTAAAACCGAATTTTTAAGTTTTTCCATCAACTTGTCAAGAAAAATCAAGAAAAAGGAACAGATAGCACAACAAACTGTTAAAACGTACGATGGCAAATTTGTACCCTTCTCAACTCAACACAGTTACATGCCCAACACTAACAAAGCTGTTAAAAACAAAACGCCAGCGTATTAAGCTTCGTATAGACTCCACAGCTGAGCCAAGCAGTGATTGTTATTAAAGTCGAGCGTCTCACTTTAATAGCAATCTTGCTCCTAGTGCGGTGAAGGCAAACGTCGGTCGCGTCCCAACTGTGCAGTGGCAGAGCCGGTACGGAAGTTGAGCGCTCTCGCTTCCATACAGACTCCCCATCGGCGCTGGGATAATATTTATATTGAGGTCGAACGTCTCGCTTCAATAGACATATTGTCCTCAGTAAGTAAAGGCAGAAGGTGGTCGCGAACTGCCTGCTACCCAACAACACCGCGTGAAGTGGATACGTCCGTCACCACCAACGTCGGCAGCGCTCAAAATAAGAGAGCCCAAAAATAGCCAATAAAAATAAATTGTCTACTAGACATACCGTGTTCTTTTTTTCTTTCTGTGAACGCCCCTGGACGCCGCTGAGACAACCCCGGCAACTAGCGAGAAGCGTCAGATCTTACAATACTGTAAGACCTAACAACGTGCTGGCAATCTACTAGAAATACAAAATTGTCAGCAGTAAGTAAATTATCAGTTCAGACAATTGCAAGAGAATCTTACAATTTCATTGCCAGACAATTGCCTGACAATAAATTTATCTGCCAACGAAAATTGTCAGCTTACACGGATGTAAGATTTTTTACATATCATTGTCATTTATTTTTCTCACTCATTAACCATGTTTTTAATTTCTCTATTCTCTTTTCTGCAACTTTTTACCTCTCGTACTCACATTTTTACTATTCTCTTGTTTTTTCTCTCCCTTTCGTACACACACATTTTGCTTTAATATTCTTTGTCATTACTCTGACAATGACGCCATTGTAAGGTGTTGAGAATTTATGCATCTTACAATATGCCAATGCCTGACAATGTATTAGCAATGATGGTGCCAAAGTGTTCAGACGATTGACAATTAGCATAGACAATTAATTGTTAGGTAGGTGGCCTGCACAATGCTTTTGCTTACAATGTTGTCAGGAAGAAATTGTAAGTTCTCACGATTGGTTGAAAATATTCGATAAATTTTTTGACAATATTGTAAGATCTTACAACCGTCTATACCTAGCTCAAGGTACCTCAATACCAGGTAATCGCACAAGCACAGAGCTGACTATTGTTTACAGGCCTGTATAAATGTCAAAGGTTTGCCCACTACATACATACATATCTTTATCTCTTACTTTTCTAAAATTGCAGCTCATTTTTAACAGTGTTCCGTTTTTGTTCTACTATTGCGGAAATCTAAAAGGAACTCTAGCAATTCATTGTGAATTGTGTAGCAAAGTTAAAAAGACATTGCAATCACGATCCTCACCCAAAATTGATAAGTCTTCCATCTTGAGAACATTAACTTCATGTTGTCATATTTCTACAACGCCGTTCATAAAATTTCATCCACTTAAAAATACATAAGTAAAAACTACTACGGCAGGCATAATTTAGTACATACACCTTTTATATGTTCAAAAATAGTTTCGTAAGTTGATCCACAAGTGGCAAATTTTCTTGTACTTTTATTATTTATACAAAGCTGTAATCAAGCGGAAAGAAGTTTCCAGATACAAACATCTTGTTCACTTAATATTTTACAGAGTATAGAAAAAATTTTTAATTATTTACAACACAAAAAGTTGTTTTTAGGTTCTAACCGAGAGTCATCGGGCTCATATACATATTTTTAATGTCTTCCAAGAATTAATCATATTCAGCGTTACGTTCACCCACCACCTCAATATCAAGTTATAGTTATTTCTTCATATGTAAGTATGTAATTTTGTACATCAGAGGCGACTCAAGCGCTAAACACATAGACGACAGCAGACTGCAAATGCTGCCAACTTCAAGTGCAGCCAACTTCAAATGCTGCTCTGAAGTCGGCTTCATAATTATTTTGAAGACAGCAACAACATAATAATCAGCTGGTGTGTCAATCAATTTCGAATTTTTATAAATATTACAAATTCAAAGTTTAAAAATATAAAAAATGAGCGAAGAAAATTTAACGAATTTTATCACAACAAGTGTTAAAATAGCTCAGACTACAGCTGAAGTGTATAAAGCCCATAAGACGAATACTACAAGAAACCGAAGATGGTGGGTTCGCCCAGTAAATATAACCCGTGATGAGGAGGGCATTTACAAAACATGTGTACAACAGCTCAAGGAAAAAGATGAAGAACACTTTTTCAAAGCAACCAGAATGAAAATTAAATAAAATATCACAAAAAATTAGCTCAAACGTAAAAAATTGATTTGATATTAAAAATGAACAGCTGTGTATTTTAGCAATGTTAATTTCAGGGATGCCGTATTTCTTATTTCATAATGAATAAAATTGAAAATATTGATGAAAAATTTAATAATATCACGAAAAAACTATAAAAACACATACATTTATTTATTTATTGTATTTTTGCAATGTTCTTTTGTGTTTAATATTAAAAAAAAAGTTTTTGTTCTAATTTGTCCAATTTATATGGATAATGGCAACACCATATTTGCTTATTTGCTGCCAGTCAAAATAGAAAATAGCCTAAATTGGCAGCAGCAGCAAATGCTGTTGTGCAGTCGTGCTGCCCTGCTGCCCTCAAAATAATCGTTTTCATTTAAACACATGCATTTTATTTTTGACATATTGCTGCTTGCTGTCTGCTGTCGTCTATGTGTTTAGAGCTTCAGAAGCCTGTGGGTTGAAAAATATCAAAATAGTTCATTAAACCACACACAATGTTAACATACTGTTATACATACCATTTTCCTCTTCCTCATTTGTAGCCTCTGGAGTTTTATGGTGTTTCCCAGACACTAATTGCCACAAATGTTTCCGGCCTGTACCACATTATTTAAAGTTGATTCCACCGATGATTTTATGCAGCTACTATTCAACTTTGAACATACATACATTAAACTCTTTGTTGAGGAACAACACAAACAAACTGAAATTTTTATTTTTTCTAATAATTTTACAGTATAAATTTTAATTTGAGTGCGGCTGCCGATGATCAACTTTATAAATTTCTGAAAATGTATACACACTTTTGCAAAACTAGAACAGCTGACTTTGACAGTTAATAGGGCTTTTCTACCAAAAAAAAAAAATACATTGCTGTTTGTTGGTGTTGTATTTGTTGTAGTTATGCGATTACCTGATATCGAGGTACCTTGATCTAGCTTTAGTTTGATTTTATTTTTATACATACGTACAACCGTTATCCAGTGCACAAAGCCGACGGTGAACGACTGGCGGCGTTTAAATAAAATTGTTAAATTGTGAAAACGAAAACCGTTTATTTATTGGCTTCTCTCACTGCCGCTATACATACATACATAAACATATTTATCAATGAACTTAATTATTTATTCGCTGTAAGAGCCAATTGAAATTTATTACTTTAGGTCTAAAAAAAAAATAGACCTTAATGCTTTCTATCTCTTTCAGCCGTCTATATGCCGCCGATAAAAAGTAAAGGTGTTGCAAGACGTAAAATGCTTTCTGTATAAAAAAGTTTGTTTGAGCATTTCTGATTCTCATTTTGTTCATGAGAATTTTGGAATAAGTAGTTGGGCTTCAAACATTCTTTTTTGCTTTTTCAAGTCTACTGATGAGTTGTTTAGCAGCAACGAAATGTCGACGGCATATAGACGGCTGAAAGAGACAGAAAGCATTAAGGTCTATTTTTTAGACCTAAAGTGATAAACATATTTATATTTGTTTTACTTGAAATACCCTTTATATATATATTCCTCTAACGTTATGTAATACAGTATTTTTCGGTTAATTGCACATCAAAATTTGCACAATTTTTTGTTCAATTAACCGGAGAACCAATTAGCCGATACCCGTTTAATTGAACAATTCGTTCAATTACAAGAACCCTATTTAATTGAACAGTTTGTTCAATTACAGAAATCACGCATAATTGGAACTATGTACTAATGAATTAAAAGAAATCGCATATGTGCACTTTAAGTTTTTCAAAATAATTTTTTTTTACCTTCAACGAAAAAAAATATGCAAGTAACAGCAAAAAATGTACATATATGTGTATAGTAGAGATGCCACCCAGTGTTTTTCACAAATGATGTCAAATATGTGTGTGCGAAAATGCCAGATTATTTTTCAATGCAATTAACCGGGTAAAAGTAAGAGGAAGTTTATTTTTGATGACATGAATTTTGAACGAATTAAGCGGGAAAATCAATTAACCGGGTTCAATTATCCGAGGAAATTCACATGGTGTGCGTATGCAATATTTTTTTTTTTTTTGCCCGATCATGTGGTTCAATTAAGCGAGGAAACCAATTAACCGTAGGGTCAATTAACCGCAAAATACTGTATTCAAAAATGTAGCAAAATATTTCAATTTAAATATTTTTTTCGTTAGTTTAACTACATTTTTTATTGTCAAGAAAAATGTATGCTTTTTGACGATTATGATCTAGGTAGCAGGGAGCAACAAACAACAGGTACTAAATTTCCTGAAATTCGCTCATACTAAATTTAGCGACGTGACACAGTTGTATTACATGAACCCACAAAGTAGAGTTTATCTAAATTTTCACTTTCACAAAAATATTTATCCATGACATTTATATCTATGTATGTATTTCATTTATATATCAACACTTAAGTTTAAATAATATGCCAAGTTCAAATAAGATTAAGAATGATTTGTGGTGCACCTGTCCACAGCTGATCCGTGCAATAGTGCCAGTATTGTTAATCGAAGTATGAAGTCACTGTGTAAGAGTCCACATCTATCTTAGGTCTGTAATAAATTTTTCCCTTGTGCTCTACTTGGATATAATAGTAGAGAGAGCTACCCAGTTTTAATTGACAACCAGTCTGGTTGAATAACCAAACGCCATTGCTATCAGGTTCCATTGTGCGGCCGAAAAAGTCACCAAATTCCCTTTGTTTAATTCCTCTATTGAGATTGGCACTGAAAGTAAAACTTTGTATGCCCTTTTCGTGCGGTATGTAAACCAGGAGGCTTGTAGGATGAACTACAAAACTCGGCTGGGGTATTTCATATTCTCCCCAGATTTCTATTGAACACAGGAAAAGTATTAAGCATTTTAGTAATGTCCAGCTCATTTTAAGCGAACTATTTCACAGAAGCTGTCGTTTAAAAAAGTACTGCAAAGCATTTTTAAAATGTTGCTGTTTATGTATGTGGCTTTTCAATCTCGTTTAGTTAACTTTTATTATCTTATTTTTCATTATTTCTAAATAAATAAAAATAAACTCAAAATATTTTCTCACATAAAGCGAAACTTTGCGCTTCAATCTACATATACATATTTAGGGCCGTGAGTATGTCGCAGATAAATAAAAATGCTGTCATTTCACTTGCTGTCTCTTTTCTTTTTCAAAGTCAATACGAAGGCCTTAAGAAAGTTTACGTTTGAAAAATAACAATTAATTCCACACGACAAAATAATTGCGTAGATTTGTACAGAAATGTTTGTACAGTATTAATCGGATATAAGAAACTTGAAAAATCCACGAAAAAAATTTCTTATAAGCGTTTTTTCTTATATACAATTATTTTATATAAGAAACTTATTTCTTATATAAGTAGCTATGGCCATAAGGCAATTGTTTCTTATATGAATATACGAGCTTTTTTACCTTTTTATGTATGTATATATGTACGTAGATGTATGTATGTAAATAGAAAAATAAAACAAATCAAATTTTATTTTATTAACCCCTTTAGTAAATAGATATAAAAAACTAGACCACTTCAATTTGAAAAAAAATTATATGTAGTAAATACATGTACATACATAATTCATTTTGTACTATTTATTTATTTATTTACGAGGCAAGAAACAAAAACTTCTCCTGAGCACTAAAAGTAAAAAAATTAAACCTTGTTGTTGTTGTAAAACTGTCAGAAAACAGAGTTGTCCATGCAAACTACATAAATTCAGTGTTGCCCTTGAAAGTTTCTTATATAAATTCTTTTTCTATACATTTTGTGGTTTTGGTGTTCAAGAAAAATGTTCTTTTATCAGTTTTTTTCTTATAAGCGTTTTTCTTATATGAAACTTTTTTTTGTTAGAAAAAACACTAAATATATATGGTGTTTTTGCAAATGTTTCTTATAAGCGTTTTGTTCTTATATGAGATGTTCTTATATCCGATAAATACTGTACTAGGACACAGAATTTCTGCAAGTGTAGTTTGTCTCTACCACTCAACATGGCGATTTTCTATTGGTTGATTGACGATCAAACAAAAGAACGTCATAATATGTGTGAGTTTAATTTGCTGATATCAGCCACTACTGGGCATCTGTGTTGTAAGCAGACTTTTGTGTCAGTTGTGCGTAACACTGACAAGGCCATTCAGTATTTGTGAATAATTTGACTATTTTAGGTCTAAAAAATGTTTTCTGTCTTTTTCAGAGCAGAGCATTTTTGTTCTGCTTTCCACTATCAACGTCAAAGCCCTTCACTCATTTGCTCTGTAAAGCAAACAAAAATTATGATAAGAAACATACTTTTTTTATACAACTGTTAGTTTTTTCAACATAATCTGATGTGTTTATCTGGATCAGAGAAAAGGGTCGGCCTTAGTATAAAGGTACCAATTGCCCTAAACTGAAAACGTTTGCTGCCAGATGCTTACAGATTTTGTACGCGAAGTCGGTGTTGGCTATACCAGGGAGGAGAAAGTCCCTTAGCCCGGCCGAAGGCCGGTTGTCAAGGAAAAATTTTTATATCTATGAAAATTTTTTTTTATTAAATGTAAAAAAATAAGATTTTGGGTACTTGAAACCGTTTACTAATTCGTGATTTTATGTTCTGCACAAACACTTTCCTCTGGCAGCACTGTTTTACCAACATTTTCATACTTTTCTTAGTAAATTCCGCAACTTCCACATCGAATTATTAATAAACTAAAAGCCTGCGGCAGACTTTGACTTCTGATTTGGTAGGTCCACGACCCCCTCTACAAACCTATAAAACTCATTCCTTTCAAAGCCTGGCTCCTTATACTAAAGTTTCCCCAGAGAAAATTTTTAAACGTAATACACCATATTAATTCAGATCCAAAAATGAATCTTTTCAAAATATTTGCCACATTTTTAAGTTGTCTATATTCCGACAACATTTCGTTGGGGCCAATCAGCTCATCAGTAGATTGGAAACATCCTTAAAAGTTTGTTTGAAATTCAGCTACTTATTCCATAATTTCCATGAACAAAATGAGAATCAGAAATGTTCAAACAAACCTTTGACACAGCAAACATTTCTTTTCGTTTTGCAACTCTTTTTTTTTTGCAAAGAAAAGAAATACACCAAATAATACACAAAAAACCGTTAATCATCTGACTACTTTAGGTTGTCAAGAGATTGCAAAGATGAAAGGCAGCCAAAACGAGTTAGCAAATCCGCGTAAGCTCAGTGCATCTCTCTTCTGTAAATGTAGAAGTGGCGAGTTTTTGACAGTTTGCATAAGTTGTACAGAATCAAAATGCATAATATTTTTATTGAAGTTGTTCTTATTGTAGCGAAAAGGTTACCTTGTTAGTTGTATCATGACAAAAACTATATGATCATTATGAGCACATAAAATTTTTAAGGGTAAGCATATTAGACAAATATGAACAAAAATATTTGTAGTGACCACTCATTAGCCATGTTTTTTCTCTGCGTGTAGTTCTATAAAAATAAAATCGACAGCACCGTCGATTGTGCTCTGCCGCACCAGTTGCAACCATTTTACTAGAAGGAATTCGAAAACTTACAACTTTGACTGGATTGGAATTTATACACGAGGTTTTTTTCTTTGTTTCTTACACTGCATTTAGACGGAAAAGTACTCTCATTCAGTTTTTAGGGTTCCGTACGCATCAGAGTGAAACGTAACTCTATTACCGAGACTTCTACGTCCGTACGTCCGTCACAGCGTCCGTTGTCCGAAACGGTAAGAGCTAGAGAGCTGAAATTTTTTTCAGCACGCTGTTATAACTTGCCGCTACAACAACAAATACTAAAAACCGCAACAAGTCGAAAAGTACCAGGTAACCCCATACAACGTAAAGTAGCAATTAGCTATAACTCTCGAACCATAAAAGATAGAGGTCTTAAATTCGCACAGTGAATGTATTTGCAGATGCTCTACAACAACAAAGACTAAAAACCGCAACAAGTCGAAAAGTATCAGGTGTCCCCATGCAACGAAAAGTTACAATTAGCTATAACTCTGGAACCGTGAAAGATAGAGAGCTCAAATTTGCACAGTAGATGCTCTACAACAAAGACTAAACACAAAATTAAGTCGAAAACCACCAGGTGTCCCTATACAACGTAAAGTAGCAATTAGCCGTAGCTGCCAAACTATAAGAGACAGAGAGATGAAATGTGGACAATATATGTATTCACATATGGCCTACAATAACAAATACTAAAAACAACAACAAGTCGAAAACTACCAGGTGTCCCTATACAACGTAAAGTAACAATTAGCCGTTAGTCTCGAACTGTGAGAGACAGGGGGTTTGTAATGACAATCCCCAATCTCTTGTGGCTTTAAAGGAAAATATGTATTCGTCAAGAAATCAGCACAATGATCAACTGGCTCCATTTTGAGCAGTCTATTCCATTTGACGGAAAACACCTAGGTGTCACGCTCCTCAAAATAGCAAATCCGCATTTCCATTCTATCGTGCAATGCTCTGAATAAATCTTTGTGTCAGTTACTACGTTTTTTATTTGAGTTTGCAAATAGAAATCATCAGCATCAGGCATCGCTATCAACGTTTTTGCTTCTTATTCTTATAAGCCACTGTAAATTCATAAACGCTAATTAAAACGTAAGCAAATAGTGGAAGTAACTAAATAAAATAAAAAAGGGAATTAAACAATTCCCTGAAAGAGCGCTTAATAGTAATTTAAAATAAAAAAGGGAATTATACAATTCCATGAAAAAGCGCTTAATAGTAATTTAGCGATAAATTTAGCTCGTAAATAGTTCTAAGAAATTGTATACAAAATCCCAAAGCAAATTAATTATTTTAGTTAAAAAAGAAACCATATAAATATAATTAAATTATAATTAAATTTGAAATATAATTAAATTTGACGAAGTGTTTATTTTACTTTTATATTATGTGTATTTATTTTTTGGGGTCCGTGTTCATAAAGTGAAAACGGAACGCCGCCATTACTGAAACTTGGCTGTCCGTCCGTTCTTTACAGGCTCTTTTCTGGCAAAGAGTAAAAGCTAGAGAGTTGAAAATTTCAAACAACATGTGGTTACCAAGCCGCTACAACAACAAATACCAAAAACAAACAAAAAAGTTGAAAACTAAAGGGGGTGCCCCATACAAGAAGCAGAGACAATGAAACGAGTAACTATTCATATCGTTTTTGCGGTCCCAAATTGTTTGTGATTTAATCCGTTCAGCGGAGTTCGCTCTAATGACCATTTCCTTGTATTCCATTCACAAGTACTGCCCTTCCCAGTTCATTGAGCTCCCTAATTCCCTCGGTAATTGGGCGAACTTCCGCCTGAAAACCTATTCAATATTCCGGCAGACAGAATAACAGTTCCGTGGAATTTTCTATATAAATACCAAGTCCTGTTTTTCCCCTCGCCCTTGATTCATCCGTGCAACAATGAAGCCATATGGCGATGTGGCTCAAAATGATCGGTCAACCAGAAATGGAAGTCAGGAATCAATGTTGCGCAATTGGCCTCTAGTCTGGTCTCCAGTATGCCATCTGATGTCACATTTTCCGGTATAGACTCGCCTATGGTTGAGAATTAGGCTTGAAATTTACACGGTGCATGTAAACGTAGCCATTCAACCAGAAGTGCGCTTCATCGCTAAACAAAATTCGCTTATGAAAATCGGGAACAACGGCAATCTCGTTTTGCACTAAAATTGCAATATTTGCAAGCGTTGTTCTGAGGCGTGAGTCTATTCATGATGAATTGCCAAACAAAACTTGACAGCTGTTAAATCGGTTGCCATCTTGAACGGTAATACCAACTTAAAGTTCTATACATCGAAAAAAAACACTCTTTAGTTGTCTGGCCTCTACAACAAGAAATGCTAAAAATAATAAAAAGTTAAAAACTAAATGATACTCCTTACAAGGGGTAGCATATGTCTATCATTTGCACGATAATGCGTAGCTCGCGATTCTACGAAAAACTGAATTCAACAGCTGCTTTTCATCTAAAGGCGTAAGTTCGTTTTACGAATCGAATTCAAGGAAACTTGTTTCATTATGAAATAAATTTGTGAATATTTTTGTAAACTGTTCTGTTCAGTGCTCTTTAAGATGCACTTCAATTCGATGCCAACAAAAGTTAAAACAAAAAGAATTTAAAAAAAACACATCATTACAAGCATATAAAACAACAAGGACATGGCGAAATCTGCTTACGGTTTCATGCTCATACGAAATGTCAATTAAAGTAAATCATGACCGGAAGAGTCTGTTGCTGACTGCATTTTAAATTAAAAAAACGGAAAAAAATGCTCGTAATAATGAGTTTATGAATATCCAAACACATGTGTATACAACAGTACTTGTATAATGTGATGTTTGAAAATTGCTTTTTTCGCTTTATTTTTCACGCATATACTACATATGTATGTATCTATGCCATGGCTGGGAGTAACAGAATATACGTTAATCAAAATGAAGTTGCCCATGCAATCGATGCAAATCGAAGCTGCCTACAGGTTGCGTTTGGTTAAGTAATTTGTTCAAACTATACAACCAATTGTAATGCTCGAGGTCTGTGTGCTCATCAACAGCTGGTCG
Organism: Sturmia bella; assembly: GCA_963662145.1. Classification (NCBI taxonomy): domain Eukaryota; kingdom Metazoa; phylum Arthropoda; class Insecta; order Diptera; family Tachinidae; genus Sturmia; species Sturmia bella. Next base: position 20,401,895 of record OY759170.1, read on the forward strand.
CCACATGACTGAAAACTCGACGAACTATTAAGCCAAGAGGTCCGAGTTCGAATCCCAGATGGGCCGAACATGAAAAATTATTTTTATTATTATTTTTTTTTTTTTTTGTAACTAAAATTGGCATGAGCAAAACTGGATTAAAAATTATGCTAAATTCGTACAGAAATAATAACCTGATGCAATATTATAGTGCAACACAACATCTATTTAAATCAGGGACCGAAAATAACTGTTATTTTTGTGTTTTTGATTAAAAAAAGCAACCTCAAGGAAGTGTCGGAGAGTGAAACCAAGTATACCATTTTGAAAGTCTTGGACCAAATTGTCAGAAAATGCAATGATTTTTAAAAATCTGATTTTTATATTTTCAGGCAAAAATAACAGTTATTTTTTGATTTAAATTTTTTTGAGCAAAAATAACAGTTATTTTTTAACAGTATCAAAAAGTAAAAGTTTTTGAATATTCAAAGATGAACTCGGCATATAGACAGCTGAAAAATACAGCAAATATTTTTTGAAAAAGGTTCATTTTTGGACCTGCATTAATACGTTATTTTTTAACTTTTATTTTTTCGAGCAGATATAAAAGTTATTTTTGACTTTTATTTTTTCAAGTAGAAATAAAAGTTATTTTTTGACTTTTATATTTTTGAGGAGAAATAAAACCCTTTGACAAAGAAATTATTATTTAATATTCCAAATATTCTTTTCTAAATAAGTCAATTTACTGAAAAATTATCTTTGTTTGAAAAAGTTTTTTTTTAACAAATATAATGAATTTATCACAAAATAACTTTTATTTCTGCTCAAAAAAATTAAAGTCAAAAACTAACTTTTACTTCTGCTGGAAAAAATAAAAGTCAAAAATAACTGTTATTTTTTATCGAAAAAATAAAAGTCAAAAAATAACTTTTATTTTTGCTTGAAAAAATAAAAGTCAAAAATAACTTTTATTTTTTATCGAAAAAATAAAAGTCAAAAATAACTATTATTTTTGCTCAAAAAAATAAAAGTCAAAAAATAACTTTTAATTTTGCTTGAAAAAATAAAAGTCAAAAATAACTTTTATTTTTTATCGAAAAAATAAAAGTCAAAAAAATAACTTTTATTTCTGCTCGAAAAAATAAGAGTCAAAAAATAACTAATTCAGGTCCAAAAATGAACCTTTTCAAAAAATGTTTGTTGTATTTTTCAGCTGTCTATATGCCGACGACATTTCGTTGGTGCTAATCAACTCATCAGTGGACTTGAAAAATTCTTAAAAGTTTGTTTGAAACTTAACTACTTATTCCATAATTCCCATTTAATACATTTCAATTGGCTCTTAAAGCAAATAAATAATTAAGTTCATATTTGAATAGTCAAAAAATAACTTTTATTTTCTGACTTTTATGATAAAAGTTATAACAGTTACGGTCCCTGATTTAAAATGCTTGGTGTACCTTTTTATTACGATGGCGATTTAAATCCTAGCCGAGGTAAACGGAAAACTATGCAAAATAAACTTAAAGATAGCAAATAAGAAAAGCAAATAAAGTAGAAGATAATTGCATAAAAACGATAAAAAAGAAATTAATAAAAAAATTACTTGAAAATTTTTTTTGTGTATTTTTATATTCCCTGAAAGTAATGATTTCCACTACTTTTGTAAGCTTCCCCTTTTTATCGAAGAAAAGAATAAAACTATTCTTATTAATTTTTTACTTTATAATCGAACTATATGACTTATAAGTGTTAAGAATTTTAGCAGGATTCTCAGCTCGATTTTTACTTCCTCAAAATTTGAAGTTTTTTTTTTGTGCTAAGTTATTATATAAACGGAATAAGACGACTTGTACATAAAAGGACCTCCTGATACCGTTTTTGGGCCTTTATAACGTATTATATACATGTAAATACCTGAGGGAGAAATTTATTTTGGCCAAGCATGAGCAAAATGGCTAGACGGACTCTTAAATGTCCTTCACAATCATCTCCTCAGTTGCGATGTAAGCCTGGTGTCCGAAAATCTGGCAGCCGACAGCTCCATTGTGAAGTTGGACATTTTTGAGGTTATACGTACTCAGAACGTTTTGCCATATGAGCACTATTTATTATTAAAAACTTTGAAAAATCTAAAACAAAAAAAATATATTACTGCATAAGTGCAAGACATTGCAATACTCCCAGCTATGACACACACAAATGTATATACATATGTATGTGTACATCATGTAGGTATATGCCTGTGCAACTTTAGCCACTTATAATATCTTTATATGAACTGGTTAAATGCATGTGAATATAATGACTCAACATTTTCCGAGTGAAGAAGTCTTCAATTATTGTCATTGTATACTTTTATTGGTTTCTGCTTAATAATTGTATACATACATACATATGTATGTATTATATTGTATGTCTGTGCATACATAAGTATGTGTATTATATAAATTGAATGGAAGAGAATATCTCTATGGAAGCAGCATTCCTTGATTTTAATAATATACTACAATACACTATTCATGACATAAGAAACTCTTTCACTTCAAATGTGTTGTGTCACATCCATTTGCACATACATACATACATACATACATACATACATATTTTCTCGAATTCTCAGAGTTGAGAATAATCGATTGAAATTAAAGAGCTACGAGTATATGTACATTAGCAGCCAGCTTCCTTTCTTTTACCTTCACAGAGTCTATCGATATTGTGCCATCGATTTTTCGATAGCTCTTGGCCTGAGGAAAAACTGTTCCACTACGACATATCAAAAAAAAAATAATAATTTTCGAGGCGTCTGGTTTAAAATTTCGAGGCCAGAGAGGCGTGGGACGGGGTCGGTGTGTTTTTTGCGAACACACCGAACCCGTCGGTGATGAGAAAAAATTATTGGGCACCTTGAGACTGATGGACGTGATCAGGAGTAAATCAAGATTCAACTAAATATGAATAAGGGACTTTTACTATGATCACTCCCAGTATCTCCAAAGAGGAGTCAAATGCATGAACCTTCCCCAATGATTTTTTTCTTCAATGTGTTTTTATCGAATCACGCTTCCTTAGATGACTGCCATGTTTCATGGGCTGCCAGTCGTGAGACCCGCCCACTTGGGTGCTAGTACTAGTAAAAATAAAATAATCCACTTATATATTAAATTACTTTTTCAGGCTCAAGTTCAACCCTTGGGTTTTCACTACTTTTTAATCAATATCAATTAAGTAAAGAAAGTAAAATTTATTTGCTAGGTGGACAACCGGCTGTTTCTGGGTAGCAAACACCCTTCATCAGCACCCTATGAACTTTGGACGTGTCACTCCACGTCCACTCCCACACAAAAATCTGAAATCCATAAGTCTCAAAAAAGATTTTCTCCATATGTTGTGGTGAAACTTTTTTCCTCATGCCAAAAGCTAAAGAGCAGCGACGGACAGATAAAGACCCTGCAAGAACCGTGTCGGTCATTTGATGCATCATATGACCGACACTGCTGATGGGTCCATACATCAGGGTTTCTAAATCAAAAAACTGATGTAAACATTCGTGTACGTGTGATTTCTTTTTTAAACCAGCGTTACCAACTCAGCAAAGTTATCATCCGAAATCGTTCATCTTTTTTTCATTAAATGAATCAAAAATAATTAAAATAATGAACCTGATCCCAGATTATATAAACATTCATGAAGTTTAACATTTTCAATTATAATTTCACTTGTATGCATTTTCTCAGTTTTTCAATTTTATCTTATTATAGTTGAACAGCTGATGGGGTGACCGTGTTAAAAAAATTTGGTTGCTAAAACATTTAACATTATCAAAAACAAAAAATTAAACACTACAAACATGTTTTATAATCTAATATATTGGCCTTTTTATTTGAAATGCAAAAAGTCAAAGCTTAGCACTTAAAAACTATTAAAGTAAAAATTAGCGGTTTTTACTAAAACCAAAATGGCCACATGGTACTAATTTGTTCCTCGTTGGCCGGCCTAAAAAATAGAAATAAATCTATTTCACTTTCGCCGCGTACACCGAATTGCGGCCGAAGCTGTGACTGTGTGAATTTTTATATACACCCAAGGCGAATTAACTACAGGTGGTCGCAATTCAATTCGCTTCAACATTTTCTCTCGACTTGTCATACGTTTTGTTGTCGTTTGCTATCAGCATTGACAACTCAGAAGATAAAATCTTGAAAAAATGTTGAAGCGAATTGGTATGCGGGCACCTGTAATGGATTCGCCTTGTATACACCAATGTGTTTTATTTTTGACGGCGATTGTTCGCGGCGAAAAGTTCGTCGTTTGGCCCAGTTGTGTTCCTAGAATTATATAGAAAAGCTTCTAATTACACTTTGGTAAAGGCTATACATATAAGATGCGGCACAGTCGAATATAGCACTCTTACTTGCTTTGGTCTCCACCTTGTTTTACATGACTCACACAAACAATGACTCACTCCATTTGCTTACTTATACATATTTTATTGTGAATTAAGAACACTTTTCCTCTGCCAAACGTTTGCTTTTGTTGATGTCCCATATTAACAATTCTCTCAGGCGTAAAATATATCTCTGAATAAAATTATATGCTCATCTTCAGGTTTTAATGAATGCAATCTTGTACGAAAACCTTAATGAATTTACAGGAGATTAAACTCAAACATACAAATTTATGTACATATGTTTACTTGAGAAGATTTCCGCAACTCAGACAGAAATATATACATGTGTACACATCAATTTCGTATGTGCTGGAGTTTAATTACACTACAACAAAATGAAAGTTTTAGGCAACACATTCTGCCCAGCAGAAAGGATGCACAAACGCAGGCATTCTCAATTTGAAAGTTTTCCAATGGCTGGCACAAGCTGCCAGCTCCATAAAATATTATGGAGGTAAAGTTGATTAGAAACCTTAAAGAGTGTCAATTCAAGTTGAACACAAAGTATAATTTTCGGAAAATACTAAAGCGAATCTATTACAGGTGCCCGCATCCCAATTCGCTTTTACATTTTTCCACGATTTTATCTTCTGAGTTGTCAAAGCAAAGTTGTCAAAACAAACGGCAACAAAACTTATGACGTCGCGAGAGAAAATGTTGAAGCGAATTGAATTGCGACCACCTGTACTTGATTCGCCTTGGAGAATACCAAGCGACCGCACAAGGCAAATCCATTACAGGTGCCCGCATACCAATTCACTTCAGCATTTTTCCACGATTTTATCTTCTGAGTTGTCAAAGCCGATAGAAAACGACAACAAAACTTGTGACGTCTCGAGAGAAAATGTTGAAGCGAATTGAATTGCGACCACCTGTACTTGATTCGCCTGGCGACCGCATATGACTCTCCATCTTCGCTGGTTATTGTTGAATGTTCAATTCGCCTTATTAAAAGCCAACTTCATTTTTCAATGCATTGCAAGCAGGGACCGAAAATAACTGTTATTTTCGGATTTTTTATTAAAAAAAGTAACCTCAAGGAAATGTCGGAGAATGAAACCAAGTATACCACTTTGAAAGTCTTGGACCAAATTGTCAGAAAATGCGATACTTTTTAAAAATCTGATTTTTATTTTTTCAGGCAAAATTAACAGTTATTTTTTGATTTTAATTTTTTTGAGCAAAAATAAAAGTTATTTTTTCACTTTTATTGTTTTGAGCAAAAACAACACTTATTTTTTACTTTTATTTTTTCAAGCAAAATTAAAAGTTATTTTTGACTTTTATTATTTCGAGCATGAATAAAAGTTTTTTTTTTAATTTTATTATTATTTTTTTTTTTTATAAACAAACACAGAACTGCGAAGCTTCATGCTTGTCTGCAGAAACACCCAGAGCCTTCGGCAGGAATCGAACCTGCGACCTCGGGGACGACTCTTAGTAGGCCAATCTACCAATTCATCCATCGAGACGCTCAGAGCAGAAATAAAAGTTATTTTTTGACTTTTTTTTTTGAGGAGAAATAAAAGTTATTTTTGATGATGATGATGATGACGATGTTGGGTATGAATTTTCTGAAAATACCCGCAAAGCTTTTTACGAAATTGACAATTATAAAAAAAAGAATAGATATTGACGATGACTTAATGGAGTACTGGAGGAATAAAAAATTTGTTCTCCCCAGTCTGCGGAAACTGGCCTTAATTTTGCAGTCGGTGGCAGCTACGCAAGTTAGTGTAGAAAGGTAGTTTTCGGCATTAAGGCTGATTTTGGGAGACTTGAGGTGCAATTTATCGGAAGTCAAAAAATAGCTTTTAATTTTGCTTGAAAAAATAAAAGTAAAAAAATAACTTTTATTTCTGATCAAAGAAATTAAAGTCAAAAAATAATTTTTAATTTTGCTTGAAAAAATAAAAGTCAAAAATAACTGTTATTTTTTTTCGACTTTTACGATAAAAGTTATAACAGTTACGGTCTCTGATTGCAAGCAATAAACAAAGTTATCACGAATTGGAGGGTGATAATAGATTTAAACATTTTTTACAGTCACGAAATTTCGCAAAAAATTGGACAAATCCAATAATAGATTCAAAACAGTTGGCAATAAACAAAGAAGCTTTTTTTCTTGTGTCGCTCAGTGTACTCACTTGTTGTTAATATAATTTATATGTATGTATGTGCTCATTAAGGCAATTAATTAGCTTGATATTATCTTTAATGAGCATTACTTTGATTTAAGTAATTTTTATTGCTTAAGATAAATGTGACAAACAAATTAGTTTATATGCAAGAACTGTTTAGATTTATCACTATCAACTTAAATGGCCAAATTATGGGCACAGAGCACCGAAGAAATACAAATACAAAGATACGAGGTTTGTTCAAAAGAAAAGGTGACTTTGAAGTTTTAGATGGCCTGTGTACATTCGATTATTGAAATCTTTTTTATGTTGGTCCGGTCCACAAGCCTTTTTTATGTTGGCAAGCTTTGCAGCCAAAAGCTACAAAGCTTTTGGCTTGTCTGCAAAAACACCCAAAGCCTTGGGCAGGAATCGAACCTGCGACCTCGGGGACTCTTAGCAGGACACCCTACCAATTCATCCATTGAGGCGCTAAAAAAAATTCACATAAGTGTAAGTCATAGTATTGGCATTATGGGCCATTTTGAAAAGATTAGTCACGTCTGACACGGGGTCTTCGATTTTTGAGCTTTGAAGGCTAAAGAAATGCCCTCTACATAAAAAGTACCATCAAAAGGTATAATTTTTAATTCATATGTATGTGTATTACTGCAATTCATCATCTTTGCCACGGTTGCCACTCTAAATTTTTTTTCGGGACCAAAATCTATAAAAAAAAAGAACCAAAATAAGAAAAAGAGAACCAATTTTTTAAATTTTATTTTGCATACCAGCAGTTCTTTCTACTTTATTTAACAAAACATTTATTCAACAAAACATATACGTATGTATGTACATAAAAATGAATCGTCAAGAATTCTAAACAAAAACTTAAAGTCCTTTAATTCAATTTGCACATACCTGTATAAAACTAATAACCAATAAAATTTAACAGATATATGCCCAATTCACAAGCTGGTCGTATTGTTATCAAGTCGTATTTGGAGAGGCAATTTCAAACACAATTTCTTAAATTCAAATAAATTTTCAAACAATTTATGTTTCTATTAATTCAGGTCCAAAAATTAACCTTTTCAAAAAATATTTGCTGTATTTTTCAGCTGTCTATATGCCGACGACATTTCGTTGGTGCTAATCAACTCATCAGTAGACTTGAAAAATTCTTAAAAGTTTGTTTGAAACTTAACTACTTATTTCATAAGTTGATTAGCACCAACGAAATGTCGTCGGCATATAGACAGCTGAAAAATACAGCAAATATTTTTTGAAAAGGTTCATTTTTGGACCTGAATTAATACATTCCAATTGGCTCTTAAAGCAAATAAATAATTAAGTTCATATTTGAATATTGAAAAACTTTTACTTTTTGATACTTTCAAAAATACAAATCGTAGTAACCAATGGTGACTCGTTGTATAGAATGTTGCAAAGAAAAGTAGAAGTGTTGCAAAACGAAAAAAGAAATGTTTGCTGTGTTAACGGTTAGTTTGAACATTTCTGATTCTCATTCTGGTCATGGGAATTATGAAATAAGTAGTTAAGTTTCAAACAAACTTTTAAGAATTTTTCAAGTCTATTTACTGATGAGTTGATTAGCATCAACGAAATGTGGTCGGCATATAGACAGCTGAAAAATACAACAAACATTTTTTGAAAAGGTTCATTTTTGGACCTGAATTAATACATTCCAATTGGCTCTTAAAGCAAATAAATAATTAAGTTCATATTTGAATTTATGTTTCTCTTTAAGAATTGTGTTTGAAATTTTCTCTCACGATACAACTTAACAACGACACGACCAGCTTGTGAATTGGGCAATAGTATTTAAAAATATATGGATATAGTACATATAATATATATATGCGTATATAAATGTATACATATAATGCATACATAACTAGTATTAAAATATGCTTATGCCCAGCCGATGTCTTCTACTGACCAAACGTAATGAGACCCTGACTTTTGCACACAAAGTTCTTTGGACAACATTATATTATTGATTGAACTGAACTCTAATTTATTCCTTAATTTGGTTTTAATAGTTCAAAAAATTTACGTTCTGCTGCCGCCGAACTATGTGGAAGGCTCATTAAATCATAAATAAATTCGGTCAATTCTTGAAAAAATTTCTCATTCATACCATTTTTATATAAACTGATTTTTTCCCAAAATGCGCAAGCTTCCATATCAGGTTTCAGATTACTATTTAAAAAAAATCAGATTTTAATTAAATGAGAAAAATTACTTACTAAAGGTATTATTGTATCTGTATCTGATAAAACTTTGTCGGGAGTAGTTATGCATAAATTTTTTAAATCAGTTTTTCCAAAGTCAAAAATTCAAGGTAAAAATTTAAAATGTTTGTTTTAACTGGGATTCGTTGCCAATCCGTAAAGTTATCGCTTTCAAGAAAGTTTTCTGCTCTACAACCTATAAAAATATTTCTTGTTTGTAGATACTTCGTTTTGTCGTCTATATTAAAGTTTTGCAGACAATCAATATTTTTTACAAAGTCGTTGTGCATAAAATTACTCAAAAATAGTTTAAAGTGTGCTTCTATTTGCGAGTACAAAAATGGTAAACGAACTCTTTCAGATTGGAACTTTTTATTCAGAGTATTATTTATCTTTAATGCGTAAGCCAAAAACAACATATAAGCTTTTAATTCTGGATCAGCCATTGAGTTTGCTAATTCTATTGCTTTAATACACCACTTACTTTAAGACACGATTTTTACAGGCATGATAAAACTTTCAAAATTTGTTTCTATTATAATCGTTAACTTTTCATATGAGTAAAAAAATGAACCAGCGAACCCAACATAAATAAACTAAGTCAAGTACGAGGCTGGCTCGCACTCTTAGGGTTCCGTACGTAGGTATGTGTAATGTATGTATGGAATGGCGTATGTGAATACATATGTATATTTTATAAATTTCATCTCTGTTTTTAAAGCTACTTTATGTTGTATGGGGACACCTAGTAATTTTCGATTTGTTGTTGTAAGGCATCATCTCTATCTCTTACGGTTCGAGAGTTATAGCTATTACTCTACGTTGTATAGGGACACCTGGTAGTTTTACAGTTGTTGTTGTTTTTAGCAAGTGTTGTTGTGGAGCATATGTGAATACACATATTGTGCAAAGTTCATCCCTCTGTCTCTCACGGGTCAAGAGTAACGGCTAGTTGTTACTTTACGTTGTATAGGGACACCTGATAATTTTCGACTTGTTGTTGTTTTTAGCATTTGTTATTGTAGGCCACATGCTAGTACATATATTGTTCACATTTCATCTCTCTGTCTCTTACAGTTTGAGAGTTATGGCTAATTTTCACTCTACGTTGTATAGGGACACCTGGTAGTTTTTGACATGTTGTTGTTTTTAGCATATGTTGCTGTAGGGCATATGTAAACACATATATTCTGCGAATTTCAGCTCTTTGTCTTTTACAGTTTATCAGCTACGGCTAATTGTTACTTTAGGTTGTATTGGGACACCTGGTAGTTTTCAACTTGTTGTTGTCTTTAGCATTTGTTGTTGTAAAGCATCTATAAATACATACACTATGCAAATTTCAGCTTTCTATCTTTTACGGTTCGAGAGTTATAGCTAATTGCAACATTTCGTTGTATGGGGACACCTGGTAATTTTCGATATGTTGTTGTTTTTAGTATTTGTTGTTGTAGCGGCTAGGTACAACAACATTCTGTGAAAATTTCAGTTCTCTAGCTCTTACCGTTTCGGAGAATGGACTCTGTAACGGACGGACGGACGGACGTACTTGTCTCCGTAATAGGCTTCCGTTTCACTCTAACGAGTACGGAACCCTAAAAAACAACCATTTTTGGTTCAATTGTACCACAGTGGCAACTGTGATCTTTGCTGCAAACTAAACAGCTTAAAGAAACTGGAGCATACTTTAAGGAGTCAAGAGTTTGCTGATAATGTTACTTCTTTTATTCTGCCTGCCATCCTCCAATTTTAGAATTTTTTCGACCACTTTTCCATGCACTTTGATTTTGCTAACAAATCGTTGGCAATTTTTTTTTTTTGAGATTCATTTTAATTTTATCTTTCTGTTGGCGACTTTTGAGCAAATGTTTCCTTTTTTTTCCCATTTTGTGTTTTTAAGGCCAGTGATTAATTCAAGTTTTAGTGCACTCAAGTATGAAATTTTCTTCTCTTTCATTAAAATACTAATTACGTTTCCTTTTCGATTTTTTGTAATTAGTGCGAAATTGCTTTTAGATTATTTTAATTGAACTCAAATGAGTACGGTTTTATAATTACTGAACTGTGTTTATTTGAATATAATTTGGGCAAAAATCTTGGCGTGTACATGTATGCAACTTTAAGATGTGCTTAATCAAACTCAACAGCTTGAATTATTTTATTTCTTAGCAGTGAGCAGGGACCGTAACTCTTATGACTTTTAACAAAAACATCAAGAAATAAGAGTTATTATTGATTTTTGTATTTTTAGATAGAAAATAAGAGTTACATATTTTTGATATTTATTTTTTTAAGTGAAAAATAAAAAAGTTATTTTTGATTTTTATATTTTTAAATGAAAAATAAAAGTTATTTTTGATTTTTATATTTTTTTTTAATCAATAATAAAAATTATTTTTGATTTTTATTTTTTTAAATGCAAAATAAAAGTTATTTTCGATTTTTATATTTTTTTTATCAATAATAAAAGTTATTTTTGATTTTTATATTTTTATATCAATAATAAAAATCAATTCAAAATTCATAAAACTCAATTCAATGTCCGCAAAGCTTATTTTGAAATAGACAATTACAAAGAAAAGCGTTTCGATACTTCTGCTAATTTTTTGGAATATTGGGAGAGCAAAAAATTTGTGTTTCCATGGCTTCGAAAATTAACTTTAATTGTTCATTCTGTAGCTGCCACTCAAATCCGTGTAGAAAGGTCATTTTCAGCACTCAGATTAATATTGGGAGATTTGAGATATAATTTATCTGAGGAACATTTAAAATCAATTATGATGGTAAAATTGAACACCTGAAAACGACCTCTTAACACTGACTTGAATGGCAGCCAAAACTTATAAGATATTTGCATATATGCATTAATGTTTTTATAGCTGAAACTGGAGCATACTTTAAGGAGTCAAGAGTTTGCTGATAATGTTACTTCATTTATTCTGCCATCCACCAATTTTAGAATTTTTTCGACCACTTTTCCATGCACTTTGATTTTGCAACAAATCGTTAGCAAATTTTATTTTTGAGATTCATTTTAATTTTATCTTTCTTTTGGCGACTTTTGAGCAAATGTTTCCTTTTTTTTCAAATTTTGTGTTTTTAAGGCCAGTGATTAATTCAAGTTTTAGTGCACCATTCACATGGTGAAGTCTTAGGAAGTAGTCAATTGTGCAACGCTGCATTACTTTTCAACTAACTTAAAGTTAGCTACTTAAAAGTCAGTACCCACAGAAAAAAATGTACAAATCAAGGCTGATTTTACATTTTTTGGTGGTAATATTTTATTTTATTAAATTAAATTTCATCCTGCTATTTTTTTGTTAGCCTCTGGTGGGGATCGAACCACTACTAAGCCTCAAGACTGGTGAACAGCCCACATACCCACTCAGCTATCGCAACATTTAAAACGAATGCGACAATAGGCTATTTAATTAAAGATTTATTTACCGTGTATGTGTGTATGTTATTATTTGAATTTTGGGTTAACTCTGCACTACGTTTCAGCTGGCTTATAGCCAGTACACAAAAAGTGAATTACAAATTGGTTGCATTGTAGCTAATTTGAAACTAGTCCATAAAAGTGAACGTAAAGTTAATTATTTTAGTAGTCGACTACTCAATGTCCGACAGGGCTATTTATTGCAGGGTAATTTTTAGCACATCTTTTCTAACATAAGTTAAAAATGTATTTTGAGAGCGCAAGTGTTTGAAATACTCAAGCGCTTAAGGCCGTGATTCACTATCCTACTCAATCGTACGATTCATTCACTGAAAATTGATAGCTAAATCTGATAATAGAATTCTTTCCTTCGAAAAGGCAACTCTGATCGCATAGAAAAAGATGGCTTTTGAAAATTTTCAAAAGATTAACAAATCGGACAGACTTGTCAAAAAGTCTTTCACACACATACACTTTTAGTTCAGAGTATCGCACTTTTCGGACACACTTGTAATTTTTAATAGATCGTACGATTCAGTAGGATAGTGAATCACGGCCTTTAGTATTTAAAATACAAAATACTAAATACGTATTTGTATTTTAAATACGTACTTCAAATACTGCCCAGCCCTGGGTCATATGTTTATTTGAAGCTCATAAACAGTGTTAAATATGTGCATGCGTAATTGATATCGCTTTCTTTTTTTATTGTTATTGTTATTGTTTTTGTTTTTTTTTTTTTTTTGTGAGTATTCCAATAATAATACATGGAAAATTATTTACATGCAATACTCCAACAATTTGTAATCAATTTAATGTTTATTATTAAAAAAGATACTTTAATTGATTGTGTCTGCGAAAGGGATGCTTTTTTTGCATAAAAATATTTAAAATTTAAATCAAATATATGAAAATTCGAAATTCAATTAAAAGATTGACATTAATTAGAGTGGTAGCAGGTACAGAGAGTTGCATTTAATTAGATCAGCAGGGCGTTTTGACAAAGTTGAAAATATTTGTCAGCAGTTGAATGAAGTATTTTATGTTGTTTTATTTAGCATTACTGCTTTAATGAAAATTAAATGGTAGATGTGATCCTGAAAAGAACCGTGCAAAAGGAAATTGTTTAAAAAAATACACACAATATACCATGAGAAATTAAGGGATATGGTAATTAATTTTTAAAAATTGTGTAAGTTGTGTAGGTTTGCCAGGTAGGTCACTCAGAGGTAAACAGATCATAATTCCCCTCCATCGCTTTCTTGTATCTGAAAGGCATTTTTTCATATACATATGCAGCACGCCTTTGGAATTGTCTTCCTCAAGCTCAACAACTTAATAGCAACGCAAATAGTTTTAAGAAATTTTTGTTTGATTATTTTGCCCCGCAGTAGCTCATAATTGTTTCAGTGTAATAAATTGTAGCCTTATTTATTTACTTTTGTCTATTCAAATGTGTGATCTTTTTTTAAAACTTGTGAATATTGCTTTCCTGTACTTTAAATATAAGATTGAATCTTGTCGTACATAAATAAATAAATAAGCTTGAAAAATGTTATGCATTTGCTCGGAAAAAGTTCAAACGAAACAAGTTTGTTAACAAATATACAAATGTATTTAGAAAACACTTCACACTTCAGTCATCCCTGCAGAAATTATTGAAGCACCTGATCCGTTTTAAGTGAAACAGGAGACAACAGGATGAATAACAAAAAATTCTTTGTCAATACTCGCAACACATGATCAGCATGTGGTAATCCAGGGAGTAGTGACATGAAGTAATTTTAATAGCCTTTTTCACACCGACTGACATCCACGTGAAACGCAATGTGAAACAGTCGTTTACATTGACAACATCTTTCATTTATTTAGATGTCAAAAAAAGAAGACGCAATATTTTTGTGAAAAGTAAAAAAAATTAAAAATGGACTTGGAGGAGGACTTTTTCACTTTTTTCTTTCCATAAGTCAAGCAACATGTTCCCCACATGTGGGGAACAATTAATGTGGCCACATTAATTGACCATACGACCTGTAATAATTTTTATGAATTAGAGGGATAGACTATAGGGTGCACTAACACACTGGATACCCTTTAATACAAAAGTTTTGAGATTTTTGGTACATATTTGTTGTTGTTGTTGTTGTGTAGAGAGTAAGGCAACTACATATTCTGTTCAAACTGCAGCTTTCTATCTCATATCGTTAAAAAGTTACAGCTAATTTTCACTTTTGTATGGGGCACCCTTTAATTTTAAATTTTTTTTTGTTGTTCTAGGTATTTGTTATTGTAGAGCATGTGTAAAAACATATCCTGTGCAAATTTCAACTCTGTAGCTCTTATTGTTCAAAAGTTACAGCTAAGTTTTACTTTTCAATGTACAGGGGTTCCTTTGCATTTTGCCACGCCCTTCCGCCCCCAGACCGAAAATCGAAAGTCAGACTTCACAGTGTCATCCACCAGAATATTCGGAAGACTACCTGAATATTTCATCAAAATCGGCCCAGCCGTTTTGGAGTCTATACGTTACATACATACATACACACATACACACATACATATATATAGATATCAATAACAAAAATCAATTCAAAGCTCTTGTTTATTTGTTGATGCCGTATGTATTATAATATGCTGCTTCATTCAAATTTCTATATGAATATAACATGTCAGTTGTTTGCATAGAGAAGTAATCCAGGCCTCAACCAGTAGCTGTTGTGAAATAGTTGGCTGTAAGTTAGCTTAAAGTTAGCTTGGTTTCCGACAGAAAGCTGATGGAAACTAACACATTAACAACTTATTTACTAACACATGCAAGGCAATTTTATAGCTTTCAGCGTTGCCATTACATGGAATTTTTTAGTATTTTGATTTTCCCGTATTAATTTGGTAATTTCATTTGGAACTACGTTTATGCATTAATATTTTTATAGTTTGATTTGTTCTTTTTTCTTAAAATAAAACATAAAATGGTGTTGCGGAAGTTTTTTCCCATATGATTCAGTTTTCTATTGTTAAAACTGCTACTGTTTTTTGGAACGAAGTTCCTTAACGCGGCTTACTGGTAGTGGAAATTAGTAGAAATCGTCACGAAAGCGTGTGAGCTGTTTATATGCATTGGTCACAAACAATTGTGTAGATGTCTCCGCTGCTGTCAGCGGAGACACCTGCCAATAAATATTAATTAGTTGTGAAAACGCCCTGCAAGAACGCCCTGCTGATGGGTGCATACATTAGGGTTTCTATCATTTTCTTAAGGGCAAAATGAAAAAACTGATGTAAACATTCGTGTATGTGTGAGTTATTTTTTAACCAGCGTTACCACCTCAGCAAAGCGATCATTCGAAATCTTTTTTCAAAATGCCCACAAAATTACATTCAATGCTATTTGTTTTTTTATTACTAATTAAAAAAAAAAGAGTTTTTTCGAAAAATTAAAAAAAAAAACTATACAAGGAGAGCAGAATAAATTATTTCAGACATATTTAGATAAAATTAAGAGAAATATAGTAGTCAGTAGCAGTTTTTACCATAGAAAACTGAATCATATGGAAAAAACATCCACAGCACTATGTTTTTTCAAAGAAAACAAACCAAATGAATTTATAAAAACATTAATGCATAAACGTAGTTCCAAATGAAACTACCAAATTAATATGGGAAAATCAAAATATTAAAAAAATCATTGTAATGGCAACGCTGAAAGCTATAAAATTGCTTTGCATGTGTTAGTAAATAAGCTGTTACTGTGTTAGTTTCCATCAGCCATTTCTTGCAGGGCGAACGATGATGTCGCTAAAGTTAAGTATGTCACCACAAAAAACCAGCAATACAGTCAAAGCCCGGTTTAACGAATGATATAATGTTCAGACCTTTCGTTATTCCGAGATATTCGTTATATCGAACAGTAATTTTTTATCTTAAAATTTTATAAAAGACGATGGTCCGCAGTTTTAAAAACATCAAAATTTAATTGTAATGACAACTCAGTGTAGAAATAAAACTTTAATTGATATTTTAACGTTCATTTAAGAATTGTTTTTATTTCTAATATGTAAATTCATTAAAAATCATAAATGTACATAGAGGCATATACATATTTAGCTATGTTTGGATGCTATTAACATGTGTAGGTTTATCATTACATTTCATTCGTATTATTCATTTCTTAAGAAATCGACATCTCGTTTTCACAATGAACCAAATAAAACTACTAAAATTTTAACGAAAAAAGCAACGCATCACACGTGTTCTTTCAATCCAAAGAAAGAAGCCAAAAACACACACAATCCAACGGTATTTGCATATATGGTTTCGAATATTTGTCAAATTACAACTTATACGGGAAAGTGCCGGCAAATCTGCAAACGCATGTCATTTTGTGGTCTTCTTCTCTAAATATTTCCGTTTTCAAATTTTGTGAGGAAGAAGTATTTTAGAAAATACAGTAGAAACAAGTTGTGCCTCCGTGGGAAGGGGTTTTCTATACAGTTTTTTGGTTTCGAATATTTGTCAAATTACAACTTATACGGGAAAGTGCCGGCAAATCTGCAAATGCAGGTCATTTTGTGGTCTTCTTCTCTAAATATTTCCGTTTTCAAATTTTGTGAGGAAGAAGTATTTTAGAAAATACAGTAGAAACAAGTTGTGCCTCCGCGGGGAGGGGTTTTCTATACAGTTTTTTGGTTTCGAATATTTGTCAAATTACAACTTATACGGGAAAGTGCCGGCAAATCTGCAAATGCAGGTCATTTTGTGGTCTTCTTCTCTAAATATTTCCGTTTTCAAATTTTGTGAGGAAGAAGTATTTTAGAAAATACAGTAGAAACAAGTTGTGCCTCCGCGGGGAGGGGTTTTCTATACAGTTTTTTGGTTTCGAATATTTGTCAAATTACAACTTATACGGGAAAGTGCCGGCAAATCTGCAAATGCAGGTCGTTTTGCGGTCTTCTTTTCTAAATATTTCCGTTTTCAAATTTTGTGAGGAAGAAGTATTTTAGAAAATACAGTAGAAACAAGTTGTGCCTCCGTGGGGAGGGGTTTTCTATACAGTTTTTTGGTTTTGAATATTTGTCAAATTACAACTTATACGGGAAAGTGCCGGCAAATCTGCAAATGCAGGTCATTTTGTGGTCTTCTTCTCTAAATATTTCCGTTTTCAAATTTTGTGAGGAAGAAGTATTTTAGAAAATACAGTAGAAACAAGTTGTGCCTCCGTGGGGAGGGGTTTTCTATACAGTTTTTTGGTTTTGAATATTTGTCAAATTACAACTTATACGGGAAAGTGCCGGCAAATCTGCAAATGCAGGTCATTTTGTGGTCTTCTTCTCTAAATATTTCCGTTTTCAAATTTTGTGAGGAAGAAGTATTTTAGAAAATACAGTAGAAACAAGTTGTGCCTCCGTGGGGAGGGGTTTTCTATACAGTTTTTTGGTTTTGAATATTTGTCAAATTACAACTTATACGGGAAAGTGCCGGCAAATCTGCAAATGCAGGTCATTTTGTGGTCTTCTTCTCTAAATATTTCGGTTTTCAAATTTTGTGAGGAAGAAGTATTTTAGAAAATACAGTAGAAACAAGTTGTGCCTCCGTGGGGAGGGGTTTTCTATACAGTTTTTTGGTTTTGAATATTTGTCAAATTACAACTTATACGGGAAAGTGCCGGCAAATCTGCAAATGCAGGTCATTTTGTGGTCTTCTTCTCTAAATATTTCCGTTTTCAAATTTTGTGAGGAAGAAGTATTTTAGAAAATACAGTAGAAACAAGTTGTGCCTCCGTGGGGAGGGGTTTTCTATACAGTTTTTTGGTTTTGAATATTTGTCAAATTACAACTTATACGGGAAAGTGCCGGCAAATCTGCAAACGCAGGTCATTTTGTGGTCTTCTTCTCTAAATATTTCCGTTTTCAAATTTTGTGAGGAAGAAGTATTTTAGAAAATACAGTAGAAACAAGTTGTGCCTCCGTGGGAAGGGGTTTTCTATACAGTTTTTTGGTTTCGAATATTTGTCAAATTACAACTTATACGGGAAAGTGCCGGCAAATCTGCAAACGCAGGTCATTTTGTGGTCTTCTTCTCTAAATATTTCCGTTTTCAAATTTTGTGAGGAAGAAGTGTTTTAGAAAATACAGTAGAAACAAGTTGTGCCTCCGTGGGAAGGGGTTTTCTATACAGTTTTTTGGTTTCGAATATTTGTCAAATTACAACTTATACGGGAAAGTGCCGGCAAATCTGCAAGTGCAGGTCGTTTTGTGGTCTTCTTCTCTAAATATTTCGGTTTTCAAATTTTGTGAGGAAGAAGTATTTTAGAAAATACAGTAGAAACAAGTTGTGCCTCCGTGGGAAGGGGTTTTCTATACAGTTTTTTGGTTTTGAATATTTGTCAAATTACAACTTATACGGGAAAGTGCCGGCAAATCTGCAAGTGCAGTTCATTTTGTGGTCTTCTTCTCTAAATATTTCCGTTTTCAAATTTTGTGAGGAAGAAGTATTTTAGAAAATACAGTAGAAACAAGTTGTGCCTCCGTGGGAAGGGGTTTTCTATACAGTTTTTTGGTTTTGAATATTTGTCAAATTACAACTTATACGGGAAAGTGCCGGCAAATCTGCAAGTGCAGTTCATTTTGTGGTCTTCTTCTCTAAATATTTCCGTTTTCAAATTTTGTGAGGAAGAAGTAGAAACAAGTTGTGCCTCCGCGGGGAGGGGTTTTCTATACAGTTTTTTGGTTTTGAATATTTGTCAAATTACAACTTATACGGGAAAGTGCCGGCAAATCTGCAAACGCAGGTCATTTTGTGGTCTTCTTCTCTAAATATTTCCGTTTTCAAATTTTGTGAGGAAGAAGTATTTTAGAAAATACAGTAGAAACAAGTTGTGCCTCCGTGGGAAGGGGTTTTCTATACAGTTTTTTGGTTTCGAATATTTGTCAAATTACAACTTATACGGGAAAGTGCCGGCAAATCTGCAAACGCAGGTCATTTTGTGGTCTTCTTCTCTAAATATTTCCGTTTTCAAATTTTGTGAGGAAGAAGTATTTTAGAAAATACAGTAGAAACAAGTTGTGCCTCCGTGGGAAGGGGTTTTCTATACAGTTTTTTGGTTTCGAATATTTGTCAAATTACAACTTATACGGGAAAGTGCCGGCAAATCTGCAAGTGCAGGTCGTTTTGTGGTCTTCTTCTCTAAATATTTCCGTTTTCAAATTTTGTGAGGAAGAAGTGTTTTAGAAAATACAGTAGAAACAAGTTGTGCCTCCGTGGGAAGGGGTTTTCTATACAGTTTTTTGGTTTCGAATATTTGTCAAATTACAACTTATACGGGAAAGTGCCGGCAAATCTGCAAGTGCAGGTCGTTTTGTGGTCTTCTTCTCTAAATATTTCGGTTTTCAAATTTTGTGAGGAAGAAGTATTTTAGAAAATACAGTAGAAACAAGTTGTGCCTCCGTGGGAAGGGGTTTTCTATACAGTTTTTTGGTTTTGAATATTTGTCAAATTACAACTTATACGGGAAAGTGCCGGCAAATCTGCAAGTGCAGTTCATTTTGTGGTCTTCTTCTCTAAATATTTCCGTTTTCAAATTTTGTGAGGAAGAAGTATTTTAGAAAATACAGTAGAAACAAGTTGTGCCTCCGTGGGAAGGGGTTTTCTATACAGTTTTTTGGTTTTGAATATTTGTCAAATTACAACTTATACGGGAAAGTGCCGGCAAATCTGCAAGTGCAGTTCATTTTGTGGTCTTCTTCTCTAAATATTTCCGTTTTCAAATTTTGTGAGGAAGAAGTAGAAACAAGTTGTGCCTCCGCGGGGAGGGGTTTTCTATACAGTTTTTTGGTTTTGAATATTTGTCAAATTACAACTTATACGGGAAAGTGCCGGCAAATCTGCAAACGCAGGTCATTTTGTGGTCTTCTTCTCTAAATATTTCCGTTTTCAAATTTTGTGAGGAAGAAGTATTTTAGAAAATACAGTAGAAACAAGTTGTGCCTCCGTGGGAAGGGGTTTTCTATACAGTTTTTTGGTTTCGAATATTTGTCAAATTACAACTTATACGGGAAAGTGCCGGCAAATCTGCAAACGCAGGTCGTTTTGTGGTCTTCTTCTCTAAATATTTCCGTTTTCAAATTTTGTGAGGAAGAAGTATTTTAGAAAATACAGTAGAAACAAGTTGTGCCTCCGCGGGGAGGGGTTTTCTATACAGTTTTTTGGTTTCGAATATTTGTCAAATTACAACTTATACGGGAAAGTGCCGGCAAATCTGCAAACGCAGGTCATTTTGTGGTCTTTTTCTCTAAATATTTCCGTTTTCAAATTTTGTGAGGAAGAAGTATTTTAGAAAATACAGTAGAAACAAGTTGTGCCTCCGTGGGAAGGGGTTTTCTATACAGCTTTTTGGTTTCGAATATTTGTCAAATTACAACTTATACGGGAAAGTGCCGGCAAATCTGCAAACGCAGGTCGTTTTGTGGTCTTCTTCTCTAAATATTTCCGTTTTCAAATTTTGTGAGGAAGAAGTATTTTAGAAAATACAGTAGAAACAAGTTGTGCCTCCGTGGGGATGGGTTTTCTATACAGTTTTTTGGTTTTGAATATTTGTCAAATTACAACTTATACGGGAAAGTGCTGGCAAATCTGCAAGTGCAGGTCGTTTTGTGGTCTTCTTCTCTAAATATTTCCGTTTTCAAATTTTGTGAGGAAGAAGTATTTTAGAAAATACAGTAGAAACAAGTTGTGCCTCCGCAGGGAGGGGTTTTCTATACAGTTTTTTGGTTTTGAATATTTGTCAAATTACAACTTATACGGGAAAGTGCCGGCAAATCTGCAAATGCAGGTCATTTTGTGGTCTTCTTCTCTAAATATTTCCGTTTTCAAATTTTGTGAGGAAGAAGTATTTTAGAAAATACAGTAGAAACAAGTTGTGCCTCCGCAGGGAGGGGTTTTCTATACAGTTTTTTGGTTTTGAATATTTGTCAAATTACAACTTATACGGGAAAGTGCCGGCAAATCTGCAAATGCAGGTCATTTTGTGGTCTTCTTCTCTAAATATTTCCGTTTTCAAATTTTGTGAGGAAGAAGTATTTTAGAAAATACAGTAGAAACAAGTTGTGCCTCCGCGGGGAGGGGTTTTCTATACAGTTTTTTGGTTTTGAATATTTGTCAAATTACAACTTATACGGGAAAGTGCCGGCAAATCTGCAAATGCAGGTCATTTTGTGGTCTTCTTCTCTAAATATTTCCGTTTTCAAATTTTGTGAGGAAGAAGTATTTTAGAAAATACAGTAGAAACAAGTTGTGCCTCCGCGGGGAGGGGTTTTCTATACAGTTTTTTGGTTTTGAATATTTGTCAAATTACAACTTATACGGGAAAGTGCTGGCAAATCTGCAAATGCAGATTTGTAACGATTTTTTAAATGTATTTTGCTTTGCCATTCGTTAAATCGAGATTTATTTTTTTTTTTTTTGTTATTTGCTACATAAGACAGTTAATGTAAAAATTTAGCCATTCGTTATATCCGATATTCGTTAAACTGAGTATTCGCTATACCGGGCTTTGACTGTATTGAAAAATTTTCTTCGTTTTGTAGCAGATTGACTGCATGTGTCAAAAGCAAAAAAAATAAAACGTTCCAAAAATTTTAAGAAGCATATAAAATTTCAAAAACAACACATAATAAAACATACAGATTTCGAAGATGAAGAAAAAACGTAAGGAACTTCGTTCCTAACGGGGGTCCCCCGACCGCATTTCTTTTTTTTTTTTTTTTAATTTTATCTAAATGTATCTCTAAAACAGTTTATTCTATTCTCTTTGAATTGTTTTCTTAAATTTTTTGGTAGACCTCTTTTTTCATTTAATAATAAAGAAATTAATAGCATTATCATGCTTATCATGAATTCCCACGTAGCTACGAAATTTTCGAAATTCGGAAGATCGGTATTATGCATTCCGAATGAAACGTACTTTTGGCGTTTTTTTTACCAAAATTTTTTTTTTGTACGAAATTTTTTCACTGTCGGGAGACAACTAAAAGTAGTTAAAAATAAGAACAAATTAAAAATAAGTTTTTAAATTGAATAAAAACTATTTTTAAGTAGTTGTAAAATTAACTGGTATGTTATAAAATAATTATTGGTTTTGCACTAATTTTTGCATTTTATGATGGAGTAGCCTCCTGGTACTCCCTTACCTGGGGGTAATGGTATAATTTTTTCTTTGTTTTTCTCTTTGTCTTTTTATTTAATTATTTGGTAGTTTGGAAGTAGTTTTAAGTTTAGTTGTAAGTATTTATAAGAATATTTATGGGTCACTTGAACTTTCCCAAATATGAAAGCTCCGGGGAGCAAGAGCGTACGCGAGTTGTTATTTGTTTTAAAAAATTAGATGTTTACTTACCGTCTAATTCATAAAAAATATAACAGGTTTACAACGCTCTTATTTGACAGATTTTCCATACAAATATGTCAAATAACAGTCTTATAAGCCTGTAATAATTTTTATGAATTAGGGGATTAATATGTTATGTTAAACCGGCTGTTGTATTTGATTTTCAACTGTGCATTAAGTTACTACATTATAGTCTTAAGTTTTTTCTCATTTATTGTTTTAATTTTAAGATTTTATTGTTAACAAAACTGCAGAAAGGCTTTCTAAGAAAAAAGTGCAATCTAAAGGCGTAATTTTGTATAGAAACGAAAACGGCATTAGTTACTTGTAGTACTATTAATTTTTATTTGTTTTATTTGAACCTTTTCCCGAAAGGACCACGGCACAGTGGTGCTACAAACATAATAAAGAAAATGCCCATATGAATATGTATTTATTTAATATTTTTAAATCAAAATGAAGAAAAATTTGTGGTGTAGGCATCACTGGACCCCTTAAGGGCGCCAAATCTTATTTTCCCAGTCGTAATACGAGGCTGCTATTATGTAGCGGCCCATACCTGTCCGAGGGTAATAATAAAATTTTCCATTTTTCTCCACTTGGATCCAATAGTAGAGAGAACTGCTCACTTTTAATTCTACATCAGTATTGTTGTATGACCAACGGCCATTCTTATCAGGTTTCGTCGTGCGGCCAAAAAATGTGCCAAAGTCCCTTTGATGGATCCCCTGATCAAGGTTGGCACTGAAGGTAAAACTTGTGATGCCCCTTTTATTTGGTATGGACACCTCGAAGCCTTTAGAGGAAATATCAAATGCCGGCTCAGGTATTTCATACGCTATCAAACTGTGTACTAGACACAGCAGCAATACTGAAAAATTTATAGCTCGATTCATTTTCACTGAACTATTTTGCACTCGGCTGTGGTGTCGAGGGGTACTGAGAAGTTTCTTTGCCTTTTATATATTTTCTAATTTAATTTTCGTTTAGTTGCCTTTTATTATTTTGCTTTTATTATTCCCTAATCAAATAACCATAAACTTTAACACCGGTATTCATAAAAAATAAAACGTTGTTGAAACACATTTTACAACAAATTTTTCATATAAAATTTTTTCTAAAATGTATTTGAGCAACGTTTTATTTTTTATGAATACCGGTGTAAATATTTATGTGTTTTTTTGAAGCGCCAAGATTACTCGGAAAGGCCTTGAGCTTGTTCCAGAGGAGGAAAATTTAAATGATATTCTCTTTCTTCCATAAACTCAAAAGAGTATTGCGTTATTAAACAATATGTTGGTATGTGTTTTTTTTTTATTATCCCATTTTTATTACCGCTGACCTTGAGTTAACTTAGCAGGCGCCAGTTATCTTAAGTCCATAAATAAGATAGCTCATACCGAATGTAGTAATGATAAGTGGGATTATTTAAATATACACTAATGCACACATCAATTGGGGGCCCTAATGAGGTTGGGTAGATATGGTTGATTGGAGGGATTTGTTTTTCAATGTCTGGTATACATATATACTTGAGCCAGTATAGGCTTGTGGAGCGCTCCATGGTTTTAACCATGAACAGTTTGGCCCATAGGTCTATATAAACTCCATCTCATTCACAGAGTTCCTTAATTTTCTCCAGCTTATGCCCCATTATTGGGTCATGTCTGGTAAGCTGTCTCTCCCAAGATGTCGGAATCGTATTTGTGAGAAGGCGGGGCACTGGCATAAATAGTGTTGTAGTGTCTCGCTTTCCTCTCCACATGCTCTACATTCATCTCCTAGCGCTATTTCTATGTGGTTAAAATGTGCCAGCAGTAGCGAGTGGCCTGTCATAACTCCCATCCATCTACTTAATTCGGGCTTGCTAAGTCTTAGTAGTGCCCCTGTTTTTTTTCCTAGTCTGTGTCCTCCCATAGATTTTTCGCAGTGGTTCCCATGGTTTCGTTATACCAGAGAGTTAAAAGGGCTCTATGTGCCCAGTTCTTTAGCTCAGATTTAACTGACTCGAAAGGTTTCGCTAATCCCATGCTTATGTTGCTTAACTCTCTTGCTCTTGAAGCAAGTGAGTGAGCTCTCATTTCCAGTTATTCTCGCATGCCCTGTCAGCCATATAATGCGCAGTTCAGTAACTGTTAATAGCGTTTTTGCAATCCCAAACTGTTCGTGATTTAATCCGCTCAGCTGAGTTCAATCTAATGGCCATTCGTGAATATATTCACAGGTCCTGGCCATGCCATTTCATTGAGCTCCCTAATACACTCGGTTCAGTTGCATGAGCTTCCGCCTGAAAACCTGTTTAATATTCCGGCAGACAGATGAACAGTTCCGTGGTGTTTTCTATATGAATATCAACTCCTGATTTACCCCTCGCCATTAAGTCATCCGTATAATAATGACGTGCCAAGGGTATTTGGCTCAAAGGGTCGGCCAACCAGGAGTAAAAGTCAGGAATTAATATTTCGCAATTGACCTCTAGTCTGGTCTCCGGTAAAAATGCACGCCTATGGCTATAAAAACTTGTTGATGATGCGCTTTGTGTCCATCCACTCTCTCATCCATTACATTTAGTCGTTTCACTGTGGCAGCCGCTTCATATTCTCTACGAATTTCGATTGGCTCGATGGATGTTATTGTTTTCATCACCCTTTTTGGTGTCGTTTTCAAAGACCCACTCATACCCAGTTGTAGTTGAGTTTCACTAATTTTAAGCAGAGCTGTTAAATTTTGATTACGATTACTAATCAATTACATTCTTTTTCAAAAAGAATCTTAGTGATTACATTATACTTCTGCAGGCAATTCCTGATTTGTAATTGATTATTAAGACAATGAATCTAAAATTAATAGGGACTAACTTTGATTATTGAAATAGAAACAGAAATAAGCAAAAACAATGCGACTACTTTCAAGGATTATTTGTGATTCTTGCTGATTCTTCAACTTTAAAACGTATGTAAAGGGCTTCAAATTGAAAAGAAAAAGTTACGCAAACACATAAATTGTATTGAACAAATTTTGTTTGCTCGAATGCCTCGTTACAGATGCAACTATGTATGTATATAACTTTAAGACAAACGAGAAATTTCACGAGGAATTTGCACAACACAATAAATATACTCATACAGTTGCAAATAAAGTTTTTGCTTCAGTTGCGCTGCTTGCCACTATCTAAAACATTTCTTAGCCACTTTGAATTCGTATGAGAACTAAAACCAAGAAAAGCGACTAAAGCTAGCTCCCAAAGAGCTAAAATGGTCACACTGACTACATTCGACAGCGAGTGGCACATACATACATATATGCTGGGAACACAACTGGGACGAACGATGAATTTTGCCCAACGCTACGAATACGCCACTTAAAATTCGCTGTGTAAATTCGTCGTATGAAGCACGAAAAATAAAAACATCTGTTACAATTGATAAAGTTGTTTATTGTTTGTTCAGAGATAAAAAAAAATTAAATGAAACAAAGAATTTCAAATTTTGTAAAAATAATTAAAATAATGAACCTGATTCCAGATTATATAAACATTCATGAAGTTTAACATTTTCAATTATAATTTCACTCGTATCCATTTTCTTAGTTTTTTTAATTTTATCTTATTATAGTTGAAGAACAGCTGATGGGGTGACCATATGAAAAAAAATTGGTTGCTAAAAAATTTAGCATTATCAAAAACAAAAAATTAAACACTACAAACATGTCTTAAAATCTAATATATTGGCCTTTTTATTTGAAATGCAAAAAGTCAAAGCTTAGCACTTAAAATAAAAACTATTAAAGCAAAAATTAACTGTTTTTATTACAACAAAAATGGCCACATGGTACTGATTTGTTCGTCGTTCGCCGGCGTACGAAATAGAAATAAATCTATCTCACGACGCTGTGACTGTGTGCATTTTCATATACTGCAATGTGTTTTATTTCTGACGGCGAATATTCGCGGCGAAAAATTCGTCGTTCGTCCCAGTTGTGTTCCTAGCATTACAAAAAAAAAAAAAAAAAAAAAAAAAAAAAAAAAAAAAACTACTCCCTGCAGGTGTCTAGTACGTATCTTACATTCCCAAAAACCAAATTTAAAACAATGAAATGATTAACAAATATAGTTTTTAGTAATTTCAATAAAAAATATATATATGTATGGCGTTTCTAGAGAACTCTAATGCAAATTCCCTTAAATTTATTATTTAGATAAAAAAAAAACTATAGTTTATTGTGATGTTTATTTTATCTAAATAATAGTTTTAAATATTGCAGTTTAAGTGGCAGTTGTGTAAAACACCTTAATATCTTCCTGGCAGTATTATTTGAATATTGCCTGAGCAAACCAATCTATAGAGTTAAAAATCTTGAAGCATGATGTCACGATTTTTGCCAAAAAAAAAAAAAAAAATAAAAAAAATTAATTAAATATTAAAACACATGATTTCAAAACGTTTCAGCAAAAAAAGCAACATGTGTTTCGTTTGCGTGCCAACAGCGATAAGTAAAAGTGTAAATAATTTGATTATGAATAACAACAAATTTCTTAAACGAAATTTTTATGCCAACAAAACATGCAGCATTAAAAGTTTTGGGATTTAATTGAAAGAATCTACAGCGAAATGTGTTTATTTAAGGCAGGGGCTTAATTAATTTATTATTATCGTCCTTTTTAAACTTCTCAAAACCGGTGTTGGTGCCAGAAACTTTGGCTTTTTTTTATATACTGGCACCGGCAGCAACATCAGAGATTTTCTCAATATAAATCGAGTGGCTTTGAAGAAGCTTAATTAAGAAACGAAAGAGTGTTTTAGCGATTAAAGGGTCTAACAGAGGCTGTTGCTTAACAATAATATTTTTAAACTTTGGTAATTGAACTATAACCATGATTTGGAATTGTTAATTATTTTATAGGGCTTGAGTTCGATTTTACTTCCTCAGTGTCTATATGCCGCCGACAATTCCTTGGTGCTAAGCAATCGAGTATACTGATGAGTTGATTAGCACCAACAAAATGTTGGCTGAAAAAGATAGAAAACACTTGAAGGATTTAAGCTTGACTTTAAAAATAAAAGAGTACTTATTTGTAGTCATGTACTTGGCCAACAAGATGAAGGTCAACAAGAAAATAGTGGTCACATTGTTTGTAGGCAAATATTTGATAATACTAAGGCACGTGTTTTAATTATAAGTGTTGCCTGCTCCAAGGCGCAATTAAGACTTGTAACATCTCGCTATTGAGAGATGTTTCTAATCTCTCTATATGTATCACGTTTTAAAAATGTGTTTGTTAATTGTTAGTTTTCTTTGTGTAAATGACATTAACGTCTACTTAAATCTAGAAATGCAAAAAACGAAATTATCAGTATTAGCAAATTGCTTGCAAAATGTTAAGAAAGAATTTTTTTCTTGCTGTCTCGCAGCTGTTATCAAATTAAAAAGAAAAAAAATTTTTTCTGCTTATGATTGCATTTTTAGCCTTGACTTCAATGAGATTTTTAATTCATAAATTTTTTTTATTAAAAATCGATTTTTTTTTTTTTTTACTTTTTAACGTTGCTGATACTGTGATTATTTCTTGAAATGCAGTTTACATCAACACGTGTTAGAGCCGTTTGGCATGAATAGTACATACAAATGTACATACATATGTAGGTACATTGATACATACGCGTATGCGTATGTTTCAATTAAATGAACTAATTTAATTATGCTTAATTTATTTATTTTATTATATTACTAAGGTCAGTCTCAATTAATTTGTAGTAAAAAAAAAATATGTAAATAAAACTAGATTTTATTGTTTATTTTCAATAGATTTATTAATGTTTAAATTCGCACAATACTGTTGAAGCTTTTTTTCTGTTGGAAGTCTCGCGCAAAAGTTTCTTTTTCTTTTAGCCGCTTTTGGCCCCATGTTTTGGACTGCCTGGCCACTTTTTGTGCCCCTTTAGAGGCCGAAAGTAAACAGCAGTCAACTGCTTGGGTGCTTCAAGAACAGAGAGATCCAACAAAAGTTGTTTGCGCACGAAGCACTGCCAAGCAAATGGTGGCCAGTTTTTTTTTTTTTTTTTTTTGGAAAAACTGCACATGTCGCAACCATACCTCATAGATTAACCTAGAACAGCTGATTCTGAGTGGTACACAACGATTTATTGGTCAGTTGTCTTACAAGAAAAAAAAACAGGAAAACCAACCGATTTTTGAGCACCCAAAACGAAAAATTGGGCAATTGCGGGTTGTATTAGGGAGCTCTATGAAATGAAAAGGTCAGGACTTGAAAATGTTTCGAGGATAGATTTCAACTGAGCGAACTAAATCACAAACAGTTTGGGCTTGCAAAAACGCAATTAACAGTCACTCAACTCATGCAGAACTGCGCAACATATGGCTGACAGGGCATGCGAGAATAACTGGAAATGAGAGCGCAAACTCACTGGCTTCAAGAGCAAGAGAGTTAAGTACCCAGTAAGAACAGTACCGGTCAAATAACGCGTTAAATAACAAGTGCTCATACCCAAAGTATTGGTTACAAATTCCAAAACTTTAAGTTATTTTGTACAGGCCTTTGGGAAAAAAGTAACCTATTCTCTTCTGTACGTGTGAACTGATATCAATTTCTTTTACATTATTGTTTAGAACAGAGAATACTATAGTGCTCTCGCTCGCACACATCAGTGCTAACGTGCATATAACCGGTTAGTTAACGGTAGCGATAACCGGTAGTATTTTGCTATAAATAACTATTTAGTTAACCATTACTAATATTGGTTAGTGCTACTGAATACTACCAGTTATTGTATTCCTAAAAATTGGTTTTTGCTAATGTATTAAGAAAAGCTTGTTTTAATGTTTTTAATTCATTTTATTTTAAGAAAAACAAAAAAACAATATCTTGAAAAATACTTACATATGTATGTATATTAAATATAATAAAAGCAATTAATTAAAACTATTTGAAAATGTAATAAAAAAAATAGCGGACGGTCTTTCCGCTCTATCAATAATTGCAAATTTATTTATATTTTTGTATATTTCCACTTTTCTTTTAAATTCTTTTTTTTCAATGCTTAAAGCATTTTGTTTACATTTTTTACTTTTATTCATATTTTTATGCATATTTTTTAAAAAAAAAATTTTCTATGTTTTCACAAGCATCTTCAATATATTTTTTTATGACAATTCTTTGCCGTTCATATATATTAGTACTGCCATCTAAAATGATGAAAAGATTAAGGTATAGCACGATTCTTTAATCACAAAGACTGTTTCTTTCTAACTTAAGGTGCGTGCTTATGGAATATAGGTGTGCATATGTGTATGTTGATGTATGTGTTGGTGTATCGGTTAGGTAGGTTTTGCTGGGTAATATCTGCTTGGCATGAGCGAAATCTTTCGATAAAGTTTTAAATCTCTGGAATAACGAAACTATGGGAGTCAATGCAAGAATTCTATGGGAGGATACAGACTAGGAAAAAACAGGGGGACTGTTAAGACCTAGCAAGCCCGAATCAAAAAAATTAATGGGAGTCACTCTCAAGTACTGCAACATCTAGCAACAGAGGGAGGAGACGAATGTAGAGCGTGTGGGGTGGGTTGGTGGGTGAGACATTGCAGCACTGTTTGTGCCAGTGCAACGCCTGCGCACAAATACGGTCCCGATGTTTTGGGAAGAGACACCTTACTAGATGTAACCCCACTACACGGAGCATATGCTGGAGGAAATTAGGGAATTTTGTGAATGGCACTGAATTTGTGAATAAAACTGTTCATGATCAAATCCACGCAGCGCACAACAAGCCTATACTAGTTTAGGCAAACAAACCCCTGCAATAAGACTTTATATAAATTATTAAATTTTTTAATTAATTATTTTTTTATCTAAAAATATATCGTATTAACATTTTACTGAAAATTTTAATTTTATTGAACTATGACAATTTACACACATTTAATTAAATTACCTTTTCAGGCTCAAGTTCAACCCTTGGTTTGTCACTTTTAAATCAATATTAATTAAGTAAAGAAAAAATTAAGTATAAAAAAATAGAAAGTAAAATTGCGTGAGCTTTGGTTGCCAAGTGATTAAAGCGGCTGTGCCAAAATTGTGAAATTTGACACTTCCAAAGTTGATAGGGTGCTGAAACAGCCGGTTGTTCATCTAGCTATAAAATTTTACTTTCCGTATTAATGTTTTCTGTCTTTTTCTGCCATCTCTATGCCGCCGTTATTTCGTTGATGCTTATCAACTCATCAGTAGACTCGAAAAATCTCAAAGGATTGTTTGAAACCCAACTACTTATACCGAAATTCCCATGAACAAAATGAGGATAAGAAATGTTCAAACAAACCTACTGATGAGCTGATTAGCGGCATATATATAAGCGGCGGCAAATATATAAGATATATAAGGTATATTTTTAGACCTAAAATAATACAATTTAAATTAGCTCTTAAAGCAAATAAATAACTAAATTCATTTTTTATTCAAGTCTGAAAATATAAATCCGCCAGCACACAAGCTGTATTTCATGTTGCTGCTCTGAGAAATGTCGTGCAATTATCAAATTACCCTCGTTTATTGGGTGGTGGTATATTTTTTCTAAATTTTTATAAATTTCTTTTCTGTCGCCAGGTTGTCCTATTTTTCATTTAAATTCAGCTCTACGTTTTTTTTTTTCTGAATTAGCTTTCGAATGAAAGCAGCCTTATCTTGCTCTAAGGAAAGCTAAACAACAACATATTTTCAGTACTTAAGACGTCAGCACGAATATCTTTGTTGATTTCATGAGAGCGTGGAACGTTTAGTTTGGCTTTGTATTAATGAATTGCTTGCAAATTCAATTATATTTCTTTCTTGTACACCTGTTAAGAACCTTAAATAGACTTTGCCTAAACAACTCAAGCAACGCATACATGAGATTCAAACTCATGGGGCTTCAGAACAAGATAATCCCGGTGCAGAAGGTTAAGAATTGCGATTAAAACACAGGATTTGAATTTATACTTTGTATTATTTTTGCTTTATATACATATATATATATATATATATATATATATATATATATATATATATATATATATATATATATATATATATATATATATATATATATATATATATATATATATATATATATATATATATATACATATATATATACATATATATATATGTATATACATATATATATATATATATATATATATATATATATATATATATATATATATATATATATATATATATATATATATATATATATATATATATATATATATATATATATATAAATTTGTGTTTCTAATTGATTTCTTGAAATGCTGCCGATACTGATGAGTGCTGTTTTTTATTTATGTTGATTATTTTCAGTCATAAAATATTGAATACGCAAATGTTTGAAATACGTGCAAAATAATTCAATACATTTAAAAGCGTGCTGTCGTTTTCGATTGAAATAATTTTTTGTATCAGAATAAAAGTATTTAAAAATATCAATTCATTCATATGAACTATAAAAGTAGTTTTAACAAAAAAAATTATTGTAATGAACCTTCTAGATTTCCAAGAAACTTAAGGTGTGTGTCTGCTGTGAGTGATAAGACCGACCACAGAAAACCAAAGGGGAAAATTTTTTTTTTTTTTTTTTTTGAGGCCATCAGCTGAGCCACTTCTCCCCAGTCAACTTATTAACTGCGCAAAATATTTGTTAATTGAAAAACCGTTTTCAATTTCAATTCAATTAATAATCAAGTGAAAATTGCCTTTTTCGGGGGATTTAATTTAAAATATGGAAATTTAGCGGTTCTGTACATTACAAGTGTTCTTTCAATATATTCAAGTGTCTTGATATTTTATGCTGACTTAAGGTTTAATTAATAGCACTACTGTGCAAGCTGCACAAAATATTTTTTATTCCATTTTATTTTATTAATCAAATGAACCTCTGAAAACCTCTCTTATCGCAAACCGTTCGAAAGAAGAAAGAAAAATAACAAAATTTGGTCATTTATTATTTCTAGACAAATTTGTTTGTCTATTAAAACTCTGCGAATTGGCGACTGGCATTTGCAGAATATCATTTGAGTCAGAGTCGCGCTGAAGTCCAGCATTTAAGTAAATCTTGTGCAGGCAGCGACTTTAAGTGAAAATATGTTTCAATAAAATTTATTTAATTTCAAAAAAAGTGAAAAATCGTTGAGAGTGCAAAACGACAGATTCAATTTGTGGTCAATTAAAATAAAATATTTAAATATACATTTAAGACAAGTAAGCAAAATTTAATTATTTAAAAAAAAAACAAAAAATTTAAGCAAAATTCTTCAGTTGTTGCAGCAACTAGATTAGGTTGCTAGAACAGCTCTCTTAAGGCAACTGAGACCTGCAGTTTGGATCATAGCCGACCAATTTACCTCTAGCAGGTATTTTGAGCTCAAATAGAAATGTTGTTATAACAACAAATAATTAAAAAAAATAAATAAATAAAAATAAAAAAAATAAAAATATATATATACATATATATATATATATATATATATATATATATATATATATATATATATATATATATATATATATATATATATATATATATATATATATATATATATATATATATATATAT
Organism: Sturmia bella; assembly: GCA_963662145.1. Classification (NCBI taxonomy): domain Eukaryota; kingdom Metazoa; phylum Arthropoda; class Insecta; order Diptera; family Tachinidae; genus Sturmia; species Sturmia bella. The sequence continues at coordinate 20,435,138 of OY759170.1, forward strand.
ATATATATATATATATATATATATATATATATATATATATATATATATATATATATATATATATATATATATGTATATATATTCGCCCAGCTCATTTTGTGACCCACTACAACGAGACAAGTGACGTCGACAGCACAGGCATGGTATTGCCTTAGCCAATATTGGCTGCAGTTGACTATAATTGACAAGGAATATACATACATGAATAAAGACGACCTTCCACCGAATTAATTTGGCTTTTTTGGCCAATTTTTTAATGTTTACAAGAAAAGTATGAGTAATAAATTATTTTTTGAATCTAAAAAATGTCCTAAAAATGTACACTCACAAGAGACAGTACAATAGTTTTGAAAAAGTTGCACAGCACAACAGGTTGCAAAAGCGTCAAAAGGCCACGAAAAATGTGCAATACCTACCAAAAAAAAAAAAAAAAAAATTATTAAAATACTCAAAAGAAAGTAAAGGGTGGTTAAATTTTAGGGGCCGATGTTGATTTTGTATAAAACACAAATTATTTAGGAAATTTTGTCATTTCTTTTTATTATGATAGTATTGATATGGTACAAAATATCGGCCAAATCGCAGCACACCGCCATCCGATGGTCCAAATTTTCCATAACGCTAAGGCATAATTGAGCTTCTAGGCCGGTAATGGGCCGAATTATCTTATTCTTTGGCTGCTCTCGATGTACACCTTTTCTTTTAAGTAACCTTAAAGAAAGAAGTCCAACGGTGTCACATCACATGAGCTTGGCGGCGGCCAATTGACAGCGCCATCACATGAGATAATACGGCCATTGAATTGGTAGCGCAAAAGAGCGAAAATCATTTTATTGTTTTTCAAAATATTCCCCATGAAGCTCTGTACACTTTGGCATGCATTTGAACCAATTTTCGAAGCATTTTTGCCACGCTGATGGAGGTACAATCTCCAAACCATGTCTTCGGAAAGCAGCAATCGCTGCTTCAGGTGTCGAAAAATATTGATCTCTCAATTTGTTTTTTACATCAGGATGGTAATGAAAGTCAGGATTATCACATGGATGTTTTGGGTGCTCAAAAATGCACTTATTTGAGCCGATGTGTGGGAGCTGGCATTGTTGTAGTGAAGAGTGGTCGGTCTTCGGCGGTTGGTTGTTCTCATTTCTTGGAAGACAACTGGCCAACAAATCATTGCGTGCCAGAATTGTTTGTTCTGCGTTGTTCTAGTGGTACGTTTGCCACACGTCCAGTTTTTCCGAAAATTCATTCGAAGTGCTTTGTGGGCTTACAAATTTTGTTGGACTTTGCTCATTTTGAAACACTCATACAGTCGACTGCTGTTTGCTTTCGGGCCATAAACGTATTTCGAAGCCCCATGATCGCATTGTTTTTTTTTTTGAGGATTTCTTTTGACCAATCGACTTGAGCCTCTTTTTGAGCGATTGACAAATTGTGTGGGATCCAACGGCAGCAATTTTTTTTTTTTTTTTTTGACAATCAGGTGACTTATCGTCAGATATGTCACCTGACGATCTTGCAATATCAGTTCGAGCACAGCACCAATAGTTTTTGGAGCAACAACTGATTTTTATACGATCTTTGCGAAATTCGTCTTGCAGTGAACCACGACTACGATGGAATTCACCGTGGTGGTATCGATAAACGCTGGTCGTTTGTGAAGCTTCATTGCCAAAGATTTAATTAAGTTCATCCGTGCACTCTTGCTGAGTGAATCCACGTCGAAAGTTATAAAAAATAAACGCACAAAAATGTTCACGATTTAATTCCATTTTTGGACCAAGATGAATCTTTTAAGTTGCTGTAAACAACACCACCAACAGCGCTCGCATATCAAAACGTTCTGAGTACGTGTATTCTTCAAAAATTTCCAACTTTACAATAGAACCACACGTTGCCAGATTGCAGCACTAGGGTTGCCAAATACCGAAATATAAAGGGCAACTCCCGTATGTATGCCGTTTTTGGGAGAAGCTACTGTTTCATGGTTGGTGTACAGTACACAAAATAAAGCCACCTATGTACTAGATTTATTCTCATTCACGACACACTAGACAAGTATATTGGCCATTTTATGAAAATTCTCTAAAAAAAATAAATCATGCATGAGCATGCTCGATAAAGAATGCAGTTTTCCCCACAATCACAACTCCAAGTACTTTTATACGATTAAAGTGCAAAACAAAATTCATCCACTCTAATACACATGCAGACAGAGAGAGAGAGAGAGAGAAACGCGCAGTCTTATAATTTTATGGACACTCTATGCATCGTCAGCGTAAAGGTAAACGGATGTAACCACACAAACAGGCTAAAATGAGTTTTCTATTGGCTATGTTAAGTTTTCTCAAAGTGTAAGCTTACAAAAATTCACAAGCTTTTACAAAGAAAAAATGTGATGACTACGCATCACCACGTATACTGATTTGGAAACGCTTTATCTTGAAAAAAAAGGAAAACAAAAGTGCAGTTACACTTCATTTGCATATCGCTCCTTTACTGCAACATAGTCATATCTCAAAAAAAAAATGTTTGTAAATTTCTTAGGAAAAAGTGTTTCCTATCCTTATCCTTATACCTTCTTTACCACTGTATAAATTTTTAGTGAAACCGAAATTACAACAACAATCCCTTATAAAGTCGTTTTATAACTCTAAAACATGGAAATCTCTAGCCTCATTTAGCAAAATTAAGGGTTTTACGCAAAAGTATTGCATTTTACTGTAAATTTATAATTTTATCGAACTTCTGTAATACATTTTATATTAAATTACTTTTTCAGGCTTAAGTTCAACCCTTGGGTTTTCACTACTTTTTAATCAATATCAATTAAGTAAAGAAAAGTAAAATTTATTTGCTAGGTGGACAACCGGCTGTTTCTGGGTAGCATTGCTTAATATCTCTTTTATGCGTACAAAAAAAATGTAGGCCTCAAAACTTGAATTAAATCGTAGTTATAATAAATAAATTTAGTCTAGTACGAGGCCGGCTCGTACACTGAGGGTTCCATACGCATGTGTAATGTATATACAGTCAAAGCCCGGTTTAACGAATAATATAATGTTCAGATCTTTCGTTATACCGAGATATTCGTCATATCGAACAGTAATTTTTTAGCTTAAAATTTTATAGAAGACGGTGGTCTGCAGTTTTAAAAACATCAAAATTTAATTGTATTGATAACTTAGTGTAGAAATAAAACTTTAATTGATATTTTAACATTTATTCAAGAATTGTTTTTATTTCTAATATATAAGTTCATTAAAAATCATAAATGTACATAGGAGGTGCATATGAAGTGCATATTTACTTATATTTGGATGCTATTAACATGTGTAGGTTTATTATTACATTTCATTCATATTATTCCTTTCTTAAGAAATCGATATATCGTTTTCGCAATGAACCAAACAAAACTATTGGTGGTACTCAGCGATTGGTGCGTTTTTGGTTGCTACTATTTGCATTTGCGATTATATTGCAACTGATATTGAGCACCCTTTTTTAACAACTTTGCAAATTTTATTGCACTCCAAATAACAGCTGATAAATTAATACACAATTTTAAATTTTTCACGCTTTATTTTTTTTTTTTTTTTGGTAATTGCTGTTGGCTCCATCTCTACAATTTTTTGAACTGCGCTACTGAAATTTTAAGGAAAAAAGCAACGCACCACACGTGTTCTTTCAATACAAAGCAAAGAAGCCAAAACCCCCCACAATCTTACGATTCTGTATCGATTTTTTAAATGTATTTTGCTTTGTCATTCGTTAAATCGCGTTTTTTTTTTTTACATTTACTATATAAGGCAGTTAATGTGAAAATTTCGCCATTTATTATATCGAATATTCGTTAAACTGAGTATTCGCTATACCGTGCGTTTAACTGTTAGTTTACGTTGTATGGGGACACCTAGTAGTTTTCGATGTGCTGTTCTTGTTGTTGTAAGGCATCTGGGAATACATACACTATGCGAATTTCAGCTCTCTATCTCTTACGGTTTGAGAGTTAGAGCTAACTGTTACTTTATGTTGTAAAGGGACACCTGGTAGTTTTAGAGTTGTTGTTCTTGTTTTTAGCATTTGTTGTTGTGAAGCATATGTGAATGAATATATGAATATATTGGGCACATTTCATCTCTCTGTCTCCCGCGGATCGAGAGTAACGGCTTATTGTTACTTTACATTGTCTAGGGACACCTGGTAGTTTTCGACTTGTTGTTGGTTTTAGCATTTGTTATTGTAGGGCATATGTGAGTACATAATTTGTGCACATTTCATCCCTCTATCTCCTGCAGTTTAGGAGTTACGTTGTCTAGGGACACCTGGTAGTTTTCGACTTGTTGTTATTTTTAGCATTTGTTGTTGTAGGCCATATGTAAATAATATATGTTGTGCGAATTTCAGCTCTCTGACTTTTACGGTTTGAGAGTTAAAGCTAATTGTTACTTTTCGTTGTATGGGGACACCTGGTAGTTTTCGATTTGTTGTTGGTTTTAGTATTTGTTGTTGTAGCGGCAAGGTACAGCAACATCCTGTGAAAATTTCAGCTCTTTAGCTCTTACTATTTCGGAGAATGGACGCTGTGACGGACGGACGGACGGACGTAGAAGTCTCCGTAGTAGGGTTCCGTTTCACTCTGATGAGTAGGGAACCCTAAAAAGGGCCTTTTCACTCATATTGCTTTGAAAAGCTATAAAGCAATTTGCCAGGTGTTTAAATACGCGTCAACATTTATTTTGATTTATTTTGAAGCAGACTTTTCATGGTGTGCTTTGATTTTTTTTTTTTTTTTCGAGATATGACTACGTTGCAATAAAGGAGCTACATTTTTTTTTCTTTGTGTGATCTCTGTTGCTCTGCTTAAAATTGCAAATTGACTCATTTTCACTAATTAAAAATATTATAATTTAAATACATAAATGAGTTTCGCTATCAATAAAATTCCCGCCACTGTGATGATTTGTTCGTTCACTTACACATGTATCTGAGGGAATCCCCCACATTACTTTTATGTTATCAATGAACTACTAATAAAAAGTAAAAAAATAATATTGTAATATGCATCGAATTGTATTCACCTTTCACTTAGAAATGATGGAGTCTGAAAATTTTTTTCTGGCTTTTTGTTTTTTGCGTTTTACACAATCCGCTGTTGGTGATGTCCTTGAGTAGAGCACTCAATCAAATCACTATTACCTGAAGAACTCACGCAACGTCGCCTCAATAGCGAAGTCTTCCAAAAATGTATTTAAGGGAGTCTCTTTAAGACACTTATTTTAAAATATCATAAAGCAGCTCCCCAAGAAAAAAATTTCCCGAAAATTTACATCTGGTTGTGGCCGAAGGATTCTTTTCGAGGAATTTATGGAGAAGACATGCACAGGGAAATTATGAAATAAGTAGTTAAGTTTCAAACTTTCTTTTAAAAACTTCTTTAAAAAACGATTCTACTGATGAGTTGATTAGCATCAACGAAATGTCGGCGGCATAGAGACCGCTGAAAGACAGAATTTTCAGCGAGATGCTTCAAAAGCTCGTTGAGCAAACATAACCTAAAAAATGCTCTTGGGAAATTTAAGGTTTTAATGTTTTTTCTCTTGCTTTTCTTTTCGTTGTTGTTTAATGTTATATCCAAGTCTATGTTAGAGGAAATGTGGTTGTTTAGTTGCCCAAAATCAAGTTTTAAAAAGAAAATAGTGGTCACGTTTTTAAGCATAACTCGTAATAATATTATAATAGAGGTTTGTAGTAGATAAAATATTTACAAAAATATCAAACAAAATGAAAAACTTAAATATTAAATTACACCCTACACTACTCTGATAGAGAATATAAAATGAACATGCTGCTGCTGGCAAAACTAATTGTGCTGAGACAATTTCCCTGAGCAGAAGCAGTGTGTTTTTGAAATTGAATCACTTTCTATTTCATGTTTTCATCGATAGGTGCTTTGGACTTTATGAGATCTGAGAAACATGTGTGTATGTTAAATCTTATATATTTTCATTTTTCTTTGCAGCAATGGGCGTTTTACCAGAGGGCGTGGCCTTATCCTGGCTAGAGACCAAGGCTCTGTCTAGACATGTACAGCAGCATGGTGTACAGCAATTCATAAATTTGTATAAGAAATCGAAAGATCGTAAAGGTGATCCTTTCAAGTGGGGCGATGAGTTTGAATACTTAATTATTAAATTTGATGAGGAGAAAAAAGAAGCTAAAGTGGCCTGCAAATCACAAGAACTTTTAAATATTTTGTATAAAAAGGAGAAACTTAATTTGAGCAAAGGCATATGGAGCCCTGAGCTGGGTGCATATCAGTTGGAAAGTTCCCCCTTAAAGCCGTTCGAGGGTTCTCTAGAGCACTTCAAGACTGTTGAGCAGGATATGCGCTTGCGTCGCAAGGAAGTTCAAGATCTTTTAGAAGAGGATGAGTGCGTTGTAACACTGGTGAATTCTCTGCGTTTTTGTTGCAAAGCTTTTACATATCCAGCATATGAGCCCAGGCCAGACGATCCCCAGTGCATGACCAAATCTTGTTTCATACCAGATGAGGTCATCTATTCTGGACATCCCCGTTACCTGACCATTACCCGCAACATACAACAGAGACGCGGCGAGAGAACGCAATCGAAATTGAAAGTATTTAAGGATAAGAATACCAAATTGCCCATAGAAGGCAGCCCCCTGAAAGAGCCAGATGCGATTATGTTTGACAATACTTTTGGCTGCAATTTGCAAGTCACCTTCCAGGGAGCCGATTTGACTGAGACCCGTTATTTGTACGATCAACTGGCGCCCTTGTGTCCAGTTATACAGGCTATAACAGCAGCCTCGCCCATATTTCGCGGCTATCTGACCGAAATAGACAACAGCTATCATTTTCTGGGCGATGGCTCAGATGATCGCACTGCAGAGGAAAGAGGTCTCAAATCTTTAAAAAATAGCAATTGTCGTTTGACTAAGAAACGTTGGGACTCTATTGAGTGCTATTTGAGCACCGAGGCTGAAATCTTCAATGACACTGAATTTTATTACGATCAAGACTTTTATGATCAGCTGCGCAACGAAGGTGTAGATCACGTCATGGCCAAGCACATAGCTTATATTTTCATACGCGATCCCCTGCTGGTGATGAGGGACAAAATAAACCAAAATGACGCAGTGGATACGGGACATTTTGACAGCATCTATACTACCATTTGGCAGACATTACGCTTCAAACCGGCTTTGCCCAACTCTGAGCTTTGCTGGCGTGTAGAATTCCGACCTTGTGATATTCAAATTACTGATTTCGAAAATGCAGCAGTTTCTTGTTTTGTTATACTACTGACCCGGGCCATACTACATTTCAATTTGAATTTCCTTGTGCCCATCAGTAAAATAGATGAAAATATGGCAGCTGCTCAAAAGCGAGATGCCTGCCGCACAGAGAAGTTCTGGTTTCGCAAAAATGTGATGAAAACCAAATCCCAAGCGAATGGCATGACAAATGGCAGCAGTAATGGGCAAGTCAATGGTTTCAGCCAACATAAAATGAATGGTCACTGTCAGAAGGCCAGCAATGGCGAAGCGAATGGCTGTCATAAAAATGAAGAATATATCCACAAAAATGGGCTGGCAGCGGACTATGAAAATGGCAAAAGTCTTGCCACAGACTGGGAGCTGATGACAATCGACGAAATCTTCAATGGCAAGGTAACAATTTAAAACAGATTTTCCTGCGAATGCAAATTTAATATTCACTTTGTTGTACAATCATTTTTCTGTATTAAGTTTAACGGGCTCATGTTCTTTCTATATTATTCTTGTGATTGATATTAACCCCCAATTTTTGACTTGGATTTTAAATGACATTTCAATTTAAATTAGATTTAAATGCAAAATTGAGTCAAACAGTTGCTATTTAAATCAAACTTAAACGACCTGCCGTGCCCATTTAAATCCGATTTAAGTTTTTCGTACTGCCATATGATTTGATGACAGTTTGGTTTTGTTCTGCAAATTAAAAAAATTGCACATGTTTTTTTTTTGTTTCTTTCATAATTTGATTTTTTATTATTTCCAGAAGGTAATCAACTTCTGTGGCAGTGAAATTGGGGAGTCCTTTTATCACTTTTGCTACTCATTTTAATAATTTTTTAGAAAACAATTTATTATTTTCTAAACTTTTCACAATTTCACTTGCTTTCAAATTTGTTTAAACAGCTGTTTTTTATTGAGTTATAGATAATTTTTTGACACTTACATTGTGCTGCCGTACTTTTATTACAATTAATTACCAAAAATAATTTTAGACTTAAATTTTAAGGAAAATTTACTAATTTTGTATTTAAGTCCCAAGTCAAAAATCGGGGGTAATTGTTTACCTTTGTGTGGTACATATAAAATAAAATAGTACAAATGGGTGTGCATGATGCCATTAAAAATTTAGGCAGAAAATATACAACAACTTGGGTGGCTGACTGGCACGAGCGCCCCTAAAGTCAAGGACGGCTGCTGACGAGAAGTGCGACGGCTTCGAAACAGCTGGTTTAGTTCACCCTGCTAATTGTCTTTAATGTTTTCTCTGTCTTATTTAATTAATATCAATTACAACAATAATATATAGAAAGAACTTGATGGCGAGGGGAATTACCCCCTTAATCACAAAAAATATTTCAGACTCAGGCTCTTGTTTGACATATTTGTATGGAAAATTTGTCAAATAAAAGTTTAATAAACCTAAAATATTTAGCACGAAAATTCAACAAGCACCCAAAAGTATTATAAAAATAAACGGACAGGTGTCTGATACTTTTGTGATATTTTTAGCACTAAGGGGATAAAACGGGTAAAAGCTGAATTTTGATAATTTTAAAGGATAGAAACAGGAAAGAACTATAAACTGAATTTAATACCCATTGAAAAACTCTAGATATAACTTTGTCAATTTTTTTGTTTGAAATTTGGACATTTAGGGGGTACAAAAGGGAGATAAAAGGGTATACCACATAATCCCCCAACACAAAATCCTCATTTTCTATGTTTGCCATTATATCTGAAATTAAAAATCAATCAAAACAAATTGTATTCACAAACATTTAATAGGTATGTCGTGAATAGCACTAAACTAAAATACATAACAATAGAGAAAAAAAAAACAATATTTCGTTATTAAAGTAGTTCAGTTTGAAATTAATAGCGGTTCTCACTCTTGATAGTAAACTCGGTTGCACATTTGGTTAATGGAGCAGACTTGATTAAAGTACTAGTGTTTACATCACTGCAGCAACAAAATGTACTGAACTTTTATTTACTACGCTGTGATTAAAAAATTAAACAAAAAGCTTTACCCGGCATTTAGACGGGAAAGTGCTGTCATTAAATTTTTGTATACGTATTGTGAATAAAAATTTCAATGAAATCTGTGACTTTCATGAAAATGTCTTGCTCACTTTCAAAGGAACGTGAAAGTTCATTTTAAAAATGTCGTCAAAGCGGAGAGTTGCAAGTATTATAGTTTTGTTTACTACTGAAGTAGAATTGCCAAGACTACTCCAAACATAAATTTATAGGGCAACATTCGAAAATAATTTTTATGGCTAAACTTTTATTAGTTAATTTAATAATTATCACTATAAATATACTTCATTTGTGTTTTTTATTTATATTTGCTGTAAAAATCTTTTAAATATTTTCTAATGTACAAAATAATTTCAAATTCACAATTATTATTCTACTGCAATCCTGAAAATTTCTATGTGCCGTGTGCCGAGTAGGCAACCGTGTTTACTAACTTGTCACTTTACTTTCAGTAAATGGCAAAAAATTACTTTCAGGAAAATTTTGCTGAAAGCTGAGTTGAAAGTTAGAATACTGTGGGTGTGTTAGTAAAAAAGTGTGAGTGTATTGCAACTTTCAGGCATTTACTTTCCCGTCTAAATGACGGGTTAGTAAACATTGTAAAAAAATTATTGGGAATCACAGATATTCTCTGCTGTGAATCATTTTGCCGGCAAGACTTAATTTTATGTTGAGAAAATAAAAAAATATTGAAAAAACAAATAAAAATATACTGGTGAAGAGAAAACGTGATAAAATTCACAACAAAAGGAGGACAGATAAAGAAATTCAGCAAGTTTTAGAATATTTGCAAGAACATGCAGACTTTGAGTTAAGAAAGTCACTCGAGCTTTGTGGTAAAAATCGTAGTGAATATAGCAGAGTTGTAAAATTAATATCAAGAGTGAAAACCGCTAATAATTAATTTTTAAATTTTTGGAATTCGGGTCTAAAGCTCTAATATAATAAATTTGAATTTGACTTTAAGAAGCAAATAATAAATACATACATATTTTTTGCAAGGAAATTACTATACAAAATCGAAATTATTGAAGAAATTTTCAATATTTTGATAGTTCATTTATCAGTACATGTACTTCTGACACATTTTCAGTTGATTTATTTAATTTGTAGAAGAACTGTTCAATAAAAATTCACATTGGTCTGCACGCAAGTGGATACTCAACGTTAAATAAATGAAATAATTTAAAGCAAATATCTAATGCTCTTGTAAAAGATGAAAACCGTAAATATTGCCCATCTAAATATAAAAAAAAAAATTTGTGACTTTAAGTGGCTTTATGTCGCCAAGACCTAAAATAAATGGCTGTATAGGCTGATTCTTTTTTAATAACCGCTAATATTTAAAAGAAATATATGATATATTCACAAGTATTTAACAATGGTATGTCATGAATATCATTTTATAAACGTAATAACAAAATAAGTGAATGGAAAGCAAGAGAAGTAATAATGTTGAATATGATCGGTAATATCGTAAAAATTTGAGGATTTTCTGGCACTATCTCCAAAAATGTGGAGACTTTGTATTTGGGGATTTTGTGTTTGGGGATTTTTTTTCGCTTGGGAATTTTGTGTTTAGGGATTTTGATTTTGGGGATTATGTGGCACTACCGGGAGATAAGTCTGTAATTCTACATCTCCGGACCAAATACAAGTAACAAAAAAATTAAAAAAATTCCTAAAAAGCCTACTAAAAATAATCGCACAGGTCACGGGTACAAAATAATTATGTAAGAAAAAGTTTGAATAATAAAAATTAATTATGAGAATAGTTTTATACTCATATTCATAAAAACTATTGAAGTTTTATTACACGTTTATTTGACAAATATTCCGTAGAAATACGTCAAATAAGAGCTTAATAAACTCACAATAATTATCATGAATATGGTCTTTATTATTTTCTAATTAACTACTGGAAGTTTTAACTTTCTTGCAGTCCGAACACTGTCCCGGTCTGGTAACCTTAATACGCCGTTATTTACAAACAGTTAACTTGGACGACGACACGTACAGCATCATAGATAAATATTTGACATTAATAGAGAAAAGAGCGAGTGGAGAAATTCCTACAAATGCCAGGTGGCTGAGGCAACAGGTGTTTAAAAACCCCGCATACAAGTAAGCAAGAAAACAATTTAAGTCAATTGAACAGTTTTAATTGATCAAATTTTTGTGTGCATTTTCAGGCAAGATTCTGTGGTGTCCGAGCGAATAAACTACGATATTCTTAAGAAGATTAAACAGATCCAAGAGGCAGAAATATACGATTTTGATTTACTCTTATAGTACGAAATAAATTTTCCAACACAAAGTTTTTATATGTACATATACATAACATTAACGTTAAAATTTATATTTGTATCCTTTTTTAAAAAAAAAAGTGTTAAGCGTGATGCTTAACACTTTGGTCAATTTGGTTTAAAGTAAATAAATAGCTTTATTTAAGATTTTTAAGTTGAATATTCGGAATTTTTCCTCAATAGATTTGTTTAAGATTAGTTTACACGGTAATACAAAGTAGAACGTCTTTGGAGCATGAAAATATTATGAAATTCTGTGCGCATTTCAGAAAAAGAGAGCAAAACTCTGTTGTAAGTACTGGGGCCAAATTCTGGCACTCGTGATTGAACGATTTCGTTATAGACTGCTGTGTGTTTGTTGATCATTTTGTTTTTGCTCTACATTGTTTTTATTATCGAGTATATTCGATCACGAATGCCAGAATCCGGCCCCTGGTTATCTATTTTGCGGTTTCAAAAGCAAATGTAAATAAGACACACATAAAATATTTTTTTTTTCATGATATTTCTCTTTTATTATAAAGTTTGAACCTTTTGATTCTTTAGCTTTTGGCGACCACAAAAAAGGTATTGTTAAAATCCGGCTTTTTTGCTATATCTGGGTTATTCGTTCACCGATTTTGCTGAATTTCAAAATCAAATACATGACACAATGTACAAACAGTTTGGCATGAAAAAGATTTTTTTTTTTCTAAATCGAATGATATTCTTACAAACTTGGCTTCAACAGCCTACAGACGGACAAACATTCCTTAATCTGCTTTTCCATTGATAAGGACCTAGATACTTATGGGGTGGGAAATTGAAATTGTGGAAATTTTGAACGGTAAAAGTAAATTTATGCTACACCTACTTTAAAGGATATAAAAATCTCCATCAAGGAGGGCTGAAAGACCAAAAGGAAATGTATTCACCTGCGCTACCAACTTCATGTACTAATGAATTCACCCGGAATGTTTTGAATTCTCAAAAAAAAAATATTAAAATTATATAAAAAAGTGTAAGCAACACACTAATCTAAACTTTGTAGTGTAAAACCATTAAAATGTGCCAAAAGCTTTAAATGAAAAATATTCGAAAATGGCAAATGCTTTGAACCGAAACCCGGTTTTTAGAATAACCTGAAAACCGCTATGTTAAAAACGCGTTATATAGATATCAAGCGGTTTGTTGAATAATTCAAAAACCGTATTTAACAACTCAACCTGTAGCAAAATGTACATCTGCCAGCGCAAATGTAGTGGCTTGAATGAGAAATTCGCCTTATGATATGCTTTGGTTTTCTTTACTAAACTACGAATCTGTGTTACCATCAAAGAGTTTTTATAAATAAACTGGTTGTCGCGGCAAACGTTGTTCTGCATTCAAATTTAACTTTGACTGCAAGTCTGTTTCCGTTGCAAAATCGTGATAACAGACGTTGTCCTGCATGATATTTCAAGCGGTTAGGATATTAAACAAAGTATGAAATGGAAAGTAAATGATAGAATAATAACATCAATTTTTAAAAAAACATACGATTTTGATCTAGAATAGCTCTTACCCGGTGCGCTCTGCTACACCTAAATCGATTAAAACTCTTTTTAGGGTTCCGTACTCATCAGTGAAACGGAACCCTATTACCGAGACAAGTACGTCCGTCCGTCCGTCCGTCCGTCATAGCGTCCATTCTCCGAAACGGTAAGAGCTAGAGAGCTGAAATTTTGACAGGATGTTGTTGTACCTTGCCGCTACAACGAAAAATACTAAAAACAACAACAAGTTGAAAACTACCAGGTGTCCCCATACAACGAAAAGTTGCAATTAGCTATAACTCTCGAACCGTAAGAGATAGAGAGCTGAAATTTGCATAGTGTATGTACTTATAGATGCTTTACAACAACAAATGCTAAAGACAACAACAAGTTGAAAACTACCAGGTGTCCCCATACAACCTAAAGTAACAACTAGCCGTAGCTGATAAACTATACATTACAGAGAGCTGAAATTCGCACAATATATGTATTTACATATGCCCTACAACAACAAATGCTAAAAACAACAACATGTCGAAAACTACCAGGTGTCCCTATACAACGTAAAAAAACATTAGCCGTAACTTTCAAACTGTAAGAGGCAAACAGATGAAATGTGTGCAATATATTTACTCGCATATGGCCTACAATAACAAATGTTTAAAACAACAACAAGTCGAAAACTACCAGGTGTCCCTATACAACGTAAAGTAACAACCAGCCGTTACTCTCGAACCATGAGAGACAGAGGGCTGAAATTTGCACAATATGTGTATTCACATACGCTCCACAACAACATTTGCTAAAAACAACAACAACTGTAAAACTACCAGGTGTCCCTTTACAACGTAGAGTAACAGCTATAACTCTCGAACCGTAAGAGATAGAGAGCTGAAAATCGTACAGCGTATGTATTCCCAGATGCCTTTTTGCATCATGCAAATTACAACAAGAACATCAAGTGGAAAATTACTAGGTGTCCACATACAACATAAAGTAGCTGTAAAAACAGAGAGATGAAATTTATAAAATATGCATACATATGTATTCACATACGCCATTCCATACAAACATTACACATACATACGTACGGAACCCTAAGAGTACGAGCCAGCCTCGTACTTGACTTAATTTATTTTTTTTGTTTTTGCAAAACGCGCAAAGATACACACATTAAATTTCTTATGTGCACCCTCCACACAGACCCCAATCACCTCTGAAAATTTCATTGAAATCGGGCAAGCCGTCTAGGAGAAATATGCGAACAGGAAGTTTTGCCACTTAATTTTATATATACAGATTAAGAACAACGATGAGCATATACGTACCTTAACCAGAACAAAAGAGGATAGACATATAGATTTCTGTGTGACAAAGATGATTAGTGCTTATTAGGGCAGTTGGATATATATTGTAAATCAGATATAATCTATGCTAATATTTTATAGAGGTAACATTTGATTGTTTGTTCGTCTGCAATGAATAAACTCTCAAGCTACTGGACCTATTTTAAAAATTCTGACGCCCTTAAAAAGCTGCGCTATCCACTTTCACTTTTTGGTCTAAAATTTTTGAATCAATCAACACGTTCGGAGACGTTTTTACAAAACGGGTATTACTGAAATATCCGGTTTTTAATGGCAAAAACTAATAAATTGCCAACACTGACTAAAGCCCCCAAATATAAATGCCTAAGAGTATGCTTCATTTTGTATTCAAACAAACCTCGAAAGAAACATTGAACCCCATCTGTATAATATTTTTATAAGCGATTTTCCTCATGATTTCGGTATTTCCCAGGGTATACTATATGCTGATGACTCACTGCTGTACACTCACGATGAGTCTCCCAAAATGGCGCTTCAAGGTGTTTCTTTACACCTTAAAAGAGTTGACGAATTTTATTCCCATTGGGGAATAAAAATAAATGTGGCAAAAAGCTTTGCAATATGCTTGCGTAATGCATCCGGAAAATGTAAATATACAGTCGTCCCGGAAAGTAAAGACCTTAACTTGACACTAAATGGTAATCAAATACATTTTAAGGATGACATTAAATACCTTGGAGTCCATTTTAGTAAGCTAATGAAATTTAATAGTCACGTGCGTTACAACTTAGAGAAGGCTAATCGAGTTAAGGGAGCATTTGGTAAATTATTTAATAACAAAGTACTGTCTGGTAAGACAAAGTTGCTTCTGTACAAAGTAAGCATTAGGCCGATTCTTCTTTATGCATTTCCGATATGGTTTACCATCTCGAAATCGGTCATGAAAAGAATGGAAATTTTCGAATTTCTCGATTAGAGAAGGCTAATCGAGTTAAGGGAGCATTTGGTAAATTATTTAATAACAAAGTACTGTCTGGTAAGACAAAGTTGCTTCTGTACAAAGTAAGCATTAGGCCGATTCTTCTTTATGCATTTCCGATATGGTTTACCATCTCGAAATCGGTCATGAAAAGAATGGAAATTTTCGAACGTCACATAGTGAGGAAATGCATAGGAAAGAACTATATCTCTTTAAACAAAAGGTATTCAAATACAGTCGTTTACGAGAATGCTAGAATATCTCCCTTATCTCATTATGCTTTAGAGCAGAGGTGCCCACGGCCTATACGCTTGGTACGCTTTTGTTTTTGTAAAACCGCGGAGCATTGGCTGAGCATTCTAATATGTATACACAACTTTTTGTATGAAATACACACATACACACATACCCCAAGTTCAAAGCAACCATGATACAATTAACAAGGTAGCCTCGTCAGCTAAACCGTTAATCATCTGACTACTTTAGGTTGTCAAGGGATTGCAGAGATGAACGGCAGCCAAACGAGGTAGCAAATCCGCGTAAGCTCAGTGCATCTCTCTTCTGTAAATGTAGAAGTGGCGTCTTTTTGACAGATTGCATAAGTTGTACAAAAATAAAATGCATAATATTTTTATTGAAGTTGTTCTTATTGTAGCGAAAAGGCTACCTTGTTAATTGTATCATGAAAGCAACAACACTTTCATATGCACAGCAATACGAACGCAGGCTTTGTTGGCACACATTTGTGCCAAGCGTGAATTTTGTTGTTTTTTGTTTTTTTGTTTTCATGATTTTGTTGTTTTTTTTTTTTAATGATTCCGTGAGTATGAAACACTTGAAGAAATAATTTTGTGTTATTAGTTTCAACTGTACAGTTTATTTTGTGGAATGAATCCCACGTGGGAAACCGACTTTTGTTCGCTAAAAATTTTGAAAAACGAGCACAATGTATGATTTGCTTTCAAATAATCAAGACGATTAGTAAATATGATTTGGAAAGGCATTTTAATACAGTAAATACATTTTGTGAAAATGAAATTTAATTTTTTTCCCAGTGTACCTAATGAAATATTTCTGTTTTTCTTTGTGTGCGTCAATAAAGTGTATACGTATTGGTGTTTACGCTTCCATAAGAAGATTTTGGGCACCCCTGCTTTAGAGCTTATGAGTAAATTTGTTAGGAAATTGTCAGATTCTGAGGGCAGTGTTATACAGGATCTTTTATTCAGCGAGCGGGATTTCAGTTGGTCAAATACGCACTATTTCTTGTATTGGCATTTTAAGAGAGGAGAGCAATGGATTTCCACTTGACTTTTATACACAAGTTACTCTCGGCACTCACAGGGGGTAATACATTATTATTATTATTATTTTTTTACATTTTAATTATAGTTTTTCTTATTTTCCTAGCCTTAATTTATAGAGTTTAAGTTTGTATTATAAGGATTAGTGTTAAGACTTTTATAATTAAGTTTTATAATTAAGTTGATTTATTGTAAACATAGCGTTACTAGTATTGACAAGTGCTGGGAGCAAGCATTGTAATGATCGTAACTAATGGTAAAAATTTTACAATATTTGGTTTTCTTTTTCACTTTTATGGTAATGAGCATGTTGCATATTCAAAAGCAAATTTATGTTATTAAAATAATACGTAATAGTTTTAAGTTTTCATTCATTTAATGTTAGGTTATCCTGTATTATGAAAAGAAAGAAGTCTCAAATATATCAAATCAAATCAAATCTAAAAAACAAACCTCGAAAGAAACATTGAACCAATCATGCTGCCAGCTTAAATAAATTAATCGTCTAATTCATGAAAATTATAACAGGTTTATAAAGCTCTTATTTGACAGATTCTCCATACAAATATGTCAAATAACAGTCTTATAAGCCTGTAATATTTATTATGAATTAGGAGGTAAATCTTCAGCACTAAACTAAAAGACCTAAAATAGAGATTTTTCCAAGTCGATTTGGGGGAATTAAACGATATTGTGCTGCAAACAAAACGAAAAAATAAACAACTGGACTTAAAAGAAAGTGAAGTTAAGGTCACGACATGTGCTTCAAACAGCAAATAACAAAATCTCTCTCCCCAAATAAATGTTAAAATCCCCGAATTCGAGGGCAATACTCTCACACATGGCCACACTGCGCACACATCATGCTCTTTATATAGAAACGGCTTCACCCTTTTTCTTTTTTTTATCAAAGTCGTGTTTATTTTATTGCTTTAATAGTTCAGAGAGATGATCCTCTGTATGAAAATGACAAAAAAATGTTTACTTCTCTACACATCAAAAGTTGTGTGAAAAAAAAGATTTCTAAATTTGTAATATTTTTTGAATAAATGTCGTAGCAACCGACAATTTTGAACAAACATTTTGGCATTAAGCTACGCAATCTATTTTCGAGTCTTCGGTGAAACAATATTTGATAACAAAAACTATTATTTAACACTATTTTTAAACGCAAACCATCAAATTGTGATGTTAAACTGTACGAGCACGTAGTGCGTGAATGGTTTCTTTTTTATTCCCAGGAACATAGAATACAAATACATATGTACATACATATATTTATGAATATGAAAATATACATATTTTTGTATATTGTCGTGTACTTACAAGACTGAGTGTTAAAAAGTTGCCAGCAATAACACTGTACAATAATTTCAAATTTTCTGCAAAATTATGGGGTGCCGTTGATTGGTTCTGCTGGTAGAGATGGTGAAGAACTTTGTAAAAACTTTAGTCGAAAAGTGGCCACCACCAACAAATTGTTAAAGCAAAGACTAAAGGACATCAAATACAGCTGGCAGTAGAAAAAAAAAAGAAATGCGGTGGGGGGACCCCCGTTACGTTTTTTCTTCATCTTCGAATGTAGTACAAGGTGAAGTCTGTATGTTTTATTTTGTGTTGTTTTTGAAATTTTTAAATTTTATATGCTTCTTTAAATTTTTGGATCTGCTGCAAAACGAAGAAAAGCAACTTATTTATTGGTATGTGTCTCCGCTGACAGCAGCCCATCATACACAATTGTTTGTCGACAGCTACACCAATACATATAAACAGCTCACACGCTTTCGTGACGATTTCTACTAATTTGCACCACCAGCAAGCCGCGTTAAGGAACTTCGCTCCAAAAATTGTGGTTGCATTTTGAAAATGCTTCCGTTTTGTCTTCAATCCAAGAGTTTTGAGGAAACTCATGAAAAACGCTGAATTTAATGTTATGCCATACCCACAAATAAGCTGACTGCATCAAAAGGCATTAAAGAATGTTCTTCACGTATGTATCTCTATCTCCTACTGTTCAAACATACACGAACACCATGTCAAAATAATTCGACAAATTCGGGATTCACCTGTCAACAAAAAGCCACTTTTTAAACTCACATATGGACTTTTTTGAAAATCACGTAACCACGGAATACGGTGAGCAAGTTGAATGTTTTCATCAAGTACGTCTTCCTATCGAAGTTTAAACTCACCTGGATTTTTTTTTTTTTTTTTTTTTTTTTTTTTTTTTTTGATAGTCAATTGTCTATGGAGTACGATGAACAAACAAGTTGAATGTTTTCATCAAATATGTCTCGCTAGAGAAAAGTGCCATGTGTAGAGACAAGATCAATTTGTCTCTTACAAGAGATTTATGTGGCACAGTGTTCGATAAAGGCGTCGAATTACCTAGAACAAAAAAGCAAATAATGTAAAAATAACAACACACTGTATAAAACAAGGTCTGAAAGATTAAGAATAATATTGGATTTTCGTTAAACGCCGCAAAAAGTTATCAAAAGAATTTTAATTTGCTGTTGAGACGGTCATACGATGAAAACAAAAAACGCTATTGTGAATTGCACTGATGTAACTGATTCTACTAATGTAACTATTGTGAATAACATATT
The DNA here is from genome assembly GCA_963662145.1 of Sturmia bella. NCBI lineage: Eukaryota > Metazoa > Arthropoda > Insecta > Diptera > Tachinidae > Sturmia > Sturmia bella. The sequence continues at coordinate 20,454,523 of OY759170.1, forward strand.
CACAATAGTTACAACTTTCCAACTGATTATTAAAATGTAACAAATTTTCAAAACTAAGTTGGTTAACCAATTTTTAGGGTTCCGTACTCATCAGAGTGAAACGGAACCCTATTACCTACCGAGACAACTACGTCCGTCCATCCGTCCGTCCTTCCGTCACAGCGTCCATTCTCCGAAACCGTAAGAGCTAAAGAGCTGAAATTTTTACACAATGTTGTTGTACTTTGCCGCTACAACAACAGATACTGAAGACAACAACAAAGCGAAAACTAGCAGGTGTCCCCATACAACGAAAAGTTAAAATTAGCTATAACTCTCGAACCGTAGAAGATAGAAAGCTGAAATTCGCACAGTGTATGTATTTATAGATGCTCTACAACAACAAATGCTAAAGACAACAATAACTGCAAAATTACCCTATACAACCTAAAGTAACAATTAGCCATAACTCCCAAACTGTAAGAGACAGAAAGATCAAATGTGCCTAATATATGTACTCACATATGGCCTGCAATAACAAGTGCTAAAAACAACAACAAGTCGAAAACTACCAGGTGTCCCTATACAACGTAAAGAAAAAATTAGCCGTAACTCCCAAACTGTAAGAGACAGAGAGCTGAAATTCGCACAATATATGTATTTTCATATGCCCTACAACAACAAATACTAAAAACAACAACAAGCCGAAAACTACCAGGTGTCTCTATACAACATAAAGTAACAATTAGCCGTTGCTCTCGAACCGTGAGAGACAGAGGGATGAAAATTGCACAATATGTGTACAGTCAAAGCCCGGTATAGCGAATACTCAGTTTAACGAATATCGGATATAACGAATAGCGAAATTTTTACATTAACTGTCTTATGTAGCGAATGACAAAAAAAAATAAATCTCGATTTAACGAATGGCAAAGCAAAATACATTTAAAAAATCGTTACAAATCTGCATTTGCAGATTTGCCAGCACGTTCCCGTATAAGTTGTAATTTGACAAATATTCGAAACCAAAAAACTGTATAGAAAACCCCTCCCTGCGGAGGCACAACTTGTTTCTACTGTATTTTCTAAAATACTTCTTCCTCACAAAATTTGAAAACGGAAATATTTAGAGAAGAAGACCACAAAACGACCTGCACTTGCAGATTTGCCGGCACTTTCCCGTATAAGTTGTAATTTGACAAATATTCGAAACCATATATGCAAATACCGTTGAATTGTGTGTGTTTTTGGCTTCTTTCTTTGGATTGAAAGAACACGTGTGATGCGTTGCTTTTTTCGTTAAAATTTTAGTAGTTTTATTTGGTTCATTGTGAAAACGAGATGTCGATTTCTTAAGAAATGAATAATAAGAATGAAATGTAATGATAAACCTACTCATGTTAATAGCATCCAAACATAGCTAAATATGTATATGCCTCTATGTACATTTATGATTTTTAATGAATTTGCATATTAGAAATAAAAACAGTTCTTAAATGAACGTTAAAATATCAATTAAAGTTTTATTTCTACACTGAGTTGTCAATACAATTAAATTTTGATGTTTTTAAAACTGCGGACCAGTATAAATTTTATAAAATTTTAAGATAAAAAATTACTGTTCGATATAACGAATATCTCGGAATAACGAAAGGTCTGAACATTATATCATTCGTTAAACCGGGCTTTGACTGTATTCACATATGCTCCCCAACAACAAATGCTAAAAACAGCAGCAACTGTAATACTACCAGGTGGCCCTTTACAACGTAGGGTAACAGCTATAGCTCTCGAGCCGTAAGAGATAGAATGCCAAAATGTGCACAGTGTATGTGATCCCAGATGTCTTACATCAGCAAATGACAACAACAACAACAATAACAAGTCGAAAACTACTAGGTGTCCCCATACAACATAAAGTAGCAATTAAACGTAACTCACAAGCTGTAAGAGACAGAGAAATGAAATTTATAGAATATATGTATACACATGTGTATGCCATTCCATACGTACATTACACATACATACGTACGGAACCCTAAGTGTGCGAGCCAGCCTCGTACTTGACTGAATTTTTTTCTTCTCAGTTAAAAGTTTGACATGGACGAAAATGGAAAATACTACCAAAATGGTGATTCTGCCACAGCCACATATCGTGCTTGAAGAGGAGATTATGGTTTACACAATCCATAGTCCAACTACGCAAGCAATTGGCAAAATTGTGTGAAGAAATTTGAAGAGTTTGGAGCAGTTACAAAAATATTGTAAGGCCTGTGCATCATCGTTTCTCTGGTTGCGCTTAAAAAATATCGCTGCTGTAAGTGAAAGTGTTTGCCGAGGACCCGAATGTGTCGATTCCTTGTCTTTCTCAGGAATTAGGACTGTCTTACAGCACATTATGGCGTAGTTTGCATTTAGATCTACACCTACCGCCCTATAAAGTCCAGCTCACACAACCACTGAAGCCAGCTGACCGACCACTCACAATACGTGGAATGGCTGCTTGAACAACAGGCGGTGGACGGTAATTTTTCGAACACAATTTTCTTCGCCGATGAAGTACATATGCTTCTATAGGCCGCCGACATTTGGTTGATGCTAATCAACTCATCAGTGGACTCGACAAATTCTTAAAATAATGTTTGAAACTTAATTACTTATTTTATCGTTCATCATTCTACTGATGAGTTGATTGGCATCAACGAAATGTCGTCGGCATATAGACAGCTAAAAAAGATAGCAAATATTTTGTAAAAAGGGTTCATTTTTGGACCTGAATTAAAAAAGCATAATTTTATGAACTGCCACATTAATCCAAGGCTGGGAAGTTTTAACCCGTTCTAAAATAATATTTCGATGTGATCTGACACTGACATGAGTTAATTTGTTATTCGTCTCTCTTTTACCAGCATCATATGTACATATGTCGGAACCCTGTAATCTGTTTTTCATGTGTTGTGACTCATGGTTAAGCCATTTGTCTTATTTGTGAAAGTAGAATAACTTACAATAACAATCGAAAATTATGACTCAAGAAAAAAAAAATTACCAAATCGTATGGTAAAAACGTAATATACACACTGTGGATGGACGACTCTACCAAGGAGCGCCTTTGCCAGCTCTATGGTTTTACAACGAAATTGTCTACCGCTCTTGATATAAAAATATGCGTTTTTTTTCTTCTTCCAATTAATTGCCTCTAGTTGGTGCATGTGCCCGTGTACTATTGGAAAATAACTTGTTATCTTCAGTTAAATAAAAAAAAAGTAGTCACAGGTCCCGTTCGCTTGTCCATCAATCATTTACATTTGTTTCGTTATTTCTAAGCTGGTGCATTGCAAAAAAAAAAAATAATAATAATAAAAAATTAAATAATCTTTTCGCAATGGCAAGACAACAGCAAACAATTTACTACTTGATAATTTTGCACCCATTGTATAGATTACAAGTGAAGTGATTTGCATGCAATTAGTTAGACTTTCTTTGTATTTCAATCGTTAAATATTTTTTTATTTACATATTATTTTTAGAGGGTGACCCATATGGAAGTACATACTTATGACAACTCTTTGCTAAAACGAAAAGCATATAAAAACTGTTTATTTGACTGTCAACAGCAAATAAATTTAGCCAACTACAAAACTGCCTCATACAGCAAGGGTGCCATGCTATCGTGCAAATGGCTTAAACCATTCGGCTGAACGGAGTAAAGGTACCCCATCCCTTCTATGTGCGCCCAATTTGCGGCCAGCTGCTTCATGCCCAAAGAAATCTTCAGATCTCTATACCTTGCAGTTCAAAAGTAACAGCTCTTTTTCAAATAAAAGCGTGACCCTATATATTAAGCGCCATCTACATTTAAGCTCTGGTACTTTACAATATTTGATGCTATAGGGGCCAGGCAACTTCATATCCTGTGTAAATTTAAAGTCTCTATCTCTTGCGGTTCCATAGTTACAGCCATTTCTTAAACTAAAGGGTGCCTCCATGTATTGCACAATTTGAAATTAGACTTTTTTGCTATTTTCGTGTTCGTTGTAGAGGCCAGCTAACTACACATACTGTGCAAATTTCGAGTCTCCATCTCTCGCAGCTCAAAAGTTTCTGTTTATTATAAAGGGGCTTCCCCGTACGTTTTATCTCCTTATTGGTTTTGGTATTTGTTGTTGTAAAACCCTGTACCCTGAGTGAATTTCAAGTCTCTAGCTTAATGGTTCAAAAGTCACAGTTGATCTATACAATTTCTTGTATGGAGATAACCTTTACAGTAGCGTTATCAGGCCGACTATGACCTGTGCTTCTATAGTGTGGTGGACTTTGAAGGAATATAAATGCAACCTCAAAACTTAAGGGAAAGTTCAAAGCACCTGCTATCTTGGTATAAGTGGGGCTTTCAAAACGACACCAACAAAGGCGATGAGAACAATATTATCCATAGAGCCAATCGAAATTCATAGAAAATATGAAAAGGCTCTCACAGCGAAACGATTAAAGATGATGGGTGAGTGGACACGAAACGCATCATCAGCAAATCTTTACAGCCATAGGCGAGTCTATAGCGGAAAATGTGACGTCAGATTGTCTACCGGAGACCAGACTAGAGGTGTATTGCGAAACGTTAATTCCGACCCTTTGAGCCAAATACCCACGGCGCGTCATTGTTACACGAATGGATTAATGGCGAGGGGTAAATCAGGACTTGATATTTAGATAGAAAACACCACGGAACTGTTTTTCTGTCTGCCGAAATATTAAACGGGTTTTCAGGCGGAAGCTCACGCAAGTGAACCGAGTGTATTAGGGAGCCCAATGAAATAGAAAAGCCAGCACCTGTGAATATATTCACCGATAGTTAAATGACCATTAGAGTGAACTCAGCTGAGCGAGTTAAATCACAAACGCTATTAACAGTTACTCAACTCATGGTGAACTGCGCTTCACTCATGGTGGCTGCGAGGGCATGCGGGAGTAACGGGAAATGAGAGAGCAAACTCACTTGCTTCAAGAGCAACTCTAAGAGAGTTAAGCAACATAAGCTTGGGATGAGCAAAACCTTTCAATGCAGTTAAATCTGAGCTAAAGAACTGGGCACATAGATCCCGTTCAACTTTTTCGAATAATAAAACCGTGGGAATCAATGCAAGAATTCTATGGGGGGATACAGACGAGGAGAAACCCGCCATAGGAATAGTGGGAGGAGATGAATGTAGAGCATGTGGCGAAGGGAGAACGTGAGATTAGAGCACTATTTATGACAGTGCTACGCCTTCTCACAAATACGATCCCGTCATCATGGAAGAGACACCTCACCAGAGCTGACCCACTTACGGGGCATATGCTGGAGGAAATTAAAGTACTTTGTGAATGACAGGGAGTTCCTATAGACCCATGAGTCAAACTGATGGTCTGAAACCAAAAGAATTAAAACACTAGGCGTCATTTTGAACTAATAAATAAACAATTGAATTTCATTAAAATTAAACGTGTGTTGTCAATCTAAAGGCCATCACGAGCTACTGCCGTGAACAGCCAGGATTTCATGTATTGCCAAAACAAACATTTTCCCCGAAATTTTGCTAATCGTGGTGTAGGTTAGCTGAGGTAGACATAGTGCTGGAAAATGAGCTATAAAAATGCTCAGCCGATCACACGGCAGTCCCTTTGTGATAAACTGAATAATAGTAATACAGACCAAGAGAGAAGAGAGGAAGGAAAAAATGTTAAAGAGAATAGCGCTGTCTCAGGCACTGCAGTGCATCCAGCTATTCATTGCTCCCAGCAAAGGAAAGAACCGGACACAAAAGTGCCATTAAAATTTCGGGCAAGCGATTGAACCTCCTTCTAAGCCAAAAAAAAAACTGTCCTTTTTTTCAAACTGTCCTCCAGTGAGGGAAAGGAGATGTAACACAGTCGCCAACTCGTCCACATCTGGACAGCTGCCAGCGTGGTTACAGTGTCCAGCGATGGCTGATACAATCATCCTAATATTGGATCTGGAAAGTTCCAAGAGTTCTGTCCGTCTTCTGGGATCCAAACGAGGCCATAGGATTCTCGAGATGAAGCACATTGAGGCCTTGCTGTATCGGCCCAGCGTGGATAGTTTTATAGGTTTTCAAGCTGAAGAGTACAGAAAGGATCCATGTTTTCTTTTTGGGGGGCGAGATATAGCTGCTTTTGCTAACTCTCCAGTAAATGGTGCCTCATAGAAGGAAGCACACAATTCGTTTTCAAAATTAGCTATAATTTCTGAAGCGCAAAAGATGGGGATTTGAAATTTTCACTGACCACAAATTAAAACTGAAAAGTGCCCGCATTTAAGGGCCACTCTTTGCCTACGAAATGAAATGGTTTGAGCCACTAGCCCGGCAGTACGAAGCCCTTGCGACACGACTATACGCTTGGCATACTTGGCTGAATTTATAAGAATACCTTAAGACCTCAAACTAATAATACAAGATTGAAATATTGCTGGAGCTAAACTTGTTTTCTTGTCAGAATCTATTCGAGAAATAATTTCATGCTATTTATATGTTAAGCAGAGTTCAGCCCGAAATTATTATTCCAAATTGGCAATTAAAATTCAAGAGATGTATGTATGCGTGAGCAAAAATCTCATTATTTATCACCCCTTTTTGTGAAATATGCATAAACAAATCATTTTTATAGCAAATTAAACTGATGATACTCATTCATAGAAATGCTCCATTTAATTTGACATTTCACAAGCCGGTGTTATCAGTTTGTGTGCATGACAGCTGAATGTTTTATGACACTTCAAGTGATAAAAAGCAACCTTCATAAAGTAGGCCTTTTAGCATAAGAACTATTTACAAGAATAAATTCCTGGCGCCACACAGTGGGGGCTGTTAAAAATTGAAACAAACGTTGCAATATTTTATACAGTGTCCAGCAAAACTGTAGGCATGCTACAATAAAGCAAACATTCTTTTTAGATTTTTCGAGTCCACTGATTAGTTGATTAGCATCAACGAAATGTCGGTGGCATATAGACGGCTGAAAAAGACAGAAAACATTACGGTTTAGTTTTAGACCTAAAATAAGGCGCCCAAGAATTTTATGCGTACTCTAATGAAAAACGCAATTAATTATTATTATCAATTGGGGCCAATTGTGTACTTTGGCGAAAAAGATCTTTTGTGCAGCCCTTGTTTGCTATAGGCTGAGACCTAGACTATTAAGAAATGTAGTTATGGCCATAGGTTTGACGTTACCGAGGTCCTTGGAGTCCTACAACTGAGCGCTTTGGTATGTGGTTCGGCGCCTATATGCAGCAGAACATTAGTAAAGCATGTCTTCCGGCGTTTCCTTCTCACTGCTTTCAGTTGCTTGAAATGGTAATGTAGCTTACAGTGCTCCATCAATAGTGCTTCCTGCAGCTGCTCACAATACGGCCGGACTTCACTCTGCCGGAATCTATTAGCCTTTTTGCCTGCCGCATGCCCTTTAGTGTTCTCCAACAATCAGCAAGGCTTTCGCCCTCCCATTGTTGTAGCATGCTGTATTTGACACTGTTGTAAGCTCTACAGAATAATTTAGTATCTATAAAGGATCTTACTGTGCCGCCTTCTGGCTAAGCAGTCCACTCCTTTATTGTCCTCATGTCGTTTGTGGCCTGGCATACATAAGAGAACTAATCTATTTCTCAAAGAATAGAATTTAAAAAAAACGCAGATAATATTTTTACTGTAAGAAAAATAATGTACGGGAAGTGGGCGTGTCCTTGCACCGAATTTGACTAAGCAGAACTAAAACTTGTATTTTAGGAGAAAGATGCCATCTAAGGCGCTCTTTACGATGCTACGCTGGTTGTCAGCCGATCTCATGATTAGGGTAACTGCTATGAGGCAGGTGGCATATGGAAGCATGCTGTCTCAGGGCACGCATCGATAATTGGATGGATAAATGACCTTCCGGATCACATAGACTACTGCTCACCGGTCCCAATGATCGATAAGGGATTCAGCGTAAATCTGTCGAATGCGACCTTAGATAGTGTCGAATTAGCTCAATCAGAGGACATGATCATGGTTTTACGAACATGGTTCCAAGGGGTTGTTGGGGGTATCTACTGATCCTACGACTTCAACGCAGGATCAGTTTTAGACTACGTGGTGAGTGTAGCGTCATTCAGGCCGAAGTTGCGCCGATAAGAAGGGCGGAGAAATTGGATGAGGTAATATAGGATATACGGCGAGCATATCCGAATCTGTACTGATAGCAAGGCCGACATAAACGTGCTTGCAGGTGTTTATACAACATGTAGGGTGGAATCAGGAATGGCGGATGTTTCTAAATGAGATAGCGAGTCATTCTGACCTGGAGCTTCTCTGGCTACCTGGACACAACGGTGTGTACGGAAATGAAATAGCAGATAAACTGGCGAGATGTGGTACAGCAGGAGGATATAGATAAATTCGTTGGACCAGCTAATATAACGGCAGCTGTTAAGATCTGCCCAGGAAAGGTGGTCGAACAAGATCACCTCGAATATCGAATACCAGGATTCACGTGGCCCATCTCTAACAAGAGGGCAAATTACTTGGGCAGAGCGACACCAAATGGACTACCGGAAGTGTCGGATTGCGTATTGGTGGACAGGGTGGGCTCCTTCATCCGTTCATCGGACTGGTTCAGGTCGGAACCGGTGGGAGGTATGTAGGGCTATCTCCCTACAGCCTATTCGGGTAGCACAACGGCAACTTTCTAGGACCCAAGTGGGCCGGTCTCATGAGCGGCAACCCGTGTAACATAACATAACATAACATAACATAACATAACATAACATAACATAACATAACATAACATAACATAACATAACATAACATAACATAACATAACATAACATAACATAACATAACATAACATAACATAACATAACATAACATAACATAACATAACATAACATAACATAACATAACATAACATAACATAACATAACATAACATAACATAACATAACATAACATAACATAACATAACATAACATAACATAACATAACATAACATAACATAACATAACATAACATAACATAACATAACATAACATAACATAACATAACATAACATAACATAACATAACATAACATAACATAACATAACATAACATAACATAACATAACATAACATAACATAACATAACATAACATAACATAACATAACATAACATAACATAACATAACATAACATAACATAACATAACATAACATAACATAACATAACATAACATAACATAACATAACATAACATAACATTACATAACATAACATAACACAACATAACATAACATAACATAACATAACATAACATAACATAACATAACATAACATAACATAACATAACATAACATAACATAACATAACATAACATAACATAACATAACATAACATAACACAACATAACATAACATAACATAGGATAACATAACATAACATAACATAACATAACATAACATAACATAACATAACATAACATAACATAACATAACATAACATAACATAACATAACATAACATAACATAACATAACATAACATAACATAACATAACATAACATAACATAACATAACATAACATAACATAACATAACATAACATAACATAACATAACATAACATAACATAACATAACATAACATAACATAACATAGCATAACATAACGTAACGCAACGTAACGTAACGTAACGTAACATAACATAGATAGTCAGTAGTGAAGAGCTCAGGTAGTGATATGACTAAAAATAGTACAGTTACCCCCGATTTTTGACTTGGGATTTAAATACAAAATTAGTAAATTTTCCTTAAAATTTAAGTTGGATTTGAAATAGCTTTCTGTTTTACAGTCTAAAATTTTTTTTTGGTAATTAATTGTAACAAAAGTACGGCAGCACAATGTAAGTGTCAAAAAATTATCGATAACTCAATAAAAAACAGCTGTTTAAACAAATTTGAAAGCAAGTGAAATTGTGAAAAGTTTAGAAAATAATAAATTGTTTTGTAAAAATTATTAAAATGAGTAGCAAAAGTGATAAAAGGACTCCCCAATTTCACTGCCACAGAAGTTGATTACCTTCTGGAAATAATAAAAAATCAAATTATGAAGCAAACAAAAAAACATGTGTAATTTTCTTAATTTGCAGAACAAAACCAAACTATCAAAATCATATGGCAGTACGAAAAACTTAACTCGATTTTAAATGGGCACGGCAGGCCGTTTAAGTATGATTTAAATAGCCACTGTTTGACTCAATTTTGTGTTTAAATCAAATTTAAATTGAAATGGCATTTAAAACCCAAGTCAAAAATTGGGGGTAAGTCATGAGCTGGATTCGAAGCATTTTGGAAGCTTCAATTTTGATTTTCTTGTCTTGGTGACCACCATAATTTTATCAAAAAAAAAAAAAATGTTGCTCACTTCTGAGGAAGTAAAATAGAATTCAAGCTCAATAAAAATAATTAACAATTATTGTGAATCATAAAGTTTTATCATAAAGTTAAATTAACGGGCGTTTTGATTGAACTACCCTTTACTGGTACATGCATTTACGTATGTATGTATGGGAGTGTTTATAAACTTTTAATTGATTTTTTTTCTTTTTTGATTACGGACATGGAAAGCAAATTGAATTTGTCAGAACTTTTATACGCACATCACACCACTTACTTGGCTATTAAAGTTTAAAAATAATTAAACACGTATCAAAATTGTTTGTTGTTTATAACAATGGCTGGCGAAAAGTTGCTCCGTTAAAATTATGTTACATAAATATGTGCCTATAAGTGTATACGTACATATGTATGTATGTATGTATGTATGTATGTATGTATGTATGTATGTATGTATGTATGTATGTGTGAGTGAAAAGTTTTCTTTTTTTTTTATTAAATTTCAACATAAAGTGTTATGCTTCAACAATGTACAATGTTGGAAGAAAAAACCCCGCTTTTGTTGCGCTTGTGTTTTCATTAAAAATGAAGCTGATAACATTTTAATACGCAAAGCAAAATTGCTATTTAAATTAACAACTAAAATAAGATTTTTCATTCAAAAAAAAAATATATATATGTATATACATACATATACATATGTACATATATAGTGAATATTTTAATATGGTCAATAAATGCGTATCGCTAATTTGCAAAATTAAGTACACACACACACACACACACACATATGTGCACATGTATGCATGTAAAGACATGTTTGTATATACAAACATTTATAATTCCTAAATAGAAGAAACGGTTGTTAAGCGCGTCACGTATTCACAATTTTCTGTAATCTTTAAAATATTAAAAAAAAACCAATGGAATCCAAGTGAAATCTTCTTTTTCTGGATGTATTTGATATCCCGTTGAATATCTTGAATTACGCTCATACCATATGAAACGTGAAAAATAGAAAAAATCAACATTTTTCGGAAATCCTTCTAAGCAGATCTTTGATCAGGTAAGAAAAAAGTAATTACGGTATTCAAACGGTCTGCTATTGTGTCAGAATGTACTAACATTTTATGATAGTTTAAAAACATTGTTGTTGTGCTGCACACAAAAATAGTCATAAAATAATAGAACTTCATGCACTTCACGTTTAGTGATTCGTCATAAGTTAACAGCATACACACATCTGAGGCGAACGGCTAGAACACATTCGTCGAGCCGGTGATATTCTTTACATGCCGCAAATAATATTCTTACCGTCTAATTCATAAAAATTATAACAGGTTTATAAAGCTCTTATTTGACAGATTTTCCATGCAAATATGTCAGATAACAGTCTTATAAGACTGTAATAATTTTTATGAATTAGGGGATAAGAAAATATTTTAAATAAACATACAAAAAATACCCGTAATGCTAGGAACACAACTGGGACGAACGACGAATTTTTCGCCGCGAATATTCGCCGCCAAAAATAAAACACATTGGTGCATATGAAAATGCACACAGTCACAGCGTCCGCCGAAATTCGTTGTACGCGCCGAACTTGAAATAGATTTATTTCTATTTCTTACGCCGGCGAACGACGAACAAGTCAGTACCATGTAGCCATTTTGGTTTTAGTTTTCAAGTGTTTTAGTAAAAACAGTTAATTTTTACTTTAATAGTTTTTATTTTAAGTGCTAAGCTTTGATTTTTTGCATTTCAAATAAAAAGCCTTCAAATGCAACTTAACCTGATTGGTAACTGGTTACTAAAATGGAATATAAAAGTGAATACACAAAAATCTTCTCATGTTACATTTACCCTTAGAAATGGTGACTGCCCAGCTGTTTACCTCAATGGAGATGAAGTACCCAAATCTAACCACGTGAAATATTTAGGTCTTAACTTTGATGGGCGCCTAACATGGAAAACACATATAACGCTGAAAAGAAAACAACTTAAAATTAAAACAAACAAAATGCACTGGCTTCTTGGAACAAGATCTGAATTAAGCATAAACAACAAATTACTTTTATATAAAGTTGTGTTAAAACCCATATGGACCTATGGAATTCAATTATGGGGAACTGCTTCCTACTCCAATATCGATATAATACAAAAATATCAGTCCAAAGTCCTTAGACTTATGACAAATGCTCCATGGTATATACGAAATACCACAATCCACAATGATCTCAATACAGTATTTATCGGATATAAGAACATCTCATATATGAACAAAACGCTTATAAGAAACATTTGCAAAAACACCATATCTTTTTAGTGTTTTTTCCAACAAAAAAAGTTTCATATAAGAAAAACGCTTATAAGAAAAAAACTGATAAAAGAACATTTTTCTTGAACACCAAAACCACTAAATGTATAGAAAAAGAATTTACATAAGAAACTTTCAAGGACAACACTGAATTTATGTAGTTTGCATGACAACTCTGTTTTCTGCCAGTTTTACAACAACAACAACGTTTTTTTTTTACTTTTAGTGCTCATGAGAAGTTTTTGTTTCTTGCCTCGTAAATAAATAAATAAATAGTACAAAATGAATTATGTATGTACATGTATTTACTAAATATAATTTTTTTTTTTTCAAATTGAAGTTGTCTAGTTTTTTTTATATCTATTTACTAAAGGGGTTAATAAAATAAAATTTGATTTGTTTTATTTTTCTATTTACATACATACATCTACGCATATACATAAAAAGGTAAAAAAGCTCGTATATTCATATAAGAAACAAATGCCTTATGGCCATAGCTACTTATATAAGAAATAAGTTTCTTATATAAAATAATTGTATATAAGAAAGACACGCTTATAAGAAACTTTTTTCGTAGATTTTTCAAGTTTCTTATATCCGATAAATACTGTATATTACACATACGAGATGAAATAAAGACATACAGCACAAATTATTTGAAAAGACTGAGTGACCATCAAAACGTTTTAGCAATAACACTCTTGGATGACATTGATGAAGTAAAACGGCTAAAAAGACTGGATATACTAGATCTCCCATATAAATTCAAAGTTTTTATTATTTTAACTACATATGTACATATGTATGTATATACAATATTGAACTTCTCTAAAATTGTTTAGACTTTTTTTGTCAAATTTAATGGAATTTAACCCCACTGTTATTTTTTTCCAAATTCTTTGAACAAATTTTGCTTATTATTTTAATTTTTAAATAGAAAAAAAAAAATTAAATAAATAAAAAGCCAACATATTAGATTATAAAACACATTTGTAGTGTTTAATTTTTTGTTTTTGGTAATGCAAAATTTTTTTTATCAACCAATTTTTTTTTTCATATGGTCACCCCATCAGCTGTTCAACTAGAATAAGATAAAATTAAAAAACTAAGAAAATGGATACAAGTGAAATTATAATTGAAAATGTTAAACTTCATGAATGTTTACATAATCGGGGATCAGGTTCATTATTTTAATTATTTTTACAAAATTTGAAATTCTTTGATTCATTTAATTTTTTTTTTTTTTTTTTTGAACGGCCTATGTTCGGGACCCCCGAACATTGGCCGTATGGTCTGGTTGCCACAGCCAGTGCGTTTCAGCCACAGAAGACTCCTCAACCTTTGATAGGACGAGAAGACTGCGTAGAGTTATGCCGGGGCACCGGTAACCTTACTGCCGAATCGGCCTTCGGTGGAGGATCTCAGCAAGTCCCTCAGGACACGCTGCAACTCCTCAGGACTTGCCTAAGATTTCTGGTTGCCAAGTTAACCGAAGTATCCTGCTTCAAGCTTAGATGGATAAATAAATAAATAAATAAATCAAGCTGGATAGGATCAGCAACGATGCATTATGTGCCCCGGGAAGGGAAGTTTCAGCACACCTGTATCTGTTAACTAAGCTATTTTAGTTCATGTATACACATAAACAATTTCAAATTCTTACATCAAATTAGAGTCGGGACAGGTAAATGAAACGCAGGCGCTAGAGCAATTTAACGCACTTATTTTTTGTTAATAATGATTATTTCAATGATATTTAAAAAAAACAGTTTGAGTTAATATGCTGAATTTATATTCAATCATATTTTAAATTCAGTTTATAAATTTACTTCAATTTTGCATTTGAATTTATGCAACCTGTCCGAAATTTTTATGTCATATTATTTAATAGCAGTTAATACTTTTTTCTCAACAATTAAACGAGTAAATGAACTGTGTTATGAATTATTTATTATTTTTGCGCATGCGAAAAATACACATTTACACATTTTTGCTTCACATTACATTCCTTCAACAAAAGGATTGCCGTTGAAACTTAAAATTAGAAAAAAATAATATAGTTCAGCTCTGCATTCATAAATACATACATTGTAGAAAAGGCCTACTCATGCGTTTTTATTACACCTGCACATTTTAATTTAAGGCCATGAAACACCAGCATCTAGAAAAAACAGTTTCGTTTTTGAAGAGTGAATTTAAATGCTATATTTTTTTCATATCTTTTTTTTTACTTCAAGTTTACTGCGATATGAGGAAAAGAAATCAAATATTAATAATATCAATATTGCATGCTTTTTATTAATTCCGATTGACATTTATTAATATCGTCCTTCTTTTAAAGCAAAACTTGTTTAGTCAACCACACCATGTACATATGTACATGTTTTAAACAAACATGAGAAAACTGTTTAAGTCGGCACAGTCGGCTCTCGTTGTTGACAAGGCCTGAACAAATCAGTGTTGCCAGTTTAGGAGTTTTTTTTTTCTTTTACTTGGGGGTTACACGATCAAGTTTTGCGTTTCAAGTTTTAATACATTCACACTTGTTTACTAATACACTCACAATTTTGAAAATTGATGCAAACTTGATGGCAATTTTTGCTTTCCATAGAGAGCATCAAGTCATCACAATCAACAAAACAGCTGACAACAATTTTTTTTTCGTTCTGTCTGCAAATATTTTTTTGTTTTTTTTTTTTGAAAGTTGCAATTAAAAGTGATCAAAATTAAACAGATTTAAGCTTAAAACGAGAAATAAAAATGTTTACGTGCAAAACCAACAAATTTTTTACTTTTATTTATACATTGATTTCCATTAAATTTATTAATTTTAAAAAGAGATATTTGTATATTATGATTATATTTAAATAGTTTAAAAAAAAAATATTGATTTAGAATCTGAATTAGTTTCTGTGTTTAATGTAGAATATAGAAGAGGAGGTTCTGCTCTAATTTTTTTTTTTAGCAGAATATGCAAGAAGCTCTATTTTTAATTTTCTTCTTGACGGCATCTTGAAAACGAATTGTTATGAAATTGCGTGCAGCCTACGTCACAGTTAGCAATTTTATTGAATTTTGACAAGCAGTATGTGAAAACAAAACCTGATAGCAAAACTTGGTCGTGTAACTGCAGTGTTAGGGGTGATTTTGGGGTGTTAAATTCTTTCGGGAAAAATTGAGGGGAAACAATTTATTTTATGGGTATTTTAGGGGATTTCTGTGTTTGGTTGATCGGTAAGATGGCAGGAGTTAGAAAATTTTTCAACTGATAAATTTGAAGATTTTAACGATTATTAAATCGTTTTAATTGGGGAAAGTTTAACAATTTTATGCATTTTCCGCATTGTCAAGGCTTTAATGTTGGTGATTCGCAAACTAAAGCAGAATGTTCACCAACAGTTTTTTAGGGGGATTTTGTAGAAAAGCATTGAATTTTTAGGGGGTTTTAAAATGTTTCTGGGGGGGAAGAAATACATTGACCTGGAAACACGGGAACAAATGTTCACTATTATGACAATAGTGAAATGAAAGAATATGCCACAAGCTAATCGAATATCAAGATTTGTTTTGCATGAACTGGAAAAACACTGAGCAAAAAAAAAGGCGCATTTCTAAATTCTTTCACCTTCAAATCTGCGACCCAACTACGACATTCGTGATGGAAGGAACGAACTAACGAGTAAAAATAATCTCAAACAAAAAACACACAAATACGAATTCATTTGATTAGATTTTTAGTTTTCTTTGCACATTTTCATCTTTCCAAATAAAGGGTTCTCTTATGATATTGTATTATGGACAGTCAACTGCGGCACTTTACAAAGACTAAGTTCTCTCTTGGCGTTACTGTTATTAAGATATTTTTATGATTTTCAGCACTTATTAAAATTTGCTAAAGGGCGAATAAAATATTAGGGAGGCACTCAACATGTTCCACAAGCCATTTATATGTGCCGAATGTGGGTTATCCATTTTGCGGTTTCAAAAGTAAACGTAAATAAAACAAATATAAAATATTTTTTTTTCATGATATTTCTTTTTTATTATAAAGTTTGAACATTGACATTATAAGTGAAACAATACATCATTTAAGTGAACACCACGCGAAGTGTTGCCAACATTGATTATTTTGGGGTAATTTTCGACCACTTTTTTATGCATATTGGGTGGTATCTCAGTGATAACTTGACGCATAGTGGTTTTTAAGTGCTCAAGAGTTAAAGGTTTATCTGCATAACCACATGGTCTTTCGCGTGGCCCCACAAAAAAACATCTAATGGTGTCCAATCGCATGAGCTTGGTGGCCAGTTGATATTGTCACGACGGCCAGGAAATGTGTCTTGCAATAAAGCCATATTCGCTCGAGTTGTGTGACATGTGGCACCGGCTTGTTGAAACCACATAGTCTACTAGACGCATTCTTCAATAGCAGGCAGAAAAAAGTCGGTTATCATAATATGACTATAAACGTTCCATCGTCTTTTTCGAAGAAGTCAGGTCCAATCACACCTTCGGATCGACCGGGACTTTTTCTGGATGTAATGGCCTCTCTTCAATTACTTGAGGATTCTCATAACCCCAAATACGACAATTTTGTTTATTAACATGCCCGCCCACCGAGCGAGAAATGTGCTTCAACGCTGAAGAAAATTTTGATCGAAAATTCGCCGTCCACCGTCTGTTGTTCAACCACTCATTCCACGTATCTACGACGTTGTGAATGGCCAGCTGGCTGGATGTCTGTGTAGATCTAAATGCCAAATACGCCATAATGTTCGGTAAGACAGTCCTAATTCCTGAGAACGACGAGGAATCGACATATTCACTTACAACCAGCGAGATTTTCAGCGGAACGAGCGAAACGATGATGCACAGACCTTACAATATAGCACAGTAGTATTCTGTGCTATAAAATTAGATGCCGGTAAAATGAGCGCAATCATGAATTACCCCACAATAGTAGGGTGATACTAAAAATCACATTTCTATCCCAAAAAATAACATATGGTAGATTTTGATGTGGTAGTGAAAATTTAAGCGTACATTTTGGAAAGATGAAATGTTTTTCTGCACACATTTAGATTTTAGAATGTTTTGCTGATATCTTCATATGAAATACTAGCGGAAATCACCCTTGGTTGCACATCTGCAATTTTAGCAGATATAGCATGATTTTTTGCCACAAAGCGTGAGTGTCTTTTTCACGTGTTTAGCAAAATAATTATATCAGCTGATTTTAGAGTAACGGAAAAAATAAATATTTTTGTTTTGCAAATTGAGAAGGAAGTTTAGAAAACAAATTGCAAAAATTTCATTATTCATCTTTTCGTTGGCCGTCTTGCATTGTTGACTTTTTGTTTAATTGCCTTAATTTTATTTTTACTTTCTTCCGTATTCATTTTCTTCCCTGTTTTATTTATTTGCTTACAAAATTTAATAAAGCGAGTTTTCCGCATGAGATGAGCTAAGCCGCAGCCAATATTTGAAAAGCAACGCCGCCGATAAAATTTGCACGTGAAGCAACCGCCCGATTTTTTTGCTTATTTTATAAAATTTAATAAAAATGATGCATAATAATAGGTATAATATTAAATTTTTACTATTTTGTAAATGCTTCTTTGAGCAACGTTAACATTAATTTAATTCCAGCACAGGCATGTTTTGTGGCGGCCTTGCCGTCATACAGTTTTTTGAGAGCAGGAGTTTACGTGTTGAAATGTAGAAAAACAAACAGCTGTTTTAGCATTTAGCAACATTTGCAAATACGGATCTGCAATGGTTTTCAGTTATGCATATTTGCTAAAGTGATGCAAATCTCGGTTTCATACATTTTGTTTTTGTAGTGTTGCAGACTATGGCACATATGCTACGGTTGCATAATCTGCAAGGTCTGCAAGGGTAATTTGCAATGAAGGGTGAGTTCCGCTACTAATTGAAAACATCGTAATTGTTTTGATGTTGATTGATTCAGTTGAACTTTTTTGCTTGTTATTGTTAACTTTTTGCAATAGCTGATTAATTAACTACTTGTCCAAACCATGATACAACAAAGATAAGGTAACCTTTTCGCTACAATACGAACAACTTCAATAAAAATAACATGCATTTTGTTTTTGTACAACTTCTGCAAACTGTCAAAAAGACACCACTTCTGCATTTACAGAAGAGAGATGAACAAAGCTTACGCAGATTCGCTATCTTGCTTTGGCTGCCTTTTATCTCTGCATTCTCTTGACAACCTAAAGTAGACAGATAATTAATGGTTTAGCTGATGAGGCTGCCTTATTAGTTGTATCATGATCCAAACTAGCACGAAAGAATAGTGTGGCCTGTTACTAATAACAAGAAGAATAAGAATGTTTCTCTCTCTCTCTCTCTCTCTCTCTCTCTCTCTCTATCTCTTTCACTTGTATGAACTTTGAGTACGTGATATGTTTTTGTGCAAATTGGGATCGGGATCACATGTTGAGTACGGGATCATAGATATTATATCTTTCACAATGGCACCCAAGTGTGCCGGCCTTATTGCGGGCAACCTGTGAGACATTTCTTACTGTTGCTAGTACAGTCAAAAATAAAACATAAATCAATAAAGCCGGGAAGGCACTGAATGTGCATCAAAAGTTGGCAAACTTGCATACTTTGCGTTGACGGAGCTGTACCAATTGGGAGAGCGATTGGAAGAAAACATTCATTTCAACTTAATTGTCTAAAGGCCATGATTCACTATCCTGCTGAATCGTACGATTTGTTAGAAATGACATGTGTGTCCAACAAGTGTGATAGTCTGAACTAAAAGTGTATGTATGTGTGTGAAAGACTTTTTGACAAGTCTGTCCGATTTGTTAATCTTTTGAAAATTTTCAAAAGCCATCTTTTTCTATGCGATCAGAGTTGCCTTTTCGAAGTTGTTTGTTTACAAAAGTATAATAGTGTGGCCGTTTTGATGCGACTTTTTAAAGTAGGACAGAATTCTATCAGATTTAGCTAGCAATTTTCAGTGAATGAATCATGCGATTGAGTAGGATTGTGTGACACGGCATTAAGGCGTGCAAAAGATTTTATGTGACCCCCGTCTATATTCTATCGAAGAAGCTGATCTCCGCTTACCCGTAGCAACAAACTCAACATTGCATTAAATTACCGAATAATCAATTTGCTAAGGCGATTTTGCGAATGTTTGAGTTGTGCCTGTTTATCATATGGCCAGCGATATGTGCATACGTAACCGTGCAAAAAAAAAAAAAAGAACATGCGTGTGATTGTTTTAAATGAAAATTTGCGTATTCACTTGTGTTTGCGCTTAAACTTTAAACCAATACCAACGCATACTTCACACTTTCTCGGAAATGAACTTCTGTGAACCCAGTTTTATTGTACCACATTTGTATAAGGCGACAGAAAAACCAAACCAGCAACAAAAGCAAGCAAATTTTGACAAAAATTCTAAGCCAGAGATCGTGTGTCTGGTAAAACTGTGTAAATTTAAACGCGCTTTAACCAAAATCGCATTCGCATTGAAATCGTGCTGCGACACAAATAGCTGGCGTAAATTTGAAGCAGAAAATATTTAATTAAAATTTTGCACAAAAATAAAAAGCCATATTGAACAAAAGCCAAACAGTGAGTGCAAATAATATTAATAAAAATATCCTTAAGATGAAAACGAGTTTTTAAAGTTACAATTTTTTTTATTACTGATCAGCTGCAATAAAATGACTTTGAAGTCTTTTGCAAGATCTTTGACAACAGTAATGATTATTTAAACCATATTACGGGCTGAATTGAAATAATATAGAGTATATATATTTTATATTTTTATATATAATGCGAAATTGTAAAAAGTACAGTTGACGAAAGCCAACAAAAACTCATAAACTTTTCTCAAGACTCGCTAAACGCACGCGCTGGAACAAAAGTGGCGAATTTAAAAGATGATCTTAAGTTTTAGTTTCAATGAAAATACGACAAAAAAAAAACAACTTATCAGCAGCACACCAAATTGGGACTTACACTTAAATGAAAGGAAAACGAAAAACAAACAAAAAATGTTGTGTTTATTAAGAAATCGAGAGAGAGAGATAAGACACATTCTTGTATGAATTAGATTTACAAGTTTCAAGCAGTTATTACAAGAAAGCCTTCAAACACAAATGCAAGAGTTTTGAAGGAATTTGTTTTTCAAACATTAAAGCATCGTGGTAGGTGAATTTTCAAACCATTTGCAAATCGTTAGCGGAGCCGCTGTTTGTTACATCAAGGGGGAAACGCACAGTTTCGCTAAAAATAAAATCTTTTCTGCAAACAAATTCTAAAACATTTTTTTACCAAATTTTAATAAATTCAAAATTTGTTTTACCATTTTTCTGATAATACCAATAAATTGCAAGGGAAATACGAAACATTATAGAATTAATTGCTAAAAACTGTTTGATAAACAAAAGCGGAAAACGTTTTTATTTTTTATTATTTTTTTTTTGTCAACAATTCTCATGCCCTTACAATTTGCATAATGCAAGAACGCACGCGACGGCAACGCAACTCTGCAAGGGGAAAATACGTTTAATAGTACACTAAAGCCCCGACTTCCGTCGTTCCGATTTGCGTCGCTTTTTAAAACTGGAAAAATTCGATTTGCGTCATTGCGATTTCAAGTTGCGTCGGTTTGAGTTGCGTCGTTTTAACCCCGATTTGCGTCGATTCAATTTGCATCGTTTACATTTTTTACTGCATCATTGTGGATTACCATTTTTAGTATTTGTAGTGTAGTAGTATGTGCATATTTAACATCTTGAATTCATTAGTTTTTACAACTTCTGGCAACAACGATCGTTACCTGTGTACGTTAAGAAATTTTCAGATTGCGTGAAAAAAGGGGAATCCCCTTTTCTATTTTATATACATAAGTGGTGCTGTCTGGTTATGATAACAATTTAGTGTGTGATTCACCAGAATATGCCTTGAGGACGTAAAACAAGTCATTTTATGTTTTTTTTTTTCTTAATTAATTGTTTTGTTATTTCATAAATGTTCAGGATACTCGTTCTTCGACCTTTTTTATTTAACTTTATTAGGTTTTATAAATGAGCGTAAGGTCACTTGATTCTCAATAAATATATTTTCTATTTATTGATAAATTTTTCGATACGCCTTCTTCCTGAAGAAGATACACAAAGGCGTATCAAAATATCGAAAAATTTATCAATAAATAGAAAATATATTTATTGAGAATTAAGTGACCTTACGCTCATTTATAAAACCTAATAAAGTTTTGTTATTTCTTTATAATATGTATATGTATATAAACATTTGTTGAAGTAAATTAAATAAATAAAAACGTACTCATACTAGTATTTTTTATCAAAAATACAACATTTTTTGCTTTGTTTTAAATATTTTCCCCAACAAATTAAATTTCACTGCATTTATATAGAAAAAAGTGATTCGATTTGCGTCGCGTTTCCCTGGTCCCCATTAGCAATGCAAGTCGGGGCTCTAGTGTATTGTTCAAGGCGAATCAACTACAGGTGGTCGCAATTTTCCCACTAGTTGTCATACGTTTTGTTGTCGTTTGCTATCAGCTTTGACAACTCAGAAAATAAAATCCTGGAAAAATGTTGAAGCGAATTGGGATGCGGGCACCGGTAATGGCTGCGCGTTGTTATTGTTAGAAAAGATTGCTAGCAAAAAAAAAAAAAAAAAAAAAAAAAAAAAAAAAAAAAAAAAACAAATGAAATAAGAACCAAACTCTAAGGTGTATGCAAGGCAACTGCTGGGGTCGAATGAACTATGGAGTCAATGCCAAATAACCAGCAAACACGCTCTTAGAAAAATTTATTTTCAGTTAAATGATGGAGCATCATCAGAATTTTGACTTTATGGTTCGAAGCCGTTTGATTCCTTTTGTTTTTTATTTAACATTAAATAAATGTGGAGAAAAATTGTGTTATGCTTTTATCTCTATATCTCAGTAATTATAACCCCTTCTACGTTTTTGTAAAAAAAATAAAAAAGAAGAACCGAGGCATATACCACAAAATAATACTCAAGCCACGAATAGTTGAAATGAAGCAAAATATTTATATGACTTAAGGTGAAGTTACATGGCCCGCTTTAGACGTGTCCACGCTTTTCATACCTTTTTATACGTTTTATGCGTTCTATGCGTTTCATACTACAAGTTACATACAACGCTTCATACGCGCCATATTTTGTTGTTTCGATCAGCTGTTGTGCAAATATTTTTAGCATACAAAACAAATATGAACAAAATGGAAAGTGAAATTGAAATTTTAAAAGAATTAATGGACTTTATAGAGTTCATAAACATTGTTATTTGTGCGATAAGAGCTTACGAAAAGCTCCAAAATTGTACATATGTATGTATACACATACCTGGTAAATTAAGCTAATTACTTATTGCACTCCATGCAGCTGCTCTTTTATTTTTGTTCCGATAGAGCAGCAAGGTTTTATTATATAAAAGCTAGTGGTTTTTAACTGCATTTATTAGCTTCTCTTCCATATCGCTTGTTTTAATAAATTGAAAATATGTATTTGTAAACATAACAGTGATGATACTTAGTACGCAAACGCAATCGATAAATCGAATCCGAATTTCGTTAATGAAAAAAGTGTTGTAAAAAACAATTACAATTTGTTTTATTCATAACAATGTTTATAAAATTTGTAACAAAACTTTTCTTTTTTATTAAAAATGTTTTTTTTTTGCAAAAGATTTTATAAATTATTTTACGATATAAAAGGTATTTATCGATAACGTTGAGAGTAGGCACATCATTGGTTATTATAAGCAGCTGACATTTTCTCATGACGCTTGCGACGCATATAAAAGTAGAAAGTAGGTCTACTTTATGCGTTCTACGCGTCTTCGCGTTCTATGCTTTGTGCTCTGTAACTTGTCACATACAAATGCACTAATCCTACTTTTTTGACAACCGCGTGAAAAGCGTCGACGCGTAGAAAGCGTACTGTGTAACTTCAGCTTTATGTACATATATCTCAACATTCGTGAACGATTTCGCAAAACCGATTGGGCATTCAGAAAGGGGGTGTATTCAAATTGCGTATGACCCTGCTTCTAGCTCAGTGTTTTCTTGAAAATAGTCGCTGCTACAAAACAATAATGAGGTCAATACTCGTAATACAAGGTGGCGCAAAAGTAATCCTCCTATCACAAAATGCTATAAATTTTGCCATTGGCCCTCGGTCTGCTTTGACATTTGTGTAGTAAACACATGCGAAATACATGTTAATAAACAATGTTACGCTACACTGCTGCAGAACGCGGAATATTGGTGACTATTTATTTGACCAATAATCGGTCGGTGACTTTGGCACAACGTGAATTTCGTCGCAGATTTCCTGGCCAGCCAACGCCTACTGGTGAAACACAGCGACGTTTAGCCGCTCGCCTCAAAGAGACTGGCACAATACGAGATGCTGGCAGGCGTGGCAGACCCCAGAGTAGCCGTTCTGCAGAGAATATTGCTGCTGTAGCCGAGAATGTCATGGAAGCGCCGTCGACATTGACCAGACGACGTACCACGCAAATGGGTATCAGTCGACGGTCTTTACAGCGAATTTTGGTACAAGATTTGAAGATGTTTCCGTACAAAGTCCAGACGGTGCATCAGCTGTTTGCGGCTGACCGCCAATCGCGTCTTACATACGCTCAAGCCATCCTTGATCACCATCAAGGCGAATTAAGTACAGGTGGTCGCAATTCAATTCGCTTCAAGATTTTCTCTCGAGACGTCACAAGTTTTGTTGTCGTTTTCTATCGGCTTTGACAACTCAGAAGATAAACTCGTGGAAAAATGCTGAAGCGAATTGGCATACGGGCACCTGTAATGGATTCGCCATGATCACCATCAAGAGGAAGATGATATTTCATCAAAAATAATCATGAGTGATGAGGCCCATTTCCATCTTAGCGGGTATGTAAATAAGCAAACGCTTCCGGGGGCACTGAAAATCCGCGTGTAACCCACGAAGAGTCATTACACCCGCTTAAAGTCACTGTATGGTGTGCTGTTTTCGCTGGAGGAATCATCGGACCTTTTTTCTTCGAAGACGTCGCAGGCCAAACGGTTACTGTGAATGGTGAGTGCTACAGAGCAATGATCAGCTAGTTCTTTTTGCCGCAACTTGATGAATTGTGATTGGAAAACATGTGGTTTCAACAGGACGGTGCTACGGCACACACTGCACGTGCCACAGGCGATATGCTGAAGAATGCATTTCCCGGGCGCCTAATCTCCTGTTTTGGCGATTTGCACTGGCCAGCAAGATCGCCTGATTTGACCGCTGCCGACTTCTTTTTGTGGGGCTTTTTGAAGTCGCCGGCTTATGTCAACAAGCCTCAGACTCTTGCAGCTCTTAAAGACAATATCAGTCAAGAATGTGAGCACCTATCGCCGGAAGTTTTAGCCAATGTGATGGAAAATGCTATAAAAAGGGCTCAAATGACAATCAACTGTGGCGGCGGCCATTTATATGACATCATATTCTCGACTTGATGTAAAAAAATTAAAAGACCAAATAAAAATAATACATAAGAAGAATCAAAGTTTTTCATTTTTTTTTTTTAATTACAGCCAAAAAACATCGGAAGGTTATTTTTGCGCCACCCTGTACAAACCACCCAAAATGAAACAAACAAACAAAAAACTGTGCAAATCTGGCCCCATCCAGCTGATCGCATCATTTAGATGATTAGAATGAAAAACGCCAAATGTAGATTCTATGACACTAAGCGGGTATATGCTGAGTCGAACATAGAACAGATAACATCTGTACTTCTGTGACACCAACGTTAATAACTTGTTGATTTCAATTCCGATTCTTATGAAAGCCATATTCCACAGTAACCTTGAGTAATAATTAATAATAGTTGTCAATTAAATACTTTATGGAATCTCAAGGTTGAAAATTTTTTACAAACTTACAAAATTTCTTACAAACAACAAACCTTGTTATTTCATCTGGTCATGGTTTGCGAAATAGTCAATAAGTTAAATTAAATTTTCTATTTAGTCTACTGGGAAAAATTTCGGGGGCGTTTTCTAAATTCGGCAACGTAGTTTTTCTTTTATATGTGGTTGGAATAAAATTTCACGATCATCGTCTAATTAATGTTTGCCCACAATTCAATTGATATAGTTGCCTATTTGTGCTTATTAGGCGTTATGTAGCAGAGAACTGCAGCGAGTGTTTGTTTCGACAATCTAAGTACACTGATGCTAAAACAAGATGTGGTGGCGGTGTTTAACTAATGCCGTGCGAAGTTACACATTTATTTTGTTAATGATGCTCGATGTAGTATTTAAGAGAGATTAAGAAATTGTAATAACTCTCTATAAATGAAAATAATACTGGAGAAATAATAAACTTTTTCTTTGGCAAAAGAATATTGAAAATGTTGCAGAATGCCAGTCGATTACATGTGCTTCAATATCTCACTATACGGATTGGCCTTAGTATAATGGTACCAATTGCCCTAAAATAAAAAAGTGTGCTGCCAGATGCTTACAGATTTTGAACGCGAAGCCGGTGTTGGTTACAGCTTGGAGGAGAAAATCTGTTAGCGCTACTCTTAGTTGTCAAAAACAAGTTTTGCATGGCTATGAAAAACTTTCTAAAATGAAATAAAAAAATAGGACTTTGTATGCTTCGAAGCCGTTTATGAATTGGCTAGTTTGGGTTCTGCGCAAAAAATTTTCTCTGGCAGCATTGCTTTACCAACATTTTCGTAATTGCCTTAGTAAATTCTGCTACTTCAACATCGAATTATTAAAAAAAAAATAAAAGCCTTCGCTAGACTTTCACTTCAGTTTTGGAAGGTCCCCGACCCCCCTCTATAAGCCCATAAAACTCATTTAGGGGAAACTTTAGAATACGGAGCCAGGCTTTGAAAGGAATTACTTTTATAGGTTTGTAGAGGGGGTCGTGGACCTACCAAATCAGAAGTCAAAGTCTGCCGCCGGCTTTTAGTTTATTAATAATTCTATGTTGAAGTTGCAGAATTTACTAAGAAAAGTATGAAAATGTTGGTAAAAGCAGTGCTGCCAGAGGAAAGTGTTTGCGCAGAACATAAAATCGCGAATTAGTAAACGGCTTCAAGCATCCAAAATCGTATTTTTTAACATTTAATTTAAAAAATTTTTTCATAGGTATGAAAATTTTTTTCTTGACAACCGGCCTTCGGCCGGGCTAAGAGGTTTTCTCCTCCATGGTATAACCAACACCGGCTTCGCGTTCAAAATCTGTAAGCATCTGGCAGCACACTTTTTTATTTTAGGGCAATTGGTACCATTATACTAAAGCCGACCCCTCATTTATTTCAAAGCCTGGCTCTTTATACTAAAGCGTACCCGAAGAAACTTTCGCATCATGGTTTTTGTTTTATTTTAAAGTAAACCTATAAAAACATTAATGCACAAGCGTAATTCGAAATGAAATCACCAAACTAATACGGGAAAATCAAAATATTAAACAAATTATTATAATGGCAACGCTGAAAGCTATAAAATTGCTTTACATGTGTTTGTAATTAAGTTGTTAATGTGTTAGTTTCCATCAGCTATTTCTTGCAGGTTATATGTTAAAATATAGCAGGTAGAAAAAGTTTCTTTATTACCTACCTGTCAGTGGAGTGTCTGGAAATGTAGTCGCGGATGAACTGGCTAGATCTGGGGCCCGACTACCACAGGAGGACATTGACGAGTCTGTCGGTGTTCCACTTAGTAGCTGCAAAAAGTTGATAAAACAACAGCTGCTAGGAATCGCTCAAGACAGATGGTCAAATGTGACCGGCTGTCGAATATCGGGGCTCACATGGCCCGTTTACGATCAAAACAAAACCTTAGCTCTGTGGGATTTTCCTCGACAAAGGTTAAGCGCCTTAGTGGCAGTTCTAACCGGACATTGTCATATAGGCGCACATGCGAGAAGACTAAATCTTCCGTATAATGATTTTTGTAGAAGCTGCAAAGACGAAGAAGAGGAGGAGAGTGTTGAGCACTTCCTCTGTAATTGTTCTGCTCTATCCAATCTCAGAGCGATATACATAGGCAGACCGATACTGAACAGTTTGGCGGACATATCGGAGTGTGACTTGTTTAGGGTGGAATCTTTCATCCGGTTATCTGGATGGTTCAAAGTTGAACCAAGGGAGGGGGAGTAGGAGTTACCTGCTGCCCTCAGGGTATCACAACGGGACCTGTTAGGACCCAAGTGAGCTGGTCTGTTGTACTGGCGGCCCGAAAACATAACATAACATAACATACCTGTCAAGGCGAATCAATTCGCTTGGCAATTTTCTCTCTAGTTGTCATACGTTCTGTTATCGTTTGCCATCAGCTTGGACAACTCAGCAGATAAAATCGTGGAAAAATGTTGAAGTGAATTGGGATGGATTCGCCTTGCTAGCTGTCTATATGTTTTCTGTGGCCCGATATTATTTCGAATGTAAACACTTCCTTGTTATTGTAAGAAAATCTGTGTGCGCGTCTAAAATATTTTAGCTCTTGCTATATATACTAAAGCTCGTTCATTAACACATTATTCAAGGTATTTGAAGTGATGCAAAATAGCCTTGAAACATAGTTCTATCCAAGACGAATCAAGTACAGGTGATCGCAATTCAATTCGCTTCAAGATTTTCTGTCGAGCTGTCATACATTTTGTGGTCGTTTGCTCTCAG
The DNA here is from genome assembly GCA_963662145.1 of Sturmia bella. Lineage (NCBI taxonomy): Eukaryota > Metazoa > Arthropoda > Insecta > Diptera > Tachinidae > Sturmia > Sturmia bella. Next base: position 20,482,946 of record OY759170.1, read on the forward strand.
CTTTCACAACTCAGAAGAAAAATTCGTGGAAAAATGTTGAAGTGAATTGGGATGAGGGCACTTGTAATAGATTCGCCTTGGTTCTATTTGTAAATTAATATGAGACAACAGAGATATTACTGATCGGTTGCTTAAGGCAGAAAAACTTATTGACCGAATCGCACCATACGGTTTACTCCTTAAGCCTACCGCATGTTTAAAACTTGAAAATGTTTCTATCCGGCGCCAATTATGTTTTCGCCTTCCACGTGCAGCTCTCTAGTGTGTACTCATATTGAAGTAAAATAGCATGAATGCTAAGATCATTATTTCTTTTAGAAAATAGATATTTGTTTACATTTTTTAATGGCGAAATTCATTGCTTGCAATTACGTCAAATGTTTTCGATTTACGTATTTAATGCCAATGAATCATAAACACATAAAACACGGCAAAGACGCATGTTCTTACATATGTACATATGTAGTTAATTAACATGATTCGATGTTATTGGAATTGTGCAACATTTTTCCATGACCGTTTGACATGTGTAAATAAATTAATTTATCAAGATGATTCAATGTTATTGTAATTGTATGGTATTTTTACACGACCTTTTGGCAATGGTAAATAATTGAGAAACAGAGTGAAATTCACTCTCGATTTCCGTAAGCATAAAAAACATACGAATTCCATAAAGGTCATATAATTGGCGACTTGTTTACAGATGATATGATTTCATATCTGCTGGTTTTAAATTAATCACTTTTCATTAGTTTTTGTAAGTATTTTGAAATTAATGAAATTCTTGCTGCATTAAACGAACACCAATCACTGTCAATCACTGGTGTTGCAAACATTAAATAGTGTGTCCGCCGGCAAGGTATACTACTTTGTTTATAATTTTTGAAGAAATGAAAGAGACTAGATTTTATATTGATCTACGTTTTATTGAAAGTCGGCAATTATATATGGAATTGAGAGAAATCAAAATCAAAATACAGTTATTTCCGCTTAATTGCACTAAAAATCATGGAACGATATCATTCAGTATGCCTGTCTATATTAAAATACCCGTTTAATTGAGTTCCGTTTAATTGTGTCACCCGCTTAATTGTTTCGCAAACTCAGACCGCATTGCGAAAAACAACAGAAAATGTTTCGCTTAATTGATTCCGTCTACTTAATTTTTTTTTTTTTTTTTTTTTTTTTTTTTGTTTGACAAACGTAAAAAAAATTATTTTGCGGCAAAAAGGTTATGGTTGTGTCCCTTTATAAACATTTATTTTAAATCTACGCATGAATGTTTCGCTTTATTGCACATATTGCTCAATTAAGCGATTTTCGTTTAATTGCGTTGGCGACTCTATTAACCGAGTATTGCTTAATTGAGTTCCCGTTTAATTGCATCAAAATTCGTGCCTTTTTTAGAAACTCAATTAAGCGGAAATAACTGTAATAAATGTAGGAACCTATTCTACACGTAAAATAAAAATACGGTTGAGGCAACTATATTTAAAGAAAACCATACTATTATTGAAATAAATGATTAGAAGCTAACAATTGTTTAATTGTTAAATAAAACATGCACATTGTGTTTGAGTCCACTTTCAGTGATTAGATTATTATGGCCACCAAACAGGCTATTGTTATGTTTAATCATTATCCTATTATGTTTGTTCATACTATTGTCATTTTCCACCATATAATTATCGCATCCCACAAAACTATTGTAATTTCTTACCATACTATTGTCCCATCCAAACTTTCTATGCCTAGTTCTAACTAAACTTTTGTAATTTCTAGCCAACTATACAATTTTCATATTGCTGGTTGCATATGACAAATATTGGCTGAATTTAACAAAAACATGGCTCCTCACAACAATATAATGATTGAACTTGTCAACAATTTGGTTACCCTAAATCCTTTTTCTAATAATATGCTTGAAAAAAATTACAATGGTACTGTTGGAAGTGACAATATTATCGTTGAAAATGATAATAGTATGGCCAAGCATGGTACTGGAAATTTGAGGGGGGGAAAGAGGGAATAGCATTTGTGAAAATTTGTTTTGAATCTTTCTACATTATAACTGGAAAAAATGCGTCCGCTAATGCCCGTATGACACTACATTTTTCTTGTATTGTTGAAGTTTTGGAGAACAGTGCAAATATAATGTAATAGTAGAATTTAGTATGTGCAAAGAGTTCAGCTATATTTAAGATAAATGCAAAACTGTCAACATTTTCGTTGAAGTTATCGATAAACAATCAGGTTATGTCAAAAAAATGTAAAACTTTTCAACTTAAAATTGACATTTCAAACTTGAATGTTGCTGTGTCAGCGGTTTATGGACAATTTGTGCGATCTAACGCTTCTTTCTTAGAACATTTTTATTTCCTAGCGCTTTCTTAAAATAAAAACAAGGATACAACACTTACAAAAAAGATGCCAGCTTTGTTTACGTTTTGTATACTTGGTTCTTTCTATCAATTGCTGTTTCTTTCTATCAATCCTATACCAATTAATGAAAGAAAAATGAAGTATCAGACGGGCTTAAGAGTTTATTTCACAGACGGGTAGCGGGCTAAAGAATGAGTTTTGTTTGTAAAGCATTGTCCGATTCGCACACGAGCCCTTTTGAATGCACAGGTGTTGGGGAAAAAAGGTGCGAGTTTCGAGAATAAGATCCCTGATCTCTTCAGAGCAAAATCCAATGATGCATCGACAAAACAGTGTGAGACACTGCCAACTATAACGTTGCTCCAGTGAGTCAATAAATTTGAATACTATACTGTCGCCAGTGAACGCTTTCTTCTGCACACAGTCGAGTAATCCCAAAATAGACTTTAAGGCACGGGCCTAAACAGGAGAATTGTATTCCATTTTTGGTTGGATATATTGTTTCTCAAATGCTTATTTTGCGACATGAAAAATGTGCTCAGTCCAGCTGACATCATACTGAATTTTCATTCCAAAAACATTAGGAGCTTCCGCCGATACAGATGCGGCAGAATCGGCGGCCGTGCTTCTATGCTTTGATAAACAGCATTTGCTTTTACAGCATCCAATTTCACTTGCTAGTCAAGACATTCTACTGGTTAAAAAAAATGTTCTAAAACTAAATTTTCTGAATAGGAGCTGGATTTTAAAAACACATAAACGTTGATGTATGAGCTTTTACTTCTGTGCATATACTTGATTTGGCCAACTATGTGATGTTGAGTTTCTAGTGCAATCTGGTATGTATTGCACTGCAACAAAAACGTGCATACATTTAATTAATCATTACACGTGAAGTAGAAATTGGAAAACCTGCAAATGTATTCATTTACATGCATACATGATGTATGTACATATATAAAGCAGAAAGGTTTCAAAAGTTATCATGGAAATTTTATAGTATTTGAAAACGTTGCTAAATATTACATGAGATCTCTAAACGTATGTACAAAGAAATTATAGAACACAGTTCTGCGGAGTAGCTCGCTAGTGATTTCCTGTATGTTGCGAGTTGTGCTGTTTCCTAAAAACTCTCCTTGTTAGTCTGTAGTAACATTTATCAGTAATTTCTATTTGAATATAGTTGAACCATTTAAGCCCCCGTCTAGAGCCGCTCTAAATGTTAAACACATTTGTTGCAGGTCTAGTCAGGCGGAAAGGTATTAGTGATATTATGCGAGAAAAAAATAAGACAAATACCCAAGATCTGGTAAACTTCAAGGGATCATTTCGATTTGAATGCATGTAAAGGAACAGTTGCATGAAACATGTGACCTCTATTTTCTTGTTAAGCTTTATTTTGGGTATGTACATACATATAAGCAACTCAGATTCATATACATTAACAAGGATACAACAATAAATGACAGCAAAAATGATAAAGATGAAAAAGCATGTATATTTTAAGGTTATGCTTGTTCAAGGATCAAAAACTTAAAATTTAAGACGGCAAGGAATATACTTATGATCTTGTAAACAACGCTGCATGGGGTCAACTTGAATGCAGGTAAAGGAACGCTTTCATAAGAACTAGCACTTGTGAATTGTTACATGAACAACGTGACCACTACTTTCCTGTTGACATTTAGTTTGGGGGTATACGTGCATAAAAACAAATCAAATTATAAGCATTCACATGGATACAACAACAAAAGGAATAAAGATGAAAAAAAACGTAAAACACATTAAATTTCACAAGATCATATTTTAAGGTTATGTTTGCTCATCGATCAAATACAAAATTTAAGGTAGTAAACATTACTGTATTGGGGCAATTTGAGTGCATGTAAATAAACGGTTTCATGTGAACTAATATTTCTTCATTTTTGCATGAACAACGTGACCACTACTTTCCTGTTGACATTTATTTTGGGCATATACGTGTATAAAAACAAATCAAATTATAAGCATTCACATGGATACAACAACAAAAGGAATAAAGATGAAAAAACACGTAAAACACATTAAATTTCACAAGATCATATTATAAGGTTATGTTTGCTCAACGAGCAAATACAAAATTTAAGGTAGTAAACATTACTGTATTGGGGCAATTTGAGTGCATGTAAATAAACGGTTTCATGTGAACTAATAGTTCTTCATTTTTGCATGGAAAACGTGACCACTACTTTTTTGTTGACATTTAGTTTGGCAATATGTGTGCATAGAAACAAATCAAATTATAAGCATTCACATGGATACAACAACAAAAGGAATAAAGGGAAAAAATGCATTAAATTTTACAAGATCATGTTTTAAGGTTATGTTTGCTCATCGATCAAATACAAAATTTAAGGCAGTAAACATCACTGCATTGGGGCAATTTAAGTGCATGTAAATAAACGGTTTCATGTGAACTAATATTTCTTCATTTTTGCATGAACAACGTGACCACTACTTTTTTGTTGACATTTAGCTTGGCAATATGTGTGCATAGAAACAAATCAAATTATAAGCATTCACATGGATACAACAACAAAAGGAATAAAGAAGAAAAAACACGTAAAACACATTAAATTTCACAAGATCATATTTTAAGGTTATGTTTGCTCAACGACTAAATACATTACTATATTGGGGCAATTTGAGTGCATGTAAATAAACGGTTTCATGTGAACTAATATTTCTTAATTTTTGCATGAACAACGTGACCACTACTTTTTTGTTGACATTTAGTTTGGCTATATACATGCATAGAAAAACCTAATTTATAAAAATTTCCATGGCTACAACAACAAAACGGATAAAGAGGAAAAACCAGGTAAAAGCCATTAAATTTCACAAGAGTATTTCAAAGTTATGTTTGCTCAGCGAGCAAATGCAAGATTTAGTGCAAATTTGTGTTCGCACTTGCAAAGGTGTTACAAAATCAAATAATTGCTTGCTATAAATTTAGTCTATGCATTGGGAAAATCTAATTTTATTTTATATGTTTTTTGTTTTCGTTATTATATGTTGCTGCTGTATTTAAGTGAAAATATATGAATTTTTAGTTACTTGGCCAAAACAAAAGAATAATGATCCCGTTATCTAATGGCTAATATTTCCCATTGTGTCAATAAGTTAAAATTCAGTTCTCGATTTGCAGCCAAAGCATAGCCTTACACCAAAATAGGACAAATGGCAGCATTTCTAGGAGAACGGAATACTTCTTCGCCTTTTTACACAAGACAGTGAGTATTTTTTCCTCAGCTCAAGTGGTCGAGCAATCAGTTCAACAATAAGAAACATAAAAGTTTATCCCAATCAACCAACATAACAATGTGTTCATTAATGGTAACTGCTGCAATTTTTTCCCTCAAGCTAAATCTATAAAAAAAAATCGATTTCTCCATTCAAATCGATTTGGACAAATATATGCAAGCATGACTTTTGTACTGGGTATTTGGAGTTCCGCCCAACCGAAAATCGCACTCTTACTTGTTTTTATTTACAAAATTGTATTCTACTTTGATCAAATTCATCAATCAGAAACCTAAAACACAGATATCAGTCATCTTAATCAATTTAAACTTTGTATTCTTGGAATGTTCCACGAAGTAAAATTACACATAAATAAACAGAAAATTCGCACTAACCAGTGATTCGAATACGTCATTGCACGGAAATACGATGCCAAATTTCGTTCATTCGTACTGAGTTGTGACTGGATGTTGTTAGATTTGTACAATCATGCATGAACGAACGAACGAACACACATTTGTATGATTTGTATGGATGTGGCAGCAAATGAACTTCTTTGAACCCTTCTTATCGTAAACAGCGAATTAGAAAAAAATCAAATTCATAATTTGGAAATTTATTTACTTCTAGACAAATGAGATCGTCTGCCAAAAGTGTGTAAATAAGACAGCGCGTTTAGTTTAAATCTCATTTAGATTGAGCTTGCGCTGAAGTAGAAATAGCTCCTGAAATTAAGGAACCAAGTTTAGACTTGTAATAAATCAAATCCAAACAAATTACGAAGTGAGTGAAAGAGCAAAAAGTGCCAAAAACAAAGTTCGCCTTTAAGAAATTCAAAAAAGGAACATGAAAATATTTTTTTTTCCTTAAGTTTTGAAAAAGTATTTAAAAAATAAGTGAACAATTTAAATTAAAAAAAAATTAATTAAAAGTTTAAGTAAATCTGAGAACTGTATTCAACTTGAAAGATTTCTCAAGGTTTTAAAACATATCAACTAAAGTACAAATAGAACAAAAGTCACGTGTGAAATAATTGTTTACAAAATAATAATTTGTGTATTTGTTTATTACATTTAACGTCAACATGTTCATTAATAAGCAAAGAAGTGATAAGTATTAAAACTGAATTGATTAGGCTTTTTCCCGTATTAGTCAGATTTACAAGCTTAAATCAGATTGTAAACAAAAAAGAGTGCTGTCAATTGTTGTTTTGGCGTCGTTGAAATTGTTTAGCTCAATTATCGAGCAAATTCCTTTGAATTCGATTTATAAACGTACCCAATTCTAAACAAAGTTTTCATGAATTCCATTCCAGTGTGAATAAAAATTTCGCAGGGAAATTATTATAAATTGGTCAAAAAGTTGATTAATTTTTATTATTCGAACTTTCTTCTAAAATTCGATTAAATTTTATGGGGCCTAAGTGCATGCTATATTATTGTTGTTGTGATTATTATTAATTGAACAGGACAAAGAAAACACTAAATACCTTTAGCTGGGGGACAGCCATAAAATGCATTGAACTTAAGTCCGATAGACGTAATACATAATAATAATAATTACAGAAGTTCGAATAAAGAAAATTAATTAATTTAACAGTCGCTGGGCACAGCAGAATATTTGAAAGCTAAGAAATGAAAATTACAATTGACAATATAGGAAAAAATATATATGTATGTACTATAAAAAATATATAGTGGTGCTTATGCAAATATAATTAAAGCTAATGATCGGTGGGCTTGATAAAACTAAAAATTTAGTCGTAGGATATACAATAACTTGGTTGGCTGAGTGTGGCTGTGGAAACTTGAGCCTTTGAGCTCAAGAACGGCAGCTTCGAAACAGCTAGTTGTCCCCCAGCTAAAGGTCTTTGATGCTTGTTCCTTATCTGATTAAATCCCTTTCAATCACAGCAATATTATAGACTGAACTTAAGCCCGATAAATGTTATGCCAAATAATTTTCGAAGAGGTTGGAATTATTTCTAAATTAAAAAAAAAATTAAAAAATTAAAAAGCATGTAAACTGTTGACAAAAACTATTGTCTTGATTACTGGTTGCAAAAACATAAACAATATTATTGATTGTCTCTATATTTGAGTGATTGTTTTTTAGAACATTTTTTGATCTTAAGGGAGTCTTGCTTTCTCGCACGAACTTTGGTATCATTTCTTGATTGCAATTACTCATGTACATTTTTCCATGAAATTTTTCATGAATATAAAATCGTGTTTTACCTTGAATTATTGGTGCATAAATTGTTACGCATTCTTCAACAAAAAAATCCCCTTTTTTGGCCGCTTTTTAAATTTTTTCACGGTCACACTGCAACACACCCATCAATAGTAAAATTTTAGTCTTTGTGACTAACTGCAAATAACCTATGCCTTCAATAAAAATACAGTTAATTGAGACGCACAACAGCAAAACATAAGTCTAACCATACTTGGGAAACAATTACGATGATGCTAGTGGTAATCCTCAACTCACAGCTGATTTACGGTTGAATGTGTACACTTGTAGAAAAGATTAAAAGCCGTAGCTGATGCCAGCCACTTGAAATCGTAAAAGATAAAGCTAATCAAGATGCCACATCAATTCGACGCAAGTGAGACATAATATTTCGAAGATCAGACAAAAACAACAGGCAGGTCTCGGCGCCCTTGAAGAACAATCAAGGTGATGCGACCTACCAACCAGTGTTGCCGCGGTTGAAAAATATCGATACATTATATGAATATTATCTATGGCGGAGCCACCAGTTGGACTTGTGGCGATTTATACACAATTGTTAAGATTGCTTTATAAAGTTAAGGCAGTGACACATAGATTCTGTTATCTATCGATCGTTATTTTTTTTTTCGAGATTTGACTATGAGACAAAGCACTTTACGAAATGTTGCCATAAACAGGCCTGTCACAGAAGTTATTCGGAATGGTTTTGATCACATTACATTACATTCTTCAGGCTTTGATCGATTTGCTTCATTCCAATAAATTTTCCCATTAAATGTGGCAATATTTCTAGTTAAATGGGGCAATATCATATATGTAAACCTGAGCAAAAAAAAATGATTTTCAGAGAGAAGTGAACATTAAGGATAAAGGTAGATATCAAATTTCTGTATTATCTTAGGTCTAAAAATATACTTTATTAATTGGTTTTTTCAGCCGTTTATATGCCGCCGACAATTTATTGATGTTCCTCAGCTCAGCCGCCTGAAAAGTACAGAAAACTACTGACGAGTTCAGTAGCATCAACGAAATGTCACCAGCTTATAGACCGTAGAAAAAGACAGAAAACTACTGACAAGTAGCACCAGCGAAATGTCGGCGGCATATAGACGTCTAAAATACATATATAGAAACTACTAACAAGTTGAGTGACATCAACGAAATGTTGGTGGCATATAGATGGCTGAAATATATAGAAACTACTAACAAGTTGAGTGACATCAACGAAATGTTGGTGGCATATAGATGGCTGAATAAAACAGAACAAAATTAATAATGTCTACTTTCAGACCTGAAATAATACAGTTCTATTGGCTCTTATGGCAAATAACTAAGGGTCTTATTCATAATAAATATTTTAGGTTTATTAAACTCTTATTTGACAAATTTTCCATATAAACATGTCAAATAAGAGCCTTATAAGCCTGAAATATTTTTTGTGAATACGGTTGTAAATAATTAAATTCATTTTTAATATTTTTTTTCTTTTTTTTTACTTTCTAAAAATCTATAATACAGACATTTTCATTTGTCATCCTTTTATTTATCAATAAACAGATTTATTTTGTTCTGATTTTTCTTTATGATGTCAGTTCATAGAACATTAAGCATTTTTGTTCAGGAATTATGGTGTATTATGTACATAATAGGTCTTAGCTCACTTTTTCTTGTAGTTGTTTACTTTTTAGCATAAAACAAGAAAAATGTTTTAAAATAATTCAAAGTTCAACAGCCTTATTATGATATCCGAGGGAATATCACTCCCATTCGAAACTCTTAAAGTTAGTGCTGCCAAAATTAGTGCTGCCAGCTACGTGACTTATGTTCGAGTTAGTGTAATGATAAATTAGTGCAATGATAAATTTGGAGTGGGTTTTTTCAGCACAAAACACAATTAATTAACATGTATTATTTTTGTTTAGCAAAAATCATAATTATTAGCGCAGTTCATTATTTGGTGCAAATGTCTTGCGTAAGTGCGAATGCAAGAAATCGTTGCTTTTTCTTTGCAACCCAACAACAAAATATACAAGGTTGCACTCGCAATATTTTTGCATTTACGCACCGCTAATTACGTGTTGCTTTTTTCGCATGAGTATTGCGTTTGCAACACTGACACTCGAACAGCTGACATTTGAAAACAAAGCAATCAAAAAATAGTAGAGATGAAGCCAGCAGCAATTACCAAAAGAATAAAACGTGAAAAATTAAAAATTGTGTATTAATTTATCAGCTGTTATTTGGAGCGCAATAAAATTTGCAAAGTTGTTAATAAGGGTGCTCAATATCAGTTGCAATATGATCGCAAACGCAAATAGTCGCAACCAAAAACGCACCAAACGCTGAGTACCGCTATTATCAATGTATGGCTTTGCAATTGATTTGAAAATAATTTTTATTCACATCATTAAAACTCCTTTGCGTTTATTCTTATTTCCAATTAATTTTGGTCTCTCTCCGACACACAAAAAAGTTCGTACAAAATTGAATGAATTCATTCATAATACCAATATTCCAAATTTCGAAAATTTCGTTATTACGTCGGAATTAATAACAATCCCGTAAATAATTATTTTCCTCATTGAAATACAACTATGTATTTCCAATTTATTGCTGGGGCCAAATCGTTGCATTCGATGTCGAATGAACTATCGAGTAAAAATTATATAAAACAAAAACAAACAAAAAAATGAACAGCACCCACAAGGCCCAGGCAACAAAATTCGTTCGATCACGTATGCGACGATTTGGCCCCTGTACTTTTAAAAATAAATTTGCAGGTAGAAACGACTGACATAATGGTGGCTATTCTGAAAAACGCGCCGAAGAGGTGCAACTTTCCTTGGCAAACAAAAACAAAATATGAAGAATTGTTTGTGTTTTCCCTACATCGCAAGAATAAAATTAACGAGGTAGTTGGCCACGAGTATCTCTTTCACCAGTAAACTGTAAATTTTGTACGAAACATAAAAACAATTTGTTTGTACTCTTGACATTTTGTTCTTGTTTTACATGTACAGATTCACTTTACTAGCACATTTTCCCGAATAAGCACCAACATTAAGCGTCATTTCATTCTGAGAAGACTGATTGATTTTTTTTTTTTTTTATAAATAAACACAAAACTGCGAAGCTTTTGACTTGTCTGCAGAAACACCCAAAGCCTACGGCAGGAATCGAACCTGCAACCTCGGGGACTCTTAGTAATACCTTGTTCATACATACATTTCTAATTGAGATAATATTCAGTTTATTGACATAATATTTTTTGCGTTCATACATACAAATATTGCGCTAACTCAATTAGTATTTGACAGCTGGAAAAAAGTTGTTGTTTTTGTTTTGGTAGTGAGAAAGAAAAAGTGAAAAATATTTTCAAATAATTTATTTTGTTTTGTTTGCTTTTGTTGACATTTATCTCGTCATTCATCTCGCATTGTATACTTTTGCTTATTAAACACATCTTTTACAGTGTTGTGTTTCATCTTTTTCTCAATATTCAAAGCAATTTTGAGTTTATTAAGCAATAACTTTATTGACATTTTGTATGGAATATTGAGCTCAATAATGGACTTTATTGCGATTATCTCAATAAAGGTGCATGTATGAACATGGTATAAGACACTCTACCAATTCATCCATCGAGCTCAATAATGGACTTTATTGCGATTATCTCAATATGGGGGAATGTATGAACATGGTATAAGACACTCTACCAATTCATCCATCGAGTTTGTTGACGAAGATTTTTCTGAATTGAAATTCCTTTCGATCGAAATATAATTCTGTGACCTCTGTCTTTCATCCGTTCACCTGATTTGTGTGTGGGACTATTTCCCTACAGCTTCTTCGGGTAGCGCAATGGGACCTTTCCAGGACTCATGACCGGCAGCACGCGAAACATAACATAACATAACTTCTGCGACTTCTGGCCAGAAAATAAATAAATAAATGTTATATATTTATTTTCTTGAGCTAAAGGTTTTTTATTAAAATTATTTAATTATTTTTGTCGATATTTCGCTCTCCTTCGGATAGCTTCTTCAGAACAATAATTGAATGAATGTCGAATTATTGTTCTGAAGAAGCTATCCTAAGGAGAGCGAAATATCGACAAACATATTTAAATAATATTAATTCAGGTCCAAAAATGAACCTTTTCAAAAAATATTTGCTGTATTTCTCAGCTGAGAATTTTTTGAAAAGGTTCATTTTTGGACCTGAATTAATACATTTCAATTGGCTCTTAAAGCAAATAAATAATTAAGTTCATATTTGAATATTTAAATAATTTTAATAAAAGACCTTTAGCTCAAGATAAAATATAAAAAAGGGGTCGGGAAAAACCAAATATAAATAAATAAATAAAATAATATACTCTTAACTTCTGTGACAAGCAACAGCACTTTTAGGTATTTAAATTTCTTCTCTAGCCCCCTTTTTGCCCCCCTTTTGTAATTTGTTCATAACCAAACTTGCGGCTTTGCTCCATTTCTAAGATGGCAGCACTGATTGCTGCTGTTACCGATCAAAAGAAAAAAAAAAATAAACTCTGCAAGATTAGGTAGATTATCAATGAAATGTTGTTATTAAATGACTTTTGACTTTTGTTGAATTTTCAGTGGTTTTAAGTGAAAAAAACAATGTCTCTAAAATACAGTTCCTGTGAATTATGTACGAAGTCTAAAAGCAACACCTGGATTTGTGTTTACAATCAAATATTTATCAGCATGAGTGTAGAGTATTCGGATTTTTTTTTAGTCGATGTTGGTTTTTTATCAAAAAAAAAAGCTAATGCTTCTTTTTCTGAAACATCATTTAAAATAAAATTTGTTTCTGTTATTTCTTTCTTTCTTTATTTATATAATCGAGCCCATAGGGCCATATTTGATTAATACATTTGGTTAATTGTAATGAATTCTATGAAATTAAATAATATTAGTCTAAAATTAAATCCATATATGCACATATATATACATTAGGGCGGGTCGATTTGTAGAGAGTGAAAAAATTCACCAATTTCCCTATGATTTCCGTATTTTATGGGTTATTCCATGAAAATTTGCCGAAGGAACCATACCTCTATCGTTAAAATCGAGTGCCCTACTTTTTGTTGGTAAAAAGTTCAAAAGTTACGGGCATTTTTGTCCAAATTTTGGACCATTTTTCCAGGGTGTGCACCCTGTGAAAAAAATGCCAATAATGTAAAGCGGAAATCAGTCCAGTCGTAACGTAAGGTTCGTAAGCTTCGTAAGTAAAAAAAATTGAGCCAAAAAAAATGGAAAAATGCTCCAAAATTTGGACAAAAATGCCCGTAACTTTTGAACCGTTGGACCAATGTTGGAGATTTTTTTTTGTAAATTGATCAAAATGAGCTCACCTTTCCAACGCGATTAAGCCCGATCGATAGTTTTTGAGTTATGGATGTGAACGTGTAGGTAATATTTCATACGAACGTCAATTTGGGAAAAAATCTACCAACAAAAAGTAGGGGACTCGATTTTAACGATAGAGGTATGGTTCCTTTGGCAAATTTTCATGGAATAACCCATAGAATACGGAAATCATAGGGAAATTGTCGAAAAATAAATCGACCAGCCTTAATATACTACATATATGTACATATATACATATACGATTGCAAAGTAAGTCTTTGTTGGAAAACATTGGTACAATTATAAAAATTATACAATTTGCGCTTAAAACTTCCTATAGAACATTCAAAATTTCTCAGATGTATGGGAAGGTTATTGTAGAGTCTGCACACTCTCACTTCAAATGATCTTTCAAACGTAGAGTTATTGATTCTAGATAAATTCAATTGGGGGTTTTGTGTTGAATTTGAGAACCGGATAGTTTTAAGCAAGAGTTAGATTTTATAATAAGGTAAAAATAAGATAAGATTCTTATCTTAACAAAATCATAAATGGTACATTTCAAAAAGGATTTTGTATAGTTTGATACATGTTGATAAATCCTAAGTTTGAAAACGAATCTTATAATGCGATTAAAAACCAATTTCAGTCTGTTCAAATTCGATGACGTGCAGCCACTATAGATTACAAGGCAATACTGAAGATGAGTCATAAGCAACGAATGAGCTAAGTTAATCTTTGTTTTGAGCAGCAGATAAAGATTGAGACTGTATAAAGACCTCAACGCTTTATTAACACTAACTGAAACAGTAGATATATGAGCGTCAAAAGATAGGGTATTGTCAAGTGTTAAGCCAAGGCATTTCATACACACGCCATCAAAGTTAATACTGACTGATGGGTGATTAGTAGACCCAAAATATAAAGCTTTTGTTTTAGAGGGATTAAAGTTGAGTTTGTTACGGGTTGTCCAGATGGAAACCAGTGAAAAGGTGCAGTTGATGTTCGATTCATGGCAGTCTAAAGATTTTAATTTACCACTAAATAAGAGATTTATGTCGTCTGCAAATAGGAAAATTTTACATTGCGTGGAGCTGGTAAAATTAACGAAATCATTCATATAGATGATTATTTACCAGTAAATGTATCTGTAAGCAGTAGTTCTACACACAAACATGTGCATTTTTAAGTTTGAAAACTTATGCAGGTGCAAGTGTTCTATAACAAGTGTTGAGGAACAATTTTGGTGTGAGTTACACTAGCTGTGATCCCGTATCTTTTGCAAGAATTTGGTTGAAAAAAAAAAATGTTTCACAATCACAGGTAAGACAGGGTGTCCGCCGGCAAGGTCACTTTGTTAGTTTAAAATTTTTTTATTAAATGAATGTTATATATGTAGATAAATATTTTATTTAATGTCGGCAATTATGTATGGCATACAGTAGCAGATAAATGTCTGGCTCAGTTAGCCTCTTGAATGCGAGACCTTTTGAGCACATTTTCCATTCTCACACACTTCAGGCAGTACCTCCTTAATTTCATCACGAATATTTTATTTGAGTTGTTCCAGAGCTTCTGGTTTGTTAACAAAAACCAGATATCCACACAAAAAGAAGTGCGCCGCAGTCAAGTCCGACGACCGTGGAAGCCCATCAACATCACCATTTCTTCAAAAATAAATTGTTGTGGAAAGAGGTCTGGCATTAATTTCATTATAATTCTGGCTATATGAGATGTGGCAACACCACATGTTAATCAAGCCTAAAACATGAAGTTGTGGCGTTAAAACGTTTGCAATCTAATCAGGATAACGATCCCCATATCCAGTTAACGTTGCTTCGTTTTCACTGTCAAAGAAGTAATGTCCCATGATTCCTCCTGACCATATAGCACTGTCAGACTGGCACTTTTAATGGATGCAAAGGGACTGATGTATAAGTTGAGGGTTTTCCATTGCCCAGAACTAACCAATTCTGTTTATTCACATATCCATTCAAATGATTTTTTCCTGAAAATCAGAGTTGTCATGGGCGAGCTGTAGCATCCTGTTGGCATTTATACGGCGACGTAAGTGGTCTTCTGGAAGAAGCTCTTGAGTCAACTGAATCTTAACACAACGGGATCTTTCTAGGACCCAAGTGAGCCGGTCTCAGGACCGGCGGCCCGCGTAACATAACTGAATCTTAAATGGAAACAAATGCAAATCTTTGTGCGAAATTGTGGCCAAAGTTCTTCTTTGCAGGCCCAGCTCCTGAGGTTGATGGATTGTTTTGAATACTTTCTTGAGCCGCAATAATGTTTTCAGCCAATCTTGCACAACGTTATAGTCCAGGCTTGGGCCTATCAGCTTCAGTCCCTCTTGCTTCGAAATCATTCACTACACAATGTAATGGTATGTCTTGTTGCCAGGTTGTTTCTCCTAAAAATGTCACATAGCTCTCTCATCGATGATTGATTTAAATAAGATGTTTTAACGATTGAAACACGTTGGTTTATCGAATACATATTTTTTTATGATAAATTTTCTGCGTCTCTACTTCACGGCTGACAAGTATGAACTGTCAAGATTAAGGTGTCAACACAAACTAGTATACTTTTCCGCTGGACACCCTGCATAATTTAAAGATTTAGCATTCATTTTGCATCCATACAAGAAGGCATGAACTTTAGTTGCAATTTTGGAATAGTGGAGGATCTAGTGGCCGCTTTCTAGTTATTTTCTTTAAATAAATCATTGTAACTAATCTCTCCTTTTTATTTTTTGTTTTGTTTTAGTAATGGGCATTTTAGACGAAGGCGCACCCTTATCGTGGCCTGAGACAAAAGCTTTGTCTAAACACGTGCAAAAGCATGGTGTACAACAATTCATCAACCTATTTCACAAGTCGAAAGAACGTCGTGGAGATCCCTTTAAATGGGGTGATGAAATGGAATATGTAATTGTTAAATTTAACCATGACACAAAAGAGGCCAAAGTATCCTGTAAATCACAACAGCTATTGAAAATACTTAACGAAAGAGAAGAACGCAATGAGGTTACCAGCGGTTTATGGCGTCCAGAATATGGTTCGTTTCAGGTGGAAAGTTCTCCTCTGAAGCCCTTTGAAGGATCCTTTACACATTTCAAGACAGTTGAGAAAGATATGCGTTTGCGTCGCAAAGAAGTTCAAGAGTTATTGGACGACGATGAATGCATTATGACCTTAGTGAACTCTTTTCGTTTTGGCTGCAAAAATTTCACATACCCACCATTTGAGACCAGACCCGAGGATCCCAACTGTTATGCCAAGTCCCTTTATATACCCGATGAGGCCATTTTCTCCGGTCACTACCGTTACTATATGCTATCGCGTAATATGCAGCTGCGGCGCGGCGAGAGAATGCAAATCAAAATGAAGGTATTCAAAGATGAAAACACAAAGTTGCCCATTGAAGGGGCACCGCTGAAGGAGCCAGATGTGGTCACATTGGATACCACATTTGGCAGCAACTTACAGGTTACCGTTCAAGGTGCGGACATGACAGAAACGCGTTATTTGTACGATCAGTTAGCTCCTTTATGCCCCCTCATACAGGCTGTGACAGCAGCCGCTCCCATACATCGTGGCTATCTAACAGAGATAGATAACAGCTATTATTTCATTGGGGATGGTTCGGACGAGCGAACTGCCGAGGAAAGAGGTTTAAAACCGCTTAAAAATGACAAATGTCGTTTGACTAAAAAACGCTGGGACTCCATAGATTCCTATTTAACTCCAGAAGCTGATGTTTACAATGACATTGAACTATATTATGATCAGGAAGTATACGATCACTTGCTTAGTGAAGGTATTGACCATGTCATGGCCCAGCATGTTGCCCACATATTCATGCGTGATCCCCTGATTATGTTCTCCGATAAAATTGATCAGAGCGACGATGAAGAAACCGGCCACTTTGATAATATAAACACCTCCACTTGGCAGACTTTGCGTTTCAAACCCGCTCTACCCAACACTGAGCTCGGTTGGAGAGTGGAGTTCCGTCCTTGCGATATACAACTTACTGATTACGAAAATGCTGCTGTATCGTGTTTCGTTATACTCTTAACACGTGCCATACTGCACTATCGTTTGAATTTTCTTGTGCCCATAAGCAAGATTGATGAAAATATGCAAACTGCACAAAAACGTGACGCCTGTCGCAAGGAGAAATTCTGGTACCGCAAGAATATCATGAAACACCAAACTCAAGGTGAAAATAAATATACAAACGGCTACAGCAATGGACATAGTAATGGCCATAAGAATGAATTGGAGACGAATGGTCATTGCCATGATACAAATGGTTACACAAATGGTTGTCAAAGCGAGCAACGTGTGAAACACAATGGTGTCTCAAATGGTATTCCCAATGATCAAGAATGGAAACTCATGACTATAAATGAAATATTTAATGGACAGGTGAGATTTCATTTTAATTCAGAATCAACTTTATATATAAGACGAAATTTAAATAAGAAACACTTTAACTTTTGTTGTCTTCTTTAAAAATATTGGACAACACAATTTTAGCACAAAAACAAAATCTTTCTCAATTCTAAGGAAGTAGAAGCGAACTCAAGACCGATGAAATATGTAATTACGAATTATAAATCTTAAAGTTCAGCTAGAGGTTAGATTAGGTTGAGTTAGGTCACGTTGATTGGAGGGTTAAGTTTACCCTAGTCGTTTGACTTCTAATTAAAACAGTATAAGGTTGTTGTGTTCTCCATGGACTTAACCATAAACAGGTTCACAGCATATGCCCCGTAATGTCTGTAAAATGAGAAGGCGATGCAACGGCATAAATAGTATTCCAATGTCTCATTCTCTTCTCTACATACGAGTACATCTCCTCCCGCTATTCCTTACGGGCAGTTCAAACTATTATACAAGTATTAATACTTTCATTGCAGCTTAAATACTAAAGGCCATATTCATAATAATTATTGTAAGTTTATTAAGCTCTTATTTGATGTATTTCTACGGAATATTTGTCAAATAAACGTGTAATAAACTTTCAATAGTTTTTATGAATATGGGTGTAAATACATTTCTTGCGACTGGCAAAAAATCGTACGTTAATTACATTTTGCATTCACACTATCACGCTTCAAATAAAATGAAAAATAGTACACGCCATGGTAAAATCTTCATCGACAGCATATGAGCAGTTGTATGTAGGCGGAAGTCGTGCCGCCCACTATAAATATTCAACAGTTAAAGTAATCCTTGGGCATGAGAGCACGAAAATATTTATAACAAAGTCCCATTGAATGAAATATAATACTAACCGATTAATGAAATCTAAATTTTGAGCCATTGTATAAGGAAGAATAATACTATCACCAATGGCTTGCTAGCGGCGCTAAAACTATCTTCTCAGTCAAGCTATTGTGTGTGTGTGCAACGCTGATCCAATAAAAAGTATTCAAGGTTATTCTAAAATACGCGTTCACCCCAAAAATGCGCTAAAATGACAACTCGGTATTATATTAAACGCTGCTGGTGAACATCGATATCTTTTTTAGGGTTCCGTACTCATCAGAGTGAAACGGAACCCTATTACGGAGACAAGTACGTCCGTCCGTCCGTCCGTCCGTCACAGCGTCCATTCTCCGAAACGGTAAGAGCTAGAGAGCTGACATTTTCACAGGATGTTGTTGTACCTGTCCGCTACAACAGCAAATACTAAAAACAACTACAAGTCGAAAACTACCAGGTGTCCCCATACAACGAAAAGTTGCAATTAGCTATAACTCTCGAACCGTAAAAGATAGAAAGCTGAAATTTGCACAGTGTATGTATTTATAGATGCTTTACAACAACAAATGCTAAAGACGACAACAAGTTGAAAACTACCAGGTGTCCCAATACAACCTAAAGTAACAATTAGCCGTAGCTGCTATACTGTAAAAGACAAAGAGCTGAAATTCGCACAATATATGTATTTTCATATGCCCTACAACAACTACCAGGTGTCCCTATACAACGTAGAGTAAAAATTAGCCGTAACTCCCAAACTGTAAGAGACAGAGAGATGATATGTGAACAATGTATGTACTAGCATGTGGCCTACAATAACAAATGCTAAAAACAACAACAACTCGAAAATTACCAGGTGTCCCTATACAACGTAAAGTAACAACTAGCCGTTACTCTCGATCCATGAGAGACAGAGGGATGAAATTTGCACAATATGTGTATGCTCCACAAAAACACTTGCTAAAAACAACAACAACAACAACTGTATAACTACCAGGTGTCCCCTTACAACGTAGAGTAATAGCTATAACTCTCGAGCCGTAAGAGATAGAGAGTTCTAAATTCGCACAGTGTATGTATTCCCAGATGCCTTACAACAATAAATTACAAAAACAGCAACAAGTGGAAAATTACTAGGTGTCCCCGTACAACATAAAGTAGCTTTAAAAACAGAGAGATGAAATTTATAAAATATACATATGTATTCACATACGCCATTCCATACATGCATTACACATATACACGTACGGAACCCTAAGAGTGCGAGCCAGCCTCGTACTTGACTTAATTTATTTTGTTATTAAATCGATGTGAATGACATCTTTCGACATACATACATATGCATGATTAAAACGCGGCGAGCAAGGAGAATCCATTACAGGTGCCCGCATACCAATTCGCTTCAGCATTTTTCCACGATTTTATCTTCTGAGTTGTCAAAGCCGATAGAAAACCACAACAAAACTTGTGACGTCTCGAGAGAAAATGTTGAAGCGAATTGAATTGCGACCACCTGTACTTGATTCGCCTTGGCGGCGAGCAAACAATTGCTTTATTTCAATTCGACAGCATTTTGAGCGCGTTTAGAACAAAATTGTTGTGCAAGAAATGAAGAATGTGACAATACTATGAACGAAATACACAATAAATAAAAATTGAACAATATTTGAAGGTCGAAAAGGCAAACGAGACCCGAACAATTTAAAGCACTGGTAGAATTTATGCTGCAACACCCTGATGTAGGAAGGTGTGTTACAGGTCTACGACCCGAAGAACAGAATAATCTGTGGGATAAAATGTGTAAAAAAGTATATTTTAGTACTCACATTGTATCATCCATTTCAAATAAACCCATTGTATTGTACCAAAGTGTTTTTAATACACGCCGAAGATTATTCTCGTCAATTTTATTTAAAAAAAAAAATAAGCCATTGAATCCATTATTTTGTTTTGTTTACAACTTTATTTTTTGCAAATGATTCCAAACAGACGATTAATTCAACCGATATCTCTTCGCGCGCATTTTAGAATTTGTCGGCGTTGAGCCGTCGAAGGTGAACATTAGGCGGTAACGAAGTGAAGCGCGTATTTTAGAATAACCCTGATTATAGTTTCGAAAAATTTCAAAAAACCACCATGTGGCATGGGATGTAAAATTTTTATCGTATTATTTATCCTATTATATAACCCCAATAAGCACAAATTTTTGGTGAATTCCAATATTGACATGCCAGTGTGTATCCAAGCTGGACTTACATTTAAAATCCATCCTCCTTCCAGGATGTTTGAAGTTTGTTAAAAAACAATAACAAATTTGTTTGAAGCATATGTTATTTATGGTAAAAACAGGTTCGGTTCTACTTGCATCACACTGTTATTCAAGGCTGGAATTACACTGTAAAGATACTGTTTTGTTCGACTGTAATTCAATGGTTAATTTTGCTGGATTCGCTATTGAATTCAACAGTGTTTCAACTGTAATTCAAAACTGGAAATTGGTAATTGTGACTGCATTTCAAATGTAATTCCACTTGAATTCCAGCCAAAGGGCTTATTGGGAACGTATTGCATTCCCACTATCGCATTTGATCGTATTATTTGAATTTTTGACAAGTATTAATGAACAGTATAATAGTCTGAGCTGCCCTTAAGCGTTTAAGGTGTTACAGTAGTTGAGAGAACGATAATATAATTGGGTTTTATGTTTAAAATTCGCTTTAAGAGAAGATTAGGGTTTACATAGTCGTCCAACTACGCAAGCAATTGGCAAGATAGTGAAGAAATTTGAAGAGACTGGAGCGGCTACAAATATTGTAAGGCCTGTGCATCATCGTTTCGCTCGTTTCGCTGAAAATATCGCTGCTGTAAGTGAAAGTATCGATTCCTCGTCGTTCTCAGGAATTAGGACTGTCTTACCTACATCCAGCCAGCTAACCATTGACAACGTCGTAGATACGTGGAATGGATGCTTGAACAAAAGGCGGTGGACGGCGATTTTTCGAACAAAATTTTCTTCAGCAATGAAGCACATTTCTCACTCGGCGGGTGGGCATGTTAATAAACAAAATTGTCGTATTTGGGGTTCTGAGAATCCTCAAGTAATTGAAGAGAGGCCATTACATCCAGAAAAAGTCCCGGTTTGGTGCGCTCTTTGGTCCGAAGGTGTGATTGGACCTTACTTCCTCGAAAACGACGATGCAAGGACTATCACCGTCGATTCGGAGCGATATGGTGATATGATAACCGATTGCAGAAAATGACTTTGAGAATATGTGGTTTCAACAAGATGGCACCGTCTCGAGCGAGTATCCCCCTAATTCATAAAAATTATTACAGGCTTATAAGACTTTTATTTGACATATTTGTATGGAAAATCTGTCAAATAAGAGCTTTATAAACCAGTTATAATTTTTATGAATTAGACGGTATGACTTTATTGCAAGAGACATTTCCTGGCCGCATAATTTCTCGTCGATCATGCGATTTGTAACCATTAGACTTCTTTTTGTATGGCTACGCGAAAGACTGTGTTTTTGCAGATAAACCTTGATCATTTAAAACCAACATTTCTCAAGTTATGGCTGAGATACCACCCAATATGTGTCAAAAAGTGGTCGAAGATTACCTCAAAAGTATCAATGCTTGCAACACTTCGCCTGGTGGTCATTTGAATGATGCAGTGTTTCACTTATAATGTTAACGTTCAAACTTTATAGTACAAAAGAAATATTACGAAAAAAAATATTTTATGTGTTTTATGAACGTTTACTTTTGAAATCGCAAAATGGATAACCCGTTATATATAGTATAGGCACATATTCTTCCTTTAACTAACGTGCATACATAGTAATTTTCAACTTACAATACATATCTATTAATTGGCCATGCAGGCTTAAATTATATTGATATTGAATAAATAAATAAAATCAAAAAATATATATAAACCGTCCATAAAGAAGAGCTCAGGTAAAATACAATTAGTCATGACCTGGGTTCGAAGCCACTTCGGTGCTGATGATCGCCATGGTGGACGTGAAACAGCCATGGTACGCTCCCCAGCCAATAAGTCTGCAATTTTACTTTTTTTGTCGTCTTTAAAAATGTTGATCACTTTATTATATACATTACAAAAAAAATCTTGCTTAATTCTAAGGAAATAAAATCGAACTGAAGCCCGATAAAGTCATTAACTTCTTATCTATTTGAACATGTACATTTTAGTCGGAAACTTGTCCCGGCTTGATACCCCTTACCCGCAGTTATTTACAAACACTTCACTTGGACAATGAAACGCGAAGCGTTTTGGAGAACTATATTAGCCTTATAGAGAAAAGAGCATCTGGTGAAATCCCCACAAACGCCAGATGGTTAAGAGAACTGGTGCTAAATCATCCTGAGTACAAGTAAGTTATTCTCACTTAAAATCATTCGTAGTCCATTTTTTAATGCCAGCTATTTTTTCCATTTTATTTTTGCAGAAAAGATTCTGTCGTTAGTGAGAGCATAAATTACGATATTCTTAAAAAGATTAAGGAGATCCTAGATAAAGAAGCAGTGGAATCGAAATTGTTACAAATCAACGGAAACAAATAACCAACCCATTTACATTTTATACTGTATTAATATTTTTTGATTTACTTACATAAATTTGAAAAAAAAAAAATAATAAATAAAAATAAACGTTTACAATCCTTAAGTAAAAAAAGAGAAAACAAAACAGTTTTGCTTTAAAAAGGATTCTAAATAATAAATTTAAAGGGCCGCTATTGAATGTGAATCACACCTAACACACCATTTACACATGCAAGTAAATTGTTGCAAGTTGTGTGTACTTCGTCAACAACCAACAACACTGACTGACACAATAAAAGCTGTTGCCACTTGTTTGATTGTTTACACAGGCAAGTGCAAGCTCATTTTCAAAATGTCAAAAAAATGGTCTCAAGGAAAATTGCTTTACTTTACGTAGCATTTAGGTGGGAAAGTAAATGCCTGACTTTTTTACTAACACACTCACAATTTTCTAACTTTCAACTCAGCTTTCAGAAAAATTTTCCTGAAAATAATTTTTGGACATTTACTGAAAATAAAGTGACAAGGTAATAAACACGGTTGCCTACTCCACGGCTCATATAAAAATTTTCAGGATATATATATAGTATAGTATATTTATAGTAATAATTATTAAATTAATTAATAAAAGTTTGGCAATAGAAATTATTTTCGAATGTTGCCAAGACTACTAAGTCTTGGCAACTCTATTTCAGTAATAAACAAAATACTTCGCTTCGACGTCATTTTTACAATGGACTTTCCCGTTCCTTTGAAATGGAGCAAGAAATTTTCATGAAAGTACAGATTTCATTGAAATTTTTATTCATAGTACGTACACAAAAAAATCTAATGAAAGTACTTTCCCGTCTAAATACAGTGTTACAAAATAAAAGAATTAAATGAAAACAATAATAGCGCAGTTCATTATTTGGTGCAAATGTCTTGCGTAAGTGCGAATGCAAGAAATCGTTGCTTTTTCTTTGCAACCCAACAACAAAATATACAAGGTTGCACTCGCAATATTTTTGCATTTACGCACCGCTAATTATGTGTTGCTTTTTTCGCATGAGTATTGCGTTTGCAACACTGACACTCGAACAGCTGACATTTTAAAACAAAGCGAACAAAAAATTGTAGAGATGGAGCCAACCAACAGCAATTACCAAAAAAATAAAACGTGAAAAATTAAAAATTGTGTACTAATTTATCAGCTGTTATTTGGAATGCAATAACATTTGCAAAGTTGTTAAAAAGGGTGCTCAATATCAGCTGCAATATAATCGCAAATGCAATCAGTCGCAACCAAAAACACACCAAACGCTGAGTACCGCTAATAAAACAATTATAAGAAAAAGATGACTTTCTAATGGCTGGGTTGCCAAAGTACTGTCATGCGGACTGTTATGGGGAAACAAATTATACAATTAGCTTTTTTATAAAATAAATATTGAATTTATATTACAAATCGGTAAAAAGCCATATTCTATTTCAACTCTTTTTATATTTTCTCTTATTTTTCGGTAATGTAAGATCAAATAATAAAATAATAATTCCTTGCAAGTTATCTATTAAAATTAAAATATAAATCTTTATAAGGTTTTTGTTTTTTAGTCATTTTACCGACATGCAACTAAAAAAAATTACTGGCAATCAAAATCTCTTGCAACTGAACTCACAACTTGCAGAAGTATGCTGGCATTAGGAAAAAAATGTCAATGTATTGAGTTACTTGCACTTGCGGGTGTAAATGGAGAGCCAAGTTTTTTTTTTTTTTGCTGCATTTCAATTGACATTTCTCAATTTCTGACTCACTCAATTTGAGCTATGGAAAGATAAACAATCGAGTAATGCGTTAAAGTTATTCAGGATGATTCTGAAAGTGGGCCTTAGAAACAAAATGCATATCGTGCACTTCGTGATTTTTCCAGTCAATTTAGTCGTCCAAATGTGCGTACAATCGGAGAAATTTTGCGCAAACCGGGTCTGTAGGAGATGTGAAAACACCAATTCATTATCGTAAAGCTCGTACTGCAGAAAATATTGCCGCTGTTCGTGATAGTGTGGCTGAAGAGACGTCCAACTCAGCTCGATATCGTGCCCAACCACGTGCATGAGAGGTGCAATTATCTCTCATGCTCGTGATTAATGAACATTATGCATAAGGACTCGTACAAGATGCAATATTATTGACTCAACAACTAAAGCCCCTTGGCCATTCCAAGCATCGTCAGTGGCCAGAATGGTGGCAAGAAATGGCAAGAGTAGATGATGAATTTTCGAAGAAAATCATCTTCAGTGATGAGGCACATTTTCACCTCAGGCAATAAGCAGAATTGCCGCATTTGAGCGAATGATAATCAATCCAAGAGTGATTCTCGAAAAACCAACGCACCCACAAAAAGTGACTGTTTAGTGCCGTTTATCAGCGGGTGTGGTGTTCGCTATCATGACATGATAACGAACTTTTTAGGGCCCAAATTGGAAGTTATGGATGTGCACGTCTTGTAGTTTCAACAAGACGGCGCCACTTGCCACACTGCTAACAAAACAATGGCTGTTTTGCGCTACCAATTCAATGGCTGTGATTTGACATCGTTGGACTTTTTTCTTGTGGTTATTTGAAAAGAAAAGTTATACGTCGATAGGAGAGCAACAATTCAAGAGCTAAAGCGTGAGATAATTCGATACATTAGCGGCATAGAGAGCAAGCTCACTTGCTTCAAGAGCAAGAGAGTTAAGCAACATAAGCTGGGTACGCGCGAAACCTTTCGATGCAGTTCAATCTGAGCTAAGGAATTGGGGACATTTAACTCTCGGGAATAATAAAACCATGGCAATCAGTGCAAGAATTCTATGGGGGGATCCAGACGAGGAAATATCAGGGGGACTGTTAAAACTTAGTAAGCCCGATTTAAGTAGAATAATGGTCCCGATATCTGGGGAGAGATACTTTACCAGACATAACCCAATTACGGCGCATATGCTGAAGGATATTAAGGAACTTTGTGAAAGACATGGTATTCCTACAGACCTATGGGTCAAAGTGTTCATGGTTAAGCGCGCGGAGCTCACAACAAGTCTATACTGGCTTAAGTGTATGTCGCCAGACATTGGCAAACAAATCCCATCAATCAACATAACCTAACCTTAACGTCATTATGCCTCAGCGTCATCGAAAATTTGGACCATCATATTATCAATATTACCAATATTATCATAATGAAAGGAAATGACAAAATTTCCTAAATTATTTATGTTTTCGAAATCAACATCGGCCCTTGAAGCTGGCCGATATTTTGGGCCATTCATAATTGAAATATACCAATATTATTATAATAAAAATAAATAAAAAAATTTTCCAAATATGAACTAAATTATTTATTTGTTTTAAGAGCCAATTGAAATGTCGTCGGCATATAGACAGCTGAAAAAGACAGAAAACATATGGAAAAAGTTCTTATATTTTTGGACCTGAATTAATAAAAAAAAATTTCATAAATAATATGTACATACATATATATATTCAAAATCATCATCGACCCTTGAAATGTAATCAGTCATTATTTGTTTAATTTTATTTAATTGAACTTAAAATCATATGAGGAAGAATTTGTGGTGGTGCAATCAACTTTTAATACATTAATCAAGCAAAGTTTCAAAAAACGAGGCTCCCACTCTGTAATGGCCTATACCTTTCGGGGGATTATAATAAGTTTTTTGATTTTTCTCCAGGCGGAGCCAATAGTAGAGAGAACTGCCCTCTTTTAATTCCACATCAGTATAGTTGAATGCCCAAAGGTCGTTATTAACAGGTACCCTCGTCATGCTGAAAAAAGTGCCCGGCTCATTTTGATGGATTCGTTTATTAAGATTGGCACTGAACATAAAACTTGTTATTCCCATTTGATGTGGCATGGAAACTCCGAAGCCTTTAGAATAAATTATTAATGTCGGTTGAGGTATTTCACACGCCTGTATACATTGTATTAGACACAGCAGCAGTATTGAACAATTTATCACCCGGTTCATTTTAACTGAATTGTTTTGTAGCAGCTTACAGCTTAGTTAGAAAAGTACTAAAAAGCTTTTTTAAAATTTGTCTTATTATATCTTTTTTTTAATTTGATTTTCGTTTAGATATGTTTTATTACCCTGTTTTTA
This sequence comes from Sturmia bella, assembly GCA_963662145.1. Lineage (NCBI taxonomy): Eukaryota > Metazoa > Arthropoda > Insecta > Diptera > Tachinidae > Sturmia > Sturmia bella. The sequence continues at coordinate 20,510,223 of OY759170.1, forward strand.
ATGTTCCGTAAGCAAATATGTACCAAAAAACTGAAAATATTTATATATACATTCATACATACATACATACATATGTACATATGTATGTACTTAAAGCACAAAGATTGTTTTACAAGCTTGTCGCAGATAAGGGAAAATGTAATAGGTGCGTTACTTTGTGAGAGAAAAATATAGCAAATGTATGCAAGGTATGACAACTTGAAAAAAAAAAGTACGGGGACAGAATGTTGCAAGATTATTTCCAATTTTTTTTTTTTTTTTTTTTTGTAGTATTTTTTATCAGAGCTTAACTGCCAAACAGAAAATGACACTTCATGCCCAACTTCAAGGCGAACACTATGCTCGAAGATAGCTGCCCGATCATGGCCGAAACGTGAACATGAGCGGTCTTCATTAGACATGAGCCATGATCGACATCATGTCCATACCAAGTTCATGGTTAGTGGAGACCCCCAGTTACATAATATTTTGAAATGTATTGTACAAAATGTCACTGAAAGTTATTTCTTATAAGTTTATTAAAAAGGGTTTAATCCTAGGAGTTTGACATCATTTGCTTAATTTTCTTCTTCTAGATATGAAGAGGAATGCTGTTTGTTTTAGGTCATGTGTTTTCTGAAAGGGGTAGAATCACTCACTAGTCATGTTTATGAGCGTATCATTGAAGGAAGCTAACGAAATATCCAAGTGCAGTTTAGTTCTTAACGATACATTTGTGTCATGTTTTATCTTTAGTATTTCTCTGAAGGAATTCCAATCAGTGTACTTTTTGTGTGTAAATTCACTTTGATCACAAAGAAGTAACTAGATCAATTATGTGCACAACAGGAGAGTGGTCTGAGGATAATTCGAAGCATGATTTAGTGCTTAGGTGTAATCATAGAAGATCTGATTTTTTGTTTATTTTTCTTGGCTAGCTCTCCAGTACTCGTAAGCTTGCAATTTGTATTAATTTATGACCTTTAATAAATTTTCGGATCTCTTATGCAGATCCATGAATATATTCGCAGGTCCTGGCCCTGCTTTTTCATTGAGCTCCCGAACTTCCGCCTAAAAAACTGTGCAAAAATCCAACAGCAGATAGAACAGTTCCGCGATATTTTCTATATAAATCCGTGTGAAAATGAAGTCCCATGGTGATCTTTGAAACTTAAAAATATGCGTTCTCAATTTTCGAAGCTCTTCAAATTTGTTTTTGGGTAGTTAATATTGTTACGTTTACGCTATTTAGAATGATGGGGAACATTCTATATAGCCCTAGAGTGCTCCTGGAATATACATATACAGCCCAATCATGAATATTCTCGAGAAAAAAATTCCTCCAATCATAAATTACCTGAGAAACAAAAAAAATAAAAGTTGGTAATATCGAAATTTTTTATAGTATTTTAAGTGTTCGAGCCTTAGGTCCCTTTTTTTTATTTTTTTAAAAATATTTATTAAATTCAATATTTTGATATCACAATGGATATCTTCTTCAGGAATATTTTGATGTTTTTTAAAAAAAAAATTTTTTTTAACAATTTCAAAAACAAATAAATTAAAAATATTTTTGGTAGAATTCCTAATAAATTTTGGTATTATACCTGAATTTCGGCAACGAATAAGAAATGTAATAGTTGCCTTACATTTGATTATTTTATCCCTCACATTTTTGAACCTATTTATCATTTTCCTGTTGTTCTCATGCGCTTTTAATTGCTGGTAGTTCATTCTGGTGCTCTGCTATTATTTAATATGTTTTTGTTTGATGTTTCCCCCCCCCCCCCCCCCCGAGGGGCTAAAACAGGGAAGGTTAAAAAAAATTCCTAAGGAATTTATCAACATAATAAGAGGAATGGGAAGAGAGAAAAAACTCTCACGGAATTATCATTCATGATTGGGCTGATAGTTATTCGATAGCGCAATAAGCAGTTTTTATTACATCGTTTTTCTTATTAATCAACTTTCGCAAAAAACGTTTATTTCTACACCAACTATGAGAGCTATGAAGCGATTTGCAAAATCAACTTTTGTGCTATTTTAGGCCTATTTTTAGACCTAAATTACTACCAATTTAATAAAAATTATTTTATATGCAGTCTGACAATTTTGTCAGATGTAGACGTTTCTTTGAACGGCAAGTTTTTTTTATAAAAACTATTGAAGATTTCTTAAACGTTTATTTGACAAATATTCCGTAGAAATACATCAAATAAGAGCTTAATAAACTTACAGTAATTGTTATGAATATGGCCTTAAAACTGTTACGATTATAGAATGCTTCCTTCAGTTTTTTTTTTACCTGGCCGTAACTTTGAAATTGCCTAAAAGAATGCCAACTTTTTGTAATTATTTATTGAAATAAGCAATTGGAAACTTAATTCTAAGAAAATTTGCAATCAGTTCGTAAAGACGTCATTGAACTTAATTATCAGCTTATAAGACTTAATTTAAAGAATCCGGACGATAGGCCCTATACATGTTCATCTCATTGGGAAATGTTTTGAACAACTCCAGAAGCATGTTTGCTTTAAACTTACGATATGCGTCAATTTTGCCTTTGACTTCCTCGTTTTTGGCCAATGCCTTTTCTACACAATCCTTGGTGTACAATTGTGGGTTCTTGTCCTGATCAATATAGTCAAATACTTCAAAAGGAACATAGATGTCTTGGACCTGATTCTTCAATTTGTTTATTTCTTGCAAGCCAGTAACAAGGCCTTGGCTATAATAATCACATTGACATTATTTTCTTCTCTCAATTCAGTAAAACTTACATTTTTTGATTTAAAACATTTTGTCCCTGCGGCTGGAAATCGCTGACAATAATACGTATTTGCCGCACATTTTCAATAAACATCTCCAGTTGAGTTTCTAAATTTTCCAATGGTGCCGACATTTTCGGAGTTGAAAATGTGAGCTGTCTATAATTAAATACTATTTAATCTAAAAAATATATATTCCAACACAATTGTTTTGTTGTTAAATCAGCTTTTCGTGCAAATTTGGAGACAAGCACAAAAAACAAACTGGTTTAAAAAAACTGAATGCAACTCAATACAAACACGTTGGGGAAATCGACAAGCCGTCAAATAATATGGCATAGAAGAGCGAAACGTGAGCAAAACTAACATCGTTTGACATCTGGATGAATTTCTAGACAAGCAGAATATCCATTGGCCGACGATTTGTGTTATTTGTATATTTGGAGACTTTGTACAAAGAAAAATGATGACATTAATGGTAGAGCTGCCAAAGTCTTATAAGCAAAGAATTTCACATGCAAAGTGCTGCCAGACGTTATGTTTTAAGGAGTACACGTGCCCTACTTTTATATATGTTGTAATGAACTTATAACACCCCGTCTAACTTGGGGGTTACACGATCAAGTTTAGCCTTTCAAGTTTTAATACATTCACACTTTTTTACTAATACACTCACAATTTTGATGCAAACTTGATGACAATTTTTGCTTTCCATAGAGATTTTCCAGACTCTGTGGTAACAAGTCTGCTGGACTTGCTAATCTGTTGAATAATTTCAACAACTATATTTTCCTATGCGATCAGAGTTTCTATTTGAAGTTGTTGACAAAACCACACAATAGTGTGGCCATTTCGATGGAACTTTCTAACTCCATGTCCAAATTTTTCATCATTTTTGATTTGCCGAAGTGTTTGCTTCGTTCATATTTTTGCTTTATATCAGTATTTTATGCATAAATTTACTAAACTTTTATATTTTAAGTCCTGCAAAACATTTTTTGGTTATTTTGCAATATGCTCCGGCATATGTTCGAGCATCGCTGCCCGAGCATGGACGAAACATGAACATGACCGGTCTTCATTAACCATGAACGAGGTTCGGCATCATGTTCGCACCAAGTTCATGGCTAATGGAGACACCAAGTAAAGTAGTGCAGATTTATATTAACTTTATCTAGTAATTTCCAGTGAATGAATAGCACGGTTGTGTTGTATAGATGGCGAATTAGAAAATGTAACCCTGTGTCTAAGCCTGGTGAATGTATATTATGATAAATGTTAAGTTTTCCATGAAAATATGTTTTGCCTTTTTTTTTTTGTTTTTTATATGGAGTTCAACATTTATCATGATAAAAATAAAGTCCAGACACCGGGTTACATTCCCTATCCCGCTATTTATAAATTTGAGTGTCGGCGGAGTATGGTAGCAGTGGTTGCGCATAGCAACTCTGTTTTTTTTAATTTAAGCAACACTAAACACACTTTTGTGGAGAAAAAAAACAACAGAAACTGTTTTGTTTTGGTTTCTTCCATTCTATTTATATTCTTTACAATTAATATTACGGTTTACGTAAACGATTGGTAGGAAGTCTTAAAATTTTTAGATTAATTATGTCAAAACACGCTTTAATTGGTAAATAAATCTTAAATCGAAAACAAAATCTTAATGATATTTTAGAACTTGTCTTGTGAAGGTGGGGGTAGTGGCTTTATCGGAACACGTTTGGTTAAACATTTAGCCGCCAACGGATATGAGGTGACTGTAGTCTCGCGTATGCCCGGACTTAGACGTATTACATGGCATCAATTGGAAAAAAATGGCTTACCCGCAGGTGTTAACTATGTTGTAAACTTGGCCGGTCAAAATGTCTTAGATCCTTCACGCAGATGGACGGCTGGTTTCAAGCAAAACGTTTGGAATTCCCGCATAAACACTAGCGCAGCTTTAGTTAAAGCCATTGAAAAATCGCAAGGAGTACAATCGTTTGTGAATATTTCGGGAGTATCACTTTACCGGCCTAACGACAACAAAGTTTATACGGAGGATGATAAAGGAGAGGTATTCGATTTTATGTCTAGGCTGTGTTTAGAGTGGGAAAAAGCAGCGACTTTGCCAGATAGTTTAGCCTCTAAAACACGAGGAGTAAGCAGAAATCAACGTGTGAAAAAGTTGCTGCTCTTAAAGTTTTTGTTTCATTTTTATAGGTCAAACTCAGGACAGGCGTAGTTGTTGGCCGTGAAGGTGGTATGATACAAAACATATGGATGCCCTTCTTTTTGGGCGTTGGTGGACCTATGGGCACAGGCAAACAAATTTTGCCTTGGATACATTTAGAGGATTTGTGCCGCTTAGTACAACACTGTCTAGAAACAGAAAAATGTAGTGGACCCTTGAACGCCGTAGCTCCCGAAATAGTTACAAATGGCCAATTTTCTAAAGTAAGTGATGCATAACTAGATTCTCATTCCCATCTGCATAAACCAATTATTAAAAAAAAAACTGAATTTTTAAAGGCCTTTGCTTCAGCCCTAAGACGCCCCTGTATTTTTCCTGTGCCCGTGTTTGTTGTTGATTTATTATTCGGCAAGGACCGTTCCGCTCTATTGCTAACTGGTGCGAAAATTCATCCTAAACACACATTGGAATCAGGATTTAATTTTAAGTACCCTACTGCCAAGGCTGCTTGCGAGGAAGTGGTGAAGAAATCTTAAGAAATTTAACAAGAACATCTTGCTATTTATTTTATTTTTAAATTTAGAGTATTATGGGTTGTTAATTTTTCTTTTTAATTTTACATATTTTTTTGTTAATTCTATGTTGTTTTGCAATAAAAGTTAAATATATTGAAAATAATGATATTGTTTTAAGAAATCAGCGAAATATATTTTTTTACGTTTTACGTGTAAATTAAAAATTGTTTTCCCTGGCAGGTTTTGTAAGAAGTAAATTTAACTTTTTATTTTCTCATATGGGTTTCTTTGCCGCTTTATAATTGAGGGAATTCAAAAGTAATTTTTTGTTTAAAAAGGTTTTGGAACCCAACACCAAGATATAATTTTCAAGGAACATTCGGTCTAATTCCCGTTGGCGTTTTAATTTCTAATTTTCTATGTCGTTTTAATTTATTTGTTTATTATTCCTAAACTTGCATTTTTAAACTACATATATTAAAACAAAGGAAATAGACTATTGCAAAGCGGTTTTGATATTTTTGAAAGAAAAATTTATCAATCAAATAGAATGAGACAGGAAATTGCGAACGTTCTGCCTTTATATCTTCTAATTGATTTTTTAATATATTTTTCTATTAAATATAAGACAAGTACTTTGCAATAATGTCAAGTATTCATTATAATTTATTTGAAAAACTCAAGTCCAGCAAACAAGTAGCTATAAAAATTAAAACGACTTAGAAGCGACCACAATAGGGACAACGAGAAGATGGCCGATTATTAAGAATTGATAGTTTTTTTTTTTGGAAGTTAGTTAAAATCAAATTCAATTTCATGTTTTTTTTCATACTGTTTTCTAATTCGACTAGTAATACTATTCACATATGATACGACATATGTAGATGCCCATGATACAATTAACAAGGTAGCCTCGTCAGCTAAACCGTTAATCAACTGACTACTTTAGGTTGTCAAGAGATTGCAGAGATGAAAGGCAGCCGAAACGAGATAGCTAGTCCGCGTAAGCTCAGTGCATCTCTCTTCTGTAAATGTAGAAGTGGCGTCTTTTTGACAGTTTGCATAAGTTGTACAAAAACAAAATGCATGTTATTTTTATTGAAGTTGTTCTTATTGTAGCGAAAAGGCTACCTTGTTAGTTGTATCATGGTAGATGCCTACATGCCAGAGAAAATAGACTTAATGGTCATACACACAAACAAATATATTTACACATACCTTGCAATTACTGGATTAAATTTAATGCAGCATATTCTTTTAAAGTTATATCACATAATTATTTTCATTTTATATGTATATACATATTTATTTAAATGCATACATAACTTGCTTTTTATGTACATATGTATATATCTTCATTTTTATTGTAAGACAACTGCAACACTTCCCGACCGTTTCCGGTTTTTCGTTAAAATCCAACACTTAACAATATAAATATAGGTACACTCACGTTTACGTTGCGTATTTAATTTTGTTAACACGAATACTTTGTTATTAACAATTTGTTTTATATTAAAACCAGCACTTTTTTCTTCTTAAAAAAACACAATTAAACAACCCGTGAAAAGGACGCACAAGAACTAACTTTTTTTTTATTAATAATTGGCGCAAATTTTTTTATTGTCGGTGTTGGCAACACATTTTCAACTGTTGCCACTCAGCAGAGTAACAAAGCCCCAAACATGATGCCACTAATAATGTGGCCTTATTAGCTGAACCGTTAAATGTTAGTTTACACGGTAAAAATTATGAAAGTCTCTCCGTATATAAGAAAAAGAGAGCATGTTTACTTGGTTATTTTGTGTGAAGGTACATATTTAATATTGATTTTTTTTTCTATTTCTTTAATAATTTCCTATTAGTACTTTTCTAATTTAAGTTTATCATAATCTATAATTTTGTTGCTGTTTTGTTTATTGTTTGTTTTTCAGCTCTACAAAATGAAAAGTAAGTTTAATAAAATACAATTATTTTTGTATTAAGTTTATCAGGCTCAAGTTCTTTCTATATTATTTTTGTGATTGATATTATTTTATATTATTTTTGTGATTTTTTTAATTAATATCAATCAAAAAAATACTATAGAAAGAACTGGAGCCTGATAAACTTAATACAGAAATAATTATATAAGAAAATGTTCGAATAATATAAATTAATATAATAAAATATATGTATTAAAAAATAGATTTGTATTCAAACAACAAAATTAACTAAATTGTAAGTACTATTCTGCTTTGCAGTTATTTATTTTGGATGATTAAATAATTTAAATAAATCTACAATATTTATTTTTAACACTATTGCAGAACTCTCGCCCTGCTTTTGTCATATTTTGAAATTTACAAACTTCCATCCTTGGGTAGATGAAACTCTCCACATTGTATTCATTTGACACGTCAGTGTTGTTTTTTCAAACAATTCAAAGAAGAGTGAAAACAAAATGTCAAATTAAAAGAGGAAGAATTTCGAAGAACGAAAAGAAATCCGCAAGAAATTTATTTTAACAAATTTGTATTCTGTGGCAAAATTAAAATAAAACATTAGCGGTCATAGAAGCGTAAGAACTGGTATCATATTAAAAACCGTGCATGTACGTTTGTAAGCAAAGACATATTTGTAAGAAGAATATTTTTGGGAATGTATTCAATATTAGTTATTTTTATACTTCTAGAACTCATATTGCGTGGCAAACAACTTGTAATTGTTTAAATAAACCTTGGATTATTGTTTGTTTTGTCTGGTTCTGAAATTTTGCTACGAGGCGTAATAACAAAAAAAGAAATGCAGACGCTAAAACGGTTTTATAAATTTATGTGGATTAACATATTGATACATCTAATATGGGTGTGTTCGGTGCAGGCAGTGGAATTTACGTTTGATTTAGCAGATGGTGCAGAAGATTGTTTCTATGAAGAAATAAAACGTAACACGAGCGCCTACCTGGAATTTCAAGTTTCCGCAGGTGGTCAACTAGACGTCAACGTTCAGTTGAAGGATCCTCACGGGCGCATTATCTATGAACAAGAAAAAGTTACATATGACAATTATCAGTTTGTAGCGGATACAACTGGCGTTTATCAGGCATGCTTCAGCAACAAATTCTCAACGTTCGCACACAAATTCGTGTATGTCGATTTTCAAGTGGGCGACGAACCTAATTTGCCTGGTGTTGATGATCACGCCACTGTTTTAACACAAATGGAAACATCTTCGCAGTCAGTACACAAATCCTTGAATGATATACTAGATGCTCAAACACATCATAGACTACGTGAAGCTCAAGGTCGCAAGCGGGCAGAAGAACTAAACGAGCGGGTCATGTGGTGGTCGTGTGCTGAGACTGCAGCCATTTTACTTATTGGCGTTGGCCAGGTTTTAGTTTTACGTAACTTCTTCTCAGACCGCAAGCCAAGTCAATCTAGATATAGTCGATTGTAGAAGTTATTAAAATTTCAGCTTTAAATTTTTTAATAAAAATTAGTATTTTTTGTTCAAAAAGCAAATCTTACACCACTGACCATTTGTAAATACATCTATTTTCGATGTGTTTAATGTTTCTCTACCTTCATTATTACTTTGTTTGCTTGAAAGTTTATATTTTAAAATTCTTTGTTCCTTCTTTAAGCTTCAGGTCGCTGAATTTCACGTGTTACTGTAAATTCGAAACTTTGGAATATCTTTGTTTAAATACAAGTCTGAGCTAAGATATGTTGTTTGAAAATAATATAATTTAGCGACCAAAAACTTTAGCAATATAATATTCAAAAAAATATCAAACGGAAATTTAATTCAAATTTTTGTTTCAGCTTTTAGTTTAGTTAATAACGAACTTAAATAAATAAGAAAATCTTATGCGTTTCTTCCAAAGAAAATTTTAACAAATTGTTTTAATTTCCAATATTGGAAAAAAAAAGAAAGCTTACAAACTTTTTACGTTAATAGTTAATGTAGAAAGCTGCATAAGTGTGTTAGTTGCAAGTTATAGTTTTACGTTAAATTTAAATTTCCTTCGCTAAGCCCATAATGGATCAGAGTTTCTATAATACTAGCAAATGACTTACATATATGAAAAGCACTCAATCTTTTTAGTAATTTTTATACAAGTACATGCATATGTATTTGATTATAGTACTGATACACAATATATATAATTATTAACAGACCCTTTTAATTTCAATAGTCACTTACGCCCCCTTTGGGCAAACTTGAAGCTGGTATAAGTTGCAATATTAATTAACGAAAATTTATTAACTTGTCTTATGTGAATGTGACGTTTGCTACAATAAATGTTAGACATATTTATGGCAGGTCTAGACGGGGTGTTTTAGCATATATTAATTTAATTTTTCCATAAACAACTTTAGATTTAATATAAGGTTTATTTGACCAATTTTTCATTTAAAGAGAGCGAAGTATCAACACAAATATACAAAAAAGTACAAGAGATATGTAAAGGTTATTTAACGCAAGAAAATATTAATATTAAATATAAAATTATATTAATTTTTGAATGATGGTATAGAATGAAAAGAAAAAATAGCTACATACAGCCAGTGGCTAATATTGAAACATGTTATTCCTGCTAAAATTAAATATTAGAAGTTGATGTATGTGTTCCAAAAAGATTCATAACAATTCTAAATGTTTATTTAGCCAATTTTGTATTGGACATTTTAATTGACACTCATTTGAAGTTAGTATTAATTTATTGCAATAATCCTCTAAATTGGTAAATAATTTCGCAATACGGATAACAGGTCAATATTGCAATTAAGATCAATATCAAGAGATTTGGATAAAACAACAATAATTGAATAGAGATAACTAGGCAATTTTTTGAATAATAAGTAATATGTAAATTTGGCCTTTTTGGCTTTGTATTACTGAATTTAATAAATAAATAAATAAAAAAAAAACATTTACCTATATGCAAAGGATGCAAAATTCGAGATCTTGGACTGTTTGGTTTGGCTTTTCTACAGACTTTTTGAATATTTCCTTAGGGTTAATTTTTTTTTATCATATCCGTCATCTTAGCTTGCTTATTGCAATATTTACTTGCGAATATTAGGAGCAATTGTGCAAATTATTTATTTTTTTTTCGAAAATATATACCCCACACTACTCTTTAAACACTCCTGGCAACACTTTTTTCAAACAACTGCCATACAGCTGTGCGTTGAGACACGAATTAGAAATCAAAACAAAAACAAGTAAGAGTGCTATATTCGGCTGGGCCGAATCTTAAATACCCTTCACAATGGTACATACATTCCGATTGATTTTTGGTGCGAAAAGTTGTTTTATTTGGCTTTTAAATGGGCCGATTTTTTCTGAATTTCAATATCAGATCCACTACCGGGATTTAACACAGGCTGCAAAACTTTTATTTAAATAATTCCTAATATGCTCAAGTTCAACCACTGGGTGACACCAATTCTTTTTAATATCAATGAAATAAAGAAAAGCAAAATGTATTTCTTAATTATTTATCAGTTAACTTTATAGTAAAATTTATTTAACAAAAAATTGCATATAATTGCATTATTTTTAAATTATAATGCTAAACATTGCCATTAAGTGTGATTTTCTTTTCAATTTACTTACGTATGTGGGTACATGCATACGTATGTATGTATGTATCTATAATAGAAAACTCTAAAATAAATTCTTTATTATTGAATATTTTCAGTGTGTTCCATAAAACAATGATTATATACATACATATATACATATATACATATTTACATTGCTTGCTTTTACAAAATTATTTTTTTCTTGTGCACGTTGTTGATGATCTATTGCGTATCATCATACACATGTGTGTGTGTATGTACATATGTAAGTACGTAGGGAAACCCAAAATGATTTTTTGTGTGAATGAATTTGAAGACGCAATTGTTTAAAAGAATTTCATTGCGTACCCTTTTTTCAACAATTCTTTATATCACTTTCATTTTCAAGCTCGTGTATACATATGTACATACATACACATTTTTACAACAAAGCAAAAAAATTGTTTATGCTAACATACTTGCATGCATACATACATATGTATGTAGATACATACATACCTACATGCATACAAACGTATCTACATACATACATACATACATACATACATACATACATACATACATACATACATACATACATACATACATACATACATACATACATACATACATACATACATACATACATACATACATACATACATACATTCATACATGATCGCAAATATTATATACATATGTATATAATATTATATACATATGTATGTACCATTATGATTGATTTTTGGTACCAAAAGTTGGGTGCATATGGGCCGATGTCCAAAAATTTTCTAATTTTGCCCCTAAACAGCCTGTATGTACCATTCCGACAAATATTTAGTGCAAAAAAACTGTTTCGTTTAGCTTCCAGGCCCGACTTCTTGAGATATCGGGAGGCGCTATATCTCGAACATATATGGGCCGATGACAAAAAAATTTCCAGTTTTGCTTCTGACTAACCTATATGTATCATTCTGATTGATTTTTGGTGCCAAAAGTTGTTTTATTTAGCTTATAGAGCCGATTTCTTGAAAAATCGGGAGACGCTATATCTCACGTATATATAGACCGATTGCAGACATTTTCAAATTTTGCTTTTAAACACCTTATATGTACCATTCTGATCGATTTTTGGTACCAAAAGTTGTTTTATTTGGCTTTTAGAGCCGACTTCTTGAGAAAACTTGAGGCGCTATATCTCGAGTGTATATGGGCCGATGTCCAAAATTTTCCACGTTTGCCTCTAAATGGTCTATATGTACCATTCTGATTGATTTTTAGTGCCAAAAATTGCTTTATTTGGCTTAAAGAGCGGATTTCTTGAAAAATCAGGAGTCGCTATATCTCAGATATATATGGACCGATTTCAAAAATTTTCCAATTTTGCTTTTATACACCTTATATGTTCCATTCTAATCGATTTTTGATACCAAAAGTTGTTTTATTTGGCTTTTAGAGCCGACTTCTTGAGAAAACGGGAGGCGCTATATCTCGAGTGTATATGGGCCGATGTGGAAAAATTTTCCACTTTTGCCTCTAAATAGCCTATATATACCATTTTGATTGATCTTCGGTGCCAAAAGTTGTCTTATTTGGCTTATAAAGCCGATTTCTTGAAAAATCGGGAGACGCTATATCTCGGATATATATGGGCCGATTTCAAAAATTCCTTTTTTTCTAGGATTTAATGGGCACTAAAAATGATATGGTTTAGTTTTTAAGACAAAATTTTTTTTCAAAAATCTGAATACAAAAATTGCACAAAATACCCCTCAAAACCCGGTTTTTTGAATATATCTCGGCTATCCGTGGACCTATCTTACTGAATTTCAATAGCAGACCCACTACCGGGGTTTCACACGTTTTAGCGAAAGAATGAGGTTTCTATCTCAAACCGTTTTCTCAGAAACGGTATTTCAACGACTACAGACGGACAGACGGACCGACGGACAGACGGACAGACGGACAGACGGACATCGCTCAATCGTAATCGCTATTGATGCTGATCCAGAATATATATACTTTATGGGGTCTTAGATGGATATTTCAATGCGTTACAAACGGAATCACAAACTTATATATACCCTTACACATTTATGTGAAGGGTATAAAAAACCTTCAACAACAACAAAAATCTCTTGTTAAAAACCAAATCATCTGTTTTTGCATTTTAGAAATTATTAACCAATACGGAAAGGAATGGATATAAAAAAGAAGCAATAAAAAAACTATTGAACAGAAGATACACGTGCATCCAACAACTATAAGAACGTGCACATATAAGAAGAGGAAAAAGCACATGAATGCAACAACACAAACGTCAAAATATCTCCAAAATACAATAACGAATGAAAGAAAAAAAACGGTTAACTGCGGCCAGTTGCATTAAATAAGTTAAGAGAAGTAAAACGAAAAGTTTGATCTACTCGATAAAGTGCAAAAAAAAAAGGAAAATCCACATATAATTTCAAATTGCAGGCAATTGTTTAATAAACGCCTGACAATAAACCGCGTGTTCGTGCGTCTACAATTAAAATTGCAAAAAAGTGCATGTCCTCCATTTCAGGTGTTATTAATTGTTAAATTCAATCTTATAGAAGTGCAAGATAAAAAAAATAATCATTCAAAGAGCAGAGCAAAAGTGTTTAATATAATCAGAATTTAATTTGTGCTGTGTTTAATTAGATAAAAAGCAAAGAAGTGAATAATAATGAAAATGTTTGAACCAAGTGTATTAATACGCTATTGTTTATATGGCTCTTGTTTCATAATATCTTCCGAAGTAATCTATCATTCATACTTTTGGCTTAAAAAGAAGCTGAAAGAGCTTTCATCTTCTCCAGAAGTATGTGAAGTTATTTGGACCAATGAGCTCTCTCAGTGTTGCGCCACTAAGCCTAATTCTCATAATGGCAAAATTAATGGGGCCAGCTCTTCCTCGCCGAGCCGGTTTGCTAAAATAACCGCATCGTTCAAATCTTTTGATCAATGCAAAAATTATTATTGTGCTGCAAGAAATATCAGTCGTTTAATAGAGTTCATTGATTCGGCAAAGTATTCTATCGATTTAGCAATGTATACATTTACATCGTATGAACTATCGCAAGCGTTTCTACGTGCTCATAACCGCGGTGTTTTAATTCGTGTAGTGAGTGATCATGAAATGGCCTATTCCACGGGTTCGCAAATCATACCATTGACAAAATCAGGTAAATCAAATGTAATTGCTTTATTCTCAGCAGGAAAACCTATCCAAGTACATATGTATATGCACTGTCAGTTGACACTTTTTATTCAGCACTTTTTCTACCAGGGCTGCCAGCGAATGACAGACTAAACGTGCTAAATCGCCAAAGAGAAAGCTCTACAGTTAACTTTTATTTATAGGTATAATAAAGAGAAGTAGCTTATATTTCCAATATTTGAGTAACTATATTATAAGTAAATTTGTCACTTTTAGAATTTAGCAGGGGCGTCAGTTCGCAAAAAATTGTTTGTGCCTTTCTTTCACATTTTTGGTATACAAAATTAGTTCTAGCGAAAATATTTAACAGTTTTGATAAAAATCATCACCGCAGGCATATCGGGAGTGAAAAGTGGGTATAGCAGGTTGCCAAGCAAAGCTCGGTCTACCATTTATTGTAAATAACAAGGGATATCTTTATTCCAGAGATGGCAACACCAGTTCTTACTGGTGATAATATTGATGACCCTTATTGTGTTGGTGCTGTTTGAAAACGACAGATTACGTTATTGATGTAAATTTTAAAATCGAACTTTTTTTTGTCATTTTAGCAGCCAAAGGTGAAACTTTATTGTGATTTATTATTATTTCATTTAGTTTCTAATGATGTTTATGCTTTAAGTGGTAAACAACAGCAAATGTTGATGCCATCAGACTACGGACACATACATATAAACAATTAAGCTTTTAACAAATAATTAATAACCAAATATGTGTATGGCTGAAAAAACAATATCAGGTAGCAACAAACGCATAATTGCAAAACACAAGTGTTTCTTTGTGACCTTGAAAATTAAATGTGCAGTATATTTTATACATACACATGTATTGTTTGTACTTATGTGTTAGTGAATATAATTTGATACCAGGAATAGAAAATGCTATTCAGTTTACAATTTTTGTATTTTAAGAACCATGATACAATTAACAAGGTAGCCTCGTCAACTAAACCGTTAATCATCTGACTACTTTAGGTTGTCAAGAGATTGCAGAGATGAAAGGCAGCCAAAACGAGATAGCTAATCCGCGTAAGCTTAGTGCATCTCTCTTCTGTAAATGTAGAAGTGGCGTCGTTTTGATAGTTTGCATAAGTTGTACAAAAACAAAATGCATGTTATTTTTATTGAAGTTGTTCTTATTGTAGCGAAAAGGCTACCTTGTTAGTTGTATCATGTTAAGAACTCATATAATTATTATTGTTTTGTAATACATACATACATAAATATTTTAGCTTGGATGGCGTGGTATTGTGATATATGTACATATGTACACATGTATAAATAAAAATAAAAATAATCCATTCAGAAACCTAGAGGAAAGATTGATTGTTTTTAATATTAAAGTTGAGAGCAGTACCAGACGAATTGTAACTATTATTTTTGTTTACTATCTCTCAAAAAAATTGTTAGTTTTATTTTGGCTTTGGCATTGTCTGTCATAAAATTTTGTTAGAAAAATTCAGCCAAAATTGAATGGCAGTTTTATAAAGTTTTGTAAGCTATCTGTTTTTATTATAATAAACGAAGTTGCAGCCTTTGGATTTTATATAAGTAAAATTATATGTATGTATGTATTTGTTTAGTTAATTTTCTAAATACTGTTTGAGGGACGTTTTTGTTTTTATGGGTAGACCGGTAGAAACTTTTTAGAATTTTTATGCCCCTTGCACTAGGCCTAGAATTACAGAAATAAATATTTTGCCCGTTTTTACCCATTTTTGCCCTCTGAATATTTCAAAAGTAAAAAATTGTATAGTTTATTTAAGACTTATTTCTTAGGAGTAATTAGACTCCTTGTTTAACTTTTTTTCTGCTCCCATCCACCTGTGTAATTCAAAAAGCACCAAAATTCGGTTTTTACCTCTTTTTTACTTTGGGAGATCAAAGATCAGAATTTTGAAAAAACTAGCAGACACCTGTCTGCTTGTTTTTAGTAGGATTTCAGGTCTTTTTTTTAACTTTTTTAGTACGAACATTGGGCTTGGAGATACAGAATTATCTCTTGTGCTATTTTCTTCTCTTTTACCCCTGTCCCTTTTAAGAAGCCAATTATTTCTAAATGGCAAAGTTCGGCAAAGCAATCATGTATTTCTCTCAATAATAGACAATAAATTGAGTCAAGTACGCAGCAAGGGTGCCGTACTACCGACGTATTTGAATGTGAAGATAAATATGTATGTTTTTCGTAAGTGAACATTGTACCTACATGTTTATCTGTGAAGGTGAAAATCTTTATAAATATATATAAGTAACTTATAATAATATAAAAGAATTTTTATAGATATGAATAAAAACCTTAAAAATTTTAAAATTGCGAAGAAAAAAAATTTAAAAGACATCGTGAAAAATCGGTGACCTCTGAAAAAATTTGGACATATGTACATATATGGGCACATTTTGGGAGTGTAAGTGAACTGGACCACATGGTAAAGTAAGCCAAGAATGTGGTCTATTTAGTGGTATCAGCGCAATATCTCAATTCTATTTGAGACTTATTTAAAAAATTGTTGAAATTTTGACTAACTAAAAAATCGATGATCTCTGAAAGATTTTGGACACACATGTATGGGTACATTTTGGGAGTGTAACTTAACTGGACAACATGGAGAAAGAAGCCGAAATGTGGTCTATGTAGTGGTATCAGCGCCATTTCTGAATTGTATTTAAGAATTTTTAAAATTTTTTTTGAAATTTAGACCAAGTGAAAAATCGATGATCTTGGAAAAAGTTTAGACATATATGGGCACATTTTGTGACTGATATTCAACTAGACCACATGGAAAAAGAAGCCAAAAATGTGGTCTGTTTAGTGGTATAAGTGCCATTTCTCAGTTGTACATATTTGAAAATTTGAAAATTTTTTTTTTAAAATTTGGACTAAGTAAACAATCGATGATCTGGGAAAGAATTTAGACATACATATATAGGCACCGGAGTGTAGCTCAACTAGACCACATGGAAAAGGAAGCCAAGAATGCGGTGTATTTAGTGGTATCAGTGCCATTTCTCAATTGTGTTTGAGAATTTAAAAATGTTTTTTTTTTTGAAATTTGGCATATTTATCTTCTTCCACATGCCCTGTGAAAATTTCAGCTCTAGCTCTTATCATTTGGGAGATTGTATAGTTTTTAGCGTTTGGGATATTGACGCCTGTGAGGGATGGACAGGTGAACAGCGTAAACGGGTTCCACTTTCATTCTATGAGTGCAGAACCCTACAGGGTCACACTTTCTTGTATGGGGACCTCCTTATGTTTTTAGCTTTTTGTTATTTTTAGTATTTGTTGTGGGAGAGGCCAGCCAACTACATATGTTCCCAGTCTAAAACAATTAAGAGACATCTGGTTAAACATCACAAGTGAAGAATTAGACAAAAAACAAATATAAAAAACACGTTTACTTTTGTATTTGATTTTGTTATTATAAGTTTTTCGGCTCTGTAAAAATGTACAAAAACACGGTTCAAAGAACTAAATTTTTTTGCGGTATGTGTAAGTATTTACAAAAACAAGCTGCAACCGCTTACCTCACCGGCATGCCATTCTTCGCAAACGTGTTTTTTTCGTTTGGCGTTTTTTCTTGTGTGTGGAAATTTTGAGCTGGCAGCCCGGCTGCCTTAAAATTTTGACATTTAAACTGTAATTGCCAACCACCAAGTATTTTGCTAACAACAAAGGCATATGTTAATTTAATTTTTTCCTATTGCCTTTAGCTGATAATAAATAATTATTTATAACCACTCTAAAAACCCAGATAACTGAACGTTTTTGAACAGTGATAAGTGAGTTGCTTGGAAATTGGACTATTGGCGGTTGAAATAAAAACTGTTGAAAAAACTAACGCAGTCTTATTTTTAGTGCGCAAAATGAAAGACACAACTGAAATCCTGCTCAAATTACGCAAGCTATTGCAATCAAATGCAAATTTGGCCTTAAGTGCTTATATTATACCATCTGATGATGCACACCAGAGTGAGTATATCTGTGAACACGATGAGCGTAGATCATATATATCGGGGTTCGATGGTTCATCCGGAACTGCTGTTGTAACTATGGATAAAGCTTTGCTTTGGACCGATGGCAGATACTATCAGCAAGCGTTGAAACAGCTGGATAACAATTGGGGTTTGATGAAAGATGGTCTGCCCATGACACCGAGTGTTGGCAAATGGTTGGCGAAGAATATACCAAAAGGCAGCGCTGTGGGTGTAGACTCCAAGTTACTTTCATATCGTGCTTGGAAACCGATAGAGGAAGACCTTTTAGCCGCAGATTGTTCACTAGTGCCAGTTGAAAAAAATCTAATCGATACTGTATGGGGTTCGAATCAACCTAATATAACCACAAATCCCATAATAACATTGGATATAACATTTTGTGGCGAAACTATTGCGGACAAATGGAAAAAAGTAAAAGCACAAATGATGGAGAAAAACTGTGAAGCCATGGTTGTTAGTGCATTAGATGAAATCGCATGGTTTCTGAACTTGCGTGGCTCTGATATAATGTACAATCCTGTGTTCTTGGCCTACTTAATAATAACTAAAGATAAGCTGATGTTTTTTGTGGATAAATCAAAATTACCAAAAAATTTCCATGATCATTTACTGAATAACGGAGCTGAAATTCAAAGTTATCCCTATGAATCAATAGGTGAATACTTGTCTACTATTGTAAACCAAAGTTCTGGGAAAATATGGATATCGCCGAATTCCAGTTATTACCTTAATGCTCTTGTTGCGAAAAAGAAGCGGCATCAGGAAATAACAGCGATTGCAGTTAGTAAATCTATCAAAAACAAAACTGAAGTAGAAGGCTTTATCAATTGCCATATCCGTGATGGTTTAGCTTTGTGCCAATATTTTGCATGGTTGGAGCATATGTTGGCAAACAATCAGTATGTGGATGAAATTTCGGGGGCGACTAAACTGGAAGAGTTCCGCTCGAAACAAATGCATTTTATGGGCTTGAGTTTTGCCACAATAAGTGCGTCCGGTCCAAATGGTTCAGTTATACACTATCACCCAGCGAATGAAACAAATCGCCAAATTACTGACAAAGAAATTTATTTGTGTGATTCTGGAGCTCAATATCTAGATGGTACAACTGATGTGACGCGCACAATTCATTTTGGCACACCATCGAGCTTTGAAAAGGAATGTTATACGCGCGTTTTGAAGGGTCAACTCACGCTGGGCTCGACGATTTTCCCCAAAAAGGTTAAGGGTCAGGTGTTAGATACTCTGGCTCGAAAGTCTCTTTGGGATGTTGGACTTGACTATGGTCATGGCACCGGCCATGGGGTGGGTCATTTTCTCAACGTTCATGAAGGCCCTATGGGCGTGGGCGTACGCTTAATGCCTGACGATCCAGGCTTACAGGAAAATATGATAATTTCCAATGAGCCTGGCTATTATCAAGATGGAGAATTTGGCATTCGCATTGAAGATCTTGTACAAATTGTTCCAGCCGATACAAAGAACGATTTCAATGGCCGAGGAGCACTCACATTTAAAACGATAACACTGTGTCCCAAACAAACCAAAATGATCAAAAAAGAACTTTTGCTTGAAAATGAAGTGAAAATGCTAAACGATTACCATCTTCAGGTTTGGAATACACTTTCGCCCATTTTGCAAGACCAACATGATGAGCTGACATTGTCATGGTTGAAACGAGAAACTCAACAAATATAAACCAATTTCTAACAAATTTTTTTTTACTTTTTTATAAAAAATAAATTGTTGGCATTTTTTAGTCACTTGTACTTAATTTGGAAAAAAAAAAAAATATAAAAATTTAAAATTTATAGCATTTATGTCTAAAGACTAGAATATTTGTGTGAATAAAGTTATAACGAAGAGAAATTTTTCAAATATCCTTTTGTGTTAAATGTCAGTTTAGTCAGATACATATATTACAAATAACTAGAATCGTTTCTGAAGTATTTGCAAAAACCAATATTTGGGAAGATATTTTTTAAGGAAATTCCTTGGAATGTGGCTTGATGAGACCTGTTACAGCAATCAATTTCGATCCCAAGTTATGTATGTATGTATTGCAATTTTGGAAAAGGCTTCAGCAAATTAAAATCGATTGACTGTATTAAAAGGAATGATTTAGTCATTTCTTCATTTAATGATACGGTTAAATGTAAATATTTTTACATTTAACCGTAAAAAGAATTAAAGTCAAAACTCAGCGAACTGAAAGTGTGAAGCGAAAATATAATGAAATATTTCATAATCAAAACCATTCCAGAGAATTTCTGTGACAGTTGCTTTCAAAAATCTGACATTTCGTTGATGCAAATTAACTAATATTTTAAGATTTTTCGAATCTACTGATGATTCGATTAGCATAAACGAAATGTCGACGGCTGGTCTATTTTTATACCTAAAATAATCAATAGCAAAATTTTTTTTTCTGAATGCCATGTAATATCAGAGTTGAGATACTGCCATATACGATAGAAATCTTTTGAATTAAATGACGCCTTTGAATACGTTATTTATATGGCCGGCCTCATTTAATTTTCCTCGCAAAACTTTGTTCCCAAAACACCTTACCATTTCCGTCTTAGTTGGGCTTCAATGTAAAAATTGTGTTATTCATTTTTCCTCTATCGATCTAGCAGGTACCAGAGCAGCTGCGAAGAAGTCCAACCATTAACTTGTACTTTTTGATATTCTTGGGATCGGATAAGGACGCTATCTCTCATTATAGGTGCTGCCCTATAAAAACATAATATTTAATTTTCCCTTATTGTATCAGCGGGTACCTGCGTATTTGTAGAATATTTTGTCGTACCATTGCAGCAGTAAACTATTGTTATAGAATAAAATCCAATAATAAAATTAAGTCATATGCTGCA
The DNA here is from genome assembly GCA_963662145.1 of Sturmia bella. Lineage (NCBI taxonomy): Eukaryota > Metazoa > Arthropoda > Insecta > Diptera > Tachinidae > Sturmia > Sturmia bella. The sequence goes on from OY759170.1 coordinate 20,531,331, forward strand.
GAGCCAATTTCTGAAGAAACTTTTTCGGAATAGAAATACTTTCGATTGAAATTGAGTAACAGGCAAAAATAAAATATTTTATTTCAGCACAATAGGGCCCAATAGGAACCAAGTCTGCTGGTCTTTTCACTGAGTAAATATTTATTAGAATCACAACAGTTATTGGTTTCACTTAAGGCTATCAAATATCAAACAAGTTGGAGTAAAAATTTGCTAAATATGGGAGTTACGCTTAATTCGGGGCATATCTTCTATGAATCTCTGTACGAAGCCATCAGCAATGTGCCTCATATGACCGCGATTATAATTGCTGGGTATGCAGCGGTCATCCCCTGATGCTGCCTGCTTTTATCTTTACTGGTAGAGTTCTATTTACCCCAGCTGAATTTAACACTAATACCTTAAAGCTAAAACTAATAATAAATTTTAATAAATGCAAAGAAAAACACTGTTATTCACCAAAAATATTTCAGGCTTTAAGCCTCTTATTTGAACATACATATTTGTATGGAAAATCTGTCAAATAAGAGTTTAATAGACCTTAAATATTTATTATGAATATTAAGAAAAGAATATTATATAACAATAAAATTAACTCTACCCCTATGAACACCGGCAGCGCTTGAATTGAAGTTTGGACTAGGAAGCATTTTCCAATGCTAGAAATTTACTGGGCATTTGATCAATCAAACCTTCCTTCATTACATAAAATTTCTTGAATAACATTGCCTTCAAAAGTTTATCGTTTTTTCAACACAACTCCGCACGAAATGCAGAGCATATGTAAGTAGGTAAAGGACGCATCTTTGCTTTTTCCTATATTTATTTGAAAAATCCTCTATTCCGGTACTCAATTCATTCATTCTTGCCTTTTAAGTTTTCATCAAGTAAAAAAAACTCATAAGTAAAATAACTGCTTAATTGTATACTCAGCATTTGGAGATTGTTTTATTTTACTCCTAAAAATATGCATTATAAATAAACAAATTATGTAGCTTTTATGTAGAAGTTTTACACCTCACGAGTAATTGTCGCTCACACAAGTAGGCAACAGTTTTTGTAACTATACTTTGCCATTTTGAAATGAGTAATTTCTCTTTGAACTCACCACATTTTGCTGACGGTTTTCCTTCATTCATACCACGTTTAATAGTAGCAATAGTTTTTTTTTTTTTTTATAAGATGTTTCTTTTGCATTTTAAGGTGTTCCCATACGCTGCAATAGCAGCACGTCCTTTATGCATCATAAATTTTGCATTCTTGACAGTCCTTTGCGGGTCACTGAGATTCTGAAAAAACAAACCATGCAACCGAACCCTGACGAAAAACAAGTCCGCAGCATACTGCTGACTGGCTCCCTCAATTGGACTAATCAGGTAATAATAGAAAACAACACACATGCATTTCCTTTAACATCTTATTATGGCTGTTTTAAACCATTTTAAATTTCCAGGGTTTAAACGGTAATTGGGAAAATATTTTAATTACCAGCAACAACGATTTTGTACGTGAATATTCCCAAGAATTTGAAAGAATATGGCGCGTGTTTGATGTAGATTCACAAGTACGCAAACGATAAAAGGAACAGATAAAAAGAATCATACTTAGATATTTTAAGGTAAGTGACTCACTTGACTTATTATTAATTATAAAGAAGCAAAAACGCATGTTGTTTTTTGGGCAAAGCAATTGTGACCTGGTTGATGGGAAACATATTTCCTTGATTAAAAGTAATAAAAGAAAAAAAAGATTAGAAATTAGAAAAAAAAGTGGCGGACAGCTGTTCACTTACTTTTCCACCTGCAATTAGTTACGGAGTTACATACCGCTTTAACCTCAACATTCGAATTCTCAAATATATACACATAATAAAATTTGTTTTCGTGTAATTTTGTTTGGTCTCTCTGAACGGACTGAGTCCCTGCACAGTACATTTAATTTTCACCTGTTTAGCATCGTTCCTTTTTCTTAACGCCTACAAAATCTTGTTTTATTCTTCCTTCACCATATATTTTAAATTAATGGATTTGTCGCTAACCGAAAATGAAAATTATCTGCAAAAGGCTTACAGCACCAAGTTGTAAGTTTCAATAATTTCAATTGATTCGATTTTGGACTGAATTCAACAAATGTGTTACTTTCCATCAGCCATTTCTTGTAGGCTAGTTGCTTGAGTGCTATAACAACAAATAACAAAAACAATAACAACATAAAATCTAACGTGTGCTCCATACCAGGGGCATCCCTCGACTGCCAAATGGAAATGGATTAAGCCAATTGCACGGTAGTACAGAACCGTTGCTGTACAAATCATTCCCGTACTTGGCTAAATTTATTTATTTAGAATGTCGAAATGAAGGGCGAAGATTTGAATTTCAACTGACTGATTGATGACTTCCTCGCCACCAGTTTTCTTCCTCCTTTGCCAGTGTTACCAGATCAGCTAAAGTTTTATTCTTCTAAACTATAGCTGATTCCAAACGCTAAAAAAGCTATCAGGTGCTCAGTTTTGAATCGATCCGTTTACCTACAAAGAGAGCAGCATCGGCTTGTACGGAAGGAGGGTAGTTATCATGATAATGTAATAGAATTATGTTATATATACAGCAAGTGTTTGTTGCATGTGTGAATATTTAGTGTGCACATTCATAGTTTCCTTTAATCAAAATTACAACAAATTGATGAAAAGACTACTTAAAAATTTGGTGCAACTTGAGATTCTTATAACACCCATATGTGTTTGCTGCATGTTATTTTTACTGTTTGTTGTTACATACATTTTCTTTGCTTGCGATCAAGGCTTTTTGTTTTTGCATAACTGCTATTTAGTGAAGTCGAGGTGTTATAAGGGATGACAGCTTCTATTTTAATTATGACTTAATTATGGGTTTCATAAGAGTTTTTGTTCAGTAACAACAAAAACTTATTTAAATTGAACATGTGTGTATCCTGTAGCAAAATTAAATCAATGGGGGATTTCAATTTTTAGGTTACGGTTGCAACTCTGTTATATTTATTAAAATTATTTGTGCAATTTAATTTTACAAAAGAGCAAGAATTGTATTTACACAATTGTATTACAGCAACTACAAGCATAATCAATTAATGAAAAAAAAACTGCATGGTATCTGGGAATGTTTATATTATAACTATCTTACAGATGTACATCAACTCTCATTTCTTTTCTCTTTGCAAAAAAACATACATATAAAATAAATGTGTACGTCTGTGGTTTGTTTGATGGCATCATTAGTAACAATTTTATAAACGTATTACTCTTAAATTACTGAAACGATTTGAATACACTTAAGAAGGTGCTCATCTTAAAAGCCTAAACAGACACACATTTTCAAAATCAGTGCAGTGGTATGAGTGATAAGACTACATCTTTGAAACGTGCGATCTGAATATAAAACATTAAATGAAAGAATCCTAAACAAGTATCTAGTCTTTGCTCGTAAGAATGGTAAAATTTGAACCACCCTGTTGCAACACACGGTGGCTTACAGAGTGTCAAACTTGACTATCACGGTAATGAAAAATTTCGTGGGACACCCTGTCACCGTGTATTGCGACAGGGCAACTCAACTTTTACCATACCGAAAAACTAACTGCCTAACTAAGTGTGGAAATAAGTTATAGACCGTACATTTCGTGGAAACCGAGGAAGAGACTTGTGTAGATGTACAGATTGTTGCAAAGCTGTTGCCACTCCTCTTCCATTGAACTCTTTGACGCACTGAATACTGGTATTCCTCTGGCAAACTGAGGATTTTCTTGTATCCAGCGAACAAGTGCCAGCAACTGTTCTATTGACGATTTTTTCAAGCCAATGCAAAACTGTTAAGGAAAATTACATACATATGGTAATTGTTTGTTTTCCATTTTTATTTTCCAGTTTTTTAACAAATACATAAATATAATTTTTTTTCCTATAAAAACTCCCACTCGATAGCAAAACAGCAAGTGATTGATTTTGACACTTGTGTTCGTAGTGCTGACAACATGTTCGAAATAGACGAATATCCGATTCTTCTATTTGGAACAAGTCTGTGTGAAAACACTGACGTTTTTTCGACTTGTCGACTGAATCACCGTTCAAATAAAAGAATATCATAGAGGAACCCAAATCGATTTTATTTCGCTTGAAATGCAAACAATCGTACAACTTTGATATTGAGGAACAGGCAGTAGGACCTTGTATTTTTTGACATATGTATCTTATTTTTTTTTTTTTTTTTTTGTCAATATCAACGGTAAAAGTGTTGCTAGTTTGTAATTTATATTAATATAGCTTTGCTCTTTGCACTTGGTGTATTTCCCTATTACGCTATTTCGGCACTGTTCTCGAAAACTTGAACTATGCATGAAAAATGTAGGCTTAACGCCATGATACACTATCCTACTCTATTGTACGATTCATTCACTGAAAATTGCTGGCTAAATCTGATAGAAAATGGCCGCACTATTATACTATTGTAAGCAACTTTGAAAAGACAACTCTGATCGCATGATAAAAGAGGGGATTTGAAAAGTTTCCTTCCTTCCATATACAAACTGGTATAAGCTTGTTAGTTTGCACTGCAAATATCGAAACAACAAAAACATAATAAAAGGAACATCTGTCACAAATGTTTTTTGGTGGTTCCAAACGCTATGATTACTACGCGATTAGAAAATCGGACAGTCTTGTCAAAAAGACTTTTACACACATACACTTTTAGTCCGGACTATCACTCATGTTAGAGACACATGTCATATTTAATAGATCGTACGATTCAGTAGGATCAAGGCAGCTCGCTACCTGATAGCCTTACAAGCCCAGCTGAATACTGCTTCTAGCTTGTAGAACTGTCAAAATACACAACACAAACACACATATGCGAACAAACGGATGACAGTTACCCCCCATTTACACATGCAAGTAACTTGTTGCAAGTTGTGGGTACATATTAACAACCAATACACTGACAGAGACAATAAGAGCTATTGCTACTTGCTTGATGGTTTACACAGGCAAGTGCAAGCTCGTTTTTAAAATGTTGTCAAAGAAAATGGTCTTGAAAAAAATTGCTTTACCTTACAAAATAAGAGAATTAAATGAACGCAATAATAATAACACAATTATGCAGAAAAAAACTACAAAATCACTGTTTTTAGGGTTCCGTTCTCATCAGAGTGAAACGGAACCCTATTACCGAGACAAGTACGTCCGTCCGTCCGTCACAGCGTCCATTCTCCGAAACGGTAAGAGCTAGGGAGCTGAAATTTTCACAGGATGTTGTACCTTGCCGCTACAATAAAACCTAACAACAAGTGGAAAACTACCAGGTGTCCCCATACAACGAAAAGTTACAATTAGCTATAACTCTCGAACCGTAAAAGATAGAGAGCTGAAATTTGCACAGTGTGTGTATTCCCAGATGCCTTACAACATCAAATTACAACAACAAGTGGAAAATTATTAGGTGTCCCCATACAACATAAAGTAGCTGTAAAAACAGAGAGATGAAATTTATAAAATATACATACATATGTATTCACATACGCCATTCCATACATACATTACACATACATACGTACGGAACCCTAAGTGTGCGAGCCAGCCTCGCACTTGACTTAATTTATTTTTTTTTTCATACCGACATGCAAGTAAAAAAAAAATACTGGCAATCAAAATCTCTTGCAAATGAGCTCGCAACTTGCAGAAGTATCATGGTATTAGTAAAAAAAATGTCAATGTATTGACATTACTTGCACTTGTACTTGCGCGTGTAAATGAGGGGTAATACAGTTTTTCTACCAACAAAGTACATAAAGTGTTTGTTGTAGTTATGCGGTTATCTGGTATCGAGCTGCCTTGAGTAGGATAATGATTCGCGGCCTTTAAAGCGACATTTTTAAGTGAGTCAGAATTCTGTCAGATTTTCTAGCAGTTTCCAGTGCATGAATCGTACGATTGTGTGGCATAGTGCAACATGGCCTTGAGTAACTAGTATATTAATAGAAAGCTGAACTAGTTTGATTGTTTCCTCTTTCTTTGCCAGCAACAAAAGCTTTAATTTATATTTATATGAACATACATATGTACATTTATGTATTGTCTAAGAAATTATTCTTGCTTCAGTTTTCGTTTTTGTTGTCTTATGCATTGTTTAAGCAAAAAAAAAAAACATGTTTTATTTTTTTTTGCAATTTCGTCACTGTTACATTTGAGGAAACCACGTCTGCTTCCATGCTATAATTTTGTATCTCTATTGCAACCAACATATTCTGTCTTATCTCTGAAATAATGCAGATTGTACTGGCTGACTGTGTATGTGCGCGTGTGTGTGTGTGTGCTTGCGTCTGAAAAGGCAGCTGAATCTTAAAGTTTTTACTGTTTTTTTTTTCATATTTTTTCGCAGACGCTTTAGCTGTTTTCAATTTCAATTTTGCGAGTCGCGTAGTAATCATAGCGTTTGGAACCACCAAAAAACATTTGTGACAGATGTTCCTTTTATTATGTGTTTGTTGTCTCAATATTTGCAGTGCAAACTTACAAGCTTATACCAGTTTGTATGTATATGGAAGAAAGGAAAAAGCTGAAGAAGCTATTTTTTTTTTTCGATGAACTAAATTGTAATGGTCGTCTTCATGTTTCAGCCAGCTATAACTTGTTTCGTTTCCTTCTTTTTTATTTTCTCTTCATTTGCATTGTTGTGTTCTTTTACAAATTTTGCAGCACTAAGGACTTCTTCTTGTCCTGGTTTAAGCGTCTGTGTGCTCATCTAACTGTCACTAAGACAGTTACTGTTCTCTTGGTTTAAGCAATTAATTTTAAGACTTATTCATAAGCCAGCCAGCGTGCAGTGTGAGTTTTTGTCCTTTTAAGTGGCCAAAATTAATAATTGAAATTAACTATGAAGTGGATAATTTGGAGAGGTAGGTTTTGTGAAAAAAATTGGCAGCTCCCATACAGGGTGTATGAAACTTTTATCAGGGGCTTGGTAAAGGTTTTAGGCTACATTAAGGTTGCAATCCGCACAGTCAGTCACATGTCGCAGAGGTTGAGGTGAGCATCACGTGTTCGCTGTATTTTTTAAGAGTAATGATTCTTACGTAATTGCTCGTCAACAATTTCGTTCAAAATTTGGTAATCGGCGAATACATGATGGACCGAGTGTAAATTCCACGCAACTGCTTCGGCTATAAATAACCCGTGACCAGCGCCCAGTCAGCCTTCAAGGGCTCCCGAAAACCTTGAACTAGTTGAAAGGTGCTTACGTGACAATCCACGACTTTTAATACGAAAAAGATTGGCGTCACTGGGAGTGATTATGCATAAAATTTTAAAAAAGAATCTGAAACTCTATCCTTTTAAAATTTAAATCGTTCCAACATTTGAAAGAAAGTGACTTAGATTCAACCAAAAGTTTTTATGAAACAAAATTTCAAGTAGCAATTATTCTTGATATTTTCGAAAAGGACCCTTTAGTTCCATGCTTTTAAAATTCAAATCGTTCCAACATTTGAAAGAAAGTGACTAAGATTCACTTAAAATTTTTATGAACCAAAATTTGGACCCTTACTAGGCTTCAAGGAGCAATTATTCTTGATATTTTCGAAAAGGACCCTTTAGTTCCATCCTTTTAAAATTCAAATCGTTCTACATTTGAAAGAAAGTGACTATGATTCACTCAAAAATGTTTATGAAACAAAATTTGAAGTCCCAGAAAAAGTTTCATCCTTATAAAATTCAAATCGTTCAAGAACTGAAAGAAAGTGTCTTTGATTTACGCAAACATTTTTGTGAAACGGCGGTGGAGCGCTTTCCCATTTTTTTTTTTTTTTTTTGGAGTGACGACGCTACTCAAATGACTACGTGAACAAACAAAACTGCCATTGAAACATCAAAAACCATTGCAATGCCCCAGGATAACTGTTTGGTGAGCCTTATCCACGCATTAGCTAATTTCGAGGCCAGGCCACGAATGTCAACGGTGGAAATGATCGACGCATGATTATGAAATTCTCTTTGTCAAACCTGTGAGCTCATTCCTATTATTATTCACACACATGGTTTCAACAGGACAAGGCATCAGCAAACACCGCCAGAGCTTCGATGAATTTGCTTTGGGAAAATTTCCCCAAAAGCTGATCAGTCGCTTTGGGGGACAACCCTTGGCCATCGAGCCACCGCTCGCTAACCCCTATGGATTAGCGAGCCCTCATTGTGAGCCCTCAAAGAGAGGGCTCATAATGACAATCCCCAATTTATAAGAAAATATTGGTGGAGAAATCAGCTGAATTGAACTGAATTGAAGTAAGTTTACTGCTGCGTGTAGCTCAGGACACAAGGCTCCGTTTTGAACACCATGTTCAACTCGACGACAGGCATCTAGATGACATACTCTTTAAAAAAAAATAGAATCCGCATTTCCATGCTATCGTTCAATGATCTTAACAAAACTCTGTTTCAATCATTACCTTTTTTATTAAAGTTTGAAAATATAAATCTGCCACCAGACACCCTGTATTAGGGTGGTGCATTTTTTAGAACAAACATTTGTAGATGCTGTGCCATCGATTTATCAATAGTTTTCGGCTGTCCAATATGACAAATCCAAAAAAAAGGGGAAGAGGAGTGAGGAAATCTGTAGTCCTATCCTCCATTAATCTTTTTCTCCAATGGTTTTTTCGAAGCCTCTCTAGAGAAAATCCCACAAAAAAAAAATTGAAATTTGGTCATTTCGAAAATTGATTTTATTTTTGAGATATCAATATCACAATATCGATTGCGAAATTGTGCCACCCTAATATGTGTGCATGTTCGCCTAAAATAGAAAACAAGTCCATATGAAAACAGATGGTATTTCTGGCAATCTACCATAAGATTACAATTACATACAAATTGAGAAAGGAGACTACCAACAAGTGCATCGGACAGCACAATGCAGCCAGCCAGCTCTCACAAGATATTCCGGCAATTAAGTGGATCAACGTCAACAGCACACGCAATCACTTTTAGCAGAATATGTATGTACATATGTACATGCGTACATACCATAACAATAATAATCGCAACAATTATGAACTCACAAAACAAAAGGGTAACAAAAAAAAGCAAAAACAAAAAACAACAACAAAATAAAATTATGTATAATAATTTGAAAATTTTACATTTACTTCTACAGTGTCCGTAAAAAGTATTCAAGCGGCTGTCATTAATTTTTGTGTTTATTTTTTTTTTTTGGAACGAAGTTCCTTAACGCGGCTTGCTGGTAGTACAAATTAAAAGAAATCGTCACGAAAGCGTGTGGGCTGTTTATATGTATTGGTGTATCTGTCTCCGCTGCTGTCAGCGATGACACCTGCCAATAAATATTGATTAGTTGTGAAAACGGACACTATCGGCTGCTAGATGTTGCTAAAGTAAAGTATGTCACAACAAAAAACAGCAATATTGAAAAATTTTCTTCGTTTTATAGCAGATTGACAAAAAAATACTGCATGTGTCAAAAGTAAAAATTAAAACGTTTCAAAAATTTAAAGAATCATAAAATTTTAAAATTTCAAAAACAACACAAAAAACCACATACAGATTTCACCTTGTATTAAATTCAAAGATGAAAAAAAAAAGTTAGGAACTTTGTTGCTAACGGGGGTCCCCCGACCGCATTTCTTTTTTTTTTTTTTTGTAATATACTAATCCCTTAACTCTCTTGCTTCAAAGGGTACATAAATATTTTTATAATCTATCTTCCATCGTACACATGTTTGTGGAGACATTGTACAACCATCTTTTTTACTTTGGCTGTGCCATTCCTCAACTCCAGATTCTATTAGTAGGTATATTCTCATCGTCAATTTAAAATTAAAATAAAACATGGAAAGCCCGCATTACAAAATTTAAAGAATATACTCGTACAACGTAATTAGCTTATTCGGTCTTATGCCACAACAAAAATTTCTCCCTAAATTCTATTCGCCTTCTCATTTCCTCCAATTGCTTCCTTTAAATCTTCTCTTTCTGGGTACTGGGAATCTTGACGGAATGTAAAGTTGGCAGTAAAGATCATAACAATTGTTTTATATACATACCAAAAATTATTTGATCTTTTTGTACTTTATGAGTAGTTACCTTCCTTCTCATCATCAGCATGTACCTTTGGAGGTATTAAATCCGGCTTGTTTAAAAAAAAACTCATCCATTTTTACCTGAAAAAAACTATTTTCTATTTTTTAAATTTCAGGGCTGGATTTTTTAAAGTAATAATATTTTCCACAAAAACCCACTGTTATGGGTTTTGACTATTGCACATTAAATTAGATGGGCTCTAAAATTATGTCCAATAATTTTTTTTTCGGCCATCTGCTACCTTTTTCGAGAAAAGGAACAAAGTCCTTTAATTTATTGAGTTCGTTTTATAAATCCAATGATGTCTTTTAACTAAATTATAAAACCTGAATCATTTTTAATGAAATTAAATCTATGAAAACTCTTTGCCGCATTTCTTTGGACTAATGAAAAAATATTCGTGAAATAAATAAATAAATTCATTAGAATTATGGGCGAAAATTCGTTCAGTGGTGTAGGACGAACAGGGAACTTTGGATAAATTGAATGTTTTCCCTTACAATTTTTGATAGAAAGTTGGTGCACTGACAACAATTATCTAAATACAACTCATGGGGAAAATTTTATTTAGGCGTTATTAAATAAAATGGCAATTTATTTATAGTCTAGCGTTTAATTATTTTTTTTTGTAACTGTATTTATGTATATAAATATACATATTTATATGTATGCATGAAAGATAACAGGTGGCTGTGCATTTTACTTATTATAACGGGTTATTTATTTTGTGGTTTCAAAAGTATACGACTGGAATTCGACATCTGTCAAACAAAGTTGTTAAATCAATTTTTTTCTTCTCAGTTGAAAATCTGACATGGACGAAAACAGATCGCTACACTTCCCACAAGAACGCATACAAATGGTCAAAACATACTACAAAAATGGTGATACTGCCACAGCCACATATCGCGCTTTAAGAGGAGATTGTGATTTACATAATCAATCGTTCAACTACGCAAGCAATTGGCGAAATTGTGAAGAAATTTTAAGAGACTGGAGCGGTTACAAATATTGGAAGGCCTGTGCATTATAGTTTTGCTCGTTGCGCTGAAAATATCGCTGCTGAAAGTGAAAGTGTTGCCGAAGACCGAATGTAACGATTCCTCGTCGTTTTCAGGAATTAGGACTGTCTTACTGCATAATTATGGCGTATTTTGCATTTAGATCTACACCTGCATCCATATAAAGTCCAGCTCACACGACAACTGAAGCCAGCTGACCGACCATTCACAACGTTGTAGATACGGGGAATGGGTGCTTGACCAACAGGCGATGAAGCAGCATATTTCTCACTCGGTGCGTGGGTATGTTAATAACCAAACTTGTCATATTTGGGGTTCTGAGAATCCTCAAGTAATTGAAGAGAGGCCATTACATCCAGAAAAAGTCTCTGTTTGGTGCGCTCTTTGAACCGAAGGATTGGACCTTACATCTTTGAAAACGACTGTCACCGTCAATTCGGAGCGTTATGGTCATATGATAACCGACTTTGTTTTTGCCTGCTATTGAAGAATACGACTTGGAGAATATGTGGTTTCAACAAGACGGTGCCGCAGGCCAGACAACTCGAGCGAATATGGCTTTATTGCAAGCGACATTTCCTGGCCGCGTAATTTCTCGTCGTGGCGATATCAACTGGCCACCAAGATCATGCGATTTGGCACCATTAGACTTTTTTTGTGGGGGGCTACGCGAAAGACCGTGTTTATGCAGATAAACCTTTAACTCTTGAGCACTTAAAAACCAACATTAGTCAAGTTATGACTGCGAGACCGCCCAATGTGTGTGTGTCAAAAAGTGGTCGAAGATTACCTCGAAAGAATCAATGCTGGCAACACTGCGCGTGGTGGTCATTTAAATGATGTAGTGTTTCACACATCATGTCAACGTTCAAAATTTATAATAAAAAAGAAATACCTATCATGAAAAAAAAATATTTTATAGGTATTTCTTTTATTTACATTTACTTTTGAAACCGCAAAATGGAAAACCCGTTATTGTTACCCGCTTATTTTTACCTCTCATTATTCGAATGCGGAGACCAAAACAAAAATGTTTAATAAAGCAGCAAAATAATAACAAAATATAAAGCCGCAAAAAAGTTAAAACTGAGCAGTAAATAGAACGGTAACCTTTATCTCAGGAACAAAAACAACACTTGTTACGGCAAAAAAAATAATACCTATACAGCCAAGCAAATAGAAAAAAAAAGAGCATGCAGAAAATAACAACAATTCCGGCTGATGTATTTTTCTTCTCGCACATGCATACCTATACAATCATTTAACAAAAAAAAAAACAACATTTGTTTTGAAATTGGAGGAAAAATGATAACAAAATGCAACAAACATAGTACATATTTGAGTAAAATTAAGAGAGAGAAAAAAAACAAACAAGAAATTTCAAAACAATAATAACAACAACTGACACTTAAATTATTGTTGTTGAAAATGGTTAAGAATGAGCAGAAAAAGAAAAAAAAAAACACAAATGATATGAATTTGCCGCAAGGTGTTTTTACCAGCATTCATTTACAAACTCAGTTTATTGCACACAGCAATTACAATGTGCATTATTTACCGAATATTTCTTGTAGTTGTTGCAATTAAAATAATTGTGGTCAAATTAAGTCTAGAAATGAAATTGAAAGCAAAAACTTCTGAATTGCACAAACATACATTGTATGTATGTATGTATGTACCCTGAAGGAAATGTCAGTAGAAAAACTCTAATAATTTACTATTGACATGGTCACCAGTACTAGTGACATATTATACCTCATACAATGATTTTTTCTGTTGACATTCAACATGTGCTTGTCAATTCGACTACTGATCTGAGTTCGCTGATCATAACAAGTACTAAAAAGTGAGAACACTATTACAGATCGTTTGTCAGGATCTGTCATACTGCTCTCACTTTTTAATACTTGTTATGATCAGCGAACTCAGATCAGTGAACTCTGATTCTTGTACCCGTTCGTAAGTTCTAAAGGACATTTTCTTTTAGCAGCAGCAACACAATTAACCTTTAGTACCCTTTCGTAAATTCTGTAGCACATATAGAAAATGTATAGCCGTTATATTGTTATTTGCAGCAACACAATTAACCTTTACTGAAGTTTTGAATTTCGTTTTACCAGTTTAGTCTATCATAAATGAGCTCACTTTCTATTTACCATACATGAGAATATTGTTATCATTACGTGTAACGCTCTCTCTCTCTCTCTCTCTCTCTCTCTTTCTCTCACACTGTAGGATTTTTAATTGTTGAAAACTTGAGCAGCACTTTTAACGTTTCTCAAAATCTTAGAGTAAATTTTTGTAGTGCATAAATTATTAAATCGGCCTGTGCCGATTCACTTAAAAGTGAAAAATATTTTCCCTTTCCATTAGCACGATCTCTACTGCTGTCTTTGATTTTTTTTTTTTTTTTTTTTTTTTTGATTGGAAAATTTATATTTCTTTAGGGATGGTTTTGTGTTAAATTTGGGCAAGTTTGAGGCAAAGCCACACGCTTTGCTGCGTTTCAATAACTAATGAAGATCTTGCTTACAGCAAAAAATGTTTGCTTACAACAGTCATGTGTCTAAAAAAAAAGGAATAAAAAAAATTCTACCATAAAAAAATTTCATTGTTTCAAATCATTGAGTTTTACAACATCAAGCCTTAACCTCAAATATAACGTAACCGACAAATTATGCAAGAGCAGTTATTTTTTTTATTTACAATTTTTCCATTCTTTTGATATTTTTTTGTCGCAAAATTTAACTTTAATCTGCAAATGTTTTATATTTAATTGACATATTCACAAAAAATTACTAAGGAATAGGAAATAGATTAGAAGGAAATATGTAAATAAAATTGGTCTTATTTCGGTTACATTTTTTTGTACTCGTATGTGTTTAATTTTTATAATTTTTTTCTTATCTTGAAACTGTTTTCCATTTCATAAATTTGTTCCTTCTCTGTTTTCTATTTGTTTTTTTTTACCAGCAGTGGGTTGAACGTTTGGACAGTTAAATATTTTTATGTGCTTGATTTAGCATTTATTTATAATACACTGAAAAAACAATTCAAACCATTTGTATTTAAGTCAATCCCAAGTAGTGTCAAAGTTCGGTAAGCACGGATTTCCTTAAATAAAGTAAGTTGTACTTGTGTCAAGTACGGATTTTTAAGCGTTAAATACTTAATTTTAGTCATATTCAATCAGAATTTCGGATTCGAAAAAGTAAGTTCAATTAACAGTATTATTTATTTTGTGTCTGTTTTTGATTAAATAATATCACTAGTTAATCGAAAAAGTTTCAGTTAAAGAGTTATAAATCAAAATTTTACTTTATGTTCGCAAACTTAATATAAGATTGAAAAAAGTATAGCAGAACCTTCTTCAATATTGAATTTTTTCCATAATGGAACAATATTTTCTTTAAATATTATAATCATTTTTACATAAACAGTTTTTTGTCTCTCCTGAAAATTTTAGTATATTGAGTTGTGCCCCTTTTGTATTTAGCGTGCAATATATGGCATAAAGCCATGTTGTTGTTGGGGAATAAAATCTTTAACGTTATCGAATACATAGTATATCTTTTAAAATTTTATCAAAAATCTTCGCAAATGGACTTTGTTTGACTATAGGCCTTTAATTAGTGATCAGACTTCGATCGCCTGATTTAAAAATTGGTACGCTAGAACAGATTTTACAACAATTCAAAAATTTACCTTGTCTGAGAGACACATATCAAGAAGTTTTGCAATAATTCCAACAATATTTTTGAAATATATCGGGAGATATGAAGTGACTGAACATTTTGTATTACTCTTCAAAGTATTTATTGCTTTACAGAAACTTCATTACAGATTATATAAATCTCAAATTCGCTATCATGGTTCGCAGCTAAATAAAAGCTAGATTAGATGGTTTAACAAAAGTACTCTGAAAGAATTTAGAAAACAGGTCACAAGTGTCTGGAACATTATCGGATTGCAAGATATCATAATACATATGGCTCGGTATCCCGTCATTGTTGCTTTTACCAATAATTAAATGCCAAAAGACTTCTGCTATTTACATATATAATTTACATTGTTGTAAAGATAACACCTTACCTTAAATAGATACGCAATACATACATATGTATAATATTAAATTTTTGTGAGCGGTGGAGCGCGCTAAAGCTAATGAATTCAAGATAAAACTGTTCCACTGAAAAGCAGCTCTTATTTGTTCTGCAAAAAAAAAAAAAAATGCGCAAAAATTTATGTTTACAGCGGGTATCTACCTTCCCGGATGTTTAACTTAAACAAAATGAATGTTATGTTGATAAAAGTTTTATTTAACGTCGCCAATTATGTATGGTATACAGTATATCAGATAAATGTCCGCCGCTGTTAGCCTCACAAATGCGCTCCCTTTCGAGCACATTTTCCATTACATGCTCTCACATTTTATGCACTATATTATTAATTTCATCACGAATATTTTGTTTGAGTTGCTCCAGCATTTCTAGTTTGCTGGTATAAACTTTGCTTTTCAGTTATGTATGTCCGCAAAAAGAAGTCTAGAGCCACAGATAACACAGATATCCCAAAAGTGACGTTTGAAAAGTGGCCATATCATTTGTTTAGGGGCCAGTCAGAAGTGAGCAGTACAGAAAATCGTAGCATTATGAGTGTGTGAGAGTAACCAGTGTACACAAAAACAAACATAAACAATGAAAAATGTTGTTGTAAAGTGTTTGGGAAAAATATTGGTTTTGTTGTAATTTTTCCGAAAAAAGTTGAAAACATGAATGAAAAGCTATGAAAATTAAGTTTTAAATATATTCGATGTACTGCTAGTGATGTACTCAATGTACATAAATAAAATATTAAATGCAAATCTTTACTATTTGTTTGCTTGCAAAGCTGTTTTGTTTGCATCAGATTTGCACTGAATTTTTCTAACCAAAAATCAAATGTAAACAAATGCGGATTCAACCAACAGAGACAGCTATATAAAAATGTTCATGTTTGCTGTCCTTCACTGGATGGTCCAGCACCGCAAGGCTGCCACTTTCATGAAATTTGACAGAAAATTTTTCATTTTTGTAGTCCGGCAGAGCTGGTGACCCTTCTGGTTGTTTTGTGTCTAGAGCAGTCAAATCAGGCGATGGTGGCGGCCAATCACCATCACCATTTCTTCAAAAATAAGTTGTTGTGCAAAGAGGTGTCGCATAGGTGATGCCATTGTAATTCTGGCTGTATGCAATGTGGCACCGTCTTTTTCAGGCCCAAAGCAAGCACTTGTTAATAAAATTTTCAATCGCTCCCCAGTGGCAGCTACATCAAGTCAAAAATTGACCGTGAAAGTGTTCGGCTGCTGTTGCCAAAAATCTTCACGGATTCTCTGCTGCCACAGAGCCAGCAACCACCATATTTTTCGCATATTATACTACAGTCTTGATTCCTTTAAAGGCCCAGGTTACTAAGCAGCTTACTTGTCACAACATTCCGCAGCCTGGGGTGATATATCACTTCTCTCTGAGCAATGCAGCTTTTTTTAATTTGGTATTTTTTTTGCAAACATTATGTTGGCACGTCTAATGTATTTCATCATCCAAATTTCTTTCATTAGAGAATATTGTTTATTGGAATTTCACCATAATAATGTCTTTTGCTTTGTTTCACCGCGTCTTTCACCAACATCTCTGGGCACGCGTCCGTCCCTCTTCACCTTCTTTGGCTAAAGGCATACAAAAATTAAAAAATTATAACGACCACACATTAACAACACTGAACCAATTATTATAACTTGGATGCTATGTATGTACATATAATGATAAAATTCAAGATAATAAGAAAGGGAAATTATTAGTCTATATTTTCCGCTTTACATTTTTTAGGGAGTTCCCTTTTCTGTGCCCGTTCTAACTAATTTAGCTGCAAGATAAATTTACTTCCTTACAACTGTGTTGCAAAACAATGTACTTCCTTTAGAATTGTTTGTAAATGATAAAGTAATGCAAAAAGACGTACTACAATCACAAGCAGGCCATTGTAGCAGGCAGCATCTTCTTCCGTTTTACACTCGTAGTCATGTTTGAGATTGAGCGACTGTGCCTTTTGACAGGCACTTCTATCATTTAATAGTTGTTATTGTTGTACAAAATAAAAAGAAAACGTTGCGAATAATTATACATAGTTTTGCAGAAGAATTTTTAATAAACTACACAAACTACCACCCAGCAGCACAACAATTTCCAGACAATCAATTGAGACATTGAAGGTCAGTGCTAACAACGCTTCACAGATCGCTGGAAACTGGTTGCTATTGTTGTGCTCAAAAACGTTGTGCTCAGTAACGTTAATTTTCTACTTAACACTGCAGTTACACGACCAAGTTTTGCTATCAATTTTTTTTCACATACTGCTGGTCAGAATTCAATAAAATTGCTAGCTGTGACGTAGGCTGCACGCAATTTCATAACAATTCTTTTTCAAGATGCCGTCAAGAAGAAAATTAAAAATAGCTTCTTGCATATTCTGCTAAAAAAATTAAAGCAAAACCTCCTCTTCTATATTCTACATTAAACCCAGAAACTAATTCAGATTCTAAATCAATATTTTTTTTTTTGAAACTATTTAAATATAATCATAATATACAAATATCTCTTTTTAAAATTAATACATTTAATGGAAATCAGTGTAAAAAAAATAAAGGTAAAAAATTTGTTGGTTTTGCACGTAAACATTTTTATTTCAATTTTTAAGCTTGAACCTGTTTAATTTTTATCACTTTTAATTGCAACTTTCAAACAAAACAAAAAAATATTTGCAGACAGAACGAAAAAAAAAATAGTTGTCAGCTGTTTTTTGTTGAAAAATTGTCATCAAGTTTGCATCAATTTGCAAAATTGTGAGTGTATTAGTAAAAAAGTGTGAATGTATTAAAACTTGAAAGGCAAAACTTGATCGTGTAACCCCCAAGTAAACGAGTTATGTTCTTTGCATCTGCTTAGCAGCATTTTTACAACCTTTCAAAAGCTGGGATTACACGATTGCCCCGCATATACACCAATCTATTCCGATATCTATTGCATTAAATTGGTCTACAATAATAAAATTGCTGCAATCCAACACTCTGCAGTCACAGGGATTG
Organism: Sturmia bella; assembly: GCA_963662145.1. Lineage (NCBI taxonomy): Eukaryota > Metazoa > Arthropoda > Insecta > Diptera > Tachinidae > Sturmia > Sturmia bella. The sequence continues at coordinate 20,549,596 of OY759170.1, forward strand.
TCCCATTTCAAGCGAATTTGATTGCTGCAATATTGTGAACCATTCTGTAGTTACACGACTGTTCTAACTGGTGGCAGCACTGAAAACCATCTGTCGTGTTTGTTTCATTAAGAAAGAAATATATGTAAATTGCCGCATGTTTTACATATTTCCTTTTCTGCTGTCATAAAAAATATGCTAATATAATTAATTTAATAAATATTTATTTATTAATATATAAATAAATAAATATAAAAAAAAATTTTCAAATAATCCAAAAGAAAATGTCTTATTTCAGGTCTAAAAATATACCTTATGAAATGCAGTGTATTATTTTAGGTCTAAAAATGGACCCTATTAATGTTTTCTGTCATTTTCAGCATTTCCATTTTGCTATTAAAGCAAATAAATAATTTAGTGCACTTTTTGAATATTCAAAAAAGTTTTACTTTTTGATACTTTTAAAAATACAAGTCGTAGCAGCCGATGGTAACTCGTTGTATGGCAGTTGTTGCAACACAAAAAAATGTTTTCCGTATTAAAGATTTGTTTGAACACTTCTGTCTCTCAGTTTGTTCGTGGGAATTTTGAAATAAGTATAAGTTGGGTTTCAAACATTCTTTTAAGAATTTTCAATTCAACTGATGAGTTGATTAGCATCAACGAAATGCCGGCGGCATGGAGACGACTGAAGAAGGCAGAGGACATTAATAAAAAGTATATTTTTAGACCTGAAATAAAAAAATTCAATTGGCTTTTACGGTGGGGGATCACAGCTAAGTGTAACTTCATCCTGGACCTACAGTGAAATTCATGAAATAATACAAGCTGTAGAAATGCATCCCTGTTTTTTCGGGAATACTCTTCCCCGGACCGGTACAAGGACCGGTATAAACGGGAAAGCGCATGGCGAGGAATGCAAAAAATTTGTCCGGGGCATACGGTGGAAAACTGTAAAGTCAAATGGGCCACTGTTAAAACTGCATTTCAAAATGTGAAAAAGAAAATAAAAACAAAGCCCGTCTTTTTAAGGAACAAACCATATTTCAGCGATTTTTTATCTGCTCAGTTGTTTGCATTCAACAAAAGCAGACAGTGTGAAATTTTTGCCAACTCCTTGGCAAGCAACAGATAGTACTTTATGCCTTTTAAGTTTTTTGTTCTCCAATTTCTGGTTGTCGTTGTTGTTTGTGCCAGAAAGGAGTAAATATGCAAGCTGCAACAAAAACTAAATTGAGAAGACAGAAACATTTGCTGTGGTTGTTGTGGTGGAGTTTTTTTTTTCATCGTTTTATTTGTTTTTGCTTTTTTCTTCTTCTTCTTCGTCTTAATTTTACTCTTAAGATGTGTTTATACTACGGAGGGAATTATGGCAATAATGTGTAGACACACATTATTTGGATATGTATTATGTGGCATATATATAAGTACATACATACATATATACATAAATATGCCACATAATCGTGTAGGCTCATGTTTAGTCATTCATACGAGCATTAGAGTAAGCAAATCGTAGCTGTAACCGGTTTCAAAAATATGATTTTAAAATGCAAATATGTACTGTCTTTTTACGCATGCCACTAATAAAGGCCTTGCTTCACTATCCTACATAATCTTATCGATCAGTCAAAAATGGCATGTGTGTAGTCCAAATTGCACACTGTAGTGTAAATGTATGTGTGTCACATATTTTTTGAAAAGTCTATCCGCTTTGCTATTGTTTTGAAAATTAAAAAAAAAAAAATAAAAATAAAAAATGTAGGCATGTGTTAATAAAGCAGCGTTTTGTCATCAACTCTAATCTAAAACAACAAAAATAATTTTTGAAAAATTTTAAAATCTTAGCATGTGGGACAAAAAATCTGTCGCACATGTACGCTTTTAATCCACACGTTTTGGGCACTTACATATATGACATATTGAACGTATCTTGCCTCTGGTCATAGTGCTGGCTAGTGTATCAGGGCCTTAAATTACTTAAAGTATGTACATATGTATGTACTTTAATTTCTGGCATGATCAGCCATCTTTTTATTTTGTCCAACGACCCTGGAAAAAAAAATCAATGCAACGTTAAATGACAGCCAAAAGAGAATATACATATTTTACTTGTCATTAACTCTCTTTACACTTATTGCAACCAGTGGCACTTAGAAGTTCACTTAGTCAAGTCGAAAGTTTTAGTGTTCCGCAGTGGCAATTGTGGATTTCGAGCAATTTAAAGTGGATGTTTGATGAAAACGCCATCGAAATTGTTAACACTTAAAAGTACTTGGGTAAAAATCTTAGCCTTAACCCAACGTTTAAGCAACATTTGGAGAACAAGCTTGCGGCTGCTAAAGTAGCCATATCGTCTTCTTGTTCTAAAAATATTTCGCACAGGAAAATTTCAAACCAAAATAAGCTGAGAATTTTTTAAGCCGCTTCTAGCTCGATAATTTTCTATAAGGCCCAATCGTGGGGCTACGAAACATACGACTCCGTAGAAAAACTATTCCGATTTTTGTTAAAAAAAAAAGATATTGAATTTACCCAATAACACCCAATATGCTGTATTTGGAAACCGGTCTCAATTCCATGTTTCTGGAAACTCTAAAGCTACATTTTGATTACATAAACAAGATTCTCTACCTCTTACAAACAATAGGCTGCCATGCCAGCTTGCTGAAATTGTAATTGCAAAACACACAGTCTGGGCTGAAGAATGGACCAACATAATATTATGTACTGATATCAATTTTTCCCCGGAAAATAACGACAGCAGGTTTATCCTACCACACTACTTAAACATATATGAGGAGTACGACAAATACATCAGTCATATAAATAATAAATAAACTCCCAATTTCTCGATTTATACCCACAATTGAGCTACTCCTTGCCTCAAACGAATGCAATCCATTTTATCGCTGTATTTTTCTGCTGATTGGAATACATTTTATATTCTCTCATCAACATCCTTCAAAAAAACCTTCAAATGGTCAGTTGCCTCTGGTTTGTCGGCGTACCACTTCTCTTTAATGGCGCTCCACAGAAAATAGTCCAACAGCGTCAAATCACAACTTTCTTACCGGCCAGTTGACATCACCATTCCGGCTAATTAAACGGTCATCAAACGTTTTACACAATCAAGCGATTATGGCATTAAATGTTTGGCAAGTTGCGCCATCCGAGTTGAATCTAAATTGGTTATCATGGTGCGATAAGTGTCTCCATTGAACGTAATGGTTGCGCCGTCCTCAGTTTCAAAGAAATACATATTAGCCAATCATAGCTCTGCTTCACAAGCCGCGCAAAACAGTCACTTCTATAAGATCACGTGTGGGGGGGGGGGGGGGGTTTTCGAACCCCAAATACGATAATTATGCTTATTAACATGAGCTTCATCTGTAAAGATGATTCGACTTTGTTTTGGAAATAAATTTTCAAAAAATTCCAACGGTACTCAAGCGCTTTCTCACAGTGTAGGTATGTACTTACATATGTATGTAATTCACCGATTTCTGCAAACACTAATTATTGCTGGTCACCCTAAAATGTATTTAAAAATTGCAATATTCCAACTTCATTTCCTCGCAACCCACTTTTTTTTGTTGTACTGCATCTTCAAGAAAACAAAACGAGCAAAAATTCAAAAAAAAAAAACAGCTACATATTTAATTCATTTCTGTGTGCTCCTGTGTGTGTGTGTGTGTGTGTGTGTGTGTGTGTAAAGAAAACAACAAAAATTCTTAAAGTACAGTTGAGCAACAGGCGTCTGTGGCGTTATCATCAGCATCTGCCTGCCAACATATAATTTTGTTGTTGTTGTTGTTGTTACTTTTGATGTTTTCGTTCATTTTTGCAGACTTAAAGAACAACTTCCTTAAGGTTTGATATTAACAACGACCAGTGTGACCAGATCCTAATAATACTTAAAAAATACTCTGTGTCAAAATAACTAAAAGAAATCACATTGATTTTGTCATGTTGATAATATATTACATATGATAAAGTCATTAGAACTACGAGTTTACTTTTCTGATCTTCTTTAAAAATAATCATCATCACATTTTTATCACAAGAAAAAAAAATTCTCAATTCTGAGGAAGTAAAATCAAACTCAAGACCGATAAAATTATTAACAACTATAAATCGTATCGCTGTAAAGCATTAATTTAAACGCTTAAAAAAAATTGTAGACTATCTTGTGCTGCCGATATTTCGTTGATGTCACCCAACATCATCATTGCACTTGAAAATTTTTCAAGTGGTTTGTTTTCAATACAAGCTTAGAAACTTATGCACACATTTTAGGGGGAATTTACTTTGTAACGTGAAGAAACACAGCTGGTCGAACGAGATCACCTGTCGAATATCAGGGCTCAGGTGGCCCAGCTATGATTCATAATCATAAGAAAACCTTGGCTTTGTTGGACTTTCCGAGACAAAGGCTACACACCCTAGTGGCTGTTCTGACGATACACTATCATATGGGAGTACATGCGAGAAGACTTAATCTTCCATATAATGACTTCTGCAGAGATGAAGAGGAGGAGGAGAGTGTCGAACACTAATGCCCTTTGGCTCCCTTTGATAAGACAGCAAATTACTTGGGCAGACCGACACTAAAGTGGAAGTGTCGCCGTCCACCACCTATTGTTCAAGCACCCATTCCACGTATCTACGACGTTGTGAATGGTCGGTCAGCTGGCTTCAGTTGTTGCGTGAGCTGGACTTTATATGGATGTGGGTGTAGATCTAAATGCGAAATACGCCATAATGTGCTGTAAGACTGTCATGATTCCTGAGAACGACGAGGAATCGATGCTTTCATTTACAGCATCGATATTTTCAGCAGAACGAGCGAAACGATGATGCACAGGCCTTACAATATTTGTAACCGCTCCAGTCTCTTCAAATTTCTTCACAAATTTGCCAATTGCTTGTGTAGTTGGACGATTATGTGAACCATAATCTCCTCTTAAAACACGATATGTGGCTGTGGCAGAATCACCATTTTTGTGGTATGTATGTTTTAATCATTTTTATGCATTGTGTGTGTGATAGTTAAGCGATCCATTTTCTTCCATGTCAGACTTTCAACGGAGAAGAAAAAAAATTGGTTCAACAACTTTGTTTGACAGATATCGTATTCCAGTCCTATGCTTTTGAAACCATTGGAAATGGATAACCAACCCTTTATTAAAACAGGCTAGAAAATGCTGAGCAATAATTTGAAAAATTCTAAAATGGCCACGTTAACGACGACGCAATTGCCGCGCTTTTTTTTATTGATGACTCCGACTGTTTATAAACATGCATTGTATATGCATAAGAGTGTATGTATATAAACACGTTTGTTTATAAACAGGAGGATTCATCAACAAAAATAAAAAAAAAAAATTCTTGTATTCGTCTTGTTTTTTTCTTCGCCTTTGTGTGGTACACTTTTTATTATTCATTTATAATTTTTATTTTGCATTTGTAAAAAAGAAATGTGATCAAAATAAAATTCAAAAACTTTGAATAATCTTTGCTGAATTAATTAGGGGACGACAATTACAGTGATTTTCTCTCATCAAATCCTTTTTTGATCTCTAATGATTTACGCAAGGTACCTCGATACATACCAGGCAGCAGCATAACTACATTAAGCGGAACAGCAACAAACATTTCTAGCAATTCAGATTTAATAGGTGGTACAAGCACTAGCAGAACATAAAAAAAAATACACGAGAGTTGTTGGTAGAAAAATATCTGTCGACTGTAAAATTCTTCTCTCATTTGTTTTGTTAAACTGGTTTGTGAGTGTATGCAAAAGAAGAAATTACATACAAATTTCATAAGATAAATTTATTTAAACTACTCAAAAATTATTACTTTACTTTTTTATTAAATAAAAACAGCAAAATCACTGGCTTATTTTATTTTTTCTTCAATAATAGCTACAAAATCACTTGCACATTTCCTAGAAATCAGAGCACGTTAAACGGCTTGTAAACAAACTTTTGACACTGAACAGATAATTAACAACGAGCAGCTGTTTTAGTGATTTTACCTGTTTTTATCTGCCTTGATTTCTAGTATTTTGTTGGTCGAAATATGTACTTTAAATTCTGTTATCCATTTGTGCGAGTTTGTGTTGTGTATTTTGACAGTTCTTCAGATTGAAAGCAGCAGTCAGCTGGGCTTGTCAGGCTACCTGGTATCTTGGAGGTACCTTGGGTTTTCAAAGGCAAAGTGGCCTGAAATTACGTTTTTTTTCCATTGGTATCACGACCATAGTTGCCAGATAATATGGAGTACAAATCGTCCAAATTAGCAGAGAAAATCTTCATATCAGTTTCTTTTTTAAATTGCCCCAAAAACATTAAAATAAAACAGCAACATTTACTCTTCAAATCAAAACATTTTTTTTTTTTGTTAATAATTTTATCGCCGATGTACCTCCTTAGAGTCGAATAGGATTTTTTGGGATGAAATTGTTTTACTGATCAACATTTTGAAAGAAGACAATAAAAGTACAGGTTAAAGGTGGGATCATACGCTTGCCGCAATGCACCAATTTTGTTATATTTTGTATGCCAATCGTGTGATAGCACAATTTATTGGCTCATGCGGTCACCAAAACGAATGTGGTTCCTATTTGTCCCAATCCATTACAACCCTGATGCGACAGCCGTGTGAACACTTTACATACAACTATTCACCAATAAAAATTCTAAAAATGCACCAATACTTATTGCGGCAACCAAAGAAGACAATGCCCGCCAATAATATACATTTATTGGAACGAAGTTCCTTAACGCGGCTTGCTGGTAGTGGAAATTAGTAGAAATCGTCACGAAAGCGTGTGAGCTGTTTATATGTATTGGTGTACTGTCGAAAAACAATTGTGTATGATTGGCGGTGTCTCCACTGACAGCAGCGGAGACACCTACCAATAAATATTAATTAGTTGGAAAACGTTCCAAAAATTTAAAGAATCATAAATCATTTCAAAAACAACACAAAATAAAACATACAGATTTCACCTTGTATTACATTCAAAGATGAAAAAAAAACGTAAAGAACTTCGTTCCTAACGGGGGTCCCCCGACCGCATTTCTTTAATTTTTGACTTGGATTTTAAATGCCATTTCAATTTAAATTAGATTTAAATACAAAATTGAGTCAAACAGTTGCTATTTAAATCAAACTTAAACGGCCTGCCGTGCCCATTTAAAATCGATTTAAGTTTTTCGTACTGCCATATGATTTTGACAGTTTGGTTTTGTTCTACAAATTAAGAAAATTGCACATGTTTTTGGCTTATTTCATAATTTGATTTTTTATTATTTCCAGAAGGTAATCAACTTCTGTGGCAGTGAAATTGGGCAGTCCTTTTATCACTTTTGCTACTCATTTTAATAATTTTTACAAAACAATTTATTATTTTCTAAACTTTTCACAATTTCACTTGCTTCCAAATTTGTTTAAACAGCTGTTTTTTATTGAGTTATCGATAATTTTTTGACACTTACATTGTGCTGCCGTACTTTTATTATTACAATTAATTACCAAAAATAATTTTAGAATGTAAAACAGAAAGTTATTTTAAATGCAACTTAAATTTTAAGGAAAATTTACTAATTTTGTATTTAAATCCCAAGTCAAAAATCGGGGGTTAATCCTTTTTTTTTTTTTTGGGAAAGCAAAGTTTGTCATCAGCTACAACAGCTGTTTCTCAGAGTTGCCGTATAATATAACAATCGTGTGACTATAATGCAGCCATTATTGGTACTAAATTGTTTTGCGCCAATTTGCGACAATAAAATTTAAGTAAAATGTGACAATTATGTGATTGCAGAGAATTTGATTGGGACAAATTTTTTATTATGCTCCAATTCAGCCCAATAAAAATTGTGTAAAATAGGTGCATTGCGACAATCGTGTGATCCCACCTTAAGACTTATGGGCTGGGGTACATACCACAGGTACCTCAAGTCGCTCATCAGCGCCTAACATTGCTTCAAACCCAGGCCATGGCTAATTGTATACTGTTTTTAATCAGCAGCTCTTAGCCATCCTACCATATCCTACTTAGCCATACTACCTGAGCTCTTCATTACTAACCATAAGAGATAGAGGCCTGATAGTTGCACAGCTGATTTAGCTGCCTGGCCGGTAAAGCCCATATGATACTACATTTTTCTTGCCTGGTTTAAGTTTTGGAGAACAATGCAAATATGTAATAGTAGAATTTAGTATATGCAAAGAGTTCAGCTATATTAAGATAAATGCAACACTGTCAACATTTTTGTTGAAGTTATCGAATTTATTGGAATATTGAACTTAAGCCTGCAAAAGTAATTTAACATAAATGTATGATAAAAAATGAGGTTATGTAAAGAAAAGAAATGTAAAATGTTTGAACTTAAAATCAACATTTCAAACTTGAATGTTACTGCGCCAGCGGTTTATGGACAATTTTTGCGATTTAACGCTTTTTTAAAAATAAAAAGAATACAACACTTAAAAAAAAAGATGCCAGTTTTGTTTACGTTTTGTATATTTGGTTCTTTCTAGCAATCCTTTACCAAGACAGCTCGATACCAGGTAGCCTTACAAGCCCAGCTGAGTACTGGAGGCTTATTCTGTATTGCGATGCGAAAATCAATGCGATGCGAAAATGCATCAATGCGAACAATTGGTATTCGGTATTGCGATAATCGCATAGTTGATTTTTATTCGCATTTCAAATGCGAAAAGGTGGCAATTCGGTATTCTGCATTGTGAAAACGAATGTCAAACAAACGCCATTTTCGCAATATTTATTCGAAAGCAAAATAGCTATCGCAAAGCACAAAAATGTAAGTAAAAAATAATATTTTATTTATTTATTCATCATATATTTATTATTTAATTCAGGGAAAGCAGTAATAAGACCACCAAAGCGCGTCAATGTCAAATAATAGTAGATTTTATTTATTTATAATATTATTTAAGACGTATACAAATGCTTCTTTATTTAATCTAAAATTTTTTATAAAGCTGAAAAAAAAAATGTTCTGCATACATAAGTAAACATTTTTTTTTTTCGAAAGCATAGTGCATAGAAAGTAAATTACCTTTTTTCATTCAAGCTCAGAATATCGGATTTGCTTCTAAGCAATCTTCTCTGTATCCTTTCATTTTGCTCATGCTCTTCTTCGTCGTCGAACCATAGTGTCACAGAATCCATTTTTATTTTATTTACAGAATTTCCAAAATAAATTTTTTAAACAATTTTCACACCCAAACAATTTATTTTTTTTTAATTTGACATTTGTTGACACTGACGTTTATTGTGCAGCGTTGCCACGTTTTGAAATAAATTGCGAATGCGATTGCGAAAGTCTAACAGAATACCAATTTTCTTTCGCATCGCATTTCATTTGCGCATCGCATTGATTTTCGCATCGCAATACAGAATAAGCCTCCTGCTTTTAGCTTGTATAACTGTCAAAATACATAACACAAACACAAACACACATACGCGTACTCAAAATTTCTACCAACAAACTACATGAAGTGTTTGTTGTAGCTATGCGACTACCTGGTATCGAGCTGCCTTGTGCTATACCAATTAATGAAAGAAAAATGAAGTATCATACGGGCTTAAGGTATACATACCATTTTGTTAGTTTATAATTTTTTAATTAAATTAAAGAGAATGGATCTTGTATTGATAAATGTTTTATTTGATGTCGGCAATTTGTGTATTAAATACAATGTCAGCTAAATGTGCATACTTGGGTCTATCAGTCCCGCTTTCTTCAAATTCATTCATTACACAATAAATAGTGCGTCTTGTTGGCAGGTTGTTTCTCTCAAATTTGATCTGATTTTAGTTCACAGCGAAAAATGTTACTAAAATGTTACTGAATCGCAAATGCGACAAAATATCGTTATGATTATTTTAACATTACGATTATCGTTATAAAAGTTACAGAATCCAGCTGCTGGTGTCCTTTTATTATATTTGTGAAAAAAACCTGGTCGGCTTTAGTATAATGGTACCATTTGCCGTAAAACGAAAAAGTGTGCTGCCAGATGCTTACAGATTTTGTACGCGAAGCCGGTGTTGGTTATACCATGGATGAGAAAATCCCTTAGTCCGGCCGAATGCCGGTTGTCAAGAACAAATTTTGCATACCTGTGTTTTCACAGGTTAATGTTTGAATTAAATGTAAAAAAATACGATTTTGGATGCTTGAAACCGTTTATGAATTCGCGATTTTATGTGCTGTGCAAAATCTTTCCTCTGGCAGCACTGTTTTACCAACATTTTCATATTTTTCTTAGCAAATTCCGCAAATTCAACATCGAATTAATAATAAACTAAAAGCCTCCGGCAGACTTTGACTTTAGTTTCGGGAGGTCCACGACCCCCTCTACAAACCTATAAAACTCATTTCTTTCAAAGCCTGGCTCTTTATTCTAAAGTTTCCCCAAATAACCAATCTACTCTATGTTATGAATTTTCCAAAAGAAAAAAAATTTTTTTTAAAACTCCACCATTCAGTGGCCAAGCAAAGAAACTTGTTAAAAGTTCTTGTATATTGAATTGTTTTTAAATATATTTCCTGAAGCTTTTGCATGCTTGTACCAATTTACTTTTGGTACAGACATCTCTTGAAACCCTACTCAAAACTTATTTTGTTCATACTTCGCTACACAAACAGCAGGGCAGCACAAAAACCATGTGCAAAACATTTGAATTTTCTAAAATTGTTTATGCTCAGCTCCACATCAACATCAACATGTAAATATTCTTTAATTTATACTTAAATGCACACAAATATTACACTGTACTACCAACTGGTGGTAGTGTTTTCTTTTCTGTGTTAAATGTTACAAAATGGTGTTAAATAATTTGTAGTCCCCAAAAGAATAAAAATTATACGAATTTCTTGAATAAATTCCAAAAAAAAAAAAACATTTTTTTTTGAAATTGGTGCTGGCAATAATAAATTTGAAAACTGAAAACAGCTGATGCAAAGCATGCGAAATGCAAAATAGTCTGGCTATAGTTGTTTAAAAAATCTACAAACTTTTTGTAAGTTTTCGCATTTTTCAGAATAGTGCTTATCAGTTGTGCGTTGTTGTTTTTAACTGCTGGACGATGTAAAACAATAAATAAATTAATAAAAGCAGAAAGTAATAAATTCCTGACCGAAATGGAAGGTGATGAGAAGTGTAGTGGCTTCGCAACAACAGATTGCTCTCCAGCTAAAATTATAATTTTACTTTTTTTTTACCATTTCTTATTATTGTTTGTTTTTCATTATTAATAAGGCCCGTTATAGCAATAATTTGGTCTAGTTGGTCCATATTTAAGAGTAAAAAGACTTTGAAAAATACATGAAAAATTATCATGTATAATTTTTGCCCTAAAATTTTTTCCCATTTCCTAAAACTGCGAGCATGAATAATTTTTCCCCACAAAATTTTTTCCTATTTCCCAAAAGTGCAATCATGAATAATTTTTCTCCTAAATTATGTTCCCTTTTACTGATATGTAATTCAGCGGTGAATGATATGCACAAAAAAAATATGTTCCCATTCAAAATTTCACCTTACCGTGAATGGATTTTTCAAAGACATTTTTCTCATTTTTTTTTATTAAATTATTTTTAAATTTTATTAAATTTTTTTATTAAATTTTTTTATTAATTTTTTTTTTGTCAATTTGTTCATTTTATTTTCTTTGGAAAACTGGAAAAAATTTATAAAATTTATAAATTAACTAAAAACTATTTTTAATTCTAAATCAATAAATAATGTGCAACATGACACGCTTTTCAGTTGGTTGCATGTGGTTTTTCTAACGATCATAGTGCAATATCCCCAGCGCCGAGCAAGCGTCTCCATCTAGGCTTTTAGTTAAGTTGGTTTTATTAAATTTTTCGAAAAATATATTCAAATAGGTTTTTTTCTATAAATTTTTTTTCTTGCAAATATTGTATACATATGTATAATTTTCATTTTTACTAAAATTTATTAACCCATTAGAGGTCAAAGGAAACCCAGTTGTTGTTTTTTGAATTCACTTTAATTTTTTTGTTGAAATGAACTAAAAATAACACAAACCGAAAAAAAAAATTAGAAAAAAATTAATTTTTGGTGAGGTTTTTTTAGTGGTGTACTCAAATGAGTACACTGACCTCTTAGATATGAAATTTTTCGAAGCATGCCTTTTCTACGCAAAGTATTTTCAAGCATTTCTTGCACTGCCAGCGCACTCTGAAATGACAAATAACGTATCGTAGCTGGATTTTTACATTAGCAGGATAATGACCGACTCCATCTTGATGAAAATCTTCGACCACAGATCCCGCCGGTCGTGATTTTTTTTTTTTTTTTTGCTCACCTTGCAGCAGATAGTATCGCGCAATGTTACAGCGGAACATAAGATGGTCCATAGGATTCTGATTAAATGATTTTTTAAATATTTGTACGGGGTTTCGACTCTTTAGTTCTTCGCGAATTTTGTTCACTCTATCAAACACCTCAGAGTTTTGTTGCGATATTGACCTATACGATGGCGTGCAACTGCGCTAAATAGGGATAATTTTGCTGGGCAAATCTCGTTGTATTTTTTTCGATGCTAATGTTTTATTATCACTGTCATCTCCAATTTCGCTGGTAATATTTTTACATTTTTTAAAAATAGTACCAGCTACGTCACTTGGTAAAGCAGGCGGAGTCATATCATCATCATTGCCTTCTTCTTCATCACTTAGTGCACTAGGATCAGGTGGTATGATAACCATGTCATAATTATCATCCTCACTTTCGCATAGTATGCTGTCAACGGCTTCTTGAAGACCTTGGAAATTTTTCGAGCCGTGAATGCTTCTCCACTCATTGCTTAGAACTAAGAGAAAAATATTATTTTTTACTTACTCTTGTTGTCATTGTACTCAAACGAGTACAGGGCATTTTATACATTCATATTTTTTGATCGCTTAGATATAATATAATTTATTTTGTTTGTAATTTATAAACATAATGATTTGTATAATAATAATGCATAAATAGGAAAAATAAATCATTTATTTTTTAAATATTGCCAAAATATCTCCTTTACCTACACACGGCTTTCGCAACAGAAATCTAAATGAGTTTTTCAAAGAGAAAACGCAAACAAAACACAATTTTTTGTCTTTTTGTATTTGTTTGATTTGTTATGAGACTGAATAACCGTACAACAGTCTAGACTGTGATTTGTTTTCTTGCCTACGCTTTAATGAACAAGTGTACTCAGTTGAGTACAGTGACTTCTAATGGGTTAAGTAGAAATAGTGGAAAAAAGGGATTTGAACTACTGAAATATAAATTTAAGTTGAAATTGTAAACAAATATGCTATATGAGGAACAATAAATTGAATTGAATTGAATTTGTTCTTTCTATAATATTTCTATATTTGGAGTGGCAATCATTAAATAATAATTTTTATTTTGTATTTAGTATATTTTCTTTTTCCCTATTGTACAAATATAGCAAATTCCCCTACTTGAGAAATGATAGTTTTATGATGAGAATAAAACTTTCACATTTTATTCGCGATAGGGATGATGATAAATTTTTGTGTGTTAATACTTTTTTGTCATTAAATGAATAAATTACTTCATTGGCTTAATGTCCGCCATTCTTACATTTAATGAAATGATCACTAGTAAATCTATTAAAGTTGGAATTCATGTGATTTTTGAAATTTTTTTTTCGAGTGTTAACTAATTTCTATTATTCGAACTTTTTCTTATATAATTATTTATGTATTAAGTTTATCAGGCTCAAGTTCTTTCTATATTATCTTTGTGATTGATATTAATTAAATTAGATATTGAAAAGCCGACGAAAATGGACACATTGCGGAGAAAATCTAATTTATAAAATATATAATATAAAACTTGCATCATTATTAATATCAAAAATAATAATAATAATGTAATTTAACTATAATTAATAAAGAAATGTGTTTTCTTCAATAAAAGAAAGGAACACTTATGAGTGTAGTAAATCTATTAAAGTTGGAATTCATGCAACTTATGAACAAAATTTTTTGAGTGTAATAAAACTATTAACTTTGGAATTCATGGGTCTTATGACCGAAATTCTTTGTGAGTCTATTTATGTCTGAATTCAGAGCAGTTTTTGAACAAAATTCTTTGTAAATTTTAGGGAATATTTTGCCAGTCTTTATATTTTGTAACCGCTAGACATTTTCCAAATTAACGGGTTATCCATTTTGCAATTTCAAAAGTGAACACATATAAAATATTTTTTTTTCATGATATTTCTTTTTAATATAAAGTTTGAACGTTGACATGATGTGTGAAACACTACATCATCATTTAAATGACCTTCACAAGAAGTGTTGCAGGCATTGATTCTTTTGAGGTAATTTTCGACCACTTTTTGGCACCTATTGGACGGTATCTCAGCCATAACTTGACGCATAGTGGTTTTTAAATGCTCAAGAGTTAAAGAATTATCTGCATAACAACACGGTCTTTGGCGTAGCCCCACAAAAAAAGTATCAAATCGCATGATATCGCGCCACGACAAGAAATTATGCGGCCAGGAAATGTCTCTTGTAATAAAGCCATATTCGCTCGAGTTGTGTGGCATGTGGCACCGTCTTGTTGAAACCACATATTCTCCAAGTCGTATTCTTCAGTAGCAGGCAAAAAAAGTCGGTTATCATATGACCATAACGCTCCGAATCGACGGTGACAGTCGTTCGTTCCATCGTCGTTTTCGAAGAAGTCAGGTCCAATCACACTTGCGGACCAAACCGGGACTTTTTCTGGATGTAATGGCCTCTCTTCAATTACTTGAAGATTTCCAGAACCCTAAACACGACAATTTTATTTATTAACATGTCCACCGCGTGAGAAATGTGCTTGATCGCTAAAGAAAATGTTGTTCGAAAAATCGCCGTCTGCCGCCTGTAGTTCAAGCACCCATTCCACGTTTCCACGACGCTGTGAATGGTCGCTCAGCTGGCTTCAGTTGTTGGGTGAGCTGGACTTTATATACAAAGTGCGACAATAATTTGCTTGACGCGTTAATTTAGTTTGAGTTGTCAACTACATTTTATATCTATCTCATGTAATTTTGACATTATAGCTCGCTGGTTTTAGTTTTGTTTTGCAAAACATTTATTTTTTTTGTGTTGTGCAGTGTTTTTGTCTTTATTTATTATTTTTTCTTTTTTTTCAACTTCTTTCACTGCAATTCAAAATTGAATTGAATTACATTGGCATTGAATTTATGCAACATAAAACATGCAACATTAATAGCTCATAATTTCTTAATCAAGTTTGTGTGTCTAAACTGCGGACTTGACACCCTTTGTTTAATGATTCTTGCACACATGCTCCTTAATGCAAAGTAAACAAGTGTTGTTGTCTTTTTGTTTTCTGTTGCAAATAAAACTAAAGTAAGAAAAGAAAAAAGATTTTGCTTTCTAGAAAAAGTCTGAAGCCCCTGCCCTGGCGTTTGCAACAAACTGAAAGTGGGACTTGAAATTTTTCGTTAATTAATTTCAACACCGAAGTGCGGCGGCTTAAAGCAGCAGTTGTCTGTACAGGAATATTGTCTTAGTGCTGCTTAAGGTGGAATCACACGATTGCCGCAAAGCACCAATTTTACACAAAATTTATTGGGCTGCATTGGAGCACATTAAAAAAATTTGTCCCAATCAAATTCTCTGCAATCACATGATTGTCACATTTTACTGAAATTTTATTGTCGCAAATTGGCGCAAAACAATTTAGTACCAATAATGGCCGCATTATAGTCTCCTATTTTTGTTTTATTGTACGGCAACTCTGAGAAACAGCTGTTGTAGCTGATGACAAACTTTGTTTTGTAAAAATAAAAAAATTAGTTTAAAGTTAAAAATATGCTTTGTTCCTTAAAAAGAAAGCAACAAGTGCTTCGGCTATTATTATAATGTTGTGGGGACTGGCCGTTTTCTGCCCCCTGACCAGACTTTATTTTTAAATGCAATTTTAACAGTGGCCCATTTGGCTTCACAGTCTTCCACCGTATGCTGCGGACATATTTTTTGGATTCCTCGCCATGCACTTTCCCGTTTCAACGGGTCCTTGTAGTCCGGGGAAGAGGATACCCGAAAAAACAGGGCTGCATCTCTACAGCTTGTATTAGTTCATGTATTTCACTGTAGGTCCAGGATGAAGTTACACTTAGCTTCTTTCTTGTTTTTTTTTCAAAGGTGTTTGCTGTGGCTGAGCCAGGAGGCAGTATTCAATATCACTGCAAATGGAATCGTCCATAACAATTCACTCTTCGAAATCCACATGGAAACTGCAAAAATTTTACAATTGTTATAATAATAACAACAATTGAATTTTATTATTATTGAAAAACAAAAATTATGTTTGAAAGACACGTTTAAACGATTTTGAAACTAAATAAATGTATATTATTGGCGCGTATTGTCATCTTTGGTTGCCGCCTGAGAACGCAATAAATCTTGGTGCATTTTTAGAATTTTTATTGGTGAATAGTTGTATATAAAGTGTTCACACGGCTGTCGCATCAGGGTTGTAATGGATTGGGACAAATAGGAACCACATTCGTTTTGGTGGCCGCATGAGCCAACAAATTGTGCTATCACACGATTGGCATACAAAATATAACAAAATTGTTGCATTGCGGCAATCGTGTAATCCCACCTTTAGGCTTCTACAAAAATGTGTGAGTTAGGGGAAAAATATACCAAATTTTAAAATTGTAACTATTTGCTAATTATCACCTTTTTACACTGATGCACATCTTACATTTTTCATCAATTTGCAAAGATGTTTACTTCTACCCATAAGAGTTATACAGGGCGAAAATTCTACATCTTTCTACAGCAGCAGAAGATGATCTTTTCTCATTTTGTTCCATCTTATATCTTTCGATTTTTTTTAGTGCCATCTCTAAAATAATTGCAGAAAATCGATTGCTTTTGTACCATCACTAGCAAAATGACATTTCAGAAAACAAGAAAAAAACAAAAAAAAAATGTATTTTGTTATAATTTTTAATTAATTATAAATAAATTCATTTTAATTGCACTGCAAAAGAAAGCAGGGGAGAACATAGAACCTGTTGCTTGACCTATGGAAAGAAAGAAAAAAGTCCAAAGTCCTCCTTTTTATTTTTCACACAAATTTTGTGTCTTCTTTTTTTGACATCTAAATAAATGAAAGATGAAACGACTGTTTCACATTTTCAACATCTTCCATGTGTTTCACGTGGATGTCAGTCGGTGTAAAAAGGCTATTACTGGAGAAGGCAAATAAAACTTGAGACCAAAGGCGGGACTCAAAACTCAAACGAGCAATTTTTTTTGGGAAATCCTATGAAAATCACAATCACTAAATTTTTCGAGAAATTACCATAAACATTTTTCTACACAAGCCATGCATGCCATCTGTGTTCTGTAAACAGTTGGTTAATTGTTCATAACGAAACTCAAATTCAAATCTTGTCTCCTTTTTTTTTTTTGATCTTTTTTAATCTTCTTTGAGGAAGGAATTTTTCTTAATGTGTTTTTTTTTCTCTCATAGAGACACATACGACACTCTACACATGTCATTTGAGTGCGTTAGTAGCTGATTATCATCGTAATTATTTTTACAAATTTGAAACACCCCTGTTGCAAACACGGCAATTACGAAACATCACAACAACAATAACAAAAGGCTAAAAAATCTATAATTAACCCTACCAATTTACATTCTTGTATGGTTATTTTTTTTTTTTTTTTTCATCTAACTAGTTTCTTACTACGCATACAAAATATGTAGTATCGAAATTATTTGTACATTTTCGTCTAGGAAAACCCAACGACAACACACCAAAACACATGACAACGACAGCAGTAAAGCAACAGGATACCAAGTAATTACGACACAAAAACAAAAAGATTTCCTTCCTGCTTACTTTTGTGCCAATAAACACTTGCGACATTCATTCACACCTTTTTTGTGTGCTACAATTCCAATGATTTTGTCGCCTTGTAACAGTGGTGAGCGAAATAGTTTGTCTCTTGCAATAATAACGGGTTATCCATTTCGTGGTTTCAAAAGTATAGGACTGGAATTCACAATCTGTCAAACCAGTTTTTTTCTTCTCAGTTAAAAGTCTGACATTGATGAAAATGTATCTCATAACTATCACACAAGAACGCATAAAAATTATGAAAATATACACAGAGCGAAAACTTCCTAATAGATTCAATAAGATTTTCTCTTTGAAACGTTTTTAGGCTGAGGGGTATCCCAGCAGAGAGAAAAGAAGATTTTTCTATGGGTATTTCTTATTATTTCCATGTTGCAAATCTTATTAATTGTCTCAACAAGAAAAACACATAAAACCAAGAAGAAAACTTGTTACTCACGTTTGTTTTTACTCAGTTTCCGATTTGCATGGTACCAAAAAAAAATTCTATAGAGAAGAACTTATTGATTCTATTAGGTTTTCTTGTAAATTTTATACAATAACGATTTCTTATTGATTTTATTAGGTTATGCTATTAATTTTTCCCTATTGGTTTTATTAGTTTTCTATATAAATCATTTTTTTAATTTCATTAATTGTTGTTTTTTCAATAAGGTTTTCCCATTTAAAATAATAAGGAATCCTTCTTGAAAAAAAAACCATAGAGATATCTTATTGATTTTGTTCTACTTTTTTAGGTGATTTTTTCTCTGTGTACACTCAGAATATTTTTGCAGTAACTGACCGTAGTTTATTCCAGAAGTAAGCAGTGCAGTTATTTTTAAATGACAAAACGTTCAAAAATGAATGAAATTTTAATTTTAACCGATTTGTACAGTTGCTTAAAAAACTAACTACAGATAAATACAGATTTGCGGTCACAGTTAATAATGACAGTAGTAACTTATGTTACACATACATACATGAAGCAACCAAGCTGTTAATATGTATATACATATCTATGATTTGGTTTCTACATACATACTCCTTATTTAAATTGTTTGCTGTCGAATTTGTTTCCGGCTGTTGGGATGCTCAGCCATCCCAACAGCAGCTGCTTTCAAATCGAGGTGTTGCTCGTTCGAATCTCAGCAGAGGCTTTGTAGTACAAAAATTAAGTTAGCGAAATGAAAAAGCAGATAATACAGATAGAAAACTATAATTAAATAAAATAAAGTTAAAGAAATCAACGCCGAAGAATAAATAAAAAATTGTTTACCAGTTGATTAGGCAATAATTATTTGACAGTTAGAATAAAGGAACAACGTTTTAAACAACTTAAGAAAAGTAAAGTCGAATACTTATTGGCTGGGGAACATACCATGCCTGTTTGACGTCCACCACGACAATCACCAGCACTCAAGTGGCTTCGAGTGGCAGCCGTTAGCCCCATTTTCCTAACTGAGCTCTCATTACTGTATGTCTTTATTCAATATGTTAGTCAATTAATAACTACAATTAACAATTGAAAAAAAAAATATATTTTATATGAGGGGCTGTACGGCACACGTTTTCTTTTGCCTTGTAAGGTGGTGTGATCTAGATCTAGCAGAAATATTTGATTTTGCTGCAAAAGCATGAGGGTAAAAATTCAGCGGGTGAAGGGACAGCTTGACATTTGTCCTTGATCATGGTGCCAGAGGCGTAATATGTACGATATTCCACTAACTTTTTCCTAGCAACATTAAAACTAATTTATGTTGTACATTTTTCTTCCAACTGGCAAAAACTAATTTCAGTGGGCCTCTGCGGACGTCAAATGTCTTTGATCCCCCGTTAATCTTTTCTCCCCTGTTAAAACGAAAGAAAAAAACTCACATATTTTCTTGTAGCTTTAGGGATTAAATATGGAAACATATAAATTTAAAAAAAAAAAATAATTAAGTGTTCAACAAAAATTATTTGTGAAAATGTAACATAAAATTGAAATATTGCTATGTTTAACAAATAGTGCAAAACAACAAATTAGAAAAAAAAAAATAGAACAAAAGATGTCGCCTGGGATTTGCCAAGAAATGGAACGGGAACATACACCCACATTTGGCTGTCACTTTTTGACGACAGTGCTTGTAATAAATTAAGCCATTGAGCACTTTGACATCTGAACAAAATCGGCCCAAATTTTTGATACCGCAAAATTTTCGATTTAAATAATTTTTTTTTTTTTTTTGTATAAAAATCAATTTAGTGGAATGAGTTGAATGAACTTCAATATTTAAAATCATTCTCAAGGTTAATTCAAAAGATTTTAAAGTCTTATGCCTGTCATGCTCCAGGGAATTACAAGTTTTTTGTTTTCGCTTCTTAATTACTTCTTATGTTAATCTCTCTGCCCTATTACTGGGACTGTGCTGTCTGTTCTGATTATTTCAGATATCTCTTGTACCAACCCAACAGAACACCGTTTTTATATGGTACACATTTATCCATAAAACGCCACAAATGTAATCTGTTGCATAAATAGAACTGTTAACTGGTTAACAGCACTCTGTTGACTTCAAAATGTGTCTGTGCTAAAAGTTGTGGTTTGAGTCCGCGGACTTCTATTAGTATTTACCTTAAACTTGTAAAAAATTGTTAAAAAAAAACATCAAAACATTCCTGAAGAAGATATCCATTGTGATATCGAAATATTGAATTTAATAAATATTTTTACAAAAAATAAAAAAAAGGGACCTAAGGCTCGAACAATTAAAATATTAAACTTGTAACCTTAAACTTTCAAGTATCAACCTTTTGTTTTCTCTGTTTTCCCTGTCTCTTATTTTAACACCTTTGAAATCCATTTTATGATTCGTGTCCTTAATAAACAGGGAGGAGCAAAAATAACATTCCGATGTTTTTTGGCTGTAATTAAAAAATAAAAAATTAAAAACTTTGATTCTTCTTGTGGACTATTTTTGTTTGGTCTTTTATTTTTTTACACCAAGTCAAGAATATGATGTCATATAAATGGCCGCCGCCACAGTTGATTGTCATTTGAGCCCCTTTTATAACATTTCCCATCACATTTGCCAAAGCTTCCGGCAATAGCTCCTTACATTCTTGACGGATATTAATTTTAAGAGCTGCAAGAGTCTGAGGCTCGTTGACATAAACCCGCGACTTCAAAAAGCCCCACAAAAAGAAGTCTGCAGCGGTCAAATCAGGCGATCTTGCTGGCCAGTGCAAATCGCCAAAACGGGAAATTAGGCGCCCGGGAAATGCATCCTACAGCATAACGGTTGTGGCACGTACAGTGTGTGCCACAGCACCGTCCTGTTGGAACCACATGTTTTCCAATCCCAATTCATTAAGTTGCGGCAAAAAGTACTCGTTGATCATTGCTCTGTAGCGCTCACCATTCACAGTAACCGTTTGGCCTGCGACGTCTTCGGAGAAAAAAGGTCCGATGACTCCTCCAGCGAAAACACCACACCATACAGTGACTTTAAGCGGGTGTAATGGCTCTTTGTGGGTTACACACGGATTTTCAGTGCCCCCGGAAGCGTAAATTTTGCTTATTTACATACCCGCTAAGATGGAAATGGGCCTCATCACTCATGATTATTTTTGATTAAAAATCATCTTCCTCTTGATGGTGATCAAGCATGGCTTGAGCGTATGTTAGACACGATTGGCGGTCAGCAGCTAACAGCTGATGCACCGTCTGGACTTTGTACGGAAACATCTTCAAATCTTGTACCAAAATTCGCTGTAAAGACCGTCGACTGATACCCATTGGCGTGGCACGTCGTCTGCTCGATGTCGACGGCGCTTCCATGACATTCTCGGCTACAGCGGCAGCGGCTATTCTCTGCAGAACGGCTACTTCGGGGTCTGCCACACCTGGCAGCATCTCGTGTTGTGCCAGTCTCTTCCAAGCAAGCGGCTAAACGTCGCAGTGTTTCACCAGTAGGCGTTGGACGACCAGGAAATCTGCAACGAAATTCACGTTGTGCCCAAGTCACCGACCGATTATTGGTGAAATAAATAGTCACCAATATTCCGCGTTCTGTAGCAGTGTAGCGTAACATTGTTTATTAACGTGTATTTCGCATGTGTTTACTACACAAATGCCAAAAGAGAACTGACATTAGGGGCCCATCGCAAAATTTATAGCATTTTCTGATAGCAGGATTACTTTTGCGCCACCTTGTATTAGGCTAATGTTGTTGTTGTTCTTCCTTTATTTCTGCATCTGCATCATGTTCAGCAATCCTAGGTGCTAACTTTCGTTTTGTTGTTGCTATATTTTATTTCATCATTTTTATGCAGTCCCCTGACACTACATTGTCCATTCTTAATTTATCTAGTTTTTTCTTTTTTCGTGTAAAAATATCTCTTAGTGTTTTGTGTGAACTGTTGCTTTCTTTTCATCATTTTTCATATGTTTTATTGTATTTTCCTTTCTGAATCCTGGGGCCAAATTCTGGCACTCGTGATTGAACGATTTCGTTATAGAATGCTGTGTGTTTGTTGCTCATTTTATTTTTGCTCTACATTGTTTTTATTATCGAGTATATTCGATCACGAATGCCAGAATCCGGCCCCTGGTATGTTTTGCTTAGTGTTTAGTTATTCGTATATAATTTGCTTCCACATTATGGTTTGTATGGCAAAGGGTTGGCAGGCCAGACATTAAAAAGTCAAATAGACTGGCAAAAAATAATAGTAAGGAAGCACAAAAAGCCATTTTCTTTGAAGACATTTTGAAAATAAACTTGCACTTGCCTGTGTAAACAATCCTGCAAGTTGCAGGTCTTTTTCAATATATTGTTTGTTAATATGTACACACAACTTTTAACAAGTTACTTGCCTTGCGTTAATTATAAAAATTTATATCCGTCTACATTATCTTTAAAAACATTTTCTGTGGAAAAATTTTGACTGGCAACACTTTGTTGTTGTGTGGTTTGAAATATACCAATAGCGGTACTCAGCGTTTGGTGCGTTTTTGGTTGCGACTATTTGCATTTGCGATTATATTGCACCTGATATTGAGCACCCTTTTTAACAACTTTGCAAATTTTATTGCACTCTATATAACAGCTGATAAATTAATACACAATTTTTTGTTTGCTTTGTTTTAAAATGTCAGCTGTTCGGGTGTCAGCAACACGTAATTAGCGGTGCGTAAATGCAAAAATATTGCGAGTGCAACTTTGTATATTTTGTTGTTGGGTTGCAAAGAAAAAGCAACGATTTCTTGCATTCGCACTTACGCAAGACATTTGCACCAAATAATGAGCTGCGCTAATATATATTAAAGTTAAAAATTGTGAAAGTTCTGCAGTTGTTCACAGCTGTGCAGCGTGAACACTTCCTCCCACTACATCACAAAGAAGAGAGACAAAAATTACCAATCAAAGAAATTAAAAATAAAACTGAATTTTTAAAGATGACAGAAAACTAAAAAAAAAAAAAAATATTATTTTAGGAAAAATAATCATAAATTGTTTTAGGTTTTTTCTGGATTGAATCAGAAACGATTTGAATTAAAAAAGGCCTAAGTGGTGGGCACAAACAAAATATTGAAATATTGTATGTTTAACAAATTAGTAAAAATGACTTCGTTGGGATTTGTAAAGAAATAGAACGGCCGGAGAAAATACTCCCACGCCGTACTGTCACTTTTTGGCGACAATGATTGTAATAAATTAAGCCATTGATCAATTTATAATTTTGACAAAAATAGCAAAATATCCCTCTTAACAGTAGACAATTTGTAGGCCGAAAGATTTTTTAACTTAAAAATGTTTTTTTTTTTTTTGTTCATAAAGATCACTGGTCAGATGAGTTGAATGAACTTTATTATTGAATGTCACTCTCAAGGTTAATTCAAAAGATTTTGGACGTTGTAATTGCAGCGTAGCAGAGAATAAAAATGAAAATAATCAAGACCTTTTTCCTTGAACTTATTTGTGGTTCTGCCAAAAGGCGAGCCCTAAGGTCTTTTATAGGTCTTGAGCCATTATGGGGGGTTAACAACAGTTTTAAGGGCAGCATTCTACGCCAATGGGAGGAGAAAAGCCTTGCCGATTACTGGTGAGCCCTAAAGGGCAGGTGGCAGGCCTACTACCAGTAGGCAGAGAAAAGTCGGATCGTATTGTGAAGCTCGGCAAAAGGGATATTACACTGTATATACATGGCTACTGATGGAGTACTGCACGCTAAATTAGTTACCATCTCAAAAAACTGAAATTGGTAAGCTGTGATTCCTGCTTCCTTTGCGAATGTTGTGCTGCGTATAGACACAGAAACAGTTGCCTGGCTGCTGGGTTGTTGGATTCCAAGAACCTCAGTAACATCACAGCTTTGTCCGCAGCTAGATTTGTTAATAGTCCAGGTCTCGGTGTATAGGGAACAAGGGCTGCACAAAAGATTACTTTTTGGTCCAGGTGCACAATTGGCCCCAAATGATAATAATAAAAATGATCATCGTTTCAGTGGTCGTGAAACAGCCATGGTACCCCAGCCAGTAAGTTTCCAACTTTATCATCCAATTTTATCACAAAAAAATCTTTCCCAATTTCGAGGAAGTAAAAATCGAATTCCAGTTCGATAAAATTGTTAACAACTGCAAGTCGCCCATCTCCTACTGTTTTCGAGAAAAGAACTAAAGTCGTTTTTGAAATTTCAGGGGTGGGCTTTTTTAAACAAAAAATTCTTATAAAGGCTTCGTGCGCGAACAACTTTTGTTGGTTTCGCTCATCCTGAAACACTCCTACAGCCAACTGCTGTTTACTTTCGGGCTCTTGCGCCTAAATCCACTATTCGTCAGCTGTCATGATGTCATGGATATGTTTCAAAGCACCGCGATCGTATTTTTTGAGCATTTCTTTCGGCCTTTTTTTGAGCGATTCACAAATTGTGTGAGATCCGACTCCACAGCCAAATGTTTATGCACACAGAGAAAAAAGCACCTAATAAAGTAGAACAAAATCAATAAGATATCTCTATGGTTTTTTTTTCAAGAAGGATTCCTTATTATTTTAAATGGGAAAACCTTATTGAAAAAAACAACAATTAATGAAATTAAAAAGATGATTTACGTGTGTTTATATAGGAAACTAATAAAACCAATAGGGAAAAGTTAATAGGATAACCTAATAAAATCAATAAGAAATCGTTATTGTATACAATTTACAAGAAAACCTAATAGAATCAATAAGTTCTTCTCTATAGAATTTTTTTTTTTGGTACCATGCAAATCGGAAACTGAGTAAAAACAAACGTGAGTAACAAGTTTTCTTCTTGGTTTTATGTGTTTTTCTTGTTGAGACAATTAATAAGATTTGCAACATGGAAATAATAAGAAATACCCATAGAAAAATCTTCTTTTCTCTCTGCTGGGATACCCCTCAGCCTAAAAACGTTTCAAAGAGAAAATCTTATTGAATCTATTAGGAAGTTTTCGCTCTGTGCAATATTGAATGGTTGTTTCGATCTCACGATGGGTCAGGTCACATGACGATCAGGTCGCGCACAGCATCAATGATTTTCGGAACAACAACTGAAGTTGGACGACCGACCTTGGCGAACTACGACCACGACTGAATTCTCACCCTACCAGCGATAAGCACTGGTCCGTGATGGACCAGTTTCACCGCCAAAAATTGAATTAAGTTCATCCCTGCTCGGCAGCAGGATTTAATCCACATCGAAAGTTGTAAAAAATAATCGCCCGAAAATGTTCACATTCTAATTCCAGTTTGGGGACGAGATGAATCTGTTCACTGTTAACAACACAAATAGCGCTTGTAAGTCAAAACATTTTGAGTATGTATAACCTCACAAATGTCCAACTTTACGATAGAGCTGTCAGTTACCACATTGCAACACTAGGGTTGCCAAATTCCCAAACATGAAAAAGCTAAAACAGATAAATGGTCTGCAATATTCAGTAACTGTGAATCGCGTCGTGCTGGCTTCTATAAACTACGAAAATTTATTTATTTTTTTATGTTAATTTCACAAGTTGACAAGGAAATAAAAAGAAAGAAATATCATTTTAGTAAAAATCTGTCTGTATAATTTTTGTATTTTTTTTTTTCGTTCAATTCTAGAAACATTTAATTAAACCAGAAAAAAACAAATCAAAGGGGAGAAAAATCTTCTAAAAATGTAAAAATAAAAAGCTGAGTTATTTGCAGCATATTAAAAATTTTGTATGGAAATTTCCATTATGTTTAACAGATATTGCAAAGAAACAAATCAGCAAAAATGGCATCGTTTGGAACTTGTAAAGAAATAGAACGGCCAGCGAAAATACATACACCCACGAGTTGCTGTCACTTCATTTTTTTGTTTGTTTTTTTTTTTTTTTTAGCGACAATGCTTGTAATAAATTAAGCCATTGATCACTTTATAATTTTGACAAGAAGTAGAAAACGGCTGGACATTTTTAGGCCGAAATATTTTGGTATTAATTTTTTCTTTTTATAAAAATCAATGGGCAGTTGAGTTGAATGAACTTTAATATTGAAAATCATTCTCAAGGTTAATTTCAAAGAGTTCAGGCCACGTGGCAAGTGCCATCTTAAATCAATGTATGCCGTTTCTTGTCTTGCAACAAATTTTTTTTTTTTTTTTGTTGTAAATCTGCAAATTGGCAAAATTTAGTTGAAATAGTTTTTGAAATATTTAAGCAGTTGCATAAAAGTGGAACTGTGGTAATGAAGATCATAACCAGGGCAGGTATAAAATGGCCCGAAAAACTGTAATCGATTTCCCGAAAAATTACACAACTTGACAAGAGGCAACAAATAAATACGTTTGTGTTGCAATTGTTAATAATTTTATAGGGCTTGAGTTTGATTTTACTCCACCAAAATTGAGAATGATTTTTTTTTTTTTTTTTTTTTTTTTGATAAAAGTGGAGTGATCAACATTTTAAAAGAAGACTTACTGGCTGGGGTACAGACCATGGCTGTTTCACCACCATCTCATCGATCAACAGCATATATGTAGTTCGATTCATATTCGAATTGTACAAAATTGTTTCTTAAAATACTAATTTTAAAAATTCTGTTGGGATAATAGTGTTTTTTTTTTAAATTACTTTCAAATTTTTCACTGCGCAACGGCAAAACTGAAACACATTAAAAACATCTGCCCTCATTTTGAATATCAACAACGACATAAGTGACATCGATGGCACATTTACGGCATTGCCGTAGTCAATATTGACACTAGTTGACTGCTATTGGCAACGAGTTTATATCAATAAATACTTTTTGTAAGACGACATTCTCCCGACTTGACTTTGTTTTTGTCCACAAATTTTTTTAATGTCGACAGGAAAAGTATTGTTCTTGATTTTCTTTTATAATCTAAAAGAAGTTTTGGAAATAGAAAAAATAAAATTACTTATTTTCTCTCTGGAATAACGAAACCGTGGGAATCACAGCACAATTCTATAGCTTGATCATGAGAATTTTGGAGTAAGTAGTTGGGTTTGAAACATTGAATTTTGTTAATTGGCATTAACGAAATGTCGGCGACACTGAGACGTCTGAAATATTGGCTCTTATAGCGAATAAATAATTAAGTTCATTTTTGAACTTTGCTTGTATATTAACAGAAGCTTTTGCAATTTAAAAGATCTCAAGTAGAGCTTGCTCTCTTTCGCACTGTAAAAACGTTTCTTTCTCCCGGGGCCACTTAATGCAGTTTACGGATCCTACCAGCTCGGTGCTGTGTTACCGGACCAGCTGGAGTGTAGGATACATCGCGGGACCGGATAAACCCACCAGGGAGAGACAATTCCCAGTACGGGGATCGGTGCCTCGGGGCGACTACTGAGTCTTCTTGGCCCACCTTGCCTGAAACGTATTGGCAGTGGTCGGTGCCATAAGTTCACATGAAAGGGAATGTTGGTAACCAAACTGATCATATGGTCTTTGCTCTCATGATCGGGGATCCAAATGGGCCTGTAGAGCTGTTGCTATGCAACAGATGCTGCTTTGTAGGGGGCAAGTAAACCATTGGAAAAGTCGCAATGTGGTGTGCAACGGTGTCGAAACTTTCCCAAGATTCAAAAATATTTAACACGAAAAATCAGAAAAACTAGAAGACATGCACAATACTGTTATATATCAAATAAAAGCTCTTGGAGAGTGATATAAAAATTCGTAAGAAGCTTACCGGATTTATAGTGGGCGGATTTATAGTGGGTGGAAGTTGTGTGGAACACGAAAATGTGCATGGGAGTACGACTGATGATGAAAATTAGCCACTTGGAACAGACATGCACGGTAGTGGTATACACCCATTCAAAGTCCTAAACTAGTGCTATCAGAATCCGAAAAGTTCAGTTGTTTCTCAGGGGCGGATTTATAGTGGGTGGAAGTTGGGTGGAACACAAAAATGTGCATGTGATTAGGTCTGTTGATGAAAATTGGCCACTTGGAACAGACATGCACGGTAGTGCTATATACCAATTGAATATACAAATATTCCATACCAAAAAACTGCATAGAAAACCCGCCGGGATGCACAACTTGTTTCTACTGTATTTTCTAAAATTCTTCTTCATCACAAAATTTGAAAACGGAAATATTTAAAGAAGAAGAAGAGTACGAAACGACCTGCATTTGCAGATTTGTCAGTATTTTCCCGTAGAAGTTGTAATTTGACAAGTATTTCATACCATAGAACGGCATAGAAAACCCTACGAGATGCACGACTTAATACAACATTTTCATATTTTTTTTTTTTAATAAATATTATGTTCCAAAGTTTTCTTACATGTAATTAAAAAAATAGCTAATTAATTTGTGTTTTTACTTAAAAATAAAGAAAATTAAAAAAATACCTTTTTGAACTGTGTTCAGCAGTGGTGTGGAACTCAGTTAACAGAGGTGTGGGACGTATTTACATAACTCACGAATTTATCTTCACACCCTTAATTTTGTGAAGGGTATACAAAAGAAAAAGAAAACTTGCCGCCCTGTTAATAACCCAAGCAACAAAATGCCTTTCTGGCAACCACAAATTTGTACCGCACATACATACATACATACATACATCGATTTGATTGCTTTCCTTAATAGACCATATTATACCAAATGACTTTCTTCTTTGCGTGCTCACTTTATTATAGAATAAATCATGAATATTATTAAAACTTCAAACAACAAAAATTAAAAGTGGACTTTCACCCACTTTTATTTTTGCTCATGTGTTTTTGCAAGACTCGGCGGCTGCTGCTGCTGCTGCTACTGCTACTGCTGTTGCTGTTGCCGGCCAAAGATCTACTTTCATGCGGCTGATGCTGGCTGGTTGACTGTATTTAAAGTAACAGTTATTAAGAGATCATTACTCAAGTTCAAAACTTTAATAAAAGAAAAAAAAAAACAAATGACACATTTTATTCAGATCAGACTTTCTATGCTCAAGCCAACAAAAAACTATTCCCCATTAAACAGTTTCAGAGATAAAATATCAATAAAAAAAGTCGCAAATAATAACTTGAAGAAAGAAGGAAAAAAAAACAACATTAACAACATAAAAAGTGTGTGGTCAAAAGTATCATATAAGCTTCGTTTCAACAATAGAAAACAAAAAAAAAAAAGGTTACAAAAAAAGTACAGAAAAACACAAATAATGTGCAAAATTGTAACAAGCTCGTAAATTTAAACTATTCAAAATTGAGCAAAAAAGTAACAAAAAAAAAATAGAGGTGAACTAGTGGTAATAAACCAAGTTTATAAAAGTGCATATTGAATCAACAACAAGCTGAACAGTAATACCGGGGACCTAACTCCGGCATGCTTGGTCGAATGCTGTGTGTTTGTTTTTGCTTTACATTATTTTCACCCTGGAGTTTATTGGCTCACGTATGCCAGAATACGACACCATTTCGCTGGCGAAATTGTAAAAATGTCGCAACTGATAACTATGCCATTTGCGGTTTCAAAAGTAAACGTAAATAAATAAACATATACAATTTTTTTTTAATGATATTTCTTTTTTATTACAAAGTTTGAAGGTTGACATGATGTGTGTCATCATTTAAATGACCAGCCGTAACACGAAGTGTTGCAAGCATTGTTACTTTTGAGATGATTTTCAATCCCTTTTTGACACATATTGGGCGGTATCTCAGCCATAACTTGATGCATAGTGGTTTTTAAGTGCTCAAGAGCTTAAGGTTTATCTGCATAACAACACGGTCTTTCGCGTAGCCCCACAAATAAAAAAAAGTGTAATGGTATCAAATCGCAGGATCTTGGTGGCCAATTGATATCGCCACGACTAGAAGTTACGCGGCCAGGAAATGTCTCTTGCCATAAAGCCATATTCGCTCGAGTTGTGTGGCATGTGGCAACGAATCCAAATATTCTCAAAAAAAAAAAACGGTTATCATGTGACCATAACGCTCCGAATTGACGGTGACAGTCGTTCGTTCCATCGTCGTTTTCCAAAAAGTAAGGTCCAATCACACCTGCGGACCAGAGAGCACACCAAACCGGCACTTTTTCTGGTTGTAATGGCCTCTCTTCAATTACTTGAGGATTCTCAGAATCCCAAATACGACAATTTTGTTTATTAACCTGCCCACCGAGGGGCTGCTTCATCGCTGAAGAAAATTTTGTACGAAAAATCGCCGGCAACCGCCTGTTGTTCAAGCGGCCATTCCACGTATCTACGACGTTGTGAATGGTCAGCTAGCTGCATGTAGGTGTAGATCTAAATGCCAAAAACGCCATAATGTGCCGTTCTGTGACTGTCCTAATTCCTGAGAACGACACATGCGGGTCTTCGGCAACACTTTCACTAACAGCAGCGATATTTTCAGCGAAACGAGGGACGCGATGATGCACAGGCCTTACAGTATTTTTGTAACCGCTCCAGTCTCTTTAAATTTCTTCACAATTTTGCCAATTGCTTGCGTAGTTGCAGGCTTATATAAACCACAATCTGCTAAAGCGCATTATGTGGCTGTGGCAGAATCACCATTTTTGTAAAATGTTTTGATAATTTTTATGCGTTCTTGTGTGATGGTTAAACGATCCATTTTCGTCAATGTGAGACTTTCAACTGAGACAAAAAAAAAAAAAAAAAATTACAGATATCGAATTCCAGTCCTATACTTTTAAAACCACCCATTATCAATGGAATGTGTACCAATTCCATCTCATCTCATAATTTTTTCTCGGTGTGTCGCTTTCCAATCTTTTTATACCCTTCACAAAAATGTGTAAGGGTATATACATATGTATAAGTTTGTGATTCCGTATGCAACGCATTGAAATATCCATCTAAGACCCCATAAAGTATATAAATTCTGGATCAGAATCAATAGAGATTACGATTAAGCGATGTCCGTCTGTAGTCGTTGAAATAACGTTTCTGAGAAAACGGTTTGAGATAGAAACCTCAATCTATCGATAAAATGTGTTAAATCCCGGTAGTGGGTCTGCTATTGAAATTCAGTAAGATCGGTCCACCGATCCGAGCCGAGATATATCTAAAAAAAACCGGGTTTTGAGAGGTATTTTTTTTGCCATTTTTTTGTATAGATTTTTGAAAAAAAAATTTTTTTCCTACAAAGTTAGCCATATCATTTTTAATGCCCATTAGATCCCAACAATCAAAGAATTTTTGAAATCGGCCCATATATACCCGAGATATAGCGTGTGCCGATTTTTCAAGAAATCGGCTCCATAAGCCAAATAAAACAACTTTTGGCACCAAAAATCAATTCACAAGCAAAACTGGAAAGTGTTTTAACATCGGCCCATATCCACCTGAAATATAGCTCCTTCAGATATCTCAAGAAGTCGGCCCTGGAAGCCAAACGAAACAATTTTTTGCACTAAATGGTACATATACATATAGGTTGCTTATTGGTAAAATTAGAACATTTTTATACATCGGCTCATATGCAACCGAGATAACGCTCCTCCCGATTTCTCAAGAAGTCGGCATTAAAAGCCAAATAAGACAACTTTTGGTACCAAAAATCAATTAGAATGGTACACATAGGATGTTTAAAGGCAAAATTCGAAAATGTTTTAAAACGGTCCATATATACCCGAGATATACATGTATAGCATTTCCCGATTTTGCAAGAAATAAAACAACTTTTGGCACCAAAAATCAATCAGAATAGTACATAAATCATTGTGAAGGGCATTTAAGATTCGGCCCAGCCGCATATAGCACTCTTACTTGTTATTTATTTTTTTTAATAATAATGCCAAAGGCCTATTTTCGCATACATTTCATGCTACCGAATATCTATGGTTTAGTGCGTTTTTAACTTTCTATGTTTTGACATGTTCCGAAAACGTTAAAAATTTTTTTTTTTTAGTTTCCCAAATTTATATATTGAAATCAAAAAAAATAAGAGATCTATAAATTGTGGTATTTTATTGTTGCTTTCAGTGCAAGTTCAAGAAAAAAGATAATAATTTTATAAATTTTGTTGGTATAAATTTTAGTTAAACGGTCGTTTAAAACATTTAGCAACAAAATCTGTAAGACTAATAATATATGCAAACAGATTTTAAAAGACATGTTGCTTGATTTACAAGACTAATGAAAATGAATGGCAAAACTTTGTGATGTTCGCATTAATTTTGAAATATATATATATGTATATATATTTAAACATGCGTATTCATTTAAATTAAAAAGAAAAATGAGCAACGACCGCTTGTTTGATTTGCTTTTCAACTTTGTGTAAGAAAATGTTTGGTGTCAATCAGTGTGGCCACAACTGCCAAACACCAAAACTTTCTTTTCTTTGTTAAGATCACATGCGAGTTTTTTTTAAACCTTTTGTTAACTTCATTAAAGTGTTGATTTAACTCAAAACAGCGTGGCGTTGTTCAAAATTTGTGTAAAATTTTATTCACATACCCATCTCTTGTTGCAAAATTCATATTGTCGATAATTGAAAAGGCCAGTATAAGTAAAGATGCTAAACTAAAATGTTCTTAAAACTGGACTCACCCCTCGTTTCGGTTTTCAGTTTTTAGGGTTCGGTACTACCGAGTAACTATTACGAAGACTTCTACGTCCTTCCTTCCGTCCGTCACAGGCCCCATTCCACCAAACTTTAAGAGCTAGAGAGTCAAAATCTTTACAGTTCATGTGCTTTTAGCCGGCCGCTACAAAACTTACTAAAACCAACAAAATCCTCATAAACTAAAGGGGGCCCCCTAACAAGAAAACTATACAAACTTACTTGTATCATAACAGATAGAGAGTTGAAATTTGCACCAGATAATGGTTGCATAGACTCTACAACAAACAGCAAATACCCAAAACAACAAAAAACTAAGAATTTCTGTATTAAGTTTATCAGGCTCAAGTTCTTTTAATTCTAATTAAAAAAACTAAGAACCAAAGGGTGCTTCCATACAAGAAACTAAAATTGGCTGTAACTTTTTAACCGTAAGAGATAGAGACTTGAAATTTGCACAGTATACACAACCACAAATACAATACAAAATACAAAAACAAAAAAATAGCAAAAAATTTAAATTTTAAATGTTGCCCTTCATATGGGGATACCCTTTAATTTCAAATTTAACTTTAGTTTTTTTTTTATCCGAAAAAGATAGTGTCCTGAAATTTTCTCAGTATAAATAGTTCGCTGGCCTCTATAGCCAGCAATAAGTACCAAAACGAGATGAAATTTAATTAGCATTCATATACGGGGACACCCTTTAGTTTGAAAATCTGCTATAACTTTTGTATTGTTAGAGATAGAGGTTTTAAATTTAACTGATCTGGCCTCTACAACAGCAACAGTAAATAGCTAAAAAGGCTACTCCTGGTATGGAGTACCACTTGCATGGTAGTACGGATAGTCAAAGGCTACCCGAGTCAGTCTCGCCCCTTGGCTCAATTTATTTATACACTAGTGTGATTTAATGGTGTTTTAATTATCTCTAACATTTCTAGCATGTAACGTTTCTTATTGTAACTATTTTCTGTTTTTAACACTGAAACATTTTCAAAATGAGGATAACAAATTGTTATCGAAATATTGAATAATATTGTAAATAAAAATTTTTATATAAAAACGATCTGAAGCTGTACTAAATAGTATTTCAAATAATTAAAAAAGATCAAATAAATATTATATATAGAAATTTAGAAATAGTGTAGTTTACTTGGTCATTATTTTATACGATATTTTGGTAATGAATCTCCCAGGAAAAATTTTAAGCATCAGGAGGAAGGAACAGAAATATTGAACACAACAAAATTTTGTTTAAAATGTGCAGATATTAAATTCACCAGATTAAACAAACGCTCAAAAGAAATTTAAACATAAACGCTAATATTCAAAAAAAAAAAAAATTAATATCTATTTCATATCCAAACTAAAAATTTTTGTATGGAAATTTTCAAATAAAACACATATAATAAATACTTAATTTTTTTTGAATACAAGCAAAAATACTGGCACTCAATCACTAAATTCTAAAAGAAAAAATTCTCTAATGCTTCAAAATGCTGCAAGGGCCACACCGCAGTCAATGAACTCAAATATTGTTAATAAACTGTACGCACTTTTTTCCAATAAAAAATTTGGCTTTTTTTTAAGAATATTCAAAATCAGAAAAATTACAACAAAAAAAAAATAGACAAAATTTGTCACGATTTAGCTCATTAATAAGCGGTGAAAAATGTGGATGGCAATTAATAATTAAAAAAAAAGAACGCTAATGAGGCCTAAAAACTTAATATATCTTTTTCTTTAATTTATACATTTTTCTGGATTCTATGCGCAAAAAAGACTTGTGGCTGCTTTTTTTCGATGCCTTCAATTAAATTTAATTCTGCGCGTGTACGCCAAAACAAAAAGAACAAGTTAAAACGTAAAAAACAAGCTTGATTTTATATTAATTCGGAGATGATTTCACTGCAATTCAACTTGATGTGGTGTTTGAAAGTTTATTTATTTTTTGCTTTTTATTTTATAATTGTTTACAAGGGTTGTATTTTGAAACGGGTTATCTATTTTGCGGTTTCAAAAGTAAACGTAAATAAAACGCATATAAAATATTTTTTTTTTTCATATTTCTTTTTAGGGTTCCGTACTCATCAGAGTGAAACGGAACCCTATTACGGAGACAAGTACGTCCGTCCGTCATAGCGTCCATTCTCCGAAACGGTAAGAGCTAGAGAGCTGAAATTTTCACAGGATGTTGTTGTACCTTGCTGCTACAACAACAAATACTAAAAACAACAAAAAGTCGAAAACTACCAGGTGTCCCCTTACAACGAAAAGTTACAATTAGCTATAACTCTCGAACCGTAAAAGATAGAAAGCTGAAATTTACATAGTGTATGTATTTATAGATGCTTTACAACAACAAATGCTGAAGACAACAACAAGTTGAAAACTACCAGGTATCCCCATACAACCTAATGTAACAATTAGCCGTAGCTGCTAAACTGTAAAAGACAAAGAGCTGAAATTCGCACAATATATGTATTTACATATGCGCTACAACAACAAATGCTAAAAACAGCAACAAGTCGAAAACTACCAGGTGTCCCTATACAAAGTAGAGTAAAAATTAGCCGTAACTCCCAAACTGTAAGAGACAGAGAGATGAAATGTGAACAATATACGTACTCGCATGTGGCCTACAATAACAAATGCTAAAAACAACAACAAGTCGAAAATTACCAGGTGTCCCTATACAACGTAAAGTAACAACTAGCCGTTACTCTCGACCCGTGAGAGACAGAGGGATAAAATTTGCACAATATGTGCATTCACATATGCTCCACAACAACTGTAAAACTACCAGGTGTCCCTTTACAACGTACAGTAATAGCTATAACTCTCGAACCGTAAGAGATAGAGAGTCGAAATTCGCACAGTGTATGTATTCCCAGATGCCTTACAAGAACAAATTACAACAACAACAACAAGTGGAAAATTACTAGGTGTCCCCGTACAACATAAAGTAGCTTTAAAAACAGAGAGCTGAAATTTATAAAATATACATACATATGTATTCACATACGCCATTCCATACATATGTACATTACACATACATACGTACGGAACCCTAAGAGTGCTAGCCAGCCTCGTACTTGACTTAATTTTTTTATTTATTATAAAGTTGGAAGGTTGACATGATGTGTGTCATTATTTAAATGACCACCCATAACACGAAGTGTTGCAAGCATTGTTACTTTTGACGCAAGTTTCAAACACTTTTTAACACATATTGGACGTTATCTCAGCCATAACTTGACCAATATCAACATTTTAAGTGCTCAAGAGTTAAAGGTTTATCTGCATAACAACACGGTCTTAAAAAGCTAACTGGCCCATGTGGCCAAGAAAAAATGTCCTTTTTCATCAGGATAATACCCCGCCGTACACACTTGGCGAAACTCTATGAATTTGAGGCTACGAATTGGCGAATTTCATTGAAATTTGAAATAAAAAACATAATTTCATTATAATTTAATGGATGTGGAGGAGTTATTTGTTGATTTAAGCTTCTCAAAAATTTTAAAATTTAATTTTTCGTCATCCATGGAAATGGAAAAATTGCTCATAAAATACAAAAAAGTTTAGTTAAAATTAAAATAAATAAACTACAATAAATAAACCAACAGCTGTTCGCTACACAGATGGTAGCTGAAATGGTTTATGCTTTCGTATGGTTGGTAGAAAAAGTACCATAACAAAAAATAAGGAAAAATTTGAACAAGGAAAAGAAAACTGAAAATTATTTTTCAGTCAGTTCCGTAACTGACAAAAAATCCAAAATCGACTTTTTATTAGATTTTGATGTATTCAACTAAAATAGGTTTTTTTTTTAATTTTAACAATCTTATAAGGCCGCAACTACAATATCAACAACTGTATAAGTGAAAAGGCTGTAACTATACTAAAGTTTTACGCTGATATTCGATTAAACACATTCATCTTAATTTGTAATGTGAGCTCTGTTTCTCTCCATGTAACCAATAATGAATTTTAGTTTTTTCTTAAATAAAATGAATTATGTTCTCAAATTTGTGAAATTAGCAGTAATTAATTTTTGTATATTTTATATTGAAAACACAAAGAATACAAAATAAAGAATGTAGTTTGATTAAATACATAGTTAATAAGGCTAAACAGATAAATGTTTCGTCCTAATTGTTATGCCTTCTGCACAGAGCGAAAACTTCCTAATAGATTCAATAAGATTTTCTCTTTTAAACGTTTTTAGGCTGAGGGGTATCCCAGCAGAGAGAAACGAAGATTTTTCTATGGGTATTTCTTATTATTTCCATGTTGCAAATCTTATTAATTGTCTCAACAAGAAAAACACATAAAACCAAGAAGAAAACTTGTTACGCACGTTTGTTTTTACTCAGTTTCCGATTTGCATGGTACCAAAAAAAATTCTATAGAGAAGAACTTATTGATTTTATTAGGTTTTCTTGTAAATTGTGTACAATAAGGATTTCTTATTGATTTTATTAGGTTATCCTATTAATTTTTCCCCATTGGTTTTATTAGTTTCCTATATAAACACACGTAAATCATCTTTTTAATTTCATTAATAAGAATATATTTTTG
Source organism: Sturmia bella (assembly GCA_963662145.1). Lineage (NCBI taxonomy): Eukaryota > Metazoa > Arthropoda > Insecta > Diptera > Tachinidae > Sturmia > Sturmia bella. The sequence continues at coordinate 20,587,155 of OY759170.1, forward strand.
GTTACATTAGCTTTCTTGTTATTTCATACAAAATCAACAGAGAATTGTTGTTTTTTCAACAAGGTTTTCCCATTTAAAATAATAATGAATCCTTCTTGAAAAAAAAAAGAAATACTGTCGGGTGACCCCCGTTAGGAACGAAGTTCCTTACGTTTTTTTTTCATCTTTGAATGTAATACAAGGTGAAATCTGTATGTTTTATTTTGTGTTGTTTTTAAAATTTTGAAATTTTATGTTTCTTTAAATTTTTGGAACGTTTTCCAACTAATTATTATTTATTGGTAGGTGTCTCCGCTGCTGTCAGCGAAGACAGTACACCAATACATATAAACAGCTCACACGCTTTCGTGACGATTTCTACTAATTTCCACTACAAGCAAGCCGCGTTAAGGTACTTCGTTCCAAAAACCATAGAGATATCTTATTGATTTTGTTCTATTTTATTAGGTGCTTTTTTCTCTGTGTGGATATTAGAAAAAACAGTTTCAAAAAGTTGTGGGCATTCTGAAATTACTGTCATACTAAAATTTCTATAAACTTGCGTTTATTAACAAAAATGATAAAGTATTTAGCATTTCAATATAAAAGTTTGAAAAGGGATTGCCGTACTAATGATCAACAAATTTAAGTTCCATCACTGATTTACAAATATCAAATAGAAGAACAACACTGGCTAGCAAATGTCAGGTGAAAGCGTTAGGACTTTCTATTTTATAATTTTATACAGGTTGAAACGTTCCGTCAACGTGACATTTGATTTCGGTAAGCGCTTATATTGTTTTAATATGCCAGAAACACACGTCCGTTCCATTAGCTTGCGCAGATGTTGGCATAACTAGGCCTGTAGCCCCTAGTGACTACGTTTTGCTTTCAGTTCCAATACAAATGTCTTGTTGAAAAGCGATTTAGCTGCAATGCTGATCAAAGAAATGTCTGTTTTTTTTTTTTTTTTTTTTTTTTTTTTGTGGGAAGAGTCATAAAACCTGCAGAAACATTGGACCAAGTGCATGGCATTAAAAGGAGATTGTGTAGAAAAAAAAATTTTTGTTTTGCAAAGAAAATTTGTGCTGCCTTCCAAGAGTCACGGAGACTTAGTGAACCGCCCTCGTATTATGAATGTTGTTGTTGTTGTTTTCAGCGCAATTATGCCAACGAAAGAATGTGTTCGAAATTGTGAAACCAGCCATAGATTTTCTTATCCAAGCTATCTGCCTGTGCTCTTTCGTCTGTCTGTACTTATAAATTCTTTGGTTTGTTTTTTTGTCTGCTGTTCCGTAAGCAGCCAAATGTGACATTAAGAAAGCAAACTGCCTTAAAGCAACCTTGACAGATGTTACACATATAACTGCCTTTGCAACAACAACAACAACAACAACTGCCGCCCTGTCGTTGCATGTTACGGCTGCCAAATTTTTAGAGCGTACAGCAAATGAACATCCCTTCTTCTGTGATCTAATGACCTTTGATTAACTGATCTCTCGCTAATATTTTATTTCCAAAATAAATGTAATTAATTTTCCATAGAAAAATCTCTTACAACCTAAATCACAATTTGTAATTTCGTTTATTGTGTAATCGTAACAAGAGAAAGCGAAAAAAAAGTTATTTAAAACAAAAATTCAGTGACAATATAAAAGCAATATGTATTTAAGAAAACAACAATCTACTTAAGAATGATTTCTTGCAAACCCACAAAAACTCATAAATATGTATATCTATTATTGAGCCATTTAAAAGGCAGCTGCCGTAGCGGTCTTAATCCTGCTTAGCCCTATTGTGTGCTGCCCTGCATTTCTATTTTGATGCCTTCAGAATGAATAAAAAGGAAATATTCTTACATGGCAACAGTCGCTGCTGGCTCATATCATATCAGTTTGTGTAGCAAAATTTTACACTCCCTACAAGTAGAGTTACACGTATGAGTTTGTGTAATGACTGTATCACTGCCGTACACTATATCACCAGCGACACCACACAATTGTTGGTTTTCAACTTCACGCATTGGCAAAAGTGAAATGATTTGATTTTCTTATCTTCCTCTTCATGTGCAGGGAAATTCCATTCAAATGCAGCGGTAGTGTTTATTTGCAGCTTGTTGGGGGATTTTTTTTGTTGCAGTTTTTGTTGATTTGCCAGCCAAGTAAAACAGCACCAAACTTGAAAACAAAAAATCTTACGAAATGGAATGAAAGAAGTATACCTTTTGGGCGACCTCTAATAATTCGATATAAATTCAATATAAAATCGAAAACTTGCTTATTGCCACACAGAGAAAAAAGCACCTAATAAAGTAGAACTAAATCAATAACATATCTCTATGGTTTTTTTTTTTCAAGAAGGATTCCTTATTATTTTAAATGGGAAAACCTTATTGAAAGAACAACAATTAATGAAATAAAAAAGATGATTTACGTGTGTTTATATAGGAAACTAATAAAACCAATGGGGAAAAATTAATAGGATAACCTAATAAAATCAATAAGAAATCCTTATTGTATACAATTTACAAGAAAACCTAATAGAATCAATAAGTTCTTCTCTATAGAATTTTTTTTTTTTTTGGTACCATGCAAATCGGAAACTGAGTAAAAACAAACGTGAGTAACAAGTTTTCTTCTTGGTTTTATGTGTTTTTCTTGTTGAGACAATTAATAAGATTTGCAACATGGAAATAATAAGAAATACCCATAGAAAAATCTTCTTTTCTCTCTGCTGGGATACCCCTCAGCCTAAAAACGTTTCAAAGAGAAAATCTTATTGAATCTATTAGGAAGTTGTCGCTCTGTGCAGGAACACAATGGGGACGAGCGACGAATTTTTCGCCGCGAATATTCGCCGTCAAAAATAAAACACATTGCAGTGTATGAAAATGCACACAGCCACAGCATCATCGCACACTGTGACTTTCTTCACTTTTAGTTGGCCAAAATTCGAAAAAGTTAAGTTCTCTGATCTTGATGATTTTTTGGTATGTGATTGATTGGCAAGAGCATATCTGATTTCAAAATGTAATAATGAGTATAACGGTTCTCAAAAGTTCAGTATAAGAAAATATGAAATAATATGGTATTTGGTAGAATTGCAATTTCAGTGAAATTGTTGCGATTGTAAAAGTTTTTGTGTGGAAATAATATATAATATAATTATAAATTCCCAATACAAGATGTGTTTTAAATAATATTGGCAAGTTTTAATGCCATGTGTTATATAATTGATAAAAAAAATGAGTTCAAGAAAAAATCTCTAAAAAGTGAAGAGTGAAAATAATAAGCAAACAATTTAAAAGAGTGCATAAAAATAGTTCGGCACGGTGAAGCTGAGTTACTTTCTGGGAATAAAGATTTTAAGGCATACCGCGTATGACTTACCCAATCGATGTTTTGGTAGCTCAAAAATGCAGTTATTTGAGCCGCCTTGTGTGTGAGAGCTCGCATTGTCGTGCTGGAGAGTGATCCGTCTTTGGCGGTTGCTCTTCGTAATTTCTTCGCAGACAACTGTCAAACAAATCTTTCTCTACCACTCCAAATTGACTGCTTTGCATTGTTTTTGTGGTACTTCTGCGACATGTGTAGTTTTTGCTGGCGAAAAAACAGTCGACCATTTGCTTCGAAGTGCTTCGAAAAACTTTTCTTGGATTTTGCTCCACTTGAAACAGTCACACAGTCGACTGCTTTTTACTTTGGAGGTCATACGTGTAAATCCACGATTCACCATCTGTTGCGATGTCAAAGACGTGTTTCGAAGCACCGCGATCGCATTTCCTTCGACCAGTAGACATGGGCCTTTTTTGAGCAATTAACAAATTGTGTGGCATCCAACGTGAACAAATATTTTTGACAGTCAAATGTTTATGCAATATTGATTCTCTGATGGTGCCTTAATCTCACATTCACGTCACATGATCGCACTTAGCATTGACTTTTGGCAACCTTTGCGAACTTCATCTTGGTGTGAACTCCGACCACAATTGAATTCTCACCATGCCACTGGTCCTGCATGGAGTTTCATCGCCAAAAACTGAATTAAGTTCATCCACTTCGAAGGTTGCCAAAAAAAAAAAAAAAAAAAATACCAGGAAAATGTTTACGATTTAATTCCATTTTTGGGCCGAGATGAGTCTTTTAAGTTCCTGTAAACAACACAAATAACGTTCTGACCACGTATAACCTCAAAAAACGCCCAACTTTACAGCTCTATCAGCTGTCACTTGTTGCGAAATCGCGAAACATAAAAGGCAACCCAAACAAAAAGTCTTTGGATGTCGATCGTCTCTAAACTCAAAAAAAAAGTGTGATCGTCCAGTTCTTTTAACTGGTATAGCATATAGAAATACAAATAATTTACAATATGTGCAGAGTCGGAGCATATATGTATACTCGCTCGCCACTTAAATATACAGTTATGGACAATACAATAGAATCAGTACCAAATTTTTCATCAAACCATGGTGTTCTCTCTCGCAAGTATTAAAGAAATTTGAAGCATTTGTTGGAAACAATTGCTAATATAACTATTGAATTTAAATATAGCTTAGTATGCTTTAAAAAAAATTATGCTATGTTTTAAACTGTATCAAATTCAATGTTACCATCGTAAAATAAGTGGCGACCTTGAAGAAATCACCTTGAAAAATTATTCAAAACTTTTTTATTTTCAATTTTAAAAAAGATGGCTTTGACTTTTCTTTATTTGTTTCATATTTTCAAAAAAAAATCTTTTTCAATTAAACACCAAATAACACGAAAATGGGTCGTGCAAAACATTGTACGGATGAGGAAAGAAAAGTGATTAAAAATCTAAAATGTGCAGGTCAATCTAAGCGAGAAATTGCTAGATTAGTTGGAAGATCGCAAACATTTGTACTCAATGCCTTATCCAACCGTAGGCCAAAGCGTTCAATGGGAAATCCAAGAAAAACGAGTACGCATGAAGATAATTTAATAGAAATATTATCAAAGAGGGACCCTTTTAAGTCCGCGGGAGCGATACGAGACGAAGTTGGATGTCTCGTTTCCACAAAGAAGACTGGTAGATGGTAACCTTCATGGTAGAATATCGAGAAAAGTTGCAATGCTGACCAAAAAACATGTAGAAGCAAGGAAAAAGTTTGCGAAAATTCATAAAAATTGGTGTGATCCAGAAACCACTGTGGACCGATGAATCAAAAATAAACTTAGTTGGTAGTGACGGTAGGACATGGGTACGACAAGAACGTTTAAACACGGAGGCGGATGTATCATGGTATGGGGGATGTTTTTCGTGGTATGGAGTTTGACCTATTTATTGGATTCATGAAAAAATATATATAAACACCTTTTCGCAAATATTTTGGAGAGCGTTATGAAGCCACATGCTGAATGGAATATGCCATTAAAATGGGTATGCCAACAAGATAATGACCCAAAACACAGTTCGGGCCTTGTCAAGCATCAGGCTTCATTGCAACAAAATTTATGCTATGGAATGGCCATCCCAGTCACCTTATTTGAATCCAATAGAAAATCGGTGGAAAATAGTTAAAGATAAGCTGGGGTCAAAAAAATCTAAAATTAAGAATGATTTATGGCAGAAAATATGGTACTAAAAAATATGGTACAACATCCCTCATTCCACATGTGAAACATTGGTCAACTCAATGCCCAAGAGATGCGATGCAGTCCTTCAAAATAATGGTTACGCAACTAAATATTAAAGAAGTGTGTAACTTCAAATATTTTTAACGTCAAATATAAAAACATAATTACGGTATTCAAAGGGTCGTCGTCCTAAAATAATAGCCCGAAAATATATGACTGCTGTGAGCAATCTGTCATAAAATAATGCGCTATTTAAAATATGAGTCAGCTGTTAAAAAAAAAAAGAAAGCCATTTAAATATAATAAGTGAAAAAAACTAAAATAATAGCCAGTTTGAGCGAAAACTAGCTATTAGATGTTTTGATAGCTAATTCAAGTAAATTTGAAATCAAATACATATGTCCATATTTACGAACATATACATACATATGTATGTATATACATATTTCAATGCATTTATTTCTTAAATGATATTAAATTGAATAAATAAGTTTATTCAAACAAAAACAGCTGAAGCCGGTTGAACGGAGTCGATTCATTTTTTGGACGGCGGCCAGTACACAAACGTTTGTGGGTTGTCAGTCTTCTAAGATTAGTATCTAATTTTTAGGTGAAATGCAGGGATATGGATGTTGGTATATATGTATATCTGCGAAACACATACATGCGTACAGTCGTATCGCACACAAACATGTTTAGTTCATACTATCACACTTTTTGAGCACTTTTTTCATATTTACCATATCGTACGACTGAGTAGGATAATAAAACAAAGCCTTCAGCTATTAAACAAATATATTCTTGTTTAGGTACATACATATGTACATATAAGCGTTGTACGCATATAAGGCGTTTTTTTATTTATATATAAAATATTTTTTTAGAATATAATTTGCTGCAGGTAAAGAATATCAGCGGCTCGACGAATGCATTTTAGCCGTTCGTCTCAGATGTATGCTGTTAACTTATGACGAATCACTAAACACAGTCGATGAAGTCCTATTCATTTATGACTATTTTTGTTTGCAGTACAACAACAATTTTTTTAAACTATCATAAAATGTTGTTAGTACTTTCTGACATTATGCCACAATATGAGACCGTTTGAATACCGTAAATGTGATTCTATTTATTGTCGCTTATTCTTATGTAATGTAGTACATTTTTTTTTTGTGATTTTTTTACAATTACATTCTACGAAAATTATGCTAAAATTACTTGATATTATTTAATAGACTAATACGCATTTTTATTACTTTAGAAATTTCTTATTTGCTGATGCTATTGCATTGTCCGTAACTGTATATATGTATATATAGTTACGATTAAAATTCAAAATAGTAGGAAAAAATTATTAAATAATTGCAACGGGTTGTTTATGATTAAACGTACAAGTTTTTGTTGCTTAGGATTGTTTTAATTTTATAATTCCTTTATTTGATGTAAGTTTATACATATGTATTCGTACATAAGCATAACAAACAATCATGTTTTGTATAGACTTTTATTCATGTCAAGTTACCAGTAGATTGCCGCCTGTTAGAGACTTTGCAGAGTTCGCAAGAACAATGAATGAGAAGAAAAGAAAAACCCGTTACGAATAAAGTTTATTTACGCTTTAAAAGTAATGGAATGCATGAAATTACTTGATTCTGAAAACATATATATTTTTTTTTTTTTATTTAAGTCTATATTTATCTGCAATCTGTCTACTTTAAGACAATAAGCAGTTCTTATTACTCATAAGCAATAATTAACAGGAGATATGCAGGTCCAATGAGCCACATATTTAATAATAATAATAATTACAAATTTACTAAAATAACCTTGCAGGTATGTCTAATACATGTTTGCGTTTTAGTCTTCGGGTTGTGGTGCTGTCATCTAGTAGTACATTTGCTAGAGGGTTGATGTGGCTTTCTAATCTTTGAAGATAGTTCTCACTCATCCGTTTAATTTCTGTTACCAGGGGTATATTTAAGTCCCTCCTTATACTCTTGTTTGAAATAAACCATGGAGCCGCAGTTATCAGCCTTAAAGTTTTTGACTGGAACCTTTCCAGAATATCGATATTCGATCTACTTGCCGTTCCCCACAACATAATGCCATATGTCCACACTGGCTTAAGAATTATTTTGTAGATTCTTGGTTTGTTGCAAAGATTTAACTCAGATTTTGGTCCTATCAACCAGTATAGCTTGCGTAATTTGAGCTTTAACTGTGAAACACACAATTTTTTTTTTTCAGGTAACGCTAAAAAGAATACGACATTCGATCATTTTGATTTATTAATTAACTCTACTTATTAGTTAGTGCGTATAAAAATGCTTGCCCAATGAAATTGGTTATAAATTTCCGAATTTTGAAACATTTTCCTTTTCCATAAGGCTTTTTGGGGGATAAGAAACCCCGATGTGGGAATGCGATTCGAAAAAATCTGGCAACCCTGGCTTGAATTTTTTTTTATTCTTGGTGAATTTATTCCAGCCTTAAAAGCAAATAATGAACTTATATTTAGATAATAAAGAAATGTTACTTTTTTAAACTTTCAAATATACAGATCGCTGTATCGGATAGAAACTAGGAAAGTAAAATATGTGTACATACATATGTAGCAAGACGATTGAGCGATATTCTGTTGTTCTGCGGTGAAATTGTGTTTTTACGTTTTTAGAATTGTTATTAACTGCTTACAAATAATCGAATATGAAGTAGTAGGTTTTTATGTTCAAATCAACTAACGAGTTGATTGGCCTCAATGGAATGTCAACGGCCCATACACGTGCCGGAAGCTTAGAAACAGAAAAAAGGTTGCTCTTAACTTTTTGGTTTTATTTTTTAAGTAAACGTATTATGGCAAATGTCTGAACAGCAGGCGATGGGCCATGAGGCTGGCAGGTGTTTAAAGTCATATTCTGAGACAGCTTGGGCGACCGCTTTTCCTTAGTTTTAATCATCTGTAACTAGTCCTTAAAAGTTACAACAAAAAAAACGAGTTAAGCTTCCCATAGTGCAACGCCAAATGCCTTGATTACATATAAGAATAGATTTAAGTTAAACAGATACAAGCTACTTTTATCTAGAAAAAAACTAACATGTTTGTAAAATGATAAGTGTCATTGCGCCGGCTGAACAGCTGTCCCCCAGCCTTAGTGTTAATTTTACATTTTCTATAGGTGTGGAATTCTGTTTGCAAATATTGGAATATGCAGTAGAATGTGGGAGCACATTTTCACAAGTGTTTTCAAATCTACTGAAGAGCTGATTGGCCTGCCGAAAACTTAAAGACAGAAAACTGCTCTAAAGTTTTTAGTTGTAGTTTTAGCTTTTTGGAACGAAGTTCCTTAACGCGGCTTGCTGGTAGTGCAAATTAGTAGAAATCGTCACGAAAGCGTGTGAGCTGTTTTGGTGTATCTGTTGACAAACAATTGTGTAGGTGTCGCCGCTGACAGCAGCGGTGTACGCAAAATATAAAGCTGAAAGTCTTATTCGGGGGACAGGAACAACTTTGGGCAGAAAACTTGTTTGGGATTGCTTGGGCGGTAAAATCGTGGGCTTTTCCTTTTTTTTTTTTTGCTTAGTTTTAATCTCTTTAAAAGTTTTTGAACAAAAAAAAAAAACAAGACAAAAAATTAATGAAGCGCCTCCCATAGTGCAACGCAAGGTGCTTTGATTTTTCTATACTTTTATAAAGAAAAATATTAAAATCTTTTGCAAAAATTGCCATGAAAGTCATCGCAGCTGCTGAACAGCTGTCCCCCAGCTCCGGGGTAAATTTTACCTTTCTATCTTGCGAAATGGAAATAGTAATTTCATCTATGTATATAACTCAAACCCCAAGTTGCCATAACAAAAGCTTTATACCATGTTCATACATGCACCTTTATTGAGATAATCGCAATAAAGTCCATTATTGAGCTCAATATTCCATACAAAAAGTCAATAAAGTTATTGCTTAATAAACTCAAAATTGCTTTGAATATTGTGAAAAAGATGAAACACAACACTGTAAAAGATGTGTTTAATAAGCAAAAGTATACAATGCGAGATGAATGACGAGATTAATGTCAACAAAAGCAAACAAAAAAAAATAATAAAAAAAAAATAAAAAAAAAATGTAAAGTCAAGTGAAGGAAGATAAGATTTTTATATTAATATTATATCTTTTTGTTCTATTTTGTTTAAATTAATAACATTTAAATCTATTCGACATGTGCATAGTTAAAAAATGCAAAAAAATCAAATCAAACCCAAAACAAAAACAACAACTTTTTTCCAGCTGTCAAATACTAAAGGTGCCTTTAGACCACAGATGCCCAGTAGTGGCTGATATCAGCAAATTAAACTCACACGTATTATTACGCTCTTTTGTTTGATCGTCAATCAACCAATAGGAAATCACAATGTTGAGTGGGAGAGACAAACTACACCTGCAGAAATTCTGTGTCTTATTATTGCGAGACATTAATGATGTCAGCCGAAAAGTATTTTATGTTACAAAATGCTTTTGATGACATGCAATATCTTATTTGTCATAAGATATTTAAAAAAACTAAGAAATATAATTTAAAAAAAAGCATTTTGAAGTTGTTCACAAAGGCATGAATAAAATGAATAGCAAATTGTTTTCTTCCAGTGTTATTTCGTCACTCTCACCAATACTACTACCATGGGCATCTATGCTTTAGACTATGCTAATATTTGTGCAAAATCATAAACATTTTGTTTGTCGTAGTGTAAACACTCGAATTTGTTAGCCTCCAAATATTTTTCGACTGTTTGTTGGCTAACAAAAATGTTTGTTTGTGACGAAAGTTTTGGATAGTGTAAACACTTTGTCAGCACCTCGCAACTAATATTTGGCTCGATATTTTGTTTGTTTTCCCAATATTTTTGGTGGAACAAACAGCGACAAATAATTGTAGAAACGTGGGTTGCCAACAGTTATTTTTGACAGTGCTTAACATATAAAAAATTAAATAAATTGAAATGGCAATACTGGTCAATTCGTTCGACAGATTGGTAAGTAAAAAAATGCGTTTCCGTAATTCTTAATTATAATGCATATTTTTCTGAAAGAAAATGGACAACAACCCTGGCAAATGTGTGGTTTTCTTTGTTATAATCGGCCCCAATAGATTTGGCTTTATGTGAAAAACATGAACATATATTTAATGTTAATAAGATGAATATTGCAATCAAATTACCAAGTAATCGAAGTCATTTGAAGCCAAGCGCACGAAGTTTGTATGCAGCGAAGGTTCTTCAGAACGCAATTCCTTCAGAAGTTTTTGGCAACATCCTTCCATTTTAGGGCGCTGCACCCAAGCTCGAGCCCTGGATCTTTTTTTCTTTTTGCTGGGTTTCTGAAACTGCTAGAGCTCCAGCAGTTATTAATAATAAATCTCCAATATCACTGTCACTAAACATTTTAACTTTTCACATTGCTTCACAAACACAATTTGATACTGTTTGACAGATGGATTTTATAAACATAACAACATTGTTTGACAGATGTTTGTCCTGCATACCGGACAAATAAAATTATTAGTATAGTGTAAAGGAGTACACAAATATTTGTACCAAACATGGCTGACACAAAATTTTCCGTTATTTGCGCAAATAAAATTCAAACAAATATTAATGCAATCTAAACCCATGCCCAAACATTTGTCACACACTATACTATTAGCCCCAACAATTATTTGTTGTGTTTGGACAAATATTAGCATAGTCTAAAGCATAGATGCCCAGTAGTGGCTGATATCAGCAAATTAAACTCACACGTATACTTACGCTCTTTTGTTTGATCGTCAATCAACCAATAGGAAATCACCATGTTGAGTGCGAGAGACAAACTACACTTGAAGAACTTTTGTGTGTCATTTTACATTTTAATCGTCATCGAGACTGCTGTCAGTGAACATGTTTATGGTTCATGAACATGTATGTATATGATTATGTTTAAAATTCTTTCGGATTTTAAAACTCAGCTATTTTTACTTGCAGCTCAAATTGATTCTGCAGACTTTTCGGACTTTCCGAAAACTTCTGTTATTTACGACAAGGATTTTGATAATATCAAGCATTTACTGGATATTTTTCAAAACCCTTTTAAATGCGATATATTAAAGTACGAATTTCCAATCCAAACAGAACTTATTATTCTTCGAAGTGAATTAGATTTCCCTGATAATTTTATCAATATAGAACTCTGGAAAAATCTGCATGGTACAATATATCCCGAAATAAAGAAGATTTCATTGAAATATTTATCCTTATTTCCCTCAACGTATCTTTGCAAACAAATATTTTTAGATATGAATTATATTTGCTAAAAAGAAAACGCAATAAGCTGAATTCTTCTAATTTGAGAAATCTACTTTTATTGCGTAACTGCAATGAGAGTATCAACATAGAAGATTTCATTACTTTTTAATTGCAAGATCCAACAATGATTAATTGAGGGAAAATTTATAAACACTTCGAAGAATCTTTTTATTTCAAAATATTTCAGACTACCAAGAGTATTACTAAAATATGTACAACACCCGCCACACATGTGTCACAATCTCGTTGACGACTAAATAAAATGAATAGCAAATTGTTTTCTTCCAGTGTTATTTTGTCACTCTCACCAATACTACTACATGGGGCATCTATGGTCTAATTGAGTTAGCGCAATATTTGTATGTATGAACGCAAAAAATATTATGTCAATAAACTGAATATTATCTCAATTAGAAATGCATGTATGAACAAGGTATTAGCATATAAAAATTATTTGACTTTATGGTGAATTTATACAGAGCAGCAGAATCCATTTTGGCACAGACGCATATGACTTTATGCAGCATTATTGAGCATTTCAGTTTAATTTAACAGGTTTTCATATTTAAAATAAAGTGCTTCATTTTTCCCATCTTAATTATTACAAAAAAAAAAAAAAAAAAAAAAAAAAAAAAAAAAAATTAAAGACACGCGTTCACCTCCCTGGCGGTGCCATCTGCTTGGTGCCTTACAACTTCATATTTGCAGTTTTAATGGCATTTTTGATCCCGCATAAAATGGTTAAACATTTACTTATAATAATGCATTTGTTGAGCAATTTTCTTAACAACTTGATGTGGTGGCATGAAAACATTATTGAGTTGCAACAAACGATTTTTATCTCACTGAAATTAGAATTTGAATTTGTGGCCATAACAATTAGGGTCTGTTCAAGTTGTAGAAGAACTGTGCTGTGGGGGGGACGAACGGTTTGCTGAGTTTAAGGGTCGTTTGTTATTAATGAATTTTTATGTTATTCCACTTATTTTTTGTTCCACAATTTGTGGTTTTTAGTCGGCAGTGTGCCAGTAACGTGTTTCATTTATCTTTCAAAATCCATACAGATATATTATTACAAACACATCACTTTAATTTATTCAGTATCCAGTTAATGTTAGAAAAAAAAAAGAATATATTTTATGAGAAAAATTTGTAGTGTTTTTTATGGAATTATTTATTCATTTATTTTTTGTAGTTGCTCTATTTTTTTATGATATTTTGCTAATTTGAAAAACAGCTTTTTATGTATTCTACATACCTACATATTATAAGTATCGTATTAAATTTTTATTTCCTTTTTTTATGTCATGTTAATAAATATTTTTTTAATTAAAGATTTCCTTTCATTTCATCATTGAAATAAACTGATTAATTTTATGTAATATTAATTGAAAAAAATTGTGTTTTTGTTTCAAACCACATGTATTTGTGTTATATGCCCCTGCAAGAAATAGCTAATGGAAACTAACACATGCAAAGCAATTTTATAGCTTTCAGCGTTGCCATTACAATAATTTTTTTTAATAACGTTTTATCCATTTTGTGGCGTCGAAAGTATAGAACTGGAATTCGACGAACTGGCAAACAAAGTTGTTAAACCAAGTTTTTTTTTCTGCTCAGTTGAAAGTCTGACATTGACGAAAATGGATCGCTTAATTATCAAAACATGCTACAAATAGGGTGGTTCTGCCACAGCCACATATCGTGCTTTAAGAGGAGATTATGGTATACATAATCCTGCAACTACGCCAGCAATTGGCAAAATTGTGTGGAGTAATTTGAAGAGACTGGAGCAATTACAAAAATACTGTAAGGCCTGTGCATCATCATTTCGCTCGTTGCGCTGAAAATATCGCTGCTGTTAGCAAAAGTGCTGCCGAAGACCCGAATGTAACGATTCCTTGTCGTTCTCAGGAATTGGAATTGTCTTACGGCACATTATGGCGTGTTTTGCATTTAGATCTACATCCACATCCATATAAAGTCCAGCTCATACGACAACTGAAGCCAGCTGACCATTTTGTGAATGTCGTGGATACGTGGAATGGGTGCTTGAATAAAATTTTCTTCAGCGATGAAGCTTATTTCTCCCTCGGTGGGTGGGCATGTTAATAAACAAAATTGTCGTATTTGGGGTTCTGAGGAGCCTCAAGTAATTAAAGAGAGGCCATTACAACCAGAAAAAGTCCCGGTTTGGTGCGCTCTTGGGTCCGCAGGTGTGATTGGAAAACGATGATGGAACGAACGACTGTCGCCGTCAATTCGGAGCGTTATGGTCATATGATAACCCAATTTTTTTTTTGGCTGCTAGCAAGGCGAATCAAGTACAGGTGGTCGCAATTCAATTCGCTTCAACATTTTCTCTCGAGACGTCACAAGTTTTGTTGTCGTTTTCTATCGGCTTTGACAACTCAGAAGATAAATTCGTGGAAAAATGCTGAAGCGAATTGGTATGCGGGCACCTGTAATGGATTCGCCTTGGCTGCTAGCGAAGAATACGACTTGGAGAAGATGTGGTTTCAACAAGACGGTGCCACATGCCACACAACTTGAGCAAATATTGCTTTATTGCAAGAGACATTTCGTAACCACCAGGATCATGCTTGATTTGAGACCATTAGACAATTTTGTGGGGGACCGCGTTTTATGCAGATAAACCTTTAACTCTTGAGCACTTAAAAATCAACATTCATCAAGTTATGGCTGAGATACTGCCCAATATTTGTCAAATAGTGGTCGAAATTTACCTCAAAAGTAACAATGCTTGCAGCACTTCATGTGGTGGTCATTTAAATGATGACACACATCATGTCAACGTTCAAACTTTATTATAAAAAAGAAATATCTTGAAAAAAAAGAAATGCGGTCGGGGGACCCCCGTTAGGAACGGGGGTCTTTTTTCGTCTTTGAACGTAATACAAGGTGAAATCTGTATGTTTTATTTTGTGTTGTTTTTGAAATTTTGAAATTTTATGATTCTTTAAATTTTTGGAACGTTTTCCAACTATTTAATATTTATTGGTAGGTGTCTCCGCTCCTGTCAGTGGAGACACCGCCAATCATACACAATTGTTTTTCGACAGTACATCAATACATATAAACAGCTCACATGCTTTCGTGACGATTTCTACTAATTTCCACTACCAGCAAGCCGCGTTAAGGAACTTCGTTCCGAAAAATATTTCATATGTTTTTTATTTACGTCTACTTTTGAAACCTCGAAATGGATAAGCCGTTATTTTGATTTTCCCGTATTAGTTTGGTAATTTCATTTGGAACTAATTTTACACGTTGATGTTTTTATAGGTTTATTTGTAATTTTTTCTTTGAAAAAAAAAAAAAAAACATTGCTGCCGAAGTTTTTTCTATCTGATTTGGTTTTCTATTATTAGAACTGCTACTGACTACTGTTTTTCTTTTAATTTTAGATCTAAATGTGTATCTTTAAAATTGTTTATTCTATTATCTTTGCATTCTTTTCGGAAAAATTTCGAAAAACTCTTTTCTTATTATTTAATAATAAGGAAATTAATGGCGTTGTATATAATTTTTTGGGCATTTAAAAAAAAAAAACGCTTCGAAAGAACACTTTACCGAGGTGGTAACGCTGGTTTAAAAAAAAAAGAAATCGCACGTACATAAATGTTTTTTGTTGCCCTTCAGAAAATGATAGAAACCCTGAATATATGAACCCATTAGCAATGTCAATCATATGATCCATCAAATGATTGTCAATATTCTTGCAGGGGCTATGTTTGAAATATAGCGTTGCCAACCTTGAAAATCGAGAGAATTCCGCACGACATAACAAATTTAAATAAAATACTAAAATGGACATTTGAAAATGGTTTTCTCTTATCATTTATTAAAAAAAAAAAAAAAAAAAAAAACACGCGCAATTAACGAAATCATAGTGAGTTAGTAATTTTTGTGATTGAAAATCAGCATTGCCAACTATGAAATGTCAAAGACATACGCATTATTTTTGAGAAAAAAAAAAATCAAAAACTCAGAGGTGTTTTCCTCTTGTCAATAATTAGCAAAAACTAAGGAAATCATTTTCCAAGTAGCATATTAATATATGGTTTTTATGCCTGAAAGCCGCAATTGGCAACTTTGGTTTTCGAAAAGCTTACGCCTGGTTTTCGAAAGTAACGAAAAATAGCCAGTAGACATGTCAACCTACATATGTATTTTACTTTAATACTAATTTAGAGAAAATATGAGCAATTTATAAAAAAAGCAAAAAACAGAGTTGCCAACTTTGATGTTCTAGAAAACTACGCATGACTTTGGAAGAAAAAAAAAATGCTAAAGTAGACATGTGAAAATATTTTCTTGTGCTATTAATTAAAACTTTTTTAAAATGAACGAAATTACTTAAAAAAAATCATATTCTTGTGTGGTTTTTATGCTTGACGAGCAGCGTTGCCAACTTTGATAATCGGCAAAATTACGCAGGATCTTGGAAAGGAAGCAAAAAAAAAGGCTAAAGTAGATATTTTTGTGTGTTATTAATTAAGTACTTAAGAGTAATTCGCCAAAGTTCTTTAAAACATCTGGTTTTTGGGTGGTTTTTATGCTTGAAGAGCAGCGTTGCCAGCTTTGATATTCTAGAAACTTCGGACAAAAACTAAAGTACTCATTTGAGAATATTGTTGTTGTGTTTTTTAATAAAAAAACTTATAATCTAACGTAATCATTTTCGAAAACTCTATTTTTGTGTTGCTTTAATGCTTGAAATGCAGCAGCACTGCCAACTGTAAAATAAAAAACTAAAATAGATATATGGAAATATTTCTCTCTATCTACCCTTAATTAACTAAATCTGAGCGAAAAAGGAAATTCTTTTCAAATAAACAAGTTCTTGTGTGTTGTTTTTATACGTAAAATGTAGTGTTGCCAGCTGTGATATGTGCAAAATTTTCATGTGATTTTTGAAAGAGACTGCAAATACTAAGGTAAATATGTAAAACTATTCTCGCTCTTCATTACTTTACAAAACCTGTGCAATTATGAAATTATTTAAAAATCGCATCGTTTTTGAATGGTTTTTTGTTTGTTTAAAAAACAGCATTACAAAACTTAAAAATCAAAAGAATTGCACACTATTTTTGAAAGAAAAAAAATAGATAAAGTAGACTTTTGGATTGGAATTTTTTATATATTTTTAAATTTTAAAAACCATTTTCAAATATGTAACTAGGTTTTTGTGTTTTATTCGTATGCCTAAAAGACAGCGTTGCCATCTTTAAGAAAATAACTTTTGATAAAAAAACTACAACCTTTTATCCTAAATAGGCAGCTAACGAACTCATTTTCAAATGAAATTAGTTACTTTTTAATATTTTTTTTTTTTGGCTTGCAAAACCGTGCTACCAACCTTCGTGCTCGAAGAAATTACGCATAATATTTGAAAAAAAGTGCTAAAATAAACATTTGAACACATTTTTCGCTTATCATTAAAATATTTATACGCAATTCTCAAAATCATTTACAAATATTAATACCACGTATTAATCTTTTACTTTTGTTTTTGTATTAATATAAATATTTTTCTACGTTTTAGTTTTTACAATTCAATCTGGCTTAAGAAAACATTGTGTAGCATTAAATATTTTACCAAGTAAATATTTGTAATATTTACTTTCGTTTATTTTGTGATATCAATTTGATTAGTTGTGAACAAATGGTAGATAAAATAAATAAAACAAAAACCAAAAAAAAAAAAAAAAGAAAATTAAATTCATTCATAATAGTGAATTTCATTGTTAAATAAAATTATTAAGTACACAATTGTTATCGTAAAAAGGTCTTGAGAACAAAATGACATTTACGGTGATTTCTCAACAATGTAATCAGTTTTGTTCAAATAAGTGTGTGAAAATTGTTGGTGGCCTCATGTGCCTGTTTCCAATTGAGCTGTCATTTTTGGAATTCTGATTTTCTAAAATTGGCTTATAAATGTCACTTGTAAATAAACACACACTTAAAACGAGGGGGCTCATATAAAGCTGTTATAAAGCAGTGTTATTATCAGCAAATTAAGCAATGCATTTTTAATAGTTTCCCTAACATTATGATAGTTTTTGAGTAAGAAATACTTTGTACATTGAACACACATATTTCAAACAGGGTTGCCCGGGACTTCAAGTTGGTTTTATTTACTTAAAATTCTGAGCGGCCCGTAGCTTAAGAAGTTACTAAGACGCAGCTGGAGAAGAACTGTGATAACTTGCTAAAAATAAATAAGAAAAGTCTAAAATAGCTAAAAAAAATTCATACGAGGGTTGCCTTCAATATTTCTGGATTAGAGAACAAAATCTAATGCGAGCATTAGTCATCGAAAATCACTTTATTGTTATTCAAAATATTCCCCCTGAAGATCTATACACTTTTGCCTGCGTTTGTAGCAATTGTCGAAGCACTTTTGTTACTCTGATTGAGGTGTCGCCAAAACATGGGTGGGCCCTCCAGAGTTAATGGTGGTCGGTCATACATTTTGACTCGATTGAGTTATTCTAAATGGCTCAAAGTGAGATATTTCAAAATTTGAACTTTCAGGTCAAAAGTCAGGGACATCAAAATACATTGTAAAGGTATGGTTCCTTCGGAAAAGTTTCTTATTTTGATACCTATAGGGTGGCGCAAAAATAACCTTCCGATGTTTTTTGGCTGTAACTAAAAAAAAAAAAAAAATTAAAAACTTTGATTCTTCTTGTGGATTATTTTTGTTTAATCTTTTAATTTTTTTATATCAAGTCGAGAATATGATGTCATATAAATGGCCGCCGCTACAGTTGATTGTCATTTGAGCCCTTTTTATAGCATTTTCCATCACATTGGCCAAAACTTCCGGCGATAGGTGCTCACATTCTTGACGGATATTGTCTTTAAGAGCTGCAAGAGTCTGAGGCTTGTTGACATAAACCCGCGACTTCAAAAAGCCCCACAAAAAGAAGTCTGCAGTGGTCAAATCAGGCGATCTTGCTGGCCAGTGCAAATCGCCAAAACGGGAGATTAGGCGCCCGGGAAATGCATCCTTCAGCATAACGGTTGTGATACGTGCTGTGTGTGCCGTACCACCGTTCTGTTGGAACCACATGTTTTCCAATCCCAATCCATCAAGTTGCGGCAAAAAGAACTCGTTGATCATTGCTCTGTAGCGCTCACCATTCACAGTAACCGTTTGGCCCGCGACGTCATCGAAGAAAAAAGGTCTGATGACTCCTCCAGCGAAAACAGCACACCATACAGTGACTTTGAGCGGACGTAATGGCTCTTCGTGGGTTACACGCGGATTTTCAGTGCCCCAGAAGCGTAAATTTTGCTTATTTACGTACCCGCTAAGATGGAAATGGGCCCCATCACTCATGATTATTTTTGATGAAAAATCATCTTACTCTTGGTGGTGATCAAGGATGGCTTGAGCGTATGTTAGACGCGATTGGCGGTCAGCAGCTAACAGCTGATGCACCGTCTGCACTTTGTACGGAAACATCTTCAAATCTTGTACCATAATGCGCTGTAAAGACCCTCGACTGATACCCATTGGCGTGGCACGTCGTCTGCTCGATGTCGACGGCGCTTCCATGACATTCTCGGCTACAGCGGCAGCGGCTATTCTCTGCAGAACGTCTACTCTGGGGTCTGCCACGCCTGGCAGCATCTCGTGTTGTGCCAGTCTCTTCGAGGCGAGCGGCTAAACGTCGCAGTGTTTCACCAGTAGGCGTTGGACGGCCAGGAAATCTGCGACGAAATTCACGTTGCGTCAAAGTCACCGAACGATTATTGGTCAAATAAATCGTCACCAATATTCCGCGTTCTGTAGCAGTGTAGCGTAACATTGTTTATTAAAGTGTATTTCGCATGTGTTTACTACAGAAATGTCACAACAGAACTGACATTAGGGGCCAATCGCAAAATTTATAGCATTTTCTGATAGGAGGATTACTTTTGTGCCACTGTGTAGAATACGATTTTCCTTGAAATTTGAGCGATTTTTTTGGCCTCCATACAAATCGACCCGCTCTAATGTATATACATACATACATATATATATTTTAAAAACTTATGCACGTGTGCATTGCACACACGCACACACACACACACACATGTTTGATAATTTGAGTTTGCTATGACCTGCCAGGAAAACAGAAACAATATATTACACACAACTTTCTTTTTATTACGTAATCACAAGTGATATTGAGGTGTTGCTCTCGCTGCCCCATTCTCAACACTGCCACTTCAAATTGATTTATTACAGAAGCATAACAAGAGTTGGAAAACATTTGTCTCTTTTTCTTAAGGTGATAATGAAGTTGTAACTCAAAAGAACTACTTACACTTATAATGTTTATTTTTGTTTTTTGTTAATTTATGTCAACAAACTCAAGCATGTGGCAAATGGTGCCCTTCTGTGTTTTAATTCTTCTAGACTGACTTCTATTAAAAGTTAATTTTTGTATTTTGGTGCTTTCTTTTGTTTTTTTTTTTTGTGTCATTGTGATCTTAAAACAGTTTAAATTTATCATTTGTGTCTCTCTGAGAGATCGATTTAATGAAAATGCTTTAGAGCACCTTCTAGGGGAACACCGTTTATTTTGTTCCCCAACACAATGTGTTGAAATAAGAGTTCTAGATATAACCATATTTCATATTTTATTTTTGATGGCGAATTTTCGCGGCGAAAAATTCGTGGTTCCTCCCAGTTGTGTTTCTAGCATAAGTTTTATTATTAATGAATATGTATAATTTTTCATTCGACTTGAGTTGCTCTTAAATCAATGTAAATTCAATTACTTATTGTCACATCGTGACAGGTGTAATAAAAATGGGATATATGAAAAAAATTAGAAATCATATCTTTCTTACTGAATTTTTTTTGGATCTATCGATTAATGTATCTTTCATCTAACTCTGATTTGATAACTTTTTGTCTATGGCTCTAAACGCTGTAATCAGTTGATCTTATTCTTGTTTCCATTATGGTTTTTTTTTTCTTTGCCACCGAACCTCTTCTTAGGACGCCCTGAAAACACCCTGTATGGGCGCAATCATCTTGGCTAGCTGCCTGCTCTATTTTAATGTGTGTCCATTATTTATGAGCTGCTAATTTGTGTGTTTTCATAATTTTAATGGTGATTATGACCTGCTAAAGGCTGTTGATTATTTCAAATCACATTTTAATACCACTTGAGTTGATTATTTGTCTCCACTTTTATTGGATTTAAACCATTTTGTTTTTAGCATTCGTGTTCATAATAAATAATAGTTCCCATCATGGTTTTGTTGTTTTTTTCGTGTGGGCTTTTTGCGCCAGTAGACTCAAAAAATTTTTAATTTAAAATTTTAATTAGTTTTCTTAGCAGGGGTTGTAAAAGGTTAAACTATTCTTAATGGCATGCTTGTAAGTTCATGTTAATTTTGGTATTTTTTTTCTCTTTTATCTTTTGGCTTCAGAACCAAGATTTAGTTGTCAGTGTAATTTATCATTAGAAACAAAAACTTTCAAATTAAAATTTTTAATTTTTAACGTCTTACATGTGAATTTTAAGTTTTTGCTTAATCGTATAATTTTGTTGTTGCCTTTTTTGTTATGTAAAACTAAATAACAAAATCTGGCTGATCCCCAGTAACAAGAATTTTGTAAAAAGGGAGTTGAAAAAAAACCAAATGTGTTTTTATAAATTTAAACGGCTTTCTAATAACGAAAAAATTACGTAAAAAAAAGAACAAATTTTTTAAGCCTGTAATTTTTTTTTTGGTTTTTTGAATTTGCCTTCAAGGCCAATACTTTTAATTATTAGGCCAGGTAAGTGATGCTATTGAGTTTTTCAACTTGTTAACAGAAGACAAAAACTCGCCATATGAAATGGACATGGAAAAAGCATTGATTTAATGTAGAAAATATTGATTTAATTTAAACTCCACTCTCGACTTAAATTACTAATTCTACCATTCGTTTTAATTGTTGCCCTGGCTGCGTGGCATGAGTCTTCATGACAATACTAGTTGATAATTGTTACGTTTCGTTGTATAGTTTTACACCCTATAGCTCTTTACTTGTTGTCGCTTTTAGCATTTGTTGTTATAGGGCATTTGTGTATAAATATACTGTACAAATTTCAGCTAAATGTTAGTTACTTCTCGTTATATGGGGACACCCGGTAGTTTTCGACTTGTTGTTATTTTTAGCATTTGTTGTTGTAGTGCATAATTTATATATATTGTATAAATTTCATCTCTCTATCTCTTACAGCTTGAGTGTTACGTTTAATTGCTACTTTACGTTGTATGGGGACACCTAGTAGTTTTCGACTTGTTTTTGTTGTTGTTCTAAGGCATCTGGAAATACATACACTGTGCGAATTTCGGCTCTCTATATCTTATGGTTCGAGAGTTATAGCTAACTGTTACTTTACATTGTAAAGGGGCACCTGGTAGTTTTAGAGTTGTTGCTAGTTTTAGCATTTGTTGTTGTAGGGCATATGTAAATATATATATTGTGCAAATTTCATCTCTCTGTCTCTTACAGTTTGGAAGTTACGGCTAATTGTTACTTTACATTGTAAAGGGACACCTGGTGTTTTTCGACTTCTTGTTGTTTTAAGCATTTGTTGTTGTAGAGCATATGTAAATACATACACTGTGCGAATTTCAGCTCTCTATCTTTTACGGTTCGACAGTTATAGCTAATTGTTACTTTACATTGTAGGGGGACACCTGGTAGTTTGCGACTTGTTGTTATTTTTATCATTTGTTGTTAGAGGGCATATGTAAATACATACACTGTGCGAATTTCGGCTCTCTATCTCTTATGATTCGAGAGTTATTGCTAACTGTTACTTTACGTTGTAAAGGGACACCTGGTAGTTTTAGAGTTGTTGCTGTTTTTAGTATTTCTGGTTGGAGGGCATTTGTTAATACATACACTGTGCGAATTTCAGCTCTATAACTTTTACGGTTCGATAATTATAGCGAATTCTTATTTTACATTGTGGGGGGACACCTGGCAGTTTGCGACTTGTTGTTGTTTTAAGCATTTGTTGTTGTAGGGCATTTGTTAATACATACACTGTGCGATTTTCAGCTCTCCATCTTTTAGGGTTCGACAGTGATAGCTAATTGTTACTTTACATTGTAGGGGGACACCTGGTAGTTTGCGATTTGTTGTTGTTTTTAGTATTTCTTGTTGTGGCGGCAAGCTACAACAGCATACTGTGAAAATTTCAACTCTCTAGCTCTTACCGTTTCGGAGAATGGACGCTATGATGGACGGACGGACGTACAAGCCTCGGTATGGTAAGGGTTCCGTTTGTTTCACCCTGATGAGTACGGAACCCTAAAAATGATTTCTTCTAAGAGTTGATTAAAGAAACATACATTTTGTTTCTACTTACACAATTCAATATCAAGCAAAATGAGCCATGAAAAATATATTATAATGCTGTCAAACAAGAATGAAAGAGATGAACAATGTATACATACATGAAAATGCAGTTCAGAGAAATCGGCGGCCCAAATTAAGCCGTTTTTAAGCCGTAAATTTTGTTAAGATCGGCGGCTAATTTTAAGCCGGTTTGCAGTCGAGGAAAACGTCAGCGGTGGCTAGTGCGGCAAGAGGTCGGTGGCGGCTCAAAGCTCTGGTTCCCCAGAAATTTAATCCGCTCCACAGTTGTTCTATGAGATTAATTTCAATGAAAATATTCAACAAAATTGAGTTATAGCTAAGTTTTATTAATTTTAATTTTAAGAATGATTGCGTGAAAATAAAATACAACTTTTAGCAGAGTTTCACATGTTGTATGTAGCCAGTGTTGCCAGCGTTTTTTTGGGCATTTGGTTGTTTTGAAATTTTGAAATGGAATTTTTTTTTTTTTAGTATTTTTTTCTTTTCAAAGATAATAGCGGTTCTCACACTTGATACGAATTTTACCACTCTGCTATATTCACTACGATTTTTACCACAAAGCTCGAGTGACTTTCTTAACTCAAAGTCTGCATGTTCTTGCATATATTCTAAAACTTGCTGAATTGCTTTATCTGTCCACCTTTGGTTGTGAATTTTGTCACGTTTTCTCTTCACCAGTATATTTTTATTTGTTTTTTCCATATTTTTTATTTTCTCAACATAAAATTAAGTTTTGCCGGCAAAACGATTCACAGCACAGAATATCTGTGATTCACAGTAATTTTTTTTACAATCTTTACTAAAGCTTTTTGTTTGATTTTTTAATCACAGCGTAGAAAATAAGAGTTCAGTACATTTTGTTGGTGCAGTGATGTAAACACTAGTACACTTTAATCAAATCTGCTACTTTAACCAAATGTGCAACCGAGTTTACTAGCAAGAGTGAGAACCGCTATTATGAAGTTCATATTATGAAAATTCAATTGAAGTGTTTCCATATGAGAATATATATGTATATGTAAAAGTGTACATAAATACAATATGACTGTGTCATCGCGATGCAATTTTCATTGGGAAACATCTTTGCCCCCAGTTATAAGATAAGAGCAATAATAAAGGATGCCCCAACAAGTATGTGGCGTGTTGCCACATACCTTGGTAAAGGGAATACAAGATTCGCCGCCACCGAATTCTGATATATTTGTATATTTCCTCCAAAGGATCTCACATTTAGTTACCTTGAAACCCCTGATAAGTAAAATGTATGAACTAATATTCGCCAACGGCTGTAAAAACAATATAATTATTATTATTTCTTGCTTTGTTTAATACTAAAATTCACTGCAAATGCAGGCGCCGCACGCGCAAATTTTTAGGCCAAAATAGACAGTTTGCTGGTACACATTTTTCAAATAAAAATTTTTTTTCGCATATGCTGAAGTCGCTTTTAGCAAAATTAGAAATTTTTCTTTCCTTGTGGTAGGCTTTTTTTTGTTTTTTTTGTTTTTTTTTTATTATTATAATCTAACAGATACTCGTGTATGCATATGTGCTATAAAAATCATAATTAATTTTTGCTTAATAAAACTTAACCAAATTTCTATGCAAATCAAAATGTTTGCTAATTAAATTCATTTTAATTTTCTTTTCAGGTAAGTTAACGACATTTTAATTTTGCCAAATAAATTCCAACTTTGGCCTCCCAGACTTCCTAAAAGAAACTAAACAAAAAAAAAAAACAAAGAAGTTTAAACGTGCAAATAATCAATTGTTATCGCCATAAAATCAGTTGTAAGTACACGTGTAGTTTAAGATCTTTTATGGAATATGTCTTCTTTTTTCGTTTTTTTTTTTTTGTTTTGTTGAGCGATCCATGACAGTGGTATTGAGAGGCTTGTGAAGTTTTTATTCAATACTTAAATAACAGAGTTTAAAAACACTCTGCAACAAATACAGCGTTTTTCAATAAAAGCGCTATAAAAGTTTTTTTTTTTTTGTTAAATAAAACAAAAACGGTTTTGAATATCAATGCAACTCTTTATTCCTGTAAAAGCACATTTGTTGCCATTATGTATGGAACTCGATTTCTTTTACATGGCCACCGCGGCCACGCTTGCAGAAGTGCAGACATTGAACCCAATTTTCGACGGTTTTCAAGCATAAATTGGCCGCAAGTGCTGCAATTTTACGTTCCACATTCTTCGCTGGCTTGTTGGCATAGACCATAGACTTGACGTAGCCTCACTGGACATAGTCTAACGGCGTCCAATCGCACAACCGAGGCGGCCACTCGGCTGGAGCATTTCGTGAGATAACACGTTTTCCAAACTAGGTTTTAAATAAATTGATTGTGACATTCGCTGTGTGGCGTCGTCCTGTTGGAACCTCCAACTCCATATCAACCAATTTGGGGCCAAAAATATTCAGTTCATAGGGTGCTGATGAAGGGTGTTTGCTACCCAGAGAAAGAGCCTATAAAATTTTTACTTTTTTTTTACTTAATTAATATTGAGTAAAAAGTGACAAACCAAGCGTTGAAAACTTGAGCTTGAAAAAGTAATTTAATATAAATGTATTCGGTTATCATTGAACGGCGGCGATTCCCATTCCCAGTAACGTGCCGATCAGGATCACCATGGAAGAAGTACAGCCCATAAGTCGCAGCAAACCGTAATTTTTTCGGAATGCAATGACGACTCAGGGAGTCCGTGTGGATTGCTGCCTGACCAATAACTCATATTATGTTTATTGACGAAGCCATTCAAACAGAGAGGAGCCTCATCATAAATTGGACGTAGCGCTCTTAACGTTGAGGCCACTCACTCCGAATATCGGTGGTAAAATTTAATAATTTCGACTCGTTCTCGGTTCGCATATCTTTTCATCAAGAAATGGCAAATTTTACTGAAGAGAAATGTCAAGAGAGCAGCAAGAAATATGGCGTCGTCTGCTGCTGCCCCCAGTCGCTGTACTTTTGTAGCGTCCCTGTTGAAAAACCTGTTATGTGAAATATGACTTAATGAATTCTGTGATGGATGATGGAAGTCCATTATCGAGATCAGTAGTGCTTGTAGACCGTAATGAAGAGCTCAGGTAATGGAATAAAAAAAAGATAATAATACTTTTATTGGACCTGCGGTCCTATTTTGTAACTAGCTAAAATTAGAGATATTGCTAAAAATCTCTAAACTGAATTAAGCGATTCTTAGCGATGACTTCATTTGTAAAGGGTGTTTTTTTCCATGTATAAAACTTTAAGTTGCAATAAAACCACGATGGATTATTCGATTGACATGAATTTCTTTTTCCCAAAAGATAATCTTGTGGCATTACATTTTAAATATGATTTCTGGCCACGGCTGGAGCGGATGTACTCCAATCTGGACGTCCAATTTACGATGACTTTTTCCAACATTTGTGGCCATATTTCGTCAAGCGCTTGTAGCTTATCCGCATAGACCCATGACTTTACATGGCCCCACAGAAAGTAGTCTAGCGGTGTTAAATCACAAGATCTTGGAGGCCAATTCACAGGTCCAAAACGTGAAATTAGGCGGTCACCAAAAGTGTCTTGCAATAAATCGATTGTGACACGAGCTGTGACATATTGCTTCGTCTCGTTGAAACCACATCTCCTGGACATCAGGGTTATTCAATTCAGTAATGAAAAAGTTAGTAATCATGGCTCTATACCGATCATCATTGACTGTAACGTGCTGGCCATCATCGTTTCTGAAGAAGTACGGACCCATGATGCCACCAGCCCATAAATCTTACCAACCAGTCAGTTTTTTGCGAAGTAACGGTGTTGCGACATAATGTATGCACTTGAGGATTCGCTTCACTCCAAATGCCGCAGTTTTGTTTGTTGACGTAGCCATTCAACCAGAAGTGCGCTTCATCGCTAAATGGACGTAGTGCGCGATACGTATTCCGCACAGAACCATTATTTTTGAAATAAATTTGCAAGCGCTGCTCAGGCGTGAGTCTATTCATGCTGAATTGCCAAACCAAACTGAGAATAAATCACTTGACAGCTGTTAAATCGGTCGCCATCTTGAACAGTAATGCCAACTTAAAGTTCTATACATCGAAAAAAAAACACCCTTTATAAACTTTTGTAAGAGAAAATTGAATTTTAGCGCCGTTGCTAAAATCTTCATTTTTTTGTTTGTTAAAAAAAGCCAAAATTTTAGCTTCAATAAATATTTGTCGCACGACTTCGACATCAAGGAACAGGCAGTCAGTTCTTAACCCTTGAAAAAAAAATCTGTCCAGGCCATTCAATATCACAGAGGAGAAAAAATTAATTATGTATTACCACAGAAACCTTCGCGTTTAAACGAAACGTAAATAAGTCCATAAGTTGTATCGCCGCGAGATGAATTGATTATGATTGATGATTGGGTGCAATTTTCCCTGCCAGTAGTTTAACACCATTACAGAATATTTTACCCATATAATGTATACTGTTCCCTTTGTTAACATCTTAACCACACATATCGAAGTACATCTTAGCTGGGTAGACTGCCCCATTAAGTTAAAAAAAAAGGAAACAATTCATAGTACTTAAAAAAAATTTTAAATAATATGGAATTATTACATCCAGGATTGGAGAGTTCAAATATTTTTACATTTGAGCTATTGCTATAGGTCTCTAGCAGTAATTTGGCCTTTTACAGATTTATAAAATATCATCAAGCCAGAACCAACCATATAAACAAAATATTGCGAAAATCGGCCTCGGACTGCAAAGTTCGAAGGTCGATAAAAAAAAAAAAAAAAAAAAAAAATTCGAACCAACATCAACAAACGTCGCCATACGGGTCTTCCAATTCAGCCTCTATTTTCACGCCTCACTCTCAGAATCGAGCCAACACTTTGGCTAACTTGAATTTGTTCCACAGTGTAGTTTTATTTTGCAATTCATTGCGTGCAAAACTTGAAATTTTCTACACAACTGCCATTATTTGAATATTTCTTTGCCTTTTTTTTTGTTTTTTTTTTGTTATGAACTTTAGAAACTTATACAACAATTAAAAAATAAATTGCCAAAAAATAGGCGAAAAAAAAAACGCAAAAGAAAAAGCAATAAAAAAAGCCTATTAAACGTTTTTTGTTGTTGTTTTTTTTAAATTTTTTAAAGCGAACTACAAACACTCACCAGTTTTCATTCATTTATTTTTTGATTCATACATTCATTGATTAATTCAAGTTTGTCTTGTGACCATTTTTGTAAGTGGAGAGGCAGAGAAAGTACCCTACAGCTGGTTGGTTCAACAGCAACATAACTTTGCGAAATTGAATTTGGTTATTAGACGAAAATAGAATTTTATATTTAGAGGGTTATGAGAACAAAAGCAAATATTAATCATCGCAAAAGACTTAATTGTACACTAGAGCCCCGACTTGCGTCGTTAATGGGGACCGGAGAAACTCGACGCAAATCGAATCACTTTTTTCTATATTAATGCACTGAAATTTAATTTGTTGGGGAAAATATTTAAAAGAAAGCAAAAAATGCTGTATTTTTGATAAAAAATACTAGTAGGAATACGTTTTTATTTATTTAAATTACTTCAACAAAGTGAACCAAAGTATTGAAGCACTTTTGCCACCCTGATTGAGTTATTGTCAGCCACAGCATCTCCCGGTATCGGAAAAAGCTTGAGCTCTCCGTTAACGTACGGTAAAACAAAAAGAAGTCATTCCGTAACAAGTCAGAACTATATGGCCCCCAAATCATCAAAACGATGTTTTGGGTGTTCAAAACTGCAGTTGTTTGGGCAGATGTGTGAGAGCTGGCATTGCAGTGGTGAGCGCCTCGATGGATGAATTGGTAGAGTGCTCTACCAAGAGTCTTCGAGGTTGCAGGTTCGATTCCTGCCGAAGGCTTTGGGTGTTTCTGCAGACAAGCAAAAAGCTTCGCAGTTTTGTGTTTGTTGTTTTTTTTAAGAAAAGCATGCTCCGTCTTTAGTTTTAGTTTTCCTGATTTCTGGGAAGACAACTGGTAAACCAAAACTGTGCTGTGCCCTGGCGACATGTTCAGTTTTTGCGCAGTGAAAAATAAAAAACACAGGCGACCATTTGCACTTCCAAGTGCTTCAGGAGCAAACAACTTTTGTTAGATTTTGCTTCACTTGAAACCCGCATACAGTCGTCTACTGCTTGTTACTTTCGGGCTCATACGCTCACAAGTCCATGATTCATCAACTGTCACGATAACATAGATGTATTTTGCAATACCGCGTTCTTATTTTTCGAGCAATCGACTTGAGCCTTTTTTTTACGATTTACAAACTGTGTGGCAGTCAAGGCGAATAAAATTTTTTTGACTGTCAAATGTTTGCGAAATAGGTTCCTCTAATGCCTTAAGGTTATCTCCATCTCACATTGGGTCACATGGCAATCTTGCAATATTAGTTCAGGCACAGCATCAATCAAGGTTTTCGGAACAACAACTGATTTTGTACGACTCTGGGAAATTCGATTGAATTCACCACCCCTTCAGTAGACACTGATCCTTGGTGGAGCTTGATTGATCGCTGAAAATTGAATTACGTTCATTCCGGCACTGCTGTTGAGTTAAGCCACGTCGTAAGACGTGTAAAAAATAATCGCCCGAAAATGCGAAACCCAATGCAAAGTCCAATTTTGAGTTGAGTTGAATCTTTTGAGTTGCTGTAGGTTAGGTTAGGTTGAATGGAGGGGTTTTTCTGCCCATGTCTTACGACATACACCTAAGCCAATATAGTCTTGTTGTGCGCTCCGTGGGTTTAACCGTGAAACCAGTTTGACTCATAGCTCTATAGGAACTCCGTGTCATTCACAAAGTTCCTTAGTTTCCTCCAGCCTACACCCCGTAATTGGGCTATGTCTGGTAAGGTGTCTCTCCCAAAATCGTATCTGTGAGAAGGTGGGGCACTGGCATAAATAGTACTCCAATGTTTCGCTTGCCTCCCCACAAGCTCTACATTCATCTCCTCCCGCTATTCCTATGCGGTTAAGATGTATCAGTAGTTGAGAGTGGCCTGTCAGAACTCCCATTAATCTACTTAATTCGGGCTTGCTAAGTTTTAGCAGTACCCCCGTTTTTTCCTCATCTGGATCCCCGCCTCATAGGATTCTTGTGTTGCTTCCCACAGTTTCGTTATTCCAGAGAGTTAAATGAGCTCTATGAGCCCAGTTCTTTAGCTCAGATTTAACTGCATCGAAAGGTTTCGCGCATACCAAGCATTGTTACTTTACATTGTAGGGGGACACCTGGTAGTTTGCGACTTGTTGTTGTTGTTTTAAGCATTTGTTGTTGGAGGGCATATGTAAATACATACACTGTGCGATTTTCAGCTCTCTATCTTTTACTGCGAAACGATTTAAGTCCAATTTTGGGCTGAGTTGAATCTTTAGAGTTGCTTTAAACAACACCAACAACGGCGCTCGTATGTCAAAACGTTCTGAGTATATTATTGTACTGTATTATTACCAGGTTGGTCCAGGATGGCCCTTTGAACTGCGACCATAGATGATCTATTGTGCAATTCTGAGTGCATACAACCTCAAAAATGTCCAACTTTACGATAGAGCTGTCGGTTGCCGGATGGCAACACTAGGGTTGCCAAATCTCGAAACATAATCGACAAATTTTATAAAACTGGCGGCGGTTAATATACATCAAATGGATGAAAATATGCATTAACAACCAAATATATCAAATTAACAACAACCAGAGTCTGACTGAGATCCAAGAGTGATTGAAGGAATATTAAAAAAATATAGATTAGGTTGGGTTTATTGAAAGAATGTGTGTTGCCATAACCAGCATAGCCTGGTTATTTGCTTCGTGGCTTTAACCATAACAGTGTTTGACTCATGGGTCTATGGGAAATTCATATCACTGACAAAGTTCTTTAATTTGCTCCAGCATATGCCCCGTAATTGGGTGTCCCTTCCAAGCAATCGAGATCGTATTTATTGAGAAGGCGGCACATAAGCATAATTAGTGATCTAATGTCTCGCTCTCCTGCCGCTATTCCTATGTGCTTAAGATGATCCAGTCCAGTAGTTCAGTCATAACTCGCATTATTCGAACTAATTCGGACTTTGCTTAGCAAGTCTTAGCAGTCCAACGAGTTCCTCATTGATTCTCACGGTTTCGTTATCTAAGAGAGCTCAGATTTTATTGCATCGAATGGTTTTGTGCATACCAAACTGGGGCCAAATGGTCGCATTCGATATCGTCACTTATGCTGTGTGTTTGTTGTTTATTTTGTTTTTGTTTTACATTATTTTTGCTCAATAGTTCATTCGATATCGAATGCGACGATTTGGCCCCAGATGTTTCCTGACTCTCTTGCTGCTGAAGCAAGAGAGTTTGTTTGCCCTCTCATTTCCAGTTGTACTCTTATGACTTGGCATAAATATGATGCGCAGTTCATCAGGTGTCGAGTAACTATGAATTAGAGAACATTTGTTGAATTGAGTGAAACGTTTGTTCTCACATGATACGATATGTAGAAATAGTTTGACATTTTCAAAAAAATTCTTTTGAGTCAAGATTTGTTTAATCGATCGTTTCTATTGATACTACCGATCCAGAGCATAGATTTCATGGGTTCTAAAATATTAAATTGTGGAAGTTGCGAACTAAATTGCAAAACTTATAAATAAGCTCAGTTGTTGTCAAGAATATAAGAATATATACTTATAGAGAAATATGGCATTCGGATTAGTGAAAGAAGAAAGAATATATAAGCAAAATTATGTATTGGGATCTATAAATATCTGTATGAAATATACAAATTGAATTGCTGCTTTCACTTGAAAGACCTATTCAGTGGAATTAGTTTTTTCATGAATGACACGAGCCAACTAAAAAAGGTCATTGGCTGGCGTCAACGCAAACGCCACCAATTGCGTTACCAATTGCTTCTAAAGCGAATTTGTTTGTTCAGATACTAAATATATATCTAAATATATACACAGGTGTTTCAAACAGCAAGTCACATATCATTCTACATTGAAAATTGAAATGAAAGCAGTGTTTCTTCCACCTGGTGGTGACGTCAAGTGAGTGCCGATACTGATCGTCAACCGGAAACCAACTTTTAGTTGTGGGTGTTTTTTTTTTTTTTTGGCCCCAAAACATTTACTTCTTCCAAACCCATGTAGAGAGCTACGAAACGACGCCAAGAAGTACGCCGATGTTTCATTTTTTTCGTTAAAGTGCTTCAAAATAGAACGTATTTTAAACAAATGGTGATTCGATGGTTCGTCGTTATTGGAAAAGTGAAGGTATCTAAACAGCATTCGAAATCGATGCCTGGACGTTCTGCTTGTAAGGGACTTTAAGTCGTCATAAAGCTTTTTTGTACGCGTATGCAACATATATAAAGGGTGTTTTTTTCGATGCATAAAACTTTAAGTTAACTAAAAGTTCTATACATCGAAAAAAAACACCCTTTATATGCGTTGCATACGCGTACAACGAAATTTTATGACGACTTAAAAATCCTTACAAACAGAACGTCAACGATGGCTTATTCGATTGACATGAATTTTATTTATGCAAAACATAAACTTGTGGCATTACATTTGAAATATGATTTCTGGCATATGAGCGCCACGGCTGGCGCGTATGTAGTCCAATCTGGACGTCCAATTTTCGATGACTTTTTCCAAATGGTCAAGCGTTTGTGGCTTATCCGCATAGACCCATGACTTTACATGGCCCCACAGAAAGTAGTCTAGCACTGTTAAATCACAAGATCTTGGAGGCCAATTCATAGGTCCAAAACGTGAAATTAGGCGGTCACCAAAAGTGTCTTGCAATAAATCGATTGTGACACGAGCTGTGTGACATATTGCTTCGTCTTGTTGAAACCACTTCTCCTGGACATCAGCGTTATTCAATTCAGTAATGAAAAAGTTAGTAATCATGGCTCTATAACGATCACCATTGACTGTAACGTGCTGGCCATCAGCGTTTCTGAAGAAGTACGGACCAATGATGCCACCAGCCCATAAAGCTTACCAAACAGTCATTTTTTCTGGATGTAACGGTGTTTCGACGTAATGTATGCACTTGAGGATTCGCTTCACTCCAAATGCGTAGCCATTCAACCGGAAGTGCGCTTCATCGCTAAACAAAATTCGCTTATGAAAATCGGGAACAACGACAATCTCGTTGCACTATTTGCACTATTTTCAAGTGTTGTTCAGGCCACAGTATACAACCAGAAGGGTCACCAGCTCTGCCGGACTAAAAAATTTACCAATTTTCTGTCAAATTTCATGAAAGTGGCAGCCTTGCGGTGTTCGAGCAGCCAGTGAAGGACAGCAAACATGAAAATATGAACTTAATTATTTATTTGCTTTAAGAGCCCATTGAAATGTATTAATACAGGTCCAAAAATGAACCTTTTCAAAAAATATTTGCTGTATTTTTCAGCTGTCTATATGCCGACGACATTTCGTTGGTGCTAATCACCTCATCAGTAGAAAATTCTGAAAAGTTTGTTTGAAACTTAACTACTTATTCCATAATTCCCATGAACAGAATGAGAATCAGAAATGTTCAAACAAACCTTTAACACAGCAAACATTTCTTTTTTCGTTTTGCAACACTTCGACTTTTCTTTGCAACCTTCTATACATATTCATATTTGAATATTCAAAAACTTTTACTTTTAGACACTTTCAAAAATACAAATGGTGACTCGTTCTATAGAAGGTTGCAAAGAAAAGTAAAAAAGTTGCAAAACGAAAAAAGAAATGTTTGCTGTGTTAAAGGTTTGTTTGAACATTTCTGATTCTCATTCTGTTCTCATGGGAATTATGGAATAAGTAGTTAAGTTTCATACAAACTTTTAAGAATTTTTCAAGTCTACTTACTGATGAGTTGATTAGCACCAACGAAATGTCGTCGGCATATAGACAGCTGAAAAATACAACAAACATTTTTTGAAAAGGTTCATTTTTGGACCTGAATTAAAACATGAACATATTTATATATCTTTCTCTGTTGGTAGACTCTGCATTTGTCTACATTTGATTTTTGGTTTGGAAAAATTCAGTGCAAATCTAATGCAAACAGAACAGCTTTGCAAGCAAACAAATAATAATTATTTGTATTTAATATTTTATGTATGTGCATTGAGTACATCACTAGCTGTACCTGGAATATGTTTAAAACCTAGTTTTCAAAGTTTTTCATTCATGTTTTCTACTTTTTTCCTAAAAATTACAACAAAAACAAAATTTTTCCAAACACTTTACAACAACATTTTTTCATTGTTTATGTTTGTTTTTGTGTACACTAACTAGTTGGTCTCATACACTACTCATGTTGCTACAATTTTCTGTACTGCTGCCCCCAAATAAATAATATGGCTACTTTTCAAAGGTCACTTTTGGGATATCTGTGTAGTCTGTGGTTCAGGCATGAGTCTATTCATGCTGAATGGCCAAACCAAACTGAGAATAAATCTCTTAACAGCTGTTAAATCGGTCGCCATCTTGTGTCAAGTAGTGCCAACTTAAAGTTTTATACATCGGAAAAAAACACCCTTTACTTTATACAATTCTTTCCTTTTATTATTAATTTCACTATATTTGCCAAAGCTTCGCTCTGTTTTGTATGGCTGTTTCAGGGCAATAATATGTATTTTGAGGCTTTGTTTTGAGCCCCACTGTTTAGTGATTTTTTTTTTTTTTGTTGCATTATTTGTAGGCTCGGTTTTTTGCCAATTCATTATTATCTCTGCCAATTTATATTATTTTCCCATTTATGTTTTCTTCGTGTTTTGATTTTTGTTTTCCTTTCATTTTTTTCTATTTTTAAAGCGATAAGTTCTGGCTCGTTTGCTTGTCTGTTTATTTGTCTGCTGGTGGCTCTTGAGGTTTGTGTTTGCGCCTCCTCCCAGTGAAGTACAATTATTTCTCCAGTATTTTTTTTTCTTCGTCTTGGTTTTAAATGATTTTGTTGCAACCGGAAATACTATTTTTTTTTCTTTTTTTGCAAATAACTTTCATATGGTCACTGAAAGAGGAAATCGAGGTGACAGAAAAGGGCAACCGTTTATTGTACACAACCAGCAAGACAGATAAATAGACAGACAGAGGGACAGGCAGAGGCAGAGATACGCGTAAAAAAGAGCATAAAAAATATTTCCATACTACAACTACAACTATTTTTAAATTGTTGGGTTGGTCGGTCTTTTCTTATTTCGTTCGCCATGACGTTTTCAGCAGAAAATGTTGTATCAAACTTGAATGTTAAAATTTTCCCAGAAAGTCGTGGAAAAAGCGCCTATAACTTAAGGAAACTCCATAAAATAAATTTCCTAATTTGAGTTGGACGTGTTTTTTTTTTCTTTTTCTTTATTTCTTGCAATTTTGCAAAGCGAACTTGGACTTTGGATTAGTCATGAAACGATCAAGTGATGCAATAGTAAATAAAATGCACACGTTTTGGAAAAATTAGTAGATTTTGTAGCATTTATTTAACTTTTTAGTCGTACTATATGATTTACTTTAAGGGAATTTGGTTCGATTTAACTTCGCTGGAATTGAGAAAGATTGTAATGATTAACATTTTTGAAGCAGACAAATACCAGTGAGTCTACAATCTCACTTTTGGGAGGGGGGTGGGGGGGGGGAGAACACACCATGATGATCATCAGCCCGCCTGAATTGATTCGAACCCAGGTTATAGCCAATTACATACTGTGTTTTTAAGCAGCAGCGCTTTTGTTTTGTGGCCTGTTTGGCAAAGGTGAAAAATGGGTCAACGTCCTGCGAGATGCTACCGTTATTGTAAAAATAAGCCATATCCAAAATTCCGTTTCTGTCGCGGTGTACCAGATCCTAAAATTCTCATATTTGATTTGGGAAGAAAGAAAAGTTATCCTAAAACCTGAGCTCTTCTAGCAAATAAAGGTTTTATAAACCTGCGACTACACATCACAAAAGCACATCCTTTGCTGTTCTCTCACCAGCATTCAATTCAATTTCAATTGATTTTTGTGTTTGTGGCTACTTTTTGCCGGGCCCCAGCTTTTTTTAAGCATTTTTTTTTTAATTTACAATTTTTAAATACTTTATTGGGCTTTAAGCTCTTACCCCCAATTTTTGACTTGGCTTTTAAATGCCATTTCAATTTAAATTTGATTTAAATACAAAATTGAGTCAAACAGTTGCTATTTAAATCAAACTTAAACGGCCTGCCGTGCCCATTTAAATCCGATTTAAGTTTTTCGTACTGCCATATGATTTTGACAGTTTGGTTTTGTTCTGCAAATTAAGAAAATTGCACATGATTTTTTGTTTTTTTTTGTTTCGTAATTTGATTTTTTATTATTTCCAGCAGGTAATCAACTTCTGTGGCAGTGAAACTGGAGAGTCCTTTTATCACTTTTGCTACTCATTTTAATAATTTTCATAAAACCATTTATTATTTTCTAAACTTTTCACCATTTCACTTGCTTCCAAATTTGCTTAAACAGCTGTTTTTTATTGAGTTATCGATAATTTGTTGACACTTACATTGTGCTGCCGTACTTTTATTACAATTAATTACCAAAAATAATTTTAGACCGTAAAAGAGAGAGCTATTTTAAATCCAACTTAAATTTTAAGGAAAATTAACTTTGAAAGGATTTGTCAAGCTTTGGCTGGCTTTAAATTGGCCAGCAGTGGTAGAAAGGTGTTCTAAAACACTGCGGCTATAATTATCAGACGTAGTGTTTGGAGCTTCCTTCACAACAGGCATGAACTCCGCTGCCGCCAATCCAATCGATTTAAACAAGTCTTTTCATTTTTATGCATATTTCATTTTTAGCTTTTTTTCAATCATTTCTTTTTACGTGGGAAGTTTTATTGGTCAGGATTAAAACAAGCTTTTGTACATTTTTGGGCGGCTTTTAAAAAGGCACACTTCTTAGAAGCGCAAAAAAAACCTTTTTTTCACTGTTCCTCAAAAATCCTACCTTTTAAATTTTAACCCCTTTTTTTTGAATTTTTCAATTTTTTGTTGTTGCTAAATTTAAAACAAATTTTATGCACGTTTTTAATTGAAGAGCAAAATATAATAAATTCTAAGAAAAGAAAAAAAATATTTTTCCAACTGCAACCGTTGGCGTTTAAATTGTTTAAATTGCTGGTTGCTCTTCGCTTAAATTTTTTTAGCCCCGGCTGCTCAAATGCGGGCTGGAGTTCAACAAGTTGGGCAGCCCAAATGCTGAAGCAGTTTGGCTTCAATTCATATGCCGATTGCTGGCTCGCTGATGCGAACAAATGTGTCGCAAATTGTCAACAGCTAATAAATAATCCAAATAACCAGAAATGATAATATTTTACGTACTAAAACAATTAAAAGAAAATAAGAAGAAGCAAAAACAGGACAACCTTACATTTTCAACATTGTGGGCTGGGGCTCTTTGTGTAAACGATCAACCAAATACATAAAATCAAATATGCGTACGAAAGTGTTTGTTTACGTGATTTAAATTTATTTCTCTAAATTTATGAGTTTATGAAACCTTTAAAAAGCCATAACACCAGCAAAACCTCCCTTTAAAAAGTCATTAAAATTTTGAAATTGTAGCAACCATTAAAAAACAGAACATTCTTTTTCAACTCAGGTATTTATGTGTTTTGTTTTTTTTTTTTTGTCAATAGGCTGATTGGTACTCGTACATACATATGTGGGCTGTAGATTTGACAGAAATAAGACAGATTTGGATTAAACACGAAAATATGTTGTAACTGTTTTTGAAAACTTCCATTTACTGTGAACACTTTAATACTTTGCTGCTTTTTATCGTTCGTGCGCGTAGAGACATTTACAACAAAAACATGAGTCAAAAATTTCATGCAAACGAACGAACGAACACAATCGACACCGATCAGCTAACCATAAATTTGAATTGAATGCTAAAAACTGAGCGGCAACACTACACTGTTAGAAAAACCTTTGTCCATATAACAATTTTTTACATTAATATTACGCTGTTGTCATATTGTTTTTGGGCCAATGTAACGCTTCATTTTTGTGACGAAAATTTTTCGTTAGTAGTGACAAAGTTGCGTAATCAAAACAAAAATTTAATTAAGTTTTTGCCTGTCTTTTTGTTAATTATACGCATTTCTTTCGATTTCATTTTTTGACGCTGCTCGTCCGTGCAAGAGCTGCAAAACTATTGATAGTGGGGATATTCGGGATATTTTTATCACGGCAGCCCGTGATTAGGGAATATGTAAATACATATATTGTGCGAATTTCAGCTCTCTCTCTCTCTCCCTTTTACAGTTTACCAGCTACGGCTAATTGTTTCTTTAGGTTGTATAGGGACACCTGGTAGTTTTCGACTTGTTGTTGCCTTTAGCATTTGCTGAGCATTTATAAATACATACACTGTGCGAATTTCAGCTTTCTATCTTTTACGGTTCGAGAGTTATAGCTAATTGTAACTTTTCGTTGTATGGGGACACCTGGTAGTTTTCGCTTTGATGTTGTTCTTAGTAATTGTTATTGTAGCGGCGAGGTATAACAACATCCTGTGAACATTTCAGCTCTTACCGTTTCGGAGAATGGACGCTGTGACGGACGGACGGACGGACGGACGGACGGACGTAGTTGTCTCGGTAATAGGGTTCCGTTTCACTCTGATGAGCACGGAACCCTAAAAATAGAAGCTATTTTTTAAAACATTTTAAAACAACATTTATATGCACAATTTTATTTGAAAATACAATTCAAACAGATTTTATGTTCTCATGACTATCGGTGTTCGGTTTAGTTAAATCGATTGATTCGACAACCTTGTTGTCAAAAGCTCGTTAATGTTTTGTTATAACTTGAATACAAAAATGTTTTTTTATTTTTATTATTATAGGCGAGTCACTAATACAATTCTGACAACAAATTGAAAATTTAATTTCATAATCTTTGATTTGGTCCTGTTTTCTATAAAACTGCTTTATTATCTTCTTTGTTTTAATAATAAATTAAATTTTAAGGCTTAAGATCTTTTTTTTATAAAAAATGTTTGCAACAAAACACAAATATTTATTTATTTATGATATTTATTTATATGAACTTAATTATTTATTTGCTTTAAGATTGAAATGTATTAATTCAGGTCCAAAAATGAACCTTTTCAAAAAATATTTGCTGTATCTTTCAGCTGTCTATATGCCGACGACATATATGTCTATATATAGACAGCTGAAAGATACAGCAAATATTTTTTGAAAAGGTTCATTTTTGGACCTGAATTAATATATTTATTTATAAATAAATATTTGTATTTTGTGGCAAAAATTTTTTATAAAAAAGATCTTAAGCCTTAAAATTTAATTTATTATTAATGCTTTATCATTTTATTGCTGCAGAAAACGACGTTGTTGCGTTTTTCTAGCAGCGTATCTCTTGGATCCTTGCATTTCCCTTTCATTTCTGCAAGCGTGTCGAATGTTTATTTTCAACGAAAACCTTCGAATTAAAAAAAAAAAATGGAGACCAGTTTTTTTTTTCACTAAACAAGAACTGCCACTGCTTTTTCGTTCTAATCTCTGCTTTCGTTTGTAAATGTAGTTGCTGTTCTTAATGTATGTATGTTTGCATTTATTGTGATTTAATTCAAATTTCTATTTAAAACTAATAACAAATAATGTCAGTTTGAGTTTTAAAAAATCGTCAAAATCGCCTTAAAAAAATCGTCAAGCCGTCCACGGGTCATTCATCGTGCCTGGAAGCGTCAAAATGACATGAAAAAAAATCGTCAAATATGGCAGCTATGGTCACAGGCTCCATTCTCCCAAACGATACAAGCTGGAGAGCTTAAATTTTGACAGAACATGTGGTTACTTGGCTGCTACAACAACAATGTTGAAAAACAACAAAAAGTTAAAAAGTACAGGGTGTTCCCATACAAGAAACTATGAAAATTAGCTGCAACTTTTCAATCAAAAGAGATAGAGACTTGAAATTCGGCACAGCAGGCTCTACAACAACAAATAGCAAAAGCCACAAAAAGTTAAAAACTAAAGGCTGCTTCCATACAAGAAAATGAAATTAGCGGAAGCTTTTGAGTCGTCAGAAATAGCATCGAGGCGTCGTGAAATTCTTACAATATGTACAAATGCTGAAAAATAAATAAAAAGTAAAGAACTGCAGGGGTACTGGCACGCTAATGCACAACCCCTGCTGTGGCCTGAGGGTGGTGGCATTGGCGACAACTTTTTGAGTTCAATACGGGACTGTACTGAAAATGATAAGGCAGTTGTGTAATAGAATGGCAACTGTAGTTTTAGCTTTATTGTCTTGCCGGTTTCAGTTTAGCCTGTTGGCAACCGAATTTTAATTCCATTTCGTTTTCATCTCAGTTTTCAACTAAAGTACAGCATAAAACTCAGAATTCCTGATTGTATTAAAACTCGCTTTTGCTCAAATATTGAACTAAAGCACCTGTTCCAATAAAAAGTTTTTATACATATATACTTTTTTTTTTGCCTTGAACATGTGCGGAATTTCATTTATTTGCATAAAAATTTCCATAAACCTGTCTGAAATGTGACAAAAGTTTTAGCAAATTGTGCTCTAAAAGTTTTTTTTTTAAACTAAAAATAAAACTTTTTGCCACTAATAATAATTTTCGAATTTTATATTTCAAATATTTGTCATTCAAATAAATAACTTAAAAGTCAACAATTGCTATAGACAATACAGTGCGAAGAAGAAGAAGAAGAAGACGAAGAAGACGTACCTGAACCTAAAATTGAAAACTTGAACAAAGTCATTACAATATTTTTCAAATAAAATTGTTTAAAATATAAATTAAAAACGATCTGTGTTTCATAAAGTTTGCAAAAATCTAGTTTCAGTTTCTGTTTTTTTTTGTTTTGTTTTATGCTGTTTTTTATTTCTTCTTCTTCTTCTGTTGTCCATATCAGCATTGAGAGAAGCATTTGAATTTTAGAGATATGACAGTTTTAATGATATAAGACCGCATAAACTATTGAGTTGAAAAAGAAGAGAAAAATTAACATTTTAATGGCCAGCCATGAATTATTAATTTTTAAAACTACAAAACCATTTGAACATGAATACACCAGAGTCAACTAGAAATTACAACTCTTAAGGAAAGGCAACAGTTTGCAATGAGTTTTAGAAGGAGGAAAAGACCACACTTGACATTAAATGTGTGCACCTCCGCCAAAAAGATGTTTTGTGTGGCACTTGTTCCCCGTAGACCGGGAACTACACTATTAGCAAATCAGGGGCCAAATCGTTGCATTCGATGTCGCATGAACTATCGAGTAAAAATAATATAAAACAAAAATAAAATGAACAACAACCACAAGGCCCAGGCAACAAAATTCGTTCGATCACGTGTGCGACGATTTGGCCCCTGGTTACGGCCATAGGCTTGAGGTGACCGGGGTTGCCAGGTATGTGGTTCTGCGTCTATGCGGGACATTCGTAGAGGATGTGTTGCATCGTTTCTCTCTCTCCCTCTCTCTCTTGCTCTCTCTCTTTCTCCACATTACAGAGTCTGCAGGAATCACTGTGTTTACCAATTTCAGTTTATTGCGATGGTTTTTTAGCTGACAGTAACCTCTCATTAGTCAAATACATTTTAGGAAAAATATTAAAAAATATTTAACAACAAAACTGCCAAATATGTTTTCAAAAAGTTTAAGTTTCGACCACTGTTATCTTGAATCAATTTAGTTTCTGACTTTAGCCATCCCTGGTGTAGATGGAAGAGTTAAACAGGTTCACATGCTAAAAATATATATGATTCGCCTTTCGATCACTATCTATCTTTCCTTAAATTCTGAGACAAAAAAATTTTTATGTTTTTTTTTCTCGTAACGTGACGTGAACAAGACTATTGTATGGTTTTGTAGGCTATCTGGCAAATGGCTTCATTCTGTAGAAACCACTTACTGTCCAGCACTATTTATTAACAATTTCTGGCCACATTTCTTTATTATCTAGTGTTAGCGTATATCAGTCATGATAACTGCTTGCACGATCTCAGTTTCGAAGAAGTATGACACGATAATGTGCCCAGCCCATAAGCCGCCACCAAATAGTCATTCTCTGTGGATGCTTCGGTTTATCGACAATCTCACGTGAACATCCCATATACCCAAATGCCTGTTAACGAATCAACTGAGTTAAAAGTATGCCTCGTTATTGAAGATGATTTTCCTTCTAAATGGTATCTGCTCCCTGTTTAACCAACCATTCGATGTATTGACGACGCTTGGCATGGCCATTACTTCTCGGCTCTTGAGTCAATGGAAGCTCGTGGTGTGTAAATTGAAATCTTTATTATAAGATGCGGTCAATGATGCTCGCGAGGTACTCAACAATTACGCACAACGGCGATTCGAGGTTGAAGGGCCTTTTACCACTCAGCAATGTTTTTAAAAGCGCCAACTGGGCTAGAGAAGGAAATGTGGAAATATCTGTATATTGGGGTCTGTTGATTTAGCACTCGGTATTATGTTATCGATTTTCCTATACATTTTGCCATGAGGTAAAAGAAGTTCCACTACGACATATAAAAAAAATTATAATTTCTGTTTTATTTTTGTGTGAAAGTCCCCCTCCATAAAGAGGCGTGGCACGGATTCGGTTTGACCACATCTGAATCCCCTGCAGCCATGTTTGGGAGCTTCAGGAATTTAAAATTTTCCCGTCATTGCTCTAGCTTGCACCAGGGTGCACGTAGAGCAAACAAAACTTATACAGTCTTGTATAAGTTTTGCTGCCAAATATTTTTTTCAAGCTCGCCGAATCCATACCTTGACTCCTAAGGGGGCTTCCATACAAAAATATAAAAAAGAAAAAACTTTTTAAATCTAACGGCTCAAAAATGATTTTTTTTTTTTTTTTTTTTTTTGGTGTCGCAGTCTAATGTGTTTTGCTCATCGCAAAATCGTTCATAATGTGGACAAATTCGTGCCCATACAAGTGAACCCGGCCTCCAATCTGCCCACACACAATTCACCCGATTGTGAACACATTTGTTATTTTATACTGAGCAAAAAAATCACAAAAATACAAGAAATACATTTTGATTGGAACGCCATATTTCGTAAAAGTCTTTGGCAATCTGAATGCCCTGCTCAATTGAAATTATTTTCATGGTTGAAGAAATGTCAAATCGAATGGTACAAAAAAAAAACTTGAAGTTAAGGTGGGACAATTACTAACGTTTATTATGATGGGACCTTTCTTTAAAATTAACTTTTACATTGAAATTAATTTACATGTCAACTAAAAAGGTTGTGTTCTTTTTATATCTTATCAAAAATAAATTTAATGTATGGCATTTTGGTGGCCCACAAGTAACTGGCTGGCCAAACAGCTGTTGTCAAGCGTTTTTTAAAAGAAAAAACAACACGTTCTATGTAAAATCTAGTCTACGAGAGTTACCATTTTTAGTTGGGGGATTTGGCTAACCCAGCGTTGCAATCTGGCAACTGACAGCTTGATTGTAAAATTGGACATTTTTGAGGTTATACGTACTCAGAACGTTTTGTTATACAAGCGCTATTTGTGACTTAAAAGATTCAGCTCAGCCCAAAAATGGAATTAAATTGTGAACATTTTTGGGCGATTATTTTTTTTACAACTTTCGATATGGCTTAAATCCTGCTGCCGAGCAGGGAGGAGCTTAATCCAATTTTTGGCCATGAAGCTCCCTCAACTACCAGTGTTTATCGCTGGTATGGTGAATTGAATCGTAGTCGTAGTGCACTTCAAAGCGAATTTCGCAAAGGTCAGACCAAAATCAGTTGTTGTTCCGAAAACCATTGATGCGCTTCTATGTGTGAACTGATATTGCAAGACCGTCATGTGAGCCACCGTGAGAAGGAGACAAGCTTAAGGCCTTAGTGGCACCAGAATACCAATAATAGTAGAATTTTAAAAAAAATTTGTTCGCGTTGCATGCCACACAATTTGTCAATCGCTCTAGAAGAGGCTCGTGTCGATTGGTCGAAAGAAAGGCTTAGAAAATAACATCGCGGGGCTTCGAAACACGTCTGTGACATCTTGGCAGATGATAAATCGTGAATTAATGCATATGAGCCCGTAAGTACACAGCTGTTGACTGTTTACTGGTTGTTTCAAGATGAGCAAAATCCAACAAAACCGTACAACTAGTTTAACGCACTACAGTCAATTCTGTGGTGGTACACAAGAAATTGTTTGCCAGTTGTTGCCTGCCAAGAAATCAGGCAAACCAACCGCTGTAGACGGATCACTATTC
This sequence comes from Sturmia bella, assembly GCA_963662145.1. Lineage (NCBI taxonomy): Eukaryota > Metazoa > Arthropoda > Insecta > Diptera > Tachinidae > Sturmia > Sturmia bella. The sequence continues at coordinate 20,631,767 of OY759170.1, forward strand.
ACCACGACACTGCGAACTCTCACACAGCAACTCCAACAACTGCAGTTTTGAAATATGAAAGGCAATGCTCTGCAGTGGAATATTTGACCGGCAGACTGTAAAATACAGAAAGTGTAAAATGGGCGCATTCGTTAAAGAACGGAAACATTTTTCTTTTCAAATAAATAAAATTTAAACCCACTTATTTTGTGTTATTTGGAAGCAGGCAACACTGCATGGCAGAGCATTTACTCTAGAGACCCGTGAGAAAATTCTCCACGCTCTCTGTAAACTAATTCACCGGCACAGCGTGGTTCATAAGTATGTATTACGTATTTGAATTTTTTTGTTCAGAACTGCCAGACATTTTTGTGTAACAAGTGAGGTTAGTTTTTTTTTGTTTGATGATGCTGTTAATTGATTTGTATAGCGATCTTATAAGTTCTTGAAAAAAAAAAGGTAAATAACGCTTAAGTGTAATTCTTCATTCTTGTATTGTATTGGTGTTCCCTTACATATTTATTTATTTCTTTATTTATTTATTTATTTATTAGTACACACTTTGCTTTTTGATGTAGCCTACTTTTATGTTTTACATATCTATCAAAAAGTATTCACAACAATTTGTGAAACAATACAGGTATAAATAATATACGCATTTATTTCAGATTTTTTCTTTCTTTTTTTTGGCTTTTATTTACTTGTTACGCACTTCACACGCACGTTTTATTAATACATATCAGTTGTTAAGTACTAACATGTCTGTTTTCTGTGACTGTATTTTATGGTTCTTATATGCGCTGGTTACTCGTACAACAGACATGATGTGTGTAAAAAGTGACGTGATTTTAAGGGCCTTAATAAGTACATTTCAAAACTAACGCAGGCCGAACACAGTGAGACCACAGTTACCGACCAACAGTCACTCCAGCACGTCCCTCCTGTTCTCATAGTTTTCGAACATTCAAAAATGAACTTAATTATTTATTTGCTTTAAGAGCCAACTGATATGTAGTTGTAGTTTCAAACATGATGTGGAGATGAGTTGATTAGCATCAACGATATATCGGCGGCATATAGACGGCTGAAAAGAACAGAAAATGTTAATAACATCTCTGTTTGGATCCAAAATAATATATTTGAATTGGCTCTTAAATGAAAATGAAACAAAGAATTTCAAATTTTGTAAAAATAATTAAAATAATGAACCTGATCCCAGATTATATAAACATTCATGAAGTTTAACATGTTCAATTATAATTTCACTTGTATCCATTTTCTCAGTTTTTAGGGTTCCGTACTCATCAGAGTGAAACGGAACCCTATTACGGAGACAAGTACGTCCGTCCGTCCGTCACAGCGTCCATTCTCCGAAACGGTAAGAGCTAGAGAGCTGAAATTTTCACATTATGTTCTTGTAACTTGCCGCTACAACAACAAATACTAAAAACAACAACAAGTCGAAAACTACCAGGTGTCCCCATACAATGAAAAGTTGCAATTAGCTATAACTCTCGAACCGTAAAAGATAGAAAGCTGAAATTTGCATAGTGTATGTATTTATAGATGCTTTACAGCAACAAATGCTAAAGATAACAACAAGTAGAAAACTACCAGGTGTCCCAATACAACCTAAAGTAAAAATTAGCCGTAGCTGCTAAACTATAACAGACAAAGAGCTGAAATTCGCAGAATATATGTGTTTACATATGCCCTACAACAACAAATGCTAAAAAGAACAACATGTCAAAAACTACCAGGTGTCCCTATACAACGTAGAGTCAAAATTAGCCGTAACTCCCAAACTGTAAGAGACAGAGAGATGAAATGTGAACAATATATCTACTAGCATGTGGCCTACAATAACAAATGCTAAAAAAAACAACAAATTACCAGGTGTCCCTATACAACGTAAAGTAACAACTAGCCGTTACTATCGATCCGTGAGAGACAGAGGGATGAACTTTGCACAATATGTGTATTCACATATGCTCCACAACAACACTTGCTAAAAACAACAACAACTGTAAAACTACCAGGTGTCCCTATACAACGTAGAGTAATAGCTATAACTCTCGAACCGTAAGAGATAGAGAGTCGAAATTCGCACAGTGTATGTATTCCCAGATGCCTTACAACAAATTACAACAACAACAACAAGTGGAAAATTACTAGGTGTCCCCGTACAACATAAAGTTGCTTTAAAAACAGAGAGATGAAATTTATAAAATATACATACATTACACATACATACGTACGGAACCCTAAGAGTGCGAGCCAGCCTCGTACTTGACTTAATTTATTTATTATTTCCAGAAGGTAATCAACTTCTGTGGCAGTGAAATTGGGGAGTCCTTTTATCACTTTTGCCACTCATTTTAATAATTTTTACAAAACAATTTATCATTTTCTAAACTTTTCACAATTTCACTTGCTTCCAAATTTGTTTAAACAGCTGTTTTTTATTGAGTTATCGATACCTTTTTGACATTTAAATTGTGCTGCCGTACTTTTATTACAATTAATTACCAAAAATAATTTTAGACTGTAAAACAGAAAGCTATTTTAAATCCAACTTAAATTTTAAGGAAAATTTACTAATTTTGTATTTGAATGCCAATTCAAAATCGGGGGTTAGAAAATAAAAGAGGTCCCCGTACAAGAAACTATCAAAATTTGATAAAATTGACTATCACTTTTGAATTATTAGAGCTAGACAGCTGATATTTTGACAGGATTTGTGGTTCCACAGGCTCTACAACAACAAACACCAAAAGCAGCAAAAAGTTAAGAACGAATGTTTGTTGGCATACAAGAAATTGGAATTATCTGTAACTTTGGAGCCCTAAATGATAGAGACTTGGAATTTTCACAATAAGTAGTGCTCCGCGCTTATACAGTAAAAGTAGAACCCTTTTACAGAACTTCGCTGTCCATCCGTCTGTCCGTCATAGGCCCCAATCTTTACACAGGACATAAAAACTATAATAAGCTAAAAACAAGAGTATCAGCACAGATCTATTTACAGTTTAATGCTACGAACACAACTGGGACGAACGACGAATTTCGCCCAACACGACGAATACGCCCATTAAAATTCGCCGTGTAAATTCGTCGCATGAAGCACAATCACGACGAAAAACAAAAACATCTGTTATAATTGATAAAGTTGTTTATTGTTTGTTCAGAGATAAAAAAAAATTAAATGAAACAAAGAATTTCAAATTTTGTAAAAATAATGAACCTGATCCCAGATTATACAGGGTGGCGCAAAAATAATCTTCCGATGTTTTTTGGCTGTAACTAAAAAATGAAAAACTTTGATTCTTCTTGTGGATTATTTTTATTTGGTCCTTTAATTTTTTTACATCAAGTCGAGGATATGATGTCATATAAATGGCCGCCGCCACAGTTGATTGTCATTTGAGCCCTTTTTATAGCATTTTCCATTACATTTGCCAAAGCTTCCGGCACTAGCTCCTTACATTCTTGACGGATATTAATTTTAAGAGCTGCAAGAGTCTGAGGCTTGTTGACATAAACCCGCGACTTCAAAAAGCCCCACAAAAAGAAGTCTGCAGCGGCCAAATCAGGCGATCTTGCTGGCCAGTGCAAATCCCCAAAACGGGGGATTAGGCTCCCGGGATATGCATCCTTCAGCATATCGGTTGTGGCACGTACAGTGTGTGCCGCAGCACCGTCTATTATATAGTTGAACAGCTGATGGAGTGACCATATGAAAAAAAAAATTTGTTGCTAAAAAATTTTGCATTACCAAAAACAACAAAGTAAACACTACAAACATGTTTTATAATCTAATATTTATTTAATATTTATTTTAGATGCAAAAAGTCAAAGCTTAGCACTTAAAATAAAAGTTATTATAGTAAAAATTAACTGTTTTCATTACAACCAAAATGGCCACATGTTTGTCGTTCGCCGGCCTAAATAAATAAATATATATAAATAAATATATATAAATAAATTCATATAAATAAATTCATAACAAGTTCTCCGCTTACAACGAATTTCGGTGGACACTGTGACTGTGTTCATATACTGCAATGTGTTTTATTTTTGACGGCGAATATTCGCGGCGAAAAATTCGTCGTTCGTGCCAGTTGTGTTCGTGGCATAACTAAACCAAGTTTAACTGAGATCTCAAAACCCAGCCTTAATGATTTACTAGTTTGAAGGTTTATTTATTTATTTATTTTTTTTTTTTTTTGGTATAAATTTGTAATTTTTTAAATTTGAATTAAATATATTTTTTTAACTGTAATATTTATGCTTTTATGGGTGACCTACTTTAAGCGTTCAAGCCACGCGAGTACACAGTTATGGCTTATCGTTTTTATCTTCTTCTCCTGGCAGCTTTTCATTACTGTCCAAATTTAGCAGCCATCATTAGATTTACTGTGAAACAAATAAAGCAAAGTTTATATTTGTTTTATATATTACTACTACAATGCTAATAAAATTTAATTCATTATCAGATTATGACATAAATTGTGGTTGTTAATTTTATTTTCACATTTGCTTTACAAATGCAAAAAAAAAAAAAAATATCGAAACGGCCATAAAATGTAATCATAGTGAAAAAAAACTGTTTTTTATTTAAAAGTAAAAACAATGATTTCAATTGTTGAATGTTTTATTTCGCACATGTTGAAGTACGTATTTCCGTTGAGCAGAATGTTGGTTGGTTTTGTGGTTGTGGTGCATACGATTCGCACGACGCAAGAAAAATACAATTTTAAGGAAATTCCTTTAAAACGTCTATTTATATATACAGGGTGGCCCAAAATGAACGAGAAGGGGTTTTGAATTGTTTATACAGTTATTTTCGCTTAATTGAGTTTCTTAAAATGCACCACTTTTAACGCAATTAAACGGGAACGGAATTAAGTGATACTCGGTTAATTGAAACGCCGATGCAATTAAACGAAAATCGCTTAATTGAGCAATATGTGCAATTAAGCGTAACAGCCCTGCTTAGATGGAAAATAAAACTCATTTCTTTAGTTATATGTATATTAGGTGGAAAAATTGTTTAGGTTTATTAAATCAATTAATTCAGGTCCAAAAATGAACCTTTTCAAAAAACGACGACATTTCGTTGATGCTAATCAACTCATCAGTAGACTTGAAAATACAGTAGACCTGAATTAATACATTTCAACACAGAGAAAAAAGCACCTAATAAAGTAGAGCAAAATCAATAAGATATCTCTATGGTTTTTTTCAAGAAGGATTCCTTATTATTTTAAATGGGAAAACCTTATTGAAAAAACAACATTTAATGAAATTAAAAAGATGATTTACGTGTGTTTATATAGGAAACTAATAAAATCGATAGGGACATATTAATAGGATAACCTAATAAAATCAATAAGAAATCCTTATTGTATACAATTTACAAGAAAACCTAATAGAATCAATAAGTTCTTCTCTATAGAATTTTTTTTTGGTACCATGCAAATCGGAAACTGAGTAAAAACAAACGTGAGTAACAAGTTTTCTTCTTGGTTTTATGTGTTTTTCTTGTTGAGACAATTAATAAGATTTGCAACATGGAAATAATAAGAAATACCCATAGAAAAATCTTCTTTTCTCTCTGCTGGGATACCCCTCAGCCTAAAAATGTTTCAAAGAGAAAATCTTATTGAATCTATTAGGAAGTTTTCGCTCTGTGAATTGGCTCTTAAAGCAAATAAATAATTAAGTTCATATTCTATTAAATCAAAATAAAAATCAGGTACGTTCATTGCGCAATATTTATAAAGAAACCGAACCTTGACCTTTTTGCCGCAAAATAATTATTTTTTTTACGTTTGTGGAGCAAAAAAAAAATCAAGTGGCGAAACATTTGCTCTTGTTTTTCGCAATGCGGTCTTAATTTGCGAAACAAAACAATTAAGCGGGTGACGCAATTAAACGGAACTCAATTAAATTGGTAGTTTAACATAGACAGGTTTACTGAAAGATTTCTTTCCATGGTTGTCAGCTTTAAACAAATCGGGAAACTCAATTAAGCGAAAATTACTGTAACATTTTTTTTATTTAAGACATAATTATTTTTTTTTAATACAGTATATAAATGGGGAAGATTTTAAGTTTAGTTATGAAAAATTCACCCCTACTCTCGTATTTTCCAGTTCCCATATCCTGCCAGTATTGCTTATTAACGAACCCACTTAATTGGAAATGGGCTTTGTCGCTCATAATTAAATTTTGTAAAAAAAAAACTATGATTTTCTTCTGCTTTTTTACGGAAAAAAACTGCAGAATCAAGTCGTTGCTGGTAATCTGTCGTTGTCAATTCTGGAACAAGCTGACTCTTGTATGCAAAATTCGTCTCCTGGCTGATGTTTCTCCATCTTCCCGCATACTCCCCAATACCAATTCAATATTGTCATCCATGTGCATTGTTCGTTGTCTGCCAGCACCAGGAAGGTTACTTACTGCCCCTTGTTGTCCAAAAATTTGTAAACAGACGGTTGAATGTTGACTCTGCGGATCCAACCTGCCCATTAAAATAACCACAATATGCACGCTGAGTCAAAACAATGGATCGTTGATTTGAAAAATAAAGCTCCACAATTTGAGCACGTTCTTCAATTGAGTACTGCTCCATTTTAAATTACAAAATTCTGAAAAGAATATAAGAAGAAAAAAAATTTCTAATAAGCAGTTCACATCCCCTCGTTAATTTTGGTGCACCCTGTATAAATGTATGGGAGAATTTGCTTAAGCAAAAATCTGATATGCTACCAGTATAAAACAAACGTCATATTAACTAAAAAAACCAAAAACAACCACATAAGATAAACTATTGTTGGATGTTAGAAAAAAATAATGCAATAAACTTTTTTTTTTTGATTTATTGTGCAAAATGCATTTTTAACCAAAGTTTTTTTTATTCCTGAGCTGATTATAATTTATTGTAACATGCGTATTATTTCGAAATGGTGTATGGCCAGTATTGCTCTAACTAAACTGGTATATAAGATCCAAGCCTGCCATGAACATCAATAACACATCCCTGGTTCGGTATACCAATTAAAAATAGAAAAGTGGGAGGCGTACGGCCCAATTCATACATTTGCACTGCGACCAGTGTTTGATCTATTGTGCATTCCGTATTCCTTGCGTAATTTATACACGTAAAGAAAATACATTTTACAATAATGTTATGTTATGTTATGTTATGTTATGTTATGTTATGTTATGTTATGTTATGTTATGTTATGTTATGTTATGTTATGTTATGTTATGTTATGTTATGTTATGTTATGTTATGTTATGTTATGTTATGTTATGGGTCCTAGAAAGGTCCCGTTGTGATACCCGAGTAAACTGTAGGGAGATAGCCCTACATTCTCTCCACCAGTTCCGACCTGAACCAACCCGATGAACGGATAAACAAGTCCACCCTGTCCAAACCGCATTCTGAACCTTCCGGTAGCCCGTTCAGTGTCGGTTTGCCCAAGTAAACTGCTAAACTGTAAACTCTCCTCCTCCTCCTCCTCCTCGTCTCTGCAGCCTCTGCGGAAATCATTATACGGAAGATTTAGTCTTCTCGCATGTACTCCCATGTGACAATGTCCCGTTAGAACAGCCACAAGGGTGTGAAGGTTGTTACCACAATATTGCTTTGTCTATAACGATGTCAAAGGTTGGTGGCAAACGAGATAGATATTTTTATATAAAATGCTGTAAACAATTTTCAAACACCCTAAACACGGTTTCTGTTACAGTTTGATCGCTTTGTAGTCACTCTCCATAAAACTTGAAACATGGTTAAGCTTCGCATAAACGGTTGTCAGATCTTACAATATTGTAAGACCTAACAACGTGCGGCCAATCTAGTAAAAATACAAAATTGTCAGCATTAAGAAAATTATCAGTTCAGACAATTGCAATAAATGATAATAAATTTAGCTACCAACGAAAATTCTCAGCTTAGACGCATGTACGATTTTCTACGTATCAGCAATTGCCAGCCAATTGTCATTATCAAAATACACACAAATGCCATTATTTATTCTTTATATTTTTCGCTCAATAAATACACAGCTGTTCATTTCCAATATCAAAACAATTTTTTTCGTTTGAGTTAATTTTTTGTGATACTTTATTTAATTTTCATCCTGGTTGCTTTGAAAAAGTGTTCTTCATCTTTTTCCTTGATTTTTCACCAGCTGATTATTATGTTGTTGCTGTCTTCAAAATAATTATGAAGCCGACTTCAGAGCTACATTTGAAGTTGGCTGCATTTGAAATAAGCAGCATTTGCAGTCTGCTGTCGTCTATGTGTTTAGAGCTTTACACACATTTTTCTTTAATATTCTTTGTCATCACTCTGACAATGACACCATTGTAAGGTGTTGAGAATTTATGCATCTTATAATGTGCCAATGCCTGACAATGTACTAGTAATCATGATGCCAAAGTGTTCAGACGATTGACAGTTAACTGACAATTAAGTAGGTGGCCTGCCAACGCTTTTGCTTACAATATTGTCAGGAAGAAGTTGTAAGTTCTCACGATTGGTCAAAAATATTCTATACATTTTCTGACAATATTGTATGATCTTACAATCGTCTATACCTAGCTTTATATATTTATTGGAAGAAAAAAATGGTCATAACTATAGAACTGGAAAATGTCTACTTAATGCTAGGAACACAACAGGGACGAACGACGAATTTTTTGCCAAAATAAAACACATTGCAGTTTAAGCTTTGACTTTTTGCATTTAAAATAAAAAGGCCAACATATTAGATTATACAACATGTTTGTAGTGTTTCATTTTTTGTTTTTGGTAATGCTAAATTTTTTAGCAACCAATTTTTTTTTTTCATATGGTCACCCCAACAGCTGTTCAACTATACTAAGATAAAATTAAAAAACTGAGAAAATGGGTACAAATGAAATTTTTAAGAACAACAAATTTCGAACTTTTGCAAAAAAAAAAGTTAATTTTTTTCATCGAAAAAAAAAATATGTATTTTCTAAACTACCAGGCCGATTAAAGAGAGTTTTACACTAATTGAAAGGTAACTTTATTGCCAAATTTCGGTTTTTGTATTTATTTTATTTTTTCAAATATTTTAAACCGTTTTTGAGTTAAAGTATTATTCACTAGAGGGCAATTCACTTAAATTGGAGAAGAGTCTTCCGAATTATGATTAAATATATGGGCGTAAGTCTATAATTTTGAGGGCAAAAAAAAAAATCCTTACATGATAGAGAAAAACTGAAAGCAGATTTGTTCTTCGAGCACCATACATATTTTTTTCTTGAACCCATTTTCACAGTGTTGTACAGTGTAATCAGTGATTCTTATGAGCCGCAAAAAAAATTTTTTTAACAAAACGTTTTCTCTGCGCCAACCATTCCCCCTTTGCCTCTGCCAAGGCTGCACGTTTTAAACATTTATTGCACAAGTTCCTGGCAAAGTTTTACAAAGTTGAACATATGTATATGCCGGACTGTGCTGAAAATCATGTGTTTTCAAACCACATGTGCTTTTAAAAACTCTTTTAAAAACACTTTTTGTGTTTTTTTCGGTGTGATTTGTAAACACAAGCGAACAGATGTTGAAGCCAATTGCCACAATACAAATCACACAAGCAAATAAGAACAATTGTGGGCAATAGCAAGCGTCCTTTAGTTTTTAAAGTTTCATAAATTTTTTTTTTTTAAAATCTAATATTTTGTATAAAAAAAACAGGAATGTATCACAAAATAAAAACAAAGTGATTTCATACTGCCATCCGCTTAAATGACTGGCAGAACTAATTTTTTACGTTTTCAAATCACATGCACAAAAACGTGATATTCAGAACAGGTTTGATCCGAACCATTTGGATTTTTGCTCAATTCACGGCCTGAACAGCACAAACCGCATCATATGCTACAGAAATGGAACACTGAACTTGTGCAATGTTTGGCCCGCATTACGGCACTTGATCTACCACTTGATACCATTTTGGGTTGATTGGCGAGATTTGTTTGCCCAGTATTGGCTGGTTGTAATTAAAATAATTAATTATCACAATTTATAAGATTAAAATTTCGGTTTTGCCAACTCACAGCAATTCATCACAGAAACAACTGATTTATTAAGGGATTTTCTTAAGTTAAAAACAAAAACCTTCCATGCGAATTTGCTTGCATAAATAACTCTGACTGAGTAATAAGAAAACTACTGGCTACACCGCAAATTTTTTTTTTTTTTTGGCAATAGTGAATCAAATCTGGATCACATGACCATGAATTTAATTTGCGAACGAGTCAGCGCATTTCACTAATTATAAGTTCCAGCCAATAAATTCTTTGAAGTTTGTGTGTTTTCGATAAAAAAAAAAATAAAATAATTGGGTCATTGCGATTATAATTATCGCAGATACGAGTATTTAAATATTATTAATTACACAGTGCAACAAGGCGAAAAGCCACACACGCGGTAGGTTATAGATTTTGTTGCACCTCCAGTGAGTAGTAAAACGTTACACCGGGTGTCTGGTAGCAGATTTATATATTCAAACTTAAATAAAAAACATAATGATTAAAACAAAATAAGAGGTTTTTCAGCAGGGACGCTACAATAGTACAGTGACCGGGGGGTGCAGCAGCAGACGATGCCATATTTCTTGCTGCTCTCTTGAGTAAAATTGGCCATTTCTTGATGAAAAGATATGCGAACCAACAACGAGTCGAAATTATTAAATTTTACCACCGAAATTCGGAGTGAGTGGCCTCAACGTTAACAGCGCTACGTCCAATTTATGATGAGGCTCCTCTCTGCCTGAATGGCTTCGTCAATAAACATAATCTTCGTTATTGGTCAGGCAGCAATCCACACGTACTCTCTGAGTGATCATTGCATTCCGAAAAAATTACGGTTTGGTGCGGCTTATGGGCCGTACTTCTTCCGTGCTGATCATGACCAGTAAGGGAATACGAATCGCTACCATTCAATGATAAATTACTTTTTCAAGCTCAAGTTGTCAACGCTTGGTTTGTCACTTTTTACTCAATATTAATTAAGTAAAGAAGAGTAAAATTATTATAGGCTGTTTCTCTGGGTAGCAAACACCCTTCATCAGCACCCTATGAACTGAATATTTTTGGCCCCGAATTGGTTGATATGGAGTTGGAAGTTCCAACAGGACGGCGCCACACAGCGAGTGCCACAATCAATTTATTAAAAACCAAGTTTGGAAAACATGTTATCTCACGAAATGCATCAGCCGATTGGCCGCCTCGGTTGTGCGATTGGACGCCTTTATAGCCTTTTTACACCGACTGACATCCACGTGAAACGCATGGAAGATGTTGAAAATGTGAAACAGTCGTTTACATTGACCACATCTTTCATCTTTCATTTATTTAGATGTCACAAGAAAGAAGACGTAAAATTTTTGTGAAAAATAAAAAAAATTTAAATGTCCAAGTCCATTTAAAATGGACCACTTTTGGACATTTTTATTTCCATAGGTCAAGCAAAATGTTCTCCATATTGATTGACCATACGATGGGCTTGCTTTTGCACTGCAATTAAAATGAATTTATTTATATGTATGTATGTAATTAATTAAAAATTATAAGAAAATACATGTTCCGCTCATTTTTTTGTAATGTTAAATTTGTTTTCTGAAATGTCATTTTGCTAGTGATGGTACAAAAGCAATCGATTTTCTGCAATTATTTTAGAGATGGCACTAAAAAAAATCGAAAGATGTAGGATGGAACAAAATGAGAAAAGATCATCTTCTGCTGATGTAGAAAGATGTAGAATTTTCGCCCTGTATAATTCTTATGGGAACATGTAAACATCTTTGCAAATTGAGGAAAGATGTAAAATGTGCGTCAGTGTAAAAAGGCTATTAGACCATTTGCTGTGAGGTTACGTCAAGTCTCTGGTCTATGCCAACAAGACAGCGACGAATGTGGAACGTGAAATTGCAGCACTTGCGGCCAATTTATGCTTGAAAACTGTCGAAAATTGGGTTCAGTGTCTGGACTTCAGCCAGCGTGCCCGTGGTGGCCATGCAAAAGAAAGCGAGTTCCATACATAACGGCATCAAACGTGCTTTTAGAGGAATAAAGAATGTCATTGATATTTATTTGATCTTTTTAATTCTTTAAAAAAAAACTAATTTATGCAGCTTCAGATCGTTTTTTTTTTTTTTTTTAATATAAAATGTATTAACATTACCATTCAATATTTCGCAAACACTTTGTTGGCATCTTCAGGATAATTATCCTGATCGCGATAATAATAATTATCACATTGGCGGTAATAAAGTGAAAAGAGAAAAAGTGGTTTTGGTATATTCGAGAGTAATTTTAATTTATGCCATTCATCTAATACATTTTATTTTTTATATAACCTTCACTGTTGGCTAAGGCAAGCAAATAAATTAAAACTCTAACTTAAGCTGGGGCACAGTCGACTGTTGCGAAGCAGCCAAATGATAAATTTACATGTTTTCAGAATTTAAGTTAAGTTTAAAAGTGAAGCGAGTGCTGATTAGAAACGTGGCGACTTCGAAACAGCTAGTTGTACCCCAGCTCATGTCATGATTATGCCTAAATGTTTTTTTTTTAATTTTTTTTTGGGTGTTTTTGTTTTTTTAACCTGCTGTTTGCCCCACCAGCGGCATTTTTATCACTTAATTTATAATCCATTGAAATCGAAAACTTTCATTTTTTACAATTTTAATGTTTAATGTTTAATTTTTTTTTTTTTTTTGCAATTTTGTGCAATTTTTCAATTCTTAGTACCCACTTGAGATTTATAGCTTTGATTAATTTTGACGCCAGTTGCTTAGAAATCATTGAGTAATCTATAAGATTAATAATTAAAAGATGGTAACATTTTTCTTTATTGGTTTGCATTGACAAAGAACTTTCATATGAGATAAGAGCACGTGAGAACTATAGTGTATAAAAAAGTGAATTGTTTATGATATTTTTATAAACTAAAGAAGCCTTTTTTATAAAGTTATATATATATTAATTTAAAACTGTCATTTAGCAAACAACAACCAGTAGGAAAACAAGCAGATTAGCGCATACATTTTTGCATCGAAAGACAATGAAGTTGAAGAAACTTAAAGCTAAGCCAGGCTGAAAACAGTGCTGAACACTAAAAGGGGTGTATACGAGGACTTTGATATGCTTTAGATGCCCTTTAATGACTACCAACAGCCGTCTAATTACATTTAGCCAATAATTAGAAATAAATACGTTTTTTTGTCACAATCTAATCAGATATTTAATTAGATATCTACTCAATTTGACCTTGATAAAATGTTATTTTCTATCAATAACTTTTTCCGTAATTACGTAACAAATCGAACTTCAGATGGAAGTTACAATTACAGTGTATGTAAATTAGAAAGGAAATTGTACGATACACCAAAAAAAAAAAAAAAAAAAAAAAAAAAAAAAAAAACATACGTAAGCTCTAAACACATAGACGACAGCAGACAGCAAGCAGCAATATGTCAAAAATAAAATGCATGTGCTTAAATGAAAACGATTATTTTGACGGCAGCAGGGCAGCACGACTGCACAACAGCATTTGCTGCTGCTGCCAACTTAGGCTATTTTCTATTTTGACGGGCAGCAAATAAGCAAATATAGTGTTGCCATTATATATACATATATAAATTGGACAAATTAGAACAAAAACTTTTTTTTTAATATTAAACACAAAAGAACATTGCAAAAATACAATAAATAAATAAATACATGTGTTTTTATAGTTTTTTCGTGATATTATTACATTTTTCATCAATATTTTCAATTTTATTCATTATGAAATAAGAAATACGGCATCCCTGAAATTAGCATTGCTAAAATACACAACTGTTCATTTTCAATAGCAAAACGATTTTTTTCGTTTGAGCTAATTTTTTGTGATATTTTATTTAATTTTCATCCTGGTTGCTTTGAAAAAGTGTTCTTCATCTTTTTCCTTGAGCTGTTGTACACATGTTTTGTAAATGCCCTCCTCATCACGGGTTATATTTACTGGGCGAACCCACCATCTTCGGTTTCTTGTACTATTCGTCTTATGGGCTTTATACACTTCAGCTGTAGTCTGAGCTATTTTAGCAATTGTTGTGATAAAATTCGCTAAATTTTCTTCGTCCATTTTTTATATTTTTACACTTTGAATTTGTAATATTTATAAAAATTCGAAATTAATTTACACACCAGCTGATTATTATGTTGTTGCTGTCTTCAAAATAATTATGAAGCCGACTTCAGAGCAGCATTTGAAGTTGGCTGCACTTGAAGTTAGCAACATTTGCAGTCTGCTGTCGTCTATGTGTTTAGAGCTATATTCTTAAATTAATTTTATTGATTTCTTTAAGTAATTTTTATAGTTACGAAAGAAAACAAACTTCTATTTAAAATTGAAATCACAGGCATAGTAAATTGGAAAGGAAATTCGGTATGGAAAAACCTTTAACTCACTACTTCCCTTTTAATTTAGTTAATAAAATGATGTCACACCAAACTAATTGACGAAACAGTCGACATTATATCAAGATCTATTCATTATTAAAAATAATAACAGAAAGAAAAAAAGAAATGTTAACAAAGTATTAAATATATGTACATATGCTTAAAAATGTCATACATATTTCCCCTACATCTATACCAATTAGGCTTTAATCGAAGTTTTAGGTTCCTGCCAGCACCCATTCCTTCCTGAACTGAGGCTCGCCTTAAGCATAATACGAAGGTTGCCTTTCGTATATATTTCGGGCTTAGAGAACAAACACAAATATTAATCATCGAAACTGGCTTTATTGTTTTGCACAATGTGCCTCAGGAAGATCTATACACTTTTCCTTTAAAAAAAATTTAAAGGGTGTTTTTTTTCGATGTATAGAACTTTAAGTTGGCATTACTGTTCAAGATGGCAACCGATCAAACAGCTGTCAAGTGATTTATTCTCAGTTTGGTTTGGCAATTCATCATGAATAGAGGCTCACGCCTGAACAACACTTGCAAATATGTAGTGCAATTTTAGTGCAAAACGAGATTGCCGTTCGTTGTTACCGATTTTCATAAGCGAGTTTTGTTTAGCGATGAAGCGCACTTCTCGTTGAATGGCAACGCATTTAGAGTGAAGCTAATCCTCAAGTTCATACGCTATGTCGAAACACCGTTACATCCAGAAAAACTGACTGTTCGGTAAACTTTATGGGCTGGTGGAATCTTCAAAAACGATGATGGCCAGCACGTTACAGTCAATGGTTGTATAAACGTGAACATTATCGAAAGGAAAATTTTTGAACAATTGTGAAATATTGAATTCCCTTGAAATCCCTTTTAACTTAATAAACATGTATATTGAAATTATGAATATATTGAATACTATATTAGATGGATAAATTAGCAATGAGTGGTAGTAATAGTGAAGTAGTTCCGACTCTGCAAATATCCACACATATTGTGAATTGTTTTATGGCGATTAGCCAAATTGAACGAAGCTTTTGGTTTGATGGCGCCTTTTTGAATTTATAATTGGCATTAGCGTACGAAACCTCCAGAAGGACGAATCAAGACCAAGAGCTTCAGCCAAACCCATTTGTTTCCCCCAATAATCTAAGAAAGAAAACCAACTCAGCGTTTTAATCACTTAAAACATTCTTCCCACACGTAAGTTTGTTATAATACTGGGCAATTCCCAGCCCTATAATTCATTTCGTTATTCGGCTCCAGCAAATTGGTGATCTCCCACCATTTTTGCTTTAATTTTCAGTTCCTTCGATTTCTTACTAAAGAAATCGAACGAATTTGTTCAATGGTGATCGGTATAAAGCCATGATTACTAACTTTTTCATTACTGAATTGAATAAAACCATGATGTCCAGGAGAAGTGGTTTCAACAAGACGAAGTAATATGTCACACAGCTCGTGGCACAATCGATTTATTGAAAGACATGTTTGGTGACCGCCTAATTTTACGTTTTGGGACCTGTGAACTGGCCTCCAAGATCTTGTGATTTAACACCGCTACAATACTTTCTGTGGGGCCATGTAAAGTCAGGGGTCTATGCGGATAAGCCACAAACGCTTGACCAGTTGGAGGACAACATTGGCCGTGGTATTGCCGATATACGGCCACAAATGTTGGAAAAAGTCATCGAACATTGGACTACATCCGCACCAGCCGTGGCGCTCATATGCCAGAAATCGTATTTAAAATGTTATGGCCACAAGTTTATGTTTCGCATGAATAAAATTCATGTCAATCGAATAATCCATTGTTGTCTTATTGCAACTCAAAGTTCTATACAGCGAAAAAAAGCACCCTTTACTTATTTCATATATTTGGTTTATATTTGGCACCTGGGCGCAGCTTGGGACATACAAAAAGACTGAATAGTTGTGTAAGGGAGGTGATGTGCTGCAAAACAGTCGAAGACGTCTTCTGACGGGGGAGTGTCTTGTTCTATTGAGTAGTCGATTTCTAGGCATTTTACAACTTAAATAAAATAAATAAAAATTAACACTTGTATTCAAAAAAATTAAAGTCTTTATTATCGGGTCTGTTCTAGAATCCGAATTCACTCTAAAGTGTAATCCACTTAGAATTTTTGGTGTTCTGCAATCCGCATCCCCATGTTTTTATTCGTTTTCAATTAGAGTATTATAGGGTGTGTGAAAGTAAATAGAATCGGCTTGTATTCATGCAAGTGATAACTTTTTTTAATAAAAACTTCCATACAAAAATTTTTTTAATTTGGATATGAAATAAGCCTTAATTGTTAAAACTCATTACGACATTTCCCTTTTTCCGTGTGGAAACCCCTTCAATGGCACGATGATAGAAAATATGCCTTGTTACAAAAGCTGCTGTAACAACACAGTTATGCAAAACTCAACTTAATTATTTAGTTGCTGCAAGAGTCAGCTCAAATAGAATTTTTTAATATTTTCTGTGTTTTTCAGCCGTCTATATGCCGCCGATATTTCGTTCTTAAAAGCATGTTTGAAACCCAATTACTTATTCTTGAATTCCCTTCAACAAAATGATAATCAGAAATGTTCAAAACAGCCTTTTCTCGCCTTGCAACGCTTTTACTTTTCTCTACAACTTCCATCTCTACAACGAGTTACCATCGGTTACTATGATTTATACTTCTCAAAAAGTATCTAAAATAAATTAAGTCAAGTACGAGTCTGGCTCGCACTCTTAGGGTTCCGTACGTATGTATGTGTAATGTATGTATGGAATGGCGTATGTAAATACATATGTATGTATATTTTATAAATTTCATCTCTCTGTTTTTACAGCTACTTTATGTTGTATGTGGACACCTAGTAATTTTCCACTTGTTGTTGTAATTTGCTGTTGTAAGGCATCTGGGAATACATACACTGTGCGAATTTCGGCTCTCTATCTCTTACGGTTCGAGAGTTGTAGATATTACTCTACGTTGTAAAGGGACACCTGGTAGTTTTACATTTGTTGTTGTTTTTAGCAAGTGTTGTTGTGGAGCATATGTGAATACACATATTGTGCAAATTTCATCCCTCTGTCTCTCACGGTAAGAGAGTAACGGCTAGTTGTTACTTTACGTTATATAGGGACACCTGGTAGTTTTCGACTTGTTGTTGTTTTTAGCATTTGTTATTGTAGGCCATATGCGAGTAAATATATTGTGCACATTTCATCTCTTTGTCTCTTAAAGTTTGAAAGTTACGGCTAATGTTTTTTACGTTGTATGGGGACACCTGGTAGTTTTCGACTTGTTGCTGTTTCTAGCATTTGTTGTTGTAGTGCATATGTAAATACATATATTGTGCGAATTTCAGCTCTCTGTATTTTACAGTTTAGCAGCTACGGCTGATTGTTACTTTAGGTTGTATTGGGACACCTAGTAGTTTTCAACTTGTTGTTGTCTTTAGCATTTGTTGTTGTAAAGCATCTATAAATACATGCACTGTGCAAATTTCAGCTTTCTATCTTTTATGGTTCGAGAGTTATAGCTAATTGTAACTTTTCGTTGTATGGGGACACCTGATAGTTTTCAACTTGTTGTTGTTTTTAGTATTTGTTGTTGTAGCGGCAAGGTACAACAACATCCTGTGAAAATTTCAGCTCTCTAGCTCTTACCGTTTCGGAGAATGGACGCTGTGACGGACGGACGTACTTGTCTCCGTAATAGGGTTCCGTTTCACTCTGATGAGTGCGGAACCCTAAAAATGAACTTAATTACTTATTTGCTTTAAGAGCCAATTCGAATGTATTATTTTAGGTCTAAAAGTAAACCTTATGCTGTCCATTTAGCAGGCGTTTTTATTTTCGACATTTCATTGATGCTAATCAACTCATCAGAAGACTCGAAAAATTCTCGAAAAAGGCATTTCAAAAATTCAAAATTTTCTACAAAATGTTTAATGTGAACAAAATTTTTGGGAAACTTCTTTTTGGCTCACCCTTTTGGCGGTGATCTAGTTAAAATAGCGCATTCACAGTCAAATAAGTGAGACATAAATAAATGATTTTTGGTTGCTATTTTTTCAAATGGACCACTGTGCAGCTTTGCTAACACAAAGAAGCGCATTTCATTAATTTGCTGCACAAACAGGAATTAATTTTTTTTTATTAATTTCTAAATTTTGGTTTCGAAAACCTTAAACTGCCCTCTTTATGAGTGGTACAAGTTTATTTTCTACTGGGCTTTTGTTTTCTTGTGTATCTTTTGATTTCCTGTATTGAAATACCTTTTGAGGGCATTATCTTATCGCTTTTTAGCATTTATATTTTTGTTTGGTTTTTTGCAAACAACTGATTGAAATTCAAAAATGTTGTTGTACCGAAGAATTGCGCGAATGACGCCTTTTTCATGCCATTATAAGTTCTTTTGAAAAATGACTGTCAACTTACTTTCAAGTGGTTAGTTCTCACTTACTTTCAGAACACTGATTATAACGGGTTATCTATTTTGTGGTTTCAAAAGTATGGGACTGGCAGTCGACATCTGTCAATTTTATTCTTCTCAGTTGAAAGTCTGACAGTGACGAAAATTAATCGCTTAAATATCACACACATTATCAAAACATTTTACAAAAATGGTGATTCTGCCGCAGCCACATATTGTGTTTTAAGAGCAGATTATGGTTTACATAATCCATAGTCCAACTGCCCAAGCGATTGGCAAAATTCTGTGAAGAAATTTGAAGAGACTAGAGCGATTACAAAAATATTGTAAGACCTGTGCATCATCGTTTCGCTCGTTCCGCTGAAAATATTGCTGCTGTACCTGAAAGTGTTGCCAAAGACCCGCATGTGTCGATTCCCCGTCGTTCTCAGCTGTCTCAGCAGACTGTCTTACGCCACATTATGGCATATTTTTGACGTAACCGAAAAATCTGGTAAAATTTTTTTTTTCCTTCGCTGGGGATTTTTTTTTCGTAATTTTATTTAAATACAGTTTTCTATCTGTATTATTTCCTTTTTCAATTCCTTTAGTTATTTTTTGTACTACAAAGCCTCTGCTGAGACTCGAGGGAGCAACATGCCGCAACTTGAAAGCAGCTGCCATACCCGCTCAGCCATCGCAACAATCTGAACAAATTCAATAACACTCAATTTAAGTAAAGAGTATGTATGCTACAAATGTATGTAGAAACGAAATTATAAATATATATATACATATTAATAGCTTGATACTTACATGATATGTGTAACATAAGTTACTACTGTCATTATTAACTGTGACCGCAAATCCCTATTTATCTATTGTTAGTTTTTTCAGTAATTGTACAAATCATTTAAAGTTAAAATTTCATTAATTTTTAAACGTTTTGTTGTTTGAAAATAATTGCAGTGATTATTTTTGGAAAACCATTCTGAATGTACTGATTTACTAAAGCATCGTTGCAGTGTACGGTGTGTTACACTGTTCTATCGCTATTATAGTGAATATTGTTGCCGAAACTTGCATATTTTTATGCAATACACGTGCCTCATCCAGAGCACATCCAATTGCAATCGATTGTCCTGTAAATCGCACGTTCATTACAGCAATAATTCGTTTCTCAGCCGTACAGTTCGTTTGTGCTGCCATATTCCCCGTTTGCTGCAATGTGAAGATGTTCCAATCAAACGTACACAAACACTACTCCCTTTTTTTCCTTCTCCTCAAACTCTATGTTTCTAGTTACGGTACGATGCTCGTTTGTGTTGCCACATTCCCCGTCTGCTGCAATGTAAAGAAGTTCCCGTCAGACGTACACAAACACTACTCCCTTTTTTTCCTTCTCCTCAAAACCCATGTTCCTAGTTGCAGTACAATGCTCATGCTTGCAAAATAGGGGTCATTGCCTGAGTACTGGTCTAACTTAAAAATAAATAGAAGACAGTATTCTCACTTATAAAAAAATAGAGTCAGCTTTAGTATAATGATGCTAATTGCCGCAAAATGAAAAAGTGTGCTGCCAGATGCTTGCGGACTTTGTGCGTGAAGCCCTTGTCAAGAACCAGCTTTGCATACCTATGAAAAATTGTATGAACTGAAATTCTAAAAAAAAGTACAATTTTGGATGCCTAAAACCGTTTATGAATACGCGATATTACTTTCTGTGCAAAAACTTTCCTCTGGCAGCACTGTTTTGTCAATATTTTCACATTCTCCTGAATGCATTGCTTAACTTCAAGCTAGAATTATCAGCAAACTCGAAACCTCCGGCAGACTTTGACTTCAGTTTTGGGAGATCCACAGTCTCCTCTATAGACCTACAAACTCATTGCTTTCAAAGACTGGCTGCTTATTCTAAAGTTTCCTGCAGAAAAAAAAATTTTTTTTTTATATACAGTATTTATCGGATATAAGAAACTTGAAAAATCCACGAAAAAAGTTTCTTATAAGCGTTTCTTTCTTATATACAATTATTTTATATAAGAAACTAATTTCTTATACATATAAGTAGCTATGGCCATAAGGCATTTGTTTCTTATATGAATATACGAGCTTTTCTACCTTTTTATGTATATACGGAGATGTATAAAACTAAAAATAAAACAAATCAAATTTTATTTTATTAACCCCTTTAGTAAATAGATATAAAAAGCTAGACAACTTGAATTTGAAAAAAAAAAATTATAGATATGTAGTAAATACATGTACATATGTACATAATTCATTTTGTACTTTATTTATTTACGAGGCAAGAAACAAAAACTTCTCATGAGCATTAAAAGTAAAAAAAAAAAAAACTGTCAGAAAACAGAGTTGTCCATGCAAACTACATAAATTCAGTGTTGCCCTTGAAAGTTTCTTATATAAATTCTTTTTCTATACATTTTGTGGTTTTGGTGTTCAAGAAAAATGTCCTTTTATCAGTTTTTTCTTATAAGCGTTTTTCTTATATGAAACTTTTTTTGTTAGAAAAAACACTAAAAAGATATGGTGTTTTTGCAAATGTTTCTTATAAGCGTTTTGTTCTTATATGAGATGTTCTTATATCCGATAAATACTGTAAATATCGAAGATTGGTGAAAGTGAAGTAAATTACAATTGGATCATGCATAATCATAAGTCCAGCACATCAAGCCAACAAATTGGCATAATTTTTTTTTTTTTTTTGGAAATTTACGAATAATGTCTCTTGCCCGGAAATCGATTTGTCTGGCCCCCTGTGCAATCGACCAATCTAAATTTTATTTCAAATTTTGTAAATCTTTAGTAGAAATCTAAACGTTTATATTTTTTTAGCGTTTGCTTTTCTAGCATAATTTAAATCATTTTTAACACGTTCTTCTGCTTAAAAATAATTAAAATTTCTCATTAATGTTTTAGGCCTTTTGTTCACTTTAAAGCAATTATTATTGTTTTCAAGGTTGAATAATTGTCAAGACTTGAATTTGAAAAAAAAAAAAAAATAAAAACAAAAAATCTTTAAAATTTAAACACCGCTACAACTGTTTGCTCAGCTAATATTTTGCTGAAAGTAAACATTAAAAATAACAACAATAACAACGAAAAGTAAAACCTCGTTTTAATACATCTGCTGTTACCAACTCAATTCAAATGTCTTCTTCGCCACTTGGGAGTGTAAAATATTTGTGGTCAAGAAATTTAAAGCGTATATGCCTTCATGGGAATGTTAATTTATGGTAAATTTATTTATTTATTTTTTTTTTTTTGCTTTGCGCTTTTACTTTTTTGTAACCACGTGATATAACAGCAATTATCTAATAGTTCAACACACACACAAAAAATAATGAACAAATCCCATACCGGCAATCATATTGTTGGTATGATTTTTGTTTGAGAATTTTTGAGGCTGTCTTATGACAGAACAACAAACAAATAAATTTTTTTCTTTTAAGCAAAAAATGCCTTAAAGCTATGGAAAAATGAGAAGCGTATGTGTGTTAAGGGCCAGGGAAATTTTGAGCTCCTCTGCTAAACAGAAATTATGACAAAATTCTTTATACGAAATGCTTTTTTAGGGCGCTAGACATGGCTTTCTCACGTGTGTGTGAATTTGAAATCGCCTTTTTATTTTCTTTTTCAATTTAATGTATTATTATGAAAATAATAGTTCGATCTGGCAAAATCATTTTCTGGCGTGATTTCATTTCGTTTGAGTAACCTTCAAACAGTTGTTTTTGAAATCAAGTTTCGAGTTTTGAGTTTGAAATTGCAGTGATCTTAACCTTTTTGAACAATTTTGACCGTCCGTCAGCTGTGTATAGCTGATTTTAAAATCCAGCATTGGACTGTGAATTTTCACGTTTGATTTTGAAATGGCATTTTCTGGTGTGACTTCTCTGTCACACCAAACTTGTGACTCTGAAATGAATGCAATCGTAATATTTAATTAGATTTTCGCATGTTGAAATAATCTCGCCTAAATAACCTGTAAACAATATATTTTTTAATCATTTGCATATGTTGAAATAATCTTGCTAAAACAAAATGTAAACGTTAGATTTCTAAATCATTGTGTCTGTTTTCACACCACGTGTGATTTTAAAATTACTTGTTTTATATTTGAAAAAACCCGATTATTCGTTATTATTTCAATTCATTTAAATAACTTGTAAAAATCACTTTTTCGATTTTAAAACCACATGTTCGATTTTGAAATCGAATTTCTTGGTGTAAGCCTGCACAAAGATGATTCTGAACTACTTTTTTTTTGATTGTAAAATATCATATTCGAATTTAAAATAATTGTGGTAACATATATGTAAATTCGGTTTTAAAACAGCACCAACTGCTTAATATGTGTTTTTAAAATCACGTGTACGTTTTTGAAACTACTTTTTTTTTATTGTAAAATATCATATTCGAATTTAAAATAATTGTGGTAACATATATGTAAATTCGGTTTTAAAACAGCACCAACTGCTTAATATGCGATTTTAAAATCACGTGTACGTTTTTGAAATCATATTATCTAATATAGCCTGAGTTTATTTAAATAATTTTCAAACATGAAATTTTAACTTTACTCTTTCGATTTTGAAATCACATGGTCGATTTTCAAATCGAATTTCTTGGTCTGAAACACTTTTAGTTACCTGCATGCATGTGATTTTTAAATTGCGTATTCGATTGTGCAACTCCCTGCACGATTTCAAAAGAATCTGTATTATGTGGATATTTTAAGCTAAGCTGCACTTAGGTTGGAAAAATTCACTTTATAAAATATTTTTATATAATTTCATATGGTTTTCAAATGGCACTTTTTGCAGCTATGAAATTTTAATAGTATCCTTAACGATTTTGAAATCACATTTTTCGATTAAATTATTTTTGTTCAAATAACCTGCAAATATGAGTTTTTAAAATCACTTTCGATTTGGAAATAAAAATATTTTCGATTCTAGAATTGAATTCTTGCGGAAAGCTTTAAGCAATCAAAATTTTTTATATTTCAAAGTAACGCTTTTTAATATGACTTTGAGCTAACTTTCAATTATGTGATTTTAAAATCATGTATACATATGTGTTTTTAAACAAACGTTCAATTATGGGGTTTTAAAATCATTTATACATTTTTATAATATAATTTTGTGATATACACCAAAAGTTTGATTTCGTTCAAACTACTTGCAAACATAAGAATTTAAAATCAGATTTTCGATTTGGAAATAGTGTTTAAAATCTATTTTTCAGTATCACTTTTACTTTTCATCTTCATCTGCCAACAAGAAATTTGAGAATAATTTTTTCGATTTGAAACCACACGTTCGATTTCGAAATCACGCCTTCGATTTTGGAATTACGTCTTTCGGCATGAGCTTAACTGACAAAAAGGTGATTTTGAAACCTCACTTTCGATTTAAAACCACTCTTTTGATATGATTGTAGGTTTTTAAAATGCTCTGAAAGGTCAGGAATTTTTTTTAGCTTCTAGCCTTGTTTTGAAATAGAAATTTTCTGTATGTATTTGTTGGGTTAGAGCCCTACTAATTATTGATTTTCACATCTTGTTAGGAAGTTTTTTTTTTGTTGCAGAAGCTGAAAGAATTTGTTTTAATTAAAATACTTGAAGCTTTTTATGCCTCTTTAAAAAAAAATTTATGCAAGAAATCTTAATCTTAACTTATTAATCATAATATAATTCTATAACTAGTACAAAAACTTACTGAAATCTCAAAAATGTTTTACGCAACCTCTAAAAAAGCTACAAATCACAAAAAAAAAATTGATGTTTTTACAAAAAAGGGAGTGTCTTTATAAAATTAAAATTTCAAATGTTTGTTGTTTGCTCTTCAACAAGAATCAATAAAAACACGTTAAGCGGAATTCACATAAAAATAGTGGTACAAAGAGGCACAAGTGATTTAGAATCGATTTGGAATATATGAGTTTAATATTTCTCTGAATCATAAAATGCAACTTGTGAGTCTAATAATTTCGCAGCACAAAAGTTTTACAGGGGTTCGGATGTCTTCAACAAATTTTTTTTATACTTTAGGGATCCAGTTTAATTAACGTTTTCATGCCGGGCCACTTTTGAGTTCCAAGCATCATATATCCACATACATATGTATGTATGTTGAGTTTGAACGAAACTCGTTTGAAAGTACAAATTTAATCGCCCTGTCAAGGGGCAAAAACGGCGATCGCTCTTCCCGAACTTGCAAAGGTACAAATATAAGTGCTCTCATTTCGTCGTAATTCATGATTCAAGACAACTACGTTTTTCTTTCAAACCCAATCTGTTTTTTACGTCTCAAATAATCGAGCGCAAATAAACCCATACTAATTTTATCTCTAGGTTTTAATTTTAGTTGGGAATTTTTCTTACCAACAACTGGTTCGTGGTTATTTTAATAATGTTGATAATAATATCAACCTGAAAGTATTTTGCTCTGCACTAAATTATTTTTCCCCCAGTCGATAAAAAAAAAAGCTAAGAATTTCAAGAAAAGGTTCCAGTCTTTTGGCGGCTTTGATTGAAACACACACACACACACACACTCGCGCACACACAAACAAAACAGGTTGAAATACGATTTAATATTAATACTGTCTTCGAATTCAAATGGTAGAAATATAAAAGCTATGAAACAAAAGCAAACAATCATTCAAATACTATTAGGGCGGTATTGATTTGGTATTTTTAGGGAGAATATAGAAATTATTAGTTTTTAAATCTTTTTTTATTTTTTATTTCGAAGCATTGGGAAATAGTTTAGATTCCCGTTTTTTTTCTTCTGTAGATAAAAGGTTGATAAAAGGCTGCTGTGAAAAATATTTCTATCACAACATTTAGTTATTCCACATTTGTTTAACCTTCTTTCCATCTCCACTGTGTGAAAGCTTCGTTTCCCCTTTCTTTGTTGCATGGTGTTTGAAATTGGCGGAATATGTGTATCGTTATAACGTAAGGGTTATAGTAGTGCAACAATAACGTACTGAGTTTTAAGTTCTGGTTATCTGACTGCTAATATCAGGATGGATAATATTATATATATATATATTAAAATAAAAATTTTTAAAACAAGAAAATGTTACGCTTGTTTGTTTTCCATGCATTTTTTTTTTTAAGTTGCCCAAATGAGTTGCAAATACAAATTTTTGTTTAAAATACGATTTGAAATCGCATATTTTGACTTGTGCCATTAGCCTGCAAAAAATCATATTAAAGTTTTTTTTTAAATCTTTTTGAAATAACTTGCAAAAAATAAGTTTTAAAATTACGTGTTCGATTTTGAAATCACATGTTCGGTCTTAAAACCACTGCAACGTTTTTGAAATCACATTCTGAGTGTAGCTGAAGCTGCATAAAAATTAACTGAAAATGTTTATTTTAAAACTATCAAGTCTGTTTTGTTCTGTTTGATGATGTGACTGCAAATCAGCTGTGCTTTTCAAAACACACATGTGATTTTGTGGTGCTCAGCATACTACATCGTTTTTTTGGCGTCAACAAAACCGAACCGCTATTTTCTTTATATTGAAGGCAAAACACAAATCACAGAAGAAAACAACAAACATTTCTGATAATAGAAAGCGTCGTCAGTTTGCAAACTATCAGGTACTTTTTCAGCCAATTTCAAATTGCATACCTTATCCGTGATTTTCAGACCGGGTACTACCGATTCAAAACCACAACCTGGATTTTGATTTCACTTGGTTAATTTTTCAATGCGATTTACAGTGTGGCCTAAACTTCTCATAATAGCATAAAAACTGGGACTTAACATCTCGCTTTTTAATGCAGATGCAACACATTCGATCTGAAAATCGTATGCTGGGCTCAGAAATCGCACCTTCGATTTTAAAATCACATTTTTGTGTCAGTTTAGCTTATGTACACAAATACCATGTGAGCAGAGGTTTTTTGAGATCATGCATTGGATTTTGATAGCACATGTACGATTTTGAAATCACATATTTGCGTTTGAAATCACATTTTCAACGAAATTATTTACCCTGTCCGAAAAGCACGTAAAACCTGAGATTTAAATTGCACATTCAATTGTGAAATCGCACTTTCAGGTATAAAACAAATATAATTTTTCGCTGTGATTTCTATTTCACAAGTGAATTTAAGTTTGGGCGTTCTATTTGAATTACATCTTCAATTATAAGATCGCATTTTAAGTATAATGTACTACCTTCCCCAGATAATAAGCTACAGGTAGACTTCAAAATTGCTTGTTTGATGTTTAAATCAATTAAGTCACGTGCTGGATTTTGAAAACTGATATTTTGGTGTTATTTAAATACAATATCCGCAGTTGTGTTTTAAATAAGACGTGCGATTTGAAAACCGCATTGCTAGTGTAATTTTAGACGGCTCAAATACCTTACACATAGGTGTCTCTAAAATAACTCTGTCGATGTTGTGCTATGTTCGATTTTGAGATCGTAAATGCGATATTGTAGTCGCATTTTTAGTGTGTCCATATAGTGTGCGAGTAAAAAATCATACCACAGGTTCTGTCCAAAGTACTTGGACAAACATATCTTTTTATTTCTTAATTATGATTAATATAAAACTAAAATGAATACGAATTAGCCATTGTATTAGATAAACTAATTTGCCATTGAATCACTTGAATTCTTATGATTCCATAGGTCGCTGGTTCAAATCCGGCTCGAAGGACCATGAACAAAAGTGATGCCAATTGTGATGATCGGGTTTGTTGATCTGGGATTTGGACCACTTTGTTAAAACCTTTTCTTATAAGATCAAAGTAGGGTTGAGAAATAGGGGATCTTATAAGAAAAGATTTATTGTAAGTTTGCTGAGACTTACAATAAGGGTAGGAAAAGAAAAAAATTAATAACAATAAGAATTTTCTATGAATTCATGTACTTTATTAACCTGTTACCTTGTAAATTAGGGAGTTGAGCACACTGGTGGT
Organism: Sturmia bella; assembly: GCA_963662145.1. NCBI lineage: Eukaryota > Metazoa > Arthropoda > Insecta > Diptera > Tachinidae > Sturmia > Sturmia bella. The sequence continues at coordinate 20,659,632 of OY759170.1, forward strand.
CGAGGGTGTGAATCTTATCAAGGTTGAAGATGAGGGTAGTAACCGATAACGGGAGGAATTTTCTAGGTGCCAGTAGGATCCTAGAACGTGAATTTTCTTCTTTTCTAAGCCATGCAGCTGACGATGTGGCCAAAAAATACGCAGCTCAAGGGTTTGAGTGGAAGTTTATACCCCCTCACGCTCCACACATGGGCGGCTTGTGGGAAGCTGCAGTGAAAAGTGTTAAGTTTCACCTCAAACGCGTTTGTGGCTCCCACAGGTTTACTTTTGAAGAGTTCTACACAATTTTGACTCGTATTGAGGGAGTTTTAAACTCTCGACCCATTTCAGCTATGTCGGAGGATCCTGCAGATCTGAGGGCACTTACCCCTGGACATTTTCTAAGAGGAGCTCCCCTCATGGCCTTCCCTGAAGCTGTTAGCCACAGCATATCAGTCCTCAACAGATGGGAAAAACTGAAGGCGATACATCACCTGCTGTCTTTACGGTGGAAAGAAGAGTATCTAAAGTCCTTACAGAAAAGATACAAATGGCAAGATTCACGCCCAAATCTGCAAGTAGGAGACTTAGTGGTGGTGATGGATGATTTACAGCCACCGCATGAATGGCGCTTGGGCAGAATTGAGACCACGTTTGCAGGTCCTGATGGAAACATACGTACCGCCGATGTACGCACCGCCTCTGGCATGATAACTCGCCCAATCATCAAATTATGTCATCTTCCCCTTATAAACAGTTCCCAATCAGACTAGGTTACGTTTGACTAATTTAGCTGTATATTTAAACACATTTCCAGAACTCTACGATCTATATCGCTTATTACTCAATTGATAAGTATTTAGTAGTTCAATTATAACCAAGTTAAATTTCAGATTTAAAATTGTCTAGTCAGCTCTGGCTTAGACATTTCTCTTTTTACGTTGCATTTAATTTGTTCGCTAATCGTTTCCTCTCTTATGAAAATAGGCAAAATCGCAAGTTCATCGCCGAACGTCGAAAAGAAGTTCGCACAAGCAGCTATCGAAGACGGGATCCTGAGATATTTCGGTGCGTGCTCTGTGATGCATTCCATGGCTTAAGACGCTGTAGAAAATTTTTGCGAATGTCACTGAAGTCGAGGGAAAGGACGGTTCATAAATATAGCTGTTGCACGAACTGTCTGGCGCAAAGCCATGATGTAAGGGGTTGTGTTTCTATGGACACGTGTCGAAAATGTGGTGGGTACCACCACACACTGTTACATCCGGTTGCGCAGCGACCATCAAAGCGCAAACATAAATCTAAAGGGAAACCAAACGCCGAAACCCAGCCTAAGCCAACGCAGCCTCCACTCACTACATCAAACTTGTCAACTAACTCAAACCTCGAAACAGTGCCAGCAAACATCATCGTTCAGGCGATCAAATCCCTTGCTAATGTCTTGTGTACTACTAATAATCCGTCATCAATTGCCTAGTTTAGGCCCGGCGGCATGTCCAAAGTACTTGGACAAACATATCTTTTTATTTCTTAATTATGATTAATATAAAACTAAAATGAATACGAATTAGCCATTGTATTAGATAAACTAATTTGCCATTGAATCACTTGAATTCTTATTTAGATTCGCCCATACATTTAAAATTTAACTTACTGAAACTTTTCTTGTACATTTACTATGTATCTATTTAGTTAATATCTTAAAGAAAATATGAGTTGTCCACACTGTTGATGGGATATTTGGAAAGTTTCCAAATGTCAAGGCCGAAGTTTTTAGCAAAGCCCGCGAATTACGGCAATTCATCTTCAACCTTGATAAGATTCACACCCTCGACCACCAGTGTGCTCAACTCCCTAATTTACAAGGTAACAGGTTAATAAAGTACATGAATTCATAGAAAATTCTTATTGTTATTAATTTTTTTCTTTTCCTACCCTTATTGTAAGTCTCAGCAAACTTACAATAAATCTTTTCTTATAAGATCCCCTATTTCTCAACCCTACTTTGATCTTATAAGAAAAGGTTTTAACAAAGTGGTCCAAATCCCAGATCAACAAACCCGATCATCACAATTGGCATCACTTTTGTTCAGGTTCAGTTGTGAAATCACACGTATAGAACTGCATTTTAAATATGATTTAAGTGGTTCGAATAATGTGAAAAAAATTGACTTCGCAACCAGTGATTCGATTTTGAAATCACACTTTTGATTATAAAGCCAAGTACTCGATTTTGAATTCTAATTTTTCACTGTAATTTAACTTCCATAAGTAACCTGAAAAAAGTCAGGCGTTTAGATGAGGCTTTCGATTTCGAAATCACATGTTCGATTTAAAAATCACTTGCTCGATTGTACGATTTTGAAATCACATTTAGTGCAATTTGTTATTTCCAAATGACATAAATGTACCTTAAAACTATCTGTTCGATTTTGAAATCATACCTTCGATTATAACGCGACGTGCTGGATTTTAAGATAATTATCTCTTAAATCTTGATGTGATTTGATTGTCACAAATAGCCAGCAAAAATCGTTGTGGAAACTCCACAATTCGATTTTGAACTCGCATTTGCTTGATGATTTGGAATTTCGTTCTTAATGTAATTTTTTTCTTTTTCAAATAACATGTAGACTCAAAAACTACGATTTTTAAATCGCTTACTCGTTTGTGGTATTACATTTTTAGTATAATTTACTCTGCTCAGATATCATGTGGACTGAAAAACTAGATATTCGAATTTGGAATCTGTGTTAAATCCTGATGTGATGTTAATTCCATAAATAACCTGCGAAAAGTTGATTTGGAAACTACACATTCGATATTGAAATATTATGTTTGATTTTTAAATCGCATTTTTAGTGCAGTTTATTAGTTTATTTAATTAGCATGCAAGTATGTGTTTCTCGATTTAGAAACCACAGTTTCGATTTCAAAATCACATGCTCGATTTTGAAATCGAAATTTTAGTGTGACTTTACAATGGCTAGCAGGCCTATTCTACAAATCTTGTATTTTCAAATCACGTGCTTTTGAAGCTCAAAATAAGCATTACTTCTATATGATAAAATTCCATATTATCAATGAAGTCCGGAATAACACTTTAATCGATTTAATTTCGGAAAAATCCTAACAGGTCTGCAAAAGCTCAGATTTTTGTTGCAATTTGCTGATTTCAAGCAAAAAGAAAAAAAAAACAGACGTTGGTTTTAAAATCATACTTTCGATTTTCAAAATCAGTGTGATTTTAACTTGTCCAAGTAATTATTTGTGCTGATTTTAGTCTAAAGCTTTGTGTTTTCTTTAATATAACCTTGAATAATTCAGTTTAATATCAAAATTAGACCAATGCCATAAAGATGTTAGCAAAAATTAAGCAAATTTAAAAATCTGCGAAATATATTACGAAATTATGTTGTTCAACTGTGTCTGGTTGTGGGTAAGTTAAAGTACAAATCAAACTACCCAATAATGTATCAGTAGCGCCCTTCTAATAGCCAGCATGAATGAATGCATATTTAACCCAACTTCTCAAAACAGTACCAGTTCTAAAATTAACAGTACCAGTTACTAATTGACTAAATTATTGAATGATTCCCTGATCGACGTTTACAGAAAATACAAAAAAAAAAAAAAGAACGCTTTTACCACTAATTTATATTCAAGACGAACACAAATACAAACATTCACATTCACACTCACACTCGCAATAGGCTTAAAATGATAAAGAAAATTAACAACCAGAGGAAATAAATTACATCTAGCCAGAATTAAAAACGATTTTATCTTCCCCCATACATACCTCGACATATTCTCACTCAATGAATTCATGTACATATATTTATTTCTTTTCTTAATTTGAAAGTCTCGAATTACAATTTGGTGAACACAATTTATTGAATGGAATGAACTTACTGTTAACATTGATTCTTAGTATTTCTCCTTCCTTCACCATTTCTTTTCCCCATCACACTGACCATTAAAAACCACTGATTAATGTGTTACAGTCACATCACTTAAATAACCGATACAAATTTATTACAACGCAAGCAGGCGCTACTACAATGCCAGTCACAGCAGGTATAACAAATAAATTTGTTAACTCCATGGAAAATAAAGAAACCTGTTGACAAGTAAATCCCTTTTTAAATGTCATGGCATTGATTTGCAAGGGCTCTCAAATGAGTGATTATAAATGTTTAGTGATCCTGTTTAATATTTGTTGACAATCTAAATATGTACTTATAGTGAAGAAAAAAAAAAAAGCAAAAATAAAATGTATAACCATGCGACCGACAGTGGCACTATTTTTTATTTTAGCTTTAAATTTTAAATTTTAGCTTTTTTAAATTAAATAATGACCGGCTCTGGGCCTGCTTGTCAATGGTATTCTTCAAAACAGACAACACAATACATCTATGATTTATATCAGTGATTAAAAATTTCAAAACTTTAACCTGTACTATTTCAAATAAGTTTTTTTTATTTTTTAAGTAACGGGTTATCCATTTCGTGGTTACAAAAGTATATGACTGGAATTCGACATCTGTCGAACTAAGTTGTTAAACCACATTTTTTTTTCTCAATTGAAAGTCTGACATTGAGGAAAATGGATCGCTTAACGATCACACAAGAAAGCATTAAAATTATCAAAACATACTAAAAAAAAATGGTGATTCTGCCACAGCCACATGTCTGGCTTTAAGAGGAGATCATGGTCCAACTACACAAGCAATTGGCTAAATTGTGAAGAAATTTGAAGAGACTGGAGCGCCTACAAATATTGTAATTCGTGTGCATCATCGTTTCGCCGAAAATATCGCTGCTGTAAGTGAAAGTGTTGCCGAAGACCAGAATGTGTCGATTGCTCGTCGTTCTCAGTAATTGGGATTGTCTTGCAGCACATTATTTTGCATTTTGATCTACACCTACATCCATATAAAGTCCAGCTCACACAACAACTGAAGCCAGCTGACCGACCATTCACAACGTCGTAGATACGTGGAATGGGTGCTTGAACAACAGGCGATTTTTCGAACAAAATTTTCTTTGGCGATGAAGCAGCACATTTCTCACTCGGTGGGTGGGTATGTTAATAAACAAAATTGTTGTATTTGTGGTTCTGAGAATCCTCAAGTAATTGAAGAGAGGCCATTACAAGCAGCTAAAGTCATTGTTTGAGGCGCTTTTTGCACCGAAGGTGTGATTGGACCTGACTTCTTCGAAAACGACGAGGGAACCACTGTCACCGTCAATTCGGAGCGTTATGGTCATATGATAACCGATTTTTTTTTTTTCCTGCTATTCAAGAATATGACATGGAGAACATGTGGTTTCAACAAGACGTTGCCACATGGCATACAACACGAGCGAATATGGCTTTCTTGCAAGAGACATTTTCTGGCCGCGTAATTTCTCGTCATGGCGATATCACGGTCTGCTCGAAAGACCGTGTTGTTATGCACATAAACCTTTAACTGTTGAGCACTTAAATACCATCATGCGTCAAGTTATGGTTGAGATACCGCCCAATATGTGTTTTAAAAATTTTTCTAAAATTTTGTTTAAAATTTTTTCCATTGCTTGCAACACTTCGCGTGGTGGTCATTTAAATGATATAGTGTTTTTACACATAATGTCAACGTTCAAACTTTATAATAAAAAAGAAATGTCATGAAAAAAAAAATATTTTATATGTGTGTTTTTTATTTACGTTTACTTTTGAAACCGCAAAATGGGTATTGGCTCTCAGATGGCAGCTCTTAACTTTTTTTGAAAAAAAATTTTTTTTTTTTTGGTCTATTTTTAGACCCAAAATAATACATTTCTTATAGCCATTAAATAATTGAGTACATTTTTGAAAAATTTTTAATTCAAAAATAACTGAACAAAAATAAGACTTATTATCAGATGTATTATCAGGTGCCTGATTTTTTTTTAGCTGCATGAGCCAATTATCGATATCCCAGTGTATGGCTGGACTGCTGTATGTGCCAATATGTTGTGACATTTCTGTTTGGTAACAGGCAGTGAGTGATCGTGGACATATGTAGCTGCCGGCCATTTTGACGATTTTAGGTGCTAAAACTGACCAATTCACGACTTGACGATTTGTACCCTAATTTTGACGATTTTAAATAAGAATTATTACAATCAGTTACAGTTCTTAAGAAAATCTTGCATTATTCTAAACAAACTTTTAACTAAATAAGAATATTTCTTTGGATTCATCATCGAAACTTTAATTAAGCATTTAATCCACATCGAAAGTTGTAAAAAATGATTTGCACGAAAATGTTCAGGATTTAAAATCAGTTTTGGGCCGAGATGAATTTTTTAAAGTGGCGTCAACAAAACAAATAGCGCTCGTATGTCAAAACGCTCTGAATACGTATAACCTCAAAAATGTCCAACTCTGCAATAGAGCTGTCAGTTGCTAGATTGTAACACTAGAGTTGCCAGATGCCGAAACATCGTTTTCACATCTGATTATTGACAATCCTCATACTACGTGAATTTTTGGTTCCAAAAATTAATCACCTAAACATCAAAGAAATTTCGTTCCAACCTACGTCAGGGACCATTTCTAGGACCCAAGTGAGTCGGTCTCAGGACCGGCGGCCCTCGTAACATAACATAACGTCATGCTGAGCCTATCTAGCATAGTGTCTTGCTTCCGCGACCTGAGTTAAAGAAGCTGAAAAGAAATAACATCAATTTCAGGGGACTTATTCGCAGAAGGCCTAGAGGTTAGCAGTCAGGGTTGTGTAAATAAAAAAAAAAATTTCATGCTGCTTATTTCAAGAAGCTTTAGAGGCAACCAATCACAGTTGTGCAGAAAGTTGTTAGTTGTTGGCAGTAAAAGGCGTTGTTGTGTCCCTTTGATTTTTTTCTTACCAAAAGTATCTTATATCAGTGCACAAAAAATGTGAAAGCTGTGGTACAGTTCCTACCATTTTTGTCCCATCAAAGCTGTACGGCACTCTTTACTTTAGAAGAATCTTTTATGCCTTGCACGAGTTTGCTGTACTATGTAATGAAAAGCGTTTCCAGCTAAAATTTTTCCAAGTGATAAGAAAGTGTAGAAATTTTTCAGGTCAGCAAACAGATTTATTTCAATATCGCGTTTTGGTCTTGGGGAAATAAAAAGTATGTGTACCTTTTCAAACTCATAACTTAATAATAACTTTATTATAACTCATACAAACTTTATTGCACACATGCCTGTACTATATACGCCATATGTCTGCTACAAATTAATAAATATCTTAAATTAGTCCTCAAATTCATAAATTAAGATAAGAATTGCCTAAGTCTTAAAAGGCCTCTGAACCTTCCATCTGTTATAGAAAATGTATCATTAAAAAGTTATTTTCTTAATTGTGATGCCATTAACTTTAATCTGATAAGAAAACAGGGAACGACAATTTGCTAAATCAGGGCCTTTTGAAATCAAAGCCGAATCGAGTTTTTTTTTTAGTTTTTTTCGATCTATCTATGTGCTACTTTCGAATTGAATTTGTAGTTGAAGTCTTCATAGCATGCCATCAGGTGGTTTTAAATCAAGCGTTCGGTTGGGAAACCACACGTATGATTTTGAAATCACATGTTCGATTTTATAATTCCACCTATTATAGAGCGATTTACCTTCTGCAAACAAAAAAGATTTGAGTTCAATTGTGAAATCATATTTCCTAAACAGCCTGGAAATAACTGATTTAAAAATCATGCATTCGGTTTTGGAACCACTCATACGATTTTAATATCACATGTTCGATTTTAAAACCACATATTGAATTTTTTAATCGCATTTTATTCTAGTTTTAACTTACCTTAATAACAGGAAAATAAGTGATTTGAAAATCATTCGTTCGTTTTGGCAACCACACATACGATTTTAAAATCACCTGTTCGATTTCAAAATTGCAGTGTTATTCAAATAACTTGCAAAAAGTTTACTTGGAAATTTTGTGATCTATTTCTAATTCACACCTTCGATTTTAAGACTCAAATTCTTTTTTGATGTAATTTTAATTCAACAAATAACCTGCAAAACTTTGATTTCAATATCTTAAGTCAATTTTGAAAACACATGTTCGATTTTCAAATCACATGTTAAATTTTTTAATCACATTTTTATTCTAGCTGTAGCTAAATAGCACGAAAATAAATTATTTTAAAATCACGCCTTCGGTTTAATTGTTCAATTTTTAAAAAATTTAATTTTTCAGTGAGACTTATCTTGTCCAAATAACTTGCCAAAAGTTTACTTTGAATTTGTGTTCGATTTTTAAATCACACATTTGATTGTAAGTTGGGTTTTGAAACCTGAATTTTCGGTGTGATTTATATGCCATAAATAACCTGGAAAGATTCTATATTAAAACCTTTCATTAACTTTAAAGTCACGAGATCGATTTTGAAATCACAAGTTTAAGTTTAGCATGAAAAGAAGTGATTTCAAAATCGCGGCTTCCGTTTGGGGAAACCTTACGTACTAGTTCAAAATCGTATCTTCGATCTTTTAAACTTTAGCTAGTCTAAATAGCTTGAAAATAAGTGATATTAAAATCCGCTTGGAAACCACAAGTACGATTTTAAAATCTTATGTTCGATTTCAAAACATTTAAGGCCCTAGCGTAATGTAGCTGAAGCTGCTTAAAATCATAGTGCAGCAATTATAGTAACTCATAGAAGTTTTATTTCACACACTCCTTTATCTTACGGCACATGTCTACTAAAAACTTAAAGTATCTAAATTTAGGCCTCAAATTCATAAATCAAGATAAGAATTGCTAAAGTTCAAATAAAATCTCTGAAACTTTCAGGGTTTTATAGTGAAAGCTATCATTAAAAAGTTGTTTTATAATAGTGATAATATCGAGGGTATTTATTTAAGTAAGAGATAATAAATTTTATTATTTCTGGAAAAATTTTATTCCATTACCATTTCATACGTCGATTTGACGATTACGACTGGAATCAAGTACCTCCAGTACCTGGTAGTTAAATATTTTCGACTTGGTCAAATTGTCTTTGTAGGGCTTGCGAAGTATTTGCATTGCCTCTCGAAAGGACAAATGTTTTGCAGCCAAGTTATGTGGGAAAGGAAATATCCCTTAATTTGTAGGCTTTGCCAAACCTTTTTAAACGCGTGGTACCACATGACATAAAAGAAAAAAGTGTGCTGCCAGATGCCTACAGATTTTGTACGCGAAGCCGGTGTGGGTTATACCATAGAGAAAGGTGTGGGTTATACCATAAACAAAAAAATCCTAAGCACAAGTTTTGCATATCTATGAAAAAACTTATCAACTGGAATTAAAAAAAAAAAATACCAACCATTTTGGATGCTTAAAAGCGTTTAAAAGCGTTTATGTTCTGTACAAAAATTCTCCTCTGGCAACACTGTTTTACCAATATTTCCATATTTTCCTTAGTAAATTCAGCAACTTCAACATCGAATTGTTAGCTAACTGCAATCCTCCTGCAGTCTTTGACTACAGCTTTGGGAGGTCCACTACCCCCTTTACACAACCATAAAACTAATTTCATTGAAGGCCTGGCTCCTTATGCTAAAGTTTTCCCGATTTATTTTCTTCTAATGGCGTATTTTGAGGAAGTATTGTATTAAAATTATAAAGCGCTCAACACGTATGCCTAAACAAAAACGGAATGCGGTTATTTTTGGCCAAAATTCCCATGCCCAGACAATTTTTATGTGGTGCATATCGAAATAGCGCGGCGCCAACGCTTTGGTGTTGTAAACTCCGATTTTCATAAGGCGTTTAATAATATTGTTGGCATAAATTGTCAAAAAACAAAAAACTAATAAATAAAATAAAAATAACAATGTTTTGATGCAGTTTTGCTGCTTTTGTTTATGTAAGTATGGGATTTCAGCTTAAAAGCCAAGCGGAAGAAATCGTTCCGCTTTGCGTTCTTGTTTAAGTATGGCTGCTTTGAAAGCCCCTTTTGTTTTATTGTAATAAACACCATTTTATAGACCTGGAAATTTTATGGGAATTAACTTTGTATACTTGTACAAACTGATGCTAACGCGGAAGCCATAAACTTAAACACAAGCCAGCTTCACAAATTCTTTGAGGCCATAAACGTTTAAAAAAACTCTACTAAATTTTTATTGTTTGCGTCTTTTTTTTTTTTTTTTTTTTTTGTTACTATAAAATAAAATTGAATATACCAATCGTTAAAATTTAATCATTTTCATACATCTTTTTTTTACATCGAAATTAAATTATGCCTGAATTTTTAGTTTTATGACTTAAAATTGTTAATTATTTTTATAAGGTTGTAGTTTGAGTTTTACTTCCTTGGAATTGACAAAGATTTTTTTTTTTTTTTTTTTTTTTTTTTTTTTTTTTTTGGGAAATTGTATTGATCAATATTTTTGAAGAAGACGTGAAAATTAAAGTTGAAGACTTATTGGCTGGGGAACATACCACGTCTGTTTCACGTCCACCCCGATGATCATCAGCCTCCAAATGTTCATAACTTATTGCGTACTGTTTTTAAGCAGCAGCACTCAGCCATCCTGCTACCTGAGCTATTCATTAGTTGCGGGCTGTATTTAATCTCCTTGATCATTTTTCAAATTTATCACTGTAGTTTCCTATTGCTTGGGATATATTTTATATTTTCTTATCAACTTTCAACTTATTTTTTATTTTTTTTTCTTCACAAAAAATAAAAATCATAATTGAAAGCCAAAGGATTTTTTCGTGGACACCCTAAAAGTTCACAAAGTCTAAGGATATATAAAAAAGAAAAGGTCATGTTTCTTTATTTTTGATTTTAATACCAAAATGTGGGCTCGTATTTTTGCCCAAGTGGGGACTCTCCTCGTGTTTCCCAAATAAAAGGCAGAGTGTGAATTTAAAAGAAATATATGTATATTTAATAAAGAAAAATGGCAGCTTCATGCTGTTTGAAGGTTTCTTATGAACTAACTTAACAAAAATGCAGTTATAAAAAAATTACTACTGGAATAGGAGAGAGAGAGAGAGAGAGAGAGAGACAGACAGAGAGGATGGAAATCAACGAGAACAATGGAAAATAAAGAAATGGAAAATTAAAGAAATGATAATGATCAAAAACAAAAAAAGGAAACTGTTGAAGTGGCTTCGACATTCTCCCGGGTCGGGTTGGAAGGTGCCATTCTTCTTTTCTTCACATAGAGGAGAGAACCCGCTTGGCTACATCGCTGCCGAGTACTTCTTCAATTGGTTGATGGCTACTAGGATGGAGGTAGTCACATTTGTACAGCCGTTTTCTCAGATAGATGGTAACCGTGAACTCCTCCGGCTGTCGATGCGGAGCTGGTAGTTCGAGAAGGAACCGAGCAAAGGGTGCCCCAACAATGCAATGTCAGGTAGAGAGCCTCAGCCACATTTCGTAGCCATCGCATGACCATCTCGATTTTGGGTTGACAATAAATGTGGTGAGCCTTTTCTTTCCCAGTGTTCAGTGGAGTGGAACGAATCGAGATTTTCTACCGGAAAATAGAAAATTGGAATTTGTGCAGTTTTTGGAAAAATGTAGTATGTGGGAGGTGGGGGTGTTCTTACACCACTTAAGACAAAACTATTAAAGTAGTTAGAATCATCTAAGAAACATTTGTGAGTTTGCAGAGCGTTTTATTAAAAAAAAATTCAGCCAAAACATAAATTTATGGGAAAAATTGAGTACAGGAGGTGAGCGTTTCCTTGCACCTAATTTCGCCAAACTTACAGCAGAGATACAGCGCAATGTTCTCGAAGTTTTTTTTTAGCATTTTCAGCTTATTCTAAACGAAAACGCTTGTAAAATTGAAAGTGCAAGCTAAAAAATGTACGGGAGGTGGGCGTGTCCTGGCTTGGAAATTAGCCAAATTTATAACAGAGCTAAAGTATGTATTTTGCCAAGATTTTAAGAGTTTCAAGCTCATTCTAATGGAAAACATTGCCAAGATTCAAATGCTAGGAAAAGATTCAAATGCCTGGGAGGTGGGCGTGTCCTTGTTGGGAATTCAATAAAATTTACAACAGAGCTAAAACACCTATTTCAAGGTACATTAGTAAATTCCCAGCTCATGCCAGTGAAAAACTCAGCCAAAATTAAAATTGTAAGAAAAAGGATGTATGGGAGGTGGGCGTGTCCTTGCTCGGAATTCGGTAAAATTTACAGCAGACTTGAAGCGCCTATTTTAAAAGACTTTACAGAATTTACAGCTTTTTCTAGCATAGTACGTAGCCAAAATTAAAGTTGGAAGAAAAAGGATATACGGGAGGTGGGCGTGTCCTTGCTTGAAATTTGACAAAATTTACAACAGAGCTAAAACACCTATTTCAAAGTACATTAGTAAATTCTCAGCTCATGCCAGTGAAAAACTCAGCCAAAATTAAAATTGTAAGAAAAAGGATGTATGGGAGGTGGGCGTGTCCTTGCTCGGAATTCGGTAAAATTTACAGCAGACTTGAAGCGCCTATTTTAAAAGACTTTACAGAATTTACAGCTTTTTCTAGCATAGTACGTAGCCAAAATTAAAGTTGGAAGAAAAAGGATATACGGGAGGTGGGCGTGTCCTTGCTTGAAATTTGACAAAATTTAATACAGAGCTAAATCGTCCATTTTAAAGAGCTGCAAAGAAATTTCAGCTCATTCTAGTGAACAACGCGGTTGAAATTAAAGTTATAAAAAACACGATGTATGGGAGGTGGGCGTGTCCTTGATCGGAATTTGATAAAATTTAATATACAGCTAAAGTGCTTGATTCTTAATGGATATATGCTTTTTTGGCGCACTCTAATGAAAAACAAAACTGAAACTTAGTTTTTGCGAAAAATGGTGTGTGGGAGGTGGGCGTGGCTAGGCTTGGAATTCAACAATATTTACAGCAGAGTCGAGATCTGCATAATTCTAGAAGCTGCTATGGGTTTTCAGCGTATTATAATGAAAAGTTAAGCTACAAATTGCTTTTTGGAGAAATTCGGTATTTGGCAGAGGGAGGTGGGCGTGACCGTTCTAAACATCAGTTTTTCTCAGCTTTTTCAATCACCAAGATTCTAATTTTGCCGCTTCTCTATATGAGAAGAGAACACTGTGCGGCGGCCGCATTTTTGTTTTTATTCATTTATTTATTTTTTTTTTTTTTTGACAAATAGATAACTAAGATTTTTACATATTTCAGAAACACTTGCAACTAAATAAATATCGCCAGACCAAATGGTGGTCTGATTTTTTCTGTTGTTTAGTGTTTAAGAAAATGATAATTGAAATAACTTTTTCATGGTGAATGAAATTCCGTGAGAACATCTACTCATAATGGGACTGTCTACGTTGTTGTAAATGTAAATTTTCTAAAAGTAAAACCATTAAATAGAAGAACTAAACTTTCGTTTTAGATTGAAATCTAAACATATTCATATTCAATTAATAATCATAACGAGTTTCGTAACTGAAAATAACAACAGGAACAAAAAATTTAGTAAAACAAACTCTCTGTTGCTACACATTCAAAAATGTATTGTAAACTTTTTATAAACCTGTTATAAAAACTTCAAGAAAACGGTGAAAAGAAAATAAGAAAAAAATTATTTAATTCTGATTTTAATCTATAAGTGATATATTACATTCCGAAAATAACACTACGCAACAGATGGGTACAATTTTTCTTCACCACCATATATATTATTTTTAAGTGTTATGGTTGTTCCTTAACTAAAAAAAATCTTTAGTTTAGAATCTTTGCAGACATATTGTTTATTTTTTTCGTGCCATTTGAGATTTTCAAGAGGCTGTTGGATGCATATCGATATCGAGAAACAGATCTTACGAATTTTAATAGCATTTTTTCATTTATTTTACAGAGACACATTTTTTGCAGCTCGTAAACGAAATTTCTTTAAAAATTTTGGTGTTTTCTCTTTATACTGAATATACATATATATCGAAAAACATATTTATCTTCACACTGAAATATGTATTTACGTTATTTCGTTACGTCAAACATATTTAACTCGACTTATTTATTTTTTGGCAAAAAAAAAGTGTGCATTTTTCTTGCACTTTTTTCTCTCAAAGTGATGAATAAGTAAAATAAAGTAAAATAAAAACCACGTTCATCTACATTTCGTGTGCAAAGTTACATTGAAAATGTTTTAACTATTGTAGAAAAGTACACGGCATAGATTAAGCATTAATTTTAAAACAAAACAAAATCTCGCCATGTAGTGCACATAAAATGCCAGGCAGCCCATCACTTTATTAGGCCTGCTCCTGGTTGGCGTTTTACTTTTTAAAATAATCAATCTTTTTACAAGTTGTTAAAAAAAAAGTAGAGGAAAAAAATCGATATCTTCAAATTAGTTTTTAAAACTCTAAAAATATATGATGACCTTTACAATTCTTTGGTATTCAATGAGTTTCAGGCCCACTTGAGTTACAGAAATAAAAATAATTTGCCGCTGTTGCTGTTCCCAAATACACAAGTTCTTTATTAAAATTCGTGTAAAAAAAAAAGAATTGATAAAAAGATTAATTAATTTGAGAGACTAGAAAGAAAAAAAAAACAACAACAACAACAACAACAAGCAAAAGCAGCCAATCTAATCAGTGCGTAATAGTTTCGGCTTTAAAACCCATTTATCATATTCAATTGCTGAGTTGTTTGCCACACAACGAACGATGAATTGGAGGCGAAAAACTTAAAGAACAAAAAAAAAAAAATAGAAGCATGACCAACGATAACATAAATATGTTATCAAAGTCCAAATCCATTGCTTGTGTTCTTGTCATTGTTGTTAATTGTATTTATCGGCTCATTAAAGATTGGAAATATTTTTGTTGCTGCTGATAAAAAATGTGCTTGACTTTTTCTTTTTTTTTTTTTTTTTTGTTTTCTGTGCTATTGCTATTGGGCCAAAAACCTCTAAGAGAACTGGTTCAATTAGGTTTCTATTTAATAAAACTATGCTATCGCTATCTGTGAAATACATATGTACATCAAGAAAATGTATACCAGTTATGAAATAAGCAAACAGTATTTAAAGTTCGTTTAAATATTAATCAGGCTAAAGCCAGCACTGGCATTTTTCTGGGCAAAAACAAACTTTCGTTAAAAGGTATTTTATTATTTTTATGATTAGTATCATTTGGGGCCCATTGTGCAGATCGATTATACATCGAGAACTAGATCATTAGCAAATTTCGTTACGGCCGCAGGTTTGATTTTAGCAAAGCCTCTGGCATCCAACAACCCTGCGCCCAGGTATGTATGTGGCTCTGTGTATAGATGCAGCGGGACATTCACAAAGCATATGTTTTGCCCGCCGTTTCCTTACTTTCATTGTAGAGTCTGTTTCCTGCAACTTCCTGCCTACCAATTTCAATTCTTTGAAATTACAGGGCCCCATTATTAGTCCTGCTTATAGTCTAGTATCCTTTCTGCCGTGGTTTATAATACACTCAGAAAATTTTGTCAGTAAAATTAACTGAAAACTCTTTTTAAAATGAATGAAACTTCATTTAAAAACTGTTCTACTTATTTTCTATCTGAAACACACTCGTGTATTTATTATTTTGACCACATGTGTATATACAACAAATTACAACAGTAATTCAAGGTGAAACTTGAATTATTGTCTCTCAAATCGTGGCCCTTTAAAAAATTCCCTCTTTTATCCGCCTTTTGAAATTCCTCAACGGTCACACTGGGTGCAACTGAAAAAATCAAAGTTCTAATATCAAGCCAAACTGTTGTACACACATACCTACACACTTATTTGCATGTGTGTTGGATGCATTCACTTAAAAAAGAGTTCCCAAAAATAATTTCCCTTTCATAAGAACAAAGCTGATGCAAAACAACAGCAACAACAACAACAACAAACACATGCAAACATGGATAATTTGAGTACCCATTAATTTTTGGCATGTAAATAATACACCTTCTCTCCCACCGGCTCAATGACACTCAATTAATTGTCTGCTTCATCTTTTTAGCGTTAGTATTCAATCCTATTTATAGTGCGCGGATGTCTACGGTTTATGTGTGGTTATAAATTGTTGTAAAGCATAGTGTATAAATATTATTTTAAAATATTTAATTGTTTTGCTTTGTTTTGTGCATTTATATAGAAAAAAGTTTTTCGATTTGCGTCGCGTTTCTCCGGTCCCCATTAACGACGCAAGTAGGGGCTCTAGTGTATATTTGTTTTTGCCTGTAAATTTTCTCACAGAAAAACAAAACTTTCGAGCAGGATAAATTCCTTAATAGAAAATATTTTTTATCGATATGTTTCTTGGGCTGGCAGTCGTGAGAGCGGCCCACTTTGGTCCTACATCGTTGTGCTAGGATTTCCACAAAAAATTTTTATTATCAATAAATTTTCTATGCGGACAGAAGTTTTGTTATCTACAGACTTTTCCCTAAAAGTATGTAATTATTGAGATCGATAAATTTTCCAAAGCAAAACTTTGTTATCGATTTTAGCTCTGCAAAGAAAAGTTTCATTATCAAAAATATTTTCCATACAAAAAATTCGAAGAAAAGTTTTTTTTTTACCAACAAATTGCCTCTAGAAAAATACAAGTGCGGCATTTCCCATAGAAATTTAGTATTCATTTAACTTTATAGTCGTTGATTACTTCATCGGGCCTTAGTTTGATTTTAACTTCCTCAGCATTGAGAAAGATTTTTGTGTGGCAATATTCGAAGCAATTTGGGTGCTAATGGGCGTTGTGGTCGACTTGAAATAGCCATGGTATGTACCCCAGCCAATAAGTCTATAACTTTACTGCTTCTTTAAGAATGTTCATCAATACAATTTTGCAACAAAAAATCTTTCTCAATCCGGAAAAACTTAAAACCGATCTTCGAAGTTCGATAAAGTAATTACCAATTGAAATTTATAATTATTGTTGATGGATTTTATATGGAGAATTTAAAATTTTACCAGCGGCAAAGACTCTAAAAAATTTTTCTTAAGCAAATTCTTTGCAGCAGAACTTGGCTGGAGGGAAATTGTCTATATAAAATTAATTATCGATAAATTATGTGTAGACAATTCTCATTATCTATAACTTTTCTATAGAAAAGTTTTATCATATTTAAACAATGGGAAGAGGATATACATTTTCAATGAATTTCAGATGGATAATGTTTTTTTATTGATATATTTTCTATAAAAACTTTTTTGTGTGAAATAATTTTTTACTCAGAAAATTTTTGTCAAGGATAAATTTTCTACACAGAAAAATTTGTTAATGATTAATTATTTTTTTTTAATTTGAATGTGTCTTAGATTATTCCGAAGATATGTCGAGGAGAAAAACCTAATGGGGATCGGTTATACATTTGAAGGGGGAAATTTTTTTAAAGTGACTTTTGTGTGGTAACCCCCCTGAGGAGGGGAGGTAGAGGGCTGATTTGTTCCCAACAAATGTTGCGGAAAGAAAACTAATGGTAGTTGGTCATACATTTGACACCTCCAGCGGCACCGTGGGACCAGTTAGATTGAAGGAGCAAACTTATAAACATATATTTTTGTATGGCAGCCTTCCAAAGGAGGTGATATAGAGGGTTAGCTTATTTCAAGGAAATGCCGGAAAGGAAAAACTAATGGAGGTCGGTCATACCTTGCACTCCTCCAGAGTCACGGTGGAACTAGTTAGGGCCATATAAAGTGACTTGTGTGGCAGCCCCTCTATGGAGGGGAGCTAGAGGGCTGCAATGTCGAGGACGAAAAACTAATTAGAGTCTGTCATACACTTGACTCGTGCAGCGGCACAGTGGGTTTAGTTAGGATAGTGGAAAGAAAATTTATAAAAATACGATTTTAGTATGGGAACGCTCTTAATGAATATAGACACGCGCGGTTGGTATTTTTAGAGAAAATGTTGGGAATGAAAAATTAATGATGGTCATGCTCATATTTCAGCTCCACAGCAGTTATGAGCTATTTGGTGAATTTTTCCACATTTTCCTTCAATTTATGGGTGGACGAGCCTCGCCTTATCTTGATCCAATCTTTGTAAAATTGCTCACTTTTTTGCTATAGATCACATTTCTGTTTTTTTTTTTTTAATATAAGAACCACCCTAATGTTCATACATATGCTTGTTATAAAGAAAATTTTTGATAATGTGTATTATCTCTTACAAGAAAAGGGCTGTCACGTCGTTTTGTTCCCTTCAATGCCTTCTTTGTTTTTAATTTGAACGGCACGTCCTTGTATTTGTGCAAGTGTTTTTTTTGTAGATAAATATATCACACATGTACATATGAATGTATATCTCAACAAAACAACAAAGTGCTCTGTGTGAGATATTCAAACATTTGCATCAATTAGAAACTAAAATATGATTTGATTAATGTCAAGTGGCACGACAACGGCACATCTTTGGTAAAAACCATATCAAATTTAACCCGAAACACATGTCTTCAACACCAAGCTCAACACATAACTTTTCTTTTCAACACTTGAATATACAAGTTCTCCGAAGTGATTAGTAGAAATCAGTAAAGAAAAAAAAAGGACACCCAGAAGAATCGTTATCTAATCTAATGGGAAAATGTAAATATTTTTTTTTGAAGAGAGAGTAATCGATCAGTTATTTGCAGGTTTTTAAAAGAAAGTGCGATTTCCTAATTGTTAGTCATGCAAACAAATTCAATGGTTTAATATAAACGAGGTTTCAATTTTCTACTTAAACGTTGCCGCAAAATGTAGTGATATGAGTTAAATCAATAATATTAATATAGATCGTAAGTGACTTTGAAGTGTTTAAACAGGATCTCTAAGGACGACAATTATGAAAGGTTTTTGTGTGCAGAGTAAGTATCCCAACAGGCCAGTGCAGCAAAGTAAAAACAACCAAGGCATTTAGGATTTTGGGTTGCAAAATATAAACTATTTTCAAAGACCAAAATTGGCAACATGGTTGGGTGGACAAATCGGGGACAAGAACATCTGTCTCCCGTAAAATGAAGACTGGTGGCGGCAAGGCAAGAAGAATGGAGAAACATTAGTATTTAGTGTTCCGATTAGTGTACAGTTTTTTTTTTTGTGTTTGTGTATGAAGTTTACTGAGTGTATTTTTTAATGTGTAGCGCACCCAGGGAGAAGGGAGGAACCATCTTGGGTGAGTCATATCATATCTCCCTGGTCTCTGCGGCTGCAATATAAATGGCCAGACCCAGAAAAGTGTCTGATTTTGCTTTGACATACAAAGACTTTCTTTCAAACCAAACTTACTTTCGAAGCAAGCATGTAAATTTTATTTGCTTCAAACAGCCAGGGAAATTTTGGAAAGCCTTGTAAAGCCCCAGTTCTGTTGACCACATACAACCACATTTTTTTTTTAGCAAAATTAATAATGTACATATGTATATGTCATTGGGAGATTTTCAACGGAAATTGCGAAGTCATTTGCTTAAATCAATATTTAATTGAAACTGATCTGCTTTTAAGGCAAATTTAAATTTTCCAATTAAACTGGCATCTCTTTGTTCATACTGAGAAAGTCAATGTATAGAATTGAGATTTTCAACATAAAAACTTTTTGCTTCAAATTGAATTTTTTCTTTCATACTGAGTATTTTATTCGGAATAAAATTCAAAATTTGTAATCGACATCGAGAAGATTTTCAACGAAATGAAAATATTTGGGGCAAAAAATTCTTGTTATCGCTTTTTTATTAATAATTCTTAGAAAAAGTTTTTGTTATCGATAACTATTCTACAGAAAATTGTCTTTATCGATAAATTATTGTTGTCAGCAAATTTGCGCGCTCGATAAGTTTTCTATAGTCCAGTTATATGTATATATTATATATGGATGATTGTTTGGGCTTTGCCTCCGCTGCCACCAACCCTTTTGATATCGATAACCTTTCGTTAGCAAATTTTTTCTATCCATAAATTCCAAAAAAAAAATCATAAATAAAGTTTGTTTAGGAAATATCAGCTGCCGATACCTTTTTTTATAGACATTTTGTGGTACCGACTTAGAATTTAACTTTAACGATAAATTTTTGATGACAAATTTTTGCTATTAATAAATTTCTTCAAAAAATTTTCATGAGTTTGTAAAAAATATTATTAAATAATTGACTTAAGTTGAATGAATGGTTGCCGATGAGAAACGAAGCAGCTAAGTTGCACCCCAGCTAAAGTCTAGAAAAATTTTTACGTCTGTCGCTTTCTTTGAAATGATAGCCGATGCAATAATAATTAAAATATTCAACCAAAACCTCCAATAAAAAGGAACTAAAAATTTTAACTGATCATTTTTCTGTAAAAAATTTTTACCATTTGTTCCATATCGATAAGTTTTGCAAAAACTTTTTACTCTCGATAACTTTTCTGTGAGAAATTTGTTCAATCCATAAAATTGTTATTCTCTAATTTGCACTAATTTGAACAATTTATTTAAAATGCCAAAGAAAAATAATCGAAATAAAAATTTTTGTTCCGATAACTTTTCCGTATTTTCCGATAACTTTTCGATAGCACATATTTGCTATCAAGGAAATTAAAAAAATATTGTTATTTTGAAAAAAAAATTTGTTTGAATAGTTTTTACTATCGATAAGTTTTGTCTTCAACGTTTGTGATGTTGTGTTGAATTTTCCAAAGGCGATTTTTATAAACGACAAGTTTTCTGCAGATTAATTATTTGTTTATTGACGCTAAATATTTTGCGAACACTTTTTTTTTATTTCAATTTACAGAAGCCTTTTTGTATGGAATACTTTAAATTTCCATTTGATATCGATACATTTTTAAATGAGTGAGTAATAGGTGTATCCCATGTAAAGTCTAGAAAACTTTAGTTTTTTTTTTTTGAAATGATAGCCGATGCAATAATAATCAAAATATTCAACCAAAACCCCCAATAAAAACGAAGTAAGATTTTTTACTGATCATTTTTGTGTAAAAAAAAATTTACGATTTGTTCCATATCGATAAGTTTTGCATAAAGCTTTTAGCTCTCGATAACTTTATTGTGAGAAAGTTTTTCAATCCATAAAAATGCTATTAAAAATTGTTATTCTCGATAAATTTTCTTATAGCAAAATTTAGCTATCGATCAGTTTTTTATAGAAAGTTTTCGCTATTCAGTTACAGCAAATTTCTATATCGATAAATTTGAGTAAAACCTTTTGCTCTCAATAACTTTTCTATGGTAAATTTTTACAGTCCATAAAATTTCTTGTGAGATGTTTTCTATGGATAATTTTTTTTATAGAAAACTTTAGTCATCGATTAATTTTTATTTTTATAGGGGTTTTGCTATTCAGTTATAGCAAAGTTCCATATCATTAAGTTCGCGTAAATCTTTTTGTTCTCGATAACTTTTATAGGCGAAATTTTTTACAATCCAAAAAATTTCTATTGAAATTTTTATGATCGATAAATCGATATATTTTTTATACAACATTTTTTTGCCAATAAATTATAACAGATTTTCCTATTGATAAATTTTGCATACAATTATTTGGCGTAGAAATTTTTTTTAGAGGAAATTTTTACTATCAATAAAATGTCTAATGAAAATTGTTATTAGTATTTGAATTGTTCGAGCCTTAAGGTCACTTGTTTTTTTATAAGTATTTATTAAATTCGATATCACAATGGATATATTCTTCAGGAATGTTTTGATTAGCATCAGAAAATTGTTATTTTCGAAAAATTTTCTATATATAAAATATATAAAATAAATGTGCAATGAATGCAAATTTTTTTTAACCAGTATTTAACAGATTGATTTATAATAGTAGTGGAATTTTCTGAAGATAATTTTTTAGCTGAATAATTTCTTTTAGAGAACATTTTTAGCCGTTAAATTTTGTATGAAAATATTTTCGCTTGGTAAATTCTAACTCTGAATAAATTTGTCAGCAAAAATTTTTGTTTCCATTTTTTTTGCTATCGATAACTCTAACTTTCTTGGCTTGTCATCGATAATTTTTTGCTTAGATATTTAATAATGGTATTATGTTTTATAAATAGTTTTTTTATTGCTACATTCAATTGCTGTAACAATTATGATGATTTTGTTATCGTTGTATAGCCGTAGAGCTTCAAGGACAATCGATAACTTTTGTTATCGATGACTATTAATTTCTCACCATCAAAAAATAATCTTTTTTGCTTAGAATTATTTTAATATGAAATACTAATTTATCATTTCATTTATAAAAATTTTCAAAATTAGTTTGAACCGATGAATTTTATTGTCGTTCTTCTCGTTTTCATTTAAAAATGTCACAGAATAGAGCAAAAATAAATACATACTTGTTTGTGTAGTACAAAATATTAACAATTTTCCTTCCTGTTCATTTGCAATTCTTTTTTATACCATTTTTTCTTATTCAAGGGACATCTTACATATGTATGTACATATATACCGAAAACAAAAGGACACAGCAGGATCACAACTGCAGCACGGCAATCTGTTTATGTAATCTCTGTGTAACCTCTTGTGTTGTTTTTTTTTACCATGTTGGCATGTGCAAATTATTTTTAAACGTTTTCAAAGTCATTTAATGGTAAGTGACAAAATAAATCGCTGTTAATTGTAAAAATTATCCAGTGCTTCTTTGTGTTTACACCTGGCAGAAAATTGTTTGTATCAATTTCTATGTATACCTGTGTTCTTTTTCTTCTTACAGCTGCAACCCAAAATTAAAAGTACAAGAGTGTAAAAATTGTCTCATATTATGATTAAAAGTTGTATACACAAATAGCAGTTCAAAGAATTTGTCCTTGAAGATAAATTAGCTGCTTTAAATGGAAATCGAGGCAGGAAGGTGATTTATCATTTAAGAGTGAATGTTTCGTGGTGGTTGTGATACGGTTTTATGCACCATTTAGTCTGTCAATGGCTTAGCAAATTAGTTCGAAATCGGACTAATTTAGCATCTGTAGCATTTTTTTAAGCATAAGTCGTATTATCTTACCATATGATGTTACCCATAGCCGTCCTAGTACCTGAGCTCCTCATTCCTCTGATTTTCTAGTTTTAAAACAATTTTCAGAATTTTTTTGCTTGTGATGTTATAAGGCGGTTGTGGCAAATTTGTTTGACTCTGCACCTGATACAAGAGATGTGTGTGCAGATGTCGTTACGTCATAACGTAACGACATTTGTTCATTTAATGTTGTAATTTTTGAAACGCGATTATGGTTTACAACTGTTGTCATAATTAAGCATGGTCTTGTGGTTGTTACAAGTTAAATTTTGAAAAAATTATAAAATTTTTAACTATGCATATGAAATATGTTTTGAAAAAAAATTTATAAAAACATTTAATTATTGAAATTTATTGAAAAAAAAAATACACATAATTTTGATGTGTTTTGCCTATCTAAGTACAAAAATCATAAACATTTTAAATTCTATGGATCAGTTTTTTTTTTAGAATTTTTTTTCTCTCCAAAATTAGGAGTATTTCGTTAAGGTTGATCCAAACCTCTAGTCATAAATTAAAAACGGCGTAACCGATTTTATCATGTAATATGTCAAAAAGTTATAAATTATGCCAGCTTTAAGTTTTGTTAAAATCATTTTTTGGTGTCGTTAATAACTTAATACAGGGTGGCCCAAAAAAGACTGAAGGATTAAAAATAACTGTATTTTTGTTTGTTTTTATTTTTTATTAATTTTTTTTAATGTTTTTAAATATTTAATTCATGGAAATTTTTTACATCCAAGTGTGAAATATAACATCTCTCAAATGGTGTCCATTTTCTTGCAAACAAAAATTGGCTCTTTTAACCATATTTTTTCGAACCAGAAACGTTTAACGGGGCTCTGTATAGGACTATGATAGAAAATTTTTTGCGTCCACATGTTGAGAATAATCAAAACATATGGTTCCAGAAAGATGGAGCAACTGCGCATACAGCAAGAGCGACAATAGAACTTCTTCATAACATTTTTGGTGAACGAATAATTTCCAGAAATTGTGATTTTGCTCACCAGATTTGATATGACTGTTCCAGATTTTTTTTGTGGGGCTATTTGAAAGGAGTTGTGTATATCAATAAACCCCAAACAATTCAAGAGCTTAAGCAGAACATTCAAGCAGAAATAAGGAACTTGGAACCAGAAACTCTACGGGCAGTAATGGAAAATGCGGTTAAAAGGGCCAATTTTTGTTTGCAAGAAAATGGACACCATTTGAGAGATGTTATATTTAACACTTAGATGTAAAAAAATTCCATGAATTAAATATTTAAAAACATAAAAAAAAATTAATAAAAAATAAAAACAAAAAAAATACAGTTATTTTTAATCCTTCAGTCTTTTTTGGGCCACCCTGTATAAAAAAAATGGTTTTTTGAAAAATTTCAAAATTTTTGATTTTGGAAAATTTATAAAAAAAAATATAAATTTGCAAATATTTTCCAGTTTTTTATTTATATTTTATTTATATATATATATATATATATATATATATATATATATATATATATATATATATATATATATATATATATATATAGCTGCTTGTAATAGCAATGAAATGAGCTTTCATTTATTAAAATCTGTGTGTTAATGTTTATTTTATTCCCAAAAAAACCAAAAAGAAAAAAACACACTTTTTTGCTGTCATTGCCCAAAACTGAAGCAAATGCTCATCTCATTAGCATATGCAATATTTAAAAGTATGAATAAAAACCTTCAAAATTTTTAAATTTAGTACATTTTTAAGCAAGGACACCGCGAAAAATCGATTTGGGATCACATTTTGGGATAGTAACTCAACTGGAACACATGGAAAAGTAAATGTAGAAAAGTAAAATGTGGTCTATTTAGTGGTATCAGCGGGAGTGCCACATAATCCCCAAAATCAAAATCCCTAAACACAAAATCCCCAAGCGAAAAAAAATCGCCCAATTTTTACGATATTACCGATCATATCAACAAAAGTACAACTTTTTTAATTTCTCTTTACTTTATTTCTCATTGCTTTCCATTCACTTATTTTGTTATTACGTTTATACAACTTCGCTCTCAATTATCACTACAACCTTTTCCTTGTGTACTCTTGTTCTATTTTTAAACATTAACCGTTAATTACACTGTGCTAGTTGAAAAAACCGACAAACGGGGCACCCAGTGACTAAACCTAATTCGGGTACGCTGAATTCAGTGGTGCTATCCGTTTTTCTAGGTTAGCTCGCGTTTTCGAGATTTACTGTTATTTTAAAAATGGAGGAGGTTGCACTACATGTATTGAACTAACTAAAAAAATTTTTCATTTATTGAACTTTAGTAAAAAACCGAAATTCCGCAATAAAATAACCTTTAATCTGATATATAATTCATTTAAAAAAAATTTCAGTTTTTAGAAAAAAAAATTAAAAAAAAAAAAATTATTTTTTGCAAATTCTTGAAATTTTGTGATCTTTAAAACTGCATAAAAAATTGAAAAATTAAGCTATGCCAACAAATTTTCCCGTGTATATAAAAAATTATGTGTGAAACAAAACGAGCTTTAAATGACCAAAATCTGTGGGCAACTTTTGATTTTATTCACAAAAGATGAAAAATTGCAGTTTCAACCTGTTACCAGACGAAGCCTCAAAAATTGAAAAAAATATTTTCTTGTTAATTAAAGTACATTTCTGCATGTTCATATAAAAAGTTTTTTGTAATTATCTAACATTAAGATGTGTTAAAAAAGTGTTATGAAACCCTTTTGCATAATTTGTACTATTATGCAAAAGTGCTGGCCCTCCTATTAAAAAAAAGTTCATGAATGGAATTTTATCCAGGGATATTTTATCCATTCTTTGCAAAGACTTTTCTAAAGCATCCAAAGCAAATTTCCCTACTTGGGAAATGAAAATTTTATGGGAATACAATTTTCACATATTACTCAGGATAGGGGTGATTAATTTCAAACTGAACTACTTTTATAACGAAATGTTGTTTTTTTTTCTTTATTGTTATATATTTTAGTTTAGTACTGTTCATGACATACCTATTAAATACATATTTGTGAATTTATCATACAATTTGTTTTGATTTTTAATTTCAGAAATAATACCAAAAACAAATCGCGCGATTTTTAACCTAATTTTGATGTATTTTACACAGAAAATGAGGATTTTGTGTTGGGGGATTTTGTGTTTGAGGATTTTGATTTTGGGTATTATGTGGTACACCCGGTGTCAGCGCCATTTCTCAATTGTATTTGAGAATTTTTTCACAAAAAATATGAAATTTTGTCTCAATAAAAGAGCGATGATCTTGGAAAGAATTTTAATAAAGTACAGTGAGGTAAATGTAATAATAGTTTCGAAACTAAATCCCGAAATACAGTATTTTTCGGTTAATTGCACATCAAAATTTGCACAATTTTTTGTTCAATTAACCGGGGAACCAATTAGCCGATACCCGTTTAATTGAACAATTCGTTCAATTACAAGAACCCTATTTAATTGAACAGTTTGTTCAATTACAGAAATCACGCATAATTGAAACTAGGTACTAATGAATTAAAAGAAATCGCATATGTGCACTTTATGTGCAGTTTTTCAAAATAATTTTTTTTTACCTTAAACGAAACAAAAAATGCAAGTAACAGCAAAAAATGTACATATATGTGTATAGTAGAGATGCCACCCAGTGTTTTTCACAAATGATGTCAAATATGTATGTGCAAAATTGCCAGATTATTTTTCAATGCAATTAACCGGGTAAAAGTAAGAGGACATTAATTTTTGGTGACATGAATTTTGAACGAATTAAGCGAGAAAATCAATTAACCGGGTTCAATTATCCGAGGAAATTCACATGGTGTTCGTATGCAATATTTTTTTTTTCGCCCGATCATGTGGTTCAATTAAGCGTGGAAACCAATTAACCGTAGGGTCAATTAACCGAAAAATACTGTAATAGTTTCGCAGAAGAGAAAGCACAATGTGTTGTGTGTGTGAAAAGTCACATTACAAAAAATAAGCTCGGAAAGCAGTTGACCCAGCCCACTGCTGGAAATGAAGCTGTGCTACAAGGGTGGCCAATAAAGGAGTTTAAGTGGCTTCGTGGGGACATTACAGAAGAAATTGAATAATTGAAACTAGAATATATGAAGCTACAAATAATATAGGACACTTATTATTACAAACGTTTATAATGGGCCATCATCATTACGCACAAGGTAAAGGAGGTTGGGAGTAAACACTTTTAATTTTAATTGGGGTTTTCCATTTCTTTCGTCTCTTGCTTTTAACATGATGTTATGTATCAAGGGCTGCCAGTCTTGAGACCATCCTACTTGGGTCCTAAAAGGTCCCGTTGTGCTAATGCCCTCATGATTTTCGTGAATGAAAATTCTGCTTGATTACTTTTATATCACAACGTTGTCAGCCTGCGAGCAGCAAGCGGTCATACGTTTTCGTGTACTCTGGTATCTTGGTCGGCGTTCGAACGCACTTGTCGTAATTAAAAAAAAAAAAAAAACGATTTTATTTGCATTTGCGTTTATTGAACCTTTTTTTCCACACCAGCAATCTACTTTTAAACACTACCTCTTCCGTGTTTGGCATATTTGTTTAATTTATCTGTATTTGCTTTCTTTTTTGGGCTCCTCTTTTTTGTTCACATATTTCTTATATTCACGTATGTATGTTTGTTTTTGTGTGTTCTTGTTCAAATGGAAAAAAAAAATTATTAACTGTTTAGTTTTTCAATTCTCACATGTCAGCAAGCTAAAAAGAAAAAAAAATCATCTGCTTCAAAAACTTTTTAGTATTTATTTAATAAATAAATTATACAATTACTCGTATTTTAGTTGCCTGATAAATAAATGCTAAGCGCATAAAATTATGTCTCTTGTATCCAGGGTAACCGGAAAGTCTTGTATGGACGGGCAACATCACAGCATCCAATCGTATGGGAATTGGATTTGCAGACGACCAATAACCTACATTAATATCATGTAATCCATTGTTATCAGTTCTTTATGCGCTATAGACATATAAGGCCATATTCATAATAATTATTGTAAGTTTATTAAGCTCTTATATGATGTATTTCAACGGAATATTTGTCAAATAAACGTGTAATAAACCTTCAATAGTTTTTATGAATATGGTTGATAGATTCTAGTTCATACAAAACCACGATACCACTCGATTTCATAACACCAAAGTAATTTTTTTTGTCGGTTTCAAATTCGATAGCGATAAGATTGCATGCTGTGACCCTCCCGAAAAACCTGTTGCGAGAATTTCAAAATACTGTATAGCCGATAAGTCAAATAAGCCTCAAATACACTGAAAGAATTTTCGGGGGCATAATTTTAGTGAAACAATTTCGTTGGTATCTGTTGCGAGAATTTCAAAATACTGTATAGCCGATAAGTCAAATAAGCCTCAAATACACTGAAAGAATTTTCGGGGGCATAATTTTAATGAAACAATTTCGTTGGTATTTTTTTTTTTTACTATTTCACTTTTTTTTTGATTAGTCCTCAGGCCCCCTATTTGGCCGCCTCAAAATAAGTAACTTTTTCAGACTGCCCGTAGAAGAAACAAATGCTGTTTTTTTCTCCCCCATATTTTGTTGCGAACACTTCGAGCCCCCGCCACGCCCCTTTTATGGAGGCTCTCATGCATAAATACAGAAAAAAAATTAAATCGAATGTCGCGAAAACAATTTTTTTTTTTTCAATCTGTCGATCCACTAAACTTTTTTCCTTTTGCTTAAAGTTATTGCATCACTGATGGCACAATATCAACAAGTTGTAGTTTTTTTTTGTCTTTTGGGGTTCGCAGTTCGAATCCTGGCAGAGTTAAACGAAGTAATTTGCAGTGCTTCAAAATCAAATAATATACAAAATATGGAATTGTTAGTAATTTTATCAGGCTGGAGTTCCATTTTACTCCCTTAGTAGTGATCAACAATTGCAAAGAAGACAAGAGTAAGGAGTAAAGAAAGTAAAGGCTGGGTTACATACCACAGCTGTTGCATGTCCGCGACAACTCTCATCAGCGGCAAACTCCAGCCTGAAAAAAATTATTAATAATTATGGAAGTTCGTCTCTAAAGTTAAAGCCAATGCTTAAAATATACAATAATTAAGTAAGAAAAGAATTAAAAGAAATTGCAAAAATATGATAATATTCAGTTTAATTATAAAAAAAATATTAAAGCTCCACTAGTACACAGGAAATCAATCTTCTTTGCCGCATTTGTCAGTGGTGTGTACAAAGAAAACACCGTTTCCAATTAAAGTGACCATAAAAGTCTGGAAACAGAATTCAAGGTTTAATGATTTTGGCCACGGCTGACAAGCACATTCATAGAAATGCCCATATGTAGAAAAGTGTGCTGCTGTTGCTGCACCATCTCCCTTCATACCTTTTTCCATCATTTTCCAACCTGCTGGATTTTGCTCTTTTAAAACTCCTCACACTGTTGAGCCGTAAAATGCAATTCCGTTTTTAATTTTATTGTTTTATAGCATCTGTTGTTTTTGGGATGCAACAAGCACTTGGCAGGTGATAAAATAAAGGTAGAAAAGAGTTTGTTGTTATTAATGATTTTTCTTTACCTTAAAAAGGACAAAGTAGACACACACACGCACACGCACACCCAGACAAACTATAATCCAAGGAAATGTTTAGTCAAGAAAAAGATCTTGATAGACAGACTGTATGGCAAAACTCTTTTGTTACCACTCACTATACGCGCTACAAAAGCAATGTTGCACACAAAGTACATATATTTTTGCAGAATCTATAACTAATTGTAGTGGAAAACAGTCATTGTGTTTATTTGTTTCTTAAATATGAACATACATACATGCATATGTATGCGAGTACACTCAGAATATATTTGCAGTAACTGACCGTAGTTTATTCCAGCAGTAATCAGTGCAATTGATTATTTTCAAATGACAAACCCTATAAAAATGCATGAAATTATAATATTAACTGATTTGTACAATTACTTACCCCCAATTTTTGACTTGGATTTTAAATGCCATTTCAATTTAAATTTGATTTAAATACAAAATTGAGTCAAACAGTTGCTATTTAAATCAAACTTAAACGGCCTGCTGTGGCCATTTAAAATCGATTTAAGTTTTTCGTACTGCCATATGATTTTGACAGTTTTGGTTTTGTTCTGCGAATTAAGAAAATTGCACATGTTTTTTTTTTTTTTTTGTTTCACATTGTGATTTTTTATTATTTCCAGAAGGTAATCAACTTCTGTGGCAGTGAAATTGGGAGTTCTTTTATCACTTTTGCTACTCATTTTAATAATTTTTACAAAACAATTTATTATTTTCTAAACTTTGCACAATTTCACTTGCTTCCAAATTTGTTTAAACAGCTGTTTTTTTATTGTGTTATCGATAATTTTTTTGACACTTACATTGTGCTGCCGTACTTTTATTACAATTAATTACCAAAAATAATTTTAGAGTGTAAAACAGAAAGCTATTTTAAATCCAACTTAAATTTTAAGGAAAATTTACTAATTTTGTATTTAAATCCCACTTGTTTTAAATTCACTTGTTTCTATGTGCACTTTATTTATACTCAGACGCGTAGAGATGTTTCCACCACAATCACCACATAAACACTTAAATTAAGTATTATACGTGTGTAGTTTTCTAAAAGATGTTTTTGTCACTAAGCTGTAAAGAAATTAAAATACCGCTATTCCGAAAATTTACAAAAAACTACAGAACTGACTTAAGAAAATAAAATATCATTAGAATCTCGTCTTAGAGCCATCATCACTTGTTCACGTTTTAGAGCAGTCAATGTTAAAATGAAAATGTTCACGTTTTTGGATGTTCACGTTTTCGCGAGTCTACTGTAAATGTATGTACCCTTTTGGCAAAGAGTATAAAAATCTAAACCTAGTAAAATATAAAAAAATTTTTTACAAGTTGATTAAGCATGAATTATTTGACATTTAGAATAAAGTAAAAATTTTTATATTTTTACCGATTGGGCCGCGTAGATTTTTTAACATTTAAATTCAAATGAAGTACAGTCAAAGCCCGGTTTAACGAATGATATAATGTTCAGACCTTTCGTTATACCGAAATATTCGTTATATCGAACAGTAATGTTTTATCTTAAAATTTTAGAAAAGACGGTGGTCCGCAGCAAAATTTAATTGTATTGACAACTTAGTGTAGAAATAAAAACTTTATTGATATTTTAACGTTTATTTAAGAATTGTTTTTATTGCTAATATGTAAATTCATTAAAAATC
This sequence comes from Sturmia bella, assembly GCA_963662145.1. Lineage (NCBI taxonomy): Eukaryota > Metazoa > Arthropoda > Insecta > Diptera > Tachinidae > Sturmia > Sturmia bella. The sequence continues at coordinate 20,690,867 of OY759170.1, forward strand.
ATAAATTGCATGTACCTATTTACTTATATTTGGATGCTATTAACATGTGTAGGTTTATTATTACATTTCATTCATATTATTAATTTCTTAAGAAATCGACATCTCGTCTTCACAATGAACCAAACAAAACTACTGAAATTTTAAGGAAAAAAGCAACGCATCACACGCGTTCTTTCAATACAAAGCAAAGAAGTCAAAAACACCCACAGTCTTACGATTCTGTAACCAGTTTCAAATGTATTTTGCTTTGTCATTCGTTAAATCGAGATTCGTTTTTTTGCCATTCGCTATATAAGGCACTTAATGTAAAAATTTCGCCATTCGTTATATCGGATATTCGTTAAACTGAGTATTCGCTATACCGGGCTTTGACTGTAATTAGGAAATTTAAACGAAAATTAAGTAGGACGGGTTTTTAAATGAAACTTCATATCTATATATTAAAAAGTGTTTTCCCTTAATTTTACTGACAAAGTTTTCTGAGTGTAGTAGTAGTTGTTGTTGTTGGTGTTGCTGTCCTCAACGGGATTTTCTTCAATTTAGGTAACAGAGCATTAATGACACACAAAGAACGAGCGAACGAAGCAGCGAATGGTTGCTTCAGATCAGTGTTCCCAGGTCATTGTATTTCTTTCCCCCAGAAAAAATTTTAAAACCCCCTAAAATTCAATGTTTTTTTTTACAGAATCCCCGTAAAAAAAAATTTGGTGAACATTCTGCTTTAGTTTGTGAATCACCAATATTAATGCATTGACCATGGGGAAAATGCATAAAATTGTTAAAATTTCCCCCAATTAAAAAGAAGTAAAAATTAACTGATTATATGTACATATGTATCTATCAGGGTATATATGTTATATGATTACAGGCGTACTATGTATATTTATTATAAATTTTCGATTTATTTTTATTCACATATTTTGAGATCTATTTATAGGCAGTTGGAAATTGTCGTTATCTGCGTATCTAGAAAAAATTAAGTGTCTCCAAAAATATTAAGAGTTTCTAAGACTTCTTCGCTCTTTACGTTCTTTTGACGTTTTCCTAAAAAGAGTTTCAATTTTATCAAAGGTTCTTAGATATTTTAATTTTCCCAATTCTTAAGAAACGGAAAATATTCAAAAAAATTACCCCTAAGGAAAAAATGCATTCAACTCAACAAAAAAAAAGTACTTAAAATTACCAGTTGCAAAATTCTGTACTTGAAACCACCAGATGAACATAAAATATGCCATTTAATTTTTTTATTTTAAAATCGTTAAAGTCTTCAAATTTATCTGTTGAAACATCTTCTAACTCCTGCCATTTTACCGTTCAGCCAGACACAGAAATCCCCAAAAAATACCCTAAAAATAAATTGTTTCCCCCTAAATTTTCCCCGCAAGAATTAAACATCCCAAATTCATCCATAAAAGAAAAAAACCCTAAACTGGCAACACTGCTTTAGATGCATGTAATCTCGCACATGCCAATGTGAAGATGGAAATCGTGCGCTTAAATAAATACAAACAAATGTTGTGCAGGAAAATTTTCTTCCCTTCTCTCGAAGAACAAAACAAACAAAAAAAAAACCAATCCATTCACAAAAAACAAAAAAAAATTGTTTGCTTAAATTTAATATATACATATGTATGTAAATAACAAAATGTACGAACCTCAAACAATCATCATATGTCAAAAATTATTTTGTTACGTTGCTGTTGTTGTCGCTGTTGCCAGCGAGAAAATTATCTCTCTTAAATTGTGTACAAAAAAATTTTCCATTACTTACAACGGGAGGGAGATTTTAGGAGGCAGGAAAACTGTACAGCCAATTGAATTTTATGGGAATCTGGGTGACCCGGCGACCTTAGAAAACTAACTTTTAGATTTATTTATTTCACATTTCATATTATGATAACAAAAAAATTTATGAAATTTACCCGCTTTTTTTACAAACATACGTATGTATGTATGTGCATCAAGTAACCCACGTAAAAATTGAGATTTTGTGGCATATCGTATTTTGTGCAAACATATGTAAGTGTCTAAGTCAAGAAATCTTCACAACAAAAAAATGACATTTTGTAGCGCATGCGTAATGCTACATTTAGCGTTGCGCCAACGAAATTAAAAAGTCTACTTTTATTAATCAATTCTGTGCCATTTTTTAGGGTTCCGTACTCATCAGAGTGAAACGGAACCCTATTACCGAGACTACTACGTCCTACCGTCCGTCCGGCCGTCCGTCACAACGTCCATTCTCCAAAACAGTAAGAGCTAAATAGCTGAAATTTTTACAGGATGTTGTTGTACCTTGCCGCTACAACCACAAATACTAAAAAGAACAACATATCGAAAACTACCAGGTGTCCCCATACAATGAAAAGTTACAGTTAGCTATAACTCTCGAACCGTAATAGCTAGAGAGCTGAAATTCGCACAGTTTATGTACTTACAAATGTCCTACAACAACAAATGCTAAAGACAACACCAAGTCGAAAACTACCAGGTGTCCCTATACAACCAAAAGTAACAATTAGCCGTAGCTGCTAAACTGTAAAAGGCAGAGAGCTGAAACTCGCACAATATATGTACTCACATATGGCCTACAATAACAAATGCTAAAGACAACAACAAGTCGAAAACTACCAGGTGTTCCTATACAACCTAAAGTAACAATTAGCCGTAGCTGCTAAACTGTAAAAGACAGAAAGCTCAAATTCGCACAATATATGTATTTAAATATGCGCTACAACAGCAAATGCTAAAGACAACAACAAGTCGAAAGCTACCAGGTGTCCCTATACAACGTAAAGTAACAATTAGTCGTTACTCTCGAAATGTGAGAGACAGAGGGATGCAATTTTCATAATATATGTATTCACATATGCTCCACAAGAACAAATGCTAAGAACTACAACAACAACTGTAAAACTACCAGGTGTCCCTTTACAACGTAGAGTAACAGCTATAACTCTCGAACACCATAAAGTAGCAATTAAACGTAACTCTCAAGCTGTAAGAGACAGAGAGATGAAATTTATACAATATATATATTCACATATGCCATACGTACGGAATCCTAAGTGTGCGAGCCAGCCTCGTACTTGACTGAATTTATTTTTATTTGTTATGAATTTCGTTGATACAGTGTGTCTGGCAGAAAGGTATACTACCTTGGTTTGCCGCCATTTCGTCAAACATTAGTCGATGATGTTCGGCTCAGGGCTGGGCAGTGAAGACACCCATGAAAGCAAAGCGTTTTGCTACCATTGAGGAGATAAAAGAAAAATCGAAACAGGAGCCTATTCGCGATACCAAAAAGCTCGTTTCAGAAGTGTTTCGAGAATTGGATAAAACGCTGGCATTAATGTATTATATCTGATTGCATTACTTTCGACGGGGACAAAATAGTTATTGATGTATAAATAAATACTTTTCGAAGAAATTTAAAATAACGTTTACTTTTCGATCAGACCTCGTATATTGAAAAAAGGAGAGGTCTTAGGATTGAGCCCTGTGGCACTCGCCTGGATGTTTTTTACAACCACCTTATCATTTTTCCAAGGCGCGCGGTCACTAATGAAAAGCAGCGCTCCCCGTTTAGCACTTCCAAGGCAGGTTTTGAGACCTCCTGTGATAACCAAAGAAAGAAAAAAAAAATCTTATACAAGGTGGCGCAAAAAGTAAGAAAATAAATTTTGCGATTGGCCCCTAATGTCAGTTCTGTTTTGACATTTGTGTAGTAAACACATGCAAAATACACGTCAATAAACAATGTTACGCTACATTGCTCCAGAACGCGGAATATTGGTGACTATTTATTTGACCAATAATCGGTCGGTGACTTTGGCACAACGTGAATTTCGTCGCAGATTTCCTGGCCGTCCAACGTCTACTGGTGAAACACTGCGACGTTTAGCCGCTCGCCTCGAAGAGACTGGCACAACACGAGATGCTGCCAGGCGTGGCAGACCCCAGAGTAGCCGTTCTGCAGAAAATATTGCATGGAAGCGAGAATGTCATGGAAGCGCCGTCGACATCGACCAGATGACGTGCCACGCAAATGGGCATCAGTCGACGGTCTTTACAGCGAATTTTGGTACAAGATTTGAAGATGTTTCCTTACAATATTCAGACGGTGCATCAGCTGTTAGCTGCTGACCGCCAATCGCGTCTAACATACGCTCAAGCCATCCTTGATCACCACCAAGAGGAAGATGATTTTTCATCAAAAATAATCATGAGTGATGAGGCCCATTTCCATCTTAGCGGGTACGTAAATAAGCAAAATTTACGCTTCTGGGGCACTGAAAATCCACGTGTAACCCACGAAGAGCCATTACACCCGCTCAAAGTCACTGTAGTCAAAGGTGGGCTGTTTTCGCTGGAGGAGCCATCGGACCTTTTTTCTTCGAAGAAGAAGATGAATTGGGATTGGAAAACATGTGGTTCCAACAGGACGGTGCTGCGGCACACGCTGCACGTGCCACAACTGATATGCTGAAGGATGCATTTACCGGGCGCCTAATCTCCCGTTTTGGCGATTTGCACTGGCCAGCAAGATCGCCTGATTTGACCGCTGCAGACTTCTTTTTGTGTTGGCTTTTTGAAGTCGCGGGTTTATGTTAACAAGCCTCAGACTCTTGCAGCTCTTAAAGACAATTTCGGGCAATAATGTGAGCACCTATCGCCGGAAGATTTGGCCAATGTGATGGAAAATGCTATAAAAAGGGCTCAAATGAAAATCAACTGTGGCGGCGGCCATTCATATGACATCATATACTCGACTTGATGTAAAAAAATTAAAGGACCAAATAAAAATAATCCACAAGAAGAATCAAAGTTTTTCTTTTTTTTTTTTTAATTACAGCCAAAAAACAAGGTTGTTTTTGTGCCACCCTGTATGAAATAGACTACAAGAAGATCACTGCTGCTTAAGTAGGATTGCGTGAGCTTTGGCTGCTAGTGCTGAAATTTAATATATCAAAATTCCATAGGATGCTGATGAAAAGTGTTTTCTACCCAAAAACAGCTTCAATTGAGTTTTCACTTGGCCTAATTTTGTTTAATATGCTATTGACCCATATGTAACCATGGGTCAACTATGATGGTTTATAAATGAGTCTGCTTATTTTGTACGGTTTATTCTAAGGTTTCATCAAACTTTAAAAAAATAATAATAATAATGTTTAAATTTATCTTCTACAGTATTTATGTATATAACTATGCTAATCTAAAAAAAATAAAGTTGAAGGAAGGTGTCTTATCACAAACGAAAAAACACACATACACACACACACCTCACATGAAATCATAAAACATAAGAGATTTGCTTCATACATAAAATACAAACATATTTCAGTTTCGTTTGCCTTAGGCTTAACTCGTACACCTCGTGTACCATAAACTATAATTAAATTTAAAGTAACTTATTCTTCAATATTTAGCATTGTGTTAATATGATAAATAAACCGTTTTTTGTTTAACAGCGTTTACTAATCTAAAATGCATGAATATTCAACACTTGCCACTCCAAAAACAAATATTTATACATATAAATATCTAAATATAACGATTAAAAATAAAATTTTTTGACTTCTTCATGAATGAGTGGTGAAATTGTTCGTCAAATTCATTTGAATATAAAATTAGTTGCGAAACTCAAGTCCACGTTAATTGCTCAAACACATACATAATTTGAATGTAAACTTTTTATGTACGCGGGTTGCTCTTGATATTTCGTGACCAGAGAACAAACACAAATATTAATCAATGACAATCACTTTATTGCTTTTCAAAATATTCCCCGACCCTGAAGATCTCATACACTTTTGCCGGCATTTGAACCAATTGTCGAAGCACTTTTGTTATTACACTGACTAAGGCAGCTCCGAAACATGTCGTGTGAATGCAGCCACCGCTGCTTCAGGTGTTGGCCTCTGAATTTGTACGGAAATAAAAAGAAAACAGGACTATATGGCGAATGAATCATCAAATCGATGTTGATGGGTGCTCAAAAATGCCATTGTTTGAGCCATTGAGTGGTTCGTTTTCCTGATTTCTTGGCAGACAACTGGCAAATAAATCGTTGTTTGCCACTCCGAATTGTCTGCTCTGAGTTGTTGCGTCATGTCTAGGGCTTCCGAAAGAACAGTCGACCTGTTCTGTTGGATTTTGCTCATCTTGAAACACCCATACAATCGATCGCTGTTTACTTTTGGGCTCCATACACTCGAAATATTTTTGCAGTAAGTGGCCATAGTTTAAATTAGAGAAGTGATCAGTGCAATTATTTTCAAATGACAAAACGTTTATAAATAAATGAAATTTTAATTTTAACTGATTTGTACAGTTACTTAAAAAAATTAAAAAACACATAAATACGGATTTGCAGTCACAGTTAATAATGACAGTAGTAACTTATGTTACACGTACATGAAAGAAACAAGCTGTTTATATGTACAGGGTGGCGCAAAAATAACCTTCCGATGTTTTTTTTTGGCTGTAATTAAAAAAAAATGGAAAACTTTGATTCTTCTTGTGGATCATTTTTGTTTGGTTTTTTAATTTTGTACATCAAGTCGAGAATATGATGTCATATAAATGGCCGCCGCCACAGTTGATTTTCATTTGAGCCCTTTTTATAGCATTTTCCATCACATTTGCCAAAACTTCCGGCGATAGGTGCTCACAATTATTGCCCGATATTGTCCTTAAGAGCTGCAAGAGTCTGAGGCTTGTTGACATAAACCCGCGACTTCAAGCAGCCCCACAAAAAGAAGTCTGCAGCGGTCAAATCAGGCGATCTTGCTGGCCAGTGCAAATCGCCAAAACGGGAGATTAGGCGCCCGGGAAATGCATCCCTCAGCATATCAGTTGTGGCACGTGCAGTGTGTGCCGTAGCACCGTCTTGTTGGAACCACATGTTTTCCAATCTCAATTCATCAAGTTGCGGTGTAAAGACCGTCGACTGATACCCATTGGCGTGGCACATCGTCTGGTCGATGTCGACGGCGCTTCCATGACATCTTCGGCTACAGCAGCAATATTCTCTGCAGAACGGCTACTCCGGGGTCTGCCACGCCTGGCAGCATCTCGTGTTGTGCCAGTCTCTTCGAGGCGAGCGGCTAAACGTCGCAGTGTTTCACCAGTAGACGTTGGACGGCCAGGAAATCTGCGACGAAATTCACGTTGTGCCAAAGTCACCGACCGATTATTGGTCAAATAAATAGTCACCAATATTAAGCGTTGTGGAGCAGTGTAGCGTAACATTGTTTATTAACGTGTATTTCGCATGTGTTTACTACACAAATGACAAAACAGAACTGACATTGGGGGCCAATCGCAAAATTTATAGCATTTTCTGATGGGAGCATTACTTTTGCGCCACCTTGTATATACATATTTATAATTTTGTTTCGTTTGTTGTGTTTGTTGCGATGGCTGAGTGGGTATGGCAGCTGCTTTCCAGTCGAGATGTTGCTCGTTCGAATCTCAGCAGAGGCTTTGTAGTAAAAAAATTGAAAAAATAAATAATACAACTAGAAAACTATAATCAAATAATATAAAGTAAAAAAATCTGAACCTAAGAAAATATAAAAAAAATGATTACAAGTTGATTACGCATTAATTATTTGACATTAAGAATAAAGAAACATTATTATCTTGTACCGATTGGGCTTTCAAATGAAGTAATTAGTGAATTTAAATGATAATTAAGTAGCACGGTTTTTAAATTAAGTTTCATTTATTTTAAAGAGTGTTTTTAGTTAATTTTACTGACAAAGTTTTCTGAGTGTACGCATCAATCCACGAGATTTATAAGAGTCTGGAAGACAATTGGCAAACAAATCGTTGTTTACCACTCAGCATTGACTGTTCTGCGTTGTTCTGGTGGTACGGTTGCCGCAAAAAACAGTCGACCATTTTCTGGGCAGCGTTTCGTGCTCGAACAACTTTTGTCAGTCACTGGATTCATCACCTGTCACAAGGTCATAGACGTGTTTCGAAGCACCACGATCGTATTTTTTAAGCAATCCACACGATCTTTTTTTTTTTGAACGATTAACAATTATTTTGGGATACAATGCGAACAAATATTTTAGACAGTATGTATGCTGGGCCCACTAAGGCCTAAAGCTGTCTCAATCTCACGGCGATCTCAGGTCACATGGCGACCTTGTCATAAATCAGTGGGCGCACAGCATCAATGATTTTCGCAACTATAACTGATTTTGGGCGTTTTTCGCGATATTCAACTGGGAGTGAACTACAACCACGATTGAATTCTACTCATATTATCGATAAACACTGCTTATTGATAGAGCTGCAGCGCCAAAAATATAAATCACTTGATCCATGCTCTGTTGCTGAGTTAATTCACATCGAAAGTTGTGTCGCATGAAAATGTTCAGCCGATTTAATTCCATTTTTGGTACGAGATGAATGTTTTAAGTTACGACCAAAATATCCAACTTCACGATAGAGCTGTCATTTGCAATATTAATTTAGTTAAATCCCCCAGCATAAAAGGCCACCCTCGTACAACATATCATTTTTAGGTGACTCGTGCTTCATCACCATTTTAAAGTTTAAACAAACAAATTGTCAAAAGAATGGACTAATTTTATTTCTCTTGCAGCAGAGTTTTTGTGAACTAAACGAAAGAAGAAAAAAAAAACTACGCTTTTGATAGTGTTTGTTAATTGAGCTGATAAAATTTACAGTCAAACATCAGTTTACTGACAAAAAAGAAAAAAAACGTAAGAAAGCAAGAAGAAAAATTATTAATGGAAAACAAATAGCAAAAGCTAGTTTTGCATAAATTTTTATCACATATTTGAAATGTATTTTGAAAAAAAAAACAAATTGTTGATGTACAGATTTGGCACCCTGCATTTTTAGCAACAAACAGGGAATACCAAACTTTTGTTAGTTGAGAGCGGCTGAAATTTACTCTCGGTTTTATGCCTCAATATAATTTTTTGGACAGCAGATCGAGTAATATTGAGTATTTTTGCTATCTTCCGTTGAGATTTTCCCAGTTCAGCATGATGAATAACTAATTTTCTCTCGGCAATCGTTGTATGACGCCCCATGGTCTTAATTCAAAAAAATTAATCTCCCAATTGGCAAACTTATGCGTAAAGTGTAAAAAAACAACTGATGCAATATTGTGCTTGTAATTTCATGACAAAATTTACTGCTAACCGTTATAAAATTGTAAGTGTTGCCAGGTGAATACTTTTCACTGTGAGGTAGAAATTGATATTGTGTAGCAATTATTATTTTTTTATCTGAATTTACCTGAATATTGATAATTTTATTTCATTAATTTTAAGCTAAGACGTTAATGTTAAAATATAAAAAAGAATAAAATTTAATTCATTAATTAACTATCAACAATCGCATTTTTAATATAAGAGACTCAAGTGGATACTTTTGACTGTGACTCACTGTATATGCTCTGTCTTAAATATCGCCAAAAATCTCTAAACTCAACTAAACGATTTATAGCAACAACTGGAGTTGTATAAACTGTGTTTTTTTTTTTTTTTAATTTCAAAACTATTTTTGTTTGCTATAAAAAATACTGTCTTTGAATAAAAAATTAAATTTTTTTTAGCGTTCGTACTAAAATTCAATTTTCAACCACACACTTTGGACGAGTCCAGTCGTCGCTAAAAATCGCTTAGTTGAGTTGAGAGATTTTCAGCGCTATATCTAATTTTGACCAGGTACAAGAATAGAGCCATTGAGTTGCTCTTAAGCATTATTTGATAGTCGTAAAGGTTGGTTAAATTTAGGAAATTTTGCCATTTCTTTTTATGACGATAAAATTGATATGAGTTAAATATGTGTGGCACTAAATATCGGCGAAATAGCAGCCCCGACCTCGGCCCTCTGATGCTTCAAATTTTCGCTGACCCTGAGGCATATTTGAGGTTCTATACCGTCAACGTGCCGAATTAGCTCATCCCTTAGCTCCTGCCTTAATGCTGGCATATTCTCTTTAATTACTTGAGGATTCTCAGAACAGGTTTGTTACACGCTTTCTTTTCAATAACCCCAAAGAAAGAAGTTTAACGGTGTCAAGTTACATCAGCTGGACGGCCAATTGATATCGCCATCACGTGGCATAACACGGGCATTGAATTTGTCATGCAAACTAGCCATAGTTTCGTTGACTGTGTGACAAGTGGCACCGTCTTGCTGAAACCATATGTCATCCACATCTACATCTTTCAATTCGAGCCACAATAACATCGTTATCATCTAGGGGATAGATTTATGGCGGTATGTGGTTTGGATCATTAACCCGACGTTGGATCAGGCCACGTGGTGAAAAACAAGATGTCACATCACTACCCCCGAGTGCTGGCTGTACGGTTGGCGATTGATTTAGTACTACATCTGGGTCGGTAGAATATCTTCTTGCTGAGGAGGTGGAGATTATTCTACACTTCTCTATGGAAAATCCGAAGTTTTCATAAACAGCACATCAAGCCTTTAATCTAAATCCAATAACTTTCTTCTGTGTAATCTTTTGGTAAACCGCAGAAACCTCCACCTATGATGAGGTAGAGTAGCCCCGAAGGCTGATTGACCTTCGGTGGAGGTTAGACATGATCCTCCCAAATCCTTTAACTAAAACCAGCTGACCGACTATTCACAACGTCGCAGACACGTGGAATGGCTCATGGACCAACAGGCGGAGGACGGCGATTTTTCGAACAAAATTTTCTTCAGCGATGAAGCAGCACATTTCTCACTCGGTGGGTGGGTATGTTAAGAAACAAAATTGTCGTATTTGGGGTTGCGAGAATCCTCAAGTAATTGAAGAGAGGTCATTACGTCCAGCAAAAGTCACTGTTTGGTCCGAAGGTGTGATTGGACTTTACTTCTTCGAAAACGACGATGGAACGACTGTCATCGTCCATTAGGAGCGTCATATGATGACGGACTTTGTTTTTGCCTGCTATTGAAGAATACGACTTGGAGAATATGTGGTTTCAACAACACGGTGCCACATGCCAGACAACTCGAGCGAATGTGGCTTTATTGCAAGAGTCATTTCCTGGCCGCGTAATTTCTCGTCGTGGCGATATCAACTGGCCACCAAGATCATGCGATTTGACACCATTAGACTTTTTTTTGGCGGTGCTACGCGAAAGATCGAGTTGTTATGCAGATAAACCTTTAACTCTATGCGTCAAGATATACTGCCCAATATGTGTCAAAAAGTAATCGAAAATGATCTCAAAAGAATCAATGCTTGCAACCTGCTTCGCGTGGTGGTCATTTAAATGATGTTCAAATGTTTAAACTTTATAAAAAAAAAAAAATATCATGAAAAAAAAACATTTTATATGCGTTTTCTTTACGTTTACTTTACTGAAACCGCAAAATGGATAACCTGTTACAATCATGTCTCGCACAATTTTTATATTAAAAAAAAAAAAAAAAAAAAAAAAAAATATCACACTCTTAATGGCAGACCCTTTAGTTCAATCAACGTGCTACTACCTGCCAGTAGAATATGGAGGAACCAATTTAGACTGGTTTGTGTGGTTTGCCACTCAGCACGGGTCAATGTTGTTTGACTAAAATATGCTTAAAAGAATACATTTGAATAAATATTTGCTGTGAAGAAAAAACGAATGAGTTCCATTAAAAGACGATTTGTTAATTTTCAAACTTCAAAGAAACCCTGAGCGCTGTATGGTCTTTTTCATTCAGCACTTAAAAAATTTCACATATGCAAATAAAACCAATAATTGGCTTTTAAATTCATTCTAAGCTTTGGCTTAAATTTAAAAGCTAAACATGAGTTGCCAGTTGCTTAAGTGTAACAAAACAAAATTTTAAAAGTAAATTTGTTATGAGTATTTGTTTAATGAATTTATTTCTAAACATCTACAGAAAAAAAAAATCTTAAAATAAAACGCAATCCAACGCTATTTTATGCTATATATAAAATATTTGTGATGGTTGGTTAAAGAAAATATTCAGTTGCGCAATAAAATGCGGCTAAAGATTTTCTATATTGAACTACTGAAAACTACATAATAAGTGGGAAAACTATTTTCTGACCATGGGTGACTGCTATATTTCATTGTTGTGTTATGCCTATTTAAGTACAAAAATCATAAAAATTTCAAAATCTATGGTTCAGGTTTTTTTTTTAGAATTTTGTTTTTCTCCAAAATTAGGAGTATTTCGTACGTAAAGGTTGATCCAGACCTCTAGTCATAACTTAAAAACGGCGTAAGCGATTTTATCATGTAATACCTCAAAAAAATTATAAATTATGCCAGCTTTAAGTTTTGCTAAAACTATAATTTGGTGTAGTTAATAATTTTAGAGTTATTATATTATATTATAGGTAATAGGGTTCCGTTTCACTCTGATGAGTACGGAACCCTAAAGAGAAATTTGAGAAAATATTCAGTAGTTTTTTTATGGCATTTTCGAAAAAAAAATTTTTTTGGGCGGACTCTTTATACAGCGATGTAGTTTCATCAGCAACCTCAACCTTCATCTGCCAGCATATGTATGTAGTACGATCGATGTTATAAAACCAAAGGTTTTCAATCAACTAGAGCCAAGTAATCTCATCAGAGACCTAGATTTAACAGAGGAGCTGCTGGCGTCTCGCTTACAGGAACGAAATTTCTTGAAAAACAATATTAAGGCAACTGTGTACCGCCACCGGCATGCGCCATACTTTAATTTTTATCTAACAAAAGATGATGATAATGCTGGGGGACAACTAAATATTTCGTATCCTTCACTTGTGCTAATAAGAAATTATGATTTTGCAATTTTTGAATTTTTTTTTTTTAATTAAAAATTTGTTCAACATTTTCAATTTAATTACAAATATTATCCTGAAGATGATAACAAATTGTTATCGAAATATTGAATAATATTGTTAATAAAATTTTGATATAAAAACGATCTGAAGCTGTATAAAATAATTTTTCAAATAATTAAAAAGATCAAATAAATATTATATATTTAAAAAATAATATTTCAATCAATAGAAAAACCCAGTAGTAAAATTGAAAATTAATCAAAAAGATTAACAGTGCAGCCTAAATTAGAGCGTAAGACGCAACGTAAATTAGCGCCTTGCTTTTACGCTTTATTGAGCGTAACGAGGTCAACGTTGTGCCACAAATAGTAGTGTTTATTTACCTTTTTTTAATAAAACCACTAAATAGAAATAATAAATAAAGATAAAATCGCTAAATTGACTGGATAGCGGCTGTATTGGTATTACTTGAAAAATAATAACAAACACAAATCAAAGCAAAATATTAAAAACTAACTGAAACTTTGTTATAAATATTTTATGTTTTTATGAAAAATACTTTTAGATAAACCAACCTGATATATTAATTTCCTTTCCCATGTCTTCCCAAATTTTTTTTTTTGTTTATGCTTAATATCTTTGTATTTATCATCCCTTTTTTCGTAACTGCATGGATTTACACGCACTAGCTCAATAGTCTGCTCATTCAAATTCTAAAATAAAAAATAAAAAATTGTAATTAATTTACAAAAATTCAAATATTTTAATTTTTCGAAAATACAACTAATTTCCCTCCATTTCCAAAATGTTCAACTACATCAATAATAATGTATGTATGTATTTCTAAACTTTTTTGCAGCCAACTTCACTTTTTACGCTCTGTCAAAATCAAGACGCCGCGCGGTTTCGGCTTGATTCATACATGAGGATTTTTTGACAGATAAAAAGCGTCTTACGCTCTAATTTAGAGTGCACTGTAAATCTGTTTTTCTTTCTGTTCTGCAACTGTATCCTTTTGAATTTATTGAAATATTTTCTTTTGTGTTGCCTGCCCTTGATACTTTAAATAAAACGTCATTTCTTTCTTTAGATCATCTTCAGGATCTGTCAAAAATTGTCTGCGGCATGACATTGTGTGTGCAGTTGCTTTGACAGCCTTTTTTTCGTTTCATGCCGAAGTAGAGAATTTAAAAAGTCTTTCCTTGTTATACATTTCTTTTTTTAAATATATTTCTAATTTAAGTTTTTTTTTGTTTTTTGTTTCTTTGCAGGTGCTTAACCTCTAAATATTTTGACTTCATCACACACAGAACAATAACAAAAATGTGAGTATTTGCAAAAACTTATGTATGTGTGTTGGTTGAACGTGTTTAATAATTTTATTTGAAACTCATGTTTTCTTGACATGCAATTTTTTTTTGTTTTGTGCAAAAATTTTAATATTTCTTTTTATTTTTTATTATTGTTAATTAATGTTTGCCGCCAAAGTTTATGACAATCTGGCACAAGCAAATGTTTCACATTATTGAATAAAAAAAATCTTGTCTCGCCAAACCACCCAGAAAAATTTCATTGTATTTTGAAAGTAATTTATTTTTTTATAAATAGTTTTAAAATATTCTAATTTATCTTGTGGTTCGCTTTTCTACAATTTTGTTTTTTTAATAATTTTTTTTTTTAAGTTTTTCATTCTAATTTCAAAGTGTTTGTATAAATTTATGATTTTTATGTGCAGATTTTTTTTTCGAGCACCTGACGTTTATTGGAATTAATCTCTTTTTTGCTGCAAAAAAATGCTAAATTTTTAGCTGCTTAGAAACTCTTAACAATTTATTGGCATACAAAAATGTTTGAGGATTTTAATTTATAAAATATACATTTTATTTTTAAGGTAAAATGCAAATAAAACGCATAAATTATCAAGGACACTATAAATTTGACATCTTTCTTTATGTCGAACCGGCCAAACTCAGTTGTACTGCTCTGCACGCAGTTGAATTAAATAAAAATGCATAATAAATATAACGTACTTGCTGAAAAACTGCGGTTAAAATTTTAAGGGCCGATGATGGTTCTGAAGAAAAGAAACTTTATTTAGGAAACTTTGTAATTTCCATTTATGTTCATAATAATGGTATGGCTCAGTGCCAAATTTTCAATGACGCTGAGGCATAATTGCAGTTCTCTGCCATTAAGATGCCGAATTATCTCATCCTTTAGCTCTTGCATTGTTGTTGGCTTCTCCAAGTACAGCTTTTCTTTTCAATAAAGCCACAAAAAAAAAAAAGATGGCCGATCATGTCCAATTACATGATCGGCCAATTGATGTTACAGTATAAGGCAGAAGTCCTAATTTTTCCACAAACCCACTCATCTTCTCTAGAAATTGCTTATAGGGTAAAAACCGGTTTTGTTCAGGCGAGCCAGATTTAAAGATTTATATACATATGAGTATCTTTGATGTACCATCACTTTCATAAAACGCGCATATCTCTGGTAGTGAAAACTTTTGGGGCATGGGATCGTTCGCATTCGATGCTCAGATGTTGTCCACATCAAAAAACAAGGGAAAATTGATTTTTTTTTGTTACCCTTAGATCCCTTTCTCTATGCGCTGTCACATATGAAGTATTTTTAAAAGTAATTTTATGGGCCTCCCAAGATTATTTCAGTTATACCCTGTACCAGGAATTCTCGATAAGCCTCCTGGCAGGGCTGGGCAGTATTTGAAATACATGTATTTGAAATACGTATTTTGTATTTGTATTTTAAATACGTCTCATGAATGTATTTGTATTTTGTATTTCAAATACTCGTGCTCTCAAAATACATTTTTCAAAATACAATTTAGATTTATTCAAATCTGAACTTAATTATTTATTTGCTTTAAGAGCCAATTGAAATGTATTAATTCAGGTGCAAAAATTAACCTTTTCAAAAAAGATTTTCTGTATTTTTCAGCTGTCTATATGCCGACGGCAAATATTTTTTGAAAAGGTTCATTTTTGGACCTGAATTAATACATTTTAAATTTATGCTAAAAAATATGCACTAAAAATTATTCCATTTAGACATCAACGAAAATCCGAAAATTTTGCTACTGTTTTATTTCAAAAAAATTGCAATACCACAATTGAATTACCAAAGTACTTGTGTAAAGTAAACGGAATTGAATCCACATACATTGAAAAAGTCGCCAAGATGTCAGAAAGTTAAATAATGAAAAAAAAAAAATGAAATACAAAGGACATTTTAATCTAAAACAAGAGAAAAAAAACTCAATCAAATGTTGACTTGGATAGACTATATATAAATATATAGCATTGGGTGAAACTTTTTTTTAAAAGTCACTTATTTCAACAATGAACTTAATTATTTATTCGCTATAAAAGCCAATGAAAATTTATTACTTTAGGTCTTATTTCTTAATTTCGTTATAGGTCTTTCAATAAAATATCGTTCTCAAATAAGAAATCAATGAGATTTTGTCGTTAGCTGGTTTTCTGTATGGGCCATTAACCCCCAATTTTTCAATTCGATTTTAAATGCCATTTCAATTTAAATTTGGTTTAAATACAAAATTGAGTTAAATAGTTGCTATTTAAATCAAACTTAAACGGCCTGCCCTGCCCATTTAAAATCGATTTAAGTTTTTCGTTTTGCCATATGATTTTGACAGTTTGGTTTTGTTCTGCAAATTAAGAAAATTGCACATGTTTTTTTGTTTGTTTCATAATTTGATTTTTTATTATTTCCTGTGGCAGTGAAATTGGGGAGTCCTTTTATCACTTTTGCCACTCATTTTAATAATTTTTACAAAACAATTTATTATTTTCTAAACTTTTCACAATTTCACTTGCTTCCAAATTTGTTTAAACAGCTGCTTTTTATTGTGTTATCGATAATTTTTTTGACACTTACATTGTGCTGTCGTACTTTTATTATTACAATTAATTACCAAAAATAATTTTAGACTGTAAAACAGAAAGCTATTTTAAATTCAACTTAAATTTTAAGGAAAATTTACTAATTTTGTATTTAAATCCTAAGTCCAAAATCGGGATTAAGAGATTGGTTTTCTGATATCACTTTTGAAAAACTGATGTTTATGAAAGAAAATAAAAACTTTTTTGATTAAAAGTATTTTGTATTTTAAATACATATTTTTGTTAGACTGTATTTTGTATTTCAAATACTTGCTTTTGGAATGCAGTATTTTGTATTTTAAATACATGGAAAAAATATGAACTTAATTATTTATTTGCTTTAAGAGCCAATTGAAATGTATTAATTCAGGTCCAAAAATGAACCTTTTCAAAAAATATTTGCTGTATTTTTTGCTGTGTCGGCATATAGACAGCTGAAAAATATAGCAAATATTTTTTGAAAAAGGTTCATTTTTGGAAAAAAAAGTATTTGTATTTTGTATTTTAAATACACAACTTTCGTTTATTTTGTATTTTAAATACATCAGAGCATGTATTTTGCCCAACGCTGCCTCCTGACCCCCATATGGTCAGGAGGCTCGTGACTCGATGTGGTCACTATTCGGCAGAGCTGCACATTTCCCCCTAAAACCCACTCATCTTCCACCGAAATGTTATCTATTGCGAAAATAGTGTGCTGTTAACTAATTAACAGTACTCTGTTAACTTCAAAATTTGTCTTTGCTAAAAATTTTGGGCCTGTGTCCGGGGACTTAAATTCGTATTTATCTTCACACACATTCAAGCATTTTCCACTTCTTTTAAGTGAAACAATAAAATAACATGTCATTGAAGAAGGTTTTATTAGTTGGTATTGCATGACTTCCGTCTGTGTTTCTTTTCCTTTTTTTTTCTTACTTTCTTTTGCTCTTTCAATTTGATTTGTTTCTAACTACAAAAAATAAACGGTTGCACTAATTTTAAAAACGTGCCAAAAAATGGTTATTTACATACAAAAGAAACTCAAAACAAAAAAAACAAAAAAATTTTATTTTGCAAACAAAAGTTCTGATAAGAATTATAAAAAATAAAGGTCAGGCCATTACGCAGCATAATGGTCGGAATTCATATACACTGAAAGAAAAACGCTTGGTAGCAGGGGAACGAAGCCATTATGTTGTTTATGCTTTATTAATGCATGTTAATGGTTTATGCGAAGTAGTTTTATTAATGAAAAACTATCGTAGCGTTAATGCCACTGCTTCGTCATATTAGTGAAATAGTTTCATTCTATAAACGAAACTACTTTGTCGCAGCAACGTAATTTTACGTAGTAGCAATAGCGGTATTCACACCGAACTTGTTAATTTGTTACTCGGTAGTTTGTTAATTTGTTAAAGTTAACAACTGTGAACGACCCCCTTTTTCAAACTTTATTAGTCTGGTAACTTTCGTAGTAAACCAGCTGATTTATTGTTCCGACACAATTTATACTTACAAACATACTTACTTTCAATATACGCAAAAATTGGCAAAACACAAATATTTTTTTTTTTTGCAAATGTATCACAAATAACTTTTGTTATTTAGAAACTGCAACAGCTGATTGTGAGTTACCAGCTAACAACTATTTTATCAGGGATGCCATGTCGTTAATTTGTTAAATGTTAATCCGGTAGTGCAATAAATATACAAAAACAAAATACGTGTAAAAAAGTAACTATTAACGATTATCAAACTAAGAAGCTCAGTGTGAAAACCGCTAATGTAAAATATTAATCTAATAGTTTCGTTATAGTTACGACAATTTTGGCTTTAACAAAACAGGTTTCATTAAATGTAGCATGAAGCGCTACATTGGACCAAAAACAATGACATTTTTCGTAGCATCAGCCTATTTACGAAGCTTTTCCTTTCAGCTAAAAATTACTTTAAGATCTAATATGATATGAAGAATATATGTACACTCTCAAGCTGTTTTTGCGCTGAATCTTGTAGATTTAGTCAAGATTACTGCACGTATGCCAAATGTAGTTTGTGCCAACTAACTATCCCGGTTGACGTCCCTGTGAACCTGACTTTATCAGCAGACCTTGATTTTTGCTACATATACAAGGTGGCGCAAAAGTAATCCTCCCATCAGTAAATGCTATAAATTTTGCAATTGGTCCCTAATGTCAGTTCTGTTTCGACATTTGTGTAGTAAACACATGCGAAATACACGTCAATAAACAATGTTACGCTACACTGCTCGAGAACGCGGAATATTGGTGACTATTTATTTGACCAATAATCGGTCGGTGACCTTGGCACAACGTGAATTTCGTCGCAGATTTCCTGGCCATCCAACGCCTACTGGTGAAACACTGCGACGTTTAGCCGCTCGCCTCGAAGAGACTGGCACAACACGAGATGCTGCCAGGCGTGGCAGACCCCAGAGTAGCCGTTCTGCAGAGAATAGCCGCTGCCGCTGTAGCCGAGAATGTCATGGAAGCGCCATCGACATCGACCAGACGACGTGCCACGCAAATGGGTATCAGTGGACGGTCTTTACAGCGAATTTTGGTACAAGATTTGAAGATCCTTCCGTACAAAGTGCAGACGGTGCATCAGCTGTTAGCTGCTGACCGTCAATCGCGTCTAACATACGCTCAAGCCATCCTTGATCACCACCAAGAGTAAGATGATTTTTCATCAAAAATAATCATGAGTGATGAGGCCCATTTCCATCTTAGCGGGTACGTAAATAAGCAAAATTTACGCTTCCGGGGGCACTGAAAATCCGCGTGTCACCCACGAAGAGCCATTACACCCGCTGAAAGTCACTGTAGTCAAAGGTGGGCTGTTTTCGCTGGAGGAGCCATCGGACCTTTTTTCTTCGAAGACGTCGCGGGCCAAACGGTTACTGTGAATGGTGAGCGCTACAGAGCAATGATCAACGAGTTCTTTTTGCCGCAACTTGATGAATTGAGATTGGAAAACATGTGGTGCCAACAGGACGGTCATTAAGGCACACACTGCACGTTTGACAACTCATATGCTGAAGGATGCATTTCCCGGGCGCCTAATCTCCTGTTTTGGCGATTTGCACTGGCCAGCAAGATCGCCTGATTTGACCGCTGCAGACTTCTTTTTGTGGAGCTTTTTGAAGTCGCGGGCTTTTGTCAACAAGCCTCAGACTCTTTCAGCTCTTAAAGACAATAGCCGTCAAGAATGTGAGCATCTATCGCCAGAAGTGAAAATCAACTGTGGCGGCGGCCATTCATATGACATCGTATACTCGACTTGATGTAAAAAAATTAAAAGACCAAATAAAAATAATCCACAAGAAGAATCAAAGTTTTTCTTTTTTTTTTAATTACAGCCAAAAAAACATTGAAAGGTTATATTTGCGCCACCCTGTACTTGATTATTACGCTTTATTTTATTTAATTTTATTTTGATAATGTAAAAGAGATTAAATCATTTTTTTATCAAATTTTGTTACTGTTTTGTTTAGCAAATATTTCTTGTATGTCAATCATTAGCGGTACATGAATACATATTTACAAATAGCAATACATATTCTCGTCTGTTTGTTAAAATGATATTCGCCTTAATTAAATATTTTAGAGGTTCATTAACTCTTTTCATTCCATTTCATTGTAGAACACAGCACTGTGTAGCATTATCATTGTGATCGTTTTTTTTTTGCCGCTTGTCAACTGTTTTGGCAAATATTTGCAAAACTCGAACGATGAACTCGTGAGATATATGGAAGAAAAACTACTAAATTAATTTATTAATTTATGTTTTATGTTTTATAATGTTAGAAGAACTACATATAAAAGCGGGTTTCATTCGGCTGGGCCGAAATTCGTAAGACGCTTTACAAATCTTGCGCAGCAGCTGCTGTTTTACCATCAATCACTGAAATTGTTTTGAATTAAGAAATCGTTTCAGAATACGTGTGGGCTTAATCAAGGTTTTTCACTTTAGGCAACAACTTTTTAGCACCAGGAATTCTTTTAGTTCATTCACAGGGCAAATTTGGTTTTAAAATCGGTTTAGGTTTTATAACAACTAAAAATGTATTATTTTAGGTCTAAAAATAGACCTTAAATACATATATAAGTTCATGTTTGTTATATAGTAACTATATATATGGTTGGGTATATATATGGTTGGGAATATATTTGATGTCTTGGTTTTATTTTTGATCTAGTTTGTTGCGAATGGCCTCTTTAGGGCTCTGAATATGTCCGTATTTTCGCCATTTCAGGTAGATCCTATTTTGCCCCAGCTGTAGCTTGGGCCCCCAGAAACAATCGCATATGAGGTTGATTGTTGCTTAATTCTATTTTCCTGCTCTTTCTAAAAATATACGACACAACCGGGCATGTCTGCCCAAAGTACCTCTACACCCATCCGGATAGGCGCCATATTGACAATTAGAAAAATCTAACAAAAATAAAACATTTTCATATGTTTTTTTTTCAATACATATTTATTATTTTCCAATAAAAAATATAGTTAATTATTTTCCCCCTTATTCATAAAAAGGCTCTTATTTGACATATTTGCTGGGAAAATTTGTCAAATAAGAGTTTAACCCCCCAAATTTTTGACTTGGATTTTAAATGCCATTTCAATTTAAATTTGATTTAAATACAAAATTGAATCAAACAGTTGTTATTTAAATCAAACTTAAACGGCCTGCCATGGCCATTTAAAATCGATTTAAGTTTTTCGTACTGCCATATGATTTTGACAGTTTGGTTTTGTTCTGCAAATGCAGAAAATTGCACATGTTTTTTTTTCTTGTTTCATAATTTGATTTTTTATTATTTCCTGTGGCAGTGAAATTGGGAGTCCTTTTATCACTTTTGTCACTCATTTTAATAATTTTTGCAAAACAATTTATTATTTTCTAAACTTTTCACAATTTCACTTGCTTCCAAATTTGTTTAAACAGCTGTTTTTTATTGAGTTATCGATAATTTTTCGACACTTACATTGTGCTGCCATACTTTTATTATAATTGATTACCAAAAATAATTTTAGACTGTGAAACAGAAAGCTTAAATTTTAAGGAAAATTTACTAATTTTGTATTTAAATCGCAAGTCAAAAATCGGGGGTTAAAGGTTGACAATCAGGTGGCAACAACAACAACACTTACATATGTTTTTTAGCTTTGATGCCAAGAGGGCGGATCTCGCTCTAAAACTAATTAGAAAGAATCTAAGGACACTGTGTGGGGCGCTAACAGGCCACTATACCTGCAGGAAACATCTGTACAGAATGGCCAGTACGGCAACCTGCAGATTTTGCGGAGAAGAAGAGGAGACAATGGAACACTTGATTATTGAATGTGTGGCACTAGGCCATAGAAGACACAGGCTGTTGCAGGCCTATACATTGGGTTCACAGGACTTGCAAGGGCTTCCACAGAAGGAGCTAATTCTGTTTCTTGATGTATTAAACTCGTGAGGGAAAAGGGTTGCACAATAGATCATCTTTGGTCACAGTGCAAAGTGCCATCCTGGACCAACCTAGTATAATACAATACAATACATATGTTTCTCAGACTGCCAGTCATTAAGACTAGCCTACTTGGGTCCTAACTGGTTCCATTGTTCTGCACTAGGAGACGATAAGCCTGTAATCCAGCAAGCCACCCCCCAATGGTTCTACTTTTCAACCAGGGCAGCCAGCCCTGCCCCCTCTCCTTGGCCGCTATATTGCACTACACTCACTTGGCTGCTAAATTGGTGACATTGTGCTGCAACAGTATTAAAAGTTTGCCACCTGTTTCATCATTTCCCTGGACTGCTTTATTATTTTCTATACGTGGCAATTCAACACACGTTTAATACCCACTCGCGTTGAATGCCATATACAATGCCATCTTGCTATTGGCCACGTCATCTAATTGCCAACTTTGGTTAACAAAATAAATACATATGTATGTATGCCTACATATGTAAAGTTGCTAAAGAAGAACAGAGTACTTAGCTTATTTTTTATTGATCACAAACAAAACAAAACAAAAAAATCTATTTGAAGAAATTAAAAGTTCAACGAAACGCACACGAGGGAGCATAAGAAACAATAAAAAATTTTCATAAATTATAAAAGGCCTTCAATAGCTTTGATTTTTTTCTATCTTTGGTTTTTAATGTGCAAACACGTGTTTGATAAGTTATTGTTGTCGTTGTTGGGCTGTGATCATACGCACAATGTTGGTGTCATGAGCAAATTGTTTGCGCACTCAAACATACGCATGTATGAATCAGAGAAATTAAAATACTTTATTCACCAACCTCAACCAGGTCGACTTTTAAAAGCACTTTTCATGCCAAGATCGCTTTTTGTGACAAGTCCATTTAAAATTATTTGATTAATTTCTTCAAAAAAAAAAATTGAAAATTCAATTACAAAATGTTGTTTAAAATTTTGTGCTAAAAATATAAAATTTCGATTTCTAAACCTGCATGATGCTGCGAAATAATACTGCGAAAAATTGAAGCAAAGGAAAAAAAATTTATTTTAGATAGTTTACAAACAAGTTAAGCAATTTTATCTGCTACACAATCGTACAAATGTGCAAGCTAAAAGCAGTTTATAAAAATGTTAATGGAGGCAAAGGACGCACAGAAGTTACAAAACTGCGAAAAATCGCAAAAAAAAATTTGCTAAATTCCAAAGTTGACTTGAATAATCAAAAAACTTAAGGCGGTGGCCAAAATCACAACTGAAAATATTCGCGAAACCCAAAAAAAAAAATCTGAACTGTAAAAAACAGTGCACAAACAACCACGAAAATCGGCGAAAACTTGCTAAAAATAAAAGATAGACTTGAAATGGCTCACAAAGACGTTACAAGGTTGCAAAAAATACGTTCTTAAGTTGTTGTATTAAAACCGCGAAAATTCGCAAAAAAGTATTAATTTAGGTGCAAATATAAACCTTTTTAAAAAAGTTCATTTTAGGACCTTTGGAAAGGTTCATTTGAATTAATACATTTCAATGGGCTCTTAAAGCAAATAAATAACTAAGTTCATGTTCGCGAAAAATTTTAAGAATTTACAAATGCACTTAAAATTCTTCAAAAAAAAAACACAAGGCGATTACAAACTAGTTTAAAACCGCTAAAAATGTTTAAAATACTGATTATGATTTAAAAAAAACCCCCGAAAATTTTCAAAATTTTAAAATAAGGGTTTTGCAAAAATGTACAAAAATGGAAAACATTGTAACTGGCACAAAAAAGCTGTTGATGTTCAACAAAATAGTAACAAAACGCGAAGATAACCAAATATCTAAGAGAAAAAAAAGTGACTTACAAAAACGTGACACGACCGGTTACAAAGAATGCAATTAAAACAAGTTCGCGAAAATCAGCGAAAAAATCTAAATCTAATTAAATTGCTGTGCAAACATGTAAAAAAATCATCGAAAATCAGCGAAAAATGTACAAAATTCTAAATCGAATTAAGTAGTTGCACAAAACGTTAAAACAGTGGTGAAAAGCAAGTACAAAATTGCGAAATCCCGCGAAAAAAAAAATACAGAAGCGAGAAGCAGTGGTGCAGAGTTTACATACATATATACTAGTAACAAAGCGTTAAGATTTATGAAATTTCTAAAATAAAATTAAAATAGTTTATAAAAGCATTAAATTTATAAAGCACGCAAAGATCGCAATTGGTGCGAAACCGCGAAAATCCACAAAAATTTTATAAAAGACTAAATTACACCTAAATAACAAAACAATACCCAAACAGCATAACAGTACGTAAAAATGCAAGAAACCGTGAAAACTTTGCAAACTCCGAAAATAATACAACCTGCGAAATTGCGCGAAAATTAAGCCCAAGTCAAAAATACTTTACAAAATGTGAAATATTTGCAGAAATCATAAAACGCCAAAGCCAGCGAAAATTTTACAGAAATTTAAAGTAGACTTAGGGCCAATTTCCCAATTGTAGACATTCGTTCGCACAACTACACTGAAAAAAAATATTGTTAATGGTGTTTTTGTCATCACGATAAATCCGTTCGTTAAACCGTTATAAAAATTTACTCGATACAAAAACTTGAACATCCGCGAAAAACCTGTAAGTCAATAACACACCTGAAACAGTCTCCAAATTTTACGCAGTTGCAAAGAACAGGGACGTCGCAAATCATGAAAATGTTGTAACGACTTGTCTTTTAAAATAGTTGACAAAAACATTGAACGGTTATAAAGAACACACCAGACACAATATCGCGAACATCCGCAAAAAACCTGTAAGTAAATAATACACCCGAAATCGTTTGCAAAACTTTATGCAGCTGCAAAGAACACAGCTGGCGTAAAGCGTGAAAATCTAAAAAAAAATAGAAAGAATTTTTTGTAGATTTTGAGTTTTGTCAACTTTTTACGAATTTTCGCGCTTTTGTCAATTTTTTTTTTTTAATTAAACTGTCGCTGTTTTACAAAACTTTAAATATTTTAAATCTAAGATTTGTATTCTACATAAAGAAAAAACTGAAACGTACAACTAACGTAACGAAATGTTGATACAAAATCAGAGTTAAATTTATACAAAAGAACAAAAAGCAAATTTAAAATTACCTCTTTACAATATTTAATCTTCTAACTGAAAGGTAATTTTTCATTGCCTCTTTGTTTCAATTGCTTGTTTGCTTTATGAGTTCCAACTGCTGTGATGGCTGAGCGGATGCGGTGGCTGCTCAACGGTTGTCACGTTTGCAGTTCAAAGCCCATCAGAGTCATGTGAAAAACTTTGCAGCTAAAAAATACAAAAAATTTAAATGCCGTCAGTGTTAAGCGAGAAAGAAATATTAAAAGGAAATATAAAATAAAAGAAATAACGGGTTATCCATTTCGTGGTTTCAAAAGTATAAGACTGAAATGTGATGCTGCCACAGCGACATATCGTGCTTTAAGAGGAGATTATGGTTTACATAATCCTGGAAATACACAAGCAATTGTCATAATTGTGTGAAGAAATTTGAAGATTATTGAAAATATTGTAAGGCCTGTACATCATCGTTTTGCTCGTTCCGCTGAAAATATCGCTGCTGTAAGTGAAGGTGTTGCCGAAGACCCGAATGTAACGATTCCTCGTCGTTCTCAGGAATTGGAACTGTCTTACGGCACATTATAGAGTATTTTGCATTTAGATCTACACCTACATCCATATAAAGTCCAGCTCACACAACAACTTAAGCCAGCTGGCCGATCATTCACAACGTCGTAGATATGTGGAATAGCTGCTTGAACAACAGGCGTTGGACGGCGATTTTTCGAACAAAATTTTCTTCAGCGATGAAGCAGCACATTTCCCACTCGGTGGGTGGGTATGTTAATAAACAAAATTGTCGTCTTAGGGGTTCTGAGAATCCCCAAGTAATTGAAGAGAGGTCATTACAAGCAGAAAAAGTCCCGGTGTGATTGGACCTGACTTCGAAAACGACGATTTAAAGAATGACTGTCACCGTCAATTCGTAGCGGTATGGTCAGATAATAACCGACCTTTTTTTTGCCTGCTATTCAAGAATATGACTTGGAGAACATGTGGTTTCAAGAAGACGGTGCCGCAGGCCAGACAACTCGAGGGAATGTGGCTTTATTGCAAGAGACATT
The DNA here is from genome assembly GCA_963662145.1 of Sturmia bella. Lineage (NCBI taxonomy): Eukaryota > Metazoa > Arthropoda > Insecta > Diptera > Tachinidae > Sturmia > Sturmia bella. The sequence goes on from OY759170.1 coordinate 20,717,234, forward strand.
TCCTGGCCGCGTATTTTCTCGTCGTGGCGATATCAACTCGCCACCAAGATCATGCGATTTGACACAATTAGACTATTTTTTGGGGGGGGCTACGCGAATTACCGTGTTGCTATGCAGATAAACCTTTAACTCTTAAGCACTTAAAAACCACTATGCGTCAAGTTATGGCCGAGATGCCACCCAATATGTGTCAAAAAGTGAGCGAAAATTATCAGAAAAGAATCAATGCTTGGGGGCTGTTCACAAATTACGTAACGCAATTTTTGCAGATTTTTCACTCCCTCCCCCTACGTAATAGATCGTAACAAAATACGTACATCCCCGCCTTCCACCATACATAATACCCTAGACAGACGACAGCGTTAATACGCATTAGTGGCCATTTTGCGCATTTAATCGTGCATTATCTACATTCGAATGTGAATTTAGCTCTATCATAAATGTACAAAATCAAACTGCATTTATACTAAATTCAGTTACATAATATGGCAGCACTGTCGAAATCCGTCAGCTGTTGATATTTTGTTCAGTATTGTGAATAGATAAAATGGAATCACAGATAAAAAAAGGCAACAAATTTAAATTTTGTGATTGCTAGTGCACGCTTAAATTTTGTATTATGGAGCAGTTTCATGAAAAGAAATTTTAACTTTCTTGAAAATAAATGTTCATTTCCTATCAACAGCATACCTGCAAATTTTACACTCCGGTTATTTATCCATTTTGTGTGTAAAAGTAAACTCTAAAGACCATATTCATAATAATTACTGTAAGTTTATTAAGCTCTTATTTGACGTATTTCTACGGAATATTTGTCAAATAAACGTGTAATAAACCTTCAATAGTTTTTATGAATATGGGTGTTAGTAAATATTTTAAATGCCAAAACAAAAAATCAATAGCAAACAACAGCTGTTTTTTAAATGCAGCTGTTTACTAAATGCAGAAACCGTCGTCTGTTACCGTAAAATTTTAATTCAAATTGGTGAGCTCTTAATGCCAATTAACTCTGCCGTCTGTCTAGGCTATAACATAACAACCACTAAATAATAAAAAATTCTATTAAAAAAATTAATAATGTAATTCATTTTATGTACATGTGTATGTACATAGTATGTATACAAATATAACTCAGGAAATTAAATTCATGTTTTTAACGTGTAATTAAAAAGAAAATTCTATTTATCAAAATTATTAGCGATTAAAAATTGGCACATTTCAATTATCGGTCCATGGAAAGGAAAAATATTCATCCATTGATAAAACATGCAAAACATGAATCAAAATTTTGCATACAATAAATCCCCTTAGGCGTTACGTAATTTGTGAACAGCCCCTGGCAACACTTCGCCTGATGATCATTTGAATGATGTAGTGTTTCACACATAATTTCAACGTTCAAAAAAAAATATTTTATGTGTTTTATTTACGTTTACTTTTGAAACCGCAAAATGGATAACCCGTTATAAGTACTTAAATGTAAATTTTCATTTTGATGCTTGCTTGCAATGCCATACTAAATCATTAGGAATAAAAGTTGTTTTAATGGCATACAATTTCATTTTCGGTTTGATACGAAATCAGCTTAAATCAAACTGAAAGTTCCTCGAAGCAAAATTAGCATCGAAAGTTATGAAATCCACTTTTTTTTATATTTAACCTGTGTGTATTTTTTTCGGTGTAGTAGAATATTCTCTATTCTAAAATGTGTAGGTTCATGTTTTGGTTTAAGAGGTTTCAGTGTGATATAAAAACTAATGGAAAAATATTGCACCTGCCCATTTAAGTTCACCCCTGCCTAGTGCAGGGTGTAGGTCTCTTTCTACGGTGCAAATCTAGTACGTTCATTCACCTAAGAAATGGGAATACATGTGTTTGATTCTTTTTTGTGTTTCTTTTTTTCGGTATGGCAGGAAATTGCTACTCAGAAGCAAGCACGTAGACCCCGTATGAAATGAATTTCAGGCATTAATTATGGGAACTCAGTAAAAAATCAAGAGATTTTTTTAAGCGTGAAAACAGAATGCGATTTGATTTTGAAACTGAGCTTTGCCCAACCAGGTATGGATACAGTGCCCATTTTCCCGGAACGGTGCCAACTAGAGAACTTAAACTCTCCTTAGCTATTTGTGATAATTTTTTCTTCGAACTTTTAAGTTGTACTGATCTTGAGCCTGACAAATAACATCAGATAAATTAATTTAGTTCGTAATTTCAACTTGCACATCATTTATGACAATAATTGATAATTGGAAATATTTTTTATATCGAAATATTATTGTGGTTGAAATGTTGGTTCATCAAATTCGAGGTTGTGGAATTCATTTCAGCTAAAGACTTTGCCAGAAAATTACTAAACAAGATTTCAGCTACAACGCTACTATGTACAAGCCCATCGCCTGTTTGAACAGCATCTGCTGACACTGTCATAGAAAGAACTGGCCAGACCTCATCCTCCATAATGTCACATGATTGCGTTTAGATAGAAAGTCTCCCGACAGAATAACCACTTAACGCATGTTGAAACAAAGTCTGGCATAATTTTTTAAATCCGCTTTCATGAGAATTTTCGCGCCTCGGTTTTGTTCAAGCGATTAATTGATACTCAAGGCCAAATGCTACGTGACGAAATTTTCACTTTTTTCTCTACAAAGAGATTTAGTTGTTGTTTTTTTTTTCACATTTATTTTTTAAACGAAAGTGTGAAGAAAGTGATTGTGAAATGCAAACAGAAAGAAATCGCATAAAATTTGTGTACGTACATACTTATGTATGTAGTTTAAATAATACTACAAGGCCAACTCAACTCATGAACATACGCTCACATAAAATAAAATTCTCATGAAAAAATCGTTGTTTTTTTGCCAGCGCCGCATATAAAAAGTAATTAAAGATTAGATACTATATTTCGGTAGGCAGAGCAAAAGAAGTAGTGAACATTTCGTTAAAACAATCTTTCTCACCAAAATTGGTGTTTAAAGTGGAAATGAATAGTTTTTTTTTTGCTAAAAAAAAGGCAAAAAACCTTTAAACACTACAAGCACTTAATTTAATTTACGATTTCGAGTTTTTTGCACTCTCAACTATTTAGCAGAATTTACGCAAATAAAATGAACGCACCCAAAGAGGCGTACACAGAGAAAACAGATCAGTTGCGACCAACGTATTTGTGGCCAAACGAATTTTTGACAGTTGCAACAGCTAAAAAAGTTAAATTCTTGTTTTGCAAAACAAAAAAACAACCATTCAAGGGCAGCAGCTTCTTTTTAAATTGCTACCTTTAAGCCAGTAGGGGCAACAGCTGTTAAAATTGTTCAGCTGTGTGGAATGTAAAATGTTTTTTGTACGGGTGCTTAAAACTAAATGTCAAGTGTTTTTTTGCATTTCATTTGACATTTCTCAATTTGAACACAATCGAGGAACGCATTCAAGTTATACAGGCTTATAAGGAAAATGGGTGTTCAAATCAAAATTCATACTGGCCACTTTCTGATTTTTTCGCTCAATTTAATTGTCCCAATATGCATACAATTGTCCTGTACAAATTTCAAGTCTCTATATCTTGCGCTTTAAAAGCTACAGCTAATCTCAGTTTCTTGTGTGGGAGAACCCTTTATTTCCTAACTTGTTGTTGTTGTTGTTGTTTGGTTTGCTGTTGTAGAATCTATGTAAGCTTATACCCTATGCGAACTCCGAGCAAAATGTATAGCTAATTCTCCAGGTAAAGGGGGTCCCCTTCTATAGGGGGGCATTATTTAAATTTTTACTTATATCCATAGTGCATATCCCAAGCAAATCTCAAGTCTCTACATCTTACGGTTCAAAAGTCATAGCTAATTTCAGTTTATTGCTTAGGAGCACCCTGTAGTTCTTAACTTCCCTGCAAGAACAGTGTCGGTCATATGATGGATCATAGGGATGCTGAGGGGTTCATACATCAGCGTTTCTATCATTTTCTTAAGGGTAAAATGAAAAAACTGTTGCAAACATTTGTGTATGTGTGATTTATTTTTTAAACCAGCGTTACCACCTCAGCAAAGCAAAGATCATTCGAAATCTTTTTTTCGATTTATTGCTTTATTATTAAATAAAAAAAAAGTTTTTTTCGAAAAATTAAAAAAAAGAAGCTATACAAGGAGAACTGAATAAATTATTTTAGATATATTTAGATAAGATTAAGAAAAAAACAGTAGTCAGTAGCAGTTTTAGCAATAGAAAACTGAATCATATGGGAAAAAACATACACAGCACTATTTTTGTTTGTTTTTTTTTTTTAACCAAATGAACCTATTAAAATATTAATGCATAAACGTAGTTCCAAATGAAATTACCAAACTAATACGGAAAAATCAAAATATTAAAAAAATCATTGTAATGGCAACGCTGAAAGCTATAAAGTTGCTTTGTATGTGTCAGTAATCAAGTTGTTAATGTGTTCGTTTCCATCAGCCATTTCTTGCAGGGTTATACTTTTTAATATTTGTTGTTGTAGAATCTATGTAATACCGCATAGCGTGTGAAAAGTTCAGCTCTCTATCTAGCTCTAGTGGTTTAAAAGTTATAGTTAATTTTATGTAATTTTCACAGTTTCTGGTATGAGAGCACCCTTTAATTCTAAATTTTGTTGTTGTGCGGCCTATGTGATTACATATCGCGGAACAATTTTTGTTTTCTAGCTCTAATGATTCTAAAGTTATAGCTAATTTTATGTCAGTTTCACAGTTTCTTGTATGGCAGCACCCTTTAGTTTCTAACTTTTGCTTGTTTTTAGTATATTTTGTTGTAGCAGCCGCAAAACCACATGTTTTCTGTAAATTTCAGCTCTCTAGTCCTTATCGTTTGGTAGAATGGGGCCTGGGACGGATGGACGGGCATAGAAGTCTCAATTACAGGGTTCCGTTTTTACTCTTATGAGTACGGAAGCCTAAAAATTAATAACAAAATATGTATTTGTATACCCGCTGTTCAAAAAAATCGTTTCTGGGCTTAGATTTAGATTTATTGAGCCTCAAAATAATACAATGTTGTGTAAATTATATGAGAATTGAAAAAAAAAGAAAACTTAGGACTGTAACGTATTATCCTAAAAACATAGTAATGGTATAGATAGTAACAAACTAATTTTAGCAAATAAAGTGAATTACGATTAGTAATATTTAAATTTAAAATGCTCTCGCTCCCGAAGCTCACATGACACAAAAGAGAGTTTAACTCTATAATTAACTTAAAACTAACTAAAAACTAACTTTAAAAAACTAGCTTAAATAGACTAATAACTCCAAATTAAAATAATAATAATAATATTAAAAGAAACAAAACTACTTAACCGAAAGTCACTAACCTCTATGAGTGCCTTGAGAACTCTTTAAGCAAAAGGGAGGGCGCAAATTAATATTCAAATTAAAATTTGGAGTAATTTCATTTATAAGACCAACTGGTGATAAGTAATTTGTATTTGACCAACTAAAGTTAATCTGCTCGTTAAAAGCATTTCTTATTATGTCATTCTCGTGAAGGGAAAGTCTAGTTATAAATTTTTTTAAAATATCACAGACGTAAAGTCCAACAGGAGTAACTTTTGCTTTATTATAAATAAATCGATTTGAATATCTCTTACTAATTGATTCAAAATTTTTCCCTACACAACATCTTAATACCTTTCTCTCAAAAATTTCCATTTCTTTTATAAAAGAAGGTGAAACATTAAACCAAATAGGAAAAGCGTAAAGCAAAACTGGCCTCAAGCAAGTCTTGTACAATAATAATTTAGTCTTGCACGGTAAATTTTTATTATATAAAACTCTTGAAAAGTAACCCGACATTTTATAAGCCTTTCTTAACACAGCTCTCCCATGTTCATTAAATTTTAAAAGTTTATTGAATGTGATACCTAAATACTTAATTTTATTCCCGAATGGAATCTCAAAATCTCAATTAGTCTTTTGCTCTCAGGCACAACAAAGCTTCTGCATTTTCCAGAAGCATTTCAAATGCAGATTGTTTCACATTTAGAAGCATTGATCGTAATACCCCACCTTTCATAATAATATTTAACCTCTCTCAAATGGTCAGATACTTGATTTAGAGCTGTAAGCGGTGACTTATTATGTGCGTAAAGACGTGCGTCATCAGCATAAAGTAATGCAATAGAATTGTCTGTCCTATGAGGAAAATCATTCATGAAGATATTATATAACTGCGGAGCTAAAATCGAACCTTGAGGAACCCCAAGGTCTGGGTTTAGTCCAACATTTATGATTTTTAACTCGCTAATTTTTTTTTCAATTATTCAATTTTATTTTTTTAACTATTATAAACAAACATTTGGTCAATACTGCAAATGTGATGCTTAACTAATGTACTAAAAATTATTTCAACGCTACCTTATAAGTAATTCCCAAAAATCCTGCCTTATAAGCAATTCCCAGAAACCGGGAACTCTTAACATATGGAAATCCCATAATGGAAATTCCCCGCAAAACCCCTGGCTCTAAAATAAACACAATAACATGCATTCATAAGTTGAAGTTTTTAGGTATTTTAAATTCTTGCTGGTTTCTTTGTTTATTTTTCAATCGTGCACGGCTTCTTGTTGCTCGTCTTCAAGTGACCTATAATTGTTTGTGGACATTATACCTACATACATACTTAATTTTGTTTAATGAAACTTCATCTCTGCTGTTCAATAAGAAAATCAATCCGCTAAAGCAAGTGGCATCTCCGAAAAGAAGCAGCCTAACCTCAAAAACAATGTGTTGTGAAAACGCAATTCTTTTATCAACAACCATTCACTTCAAAAAAAAAAAAAACTACATACAACCAAATATCTAAAACATTAACTTTAACCCAAAAAATAAATCTCTTTAAGACAAGTGAGTACTTGAGAGCGATACCTGTAGTGTTATGGGTGTTTACTCAAAACGATAAAAATCAATTAGATTTTTTTTTATACTTAAAATCCCCTACGAAATAATGCTACTTAAAATTTAACAACAACACAGAGCATTGAAGAAAAATTTTCTCTACCGCGATTCGGTATTACACAAACATCAAATTTTAAGGAAAACATCTATTTCAAGGTAACAAAAATGGGACTTCTTCTGAAAAGGAAACTATTTTGAATTCAAGTGAGGTGCAGGTAAAGCTGTTACTAATAGACGTAGTTGGTGTAAGGGTATGGAGGGGGGTTACTTCTTGCTTTAAAGATGAGAATCAACTTTTTTACGGGCATTAATTGGTCGAACTTTATGATTTACAATTGTAAATTACTTTATCGAGCTCAAGGAGCCTACTTGAAGAATAAAAGGTCAAAGAAAAATGTATTAATTCAGGTCCAAAAATGAAAACTTTTCAAAATGTTTTCTGAATTAACACATTTCAATTGGCTCTGAAAGCAAATAAATAATTAAGTTCATATTTGAATGGTCAAAGAAAGAAAGAAAACTATTCTCAGAAAAACTGTGTTTGCTAGAATTGTGGTGATCAACATTTTAAAAAAAGATAGAAGGGTAAAAAACCCATTGATGCGAACTAATATTGCTAGATCGTCATGTGAGCTGAGATCGTCGGAATTAATTCGACCAACATTCATTCAATATTGCAAAAAGATTTTGAGGGTCAAAAAAATTTGTTGACGTTGAATCGCACACAATTTGTCAATCGCTCAAAAAAAGGCTGGTATCGATTGGTCCAAAAAAAAGCTCAAAAAATATATGTCACGTCCGTGACATCGTGACAGCTGATGAATCGTGGACTTACAGCAGTGTTCCCAGGCCAATATATTTCTCCCCCCCTCCTCGAAAAATTTCAAAACCCCCTAACCATCCATCACAGGCCCCCGTTCTACCAAACGATAAGGGTTTTGCGGACGCTACAACAAAATATACTAAAAACAACCAAAAGTTAGAAACTAATGGGTGCTGCTATGCAAGAAACATCAAATTAGCTATAACTTTAGAACCATTCGAGCTAGAAAGCAAAAATGTTTACGGGATGTGTAATCGCATAGGCTCTACAACAACAAATACTCAAAACAACTACAAAATTTACAACTAAAGGCTGCTGCCATACAAGAAACTGTGAAAATTACATAAAATTAGCTACAACTGTTAAACCATTCGAGCTAAAGAGCTGAACGTTTCACAAGCTATGTGGTATTACATAGATTCTACAACAACAAATACCAAAAAGTATAAGTTAAGAACTAAAGGGTGCTCCTAAGCAACAAACTGAAATTAGCTATGACTTTTGAACTGTAAGATGTAGAGACTTGAGATTTGCTTGGGATATGTACTTCGCAGGACTCTACAGCAACAAATACCAAAATTAGCAATATGTAAAAATTTAAATAATGCCCCCCTATAGAAGTGGACCGCCTTTAACTGGAGAATTAGCTATAAATTTTGCTCGGAATTCGCATAGGGTATGTGCTTACATTGATTCTAGAAAAGCAAACCAAACAATAACAAGTAAGGAAATAAAGGGTGCTCCCATACAAGAAACTGAGATTATTCAATGTTTTTCTACAAAACCCCCCTAAAAAATTATTTGGGTGAACATTCTGCTTTAGTTTGCGAATCACCAATATTAATGTATTGGCAATGCGGAAAACGCATAAAATTGTTAAACTTTCCCCAATTAAAAATAAAATGAAAATAAACTGATAACACATATGTATTTTTCAGTGCATATGTTATGATTACAGGTGCATGTATATTTATTATAAATTTTCGATTTATTTGTATTCACATATTTTGGGATCTAAGTAACTTGTTATCTGCGTATCTTGGAAAAATTAAGTTTCTCCAAAAATAAGAAGAGTTTTTCGCTTTTTACGTTCTTTTGACATTTTCATAAAAAGAGTTTCAATTTTCAATATCAAAGTTTCTTAGATATTTTAATTTTCCCAATTCTTAAGACACGGAAAAAATTCAAAGAAATGGCCCCTAAATAAAAATTCATTCAACTCAACAAAAAAAAGTACTTAAAATTACCAGTTGCAAAATTCTATCAGATGAACATAAAATATTTCATTTAATTTTACTTTAAAAATCGTTAAAGTCTTCAAATTTAACGATCAGTTGAAAAATCTTCTAACTCCTGCCGTTTTAAAGTTCAACCAAGCACAGAAATCCCCTAAAAAAAACCCCCCAAAAATAAATTGTTTCCCTGTAAATTTTTCCCGAAAGAATTTAACACCCTAAATTCAGCCCTAAAAGAAAAAAAAACCCTAAATCTAGGGGGGAAACCCCCTAAACTGGCAACACTGATTTACAGGCATGAACCCAAAATTAAACAGTAGTCGACTGTATGGATGAGCAAAATCCAACAAAAGTTGTTCGCACACGAAGCACTGCCAAGCAAATGGTTGCCTGGTTTTTTTTTCGGAAAAACTAGACATATCGCAACCGTAGACCAGTTACTTCTCAGAGTATTGCTACACAGCAATTTGTTTGCCAGTTGTCTTCCAAGAAATCAGACGGATCAGTCTACGCCATAACACAGCGGCTTAAACAATTGCATTTTTGAGCACCCAAACATGAGTTAAATGCTGTATAGTTCTGTGACTTGGCAGCGAATGACTTCGTTTTATTCCCGTACGTAAACAAATTCAGTCAAGTACGCGGTTGGCTTGCACACCGGTATTCATAAAAAATAAAACAGTGTTGAAACACATTTTACGGCAAATTTTTCATATAAAATTTTTTTTAAAATGTGTTTGAGCAACGTTTTATTTTTTATGAATACCAGTGATAGGGTTCCGTATGTATGGAATGGCATATGCGAATAACATATATTGCATAAATTTCATCTCTCTGTCTCTTACAGCTTGAGAGTTACGTTTAATTGCTTCTTTATGTTGTATGCGGACACCTAGTAGTTTTCGACTTGTTGTTGTTGTCGTCATTTGCTGTTGTAAGGCATCTAGGAATGCATACATTGTGCGAATTTCGGCTCTCTATCTCTTACGGTTCGAGAGCTATAGCTGTTACTCTACATCGCAAAGGGACACCTGGTAGTATTACAATTGCTGTTGTTTTTGGCATTTGTTGTTGTGGAGCATATGTGAATACATATATTATATAAATTTCATCCCTCTGTCTCTCACGGTTCGAGAGTAACGGCTAATTGTTACTTTAAGTTGTATAGGGACACCTGGTAGTTTTCGACTTGTTGTTGTTTTTAGCATTTGTTGTTGTAGGGCATCTATTAATACATATACTAAGCGAATTTCAGCTCTCTATCTATTACGGTTCGAGAATTATAGCTAATTGTAACTTTTCGTTGTATGGGGACATCTGGTAGTTTTCGCTTTGTTGTTGTTTCTAGTATCTGTTGTTGTAGCGGTAAGGTACAACAACATATTTTTATTTCAAATTCAGTTCACTTGAGTACACTATTGCAATTGAGTCTACCGTTTGCGATTTACAGAATACAGAATCCGGCGAGTTGCAAATTACAATTGCGAACATCATGCAAGATGCTGGTGGCAGAACATGTGCGCCTACAAAACTCTTTGTGGCGTTAATCTCAGCTTAAGCCATAAAAATATGTACAATAAGAATATATTTCATCCAAAACACATTTGCTTACCTAGATCGGTACTTTTAATTTAAATAGAGCATAACATCAAATTACGGAAAAAAGTCTAGAATATGGAAATTCCGTATCCTGCTTTTGCAAAAAAATCTCCATTCAATGATGGTTTTTCATGCATGTGTGTGCTTAAATGCCAAATATTTGAGACTGGCTGGCTTTCCAACATTTAAGGCAGTGTGGGGCTGACACAATACACTCTCATATGTGCTAGTGTGGGAAGCAGCAAAAAACGAACAACGACTGTAAATAATTCTACACTCAGAAGAAAAAAACGTAAAATATTATCTTCATTCAAGAATTTCAACAAAAAAACATTTACATACCTACTGTGTTTTTTTGCACACATCTTATTACGGTACTTATTTGCGACTATAAGACGCCAATATTTTTCAAGTAGCCATAAACATTACAACAACAATATCAAAAAAGTTTACTCAGTATAAAAAATGTAAAACATATTTGCATATTGAATGAAGACAATTAAAAAAATAACAGAAATGCCGTTATTTTTAAAAAGTTTTGTTAATTTTGGTTTTTCCTAAATGAAATGGAATGGTAAGCACAGATTTAAGAATACATAATGTGTACACTCAAATAATTTTCCATTTGCCAAAATTAAAAGACATTTCTTGACTTTGGATATTTTTATTTGATTTCAAGTTTTTTCAATAATACTTTTTATGTTTATATAATAATAAAGAAAACAATATTCATTTAATGATAAACTACATAATTACATAACGAAAGCAAAAATATTTAATAATAAAATAATATAAATATAATGCACACATAATTAAATAAATTATAAAGCTTTAATTTAATTTTGAAAATTGTTGCTACCATAACGTTTAGCTAACTCATCCAAATCGATGTCTCTTCTGTATTCCTTGATGCGTAACGCGATGACAAATCAAGCATTGTGCATCGCCATCCATGTTCTCTATAAAAAAAAAAAATATTTTCCCATTCTTCATTAAACATTTTGCTTTGAGTGTAAACAAACAAATTAACAACGAGATCTTTCTCTAACAAGTGCTGATCAGCGACTGATTTGATTTACTTTGACGAAATGATAACAAAGCAACATCCGAACGTTAAATTTCGTAAGTTATACGAAGAAGCTTATAGTGTACGTGTGTCAACGTAGCGCAAGCAGAATTTTCTTCCTATACACGCGTGCATAGGATTTCAAAAATCTGCCCGACACTGATTTAAGGTTATCAGAAAGGAAATCATTTGGATTGTAAATACAACAAACAACAACAACAAAAACTAACAAGTACAGCAATATTCATCATACGACAGACTGATAAGAGAGAGTAGAGTATTACTGCATGTTATTGACATGACAGTATTATTTTAGTTGTTGTTGTTGTTGTTGTTTTTGTTCTCTTTATTTATTTTAGTACCTCACTGTTGTAGTTACAAATGTTGTCTGCACAAACATTCACACACTCACACATATTTACGTAGATATCGCCACCTTTAATGCAAACCTTTGTAAATATGCAATCAACTTACATTTAATTTATTTAATTTGTTTTGCCAATTTATATAATCGCCCGCATTTTTCGATCCCTCCGCATCAATAAAAAGATTGCTGTAAATATATTTCGGGCCTGCTTCATTTGCTTCTCACGGTAACAGCCGAAATATTGTATTCTCTTACGGCCATTTTCACAATTAATGATCAACCCCCTAATTCATAAAAATTATTACAGGCTTATAAGACTGTTATTTGACATATTTGTATGGAAAATCTGTCAAATAAGAGCCTTATAAACCTGTTATAATTTTTATGAATTAGACGGTAAGACTTTTACCTTACGTTACCTCTAGTCTAAGAACAATATTGGTATGCCAAACTTGCCGTTGAATACCATTATGAAAAAAAGCCGCTAGTCGCTTAAGCGAAAATTTTCTGCCAACTTTTTTTTACTGATTCTCACTGTTATGCGTTCTACTAGTCACAAAAAGTGATCGTTGTCGGATCTATTGTTTTATAATTAAAAAAATAAATAAAAAAACAAAAAAAAAGCAAAAGAAACAAGACGGGCCCGAACCAGCAACATGCAGGTTGATAAACAGCTAACGCTACCACTGAGCCATCGACGCTCGTTGCTGGGAGTGCCATTTTAGATGTATACGTGTAGTTTTATGTCAGAATTTTACCCCTTTTTAGGGTTCCGTACTCATCAGAGTGAAACGAAACACTATTACCGAGACAACTACGTCCGTCCGTCCGTCACAGCGTCCATTCTCCGAAACGGTAAAAGCTAAAGAGCTGAAATTTTCACAGGATGTGGTTGTACCTTGCCGCTACAACAACAAGTACTAAAAACAACAGCAAATCGAAAACTACCAGGTGTCCCCATACTCAAAGCTCAAACACACTTTTTATACAGAACACATTTTACGTCTTGCAACAGCTTTACTTTTCTTAGCACTCACTTCCTTACAACGGGTGACCATTGGCTACCAACGACTTGTATTCTTGAAATTGTAATTGTTCTTTATTAATATTAGTTATCTTCTCTAACTTATTTTCTTTTGTGTTGCAAACTTTTCCATTTACCTCTGGTGGGATTTAAATCGCCATCGTAATTAGAAAGGTACAACAAGCAATTTAAATAGATGTTGTGTTGCACTATGATATTGAATCAGTTTATTATCTCTGTATGAATTTAGCATGATTTTTACTCAAACTTTGTGCATGCCAATTTTAGTTACCAAACATCAGTTAAATGCAAAAAAAAATACTAAAAAAAAAATTTTTCATTCTCGTGCCATCTGGGATTCGAACTCGCACCTCTTGGCTTAATAGTTGGCGCTGTATAATAATGAGTCATGCAGCACAGCAAAAACAAAATGCGTTATAATGTAATGCAAAAAGTGGCAGATATATAACTAAGAGTTACAATGTAGTGAAGGCAATAAGCACTTGCTATATAAATTGAATAACACTGTACAACACATGATTTGGGGACTCAATTCTGATAAATGCTTATGAAAGTAGCCCCAAAAAGAAGAACTTGTGCATCATTCGTTTGGTCTTGGTACCTCAAATAATCATTTAAAAATTAATTTGAAGTTAGTAAGTATCGTGTAGGGGAGTTTGTCGCGTTTTAGGCTCTTTTGTTTGCCATAACTCGAGAACCACTGGTCCAAATAAGCTAAAAAAAAATTTAAAAAATCAGGAACTACAATTCCTTTAATTTGTTTATGCAACGTTTCGCTACATAAGCAAAAGTTTCGCAGTTATAAATACATGTATGAAGAAGAAAAATATTGTTTGCCTAAAAAAATGGATTTTTTAAATTTTTACATAATTTATAAAAAAATCGAAAACGGTAAAAAATTTTCAAGTTTTATTACTTTCACGAACAGTCGCATAACCTATGAACAAAATGAGTTATAAATCATAAAAATCGATGGACGCGTTTCGCTTTCATTAGAGTTATGACAAAGAAAAGAGCCTAAAACGTGACAAACTCCCCTACACGATACTTACTAACTTCAAAATAATTTTTAAATTATTATTTGAGGTACCAAGACCAAACGAATGATGCAGAAGTTCTTCTTTATGGGACTACTTTCATGCACAATTATCAGAATTGAGTCCCGAATCAATCACCTGAAAAATGTTGTACTGTGTAAGTGACGTTTTCGGTGGTATGCTACAAACTTTAGTTACTAAAAATAGATTGTTCTTTTAAGTAATTTATAAACATGTTATTATTTATTTTGTCTAAAAAATGTGTTAATAGTCTGCGATTTTTGCTAATGCTTGGTCAAAATTCATTATTTTAATATACATAAGTGAGTGTCTATTTTTCAAATAAACTTGGGGATATCAAAGTTTATGTACGACCTGATATTACACATTTCTTCTAATTACACTTTGCTTCTAATTACACTTTGGCAAGGGGTATATAAGATTCGGCAGTAGTCGAATATATTACTCTTACTTGTTTTTCTTATACAGCATTTTTCGGTTAATTGACCCTACGGTTAATTGGTTTCTGCGCTTAATTGCACCACATGATCGGGCAAAAAAAATATTGCATACGAACACCATGTGAATTTCCTCGGATAATTGAAGCCGGTTAATTGATTTTCCCGCTTAATTCGTTCAAAATTCATGTCATCAAAAATAAATTTCCTCTTACTTTTGCCCGGTTAATTGCATTGAAGAATAATCTGGCATTTTTGCACATACATATTTGACATCATTTGTGAAAAACACTGGGTGGCATCTCTACTATACACATATATGTACATTTTTTGCTGTTACTTGCATTTTTTGTTTCGTTTAAGGTAAAAAAGAATTATTTTGAAAAACTTAAAGTGCACATATGCGATTTCTTTTAATTCATTAGTACATAGTTTCAATTATGCGTGATTTCTGTAATTGAACAAACTGTTCAATTAAATAGGGTTCTTGTAATTGAACGAATTGTTCAATTAAACGGGTATCGGCTAATTGGTTCCCCGGTTAATTGAACAAAAAATTGTGCAAATTTTGATGTGCAATTAACCGAAAAATACTGTATTTATGTGCTGCGAATTGAATTAACCATTATAAATCTTGGGTAAAACTTTATAGAACCTTTAAATTCCTTAATTCCTCTTTTTATTTCTTTTTATTCAGCCTGTATATTTAAAAATTTTGCTACAATCTCTGCTATTTCTGTAAATTCAAACTAAATATTGCTCTCGACTCCAAAAATTCATAAATTGTATCTTCTCCTAAAAGACATGAGAAATCTATGTGTGTATGTATGTATTTGAGGAGGATTACGTTCTATAACATTATTTTAATATTTTTATGTAAATAGAAAATTTTATTATCCTCACACATTTTTACCATAAAAGTGGAATTCATGTTTAAGATAAAAATAGCTAGTTTTTTTTTTTTTTTTTTTTTTTTTTGATTGCCCCAGTTAAATAGTGCGAGTGTGATAATTTTAACTATGGCAACACATAGTGCTTGGCACTTTTAAAGTGATGTTTTAGTTTTGCTGTAGAATATTTTTTATGATCATTGCTTTGGCCAGGTGGTAACGAGGCAATACAAAATAGAAAAAAATCACATACTTTTTGCAATAACCTGATGTGGGTTGCAAGCCGAGTTCAGTAGATTATTATTTTGTCAGTTTTACAGGCTTGCCTTGGCCTTTTTTGTTCGCTAAATACCTGTTTTTAAAAAAGGATACCTCAAGTCTTTTGATATGTTTTTTCATTAAAAAATTTAAAAAACCACGTATTGAAATAAATATCATTATGCAACAGCATTGTTTGGCTCCCATCCACAGCCAACATATTAACTTTAAAGAGCCTAAGTTGTGGCTTAAGTAGCTGTTTCGAAGTTGCCCCACTTCACATCAGCAACCGTCCCTGATTCCAGAGGTTCATGTTTCTGCAGCAGCAGCCACCCAAGTCGTGGCACACATATTTTCTGTTTGAGTGTCATTTCAGCAACATGAGCCTTTGAGTTCATGTTTAGCTGGTGGACAACTAGCTGTTTCAAAACTGCCACATTTCTCGTCAGCAGCCGTCCTTGAACTCAAAGGCTCATGTTGCTGAAACGACACTCAGACAGAAAATATGTGTGCCATCACTTGGGTGGCTGAAGGGCTTGCATGCTGACAGCTAGCTAAAACCTTTAGCTGGGGGACAACTAGCTGTTTCAAAATTGCCACATTTCTCGTCAGGAGCCGTCCTTGAACTGAAAGGCTCATGTTGCTGAAACGACACTCAGACAGAAAATATGTGTGCCATGACTTGGGTGGATGAAGGGCTTGCATGCTGACAGCTAGCTAAAACCTTTAGCTGGGGGACAGCTAGCTGTTTCAAAACTGCCACATTTCTCGTCAGCAGCCGTCCTTGAACTGAAGGGCTCATGTTCTGAAATGACACTCAGATAGAAAATATGTGTGCCATGACTTGGGTGGATGAAGGGCTTGCATGCTGACAGCTAGTTAAAACCTTTAGCTGGGGGACAGCTAGCTGTTTCAAAACTGCCACATTTCTCGTCAGCAGCCGTCTTTGAACTGAAAGGCTCATGTTGCTGAAACAGATAATTGTCCCCCAGCTAAAGGTTTTAGCTAGCTGTCTCAAAATTGCCACATTTCTCATCAGCAGCCGTCCATGAAAATAGCATGTGGCACACATATTTTCTGTCCGCTTGTTTTTAGCATACAAGGGATACCCTTTTGCTACCACTGGCACGTTAGTACACAACTCTCGCTATACTAATTAGTCTCATACTTGCCTGATATAACAAATTTAAATGGCTTTTAAGTAGCAAAATTAAGTTATAAAGAAAATTTTTATTTACACCATTTACAAAATTTACATTACATTAACAAAGTGGCAGGCAATGCGCTGGCATTACATTTGTTTTCCTTATTTTCTGCACAAATTACGCGTTTTTGTGCCATTGACCATGAACTTTATTAAACAGACGCAGTTGAAGACAAAGAACCATCGATACAAAAGAAGAACATTGAAAACCAAAAAAACGTAAAACGAAAATTATCTTTGTAATGATGGAAGTCAGGCCTGGTAAAACTGCTGTAAACGTACAAAGAATGCGAATAGCATATGTAAAATAAAAATAAGTTATAACTGTAAATAAGTTATAAAGGTTCTGTCTCTCTTAAGGAATTTTCCATTGGGCAGGGTGAGAAGACGAAAATTATAATTTTTTTTTTTTTTAATAAAATATTTAGTTTCAGACGTTAGAAAACCTTTAGCTAAATAAATAACGGTTGCACCAAGAGCATATATTCATGTTTAAATTTACCACTTTTATTTGTAATCTTTCCTAAAAAAAAACTATTTTTTTTTAATATTTCAAATCCATTATTGCAACTTTAAAATACACTTAACCATACCTGGCCAAATGCTTTCAATAAATCTCACACCAAAAAAAAAAAAAAAAAAAATTAAAATCTTTAAAACTCAATGAGTCAATGAACAAAATCTATAATTCTTAGAATATGCGTACATTTTATATTTATTTCTACTGCCTAATTTAATTATGTAGATAATCAGAGCAGCAGCAGTAACAAAACATAAAGAAATATTTGTATTAAAACGAAAAATTTTAAAGCATTTATGAAATTATTTTTTCTATTTACCACATCTCAAACTTTTGAACGGTGGTACAAGGCCAAGTATTAATTAAATATTACGCATTAATTATCACATGTGTTTTTATTTTCACTGAAAACGTTTGGCCACAACAAAAAAAAAAAGGAAGAAGCGGAAATTTCTTACCGCTTCTGAAAGTTTCACGTAACATGTAAAACTTTCTTAATTTCTGACAGATGGCTGGAAATACAAAACCTCGAACTTAATGAACAATGATGCAAGCAATTTGTATATGATGATAAATATTGCCAATGTACGAGGGCTGCCTTTTATGTTTCGGGATGATCTGGCAACCCTAGTGTTGCAATCTGGCAACTGAGAGCTCTATCGCTAAATTGGACATATTTGACAATGACAATGTACTCAGAACATTTTGACTTATGAGCGCTGTTTGTGTTGTTTGCAGGAACCTAAAATATGCATCTCGGCCCAAAAATGTAATTAAATTGTGAACAAATTCCTGTGATTTTTTTTACAACTTTCGATGTGGATTAGCTCAGCAACAGTGCATATGAATGACTTTAATTCAGTATTTGGCGTGAATGGCAAAATTGCTTCGACACTTGTTCTCTCATCCCGAAATATAGAAAAAGGCAACCCTCGCATACTTTTTGTCCCTGACATTGAAATCAAAAAAATTTTTTTTTTTCAAAGAAATATTCAACAGACCTGTTCTGGCACTCGCCCAACATTTGCGTGTGTGATTCCTACACAGACCAGAGGTGCTCTGTAAATCGTAATTCCCCAGCCATTGGCAAACTCAAATCGTAATAATATGCAGTAGCAGTAGAAATGGATTGCTGCATTCACCCCCAAATTGTTGCAAGGCAGGCTACTTGCAGCAAATTTTATGAAATTTCCTTTTGAACTTGCTGCCTCATGTGTCTCTTATTTTCTTTTTCAAAGTGGAACTCTTATTATTTTAATAGGGAGCCCCTAATTGAGAAAACCCAGAAGGAAACGTATAATTTTCATTAGGTATTCTTAGTGATTAACTCGGTCTGTTACTCAAACAACTCAGACTTGAAGACACTCAAAGAAATTTGGGAAAATACAAGACAAAATTTAGCCAGTATCGTGAAATATATTTTTGAAAAAATTAATATTGCGAGCTAAGGAAATCAATAAGCATAAGTCCGTTATTGTATAACGGGCTATCCATTTTGTGGTTTCAAAAGCATAGTACTGCAATGCGACATCTGTCAAACTGTAAGTTGTTAAACCAGTTTTTTTCTACTCAGTTGAAAGTCTGACATTGACGAAAATGGATCGCTTAACGATCACACACAACACATAGAAATTATCAAAACATTTTACAAAAATGGTGATTCTGCCACAGCCACATATTGTGTTTTTTTTAGAGGACATTATGGTTTACATAATCGTCTAACTATGCAAGAAAGTGGAAAAATTACGAAGAAATTTTAAGACTCTGGAGAGCTTACAAATATTGTAAGGCCTATGCCTCATCGTTTCGCTCGTGCGGCTGAAAATATCGCTGCGGTAAGTGACAGTGCTGCCGAAGACCTGAATGTGTCGACTCCTCTTCTGTCTTACGCCACATTATAGAGTATTTTTTGCATTTAGATTTACACCTACATCCACATAAAGTAGAGCTCACACAGCAACTGAAGCCAGCTGACCGACCATTCACAACGTCACAGATACGTGGAATGGCTGCTTGAACAACAGGCGTTGCACGGCGATTTTTCGAACAACATTTTTTGTTCAGCGATGAGGCACATTTCTCTCCTGGTGGGTGGGCATGTTAATAAACAAAATTGTCGTATTTGGGGTTCTGAGAATCTGCAAGTAATTGAAGAGAGGCCATTACAACCAGAAAAAATCCCAGTTTGGTGCGATCTTTAGTCCGAAGGTGTGATTATACCTGACTTCTTCAAATCAAAAAATCGTCAATTCGGAGGCTTTTTTTTGCGGAGACTTTTTTTTGCACTTTATGAATGTTTATGTATATATATAATCTGGGATCATGTTCATTATTTTAATTATTTTTACAAAATTTGAAATTCTTTGATTCATTTAATTTTATCATTTATAACAGATGTTTGTTGTATTTCGTCGCTATGGTGCTTCATATGACGAATTTACACAGCGAATTTCGTATTCGTCGTGTTGGGCGAAATTTGTCGTTCGTTGCAGTTGTGTTCCTAGCATGAGTTCTAAACAAAATTTATGCAGTTTTGACCACCTGCTTATAAAATAATGTAGTGAGGGGTCGTTGGGGGGGGAATGTTTTGATGCGTAAAACGCCATTGATTCTTTTTTTTTTTCTTATTTTTTGTTCTTTATTTTGCGATGGCCACACTAAAAAAATCCACAAACTACAAATCCAAAAACTAAAACTAGCGTTTTGCCCATTCGTTATCTTTTTTTTTTTTTTGCACATTTAACTTCACACGGTTTGCGCCGTGATGATTTTAGTGCAAATTTCTATTAAAAAGTAATTTGTATTATTTTCTATGCCGGACTTTAGTGCAATGACTTCTATTTTATTCATTTTCTTTCTAATTAAGATATTGACATGTGTTTAAACAATAAAATTTGATTTATTTTTAATGTACAACAGCAAAACAAAACACGTTTCTCTATTTGTTTGTTCAAAAGTTTTTGCCAGACATGCTGGGAAGCAGCAACGCATCCACATAAACGTGTACAAAAATAAATTAAAAAAAAAAAAAACACTAAAACATAAAATTGCTTTGCTTTTTAGCAAAAAATTTTCACACTCTGTATTGTAAAATTTTTGGTTTTTGTTGTTGTTTTTTTTTCTCTCTAATACGCACACCTCTGCGATCAGCACCCCCAGCAGCCGCAAAAGGCGCACCAGAACCAAAAGGAAAAAATCGATTCGATCTTTGACGTACATATGTACATATGGACGTGTACAGATTGGCACGCATGTATGAATGGTTGGGAAAAGGCCTCAAGAGTTTATGAGAACACGAAATATTTATAGTTTCTTAAAATGTTCTTTAGTTATTTAATCGTCTGTCGATTTATTTTGGAATCATTATTAAGCGAAAGAGTAAAAAAAAAAGAAACCATGAATTCAAAATGTTCAGTAGTATTTTCTTGCTTGCTTTTGTTTATTTTGATGTGAAAATTACTTTTTGTTTTAGAACAAATTTTAGTGTAAATAAACAGGTTTTTTTTTTTTTTTTTGTCTTGTGTGTGGTGTGTGTTGAACATATTTTTTGCAATGAAAACTGAAAGAAAGAAATTCATTTAAAAATGTTTATAAATATAAGGTATTATTAATAGATTTTATTTATCGAATTGTTTCAAGTCTTAATTGAAGCTGTCAAATGAACAAGGTCAATTAAGAAAATTCGTTTACAATTGTACGCAAAAAAACAAACAACCTGCGTCGGATTTATTTTACAAATTTCAACTAAATTGGCGTGGCTGTCGCCTGTCCTAAGAGTAAAAAAATTATTCATTTGGCCACCCTAGTGTAGCAATCTGGCAAGTTGAATACGCGAACTCCTGAATTGTTTCACCCGCTTTCAAATCTTTACGAATACAATATTTTTCGGTTAATTGCACATCAAAATTTGCACAATTTTTTGTTCAATTAACCGGGGAACCAATTAGCCGATACCCGTTTAATTGAACAATTCGTTCAATTACAAGAACCCTATTTAATTGAACAGTTTGTTCAATTACAGAAATCACGCATAATTGAAACTATGTACTAATGAATTAAAAGAAATCGCATATGTGCACTTTAAGTTTTTCAAAATAATTCTTTTTTACCTTAAACGAAAAAAACTGCAAGTAACAGCAAAAAATGTACATATACAGTCAAAGCCCGGTATAGCGAATACTCAGTTTAACGAATATCCGATATAACGAATGGCGAAATTTTTACATTAACTGCCTTATATAGCGAATGGCAAAAAAACGAATCTCGATTTAACGAATGACAAAGCAAAATACATTAAAAATCGTTACAGAATCGTAAGATTGTGGGTGTTTTTGGCCTCTGCTTTGTGCTTTGTATTGAAAGAAGGCTTGTGATGCGTTGCTTTTTTCCTTAAAATTTCAGTAGTTTTGTTTGGTGCATTGTGCAAACGAGATGTCGATTTCTTACGAAATTATAATACGAATGAAATGTAATAATAAACCTACACATGTTAATAGCATCCAAATATAAGTAAATATGTATGTATATGCACCTTTAATGAATTTACATATTATAGATAAAAACAATTCTTAAATAAACTTTAAAATATCAATTAAAGTTTTATTTCTACACTAAGTTATCAATACAATAAATTTTGATGTTTTTAAAACTGCGGACCACCGTCTTTCATAAAATTTTAAGATAAAAAATTACTGTTCGATATAACGAATATCTCGGTTTAACGAAAGGTCTGAACATTATATCATTCGTTATACCGGGCTTTGACTGTATGTGTATAGTAGAGATGCCACCCAGTGTTTTTCACAAATGATGTCAAATATGTATGTGCAAAAATGCCAGATTATTTTTCAATGCAATTAATCGGGTAAAAGTAAGAGGAAATTTATTTTTGATGGCATGAATTTTGAACGAATTAAGCGGGAAAATCAATTAACCGGGTTCAATTATCCGAGGAAATTCACATTGTGTTCGTATGCAATATTTTTTTTTGCCCGATCATGTGGTTCAATTAAGCGTGGAAACCAATTAACTGTAGGGTCAATTAACCGAAAAATACTGTATGTAATTCTAAAGGGTGTTTTTTTTCGATGTATAGAACTTTAAGTTGGCATTACTGTTCAAGATGGCGATCGATTTAACAGCTGTCAAGTGATTTGTTCTCAGTTCCCTACAAGAACAGTGTCGGTCATATGATGGATCATATGACCGACAGGGGTTCATACATCAGGGTTTCTATCATTTTCTTACTTGGCGGTTACACGATCAAGTTTAGCCTTTCAAGTTTTAATACATTCACACTTTTTTACTAATACACTCACAATTTTGAAAACTGATGAAAACTTGATGACAATTTTTGCTTTCCATAGAGAGCATCAAGTCACAATCAAGAAAACAGCTGACAACAATTTTTTGCGTTCTGTCTGCAAATATTTATTGTTTTGTTTGAAAGTTGCAATTAAAAGTGATTAAAATTAAACAGATTTAAGCTTAAAACTAGAAATAAAAAAGTTTACGTGCAAAACCATTAAATTTTTTACTTTTATTTTTACACTGATTTCCATTAAATTTATTAATTTTAAAAAGAGATATTTGTATATTAGGATTATATTTAAATAGTTTGAAAAAAAAAATATTGATTTAGAATCTGAATTAGTTTCTGGGTTTAATGTAGAATATAGAAGAGGGAGGAGGTTTTGCTTTAATTTTTTTTTAGCAGAATATGCAAGAAGCTATTTTTAATTTTCTTCTTGGAGGCATCTTGAAAACGAATTGTTATGAAATTGCGTGCGGCCTACGTCACAGCTATCAATTTTATTGAATTTTTTGATAGCAAAACTTGGTCGTGTAACTGCAGTGTTAAGGGCAAAATGAAAAAACTAATGTAAACACTCGTGTACGTGTGATTTCTCTTTTAAACCAGCGTTACCACCTCAGTAAAGTGATCATTCGAAATATTTTTTCAAAATGCCCACAAAATTACATTTAATGTTATTAATTTTTTTTTATTATTAAATAAAAAAAAAGTTTTTCGAAAAATTGAATTAAACAATTCAATTCTAAAATAGAATAGAATAGAATAGAATAGAATAGAATAGAATAGAATAGAATAGAATAGAATAGAATAGAATAGAATAGAATAGAATAGAATAGAATAGAATAGAATAGAATAGAATAGAATAGAATAGAATAGAATAGAATAGAATAGAATAGAATAGAATAGAATAGAATAGAATAGAATAGAATAGAATAGAATAGAATAGAATAGAATAGAATAGAATAGAATAGAATAGAATAGAATAGAATAGAATAGAATAGAATAGAAGCTATTTTAGAAAAAACGTATAGATCAAATTAAACGAAAAACAGTAGTCAGTAGCAGTTTTAATAATAGAAAACTGAGTTACATGGAAAAAGTTTCCACAGCACCATTTTTCTCAAAGAAAAAAGGACAAATGAACCTATAAATAGATTAAAGCATGAATGTAGTTAAACAGTAAAGTACCAAATTAATACGGGAAAATCAAAATACCAAAAAAAAAAAAATCACTGTAATGGCAGCACTGAAAGCTATAAAATAGCTTTTCATGTGTTAGTAAATAAGTAATTAATAAGTTAGTTGCCATCAGCTATTTCTTGCACGGTTGGTTCATCATGAATAGAGTCACGCCTGCACAACGCTTGCAAATAGTGCAATTTTAGTGCAAAACGAGATTGCGGTGTTGCCGATTTTCATAAGAGAATTTTGTTTAGCGATGAAGCGCACTTCTGGTTGAAACAAAACTGCCGCATTTGAAGTGAAGCTAATCCTCAAATGTATGTATGTATGTCGAAACATCGTTACATCCAGAAAAACTGACTATTTGATAAGCTTTATGGACTGGTGGCATCATTGGTCCGTACTTCTTCAGAAACGATGATGGCCAGAACGTTACAGTCAATGGTGATCGGTATAGAGCCATGATTACTAACTTTTTCATTCCTGAATTGAATAACCCTGATGTCCAGGAGATGTGGCTTCAACAAGACGAAGCAATATGTCACACAGCTCGTGCCATAATCGATTTATTGAAAGACACGTGGCGATCGCCTAATTTCACGTTTTGGACCTGTGAATTGGCCTCCAAGATCTTGTGATTTAACACCGCTAGACTACTTTCTGTGGGGTCATGTAAAGTCATTGGTCTATGCGGCTGAGCCACAAACGCTTGACCAAATACGGCTACAAATGTTGGAAAAAGTCATCGAAAAATTGGACATCCAGATTGGAATACATCCGCGCCAGCCGTCATATGCCAGAAATCATATTTAAAATGTAATGCCAAAAGATTATCCTTCGGATAAATAAAATTCATGTCTATACATCAAAAAAAAACACCCTTTACCAAAAAAAGAAGGTTGCAAAGAAAAGTAAAAAAGTTGCAAAAGCGAAAAGAAATGTTTGCTGTGTTAAAAGTTTGTTTGAACATTTCTGATTCTCATTTAGTTCATGGGAATTATGGAATAAGTAGTTAAGTTTCAAACAAACTTTTAAGAATTTTTCAAGTCTACTGATGAGTTAATTAGCATCAACGAAATGTCATCGGCAGATAGACAGCTAAAAAAGACAGCAAATATTTTTTAAAAAGGTTCATTTTTGAACCTGAATTAATACATTTCAATTGGCTCTCAAAAGCAAATAAATAATTAACCATCTAATTCATAAAAATTATAACAGGCTTATAAGACTGCTATTTGACATATTTGTATGGAAAATCTGTCAAAGAAGAGCTTTATAAACCTGTTATAATTTTTATGAATTAGACGGTAAGTTTATATGTTTTTTCATTTTCTATAAAAAAAAACAACAGCATTTGTTTCCTCTTGCTTGTAACAGGCTTTCAAATTTCTTAATTACATTTAAAAAAAATTACGCCATTTAATTAGTTTTTATTTTCATTGTTGATACTTCAAAACCAGACATTGTAGCATTTTGTTGCTCGTCATTTGAAAGTGAATTGATCTTGATTTTTTTTTTGCGTTTCAATTTTTATATTATCTTATCATTTGTGCGAATGATAATGTCTGATTTAACAATCATTTTATTATACCCGGCTGGCATGAAACTTTTAAAGGGAATTATTTTTAAATTCTAACGTGAAACGTGACTCTGGCCAAATGTTTGCAAGCTTTAGAAATACTTCAACACTATAATGAAAAGAAAACAGAAAAATCAGTTCAAGTTCTACACATACATACACATGTATGTATGTGCAACAAGGTCTACTTAATGAATACTACATCTTTTTCAGCGAATAGAATATGACTCGGTGTAGAAGAAGGCCAATTCATGGTCCCGGGGCTTTGATGTTTGCAACTGAATACAGGTTTTATATGACCAGCGTAGGATACCACAGCGCAGCATCGGCTGTTGTTTCGTTTGCTAAAACCCGACATGAACATTTTCCCAAATATTTGTGAAATAAATTGTGAAAGATCAATCAAGGTTCATTTTTAAGAATTAGTTAATTAATTTTATATATTTTTTTTTCGTCCCCTTTTTTATATTTTTTAATATTTATTTTCTTGAGCTAAACATCTTTTTATTAAAAATATTTAATTTTTTTTTTGTCAATATTTCGCTCGCCTTCGGATACCTTCTTCAGGACAATAATAATGAAAAAAGTTTTTCATTATTAATTTTTAAGAAAATTAATAAAAATGCCACTTTTTTGAGAAAAAAAAAACTCTCAAATCTGTTCTGCGAGTCATGCTAGGAATACAACTGGGACGAACGACGTATTTCGCCCAACACGACAAATACGTCGTATGAAGCACAATAACGACGAAAACCAAAAACATCTGTTATAATTGATAAAGTTGTTTATTGTTTGTTTAAACATGAAAAAAAATTAAATCAAGCAAAGAATTTCAAATTTTGTGAAAATAATTAAAATAATGAACCTGATCCCAGATTATATAAACATTCATGAAGTTTAACATTTTCAATTATAATTTCACTTGTATCTATTTTCTTAGTTTGTTAATTTCATATTACAGTTATTTCCGCTTAATTGAGTTTCTAAAAATGCACGGCTTTTGACGCAATTAAACGGGAACTCAATTAAGCATTACTCGGTTAATTGAGTCGCCGACGCAATTAAACACAAATCGCTTAATTGAGCAATCGAGCGAAACACCCATGCGTAGATGGAAAATAAAACTCATTTCTTTAGTTACATATTAAGTTGAAAAATTGTTTAGGTTTATTAAAACAAAATAAAAATCAGGTACGTTCATCGTACAATGTTCATAAAGGAATAGAACAAAATAATTATTTTTTACGTTTGTGGAGCAAAAAAAAAATTTAAGTAGACGGAATCAATTAAGCGAAACATTTTCTCTTGTTTTTCACAATGCGGTCTAAATTTGCAAAACAATTAAGCGGGTGACGCAATTAAACGGAACTCAATTAAAAGGGGATTTTAACATACACAGGTATATTGAATAATTTCGTTCCATGATTTTCAGGGCAACAAAGCGAGAAGCTCAATTAAGCGGAAATAACGGTATTATAGTTGAACAGCTGATGGGGTGACCATATTAAAAAAAAAAATTGGCATTACCAAAAACAAAAAATTAAACACTACAACCATGTTTTATATTCTAATATGTTGGCTTTTTATTTTAAATGCAAAAAGTCAAAGCTTAGCACTTAAAATAAAAACTATTAAAGTAAAAATTTACTTTTTTTTTTAAACACTTGAAAACTAAAACCAAAATGGCCACATGGTACTGATTTGTTCACCGGCGTAAAAAATAGAAATAAATCTATTTCAAGTTCGCCGTGTACAACGAATTTCTACCGACGCTGTGACTGTGTGCATTTTCATATACTGCAATATGTTTTATTTTTGACAGCGAAAAATTCGCCGTTCGTCCCAGTTGTGTTCTTAGCATCATCCGTCTTCGCTGCAGACATCCGAACAGACCGATATGAAACTTTTTCAGCGTATTTGAAACTTTACAGGGCGTTGAAAAGAAGAGACAAGCAAAGAAAATTTGTTATACAGTCAAAGCTCGGTTTAACGAATGATATAATGTTCAGACTTTTCGTTATACCCAGATATTCGTTATAACGAACAGTAATTATTTATCTTAAAATTTTATAAAAGACGGTTGTCCGCAGTTTTAAAAACATCAAAATTTAATTGTATTGATAACTTAGTGTAGAAATAAAACTTTAATTGATATTTTAATGTTTATTTAATTATTGTTTTTATTTCTAATATGTATGTAAATTCATTAAAAATCATAAATGTATATAGGTGCATATACATACATATTTACTTATATTTCGATGCTATTAACATGTGTAGGTTTATTATTACATTTCATTCCTATTATTAATTTCTTAACAAATCCACATCTCGTTTTCACAATGAACCAAAGAAAACTACGGAAATTTTAAGAAAAAAAGCTACGCATCACACGCGTTCTCGCAATACAAAGCAAAGAAGCCAAAACCACCCACAATCTTACGATTCTGTAACGCTTTTTTAAAGTATTTTTGCTTTGTCATTCGTTAAATCGAGGTTCTTTTTTTTGACATTCGCTATATATGGCAGTTAATGTAAAAATTTCGCCATTCATTATATCGGATATTCGCTATACCGGGCTTTGAATGTATTGAGTTTTCGTAAGTTCGTAATATCGAAGTTTCACTGTAGTAATGTAATATGTAGAGTACATAACAGCGAATCCAGCTTCATTAATTTATTGGAGCATCGTGGCAGTGTGACGTGCATCACTCCGCTCTATCGCTATTGTAATGGAAAAATTAAACTACTCCCTCTTTCCTCCTTCCCAAAACCTATTTTTGTTTGTATTCTGCTCCACAGCATAAATAGGGGTCAACCCCAATCGTGCAAGTTAAAGAAAATATATATTAAAAAAAATTAATTCATTAGATCTATTCTATAATTCATTGCTGCCATGAACATTTTCATTGGATTAATGGAAAAAAAATATATTAATGCAGTGAATTCATTAGAAGCATGAAGGAAAATTCTCTTACCCCCGATTTTTAACTTGGGATTTAAATACAAAATTAGTAAATTTTCCTTAAAATTTAAGTTGGACTTAAAATAGCTTTCTGTTTTACAGTCTAAAATTAGTTTTGGTAATTAATTGTAATAAAAGTACGGCAGCACAATGTAAGTGTCAAAAAATTATCGATAACTCAATAAAAAACAGCTGTTTAAACAAATGTGGAAGCAAGTGAAATTGTGAAAAGTTTAGAAAATAATAAATTGTTTTGTAAAAATTATTAAAATGAGTAGCAAAAGTGAGAAAAGGACTCCCCAATTTCACTGCCACAGAAGTTGATTACCTTCTGGAAATAATAAAAAATCAAATTATGAAACACACAAAAAAAAACATGTGCAATTTTCTTAATTTGCAGAACAAAATCAAACTGTCAAAATCATATGGCAGTACGAAAAACTTAAATCGATTTTAAATGGACACGGGGCAGGCCGTTTAAGTTTGATTTAAATAGCAACTGTTTGTGTCAATTTTGTATTTAAATCAAATTTAAATTGAAATGGCATTTAAAATCCAAGTCAAAAATTGGGGGTTAGTGTGGTGATCTGTCATACCTGTTACCACTGTAGTAGCAGTTCGGAAGCAGTCGTTTTCCGCTATTTAGGCTGCCACATTAAAGCTGTTAATAACACCAACTCTTTCTTCCAGTGTATTTTAATGTATAGAGCAATTAATAAGCAGTTAAATATTTTGCTCTATTTTCAAGAGTGATTTTTATTATTTTTTTTTCTATTTTTTATTTTTTAATATCACATATACATATATCTCTAAAAGCGCAATTAAGATCTTTTATTGTTTACTTTTTTTTGTTTTTGCTTTCGTACCTGTTTAACATTTTAGGCCTGCAAAACGATACTCCTTCCTTTTTAGATTAGTGAGGTTTTTGGTGGGAAATTTTTTCGTTTTGGTTTTCTTTACATAATTTGCGATAATTATAACTTACTAATAATAACTGGGTGTTTTAAGCAAATTCAGTTCACCAGGCGGCTGTTGATGAGCAAAACTAAAAACAAAAAACACTAAACGCGCAGTAACGCCTATAATTAACTTCTAGCAGTACTTTCAATTGCACAATTCAATGCAAATTTACTTTTAAAAAAACAAAACAAAAATTGTGGAATTTTATTTTTCACAAAAATTGATTTGTGGTGAAATATTGTTTTTGCGGGCTTTGCGGAAAAAGCTTTAGTTAAAAGTGAAACAACCAGCACCAAGTAAACAAATACTCGAAATAATTGTAAAGCTTTAATTGTTTTTTATTGTTTAATGACAATCAACGTGAATATTTTACGGTCTAATGCCGCTTAATTGAATGCTTTTTTTTTTGTTGCACTAAGCGATAAACAAATGTGTTGACTCATTAACAATTTATCAAGTTTACAAAATTTGTTTTTTTTTTTTAATTTATTTATTTATTGAAATTTATAATATTTAAAATGTAAAGTTGTTATTGCTTTGCAAAAAGAAGATATTGAAACATGTATTTACGAGTAGGTAGTATAATTCACAGACGGCAGTTTTAAGATTGAATCACGTACAGACATAAATGGGTCATTTGCAAGACCTGTACATAAGAACAACTTTAGCCCAACTCATGATACAACTAACAAGGTAACCTTTTCGCTACAATAAGAACAACTTCAATAAAAATATTATGCATTTTGTTTTTGTACAACTTATGCAAACTGTCAAAAAGTCGCCACTTCTACATTTACAGTAGAGTGATACACTGAGCTTACGCGGATTAGCTATCTCGTTTTGGCTGTCTTTCATCTCTGCAATCTCTTGACAACCTAAAGTAGTCAGATGATTAACGGCTTAGCTGACGAGGCTACCTTGTTAGTTGTATCATGGCCCAACTTAACTTCGCTTTCAGTTCGTGATGTGCTGCACTTCGTATGACAAGCTGTGCCATTTTGTACAGTACTTGGCTCTCATTTTTCTTTAAAAGTACGATCGCACCGATCTGGCATCTCTGTGAAGTAAATGCCAAAACTTTCATGACGTAAGACTATGCGAACGCAAGCTGACGACATAGAAGAATCCCAATTGATTCGAAATTGAGCGACTACATTTCGATCGCTTACATTTTCCTGCGACATTGAGGAACAGGCACTTAATAGAAACATGACTTCTAGAACATTTTGGACTATTATTATTATTGAGGATTATTTCCATCCTGTTTTTTTTTTGTGTATTTTTTCCAACAAACTGCTTTAGAGCATAGATGCCCATGGTAGTAGTATTGGTGAGAGTGACGAAAAAACACTGGAAGAAAACAATTTGCTATTCATTTTATTTATGTCTTTGTGTTTACACCTTCATAATGGTTTTTTTTTTTAATTATATTTCTTAGTTTTTTAGGGTTCCGTACTCATCAGAGTGAAACGGAACCCTATTACGGAGACAAGTACGTCCGTCCGTCCGTCCGTCCGTCACAGCGTCCATTCTCCGAAACGGTAAAAGCTAAAGAGCTGAAATTTTCACAGAATGTTGTTGTACCTTTCCGCTACAACAACAAACACTAAAACCAAAAACAAGTCGAAAACTACCAGGTGTCCCCATTCAACGAAAAGTTACAATTAACCATAACTCTCGAACCGTAAAAGATAGAGAGCTGAAATTTGCATAGTGTATGTATTTATATATGTTCTACAACAACAAACACTAAAACCAACAACAAGTCGAAAACTACCAGGTGTCCCCATACAACCAAAAGTTACATACAACCAAAAGTTACATCTCTTTGTAAAATCTTGGCTCGCTTGAGGCGGCAAAACTTTTTGCTGATTTCTGTAGAAGTTCAAATCGTCGCATTCGTTATCGAATGAGCTCTATTAAGTAAAGATAGTGTAGGCGACTGAATTCCTTTGATCACGAATGCAATGACCAAAATCACATTGTGAAATTTCAGGGGTCGATTTTTTCAAAAATGCTTATATTTTCTGTTAAATATTCTTACTATTGGAAATTATATTGGATGGGCTCTAAAATGATGTCCAGCAATAATAAGACACAGAATTTCTGCAAGTGTAGTTTGTCTCTACCACTCAACATGATGATTTCCTATTGGTTGATTGACGATCAAACAAAAGAGCGTAATAATACGTGTGAGTTTAATTTGCTGATATCAGCCACTACTGGGCATCTAAAATTTAGAGACATGTAGATTTCACATTGTTCAGTTATGCAAATAACGGACAATTGCGCGGCTGTGCTATTTGCCTTCACTTGTTGCAGGGCTGCAGAGCCAGCGGCAATGTTTACAATTTCTTCTGCTCATTGCTTCAAAATTGCATTATCATACGCAGATTGCCGGCATTTCAAAATCTTGCATCCGACACTGGAGACTGGTAGTTGTGCTTGATTTTCGAAGAACTTGTATACTTTCAGCTTGTTCTAATGAAAAGAGCAGTTAAAACTTTTTTTTTTTTGAGAAAAGTATTATATGGGCGTTGGGCGTGGCCGTGCAGCGATTTTTTCCTAACTTAATTATTTTCTAAGTTTACTCAAACAATGCATAACAGCATAAAAAGTTTAATCCGTCTACAAGGATGATTCTAATTTTGCCGATTCTCTGTAGGGCAGGCAACAAACACAACACTGTGCGACATCATAGTGTTGCAAAGTGACCGTTACTAATTACCTATGGAGCATACATAATTTTACTCCACAACTAATACAACCAACACTTTTCTTACCCCTAATATTTTTTCTAATACTGCTGCTTATAATATTTTTTCCAATACTGTTACTTACCTCTAATATTGGTTTATAATTCTCATTTAGTCGATACTTGTAATAGTATAAAGTGTCAAGTTTGATACACACTGGGGGAGAACAAATTGTGCATGGTAGCTGTTCTTCACCTAGTTAACCGTAGTAGTAGTAATTAGCCGACCGAGATCCGAAGAATTTATCTCGTCGGATTGTAGTTTGAATTTATCGATTACCGTATTTAGCCGACCGAGATCCGAAGCATTTATCTCGCCGGATTGTAATTTGATTTTACCGATTACCGTAGTTAGCCGATTGAGCCTGGTAATATTTATCTCATCGCGCTTTATTTTACTTTACAAATCCGACGTTTGGCCGGAGCCGAACTCGTTAATAGCTCGGTTAATAAATACCCTTGAGGGTAGTGCAGCTCGAAAGAGCAAAAACTCGTGCCAAACAAACGGATAGAAACGTTCGAGTCATACGACTCTTTACTTTATTTAAGCAGCTAGTGTGGTGGGTTATTGTGCAAAGGAAGCAGACCTTTGCTTGACCCTGGCAGACTGAGCATACCTCAGCTGAGAAACAAACTGCCTTACAGTGTCTTCCTTAGTATTTAGTGTACCCGGCTGTTCTTTTTCTATGTATTCCAGAAGTCATGCCTTTTAAATTCATTGAAAAAGCATTACATATTTTATGGCCTCTTTACAAATGACCTCCATACGTTTTATTGTTTAACACACAATTAATTGTTCTGTTTGTGCATTTTCCCCTTCAACACCCTTCTCGAATTATGATTTGCAAGACATTGTTTGCGTTTGGTAAAGTAGCTTTTGAGTTTTGCTATCACAACAGTGAATACACATACATATGTATGTATGTGTGTATGTACATGAGAGTGCAAGCAGTTCAATGTCCTTTTTTCAGTGCGTTTGTTGTGAATTTTTCGCTGTTAATTTTATTGTCTGGCATTTGACTGGAAGGTGTGTTTTCTTGCTCATCATCTGGCAGTTAAGAAACGTTTTGAAGGTCATGAACAAAATTTGTTGTTGATTCAACGCCCCCTAAATGGCAAAAAACTCAGCCACACACACACACACACACACACATACTTAGCTTTGCAAAATTTGAAAAAAAAAAACATCCTTTTTGGTTCTCTGTTTCTGGTTTTCGTGCAGATTTGTGAAATTTGTTTGTAAACAAGGGACAAACAAGCCTGACAAAAACTAAAACGCAAAATATGTACATATTTCCAGCACATCCTTCGTTGTGCTGGCTGATGGCAATGGTGTTAAAATATTGTTTAGCAGTGTAACGAAATATGTATGTAGATCTGGCTTTGTATTCTTTTTGCTTATGGGTGGGTGCGTTGTTTCTTTTTTGTTCATCTTCGGTTCGAAATTTGTTTGCTAAATAAAATCTTTCTCATTCTGCGGGATTAAACATTTTTCAGGAATTTCTTTATTTTTGATGAGAATAAATTTCGAAAATGAAGACTCGAAAACAACAAATGTCAAGATGTTTGGCAAAGGATTGGCGTTCTTATGGTGGTGCAGATGAGAGAAAACAAAACTTAAATACATACCTTGTTTGAGGAGTGCAAAATTTTATGGCCCCTTAAAGTGACTGTTGTAAACAAAACAAAGATTTAATATCAACCGAAGAAGGTGAATGAAAGAAGAATGGTTTTTCACAGTTTGGCACAAGGTCAAGGTCACTGCTGGGTTTGAACAGTAAATTCGTACAAAAGATTTTTCCATACAGCTGATGCGGCAAACTTGTTGTATTGTACACTTAATACAGGCTTAAATTTTGCTTTAATACCTGAATATCTTGAGTCATAAAATGTGTAAAGTTCGGCAGTTAATACAGCAGTCCGTAGTGATGCACTCTCTTACTGCGAGTTGCGATTTATGTAGAATCGTATTTACACAAAGTAAGTCGTAAATGCTGGGACACAACTACTAGCGGTTTTTGAAAAACGTGCAAACTCGAATTTAGGGGCCATATCGATCCGCGATGTCACATCGTCAACGTTCGCTTTCACAAAAACACTGTAAACAACAACAACAACGAAATTTCAAATTTTGAACTGCCCCAGCGAGTGATGTTGAGTGACATCGTGGGCCTGGCGGTATATTTGGCACAATAATAACCGATGGTTTCGAAGCCGCCACACTTCTCATCAGCGCACGTCCTTTAACTCAGAGAATTGTGGTTCTAAAGCGACACTTATGCTGTTCAGCCTCCCAAGTCACTGTACCAGGTGGGCCAAAATAAGTTATACGCAAGAACAAGGAAAATGTGTTTTCCTGAAGAAGATACACAAAGGCGTATCGAAATATCGAAAAATTTTCAATAAATAGAAAATATATTTATTGAGAATTAAGTGACCGTACGCTCATTTATAAAACCTAATAAAATTATTTAAGAAATATTTTTCTTAAATGTAACATAAGCTTTGTGGCGTATTCGGTTATTGTTAAAAACAATCGCATCATTAACACTAAAAGGACAAGTAAAAATAATAGTGCTGCCGGATCGTGCTGGCTAAATTCAATAAAATAGTTTTTAGTTAAACAACTGATTATGAATACAGTTTTTGAAAAACTGCTTTTTAAGAGATAAAATCATTTTAATTAAAAAGTTGTTAGATTTTATTAACCACAGACACAAACCTTCCAAGTTAACATATCTCTGCTACCCCCGATTTTTGACTTGGGATTTAAATAAGAAATTAGTAAATTTTCTTTAAAATTTAAGTTGGATTTAAAATAGCTTTCTGTTTTACATCCTAAAATTATTTTTTGTAATTAATTGTAATAAAAGTACGGCAGCACAATGTAAGTGTCAAAAAATTATCGATAACTCAATAAAAAACAGCTGTTTAAACAAATTTGGAAGCAAGTGAACTTGTGAAAAGTTTAGAAAACAATAAATTATTTTGTAAAAATTATTAAAATGAGTAGCAAAAGTGATAAAAGGACTCCCAATTTCACTGCCACAGGATATAATAAAAAATAAAATTATGAAAAAAAAACATAAGCAATTTTCTTAATTTGCAGAACAAAACCAAACTGTCAAAATCATATGGCAAAACGAAAAACTTAAATCGATTTTAAATGGACACGGCAGGCCGTTTAAGTTTGATTTAAATAGCAACTGTTTGATTCAATTTTGTATTTAAATTGAAATGGCATTTAAAATTCAATTCGAAAATTGGGGGTAAGAAGGTAAAATTTTGAACATTAAATATAATTAAAAACGAAAAACAAGGAAAGTTCAAAGCGCAAACGGGAATGAAGAAGATAATTAATTACAAAAAGTTTTTCAATTAGATAAAAATTTTCACAATATAAAATGTAAACAGGCAAACAACAAATAATACAAACGCCATTTTAAAATTGCCTTACTTGCCGGTTACACGATCAAGTTTTGCCTTTCAAGTTTCAATACATTCACACTTTTTTTACTAATACACTCACAATTTTGAAAACTGATGAAAACTTGATGACAATTTTTGCTTTCCATAGAGAGCATCAAGTCACAATCAAGAAAACAGCTGACAACAATTTTGTTTTCGTTCTGTCTGCAAATATTTTTTTGTTTTGTTTAAAAGTTGCAATTAAAAGTGATTAAAATTAAACAGATTTAAGCTTAAAAATTTAAATAAAAATGTTTACGTGCAAAACCAACAAATTTTTTACCTTTATTTGTACACTGATTTCCATTAAATTTATTAATTTTAAAAAGAGATATTTGTATATTAGGATTATATTTAAATAGTTTGAAAAAAAAAATATTGATTTAGAATCTGAATTAGTTTCTGGGTTTAATGTAGAATATAGAAGAGGGAGGAGGTTTTGCTTTAATTTTTTTAGCAGAATATGCAAGAAGCTATTTTTAATTTTCTTCTTGGAGGCATCTTGAAAACGAATTGTTATGAAATTGAGTGCAGCCTACGTCACAGCTATCAATTTTATTGAATTTTTTGATAGCAAAACTTGGTCGTGTAACTGCAGTGTAAAACATGGTTGCAAGCAATTTTAAAAACAGCTGATTTAAAAACACGTTAAAATTGACATTTTAGCTTAAAATTCATTTATGAGCACAGATTTATCGAAAATTCCCTAAAATGTGTTACAATTTTTTTTTTTTATGAATATAGACGTTAAAATTTATCTTCACACACATCTTTACTTTCCTTGTCTTCTGTAAAAATGTTGATCTTAATCTCTCTCAATTTCGAGGAAGTAAAAATCGAACTCCAGCCCGATAAAATTATTAAAATCTTTTTTTTTTGTTTACCAAATTTAAAATAAATATATTTTTAATGCAATTTTTTTTTTCTTTTGCAGATTTTTGCCGTCCAGAATCAAAAATTGTGTTAAAAGTTAAGTTGAAAATGAAAAACGTCTATTTTGTATTCTAAAGAAAGTGTTTATTTCTGTCTATTATTTTAAACAAAACATTTTAAATAGTATAAAGTTTTTAAAAAGCAATTCAATTAAATTAATTTTTTTTATCAAAATAATTGCGTGTATTTCATTTATGGTGTTTAACAAGAGTTTAATTCATATGTAATTAATAGTTGATAATTTATGGCCCAATATCATTAAAATAAAATTGCACATAATTGAAATGGTGATTTCTGTGCATGTGTGTATGTGTGTGTGTTTTCAATACCATTAAAATCTAATTGATTAAAGTTTAATTAAATAAATGCGTTCATAGTTTAATTATTAAAGTGTTGAAATATATTATTATTTTAACTTGTCAACAGCTTGGAGTACACATAAATTTTCCTGCCCAACACAACTACCGGCCCAGTGGTGAAATTTTCAGTTTGGAGGTAAGTTTTTATTTTCTTGAACTTCGAACAATATATATTTCAAAAACACTGTGCAGGCGATAATATGAAATTAAAGACGCTGCACTTTTGCAAAAATTTATTATTAGTTATTTTGGCATTTAAAGTAGATATTTTCTTCTGGTGAAGAAAGAAAAAATTTAATAATTTACCCGGCATTTAGATGGGAAAGTCTGAAAACCCTGAAAGTTGCAATGCACTCACAATTTGCTAACTTTTAACTCAGCTTTCAGCAAAATTTTGCTGAAAGTAATTTTTTTACATTTACTGCAAGTAAAGTGACCAGGTAGTCTACTCCAAGTTGCCTACTCCACGGCTCATATAAACATTTTCAGGATTGCAGTTGCATAATAATAGTGAATTTTAAATTATTTTGTATATTAGAAATTATTGAAAACATTTTTACCGCAAATATGAATAAAGAACGCAAATGTAGTACATTTATAAAGATAATTATTAAATTAATTAATAAAAGTTTAGCCATAAAATTTATTTTCGAATGTTGCCCTAGAAATCTATCTATGGCAATTCTATTTCAATAATAAACAAAATTAAAATACTTGCAACTCTTCGCTTTGACGACATTTCTAAAATGAACTCTTACGTTCCTTTGAAATTGAGCAAGAAATTTTCATAAAAGTCACAGATTTCATTGAAATTTTTATAATTTGGTTTTTTAATGATCCCTTTTTTAGGGTTCCGTACTCATCAGAGTGAAACGGAACCCTATTACGGAGACAAGTACGTCCGTCCGTCCGTCACAGCGTCCATTCTCCGAAACGGTAAGAGCTAAAGAGCTGATGTTGTTGTACCTTGCCGCTACAACAACAAATACTAAAAACAGCAACAAGTCGAAAACTACCAGGTGTCCCCATACAACGAAAAGTTGCAATTAGCTATAACCCTCGAACCGTAAAAGATAGAAAGCTGAAATTTGCATAGTGTATGTATTTATAGATGCTTTACAACAACAAATGCTAAAGACAACAACAAGTTGAAAACTACCAGGTGCCCCAATACAACCTAAAGTAACAATTAGCCGTAGCTGCTAAACTATAAATTACAGAGAGCTGAAATTCGCAGAATATATGTGTTTACATATGCCCTACAACAACAAATGCTAAAAACAACAACATGTCAAAAACTACTAGGTGTCCCCATACAACGTAGAGTAAAAATTAGCCGTAACTCCCAAACTGTAAGAGACAGAGAGATGAAATGTGAACAATATATGTACTCGCATGTGGCCTACAATAACAAATGCTAAAAAAAACAACAAGTCGAAAATTACCAGGTGTCCCTATACAACGTAAAGTAGCAACTAGCCGTTACTCTCGACCCGTGAGGGACAGAGGGATGAAATTTGCCCAATATGTGTATTCACATATGCTCCACAACAACACTTGCTAAAAACAACAACAACTGTAAAACTACCAGGTGTCCCTTTACAACGTAGAGTAATAGCTATAACTCTCGAACCGTAAGAGATAGAGAGTCGAAATTCGCACAGTGTATGTATTCCCAGATGCCTTACAACAGCAAATGACAACAACAACAACTAGGTGTCCTTATACAACATAAAGTAGCTGTAGAAACAGAGAGATGAAATTTATAAAATATACATATGTATGTATGTATTTACATACGCCATTCCATACGTACGGAACCCTAAGTGTGCGAGCCAGCCTCGTACTTGACTTAATTTATTTATTTTATATATTTATTTTCTTGAGCTAAAGGTCTTTTATTAAAATTATTTAATTATTTTTGATGATATTTCGCTCTCCTTCGGATAGCTTCTTCAGGACAATAATAATTAAAAAAAGTTTTGATTAGTTTTTGCAAAACAACAAAAAAACTATTCCGAACTTTTTTCCTTATTATTGTCCTGACAAAAAAAAATAGATAATTTTAATAAAAGACCTTTAGCCCAAAAAAATAAATATATAAAATTGAATTTTTTACTCATAATACGTATAAAAAAATTTAATGTAAGTACTTTCCCCACTAAAGGCCGGGTTAATCAGTCAAATTAAACAAATATGGATTTTCCAAATGGAGGCCTCAAAATTCTTTACTTTAAAGGTAAATGCGCAATGAATTTGTATGCAACTCTTTGACACCTCTTTCATTTAATTTGGTTTAATCTTCAGTGTATTTTTTTTTTTTTTTGCTTATATTCTTAGCTACAAACTCTATATTGGTCACACTGTCTGGCACTGAGTGCATTGCCAACCTATTGAGTTAATTTCCAGGCACAATATAAAACCCGCCATATTACTATTTGTTAAATTATATTCTGTTTTAATTCAGAAAACTAACAAAAATGCGCCATTCGTTTTACCTTGAAAGAAAATTTGAATGTTTTTATATGCTTTTTTTCTCATGGTTTCTAATATCAAATTCGCCCATAAAAACTACAGCACAAGACTTTCGTACACATACACATGTACACGTGCAGGTGTATTTGCTTACATGCACAAAAAAAAAGAACACACTAGGTATAAAAATAAATTTGTGCAAAAGAAAAAAAATATAATTAAAAAACAAAACCTTAACCTAGAACACATGAAAATTAATTAATATTAACAAAAGCATTTAGACTCTGGCTGGTAGAAATGCAAAAAAAGAAAAAAACATTAACTTACAAAAAAAAGTGATGTAGACGATGCACAGTGGTATCTCCCAAAAAAACAAAAATAAAAGAATAAACATAAATAAAAAATGTATAGATGATGCAATTCAAAAAGTTATTCAGATTTAACTTTTCTTGGCGTGGCCAAGGGTGGGGCTGGTGTCCGTACACCGTACAACAGTGTCCCAAGTTTGGTTTCCCATACAATGAAGATCCTAATTTTGTCAATTCTCCATATGGCAACAAATCACTGTGAGTAGAATTTCTTCACCGATTGGTAAACAAAGTTTGTGTTTTATTGTTATGAAAGTATTACTTAGCTGGCTGCTTCGTTTCAAATCGCTGCAGCTACTACTCCTATTTTTGCTCCATCGTTGGATCAAAGCACTGTGCCTCGCCGCAATCCACCGTAGGCATGTCTACACTTAATATTTATGTCTGCCAGAAACAAAGTAAAAAAAATTCAATATGAGCCCATAAGTAAAAAAAATTCAATATAAGCCTATAGGTATGTATAAGGGTCATACTCCAAGGTTGCTTGGATCTAAACTGAGCCAACTACACTCTAACTTTAACCTTGTAATTTCCTTTATAAATGCTTTTTTTTATTATAAAGAATAATTAATTTGCATGAAAAGCAATTCAATGCAATTCCAGTCATAACAAAGTAGATTAAAATTAAATATTTGCTCCATATTCTACTTGGTGTCCGTTAAAGCAAAAAATGTGTTTGTCATCACATCATGTCATTTAATTTTGCTGAGCAAACAGGAAGGCAGGTGTGGAATGACTTACGCCAGTACCAGACCAAACCACTAGTGAAGATTTCGACTCTACACAACAGCCCCTATACATACATATGTATGTCTAAGTAAGGTAAGCTATACAGTTAGGTGGCAACATTTGTGTTCTATCCAAACTGCCCTCTTTAAGGAAGTTTGGGCTATCCGGAATCCTATTAATATGTTAACTTATAGTGAACTTATAGTTTGTTAACAATTCCAGGGTGGCTAATGTTTCGGAACCTATAAAGGAAATTATCAAGGTATTGGCTAAAAAGTGCTGCCAGAGGTTAAGCTTTTGCGCAAAACGTAGCACCGCAACTTTTGCAATTTCAGTGCATAAAAACACAAAACTTCTTTTTAACAGCTGGCCTTTGGCTGGCTTTAGCCGCCATTTATCCGGAAAAGTACTTTCGTTAAGTTTTTGTATACGTATTATGAATAAAAATTTCAATGAAATCTGTGACTTTCATGAAAATTTCTTGATCAATTTCAAAGGAACATGAAAGTTCATTTTAAGAATGTCATCAAAGCCAACTCTTCGCTTTATTATAATTTTGTTTATTACTGAAATAGAATTGCCAAGGCTACTACTGCACACATAGATTTCTAGGGCAACATTCGAAAATAAATATGCTGTTACTAAATTTTTTAGCATACAAGCATTATTAATTAATTTAATAATTATCATTATAATTATTATTATGCTACTGCAATCCTGAAAATTTGTATATGAGCCGTGGAGTAGACTACCTGGTCACTGTACTTTCAGCAAATGTCAAACAATTACTTTCAGGAAAATTTTGCTGAAAGCTGAGTTGAAAGTTAAAAAATTGTGAGTGTGTTATTGAAAAAGTGTGAGTGTATTGCAACATTCAGTCATTTCCCTGAAGGAAATGTCAGTAGAAAAACTCTAGTGACTTACTGTTGACATGGTCACCAGTACTGGTGACATATTATACTTCATACAAGGATTTTTTCTGTTGGCATTCAACATGTGCTTGTCATTGCAAATCAACTACTGACTAAGGAACTAGTGACTAGGTGGTTCTAATGCGACTATATGACGGTATTGGTACTGGTGTTTCTCTATAGGCATTGTCACTACCCTGACAGAAATGTCAGTAGAGAAACTCAATTGAAAAATCAAGAAATAAAATTTGTCTACTCATTAACAATGTTGTCAACTCAATGTTTTCTTTCCAAATGAAAACGGTTTTTATTTCACAATTTTCACAAATTTCAACAATCACAACACTA
This sequence comes from Sturmia bella, assembly GCA_963662145.1. NCBI lineage: Eukaryota > Metazoa > Arthropoda > Insecta > Diptera > Tachinidae > Sturmia > Sturmia bella. The sequence continues at coordinate 20,759,005 of OY759170.1, forward strand.
ATTAATAATTCTTCTTTTGTATTGCCATCAATTTTAGCTTATTATCTTTTGTTTTTGTATTGCCTCTTTTTGATCAAAGAGAGGCAATACAAAAACAAAAGATAATCACAACACTGTTCATAAAGCAAAAAACTGGAGACACTCTGTTGACAATTTGATAAAAAAAAAGTCACCAATATAGGTGAAAAATGTAGCGACTTGGAGCCACTTGACTATAGGTTTCCTTCAGGTTTACTTTGCCGTCTAAATGACGGGTTATAAATGTTCTACTCTGTAGTAGAAACAACACCGGCTTCGCTAACAAAACTTTCTCTGCACAACCGGGCTTCGAAAGCCCTTAAGTCGTTTCTTCTCTGTGTAGTACAAACCACAGCAGCTTCGCTAACAATAATTTTTCTGCCGGGCTCTGGGATTTTCTCCTCTGTGCCATAAACAGCACTGTCCTTGCATTCAAAATCTCTTTTGCACAGTTTGTGTGCACATCTGGCAACTCACTTTTTCCTTCTACTGTGGCAGCACGCTCTTGCAATCGTTAAATGTTTGGGTAAACACACAAATAGGGGAAATAATTATATAGAATAAAAAATAACACATTTCTACAAAAATACCTATTTTTAGTGAAAACAGCATCTGAATAATATTTCTACCAAATTTCTTTGAAAAAATTCAAATAATTTTACTTTTAAAGCAATTGGCACATCATACTAAAGCCGACCCCGTGTTTATTATTTATTTACTCGTATTTCTTTTTTTAATTATTCAAACTAGTAGTTTGTGCTGTTTAGTGTAATTTCAACGAAAATATTCCCCCGCCTTGTCACTCAATCGTTCAGTCACTCACACAGTTGGCCAACTGTAAACTTTTAGACAGTATTTGCTCAACTTTTTCATTGTTTGATTTTGCAAGTCCTTTTCAATCAAGATTGCGGTTTAACAAATATTAGTTATCTCTGCTAACGAATCAGTAATAAATACATTATGTACTGCTTAAAACATGTTTTATTTGATTTTGCTTTTTTCTCTCTACATGTATGTATGTATGTATGGCTGCCTGCCACCCACCCCGTATACAGTGTGGCCAGCTTTCGAACATGTGTTAAACTATATTATGAAAAAAATTACAGTTGCAAAAACAAACGGTTAATGAAAAAATGTTGAATGGAAAAATAAGGGTATGTACCCCAGCCAATAAACCTTTAACTTTATTTTTCTTGTCTTTCTCCAGAATGTTGATCACTACAATTTTATCAAAACAAAAATGTTTCTCAATTTTAAGGAAGTTAAATCGAGCTACGGCCCGCTAAAATAATTAACAATTGTAATTCTTTGTAGTCGAACTAAATTGATGATTTTTTCTGATATACTGAAAATCAATCAGTTTGGGCATATTACAGTATTTGAATTCACATGTGATTTTGAAATCACATCGTTTGAACTACCAAGTAATTTTAAGTCACAGTAATAACTTGCTCCTACTCTATACGTCTTGTGGCTTATGAATATCACATGACTTAAATGTTCATGTGATTTTGAAACCACTAACGAAATTTCAATTGGAAACTTGGAAATCACATGTTTTGAATTACCATGCGATTTTAAGTCGCAATAATTATTTGCTTCTATTCTGTGCATCTTTTGAGGTTTGAGCTTCACATGATTGTGATTTTGAAATCACAATGACTTGAAATTATTGTAAGTCACAAGAATTATTTGTTTCCATTCTGTGCATCTTTTGAGATGTGAGCTTCTTATGTTTGTGATTTTGAAATCACTCGCGCTTATCTGTATGCTTAGAGCGAGTGCAGATAAATATTGGGACTTAAAATCACATGGTGCTTGAAATACTATGATTTTCAAATCACATATTGATAATCGAAACGAGAAATTTCGTAACCACTCAAATCGTTTCAATTCACATGTGACTTTAATTTATTGTAAGTCACAAAAATTATATGTTTCTATTATGTGCATCTTTTGACGCTGGAGTATCACATGATTGTGATTTTGAAATCATCCATGCTTGTGTGTGTGTGTGCTTAGAGTGGCAGCGAATAATTGTTGAGACTTAAAATCACATGGTAATGCATACAATGTGATTTCAAAATCACATCGCATTTGAAGTGATATTAATTATCCAAACGAGGCGAAATTGTTTTGTACGTGATTCGAGTTGTGTACATCACATGTGATTTTGAAATCACACGGTTTCAATTCACAAGAAATTTTAAACTCACACTTAATATTTTGCAGATTTTGAAAATCAATGAATTTTTAATTTCAACTCACGTGTGGTTTTGTAATCACATTATTTGAAATCACTTGTGATTCTCTCTTGCTGTGATCCAAAGTGGGTCGATTTAGCAATCGATATTGTGTCATGGATTTTTGGGAGTTTTCGGCATGAGGAAGAAAAACTTCCGCTAGACATATCAAAAAATAATTTTCGAGGCGTCTGGTCTTAAATTTTTTTTTTGTAACTTTCTGTGGGAACCCCGCTTAGGAGTTGTGGTATGCGTTCAGGGTGTTTGAAAAATATATTGTGGAGAACAAATTGTTGGGGGTTGGTGATACATTGGACTCCTCTACGGGTACTAAGCAGTCCCCGCAAGAAGAAATTTTCCTTCCTAGCTCATATCATACTAGCTGGCCCCAGGGTGCCCGCAGAAGAGTTAAATGTCTCAGTCAATCTCCAATATTTTTTTCGAGTCCGCACTACGCCTCCTTAGTGAGGTTCCCCTACAAAAATACCAAAAAATTACAATGATTTTTTGATATGTGGTATTGTAACGTGTATGCCACGAAATAAAAGAAGTTTTAATAATTTTATCGTGCTTTCTAGTTCGATTTTTACTTCCTCAAAATTGTGAAAGATTTTTTTTTTTATAAAATTTATTGTTTATTCAAATCGACTAAACATTTACATTTCACTTTAGTTTTAATTTACTTAAAATTTATTGCCAGCTGATTTCAATTAATTGAATATTGGACGTCTGTAAAATTATATTTTTGATATATCGGGATCTGATTTTGAAAGCCAAACGCTATCGAAAAATCGATGTCACAATATCAAAAAATATTTATCTACTCGTTTGCAATACTTGCATTTCACACGATGTCAATTTGCTTTAAACTTACTGTCACATGATTTTGTTTTCAACAACACAAAATGGCGAAGTTTTTTTACTTGTCTACAGAAATACCCAAAGCCTTCGGCGGGAATTAAACCTTCGACTTAGCGGACTCTTAGTAGGCAGCTCTATCGATCCAATCGAAGTGCACACATTCAATTAATGTGCGATTTTGAAACCACTCCTATGATTTTAATTCATATTAACTGGCTCTTCCTCAATGTCGAAGTCGTGCTATTGTTCGTATTCGAAAGCGAAAAAAAATTGTTGTAGGTTCCTCTGTGATGTTTTGTTATTCGAACGATGACTCGATCGACAAATCGAAAAGACGTAAGTGTTTCCATACAAAATTCGATTCCTCTATTTCAATCATGTCGTCAGCACTACGCACACAAACGTCAAAATCAATCACTTGCTTGTTTTTCGAGAAAAAAATTTATATTTATTAAAAAAAAAAAAAACTGGGAAATAAAACTAGAAAATCCACATATTTTAAATTTTTATTTTATCTAATAGATCTATTAAACAATTATCACATGTATGTTTGTATGTATGGAGTTTTCCTAAACAAATCACTTGTTCGCTGGATGGAAGAAAATCCTGAGTTTGCCCGAGGAATGCCGGTGTTCAGTGCCTCAAAGTTCTATAAAAAAAATACCTTTAAATTTTAAAACACCGCAAAAACTATTACCGCATTTCCAAAATGTTTGCTTTTTATTTTGCACTTATTTTTTATGTATGTATTTGCTTTGGCTTGTCAAATACAGCTGACCAGTTTGATGAAGGGTTGTATTTACACAAGAACAATTTAGTAATTATTTTTTTTTTATATGTTTATTTATTTACGTTTACTTTTGAAACCGCAAAATGCATAACCCATTGTTTTCTTGCGCCAATGAGGAACAGACAGTTGATTTCAAGTGAAGTGTGATTTTGCCGTAATTTCATTAAGATCTTAAGCTGCTCACTAGAAATTTAAGTAGAAACTGCTTAGAAAAAACATTATTTAGCCTTCAAAATGATAGGAGCCAGAAGTTGGAGTGCTATTTCACACACACACACACACACACACACACACACAGCCACATTAACGACGCTGAAAATCGTTTGCTGCTTACAATTTGTTTATTTATGCAATTGTATAAAATATAATTTTGTAAATACACTGCCGTGTAAAAGTGGGAGATCAATGTACATGTATATGCATTTGTGTAAACAGCTCTAACGCGCCAGATGAATGTTGCACATTTGAGTGTACTTTATTTGTTAAATTTAATTGTGTTATTAGAGCAAGGTTGCAGTACTACATATGTTAGTGTTTTTTTTTTTTTTTTGTATTACTAAAATTTCAAATTAATAATTTTTCGTTTACTTGGCAGCCGATGTTTTTATTTCTGCTTGCATTTGTAGTTTATTGTGATTGTTTGCTTATTATACCCTTCGCAAAAATGTGTAAAGGTATACATATATAAGTTTGTGATTCCGTGTGTAACGCATTGAAATAACCATCTAAGACCCCATAAATTATATACATATATTCTGGATGAGAATCAATAGAGATTACGATTAAGCGATGTCCGTCTGCAGCCGTTGAAATACCGTTTCTGAGAAAACGGTTTGAGATAGAAACCTCATTCTTTCGCTAAAATGTGTTGAGTCCCGGTAGAGGGTCTGCTATTGAGATTCAGTAAGATCGGCTTGCGGATAGCCGAGATATATGCAAAAAAACCGGGTTTTGCGAGGTATTTTTGGCCATTTTTTTGGTCAGATTTTTGAAAAAAAAATTTTTCCTAAAAATTCAACCATATTACTTTTAAGGCCCATTAGATCCCAAAAATCGAAGAATTTTTGAAATCGGTTTATATATACCAGAGATATGGCGTCTCCCGATTTTTCAAGAAATCGGCTTTATAAGCCAAATAACTTTTGGCAACAAAAATCAATCAGAATGGTATTTATAGGCTATTCACAAGCAAAACTGGAAAATTGTTTGGCATCCCCAGATATACACTCGAGATATAGCGCCTCCCGTTATCTCAAGAAGTCGGCTCTGGAAGCCGAAACGAAACAGTTTTTTGCACTAAAAATGATATAGATTGTTCAGAGGCAAAATCAGAACATTTTTATGCCACGGCCCATATGCAGCCGAGATAACGCTCCCTCCGATTTCTCAAGAAGTCGGCAATAAAAGTAAAAAAAAAAAAACTTTTGATACCAAAAACCGATCAGAATGGTACATATAGGATGTTTAAAGGCAAAATTCGAAATTTTTTTAAATCGCTCCATATATGTATACCCGATATATAGCGTTTCCCGATTTTGCAAGAAATCGGCTCTATAAACCAAATAATACAACTTTTGGCACCAAAAACGGAAAAAAAGAATGGTACATAAATCATTGTGGTATTTAAGATTCGGCCCAGCCGAATATAGCACTCTGACTTGTCTTTTACTTAACTACTATTTTTACGAAAAATAAGCAAATTCATTACGATATCACTTTGATACTTGGGCGCTTTTCTGAATTAACTAACAAAACCTTGTATTTCTCAATTGGGTATTCGTTAAGCGTTTTTTTTTCAGTGTTTTTCTTCTCTAATTAGGTAATAAGATTACTGAATGCTTTTAAAAGTCTGTTTTGCTCATAACCAGATGAAAATCCCAGCCACTTTTTCGACGTCGTCCACTTGATGATGTATTTGTATTAGGTTGAATATAGAATGTTGAAGATGTAGCCAATTCTTTGAAAGCAGCTGCAGATCTCACATTTACCATGGACTATAATAGACTTGTTAAAAATATTGTCAAAAATGTGCACTTCGTTGGAAGTTAATAATTGATGCATCGCTTAAAAGAAATTGTTGTTCTGTTTGCAAAACTGCAACCACCTCTTTGATATCTACAATACTTTAGAAGATATAGCCAATTCTACAATTCAGTTAAAGAAAAGTACTTTAGACCAAGGACGCTTAAGCTGGGTTTTAAATATAAGATCTCAGTTAAACTAATGTGCCGCTATTACCAATTTTGCTTGAAATGTTCTTGTCTTGATTTCTATTTCATAAAAGACTTTTCAAGACCCATATGATGAATTAATTGTTCTTTATATTTTAAATTCGAAATGCTTTAATTTTCTTTAACACTTGTTGAAAGAAGAAAAAAATGCTGCAAATGCGTAAATTATAATTTTTTTTTTTTTTTTTTTGTATATGTATATATATATTAACATACACAAATGAATTTAATTTTATTCGTTTTGTTTGAATTTCACTACCACAGGTGGTAGTTAAACTTTATAAAAATTTGCATGTATTATTTATACATTTTGTTAATCAAATATTTAGCAATTCAAAACGTGCATACATACATACATATGTATCTATTAGAAATAATACTATATGTACATACATATGTATGTGTATATTTTCTCAAATTAAAATTTATTCTTCGAAAACGACAATGGAACGACTGTCAGCGGCAATTTGGGCAGATTTTTTTTTTTTTTTTTTTTTTAGACTATGACCAGTATTCAGGGTATGATCCTTATATATGCATTGCATTGTACTGGAACTGGGAAAATAGGAAACAGGGATTGGAGGGTGGAAAAACGAAAATGGGGAGTGTTTGTGAACGTTTGATTAAGCACAAAAATTATAACATAAAAACAGATCATTTATTTTTGCAAATCTAAATAAGTCAGGATTAAATGTGGCTAATTTGTCTGTTTAGTGTCCAGTGTATATATGTAAGTACCTTCGACACTAGCCAGTTAACAACTTTTAATGAAACCTCTTCAGTATTGCAAACCGTTCGAATATACAAAAAAAAAACAAAGAAAAGAAACTTTAAAAAAAATAACCACGACAATACCTATTACGAATGTTTACTTTGGCGGACTTATATTTAAAAATATACATATGTACATACATATGTTATGTATCATGTTTGTTAAGAACTCATTTGGCAAATATCTATGTATACATAATTTGCCAAATAAACGTTTAATAAACCTGGAATATTTGTTTAAATAAGCCATTAAAAAAAACAAAGCACGCGTTCACCTATTACGACTTCACATCACAAAAGACACGTCTGCTCCGATCAAAAGTTCACAAACCTGCCTGCTATTGAAAACTACGACTTGCAGAATATGTGGTTTCAACAAGACGGTGCCATATGCCAGATAACTCGAGCAAATATGGCTTTCTTGCAAGACACATTTCCGGTCCGCATAATTTCTCGCCGTGGCGATATCAACTGGCCACCAATGACCTCAAAAGGATCAATGCTGGCAACACTTCGCGTGGTGATCATTTAAATGATAAAATAATGTCAACATTCAAATTTTTAAATAAAAAAGAAATATCATGAAAAAACAAATATTTTATAAGTGTTTTATTTTTTACGTTTACATTTGAAACCGCAAAGTGGATAACCCATTTACGGTATTCAAAGGGTCGTCCTAAAGTCATAAGTCTTAAAATAATAGCACGAAAATATATGACTGCTGTGAGCAGCAACCTGTCATAAAGTAGTGCGTTATTTAAAATATGAGTCAGCTGTTAAAAAAAAAGGAGGCCATTTAAATATTTTTGTTCATAATGCCAAAATAAGTGAAAAAACTAGCTATTAGATGTTTTGATAGCTGATTCAAGTAAATTTGAAATCAAATATGTCCATATTTACGAACATATACATATGTACATATGTATGTATATATTTTAATGCATTTATTTCTTAAATGATATTAAATTGAATAGATAAATTTATTCAAACAAAAACAGCTGGCGCCGGTTGAACGGAGTCGATTCATTTTTTGGACGGCGGCCAGTACACAAACGTTTGTGGGTTGTCAGTCTTCTAAGATTAGTATCTAATTTTTAGGTGAAATGCAGGGATATGGATGTTGGTATATATATCTGCGAAACACATACATGCGTACATTCGTATCGTACACAAACATGTTTAGTCTACACTATCACACTTTGTGAGCACACATTTCATTTTTACCATATCGTACGACTGAGTAGGATAGTAAAACAAGCTATTAAACAAGCTATTAAGCAAATGCATTCTTGTTTGGGTGCATACATACATATAAGCGTTATACGCATATAAGGCGTTTTTTTATGTATATATAAAATATTTTTTTAGAATATAATTTGCGACAGGTAAAGAATATCACCGGCTCGACGAATGCGTTTTAGCCGTTCGCCTCAGATGTATGCTGTTAACTTATGACGAATCACTAAACACAGTCGATGAAGTCCTATTCATTTATGACTATTTTTGTTTGCAGTACAACAACAATTTTTTTAAACTATCATAAAATGTTGTTAGTACTTTCTGACATTATGACACAATATGAGACCGTTTGAATACCGTAAATATTGTATCATATGGTTTGACTATAAAGTTAAAATTAATGATTAATATTGAATAATAACACTAAAATATTGAAACTGGCATTTCAAGAAAAACCTACAACAATTTACATAAATGTAAAATGAATGGCATCAAAACAAGCTTTCTTTTATTGTTTTACTTTACAAAAAAAAAAAAAAAACAACAAAAAATGGCACGTTATTAGAAGCTGACCAAAGTAAACAAAACATGCATGCATGCGTACACATGTATGTATGTATGTATGTGTTTTTGTTTTTTCAATTTTCCATCAGTTTAATTAAACTCAACTTGAGGTAGGTTGTCTGTCAAGCGTCAAATAACAACAAAGCCAGAAATATCAATAAACAAATCAATACCCCCAGTCAAACATTCAAGCACACACATGTACATACAGACATACATACATATGTATGTACTATGTACCTCCGCTGCAGGCAGGCCTTTTGTACTGTTATATAATAATATATGTACATATGTACATGAGTGGCGACAATGCAAATATACGAGCACAACATACATACATACGTGTGTATGTATGTAGGCATATAATATGTGCTTATAACAACATTCATACTTACATATGTATGTATGTATGGATGTAAGTACGTATGCACTTTGTTGTTTTGTTTATGGATTGTTGCAGTTGTCCTTATTTAAAAAAGCAGCCAGACGGACAAAAAGGCAGACAGACAGACAGACAACTGAGCTTGAGCTTTTATTTATGTAGTTTTTTGTTTTTGTTTGATTTTAGTATTGGAAAACAACAACAAAATATATAGAGTGTGTGTGTGTGTGTGTGTGTTCAAAGTGGTGGTCATTTGAGTACAATGACCTTTGAAAATAAATTTTAGAACCCTTTTTGTGGTTTTTGTTTTGAATAAACACTTTTATAAAAATCCAAAGGATTTTTTTTATATGCTTGTGTATGTACAAACGTACTCATTTATAAATACATATGTATGTACATGTATAGGAGCAGATATTTTATAACTTGTTTAACAATTATTCTTTTTTTTGCAGCAAAGGCAACGCAATACTAAGCACTTACATACAGTGTATGTATGTATGTACATATGTAAGTAAGTATGTGCCTACATACCAAGATACCAGACAAAAAGAGTTGGTTTTTATCACAAAGTGCGGGTTTCTACACACATACATGCATACATACATATGTACAATATCATTCACAAAACTTAATAACAGCCTCACAAGAGAATTGCTTTTGTGTTTGGCTTAAATTTGGCAAGGGATAGACCAGCCCCGGAGACTGGTTGGTGTTTGTGTAAATGAGATGGCTGGCAGTACCCCAGTTATTTTTGCAATTTCTGCAACCAGGGTTGTTACCAAAATCGTTCTGATAAGTGGCATTACTTTGAGTAGTAGAGGGTGATGATAATTATTGTACGGCGGGAATAATGTCAATAACAAAATTGTGCTTATTTAAGGCTGGTGGTACCTACCAGTGAACTGCAACAAGTATAATCGAGCCGTCTTATTCGCATGCGCTACAACTTCCATACGATCAAATCAAATCTGCAGCATTTTTGTGCTTGTTCTAGTTGTGTACAAGAAGAAAAAAATTCTGCTCTATGCAAAAGGCTTGATGCGATTTGTTTACAAGCTAAGCCTCTTGTTTATGAATAATATTTATGAGTTGAGCAGGTTGAGTGACTTTTGCCTGGCTTGTTTGTGATCGAAAAAAAACGCGGGCTTATCCCCCATTTACACCTGCAAGTAACTTGTTGCAAGTTGTATGTACATATTAACAACCAATACTTGCTTGATTGTTTACACAGGCAAGTGCAGGCTCATTTTCAAATTGGTCATAAAGAAAATTGCTTTACTTTACAAAATAAAAGAATTAAATAAAAGCAATAATAATAATAATAAAACAATTATGCGGAATAAAACTACAAAACCACTGTTCCATTTTTTTTTTCCTATTTAAAAATCACTATTTTTTGCCTTTTTTGTGTATTATTTATTCTGTTTTTGTCCTCGTCTACCTGACTTTAATGGCTGGGTTGCCAAAGTACTTGTCATACGAACTGTTATGGGGAAGCAAATTACACGAATAGCTTTTTTTTTATCAAATACATAAATAGTAAATTTATATTAAGAATCCATAAACGCCGTATTTTACTTCAACTTTTTTATAT